>CM060932.1:712105845-717105845 GCA_030765085.1 Allium cepa
ACCTCGATGTCGACTCTTCGCCACCTGGGGCTGTAGTATGTTCCAAGGGTTGGGCTGTTCGCCCATTAAAGCAGTACGTGAGTTGGGTTCAGAACGTCGTGAGACATTTCGGTCCATATCCGGTGTGGGCGTTAGAGCATTCAGAGGACCTTTCCCTAGTACGAGAGGACCGGGAAGGACGCATCTCTGGTGTACCGGTTATCGTGCCCACGGAAAACGCTGGGTAGCCAAGTGCAGAGCGGATAACTACTAAAAGCATCTAAGTAGTAAGCCCACCCCAAGATGAGTGCTCTCCTATTCCGACTTCCCCAGAGCCTCCGGTAGCATAGCCGAGACATCGATGGGTTCTCTGCCCCTATGGGGATGGAGTGACAGAAGTATTGAGAATCCAAGATAAGGTCACGGCGAGACGAGCCGTTTATCATTATGATAGGTGTCAAGTGGAAGTGTAGTGATGTATGTAGCTGAGGCATCCTAACAGACCAAGAGATTTGAACCTTGTTCCTACACGACCTTATCAATTCAATTAGGCACTCACCATATATTTTTATTGTTCAACTGTTTGAAAACATGAAAAAACAAAAAGCTCTACCCATCCCTCCCTTGGGTAGATAGGGAAGAGCGGAGGCCTTTAGTGTTCCTTCCAGTCAAGAATTAGGGCCTCACAATCACTAGCCAATATTTCTCTCATTCTCATGCCTTTCTTTGTTCATGATTCGATATTCTGGTGTCCTAGGCATAGAGGAACCACACCAATACATCCCGAACTTAGTGGTTAAACTCTATTGCGGTGACGATACTGTAGGGGAGGTCCTGTGGAAAAATAGCTCGACGCCAGAATGATAAAAAGCTTAACACCTCTTTTTTTACTAAAAAATGCAAAGGTCCTCTTATTCAAAACCCCAATTATGATATCTCTTCTCTCCCCCTTCACACCTCAGAACGCACTGTTCTAATAGAGAGAAACGCACTTTCACATCTTCTTAACCCGAAACGAAATGGTTGAGGAGAGGTTCCTTTTTTGGGTTACTCCCGGGAACAGATCTAGTAGAGACGGGGTGGGGCCTGTAGCTCAGAGGATTAGAGCACGTGGCTAGGAACCACGACGTCGGGGGTTCGAATCCCTCCTTGCCCACAACCGGCCTAAAAGGGAAGGACCTTACCCTTTGAGGGGGTATGAAAATCATGATCGGGATAGCGGATGCAATCCTATTGAAATTGGGTATGGTCTTTTGTCGAAATGGAATGGCCTTACTTTTTATTTATTTTATCGTGAAGGCTTTTTAATTACATATAGTAACCATACTTGAATTAGCATATTTGTGTTTTACTCCCCGTAACTCTTCCTCAGCCAAGCTTGGTTAGAATAGCAGAGCAAGTACAAGTATTAGTAGCATAGCAAAAATGCATTCCCCGTCATTAATATGTTTGCTCGCGTTAGTTGTGGTCTATCGGGAGAATTGATGACTGCATCTTTGATGCACTGCTAGTACATCATCTGGGAATTCTTAATTGGCTAGTTATAAATAGACATAGGGCTATTTACAATGGATTACCTTGGTCTACGCAGTGGTATTGACTGTGATTCTCAAATATTATAAAATAGAATATGATATGACGAGATAGAATGCAATAGAAACAAAGACAGGGAACGGGTTACCCACCCCTAATGGTCAAAGCGAGCTCTTTCATTCAATTCTTCATTCTTTAATGAAATTAAGAATCAATAAAATCTCCCCAAGTAGGATTCGAACCTACGACCAATCGGTTAACAGTCGACCGCTCTACCACTGAGCTACCGAGGAACAACGGGAGATTCGACCTCATAGAGTTCAACTCCCGTTCTCAACCCATGAGTCCGAAGCTTCCTTCATAACTCCCTGAACTATTCGTAGTGGCTTCGTTCCATGCCTCATTTAATAAGGAACCTCAAAGTGGCTCTATTTCATTATATTCTATCTATATCTCAATTCCATACATTTAATATTTCTTTGGTGTGATTGACATAAGAGATGTCATTCAATCGAAGAAGATGGTATCATTGACATAAGAGATGTCATTTCTAGTCTATCTCTTTCTATATTTGGAAAGTTAAGAAATCATCTTATGATAATCGAGAAATTGAAATAGAAAAGAAAAGGGGAGGTTTGTGATGATTTTAAAATCTTTTCTACTAGGTAATCTATTAACTTTATGCATGAAGATAATAAATTCGGTCGTTGTGGTCGGACTCTATTAAGGATTTCTGACCACATTTTCCATAGGGCCCTCTTATCTCTTCCTTTTCCAAGCTTGGGTTATGGAAGAAGGAATTAAGAAGGAGATATCAGCAACAATAAGTTCTATTACGGGGCAGCTCATGTTGTTCATATCGATCTATTATGCGCCTCTGCATCTAGCATTGGGTAGACCTCATACAATAACTGTCCTAGTTCTACCGTATCTTTTGTTTCATTTCTTCTAGAAAATTCACAAAAACTTTTTTAGTTATGGATCTACTACCAGAAATTCCATGCGTAATCTCATCATTCAATGTGTATTTTTGAATAATCTCATTTTCAATTATTCAACCATTTCATTTTACCAAGTTCAACGTTAGCCAGATCAGTCAACGTTTATATGTTTCGATGCAACAACAAGATGTTATTTGTAACAAGTAGTTTTGTTGGTTGGTTAATTGGTCACATTTTATTCATGAAATGGGTTGGATTAGTATTATTCTGGATACGGTAAAATCATTTGATTCGATCTAGTAAGTACCCTGCGTCAGAATTGAGAAATTCTATGGCTAGAATCTTTAGTATTTTCTTATGTATCACCCGTGTCTACTATTTAGGCAGTATGTCATCATCTATTGTAACTAAGAAACTGAAAGAAACCTTAGAAGGGAAGGAAGCGATGTAGAAACAACTTACAAAACGAAGAAGACGAAACATGAACAAGAGGGGTCCAATAAAGAAGACAAAGATAGCCCATTTATGAAGATTCTTATCTTGATATCCATCAAGATAATTAGGAATTGGAAAAACTTAAAAAGAAGAGAAAACTTATTTTTGGTTTGAAAAACCTATTGTAACTTTTCTCTTCGATTATAAACGATGGAACCGCCCATTGAGATATTAAAAAAATGATAGGTTTGAAAATGCTGTACGAAATGAAATGGCACAATATTTTTTTTATATATGCCCAAATAAAGGAAAAAATCTAATCTCTTTACATATCCGCCAAGTTTATCAACCTTCTCAGAAACGATAAAGCAAAATATTTCTTTCTACATGACAGAAAAACTATACCACGAAGACCTATATAATTATTGGATTTATAATAATGAACAAAAAAATACAACTTAAGGAACGAATTTGTAAGTAGAATACAAAATATAGAAAAAGAGAAAGGATCTTTTGCTTCAAATATACTAGAAAAACGAACCAGATTATTTGATGATGAGCATGAACAAGAATATTTACCCAAAATGTATGATCCTTTTTTGAATGGACCTTATCGCGGAACAATAAAAAATGTAGATTCAGATGAAATCATGACTGATTTAATAACTTCAAGAGTGGATTCTTTAGAAATATTGTGGATAAATAAAATTCTGGGTCTATTTCCTAAAAATTCTCAAACATTTGAACATAAAAAGAATAGGTTTCATTCTGATGAGAAATTTTTATCAAATCCTATTGAGAATTCCTTAATATCAATTGAAATTTTTTATTTTGAACGTGTGCAAGGAATAGATTCAGAAAGTTAAATATAAGCTTTGAAATTTTTAATCGATACAATTACAACCGATCCAAATGATCTAATAAAAATTAGAAAAAATATATTGGAATGGAAAAAATTAGTAAAAAAGTCACTAGATGGTCATACAAATTAACAGATGATTTGGAAGAAGAAGATGAAGAAGAATCGATGGAAGATCCTAAAATTCGGTCAAGAAAAGGCAAACGCATAATAATTTATACTGATAATGATCAGAGTACTAATTCGAGTGCTATTAATAATACTACTAGTAATACCAGTGAAGAAGAAGACGAGGTGGCTTTGATACGTTACTCACAAAAATCGAATTTTCGCCATGGTATATGTTAGACTCTCGATTTTGATTATAACAACCTATATAAAATGTTATGTGTATACTTAACCATCTTTGCAGGAGATTTAACCATCTTTGCAGGAGATTTATTGCAGATTCATCTACAAATGTTTATAGCTGTATATTATGTGTCTAGAGTCTGTATATTACTTAGCAAATTTGTTAAAATCTCTCCTTAAATGATATATAGATAAATATACACACACACATGCACACACAGGCTCATACATGCACAAAACAGCAAATCAAACATCTGATTTCAATCATTCAGACGTATGAGTACTGAAATGAGAATATTGTTCTCACAATATTCAGATGTCTGAATTGAAATATTCAGACATTTGAATGAGGTCAAAAATGAACTATTTCTTTGCTGTTTACGTTTTCAATCTAATTCAGAAGTCTGAATTTTTTTATTCAGACATTTGAATATCCCCAACCGTTATTTTCTTGAAAAGTCACTTCTCTTCACCAAGAGAAACATCCTTTTAAATCAACAGTTGCATCCATTCTTTTCAATATAACTTTTCATTTAAAGATGCAACTCTTCATATACTATATATAGATTATAGAATTCAACAAACAAATCATCGAATTTACTTTAACATTCTTGAATTCTTATCTATTCTCAAAGTTTTCAAACTGCACTCAAATTCTTACATATTTTGATCATTGATCACTTTATCTTCCACAATTCTCAAAGCATATCACACTATATATCATAAAGGAGAAGATTATAGGAAGATTGTACTCAATTGACTTATCAGTGTTATTTAAGAACACGCTACAGTCGGATATCTTTTGTATTGAAGTCATATTCGGTTGCTTAGGCGGGTGAAGTCCTGTTCGGTTGCTCAGGCAGTGTAACCTATTCCTCTGGATTAAGAGAGGGTTGTTGTAGTTGAAATTCCAGAAGGAGTCTGGGACTGGACGTAGAACGGAAAGTTCGAACTAGTATAAACATTCCTGGTGTGCTTGTTTTATTTTTATTTACTTTGCTATTATCATCTGTTTTCGCATTTAGATTTAATTATATTCCATATTACACAATCCTAAGTGATAGATAGCCATAGTAGCTTCTTTCAATTGGTATCAGAGCAAGGCATCATATAACCGTTACACAGTTATCTGATATCTTGTTAATATGGAAGACAACACTAGCACTACCTCTAACACTGTCACTAACACTAGTTTTATTGAAGGTCAATCTACTATACGACCTCCACCATTCAATGGCATGAATTACAACTATTGGGAAACTTGAATGCATATTTATATGCAAGCAAGTAGTTTTGATTTGTGGAATATCACTAAAACAGAGTATAACTTTCCTACAACAGAATACTCTACATGGTCAAACACACAAAAACTAGATGCTACTGCAAATGCCAAAGCTATGAATATGTTATTTTGTGCTTTAGATAGAAATGATTTTAACCGTGTTAGCATGTTCACAACTGCTTATGAAATATGAAGAACACTTAAAGTTACTCACGAAGGGACTAACAAGGTTAAACAAAGCAAAATATCCATGCTCAAAAGTCAATTTCAAAATTTTTGAATGAAGCAAGATGAATCTATAAATGATATGTACTCTAGATTTCAAGATATATATCACTCATTACTAAGACTTGGAAAAAAGTGTTCTGATTTTGATATCGTTTCAAAAATCCTTAACTCTTTAACGGATGAATGGGAAAGAAAGTCTTAGCTATTGAAGAAGCTAATGATCTTTCTACTATGAAACCAAAAGAGTTAATAGGAAATCTAATGTCCTATGAAGTGAATTTGCAGGCTAAAAGAGTACAAGCACAAGACAAAAACAATATGGCATTTCATGCAGAAAAAGAGGAATCAGACTCGGATGAAGAAGACCTAGCATTCATTGCTAAAAAGTTTAAAAAGTTTTTGAAGTATAGAAAAGGAAATCAAAACAACGGGAAAAGAAACTTCAACAACAATAAACCATCTTCATCAATACTAGAATGCTTTAACTGCCATAAGAAGGGACACATGCAAAAAGATTGTCCAGAACAAAAGAAAACATATCACAATAAGAATCGAAAGGAAAAGTCTAAAAGAAAAGCATTTTTAGTAACATGGGATGACTCAGATTCTTCTTCTTCAGAAAGCAACAGCGACAGTGAGAAAGAACAAGCAAATGTTTGTTACATGGCTACAGAAAATGAGGTAAATAATCTTACTTTTGATGATATGATTGAAACTAATTCAGAACTTCTTAATACCTTAAAAAGCATCAAAAGAAAATATAAAAAGGCTATAGAAAATCAGAGAAAAGCAGAATTTGAGAGAGATATGCTTAATGATGAAAAGAAAATATTAGAAGAAGAACATGGAAAACTTCAAGATATCTTCTCTAATGATAACTCTCAACTTACTTTATTGAGTCAAGAAATTGAAACTCAAAAAGAAAAGAATGATTCTCTTGTCTCTAAAAATCGCGAGTTAAAAACTAAGATCAAAATGATAGAATTAGATAATACTTGCCTCAAAACCAAGTTAGATAATATTACTAGAAATGTTTCTAACTTTAATAAAGGTAGAGAAAATCTATCCAATATTATTAAAAATTCTCAATCCACTTCTAATAAGAAGGGACAAGGATACACTAAGAAATCAAAATCTCCACCTAAAAAAGAAATTAGGAGAAATATTTCTAATGCTAATACTTATCCAAAAAGGAAAAATAATTCTAAAACCATAAAAATATGGGTTCCTAAAACAAACAATAGTTTGATTAGGAATAAATATATAAATACCTTTTTTGAAATGTTCATAAAAATCAAAATTATATTTTTAAGAGGGATACTGAACCTACTTGGGTTTGGTTTCCTAAGACCTAACTCTTAGGAGCCTATCACAAAGTGGGTACCAATGTTATTATTATTTTTTGCAGGACCCACTTAAAAAGAGAGGAAAATGGATACTCGACAGCGGTTGCTCAAAACATATGACTGGAGACAAAAATATGTTATCAAGCATTACTTACTCAGATGGAGGTTCAGTCACTTTTGGGGACAATTCCAAAGGATATATCATTGGAAAAGGCAACGTCAACAATGTCGGTACATCTAATTTACCTCTTATTTCTAATGTCTTACTAGTCAAAAATTTAAAACACGATCTTTTAAGTATCAGCCAGTTATGTGACAAAGGTTTCAAAATCTCTTTTTCTGAAGATACGTGTAGCATTTTTGATAAAAATCAAAATCTTATATTTGAAGGAAATAGAGACAGAAATATCTATGTTCTGAATATGAAAATCAAACACAATTCAGATATGTGCTTAATAGCTAATGAAAATGATCCTTGGCTATGGCACAAAAGACTCTGTCATATCAACTTCAAAACTAGAAACAAACTTTCTAAAAATAATTTAGTCAGAGGATTACCAAAAATGAATTTCAAAGTCAATCATATTTGTGATGCATGTCAATTAGAAAAATTGACCAAATCATCTTTTAAATCTAAGAAAGTTATCTCTACATTACAACCACTTAAATTACTACACATGGATTTATTTGGGCCAATTCAAGTTCAATCCTTAAACCACAATAGATATGTGTTTGTAATAGTAGATGATTTTTCTAGATATACTTGGACATTTTTTATGGAAAAACAAAAGTGATACGTTTGATCATTTTAAATTTTTTGTCAAACGAATTCAAAATTTAAAAGGTTTGAAAATAAAGAACATAAGAAGTGATCGTGGAGGAGAATTTGAAAATGAAGTTTTTGACCATTTTTGTAAAAAGGAAGGAATTTTACATAATTTTTCATTTTCTCGAACTCCACTAACAAAATGGGGTTGTAGAACGTAAAAACAGAACTTTACAAGAATGTGTACGAACTTTGTTAAATGGAAGCACTCTTCCAAAACATTTTTGGGCAGAAGTTGTTGCAACTGCTTGTTATGTTTTGAATCGCGTTTCTATTCGACCTTTAACGAAAAACACTTCTTATGAACTTTTTACTGGAAGAAAACCAAAGATTTCTTATTTTAAAGTGTTTGGTTCAAAATATTTATATTAAATACAAAAGATCGGCTTGGAAAATTCGATGCGAAATCTGACGAAGGAATCTTTCTAGGATATTCAGATCGTAGCAAAGCTTATCGCGTATTTAATAAAAGAACAAATGCTGTTGAAGAAACGTTACACGTATCTTTCGATGAAAATTTTCTACAAAAACCAAGTATAGAAGATGACGAAGATTTTCCACATAACATTACAAATACGGAATCTACAAATTTTGAAAATGATGAAAACATTGTTGATAATAATGATGAATTAAGATCTCCACCAAAAATATTACAGGATCATCCTGTTCAAAATATTATTGGAGAAATTAATTCAAATGTACGAACAGAAGTCAATTAAATCAAATGAGCCATGTAGCTTTTCTTTCTAACATAGAACCTAAAAATATTAAAGAAGCATCTACCGATGAAAATTGATTAATCGCTATGCAAGAAGAGCTAAACCAATTCGAAAGAAATGACGTTTGAGATTTAATTCCACAACCCAGTGATCAATCAGTTATTGGTGCAAAATGGGTTTCTAAAAATAAAGCAGATGAACAAGGAAATATTACTAGAAATAAAGCTAGATTAGTTGCTCAAGGATATAACCAGGAAGAAGGAATTGACTATGAAGAAACATTTGCTCCAGTCGCTAGACTAGAAGCAGTACGAATCTTACTAGCATTTGCATGTTTTCATAACTTTAAATTATTTCAAATGGATGTTAAAAGTGCCTTTTTAAATGGTTTCATAAAAGAAAATATTTATGTTGAACAACCTCCATTATTCATACACGAACAATTTCCTAATCATGTCTATAAGCTTAAAAAGGCTTTATATGGTTTGAAACAAGCACCCCGTGCTTGGTACGATCGTCTTAAAAGATATTTAATAGGTTCTGGTTTTGAAATTGGAAAGGTTGATCAAACTCTTTTTATTAAAAGAAATAAACAAGATATTTTAATCATTCAAATCTATGTTGATGATATTATTTTTGGATCTACAAATGAAACACTTTGTCAAGATTTTTCTAAAATAATGACTAAAGAATTTGAAATGTCACATATGGGTGATTTAAATTATTTTCTTGGCTTACAAATAAAACAACTAGAAAATGATATTTTTATTAATCAAGAAAAGTATTGTAACAATCTAATTAAACGCTTCGGTATAGAAAATACTTCTACCAAACCAACTCCTATGAGTACAACCATACATCTTGATAAAGATGAAAATGATAAAAGTATTGATCAAAAATTATATCAAAGTATGATTGGATCGTTACTATATTTAACAGCTACTAGACCTGACATAATGATGAGTGTTTGTTTGTGTGCACGATTTCAAGCAGATCCCAAAGAATCACATTTACGAGCAGTAAAACGCATGCTACGATATCTTAATAAAACCAAGGACTTTGGACTATTCTATCCAAAGGAATGTCCTTTTTAATTAGTGTCCTATAGTGACGCTGATTTTGGAGGAAGCCGGACAGATAGAAAAAGTACAAGTGGGACTTATCACTTCATTGGACGATCTCTTGTATCTTGGTTTAGTAAGAAAATAACTGTGTTTCATTATCGACATGTGAAGCAGAATATATTTCTACAGCTCTGGCATGTGCTCAAGTTATCTATATGCAACAAACACTACAAGATTTTGGGTTTAATTTAAGTAAATCAACTATTTATTGTGATAATTCTAGTGCTATAAACTTATCTAAAAATCCTATAATAATTCATAAACAAAACATATTGACATTCGTCATCGTTTTCTTCATGATAATATTGAAAAAGATTTAATAAATCTAGAATATGTGTCCTCTGACAAACAATTGGCAGATATCTTTACAAAACCGTTAAATGAAAATACTTTCATTAATTTAAGACGAGAACTTGGTATCGTCTCTCTTAAAGATTTTTAAGTTCAATTTTATATATATATATATATATATATATATATATATATATATATATTCTTTTATAAAAATAATTTTTTTTTTAATAATATAGAATTCATAGTTTCTATCAAAAGAAATAAAAAGTGTCTTCTAGCACTCGAACTTAAGACCTCATACTCGGTAGTCCTCTACACTACCACTTCACTCTCTATTATTTTCTGAAATATGAGGTTGTCATTAATTTCATATATATACCTTTCATTCTCTCCTTCCTTTCCTATGGATACTATTTCTCTAACATTCAAACCATACATTGTCCTCTATTTTTAAACAAGCTTCTTCCTATATATTATTGCATTCTTACAATTCTTTTCATCAATAATTCCTTTGATTCTCTTCTAAAAATTCTGTTCAATCATGTCATCTCCAAATAATGCTGTGTTATCTAAACTATCTTACACCTCTCCTTCATCGGAATCAAAGAATCTACCAGCTCCTACTTCTATATATGAACCGGTTCCGATCGTTCCACCTTCTACACATACTGGATATACTCCACCAGCAAAAAAACAAGACGGTCTCTCTTTTTTGGATCACCGTCTACAAAAGAAAAGATTGATGATATTCATCATTATCAAAAAGAAACATTAGACTTACAACGTGAATTATACTATGAGCAAAAAGTTAATGCCAAACGGCTTAACTTTTTGGAACAAGTAGCGTTAAAATTCTTAGTTCTTCATCAAAGGATTCTGTTCATCAACCATCTACAGTTCGTTCTCCAAGTCGTCGCAATCCTTGGGAACCATCACCGCAATGTCCACCAACAATTCCAAATTCTTGGGAACGTGGTAACAGATGGTCTCCGCTTCGACCATACGTGGAGAACACCAAAGTTGAAGAAGAATCTTATCATACTCCATCATCTTCTTCAAAATCTATTTAATAGTTTCTTATTTTTTTTAATATAATTTGTTATTTTTTCATTTCATTCTGCTTATTCTATTTGTAATATTGAAAATTATTCAATAATGTATTTTTTATTCTCACCATTGCCAAATATACGCTTCTGTGCACAATTCAGACGTCTGAATTGGTTTAAACAGACGTCTGAATATCCATTGAAAAAAAAAACTTTTTCCCCAGATTCAGACGTCTGAATTAGCCCAATTTTGAACTAAATCTTTGCGGGTTGCAAACCAACCAAATTCAGACATCTGAATTAGTTTACTCAGACGTCCGAATCCCTTCTGAAGTTTTTTCGTCTACCTTTCTTATTCTATATTTATTACCTTTTTACCCCTACCTTTTCATCACCTATATAATAACTTTTTCACTTCTTTACCCCTTACTTCAGAACCCTAGCCCCCATTTTCATCCCACTCAAAGCTTTTACTCTTCCTCTAACTTATCAATGGCACCAAGATCAAAGAGAACAGGAGAATCAACTTCCGGACCATCCGAAGACCAAATCCGGCAATGGCTATGGAACGATGTTGCTGTTTCTAGGTTCAATTCCATGAAGAACTCCAACATCTTTGAAGGATCATTCATGAAATTTTCGGACTTCGCAGCATTTCGTATTAGAGAATTAGCAGAGAAATTTCACTTCGACAGCTTGATTGGGTATACTCCTAATAATGTTAAGATTAATCATCTTATGATTAAACTTTTTCTTGCAAACTTAAATTTGGACCATCAAAATCCTCAAAACCGTCAAGATTGTGTTTGGTCGTTAGTTTGTGGCGTAAGAATTTTCTTACCTTTACAAAGACTAGGTCATATTCTAAATTGTCCTTATCAAGGAATTGATATTAATGAAATTGAAGTTGATATGGAACATCATGATGAAGTTTCACATCAATTTTTATTCGATGAACCTATAAATATGGGCAATTTAAAATCTACCTACTTACGGCCACGAGCTAGGTTAATTCACCGTGCTCTTATTCGATCTCTCCAACCAAGAACGCGTAGCTATGAAAAAGTGTATAAAGAAAACTTTCAAGCACTTTATTCTATCTATTCTAGTCAAAAAGTAAATTGAGGAAAGATTATTTTGGATGAATTCCAAGATATCACAATCCGAAGGAAATATAGAACTATTCATTATGGTGCCTATATTATGCGCATTCTCCTAAATATCGGAGTACCAATGCTTGATTCCGATTTTACAAGTATTAGTTAGTTAGGCGCTAAAACTTTAGGGTTGATGGGTCTTCCTATACAGCCTCCTTCTCAACAAATCATTTCCTTCCAATAATGGTCACAAAATATTCAACAAGGTGTTCCTCAACCTTGAGACACTAGTGTTGCTTCTTCTTCCCGTACCCATCATGAAGAAGAAGAGGAGGATGTTGACACCATTCAAGAAATTGGGCCGGATACTTCTTCAAGACAAGCCATCATCGCTCTCTTCCGAAATCAATCAAAGATTCATCGGGACATAAAAGCACTTGAGAAAAAGACGGAAAAAAAATTCAATTCTATCAAAGGCTTTCTCAATAAGATATGGGGTCGAATTTCTTGTTCCGGCTCTACATCTACTCAAGCTTACAATCCATCTCCTTTTGAATGGTCTTCCTCAAGCTCAAGCTCAAATCACAATGATCCATCTCTTTCAAGTCAATTTTAGATTATCTTTCTTTTAATTCTTTATGTTAGTTGTATGATAACTTGTCACTTTTATTTCTTTATGTTAGTTGTATGAGAAATATCTATAACATTATGTACTATTTCTCTATTTTACCTTAATGAAATGGATTATCTATTGTCATTCATGTTCTTTCTTTTTATCGATGACAAGGGGGAGAAGTTTAAATTGTGCATATTGACAGGGGGAGTATCTAGTCTATTAATTTTATATAGTTGTCATCATCAAAAGGGGGGAGAATGTTAGACTCTCGATTTTGATTATAACAACCTATATAAAATGTTATGTGTATATTTAACCATCTTTGCAGGAGATTTATTGCAGATTCATCTACAAATGTTTATAGCTGTATATTATGTGTCTAGAGTCTGTATATTACTTAGAAAATTTGTTAAAATCTCTCCTTAAATGATATATAGATAAATATACACACACACATGCACACACAGGCTCATACATGCACAAAATAGCAAATCAGACGTCTGATTCCAATCATTCAGACGTCTGAGTACTGATATAAGAATATTGTTCTCACAATATTCAGACGTCTGAATTGAAATATTCAGACGTCTGAATGAGGTCAAAAATGAACTATTTCTTTGTTGTTTACATTTTTAATCTAATTCAGAAGTCTGAATTTTTTATTCAGACGTCTGAATATCCCCAACTGCTATTTTCTTGAAAAGTCAATTCTCTTCACCAAGAGAAACATCCTTTTAAATCAACAGTTGCATCCATTCTTTTCAATATAACTTTTCATTTAAAGATGAAACTCTTCATATACTATATATAGATTATAGAATTCAACAAACAAATTACCGAATTTACTTTAGCATTCTTGAATTCTTATCTATTCTCAAAGTTTTCAAACTGCACTCAAATTCTTATATATTTTGATCATTGATCACTTTATCTTCCACAATTCTCAAAGCATATCACACTATATATATCATAAAGGAGAAGATTATAGGAAGATTGTACGCAATTGACTTATCAGTGTTATTTAAGAACACAGTACAGTCAGATATCTTTTGTATTGAAGTCCTATTCGGTTGCTTAGGCGGGTGAAGTCCTGTTCGGTTGCTCAGGCAGTGTAAACCTATTCCTCTGGGTTAAGAGAGGGTTGTTGTAGTTGAAATTCCAGAAGGAGTCTGGGACTGGACGTAGAACGGGAAGTTCGAACCAGTATAAAAATTTCTGGTGTGCTTGTTTTATTTTTATTTACTTTGCTATTATCATCTGTTTTCGCATTTAGATTTAATTATATTCCATATTACACGATCCTAAGTAAGCTAGCCATAGTAGCTTCTTTCAGTATAATCAAAGGATCTATGCGTGCTCAAAGACGTAAAACAATTATCTTGAAAATATTTCAAGCAAATGCGCATTCTCCACTTTTTTTGGATCGAATAGACAATTTTTTTTTTGTTTTTTGATATATTTAAAATTAGGAATTGGTTAGGGAGAACCTTAGAATCTCAAATTTATTATTTTGAGCAAGAACATACAAAAGAAAATGAGAAAACAAATAAAGAGAAAGAAGAGGAAAATGAACGAATAACAATATCAGAGGCTTGGGATAGCTTTCTATTTACTCAAGCAATAAGAGGTTTAATATTTGTAACTCAATCTTTTCTTAGAAAATATGTTCTATTTCCCGTATTAATAATAGCTAAAAATATTAGTCGTATGTTATTGTTTCAATTCCCCGAATGGTACAAGGATTGGAAGGAATTGAATGGAGAAATGCATGTTAAATGTACTTATAATGGTGTTTAATTGTCAGAAACGGAATTTTCCAAAAATTGGTTAAGAGATGGTATTCAAATAAAGATTCTATTTCCTTTTTGTCTGAAACTTTGGCAAAGATCTAAGGTTCGATTTAATTATAGAGATCAGCAAAGACAAAAAAATAGAGAAAAAGGACAACTTTTGTTTTTTAACAGTTTGGGGAAAAGAAGCAGAGCTAACTTTTGGGTCTCCCCGAAAATGACCTTCTTTTTTTGAACCCATTTTTAAAGAACTCGAAAAAAAACGATAAAAGCGAAAAGGAAACCTTTAAAAGTTATAAGAGTTTTCAAAGAAAGAGGAAATGGGGTTCTAAAAGTTTCGAAAAAAACAAGATGGGTCATCAAAATAATTCTATTTATGGACCTAATAATGAAAGAACTTGAAAAGGTAAAACCCATTTTAAAATCGAGTAGGGTTAAAATATATGAACCGACTAAAAATAAAAATGGAAGAGTGTAACGTACGCGATTTTTCGTTGCCGAAAAACCGAATAGTTAGGGTTTTAAAAAGAATTTAAGAAAAGAAAAAGAAAGAAGAAGAGATAAGAAGGTAGAAAATGGAGAGAGAGAAAAGAAAATAGGAAATAGATTTTTTTTTAAAAATAGAAGAAAAAGGAGAACAGAACGGAACAGAAAACAACAGAACAATAACAGAATCTCACAATTCGCAGTGGAACAACATATAATAATAAATGAATAATCTTTAAATAAAGAACAATATCAGTTATTACATTTCATCACATTACATTACATCATATCATCAGAGTGTACAACAATAACAGTGCAGCGGAAAAAGAAATACTATATAACTAGTAATACGCCATGCTATCCATCTTGCCTCCAGCAACTCCAGAATATCCAGAATATCCTGATATACCTAACTCTTGACTGCCCGTGTGAAAATTGGTGGGCACCCAGAGTTTAGGAAGGAAAACAATAAACTCCAAGTCAGTCATGTGACTGGTGTGAGAACTCAAAACAGTTTATTTATCTTTAAAATCAAAATAGAGGAATATTTTTAAAGTCAATTCGCAATGCTTTTAAAAATGAGACTACCATAAGGCCTCCCGCACACACACACAATGCAAACGCAGAATCGGAGGAGATTTCTCCTTATGATAGTCAAAGATGCTTGATACGCATTTAAAAGAACATTTGATATTATTATTAGTGCATAGTGTAGAGAAAAATTCATTTCGAAAGTAGAATATAAATCTTAGCCAGCATAGACATTCCGCACTTATGCCTACTATAGCTACCATGTTCAATAGCAGGTTACCGCCACATTCCATGACAGGTTATACAACTAAAACCGTACAAGTCACGTATTGTTTCTTTGGATTTCCAACGAATGATCAGGCCAAGGAACTTCCCATTGCCACATGAGAATGCCTCTGGATGGACATTCCCGAGAACCAAACCGGATCTCTACCAACACAAGGCCGGGTTACCCCTAACTGAGTAACAACTGACCGAATATGCCATCCCCCGGTCCTTTGGGACCTTTTCACCGAGCGCTCGTAATCAATTCACACAATCATAACAAAGTGTTTTCAACATGAGTAAGTATCTGGGCTCCATACCATGATACCACCCTTTTCCAGAAGGAAATGCACACATCCTAAAGGGCGCTACCCCTCATAACCTTGCTGCTTCTTTCCTGTTTTGACCATTCACGGGGTGTGAGGCTCGACGAATTCACGTCCACAAAAACATACTTTATACAAAAGCCATGCTTTGGGTCAACAAATGATCATAGAAATGATCACCAAGATAGACGATCAAATAAACGATCCTATCACAAATAATCAACACAATGATCATTTACAGCAACACTCAGCATGTCACATTACCAAATTGGGAATATATCGCTGATAACTTCAACTATATAACCTCTGAGCTCGTACGTCTCAGAGAAAGGTGTTAAGCTAAAAGAATAAATTCTTCGCCACCAACAGAAATATATTTGAAAGAAATCGGCTTTACATCTCAACTTGTAATGTCAGACATACAATCCATACAAGTCTGTTCCGGGCTCGAACAAAACCGAAGGCACTTACAAAGAAGTCCTTGCAATCCGGATATCCACAATCCTGATCGGATTTCCCATCACATATGGAGAACTCAATACCGTAGCTACTCGGTGCAGAGTCAATCGACAGGTCATCCTATCGCTCTCGCAAATACCGGGTCTTCAACACCGATCTTCAATGCAATTCACAACGACGTATCACATATTCGGAATGGGTTATACGACCCCATGGTCCTTTCCCGGTTAACCCGAATAGTGAGCGCTTATTCAAAAATAAGTGTGGCATTCAATTCAATCAAATCACATCAAATACCCATTCAAAGGGAAATATTAATAGTCGGTTATTGAACTATCAATGGATATGCACAACATCACTAGTTTCCAAATAATTTTCCAAATTATTTATTTTCCAAAATATCTTCACTAGATATATAATTTTCAACACTTCAAAAATAAATCAATATTTATTTTTAAACCAATTCTACTTTCTTTTATAAATTCAATAGTGAATTTACATTCCAAAGTATTAATGAATATACGACTTCAATTCGATTTATAATATTCATTTTCAATTTATCTTCAAAAAGATAAATTCTCTAATATTCACTTTATATTGGAAAAACATTTCCATACTTATTTATTCATAAGTAATTCACAAGTTTTATTTATTTTCAACACTTAGAAAATATTCAATATACTTAAATCGAGATTAAGTATATATTTCATTCTTTAAGGAAATCATTCTCATAAACATATTTATTTGGGCCAAAACGAATGTTGCGTAAAACATCGTTACGACAACCCAAAATCACTAGTATAGGGATTCGAAATTAAAATAGATATATAAATCCCAATACTATACAAAACATTTCCTTTCGGAAATCATTTACTATAACAACAGTGTTATAGTCCATCATCTCCTTCTATTTCTCGAAAACGTCTATTTCAACAATAAATGTTGAAATCTATGGTTTCGAATCTCAACACATTTTAAAACATTGTTCGATCGTTTTAATTCTATTTAAAACATCCAAATCCAAAACAATTTCTTTAACGTGTTATTCACTATTCAAAAACGTGAATATACTTCATTAACAATTTCATCCTTTTATTCATTTTAATTCAAAGGATTATTCACTATTCAAAAATGTGAATATAACTCCATTTATAGGTTTCAACAAATTTTCTTGTCAAAATAAGTCATTTGCGAATTTATAAAACAACGTTTATAAATTCCATTTCTATTTATCTATAAAAACTTCCTTTTTATAAATTCTTTTATTAACCTATTCCAGTTTATAACTCAATTATAAACTAAAAGTTCATATTATAAGTTAAATACTTATAAAACGATTATTTTACAAAATCGTTCCTCTAAAGACTTTCCAAACCATAAATCTTATAACTTATAAGATTCATTTATTTAACCAAATCTATTCTTCAAATAACTTCACAAATTTATAATTCTTACTATTTATAAATTTCATTTATAACTTCACCGTTTATAATTCTATAAATTTCATTCTTTAATGAGATTCATTTTCACTTCATTCAAACACTTACAAAAACTCGTTTTATAATTTCAATATCTCAATTTATAAATATCCATTTATAAATCTCTTAATATAATTCAATTTATATTATTCTTTTAAAACATCCTTAATCTCCTTTATTATTTCACCATTTCGATTCATAAAATAATTAAATTTTATAAATCCTATATTTAAACTTTTCACAATAAATTCTAAAATCCCGATTAAACTATTTTATAAAATCAATAGCATCATATTCTCAAAAATCAGTTTTTAACTATATTTCTCAAAAATCATAATTTTTATAACTTTAAAAATTATAACGTTTATTTATATAAAATGGATCAATTCCAAAAATATTTTATATTTTCAAAAATCACTTTAAAAATCATTTTAAAATCCCAAAATCTGGGTCCAATGATGCTACACACCAAATAGTCAATCACGACAACAACGACATCATATATCGATATGATAATCCATCAAATATCAAAATATCTGAAATCAAATAAATACTGTTGAGGAATCCAGTTGGATCCCTCCAACCTGTTTTCTGCATCCACAAACATTAGCACAATACCAATTTCGCTCCAGTACGAAATTATCGCGGTATATGTTCTTATTAAATATTATCCGCTTAATAACGGCGCAATAGGGTCTCATCCGCTAAACAAAAAATGCGGGAAATCAATAACTCCAATATATACATATGCCAATATATATATATATATATTGCTATTATATATAATACCTATTTCACTGTTTATGAAATATTCGCGGTATATGTTTTTAATAAATAACATCCGCTTACTAACGGCGTATAATATCTATTTTAACAATCAATAGATAACAATCATCATTCAAACATGCATTCAAATATCTTAAATCTAACTATTTAAAATAAAATCGAAACTGATTCGATTGAGTGAGAAGTTCTCACCTTGATTTTAAATTCCGCTTTAGCGATTTATTTCGAATAAAATTAAACGGACGTTTAATTTTACCCAAAATTCTCACTAACACCAAACGACTCCAATCCAATTTCATCGCGTAGTGCTCGTCCATACGATTCCAACGCAACTGAGTTTGCATTTTTTCGACCTCGTATGAAAAAGTTATGAATTTTTAAAGATTGTACACGATTTTATAACTTAATTACAACATAAACTAAAATATTTAAACCTACAGCTAACACAAGCCGTTGGATCTTGCATCAGCTCATCTGGACCGTGCCCCCACTATCCCTCTCCCTCACGTTTCTTCCTACAGGAAGATGGCCGCACAAAAGAACCCATAACATCACGAACTAGGGTTAGCATTTGCTCCTCCATCACTCGACTATACTTCATCAAACTACCACCATCACGAAGCTCTTGACACAAGCTACCCACGGCCAGAACACAGGCCAACTCGGCCACCTCCTCCTCCTAGAAATGCGCGTGCAAGGCAGCACGGTCGGCCCCCTGTAGTTCCCTCCACACGACACCAAACACGATCTCCACCGTTCACATCGAAGCTCTCGTTGTGATCTTCAATGTTGTAGTTAACAACTTTGGCTAATTCTTACTGGATTGAGAGAGATTGAGGGAGAAGTGAGATTAAATTCTGGCCATTGAACCTAAAAGTGGCGGCTGCAGTTTATATTTAGGGTTAGGTTTATTTTTTCTAGAATTGTGAAATGTTGGTCTATTTATAGAATTTCAAACGACACTATTCACCCGGAAATCCCGAACTCCGATTTACGCGCCGTAACCAGCGTTTCTAGGGTTTACCCCGCGTTCCGGACACAATGGAACAGGTTTCGAAAGCTAATTTGGACATCTGTGCAAGTTATGGCAACAAACGCTCAATTTAAATTAAACCGATTTAAGCGATTTGCTAGGCTTTTTAATTTGTACCGGACAAACGGTAAATCCAATTGACTTGAAATTTGAAACCTTACAATAATATCATATTACGGATCCGATGAAACTGGTTTCGTCGAAATCTGAGACTTTTTGAAAAATGGCTATTTTAACTCGCCAAATTAAACTTAAAAATAAATCGATGCGTTTCGAGCTGCCACGATCAAACGATAACTCCGATTGACACAAAAATTGAAATCCGGTAATAACTAACTATTACGGATCCAATGGAACTGGTTTCGTTCAATTCTGAGACTGTTCAAAAATTGACTATTTTCACTAGTCGATTAAATATTAAAATATTCAATTTTCACAAATAAACTTTTAATTCGATTTTAAAAGTTCTAAAATATCGTTCTAACTCTAACATGATAAAATAAAATTTTACAAATCATTTTCGATCATATTTAACCCAATTTTCAATTATTTCCATAATTTAACATATTAAATTATCGATTTAATTATTCAATTAAATCCAATAATTCAAATAAAAATTTATTTGACTTATAAATTCACTTATAAATATTTAAAATAAATTAAATATCCAAATTTTAATTAATAAAAATCCTGGGTCGTTACAATCTTCCCCCCTTAAAAGAATTTCGTCCTCGAAATTACAAGTAAGAAAAGTTACAGAATCTATTAATTTTCCCTAAATTCATAGTTAAATTCCTTACAATCTTTACTAAGTTTTCAAAATCATACTTAGTTATCTTTTCAAAAACAACTACTATTGTTTAACTTTCAATTCCAAAATCAAAGTTAAAGTTTTCAAAATTTTCCAATTTTCTCAAATTTTTCTAACGCCTTAAATTTTCGGAAAAATTCGCCATAGTCTCCTTTGCGCGGCTCGATCCGAAAAAAAATGACAGTATATATATCAAAAATATACATCTCATCAAGTAATGAGGCATCCCGCAGGAAAAAAAATGTAAAAGTACGGTATGTAATCCGAGATATGTACCTTATATTTTATTAGCAAGCATATATGGCTAATATAGCGAGAAAGCGAGCTCCAAATGCGAAGCAAACGCGATCCGCACCTGCTAAACACTCAACAACAACATGAGAACATGCATATATGATAATAGTATCGATATACAACATATAGCAACATAATAACTATATATGCCAACATAGCAAATGTAGTAAAAGCAACAAATGCAAACATCAACCAATTATCATCCAACTAATTCATAACCAATATATATTCATTCATATTCTCATTAATATTCAATGAATTGGTTTTCAATTTAAATCACATTTGATTCATTAACAGTGGATGTTTTTACTAACATTCATTTTCAATTAGTTTAAATTCACTAATTTATATTCAAGTTGGTTCACTTCCAAATCAAATTCAATTCTATTTAAGATTCACTAACTTCCGATCGAATTTCACTTAGTTTAGTTTCCAATTTCATTAATACTTAATGAATTATATACAATCAACTAACAATCATATTTCAATCAATGTATATTTATTTCAACCAAATTCCTTTGCTTATATTCATTCAATTTTGGTTTAACACCATCACTTTCTATTGGTTTAATTAAATTGATTTTCATTAAATCTTTCAACTTCCAATAACATTAGATTTTAATGAATTAACACTTACATTCATTATTTCATATCAACTAAATTCACATTTAATTGATTAACATTCAATTGATTATTATTCAATCCATTAATTCAATTCAATTACAAAAGTTGAATTTCATTTACATAACTTAAGTTCATTTCTATCACTTAACTTTATTATTTTACTTTGATACCTTAAGTTATATTCCATTTAACTTTAAATTCATTTTTATTTACAACTCATATTCATAAATATATTCATATAGTTTCACTTATTATATATAAGTTTATTTCATAATTGTAAATCACTTTAATTATAATTCAATTCTTATAATTCTTTACTTATACAATTATTCTTTTATTTAGATTATTCAAACAACTAAACAATCAACTTATATAGACTTTAATAATTCTGAAAAATTATTCCTTTATATATAAAATATAATCAAGGTAAAATTATTCCATTTACCCAATTTAAACAATATTGTGTCGAATTGTTCTATTCAAGTGTTTAGAGATCCCTATCAACTACGTTAATTACTCGTATTAACCAGAATCTATATACCACTCAACAAACCAATCATCACAATATAAAACAATTTTTATATTCACTAACAAATATGCTCTCATAGCTATTATTACTCTCAAACTCATTCTAGGGCACTACTGACTCCATCTCTAATGAGTAATACCCAACAGAACCATGGTTGTCGCTTAACCATAAGCTCTGATACCAAATGTAACGTACGCGAGTTTTCGTTGCCGAAAAACCGAATAGTTAGGATTTTTAAAAAGAATTTAAGGAAAGAGAAAGAGAGAAAAAGACATAGAAGAGATAAGAAGGTAGAAAATGGAGAGAGAGAAAAGAAAATAGGAAATAGAATATTTTTTTTAAAAATAGAAGAAAAAGGAGAACAGAACGGAACAAAAAACAACAGAACAATAACAGAATCTCACAATTCGCAGCGGAACAACGTATAATAATAAATGAATAATCTTTAAATAAAGAACTATATCAGTTATTACATTTCATCACATTACATTACATCATATCATCAGAGTGTACAACAATAACAGTGCAGCGGAAAAAGAAATACTATATAACTAGTAATACGCCATGTTATCCATCTTGCCTCCAGCAACTCCAGAATATCCAGAATATCCTGATATACCTAACTCTTGACTGCCCGTGTGAAAATTGGTGGGCACCCAGAGTTTAGGAAGGAAAACAATAAACTCCAAGTCAGTCATGTGACTGGTGTGAGAACTCAAAACAGTTTATTTATCTTTAAAATCAAAATAGAGGAATATTTTTAAAGTCAATTCGCAATGCTTTTAAAAATGAGACTACCATAAGGCCTCCCGCACACACACACAATGCAAACGCAGAATCGGAGGAGATTTCTCCTTATGATAGTCAAAGATGCTTGATACGCATTTAAAAGAACATTTGATATTATTATTAGTGCATAGTGTAGAGAAAAATTCATTTCGAAAGTAGAATATAAATCTTAGCCAGCATAGACATTCCGCACTTATGCCTACTATAGCTACCATGTTCAATAGCAGGTTACCGCCACATTCCATGACAGGTTATACAACTAAAACCGTACAAGTCACGTATTGTTTCTTTGGATTTCCAACGAATGATCAGGCCAAGGAACTTCCCATTGCCACATGAGAATGCCTCTGGATGGACATTCCCGAGAACCAAACCGGATCTCTACCAACACAAGGCCGGGTTACCCCTAACTGAGTAACAACTGACCGAATATGCCATCCCCCGGTCCTTTGGGACCTTTTCACCGAGCGCTCGTAACCAATTCACACAATCATAACAAAGTGTTTTCAACATGAGTAAGTATCTGGGCTCCATACCATGATACCACCCTTTTCCAGAAGGAAATGCACACATCCTAAAGGGCGCTACCCCTCATAACCTTGCTGCTTCTTTCCTGTTTTGACCATTCACGGGGTGTGAGGCTCGACGAATTCACGTCCACAAAAACATACTTTATACAAAAGCCATGCTTTGGGTCAACAAATGATCATAGAAATGATCACCAAGATAGACGATCAAATAAACGATCCTATCACAAATAATCAACACAATGATCATTTACAGCAACACTCAGCATGTCACATTACCAAATTGGGAATATATCGCTGATAACTTCAACTATATAACCTCTGAGCTCGTACGTCTCAGAGAAAGGTGTTAAGCTAAAAGAATAAATTCTTCGCCACCAACAGAAATATATTTGAAAGAAATCGGCTTTACATCTCAACTTGTAATGTCAGACATACAATCCATACAAGTCTGTTCCGGGCTCGAACAAAACCGAAGGCACTTACAAAGAAGTCCTTGCAATCCGGATATCCACAATCCTGATCGGATTTCCCATCACATATGGAGAACTCAATACCGTAGCTACTCGGTGCAGAGTCAATCGACAGGTCATCCTATCGCTCTCGCAAATACCGGGTCTTCAACACCGATCTTCAATGTAATTCACAACGACGTATCACATATTCGGAATGAGTTATACGACCCCATGGTCCTTTCCCGATTAACCCGAATAGTGAGCGCTTATTCAAAAATAAGTGTGGCATTCAATTCAATCAAATCACATCAAATACCCATTCAAAGAGAAATATTGATAGTCGGTTATTGAACTATCAATGGATATGCACAACATCACTAGTTTCCAAATAATTTTCCAAATTATTTATTTTCCAAAATATCTTCACTAGATATATAATTTTCAACACTTCAAAAATAAATCAATATTTATTTTTAAACCAATTCTACTTTCTTTTATAAATTCAATAGTGAATTTACATTCCAAAGTATTAATGAATATACAACTTCAATTCGATTTATAATATTCATTTTCAATTTATCTTCAAAAAGATAAATTCTCTAATATTCACTTTATATTGGAAAAACATTTCCATACTTATTTATTCATAAGTAATTCACAAATTTTATTTATTTTCAACACTTAGAAAATATTCAATATACTTAAATCGAGATTAAGTATATATTTCATTCTTTAAGGAAATCATTCTCATAAACATATTTATTTGGGCCAAAACGAATGTTGCGTAAAACATCGTTACGACAACCCAAAATCACTAGTATAGGGATTCGAAATTAAAATAGATATATAAATCCCAATACTATACAAAACATTTCCTTTCGGAAATCATTTACTATAACAACAGTGTTATAGTCCATCATCTCCTTCTATTTCTCGAAAACGTCTATTTCAACAATAAATGTTGAAATCTATGGTTTCGAATCTCAACACATTTTAAAACATTGTTCGATCGTTTTAATTCTATTTAAAACATCCAAATCCAAAACAATTTCTTTAACGTGTTATTCACTATTCAAAAACGTGAATATACTTCATTAACAATTTCATCCTTTTATTCATTTTAATTCAAAGGATTATTCACTATTCAAAAATGTGAATATAACTCCATTTATAGGTTTCAACAAATTTTCTTGTCAAAATAAGTCATTTGCGAATTTATAAAACAACGTTTATAAATTCCATTTCTATTTATCTATAAAAACTTCCTTTTTATAAATTCTTTTATTAACCTATTCCAGTTTATAACTCAATTATAAACTAAAAGTTCATATTATAAGTTAAATACTTATAAAACGATTATTTTACAAAATCGTTCCTCTAAAGACTTTCCAAACCATAAATCTTATAACTTATAAGATTCATTTATTTAACCAAATCTATTCTTCAAATAACTTCACAAATTTATAATTCTTACTATTTATAAATTTCATTTATAACTTCACCGTTTATAATTCTATAAATTTCATTCTTTAATGAAATTCATTTTCACTTCATTCAAACACTTATAAAAACTCGTTTTATAATTTCAATATCTCAATTTATAAATATCCATTTATAAATCTCTTAATATAATTCAATTTATATTATTCTTTTAAAACATCTTTAATCTCCTTTATTATTTCACCATTTCGATTCATAAAATAATTAAATTTTATAAATCCTATATTTAAACTTTTCACAATAAATTCTAAAATCCCGATTAAACTATTTTATAAAATCAATAGCATCATATTCTCAAAAATCAGTTTTTAACTATATTTCTCAAAAATCATAATTTTTATAACTTTAAAAATTATAACGTTTATTTATATAAAATGGATCAATTCCAAAAATATTTTATATTTTCAAAAATCACTTTAAAAATCATTTTAAAATCCCAAAATCTGGGTCCAATGATGCTATACACCAAATAGTCAATCACGACAACAACGACATCATATATCGATATGATAATCCATCAAATATCAAAATATCTGAAATCAAATAAATACTGTTGAGGAATCCAGTTGGATCCCTCCAACCTGTTTTCTGCATCCACAAACATTAGCACAATATCAATTTCGCTCCAGTACGAAATTATCGCGGTATATGTTCTTATTAAATATTATCCGCTTAATAACGGCGCAATAGGGTCTCATCCGCTAAACAAAAAATACGGAAAATCAATAACTCCAATATATACATATGCCAATATATATATATATTGCTATTATATATAATACCTATTTCACTGTTTATGAAATATTCGCGGTATATGTTTTTAATATATAACATCCGCTTACTAACGGCGTATAATGTCTATTTTAACAATCAATAGATAACAATCATCATTCAAACATGCATTCAAATATCTTAAATCTAACTATTTAAAATAAAATCGAAACTGATTCGATTGAGTGAGAAGTTCTCACCTTGATTTTAAATTCCGCTTTAGCGATTTATTTCGAATAAAATTAAACGGACGTTTAATTTTACCCAAAATTCTCACTAACACCAAACAACTCCAATCCAATTTCATCGCATAGTGCTCGTCCATACGATTCCAACGCAACTGAGTTTGCATTTTTTCGACCTCGTATGAAAAAGTTATGAATTTTTAAAGATTGTACACGATTTTATAACTTAATTACAACATAAACTAAAATATTTAAACCTACAGCTAACACAAGCCGTTGGATCTTGCATCAGCTCATCTGGACCGTGCCCCCACTCTCCCTCTCCCTCACGTTTCTTCCTACAGGAAGATGGCCGCACAAAAGAACCCATAACATCACGAACTAGGGTTAGCATTTGCTCCTCCATCACTCGACTATACTTCATCAAACTACCACCATCACGAAGCTCTTGACACAAGCTACCCACGGCCAGAACACAGGCCAACTCGGTCACCTCCTCCTCCTAGAAATGCGCGCGCAAGGCAGCACGGTCGGCCCCCTGTAGTTCCCTCCACACGACACCAAACACGATCTCCACCGTTCACATCGAAGCTCTCGTTGTGATCTTCAATGTTGTAGTTAACAACTTTGGCTAATTCTTGCTGGATTGAGAGAGATTGAGGGAGAAGTGAGATTAAATTCTGGCCATTGAACCTAAAAGTGGCGGCTGCAGTTTATATTTAGGGTTAGGTTTATTTTTTCTAGAATTGTGAAATGTTGGTCTATTTATAGAATTTCAAACGACACTATTCACCCGGAAATCCCGAACTCCGATTTACGCGCCGTAACCAGCGTTTCTAGGGTTTACCCCGCGTTCCGGACACAATGGAACAGGTTTCGAAAGCTAATTTGGACATCTGTGCGATTTATGGCAACAAACGCTCAATTTAAATTAAACCGATTTAAGCGATTTGCTAGGCGTTTTAATTTGTACCGGACAAACGGTAAATCCAATTGACTTGAAATTTGAAACCTTACAATAATATCATATTATGGATCCGATGAAACTGGTTTCGTCGAAATCCGAGACTTTTTGAAAAATGGCTATTTTAACTCGCCAAATTAAAATTAAAAATAAATCGATGCGTTTCGAGCTGCCACGATCAAACGATAACTCCGACTGACACGAAAATTGAAATCCGGTAATAACTAACTATTACGGATCCAATGGAACTGGTTTCGTTCAATTCTGAGACTGTTCAAAAATTGACTATTTTCACTAGTCGATTAAATATTAAAATATTCAATTTTCACAAATAAACTTTTAATTCGATTTTAAAAGTTCTAAAATATCGTTCTAACTCTAACATGATAAAATAAAATTTTACAAATCATTTTCGATCATATTTAACCCAATTTTCAATTATTTCCATAATTTAACATATTAAATTATCGATTTAATTATTCAATTAAATCCAATAATTCAAATAAAAATTTATTTGACTTATAAATTCACTTATAAATATTTAAAATAAATTAAATATCCAAATTTTAATTAATAAAAATCCTGGGTCGTTACAAAGAGATTCTAATATAAATAATAAGATTCATCGCGAATCAACGATTGCAATTCAATTCCTGAATTGCGGATATGAAAATTATTCACTCATTGAAATAAAAATGAAAAATCTTGCTAACAAGACAATCAAAATTAGGAGTCAAATAAAAGGAATCAAAAAAGACAATTAAAAAATTGTTCTAACTTATGATGATAAAAGAGTGGAATTACAGAAGGATGTTTGAAAAATATTTGAAAGAAAAAATATCCGATTAATACGTAAATCGCATTATTTTATAAAATCTTTCATTGAAAAAATATACATAAATCTATTACTATGTATCATTAAGATTCCAAGTTTTAAATCAACAGACAAAATTGTAACTAAATACATTTTAATGATAAAACAAATCAAGAAGGAATTGAAAAGACAAATCAAAAAATAATGAACTTTATTTCGACTATAAAAAAGTCGCTTTATAATATTTTTTATACAGGAAAATAGACACAGGGAAGAAGTCGCAAAAAAAATTAATTTTAGGGACAACAAGTTTGTTTTTTAGTGTGAAGGACACTTTTAGTGCAAACAGAAAATGATAGTTACAACTATCATTCTGTAATTTACACTAAAAGTGTCATTCAGCCTAAAAAATAAACATGTTGTCCCTGAGACTAAATTTTTTCCCAATTTTTTCCTTGAGCCTAAAAACCCCTTTTTTATAATACTAATTTTAGTATTATCAAAAAAAATTCTAATATTTATTGGGACTTATCTTCTTTGTCTCAAGCATATATATTTTACAAATTCTCGCAAAATCAATTACTTAATAAATATGCTTTGAAATCTATACTTCAATATCATAACACGTATCCTTTTCTTACAAATATAATAAAGAATTATTGTACAACACAAGGAATATTTGGTTCCAAACCAAAGCATAAGAAAATACATAAGTATAGAATGAATAAATGGAAAATGTGATTAAGGGGTCATTATCAATATAATTTATCTCAGACTAAGTGGTTTTATTTAGTAGCAAAAAATGGCAAAATAGAGCCAACCAATGTCGTATAATTCAAAAAAAAGACTCAATGAAATCGATTTTATATAAAAAAGAAAAAAACCAATTAATTCATTACATGAAAGAAAAAGACTATGCAGTAAATTCATTGATGAATCAGAAAGACAAATTGAAAAAACATTTCGGATATGATATTTTATCATATAAATATATAAATTTTGAGGATAATAAAAACTCATATATTTATGAATCAACGTTATAATTACAAGAAGTGGAAAACAAAAAAAAAATCATCTAATTTCAATACACTAAAACCCGAACCCTTTTATGGATTGATAAGGATAGTTATTAATAATTACCTAGAAAAAAGATTTCTCATTGATACGAACAAAAATATGGATAGACTATTTTTAAATTATAAAATTCCCGATTTCTGTATTAGAAATAATATTGATATTGAGACCGGGCCAATACACCTATCAACACCAAGATTCATAAAAATACTAAAAATCTAAATTATCAAAAATTAAAAAAAAAATCCTTTTTTGATTGGATGGGAATGAACCAAGAAAAGTTCTATCGTAGCATATCACATTTAGAACCTTGGTTTTTCCAGAATTATTACTACTTTTTAATGTGTATAAAATAAAACCGTGGATCATACCTACCAAATTACTTATTTTAATTTTCATTTCCATGAAAATATTAGTAAAAGTAAAAAAGATCAGTGTAAAAAAAATGAACAACAAGGTCAAGGAAATCTTGTATTAGATTTACGAAAACAAAATGAAAAAAGACGTTGAGACAGATTATACAAGAACTTACATTAAAAAAAGTAGAAGAAAAACAACCTAAGAGCAAGAAAGAAGCAGAACTCAATTTCTTCTTGAGAAAATATTTTCTTTTTCAATGATCTCTTGAATCAAAGAATGATCAATAATATAAAGGTATATTGTCTTCTACTTAGACTGATAGATCCAAAGGAAATAGCTATATCTTCAATTCAAAGAGGAGAGATGCATCTAGATGTAATGTAGATTCAGAAAGATCTAACTCTTACAGAATTGGTAAAAAGAGGCAATTTATTGTCGAACCAATTCTTCTATCTATGAAAAGGGATGGAAAAGATATTATATATCAAACCATAGGTATTTCATTGGTTGACAAGACTAGACGCCAAACTGATGGAAAATACATAATAAAAAAAGAATATGTTGATAAAAAAATTTCATGAATCTGTTGCACAACACAGCAATATACTTATGACTAAAAACAAAAAAAAATTATTATGATTTCTTTGTTCCTGAAAATATTCTATCTCATAGACGTCGTAAGGAATTGAGAATTTTCATTTGTTTTAATTCTCAGAATTGGAATAATATGGGTAGAAATCCAATATTCTGTAATCAAAACAACATAAACAATTGTGGACAATTTTTGAACAAGGAAAAATATCGTAATACATATACAAAGAAATTCATTAAATTCAAATTTTTTTCTTTGGCCCAATTATCGATTAGAAGATTTAGCTTGTATGAATCGATATTGGTTTGATACCAATAATAGCAGTAATTTCAGTATATCAAGAATACATATGTATCCACGATTCAGAATTCTTTAAAGAAACAACAATCACAGTAAATTCAACAAACTTGAAAACCGATGAATACATGAACGGAAAACAAACCTTCAAACCAAATTCAAAATGAAATCAAAATAGAAACACAAAACAGTAAATATAAACAACAAAATTCAACTAAAAAATAACAACATAATTAATACAGAATGGAAAACAATAGAAGATGAAAATAACCATGACTAAAAAAACCAACCTCGAGTTCATATTTTAACGCAGAACTGAAGAAGATACTTATAACCGATCGAGATGCAGAAGAAGAAGCTGAAAGAAATGAAAACGCAGCAAAAATTGATCAAGATGCAAGAAAAGTTAATCGAGCAATTCTAAACGATCGAATCAAATGAGATGTAATTAAAGGTCTATACGAACACTTCGGATATCCGAAATTGAACGAGATGCAGCTAAAAGATGGTCTAAATTTGAAATTTACAAAAAATTCCATGGAAATTTAAAGTAGAAATTCTAAGAAGAAAAATTAAAAGTTGTTGAGGAGAAAGACGAAATTAGGTATATGGAAGGTAAACGTAAACACGGACGTGGAAAAAAGAAGAGGGACTTAAATCATAAATGGAAATTGGAAGGGATATATTTTATTTTAAAAATAAGGATGTATGACAAATTTTCACAATTAAAAAAAGGCATAGGATTGTCGGCGTGGTGTGTTTTTAATGATCTTATGTGAAAGGTTTCAATTTCAAGTTTGGTTAATATCAAGAGTATAAAACCCAATGATTTATCATTTATTTATGAGTATACGTTGTATGCGCAGTGTACAAGTCTACAAGTTTCAAAAGTGAAGCATGATTCTTTATATCGCTAAAGAAGAAAAAACGCTAGCATTTTACATTCTAACAAAACCATTGTTTCTAAACAAATATTGAATCTTTTAGTTTTCCACATTTTAAGTTAGAAATCCTAGATGTTTAAAAATGGTGAATTTACTTTTAATTTCGTGTTTATTGGATATTTTACTTTTTATTTTATTATGTTACTATTATGGTAAAAAATCCAATAAACACGAAATTAAAAGAAAATTCACCATTTTTAAATATCTAGGATTTCTAACTTAAAATATGGAAAACTAAAAGTAAAAATTCCAATAAACACGAAATTAAAAGTAAAAAATCCAATATTCTCGAAATTAAAAGGAAATTCCCGATGTTATTCCTGATGAATACGTTGAAGAAAATTATAATACTAGAAATTCCACTAGTCGGGATACTGAACCAGTGTAAAGGCACAAACATAGTGAAACGTTGGTCCTTCTAGTGTCGTTCAAGACAAGCTAGCTGCAGGGCCGGCTCCAGGGCAAGTCGGACCAGGCTGCCGTCTAGGGCAACCCCCCTCGGCGGGGGCAACAACTGAGGGTAAACATGACAATAATGAATGATAAATTGTTAAAAGTAAATTTTATTACTTGTCTTCAAGAAGGTTCTTTAATTCAGTTGGTGGTATACTTGCATGCATTCTGGAAGGTCAGGAGTTCAACTCTTAGGGCAACAAATTATTGAGTTTTACTGTTTTTTTCCCGCTTTACACCTAGATTGCCTAGGGCAACCCAAGTTTCACAGCCGGGTCTGGCTAGCTGCAGAAGGAATGTGTTTTATTTTATCCATTGGTTAAAACTATTGTATCGGTGCCTTAGCTCTAGCTCTTTCAAAATAATCTAAATTCAAATACCTTGTTCATAGTGTAAAAAATGCGTTCTTATTCCGTTCTAATTCTCCATTATATTTTATCCCAGATCATACAAATCAGATCACCAAACACACCACTGTAATATGTTGCAAGCACATAAAAGTCAATAACATCAATATTGGTAAGAAGAAGCAGCATGTCAACAAACAAGAAATAAGATTATAATTGACAATGCATATGCAAAAAAACCCATACACGCATAATATCCCCATTTCCTACTAATATAGTTACTGACATGAATCTACAGTGCACTCCCCAACTCAAGAACGCTACAAAACCTAATACACCAGTAAAAGGGTTATTGAATATCAGTTATGTATTTTTAATAGCTTTATTGAATATCAGTTAGAAGAAATAGTAGCAGCGATGCAATCATAAAGTATGCCAGAAGGAGAAAGATTGCAATTTGTATGTATAATTTCGGATTTTCCCTTAAAGCTGGAGGTGCCGCTGCCCTGAACAAATTAAAGCAAAGCTAGAGTTGACACAAATTCATGATAAACCAATATGTAAGTGTGAAAATTATTTATATTTTTTTCAAACAAATTTACATCATTCACTGTAGACAAAATTATGTTCAATTGTTAGCAACAGTAGAAACAATTACTAAATAAGACATACCATGATACCAATAATATAACGAATAAGTGAAAATGAAATTGGTTGTATTTATAAATAACGTTACAATGAGTTAGAACCAAGAACAAAAATACGTCCTCCAGTAGTAACAAAAATGATGTTTCCTTCAAAGTTGTAAATGGCTTATTGCTTATAAGTATAACAGGTCCCATTTGGTTACAACATAGAGTTTAGGAACTAAGTTATTTTTTATTAGAGTGCGTTTTAAAGGATCCATTTACATAGACAAACCTATGAAAAACAAATGTTTATTTTTTGAAAGATCAATTTTTAGGACCTATTTTATTACCAGGATTTATCACTTTTAGCAGCTTAGCCTGTTACTTGAAATTCTTATGTTTTATTTCCAGATCTAAGCAAAACAGTGACAAAAAAGGATTATTGTATTTTCTGGAACAAGGCAGAAACTTTTTCGTATGTGCAACTTCACTAACATTCCAACATGTGTATTGCAAAGAGTTCTTGCCTGGCTATTTGCTGGGAAAGCCGGTGAAAGGGTAACCTTTGGATAAAGACAACACCAGGTCCAGTTAAAGAGGCAGTTATTTGATGCTGACCCTGTGGTGTAGAAACACAAATTTACCAATTTAATCATGAAGGACAAGATACTTGCATCAAAGCATAGATGAATAAGAGCACTAAGTGCTGCAGCTGAAATATAATGGAGCATTTTAGCTATTTTGTCGAAACGTCAATTTAGACCTACCCCAAAGATTGCTTTTCTGAAGGGAATAGTGTTATGTATCTGGAAATCAACGGTGCTTGTCATAGCCACAATGCACACAACATCAACAACTACAACCTCGCCACATTGAAGCATTTTCTGTACAACTGGTAAAAATATAACACATGGGACACAGAATGATACTTCATTTCATAGATATAGAAAGTTAGGCACTATAAGGATGGCGCATGATTTACTCTTAGGGTTAAAAAAGCAGTGCACAGATACTAACGACAAATTCTTTTTCCCAAACCAGTTCAGTAAAAGAAAATGCAATTATAGACACCCATAACAGAAATATAAGGGGAATTATAACAAAATGAAAACTCAAGGCGGCAACAAAAGAAATAGATATGAAAATAGTACATGAATGGAAGGTTAATATAATATGTAGAAAGGAGGTGCCACTGTGATTACTACCTAATCAAAGGCGTATAATTAGACGAAAACTTATGCCATATACAAAATTATCCATAAATCTAATCACATGGGGTCTCGTGTATGTAAGATCCAGTAGGAGCTGTTTTTCCTACCGAGATTCGAGCATGATTACTTTATTGCCCTTGTATTACATGCACTCTGCCATCATTCTAAACTTTGTGTTTCAAATCACTCTGAAACTTAGGGTGGGTCTTCTAATTCTTGGTCTATTTTAAATTCAGCTGCTCTAGCTTTATTCAACTCTTTATTATGTCCTTTTTAGCTTGGCTTTATAAGTTTAACCTTACTGAAATCTTTTAGTTTTTATTAAAGCTTAAGCTGATATAGGGTGGGTCCTTTAATTCGCCATCTCTTTCAAATTCAGTTGCTCTACCTTCGCTTAACTCTTTCAATGCCCTTTTTAGCTTTGGCTTTATAAGTTTGATTTTATTGAAAGCTTTTACTCTGGCTTTTATGAAATCTTGAGCCCTGATGTTCTACATTCATATAGAACTTGAAATTGAGTAAGGCTTTGTTTGTTCACCTTAGAGTTTATTAACATTTGATTTGATTTTTTTAGTTATTTCTTTAAATATTAAACACTCAGCTTTATCCTCTTATCCACTTTAATATTGACATTTTGAGTCTTCAGTGATGGTATATTTCGACTTTGGAAAGGTTTCATGCACTTTGTAATTTTTTTTGTTTATCAATGGTTATGATTTATGTACATATGAATTCAGATTTATAACAAATTTTGGTTAAATCAAAAGCGAAATTGCTTTTGTCTTTTCAAAAGAAAAGTTGGATGGTCGATTTGCCTGAACTCTTTTGTATTCGTTAGAAAAATTAAGTTGAAATTTGGTACAGGTCTTTATTTTCAAAAAATAAAAAGAATCAAGTCCCACTCATTTTTGGCTATTTTTTTAAGTCTTTCTTACTTCAAAAATATTTGAACTATTGGTTGTTTCGGAAATATCAATTTGAATATTTGAACCTAAACATTTTGCATTGTAAGTATTTGCACCATAAGCATTTAAGAATATAAACGAAAAGCAAATTCAAACATACTGTTTTTTTTTTGCATTTATTTAATGATGTTGCACCAAAAATATTAAAGTGCAAATACCTTGCACTGTAAATATTTGTAGTGCATTGACAACAGTTTTTTATTTTATTTGTGCAGCCTTTTTGAGTAAATTAGATCAATATTCTATAATCAAAAAATATTCAAAAAACATCAGATTTGATGATGATTGATTATTATTTTTACAATAGCAGTTTTAACATCATTTTTAACAATGATTTTACAGATTAAAAAATGGATATGGCTTACGTTGACTTTATCAGAGAGATGTAAGCCTGGTTTTTCTTTTAAAAAAACAAGGATGTGAGACCCATATAACCTGGTACGTGGAACGGAAACGGAAAGCGTTACATAATGCAGAACACAATACGTCAGGGGTAGGCTTAACCCGGAGGCTTAGCCGGAAAGGAATATGCTTAGCCTGAACGTGGAATATTTTTGAAAACGCTCTCTGTATATACAAATTTGTATAATGTTGTTATCCACTACAAATTGATGGACACAAAGTAAAATCATTCTTTTATAAATAAACATTACCATTAATGTTCATTGTTAACTAGTTACAACTTATATCTACTGAAACTAAATAAAATTGGAAAATGTTCATATACTGTTGCATAACTATTAATATCATGTTTTGTAAGAGACTCTTTTTTGTAGCTTAAGGAGTTGAAAATTATAACAGAATTACATTATATTTTTTCCTTTGTCTGTTCTTGATGGTGACTATGTTTCATGAGCATTGATGTTGGAATTGTTTTCATACATCAATACAACTTCTTCGAATATATCATCATCATTATTAATGTTTTTTCTTTTTCCAAATACCATGTTTTAATGTACTAATTATTTTTGAAAAAAGTATGTGGAGAAAGAATATTTGAAAAAAGAGAAGAACATATGAGTATAAATGGAGAGTTAAATGAAAGTTACTTTAAATTGTTATTATGGTAATTCAGTGTTAATAAAGTAGTAAACAAGACTTTTAGTCATTTCAGGGCTGATTTGATGTTATTATCATTATTTGTTTACATTTTCAATAGGAAATTATTATCACTAGACATTTTATATTTTCAATAGGAATCATTATTACTTCATACATCATAGTACATTTAAAATCGTCAAAATAAACATTTTGGAATACCGAATTAAACGTTTCAGAACGCTAAATTCAATGTTTCAAAAAGCCAAAATTATCGTACCAAATCGTGTGTGTGTAGTGTTTCGGAACGCTGGTGTATTGCGTTTCGGAACGCACGTACTAAAACGGAATACGACAACTGAAGTGTTAATTGTGGTAATATAGTGTGAGACAAACTAACCCAGAAATTGAATCAACATTAGCCTAATCTATAACTTTAGAAGTCTTTTATTTTTCTTCCAAACTGACTGCTTAACTTGCATATTTTAGTGCTCGCATGAACGCTCAACCAGTGTCAAAACTTTTAGATGGTAGAATATAATTTAAAGTTTGAACTCATAAAAGTAGGAACATTATGTCAGGAACATTATTTTGCTAATTGCACCCTCAATGATAGTAAGATTTTACTTTCAATCACTAATGAGTACTTGATAAAGTAAGATAAGTTTAGCAGGTATACAAAAATAATTAGCTAGAAGGTGTTTAACAAATCTAAATTACTGCCGTGTTTCATGTAATTCATTTTACTTTCCCGCAAAGGATAAAAATAAAGAAAAAGACCAGCAAATGTTTGCTGCTGGAGAATAACTACTTTGCTTGATCTCTATGAAATGAAATTGGGAAGTGAGTGAGAAGTAATTTATTCATTTATGTTTGGAGAGCACTGGTGACCGGGTGCCGCTAGTTTTCAATGTCTTTCCAAAGTTATAAATGACTTCAGTAAGTTTATTTTTATTAAAATGATCGAGAAAGTTAAAAGTTGCGACAAGTTGAGCTTCAGCAATCATGGTTTAATTTATATAGTTACCTGCAAGTATCTGAAAAATAAACCCAACTGTTAAGGCACTAGGCATGATTTGATTTGCAAAACAGTCGCGATTTATAGCATCATTATAGCTGCTAGATTCTAACCAAAAAACAAGATCCTGACACTACAAGAGTGAAAAAACATAATGGATGAGGTTATGTACATACCAGAGCCACTGCCACAAAGGAAAGCAAGTCCTTGACCAACAAGCTTTTGCTTTAAATATAACTGAAATAAAGGCACTTGCATGAACATAAATTCCTTTTCAGAAAAAAGAAAAAAAAACAACTATGTGGGTGAGAGGAAATAAATACAAAGATAACACATGATATCTTAGTCAAAAGTATGAAAGAAAAGTTACAAATCTAACCTCAGAATCCAAGATAGCATTGCGAGCTCTTAGGTCCACTGCACTTTTGATCATAACATCATTTATTGAGCAAAGGAATGCATCTGGCTACAACAAAACAATTTCATAGTTCTGAAATATCTTCCTCAAAGGGTAGCTTACAGACACATCTACTAAATCTTTCAGCAATAAATATAAGTACAAAACCATTCATTTTGCCTTTATAAGCTGACATCTGCAACTTTGAATAGAGATTTACAGCCTCTAGCCAATATGTATAAACCTATTACTAGGATTCTAATACAGGTTTCTGAAAATTTAGAAATGAGAAATAATCTAGGATTTTCCATTCTGAAATTATTTTCCTACATAACTAAACATTTATCTATCTATATTCTTGATTAACAAGTTATTAACTCAGCTTTTCATCTATATCTTTCCCCTATTAGCCCTATCACTTAATTTTTTTAAGGAGTTGATTTATTTATGTCCGATTAACTGATAATTCTGTTGTATATTCTGGATTTATTTTGTAAATTATTAGCTGTCTCAATTAAGTGAGATTAAGGCTAAGATTAGGGCTGTAATGGTTACTGTTGTCAGTACATAAGAAAAAACTGAAAATGTTAACAATACTCTAGCAGCGATGATTGGTGTAATATAAATTGGTTATCTTTAATTGTTAATGGTAAACTTAATGTTTAAGTAAGAGTAAATAAAAAGTCGGTTGTATATTTACACTTGTGCAGTTGGATCTTTAACCAATTCTAACTTTACTAATGTCTAATTCATTTTATTGATATTTTTTTTTAAATGCTGTGAGATTTGAATTGATTAAACATATGTAGTTTACAAATATATTAGAAGTTCATACAAAGTAATATTAAACAATGACGAGAGACAAGATTACAGAAGTCGTAAAACGGATCAAATATCATCTTAAACTACATGTTAACTACAAAAAAACAACTGATTAAGGTTAATAAAATAAAAAATGGTCGGCATATTTAACATTATCGATGTTTTTGACATTTTGTTCTGTTAAATTTACAATGATGCCAATTTAGTTTATAGTACGTTGCCAATGATTCAATGATGGTATGGAAACGAAAAAATTGTTGATATTGTAACACTAGCTAAGATCGTGATAATTTTGTTAAATTCCTACTTATTTTTCCCTCACATGCATCTATTAAAAGGTCATTTTGGCTTCGTTAGCTGTTAAAAAAAAGAATTACCCTCACATTCCTTTCATAAAAACAACGCAATTCAAGTCATTTTTTTATATTTTAAAATGTTAAATTCGATTTAACAAAAATGATATTAATTTTGATCTTGTGAATTCCTCCTCAATCATTACCTAAACTATTTTATTTTTAATGTATTATGAATGTCAAATAAGAATCGAATGTAGTCAAAAATTGATACATGTATATCTTACAAAAAAAAAAGTTTTTTACTGCAATTAAATGCAACGCATGGTAATTATAGTGTAAAATAATTGCAGTGCAATTACTTGCAATTGTAGTACTGCAAATATTTACACACGCAAAAGATTTTGTTATGCAACATACAATAAGTGTAAATATATGTGTACTACGTGCACTAAAATATTTTGAGTGTTTGTTGTGCCATAAAAAGTGTTGCACTGAAACAATTGCTCTAAGGTCTCAGCACCACCGTTAAGGCTTTAACTGGACTTCAACGCCGCTACGACCATAGTTACCACCTTCGCTTACCACAGATTGACTCTGCATCAAAATTCGCGTTCAATGGTACCAATCTCAACTCCTCCAAATGTCACTACCAAAAACCTTAATGTTGGTGTCGTTGATTAAAACCCTAAATCCGATCACCATGTGAGCTTCTAGCTAAACTCCAACGCCAATCAAACTCCTCACAAATTGCACACACCAACACCAAGTTTGGCACATTCGATCATTATTTAATCATCATTTGTTATTACTTTAATTTTTGAATTTATGAAGACTTGTATATATGTGGAATGGGAGAAATGTAGAAAATTGTAAGGGTGTGAGGTTAATTTCAATCGTATTAAATACGAAGAATCAAGCAAGTAGTAATGTATATATCCACAATGGTATATGCATTTGTAACCCTATAAACTATAAAAATGGTAACACGCGACATCTGACTCTGTAGCCATTTTCTCAAGATAACTTAGATATGAAATTAATATCACACAATAAAGCTTCTTTTAGAGTTGTTGAACATAACAAGCAAGGACAACCACAGAGAAAATAAGAGATCATAAATTCTATTTTTATTATTGAAACTTTAAAAATGAGAAAATACTGGTTTATGAACATGGATAAAATTAGACAAATTTCTGGGACTAGTGGTACACTAGTAATTATTGTGACATACAGGTCATCCACATCCATGTAATCGAAGTTATTCATCAGGGTAGTAAACAACATAAGGTCATGTTTATAGGGGGAAGGATGTTCGAAGTAGGTTGTAAGTTGTAACCATAAAATATCGTATGTACACCCAAGTAACACATTTAGCAGAAGAATGGGACCAAAACCAGATAACTGGCAATCTAGTACAATCAAAACCGAATAAGGATATACCTGCATAAGAATTTCTCCACCAAAGTTCACTAGATCAATCTACAAAAGAAACATAGAAATGACATATTTCAAATTAAACGAATATCAATAAGATGACATAATCAACTACTAATGTAGCCAATTATATCATGTCAAAAGCCTTAAATATTATGAAAACCGAGAAAGGGTGGAGCTTTAACCAAGGTTGTAAAAATCGTTAAGCGGGCATTGGACGGTGGATTTAGAAACTAAGAATGGATAGAAATTTAAGCGGGGACTAACTGAAGATTAATCAAACTACAAGTTTGTAGTAATTCATGTTTTTTTTAGAAAAAAAAAACATAGATACTTAATGCAAAATTTCTTTACTAATGGACAAAATATACCTACTTCTAATTTCTTCGCAATTTCAGTCATCAAACCATCATGCCAATCATCTCACCCCCTCACTATACACTTGACAAATGCATCCCACCCTCATCCAACCATAAACTCTACTTCGTAGGTTCATATATGGAAATTTATCCTACATTGTCTGTTATTCCATAATTAACTACCACTAATACAAATAGGTACTACCTTTGGATTTAGAAAACAATAGACAAAAGTTGTGTTGTAAAAACTTAGCAATTTGACTTAACAATTACATATTTTGAGCTTATTTGAATTTTAATAAATATTTGGTTTAGAATTGATCCAAACTGCAAATTAGGAGGTTTAGATGCGCCCAAAAGCATAGACGAGGCATCAGGTCTTGTCTACTGCCTAAGCAATGCCTAAATGGATGTCTAAATGTTTATGTGAAGCGGTGAGCCTCACCTAGATGGGGCGTAGGAGGATGCCTAAACAGCAAACCTCGCCTAATCTCTAGGCATATGCCTAGAAAGATTTTTACAACATTGGCATTAGCTATCCTATAGATAAATTCCAAGGAAGGAAAATAGAATCACGCCAATATGAAGCAAAGTTGGATCTAAATGTGATACAGTTTGCATAAGTTCTCGTGAGTGTGATGTATTCTTCAAGTTTTAGACAAACCGGGATTATTCTGCCAGGATAGGGCGCTGCAATTCCAACATATCCATCTTGTGTCCCAACATTGGTAAGAACTATGCTGGTAACGATTTTTCCGAGAAACCATTGCCAGGCAACTCCTTCAAGTCCCCGGAACAAGGTACTGTCCATCTGAATTGACCCAGACATATAACACATGGTGCCTAATATTTAGTTGGGGTTATTTATCAACAATGTTACCATGGATTTAAGCTTGTACTTAAACATCTATTAACCCTAAAAGTTTTAAATGCATAAGACAGCCATAAAATATGCAAGTACTTATTGAATTGAGTTAACAATGTTAAAGTGTCCTAACTTAAGTAGACACAAGTTTTCTCGACTGGGCTTCAAAATTGTAGTTTTGAATTTTGCCGTGTATGGCATGTCAAGAGCTGGATACAAGAACAAAAATTATTGTTATGACTAGACTGATACATGTTTAATCCGAAGCAAATAGTAAAGAGCAAGTTGACCGACGATGTTCCTAGCTGTAGCAAAATTATCAACAAACCAAGTGCCACAGGTAAAATTAACTTAATTCCAGAATTGTGGTTCTCTCTATGCCAAAACAACAAACAAGCTATAGTTGAATATGATTGGTTAACAGCTTAATCCAATTCAAAACAAATGGCAATGATCGGAGTGACTCAGAAGGTGCACAAACTACTTGCATCAAATTACGCTCAGCACACAACTTTAAATTCAAAAAAATACGACTTGGTAATGTAGGATATTAGTCACCAGGTTTCGCAGTAATATTCTCTTGAGATTTTACCATTATCTGGAAGCAAAAAAGAAAAAAGAAGGAAAAAAAAAAGTTAACTGCCAAATATATTGGATTCACTGAAAATTATTATTTGTTTTTCTTCACCTGAACAATCTGGGGTTCTCCACCTATTATTTGAAAAGGTGTAATTGCTTCACCAGCGCTCTACATATGATGAATCGCTACAATACTCAGGATATACACCAACTGTTCCAAAACTCGGATAAACAATAGCTATTAATCATGAGAGATCGGTTAGGACTGTCCCAAATGAGGGAGCAAAGCAAGTTTTGAATTTGCTTTTGCTTCACCGACTGGGAAGCAAACTAGTGTTTGCTTCCTTGTACCTTGGATCCCAAACACAGATAATCGCATCTGGGAAGTGTACACATGACCAAGGTTTAGAACTTCAGGTAAGTTTATTTGTAGCTGCTGGCACTGATTAGGGGTGAACAATCTTTGGTTAAACCAAATAAACTAACCAAATCAATTCATTTCGGTCGGTTCGGTTAAGTTTTGAAACTAGATTAGTTTATATTCGGTCCATAAAAATTTTAGTTTGATCATCGGTTTAACCAAATTAATCGAACTTTTATTATATTTTCAAAATAACTAGTGTTATAGTAATTTTTTAGATTAGTATAGTGATCTAAATATATTTTATTTATCATATATGTGTCAAAATTACTATTAGAAAGCATAAAAATACTAAATAAAAATATTTTAACCATATATTTATGTTTTATCAAATTACAATGTATATTCCAAACGTAAAATGTGAATCGTTTTCAGTGTAATTAAATCGGATAACCAACCGAACTCAATTTGATTGTCTTGGTTTGTTTTTCACTTTTATTTGTTTTATTTCGATTTAACAATTTTTTTCATCGGATAAATCAAACCAATCAAATGTTCACCCCTAGCACATATAATGACTACATTTTGAATATTTATTTGTCTTTATATGAAAAAACCATCTCTATTATATTCAACATCATACGTGCACACACGCACACATAAACATCGTTGGGGTTTTCCCAAGTATTCCTACTTCATTAGATTTGAGAGCAGATAAGAACTAAAAAAACAAAATACAAAATTTCCTCCAAACAACCTTTAATAAATTCACCAAAAAAAAGTTACAAGAGAAATTGAGAAAAACTCTTAATCCAAAACCCTAGAAAAACAATATTTTTTTCTACATCTTAAAATGACATCTATACAAGTTTATTTATAACAAGAGATTATTTGGTGCTCACATCCTTATTTATAAGGCAACAAATAAATTTAAAAGAGTAAAATCTTCTCTTTCATTTGATATGCATATTCATATATGCAGTATTATTTTGAGCTAAGTCCAAGTATTTGTTTTCCTTTTATTATTTATTTCTTCTAAATATAATTTTGTATCACAAACCACAACATTCTCCAACTCCAAACGATAAGATATTGTAGCACCAACCCCAACACACACATACACCACCTATTTTACTCGATTAAAGCTAAAAAAAACTTTCATTCTTCAACCAAATTCTAATTTTGAAAGGGAACGCTCAAAATTGTCCAAAACAATCCAAATTCTCAAAATCTAAATTATTCGTACGTACAAAATAAGTCACTATAATATTCTATACAACTTCCTCAAAAATATTTTCTTATTTATATCAATGTGCAATTTGCTTAAGTATAATTTTTCTAAAACCTATTCAGTAGATCTTAGCCAAATACCGAAAAATGGAAGCCAATGTGTTTAATTTTAAACAGAATTTATCTAATGGTTTTTCGATTCAAATGTAAGATATTCAAATCAATAACTCAAGCCTGTAAGGTTATTATTTTTTATCTCAATACACTAAAACAATAATTAGTGTTGCTTGCAAGTAAAAGGAACAACTTTTCATCCTACCTGTACATCATAGAAGATAATTCACATCAAGGATAAAACACGTGCAAGTGTGATTCTAGCTAAAGCTTCAGTGGAGTTATCATTGACCGTAATCTCTAAACAAAATGAAGATTGGCACAATCACTGTACTTAATAATTGTAATGCTCCAAATTCATTATCATTTACAGCGCCCAAAGGCACAAAATCTTTTCTAGAGCCTAGGCATATGACCCAACAAACCACACGTGCCTTTCTGAATTAATGGGTTCTTATTAATACATTTTAATCATACATCATAATTAAATAAACAAAACTAATATACTATATGTTTATCCAACAAAAAAAAAAATCATTTCTCAAAAATACAATTAATGTAATGTTACAAGCATAAAATTTCAAATGCGAAAGTCATAGCAAAAACCAAGATAAAAAATAATAAAAGATGATACAAAATAACAAAAAGATATTACCTCAAACTAGAAACTGAAACATTTTCAACCTATGTCCACCTAATTTGCATAATGAACCAGATATGATATGCTATGTTAATTTGTTATAGAAAGTGAATATTTCATTGTTATTCATTTTTCATAGTCTGTCATAAACAAACAATTAATTTCGTAAAAAATTTATAAACTGAAAATCACTTCATATCATATATTGAATAATGTTTATCATAAAAAACACAAATGATATGCATTTTGATTATTACTTTTGAAATGGTTGCAGATTAATTAATTCTAAGTTATTCGTCTTCACTGTCTTCTATTTTATGGTAACAGACATTCAAAACACAAAGGTTATGTTTGACGAGATGAAATTCTTTGTTGTTTGGCATCATTTCTTCAATGAGTAAGTACAACATTTGACATTGTAAATTCATCATAATACTGTTGAAGTTTTTGATGACATTCTAAAATGAGGGAAGAATTTTGCAATATCATAGAAAGGATTTTTGCTGAAATAATCCATCTATAATCAATCATGACTCATACACCAGTTTCTTTTTGAGGAAAAATATCTTCCATCCATGAAACTTCTACCGGAATGACCACTTCCTTATTCATACTTGGATAGATGAACCAATGTATGAAAACAAATAGTTTTGCTTTTGTCATTTTCGGAGGTTGATTACTCTTCTAAAGACCATTCATGGTAAATCTGAAAGACTAATTTTGACGTTATTAGGAAAAACTCGATGAATTTGAAAGATGATTGACATAGAAATTACGCGTTGTGTTCACAACTCGAAGAGAAGGATTTAAAGAGAATGGCAGGAACTAGCATAAGTGCCAGCTCGTGGCACATCCACTTATCCAAGTATCAGAAGTTGGATAAGTGAAAAGCTCATCTTCCAACTGCTCCATGCATCGAGAGCTAAAAGTTACAACAACTTCCACGTCAGGTGTTGCACTTGTCGTTCGCACCTCCCCATTGGGAATGCTCTAATTTGAGAAAAATGAGTATGTCTCATTTTTAAGCGTTTCAGGTACAATTTAGTAGGTTATACTTGATTGCCCTTTTGTTACTTTTGTATAACAGTTGAAGTCAAAGAGGGAGATGGGTGACAGAACACAAGAAACACAAAGAAAGAAGCATGCTCACTTCCTGCGCTTAATCTATTCTACAGTACTTCTGAATATCTGATTGAACTCAAATACAAAATAGTCCCGAACAGCCTGTGAACAAATAGAGTGAAAATATGTTTTCAATACTTGACGTAATCAACTAAAGTGCATCTGTACATATGCGATGATGGTTAAGCAAGAGACTGGGTTCTGCAGACTGTGGTTATGATGAACCAGCTCCTTCCAAAAACAATACACCTAGATTCCTGACTAACAGGTTTACATACACCAAATTAAAAGAATATGATTGTGTTAGATAACACAGCATCCTATGTTTTAAAACTTTGTAATATAGATACATGGTGAAGAAGTTTGCAGCCAACATAAAGTACCCTGCCCACTATTTTGCACCTTTTTCTTGGTATAAGCCATTGATCCCCACAGAGATTGGAAAAACTTTTGTTCGGGAGATCTCTACTTTCCCAATGAAAGATCAAGCAAAATAGTTATATGTTCTATTTCTAATGACTTGTAAAATTTTCAGTTCAAGAATTAACTGCAATTTTGGATAAATCAAAATGCAGAATTTAAAACAAACAAGTCAGAACCCCTAGAAATATCCTAAAGTCTAGCAGATTATCTCTCCATCGTTTCAATATTACACCGGTTTAAAATATGAACTCGAAACTATCCACTAGAGCCATAAAGCCAGAAACGCACCTGATAAACATAGGACTGGAAAGGAGCTGAATAAACAGTAGCAGCCATGGAAATAGGAAAAGAACTGCACGAAATCCTACCTAATAGCTTTATTGTCTCAGTATTATTCAATCTCGATTCCTTGAAAATATGATCCAATACTAAATTTCTTTTACAAATTCAAATGTCCACTAAAGTATGATCTAATAACTAAACATGATTTGAAATTCAAAATGTTTCAAAAAATAGGATTAAAATTAAACCTTCTTTACAGATTCAAAATACTTCTTTATAAAATATCACTCGAAAATAGAAAATTAATTTTTTGACTGATTTAAACATATACAATTTATAAGAAAAGAAATTCACGCGTAAAGCGCGTGCCATTACGCTCGTTAAAAATAGTCAACTCGGCTCAAATATCTACGATGTGATTTGAAAGTCAATTACACAAAATTAAAATGAAAAAAAAAGCCACAGATCCATTTTTTGGATATTATTATAGAAATAGTCCTTCCAGAAATGTCTCCATTTTTAAAAAAATAAAAAACGCAAAGTGTCTTGCACTTTTTTGATAGAAAATGCAAGGTCATTTACACTTTTCTGATTTTAAAATTATTTTCAGAATTTTCGAAATTTTCGAAAAATTTAAAAGAACAAGTTAACTTGCACTTTCTACCAAAAAAAGCAAGCTAGTAAGCACTTTCTGATTTTGAAATTTTTGAAAAGCACAAGGTAACTTGCGCTTTCTATCAATAAAGCGCAAGTTAGTTTGCGCTTTCTATCAATAAAACGCAAGTTAGTTTGCGCTTTCTGATTTTGAAAATTTTTAAAATTTGGAAGCTTCTGATTTTGAATGTTTTTTTGAAATTTTTGAAAGGGGTTTTTAGGTTCAAGAAAAAAGTTGAAAAAAAATTTAGTCTCAGAGACTACAAGTTTATTTTTAGGCTGAAGGACACTTTCTAGTGAAAATTACAGAATAATAGTTGTAACCATCATTTTCTGTTTACACTAAAAAGTGCCTTTCAAACTAAAAAAAACATATTGTTCCTAAGACTAAATTTTTCTAAAACTTCTTTCATGTGCCCATTTTTCTGTTTTTGAAATTTTTAAGCGCTTTATGATTTAGAAAAATCAGAGACATAATTTATATACTAATTTCTATATGGACTTTTCTTGTAACAACATCAAGCAAAAAAACCCCAAAAATTAAGGCAGTTTTCAGACTTGCTTCGCGCTGTGATGGGCTACTTTATTGTCCCGTTTAGACGATGAAAATGAACGAATGACATCCAAACAGTAGTGTAGTTAAAAAAATAAAGCCCAATCGTCAAAAATACTCTTTTTTTTCCATTTCCATTTATGTTAATTCTCAAAATTAATTCGGTCGGTCCTACGCTCAAGTTGTCAAAACTCATCCTCCTCTCAGAGTAAATTCCAAAGCTACTCATTCACATCGATGATGTCCATAATGGATTCAACGCCAACCATATTCACGATTTTATTTCCGTTGTGGGGACGCAAACCACTTTGCCAAAGACTGCTGAGACCCTAAAAGATGTTTTTGGTTGCTTCGGTCACTAATGCATCTCACGCTCACAAAAATTGATGCAAAATTCAATCTTCAGGTCCCCAAATCCTCAGCATTTGGCAAACATGCTTTCCATTTGGTATACAATATCATTATTTTGAAACGAATATTACTTAACGGAGTTTAGAATAGTCAGGAAGTTGGCATCGAACTGCTGGAATCTCTGCTGCATCACTTCAGACATGTCTTCAATGCCAAAATGATGTTGGAGATGCCAGCAAGGAAGCTAAATTGCAGCACTAAAAAGAAAATTAATTGGATGCATGACTGACACGGGTAAAGGCTTGGGGTTGGGGAACTACACAAATAAGCTGTTTGATAAATTTCCTAAAAAGATCGTCCGTAAACCATCGACAATGAAATGTCAAGTGATCCAATTCTATTGGATCCATCGGTTGGCAGTTTGTTGCAACCGCACCATAATCCTCCTTTGAATGACATTGCTGGGCTTATGTGGTAGATGCACTAAGCCGCTTTGACACTTCGAATAAGTATTCAGTGCTAGAGAGTCATGAAAACGATGACAAGTCACTGCCTGATGTTTTAGACTTGAGGCAGGAGGCGTTGTTTACTCATAATCTTGGTGGTGACAGTTGTGCTGTTTTTAAACTAGTTTCAGAAGTTAACGTGGTTTCGTGTCATGGAGAGGGATTGGAGAATGTGTGGTTTGCTGAGGGAATTGATTATAGATGAGAAACTAAATGATGGGGAAGTGGGTTTGATAAATGTTGATGATTGTGAATGTGAAGCTAATGATGTAGTGGGGAAGATGGTTGCGCTTACATCTCGTTTATCGCACAAAGAGGGTGCGGGCAAGTATGAGGATGGAAGGATAGAAGCCAAGGAAATGTCAGTTGCAGTTTTTGGTGATTTAAAGGCGGATAAGGGCGTGTGCTGAAATAGATGTCGAGTTAGTTGCTGAAAATGGTCTAGATAACGTATTGATTTATGAAGCGGTTAAGGAGGGTGGTGTTGGCTGTACAAATGTGGATGAGATGTTTAAAGAGAATGTGGTAGGGAATAAGGGGAAGCATGTGCTGGTAGGGAATGAGGTGCAGGTTATTTTTGATACTGAAGTGGGGGTTTGCTTGAACCAGGATTTGATAGTTTGAGATGATGTTAATGTCTTTATAGACAAGGCTCCCTCTTACAGAAAGCAAGGGAGACGGGATGACATGAGCAGGCTTGCGCATTTCAGGTCCGAGCTGTACTCTGACGTGGCGGTGTAGGACACTTATAAGTTCAATATTATCTTCGAATCTTGAGCTGGTGGTAGGCATAAAACACGCTTATAGATGAAAGCCTCCACAGCACATCGATTAGGAAGAGTGCACAGCTTCATGGTGCATCTTCTAGCTCATTTACTAGAGAATCAGGATCTAACTCATGTTTGGTCGCTTATTTAGGTAGCACTTGCACTCCCACTATTTTAAACAAGTTATCCACGTTCTATGCTTGAACTGGTTAGAAGTAGAGGACTTACTTTTGGTATTGACCATACCGATATAGAATACATTAGAAGAAGGAAAGAAGTCAAGAGATCTACATTTGCTGGAATGTTGGAGGTTTGAACGAAACTATCAAATGCAATCAAATTATGTCTTTTTTAAAGGATAATAATATTGACATGGCTTTATCGCAAGAAACCGAAATATAATGCCCAAGTTGTTACTATTTCTATAGAAGTTTAAGGGGGTTCTATATTAGTAACTGTGTTTGTTTACCTTCTAGGGATAGCTTGGGAGGTCTATTAGTGAGTTGGAAATATAACTGTGTTAAGCTTATTCCATTGGTTATTAATCTTCACTTGACGCATCTTAATTTCACTCGAAGGTACCATGTTTTTCACTTCTCATTTACGAAGACACATTACCGCCCTTCAATTTATTTTACATAGTTTCGAAATACTTACGGGACTTGAGATCAATTTCGATAAGAGTTCTGTTTTGGTCTTAAATGATGTTGGTAATGTAGAACCTCTTATTATTAATACTCTTAATTGTAAAATCATGAAATCTCTTATTCATTACTTCGTTATTGTGATCGGTTAAAAAAAGAAAATTGGCAAATAATAATTGATAAAATTAATAGATAATTATCTGATTGGAACAACAAATTTTTATCCAGAGCTGGTAGGATCATTCTAATAAACTTTGTTTTATCAGCTCTTCCAACTTATTGGTTGTCTTTTTATCTTTTTTCAAAGTGGGCAGTTGATAAAATAGATAACATTATAAGAAAGTTTCTTTGGGTTTGGGATAATTCATGTAGTGGTACTAACTGTCTTGGTAATTGGAAATGGTTTGCAAATCCAAAGATGATGGGGACCTAGGAATTATAAACTTGCATAATCTCAATGGGGCACTATTGGGAAAATGGCTCTGGAAATTTAATAATAATAACGAAAACCTTATTCAAAAAGAAATTATTTCAAACCTAGTTTATAGAAGTTCCTATAGCCTCGACCATATCATCCCTAATCCCAACAACATGTCTCACTTCTGGAAATCCATCAAATAATTATGAAATTATAACCTAAGGATTAACAACATAGTCCATTCAAGCCACATGTCATTTTGGCACAATAGCTACATTTCCGCTATATCTCTTAGAGTAGAGTAGAGTTCAAAGAGCTTTATAATATTTGTAATTTTAAAAATTCCGTGATCTCAGAGATTCAAAGTTTGTATAACAAATATCCATGGAACTTTAATTTCAACCGTTCACTCAAAGGTATTACCTAATCCTAATTTTTTGTACTTTGTACCAAGCTAGAAAATTATAAATTAGATGTGAAGAGGGATATCAAAATCCCGTATTAGGATAAAAGTAAAGCATACTCTTCAAACTCGTTTTACAAGTTTTTAAGCTTTCTTGAACTAAACTATTTTTTTTTTCAAATGTATTTGGAAAGTCAATGCACCATCCAAAAGCTAAGCTGCATATATGGTTAATCCTACAAAAGAAACTAAAGACACTTGAGCTTTTAAAGAAAAAGAATTTTCTTGTACATAAAAAACGTGTCTTTTGCAACTTGAGCATAGAAAACGTAACTCACATATTATAAGTATCCCTCAACTAACTCTATCCCTGTAAACATGCTTACTATCTTTAGCATGACAAACTCTGATTTTGACTAAGAATCATACTGGAACATCTATAAATCTCAATATGCTAAATATTATAGAATTCTACTCGATACAATCTTCACCATCACTTCTTGGTATATATGGCTTGAAAAGAATCAACGTATGTTTAATAAAGTTAGTATTACATTCGATAACCTAACTTATGCTATTTTTTTTATAATTGGGTTATAAATTCTAGCTATAAATTAGCCAATAATGCATCTTTCAAAGAATTTATTCAAAAAATAGAAGGACACATTGATATTTTGAAGTTCAAAATTAATTTGAATAATGGGAGGCATAACACGACCTTAAGCAACAACCCATAAACACTTCTAATGAAGGCTACTACTCTAATACTCTAGTATTGATTAATAGCTAACTCTTTGGTGCTTTTTGGCATATTTTGCTTTTCCGACATGTATATGTGTATAAAATTTTATCTATATACTATATATGCCCTTGGATTTTCATTAAGTATTTCAACTACAGTGGACATGGAGGACATGTATGCATTCACTAATGGAAAATGGATGTCGATTTGCTATGATTTATTACCGTTTATGGTTTTCCCATGCTTTTGGCCTTATTCATAACAAATTGGGTGTTCTAGGGAGGCAGTGCTGCTATATGCTATCATTGTGCATGTTGTCTTTCATTAGACACTACGATCTTTGATTGATATCTCAACGAGTCTAGCTAATACTTTCGACACTTTATTTTTCTATTCCTTTCTAGGCTTAGGTTTTGGGAGGGTTCTCTTCTTTTTTCTTCATTGTGTGTGTAGAGGGATTGCTGCCTGTCAAGTTTGTTGGTAGTCCTTTTTTAAGCGTGGAATAAAATTATATGGATACTCTCCTCTGATGGAGGACTGCACATTTTCATCAAAAACTAAATTATTATTTATAATGATTAAAAATACCCATTTCAAATGCCTCTCTCATAACACAGAAAACATTCGTCTTTTGTAAACCCTTCTCCTTTCATATGCCAAACAAATGCACTCTAAGTTGTTCAATGTTTATTAATTTAAATGTGGCATGCTTTACTATACACACTCATCGTATTTCTCCTCATCACCACCACAGCTCAATTCCTTAACCCCTAATCTCATGGACCCCATCCCTATGATCGTGTGGGTATGTAATGACCCGTATTTTTAGTTATTTTAAATTATCAAATTTAGTGTAATTATTAAATAAAGATGGTTAAAAATATAAATCTAATGATTTTGAATGTGACTTAGTGGATATGAACTGGAATAAAATTCCGGATAAACAAATTTCAAAGATTTAAGTAAAAGAGTAGAAAAGAAATGCTGTATATTAATGCGTTTATAGTCAATAATTGGATTAGATAATAATTTTGAATTTATTAGATGTAAATAAAGTAATTGGTTGATAACGAAAACTCATTTAAAATCCAATATTGAAATTTGTTTGAATAGCGGACAATTAAATTATTTAAATTCAATATTGGGAATTTTTTTGGATAATTGAATAACGAGATTTGAACTGTAAAATAGAAATAGTTGTTCTACATTGTGAATTTTTTTTTTAAAATTAAACCTTATAAGTTCATTAACTAATATTTCAAAAGATAGTGATTTATTAAATTATCCAAATTGATTACACCTAATATTGTGATTATTTGAATAATTGAATTCCGAATTTAATATAACTAAAAATGATACCTAAAGTTGATGTAAATTTTATTTATACAACAATGAAGATTGTTGACATTTAAAATTGGATTTAAAAGTGAATAACTAAAAATTAGAAATTTTGTATTATAATTGAGACATTAAAAATAGCCTTTCGGGTCACAGTCTCAGATTTCGACGAAACTAGTTCCATCGGATCCGTAATAGTGTATTATTATCGGATTTCTAATTTCATAGTGTTTGGAGTTATCGTTTGGCCGTACGGAATATAAACACGTTGAAATGAATATCGAAAATTCAATATAATAATTGGGTCAAAAAAGCTATCTTCTCCATACGATCGAATTAGGACTCGAAACCTTTTCCATTGCGTTTGAAATAGTGGTATAACATCACGAATGCCTTGCAACACGCCTCGATAAGGGTTCGAGATTTTGGGTTACGTAATCGAGACGGTTTGATAATTTAAATAATATATATATTCGTCGACTTGACCCATTTTTCACATCAGCGCCTTTATCTCACTTCAGATCACTGTAGCAAGCCTCCTGCACACAAGGCATCTTTCTCCCTCTTTTAAAATGCATGAAATCTACAGAATAGCGAGGAAAAAAACATAAATCGAACTTTAAAAATTTATTTCTCGCAAATTACCCAATGGAAAAATCCCAAACCAATTCCAAAAATCTAGTTTTTCCATTCTCTTCGATCCGATGTGTAAATTGGTGGGTGCGGCTGCATATTTTGGGGATCGACTGTAAAGACGCGAGCTAGGGCTTGGGTTTGGTGAAGTTATGGACTTCGACTCGAGCAACGGAGATTGGAAATGAACTCGTGGTGGAAAATAGCAGCTCGGGAGTGAGTTTGTGTTGTGCGGCCTCGATATGTGAGGTGCGAATTTCATACGTACGCAAGGAAGGGGGCATGGAAGCATTTTGATACGGGGGGCCGAGCTCGATGTTGTTGGTACGTGCAGATGCAGTTCGTCGAGAGGAAGCTGTAGGCGAAAGCGGTTGGACAAAAGGAGGTCCCTAGCTCCGTATCACTCAAAAAAAGTGCACGCGGTTATGGGTCTGTTCATTCTCATGTACAGGCTTTGGGTACATGAGTTTAGGGAAGAAAGGTTGTTGTTGGGCTGGGCTTCTTTGGGTATGGGTGTTTTTAAATGAAATTAGAATTTAATTTTAATTATAAATTATCGATGAACTTATAAAATGTATAACTTCTACATCGAGGTCCAATTGGGATGAGACTTTTTTCGTTGCAATCTTGATGACGAGAGCTTGGCAATGAAATTGGTTTGAGCAGATTTGGAGACAGTCAAAATTTGGGTTAAAATCGGGCGTGATCCGGTTTAGTTCCAAACCGGAATGTCTCGGCGACAACAGAAAATCAAGGTGAATATTTTATAACGCTCACAACACACTATAATATTTTTATGCTAGTTAAATTTGAACTTATGAAGTGATATGAGTTTATTGGTCATTGTTTGATAAATTTGATTGTCATTTAAATTGACCGTTATAAATTAAAATTGATAGTTAAATTTGAAATTGAAACTGAATTGCCGGTAAATTATCCAATATCAATAACTATGGAACTGTTGTAAATTATATTGGATGTTTGTACGGTTGATTGTGATGGATGCAAATTGGTGGATATTTGGATGTTTGGATGCTTATTTGTTTATATATATCTTGTTGTCACCCTATATATTATTTACAGTGCATAACTGTAAATAGAATTATTTCGAATAAATTAGGAAATAGGTTGAAATGAAATTTACCTATGACACTGTGATTTGGATTGGAATGATATATATCCATCCCTGAAATTAAATTGAAACAACTAATCACTTAGCCATTGGATAGAAAATTATATACGAACAGTGGATTGGTTGAATTAAATGATTTTAAAACCTTTGTTTTGATTTAAAAGAAATAAAAAATCAATTTATAAAAGTCAAATTAATCTCGAATTCAAGTTCATAATGTTGAAATAAATTTTGGTTAAAAGAAATTATTAAATAATTGAAGTTGAGATTTTAAAGTTAAAACCGGAATATGATTGAATTTCACAAATGGATTTGTTTTTAAAAGATTGAACTTTGATTTGAACTTTGAATATTACTAAGTAAAATGATATAAAAATGATATTTCAAAATTGAGCTCGAAATTGAGTTAGGAAGTTGGAATTGGACCGGTTTGACTTCGAAACTATTTTCAAATAAATAATTTAATATAAAACTATTTAAAAGCTATCTTCATAAATATACAAATTATTTGGTTTCCAAATTATTTTGCTATATAAACCATTTTAATACTTAAACTATTTTATATTAAACTATTTTAACCATTTAAACTATTTTAACTATTTTAACCATTTTAACCACTTTAACTATTTTAACCATTTACACTATTTTTTACTATTTTAATTATTTGAACTATTTTAAAACTATTCAAACTATTTTTCAAAAATTCAAACTGGTTAGGGGTGAAATGTTTATTTTAAGTCATGGATTTAAATATGAATGGGGTTAAATGAAGTTATAATCCAAATGTAAATCTAAAACAATTTTGGAGTTGAAATGGAGATATTAAAACGAAAATGTCTTTTGAAATGGATTGGTATATTTTGAGTAAATATGATAATTTCAAAATGGATTTAATTTTAAAGTGAAGATCATATTTTGATATCAAGTATTAACTGTTTTCGAAATGTAAAAGTACCAACCGGTGTGTAAAACGACGTTTGGTTGTTAAAGGGACCAGAGCCGGATATTGGCATACTATCTGTCGATACTGGAACCACTTTAACAACTGTGTACGCAGAGGAGACTCCAGAACAAAGTGGTTGGATTTGAAGAAAAAGAACTTAGCCTAACACTTAAACCAATTTGAAATGACTAAAACAGGAGTCGTAACGGCCAAGTGGGTTAGCTGCCCCGAGCGGACACACTTCTTCGAAATATCATCATTTACATTGTGATTGATTGGTGCGTACCTTTCAGATTATGGGAATGTTGGACGCGGTGGACGATTATGGCTATGATGCGTTATTACCAGCCGGGAAGGGTAAACTGGTAGTATCCTACCTTGGGCATTGCCTCACGTGCCTTATTATGCTTTTATCCCTAAACGAGACCCATACGATTTTGGTTTAGTGTTGTCATATCATGGCGCATCCCTATCCACCGACCGTTTAATTGGTGTTTTATATGCAAACTGTACGACAATGCTTAAAAACACATTAAGGGGGATTAGTGTAAAGCCTTAATGCTATTTTAATATTAATTTTACTGATTTTACGTTATATATAGCGTATTCTACTACATATAAATATTTTGATGGATGCTTAAGAGATGGAAAATCCCGTAACATCTTTTGAGTTATTGCATGCACGTTATACACTGGATATGAGATATGAAAACCCGTGAAAATCTCTGACGTCGTTACACTCATGTTTATGCGATATTGGTTTGACTTACATAAGTATATTTTAGTCCTGACACGAGTGTTTTGTCTTTTCATTACGCTTAGGCCAGCCCTGAGTTTTCAGCTTATTGAAGATTTATTCTAGAGGACGAAGACGAAAATTTGGTATATTACTACTATTATTATCCCTGCATCATGTTGTTTGCTGCATTATTTATTTATCTGATGTATATATATATATAACTATGATGAATGTTGTATAGATTAAAATCAAATGTAAAATATAAACAGCTTCATGAACTGTTTATTTTATTATTATATTTATCGTTCCGCTGCGAGATTTTGTGTTTGTTTTCTCCTTCTTTTTCTCTTATTTTCTTATTTACCCCATTAACAATCCTCCATTTTGAATGGTTTGAGTTGACATGTGTGGTTTATTGTCAATTTAAACTAACCAAAAAGATGGGTCATTATAGTTGGTATCAGAGCTTTGGTTTGGCGATAACCTTAGCTTTATAGGGTAACTCATTAGAGATAGGCTCAGTAGTGCTCTAAAATGAGTTTGAGTGTATTAATAGATATGAGCGTGTAATTGTTAGTGAATATGAAATATTTTATATTGTGTTGATTTATCGGTTGAGTGTTCATGAATTCTGATCGGTACGGGAAGTACAACCGCATCGATAAGGGTTTTTAAACTCTTAGACAAGGTAAACTGACACAGTATTGTTTTGAAACTGGGTAAATGAAATAATTTTACCCTAATTATATTTTATATACAAAGAAATAATTTTTCAAAAATTATTATGGTATATATAGTGTGAATTGGTTGTTAGGAATTATAATATTGATTATTATCATTAATTGGTTGTTGTGCCTTAACAAAAGGTGTTTATTATGTAATGAACAATGATAAAGCATTATGAAATGTTTTAAGAAAGTAAAATTTTGTAAGAATAATTTATGAATGTGACATATAAATTAAACGGATTTAAATTGAAAAGTTTTTGAATCTGAGACCCGGGAATTTTCGATAATGGTTTTTAAAATTTTGGAAAAATATAGCGATGTTAGTTGAAAAATAATTATGAAAAATATTTTTTTAAAAGGATTGTTAAAAGGAGTATAAGTTGAGAATTTCAGTTTGGTGTTTTTGAAAAAGATTTTCAAAGTTTGGAGAATAATATTAGTATTATTTAAAAGTGTATACAAATACTAATTATTTTCAAATAAATTTTAAGAGGAATGAATTCTGTACTCCCCTCTTCCGTCGCTAGAAAATAATTTCGGTAATGATTGCACAGCATCATCGACGTTCATTTTCAAGTCTCAAAGTGGGGGAGACTTCTAAGAAGCTTTGCTTTGAAATTGTTTTGATAAATGGATTTTGGTTTAAGCTCCAAAAGTATGATTTAATATATATAAGATATGAGTATACATACTTATTTTGAATGATTTGAAATGAATCTAGTGTTTAAATTTTAAGTTCTAATAATTAATTATCGTCAAATTATTTGAATGAAGTGAAATATTTGAATAACTAGAACTTATAAGATAAGAGAATTAAGAAAGTAAGCGAAATGTTTAGAGAAACTTTGGAGTTGAAGTTTGCAACTCATAAATTGAAAGTAAAGAAAATTTAAACAAGTTAAATTAGTGAACATCCTAATTAAGCAAAAATGAATCAGATTAATTGGTATAATATCAAATTGCATTCTAATAAATATAATAAGACTTACCAAATGTTTAAAAAAAAGTTAATATGGTGATTTGGATGTGCAATGAGATATTATACAAGTAAGCAAACTTAAAAATTTTAAATGCGCATAAATGGAAATTTATTGTAATAATAAATGTATATATACTTAAATATATTATAAAATGATTAATGACTAAGTGAAATAAGTAAGTGAAATTAAGAAAGTAGACAAATGAATTAAATGATATCTTTGTAAATTGGTTATAGAATTAAATAGAAATTTGCAAAGAAATTTTCAAATTTAATTTGTAACTTTGGAGATGATTAGAAACTTAGATAAAGCCATATAAGAAGTTGATTTTTATAGAAAGATTATAAACTAAATTGATGATTAATAAAATGTTTCACAAATAAATATGTTACTAAAGGAGATTATGAAAATGAATGTAAATCAATTAAAACAAGTGAATCGAATAATTGAATGGAGATGAAGTAAATGTAAAAAGAGGAATTTGGTATAGCTAAGAATCGATAGAAATAAATATGTAAGTTGTACGTATATTATTTTATTCGCATAACGATTTGATCCATATTCGAGCGCAGAATTTCGAGAAAATTTATGTCGATTCGAGTTGGGATTTTTCGCTCGATTCTCGACGGCAAACCCTGGATATGGATTTTTGATTTGATTCTGGAATTCTCTATCATAGTGTATGGCTATGCAAGGAGAATGGTGATTTTTGATCAAGGAACCAAATCAGAGTCTGCATTAGAGAGTCGTGTGAACGATACTAGTTCGAAAGTGAAATTGTGTGATCAGTGAGCGATCAGATTTGATATTGCGTGTGGATGATATATGTACATCGTACGGGCTTAAGTAAAGCATACATTGGAAATTAAAAAATGCAAAATATAAAATGATTTCAAATTATATGATTGGATATCATTGACAATTGAGATGCAGGTATTTAAAATCATGAAAATTTTGGATTGCCTGACAAAAAGGTACGTGTTTTTTCACTTGGCTTTTTTTTCTTTTGTTGGTTTGGGGCCCATAGAGGCATTTTGTAGTTGTACCGACGAGCCACGCAAAGGAGACTCTGTCGAAAATTTTCATAAATCCGGGTGTTAGAAAAATTTTGAACTTAAAATTTTATAACTTGTTTTGATAACTAACTTATAAATTCCGTAAGCCGATCGGAGTAGCATAGTAGAAACATAGTAATGTTTTTATTAATGAAATCTTATTGTTTTATAAGTAGATTATTTTGAATAAAATATATTAAATGTTGAATCCTTTATGTAACGTCTTTTCGAGGACGAAAAGTTTTGAGTAGGGAAGATTGTAACGACCTGTATTTTTAGCTGTTTTAAATTATTAAATTTAGTGTAATTATTAAATAAAGATGGTTAAAAATATAAATCTAATGATTTTAATGTGAGTTAGTGGACATGAACTAGAATAAAATTCTGGATAAATAAATTTCGAAGATTTAAGTAATAACGAGTTGAGAAGAAATGCTATGTATTAATGAGTTTATGGTCAATAGTTAGATTAGATAATAATTTTAAATTTATTAGATGTAAATAAAGTAATTGATTGATAACGTAAACTCATTTAAAATCCAATATTGAATTTGTTTGAATAGTGGACAATTAAATTGTTTAAATTCAATATTGGGAATTTTTTTAGATAATCGAATAACGGGAATTGAATAACTGTAAAATGAAAATAGTTGTTCTATAATATGAATTTGTTTTAAAAATCAAATCTTATAAGTTCATTAACTAATATTTCGAAAGATAATGATTTATTGATTTATCCAAATTGATTACACCTAATATTGTGATTATTTGTGTAATTGAATCCCGAGTTTAATATAACTGAAAATGATACCAGAAGTTGATGTAAATTTTATTTAACAACAATGAAGATTGTTGACATTTAAAAATTGGATTTAAAAGTGAATAACTAAAAATTGAAAATTTTATGTTATAATTGAGACGTTAAAAATAGCCTTCTGGGGCACAGTCTCGGATTTCGACGAAACTAGTTCCATTGGATCCATAATAGTGTATTATTATCGGATTTCAAATTTCGACGAAAATAGCCTTCTGACTCTAGAAAGGATTTACTTGGACACTCGAGGGCGGCTCCAATACCGAAGGCCAGCAAAGAGAGAGCCTTCAGAATACGAACGGACATCGGGAAAGCATTGCCTATTCCATGAGCTGGATGGGCACAACACAAACGACTGTAGGCATTTGAGGGATATCATTGAGGAGCATGTAAGGAATGGTCACCTATAGCAATATGTCAGGAATCGGACTACGACAGGGGAGCAAGAGCAGCCACCACCTACCTCTAGCAATGGCGGCATTGGGTCTGGTCAACGCCGGTTTACTATCAACTAAACAGGTTCATGGTTTTGAATAAGTAATAGAACTCAAAGTAATACGGCTAGGTCACTTACACACGTACGGGATCGAGGACGCTCCCTAGGCGTGCTCTGAGATAACTGAAAACCGTACTACTTGAGTCTATGAAATCCTTCTTTCTTTCTAGTTTTCTGCAAACTTTGGTTTTCTCTTTCGTATTTCGGACATTTACTTTTCTTTGGTATGGTTTTGGAGTTTGGACCGAACTCCCGGTTTGGTTGGTTTTTTCTTGGTTTCCCATTCTGGTTTGGATGTTTGATTTTTGATATGGATTTCTGGTTTTATATTTGGTTTTGGATCAATGTAATAAACAGTTCAGGTTTCATAATTACTGTCCCGGCCGGAGAGACGGGGCAATGATCACAAGTTACGAGTCCCTTCGCCGGAGAGCGAAGAAATGGACTCGGGTGAATATCAAAGTCCTTGACCGGAGAGTCAAGGCCGGAGAATATAAAAAGTCCTTGACCGGAAAGTCGAGGCCGGAGAATATAAAAAGTCCTTGACCGGAGAGTCAAGGCCGTAGAATATAAAAAGTCCTTGACCGGAGAGTCGAGGCCGTAGAATATAAAAAGTCCTTGACCGGAGAGTCGAGGCCGGAGAATATAAAAAGTCCTTGACCGGAGAGTCAAGGCCGGAGAATATAAAAAGTCCTTGACTGAAGAGTCAAGGCCGGAGAATATAAAAAGTCCTTGACCGGAGAGTCAAGGCCGAAGAATATAAAAAGTCCTTGACCGGAGAGTCGAGGCCGGTGAATATAAAAGGTCCTTGACCGAAGAGTCGAGGCCGGAGAATATAAAAAGTCCTTGACCGGAGAGTCGAGGCCGGAGAATATAAAAAGTCCTTGACCGGAGAGTCGAGGCCGGTGGATATCAAAGTCTTCGACCAGAGAGTCGAGGCCGGAGAACATACAAGCCCGTGATGGAAAAGTCAAGGCTGGAACAGGATAACGCGACCCGGCAAGGTCTACAGATTCAAGGTTAAGCCCAGAGAGGTCATGGATTTGATAGTATGGTTACAAAAAGGATATGGACTTCGGATATTGGATTTGAGGCTATTCAAAACACGTCTTCCAATAGCAAGACATGTTTTGGGGGGCAAGTGTTAACCCACCTTTTGTCAAAGCCATAAGTAGACGGATTGAACCTAACTAACTTGACGGCTATCAAGTTTGGAGTATGATGGATTTGGTTTTGAAGGGTGAAGTTTACTTGGATACGTCATTTGGTTAAAAAATGGAGGGAATACATGGCACAAGTACTTCGTTCGGCCTACGAGTACGTTCGACATAGTTGCCTCGTTCGGCCTACAAGTATGTTCGGCTTAGTTGCCTTGTTCGGCATACGAGTATGGTCGGCATAAGGGATGGCTCGGCATTGGTTGCCGCTCGGCATATGGGACGAATTGACATTGGATGGAACGTTCGGCATTGGATGGAACGTTCGGCATAAGGCATGGCTCGGCATTGATTGCCGCTCGGCATAAGGGATGACTCAGCATTGGATGGATCGTTCGGCAGTATGGATCGTCCGGCATCAGGGATCGATCGGCATTAGATGTATCGCTCGGCATCCTAGCAGTGTTCGGCATGGAAGTTGCGTTCGGCATTAGACTAACGTTCGGCATGATGGCATCGTTCGGTATTGGACGAATGTTCAGCATGGAAGCATCATTCAACATCCAACCTCGTTCGACATCAGACATCGTTCGGCATCGGGGTAGTTCGGCACTCATTAGTGGCTCGGCCTTTGGATGGTTCGGCATCCGATGGTGGCTCGGCATAAGGAGGAGGACGGCAGATGCTGCTCGGCATAAGGTCCTGGTTCGGTATTAGGAGGTTGGATCGGCATTAGGAGGTAGGTCGGCCTGATGGTTTAGCAAAGGATGGTATGGCCATGGTTGTTGTTCGGCACGAGTAGTTCGGTTACAGTGGGAAGCACGGTTCGGCATATGGCCTTGGTGGGCCGGAATCATTCAGAGAGCCCAACATCTACCTGGACGTGTCTATAAATAGGGCATGTAGGGCTTCAGAAAAGGGATCTGTCTTCTTCTTCTCCTCTACTTTCGGGCTTTCTATTTTCTAAGGCTAAGGCTAGCCTACCACTTTGTAACTGTAATCGATTGTTACAGCAATAAAAAAGAAATGACTGGAGTGGACGTAGGCCAGAGTTAGCCGAACCACTATAAATTCCGTGTCTTTACCGCTTTCACTTTAATTTCTGTTATTCTTCATATTAAATATCCTCTACATACATCCTACCCGTGAACTGTGATTGTTGTTTGGTACTTTCACTTGGATTTGGGTGTTAGTGACCAATTTTGGCGCTAACATTTGGTGCTTTCACTGAGAATTGAACTCAGGAATTTTGGAGTTAGAAACTTGGATTTAAAAGAGCAATGGCTAGACCATCAGCAAGGAAGCAAGTAATGGAAAGGAGCAATCAGGAGGGAAGTCAAGAGGCTTCCTCTGGAGATGGAGCAGGTGGAGCATCCATTTACATCACTAGAGAGGAAATGGACGCGATGATGAAAAGACACGAGGAGATGATGCAGACTCTTCTCAGACAATTTTCACAAACAGAAAATGCAGGAGCTCAGATCCGTGGAGCTGGATCAGAAGCACTCAACCAGCAAGCAGAGGGAATAGCTCGGCAGGGGGCAACCCCCAATCAGCAAACAGCTATCAATCCAGATGGATCTAGACTTGGGGGCATACCATCAGGAAATGTTAGACCAACCCATGGAGGGATACCAGACGATGTTGTGCAACCCGACACCAACAGGAGTGCAGGAGTGCGAGATGAGGAGTATGTGCCAGAATTCCCTCATAAACTCGAGGGGCAGACCAGAGGCGATGGACAAGGATTACATCTTGGGGGCAACGACAGATTAGCAGAGATGGTTAGACGGGCTATGAGAGGTGGATTGGTAAATAGAAACTTGGAGGATGTAAATAGGAGTCCCTTTACTCCTACTATCAGGCAAGCTAGGAACCCACCCGAATTTAAACTACCAAATTTGGAAATGTATAATGGGAAGGCGGATCCAACGGTTCATCTGACGAAATACATAAGGCATATGGAGGTACTGGGGGAATCGGATGAGGTCATGGCTCGATGCTTCCCATTGTATTTGACAGACATCGCAGCTATGTGGTTTAGACAGCTGGAGAATGGTTCTATCGGCACATGGACGGAGCTAATTGAGAGGTTTATGAGACAGTTTCGGGTCCACATAGTTAGACCCAAGAATGTGATGACTCTGACATCTATGAAACAATGGAAAGGGGAATCGCTCAGGGACTTCTTAACCAGATTCAACGCAGCAGTAGCCTCAGTGGATCGACCCGATCCGTCAATGGTTTTGATGGCAGTCGTCTCGGGAATCGCGGATAACTCGGATTTCAAAATATCATTGGAACGGGATCCACCGAGGGATCTCGGGGAGTTCTATCATGAGGCGGAAAGGTTCTTGGGACAGGAGGATGCGCAGGCTGAGAGAGTAGGGAGAGAGGCTGAAGCTTATGCAGTGAGGGGTGGAGGTCCATCCAGGGAGGATCTAAGTATAGATGATAAAGGAAAAAGGAAAACGAATGGAAATGGTGGCACTTCAAAGAAACCTCGGAGGGAGTCAAAGTTTTCTTCTTACGCGGATTTAACTGAGACTCTAGAAAGGATTTACATGGACACTCGAGGGCGGCTCCAATACCGAAGGCCGGCAAAGAGAGAGCCTTCAGAATACGAACGGACATCGGGAAAGCATTGCCTATTCCATGAGCTGGATGGGCACAACACAAACGACTGTAGGCATTTGAGGGATATCATTGAGGAGCATGTAAGGAATGGTCACCTACAGCAATATGTCAAGAATCGGATTACGGCAGGGGAGCAAGAGCAGCCACCACCTACCTCTAGCAATGGCGGCATTGGGTCTGGTCAACGCCGGTTTACTATCAACTAAACAGGTTCATGGTTTTGAATAAGTAATAGAACTCAAAGTAATACGGCTAGGTCACTTACACACGTACGGGATCGAGGATGGTCCCTAGGCGTGCTCTGAGATAACTGAAAACCGTACTACTTGAGTCTATGAAATCCTTCTTTCTTTCTAGTTTTCTGCAAACTTTGGTTTTCTCTTTCGTATTTCGGACATTTACTTTTCTTTGGTATGGTTTTGGAGTTTGGACCGAACTCCCGGTTTGGTTGGTTTTTTCTTGGTTTCCCATTCTGGTTTGGATGTTTGATTTTTGATATGGATTTCTGGTTTTATATTTGGTTTTGGATCAATGTAATAAACAGTTCAGGTTTCATAATTACTGTCCCGACCGGAGAGACGGGGCAATGATCACAAGTTACGAGTCCCTTCGCCGGAGAGCGAAGAAATGGACTCGGGTGAATATCAAAGTCCTTGACCGGAGAGTCAAGGCCGGAGAATATAAAAAGTCCTTGACCGGAAAGTCGAGGCCAGAGAATATAAAAAGTCCTTGACCAGAGCCGGAGAATATAAAAAGTCCTTGGCCGGAGAGTCGAGGCCGGAGAATATAAAAAGTCCTTGACCGGAGAGTCGAGGCCGGAGAATATAAAAGGTCCTTGACCGGAGAGTCGAGGCCGGAGAATATAAAAAGTCCTTGACCGGAGAGTCGAGGCCGGTGGATATCAAAGTCTTCGACCAGAGAGTCGAGGCCGGAGAACATACAAGCCCGTGATGGAAAAGTCAAGGCTGGAACAGGATAATGCGACCCGACAAGGTCTACAGATTTAAGGTTAAGCCCAGAGAGGTCATGGATTTGATAGTATGGTTACAAAAAGGATATGGACTTCGGATATTGGATTTGAGGCTATACAAAACACGTCTTCCAATAGCAAGACATGTTTTGGGGGGCAAGTGTTAACCCGCCTTTTGTCAAAGCCATAAGTAGGCGGATTGAACCTAACTAACTTGACGGCTATCAAGTTTGGAGTATGATGGATTTGGTTTTGAAGGGTGAAGTTTACTTGGATACGTCATTTGGTTAAGAAATGGAGGGAATACATGGCACAAGTACTTCGTTCGGCCTAAGAGTACGTTCGGCATAGTTGCCTCATTCGGCCTACAAGTATGTTCGGCTTAGTTGCCTTGTTCGGCATACGAGTATGGTCGGCATAAGGGATGGCTCGGTATTGGTTGCCGCTCGGCATAAGGGACGAATTGACATTGGATGGAACATTCGGCATTGGATGGAATGTTCGGCATAAGGCATGGCTCGACATTGGTTGCCGCTCGGCATAAGGGATGACTCAGCATTGGATGGATCATTTGACAGGATGGATCGTCCGGCATCAGGGATCGATTGGCATTAGATGTATCGCTCGGCATCCTAGCAGCGTTCGGCATGGAAGTAGCGTTCGGCATTAGACTAACGTTCGGCATGATGGCATCGTTCGGTATTGGACGAGTGTTCAGCATGGAAGCATCATTCAACATCCAACCTCGTTCGGCATCAGACATCGTTCGGCATCGGGGTAGTTCGACACTCATTAGTGGCTCGGCCTTTGGATGGTTCGGCATCCGATGGTGGCTCGGCATAAGGAGGAGGACGGCAGATGCCGCTCGGCATAAGGTACTGGTTCGGTATTAGGAGGTTGGCTCGGCATTAGGAGGTAGGTCGGCCTGAGGGTTTAGCAAAGGATGCTACGGCCATGGTTGTTGTTTGGCACGAGTAGTTCGGTTACAATGGGAAGCACGGTTCGGCAAATGGCCTTGGTAGGCCGAAATCATTCAGAGAGCCCAACATCTACCTGGACGTGTCTATAAATAGGGCATGTAGGGCTTCAGAAAAGAGATCTGTCTTCTTCTTCTCCTCTGCTTTTAGGCTTTCTATTTTCTAAGGCTAAGGCTAGCCTACCACTTTGTAACGATAATCGATTGTTACAGCAATAAAAAAGAAATGACTGGAGTGGACGTAGGCCAGAGTTAGCCGAACCACTATAAATTCCGTGTCTTTACCGCTTTCATTTTAATTTCTGTTATTCTTCATATTAAATATCCTCTACATACATCCTACCCGTGAACTGTGATTGTTTTTTGGTACTTTCACTTGGATTTGGGTGTTAGTGACCAATTTTGGCGCTAACAGACTGAAAAATAACTAATTTTCGAACAATCTCAGAATTGGACGAAACTAGTTCCATTGGATCCGTAATAGTTTTTTATTATCGGATTTCAATTTTCGTAGCAATCGGAGTTTTCGTTTGACCGTGGCAGCTCGAAATGCATCGAAATTGTTTTAGTATTAATTTGGCGAGTTAAAATAGTCATTTTTCAAACAGTCTCGGATTTCGACGAAAGCAGTTTCATCGGATCCGTAATGTGATATTATTGTATGGTTTCAAATTTCATGTCAATCGGATTTACCATTTGTTCGGAGCAAGCTAAAACGCACAGAAAATCGTTTAATCGGTTTAATTTAAAATTTACTGTTTATTGCCGTAACTCGCACAGATGATCGAATTGGCTCTCGAACCCTATTCCATTGTGTACGGAACGCGGGGTAAACCCCAAAAACGCCAGTTACCGCGCGTAAATCAGAGTTTGTAAAATCCAGAATGAATAGTGTTCGTTTATTTTCTATATAAGGACCCCCTTTTATCTTCATTGCTCAAAACCCTAGCCCCTTTACAGTAGCTGCCTCTTATCTATTCAATGGCCAGAAAATCGCCATCTTCTTCCTCAATTATCTCTCGATCCATGAACAATCAAGAAAAACTTCCAACTACAACATCGAAGAGGGCGATGAGATCTTTGTTTTCAACGGTCATGATCAAATATGGAGCAGCGAATTGACGTGAATTCTCGTGCAAAGGTCGGCCGGTCACGCACGTTTTGCGAGGAGGAGAGGCGACCGGGTTCGTGCGCACTCTGGGCATGGGTCAAGCTCGAGACGGGCTTTCGAATGGAGCCGTTGTGATGGAGTTTCGTCGACGTTTGTGGGTGCGATGTCTAACCCTAGGTCGGCAAAGAAGGGTTAGTTGCGTGCGTTTCTTTTACTGGGGATGAACGCGTGAGGGGGAAGAGAAGTGGAGCGGCCACGATTTGCTCTGGGGAGATGGATGGCAGATGATGGCTAGGTTAAAAAAATATAAAAAGAAATTGAAATTTATTATATTAAAAATTGTGTAATCTTTGTAACGCAATATCTTATTCATACGAGGTCGAAAACGCACGAAACAAGTTGCGTTGGGTTCGTATGGACGAACACTACGCTATGGAAATGGATTGGAGTCGTTTGGAGCTAGTGAAAATTTCGGGTAAAATTAAACGTCCGTTTAATTTTATTCGAAATAAAACGTTGAAACGGAATTTAAATCAAGGTGAGAACTTCTCACTCAATCGAATTAGTTTCGATTTTAATTTTTAAATAGTTAGATTTAAAATTGTTGATTGTTTGATTGAATGATAAATTATTATCTACTGATTGTTGAAATAGACATTATGCGCCGTTAGTAAGCGAATGTTATTTATTAAAAACATATACCGCGATAATTCCAACTTGTATGGAATTGGTATTATTTATGTACTTGGAGTTGATTTTCCCGCATTATATAGCGGATGAGACCCTATTGCGCCGTCTATTAACGGATAATATTTTATAAATCTCATATACCGTGATATTTCGTCTTGAAGCGAAATTGGTATTGTGCTAACATCTTTGGATGCAGGAAACATGTTGGAGGGATCCAACTAGATTCCTCAAACATTTGAATTGGTTTCAATGTTGTGTGCAATCTATTTGTTGATCTATTTATAATCTGCGTGATTATCTTTGTGATTGAGATTGTTAAAGGCTAAATTTTAGCTGAATATATTTTGGTATCGTTAGATGCCGAAATTAAATAAAATTGGATTTTTGAAAACTTAAGTTGAGAATTCATAATAAAATTTAATTTTGAAAATTATTCATTTTAAATAAATAAACGTTATAATTTTTATTATTATAAAAAGGATATTTTTGGAAAATAATACTTAAATATGATTTTGGAGTTATATTAGCTTAAATAACGATTTGTAAATTATTAAAAGGATTGGTTTATTTAAATTGGGATTTTTGAATTATTATAAATAAATTATATAAAATATTTATAAAATTGATATTTATAAGTTAAAAATATTGGAATTATAAAACAAGTTTTTATAAGTGTTAAAATGGAATATAAATGGGTTTCATAAGCGAATTAAATTCACAGTTTTATAAATTGTGAAGTTATAAAAATGAATAGATTTTATAAAATAAAAGATTTATAAGTAATTAACTTATAAATTGGATTTTGTCATTTAAATGAGATATAAATAGAATTTGTCCATTAAGTGATTTATAAGTTGAAGTTGCCATAAAATATAAATGGAATTTATAAACATTATTTTATTAATCCGAAAATGACTTATTTTGATAAGTTAATTATTATAGCATATTAAAGGAGATATATCCACGATTTTGGACAGTGGATAATCCTTTAAATAAAATATGTAGAAACGTTGAATTTGAATAAGGAAATATATTAACGATTTTGGACAGTGAATGATATATTAAAGAAATGTTTTGGAAAAGTGATTTTAAATAGAATTAAAACGATTTAAAGATGTTTTAAAATGTATAAAGTATCGAAACCATAGATTTCAACATTCATTGTTGAAATAGATGTTTCGAGAAATAGAAGGAAATGTTGTACTATAACACTGTTGTTATAGTAAATGATTTCCGAAAGGAAATGTTTTATATATAGTATTGGGACTTATGTACCTATTTAAGTTCGAATCCCTATACTAGTGATTTTGGGTTGTAGTAACGATGTTTTACGTAACATTCATTTTGACCCAAATAAATGTGTTTAAGTGAATGTTTTCCTTAAAGAATAAAATATATACTTAATTTCGATTTAAGTATATCGAATATTTTCAAATATTGAAAATAAATAGATTTGTGAATTACTTATTATTAAATAAGTATGGAAATGTTTTTTTCAATATGAAGTGAATGTTTGAGATTTTATCTTTTAAAGATAATTGAAAATGAATATTAGAAATCGATTTAAAAATCGTATATTCATAGATATTTTGGGAATTGTAAATTCACTATGGAATTTATAAAAGAAAGGGTAATTAGTTAAAAATAAACGTTGATTTATTTTTGAAGTGTGGAAATTAATTTATGAATTTGGAACGTAAATTTAATAAATCGGTAAGGATTTATTTAATTGGTTTAAATGAACCATTTCGAAATGAAAGTTGTAAGGGTGTAAATTTATTTGAAATTGGTTTTCAAATGGTTGAAGTGTGGGATATATATCTTATAAAAATATTTTTGAAAATAAATAATTTGGGAAATTATTTGAAATCGGGTGATGTTGTGCATACCTATTGATAGTTAAATAACCGACTATCAATATTTACCTTTGTTGTGATTTGCTTGAATTTGAATGCTACACTTATTTTTGAATAAGCGCTCACTATTCGGGTTAGCCGGGAAAGGACCTTGGGGTCGTATAACCCATTCCGAATATGTGATACGTCGTTATGGATTGCATTTGATGATCGGTGGTGAAGATCGGGTATTTGTGAAAACGATAGAATGACCTATCGATTGTCTCTGCACCGTTAGCTACGGTATGGAGATTTCCTTTGTGATGGGAAGTTTTATCGGGATTGTGAATACCCGGATTGCAAGGGCTTCTTTTGAAGTGCCTTCGGTTCTGTTCGAACCCGGAACAGACTTCTATGATTACGTGTCTGACATTACATTTTGAGATATAAAGCATATTTCTTTCAAATACATTTCTGTTGGTGGCGGAGAATTTATTCTCTTAGCTTAACACCCTTCTCTGAGACGTACGCGCTTAGAGGTTATGTAGTTAAAGGTTATCAGCGATATATTCCCAATTTGGTAATGTGGCATGCTGAGTGTTGCCGTGTGATGATCATTGTATGATCATTTGTGATATGATCATTTATTTGATCGTTTATCTTTGTGATCATTACTTTGATCATTTGTTGACCCAAAGCAGCTTTCGTATAAAGCGTAGCTTTGTGGACGAGACCTCGTCAGACCTCACTTCCCGGAAATGGTCAAAACAGGAATATGCGGTAAGGTTATGAGGGTCGCGCCCTTTAGGGTATGTCATTTCCTTCTGGAAAGGGTGGTATCATGGTATGGAGCCCAGATACTTACTCATGTTGATACACTATATCAATTACTGTGTGGTGTTGTTGGAATCGAGCGCTCGGATAAAGGTCCAAAGGGACCGGGGGATGACATAGTCGTGTAGTAGTTACCTAGTGACAAAGGTAACCCGGCCTTGTGTTGGCAGAGAGCTGGTTAAGTTCTCGGGACGTCCCGCCAGAGGCGATCCCATGTGGCAGTAGGAAGTTCCTTAGTCTGACAATTTGTTGGAAATCCAAACAAAACGATACGATCCTTGTACGGTTTTAGTTGTATAACCTGCCATGAAATGTGGCGGTAACCTGCTATTGAACATGGTAGCCATAGTAGACATACGATAATGGTCGTATGTTGGCTAAGATTTGTATCTTTACTTTCGAAATGATTTTTCCTACACTATGCACTAGTAATAATATCAAATGCTTCTTTTTAATTCGTATCAAGCATCTTTGACTATCATAAGAAGAAATCTCCTTCAATTCTGCGTTTGCATTGTGTGTGTGTGGCGGGAGGTCTTATGGTAGTCTCATTTTTCGAAAGCATTGCGAATCTATTTTAAAATTTTCCTGTACTTTGTTTACTTTTAAAGATAAACTGTTTTAGTTCTCACACCAGTCTCATGACTAACTCGGAGTTTATTGTTTTCCTTCCTAAACTCTGGGTGCCCATAATTTTCCACACAGGCAGTCAAGAGTTAGGTTTATCAGGATATTCTGGAATTCAGGAGTTGCTGGAGGCAAGCTGGATGGCATGGCGTATTCACTAGTATATAGTACTTCTTTTCTGTTGTTTGTTATTGTACACTCTGATGATGTAATGCAAAGTGATGTAATGTAATAACTGATATAGTTCTTTGTTTTAAAGATTATTCATTTATCTATTATATGTTGTTCTGCTGCGATATGTGAGATTCTGATATTGTTTCTGTTGCTTTTCTTTATTCTTCTATCCTTTTCTTCTACCTCTTCTTCTTTAACCCTAACAATTCGGTTTTCCGGCATTCGATTATGCGGCATTTGATACAGTGGACGTATTGATGTCGGTTTTCGAGCGTTGAAAAATCGCAACGTTACATTTGGTATCAGAGCATATGGTTAAGCGACAACCATGGCTCTGTTGGGTATTACTCATTAGAGATAGAGTCAGTAGTACTCTAGAATGAGTTTGAGTGTAATAATAGATACGAGTGCGTATTTGTTAGTGAATATAAAATTGTTTTATGTTGTGATGATTGGTTATTTGGTTTGTATATGGATTCTGGTCGGTATAGTCTGTACAACTCTATCGATGGGGATCTCTAAACACTTGTTCAGAACAATTCGGCACGATATTGTTTTAAATTGAGTAAATGAAATAATTTTACGTTGATTATATTTATATATAAAGGAACAATTTTTCAGAATTATTAAAGTGTATATAAAATTGATTGTTTGGTTGTTGAATAAGTTTAATAAGACAACAGTTGTAAAAGAATGAATTGTATAAGCAAATGAATTATAAGTATGGAATTATAATTAAAATGATTTACAATTGTAAAATAATCTTATATATATAAGAAGTGAAATTTTATGAGAAAAATTTATAAATGTGATTTATAAACAATGAAAAGAAAATTTTTGAAAGAATATTTAGCACTGAATTCACTATTGTTACTGGAAAATAATAAGGGTGACGACTGCAGCATCATCAGTATCATTTTCAAGTTTCTATGTGATAGATTTGCTACCATAGTAAATTGAAATTGGAGTTTTGTTGTGATAAACAAATTTGAAATAAATAAAAAAAATCCAAGTTGAAATTGATGAATATAAGTGAAATGAATTTAGAACTTATAGTATAAGATAATAAATTTAGCTTTGGAAAAGTAAATGGATTTGGAAGTTTAAATATATAAGTTGTATAACTTGGAAAATGAGAAAATGTAAGTAAAACCGATTGTTAAAATGGTTGAACGATTTTGTTAAGTTAAATGAAATAGAATTTGAAATAAATTAGAAGTGAACTTAAGTTGTATAATGGAAGTAAAATGTAAATGAAGTTGAAATGGAATATAACTTAAGTAAAGTTGAAAGAAATTGTTTTTGGTGTCAAAGTAAATTAATAAGTGAATTAATAAAATAAAGTCATTAAGAGTATGGACTTGAGTTATATAAATGAAATTCAACTTTATATTGTTAAAGGAATTAGCAATTGAATTAATAAATGGATGGAATATTCATCAATCGAATGTAAATAAGTTGATATGAAATAATGAATGAAGTGTTAATTCATTGGAAGCCAATGTTATTAGAAGTTGAATAATTGAATGAAAATCAATTAAATGTTAAACCAATTGAAATTAAAAAAGTGTTGAACCAAATTGAATGTTGAATGTAAATTTAATAATTTGGTTATGTTGAATATACATTGGTTGTTATTTGATTTTTAGTTGATTGTATATAAATTCATTAAGTGTTAATGAAATTGAATTAGCAAAATCAAAAGTTATGTAATTAGTTCAAATTGGAATAAAATGAATTTGAATAGAATTAAATTTGATTTGGAAGTGAACTAAAATGAATGTAAATTAGTAAATGTATACTAATTGGAGATGAATAAATGAATGTTGGTAAAATCCAATGTTAACAAATCAAATGAGATTAAAATGAAAAACCAATTCAATGAATATTAATGAAATTGTTGATTTGGTAATGGAAGTTAGTTAGATGATAGTTGTTGATGGTTGCATTTGTTGTTTTGTTGCATTTGTTATATTATGTAGTTGTTATATTGCTATATGATGTATATTGATATTATTTTCATATATGCATATTCTCATTTGTTTGAGTGAGTGTATAGTAGGTGCGGATGGCTTATGCTTCGCATTTGGAGCTCGCTTTCGCGCTATATTAGCCGTATATGTTCGCTAATAATAAATAAGGTACATATCTCGGATTAAATATCGTACTTTTACACTTTTTTCCCTGCGGGATGCCTCATCACTTGATGAGATGTATATTTGTGATATATATACTGTCATTTTTTTTCGGATCGAGCCGCGCAAAGGAGACTATGGCGAATTTTTCCGAAAATTTAAGGCCTTAGAATATTTTTTAGAAAATTGAATTTTTTTTTGAAAACTAAGTTTGGATTTGGAAACTTAGTAAAAATTTTGTATGAAGCTTAGCTATGAATTTTGGGAAAGTTAAACACTCAAGAGATATGTAAATCAAACTTGAACGGTTTGTTTTGAAAAGTTAATGGGTTTCGAAACTTTTTCTTACTTGGTAATTTCGAGGACGAAATTCTTTTAAGGGGGGAAGTCTGTAACGACCCAAAAATTATATTAATTAAAATTTGAATATTTAATTAAATTTAAATATTAATAAGTGAAATTTATAAGTCGAATAAATTTTATTTCGAATAATTGGATTTAATTGGATAATTAAATCGATAATTTAATAGTTGAAATTACAGAAATAATTGAAAATCGAGTTTAATATGATTGAAAATGATTTGGAAAATTTTATTTAATCATATTGAAGATATAGTGATGTTATAGAACTTTTAAAATTGAATTTAGGATTAATTTGTGAAAATTGAATATTTTAATATTTAATTATCGACTGAAAAATAACTAATTTTCGAACAGTCTCAGAATTGGACAAAACTAGTTCCATTGGATCCGTAATAGTTTTTTATTATCGGATTTAAATTTTCGTAGCAATCGGAGTTTTCATTTGACCGTGGCAGCTCGAAACGCATCGAAATTGTTTTAATATTAATTTGGCAAGTTAAAATAGTTATTTTTCAAACAGTCTCGGATTTCGACGAAACCAGTTTCATCGGATCCATAATGTGATATTATTGTATGGTTTCAAATTTTATGTCAATCGGATTTACCGTTTGATCGGAGCAAGCTAAAACGCACAAAAAATCGTTTAATCGGTTTAATTTAAATTTTATCGTTTATTGCCGTAACTCCCACAGATGATCGAATTGGCTCTCGAAACCTATTCCATTATGTTCGGAACGCGGGGTAAACCCCAGAAACGCCAGTTACCGTGCGTAAATCGGAGTTCGGAAAATCCAGAATGAATAGTGTTCGTTTATTTTCTATATAAGGACCCCCTTTTATCTTCATTGCTCAAAACCCTAGCCCCTTTACAGTAGCCGCCACTTATCTATTCAATGGCCAGAAAATTGCCATCTTCTTCCTCAATTATCTCTCGATCCATGAACAATCAAGAAAAACTTCCAACTACAACATCGAAGAGGGCGATGAGATCTTTGTTTTCAACGGTCATGATCAAATATAGAGCAGCGAATTGACATGAATTCTCGTGCAAAGGTCGATCGATCACACACGTTTTCGGAGGAGGAGAGGCGACCGGGTTCGTGCGCACTCTGGGCATAGGTGAAGCTCGAGACAGGCTTTCGAATGGAGCCGTTGTGATGGAGTTTCGTCGACGTTTGTGGGTGCGATGTCTAATCCTAGGTCGGCAAAGATGGGTTAGTTGCGTGCGTTTCTTTTACTGGGGATGAACGCGTGAGGGGGAAGAGAAGTGGAGCGGCCACGATTTGCTCTGGGGAGATGGATGGAAGATGATGGCTAGGTTAAAAAAATATAAAAAGAAATTGAAATTTATTATATTAAAAATTGTGTAATCTTTGTAACGCAATATCTTATTCATACGAGGTCGAAAACGAACGAAACAAGTTGCGTTGGGTTCGTATGGACGAACACTACGCTATGGAATTGGATTGGAGTCGTTTGGAGCTAGTGAAAATTTCAGGTAAAATTAAACGTTCGTTTAATTTTATTCAAAATAAAACGCTGAAACGGAATTGAAATCAAGGTGAGAACTTCTCACTCAATCGAATTAGTTTCGATTTTAATTTTTAAATAGTTAGATTTAAAATTGTTGATTGTTTGATTGAATGATAAATTATTATCTATTGATTGTTGAAATAGACATTATGCGCCGTTAGTAAACGGATGTTATTTATTAAAAACATATACCGCGATAATTCCAACTTGTATGGAATTGGTATTATTTATGTACTTGGAGTTGATTTTCCAACTGGATTCCTCAAACATTTGAATTGGTTTCAATGTTGTGCGCAATCTATTTGTTGGTCTATTTATAATCTACGTGATTATCTTTGTGATTGAGATTGTTAAAGGCTAAATTTTAGCTGAATATATTTTGGTATCGTTAGATGCCGAAATTAAATAAAATTGGATTTTTGAAAACTTAAGTTGAGAATTCATAATAAAATTTAATTTTGGAAATTATTCATTTTAAATAAATAAACGTTATAATTTTTATTATTATAAAAAGGATATTTTTGGAAAATAATACAGAAGTATGATTTTGGAGTTATATAAGCTTTAATAACGATTTGTAAATTATTAAAAGGATTGGTTTATTTAAATTGGGATTTTTGAATTATTATAAATGAATTATATAAAATATTTATAAAATTGATATTTATAAGTTAAAAATATTGGAATTATAAAACAAGTTTTTATAAGTGTTAAAATGGAATATAAATGGGTTTCATAAGCGAATTAAATTCACAGTTTTATAAATTGTGAAGTTATAAAAATGAATAGATTTTATAAAATAAAAGATTTATAAGTAATTAACTTATAAATTGGATTTTGTCATTTAAATGAGATATAAATAGAATTTGTCCATTAAGTGATTTATAAGTTGAAGTTGCCATAAAATATAAATGGAATTTATAACATTATTTTATTAATCCGAAAACGACTTATTTTGATAAGTTAATTATTATAGCTTATTAAAGGAGATATATCCACGATTTTGGACAGTGGATAATCCTTTAAATAAAATATGTAGAAACGTTGAATTTGAATAAGGAAATATATTCACGATTTTGGACAGTGAATAATATATTAAAGAAATGTTTTGGAAAAGTGATTTTAAATAGAATTAAAACGATTTAAAGATGTTTTAAAATGTATAAAGTATCGAAACCATAGATTTCAACATTCATTGTTGAAATAGATGTTTCGAGAAATAGAAGGAAATGTTGTACTATAACACTGTTGTTATCGTAAATGATTTCCGAAAGTAAATGTTTAATATATAGTATTGGGACTTATGTATCTATTTAAGTTCGAATCCCTATACTAGTGATTTTGGGTTGTAGTAACGATGTTTTACGTAACATTCATTTTGACCCAAATAAATGTGTTTAAGTGAACATTTTTCTTAAAGAATAAAATATATACTTAATTTTGATTTAAGTATATCGAATATTTTCAAATATTGAAAATAAATAGATTTGTGAATTACTTATTATTAAATAAGTATGGAAATGTTTTTTTCAATATGAAGTGAATGTTTGAGATTTAATCTTTTAAAGATAAATTGAAAATGAATATTAGAAATCGATTTAAAAATCGTATATTCATAGATATTTTGGGAATTGTAAATTCACAATGGAATTTATAAAAGAAAGGGGAATTAGTTAAAAAATAAACGTTGATTTATTTTTGAAGTGTGGAAATTAATTTATGAATTTGGAACGTAAATTTAATAAATCGGTAAGGATTTATTTAATTGGTTTAAATGAACAATTTTGAAATGAAAGTTGTAAGGGTGTAAATTTATTTGAAATTGGTTTTCAAATGGTTGAAGTGTGGGATATATATCTTATAAAGATATTTTTGAAAATAAATAATTTGGGAAATTGAAATCGGGTGATGTTGTGCATACCTATTGATAGTTAAATAACCGACTATCAATATTTACCTTTAAATAGGTATTTGTTGTGATTTGCTTGAATTTGAATGCTACACTTATTTTTGAATAAGCCCTCACTATTCGGGTTAGCCGGGAAAGGACCTTGGGATCGTATAACCCATTCCGAATATGTGATACGTCGTTATGGATTGCATTTGATGACCGGTGGTGAAGATCGGGTATTTGTGAAAACGATAGAATGACCTATCGATTGTCTCTGCACCGTTAGCTACGGTATGGAGATTTCCTTTGTGATGGGAAGTTTTATCGGGATTGTGAATACCCGGATTGCAAGGGCTTCTTTTGAAGTGCCTTCGGTTCTGTTCGAACTCGGAACAGACTTGTATGGTTACGTGTCTGACATTACATTTTGAGATATAAAGCAGACTTCTTTCAAATACATTTCTGTTGGTGGCGGAGAATTTATTCTCTTAGCTTAACACCCTTCTCTGAGATGTACGCGCTTAGAGGTTATGTAGTTGAAGGTTATCAGCGATATATTCCCAATTTGGTAATGTGGATGCTGAGTGTTGATGTGTGATGATCATTGTATGATCATTTGTGATATGATCATTTGTTTGATCGTTTATCTTTGTGATCATTACTTTGATCATTTGTTGACCCAAAGCAGCTTTTGTATAAAACGTAGCTTTGTGGACGAGACCTCGTCAGACCTCACTTCCCGGAAATGGTCAAAACAGGAATATGCGGCAAGGTTATGAGGGTCGCGCCCTTTAGGGTATGTCATTTTCTTCTGGAAAGGGTGGTATCATGGTATGGAGCCCAGATACTTACTCATGTTGATACACTATATCTATTACTGTGTGGTGTTGTTGGAATCGAGCGCTCGGATAAAGGTCCAAAGGGACCGGGGGATGACATAGTCGTGTAGTAGTTACCTAGTGACAAAGGTAACCCGGCCTTGTGTTGGCAGAGAGCTGGTTAAGTTCTCAGGACGTCCCGCCATAGGCGATCCCATGTGGCAGTAGGAAGTTCCTTAGCCTGACCATTTGTTGGAAATCCAAACAAAACAATACGATCCTTGTACGGTTTTAGTTGTATAACCTAGCATGGAATGTGGCGGTAACCTGCTATTGAACATGGTAGCTATATTAGGCATACGATAATGGTCGTATGTTGGCTAAGATTTATATCTTTACTTTCGAAATGATTTTTCCTACACTATGCACTAGTAATAATATCAAATGCTTCTTTTTAATGCGTATCAAGCATCTTTGACTATCATAAGAAGAAATCTCCTCCAATTCTGCGTTTGCATTGTGTGTGTGGCGGGAGATCTTATGGTAGTCTCATTTTTCGAAAGCATTGCGAATCTATTTTAAAATTTTCCTGTACTTTGTTTACTTTTAAAGATAAACTATTTTAGTTCTCACACCAGTCTCATGACTGACTCGGAGTTTATTGTTTTCCTTCCTAAACTCTGGGTGCCCATAATTTTCCACACGGGCAGTCAAGAGTCAGGTTTATCAGGATATTCTGGAATTCAGGAGTTGCTGGAGGCAAGCTGGATGGCATGGCATATTCACTAGTATATAGTACTTCTTTTCTGTTGTTTGTTGTTGTACACTCTGATGATGTAATGTAAAGTGATGTAATGTAATAACTGATATAGTTCTTTGTTTTAAAGATTATTCATTTATCTATTATATGTTGTTCCCCTGCGATATGTGAGATTCTGATATTGTTTCTGTTGCTTTTCTTTATTCTTCTATCTTTTTCTTCTACCTCTTCTTCTTTAACCCTAACAATATGGTTTTCCGGCATTCGATTATGCGGCATTTGATACAGTGGACGTATTGATGTCGGTTTTCGAGTGTCGAAAAATCGCAACGTTACAACTATTTAAAAGCTATCTTCATAAATATACAAATTATTTTGGTTTCTAAATTATTTTGCTATATAAACCATTTTAATACTTAAACTATTTTATATTAAACTATTTTAACCATTTAAACTATTTTATATTAAACTATTTTAACCATTTAAACTATTTTAACCATTTTAACCATTTACACTATTTTTTTTATTTTAATTATTTAAACTATTTTAAAACTATTCAAACTAGTTTTCAAAAATTCAAACTGGTCAGGGGTGAAATGTTTATTTTAAATCATGGATTTAAATATGAATGGGGTTAATGAAGTTATAGTCCAAATGTAAATCTGAAACAATTTTGGAGACGAAATAGAGATATTAAGACGAACATGACTTTTGAACTGGATTAGTATATTTTGAGTAAATATGATATTTTCAAAATGGATTTCATTTTGAAGTAAAGATGATATTTTGATATCAAGTATGAACAGTTTTCGAAATGTAAAAGTACCAACCGGTGTGTAAAACGACGTTTGGTTGTTAAAGTGACCGGAGCCGGATATGGGCATACTCTCTGTCGATACTGAAACCATTTTAACAACTGTGTATATGGAGGATACTTCAGAATGAAGTGGTTGGATTTGACGTCGTTTGCTAGATTTGAAGAAAGAGAATGATGATGGATTAGCCTGGCACTTGTGCCAATTTGAAATAACCAAAACAGGAGCCGTACCGGCCAAGTGAGTTAGCTGCCTCGAGCAGACGCACTTCTTCGAAATACCATCATTTACATTGTGATTGATTGGTGCACACCCTCCGGATTATGGAAGTGTTGGACGCGGTGGGCAATCATGGCTATGATGCGTTACCACCAACCGGAAAGGGTAAACTAGTAGTATCCTACCTTGGGCATTGCCTCACGTGCCTTGTCGTACTTTTATCCCTAAATGAGACCCATACGATTTTGGTTTAATGTTGTCGTATCATGGCGCATCCCTATTCACCGACCGTTTAACTGGTGTTTTATATGCAAACTGTACGACAATGCTTAAAAACGCGTTAAGTGGGATTAATGTAAAGCCTTAACGCTATTTTAGTATTTATTTACTGATTAGACATTATATATATAGCGTATTCTACTATATATAAATATTTTGACGGATCCTTAAGAGATGGAAAATCCATAACATCTCTTGAGTTATTGCACGCACGTTATACACTAGATAGGAGATGTGAAAACCCGTAAAAATCTCTGACACCGTTACACTCATGTTTATGCGATATTGATTTGACTTACGTAAGGATATTTTAGTCCTGACTCGAGTGTTTTGTCTTTTCATTATGCTTAGGTCAGCCCTGAGTTTTCAACTTATTGAAGATTTATTCTGGAGAACGAAGACGAAGATTTGGTATATTACTACTACTATTATCCCTGCATCATGCTGTCTGGTGCATTATTTACTTATCTCTGATGTGTATATATAACTCTGATGAATGTTGTATAGATTATAATCAAATGTAAAATATAAACTACTTCATGAATTATATATTTTATTATTATATTTTATCATTCCGCTGCGAGATTCTGTGTTTGTTTTCTCCTTCCTTTTCTCTTATTTTCTTATTACCCCATTAAAAATCCTCCCTTTTGAATGGTTTGAGTTGACATATGTGGTTTATTGTCGATTTAACCTGTCCAAATTATAGGGTATATAACACATGATATTTGGAATAGAGGATTTGAACTACACCATCGAATACTTGGGACTGCACTTAAATCATGGTCCCTTTGGCATAAAATAGTTTTTGCACCCTTTATTAATAACTAAGAGGATGTGTTGGACATCAAGAATAAAGTAAGGTTCAATCATCTAGATGTAGTCAAATACAGGCGATTTTTTCATAAATAATGTCCATTTGACAATTATGAAAAATCAATTTTTTTGTAATAATAACTTATCCAAGTTGAAAATTGAAAGTTTGGATAGGTTTGACAACAATGAAGGAAGTAAGATCATCTAAAACTAGCACACGAATGCTTATACGAGACATCAGATCTTAACTAATGTATAAGAAGGGTTTAAATACTTATTTAGCTGCTTAAATAGAGCAGCCTTACCTATGGATGGCTAGGTGGTACGTCTCCTATACCATTTTGGAAGAGGCATATAAGGAATTTTACAACAGAGTTATTAACCCATTGATATTTACCTTACATCCCTAGATCATCTCAACAAATCATTACACCCTATTTATTTCATTTAATACTCCATTTGCTTATGGTTTTACTGTTCTTCACCTTGACTTGTATTCTTGCGTCTTCTAATTTGATATTCCTTATCCCCATTTTCAGTTCATTTTTAAACCAAAACAAAGAAATAATTCAATCAAAGAAGAATTAAATAACCTAACTTGAAAATTTTCTACTGTTGGTACTGCGTTTAGTTACAACAAATTTGTACGTCAATTTGAGTTGGATAAATTACTTCAAAAATATAGACATTTATGATTCTAAACTTATTCAACCAATTCATATTTTAGCCATAAGGAATGTTGGATTGGTAAATAGATGAGATCACTTTGAATTCTGGTCGAAATATTTGATGGTTAAACAATAAAAATGATCAATGATACTGTTTTTTCTTTTGAGAGTACACGACATTGGAACGATACTATGTAATATTGTCTTAAAAGAATATCCTTTTATTTTGAGAGAAGAGCGTAAGGCAATAAAAGGAGCGCCACTAATAGAATGAGCCAATGGTTTTCCCTTTAATGTATTAGAAGAAAAAATCTAACAATTAATTTAGAAAAATCAAAATGGATAAGATACACAAAACTTAAAATCTGAGCTGAATGGAAGGGTTCTAGTACTTTTTTCTTTAAGTTTACTAATTTGTCGGTTTGATTTGAATTTTGATTATAAATTTGGATTAAAATTAACTAGAGACGAGATTTGAAAATAAAACTTAGAACTGATGGTAAAAATGGCTTTAGAGAAGCTTCTCCACATGGTTTGAAATTTCACTATTACTAGGTTTATGATGTAAAATAGTATTTTTTGTGAGTTCAGGAAAAGAGTTGTGTTAGTGAAGTAGTGTGGTGGGAAGAATAAAAGTGAGTGTAGATAGTTACGGTCACGAAAAAATTAAAAAATGTTCTATGCTATCAAATACTACATTCTTGATACTCGTTTGATTAGTAAACCCGTGATGCTTATCTGCATACGCATCAAAAACCATATATTCCATACTACTTATTTTGATCACTTGTTTCTAAATACCTTATGGTACAAAGGTTGGAGCTCATGGAAAAATTAAACGAAGTTAAACGGAATGGGTGTGGCTTGGTTTGGAGTGCCAATGGTTGTATGGTGACTAATAATGGTTCTCCTCTATAACTTGCTTTCAAAACTTCTATTTTCATGTATGTTGAATTATATTATTATTATACATGATTAGGAAGTTGATTTAATTTGAATTAGAGTTAAATTAGTTATATGAATTGGTTGTAGTCAACCTGAATCCACAATGTTGACATTTGAATGAGGTAGTAGACACTAGAAAGTTGATGAACATGATTATGTTATAATAGGCTTAGCTTGATGGATACATTGATTGTGTAATCAAATACATATGATATGCAAATAAATTAGTAAGTTAGAGAATGAATTCTAGAAATTTAAATCTTACTTATAATGTTTAGCTTGATGTATGTGTGCGTACAAACAAACAGCTATATGATTGAATGAACGTATTTAGGAGTAAAATTGAGTTAATGAGAATGATACTAATTGTTTAAACATGAACAAGTCACCATAAAGTGGAAAGTGAAACCATAATTAACATGAGAACAAGCTAATGGACTATTGGTTGTGTTATGGATGAATGAAATATATTTTCTATGTTGGTTTGTTTTGTGTGACTGTAAATTTTTTTGTTGATTTATTACTTGGTTGTTCGATATGTATTTGGTTTGAATTGCTTGTATGTGCATGATTATATCACCACTTTGTCGAGAATAAATCTTGAAAACAATATATAAATGAATTAGTAATCATTACATAAATTATAAAGAATTAAACTATGTAAGAAGTAATGAGCTTATAGGTGTAGTATGTTTGTTGGGTAATTTTGAATGTATTTAGATTACCAAAACTCGGATGACTTTTGGCAGTTAACAATCGAGTGTCGTGTTTAAGCGCTTGAAAAGTTTATTGAAATATCACAACATCAACAAGATTTGGACTTCATTTTATGATAAATCCATATCAAATAGCATTTGTTAATGGATGTAAAAAATAAATGGCTTGTTGTTTTAAGCTACGGATCAAAAGATATAACCGTTTGTAGTTTTGAGCCATTCAAGAAATAAAATAACAAAAGTCACATGATTGGATATGTCAACACAAAATATATTTATTTTAACACATGGATCATCTAGGGCTCTTTGATTGCTTTTTGACCATGATGTATTGATATGTTTTCATTTTATGTTAACGCACTCCTATTTTATGTCAACACAAAGTTATATTGTGTTGACATATGAGTTGGACAACGATGTTTTTGCTAACTTCGGCTCGTAATAACTTTTGCATACTGGTTTAGATTGAGACTCAGTTTCAACCAATTTCCATTATATATATATATATATATATATATATATATATATATATTCCATAAAATTTGGGTGAGCATTAGAGAAATTTGATTCCAAGGCCATAGTGGGGCCCGTTTTGACATGTATTCCTAGAGGGGGGTTAAAAGATTGATATGGCGATCAGGAAAATGTTTAGAGATGTATTACGATAGAGTTAGGTGTATGCCTAGCTTTAATTATGCAACTTATTATGTAACTTAACTCCTGTAACAGAGTCTTGTTTGAAATGATGTATGAATTTGGTTTTTTTATATATGTCATTATATAGAGATACGAATAAATTTATGTAAGTAGAAAATCCTTAAGAGAAGTATTTTATCGGCTTTAGTTATGAATGTGCTTGTAATCATGACTATTGAATATATATATATATATATATATATATATATATATAACTCCTTACATGTTTTTAGTCAAGATGTATTGGAAAAAAGGATACCGGCATGTTCGTTGAGCTAGTGTATATAACACCCTCCATAGGATGAACGACACCAAGGGTTTACAGAAATGTGGTTGTTTGGAACAATCATAGAACAACTTGACCAGAGTCTTCTATAAGCTAATACAACTAAGTCAAAATAGAAGATCTTATGGTAATGATATACAAAAGTTTTCGGACTTTGAGGTTGAAATACTTAAAGTGAAAAGCCACCTAAGAGAGAATTCGTCTCCTTAGTTGCAGAAGGTTACCATCATCGTAATTGGTTGTCAACTTAAAATCAAAATCTCTAGCCAGATTAAACAATCAATAAATGTTATCGAGTTGAATCAAAGGCTATAAATTGGTCACACAACTATATACTCATATTAATAGAGTTTTAGACCTTTGACTAAACTCTATATATCCAAGTAATATAGTGATGATGAAAATAATACATTTACAAAATGTCGTTACTATGTGAGCTTGTTATAAATCTGTAAGCATCGAACGTGTGGTTAATACTATACTTCGGTAAAGTTCCTTCGGACTTCAGTATTTAAATTGTTTAAATATTGACAAAGGGTCGAGTTCAAACCAAAAAGTCAACACAACTGCAGTGTTAGTTATTTCCAAATTCAGACAGTGTTCAAATTAATTTATAGATGTTATAAATTAATACAAATGTTGTATTAATATTATATGGTATTTTTAATTATATATTTATAGCTTAAAATTGATCGGAACGATGTATAATAGTTGAACATTGGTTCGATTATAAAAATAGCTCGAATAAAATGACCAAAACATGAATTCAAATTGGAGCCAAAGGCATTTTGACCATGCCTAGCCAATAATAGAGGCAGCCGTATTATGAGAGGGGCTTTTGAGATTTAGCAATTTTGGGTTTGCAAGAATATTATAGATATTTAGAGGCCTATAATGAGATAGCTTCATTCACTTTCTCTATATATCTCTAACTACCTACCTATACCATTCAATAGTGAAGCCAAGGAATCAACTTTGGAAACTGAAACCAAAGAAGAGAATGAAGTTTGACGAGGAAACAACAAACAAACAACATGTTCGACTATCGGCTAGATTACAAGGTGAAAGGTATAAATTCTAATTTAAATATATTCATGTGTGTGTACATATAAAATCTTCTCTATGCTATTCACCACATCTATATATCTTGGCCATTAAAAAAAAAATTAAAAAAAAAATTAATTATAAATTATTAGTCATTAATATTAACTTTTAAAAGTATATTCATATATATAAATATATAATACAATAAGATTACTTTTAGTCAAATAAAAGATAATTTTTTGGATCATATATATATAACAACATTTTATTCTTATTTTAAACAAAAAGGTGAAATTTGATTTAAAAATAAGTTTTGGTTATAAAAATATTTTTATTAAAAAAACACTTATTTTTAAATAAATAAACAATTTATACAAATATTCACATAAATCACCATTTCCAACACGAAAAATTACACAAAAATAATTTTCTTGTGTAATAAAATATAACAAACCATTTTTCATCAATTTTTATAACCAAAACTTATTTTTAAATAAAAATATTTTTGGCTTTTAAAGGTATGATCTTTGCCATTTCGGTTCTTTTAAAAAAATTTGAAGTTTTATATATTTATAATAGAAAGTTTATCATTACAAAATTGTTAAAAGTTTCCAGTTTCCAAAAAGTTAAAAAAAAAATATCCAAAAAGCCAATCATAATTTGAAAATTGAATTCTAAAAAACTCAAGCACACTAAAATAGGATCGGATTTTAATATTAAAAAATTATACATGCCGGTATTTTTTTAATATTAACATACATACATACATACATGTATACATACATACATACATATACATACATAGATACATGCATGCATACATATATATTGTAATGATCCAATTTTTCGACGCTCGAATATCGACATCAATACGTCCACTGTATCTAGTGCCGAACAATCGAATGCCGGAAAACCGAACCGTTAAGGTTAAAGAAGAAGAAGGTAGAAGAAAAGATAGAAACAATATCAGAATCTCACAATCGCAGCGGAATAATATATAATAGATAAATGACTAATCTTTAAACAAAAGAACTATATCAGTTTATACATTACAATATCAGAGTACAACATCAACAAAACACAACACCGGGCAGTTATGATAACTTGTCCACATGGAAATTGAATTTGTAGCAAACCATACGCAGCAGATAATACTTCATATACGTGCGATATGTCTCGCCATCCAGCTTGTCTCCTGATATCCACAGCGTACTTCCCATCTACATCTACTATCTTAACTAGCTCCAGAACCCACTGATAACCCGACTCTAGGCTGCCCGTGTGGAAAATTAGGGGCACCTAGAGTTTAGAAAAGGGAACAATAAACACCGAGTTAGTCATGGGACTGGTGTGAGATCTTAAAACAGTTATTTGTACCAAAAGAAATAAAAATAAATCTGTTCATGCTTTTGGAAAATGAAACTACCATAAGGTATCCCGGCACACACACAATGCAATCGCACACTAGGGGAAAGTTTCTCCTTATAGTAGTCAACATGCTTGATACGTGAAAATCCTTTTGATATTATTATTAGTGCATAGTGTGGAAAACATTTCGAAAGTATAACATTAATCTTAGCCAGCATACGTACCATTATAGTATGCCTACTATAGCTAACATGTTAGATGGAAGGTTCTAAAACTAAAACCGTACAGGGCTCGTATTGAGTGATTGGATTTCCAACAAATGGTCAAGGCTAAGGAACTTCCTTTATCCGAATGTATGCTTCTGGAGGGACTCCCCGAGAACCTTACATGATCTCTGCCAACACAAGGCCGGGTTACGTCTGTAACTAGGTAACTAACTGTCACGAGTATGTCATCCCCTGGTCGTAACCGACCTTTACCGAGGCACCTCAATTCCAACAACTACATAAGTGAATATCTGGGATCCATACTAGAATACCACTTTTTATCCACACAAGTTAAATATCTGGGCTCCATGCTAGAATATCACTTTTTAGCTAGAAGGAAATGCACATACCCTGAGGGGCGCGACCCTCATAACCTTGCTGCATCCTTCATGTTTCGACCATTTTCGGGGTGTAAGGTTCGATGAAGTCTCATCCCACAAAGCTACGCTTTTCACAAAAGCCATGCTTCGTTCAACCAATGATCAACACTTAGCATGTCACATTACCAAATTGGGAATATATCACTAGTGACCATCAACTATATAACCTCTGAGCCCGTACGTCTCAGAGAAGGGTGTTAAGCTAAGAGAATAAATTCTCCGCCACCAACAGAAATGTATCTGATAGAAACCAACTTTATATCTCAAAGTATAATGTCAGATATACATCCATACAAGTCCATCCTGGGTTTGAATGGAACAGAAGGCACTTTGTCCAATTAAGGATAGAAGTCCTTGCAAATTCGGATATTCCCTAATCACGTCCGGACTCCCCATCACATAGGGTAATCTCTATACCGGAGCAACTCGGTGCAGAGACAATCAATAGGCAATCCTTTCGTTTTCAAAAATACCCGATCTTCAACACTGTCTTCAAATGCAATCCCATTTCGTCGTATCATTGTTTGGAATGGGTTTTATGATTTAATGTCCTCCCTCGGCTTATCCAAATAATGAGCGCTTATTTGAAAAACATGTGGATATATTCAGATCATAGTTACGTCACAACAAATTTCCATTTTTGATCTTTTAAACAAAAGATCCACATTTAAGATTCGATGTGGTTTGCGGATAACCATTTGGAATCCGACCATGGTCTCATCGAAATTCAAATGCCGTCTTAAAGGCCAGTATTGATAGTCGGTTATTTAAGTATCAATTAACATCCATAAACAACCATCATATTTAAATAATTTCCCTAAATTATTTATTTATTTAAAAATATTTTCACAAGATATATTTCCACACTTCAATCCTTTGAAAATAATTTTCAAGCTACTTTTCTGTAACGACCCGTAAAATTCGATGATAAAAATGAGTTTAATTAATAAGATTTTAGTTAAATTTTAAAAATTCGTATAATTTATGTTGAAACATAAGTTATTTATAGGGTAGTAACTGATGAATAAAAAGTTTGAAACCAAGTAAAGAAATTTATGGAGAACATTTAATAGTAATTTATGAATATATTAGGTAATTGAAAATTTATGGATTTGTTAAAGAATGCAAAGTTATAATTGAGTGTAAACAGGAATATTTGGTAATTATTTAAAATAAGAAATATGTGATTTCGTGAGATATTTAATTGGGTATTTTATAAATGTTACATTTATGAGAATGTGATATAATGTTAGAAATTAGTTGTAGCAATTGTAATTAAAATTAACAATTTAGACTAAAATTGCAATTAATTGGAAATAATGAAAATTGTCTTACTTGGTTATAAGTTTAATATAAGCAACAAATGGAAATGTTGAATTACTGAATCATTAATAAAATTATTAACTAGAATGGAATTCAAATCAATATAATAATGGAAAGTATAATTGTTGCACTTGAGCAAGTTTTAAAAATAAAAGTGATTAAAGGTAACTTAAACGACAATTAATGAATGTATTAAATTTGTAAAGGTCAAAATTGATTGCATTAGTAAATTGGGAAAGGAATTCAAAATTATGTTAACTGATGAAGAATACGTAATAAAGTGTAAATTCATAAAATCAATGGCCGTTAAGCAGTTATAATATTTATAGTTGATAATAAACGTTACTTAGTGATTATTAATATAGTAACGGAAGGGGGAATGTAAATTTAATAGAAACGTAAATTTATATTTTAGGTCGTAATTGGTGAATTAGAAACAAGTTCAAATGAGGTATTTGATGGAATTCTTTAATAAATAAGAATTTGTTGTGCTTGTATTATAAACTTAGGTATAAATGAAATTGCTTCTAATAGAATATAATAGGAAGGGAAGTATTATAAGTGAATGGTTAGAAACTTAAATAAACAATTGGGAGGCTAAGAAATTTGATTAAGCATAATTACTATAAATAAATGAATGATAATAAATGAGGTTATGTAATAATGAAGGAATGAATAAATATATAATGCAATAAAAGAAGAAACTGACATGACAATTATAAATGAAAACGAATATTTGGGAGTAATAAATGAAATTTTGAAATAAACATTGAACTAATAAATAAAAGTAAAAGTTGTAAAATAAGTAAATGTAAATTTTATGGATGAATCCTTATATGAATAGAAAGGGGAATGAAGCAATAAATGTTATGAGATGAAATTTATAAGGATGAGACTAAATTAGGCAAATTGGTGATTATCATTAATTGTTTACCATTTGTTTCATCTATTGAATTAGTTATAAATCCATTGGAATAAAACCTAATAAAAAAACTACGTTAATGAAAATTTAGAGGAAATTTGAGAATTAATGCAATAACTAATTTAGTGCGAATAAATTTATGGAACCAATGGTAAGATCTTAACTAACTGTAATTAATAATTTGAAATATCGACTATTGGTTGAATAAAGGGATGAAATAAAATTTTATCAATATATTGGAATTTAATACATGATAATAAGATAAATTGCAATTCAATGAAAAGTAAATACTTAGAAGATTGTACAAATGAAATATAGATAAAATTTAAGAATATCATTATAAACTTGTGTTAAATCATGGTAAAAGTCCAAGTGATTAAAAAGGATGAATTGGTTAGTTTATAAATATTGAGTAAAAAGGTGATTAATTAATTTAATATTAATATATTTAATTGATAGGAAGTAATTGTTCTACTTTTCATTACATTCATTTAGCCCATTTTGAAACTTAATCAACTGAAATTAATGTAATTGAAAATTTTCAATTAATAGGGGAGAGAATACTAATTGTAATAGGTGCAATTAAAAGCAGCTTATGTTTTGTGAAAATATAAGGAAAGTTTTGATACAATGAAAAAAACATTTACATCAATAAAATGAATGTTTCATCTGTGAGTGTAGGTTTAATTTCATTAAAATAAAGAATAGAAAGATTGATTTTAAAGAAAGAAATATATGTTTATTTGAACTGTGTTTTAGCTTTAAGATTGATTACAATGATAGGAAAATAATCTATTTATTACTCTTGTGTATTAACAATAAATTTATAAACGTGTTTAAATGAACAATTGTTCTATTTTTTTATCCATTTTGGTTGTCTGTTTTAAAATTTAACTTTGTAAGTAACTGCAATTAATGTAATTCAAATGTTTCAATTAAAAGGAAAGGGAACGTTGATTGCAATTAATATATTTAATAAAAGAAACGCACGTTTTGTGTTTAAAAAAAAGGGTGTTTTAATGGAAATAAAAGATCATTTTGAGAAAACAAAATTGAACGTTTTTATTTTTAAGGTAAGTATAAATATTTTATTATGCGTAGATAAAAACCTAAATGCGTACAAAATTCTACCTTCGTTTGCAAACCTTTCCATTCCTACGTATATTTCCTTATCTATTATTAATGCCCGAAGCTTTAATAAGAAAACGTGACATTTATTTTTTTCCCTCCACATTCATTTCCTAATTATAAATAACCTAAATCTTATTTCTTCTTTTACATTTTTTTATCCTAACACCTCATATTCAAAAGGTCTTATTTTTGCAAATCCAAAAGCATTCTTTTATAAAAATGATTTTTTTTTCATTTTTCGTACACTTCCTATCCTCATCTTAGTTGTTCTTTAATCGTTTCATGAAGCCTCATCTTGAGAAAACGTAAGTATTAAAATTTGTTTATTTATATATATTTTTAACGCGTACTAATTTTTATTTTAATAATATTTCTTGTAACATGAATATCTTTTGCATATAAACTTTGGTTCACGCGCGATTTCTTCTGTTGGATTCAAATTTATATTCCGGACAACATGAAATTGATTTAGTTGAATTTAGAGATTGTTGAGTTTTGCGCTTCTGTTTGGATTTTTATGGGCTAAAATCAAAGGTGGGTGTTTTAACCCACTCACAACTTCTAAGATTTCTTATGTTTGTTAAATTCATTTATGACGTGATTTGAAATTTATTTATAGCTGTTTGGCATATATTTCATCATTATCTCAGTTAATTTACATTAATTTAATTAACTTGTTATTTAATTCATTATAGCATATTAACTGCCAGTTAAATTGTTATTTATTTTATTGCATATAAACTGCCAGTTAAACAGTTATAGTTTATTTTTGAATATAAACTGATATTTGATACCTGTTATTATCACTTGTTATATATTGATGTATTGTTTGAATTTGGATGATGATTGTGAAAAATGGTTGATGGTTGATATTGGATGAATGGATGTTGTATTTCATATTGTTATAAACTACAAGTTATTATGCATTTTCATTTCATTCGGGATTGCGGTTTGAAATGATATACCACCGCATTTTTATTTTTAAATTGCGGATTGAAATGATAAATATCCATATCACTTGACCATAGGATAGAAAATTATATACAAACACCGCGACATATATATAATAATATTTTGAAATGATATCTATGGTTTGTAAAGAATATATATGATTTTTGATATATTGATTTGGATATTTGATATAGGTTATTTTATATATAATTAAATTTTTGGTTTTAAGCTATGAAAAAAATTGGTTTTAAAGTATAAAATAAAGTTTGATTTTATTGAATATAATATGGATAAGTATTTACTTAAATTATATTTAATATAGAGTTAATTTTGATTTTATAAACCAAGGTTGAGAAGATAGTTGAAATTGATTGAGATTTTATTTAATTAAGAATTATATGTAATATGGGTCCATTTGGATCTTATTGAAATTTATATTTTAAAAGAATATTGTTTTATAATAAAATTCGGGGTTAAGGTGATTTAAGTGAATATATCAAGTCTAAATAAATTGAGGAATATTAATTGTTGGAATTTGAAGTTTATTTAAAGGATACTGGATTTATTAAATTAAATATTTCAAAACTAAATGATAGTAAAGTAAATTTGGTATATATATATGAATTATAAAATTTAGTTTTGGAACATTGAATATTAAAGCTTTGAAATATATGAAATTTGAACGGTTTATTTGAGGATTTAAATCTGTATTAGAATTGATTGCGAAATTAAAGAAGCTAATTTATTTTATAAGTAATTTATTATTTAAACCATTTCAGTGGTGTAGTTATATTTCAAAGTTATGAAATTCAAAATTTTATGTTTTGGAAAGCTATATTTCAGGTATTTGGTTTCAAAATATTATAACTTTGAAATGAGTTTTAGAAAAGGATATATTAAAATAATATCATATTGATTTGGGTTTTAAAATAAAAATGATATCATATTTATATGGTTTGGAAATGGATAATTATATTCTGGGTTTAAAGTATAAACTATTTTAAAAGACCGCGGTGTTATAATAACGTTTGGTTGTTGAAGAGACTGGGATCGGAAGTTGTCATACTCTCTGCCAACTTCGAAAAACACTTTAACAACCGTGTACGCGGTGGAGATTCCAGAATGAAGTAGGATGGTGACTGCGCTTCCTTTGAGGTAAATACGTGGACTCGACTCCCGTGAGTTGGCATAAGGTGGCCAAAACAGGAGCGATTTTCGGGCCAAGGAGGTAGCCCCTCTTATCGGACACATCCCTTCGATATTATACTCTGACTTTTGGATTGATTCGGTGACCACTTTTGATTTTTGATTTGGGGGTGTGGCTCGAGGTGGGCGGTAGCTGCGGCTATGCATTACCACTAGTCCGGGTAGCAATTGGTATATCTACCCTGGCATTGCCTAGTTGTGCCATGTCACCTACCCTAACGCGCCTTATCCGATTTTGTCTTGTACCATACCTATGGAGTGCCCTCTGACGACGCCCGGTACGGGGGAGATTACGGTACTGTATAGACTATGGGAATATAAAAGTGTGTTAAGGTGGAAAACGTAAAGCCTTAACTCTATTTTCAGCATATTATACTTTACTTTAGACACTATTATAATAGCGTATATTACTACATAGTAGATAGTTTAACGGATCCTTAAGAGGTGTGAATCCCGAACACCTCTTAAGTTACTGCACTCATATTTACTTCTGTTGATTTAACTTACATAAGAACTTTTAGTTAGACTCGAGTGTTTTGTCTTTTCAATTCGCTTGGGTCAGTCCCAGCATTTCAAGGTCGAAGACTATATTTTTTGGAGGACGAGGACGAAGATATTATTACTATTATCTATTATATTATTCACTGCATCATGTACTCCGCTGAATTGTTTTATTGGTATGTGTAACTCTGATATATGTTGTATAAGTATAATCGAATATTTTGTAAAACAACTTTATAAACTGTATATTTGATTATTATATTTTATTGTTCCGCTGCAAGATTCTATTTTGTTTTATTTCTTCCTTCTTTTTCTTATTTACCCCATAACAATCCGCCCTTTCGTATGGTTTGAATTGGCACGTGTGTCGATTTTAAGCGTGCGAAAAGGCGGGATGTTACATCTGGTATCAGAGCTTTGGTTTAGCGATAAACCTTAGCTTTGTGGGGTTTGACTCTTTACTAATAAGGTAGTAATACCCTATGGGAGTCGCCGAGCATATATATATGAGAGAGCATACTTGTTAGTGTTATAAAAAGGTTTTATTATTGTGGTAATTTGTTCCGTATTGTATTTATAATTTCTGCTTGGTGCATGGGACGCTATGAAATCAATAGGGATTTGTAAACACTTAATAGGACATATTGACACAATAGTTGTTTTAATATAGGTGAATGAAATAATTTTGCCTATTATATTTTCTATATATATAAGATAAATTTTTATAAAGGATATATATATTTGGTTGTAAAACATTAGTTGTTAGGTAGTGTAATATATAAATATAGTAAAGTAGGATTTGAAATTAAAATAAATAAAATTGGAAATTTAGAACTTAAGTTCCGGGGTTTTGAAATTTCTTTTGAATGAATTTGAAATATATAATAATATTACTAAAAGAAGTATCTTCTGATATAAGTATTTCAATATAAATTTGAAAGAAATGTTATAAAAGAAATTTTGGAAAGATAAAGTTGTACTCCCCTCTCTGTCGCCAGAAAATAATTTCGGTGATGAGTGCACGCATCATCGACATTCATTTTTGAGTTTCGAAGTGGGAAGGCCACTATAGTAGTTTTACTACAGATATAATTTTTTTAATTTTAAATTGTTTTAAATATAATTGGATATATAAATACATTTATCTTTTATTTTAAAATGATTTGAATAAAACCCGGTATTTAATTCTTAAGTTTCCATTGATTAATAGTTTCAGTTATTGTAGTGAAATTGAATGTAACTAATTTAAGATTAGAACCTTCAATTAAAATAAGAAATTTAATGCTAGGTTATGAATGAAATTTAAAGAAATTTTAAATTTGTAACCTATAATACAAAGGATATAATCATTGAACATTGAATAAATTTTAAAAGAAATGAGAAAATTTGTATAACTTTCAATTTCATTCTTTAAAAGCATATATATAAGTTACCAAATATTAAAAGTTGAAATGTTTAATAAGAAATATAATGGAAATTGTACAAGTAAAAGTATGAAATGAAAGTAAATAAATGAAATTAAGTAGTATATATAAAAGATAATAAACTTAAGTAAATGATTGAAGCTATTTATTAATAAAATAAGCAGAAAGATGAATGCTACAAATAAATGAAGTTAAAGAAAAAAAGGAAATAAATCATCATATAAAGGAAATCAAACAATAAATGCTATGAAATTGGAAAATTTAATTTGATTTTTTGTTTGAAAGTGTTGTTTGTTTTGGCCTATGGTTGTTGGGTAAGGATATTTTAAAATTGTTGGGATGTATGAATAATCTATTTAGTTTCACCTAAGACTGTTGAGTGAAGGGTACACTTAGTAGTTTATTTTTCATTCCGTACAATTTAAAGTTGAACCCGAACAACTATTTGTTTTGGTTGATATGAATGAATGATTGATTTTATGGTTGCATGCCTTGTTGCAAGTGTTTGATGTTGTATTGATTTGTTTGTTGATGGTTGAACCCACTTTAAATATTTCGTCTTATATAATTGTTAACCTTTTTGGATTATATAAGTGCAATACAGGTTATGGAAGCAATTGCTACTGCTTTTGGTTTCATAATTTAAGCGTTATTGCCCGACAAATAGGTATGTTTCTCGGATTATGGTTTATATCATTATTATATTATTTTTCCCGTGTTGAGATATATTTTTTTGAAATATATGTTATATATTGTTATATTGATATTATATTTTCTCCCGAGGTTCTCCGTACAAAGGAGACTCTGCAAAATTTTCCGTAAATTTTGGACTTAGAAATTTTTTGAAAATATTTTCCAAACCTTATTGATTTAAGTATAAAAAGATCTATTGGTTATAAATTGGTATATTTTGTTTAAACTAATTAATTTTGTAAATTTATTTGTTTATAAATTTAATATTTAAATAAGATATATTGATTTCTTAACTCTTCTTTTCCCTTCTTTCCTTTTCGGGGATGAAAAGTTTTGAGTGGGGAGAGTGTAACGACCCGTAAAATTCGATGATTAAAATGAGTTAAATTAATAAGATTTTAGTTAAATTTTGAAAAATCGTATAATTTATGTTGGAACGTAAGTTACTTATAAGGCAGTAATTGATGAATAAAAAGTTTGAAACCAAGTAAAGAAATTTATAGAGAACATTTAATAGTAATTTATGAATATATTAGGCAATTGAAAATTTATGGATTTGTTAAAGAATGCAAAGTTATAATTGAGTGTAAACAGGAATATTTGGTAATTATTTAAAATAAGAAATATGTGATTTCGTGAGATATTTAATTGGGTATTTTGTAAATGTTACATTTATGGGAATGTGATACAATGTTAGAAATTAGTTGTAGTAATTGTAATTAAAATTAACAATTTAGAATAAAATTGCAATTAATTGGAAATAATGAAAATTGTCTTACTTGGTTATAAGTTTAATATAAGCAACAAATGGAAATGTTGAATTAGTGAATCATTAATAAAATTATTAACTAGAATGGAATTCAAATCAATATAATAATGGAAAGTATAATTGTTGCACTTGAGCAAGTTTTAAAAATAAAAGTGATTAAAGGTAACTTCAACGACAATTAATGAATGTATTAAATTTGTAAAGGTCAAAATTGATTGCATTAGTAAATTGGGAAAGGAATTCAAAATTATGTTAACTGATGAAGAATACGTAATAAAGTGTAAATTTATAAAATCAATGGCCGTTAAGCAGTTATAATATTTATAGTTGATAATAAACGTTACTTAGTGATTATTAATATAGTAACGGAAGGGGGAATGTAAATTTAATAGAAACGTAAATTTATATTTTAGGTCGTAATTGGTGAATTGAGAAACAAGTTCAAATGAGGTATTTGATGGAATTCTTCTAAGAATTTGTTGTGCTTGTATTATAAACTTAGGTATAATTGAAATTGCTTCTAATAGAATATAATAGGAAGGGAAGTATTATAAATGAATGGTTAGAAACTTAAGTAAACAACTGGGAGGCTAAGAAATTTGATTAAGCATAATTACTATAAATAAATGAATGATAATAAATGAGGTTATGTAATAATGAAGGAATGATAAATATATAATGAAATAAAAGAAGAAACTGACATGACAATTATAAATGAAAACGAATATTTGGGAGTAATAAATGAAAATTTTGAAATAAACATTGAACCAATAAATAAAAGTAAAAGTTGTAAAATAAGTAAATGTAAATTTTATGCATGAATCCTTATATGAATAGAAAGGGGAATGAAGCAATAAAAGTTATGAGATGAAATTTATAAGGATGAGACTGAATTAGGCAAATTGGTGATTATCATTAATTGTTTACCCATTTGTTTCATCTATTGAATTAGTTTTAAATCCATCGGAATAAAACGTAATAAAAAAAAACTACGTTAATGAAAATTTAGAGGAAATTTGAGAGTTAATGCAATAACTAATTTAGTGCGAATAAATTTATGGAACCAGTGGTAAGATCTTAACTAATTGTAATTAATAATTTGAAATAACGACTATTTGTTGAATAAAGGGATGAAATAAAATTTTATCAATATATTGGAATTTAATACATGATAATAGGATAAATTGCAATTCAATGAAAAGTAAATACTTAGAAGATTGTATAAATGGAAATTTTGATTAAATTTAAGAAATATCATTATAAAATTGTATCAAATCATGGTAAAAGTCCAAGTGATTAAAAAGGATGAATTGGTTAGTTTATAAATATTGAATAAAAAGGTGATTGATTAATTTAATATTAATATATTTAATTGATAGGAAGTAATTGTTCTACTTCTCATTACATTCATTTAGCCCATTTTGAAACCTAATCAACTGAAATTAATGTAATTGAAAATTTTCAATTAATAGGAGAGAGAATACTAATTGTAATAGGTGCAATTAAAAGCAGCTTATGTTTTGTGAAAATATAAGGAAAGTTTTGATTTAATGAAAAAAAAAACATTTACATCAAATAAAATGAATGTTTCATCAGTGAATGTAGGTTTAATTTCATTAAAATAAAGAATAGAAAGATTGATTTTAAAGAAAGAAATATATGTTTATTTGAACCGTGTTTTAGCTTACAGATTGATTACAAGGATAGGAAAATAATCTATTTATTACTCTTGTGTATTAACAATAAATTTATATACGTGTTTAAATGAACAATTGTTCTAATTTTTTTAATCCATTTTAGTTGTTTGTTTTAAAAATTAACTTTGTAAGTAACTGCAATTAATGTAATTCAAATGTTTCAATTAAAAGGAAAGGGAACGTTGATTGCAATTAATATATTTAATAAAAGAAACGCACGTTTTGTGTTTAAAAAAAGGGTGTTTTAATGGAAATAAAAGATCATTTTGAGAGAAAAAATTGAACGTTTTCATTTTTAAGGTAGGTATAAATATTTTGTTATGCGTAGATAAAAACCTAAATGCATACAAAATTCTACTTTCGTTTGCAAACCTTTCCATTCCTATGTACATTTCCTTATCTATTATTAATGCATGAAGCTTTAATAAGAAAACGTGACATTTATTTTTTTCCCTCCACATTCATTTCCTAATTTTAAATAACATAAATCTTATTTCTTCTTTTACATTTTGTTTCTCCTAACGCCTCATATTCAAAAGCTCTTATTCTTGCAAATCCAAAAGCATTCTTTTATAAAAATGATTTTTTTTTAATTTTTCGTACACTTCCTATCCTCATCTTAGTTATTATTCAATCTTTTCTTGAAGCCTCATCTTGAGAAAACGTAAGTATCAAAATTTGTTTATTTATATATATATTTAATGTGTACTAATTTTTATTTTAATAATATTTCTTGTAACATGAATATCTTTTGCATATAAACTTTGATTCACGCGCGATTTCTTCTGTTGGATTCAAATTTATATTTCGGACAACATGAAATTGATTTAGTTGAATTTGAAGATTGTTGAGTTTTGCGCTTCTGTTTGGATTTTTATGGGCTAAAATCAAAGGTGGGTGTTTTAACTCACTCATAACTTCTAAGATTTCTTATGTTTGTTAAATTCATTTATGAAGTGATTTGAAATTTATTTATAGTTGTTTGGCATTTATTTAATCATTATCTCAGTTAATTTGCATTTATTTAATTAACTTGTTATTTAATTCATTATAGCATATTAACTGCCAGTTAAATTGGGTGACGCCCCACCTCTATACCCACGCTAGCCAAGAACACTACGGAGTAGTGCTGTCAACTAGCACGGAGAATAAGGCTGTTGAGGAGCGAACATCCATGTAATTGCTTATACACGGTGGCTATAAATAATCTTCGGAAACAAACGTAGAAATAAGCATAACGCAAATCAGTCACAGACATCCATATCACAAAGGCGGAAGAAGATATGAATATATAACTAACACATGAAAGTGTACATCAGAGTAGTGGTCAAAAGATCCACAATAATACAAAAGAATAGCAACACGTGCTATACAAAAGAATACAACTATGAGTCTATATCTCAAGTGTATACAACAAAAACTGCTAATCTAAACAGTTAGCCAAAAGTCAGAGTGATGAATCCCTGGGAAGAAGTCAAGCAGAAGCACCTGTAACATCTCGGTCTGACCCGAGTATTATTTAAGAAAAATAATAAACGGGTCAGTCTAGCTATAAATATCAGATGACAAGATATAACATAAAAGATATGGCATAAACATAAAATATCCATGATGACATACCACTATAAGTATGTAAATAATGATCAACAGAAGATCAATCAATAAGAGATAATCAATATCACAAGAATCTTCTCAAAGATTCGGAAAGGGCATCATACCCCAAACTTGTACTCATAACAAGTTAATGACATAAATTCTAGAAATCAATGCAAGAAGTCCAGAAATCATAGAAAAGAGAAAGAGGCCTATCACATGACGGTCCGAAGACCAAGGGGAGCTACCCCACATGTGTGAATGGAATCACACAGATTAAGGTCCAGACTAACCAAAAAGCAAAAAGGTATGTGTGAGTGGAATCACACAAGTGGTGTCTAGTCTAACCTCGCAACAAGAGACATCGCACAGTTGCTAGTCTAAAGCATTAGAATGATCGTCATGATCAACGAGAAGTGTCAATTACACTAAGCTAGTAAATATAGAAGTTTAGCTTCATGTCCCATAACCAATTGCTTAACTTAAATATTTACGAACAAACTGTAAATCTTTACTAATAAAATTGTCACAAGAGGTTCAATCGAACAAGTCCAAGAATTAACTGACGAAGTGAACGCAAGCGTTTCATACCACTTGTTTTACTAAGTCGTTTAATTAGATTTCTCATCCGAGTGAGGTAAAGGTTTGTATATACTAATAGATTGGAAAACGGTTTAAGAAAAGAGCTTTGTTATTAAAAATAGAGTTGAAATTGTTTGTTAAAAGAGTTTTGATATTTACTACTAGTATTGAAACCTTTATATTATAAAATGACAAAACACAGAAGCAATTGTAGAAACAATCAATCACAAAGATCGCATACGGAGATGTGAATAAAATCCAAGAAAATCAGCTCAATGTTTTTCAGATAAGATACCCTACGGAGGGGGGGTCCAGGGGGGGTGGCAACCCCCAAGGTGGGGGTGTGGGGGCAACGCCACCGCTTACGGGGTTCGACCTGCCCGGTCAGGTCGCGGGGGTCCAGGGGGCAGCGCCCCGTCCAAAACGGTACGACCTAAGTGAAGACAAGCGGCCTACGACCTAAAGCAAAATAAGGTCTAACGACCTAAGGGTTCACGCGACCTAACACAATGGCCGAGCGACCTAACTGGAGTTAAGGGAGGCAAGCGACTTAAGGTCCAACGACCTACGACTCAAGCAAGCCGAGCGACCTAGTGTGGAGGGGTCGAGCGACTTAAGGAAGGCGAACGACCTAAGGTCTAACGACCTACGACTTAACAGAGTCGAGCAACCTAAGGTAAATGGTCCAACGACCCAACTCGAACGACTTATCAGGAGCTTAGGTCGGAGAAGACCTACGAGATAAACCAGGGCGAGCGACTTAACGTTTGCCTAGAGATTATAGGTTGGAAACGACCTAAGACTTAAAGCTTAACTCGCGAGCGACCTACGGCTTAAGGCCTAACTCGTGAGCGACCTACGACTTAAGGCTTAACTCGCGAGCGACCTACGGCTTAAGGCCTAACTCGTGAGCGACCTACGACTTAAGGCTTAACTCGCGAGCGACCTAACGACTTAACTCGTGAGCGACCTAATTCCGAAGTGCCAATTCTTCCAGAACGACCTAAAGCCCTACGACCTACGACCCAGTGACCTTGCGACCTATCACCGAACGAGTCAAATGGCCAGAACGAGCTAAGTGCAGGAAATTTCCAAAAAATGCTAAAAATTGGAGTTTTTCGCCAATCCAATCCAAACCAAAGGCAAATGTGCATGCAAAAGTGATAGGGAATCATTCCCAACAGTCCAATATAGTTATAGACTAGATTTGTGAGATAAAAATCTCACCTTTGCACAAATTCAATGAAGAAGGAGCTTGAAACAATGGAGAAGCAACTACAAGCTAGAATCCAATGCCTTCACTTTGATTTTGGAGTTGAATGATGGATTTAAAGTTGAAACCTAAGCTTGGAGTTTTAATTTCCTCTTACACTCACCATTAATGCAAAAGCTTGGTTGTTAGGAAATTTATGAAGAGTGAGAAGAAGGAAGGGGGTTTGGGCTTGAGTTATAATGGCAATCTAACCCAAGGTCCAAAGCGGGAAAAGTTAGTGAAATTCTACTAACTCCAAACCTACCAATGTTTATACTTAAAAAAATTGTAAACGACATTTCGAACTCAATGGAAGTGGTCTCGAGTCCTAATTTGACCGTTTGCATAAAGTAGCTTTTCGGACAAATATCCGATTAACGACAAAATATTTAAATAAAATATTTAAATATAAAATTGATAAATATGCGGGTTGTTACAGACTCCCCTCCTAAAAGAAATTGCGTCCTCGCAATATATAAGATGGAAATAACAAGTAACAACCATAAAAGCATATTAACACATAAGAAATTTGAAATAGGAAGTTCACCTCAAAGAGCAGGAGTAAGCAAGTCCGGATGCGTTCGCTCGATGAATTCTCTGGATTCCCAAGAGCAATCCTTAGGATTTGAGGACCATTGAACCTTCACAAGCGGAACATCTTTATTTCGAAGTCGTTTAACCTTCGAAGCTATAATTCGAATAGGATGCTGCTCATAAGTTAAATTCGGCGAAACTTCAATTTCTTCCACAACAGCAGGCTCAAGAATAGAATCGGAATCCCGAAGGCATTTCCGTAATTGAGAAACGTGAAATACGTTATGCATAGCAGAAAACTGAGCCGGCAATGCAAGGCGATAAGCCATGGAACCAATACGTTCAGTGATAGGAAATGGCCCAATATATCGAGGTGCTAACTTCCCCGATCGACTGAAACGTACAACACCCTTCATAGGCGAAACACGAATAAAAACAGGATCCCCAACAGAAAATTCTAATTTCCTTCTTCGATTATCGGCATAGGATTTTTGTCTACTCTGGGCTTCTTTCATCCTATGTCGAATAAGTTCTATCTTTTCCATGGAATCACGAATAAAGTCTGGACCTAAAACCAGCTTCTCACCGGCCTCAAGCCAACAAGAAGGAGATCGGCATGGCCTTCCGTAGAGTGCCTCGAAAGGTGCCATACCAATACTAGATTGGAAGCTATTATTATAGGAAAATTCAACAAGTGAAATATGATCTTCCCAACTTCCACCAAAATCAAGCACACAAGCACGAAGAAGATCTTCAAGAGTTTGATTCACACGCTCGGTTTGTCCATCGGACTGGGGGTGATACGCGGTGCTAAAATTAAGCTTCGTTCCTAAAGCTTTTTGAAGACTCTTCCAAAATCCACTAGTAAACAATGGATCACGATCGCTAACAATAGAAGTAGGAACTCCATGCAATTTTACAATTTCCTTGATAAATAGTTTGGCCAAAAGAGGAACGGTTCGGTTAGACCGAACCGGAATAAAATGGACGGATTTAGTAAGTCTATCAACAATCACCCATAAGCTATCATGACCCGAACGAGAACGGGGAAGGCCATCTATAAAGTCCATGGAAATTTGATCCCACTTCCAAATTGGAATTTCTAAAGGTTGCAATAACCCACAAGGCCTTTGATGTTCGGCCTTGACAAGTTGGCAAGTCATGCAACACTTAACAAAGTTAGCAATCATTCCCTCCCAATAATAAAGTCGCTTCATATCAGCGTATATTTTACTACTATCGGGATGAATGGTGAATTTAGATCGATGGGAATCTTCTAAAATATCTTTACGAAGATCTCCAATATTTGGTACGATAAGTCTACCAAATTTTCGAATGCCGCCACGAGAATCAATATCAAAGTCTTTCAAACCTTCAATATCAGTTTTATTCTTAACATTTTTGCCAAGAAGAGCCAATTCAGAATCTAGCCCTTGAGCTTCAAGAATGCGGTCTAAAGGAGAAGGATGAGCCTCAAGGCTACATAAAACAAGCGACGAGCATAAATCGGATACGTGCTCTCGAATCTCACAAGTGGATAAAATCTCGAGATCGTTCCATTCGGATATCATCATAGAAACAACTGCTTGTTGTTTACGGCTAAGAGCATCGGCGACACGATTACCCTTACCGGGGGTATAAAGAATATCAAGATCATAAGGTGCAAGAAACTCGAGCCAACGCTGTTGACGTAAATTAAGTTCTTTTTGAGAAAATAAATATTTCAGAGACTTATGATCCGTATAAAGAATAAATTTCTCTCCCAATAGATAATGACGCCAAATCCGAAGGGCGAAAACAATAGTCGCGAGTTCTAAATCATGTGTGGCATATCTAGTCTCGGTCGGCTTTAATTGCCTAGAAGCATAAGCAATAACACGTTCTTTTTGCATAAGAACGACACCCAAACCAACATGACTAGCATCAGTATAAACAACAAAATCTTGATTCCCCACGGGAATAACAAGAATAGGAGCATCGGAAAGGAGTTCTTTCAATTTCTGAAAAGAGGCTTCACATTTGTCCGACCAAATGTATTTAACTCCCTTCTTAGTCAAGCTAGTAAGAGGCACGACAATCTTAGAAAAGTCCTTAATAAAACGACGGTAATAGCCCGCCAAACCGAGAAAACTACGAATCTCTATCACACTCTCCGGTCTCTTCCAATCTTGAATCGCTTTAATCTTTGAAGGATCCACGGAAATCCCGGATTCGGAAATAATATGACCGAGAAACTTCACACGAGATTGCCAAAAGTGGCATTTAGAAAATTTTGCCTTTAATTGATTACTCCTAAGAGTTTCCAATACAATCCGAAGATGTTTCTCATGTTCCTCCTCGGTTTTTGAATACACAAGAATATCATCAACGAATATGAGAACAAACCGATCGAGGAAATCTTTTAAAACTCGATTCATGAGGTCAACGAAATAAGCTGGAGCATTCGTTAACCCAAATGGCATAACAAGCCATTCATAAGATCCATATCGAGTACGGAATGATGTCAAAGGAATGCTATCCTCAGCGATACGAAGCTGATGGAAACCGGTAGCCAAGTCCAATTGTGAAAAGACCTTAGCACCACTAAGCTGATCGAATAGATCATCAATCCAAGGTAAAGGATATTTATTTCTAATAGTCAGACCGTTAAGCTTGCGATAGTCAACGCAAAGCCTAAGCGTACCGTCAGATTTCTTCACGAAAATAGCCGAAGCTCCCCAAGGTGAGGAACTAGAGCGAATAAATTGCTTCGTCTCCAATTCGGATAATTGTTTACGCATCTCCTCATTTTCCTTATTGGACATGCGATAAGGAGGACGAGTAATAGGTTGAGCTCCAGAAACAAGATTAATTCTGAACTCAATTGCTCGTTTAGGTGTTAAACCTAAAACGGGCTCAAATATGTCGGAAAATTCACGAACAACGTGAATACGAGAAATAATATCATCTTCATCATCATCATCGTCATCACGAGGATTTAAAGAATATAAAGATGCCACCAAACAGGATTCTGAATCTTTAAGATTAACAGAAATCTGTTTAACAGATAGTGGATGTCGGAGATGAATAGTCCGCTCAGGACATAGGATATGGGCTTGATAACAGTTAAGCCAATCCATTCCCAAAATTATTCCAAAGCCTAAGTAACGCATGACATGCAAATCGGCTAGGAAAGAAAAATCACATAAAATAATCTCCACATCTCTACAAAGCAAACTAAGAGTTGCGGATCCACCAACAGGATTCGCAATTTTTAAAGAAGTCATCAATGCAGTAACACTTAAGGAAAAAGTGTCTACCAGTTCCTTTGATATAAAAGAATGGAATGCACCCGTATCAAAGAGAACTCTAATAGGTTGATCATGAAATAAAATAATACCATCAAGAATGGAATGAGAAATACCTTGGCCACGAGATGTGTTGCCAGGGGCTTGAGCCACATTCAACTTTCCTTCCTTCTTGCCTTTACGCTTGAGGCATTGATGTATGTAATGATCCGGGCTCTTACAATAGCGACAAGATTTGGGCTTAGAGCACTTATTCGCATAATGATCCCCAGACCCACAGTTGAAGCAACTCGCACCACTAGGAGAAGGAGACTTTGCCGCAGGGGTTGCCTGCTTACCCTTTTTGTTGGGATAAGGACCCTTGAATTTGCTTGGCCTCTTCTTGTTGTTGAAGTTTGGTTTAGCGCCTTCCACTTCAGCATCACTCTCTCTATCAGCCTCTTCAAGACGAAGAGCGATATCGACGAGTTGATCAAATGCGACTTCTAGTTTTAGGAGTAGTGGCTTCTTAAGATTCTTATATAATCCATAAACGAACCTCTGGTTCTTCTTCAATGGGGTGTTGATGTATTCAACTCCATATTTGAAAAGCAACTCGAAGGCTGCGACGTAATCAGTCACGGAGGATTGACCTTGAACAAGGTCTATAAAACGTCGAGCCAAGGTTACTTTCCCAGCTTTTGGTACAAACTTTAACTCGAAGCGTCCCTGAAATTGCTCCCAGGTGAGATCCGCTTCATTAATTTCTGAAGTAAGGAGTTCGTACCAGTCCAATGCTCTCTCTTGGAGCATGCTGGAAGCCACCTGAACGCGGTGGAGATCGATAAGGTTCATGCGAGAAAAGATTTGATCGCATGATTTTAACCAAGCCTGGACCTCGATGATATTTTCCGAACCTTTGAAGGGCTTCCCACCCAAGTTAGTGTAATTGCTGCACAAGCGTGCAAATCCCGACTTTGGGTGAGTAGGTTCCGGGTTAGCTCCACCTGCTTGAGCATTAGTTACTAAATCAAGAAGCTGTTGAGCAGTCATAAAAACTCCATCCGGGGGAGCAGCACCAGATGATCCAGTTCTGGGACGGCCTGGTCTAGACATTCTCTTCCTTTAAGAAAGAAAGAAGAGAAGGAAGAAGGTTATTCACCAATGAACATCAAGCAATCTTGATAGATAAAACAAGGAATCATAAAGGAAATAGGATGAATCGGTACGAAGACTCGAATTAATCCTATGGTATGACTCCTAAGATAGACCTAGGACGATGATCCTTTGTAAGTTATTCTACATTGTTCCAAAGTTTGGCTCTGATACCAAGCGGTGACGCCCCACCTCTATACCCACGCTAGCCAAGAACACTACGGAGTAGTGCTGTCAACTAGCACGAAGAATAAGGCTGTTGAGGAGCGACCATCCATGTAATTGATTATCACACGGTGGCTAGAAATAATCTTCGGAAACAAACGTAGAAATAAGCATAACGCAAATCAGTCACAGACATCCATATCACAAAGGCGGAAGAAGATATGAATATATAACTAACACATGAAAGTGTACATCAGAGTAGTGGTCAAAAGATCCACAATAATACAAAAGAATAGCAACACGTTCTATACAAAAGAATACAACTATGAGTCTATATCTCAAGTGTATACAACAAAAACTGCTAATCTAAACAGTTAGCCAAAAGTCAGAGTGATGAATCTCTGAGAAGAAGTCAAGCAGAAGCACCTGTAACATCTCGGTCTGACCCGAGTATTATTTAAGAAAAATAATAAACGGGTCAGTCTAGCTATAAATATCAGATGACAAGATATAACATAAAAGATATGGCATAAACATAAAATATCCATGATGACATACCACTATAAGTATGTAAATAATGATCAACAGAAGATCAATCAATAAGAGATAATCAATATCACAAGAATCTTCTCAAAGATTCGGAAAGGGCATCATACCCCAAACTTGTACTCATAACAAGTTAATGACATAAATTCTAGAAATCAATGCAAGAAGTCCAGAAATCATAGAAAAGAGAAAGAGGCCTATCACATGACGGTCCGAAGACCAAGTGGAGCTACCCCACATGTGTGAATGGAATCACACAGATTAAGGTCCAGACTAACCAAAAAGCAAAAAAGGTATGTGTGAGTGGAATCACACAAGTGGTGTCTAGTCTAACCTCGCAACAAGAGACATCGCACAGTTGCTAGTCTAAAGCATCAGAATGATCGTCATGATCAACGAGAAGTGTCAATTACACTAAGCTAGTAAATATAGAAGTTTAGCTTCATGTCCCATAACCACTTGCTTAACTTAAATATTTACGAACAAACTGTAAATCTTCACTAATAAAATTGTCACAAGAGGTTCAATCGAACAAGTCCAAGAATTAACCGACGAAGTGAACGCAAGCGTTTCATACCACTTGTTTTACTAAGTCGTTTAATTAGATTTCTCATCCGAGTGAGGTAAAGGTTTGTATATACTAATAGATTGGAAAACGGTTTAAGAAAAGAGCTTTGTTATTAAAAATAGAGTTGAAATTGTTTGTTAAAAGAGTTTTGATATTTACTACTAGTATTGAAACCTTTATATTATAAAATGACAAAACACAGAAGCAATTGTAGAAACAATCAATCACAAAGATCGCATACGGAGATGTGAATAAAATCCAAGAAAATCAGCTCAATGTTTTTCAGATAAGATACCCTACGGAGGGGGGGTCCATGGGGGTGGCAACCCCCCAAGGTGGGGGTGCGCTGGCAACGCCACCGCTTATGGGGTTCGACCAGCCCGGTCAGGTTGCGGGGGTCCAGGGGGCAGCGCCCCGTCCAAAACGGTACGACCTAAGTGAAGACAAGCGGCCTACGACCTAAAGCAAAATGAGGTCTAACGACCTAAGGGTTCACGCGACCTAACACAATGGCCGAGCGACCTAACTGGAGTTAAGGGAGGTAAGCGACTTAAGGTCCAACGACCTACGACTCAAGCAAGCCGAGCGACCTAGTGTGGAGGGGTCGAGCGACTTAAGGAAGGCGAACGACCTAAGGTCTAACGACCTACGACTTAACAGAGTCGAGCGACCTAAGGTAAATGGTCCAACGACCTATCTCGAACGACTTATCAGAAGCTTAGGTCGGAGACGACCTACGAGATAAACCAAGCCGACTTAGTGGACGAGCGACCTAAGGTAAATGGTCCAACGACCTAACTCGAACGACTTATCAGGAGCTTAGGTCGGAGACGACCTACGAGATAAACCAGGGCGAGCGACTTAACGTTTGCCTAGAGATTATAGGTCGGAAACGACCTAAGACTTAAAGCTTAACTCGCGAGCGACCTACGGCTTAAGGCCTAACTCGTGAGCGACCTACGACTTAAGGCTTAACTCGCGAGCGACCTACGGCTTAAGGCCTAACTCGTGCGCGACCTACGACTTAAGGCTTAACTCGCGAGCGACCTAACGACTTAACTCGTGAGCGACCTAATTCCGAAGTGCCAATTCTTCCAGAACGACCTAAAGCCCTACGACCTACGACCCAGTGACCTTGTGACCTATCACCGAACGAGTCAAGTGGCCAGAACGAGCTATGTGCAGGAAATTTCCAAAAAATGCTAAAAATTGGAGTTTTTCGCCAATCCAATCCAAACCAAAGGCAAATGTGCATGCAAAAGTGATAGGGAATCATTCCCAACAGTCTAATATAGTTATAGACTAGATTTGTGAGATAAAAATCTCACTTTTGCACAAATTCAATGTAGAAGGAGCTTGAAACAATGGAGAAGCAACTACAAGCTAGAATCCAATGTCTTCACTTTGATTTTGGAGTTGAATGATGGATTTAAAGTTGAAACCTAAGCTTGGAGTTTTAATTTCCTCTTCCACTCACCATTAATGCAAAAGCTTGGTTGTTAGGAAATTTATGAAGAGTGAGAAGAAGGAAGGGGGTTTGGGCTTGAGTTATAATGGCAATCTAACCCAAAGTCCAAAGCGGGAAAAGTTAGTGAAATTCTACTAACTCCAAACCTACCAATGTTTATACTTAAAAAAATTGTAAACGGCATTTCGAACTCAATGGAAGTGGTCTCGAGTCCTAATTTGACCGTTTGTAAAAAGTAGCTTTTCGGACCAATATCCGATTAACGACAAAATATTTAAATAAAATATTTAAATATAAAATCGATAAATATGCGGGTTGTTACAAATTGTTATTTATTTTATTGCATATAAACTGCCAGTTAAACAGTTATAGTTTATTTTTGAATATAAACTGATATTTGATACCTGTTATTATCACCAGTTATATATTGATGTATTGTTTGAATTTGGATGATGATTGTGAAAAATGGTTGATGGTTGATATTGGATGAATGGATGTTGTATTTCATATTGTTATAAACTGCAAGTTATTATGCATTTTCATTTCATTCGGGATTGCGGTTTGAAATGATATACAACTGCATTTTTATTTTTAAATTGCGGATTGAAATGATAAATATCTGTATCACTTGACCATAGGATAGAAAATTATATACAAACACCGCGACATATATATAATAATATTTTGAAATGATATCTATGGTTTGTAAAGAATATATATGATTTTTGATATATTGATTTGGATATTTGATAAAGGTTATTTTATATATAGTTAAATTTTTGGTTTTAAGCTATGAAAAAATTGGTTTTAAAGTATAAAATAAAGTTTGATTTTATTGAATATAATATGGATAAGTATTTACTTAAATTATATTTAATATAGAGTTTATTTTGATTTTATAAACCAAGGTTGAGAAGATAGTTGAAATTGATTGAGATTTTATTTAATTAAGAATTATATGTAATATGGGTCCATTTGGAACTTATTGAAATTTAGATTTTAAAAGAATATTGTTTTATAACAAAATTCGGGGTTAAGATGATTTAAGTGAATATATCAAGTCTAAATAAATTGAGGAATATTAATTGTTGGTTGAAGTTTATTTAAAGGATACTGGATTTATTAAATTAAATAATTCAAAACTAAATGATAGTAAAGTAAATTTGGTATATATATATGAATTATAAAATTTAGTTTTGAAACATTGAATATTAAAGCTTTGAAATATATGAAATTTGAACGGTTTATTTGAGGATTTAAATCTGTATTAGAATTGATTGCGAAATTAAAGAAGCTAACTTATTTTATTAAGTAATTTAATATTTAAACCATTTCAGTGGTGTAGTTATATTTCAAAGTTATGAAATTCAAAGTTTTATGTTTTGGAAAGCTATATTTCAAGTATTTGGTTTCAAAATATTACAACTTTGAAATGAGTTTTAGAAAAGGATATATTAAAATAATATCAGATTAATTTGGGTTTTAAAATAGAAATGATATCGTATTTATATGGTTTGGAAATGGATAATTATATTCTGGGTTAAAGTATAAACTATTTTAAAAGACTGTGGTGTTATAATAACATTTGGTTGTTGAATAGACCAGGATCGGAAGTTGTCATACTCTCTGCCAACTCCGAAAACCACTTTAACAACCGTGTACGCGGTGGAGATTCCAGAATGAAGTACGATGGTGGCGGCGCTACCTTTGAGGTAAATACGTGGACCCGAGTCCCGTGAGTTGGCATAAGATGGCTAAAACATGAGCGATTCTCGGGCCAAGGAGGTAGCCCCTCTTATCGGACACATCCCTTCGATATTATACTGTGATTTTTGGATTGATTCGGTGGCCACTTTTGATTTTTAATTTGGGGGTGTGGCTCGAGGTGGTAGGTAGCTGCGGCTATGCGTTACCATCGGTCCGGATAGCAATTGGTATATCTACCCTGGCATTGCCTAGTTGTGCCGTGTCACCTACCCTAGCACGCCTTATACGATTTTGTTTTGTACCATACCTATGGAGTGCCCTACGACGACGCCCAGTACGGGGGAGATTACGGTACTGTATAGACTATGGGAATATAAAAGTGTGTTAAGGTGGAAAATCTAAAGCCTTAACGCTATTTTCAGTATATTATACTTTACTTTAGACACTATTATAATAGCATATATTACTACATAGTAGATAGTTTAACGGATCCTTAGGAGGTGTGAATCCCGAACACCTCTTAAGTTACTGCACTCATGTTTACTTCTGTTGATTTAACTTACATAAGATCTTTTAGTTCTGACTCGAGTGTTTTGTCTTTTCAATTCGCTTGGGTCAGTCCGAGCATTTCAAGATCGAAGATTATATTTTCTGGAGGACGAAGACGAAGATTTATTACTATTATCTATTATATTATTCACTGCATCATGTACTCCGCTGCATTGTTTTATTGGTATGTGTAACTCTGATATATGTTGTATAAGTATAATCAAATATTTTGTAAAACAGCTTTATAAATTGTATGTTTGATTATTATATTTTATCGTTCCACTGCAAGATTATATTTTGTTTTATTTCTTCCTTCTTTTTCTTATTTACCCCATAACAATCCGCACTTCCGTATGGTTTGAATTGGCACGTGTGTCGACTTTAAGCGTGCGAAAAGGCGGATGTTACATTTTCTCTCACGAAATAAGTTTCCAAATATTATTTATTTCCACTGAAAATTTTCCAAGTCCGAATACTTTAGGTTTTTAAAATAATTTAAACCACTTGTCCAAAATATATACTTGGAAACACTTAAAATAAAACCTATTTTAAACACTTCATTTAAAATATTAGTTATGAAATTTTATACTAATATCTCATGTAAAACTTAAGCCCAAACTAATTCCTTAAATAAAATTATTAGATAGAGTATAATTATTTAAATAACCATCTTCTAAATCAAATACTAGTTAAATCTTTAAAATAATCACTTCTACAATTAACTTAATAAATATTTATTTAAAATTTTTTAAAACAGTTTAAGAAAATAATTTTTCCAAAAGCATTCTTTTTAAAACCAACTTTAGAACTTTTAATTATATTTAAAAGCTACTTTGAAAACATACTCGGCTTTCAAGGGAAAATACACTTTCCATTCCAAAATAGTCCTTTAAATAAATCCTTCTCGATTTATCTTAATTTACATCCCAAATTCTTAAATTTTCTTTCCACACTTTTAAAAATAAACCAATATTTATTTTTAAAACAAATTACCCATTCCTTTATAAATTCCCATTGTGAGTTTATATTTCCAAATATCCACTGATATCTTATTCCACTTTGTAAATCCAGTTTATAAATTCCACAGTCTTATCCTTATTTCAAAACACAGTTTCAAACACTAAATCAAATTTCAAATCTATTTCCAAAATTTACTTTCAAACACTTAGTCGATTTCCAAATCGATTTCCAAAATTTACTTTCAAACACTAAATCAATTTCCAAATTGGTTTTCAAAATTTACTCCATTTAAAAATTACTCCTTTACTTGTCCAAATTTATTTCAAAACCCATTAATCCAATATTCACACCTATATTTATTATTTAAATTCCATTTAAATCAGAAAACCAATTTCGTACTTGATTTCAAAATTCTCCCTTTATTTCTCCCAAACCATTTAAAATCCATTCCAAATTTCTTCTTTTAATATATCCAATTCTCTAAAGTTATTCTACATAAAATCCTCTACTTTAATTTCCTTCCAAAATAGCCCAATTTTTACGTTTCTGGTATCTTAAAAATACTAAAATATATTCGGCCAAACCATAGCCTTCAATAACTTCAATTACCAGTATAATTAATCATAGATTATAAATAAACCATATCACAGCATATGAAATAAATTCAAACATTGGAGGAATCCAGTTGGATCTCTCCAACCTGTTTCCCGGCATCCATAGATGTTTGCACAACAAATTAAATACCAATCCCGCTTCTATGCGGGATATCATGGTATAAGGGTCATCCGCTATTATGCGGGGCGCACAGGGTCTCATTCGCTATATAATGCAGAAAATCAATCACTCCAACACACACACACACACACACTACTATATATAATATCATCCAACAGATAAATTATCAAATTCATCCAAGCACATCCAAAAATTTAAATTTATTCATTTAAATTAACTAGGCAAACCAATTTGAGTGAGAAGATCTCACATTTGCTTTGGTTTTGCAATCCACTTCCATTCCAGCTTGTTTTCACGATTTTTTTTGACCTTGTATAAACAATCATATGATTTTTATTAACATTTGAATTAACTACACAATTTATTACCATTTAACAAATTTAATTAGCTAACGCTTTATTTTACTAAATAATTTCCCTTTTTTAAGAATCCTTTTAGTAACCAAAATAATTAAATAAGTTAATTGAATAAATTTATCACCTTAGTAAATTATTTTTAACATAACTTAGTAAAACAAAATATATTATGCATATTTATTTTCTTTTGAAACCCACATTTATAAAATTAATTTATATAGATTCAAAAATCTAGTTTTTTTAAAACTCTTCAATACTTAAAGTTTCTATATATTTTTTTCCAAACCTTTTCTATATTATAAATTTTTTTCGGTTTATCTACATATATTTAAACTTTAAACAGGTATATGTATGTTCATAGTTATATTATACATTTATGAATTTAAAATAAAACAGAAATATCTATAACTCCACTATCTCAACTAAAATTTGATTAAGTAATAATAACTTGGTTTTAAATATATTATCAGAAAAACTAAATAAAAAAAATTAAAGCTCAACTCGGCATCACACCCTAGGTTTGCATAACTCTGATACCATGAAGTCGATTGCCACGACACCTCACGAAACCCAGAAAACCCTACGAATTCGTCGAACTACCTTCTCGTTGACATTGCCGCTGCGCTATCCAATCTCGACTTCGAACCCACGAACCCCTTGAAGCCATCGATGAACCCCGTGCATCGCCACTAATTGCTCGAGCCAACTCCCAACGCCCCGCTTCTTCCCGTCCATCGTGATGCTCGACTGAACTCAAACGCACCACTGCCTCCCCTGCCATGCTCTGAAGTCGCCGTGCCTACTTGAAATCACGATCGATCTCGGTCGCGATGCTATTAATTTCTTTTTCAAATGAACCCGATTTGATTTTCAATGATTCGATTCTAATCATTTTAAGTTGAGGAGTGGAATTTGTATAAGTTGAATACGAAGGTTTTGATTTTCGTTCGAATGAAATTTTCGAAAAGGGACGTCATATTCTTTTATTATTATTGTTTTTTTGCTCGGCCAAATTTTAAAAAGAAACGTAGAAAAAAACAATGCGTGTCAAATGCGGAAGGACATGTGTCGAAAGAGAGTAAACGTGTTAAATTTGTGTGTATATATATATATATTAAATTTAAATTTAAATTGTCTCGAATTACGCAACTCAAAATCTCGACCTCCTATCGAGGTGTGCCGCTAGGCGTTCATAAGGTTATACTCCTGTTCCGAACACAATGGAAAAGGTTCCGAGGCCTAATTCGAACTTACGAAAAAGATAGCTTTTAGAACCCAGTTTTTATATTAAATTTTCGATATAAATTTAGCGCGTTTATCTACCGTACGGCCAAACGATCATTTCAAACATTACGAAAATTGAAATCCGATAATAATACACTATAACGGATCCAATGGAACTCGTTTCATCGAAATCCGAGTCGGCGTCTCGAAAGGCTATTTTTAAGTATCAATTTAAAACTATAAAATTTCAAAATTGAACAAACCATCCTTAAATTCTATTTTAAAAGTTCTATTATCTTCAGCATTGTCAAATACCAATTTTCTAAGCCTTCAAATTATTTTTAACAAGCTCAAAATTCCCAATTCAGCAATTTATTCAATTTCCAATTATTAAATTCAATTATTTAAATTGCCAAATGAACAATGATATTTGGAAATTCAAGTTAAACTAACTTTCAAATATTTAAAAATCAATTAAATATTTCAATTTCAAATGTCTAAAAATTCCGGGTCGTCACACACACATATATATTGAAAATGTCAGTTCATTTAAAAATTAGGATTTTACATTTTGATGCTTATTTCAAATTTTGAAAATTAAATCATTGTATAATCAAATATAAATATGCTTATTTTACTAATAATTTATGCTTTACATAATATTGCTATATATATTATATATAATGTATTTTCTTTAATTCTTAGTAATATGCAATGGCCAAAAATGATAATATATAAAAATATTTTAGTACAAGTATAAATTAGCTATTAATATATGTCCTTATCCCTTAATATTATTTTAACATATGTTGATCGTTTACACATTTATTGACCATATGATACAATGGTCAATTTTCCCATTATGTCCTTAGGTTAGTTTGTGCTTTCATTATAGTTTTATGTTTGTATTTTGAATACAAACATTCAAATTAAAATATGAAATTAATACAAATTTAAATTAACAAATTAATTTTTCAATTTAATTAATTGTAAAATATTATAATTAGATATGAACAAAGAAAGAAATATTTTTAATAAATTAAATAAACTAAAATATTAATCAAACTCTTTTATCAACAAATGTTGATTTAGTATAAAAAAAAATTATTCACACAAATAAAAAATAAGATCTTGTATAATTTATTAAAAGAAAATTTGGTATTAGATTTTGAATTCACCATTTTAATCCCATTGCTAATGCACCTGATCCAACAATGGTATCAGAACTCGTATTGTGTTTATATGAATAATATGCTTACATTTGTGGCAGTCTTTTAGAAAAACCAATTAGATGGCTGTCTAAGAAAAATGTACTTAAACTAATGAGAAGGTTCAAAGAACATTTTTACAAACTTAAAGCCTCCCAATCTCCTAGCCTTTGCATTGCTCGTTGAAGTGGCATATTCTAAGTGTATGTCCTTAGGGAAGACTTTGAAGTGTTTTGAGTCTTGGGTTAATTCAAATATGCGTATTTGAATACTTTTTTAGTGAAAGTGTTTCTGCACTATAAATTAAATTTGAATTTGTTTTAAATTTGAATAGTGTATTACATAATTTTATAAAGAGTTATAAACTGTAATTTTAAATTATTTTAAATGAAAGCTAATTTTTTAGGGCTATGAATATAATTTAAAATTGTTTTAAACTTGCATTCATAAAATTTATGAATAAATAAATTTAAAATTATTTTAAATCACATATATAAATATAAATGTTATATTTATAATTAATTAAAGGATACATGTGAAAATATGTGTATGTGTGTAACGTAATGAATTATAAATGTTATAATAGATTAATACATGTATATATTTTTGTATGTATAAAGAAAATGCAAGTTAAATAAATATAACCCATAAGACTTAAGGGAGTATATACTAGATGTATATAAAAGATATATGGTATTATGTGTTATACTAGTCTCCGTTAAATAATCGATAATTCTCTACAAAATTATTTTTAAATTACGAATATAAAAGAATAACGCTCTCCAACATAAAAATATAAATAAAGTACCTTCCATACTTATGGTTGTTGAGCAAACTCAAGCCAAAGAATAACTAAGGTCAAGTTCATATTGTCCCTAGATAAGTAATAACGTTATGTAACTTTGTTGAGCAAATTCAAGGGGTACATGACTCCTATTAGGATATCGTGAAATGATGGGTCTAATGTAACTCATGATTTATTGAGCAAACTCAAGATCATGAAGATGATTATGTTGGATACTGGCCCATTTTTTTCGGAATGGATGAAATGGATAGATTTTATAAAAAAATCCCTGTTTGGATCATAGTGAGCCTATGAAGTCTAATGGGCTTCACTAGATATTTGTTATTAACAAAATCAAATTTTATTAATATTATCTTATTCTTAATTAATTAAATCTATGTTATAAGTGTGAAATTTGAAAAGGTATGAATACATCAAATATATTCATATTTTAAATGAAAGAGTTAGGGGTATGGGCTAGGTCAATTAATTAATTTGTTACATATATCTAACTCGATAACCAATCTTATCCAAAATAAAAGGTGTTTTCTTTATAACATGTACTTATTGTATTATGATATAATTAATTGAGTAATTAATTTAACTCACCGCTAACACTTAGCTAACAAACAGCGATGATCAGTTTTCCTGAGGCATAAACAACTCTGGACAATACATGATGAAATCTATGTACACTTTTTATGTGCACTCTAGTATGACCCTAAACTTTGGCAACCTACGGGCAATCAAGAAAAAATATAAAATCCACAAATGAATTGTCTTATTGAGCAAGATTAATACAACTGAATGTTTTATTGGCAAGAATACGGGGAATCTCCGGATATGTTTTTTTTGTGTGCGGCCAATACTGACTCCTGTAATCATATTTTCTATGACTGTGACTATTCTTTCCAGGTTTGGACATTATGCGGAACTAACTTGAATACTCAAACTTCCTTATCTAAGTGCAATATAGTGCAGCTTTGGGATACTTTCTCTTCTTTGTCCACCGATGCCTTACTGGCCTTGGTTTTCCTCTAGGCAGTTTAGTTGGAAAGAAATGACCATTGCTTCAACTCTAAATCCACTCTTATTTGACAGTCGTTTAGAAAACTATGTATATGTATAATGCTTGGACATGTGCAGCTAGGGAAAACCTCCAGTTCTTCCTCCAGGGACCAGAATCAGTAGAGTACAACAACTAAGGGAGTTGGTAGGCGAGCACGATGGCTAGATAATGGATGACTATATGTATTACTATGTATGATTTTGCTCTGGGTTTGGATATTTTTTGTGGGTTTATATTATAGATTGTGTTATGCTTGTTGATGCACGTAAATGTGCATATTTTTACCATCATATTTATTCTATATAAATTAAATAAATGATCATGTTGGGTATTTTAACTTGTTTTAACCAAAATTCATATTAATTCCAAATTTTCACATATTCATCTTCGTATAAGGGCAAAATGGCCATTTGTGTGCGTATATTAATTTGAGAGAATTTAGTTGGAAATTTCTATATTATTTTGTAGGAATTTAGCTTCTCATATTAGTGGGTTCATGAAGAAATATGCATGCACAAAGAATATAAAGGAATGAAGATGGAAATAATTCAAAATGAAGATCATGGAGGACCCCACCTACCCACCTACCTTAATGTATAAATTAAAGGCTAATGCACATGCTTTTGGAGTTAATGGTTTCATGTACACTTAATGGGGGATTAAGACATGTTAATGATTACTTGGCCTCCACACTTCCTAAGAGGCATTTTGGGCATTCCCCAAAATGTGAATTAGGGTTTTAAAACTTGTATATATACCCCTTATGTTTCATGTAATATCTCTTCTCTTAGTCCCTCTTAGGCCTCCTCTCTTCCTCTTCCTCTTCCTCTTCATTAGTTTAGATCAAATAAAAGAAAGCTCTCTTTCTCTTTTCATGGCTACTTAGCCATTTTTATTTTCATGTAATTTTCCTTTTTTTTGTTATTAATACATGCTCTTTCCTTTTACATGCCTCTTTTTTATGTTGTAGTGTAGATCTCTTTTCTTTTATGCAAGTTAGTTAGCTTATCTTTTCATTTTGCTCTCTTTTTCCTCTTCATTTTTCTTTCATGTTGTTAGCTACATTTGTTAATAAAATGACAAATATGAGAAGCTAAACCCCTTCAGTTTAGGGGCAATGAAGCTCTCTAATTAATGTAGCTTCAACATTTTGTTAATTCATGCTCTCTTTTTGTGCTTAATGATGATGATAGAAGTGGTTTTATTTGTTGTTTTTGCTTTGAATTTGATAGTCTATATTGTTGACACCAAATAGGCTATGCTTAAACAATCACTAACACAAATGTCTCTTCATCAATATATGATTATGGCATAAGAAAGTGATTTGAAATTAAAATTTTATGGTCTATGTTTCTAATCAATAGTTAATAGGCCATACTTAAAGTAGATTTCATTTTCATTTTCTTTGTCTAAGTTTTATGAAAGATAGTAAGTGTTTTAAGGGGTGTGTTATAGTTTGATAACTTATGTTGGCTAATTAATAGCTCAAATATGTCATACTTATGATAAACACATCAATTAAAACACTAACGACCATAAAAGGGAGATCATGATTTCATGTGTTGAACTACATGATCTAGAGAGTGGACTTATTCTCTAAATTGTCATTTAGCTGTCATATTTGCATTTCTTTTCTTTTTGTTAGTTAGTTCATTTTCTCATTTTTTAGCTTAAACACACTCTCGACTTTGGTATAATTTGATTGAGTAGGAATTTTAAAATCATCAATTCTCTGCGGATCGACCCGTATTCGCCATGTGCTACATTCATACACTGTGCGCTTGCGGTTATTTTTAATTCAAATTCGTTCGACGGTTTTCTAAACCAATAGAATTTCGTCGACGAATGATGTGCACGTAAATGTGCATATTTTTACCACCATATTTATTCTATTTAAATTAAATAAATGTAATTCCAAATTTTCACATATTCATCTTCGTATAAGGGCAAAATGGCCATTTGTGTGCGTATATTAATTTGAGAGAATTTAATTGGAAATTTCTATATTATTTTGTAGGAATTTAGCTTCTCATATTAGTGGGTTGTGACGACCCGTAAATCCGTACTCCTTGAATGTACACCAATCTCCATAGATTAACTCAAGATGAACAGAAATACGAATTATCAATGTTTAAGAAAAGAAAAGAGACAGAAAAAGAGATTAGAAGGATAGAAAATAGAGAGGAAAGAATAGAAAATAGAACGGAACAGAAAACAATAGAACAACAACAGAATCTCACAATCGCAGCGGACAACATATAATAATAAATGAATAATCTTTAAACAAAGAACTATAACAGTTATTACATTTCATACATTTCATTTCATTGCATCAGAGTGTACGACAACAAACATCAAACAGTGCAGCGGAAAAAGAAATACTATATACTAATAATACGCCATGCCATCCATCCTGCCTCCAGCAACTCCTGAATATCCAGAATGTCCTGATAAACCTAACTCTTGACTGCCCGTGTAGAAATTGGTGGGCACCCAGAGTTTAGGAAGGACAACAATAAACTCCGAGTCAGTCATGTCACATATCACCTAGCATAAGCAAGACTGGTGTGAGAACTCAAAACAGTTTATTTAACTTTGAAATCAAAATAGAGGAATATTTTTAAAGTCAATTCGCAATGCTTTTTAAAAATGAGACTACCATAAAGCCTCCCGCACACACACACAATGCAAACGCAGAATCGGAGGAGATTTCTCCTTATGATAGTCAAAGATGCTTGATACGCATTTAAAAGAACATATGATATTATTACTAGTGTATAGTGTAGGAAAAATTCATTTCGAAAGTAGAATATAAATCTTAGCCAACATACGACCATTATCGTATGCCTACTATAGCTACCATCCAAACAGTGGGGCGCCACCATAAGTGAATGATAGGTTCTACAACTAATACCGTACAAGATCGTATTGTTTCTTTGGATTTCCAATGAATGGTCAGGCCAAGGAACTTCCCATTGCCACATGAGAACGCCTCTGGATGGACGTCCCGAGAACTTAACCAACTCTCTACCAACACAAGGCCGGGTTACCTTTATCACTAGGTAACTACTACACGAGTATGTCATCCCCCGGTCCTTTGGGACCTTTAACCGAGCGCTCGTAATCAATTCACACAATCATAAAGTGTTTTCAACATGAGTAAGTATCTGGGCTCCATACCATGATACCACCCTTTTCCAGAAGGAAATGCACATACCCTAAAGGGAGCTACCCTTCATAACCTTGCCGCATCTTTCCTGTTTTGACCATTCCGGGGTGTGAGGCTCGACGAAGTCACGTCCACAAAAACATACTTTATACAAAAGCCATGCTTTGGGTCAACAAATGATCATAGAAATGATCACCAAGATAGACGATCAAACAAATGATCCTATCACAAATAATCAACACAATGATCATTTCACAGCAACACTCAGCATGTCACATTACCAAATTGGGAATATATCGCTGATAACCTTCAACTACATAACCTCTGAGCTCGTACGTCTCAGAGAAGGGTGTTAAGCTAAGAGAATAAATTCTCCGCCACGAACAGAAATATATTTGAAAGAAATCGGCTTTATATCTCAATTTGTAATGTCAGACATACAATCCATACAAGTCTGTTCCGGGCTCGAACAAAACTGAAGGCACTTACAAAGAAGTCCTTGCAATCCGGATATCCACAATCCTGATCGGATTTCCCATCACTTAGGGAGAACTCAATACCGGAGCAACTCGGTGCAGAGTCAATCGACAGGCCATCCTATCGCTCTCGCAAATACCGGGTCTTCAACACCGATCTTCAATGCTATCCACTACGTCGTACCACTATTCGGAATGGGTAATCCGAATAACGAGCGCAATAATTTAAAAATAAGTGTGCATTCAAATTCAAGCAAATCACAACAAATACCTTTCAAAGGTAAATATTGATAGTCGGTTATTGAACTATAAATGGATATGCACAACATCACCAGATTCCAAATAATTTTCCAAATTATTTATTTTCCAAAATATCTTTACTAGATATATAATTTTCACACTTCAAAAATAAATCAATATTTATTTTTAAACAAATTCCACTTCCTTTTATAAATTCCATAGTGAATTTATATTTCACAATATCCATGCATATACGATTTCAATTATTCATTTCAATTTATCTTCAAAAAGATAAATTCTCTAATATTCACTTTATATTGGAAAACGTTTCCATACTTATTCAACAAGTAATTCACAAATCTTTTATTTTCAACACTTGGAAAATATTCAATATACTTCAATCGAGATTGAGTATATATTTCATTCTTTAAGGAAATCATTCTCTTTAACATATTTATTTGGGCCAAAACGAATGTTGCGTAAAACATCGTTACGACAACCTAAAATCACTAGTATAGGGATTCGAAATTAAAATAGATATATAAATCCCAATACTATACAAAACATTTCCTTTCGGAAAGCATTTACTATAACAACAGTGTTATAGTCCACCATTTCCTTCTATTTCTCGAAAACGTCTATTTCAACAATAAATGTTGAAATCTATGGTTTCGAATCTCAACACGTTTTGAAAAAATCGTTAGATCGTTTTAAATTTTATTTAAAACATCACATTCAAAACAATTTCTTTAACATATTATTCACTATTCAAAAACGTGAATATACTACGTTAACAAATTTCATCACTTCTATTCATTTTATTTCAAAGGATGATTCACAGTTAAAAATGTGAATATAACTCCATTAATAGGTTTCAACGATTTACTTATCAAAATAAGTTGTTTGCGAATTTTATAAAACAACGTTTATAAATTCCTTTATTAACCTATATTCAATTCATAACCCAATTATAAACCAAAAGTTCACATTATAAGTGAAATACTTATAATTTATTTGTTTGCAAAATCGTTCCTTTGAACTTCATAATTATAAATCTTATAACTTATAAGATTCAATTATTTATCCAAATCTATTCTTTCAATAACTTTATAAATTTTATAAACCTACTGCTTAAAAAATTCCATTTATAACTTCACCGTTTATAATTCTATAAGTTTCATTCATTTATGAAATCCATTCATAATTCATTCTAACACTTATAAAAACTCGTTTATAATTTCAATATTTCAATTTATAAATATCCATTTATAAATCTCTTATATAATTCAATTCATATTAATATTTAAAACGTCTTTGAACTCCTTTAAAAACTTCATCATTTTGATTTATAAAATAATCAAATTTCATAAATCCTATTTGTAAACTTTTTACAATAAATCCAAAAATCCCAATTTAAACTATTTTATAAAATTATTAACCCCATAATTTTAAGAATCAACTTTCAACTATTTTTCTCAAAAATCATAATTTTTGTAATATTAAAATTTATAACGTTTATTTATTTAAAATGGATCGATTCCAAAAATATTTTATAAACGTATACTTTCAAAAATCACTTTAAAAACAATTTTAAAATTCCAAAATTTGGTCGAATGATGCTACACACCAAATAGTCAATCACGACAAACAACGATATCATATATCGATATGATAATCCATCAAATATCAAAATATCTGAAATCAAATAAAAACTGTTGAGGAATCCAATTGGATCCCTCCAACCTGTTTTCCTGCATCCACAAACATTAGCACAATACCAATTCCGCTCCAGTACGGAATTATCGCGGTATATGGGATTTAAAATATTATCCGCTTAATAGACGGCGCAATAGGGTCTCATCCGCTATACAAATGCGGGAAATCAACAACTCCAATATATACATATGCCAATATATATATATTGCTATTATATATAATACCAATTTCACTGTTTATGAAATATTCGCGGTATATGTTTTTAATAAATAACATCCGCTTACTAACGGCGCATAATGTCTATTTTAACAATCAATAGATACAATCATCATTCAAACATGCATTCAAAAATTTTAAATCTAACTATTTAAAATAAAAATCGAAACTGATTCGATTGAGTGAGAAGTTCTCACCTTGATTTCAATTTCGTTTTAGCGATTTATTTCGAATAAAATTAAACGGACGTTTAATTTTACACGAAATTTTCACTAACTCCAAACGACTCCAGTCCAACTCCATCGCGTAGTGCTCGTCCATACGATTCCAACGCAACTGGTTTCGTGCGTTTTCGACCTCGTATGAAAAAGATATGATTTTTCAAAGTTTTACACGATTTATATAAACTATTTACAACATTAACTTTATAATTAAACCAAACTAAACCACAACCGTTAGATCTCACCCCTCAACATCATCAGGCCGCACACCCCTTCTTCCCAAACTCACGCATATGCTCCCTGCAACTCACGCACGTACAAACCCATGAACACAAAACTAGGGTTCCACTTTGCAATCTCCTCGCTCGACGAAACTTCATCAAACCACCTCCATATTGAAGCCCATTGCAAGAGCTATCTTCGGTCCAAACGTCTCAGAGCTCGGTCGAGCCTTCTGCACGCAGTTCGAGGCCGAACGGCCTGCCTTTGAACACAAATTCCCATTGATTCGTGAAGCTATTCGCGATCTTGACCGTTGATATTAAAGATCTCATCGAGCTCTTCTAGATTGTAGTTGAGAGTTTCTGACGATTGTTGATGGATTGAGAGATCGGAGGGGAAGAACGTGGGAGATTTCTGGCCGTGGGTTTCTATGGAGGCGGCTGCGTATAACTAGGGTTTTGTTTTTTTTTCTTTTATTTTTGTGAATTTATGGGCTATTTATAGGAAATTTTTGAACACTATTCATTCCGGAAATTCCGAACTCCGATTCACGCGCCGTAACCAGCGTTTCTAGGGTTTACCCCACGTTCCGGACACAATGGAACAGGTTTCGAAAGCTAATTCGATCATCTGTGCGAGTTATGGCAATAAACGTTCAATTTAAATTAAACCGATTTAAACGATTTTCTAGGCGTTTTAATTCGTACCGGACAAACGGTAAATCCAATCGACACGAAATTTGAAACCATACAATAATATCACATTACAGATCCGATGAAACTGGTTTCGTCGAAATCCGAGACTTTTTGAAAAATTGCTATTTTAACTCGCTAAATTAATATTAAAAATAATTTCGATGCGTTTCGAGCTGCCACGATCAAACGATAAATTTGATTGACACTAAAATTGAAATCCGGTAATAACTAACTATTACGGATCCAATGGAACTGGTTTCGTCCAATTCTGAGACTGTTCAAAAATTGACTATTTTCACTAGTTGATTTAATATTAAAATATTAAATTTTCACAAATTAACTTTTAATTCAATTTTAAAAGTTCTAAAATATCATTCTAACTTCAATATGATAAAATAAAATTTTACAAATCATTTTTAATCATATTTAACTCAATTTTCAATTATTTCTGAATTTCCAACTATTTAATTATCGATTTAATTATCCAATTAAATCCAATTATTCGAAATAAAATTTATTCGACTTATAAATTTCACTTATTTATATTTAAGATTAATTAAATATTCGAATTTTAAATAATTAAAATTCTGGGTCTTTACAGACTTCCCCCCCTTAAAAGAATTTCGTACTCGAAATTATCAAGTAAGAAAAGTTACAGAATCCTTTAACTTTCCCAAATTCATAGTTAAATTTCTTACAATAAATTTACTAAGTTTTCAAATCATACCTAGTTATCTTTTCAAAAACAACTACTATTGTTTAACTTTCAATTCCAAATCAAAGTTATAGTTTTCAAAATTTTCCAATTTTCTCAAATTTTTCTAACGCCTTAAATTTTCGGAAAAATTCGCCATAGTCTCCTTTGCGCGGCTCGATCCGAAAATAAAAATGACAGTTTATATATCACAAATATACATCTCATCAAGTAATGAGGCACCCCGCAGGGAAAAAGTATAAAAGTACGGTATGTAATCCGAGATATGTACCTTATATTTTATTAGCGAGCATATACGGCTAATATAGCGCGAAAGCGAGCTCTAAATGCGAAGCAAACGCGATCCGCACCTACTAAACACTCAACAAACAAATGAGAAACATGTATATATGAAAATAATATCAACATACATCATATAGCAACATAATAACTATATATGCCAACATAGCAAATGTAGTAAAAGCAATAAATATTCAACCATCAACCAACTAGCATCCATAACCAATAAATATTCATTCATATTCTCATAATATTCAATGAAATGGTTTTCAATTTAAATCACATTTGATTCATTAACAGTGGATGTTCTTACTAACATTCTTTTTCAATTAGTTTATATTCACTAATTCATATTCAAGTTGGTTCACTTCCAATCAAATTCAATTCTATTCAAGATTCACTTAACTTCAAATTGGATTTCAATTAATTTAGCTTCCAATTTCATTAATTCAATTTCATTAACACTTAATGAATTATATACAATCAACTAACAATCATATATCAACCAATGTATATTTGTTACAACCAAATTCCTTTGCTTACAATTGGTTTAATTAATTGATTTTCATTCAATTATTCAACTTCTAATAACATTAGATTTTAATGAATTAACACTTATATTCATTATTTCATATCAACTTAATTCACATTCAATTGATTAACATTTAATCCATTAATTCAATTCAATTACAAAAGTTGAATTTCATTTACATAACTTAAGTTCATATCCATCTTATAAACATCACTTGGTTTTACTTAACTTAAATTCCAGCTTATAAATCAATTCAGATTCCAAATTCTAAAGTAAATTTCCATTTAACTTTAAATTCATTTTTATTTATAACTCATATTCATAAATATATTCATTAGTTTCACTTCTCATATATATAAGTTTATTTCACAATTGTAAATCACATTAATTATAATTCCATTCTTATAATTCTTTTGCTTAGATTATTCAAACAACTAAACAATCAACTTATATCCACTTTAATAATTCTGAAAAATTATTCCTTCATATATAAAATATACTTAGGTAAAATTATTTCATTTACCCAATTTAAAACAATACTGTGTCGAATTGTTCTATTCAAGTGTTTAGAAACCCCTTCGGCATAGTTGTCGAGACCGTGCTGACGAAGGTTCATATGCCACTCAACAAACCAATCATCACAATATAAAACAACTTTATATACACTAACAAATACGCTCTCATAGCTATTATTACACTCAAATTCATTCTAGAGTAGTACTGACTCTATCTCTAATGAGTAATACCCAACAGAACCATGGTTGTCGCTTAACCATATGCTCTGATACCACCTGTGACGACCCGTAAATCCGTACTCCTTGAATGTACACCAATCTCCATAGATTAACTCAAGATGAACAGAAATACGAATTATCAATGTTTAAGAAAAGAAAAGAGACAGAAAAAGAGATTAGAAGGATAGAAAATAGAGAGGAAAGAATAGAAAATAGAACGGAACAGAAAACAATAGAACAACAACAGAATCTCACAATCGCAGCGGACAACATATAATAATAAATGAATAATCTTTAAACAAAGAACTATAACAGTTATTACATTTCATACATTTCATTTCATTGCATCAGAGTGTACGACAACAAACATCAAACAGTGCAGCGGAAAAAGAAATACTATATACTAATAATACGCCATGCCATCCATCCTGCCTCCAGCAACTCCTGAATATCCAGAATGTCCTGATAAACCTAACTCTTGACTGCCCGTGTAGAAATTGGTGGGCACCCAGAGTTTAGGAAGGAAAACAATAAACTCCGAGTCAGTCATGTCACATATCACCTAGCATAAGCAAGACTGGTGTGAGAACTCAAAACAGTTTATTTAACTTTGAAATCAAAATAGAGGAATATTTTTAAAGTCAATTCGCAATGCTTTTTAAAAATGAGACTACCATAAGGCCTCCCGCACACACACACAATGCAAACGCAGAATCGGAGGAGATTTCTCCTTATGATAGTCAAAGATGCTTGATACGCATTTAAAAGAACATTTGATATTATTACTAGTGTATAGTGTAGGAAAAATTCATTTCGAAAGTAGAATATAAATCTTAGCCAACATACGACCATTATCGTATGCCTACTATAGCTACCATCCAAACAGTGGGGCGCCACCATAAGTGAATGATAGGTTCTACAACTAATACCGTACAAGATCGTATTGTTTCTTTGGATTTCCAACGAATGGTCAGGCCAAGGAACTTCCCATTGCCACATGAGAACGCCTCTGGATGGACGTCCCGAGAACTTAACTAGCTCTCTACCAACACAAGGTCGGGTTACCTTTATCACTAGGTAACTACTACACGAGTATGTCATCCCCCGGTCCTTTGGGACCTTTAACCGAGCGCTCGTAATCAATTCACACAATCATAAAGTGTTTTCAACATGAGTAAGTATCTGGGCTCCATACCATGATACCACCCTTTTCCAGAAGGAAATGCACATACCCTAAAGGGAGCTACCCCTCATAACCTTGCCGCATCTTTCCTGTTTTGACCATTCCGGGGTGTGAGGCTCGACGAAGTCACGTCCACAAAAACATACTTTATACAAAAGCCATGCTTTGGGTCAACAAATGATCATAGAAATGATCACCAAGATAGACGATCAAACAAATGATCCTATCACAAATAATCAACACAATGATCATTTCACAGCAACACTCAGCATGTCACATTACCAAATTGGGAATATATCGCTGATAACCTTCAACTACATAACCTCTGAGCTCGTACGTCTCAGAGAAGGGTGTTAAGCTAAGAGAATAAATTCTCCGCCACCAACAGAAATATATTTGAAAGAAATCGGCTTTATATCTCAATTTGTAATGTCAGACATACAATCCATACAAGTCTGTTCCGGGCTCGAACAAAACCGAAGGCACTTACAAAGAAGTCCTTGCAATCCGGATATCCACAATCCTGATCGGATTTCCCATCACTTAGGGAGAACTCAATACCGGAGCATCTCGGTGCAGAGTCAATCGACAGGTCATCCTATCGCTCTCGCAAATATCGGGTCTTCAACACCGATCTTCAATGCTATCCATTACGTCGTATCACTATTCAGAATGAGTAATCCGAATAACGAGCACAATAATTTAAAAATAAGTGTGCATTCAAATTCAAGCAAATCACAACAAATACCTTTCAAAGGTAAATATTGATAGTCGGTTATTGAACTATAAATGGATATGCACAACATCACCAGATTCCAAATAATTTTCCAAATTATTTATTTTCCAAAATATCTTTACTAGATATATAATTTTCACACTTCAAAAATAAATCAATATTTATTTTTAAACAAATTCCACTTCCTTTTATAAATTCCATAGTGAATTTATATTTCACAATATCCATGCATATACGATTTCAATTATTCATTTCAATTTATCTTCAAAAAGATAAATTCTCTAATATTCACTTTATATTGGAAAACATTTCCATACTTATTTAATAAGTAATTCACAAATCTTTTATTTTCAACACTTGGAAAATATTCAATATACTTCAATCGAGATTGAGTATATATTTCATTCTTTAAGGAAATCTGTGACGACCCGGAATTTTTAGACATTTGAAATGGGAATATTTAATTAATTTTAAATATTCGAAAGGTAATTATTAACTTTAATTTCAAATAATCAATATTTATTGAATAATTAATTATTAAATTTAATTATCGGGATTGGGTAAAAATATTGAATCTTGATTTTAAAGCTGGTTAAAAATAATTAGAAGGCTTATTTAATTTAAATTAATAATACTGAAGACGATAGAAGTTGTAAAATTTAAATTAACGATGGTTTGTTCAGTTTTAAAATTTTATCGTTTAAATCGATATTTAAAAATAGTCTTCCGAGGCACAGTCTCGAAATTCGACGAAAACAGTTCCATTGGATCCGTAATATTGTTTTATTGTCGGATTTCAAATCTCGTAGTAATTGGAGCCGTGGTTTGAGCATACGATACATAAACGCGTTGGAAATTTTCATCGAAAAATTCAATTTAAATTTATATTTATATATTACATATTAAATCACCATCAACCTATTTTTTTTCCTTTATATCAGAGTTTTGTTCCCCCTTTTCAACTTCGAGTACGACAACGTCTATTCTTGTTCCCTCCTTCCTTCTTTTGGAAGCCAAAATCGAGCAGAGACTTTAATAAAAAGAAAAGAAAAAGAGAAACCGAGATTCCCCTTCCCCCTTTAATTCCAGATCGCTCGAAAGAAATGAAAATGGAAGCCGTGCTGTTCGAAAATCCCACTGCCTCTCTCTCTCTTCTTTGATTTAAATCGAAACCATATAAAAATAAATAAATAAATAAATAAATATGCGAACGAACGGAATTCGAAGTCGTTCGAATCAAGCAAATAAAGGGAAGGGGGAGATGCGCGTAGGGCTCGAGATTAGGGCAGAGACTTGGTCAGGGTCGCGTAATCGATAAGCACGACGATGATGAAAGGGGAGAGGCTCGGACATCTTCGTTCTCCACTTTGATATCGCGTCGAGAGGAGTAGGGCGGCAGGCGAAGCTCGTGTGTGCGAAGTAGGGTTCGCGTACCCTGTTGGAAGAAGGCGATGGCTGGGTCAATCGCTTTTGAAGCTGCAGTGCGTCGCGTCTGGGTTTCTTGGTAAGGCTGTTGATCCGATTTCTGTATTGTAGTTGTTGATTAAAAAAAAAAAGATGAGAAAATAATATTGATATGAATACATATATGCATGAATTCCCATACCTGTTTTAATATACTTGGATAAACATGAAAAAGGGGGAAAAAGAAAGTTTTGCAGTAAGGAAATTTACTATCTTGGTTATTTATAGTAAAATGTGTGTATATATATGATTTTGGAAAATATAAGAACCTGGAATTGACAGTGAGATAAAAAGGACTTTTGAATGGAGTTTATTGTTTTTAAGATGCTATGGTTTTTAAAATAAATTTATCGAAAGAACTTTGTTTAAACCAAATCCATTAGTTTAAAATTTAAAACAATAATTAAAAAAAAATTATAATGGAAATTGAGTATTTGATTATTTCGGAATATTAATAAAATCATCTAATATTTATTCAAGGTCCATATTTGTAAGAAAACAAGTCGGAATGGAAGTGGGTTGCAAAACAGGAATCAAAGGTGAGTTAATCTCACTCAGTTTAAATTTAAATTTAAATGATTAAATTTAAATAATTGTTTGAATGGTTGAAATTGATTGATTGATGTGCTATAGAATGATATATTCTGAAATTAGTAAATAATGTTGTGCTAACATTTGTGGATGCAGGGAAACAGGTTGGAGGGATCCGACTGGATTCCTCAAATTTATTAGATTATTTAATACTCTGTGCGATGAATATTTGATATCCTGTGATTGTTTTATGGATAATTGGAATATTGGATAGTATGGTTGGATGGAATAACTCAGTTTAAAGAGTTACCAAAATCTATGGAATTGGATTTTTGAAAGGTAATAAAAGAGTAAAATTTTAAGTAAATATTCTAGTAAATTGGAATAAATTGAATAATGAAGTGAAAATAAAATAAAATAGAGTAATTTATAAACTCTAACAAAATATGGAATATGAGGAAATTGAATTAACAAAGGAATAATAAATTCTGGAACTTAAGTGAATAAAAGTCATTATTTTAAATGTAAGGATTAAATTTAAAGGTAAAGAAAGGGAATTGAGGAATCTGAATTTGGTATTTTTCAGTTTAAAGATTTTAAAACATAAATTGGAAATTAAATCTAAAGTTAATAAATTTTGAAATAAATGAAGTAAGAGAATTTCTAAATCTAAATTTTTAAAGCAAGTATATGTTTTCTAAATCTATTATGTGAAATAACTATATAAAGTAACTTGGTATTGAGTTTAAAAGAGGAAATTTAGTTTATATTTCATAAATTGTCTTATACAAAATATTTTGTTAGTATATTTATTTTAATAAAATATTTAAGTTATAATTTTAAAAGTTATAAGTATATTTTATAAAAAAATGTTTTTAAATTATTTTAAACTTAAGTGTTTGTACTTGGCGTTCCAATGGAAATAATAATTGGGAATGTACCCTGGGAAGGGAAAACGGGTTTTGAAACTGTTTTCAAAAGGGGTTGAAAATTTGAAATATATATCTCGGGAAGATATTTTGGGATTAATAAATAATTTGGGAAATTATTTATTGGTTGATGGATGTTTGTAAATATTAATTGATAGTTAAATAACCGACTATCAATATTGGACAAATGCGTTGATCGTTTCGAAGAAACCGGGATCGAGATTTATTTCTCGAAAACCACTTCGATCCGGTTTGTACGTTTCGTGCGAAAAACGTGATTCGGAGTCGAAGATGGAGCAGTGAAGTGCAAGGGCTAGTCGCTACTAATCCTGAGGATATTTCCAAAATGGATGTAGTAGGAATAGTGCCTTCGGTTCCGTTCGAACCCGGGACGGACTTGTATGGACGAATGCTTGCGAAACATCGTCAGGTGGGCGATGGGCATTCTAAGTGAAATGTTCTAAAGGTAACGCTTAGCCTCAAGCCTCATCAAATGGGAATGACTGAAAATCAGGGGATATGCAGCAAGGTTAGGTGGGTAGCACCCAAGCAGGGTGAGGCCATTCCAGTCTAGATGTCCCTTTTTATTTTTCGGCTTAGTGGTGCGGTTGCTGATCCCAACCGCGGGGTGATCTCACTCGGGACTGTCCAGTAAGGGATGGTTCCGGCCTTGTGTTGCAGGGGATGAAGGGAGTAATCCTCGGTACGGTGATCTAGGCCCCGTACTGTGACAGGTGGTACCCCAGTGCCTAGTCATTAGTTGGAAATCCATTCTCCCTACGAGCCTTGTACGAGTTTTGTTTGTATTACCCACTTTTGTGGATAGTAGCTGGAATTTAATAATGTAACAATTTCGGCTATTTTATAAGTACTTGTGTATAGACCCTATTATAATATCAGAGGATTTCTATAAAATTGTTTTAGCTATCGTAAGGTAAAAACCCGACATGTTTATTTGTGGCGTGGTCTTACGAGATGATTTTGTTTTCAAAGGATTTTTGAAACTTTAATAATAAATTGGGTGTGATTTTCTCACGCTGTAATCCAGACTGACTCGGGTGTTATTTGACTGTAATGCTCGGGTCAGACTGAGTATTATAGGATACAGGATATGATGCTGTAGAGCTCAGGAGACGAGCTGGATGACGAAACGTTCTCTCGTACTTGTATATTTATATACGTATTCCGCTGTGTTGAGTTGTTGTGTACCCATTGTATGATATTGATGTTGAGTTGTGACTGATGTATTCGGATGATGTAATGTATGTAAACAGATATATTTGATTTTGAGTAAAGATTATTTACTATCTATTATATTTTATTCTGCTGCGATGGTTAGATTCTGATGTTGATTTTGTTTTCTCTTCTTCTACCTCTTCTTCTTAAACCCAAATGGTTCGTATTTCTGTGCAACTTGGGTTAATTGTTGTAGAATAGTGTTGACTCAAGGGGTACGGAAGTGCGGGTCGTTACAAGTGGTATCAGAGCTTAGGTTGGCGACAACCTAGGCTTTGGTGGGAATTACTCAAGTAGAGTCCGTAGTACTCTATAATGAGTTTGAGTGTATTAATAGATATGAGCGCGTAATTGTTAGTGAATAAAATGGTTTTATATTGCGTCGATTGGTTTATTGAGTAATTTATGGATTCTGGTCAATACGAGTAATTAACGTTATTGATAGGGATCTCTAAACACTTGAATAGAACAATTCGACACAGTATTGTTTTAAAATAGGGTAAATGAAATAATTTTACCCAAATTATTTTTATATATAAAAGATATAAATTTTTGTAAAGTATATTAGTATTTGGATGCTTGATTTGTTAAGGAATGATAATATTAAACAGAATTGGGTAAGAAATTGAAAACTTATAACCAAAGTCGAAGAATAAATTTATATAACAAAATGGAATTTGAAATATAGATTTTAAATGTAATTTTTAAATTTGAAATAACTTCATATATAAATAAGATTATAATTTTGAATTAGAATTCCAGAGAATGAAAATAAATTAAGATGAAGATTCCAGAGTAAGTATGGAATTTTGGGGGAAAAGTTTAAATTCCTTTGGGTTTGGAAATGGTTTTCAAAAGTTTTGAAGAAATAATAGTGGTATTATTTCAGGAATATTTTTGAATTGAAATTGAATCTGGTGAGATTGGAAATTAAGAATATTTGAAATGTTTTAAAGGGATAAAAGCATCGAACTCTTTCGGTCACTGGAAAATAACGTCGGTGATGACTGCAGCATCATCGATGTTTATTTTCGAGTTTCTAAAAGAGAAATTGCTGCCAAATTGTTTTAAAATGGAATTGGTTGTGAACTGGATTTGGTCTTGAAATTCAAAGGACAATTGAATTTACCAAAGGATTTTGGATATAGTTGATTTCAAAGTTGATTTTGGAATTTTAGGAATTGTTTAAAAACTCTAGAATCGTATGTAAAAATGTTTGTGGAATAATAAAATATATTGAATAAATAAAAATGTATATTCCCAAGATAAAAGTAAGAATGTGAATGAGATTGATTGTGGACAGATGGAAGTGTGAAAATAAATAAAATGTGACCTATAAAATTTAGAAATGAGATTAATAAGCCAAAATAAAATAGTTTTGAATTTGGAAAGTGAATGAAAATCCAAAACTTAACTTATAAAATAAATAGGTTAAACTCCAGTAAAATAGATAAAGAAATTTTGAAATAAAAATCAAATATTGATTTAATGTATGTTGAATATCAAATTTTGTGGTGACAAATGTTGAGTTTGTAAATGAATTATGGGATGAATATTCGATGTAAATAATATGGAATGTTCCAAGATTAATTAATGGAATATGGAAATGGAACTCGAATTGTTTAAATAAAAATTTGAGTTGCGGATAAATGATAAAATTTGAAAGAGATGTTGAGTTATTAATAGAAATTCAACTTGAAATTGTAAGTGAATTAAATTTGAATTGAAGTTGAATGGAATTGAATCAATATAAAAATGATTTGTATTGCCAATAAAAAATCCAAGTAGGGATAAATTGGAAATGGCCTCATTATAAAATGAAAGGAATTCCGAAATAAATTTTTGAATGTGAATTAGAATTCATATTGATTCAATGAAATATACTAATTTAATTTAAGCGAATGGAGCTAACAATAAAATTGGAAATGAGCTCGAGTAACATATAAATTCAACTTAGACCAACGATGAATTAAAAATAATTGGGAGTGTCGTCCAACAAAATGAAATTGGGTTATAACAGTGATGGTTGGAATTTGTGAATCAATTCCAAGTAGGTTGAAATAGAATGGAAAAGACCTTGTTATTAATAAAATCAAAATTCTATGAATGAATAGAAATTGACTAAAAATTGATTTTTGAAATCGGTTGAATTATAAATGGTTTATAATAAAACCTGTTTGGTAAGTGGAATGAAATTAGTAATTAAGTTGAGTAACTCAAGTAATATTAACAAGAGCTTGGCTTCGAATAAAATGGGAATTCATTGAATAAAATTTTATGAGTTGATAGAAGTGAAATAAAATTTATTTTGAATCACTTGGAATAAAAATAAACTCGTTTGGATTCAAATGAATTGAAGTAGGCAATGAAGTGTAAATCATTTAATTGGAATGTAAAATGAATTAAATGAAATGGTATTGGAATGGATTGGAAGCATTCAAAATAAATGTCGAAATGTTTCACATGTGCTTGTGGAAGTATATGATATGCATCGTTTATGAAACCCATGTTTTAATTATTTATATTTAAGTGAAATGCTATAAATTTGTGTAATTGTCACTTACATATTTATATTGAGTAAGTACAGGTTCAGGGAAGCCGTTTGGCTGGATTTAATTGCGCAATTTGCTAAAATAAATTGCCGCTTGCTTAAAAATGCTAAAATAAGGTACGCCTACGCAATACAAATAGGAAATATGAACTGTTTTTCTGTTTTCCGACCGTGTGGGTCGATGTATATTGATTTCCGGCCTGAGGCCGATGTATATATGTTTTTGTGCATCCTGCGATATCGCAGAAGTCCCTCCGTACAAAGGAGACTCTGCCAAAATTTTCCGTAAATTTTGGGAGTTAGAATTTTTTTGAAATTCTCGAAAATTTTCATTAACGGCAAATGATCTAAATTTGCTAAACAAATAAAATTGAAATTGGATATTGAAATCTAATTGGAATGTAAATGTAAAGAGAATCAAATTGAAGAAACTAAAGAAGTAAAGTTTGCAAATAAACTTTAATTGAGATTTAAATTAATTAGTAAGTGCAACTAATACAATATTCAAAGTGGAAACCAAAATTTAAACTTAAATGAAATTGTAAAGGCAAAGAGGATGGTAATGGAAATAAACTTCAATAGTAAAATGAAGATTTATATAAGAATTATATACAATATTCAAATTTAACTTAAGGAATGGAAAATGAAATTCTTAAGTAAATTTGGTATTGGGAAAAATTATTCCAAGAGAATAATTGAATGGAAATTAACTGAAGGTTAAAGTGATAGCTGGGAATGTGAATAAAAAGAGAATTGGAGTAGCTAAAAATAAATTGGGCTAATTACGTAAGGTGTACGTATATTATTTATTCGCATAGCTATATTGATCCTGATTCGAACACAGAATTTCGAGATAGTTATATCAATCCGAGTTAGGATTTTTCACTCGATTTTCGACGGCGAACCTGGATATGGATTGTTGATTGATTCTGGAAATTCTCTATCATAGTTATGACTATGCAAGGAGAATGACGGTTTCTGATCAAGAAACCAGATCTGAGTCCGCACTAGGAAGTCGGGTGGACGATACTAGTTCGGAAATGGAATTGTGTGATCGAGTGAGCGATCGAATTTGGTATTGCGTACGAATGGTATATGTGCATCGTATGGGCTTAAATGAATAGATATTGAAATTTGTAAATGTTTTTGAATGTTGTGATGGATATTGTTGCTTAGTTGGATATACAGGTGTATAAAAGCAATGGATAAATAAAGATTTTGGATTTTAGAAGATTAAAATTAATTGCCCGACAAAAAGGTATGTATTTGAATTTCTATATGAAATTTGATTGGGTTTTTGGATTGAGCCACTTGGCTTTTGTTTTCTTTTTGGATTTGGGAGGCCGTAGAGCCATTTTTGTAGTTGTACCGAGGTAGCCGCGCAAAGGAGACGCTGGCGAAATTTTTCGAAAATTTAGAGAGTTAGAAAAATTTTGAGAAAATTTTGATAATTTAAAATTTGAATTCAAATTTAAGATTTGAATTGATAAGTAAGTATGTAATATGGTTTAAGGGTTATGGATAAGTTCAAAGGCTAGGATAGAGTTAGAGTGTCTTCGATAAAAAGATTTGTTTGCTAAGTTGTTAAAAATTGTTTGGTTTGAGGAAATAGTTAATTGGTTATGGATCAGTCTTCCAACTAGTAATTTCGGGGACGAAATTCTTTTAAGGGGGGAGGAATGTGACGACCCGGAATTTTTAGACATTTGAAATGGGAATATTTAATTAATTTTAAATATCGAAAGTTAATTATTAACTTTAATTTCAAATAATCAATATTTATTGAATAATTAATTATTAAATTTAATTATCGGGATTGGGTAAAAATATTGAATCTTGATTTTAAAGCTGGTTAAAAATAATTAGAAGGCTTATTTAATTTATATTAATAATACTGAAGACGATAGAAGTTGTAAAATTTAAATTAACGATGGTTTGTTCAGTTTTAAAATTTTATCGTTTAAATCGATATTTAAAAATAGTCTTCCGAGGCACAGTCTCGAAATTCGACGAAAACAGTTCCATTGGATCCGTAATATTGTTTTATTGTCGGATTTCAAATCTCGTAGTAATTGGAGCTGTGGTTTGAGCATACGATACATAAACGCGTTGGAAATTTTCATCGAAAAATTCAATTTAAATTTATATTTATATATTACATATTAAATCACCATCAACCTATTTTTTTTTTCCTTTATATCAGAGTTTTGTTCCCCCTTTTCAACTTCGAGTACGACAACGTCTATTCTTGTTCCCTCCTTCCTTCTTTTGGAAGCCAAAATCGAGCAGAGACTTTAATAAAAAGAAAAGAAAAAGAGAAACCGAGATTCCCCTTCCCCCTTTAATTCCAGATCGCTCGAAAGAAATGAAAATGGAAGCCGTGCTGTTCGAAAATCCCACTGCCTCTCTCTCTCTTCTTTGATTTAAATCGAAACCATATAAAAATAAATAAATAAATAAATAAATATGCGAACGAACGGAATTCGAAGTCGTTCGAATCAAGCAAATAAAGGGAAGGGGGGAGATGCGCGTAGGGCTCGAGATTAGGGCAGAGACTTGGTCAGGGTCGCGTAATCGATAAGCACGACGATGATGAAAGGGGAGAGGCTCGGACATCTTCGTTCGCCACTTTGATATCGCGTCGAGAGGAGTAGGGCGGCAGGCGAAGCTCGTGTGTGCGAAGTAGGGTTCGCGTACCCTGTTGGAAGAAGGCGATGGCTGGGTCAATCGCTTTTGAAGCTGCAGTGCGTCGCGTCTAGGTTTCTTGGTAAGGCTGTTGATCCGATTTCTGTATTGTAGTTGTTGATTAAAAAAAAAAAAGACGAGAAAATAATATTGATATGAATACATATATGCATGAATTCCCATACCTGTTTTAATATACTTGGATAAACATGAAAAAGGGGGAAAAAGAAAGTTTTGCAGTAAGGAAATTTACTATCTTGGTTATTTATAGTAAAATGTGTGTATATATATGATTTTGGAAAATATAAGAACCTGGAATTGACAGTGAGATAAAAAGGACTTTTGAATGGAGTTTATTGTTTTTAAGATGCTATGGTTTTTAAAATAAATTTATCGAAAGAACTTTGTTTAAACCAAATCCATTAGTTTAAAATTTAAAACAATAATTAAAAAAAAAATTATAATGGAAATTGAGTATTTGATTATTTCGGAATATTAATAAAATCATCTAATATTTATTCAAGGTCCATATTTGTAAGAAAACAAGTCGGAATGGAAGTGGGTTGCAAAACAGGAATCAAAGGTGAGTTAATCTCACTCAGTTTAAATTTAAATTTAAATGATTAAATTTAAATAATTGTTTGAATGGTTGAAATTGATTGATTGATGTGCTATAGAATGATATATTCTGAAATTAGTAAATAATGTTGTGCTAACATTTGTGGATGTAGGGAAACAGGTTGGAGGGATCCGACTGGATTCCTCAAATTTATTAGATTATTTAATACTCTGTGCGATGAATATTTGATATCCTGTGATTGTTTTATGGATAATTGGAATATTGGATAGTATGGTTGGATGGAATAACTCAGTTTAAAGAGTTACCAAAATCTATGGAATTGGATTTTTGAAAGGTAATAAAAGAGTAAAATTTTAAGTAAATAATTCTAGTAAATTGGAATAAATTGAATAATGAAGTGAAAATAAAATAAAATAGAGTAATTTATAAACTCTAACAAAATATGGAATATGAGGAAATTGAATTAACAAAGGAATAATAAATTCTGGAACTTAAGTGAATAAAAGTCATTATTTTAAATGTAAGGATTAAATTTAAAGGTAAAGAAAGGGAATTGAGGAATCTGAATTTGGTATTTTTCAGTTTAAAGATTTTAAAACATAAATTGGAAATTAAATCTAAAGTTAATAAATTTTGAAATAAATGAAGTAAGAGAATTTATTTCATGGTAAAGTAAATGGAAATCAATTGTAAAATTGATTTAAGTGTTGAAATTTAAATTTAAAGTGAAGAGAGATTTTGGGACTTTATGACTGGGTTATAAAGTGAAATAAAATGTCGGTGGATATTTTATAAATTCAAGGTAAGAATTTATTAAAGGAATGGGGATTTGTTTAAAAATAAATGGTGATGTATTTTTAAGAAATGGGAAACAGAAGAGGATTTCCCTGGATAGCCAAGTATGGTTTTCAAAAAAATATTTAAAGTTTTTAAATTCGTTTTAAAAAGCAGGTTTTGGAAAGTTTATTATTTCTAAATCTAAATTTTTAAAGCAAGTATATTTTTTCTAAATCTATTATGTGAAATAACTATATAAAGTAACTTGGTATTGAGTTTAAAAGAGGAAATTTAGTTTATATTTCATAAATTGTCTTATACAAAATATTTTGTTAGTATATTTATTTTAATAAAATATTTAAGTTATAATTTTAAAAGTTATAAGTATATTTTATAAAAAAATGTTTTTAAATTATTTTAAACTTAAGTGTTTGTACTTGGCGTTCCAATGGAAATAATAATTGGGAATGTACCCTGGGAAGGGAAAACGGGTTTTGAAACTGTTTTCAAAAGGGGTTGAAAATTTGAAATATATATCTCGGGAAGATATTTTGGGATTAATAAATAATTTGGGAAATTATTTATTGGTTGATGGATGTTTGTAAATATTAATTGATAGTTAAATAACCGACTATCAATATTGGACAAATGCGTTGATCGTTTCGAAGAAACCGGGATCGAGATTTATTTCTCGAAAACCACTTCGATCCGGTTTGTACGTTTCGTGCGAAAAACGTGATTCGGAGTCGAAGATGGAGCAGTGAAGTGCAAGGGCTAGTCGCTACTAATCCTGAGGATATTTCCAAAATGGATGTAGTAGGAATAGTGCCTTCGGTTCCGTTCGAACCCGGGACGGACTTGTATGGACGAATGCTTGCGAAACATCGTCAGGTGGGCGATGGGCATTCTAAGTGAAATGTTCTAAAGGTAACGCTTAGCCTCAAGCCTCATCAAATGGGAATGACTGAAAATCAGGGGATATGCAGCAAGGTTAGGTGGGTAGCACCCAAGCAGGGTGAGGTCATTCCAGTCTAGATGTCCCTTTTTATTTTTCGGCTTAGTGGTGCGGTTGCTGATCCCAACCGCGGGGTGATCTCACTCGGGACTGTCCAGTAAGGGATGGTTCCGGCCTTGTGTTGCAGGGGATGAAGGGAGTAATCCTCGGTACGGTGATCTAGGCCCCGTACTGTGACAGGTGGTACCCCAGTGCCTAGTCATTAGTTGGAAATCCATTCTCCCTACGAGCCTTGTACGAGTTTTGTTTGTATTACCCACTTTTGTGGCTAGTAGCTGGAATTTAATAATGTAACAATTTCGGCTATTTTATAAGTACTTGTGTATAGACCCTATTATAATATCATAGGATTTCTATAAAATTGTTTTAGCTATCGTAAGGTAAAAACCCGACATGTTTATTTGTGGCGTGGTCTTACGAGATGCTTTTGTTTTCAAAGGATTTTTGAAACTTTAATAATAAATTGGGTGTGATTTTCTCACGCTGGTAATCCAGACTGACTCGGGTGTTATTTGACTGTAATGCTCGGGTCAGACTGAGTATTATAGGATACAGGATATGATGCTGTGGAGCTCAGGAGACGAGCTGGATGACGAAACGTTCTCTCGTACTTGTATATTTATATATGTATTCCGCTGTGTTGAGTTGTTGTGTACCCATTGTATGATATTGATGTTGAGTTGTGGCTGATGTATTCGGATGATGTAATGTATGTAAACAGATATATTTGATTTTGAGTAAAGATTATTTACTATCTATTATATTTTATTCTGCTGCGATGGTTAGATTCTGATGTTGATTTTGTTTTCTCTTCTTCTACCTCTTCTTCTTAAACCCAAATGGTTCGTATTTCTGTGCAACTTGGGTTAATTGTTGTAGAATAGTGTTGACTCAAGGGGTACGGAAGTGCGGGTCGTTACAAAATCATTCTCTTTAACATATTTATTTGGGCCAAAACAAATGTTGTGTAAAACATCGTTGCGACAACCCAAATTCACTAGTATAGGGATTCGAAATTAAAATAGATATATAAATCCCAATACTATACAAAACATTTCCTTTCGGAAAGCATTTACTATAACAACAGTGTTATAGTCCACCATTTCCTTCTATTTCTCGAAAATGTCTATTTCAACAATAAATGTTGAAATCTATGGTTTCGAATCTCAACACGTTTTGAAAACATCGTTAGATCGTTTTAAATTCTATTTAAAACATCACATTCAAAACAATTTCTTTAACATATTATTCACTATTCAAAAACGTGAATATACTACGTTAACAAATTCCATCACTTCTATTCATTTTATTTCAAAGGATGATTCACAGTTAAAAATGTGAATATAACTCCATTAATAGGTTTCAACGATTTACTTATCAAAATAAGTCGTTTGCGAATTTTATAAAACAACCTTTATAAATTCCTTTATTAACCTATATTCAATTCATAACCCAATTATAAACCAAAAGTTCACATTATAAGTGAAATACTTATAATTTATTTGTTTGCAAAATCGTTCCTTTGAACTTCATAATTATAAATCTTATAACTTATAAGATTCAATTATTTATCCAAATCTATTCTTTTAATAACTTTATAAATTTTATAAACCTACTACTTAAAAAATTCCATTTATAACTTCACCGTTTATAATTCTATAAGTTTCATTCATTTATGAAATCCATTCATAATTCATTCTAACACTTATAAAAACTCGCTTTATAATTTCAATATTTCAATTTATAAATATCCATTTATAAATCTCTTATATAATTCAATTCATATTAATATTTAAAACGTCTTTGAACTCCTTTAAAAACTTCGTTATTTTGATTTATAAAATAATCAAATTTCATAAATCCTATTTGTAAACTTTTTACAATAAATCCAAAAATCCCAATTTAAACTATTTTATAAAATTATTAACCCCATAATTTTAAGAATCAACTTTTAACTATTTTTCTCAAAAATCATAATTTTTGTAATATTAAAATTTATAACGTTTATTTATTTAAAATGGATCAATTCCAAAAATATTTTATAAACGTATACTTTCAAAAATCACTTTAAAAACAATTTTAAAATTCCAAAATTTGGTCCAATGATGCTACACACCAAATAGTCAATCACGACAAACAACGATATCATATATCGATATGATAATCCATCAAATATCAAAATATCTGAAATCAAATAAAAACTATTGAGGAATCCAGTTGGATCCCTCCAACCTGTTTTCCTGTATCCACAAACATTAGCACAATACCAATTCCGCTCGAGTACGGAATTATCGCGGTATATGGGATTTAAAATATTATCCGCTTAATAGACGGCGCAATAGGGTCTCATCCGCTATACAAATGCGGGAAATCAACAACTCCAATATATACATATGCCAATATATATATATATTGCTATTATATATAATACCAATTTCACTGTTTATGAAATATTCGCGGTATATGTTTTTAATAAATAACATCCGCTTACTAACGGCGCATAATGTCTATTTTAACAATCAATAGATACAATCATCATTCAAACATGCATTCAAAAATTTTAAATCTAACTATTTAAAATAAAAATCGAAACTGATTCGATTGAGTGAGAAGTTCTCACCTTGATTTCAATTTCGTTTTAGCGATTTATTTCGAATAAAATTAAACGGACGTTTAATTTTACACGAAATTTTCACTAACTCCAAACGACTCCAATCCAACTCCATCGCGTAGTGCTCGTCCATACGATTCCAACGCAACTGGTTTCGTGCGTTTTCGACCTCGTATGAAAAAGATATGATTTTTCAAAGTTTTACACGATTTATATAAACTATTTACAACATTAACTTTATAATTAAACCAAACTAAACCACAACCGTTAGATCTCACCCCTCAACATCATCAGGCCGCACACCCCTTCTTCCCAAACTCACGCATATGCTCCCTGCAACTCACGCACGTACAAACCCATGAACACAAAACTAGGGTTCCACTTTGCAATCTCCTCGCTCGACGAAACTTCATCAAACCACCTCCATATTGAAGCCCATTGCAAGAGCTATCTTCGGTCCAAACGTCTCAGAGCTCGGTCGAGCCTTCTGCACGCAGTTCGAGGCCGAACGGCCTGCCTTTGTGTAACGCCCCGAAAATTTTCGACTTTCGAAAATTCAACATCGATACTCACTTTATCGACTGCCGAGAATTCGAAGGTCAAAAACCGGAATGTTATGGGTTTTAAAAAGAAGAAAGAAAGAAAAGAAAACGTTAGAAGAAAATAGAAAGAAGATAGAAAATAGAGGGAAAAGAAGATAGAGCATTTTTAGAAAACAGAGAAACAGAAAACATAACGGGACAGAAAGGAAACAACAGAACAACATCAGAATCTCACAATTCGCAGCGGAACAACATATTATAATAAATGAATAATCTTTAAACAAAGAACTATATCAGTTATTACATTACATTTCATTTCATTACATCATATCATCAGAGTGTACAACATCATACAACAACAAACAGTGCAGCGGAAAAAAAATACTATATAAACTAGTAATACGCCATGCCATCCAGCTTGCCTCCAGCAACTCCAGAATATCCAGAATATCCTGATAAACCTAACTCTTAACTGCCCGTGTGGAAATTGGTGGGCACCCAGAGTTTAGGAAGGAAAACAATAAACTCCGAGTCAGTCATGTGACTGGTGTGAGAACTCAAAACAATTTATTTAACTTTAAAATCAAAATAGAGGAATATTTTTAAATTAATTCGCAATGCTTTTAAAAATGAGACTACCATAAGGCCTCCCGCACGCACACACATGCAAACGCAGAATCGGAGGAGATTTCTCCTTATGATAGCCAAAGATGCTTGATACGCATTTAAAATAACATTTGATATTATTACTAGTGCATAGTGTAATAACAAATCATTTCAAAAATAAAGATATAAATCTTAGCCAACATACGACCATTATCGTATGCCTACTATAGCTAACTATGTTCAATAGCAGGTTACCGCCACATTCCATAGCAGGTTATACAACTAAAACCGTACAAGTCACGTATTGTTTCTTTGGATTTCCAACGAATGATCAGGCCAAGGAACTTCCCATTGCCACATGAGAATGCCTCTGGATGGACATCCCCGAGAACCAAACCGGATCTCTACCAACACAAGGCCGGGTTACTCCTAACTGAGTAACAACTGACCGAATATGCCGTCCCCCGGTCCTTTGGGACCTTTATCAACCGAGCGCTCGTAATCAATTCACACAATCATAAAGTGTTTTCAACATGAGTAAGTATCTGGGCTCCATACCATGACACCACCCTTTTCCAGAAGGAAATGGACACATCCTAAAGGGTGCTACCCCTCATAACCTTGCTGCTTCTTTCCTGTTTTGACCATTCACGGGGTGTGAGGCTCGACGAATTCACGTCCACAAAAACATACTTTATACAAAAGCCATGCTTTGGGTCAACAAATGATCAACACAATGATCACTAAGATAGACGATCAAATAAATGATCCTATCACAAATAATCAACACAATGATCATTTCAGCATCACTCAGCATGTCACATTACCAAACTGGGAATATATCGCTGATAACTTCAACTATATAACCTCTGAGCTCGTACGTCTCAAAGAAGGGTGTTAAGCAAAGAATAAATTCTCCGCCACCAACAGAAATATATTTGAAAGAAATCGGCTTTATATCTCAAATTGTAATGTCAGGCATACAATCCATACAAGTCTGTCCCGGGCTCGAACAGAACCGAAGGCACTTACAAAGAAGTCCTTGCAATCCGGATATTCACAATCCTGATCGGATTCACCATCACATATGGAGAACTCAATACCGGAGCAACTCGGTGCAGAGTCAATCGATAGTTCATCCTATCACTCTCGCAAATACCGGTCTTCAACACCGATCTTCAAATGCGATTCACAACGACGTAACACATATTCGGAGTGGGTTATACGACCCCATGGTCCTTTCCCGGTTAACCCGAATAGTGAGCGCTTATTCAAAAATAAGTGTGCATTCAAATTCAATCAATTCACATCAAATACCCATTCAAAGGGAAATACTGATAGTCGGTTATTGAACTATTACTGGATATGCACACATCACCAGATTCCAAATAATTTTCCAAATTATTTATTTTCCAAAATATCTTTACTAGATATATAATTTCAACACTTCAAAAATAAATCAATATTTATTTTTAACAAGTTTCACTTTCACATATATATTCCATAATGAATTTATATTTCAAGATATCCATGCATATGCGATTTCAATAATTCATTTCAATTTATCTTCAAAAAAGATAAATTCTAATTATTCACTTCATATTGGAAAACATTTCCATACTTATTTATTCATAAGTAATTCACAAATTCCTTTTATTTTCAACACTTAGAAAATATTCAATATACTTAAATCGAATTAAGTATATAATTCATTCTTTAAGGAAATCATTCTCTTAAACATATTTATTTGGGCCAAAACGAATGTTACGTAAAACATCGTTACGACAACCCAAAATCACTAGTATAGGGATTCGAAATTAAAATAGATATATAAATCCCAATACTATACAAAACATTTCCTTTCGGAAATCATTTACTATAACAACAGTGTTATAGTCCACATTTCCTTTTATTTCTCGAAAACGTCTATTTCAACAATAAATGTTGAAATCTATGGTTTCGAATCTCAACACATTTTAAACCATCGTTAGATCGTTTTAATTCTATTTAAAACATCATATCTAAAACAATTTCTTTAACGTATTATTCACTATTCAAAAACGTGAATATACTACCTTAACAAATTTCATCATTTCTATTCACTTTAACTTAAAGGATTATTCACTGTTCAAAATGTGAATATAACTCTATCTCTAAGTTATAACAATTAACTTATCAAAATAAGTCATTTGCGGATTTATAAAACAACGTTTATAAATTCCGTTTCTATTTATTTATAAAAACTTCCTTTTTATAAATTCCTTTATTAACCTATTCCAGTTTATAACTCAATTATAAACTACAAGTTCATATTATAAGTTAATTACTTGTAAAACGATTATTTTACAAAATCGTTCATTTAACTTCCCAAATTATAAATCTTAACTTATAAGATTGTTTATTTATCCAAAATTCATTCTTTCGATAACTTTATAAATTTTATAAACCTATTGCTTATAAAATTTCATTTATAACTTCACAGTTTATAATTTCATAAATTTCATTCATTTAGGAAATTCATTTTCACTACATTCAAACACTTATAAAAACTCGTTTTATAATGTCCATAATTCAATTTATAAATATCCATTTATAAATCTCTTAATATAAATTAATTTATATTATTCTTTTAAACGTCTTTAAATTCCTTTAAAATTTCACCGTTCTCTTGATTTATAAAATAATCAAATTTTATAAATCTTATATTCAAACTTTTAATAATAAACTCAAAAATCCAGTTTAAACTATTTTATAAAATCATTGGTTCATATTTCTCAAAAACCAGCTTTTAACTATATTTCACAAAAACCATAATTTTATAACTTTAAAAATTATAACGTTTATTTATTTATAATGGATCAATTCCAAAAATATAGTATATTTTCAAAAATCACTTTAAAAACATTTCAAAATCCCAAATCTGGGTCCAATGATGCTACACACCAAATAGTCAATCACGACTAACAACGATATCATATATCGATATGATAATCCATCAAATATCAAAATATCTGAAATAAAATAAATACTGTTGAGGAATCCAGTTGGATCCCTCCAACCTGTTTCCTGCATCCAAAAACATTAGCACAATACCAATTTCGCTCCAGTACGAAATTATCGCGGTATATGTTCTTAATAAATATTATCCGCTTAATAACGGCGTAATAGGGTCTCATCCGCTAAACAAAAAATGCGGGAAATCAATAACTGCAATATATACATATGCCAATATATATATATATTGATATTATATATAATACCAATTTCACTGTTTATGAAATATTCGCGGTATATGTTTTTAATAAATAACATCCGCTTACTAACGGCGTATAATGTCTATTTTAACAATCAATAGATATCAATCATCATTCAAACATGCATTCAAATATTTTAAATCTAACTATTTAAAATAAAATCGAAACCTATTCGATTGAGTGAGAAATTCTCACCTTGATTTAAATCCGTTTTTAGCTTTTATTTCGAATAAAATTAAACGTGCGTTTAATTTTACCCGAAATTCTCACTAACTCTAAACGACTCCAAACCAACTCCATCGCGTAGTGCACGTCCATACGATTCCAACGCAACTGATTTCGCATTTTTTCGACCTCGTATGAAAAAGTTACGAATTTTTAAAGATCGTACACGATTTCAGATATATAATTCACAACATAAATTAACTTTCTAAACTCACACTCAACATCCACCATCCATCACAGATCCAACGGCTCCCCCCTTTCTTCCTTCTCACGTATTTTCATCCCCAGGCATCAAGAATTTTGGCCGAACCCATCATATAGATTAGGGTTACATAATACTGCAAACACACTCGACTAGAACTCGATCGGGGAACTCCGTTGCGAAGCCCATCACCTCCACCATGTTCGGCCCCCACCCTATGAAGCTCGGCCTCATGTGCTGCGTGGAAATGCGTGCCAAAACTGAAGAGAACGGCCCCCCCCCGACGCCACCACGTTGCTCCGTTTCCGATCTCAACCGTTGATCTTGTAGAGCTTGACGTCCTCTACATCTTTCGTGTTGAACATTCTTGCTAATTGTCGACGGATTGGAAGATATCGAGGAGGAGAGTTGGGTGTTTTCTGGCCATTGAACCCATGGGTGGCGGCTAGGGTTTTGAGTCGTTATTTTTTTTTTTTTTATTTTTTTTTTTTAATGAAGGGTGTGTGTCTCCTTTTATAGAAAAAGCAAGCGTAAACACTATTCATCCCGGGAATTCCGAACTCTGATTTAGACGCCGTAACCAGCGTACCTAGGGTTTATCCCGCGTTCCGGACACAATGGAATAGGTTTCGGAAGCTAATTCGGAAGTATGTGCGAGTTATGGCTGAAAACGTTCGATTTAAATTAAACCGATTTAAATCGATTTCTAGGCGTTTTAATTTGTACCGGACAAACGGTAAATTCAATTGACTTGAAATTTGAAACCTTACAATAATATCACATTACGGATCCGATGAAACTGGTTTCGTCGAATTCCGAGACTTTTTGAAAAATGGCTATTTTCACTCGCCAAATTTAAATTAAAAATAAATCGATGCGTTTCGAGCTGCCACGATCAAACGATAACTCCGATTGACACGAAAATTGAAATCCGGTAATAACTAACTATTACGGATCCAATGGAACTGGTTTCGTTCAATTCTGAGACTGTTCAAAAATTGACTATTTTCACTAGTCGATTTAAATATTAAAATATTCAATTTTCACAAATTAACTTTTAATTCGATTTTAAAAGTTCTAAAATATCATTCTAACTTCAATATGATAAAATAAAATTTTACAAATTAATTTCAATCATATTTAACTCAATTTTCAATTATTTCCATAATTTAACATATTAAATTATCGATTTAATTATCCAATTAAATCCAAAAATTCAAATAAAAATTTATTCGACTTATAAATTCACTTATAAATATTTAAAATTAATTAAATACTCAAATTTTAATTAATAAAAATTCTGGGTCGTTACAATCTTTCCCCCTTAAAAGAATTTCGTCCTCGAAATTATAAGTAAGAAAGGTTACAGAATTTATTAACTTTCCAAAATTCATAATTAAACTTCTTACAATAACTTTACTAAGCTTTCAAAATCATACTTAGTTATCTTTTCAAAAACAATTACTATTGTTTAACTTTCAACTTCAAAATTAAAGTTAAAGTTTTCTAAATTTTCCAAATTTTCTCAAATTTTTCTAACGCCTTAAATTTCCGGAAAAATTCGCCATAGTCTCCTTTGCGCGGCTCGATCCAAAAAAAAATGACAGTATATATATCACAAATATACATCTCATCAAGTAATGAGGCATCCCGAAGGGAAAAAAGTGTAAAAGTACGATATTTAATCCGAGATATGTACCTTATATTTTATTAGCGAGCATATACGGCTAATATAGCGTGAAAGCGAACTCCAAATGCGAAGCAAACGCGATCCGCACCTACTAAACACTTAACAAACAACATGAGAATCATGCATATAGACAATAATCTCAATATACAACATATAGCAACATATCAACTATATATGTCACATAGCAAATGCAACAATAGCAATATACATTCAACCATCAACCAACTACATCCAACTAACATCCATAACCAATAATATTCATTCATATTCTCATTAATATTCAATGAAATGGTTTTCAATTTAAATCACATTTGATTTATTTACATTGGATTTACTAACATTCATTCTCAATTCAATTAGTTTACATTACTAATTAAATCCAATTCACTTTCAATTCTATTCAAATTTATTTACTTCTAATTTGAATTCAATTGCATTAGCTTTCAATTTCATTAACACTTAATGAATTTTATACAATCAATCAACAATCATATACCAACCAATGTATATTAATTATAACCAAATTCCTTTGCTTATATTCATTTTGGTTCAACCCATTTAATTCCATTTGGTTTAACATTGAATTGATTAATATTCAATCCATTCTTTCTTTTCAATTACAACAGTTGAATTTCATTTATATAACTCTTAAGTCATATTCCATTTAACATTATTTTCACTTCTTATATATATAAGTTTATTCACAATTGTAATTCACATTAATTATAATTCAACTCTTATAATTCTTTTGCTTATACAATTATTCTTTAATTTAGATTATTCAAACAACTAAACAATCAACTTATATACACTTTAATAATTCTGAAAAATTATTCCTTTATATTCAAAATAAAATCAAGGTAAAATTATTGCATTTACCCAATTTAAAAATATACTATGTCGATTTATCTTGTTTAAGAGTTTAGAAACCCCTATCTACGATAGTTAGCTAGACTAAATCGACGGGAATCTATAAACAATCAACCGATAAGTCAACACAATATAAAACAATTTTATTCACTAGCAAATACGCTCTCATAGCTATTATTACACTCAAACTCATTCTAGAGTACTACTGACTCTATCTCTAATGAGTAATACCCTACAGAACCATGGTTGTCGCTTAACCATAAGCTCTGATACCAAATGTAACGCCCCGAAAATTTTCGACTTTCGAAAATTCAACATCGATACTCACTTTATCGACTGCCGAGAATTCGAAGGTCAAAAACCGGAATGTTATGGGTTTTAAAAAGAAGAAAGAAAGAAAAGAAAAAGGTAGAAGAAAATAGAAAGAAGATAGAAAATAGAGGGAAAAGAAGATAGAGCATTTTTAGAAAACAGAGAAACAGAAAACAGAACGGGACAGAAAGGAAACAACAGAACAACATCAGAATCTCACAATTCGCAGCGGAACAACATATTATAATAAATGAATAATCTTTAAACAAAGAACTATATCAGTTATTACATTACATTTCATTTCATTACATCATATCATCAGAGTGTACAACATCATACAACAACAAACAGTGCAGCGGAAAAAAAAATACTATATAAACTAGTAATACGCCATGCCATCCAGCTTGCCTCCAGCAACTCCAGAATATCCAGAATATCCTGATAAACCTAACTCTTAACTGCCCGTGTGGAAATTGGTGGGCACCCAGAGTTTAGGAAGGAAAACAATAAACTCCGAGTCAGTCATGTGACTGGTGTGAGAACTCAAAACAGTTTATTTAACTTTAAAATCAAAATAGAGGAATATTTTTAAATTAATTCGCAATGCTTTTAAAAATGAGACTACCATAAGGCCTCCCGCACACGCACACATGCAAACGCAGAATCGGAGGAGATTTCTCCTTATGATAGCCAAAGATGCTTGATACGCATTTAAAATAACATTTGATATTATTACTAGTGCATAGTGTAATAACAAATCATTTCAAAAATAAAGATATAAATCTTAGCCAACATACGACCATTATCGTATGCCTACTATAGCTAACTATGTTCAATAGCAGGTTACCGCCACATTCCATAGCAGGTTATACAACTAAAACCGTACAAGTCACGTATTGTTTCTTTGGATTTCCAACGAATGATCAGGCCAAGGAACTTCCCATTGCCACATGAGAATGCCTCTGGATGGACATCCCCGAGAACCAAACCGGATCTCTACCAACACAAGGCCGGGTTACTCCTAACTGAGTAACAACTGACCGAATATGCCATCCCCCGGTCCTTTGGAACCTTTATCAACCGAGCGCTCGTAATCAATTCACACAATCATAAAGTGTTTTCAACATGAGTAAGTATCTGGGCTCCATACCATGACACCACCCTTTTCCAGAAGGAAATAGACACATCCTAAAGGGTGCTACCCCTCATAACCTTGCTGCTTCTTTCCTGTTTTGACCATTCACGGGGTGTGAGGCTCGACGAATTCACGTCCACAAAAACATACTTTATACAAAAGCCATGCTTTGGGTCAACAAATGATCAACACAATGATCACTAAGATAGACGATCAAATAAATGATCCTATCACAAATAATCAACACAATGATCATTTCAGCATCACTCAGCATGTCACATTACCAAACTGGGAATATATCGCTGATAACTTCAACTATATAACCTCTGAGCTCGTACGTCTCAAAGAAGGGTGTTAAGCAAAGAATAAATTCTCCGCCACCAACAGAAATATATTTGAAAGAAATCGGCTTTATATCTCAAATTGTAATGTCAGGCATACAATCCATACAAGTCTGTCCCGGGCTCGAACAGAACCGAAGGCACTTACAAAGAAGTCCTTGCAATCCGGATATTCACAATCCTGATCGGATTCACCATCACATATGGAGAACTCAATACCGGAGCAACTCGGTGCAGAGTCAATCGATAGTTCATCCTATCACTCTCGCAAATACCGGTCTTCAACACCGATCTTCAAATGCGATTCACAACGACGTAACACATATTCGGAGTGGGTTATACGACCCCATGGTCCTTTCCCGGTTAACCCGAATAGTGAGCGCTTATTCAAAAATAAGTGTGCATTCAAATTCAATCAATTCACATCAAATACCCATTCAAAGGGAAATACTGATAGTCGGTTATTGAACTATTACTGGATATGCACACATCACCAGATTCCAAATAATTTTCCAAATTATTTATTTTCCAAAATATCTTTACTAGATATATAATTTCAACACTTCAAAAATAAATCAATATTTATTTTTAACAAGTTTCACTTTCACATATATATTCCATAATGAATTTATATTTCAAGATATCCATGCATATGCGATTTCAATAATTCATTTCAATTTATCTTCAAAAAAGATAAATTCTAATTATTCACTTCATATTGGAAAACATTTCCATACTTATTTATTCATAAGTAATTCACAAATTCCTTTTATTTTCAACACTTAGAAAATATTCAATATACTTAAATCGAATTAAGTATATAATTCATTCTTTAAGGAAATCATTCTCTTAAACATATTTATTTGGGCCAAAACGAATGTTACGTAAAACATCGTTACGACAACCCAAAATCACTAGTATAGGGATTCGAAATTAAAATAGATATATAAATCCCAATACTATACAAAACATTTCCTTTCGGAAATCATTTACTATAACAACAGTGTTATAGTCCACATTTCCTTTTATTTCTCGAAAACGTCTATTTCAACAATAAATGTTGAAATCTATGGTTTCGAATCTCAACACATTTTAAACCATCGTTAGATCGTTTTAATTCTATTTAAAACATCATATCTAAAACAATTTCTTTAACGTATTATTCACTATTCAAAAACGTGAATATACTACCTTAACAAATTTCATCATTTCTATTCACTTTAACTTAAAGGATTATTCACTGTTCAAAATGTGAATATAACTCTATCTCTAAGTTATAACAATTAACTTATCAAAATAAGTCATTTGCGGATTTATAAAACAACGTTTATAAATTCCGTTTCTATTTATTTATAAAAACTTCCTTTTTATAAATTCCTTTATTAACCTATTCCAGTTTATAACTCAATTATAAACTACAAGTTCATATTATAAGTTAATTACTTATAAAACGATTATTTTACAAAATCGTTCATTTAACTTCCCAAATTATAAATCTTAACTTATAAGATTGTTTATTTATCCAAAATTCATTCTTTCGATAACTTTATAAATTTTATAAACCTATTGCTTATAAAATTTCATTTATAACTTCACAGTTTATAATTTCATAAATTTCATTCATTTAGGAAATTCATTTTCACTACATTCAAACACTTATAAAAACTCGTTTTATAATGTCCATAATTCAATTTATAAATATCCATTTATAAATCTCTTAATATAAATTAATTTATATTATTCTTTTAAACGTCTTTAAATTCCTTTAAAATTTCACCGTTCTCTTGATTTATAAAATAATCAAATTTTATAAATCTTATATTCAAACTTTTAATAATAAACTCAAAAATCCAGTTTAAACTATTTTATAAAATCATTGGTTCATATTTCTCAAAAACCAGCTTTTAACTATATTTCACAAAAACCATAATTTTATAACTTTAAAAATTATAACGTTTATTTATTTATAATGGATCAATTCCAAAAATATAGTATATTTTCAAAAATCACTTTAAAAACATTTCAAAATCCCAAATCTGGGTCCAATGATGCTACACACCAAATAGTCAATCACGACTAACAACGATATCATATATCGATATGATAATCCATCAAATATCAAAATATCTGAAATAAAATAAATACTGTTGAGGAATCCAGTTGGATCCCTCCAACCTGTTTTCTGCATCCAAAAACATTAGCACAATACCAATTTCGCTCCAGTACGAAATTATCGCGGTATATGTTCTTAATAAATATTATCCGCTTAATAACGGCGTAATAGGGTCTCATCCGCTAAACAAAAAATGCGGGAAATCAATAACTGCAATATATACATATGCCAATATATATATATTGATATTATATATAATACCAATTTCACTGTTTATGAAATATTCGCGGTATATGTTTTTAATAAATAACATCCGCTTACTAACGGCGTATAATGTCTATTTTAACAATCAATAGATATCAATCATCATTCAAACATGCATTCAAATATTTTAAATCTAACTATTTAAAATAAAATCGAAACCTATTCGATTGAGTGAGAAATTCTCACCTTGATTTAAATCCGTTTTTAGCTTTTATTTCGAATAAAATTAAACGTGCGTTTAATTTTACCCGAAATTCTCACTAACTCTAAACGACTCCAAACCAACTCCATCGCGTAGTGCACGTCCATACGATTCCAACGCAACTGATTTCGCATTTTTTCGACCTCGTATGAAAAAGTTACGAATTTTTAAAGATCGTACACGATTTCAGATATATAATTCACAACATAAATTAACTTTCTAAACTCACACTCAACATCCACCATCCATCACAGATCCAACGGCTCCCCCCTTTCTTCCTTCTCACGTATTTTCATCCCCAGGCATCAAGAATTTTGGCCGAACCCATCATATAGATTAGGGTTACATAATACTGCAAACACACTCGACTAGAACTCGATCGGGGAACTCCGTTGCGAAGCCCATCACCTCCACCATGTTCGGCCCCCACCCTATGAAGCTCGGCCTCATGTGCTGCGTGGAAATGCGTGCCAAAACTGAAGAGAACGGCCCCCCCTGACGCCACTACGTTGCTCCGTTTCCGATCTCAACCGTTGATCTTGTAGAGCTTGACGTCCTCTACATCTTTCGTGTTGAACATTCTTGCTAATTGTCGACGGATTGGAAGATATCGAGGAGGAGAGTTGGGTGTTTTCTGGCCATTGAACCCATGGGTGGCGGCTAGGGTTTTGAGTCGTTATTTTTTTTTTTTTTTTTTTTAATGAAGGGTGTGTGTCTCCTTTTATAGAAAAAGCAAGCGTAAACACTATTCATCCCGGGAATTCCGAACTCTGATTTAGACGCCGTAACCAGCGTACCTAGGGTTTATCCCGCGTTCCGGACACAATGGAACAGGTTTCGGAAGCTAATTCGGAAGTATGTGCGAGTTATGGCTGAAAACGTTCGATTTAAATTAAACCGATTTAAATCGATTTCTAGGCGTTTTAATTTGTACCGGACAAACGGTAAATCCAATTGACTTGAAATTTGAAACCTTACAATAATATCACATTACGGATCCGATGAAACTAGTTTCGTCGAATTCCGAGACTTTTTGAAAAATGGCTATTTTCACTCGCCAAATTTAAATTAAAAATAAATCGATGCGTTTCGAGCTGCCACGATCAAACGATAACTCCGATTGACACGAAAATTGAAATCCGGTAATAACTAACTATTACGGATCCAATGGAACTGGTTTCGTTCAATTCTGAGACTGTTCAAAAATTGACTATTTTCACTAGTCGATTTAAATATTAAAATATTCAATTTTCACAAATTAACTTTTAATTCGATTTTAAAAGTTCTAAAATATCATTCTAACTTCAATATGATAAAATAAAATTTTACAAATTAATTTCAATCATATTTAACTCAATTTTCAATTATTTCCATAATTTAACATATTAAATTATCGATTTAATTATCCAATTAAATCCAAAAATTCAAATAAAAATTTATTTGACTTATAAATTCACTTATAAATATTTAAAATTAATTAAATACTCAAATTTTAATTAATAAAAATTCTGGGTCGTTACAATCTTTCCCCCTTAAAAGAATTTCGTCCTCGAAATTATAAGTAAGAAATGTTACAGAATTTATTAACTTTCCAAAATTCATAATTAAACTTCTTACAATAACTTTACTAAGCTTTCAAAATCATACTTAGTTATCTTTTCAAAAACAATTACTATTGTTTAACTTTCAACTTCAAAATTAAAGTTTAAGTTTTCTAAATTTTCCAAATTTTCTCAAATTTTTCTAACGCCTTAAATTTCCGGAAAAATTCGCCATAGTCTCCTTTGCGCGGCTCGATCCGAAAAAAAAATGACAGTATATATATCACAAATATACATCTCATCAAGTAATGAGGCATCCCGAAGGGAAAAAAGTGTAAAAGTACGATATTTAATCCGAGATATGTACCTTATATTTTATTAGCGAGCATATACGGCTAATATAGCGTGAAAGCGAACTCCAAATGCGAAGCAAACGCGATCCACACCTACTAAACACTTAACAAACAACATGAGAATCATGCATATAGACAATAATCTCAATATACAACATATAGCAACATATCAACTATATATGTCACATAGCAAATGCAACAATAGCAATATACATTCAACCATCAACCAACTACATCCAACTAACATCCATAACCAATAATATTCATTCATATTCTCATTAATATTCAATGAAATGGTTTTCAATTTAAATCACATTTGATTTATTTACATTGGATTTACTAACATTCATTCTCAATTCAATTAGTTTACATTACTAATTAAATCCAATTCACTTTCAATTCTATTCAAATTTATTTACTTCTAATTTGAATTCAATTGCATTAGCTTTCAATTTCATTAACACTTAATGAATTTTATACAATCAATCAACAATCATATACCAACCAATGTATATTAATTATAACCAAATTCCTTTGCTTATATTCATTTTGGTTCAACCCATTTAATTCCATTTGGTTTAACATTGAATTGATTAATATTCAATCCATTCTTTCTTTTCAATTACAACAGTTGAATTTCATTTATATAACTCTTAAGTCATATTCCATTTAACATTATTTTCACTTCTTATATATATAAGTTTATTCACAATTGTAATTCACATTAATTATAATTCAACTCTTATAATTCTTTTGCTTATACAATTATTCTTTAATTTAGATTATTCAAACAACTAAACAATCAACTTATATACACTTTAATAATTCTGAAAAATTATTCCTTTATATTCAAAATAAAATCAAGGTAAAATTATTGCATTTACCCAATTTAAAAATATACTATGTCGATTTATCTTGTTTAAGAGTTTAGAAACCCCTATCTACGATAGTTAGCTAGACTAAATCGACGGGAATCTATAAACAATCAACCGATAAGTCAACACAATATAAAACAATTTTATTCACTAACAAATACGCTCTCATAGCTATTATTACACTCAAACTCATTCTAGAGTACTACTGACTCTATCTCTAATGAGTAATACCCTACAGAACCATGGTTGTCGCTTAACCATAAGCTCTGATACCAAATGTAACGCCCCGAAAATTTTCGACTTTCGAAAATTCAACATCGATACTCACTTTATCGACTGCCGAGAATTCGAAGGTCAAAAACCGGAATGTTATGGGTTTTAAAAAGAAGAAAGAAAGAAAAGAAAAAGGTAGAAGAAAATAGAAAGAAGATAGAAAATAGAGGGAAAAGAAGATAGAGCATTTTTAGAAAACAGAGAAACAGAAAACAGAACGGGACAGAAAGGAAACAACAGAACAACATCAGAATCTCACAATTCGCAGCGGAACAACATATTATAATAAATGAATAATCTTTAAACAAAGAACTATATCAGTTATTACATTACATTTCATTTCATTACATCATATCATCAGAGTGTACAACATCATACAACAACAAATAGTGCAGCGAAAAAAAAAATACTATATAAACTAGTAATACGCCATGCCATCCAGCTTGCCTCCAGCAACTCCAGAATATCCAGAATATCCTGATAAACCTAACTCTTAACTGCCCGTGTGGAAATTGGTGGGCACCCAGAGTTTAGGAAGGAAAACAATAAACTCCGAGTCAGTCATGTGACTGGTGTGAGAACTCAAAACAGTTTATTTAACTTTAAAATCAAAATAGAGGAATATTTTTAAATTAATTCGCAATGCTTTTAAAAATGAGACTACCATAAGGCCTCCCGCACACACACACATGCAAACGCAGAATCGGAGGAGATTTCTCCTTATGATAGCCAAAGATGCTTGATACGCATTTAAAATAACATTTGATATTATTACTAGTGCATAGTGTAATAACAAATCATTTCAAAAATAAAGATATAAATCTTAGCCAACATACGACCATTATCGTATGCCTACTATAGCTAACTATGTTCAATAGCAGGTTACCGCCACATTCCATAGCAGGTTATACAACTAAAACCGTACAAGTCACGTATTGTTTCTTTGGATTTCCAACGAATGATCAGGCCAAGGAACTTCCCATTGCCACATGAGAATGCCTCTGGATGGACATCCCCGAGAACCAAACCGGATCTCTACCAACACAAGGCCGGGTTACTCCTAACTGAGTAACAACTGACCGAATATGCCATCCCCCGGTCCTTTGGAACCTTTATCAACCGAGCGCTCGTAATCAATTCACACAATCATAAAGTGTTTTCAACATGAGTAAGTATCTGGGCTCCATACCATGACACCACCCTTTTCCAGAAGGAAATGGACACATCCTAAAGGGTGCTACCCCTCATAACCTTGCTGCTTCTTTCCTGTTTTGACCATTCACGGGGTGTGAGGCTCGACGAATTCACGTCCACAAAAACATACTTTATACAAAAGCCATGCTTTGGGTCAACAAATGATCAACACAATGATCACTAAGATAGACGATCAAATAAATGATCCTATCACAAATAATCAACACAATGATCATTTCAGCATCACTCAGCATGTCACATTACCAAACTGGGAATATATCGCTGATAACTTCAACTATATAACCTCTGAGCTCGTACGTCTCAAAGAAGGGTGTTAAGCAAAGAATAAATTCTCCGCCACCAACAGAAATATATTTGAAAGAAATCGGCTTTATATCTCAAATTGTAATGTCAGGCATACAATCCATACAAGTCTGTCCCGGGCTCGAACAGAACCGAAGGCACTTACAAAGAAGTCCTTGCAATCCGGATATTCACAATCCTGATCGGATTCACCATCACATATGGAGAACTCAATACCGGAGCAACTCGGTGCAGAGTCAATCGATAGTTCATCCTATCACTCTCGCAAATACCGGTCTTCAACACCGATCTTCAAATGCGATTCACAACGACGTAACACATATTCGGAGTGGGTTATACGACCCCATGGTCCTTTCCCGGTTAACCCGAATAGTGAGCGCTTATTCAAAAATAAGTGTGCATTCAAATTCAATCAATTCACATCAAATACCCATTCAAAGGGAAATACTGATAGTCGGTTATTGAACTATTACTGGATATGCACACATCACCAGATTCCAAATAATTTTCCAAATTATTTATTTTCCAAAATATCTTTACTAGATATATAATTTCAACACTTCAAAAATAAATCAATATTTATTTTTAACAAGTTTCACTTTCACATATATATTCCATAATGAATTTATATTTCAAGATATCCATGCATATGCGATTTCAATAATTCATTTCAATTTATCTTCAAAAAAGATAAATTCTAATTATTCACTTCATATTGGAAAACATTTCCATACTTATTTATTCATAAGTAATTCACAAATTCCTTTTATTTTCAACACTTAGAAAATATTCAATATACTTAAATCGAATTAAGTATATAATTCATTCTTTAAGGAAATCATTCTCTTAAACATATTTATTTGGGCCAAAACGAATGTTACGTAAAACATCGTTACGACAACCCAAAATCACTAGTATAGGGATTCGAAATTAAAATAGATATATAAATCCCAATACTATACAAAACATTTCCTTTCGGAAATCATTTACTATAACAACAGTGTTATAGTCCACATTTCCTTTTATTTCTCGAAAACGTCTATTTCAACAATAAATGTTGAAATCTATGGTTTCGAATCTCAACACATTTTAAACCATCGTTAGATCGTTTTAATTCTATTTAAAACATCATATCTAAAACAATTTCTTTAACGTATTATTCACTATTCAAAAACGTGAATATACTACCTTAACAAATTTCATCATTTCTATTCACTTTAACTTAAAGGATTATTCACTGTTCAAAATGTGAATATAACTCTATCTCTAAGTTATAACAATTAACTTATCAAAATAAGTCATTTGCGGATTTATAAAACAACGTTTATAAATTCCGTTTCTATTTATTTATAAAAACTTCCTTTTTATAAATTCCTTTATTAACCTATTCCAGTTTATAACTCAATTATAAACTACAAGTTCATATTATAAGTTAATTACTTATAAAACGATTATTTTACAAAATCGTTCATTTAACTTCCCAAATTATAAATCTTAACTTATAAGATTGTTTATTTATCCAAAATTCATTCTTTCGATAACTTTATAAATTTTATAAACCTATTGCTTATAAAATTTCATTTATAACTTCACAGTTTATAATTTCATAAATTTCATTCATTTAGGAAATTCATTTTCACTACATTCAAACACTTATAAAAACTCGTTTTATAATGTCCATAATTCAATTTATAAATATCCATTTATAAATCTCTTAATATAAATTAATTTATATTATTCTTTTAAACGTCTTTAAATTCCTTTAAAATTTCACCGTTCTCTTGATTTATAAAATAATCAAATTTTATAAATCTTATATTCAAACTTTTAATAATAAACTCAAAAATCCAGTTTAAACTATTTTATAAAATCATTGGTTCATATTTCTCAAAAACCAGCTTTTAACTATATTTCACAAAAACCATAATTTTATAACTTTAAAAATTATAACGTTTATTTATTTATAATGGATCAATTCCAAAAATATAGTATATTTTCAAAAATCACTTTAAAAACATTTCAAAATCCCAAATCTGGGTCCAATGATGCTACACACCAAATAGTCAATCACGACTAACAACGATATCATATATCGATATGATAATCCATCAAATATCAAAATATCTGAAATAAAATAAATACTGTTGAGGAATCCAGTTGGATCCCTCCAACCTGTTTCCTGCATCCAAAAACATTAGCACAATACCAATTTCGCTCCAGTACGAAATTATCGCGGTATATGTTCTTAATAAATATTATCCGCTTAATAACGGCGTAATAGGGTCTCATCCGCTAAACAAAAAATGCGGGAAATCAATAACTGCAATATATACATATGCCAATATATATATATTGATATTATATATAATACCAATTTCACTGTTTATGAAATATTCGCGGTATATGTTTTTAATAAATAACATCCGCTTACTAACGGCGTATAATGTCTATTTTAACAATCAATAGATATCAATCATCATTCAAACATGCATTCAAATATTTTAAATCTAACTATTTAAAATAAAATCGAAACCTATTCGATTGAGTGAGAAATTCTCACCTTGATTTAAATCCGTTTTTAGCTTTTATTTCGAATAAAATTAAACGTGCGTTTAATTTTACCCGAAATTCTCACTAACTCTAAACGACTCCAAACCAACTCCATCGCGTAGTGCACGTCCATACGATTCCAACGCAACTGATTTCGCATTTTTTCGACCTCGTATGAAAAAGTTACGAATTTTTAAAGATCGTACACGATTTCAGATATATAATTCACAACATAAATTAACTTTCTAAACTCACACTCAACATCCACCATCCATCACAGATCCAACGGCTCCCCCCTTTCTTCCTTCTCACGTATTTTCATCCCCAGGCATCAAGAATTTTGGCCGAACCCATCATATAGATTAGGGTTACATAATACTGCAAACACACTCGACTAGAACTCGATCGGGGAACTCCGTTGCGAAGCCCATCACCTCCACCATGTTCGGCCCCCACCCTATGAAGCTCGGCCTCATGTGCTGCGTGGAAATGCGTGCCAAAACTGAAGAGAACGGCCCCCCCCTGACGCCACCACGTTGCTCCGTTTCCGATCTCAACCGTTGATCTTGTAGAGCTTGACGTCCTCTACATCTTTCGTGTTGAACATTCTTGCTAATTGTCGACGGATTGGAAGATATCGAGGAGGAGAGTTGGGTGTTTTCTGGCCATTGAACCCATGGGTGGCGGCTAGGGTTTTGAGTTGTTATTTTTTTTTATTTTTTTTTATTTTTTTTTAATGAAGGGTGTGTGTCTCCTTTTATAGAAAAAGCAAGCGTAAACACTATTCATCCCGGGAATTCCGAACTCTGATTTAGACGCCGTAACCAGCGTACCTAGGGTTTATCCCGCGTTCCGGACACAATGGAAAAGGTTTCGGAAGCTAATTCGGAAGTATGTGCGAGTTATGGCTGAAAACGTTCGATTTAAATTAAACCGATTTAAATCGATTTCTAGGCGTTTTAATTTGTACCGGACAAACGGTAAATTCAATTGACTTGAAATTTGAAACCTTACAATAATATCACATTACGGATCCGATGAAACTGGTTTCGTCGAATTCCGAGACTTTTTGAAAAATGGCTATTTTCACTCGCCAAATTTAAATTAAAAATAAATCGATGCGTTTCGAGCTGCCACGATCAAACGATAACTCCGATTGACACGAAAATTGAAATCCGGTAATAACTAACTATTACGGATCCAATGGAACTGGTTTCGTTCAATTCTGAGACTGTTCAAAAATTGACTATTTTCACTAGTCGATTTAAATATTAAAATATTCAATTTTCACAAATTAACTTTTAATTCGATTTTAAAAGTTCTAAAATATCATTCTAACTTCAATATGATAAAATAAAATTTTACAAATTAATTTCAATCATATTTAACTCAATTTTCAATTATTTCCATAATTTAACATATTAAATTATCGATTTAATTATCCAATTAAATCCAAAAATTCAAATAAAAATTTATTCGACTTATAAATTCACTTATAAATATTTAAAATTAATTAAATACTCAAATTTTAATTAATAAAAATTCTGGGTCGTTACAATCTTTCCCCCTTAAAAGAATTTCGTCCTCGAAATTATAAGTAAGAAAGGTTACAGAATTTATTAACTTTCCAAAATTCATAATTAAACTTCTTACAATAACTTTACTAAGCTTTCAAAATCATACTTAGTTATCTTTTCAAAAACAATTACTATTGTTTAACTTTCAACTTCAAAATTAAAGTTAAAGTTTTCTAAATTTTCCAAATTTTCTCAAATTTTTCTAACGCCTTAAATTTCCGGAAAAATTCGCCATAGTCTCCTTTGCGCGGCTCGATCCAAAAAAAAATGACAGTATATATATCACAAATATACATCTCATCAAGTAATGAGTCATCCCGAAGGGAAAAAAGTGTAAAAGTACGATATTTAATCCGAGATATGTACCTTATATTTTATTAGCGAGCATATACGGCTAATATAGCGTGAAAGCGAACTCCAAATGCGAAGCAAACGCGATCCGCACCTACTAAATACTTAACAAACAACATGAGAATCATGCATATAGACAATAATCTCAATATACAACATATAGCAACATATCAACTATATATGTCACATAGCAAATGCAACAATAGCAATATACATTCAACCATCAACCAACTACATCCAACTAACATCCATAACCAATAATATTCATTCATATTCTCATTAATATTCAATGAAATGGTTTTCAATTTAAATCACATTTGATTTATTTACATTGGATTTACTAACATTCATTCTCAATTCAATTAGTTTACATTACTAATTAAATCCAATTCACTTTCAATTCTATTCAAATTTATTTACTTCTAATTTGAATTCAATTGCATTAGCTTTCAATTTCATTAACACTTAATGAATTTTATACAATCAATCAACAATCATATACCAACCAATGTATATTAATTATAACCAAATTCCTTTGCTTATATTCATTTTGGTTCAACCCATTTAATTCCATTTGGTTTAACATTGAATTGATTAATATTCAATCCATTCTTTCTTTTCAATTACAACAGTTGAATTTCATTTATATAACTCTTAAGTCATATTCCATTTAACATTATTTTCACTTCTTATATATATAAGTTTATTCACAATTGTAATTCACATTAATTATAATTCAACTCTTATAATTCTTTTGCTTATACAATTATTCTTTAATTTAGATTATTCAAACAACTAAACAATCAACTTATATACACTTTAATAATTCTGAAAAATTATTCCTTTATATTCAAAATAAAATCAAGGTAAAATTATTGCATTTACCCAATTTAAAAATATACTATGTCGATTTATCTTGTTTAAGAGTTTAGAAACCCCTATCTACGATAGTTAGCTAGACTAAATCGACGGGAATCTATAAACAATCAACCGATAAGTCAACACAATATAAAACAATTTTATTCACTAACAAATACGCTCTCATAGCTATTATTACACTCAAACTCATTCTAGAGTACTACTGACTCTATCTCTAATGAGTAATACCCTACAGAACCATGGTTGTCGCTTAACCATAAGCTCTGATACCAAATGTAACGCCCCGAAAATTTTCGACTTTCGAAAATTCAACATCGATACTCACTTTATCGACTGCCGAGAATTCGAAGGTCAAAAACCGGAATGTTATGGGTTTTAAAAAGAAGAAAGAAAGAAAAGAAAAAGGTAGAAGAAAATAGAAAGAAGATAGAAAATAGAGGGAAAAGAAGATAGAGCATTTTTAGAAAACAGAGAAACAGAAAACAGAACGGGACAGAAAGGAAACAACAGAACAACATCAGAATCTCACAATTCGCAGCGGAACAACATATTATAATAAATGAATAATCTTTAAACAAAGAACTATATCAGTTATTACATTACATTTCATTTCATTACATCATATCATCAGAGTGTACAACATCATACAACAACAAACAGTGCAGCGGAAAAAAAAATACTATATAAACTAGTAATACGCCATGCCATCCAGCTTGCCTCCAGCAACTCCAGAATATCCAAAATATCCTGATAAACCTAACTCTTAACTGCCCGTGTGGAAATTGGTGGGCACCCAGAGTTTAGGAAGGAAAACAATAAACTCCGAGTCAGTCATGTGACTGGTGTGAGAACTCAAAACAGTTTATTTAACTTTAAAATCAAAATAGAGGAATATTTTTAAATTAATTCGCAATGCTTTTAAAAATGAGACTACCATAAGGCCTCCCGCACACGCACACATGCAAACGCAGAATCGGAGGAGATTTCTCCTTATGATAGCCAAAGATGCTTGATACGCATTTAAAATAACATTTGATATTATTACTAGTGCATAGTGTAATAACAAATCATTTCAAAAATAAAGATATAAATCTTAGCCAACATACGACCATTATCGTATGCCTACTATAGCTAACTATGTTCAATAGCAGGTTACCGCCACATTCCATAGCAGGTTATACAACTAAAACCGTACAAGTCACGTATTGTTTCTTTGGATTTCCAACGAATGATCAGGCCAAGGAACTTCCCATTGCCACATGAGAATGCCTCTGGATGGACATCCCCGAGAACCAAACCGGATCTCTACCAACACAAGGCCGGGTTACTCCTAACTGAGTAACAACTGACCGAATATGCCATCCCCCGGTCCTTTGGAACCTTTATCAACCGAGCGCTCGTAATCAATTCACACAATCATAAAGTGTTTTCAACATGAGTAAGTATCTGGGCTCCATACCATGACACCACCCTTTTCCAGAAGGAAATGGACACATCCTAAAGGGTGCTACCCCTCATAACCTTGCTGCTTCTTTCCTGTTTTGACCATTCACGGGGTGTGAGGCTCGACGAATTCACGTCCACAAAAACATACTTTATACAAAAGCCATGCTTTGGGTCAACAAATGATCAACACAATGATCACTAAGATAGACGATCAAATAAATGATCCTATCACAAATAATCAACACAATGATCATTTCAGCATCACTCAGCATGTCACATTACCAAACTGGGAATATATCGCTGATAACTTCAACTATATAACCTCTGAGCTCGTACGTCTCAAAGAAGGGTGTTAAGCAAAGAATAAATTCTCCGCCACCAACAGAAATATATTTGAAAGAAATCGGCTTTATATCTCAAATTGTAATGTCAGGCATACAATCCATACAAGTCTGTCCCGGGCTCGAACAGAACCGAAGGCACTTACAAAGAAGTCCTTGCAATCCGGATATTCACAATCCTGATCGGATTCACCATCACATATGGAGAACTCAATACCGGAGCAACTCGGTGCAGAGTCAATCGATAGTTCATCCTATCACTCTCGCAAATACCGGTCTTCAACACCGATCTTCAAATGCGATTCACAACGACGTAACACATATTCGGAGTGGGTTATACGACCCCATGGTCCTTTCCCGGTTAACCCGAATAGTGAGCGCTTATTCAAAAATAAGTGTGCATTCAAATTCAATCAATTCACATCAAATACCCATTCAAAGGGAAATACTGATAGTCGGTTATTGAACTATTACTGGATATGCACACATCACCAGATTCCAAATAATTTTCCAAATTATTTATTTTCCAAAATATCTTTACTAGATATATAATTTCAACACTTCAAAAATAAATCAATATTTATTTTTAACAAGTTTCACTTTCACATATATATTCCATAATGAATTTATATTTCAAGATATCCATGCATATGCGATTTCAATAATTCATTTCAATTTATCTTCAAAAAAGATAAATTCTAATTATTCACTTCATATTGGAAAACATTTCCATACTTATTTATTCATAAGTAATTCACAAATTCCTTTTATTTTCAACACTTAGAAAATATTCAATATACTTAAATCGAATTAAGTATATAATTCATTCTTTAAGGAAATCATTCTCTTAAACATATTTATTTGGGCCAAAACGAATGTTACGTAAAACATCGTTACGACAACCCAAAATCACTAGTATAGGGATTCGAAATTAAAATAGATATATAAATCCCAATACTATACAAAACATTTCCTTTCGGAAATCATTTACTATAACAACAGTGTTATAGTCCACATTTCCTTTTATTTCTCGAAAACGTCTATTTCAACAATAAATGTTGAAATCTATGGTTTCGAATCTCAACACATTTTAAACCATCGTTAGATCGTTTTAATTCTATTTAAAACATCATATCTAAAACAATTTCTTTAACGTATTATTCACTATTCAAAAACGTGAATATACTACCTTAACAAATTTCATCATTTCTATTCACTTTAACTTAAAGGATTATTCACTGTTCAAAATGTGAATATAACTCTATCTCTAAGTTATAACAATTAACTTATCAAAATAAGTCATTTGCGGATTTATAAAACAACGTTTATAAATTCCGTTTCTATTTATTTATAAAAACTTCCTTTTTATAAATTCCTTTATTAACCTATTCCAGTTTATAACTCAATTATAAACTACAAGTTCATATTATAAGTTAATTACTTATAAAACGATTATTTTACAAAATCGTTCATTTAACTTCCCAAATTATAAATCTTAACTTATAAGATTGTTTATTTATCCAAAATTCATTCTTTCGATAACTTTATAAATTTTATAAACCTATTGCTTATAAAATTTCATTTATAACTTCACAGTTTATAATTTCATAAATTTCATTCATTTAGGAAATTCATTTTCACTACATTCAAACACTTATAAAAACTCGTTTTATAATGTCCATAATTCAATTTATAAATATCCATTTATAAATCTCTTAATATAAATTAATTTATATTATTCTTTTAAACGTCTTTAAATTCCTTTAAAATTTCACCGTTCTCTTGATTTATAAAATAATCAAATTTTATAAATCTTATATTCAAACTTTTAATAATAAACTCAAAAATCCAGTTTAAACTATTTTATAAAATCATTGGTTCATATTTCTCAAAAACCAGCTTTTAACTATATTTCACAAAAACCATAATTTTATAACTTTAAAAATTATAACGTTTATTTATTTATAATGGATCAATTCCAAAAATATAGTATATTTTCAAAAATCACTTTAAAAACATTTCAAAATCCCAAATCTGGGTCCAATGATGCTACACACCAAATAGTCAATCACGACTAACAACGATATCATATATCGATATGATAATCCATCAAATATCAAAATATCTGAAATAAAATAAATACTGTTGAGGAATCCAGTTGGATCCCTCCAACCTGTTTCCTGCATCCAAAAACATTAGCACAATACCAATTTCGCTCCAGTACGAAATTATCGCGGTATATGTTCTTAATAAATATTATCCGCTTAATAACGGCGTAATAGGGTCTCATCCGCTAAACAAAAAATGCGGGAAATCAATAACTGCAATATATACATATGCCAATATATATATATATTGATATTATATATAATACCAATTTCACTGTTTATGAAATATTCGCGGTATATGTTTTTAATAAATAACATCCGCTTACTAACGGCGTATAATGTCTATTTTAACAATCAATAGATATCAATCATCATTCAAACATGCATTCAAATATTTTAAATCTAACTATTTAAAATAAAATCGAAACCTATTCGATTGAGTGAGAAATTCTCACCTTGATTTAAATCCGTTTTTAGCTTTTATTTCGAATAAAATTAAACGTGCGTTTAATTTTACCCGAAATTCTCACTAACTCTAAACGACTCCAAACCAACTCCATCGCGTAGTGCTCGTCCATACGATTCCAACGCAACTGATTTCGCATTTTTTCGACCTCATATGAAAAAGTTACGAATTTTTAAAGATCGTACACGATTTCAGATATATAATTCACAACATAAATTAACTTTCTAAACTCACACTCAACATCCACCATCCATCACAGATCCAACGGCTCCCCCCTTTCTTCCTTCTCACGTATTTTCATCCCCAGGCATCAAGAATTTTGGCCGAACCCATCATATAGATTAGGGTTACATAATACTGCAAACACACTCGACTAGAACTCGATCGGGGAACTCCGTTGCGAAGCCCATCACCTCCACCATGTTCGGCCCCCACCCTATGAAGCTCGGCCTCATGTGCTGCGTGGAAATGCGTGCCAAAACTGAAGAGAACGGCCCCCCCCCCTGACGCCACCACGTTGCTCCGTTTCCGATCTCAACCGTTGATCTTGTAGAGCTTGACGTCCTCTACATCTTTCGTGTTGAACATTCTTGCTAATTGTCGACGGATTGGAAGATATCGAGGAGGAGAGTTGGGTGTTTTCTGGCCATTGAACCCATGGGTGGCGGCTAGGGTTTTGAGTTGTTATTTTTTTTTTAATGAAGGGTGTGTGTCTCCTTTTATAGAAAAAGCAAGCGTAAACACTATTCATCCCAGGAATTCCGAACTCCGATTTAGACGCCGTAACCAGCGTACCTAGGGTTTATCCCGCGTTCCGGACACAATGGAACAGGTTTCGGAAGCTAATTCGGAAGTATGTGCGAGTTATGGCTGAAAACGTTCGATTTAAATTAAACCGATTTAAATCGATTTCTAGGCGTTTTAATTTGTACCGGACAAACGGTAAATCCAATTGACTTGAAATTTGAAACCTTACAATAATATCACATTACGGATCCGATGAAACTGGTTTCGTCGAATTCCGAGACTTTTTGAAAAATGGCTATTTTCACTCGCCAAATTTAAATTAAAAATAAATCGATGCGTTTCGAGCTGCCACGATCAAACGATAACTCCGATTGACACGAAAATTGAAATCCGGTAATAACTAACTATTACGGATCCAATGGAACTGGTTTCGTTCAATTCTGAGACTGTTCAAAAATTGACTATTTTCACTAGTCGATTTAAATATTAAAATATTCAATTTTCACAAATTAACTTTTAATTCGATTTTAAAAGTTCTAAAATATCATTCTAACTTCAATATGATAAAATAAAATTTTACAAATTAATTTCAATCATATTTAACTCAATTTTCAATTATTTCCATAATTTAACATATTAAATTATCGATTTAATTATCCAATTAAATCCAAAAATTCAAATAAAAATTTATTCGACTTATAAATTCACTTATAAATATTTAAAATTAATTAAATACTCAAATTTTAATTAATAAAAATTCTGGGTCGTTACACTTTGAACACAAATTCCCGTTGATTCGTGAAGCTACTCGCGATCTTGACCGTTGATATTAAAGATCTCATCGAGCTCTTCAAGATTGTAGTTGAGAGTTTCTGACGATTGTTGATGGATTGAGAGATCGGAGGGGAATAACGTGGGAGATTTCTGGCCGTGGGTTTCTATGGAGGCGGCTGCGTATAACTAGGGTTTTGTTTTTTTTTCTTTTACTTTTGTGAATTTATGGGCTATTTATAGGAAATTTTTGAACACTATTCATTCCGGAAATTCCGAACTCCGATTCACGCGCCGTAACCAGTGTATCTAGGGTTTACCCCGCGTTCCGGACACAATGGAACAGGTTTCGAAAGCTAATTCGATCATCTGTGCGAGTTATGGCAATAAACGTTCAATTTAAATTAAACCGATTTAAACGATTTTCTAGGCGTTTTAATTCGTACCGGACAAACGGTAAATCCAATCAACACGAAATTTGAAACCATACAATAATATCATATTACGGATCCGATGAAACTGGTTTCGTCGAAATCCGAGACTTTTTGAAAAATGGCTATTTTAACTCGCTAAATTAATATTAAAAATAATTTCGATGCGTTTCGAGCTGCCACGATCAAACGATAACTCTGATTGACACGAAAATTGAAATTCGGTAATAACTAACTATTACGGATCCAATGGAACTGGTTTCGTCCAATTCTGAGACTGTTCAAAAATTGACTATTTTCACTAGTCGATTTAATATTAAAATATTAAATTTTCACAAATTAACTTTTAATTCAATTTTAAAAGTTCTAAAATATCATTCTAACTTCAATATGATAAAATAAAATTTTACAAATCATTTTTAATCATATTTAACTCAATTTTTAATTATTTCTGAATTTCCAACTATTTAATTATCGATTTAATTATCCAATTAAATCCAATTATTCGAAATAAAATTTATTCGACTTATAAATTTCACTTATTTATATTTAAAATTAATTAAATATTCGAATTTTAAATAATTAAAATTCTGGGTCGTTACATGGGTTCATGAAGAAATATGCATGCACAAAGAATATAAAGGAATGATGATGGAAATAATTCAAAGTGGAGATCATGGAGGACCCCACCTACCCACCTACCTTAATGTACAAATTAAAGGCTAATGCACATGCTTTTGCAGTTAATGGTTTCATGTACACTTAATGGGGGATTAAAACATGTTAATGATTACTTGGCCTCCACACTTCCTAAGGGGCATTTTGGGCATTCCCCAAAATGTGAATTAGGATTTTAAAACTTGTATATATACCCCTTATGTTTCATGTAATATCTCTTCTCTTAGTCCCTCTTAGGCCTCCTCTCTTCCTCTTCCTCTTCCTCTTCATTAGTTTAGATCAAATAAAAGAAAGCTCTCTTTCTCTTTTCATGGCTACTTAGCCATTTTTATTTTCATGTAATTTTCTTTTATTTTATGTTATTAATACATGCTCTTTCCTTTTACATGCCTCTTTTTTATGTTGTAGTGTAGATCTCTTTTCTTTTATGCAAGTTAGTTAGCTTATCTTTTCATTTTTCTCTCTTTTTCCTCTTCATTTTGCTTTCATGTTGTTAGCTACATTTGTTAATAAAATGACAAATATGAGAAGCTAAACCCCTTCAATTTAGGGGTAATGAAGCTCTCTAATTAATGTAGCTTCAACATTTTGTTAATTCATGCTCTCTTTTTGTGCTTAATGATGATGATAGAAGCGGTTTTATTTGTTGTTTTTGCTTTGAATTTGATAGTCTATATTGTTGACACCAAATAGGCTATGCTTAAACAATCACTAACACAAATGTCTCTTCATCAATATATGATTATGACATAAGAAAGTGATTTGGAATTAAAATTTGATGGTCTATGTTTCTAATCAATAGTTAATAGGCCATACTTAAAATAGATTTATTTTCATTTTCTTTGTCAAGTTTCATGAAAGTTAGTAAGTGTTTTAAGGGGTGTGTTATAGTTTGATGACTTATGTTGGCTAATTAATAGCTCAAATATGTCATACTTATGATAAACACATCAATTAAAACACTAATGACCATAAAAGAGAGATCATGATTTCATATGTTGAACTACATGATCTAGAGAGTGGACTTATTCTCTAAATTGTCATTTAACTGTCATATTTGCATTTCTTTTCTTTTTGTTAGTTAGTTCATTTTTTCATTTTCTAGCTTAAACACACTCTCGACTTTGGTATAATTTGATTGAGTAGGAATTTTAAAATCATCAATTCCCTGCGGATCGACTCGTATTCGCCACGTGCTACATTTGTACACCGTGCGCTTGCGGTTATTTTTAATTTAAATTCATTCGACGGTTTTCTAAACCGATAGAATTTCGTCGACGAACAAGTTTTTGGCGCCGTTGCCGGGGAGTTGTTTTGATTTTAATTTTCTACTCTTCGAATTATTTTTGTTTGATTTTTGTGTGTGTTTGTATTTAAAAAAAAACATTTGTTGTGTGTCTTTGTGTGAATATTGCTTTCATTTGTTTATGTTCGTTGTGTGCTTGTTTTCGATTTGCAATTCATATTCTAAAAAAAAATACAAAATTTCAAAAACAAAAAAAAAAACATTTTATTTCCATTTCATTTACACTTTGCATTTCATTTTACAATCTCTGTTTTCACTTTACAATTTCAGTTTACAATTCTGCTGTTGTGTGCCTCTCTGTTCATTACTGCTGCCTCACTTCACCACTTCTATTTCCAATCAACCTTCTCAAACCGTCCTAACATACATTACCCTTCAACTGTTTCCACATCATAGCATTACTTCAATCAAATACCCACAAGAAAATCAACCACCACTACAGCCTGCTCTCCAGCACATCCCACCACTAACATACTACTCCTTCCCATCATCAAACTATCACCAAAAACTTGTTCGTCGACGAAATTCTATCGGTTTAGAAAACCGTCGAACGAATTTAAATTAAAAATAACTGTAAGCGCACGGTGTACGTATGTAGCACGTGGCAAATACGGGTCGATCCGCAGGGAATTGATGATTTTAAAATTCCTACTCAATCAAATTATACCAAAGTCGAGAGTGTGTTTAAGCTAGAAAATGAGAAAATGAACTAACTAACAAAAAGAAAAGAAATGCAAATCTGACAGTTAAATGACAATTTAGAGAATAAGTCCACTCTCTAGATCATGTAGTTCAACACATGAAATCATGATCTCTCTTTTATGGTCATTAGTGTTTTAATTGATGTGTTTATCATAAGTATGACATATTTGAGCTATTAATTAGCCAACATAAGTCATCAAACTATAACACACCCCTTAAAACACTTACTAACTTTCATGAAACTTGACAAAGAAAATGAAAATGAAATCTATTTTAAGTATGGCCTATTAACTATTGATTAGAAATATAGACCATCAAATTTTAATTTCAAATCACTTTCTTATGCCATAATCATATATTGATGAAGAGACATTTGTGTTAGTGATTGTTTAAGCATAGCCTATTTGGTGTCAACAATATGGACTATCAAATTCAAAGCAAAAACAACAAATAAAACCACTTTTATCATCGTCATTAAGCACAAAAAGAGAGCATGAATTAACAAAATGTTGAAGCTACATTAATTAGAGAGCTTCATTACCCCTAAATTAAAGGGGTTTAGCTTCTCATATTTGTCATTTTATTAACAAATGTAGCTAACAACATGAAAGCAAAATGAAGAGGAAAAAGAGAGCAAAATGAAAAGATAAGCTAACTAACTTGCATAAAAGAAAAGAGATCTACACTACAACATAAAAAAGAGGCATGTAAAAGGAAAGAGCATGTATTAATAACAAAAAAAAGGAATATTACATGAAAATAAAAATGTCTAAGTAGCCATGAAAAGAGAAAGAGAGCTTTCTTTTAAATGATCTAAACTAATGAAGAGGAAGAGGAAGAGAGGAGGCCTAAGAGGGACTAAGAGAAGAGATATTACACGAAACATAAGGGGTATATATACAAGTTTTAAAACCCTAATTCACATTTTGGGGAATGCCCAAAATGCCCCTTAGGAAGTGTGGAGGCCAAGTAATCATTAACATGTCTTAATCCCCCATTAAGTGTACATGAAACCATTAACTCCAAAAGCATGTGCATTAGCCTTTAATTTGTACATTAAGGTTGGTGGGTAGGTGGGGTCCTCCATGATCTCCACTTGGAATTATTTCCATCTTCATTCCTTTATGTTCTTTGTGCATGCATATTTCTTCATGAACCCACTAATATGAGAAGCTAAATTCCTACAAAATAATATAGAAATTTCCAATTAAATTCTCTCAAATTAATATACGCACACAAATGACCATTTTGCCCTTATACGAAGATGAATATATGAAAATTTGGAATTAATATGAATTTTGGTTAAAACAAGTTAAAATACCCAATATGATCATTTATTTAATTTATATAGAATAAATATGGTGGTAAAAATATGCACATTTACGTGCACATCAAATACCCCCACACTTATCTTTTTATTCGTCCTCGAATAAACTAAAACTAAGATAAATCCTTTTTCGTAGGAAGCACGATTGCATTGAGCGTATGCAACAAGCCGTTAAACCTCTGAGTGTCCCCAGTAGGACGAGTGTTGTCTCGTGAGGGTTTTCAGCGGATACTACCCACAAAATCCAAATGCAGGATGAAAATATTTACAAAATGCAAGATTTATTTACAAAGAGATGAATGCAAGTTTTTGAAATATTTACAAAATTAAGGATTTTTTTTTAAATCGACACAAATAAGTTAAATATTGGTTTTGGATATTATCTTGAAAATTTTGAGTCATTTACTTGTCAAATTTCCAACAAAAATCAAGTTATCATAACAAATAGACAGTAGTTTAACTTGTTGTTTCGGTTGATAACAAAGTGTAATTATAAAATGGATCCTTAGTTGATTATCAAAGTTTATGAAAGTGGTATTTTCATTTCTTTTCAATAACAAATCAAATCAACTAAGTAAAAATAGTGCTAGGATTTCAATTGCTTGCTCTCTCATTATTTGCTAGAAAAATTACACACCTAGCTCAGGTAAACTGAAGCAAGATATACCACCCATGCACTGCCTTTCGGGCTAATGCGAGGGGAGTACAGAGCATGGCGAGTGCACACACTTTCGTGCATACACCTATCTAACGTAGGTGGTTTTTATTAAGTCTGTTTTTTACATGTGTTCCATACATGCATAACCGTGAGGACTTTTAAATGAGCATGAAAACACATAATCAAAGATTCCAAGTAATTCACCCATGCATAACCGTGAGGACTTTTAAATTAGAGTGAATACTTGGATGCTATTATTTTTTATTTTTATATTTTTTTTAAAAGAGAGAGAGTTTTGCAAAATCATCTTAGCACAATTTAACTTAGAAGGCAAAAAAAATGTTATATCCTTTACTTTAAATCAACCACTTTTTTAAAACAAAGATTTTCAATTAGGATGTACTTCATAATTAACACGTATGAATCTTCCTATATACTAGTTAAACCATTATTGTCTGTAATCAAACTTCATTTTTATTTTTGTTATGACAAATAAATTTTTAAAAATTTCAATTTAATAATCCAAAACCATATATTTATCTTAGTGTTTCTTTAAAAATAAATCAAAAGAAAATTTGTTTTTGTGATTTTTTTTGAAATTTTAAAGCAAAAATAAACCAAAAAAATAATTAAAGATGACTTGTGAACTTGTAGATGTATATATTGGACTTTTATGGCCATCGACCAGGCCTGTTGGTCGGACTATTTTAAGTTTTTTATGCATTATATTGTTGTGCGGCCTTGCGCCGCATGTCGTTTTTAATCAAAAAGGTAATTAATTTAAAATATATTAAATAAAAAAACCTTAAATGATAGGTTATATGATAGTAATTATAATCTACTGTAAGCACGATAAATTTATAATATTAAAAATAATATATTATTTTAAATATTCCTAGTCAATATGTTTCGAGACATGATATCGATACATCCATAGAGACTAAAGTACATAACACTCTTCAAATTTTGGATGGTGTATTATTCATGCCCACCGAGGGCAAGGAGTTATACGTTGTAACATCCCGATATTTTCAACCATCGCATCCGAACATGTCGGACTTGAATTGCTCAAAATATCAGATTGTTAATTTATATTTGGTAAAACTTAGCATATACAGTAAATAAAATAACCACAGAATCACAGACATAGAGTAATATAACAATAAGTAGTGGAAAAAAAGAATAGTAGTTCATGAAGCTACTATATATATAAAAGAGTTAAAACACGATACAACAGAAGTCTCGAATGCACAGAAGTCTCAATACAATAGTCACTAACAAAATCTGAATATATCACTAGAGTCAACTGAATAACTGAAAGCTGAATAGATGGATGGATCTCCAAGCGAAGCTCCAACTTCAAAAAGGAGTCTCTAATGCTGTGTCATTCAGTCTGACCCAAGCGTAAGGCAAAAACACAAAACACTAAAGTCAGGATTAACATTCTTATATCCATAAATCCAACTCAAGTGAAATAACAACTAAAATACAAGTAACTCAAAGGATGTTTGGGATAACCATCCTCTAAGGGTCCGTTGTAACGACCCAGAATTTTTATTAATTTAAATTTGAATATTTAATTAATTTTAAATATAAATAAGTGAAATTTATAAGTCGAATAATTTTATTTTGAATTATTGGATTTAATTGGATAATTAAATCGATAATTTAATATGTTAAATTATGGAAATAATTGAAAATTGAGTTAAATATGATTGAAAATGATTTGTAAAATTTTATTTTATCATATTGGAGTTAGAATGATATTTTAGAACTTTTAAAATCGAATTAAAAGTTAATTTGTGAAAATTGAATATTTTAATATTAAAATCGACTAGTGAAAATAGTCAATTTTTGAACAGTCTCAGAATTGAAAGAAACCAGTTCCATTGGATCTGTAATAGTTAGTTATTACCGGATTTCAATTTTCGTGTCAATCGGAGTTATCGTTTGATCGTGGCAGCTCGAAACGCATCGAATTATTTTTAATTTAAATTTGACGAGTGAAAATAGCCATTTTTCAAAAAGTCTCGGATTTCGACGAAACCAGTTTCATCGGATCCGTAATGTGATATTATTGTAAGGTTTCAAATTTCAAGTCAATTGGATTTACCGTTTGTCCGGTACAAATTAAAACGCCTAGAAATCGATTTAAATCGGTTTAATTTAAATTGAGCGTTTGCAGCCATAACTCGCACAGATGTCCGAATTAGCTTTCGAAACCTATTCCATTGTGTCCGGAACGCGGGATAAACCCTAGGAATGTCAGTTTCGGCGCGTAAATCGGAGTTCGGAATTTCCGGATGAATAGTGTCGAACGAAACTCTATAAATACACCCACCACCTTCATAAATTTGATAAAAAAAATAACTAAAACCCTAATTTTCTAACCCTAGCCGCCACATTATAAACCAATGGCCAGAAATGTTCCAACTTCTTCCCTCTAGATCTTCCAATCCGTCAACAATTAGAGGAAGTTGTCAACATGAAAGTTGGAGAGGGGAGTGAGAGCTACGATGTGAACGGTGGAGATCGTGTTTGGTGTCGTGTGGGGGGAGTTATGGGGCCGCGTGCGTGGGCTGTGCACATACGTGCGCGAGCATCAGGTGGTGACCGAACTTCAGGTGGTTGGGGGCGAGTGTTGTGGTGGTCGAGTGCTTCGCGATGGCTGTAGTTTGATCGAGTATAGTCGAGTATTGGTGGAGAACTATTTAACCCTAGTTTTCATTGTTGGGTTCGGTTCTATGAGGAGTTGCCTGGAGATGGAAACGTAGGAGAAGATGATAGTAAGGGACGGTGGAGATGCAATGGAGATAGATCTTGTGGCTGTGATTTGGAGAAGGTTGAAAAGTTATAAGTTATGTTGTAATTTAGTTAATTAAAATCGTGTAATCTTATAAAAATCATAACTTTTTCATACGAGGTCAAAAAAATGCAAACTCAGTTGCGTTGGAATCGTATGGACGAGCACTACGCGATGGAGTTGGTTTGGAGTCGTTTGGAGTTAGTGAGAATTTTGGGTAAAATTAAACGTCCGTTTAATTTTATTCGAAATAAATCGCTAAAACGGAAATTAAAATCAAGGTGAGAACTTCTCACTCAATCGAATTAGTTTCGATTTTATTTTAAATAGTTAGATTTAAAATATTTGAATGCATGTTTGAATGATGATTGATATCTATTGATTGTTAAAATAGACATTATACGCCGTTAGTAAGCGGATGTTATTTAATAAAAACATATACCGCGAATATTTCATAAACAGTGAAATTGGTATTATATATAATATCAATATATATATATTGGCATATGTATATATTGCAGTTGTTGATTTCCCGTATTTTTTAGCGGATGAGACCCTATTACGCCGTTATTAAGCGGATAATATTTAATAAGAACATATACCGCGATAATTTCGTACTGGAGCGAAATTGGTATTGTGCTAATGTTTGTGGATGCAGGAAAACAGGTTGGAGGGATCCAACTGGATTCCTCAACAGTTTTTATTTGATTTCAGATATTTTGATATTTGATGGATTATCATATCGATATATGATATCGTTGTTGTCGTGATTGACTATTTGATGTGTAGCATCATTGGACCCAAATTTTGGGATTTTAAAAGGGTTTTTAAAGTGATTTTTGAAAAGATAAAATATTTTTGGAATTGATCCATTATAAATAAATGGACGTTATAATTTTTAAAGTTGTAAAAATTATAATTTTTGAGAAATACGGTTAAAAGTTGATTTTTGAGAAATATGAATTAATGACTTTATAAAATAGTTTAAACTGGGATTTTTGAATTTATTGTGAAAAGTTTAAATATAGGATTTATAAAATTTGATTATTTTATAAATCAAAAATGATGAAATCATAAAGAAGGGTAAAGACGTTTAAAGAATAATAATAAATTGATTTATATTAAAGATTTATAAATCGATATTTATAAATTAATAAAACGTTGGAATTATAAAACGAGCTTTTATAAGTGTTGAATATGAATTGTGAATGAATTTCATAACTTAATGAAATTTATAGAATTATAAACTGTGAAGTTATAAATGGAATTTTTAAACAGTAGGTTTATAAAATTTGTGAAATTATCAAAAGAATGGATTTTTGCAGAAATACATGAATCTTATAGGTTATAAGATTTATAATTATGAAGTTTAAAAGAACGATTTTATAAAATAATCGTTTTATAAGCATTTGACTTATAATATGAACCTTTAGTTTATAATTGAGTTATAAATCGAATAGGTTAATAAAGGAGATTTATAAAGGAAATAGTTATGAAATAAATAGAAATGGAATTTATAAACGTTGTTTTATAAATTCGCAAAAGACTTATTTTGATAAGTAAATGGTTATAACTTATTTATGGAGTTATATTCACATTTTTGACTGTGAATAATCCTTTAAAATGAAATGTATAAAATAATGAAATGTGTTAACGTAGTATATTCACGTTTTTGAATAGTGAATAATATGTTAAAGAAATTGTTTTGAATGTGATATTTTAAACAGAATTAAAACGATCTAACGATGTTTTAAATGCATGGAGATTCGAAACCATGGATTTCAACATTTATTGTTGAAATAGACGTTTTCGAGAAATAAAAGGAAATGGTGGACTATAACACTGTTGTTATAGTAAATGATTCCGAAAGGAAATGTTTTGTATAGTATTGGGATTTATATATCTATTTTAAATTTCGAATCCCTATACTAGTGATTTTGGGTTGTCGTAACGATGTTTTACGTAACATTCGTTTTGGCCTAAATAAATATGTTTAAGAGAATGATTTCCTTAAAGAATGAAATATATACTTAATTTCGATTGAAGTATATTGAATATTTTCCAAGTGTTGAAAATAAATAAAATTTGTGAATTACTTATTAAATAAGTATGGAAATGTTTTCCAATAAAAAGTGAATATTTTGAGAATTTATCTTTCGGAAGATAAATTGAAAATGGATAATTGAAATCGTATATGCATGAATATTTTGGAATATGAATTCACTATTGAATTTATGAAAGAAAGTGGAAATTCGTATAAAAATAAATGTTGATTTATTTTTGAGGTATTGAAATTTAATATCTAGTGAAGATATTTTGGAAAATAAATAATTTGGAAAATTATTTGGAAACTGGTGATGTGTGCATATCAATTGATAGTTCAATAGCCGACTATCAATATTTCCCTTTGAATGGGTAATTGATGTGATTTGTTTAAATGTAAATGCCACACTTATTTTTGAATAAGCGCTCACTATTCGGGTTAACCGGGAAAGGACCATGGGGTCGTATAACCCATTCCGAATATGTGATACGTCGTTGTGAATTGCATTGAAGATCGGTGTTGAAGACCTGGTATTTGCGAAAGCGATAGGATGACCTGTCGATTGACTCTGCACCGAGTAGCTACGGTATTGAGTTCTCCATATGTGATGGTGAATCCGATCAGGATTGTGAATATCTGGATTGCAAGGACTTCTTTGTAAGTGCCTTCGGTTTTGTTCGAGCCCGGAACAGACTTGTATGGATTGTATGTCTGACATTACAAGTTGAGATATAAAGCCGATTTCTTTCAAATATATTTCTGTTGGTGGCGGAGAATTTATTCTTTTAGCTTAACACCCTTCTCTGAGACGTACGTGCTCAGAGGTTATATAGTTGAAGTTATCAGCGATATATTCCCAATTTGGTAATGTGACATGCTGAGTGTAGCTGTAAATGATCATTGTGTTGATTATTTGTGATAGGATCGTTTATTTGATCGTCTATCCTTGTGATCATTGTGTTGATCATTTGTTGACCCAAAGCATTGCTTTTGTATAAAGTATGTTTTTGTGGACGTGACTTCGTCGAGCTTCACACCCCGTGAATGGTCAAAACAGGAAAGAAGCAGCAAGGTTATGAGGGGTAGCACCCTTTAGGATGTGTCCATTTCCTTCTGGAAAAGGGTGGTATCATGGTATGGAGCCCAGATACTTACTCATGTTGAAAACACTTTGTTATGATTGTGTGAATCGATTACGAGCGCTCGGTGAAAAGGTCCCAAAGGACCGGGGGATGGCATATTCGGTCAGTTGTTACTCAGTTAGGGGTAACCCGGCCTTGTGTTGGTAGAGATCCGGTTTGGTTCTCGGGGATGTCCATCCAGAGGCATTCTCATGTGGCAATGGGAAGTTCCTTGGCCTGATCATTCGTTGGAAATCCAAAGAAACAATACGATCTTGTACGGTATTAGTTGTAGAACCTATCATTCACTTATGGTGTCGCAACACTGTTTGGATGGTAGCTATAGTAGGCATACGATAATGGTCGTATGTTGGCTAAGATTTATATTCTACTTTCGAAATGAATTTTTCCTACGCTATACACTAATAATAATATCAAATGTTATTTTAAATGCGTATCAAGCATCTTTGACTATAATAAGGAGAAATCTCCTCCGATTCTGCGTTTGCATTGTGTGTGTGTGCGGGAGGCCTTATGGTAGTCTCATTTTTAAAAGCATTGCGAATTGAATTTAAAATATTCTTCTATTTTGATTTTAAAGTTAAATAAACTGTTTTGAGTTCTCACACCAGTCACATGACTGACTCGGAGTTTATTGTTTTCCTTCCTAAACTCTGGGTGCCCACCAATTTCCACACGGGCAGTTAAGAGTTAGGTTAATCAGGATATTCTGGATATTCTGGAGTTGCTGGAGGCAAGCTAGATGGCATGGCGTATTATTAGTATATAGTATTTCTTTTCCGATGTTTGTTGATGTATGATGTTGTACACTCTGATGATATGATGTAATGAAATGTAATGTATAAAATGTAATAACTGATAGTTCTTTGTTTAAAGATTATTCATTTATTATTATATGTTGTTCCGCTGCGAATTGTGAGATTCTGATGTTGTTTTCCTTTCTGTTCCGTTCTATTCTATTTTTCTTTTCCCTTCTCTCTATTTAAAAATTTTCTATTATCTTTCCTCTCTATTTTCTACCTTCTTCTCTCTTCTTTCTTCTTCCTTTTTCTTAAATTCTTTTTCTTAAACCATAACATTTCGGGTTTTTGGCCTTCGATTTCTCGGCAGTCGAAAAAGTGAGTATCGATGTTGAATTTTCGAAAGTCGGAAATTCCCATTTGTTACATTTGGTATCAGAGCTTATGGTTAAGCGACAACCATAGTTCTGTTGGGTATTTCTCATTAGAGATAGAGTCAGTAGTACTCTAGATTGAGTTTGAGTGTAATAATAGCTATGAGAGCGTATTTGTTAGTGAATATATAAAATTGTTTTATATTGTGATGATTGGTTTATTGAGTGACATATGAACTTTCGTCAGCGTGGTCCGCAAGACTATGCCGAAGGGGTTTCTAAACACTTGAATAGAACAATTCGACACAATATTGTTTTTAAATTGAGTAAATGAAATAATTTTACCTTGATTATATTTTATATATAAAGAAATAATTTTTCAGAATTATTAAAGTGTATGTAAGTTGATTGTTAGGTTGTTTGAATAATCTAAATTAAAGAATAATTGTATAAGTAAAAGAATTATAAGAATTGAATTATAATTGAAGTGATATACAATTGTGAAATAAACTTATATATATATATAAGAAGTGAAACGATATGAATATATTTATGAATATGAGTTGTAAATAAAAGTGATAGATATGAACTTGAGTACATGAATGAAATTCAACTCTTGTAATTGAATTGAATGAATGGATTGAATATTAATCAATTGAATGTAAATTTAGTTGATATGGAATAATGAATATAAATGTTAATTCATTGAAATCTAATGCTATTAGAAGTTGAATAAAATTGAATGAAAATGAATATAAGCAAAGGAATTTGATTGTAATTAATATACTTTGGTTGTTATATGATTGTTAGTGATTGTATATAATTCATTAAGTGTTAATGAAATTGAAAGCTATGAAATTAAATTCAAATTGAAAGTAAATAAATTTGAATAGAATTGAATGGAATTGAATTTGATTTGGAAGTGAACCAACTTGAATGAAAATTAGTAAATAATAACTAATTGAATTGAGAAGGAATGTTGATAAAATCCAATGTGAATGAATCAAATATGATTTAAATTGAAAACCTATTTCATTGTATATAAATGAATATTATTGGTTATGAATGTTAGTTGGATGATAATTGGTTGATGGTTGAATATATATTGCATTTGTGGTTTAGTTGCATTTGCTATGTGACATATATAGTTGATATGTTGCTATATGTTGTATATTGATATTACTTTCATATATGCATGATTCTCATGTTGTTTGTTGAGTGATTAGTAGGTGCGGATCGCGTTTGCTTCGCATTTGGAGCTCGCTTTCGCGCTATATTAGCCGTATATGCTCGCTAATAAAATATAAGGTACATATCTCGGATTAAATATCGTACTTTTACACTTTTTTCCCTGCGGGATGCCTCATTACTTGATGAGATGTATATTTGTGATATATATACTGTCATTTTTTTTCCGGATCGAGCCGCGCAAAGGAGACCATGGCGAATTTTTCCGGAAATTTAAGGCGTTAGAAAAATTTGAGAAAATGGGAAAATTTTGAAAACTTTAACTTTGATTTTGGAAATGAAAGTTAAACAATAGTAATTGTTTTTGAAAAGATAACTAAGTATGATTTGAAAACTTAGTAAAATATTGTAAGAAGTTTAATTATGGATTTTGGAAAGTTAATAGATTCTGTAACTTTTCTTACTTGTAATTTCGAGGACGAAATTCTTTTAAGTGGGGAAGATTGTAACGACCCAGAATTTTTATTAATTTAAATTTGAATATTTAATTAATTTTAAATATAAATAAGTGAAATTTATAAGTCGAATAATTTTATTTTGAATTATTGGATTTAATTGGATAATTAAATCGATAATTTAATATGTTAAATTATGGAAATAATTGAAAATTGAGTTAAATATGATTGAAAATGATTTGTAAAATTTTATTTTATCATATTGGAGTTAGAATGATATTTTAGAACTTTTAAAATCGAATTAAAAGTTAATTTGTGAAAATTGAATATTTTAATTTTAAAATCGACTAGTGAAAATAGTCAATTTTTGAATAGTCTCAGAATTGAACGAAACCAGTTCCATTGGATCCGTAATAGTTAGTTATTACCGGATTTCAATTTTCGTGTCAATCGGAGTTATCGTTTGATCGTAGCAGCTCGAAACGCATCGAATTATTTTTAATTTAAATTTGACGAGTGAAAATAGCCATTTTTCAAAAAGTCTCGGATTTCGACGAAACCAGTTTCATCGGATCCGTAATGTGATATTATTGTAAGGTTTCAAATTTCAAGTCAATTGGATTTACCGTTTGTCCGGTACAAATTAAAACGCCTAGAAATCGATTTAAATCGGTTTAATTTAAATTGAGCGTTTGCAGCCATAACTCGCACAGATGTCCGAATTAGCTTTCGAAACCTGTTCCATTGTGTCCGGAACGCGGGATAAACCCTAGGAATGTCAGTTTCGGCGCGTAAATCGGAGTTCGGAATTTCCGGATGAATAGTGTCGAACGAAACTCTATAAATACACCCACCACCTTCATAAATTTGATAAAAAAAATAACTAAAACCCTAATTTTCTAACCCTAGCCGCCACATTATAAACCAATGGCCAGAAATGTTCCAACTTCTTCCCTCTAGATCTTCCAATCCGTCAACAATTAGAGGAAGTTGTCAACATGAAAGTTGGAGAGGGGAGTGAGAGCTACGATGTGAACGGTGGAGATCGTGTTTGGTGTCGTGTGGGGGGAGTTATGGGGCCGCGTGCGTGGGCTGTGCACATACGTGCGCGAGCATCAGGTGGTGACCGAACTTCAGGTGGTTGGGGGCGAGTGTTGTGGTGGTCGAGTGCTTCGCGATGGCTGTAGTTTGATCGAGTATAGTCGAGTATTGGTGGAGAACTATTTAACCCTAGTTTTCATTGTTGGGTTCGGTTCTATGAGGAGTTGCCTGGAGATGGAAACGTAGGAGAAGATGATAGTAAGGGACGGTGGAGATGCAATGGAGATAGATCTTGTGGCTGTGATTTGGAGAAGGTTGAAAAGTTATAAGTTATGTTGTAATTTAGTTAATTAAAATCGTGTAATCTTATAAAAATCATAACTTTTTCATACGAGGTCGAAAAAATGCAAACTCGGTTGCGTTGGAATCGTATGGACGAGCACTACGCGATGGAGTTGGTTTGGAGTCGTTTGGAGTTAGTGAGAATTTTGGGTAAAATTAAACGTCCGTTTAATTTTATTCGAAATAAATCGCTAAAACGGAAATTAAAATCAAGGTGAGAACTTCTCACTCAATCGAATTAGTTTCGATTTTATTTTAAATAGTTAGATTTAAAATATTTGAATGCATGTTGAATGATGATTGATATCTATTGATTGTTAAAATAGACATTATACGCCGTTAGTAAGCGGATGTTATTTAATAAAAACATATACCGTGAATATTTCATAAATAGTGAAATTGGTATTATATATAATATCAATATATATATATTGACATATGTATATATTGCAGTTGTTGATTTCCCGTATTTTTTAGCGGATGAGACCCTATTACGCCGTTATTAAGCGGATAATATTTAATAAGAACATATACCGCGATAATTTCGTACTGGAGCGAAATTGGTATTGTGCTAATGTTTGTGAATGCAGAAAAACAGGTTGGAGGGATCCAACTGGATTCCTCAATAGTTTTTATTTGATTTCAGATATTTTGATATTTGATGGATTATCATATCGATATATGATATCGTTGTTGTCGTGATTGACTATTTGATGTGTAGCATCATTGGACCCTAATTTTGGGATTTTAAAAGGGTTTTTAAAGTGATTTTTGAAAAGATAAAATATTTTTGGAATTAATCCATTATAAATAAATGAACGTTATAATTTTTAAAGTTGTAAAAATTATAATTTTTGAGAAATACGGTTAAAAGTTGATTTTTGAGAAATATGAATTAATGACTTTATAAAATAGTTTAAACTGGGATTTTTGAATTTATTGTGAAAAGTTTAAATATAGGATTTATAAAATTTGATTATTTTATAAATCAAAAATGATGAAATCATAAAGAAGGGTAAAGACGTTTAAAGAATAATAATAAATTGATTTATATTAAAGATTTATAAATCGATATTTATAAATTAATAAAACGTTGGAATTATAAAACGAGCTTTTATAAGTGTTGAATATGAATTGTGAATGAATTTCATAACTTAATGAAATTTATAGAATTATAAACTGTGAAGTTATAAATGGAATTTTTAAACAGTAGGTTTATAAAATTTGTGAAATTATCAAAAGAATGGATTTTTGCAGAAATACATGAATCTTATAGGTTATAAGATTTATAATTATGAAGCTTAAAAGAACGATTTTATAAAATAACCGTTTTATAAGCATTTGACTTATAATATGAACCTTTAGTTTATAATTGAGTTATAAATCGAATAGGTTAATAAAGGAGATTTATAAAGGAAATAGTTATGAAATAAATAGAAATGGAATTTATAAACGTTGTTTTATAAATTCGCAAAAGACTTATTTTGATAAGTAAATGGTTATAACTTATTTATGGAGTTATATTCACATTTTTGACTGTGAATAATCCTTTAAAATGAAATGTATAAAAGAATGAAATGTGTTAACGTAGTATATTCACGTTTTTGAATAGTGAATAATATGTTAAAGAAATTGTTTTGAATGTGATATTTTAAACAGAATTAAAACGATCTAACGATGTTTTAAATGCATGGAGATTCGAAACCATGGATTTCAACATTTATTGTTGAAATAGACGTTTTCGAGAAATAAAAGGAAATGGTGGACTATAACACTGTTGTTATAGTAAATGATTCCGAAAGGAAATGTTTTGTATAGTATTGGGATTTATATATCTATTTTAAATTTCGAATCCCTATACTAGTGATTTTGGGTTGTCGTAACGATGTTTTACGTAACATTCGTTTTGGCCCAAATAAATATGTTTAAGAGAATGATTTCCTTAAAGAATGAAATATATACTTAATTTCGATTGAAGTATATTGAATATTTTCCAAGTGTTGAAAATAAATAAAATTTGTGAATTACTTATTAAATAAGTATGGAAATGTTTTCCAATAAAAAGTGAATATTTTGAGAATTTATCTTTCGGAAGATAAATTGAAAATGGATAATTGAAATCGTATATGCATGAATATTTTGGAATATGAATTCACTATTGAATTTATGAAAGAAAGTGGAAATTCGTATAAAAATAAATGTTGATTTATTTTTGAGGTATTGAAATTTAATATCTAGTGAAGATATTTTGGAAAATAAATAATTTGGAAAATTATTTGGAAACTGGTGATGTGTGCATATCAATTGATAGTTCAATAGCCGACTATCAATATTTCCCTTTGAATGGGTAATTGATGTGATTTGTTTAAATGTAAATGCCACACTTATTTTTGAATAAGCGCTCACTATTCGGGTTAACCGGGAAAGGACCATGGGGTCGTATAACCCATTCCGAATATGTGATACGTCGTTGTGAATTGCATTGAAGATCGGTGTTGAAGACCCGGTATTTGCGAAAGCAATAGGATGACCTGTCGATTGACTCTGCACCGAGTAGCTACGGTATTGAGTTCTCCATATGTGATGGTGAATCCGATCAGGATTGTGAATATCCGGATTGCAAGGACTTCTTTGTAAGTGCCTTCGGTTTTGTTCGAGCCCGGAACAGACTTGTATGGATTGTATGTCTGACATTACAAGTTGAGATATAAAGCCGATTTCTTTCAAATATATTTCTGTTGGTGGCGGAGAATTTATTCTTTTAGCTTAACACCCTTCTCTGAGACGTACGTGCTCAGAGGTTATATAGTTGAAGTTATCAGCGATATATTCCCAATTTGGTAATGTGACATGCTGAGTGTAGCTGTAAATGATCATTGTGTTGATTATTTGTGATAGGATCGTTTATTTGATCGTCTATCCTTGTGATCATTGTGTTGATCATTTGTTGACCCAAAGCATTGCTTTTGTATAAAGTATGTTTTTGTGGACGTGACTTCGTCGAGCCTCACACCCCGTGAATGGTCAAAACAGGAAAGAAGCAGCAAGGTTATGAGGGGTAGCACCCTTTAGGATGTGTCCATTTCCTTCTGGAAAAGGGTGGTATCATGGTATGGAGCCCAGATACTTACTCATGTTGAAAACACTTTGTTATGATTGTGTGAATCGATTACGAGCGCTCGGTGAAAAGGTCCCAAAGGACCGGGGGATGGCATATTCGGTCAGTTGTTACTCAGTTAGGGGTAACCCGGCCTTGTGTTGGTAGAGATCCGGTTTGGTTCTCGGGGATGTCCATCCAGAGGCATTCTCATGTGGCAATGGGAAGTTCCTTGGCCTGATCATTCGTTGGAAATCCAAAGAAACAATACGATCTTGTACGGTATTAGTTGTAGAACCTATCATTCACTTATGGTGTCGCAACACTGTTTGGATGGTAGCTATAGTAGGCATACGATAATGGTCGTATGTTGGCTAAGATTTATATTCTACTTTCGAAATGAATTTTTCCTACACTATACACTAATAATAATATCAAATGTTATTTTAAATGCGTATCAAGCATATTTGACTATCATAAGGAGAAATCTCCTCCGATTCTGCGTTTGCATTGTGTGTGCGTGCGGGAGGCCTTATGGTAGTCTCATTTTTAAAAGCATTGCGAATTGAATTTAAAATATTCTTCTATTTTGATTTTAAAGTTAAATAAACTGTTTTGAGTTCTCACACCAGTCACATGACTGACTCGGAGTTTATTGTTTTCCTTCCTAAACTCTGGGTGCCCACCAATTTCCACACGGGCAGTTAAGAGTTAGGTTAATCAGGATATTCTGGATATTCTGGAGTTGCTGGAGGCAAGCTAGATGGCATGGCGTATTATTAGTATATAGTATTTCTTTTCCGCTGTTTGTTGATGTATGATGTTGTACACTCTGATGATATGATGTAATGAAATGTAATGTATAAAATGTAATAACTGATAGTTCTTTGTTTAAAGATTATTCATTTATTATTATATGTTGTTCCGCTGCGAATTGTGAGATTCTGATGTTGTTTTCCTTTCTGTTCCGTTCTATTCTATTTTTCTTTTCCCTTCTCTCTATTTAAAAATTTTCTATTATCTTTCCTCTCTATTTTCTACCTTCTTCTCTCTTCTTTCTTCTTCCTTTTTCTTAAATTCTTTTTCTTAAACCATAACATTTCGGGTTTTTGGCATTCGATTTCTCGGCAGTCGAAAAAGTGAGTATCGATGTTGAATTTTCGAAAGTTGGAAATTCCCGTTTGTTACATCCGTGGAACTATTTACTATGCAGTAATATACACTATTATAATAATATCTATAGTAAACTATTAAAATAGCATTAAGGCATTACCCATATCCCCCTTAACACATTTCATATATTCCCATAGTTTATACAGTACCGTAATCTCCCCCGTACTGGGTGTCATCGGAGGGCACTCTATAGGTATGGTACAAAACAAACTCGTAGTGGGCTCGATGTGGTAGGTGACACAGCACAACTAGTCAATGCCAGCGTAGATATACCAATTACACTTCCGAACTAGTGGTAAAGCATAGTAGCTACTACCGCCCACCTCGGAACACACTCCCAATCAAAATCAAGGGTGGACACCAAATCAATCACAAAGTCAAAATGTAGTATCGAAGGAGTGTGCCCGATCGGAGGAATGACCTCACTTGGCTCGTCGATTGCTCCTGTTTTAGCCACCTTAAGCTAACTTATGGGAGTCAGGTCACATATGTACCTCAATAGGATGTCGCCACCATCCTACTTCATTCTGGAATCTCCACCGCGTACACGGTTGTTAAAGTGGTTTTTGGCAGTGGCAAAGAGTATGACAATAACTGGTCCTAGTCTCTTTAACAACCCAGTGTTATTATAACGTCGCAGTTATATCAAAATAGTTTATACTTCAAAACCAAAGTATCATTTCCATTTCAAAAACCAGATCAATACGATATCATTTCCATTCAAATATATCCATTTCCAAAAACCATAGCACTTTAAAATCATAACACTTTGGAAAACTAATAACACTTTGAAATCATAACACTTTCTTTTAAACAGTTTAGATATTAATGATAGTATATACAATAAAAAAGTTTATAAAATAAAATAGTTATAAGTTAAAATAGTTTATATTAAAATAGTTAGTATATTTAAATAGTTTATATTAAAAATGATTTATATTAAAATAATTTATATTAAAATAATTTATAATAAAGTATATAAATAGTGTTAAATATAATTTAAAAATACTTTATATAATAAATAGTTTCCTCAAATTTCCCAAATCAATTCAAATCAACTCGAATTTTGAAATTCAAATTTAATTCAATCTCAATTCATCAATTTCAACGCAACTCGGTTTCTCAATAAACCATTTCAAATCATATCGATTTCAAATACAGATCTGAACCACAAAATAAATCATTCAATTTCATTATATTTCAAAGCTTTAAATATTTCACATTTTCAAAACTAAATTTGATAATTTCATTTATATCTCAAATTCACTTTACTATTATTTAGTTTTGAAATATTTAGTTAATCATTTCAATAACATTTAAATAAACTTCAAATTACAAATTTAAATAACCTAAATATCCCGTTTTGATTTATGTAAATTTGAAAATATTCATTTAAATCACTTTTAATCAAATTCAAGTCATAAAAGCATATCTTTAAAATCTCAAATTTAATAATTTTAGATCAAACTTGTTTAAGTATAATTCTCAAATAAATACAATTTCAAACCAATTTCTATTTCTCTTTCCATCCTTAATTTATTAAAAGTCATAATAAGCACTATATTAAAAAATATACTTTTTTAAATGAATACATAAAAATATTATATATTAATTAAAACAAGTTTATTAAATTAAATCTTATTATAAAACTTATTTTATATTAAAAGTCAATTTATATATGTTTTAAAATATTAAGATTTTAGGTAAATTCTTTAAATTTAAAATTTCAAACTAACTTATAATTTTAAAATTTTCAAAACATATAATTTTAAAAATCTAAAATTTAAACCTTTATAAAATACATTTATATATATAATATCTTAAAATAAATATTCATTAAAATCATATATTTATTTTCAAAACAATAGAAATCATTTCCAAAATATTTATATATAGACCAACGGTGTATGTATATAATTTTCTATCCTATTTTCAAGTGATACAGATATTTATCATTTCAATCCGTAATTTAAATATATACGGGTATATATCTTTTCAACCTACAGTCCCAAATTCAATGAAAATGAAAATCGCTTAGGTTTATCATTTCAACCCATGATGATTTTCTCCTATTCTATAGATCGTTCGGGTATGTATCATTTCAACACATAGGGAATTCTATACTAACAGGGAACTTGCAGAGTGATAACAGGTATGATAATAATATAACAGGCATATATCATCAATATAAATAACAGATAATGGCGTTAGATGCCACATGTGAACAAATATAGATAAAAGCACATATATATAGCAATGTAAATAACTTACAGCATCATATTTCAATTATTGTTTTCAATTGAAATCAAATTTAGTAAATATAAGAATATTAATCATGAGTGATTGCTCACCTTTCAAGGCTAGAGAGGATGGACAATGAAATTTGAGTTACGAGTCCAAGCATGAGTTCCCAAGCAAAGCTAAATTGGCATGAATTCGACGATCAAAGTTGATAACAAGGGATCGATGAAATAATTAGAATCGGCTTGATAGAAACAGAAATTATATATTATTCGTATTATCTTAAAATCAATAATTTAAAACTTATATGAACTTATTATAAACCGCTAAAATTTCTCATATAAACTATATATAGATATATTTATTTATAAAAAGATAAAAGTCTATACAGGCATTACATTTGAAGCACCCTAAATCAACATCATTGTGTATATATTCATATTTAAACTAGTACAAAGATTAGTATATATATACTACACAAATTACAAACTATGTGAATACTGATGAAATCCATTTTTAAGGCTAATGTAATATGTATACTAATATAAACTCATGCAAACAGTTAATATAAAAATACTAATATACATATAATATGTTCAGACTCACTATAGTTAAATAAATGTATATTATATATATCCAAACTACAAACAACATGCAGACTAAAACTTATAATGCACAACATGTGTAAAACAACATATTATTGTATATAATGCTAGTACATATATAAACAACACATATAAAATATACATTATATACATGTACAACTTACATAGTCGAACCACTTATATAACTTGAAATCAAACACATATATAAGAAGACTTATATACTAATGCACATTTATAGATAGTAGTAGACTTATATAAAATAATGTAACATATTTATACAAAACTTATATAGCCTTTACATATAAACAGACCTTATATACATATAAATTTATTATAGACATGTACAACAACCCAACAGCTCATTTGTACTATGTACTACTGGCATGCACTCTATATCTACCAAAATATATATATAAATAATCACTATAACTTGGGTACACTTCGATATATAAATATACATATATAAACTACTATATAAATATGTAACTCATTTATACTTACTGTCATATTATAAAATTTTATATAATCTAGTGTGTGTGTGTGTGTGTGTGTATTAAACCAAACATACGTATATATATAAATTTATAGATATAAACAATATATAACACATACAACCAAAACCACTTTATATACTTTTATATACAAGTACATAGTAACAGCAACCCCATAATATAGTATATAATACTCTTTTAAAATCAAATATATCAAAATCTATATACATATACAGAAATCTGTATATACATATTTGAAAACCAAAATCAATATAGTCATTTACATATTTTTTTCCAAAGTCTTAAAGTTATGTACAAGCTGCTGTAAAACTAAATACATATGCAGACACTACCTATTCATACTAATATATATAAAAACAATCACATAATACATATACGTTGAAACATACATATAGTATGTATATATAAAGCAAACATAGCTAGCATAAATACCTTGTAATAGCAACATGGGTTGCAAACAAGGGTAGGGGGAGGCCGTACACGGCTGTTGATGGTTGATGGTGGAAGAAGGCTTGCAGGAAGGAGCTTGGCAATCGGTAAAGGAGGCAGAGAATTTGGGTGGCTTCGGCTAAATGTTGGGTGATGGAAGAAAGGTGGGAGGCATTGCGTGGCCAGAGGGAGGAAGAAGAGACGGTGGTCGTGTTAGGGTGAAGGTGGCGGTTTCTTTGATGGTGCTTCGGGTGATGGGTTCGAAGTGATGATCTCGGCCATGGAAAAATATAAGGCGGAGGAAAAAGGTTGGAGGCGAGATAAAGGTCGGGTTTCCTAGCTTGGAGGTGGAGCAGGCGGAGAGTGGTGCTCGGGTGAGGTGGAAGTCGACACGGCAGAGAGGAGCCGGAGGCAATGGCGAGGTGGTTGAGGCTGTGCTCGGCGTGGTGGTGGTGGTGGTGGAAGCGATGCATGGATGAGAGGAGGATGAAGGTCAAACACGTGAATGGAAGAGGGCAATCTATTTCCATTAGCAATCAAACGTGAAAACTTTGAGTAAGTTAAGGGGGAAGGGAATGGCAAGCTATAGGGAAATGTTAAAAGCTGGATATGAATATGTATAAATTTTTTCTATAGTGTTAGAAACGAAAGTGAAAAGGAAAATATCAAACAGAATAAATTTTGAACCCACAGGAAAAGCAAAAGTCGCGTCCATTGAATTAAGCAATAATAAAAGCTAAGTGGCCATTCAGTTTTATACCGTGGACAGTGAATGGATAAAGAATTGAAAAGGGTCAAAACGGTACCGATACGTTTAATCGGTTCACCGATTTCGCCATGTCCCGAACTCTAAAACACAAGAATGAATATACTGCGGAGATCAGCACGACGAGACGTCAAAACGGTATACAGATATCAGTATATGATCATCCTATCAAAATTCGTTAATTGGTACCGAAAATACTGCTAAAATGCCAGAATTAAGATAAACGGAGCAATGGCAGTCTAAATTTAATGAAACGAAATATGACGTCTCACTTAGAAGATGATTTACAAATTTGTTATATAAAAATATTAATGTTTGGAAAATATTTTACTATCATCAAATTTAACTGATTTAAATTTAAATAAAAGTATACAATAAAATAAACTACCATATTATCATTTGAAAATTTACCATTTGTTATATTCAAGTATACATATTCCAAATACTAAATTTTTATTTCAAAATTCAATTATTTAAAATTTCACAAAATGCAGCTTAATTGCGTTAATAAAACCATCAAAATTTATGGGTCGTTACACACTGATAGTTATTAGATAACTAGGGAACAACTCACTCGAGAGTTTTTTATTGGTTAATATAACTATGGTCAAAAAAAGAATCTCGAAGTGACGACATGACATTTTTCTCTCGACTTGAGAATATTGTTAAGCTATAATATGGACACTCCACTTTGATTAGTTAAACAGTGGCACGACATCCATTAAATGACTATAGTTGGGTCGAAGTCGAAGCATTGGAAGTGAAATACTATTTAATAGAGAATTATTCTCCTCGGTTATTTGAGGTTAGTATCATAATCAAATGTGGTCAACCCAAAGTCAAAGTCTTTGGCTAATGCAATACGGTAAATAATAATTGTTACTACTGAATCAAGAACTTTGTTTTTGGACAAATTAAATTGAATGTGAACGATATTGGAATTTTGAACAAAACCAAATTCTATGAGTCCTAATGTGATATAGTATTGACGAAAAGAATTGGTGTAAATAATTGTTAGTATCATGCACCACTTATAATAAGTAAAATTGATTTTACCAAAAAGATATGTAAGCAATAATTTATCCAAAGTGTCACATCATTAGCTAAGTTGAAGTACAAACGTTAATATTCAAATGATTTGATATTACCATTTGAGTCGCACAATCATAATGATGAATACTCTGAAAAACTACATGGTTTAATTAATTTATACTTATTGTAAATAAATAATATTTATGAAATATTAATTATCAAATTTTATTCTATTAGTTTGAATACCTTTATTAAGTGCGTATACAAAAGTTATATACGCACGTATCGACATACGATATTAATAGAATATTTAAATTGGATTTTAACTTAGTAATTGCTAGGTGGTTTGGGGAAAATTTTGACACCCACATTATCTCTTTTATGGCAGGCCCGTACATAATGAAGAGGGAGGATTTTGATGAGATTTAATGAGGAATTAAATAGGAATGTTTTAAAGGAGGAAATTAAAAGGTTTCAATGTTTTCCTTAAAACTAAATTTTTCTTCGTTCATTCCATGATTCTACTTATAATTCATTTTTCTTTTACTTTCCTCTTCTTCTATCACAACCGAAAATTTCATGCTCTTATGGGAGAAAAATTCCTAAAAGTAGATTAAAATAAAAACAATCCATTCGAAATGGTATTTGTCTCTAAATCCTTACAAAATCCAAAGGTTGATTCAAGGATTTTATTCTTCATTCAAGGTGCAAATCTGTGGCCTTATCTTTAGGTAAGTCTAATTTTATCTAATTATCTATTCATCATGTTAATTAAGTTTAGATCCAATAAATGTTACATCTAATCTCATTATTTGTTCATTATGTTAACACATAGTTTAGATCTAGTACATGTTAAACTTTAGTTGATTGTATGTTCATCATGTTAATATAATTAGACCATAGACTTGCTATGTCTCTTTTGATCATATGTTCATATTGTTTGTATAATTTAGATCTAATTCCTTTTACAATGAATTTATTTCTGTCTAAGTTATCCAGTCTAATTTTGCCATTGTTTTAGAAATTATTGTTAAAAAAACAGACAATTTTGGATTGGAAACTAATTTTAATTAATCGATGTATAATTAACTATATATGTTAATTATTTTAAATTAATTTGGAGATCGAATACATGTTTCACATATTTGTTGTTGTGAATATAATTCTGTGGTTGTTGTTTACACTTGTTTAAAAGTTGTTTTAATTAAAAGAACATAAGTGGACTTTTGCAAAACATCATAAATCCTATGAATTCTTGTTGAGTTAAATTTAAAGTTAAATTTCAATTTGTTGCTTTAATTTAGAACATATAATAGATTACAAACTTTACGCACACACACAGATATATATATGTACATATGTACATATATATATTTACATACATACATACATACATACATACATACATACATACATATATATATATATGAAAATGGGTATATTTTTATTATGTCATATTGCCCAAAAGATCGACCCACAATCACGAGCCAACAACATACATACAAGCAATCACTTTAATTGATACATTCCTTACAAAACCAACTTCTTTTTAGTTCTAATACAAGATGAAGCTGCTTCAACATTCATGGCGGAAGGAAGTGGAAATAGCTCGTACTTGGGGTTCCTCCTAATGGCCTCATCAGAACCGCTTCTCCAGAACTGCTTCCTTCTAGTCCCTCTTTGCTGGTAAGCTGCTCCCTCTACTATGTTTCATAACCAATATCATATCTAACAATGCTAATTTGCTAACTTTGTGTGCGTCACGCCTCTTTCTTTAGAACGTTCGACGATTTTGCTCCTTCCAAATCCACCAAACAACCAATGTCAGGCAAATGCCATACATTTTGGATTTGAAGTCTTTACTCTTCTATGTAGATTTCAAGTGCGTAACAATTTGCTGTAGATTGCCTTCATGCAAAGTAAAATTGGTTGCTTATTTGCATAAGTCCCACATTGATTTTGAGAAAGCACAATTGAAAATATGTGATTGTGAGTTTCCTCTTGGATTTCGCATGAATAACATACGGTCTAATCAAGTATACCATACTTATATATTCAGTCCTTAATAGGAAGCCTGCCTAGAATGGCTTTGTAAGATGTTAGAGCCGTCTTAGGGGTGTTGGATTTGTCCTAGATAACTTTTCTCCTCCCTAGTTTATGGTCTGGTACTCTAGTAACTTCCCAAGCCAACTTAATTGTGAAATCATTTCCTGCGTGCCTCCATGTCCAAATATCGTTCTCACACCTAAAGAAGAGGCGCATAGATTCTATTTTATTGTGCTGCTTAGAATTGAAAGGGATCAGTTCACATCTCCATCTATCATCATGGATTATAGAGTCCATTTTCCTTTTTGGGCACCCATAGGCAGAGTAAGTATCCCAACAAACATGGTCAATTAAGGATTTTTCCTTCAATCCAAGGGTCCCTTTATAGATTTGTATCCTTGCCAAAAGCTCACTCTAAAACAATTAGCAACTAGTTTATCCCTGACCCTTAGGATAGCTTTCCACGTAGATGAGGTATTGTTATCAATCGTCATTTGCCAAAAGTTTCCCTTAACGTACCTTTGTCTCATCCATCTAGCGCAAAGACCTTTGGAATTAATGATCCTCCAAGTTTGCTTTAGAGTGAAGGTTTCCCTCATATCCTTTAGTCTCCTAAGGCCCACTTCCCCTTCATCCTTAGGTCAGCACAAATCATAATATTTTATTTTGTGTAGTCCCCCCTTTTAAGTAAAGTCAAACTCTTTCTATTTTCTCCCTTAATGGATCTGGTAACTCAAATATTTGAAGCCAAAAATAGACCTTTACTTGAATTACATTGTGTACCAATTCAATTCTCGTTACAAAAGAAAAAAGTCTAAAACTCCATCCATGTAGTTTGTCTCTTATGCTAGTAATTAGAGCAACACATTCCCTATCCATGATCTTGTTAGATGAAAGACGAACACCTAGGTATGTCATAGGAAGATCACCTTCTTTCACCTTTATAATGTCAAAGATCAAGTTTTTGTTTCAATGGTATTTGTTAAAATAACACTTTATTTTCTGTTCATTTAACTTGAGTCCAAAATTCTATTCCAGCTTATTAAAAATATCTATAATAGAATGAGCTATTTCACAAGTTGATTTAATGCAAATTATTTGGTCATCAACACTTAACAAGTGACTCATTCTAGGCTGGAAACTATGAATATTATGGATGAGCTTTTTATGACTGGCCAACTCCATTTGGAGGGTAAAATAGTCCATGGCAACAAAAAATAGGTAAGGGTATAGAGGATCTCTTTGTTTAATCCCACGATGCTACCAATAAACCTTTTGGGAATACCATTAATCATGATGGAAAAGGTAGGGGTTGTACTACATTCCGATATCAAGTCAACAGATTTATCTGGGAACCCCATATATATAAGCATATGTAGGATAAAAAGTAGGTTTATCTCATCATATGCTTTGTGGAGGTCAACTTTTAGACAAAATTTATCGGTATCTTTTTTTTTTTTGGAATTTATAATCAACTCAAGTGCCAATAAAGAGTTTTCAGATGTGCTTTTGCCTTTAATAAATGTGCTCTGACACTTAGCAATCAAGTATGTTAATACCTTTTTCATTTTATTACAAATAACTTTACTCAGGATTTTATACAGCACATTACAACACGCTATTAGTCTATAATCCGCAATTCTGGAAGGCTTATCGGTCTTTGGAATGAGACATATGAAAGTGCGATTCAATTCTTTAAGAATTTTGCCTAATTTAAATGATTCTTAGATAGATGACACAATGTGATCTTTCAGGTTGTTCCAGTTCAGCCTGAAGAACCCGAACCCATCTTGATCGAGAGAGGAGTCAATGTGGATGGAGTTGATAGCAGCCGACACTTTAGCTACAGTTACTCTTTTGGATAACATCTTTCTTCCATGAGTATTCACCCATCTACGGGGTTTATTTGGGGTAAGTTCATCTCACTTTTGCCATTATATAAGTCATTAAAATAAGTAAGAGCTTCCTCTTCTATCTTTCCATAATCCACAGTAGCATTACCATCCTAATTATAAGTTTGAAAATTGTAATTAGAGTTTCTTCTAACAGGCATTTTAGTATAGAAAGACTTAGTGCATTTGTCTCCCTCAATGAGCCATTTTTCTTTCCCCTTTTTCTTGAGTTCTGTCACTTTGACCTGTAATGTTGATTTAAGATTGAATTGAGCTTCATAATATTGTCTCCACGTATTATCATTTACATCACTCGATTCAATTTTCTACAATAACTCCTCATTCATTTTTTCGAGATTTGTGATAAAGCCTTTGTCCTTAGGCTTTCACTTATTCCATTCCTTTAGATTGTTCTTGACTTTCTTAAGAAACTGCATAGGTTGTATAAGTGATTGTCAGAAATTGATTCAGTTCATTTAGGCATATAACAATGTGGTAACCCTTCTAGAACTTCCAATCGTTTGCATATCTAAATGGTTTCCCTTTCTCTTGTCCATCTCATTATTTAAGAATTATGTGAAGAGGAATATGGTCACTGGTAGAGGGGGGAAGGATACTAATTAGTATATCAGCAAATTTATTAATGCATTAAGTATTTATAATTGCTCTATCAATTTTGCATGATATTTTTTTGCATTCGCCACTTCTCTATGTGTATTGCAGGTCATAGCGGACAGACTCGACCAATCCTGAGGCGACCACGCGGCCGTTGAACTCCACCAGTTGGGTTACTCTCAATGTAGGTCCTCCTTTCTTCTCGTCTGCTTTTAAAACTGCATTAAGATACCCCATTACTATCCAAGAATCATTAATTTTTTTAGCAATGCTTTTGATTTTATCCCATAAACTGGATCTTTGACTGGCTAGATTACTAACGTAAACTGCTATTAAGACCAGACCACCCACATTAATAGCTCAGACAGTTATTTGTTGAACATCCTTGTCTATGAGTTGTATTTGCAAAATAGATTCGTTTTACAAAAGTAAGATACGGCCTTTCTTACCATGTCATTATTGTACATATAATCCCATTCAACACCCATAAATTTAGTAAAGAAGCTTAGATTGTCATCATTGAATTTATTCGCCAGCATACCCATAATAGAATGAATGTAACTACTCCTATGTCGTAGAAGTCTAATTTGCGGGTATTACTATTTAGACCTCTAATGTTCCAACTAATTAGCGACACTGGGTTTTGAGAGTTCTACTCCTCAATTTCATAGGAGAGTCCTCTTGCACATCATGAGCCTTATTTTTTTATCTTTAGATGTAATTGCTCCACGTATACCTGATTTTTTTTAGTGTATTGTATGTCTGATCCTTCCGCTTCCTTAATTTCTTCATCTGAACTATGTAAGTTAATATTTAGCTGATTGAGTTCCTCCACTATTTCAGGTATCCGATCTTTTATCTCTGCTTCAGAGTTTTGGTGTGCCTGCTCCCATGGTTATCATCAGTTGGCACACCCTGGTCCTTTTAGTAACCTCATCACGATCAATAGAGGATGCCACCTCCACCGCCTTTCCTTTAGGATCAGTTGACTAACTAGCTAGATGTGTATATAACGGGTTTTTCCTTTTGGGTGAAGCAGTACCTTTGTCTCTAAGTACATCTAAAGTTCGTTCATTTTTATTTGGCCGCTCTGTACATAGGTTAATATCTGGGCTGTTATTATTTTTGAACTTTCAAACTTTCTTAACTAGCTTAACCACTGTTTCACACTGGGTATCACTATGTTCAAAGCACCGGAACTATTTATAAATAGGTGTAATGTATTCGTACTTAATTTCTTCGATGTATATGCTTCCCATGCTACCTTAGCCCTTAAATGTGTCTTTAGCTCATTAATAGCTTTGATGTCCACTAACACGCTTTCATAGTTTAGGTGCTCAACATTTTTAGTGTATTCATCCATTGTTATGGGTGTCCTTATAAGGCTGGCTAATTTGCTAATTCCCCTAGCATTCTTAAAGCCAAGTCTAAGTTTAGCATCCTGATCCATACTAGGTAGGACTCCAACATATCTCGTTTAAGACTGAGATTTGGCTCCCATCGTTTAATAAAAATCAATTTTCTTTCCATGAACCATGGTCCTTCGGCTAAAACTTTGTTACAGTATTCCTCCTTTTCAAATTTAATTATGTAAAATTCATTCTCCCTAGCAAACACATCCCAGGTTCCATTAGGGTTCCATTCACGTTCAATATAAGCATTCAAATGTACGTAGTATGGACGCCTCCCAACTATATAAATGTAAAATAAATGCTTCCACATACTTTTAGCTTTCGTAAATACAGGATCATCAAGATCAGCAAACTCACCTTCGTCATCCTTATATCTGTCAAACTTTTAGACTTCGACATTAATAGTTGTATTACCTGCTACAGCTGCTATCTATGTGCAAATTCATGCTTTAAATTGCTGGCCCGCCATGTTTCCATATTTGTTAGTTGATTTTCCTCGTCGAGTCTTGTCTAGAGAATTGTCGGCTATGACCCTGGAGTATGATTTCCTTTTGCCTTATATCCCCGCCAGCCTGATATGTCATCTTCTTTTTCTTCCTCGAAATTCTCCTTAGTGTTTTGGAATTGGCCGCCATTAGCTTCTGACATTTCCCAAGTTTAAATCATGATGTGTTATTTTAATTTAAAACATAACCTGCAATTATTCTTATATGTATACATACATGTATATACATATGTTGTTCAACTCAAAGTTTATGAAATGGACTTTTGTGTAAAATCACAAATTTAATTTTAAATCCTTTCTAAGTTTATATCAGATTCGAAGTTGTTAATTTTAGATTCAAAACATATTAGTCAAAATTAGGATGTGTTTGAGTGCTCAAAGTTGTTTTGAAATTACATTAAAAAACGAGTAGATGAAAGGAGATAACTCCTCCACCTTTTTCTCACCTCATTAATTAGTTACTTAAAGACAATCGATTATCATTTTGAATATAAGTAGACTTTCTGATTGGTTTAAATAACTTTACAATATATACATACATAAATATCTATACCCATGTGTGTGTAAATACAAGTAAGCTATATACACACATAAAAACACACACAAACACATATATCTACATATATATTTTATTTTATATAATTTTAAAATAAACATGGATAACAATATAAAATGAGAAATGAGTTCGTTGCGATGTAAATCCCAGCACCAACAAGAGTTACATTAGCCATATGTACTTTATATTTGTAGCACATGCATTATACACATATAAGTGTTGATGTAGTTCATAAAATTAAAACTTATAAAATAAACTTTTAAACAAACAAAATAAATAAGGATTTTATTTAAAATATTTAGATTGAATCCAGAATCCACTTTAGACTTTATAAGCTCAATGGATTTAAAATAGGAAAAAATCAAAATCAAAATCTACTTATTTCACCCGCTTTCGACTTGTTGGTTCCTTCAATGGTATCAAAGCCCAAATAGTCTATGCAGCCTAAATTAGCAATATTACGGCTAATTGATTAAAGTCTACCCATTTGAAAGAATTTCTAGAAAGTCAATGTCTAAGGTTGGGATTAGGTAATAAGTACTCTGCCCTACCTAGCTACCGGCCTAGCCCGAAGGATGAAGTAAGCCTAAAGGTTGTCCTCAATATAAAAGCCCGATTTAATTTTGAGCTTTGGTCAAAATTTCAAAATATGTTTGTAAATTTAAAAGATTTTTTAAACTTAAAAGTTAAATTCAAAATATAAAAGGGAAATCTTATAAAAATTATAACAAGCATTCAGAATTTTTAATTTTATTTTTAAGAAATTAAATAATTAATTTTGAAATTTTGAAACTTAAAATTTGATTAAGTAAATAAAATAAAATAATTAATTAATAGTTAACTGATTAAAACATATATATTGATAAATGCATATAACTATAAATGTTGTGGTTATTTTATTTATCTTAAAATAGTTTATGATAAATTAAATTAAAATTTCAAATTAATTAAAAAATTAATTAAATTTTTAACTAAATAAAGTTTATTAAATTAATTAATTAAAATTTAATTAATTAAAATGTGTACATATAATGACATGTACCCACAAACAAGCTATAAATGTCATACTTGTTTAACTATCTTAAATAGTTTAAGATAGGTAATATAAAATCAAATAATTAAATATGATTTAATTAATAAGAATTAAAAATTAATTAAATAAGATTTAGTCAATAAGATCCATGTATATATTATATAAGTAGGTTAAATTATAAAATTTAAAAATAAGTCAATGCTTATATAATTTTATATGTACAAAATTAAGTGAATTTGGAAAGAAAGTCAAATGAGAATTAATGAATAAGCATAGGCATATAGTGCATATATAGTGATTTCATACGTGTTCGCACTTGAATCATGAGATTATTTCATAAGAAATATATTATTCCCTATCTATATCACTCAGTATATGTATATTGAAGATTTTGGAACCGTTAATATACACGTTGTCGCCTACCATTTATATATTAGTAGATTACTTGCATACTCTTTAGTTATTGATATTCCTCAAGCTAGATATGTTATGTATATATTATTAACATATTGACTAGACAAGGTAAGATACATGCATGTATTTGTAGATATTCCTCAAGGTACGTGCATTATACTTTGTCCATCGTGAAATAGTGGACATGACTAAAAAATCTCTTTTGATTTGTTGATATTCCTCAAGGACGAGATGAGATTAGGACAAAGACCATGAGCTAGGAGTCATATTCGATACAATAGATAAATTATTAACCATCGCTTGTTTGCATATGATTTGTAGATGTGGAAATCAGCCACAAGGGCCTCTTTAGCAAGTGCAATTAGTTTCTAGGACACACAACTGAAATAATTACTTTTAAGGACAAAATGCAAAATAATTAGTTTCTAAGGCATAAAACCCTATAAAATTATGTCCTTGAAAGTAATTGGACTGTTGACTTTATCCTCAAAAGTAATTATTCTGCTGACTTTGGTCTTGAAATTGATTTCTGTGGATGTGTGTCATAGAAACTAATTAGATTGCAAACTTTGTCCTTCTAGTGAAATGCCTCTTTGTAGATTTTCCTCAAGCCTCAGAATTTCAAGGCAAGGAAGTCCTAATGCCTTCTAAAGAAATCGAAAGATTCTATGTTTTTCTTAGGGTTTTGAGAAACATAAAAATCTAGTGGGAGTCTTATTAGAAAAATGAAATGTTAACATTTAACGTTTCTAATATTGTAAAAACAAACGCTATATAAAGTTAAAATTATTTACATCGATAAATTCACGCAACTAATAAAACTGATAAAACATTTATTAGTTAAGATATGTAAATAAACTAAATTAAAGATCGACAAAGAAATATATAATATACTTACCTTAAAATCCTTTGGCATGTTGTTGCTTATCCATGCAAGTGCCCATTTATATAGCTACTAAAACATTCGTGCATCAATGCTTAATTGTTTATTTGTACAAGACTATGTATTGTCTTCTATGAGTGTCGAACTCTAATAGCAATACAAAAGTATGGATATTTGATCTATATTCAATCGTATATAAATGTTACATGGTGAACGGTCGCGGTTCATAATGCGCAAAACTTCAATGAAATTAGATCGTTGGAAATAAGCTAATAAACCATAGTGTAAAATCATGTATTCGATACGGTTGATTGCAACAAGTATCTCCTTTGAATGGTTTAACCATTTGGAAAGAAAAGCGAATGTCCGAAAGTGGATGTAACTTATTCACAGTTGGGATGAAGAGAATAAATGGCCACCTTCACTCCATAAAAGGGCATCAAAAACGTAATTTATATAAAATACTAAAGACTTAGTATGAAATGAGAAATGTGATTTCTATTCCAATTTTTTTTGTAATATAAACAATTGTTTTATATAAAGGTTCTTTCTATGAGTTCAAGATATTTGATAAAAAACTCTTGACTATAAAGTAGTTATAGTAGAAGACATAAATAGCCCATAATAAGTATTTAAATGAAGCTTCATATTTTATATGCTATTACAGTAATGTCGGAAATAGTGGAAGCATGCCATATCAGTGGATGCATCAAGACAAAAAAAATATTTTCGTACTCGTAGCAGCCTCTTATATTCATTATTACTTATTTCACCTTTGATAGCCATTTCAAGCGAACCTTTTCTTCCCGATTCCTCTGCTTTCATTCATCCTGGTACTATGCAAGAGAATAACTCTTGTATTAACATTAATGATGTTTCGAATTTAGGTTTGTCAAATTTTATTCAAACATGTACTAAGTAGCATTTTCAGATTGCGGATCCCGAGGTTACAGTTGCAGGTATTTCTCTGCTTGTTTTGAATCAACTTCTGAATACTACATCTACTGCTGCTAAAATAAAAGGGTTACTTGGTTCTACTTTGGGCAATGAGGTTAACATTGGTCCATCCATTGAAACGTTTATGGATGTGAAAAAAATGGTTTGGCAAATTATAATTTAATTGAAACTAGGTCTATGTCTTCTTCAGTGCAAACAAACAACGAAAACAATTCTAAGGAGTCAATTCCTAAGGTGTGATCATCTTTATTCAACAATAAACTCCATAACGCGAGTATGTATACCCTTAGAATGTTTGAGATGAAATGTGTTGATAGGGCGATGATTCCTCTAAATGTAGTAATAGAGGTTGGATCCTTGTTTTGGAAAGACTATTTAGTTGGTTTTTCTTAGATGAGAACCTACCTTATTGGGTCATTAGCAACCACTTGAAATGTGTATGGAAATTGAAGGGTCGTATCACCATGAGATATGACAATAGTTTATTCTATTTGGGATTCTCTGACATGGAGGATAGACAAAGAATCTTAGAGGCCGAACCTATTAATATACAAGGAAAACTGTTTATTATTACTAGACAGACCTCTTTTGTTGATACAGCTAAGGAACAAATTCTTTCTATCTCTGTTTGGGTTCATTTCGCAACAATTTCATCTATACTCTATAATAGTAGGTCTGACCCGAGCATTATAGTAAAATAGCACCCGAGTCAGTCTGGGAAACCAGTGTGAGAAAATACACTCAATTGGATTATTAAGGTTTTCAAAATCATTTGAAATCAAAGGTATCTCGTAAGACCGCCACAAATAAACATGCCGGGTTTCTACCTTAAGATAACCAAACATTTCTTATAAAATCCTCTGACAATATAGTAGTGTCTATATACAAATACTTATTCAAATAGCCGAAATTGTTACATTATTAAATTCCAGCAATATTAGGTTCTACAAACAAAACCGTAAAGGCACGTAGGGATAATGGATTTCCATCAATGGCAGGGTTACTGGGGTACCGTCCATCACAGTACGTGGTCTAGATCACCGTGCCGAGGATCCACTCTGATCCCCTGCATCACAAGATAGGAGCTACCCCTTACTGAATAGTCTGAATAAGATCACCCCATGGTTGGTTCAGCAACCGTTCACACAGCCAAATAAAAGGGACCTCTATATGGGGGTGACCTTACCCTAATTGGTTGCTAGCCACTTAGCCTTGTGTGCACCTCCTCTGTTTTAGCCATTCCCGGTTGTTGAGGCTCGAGGCTATGCGTTACCTTTTTAGCACACATTTACTTAGAATGCTCACCGTCCTCCTGACGGTGTTCTGAAAGCATTCATCTATACAAGTCCGTTACGGGTCCGAACGGAACCGAAGACACTACTCCTACTACATCCATTTTGGAATCACCCTCAGGATTAGTAGCGACTAGCCCTTGAACTTCACAGCTCCAATTTCGACTCCAAGCTCTTATCTTCCTCACGAAAACATTCAAACCGAATCGAAATGGTTTTCGGAAAAGAAATCCCGATCCCGGTCTCTTCGAAACGATCGGCGCATTGGTCAATATTAATAGTTGGTTATTTAACTGTCGAATAACATTCGCAAACAACCATAAGACTTTAAATAATTTTCCAAATTATTTATTTCAAAATATACTCTCAAGAAATATTTCCACTCTTTAACCCTTTGAAAAATAGATTTCAAGTCACTTTTCTCTCTCGGAAGAAAATTCCCACCCAATTGTTTTATATCCACTGAAAATCATCAAGCCTTAATATTTTAGATTTTTAAAATAATTTAAATCACTTTATCCAAAAATATATGTACTTTATTAAAATAAAAATTATTTAAAACACCTAAAGTAAAAACTATTTAAAACACTTATTTAAAAATATATACTTTAAAATACTTGAGATAAAACTATTTAAAACACTTATTTAAAAGTATACACTTATTTCTCATGTAAAACTTAAGCCAAACAAATTTTAAAATAAAAGTTACGAAATTCTATACAAGTTTTTCAAATAAAATTTTTAGCCAAACTATCTTTAAAATAAAACTACTTTATAAAATATAAATATTAATAATCATCCTTTTTAAACAATAATACCACTTAACCGTTTAAAATAATTACTACTATTGCTAATTTAATAAAATATTTACCTTTAAAATTTTAAACCAATTTAAATAATAATTCTCAAAAACATTCTTTTAAACAACCTTAAAACTTTTAACTTAACCTAAAAATCTGCTTGAAAACGTACTTGGCTTTTCAGGGAAATATACACTTTCCTTCCACACCGTTAAAAAAATAACTCATTATTTATTTTTAAACAGATTACCCATTTCTTTATAAATTCCCATTCTGAATTTATATTTCCAGATTATCCTCTGATAAATATTTCACTTAATTTATAAACCTCGTTTATAAATTCCATAATCTCATCCTTTTTAAAACACAATTTCAAACATGTAATCAGTTTCCAAATCGATTTTCAAATTTACTCCATTTTAAAATATAAATTCCTTTACCTACTCAAATTATTTCAAACCCATTAATTTAGAATTTAACTTGTTTACTATGGTTTAAAATCTTATTTAAACTAAAATACAATTTTCATACTTCCCAAAATTCTTCTTTATCTTTTCCAAACAAATTTAAACCTTTAATTTAAAAGTAAATTCTTTACTCCTTTTAAATAATATCACTTAAGTTTATAAATTCATTTATTCCATTTATTCAGAATATCTCTTTTCCCATACTTGGGATTTATTTGCTAGAATTTAATAATCAACTTTTATCCTTTCTAAATCATTTTTAATTATCCAATTTCGTTATTATTATTTTACTTAAAATTACCTTTTTATTTACTTTAGAAATCCAAACTTCATATATATTTCAATTCTCAAAATACCAATATATATACTTAACCAAGCCATAGCATTCAATAAATTTCAATTCCCAATATAATCAATATAATTCATCACAGATTATCACATATTCATATCACTATATATAAAATAAATTCAACGTTTTGAGGAATCTAGTTGGATCCCTCCAGCTTATTTCCCTGCATCCACAGATGTTAGCACAATAATTTAAAATACTAATCCCACTTCAAGGAGGGATATCGTGGTATAAAGGGTCATCCGCAATTATGCAGAGCGCATAGGGTCTTATCCGCTATAAAATGCGGGAATCAATCACTCCAATATATATACTACTATATATAACATCACATCTAGTCAATTCAATCATTCAACCAATAATTTAAATTTAACTATTTAAATTTAAATGGAATTACAAATGAGTGAGATTAACTCACCTTTGATTTTTGTTTTGCAATCCACTTTAATCCGACTTGTTTTTCTTCAAGATTTCAAACCTTGTACAAAAATTATACGTTTTGTTAATGTTTGGATTAGTCGAACAATTAATTTTCCATTTGATAAATTGAATTAACCAATAATTTTATTTAAACTAATTTCTCTATAATAAACTATTTTCAATAACTAGAGTAATTAAATAAGTTAATTAAAATAGTTTAATCTTAAAATCCATTATTGTTAAAATAAACTAATAGATTAAAAATATTTATTTATATTTATTTTATTTCCTACTTCGAAACTACTTATACCAAAATGACCTACAACATTTTTTTATAAAAAAAAATCAAATCTTTATAAACCTTACAACATTGTTTTTTTTAAATAACAGAAATTTACTTTACTGAAAAATTCCGGAATTCGAGTTCACTATAATTCACGAATCCCCTTAACACGGTAATATTTAAATTCTATTTTTTTTTTCAAGTTTCACTTATTCCCAAAATTTAAATACAAATTCAAATTATAAAGAGCAGAAAAAGAAACCCATACCCCATCTGACAACCGGCCCGCAACACGCTCCTTCCCCAAATCGCCTCTCCTTCCTCACGAAACCAACGACGAACTCACATGCAACCCCAAACTTCCCATCGTCCTCGACCTGGAACCCTAGCCTATGACATGGTCCCAAACGCGGCCTTCCCAGTCCTCGATTACCTTGACTTCATGCGAGCGCACGCCCCTGCTTGCGACGAAGGCGATCTGATTTCGTGATTATCACCAAGTAATGCAGATGCCAATTCTTAGATGCAAATATAGTTGGTTCGAGACTTAGACGAGCGGAGGCCTAGAACTTGATCGACAGAGCGGCAAAAGAAGTGGAGCGGCAGGCGTCAGGGAGTTGCTCGTGTGGATGACGGTAGGGCGGCCGCATGGAGAGGGAAGAGCAGATCGTACATTTTTTTATTTAACGCTTAATGAAAAGGATTACCTAACTAAGTTCGGCCATGATCGAAGCAGCATTCTTTTTTTTCTTTTTCCGAAAATGAAATAGAACCAGAGATCTATATTATTTTTAAAGAGAAAAAGAAGTGGGGAGCATGATTTTATATTAACATGTTTGCATACCTAGCTACAGTGTTTTGATGGGGAAGGCAAAAGTACTGATGTAGATATAATTTCAACTGTAGTTGTTTAGTATAAATATATATATTCAATTAAATTCAAATTCAAATTTAAATCGACCTCAATTCTTAGCTTACATTATGACATCCTATCGAGGCGTGCCGCTAGGCGTTTATAAGGTTATACCCCTTTTTCGAACGCGATGGAAAAGGTTTCAAGTCTTAACTCGATCGTATCGAGAAGATAGCTTTTTGGACCCAGTTATATATTAAATTTTCGATATAGATTTCAGCGCGTTTATATCCTGTATGATCATACAACAAATCCAAACACTATGAAAATTGGAATTCGATAATAACAAAATATTACGGATCCAATGGAACTGGTTACGTCAAAATCCAAGACTGTGCCTTAGAAGGCTATTTTTAAATATCGTTTTAAACAATATAATTTCAAAACTTAACAAAACACCTCCAAATTAAAGTTTAATACTTTTACTATCTTCAGTACTATCAATATAAATTTCATAAGCCTTTAAATTATTTTTAACAAGCCTAAAATTTCAGATTCAAACAATTACCCAATTTCCAATTATTTAATTAAATAATTAAATCACTCAATAAATAGTGACGTTTAAAGTTCAAGTTAGAATTTAACTTTTAAATATTTAAAATCAATTAAATATTTCAATTTCAAATGTCCAAGATCCTAGGTCGTCTCATTCCTCCCCCTTAAAAGAATTTCGTCCTCGAAATTACTAGTTAAGAGGAATGTCCCACAACCCATTAATTTTTCTTCCCAAAATCAACAGTTTTAACACACCCAAACAATCTTTTATCAAATACCCTATCAGACTTACTAACTTCATAAACTCATCTATAACTTCCAAAAAATATTATTTTCTCAACAATTTAAATTTAAATTTAAATCCAAATTTTAAATTATTGAAATTTCTCAAAATTTTTCTAACACTCTAAGTTTTCGTAAAATTTCGCCAGCGTTTCCTTTGCGCTGCTAGCTCGGTACAACTACAGAACGCCTCTACGGGCCCCTAAATTTCAAAAGAAAATAAAACGCCAAGTGGCTAGACCAGAAAATCATCAAATTTCATATAGAAATTTAAATACATACCTTTTTGTTGAGCAAATCAATTTATCTTCTGAATTCAAGACACCAATTTCCCTTGCTTTTAAAACACATGTATATCCTATTTAGCAGTAATATCCAATTACCGAATCCAACATCATTTTATTCTCTACTTTACCAAAGTTTCATTATCTATTTTATTCAAGTTCGTACGATGCACATATATCATCCGTACGCAATACCAAATTCGATCGCTCACTCGATCACACAATTTCACTTCCGAACTAGTATCGTCCATCCGACTTCCTAGTGCGGACTCAGATCTGGTTTCTTGATCAAAAACCGTTATTCTCCTTGCATAGTCCTAAACTATGATAGATAATTTCCAGAATCAATCAAAAATCCATATCCAGGTTCGCCGTCGAAAATCGAGCGAAAAATCCCAACTCGGATCGGTATAATTACCCAAAATTTTGTGCTCGAATCTGGGTCAAATCGCTATGCGAATAAAATAATATACATACATCCTACGTATTTATCTCAATTGATTATTAACTACATTAATTTTCTTTTTATTCACATTCATTTTGATTTTCTATACTCCTATTCTCAATTATCCTATTTCACAACTTTACTTTAACCCTTATAAATGTTAACTTAGAATATTTTTCCAATACCAAATTTTTACTTGGTATATTTCTCAATTTCGATTTCACTTAGGAATTTGCTATCCATTTCTTAAGTTCAAGGTAAATATTTTACACTTAAATATTTGTTTCCACTTCATTACTGAAGTTATATATCCATTTCCATTCAACTTTGCATTTTCAATTCCATTTGGATTCAATTTACCCTCCAATTTAAAATATTGAATTCTATTCACCTAATCCCAATCCATATTTAACGAACAATTCCAAACTTTTATTATTTTAATTCACTTCGAATAAATTCTACAACTTTACTTTACTTAATTAAAATTAAGTATCATTTCAATATATAATTTCAATTCGCTTGCTTACCCATTTAATTTAATTAGTTTACTTACAAATTTTATTTTCAATCCTTTGTTTTGTTTAGTCCAACTTGACTAATTTTCCATTTACTTAGAAATTCAAAATGAATTTCAGCATTCTGTTTCGATTTCATTTACTTGCAATTGTAAATTCATTTATTTATTCACAAATTTATTTCCACCATAATAAATTTTATTTAAGTAATCATTTCATTTAATCCACTTAGACTTTTTCTTATTACATTCACCTTTACTTAACTAGATTTAATTACACTCCGATTAATCCAAAATTTTAAACTTCTATAAGTTTTCCAAATTTAATTATTTCATTTACTAATCTTTTAACTTCATTTAATTGGTTTACTTCACTAGCTTATTTTGTTTCATACTTATTTTAGTTTAACTCTTCCTAAGTTAAATTTTATTATAAAAAAATTTAAAATTTTATAAGTTAAATAAGATTCCAAAGTTTTAAACCATTACTTAAACATTCAAAATTAATTTTGAAAACATATATATCCAAATCAATTTATTCCAAAATCAACCCAAATTATTCTATAAACAATTTCAAACCAGCTCCAGATTTTTTTTAAACAATTACTCATATTTCAATAGCATTTTTAAAATCAATTATATATATACATAATTCATTTGCAAATCAAATCATCCTTTGAATTTTAAAACGAAACCCATTTTTGCAAACAATTCTAATTTAAAACAATTTGGTAGCAATCCCTCTCTTGGAAACTCGAAAATGAACATCGATGATGCTGTAGTCATCACCGAAGTTATTTTCCAACGACTGAAGAAAGTTTAGTCCTTTTATCTCTTTTGAACCCTTCAAATATTTTTAAATTCCAAATTTTACCAGATTTCAAATCCAATTCCAAAATATTTCCCAAATAATATCACTATTATTTCTCCAAAACCTTAGAAAATCATTTTCAAACTCAAAAGGAATTAAATTTTCAAATTCCAAATCCTTTCAAATCATATTCAGACATTACTTTGGAATTTTATCTCATTTTAATTATAAATCACACTATGATTCACATTTATAAAGATTCACATTTATAAATTTCATTTGTTAAATGAATTTATCTCCAAATCTTTGGTTATACCATTATTTCCTTATCTCATTTTAATTATAAATCACTCTATAATTCACGTTTATAAATTTTATTTGTTAAATGAATTTATCTCCAAATCTTTGGTTATGCCATTATTTCCTTATTCCAATTACCATAACAATAGTAATAATAATTTAATATTATCACTTCCTAACAACCAAGCAACCACATACTATAATAATTTACAAAATTATTTCCTTTATATACAAAAATAATTTGGGAAAAATTATTTCATTTACCCTATTTTAAAACAATACTGTGTCAGTTTATCTTGTTTAAGAGTTTAGAAATCCCTATCGATACAGTTGGCCAGACTGCACCGACCAGAATTTATAAACACTCAACCGATAAGTCAACACAATATAAAAATAAATTTTATATTCATTAATAAATACGCGCTCATATCTATTAATATACTCAAACTCATTCTAGAGTACTACGGACTCTATTTCAATGTGTAATTCCTACCACAAGCAAGGTTCTCACTTAACCTTCAGCTCTGATACCAATCTGTAACGACCCAATTTTTCGGCACCCAAAAATCGACATCAATACATCCACTATATCAATTCCCGAACAATCGAATGCCGAAAAACCAAACTATTAGGGTTAAAGAAGAAGGAGGTAGAAGAAGAAATAGAAACAACATCATAATCTCATAATCGCAACAGAACAATATATAATAGATAAATGACTGATCTTTATACAAAAGGAAACAGTAATTTTTTTCTATATACATCATCATAGTACAACACAAATAAACAACACAATTCAGGACAGTTATAATAACTTGTCCTCCCAAGTTGAATATGCAGCTTGCTCTTTCCAGCAGAATTTACATAAAGTACATGTGATACGTCTCGCCATCCTGCTCGTCTCCTGAGCTCCATAGCACTCCATCCAGAATATGTACTCTATAATACTCGGTCTGACCCGAGCATTATAGTTAAATAACACCCCAGTTAGTCTGGGAAACCAGCGTGAGAAAACACACCCAATTGGAAGAAAATTCCACTCTTCAACCCTTTGAAAAATAGATTTCAAATCATTGTTCTCTCTCGGAAGAAAATTCCCACCCAATTGTTTTATTTCCACTGAAAATCACCAAGCCTTAATATTTTAGATTTTTAAAATAATTTAAATCACTTTATCCAAAAATATATATATACTTTAAAACATTTTTAAAATAAAAACTATTTAAAACACCTAAAGTAAAAACTATTTAAAACACTTATTTAAAAATATATACTTTAAAATACATGAAATAAAATTATTTAAAACACTTATTTAAAAGTATATACTTATTTCTCACGTAAAGCTTAAGCCAAACAAATTTTAAAATAAAAGTTACGAAATTCTATACAAGTTTTTCAAATAAAAAGTTTAGCCAAACTATCTTTAAAATAAAACTACTTTATAAAATATAAATATTAATAATTATCCTTTTTAAACCATAATACCAATTAACCCTTTAAAATAATTACTACTATAACTGATTTAATAAAATATTTACCTTTAAATTTTTTAACCAATTTAAATAATAATTCTCAAAAACATTCTTTTAAACAACCTTTAAACTTTTAACTTAACCTAAAAATCTGCTTGAAAACGTATTTGGCTTTTCAGGAAAAAATACACTTTCCTTCCACATCTTTAAATAAATAACCCACTATTTATTTAAAAAAAAATTACCCATTCCTTTATAGATTCCCATTCTGAATTTATATTTCCAAATTATCCTCTGATAAATATTTCACTTAATTTATAAACCTCGTTTATAAATTCCATAATCGCATCTCCTTTTTAAAACACAGTTTCAAACATGTAATCTGTTTCCAAATCGATTTCCAAATTTACACAATTTTGACATATAAATTCCTTTACCTACTCAATTTATTTCAAACCCATTTATTTCAGATTTAACTTCTTTACTATGGTTTAAAATCTTATTTAAACTAAAAAACAAATTTCATACTTCCCAAATTTCTTCTTTGTCTTTCCAAACAAATTTAAACCTTGAATTTAAAAATAAATTCTTTACTCCTTTTAAATAATATCACTTAAGTTTATAAATTCATTTATTCCATTTATTCAAAATATCTCTTTTTCCATACTTGGGATTTATTTATTAGAATTTGAAAATCAACTTTTATCCTTTCCAAATCATTTTTAATTATCCAAATTCCTTATAATTCTTTTACTTAAAATTACCTTTTTTTTACTTTAAAAATCCAAACTTCATATATATTTCAATTCTCAAAATACCAATATATATATGTATATTAAACCAAGCCATAACATTCAATAAATTTCAATTCCCAATATATTCAATATAATTCATCACAGATTATCACATAATCATATCGCTAAATATAAAATAAATTCAACGTTTTGAGGAATCCAGTTGGATTCCTCCCACCTGTTTTCCTGCATCCACAGGTGTTAGCACAACAATTTAAAATACCAATCCCCCTTCAAGGCGGGATATCGCGGTATAAAGGGTCATCCGCTATTATGCGGGGTGCATAGGTTCTCATCCACTATAAAATGCGGGAACCAATCACTCCAATATGTATATATATACTACTATATATAACATCACATCCAGTCAATTCAATCATTCAACCAATAATTTAAATTTAACTATTTAAATTTAAATGGGATTCCAAATGAGAGATATTAACTCACTTTTGATTTCTGTTTTGCAATCCACTTCAACCCGGCTTGTTTTTCTTCAAGATTTCAGACCTTAAACAAACATAATACGTTTTGTTAATGTTTGGATTAGTCGAACAATTAATTTTCCATTTGATAAATTGAATTAACCAATAATTTTATTTAAACTAATTTCTCTATAATAAATTATTTTCAGTAACTAAAATAATTAAATAAGTTAACTAAAATAGTTTAATCTTCAAATCCATTTTTTTAAAATAAACTAATAGATTAAAAATATTTATTTATCTATATTTATTTTATTTCCTACTTCGAAACTACTTATACCAAAATGACCTACAACATTTTTTTAATAAAAAATCAAATCTTTATAAACCCTACAACATTGTTTTTTTAAATAATAGAAATTTACTTTACCGTAAAATTCCAAAATTCGAGTTCACTGTAATTCACGAATCCCCTTAACACTATAATATTTAAATTCTATATTTTTTTTTAAAGTTTCACTTATTCCCAAAATTTAAATACGAATTCAAATTATAATAAGCAGAAAAAGAAACCCATACCCCATCTGACAACTGACCCGCAACATGATCCTTCCCCAAATCGCCTCCACTTCCTCACGAAACCAATGACGAACTCACATGCAACCCCAAACTTCCCATCGTCCTCGACCTGGAACCCTAACCTACGACACGATCCCAAACACGGCCTTCCTAGTCCTTGATTACCTTGACTTCATGCGAGCGCATTCCCCTGAATGCGACGAAGGCGATCTGATTTCGCGATTATCACCAAGTAATGCAGACGCCAATTCTTAGATGCAGATATAGTTGGATCGAGATTAGACGAGCGGAGGCCTGGAAGGTGATCGATAGAGCGGCAAAAGAAGTGGAGCGGCAGGCGTCAGCGAGTTGCTCGTGTGGACGACGGCTGGGCGGCCACGTGGAGAGGGAAGAGCAGATCGAATATTTTCTTATTTAACACTTAATGAAGAGGATTACCTAACTGAGTTTGGCTATGATCGAAGCAGCAGTCCTCTTTTTTTTCGAAAATGAAATAGAACCAACGATCTATATTATTTTTGAAGAGAAAAAAAAGTGGGGAGCATGATTTGATGTTAACGTGTTTGAATTACCTAGCTATAGTGTTTTGATGCGGAAGGCAAAAATACCGATGTAGATATAATTTCAACTACAGTTGTTTAGTATATATATATATATGTATATATATATATATATTCGATTAAATTCAAATTCAAATTTAAATCGACCTCAATTCGTAGCTTACATTATCACACCCTATCGAGACGTGCCGCCTGGCGTTATAACGTTATACCTCTATTCCGCATGCGATGGAAAAGGTTTCGAGTCCTAACTCGATCGTATGGAGAAGATAACATTTTAGACGCAATTATATATTAAATTTTCAATATAGATTTCAGCGATTTATATCCCGTATGATCACCCAACAACTTCAAATACTACAAAAATTAAAATCCAATAACAATAAAACATTACGGATCCAATGAAACTGGTTTCGTCAAAATCCGAGACTGTGCCTCGGAAAGCTATTTTTAAATATCGATTTAAACAATATAATTTAAAAACTTAACAAAACACCTCCAAATTCAAGTTTAACACTTTTACTATCTTCAGTACTATCAATATAAATTTTACAAGCCTTTAAATTATTTTTAACAAGTTTAAAATTTTAGATTCAACCATTTACCCAATTTCCAATTATTTAATTAAACAATTAAATCACTCAATAAATAGTGACATTTGAAATTCAAGTTAGAATTTAACTTTTAAATATTTAAAATCAATTAAATATTCCAATTTCAAATGTCTAAAATCCCGTGCCGTCATATTAGTTTTGTTCTTTTTTTAGTAATTTCGGTTTTCTGCCCAACTCTTGTACTTTATTTCTGTTTTTCTTGTTTTCCCATAGTCGCTGAGGTGTTTATGCCTTACACTTGTTATATTCTTTGTAAAGTTGAACTACCAATATATTCTAGCTTGCCCATGCAAAATAATAGTACTTTGTTTTACTTGCAAAATTATTTTCAGTGTTGACTGAAAGTAAATATAGTTTTATCTTTTTAGGAATATTTTAAATATTTACTATGAAATAAATCAGTTAGAAATTTTTTATTTTTTGTATTAGCTACATAACACAGAAGTATCTAAAATTTTAACAACTACCTTTTGAATTATGAACTAAGCCATATCTTGGAGGATTAATTCTTTAAATCATATGATTGTGAATCATATGGTACTAGTGAGTTATATCTCGAAAGATCAAGGACAAAACACCCATTTAGTGGGAGCGACAAAAGAGTTGGTGAACTCTTCGGGTTGATACATAAAGTTGTTTATAGTCAAAAGTCTAATGATACTAAAATGGATCCACATACTTCATTCAATTAATAAATGAATAATCATATAACTATATATGTGTATTTGATAAACAAGTAATGTATTTATGATATATTCATTAAATATAGAACAGAAGAAGAAAACATACATGCAAAGGAAATAAAATAATTCAATTTGATCGAATAAGTGAAGTATACTAGAAAGAGTTCCCAATGCATCTTTGAATAAGATTTTATCACAGAAGTTACTCTTTCCAATGATATATAATAATGTATGGATAAGGAGTAATTAGAATTTATTGGATAAATAAAGATCGATGATGGGTGTGGTTGAGTTAATTCCTTCCCATTATGTCGTGTGCTTAAAAGTAAGTTCATAAGATTAAAATATATTTACTCTCAAACATAGTTTATGAGATCGTACAAGATAAGAGTTTATAAGTAACCTCGACATATCCTAAGTCAAGAAGTTGAAAAGTTGTTTGAGTCGAGAGACTGCGCATAATATTTATTCATGAGGAATCTTATTTGGACCACTTAGAGGAGTTTGAGACCGATCAATATTGACCGACTAATTTATGTGATAAACTTAAGTTGCATAAACTAAAAACTAAATCAGTTTTAGCTATATAAATGTAGCTCATTAAAATATCTATAAGTACCTATTCCATTGCACTAAGAAACTATTGCTATTTCAATAAATGCAAAATTCATGAGAAGGAATTTCTTTTAGAAATTATTGGTAGTAAAGTGGATTTGGTTATGATCTAAAGATAAATCTGATTACAAAGAATGAAATAAAATTGACCAAGCTTAAATAAACACAATTAATTAGAATGTCTAATAAGAACTCTCGTACATTAAATAGAAAATACAATTTTCTTATTAATGTCGAGAAAGGGATTTCCCCGGTTATTAATAAACCATTAAGTGAATTAACACTACCATATGCTATGAAGCGCAAATATGGATCGGGTTCTAAGTACGTTATCAAAATATAATTTTGATGGTTTTGTTAGGATCATGTAATATACCCTAAAAGGAGGTTGAACATGGTATTTAAAGTATTTTGTAGATAAATAAATAAATAATGCGGAAACATAAATATAAAAAGTAAATGACACACAAATACACCCAGCTTTGGCCACTGGCCCGTTTGTGCCTACTGCTACACCAAAAGTTACTATTAGAATTAGATATTTGAACACTTAAAACACCCGTAAACCCGCTCTCGCTGGTAACTTGAGTATATTATCCTATTCCTAGTTACTCCTCCTTTATTTTATCCCAAGTCTAGAATTTCCTAAATTCAAAATTGTAGTTCAATACTACATATTCTAAAGTTCAAGATTTAAAAAGAAAACTACCAAAACAAATAAATTAAAGACAAATACCCCCAATGTATATTTCAAATTAAGAAGGCTGAAATGAATTTACCCATAAATTTCTTTTTCGACCATGTCCTTCTTTTTGAATCATGTAAAGCGTCTCTTCCAAAAAAAATGCATTCTCTTTAAAGACTTGTTTCTTCCTCCAAAAATTAGATCTCTTTAAAATAACACTTCCTGCTTAAAAGCTTTCGCTTCTTTACAAATATAAATCCTTAAAATATTAAGCCTCGATTCTCGCTGCTGCCTTCTTTTGGAACCGGGTCAGCCCGCAGTGGAGTTAAAGAATAAATTTCAAAAAAATTCATTTGTTGGATCTTTAATAGGCCCAAGTAGTCTAGATTCATTTATTACTTTTTTATATTTTCTTTTAAATGAAATATTCATCTTATTATAATTATTTAAAATTTGTTTAATTTTATTTAACTAATTGTATATAACGATGAGCGCATCACATGTACTCATATTTATAGTGTAAGTGCAACATATGAAAAGTGTTCGTAGTTAATGTAAACATTGTTTAGGTGTTGAGATTTACATCGCAACAGACACATTTCTCCCCTACATATGCCTTTGTCGTCCAAAACATGAAAGTTATATATGTATATGCACATGTGTGTGTGTTTACATGTATAAATGTACATATACATACACAAAAAATGTTTTACATAGCAGTTCAGAATAAAATAGACTTCATTTATGTTACATGTAGTAAATAAAGAATACTAAGACTATTTCAGGTAGTTTAAAAGTTTACTATTATATCTTATACAAGGATCCCTTTTGAAACTTTGGGTTAAATACAAACACACACATACACACATATAAAAGATATTAAAAAAAAAATGCAAACTCTAAAACACACACAACCAAACCAAATTTGGAATGAAGTAAATAGTATACAAGTGGTTTGTGAAAGAGAATGTTTTCTTTTAAGCCAATATTTAATACTAAATTAGATGCAACCGTAAAACATGGGATAAATTATTAACCCAATTAGTATTATGGCCAGCTATTGCATGGAGTATTTGGGCTTAAAAACATTCCAAAAACCAATTAGTATTACTCCCATTTAAATCCAGTTTAAATTTCCTACCGAAATCATATACTAGTACGTGCGCTTATTGCTATTATATACACACTTTATTAAATACTAATGGAAATCAAACAAACCAAATAAGAAAATTTTTATCAAATAATATTTCATAGATATTAATTAATTTAATATATTTAAAGTCCTTTTTAGTATTTATTCTGTTTAAATAAAATTTAAACATTCTACCGATATCGTGTATTGATACGCACATTTAAAACTTTTATATACGCATTTTAACAAACAATAATGGCATTCAAATAAATTTAATAATTAATATTTCATAAATATTAATTAATTTTCAACTATTAAAAATTAATTAAATCATGTGGTTCATTCGGAATCTTCATCATTTCGATTGTGTGACTCATATGTGCAAATTAAATCAGTGATTAATATTGAACAGTTCAAATATTAACATTCACACGTCACCTTAGCTAGTGGTGCGATATTTTAGCTGAATTTATCACTTAATACATCTTTTGATAAAATCCAAATTTATTTATTATAAGCGTTGCCCATTAATGGCAATTATTTACACCAATTCTCTTCGTCAAAACTATATCACTTTGGATTTATGAAATTGGTAATGGTCAAAATTTCAACATCGTCCATATTCAACTCTATATTCTAAACATAAAATCTTTGGTTCAATAATAGCAATTATTATTACCCAAAATGCTCTGGACTTTGACTTGAGTTGACTTCAGTTGGCCATAATATTAACCTCATATAACCAATGAGACAAATCTTCTCTTAAATAGTGTTTCTCTTCCAATGCTTCCACTCGACCCATTATAGTCCTTGGATGGACATCATGCCACGATTTAACTATAATCAAAGTGGAGCTTCCATATTGAAGATCAACAATATTCTCAAGTCATGAAAACTATGCAATTTTGTCCCATTGATATTTTCAGTTTGACCTCAGTTGTATTAACCAACAGAAACCTATCGAGTGAGTCGTTCCATAATTTTCCATTAACTATCAGAACATAACCCTTTGGTGCCCGCAGTAGTTATGAGTAATACACTACCCAACGTTAGGAAAAAGATTGGTTATCGAATCAGATTTACATAACAAATTACCTAATTGCCCCTACGGTATATTCTTAACTCTATCAATCTCCCACTTGCACTGGGGTCAATTGTGGAATCTTATTTTAACTTCTCCAATTGGCTTCCTCAAAAAACTAATTAGGTCAGTCCTTTAGTGAATGACCATGCTATTATCTTTCAATTATCTACTCTGTCAGTCAACCCTCTTCGACGTTGATAAGCTAACTTTATCATGTGGAACAATTCAGAGTATGTCTCTTACTTCCAGTACGCTTCAAGTTCTTTTTTGAACTATATCGTGACATTTTTATCATGTAATAATGTTTATGAGATTCACAACATTTAGAATTACCCTTAGCTCATGTACAAATGTGTTTATTTATATTTATATAGTCTACTTTTATTGTAGCGCTATTCAAGGTGATGTACTTAGCCTTTTTCATTGAATCAGCCACGGTCTTTCATTTGGAACGTTTCCCACTTAGAGATTATTAGCTTGAATTTATTATTGACATATTATACTTAATATTGCTGATGAAAGTTTCAGTTCGAATACACCTTCATAAGGAGTTTGTTGTTTTTGCAAACAAATCTTTAGTATTTCATAAATACAAGAGAACACTTCGAACAACCATTTGGTAATATCAATTTGGATCTAATATTTGCTTCATATATCAAATACATAAACAAATCATGATATCGTAGACAATGTAACATGTATAATAGTTCTTATTGACAATGCATAAGGAATCCATCTTACATGTTCCATATTGAACATTTTAATACGACATCCATGCATATCGTTTGAAACATTCCCAATATCTTTTAACTTATTATAAATGACATCATTTACAAATACAACATTGAATATTGAAATAACTAAGGCCGATTTTAACATAAGTACATCATTAAAAATCATCAATGTGTTGTTTACTTATAGTTTAGAAATATCAACATACCTTTTAATGCTCTTTCTTATGAACACACGCTTCCTTTGCATTTTAATTTGTAATAAAACTATTTGATATTTCTGTTGAAACACTTGTTCAATTTTTATGCTTTGCTAAATGGTACTTTCGTATCCATTCTCGGATCATGGTCGAAAACTCACAAACCAAATATCACTCCCACTGACTTCGAGAAACTTTGGTTATTATGGGTAAACGGTTTACTCTAAATCATTATGTAGAATTTTTTTGTTTCAACACATACGTACCAATACACAAAGTCATATTAGTTGATAATTTTATGAGTAAAATCTGAACCAACTCGAGTACATTGAACGGTGAATGATATCAACAAATGAAATTAATTATGTTATTCTTACCAATTTGGCTCTCTATATTCCAGCTACATTTGTTTTTCTCTTAAAGACACATTTGCGGCCAATAGATCATATTCCTTTGGGTATAATTATCAAAATCGCATTTTAATAATGTACTTGTATTCTATTTTGAATTTGCACATTGTACCATATCATAGAATCAATATTCTTATGGTTTAATTAAACAACTATGGATTATTTATTCTTGACATTAACAAGATACTCAGAGTTTCTCTTTAACGTGTAAGAATACTCATTAGACCTTCAAATGTATTGTGTTCATTTAGGTTCGGTCAATTTCGTTTCAACCGTTGCAATCATTTTTATCCTTGGATCATATCCAATCTATTATATACCAATAATTTTTTACAGAAATTCCTTCGCTATGAAGTTGGTATTTCTTGAAAGAAAGTTGTTTCACCATTAAATGGAATGTGCATTCCTAAACATTTTATGTATGGCTTTATATAAAATTGCCTTTGCATTTGTTCATACTATATTTATATTCACAACATAAATTAGTCATCTAATGACCATCATTTCTAGGCCTGTAAACGGATGTAGTCGGATACGGATAGTGCTGTATCCGTATCCGTATCTGAAAATGAAAATCCGTATCCGAATCTGTATCCGATATCCATGAATACCCGTTGAATATTATCTGTATCCGCTAATATTTTCGGATATCCGAAAATATCTATATCCGGCTTAGCGAATACGGATATTTTTGGATATCCGAAAATATCCGTATCTGAACCTCAAAATGTATCCGAAAATATCCGAAAATTAACCAATATAATGCATATTTCATTTTTTTGACTGAAAAAAGATGAAAAAACCTTGTAATACATAAATTACATCAAATTAACAATAGGTAATCCAATCACACAAAATTCTTACAATAAATTAGTGTATTTGTATTAAATTTATGGATATAAAATAACATATCAACATATAAATATTTAATTTCAAACCGGACGGATATTTATCGGATACGGATACATCCATAGCCATATCTGTATCCGAAATATGTTTCGGATATCGGATATCCGCATTTGCTTTTTGAATATCAGATATTTTTCATGTTTTCGGATACAGATGCGGACGGATTTCAGATATTTCGGGTATTCATTAACATGCCTAATCATTTCTTGGGAAGATTCATACATGAACCCTTACATACAATAATTACACGTAGTCTTTCGACTTGCATAACCTGCTAACTCCTTGGCTTTGGACATACATGAGTTTCTTATAAACCCTTAGCTTGTATAGTTTTGTAAACTATTCTTTGCATGATATAAATTTTAATCTTTTTTTACTACTTTTAAGTGCACACCTAGGAGAAATAATTTAACTCAATTTCACTCATCATTAATCGTGCTTTGTCCAACAATGTTCGATTACTCCTTATCAATACGTCATTACGTATTATAAGGAGAAGTGATCTTTGAGACTGAATCTTTATTCATATTAGGTACATGCAGAACTCTTCTCGATAAACTCACACATACGATCAAATCGAATAAATTCTGTTCTATGTTATATTATTTGCTTTTACTTTTTATTCTACGAGCTTATCAAAGACTTATACATGCATATCAAATATGTAACAACTAAAAAATTTGGTTAATTGATATTGGAATATTTAATTAATTTTAAATATTTTAAAGCTAATTTTATAAATTTAATAAATTTAATTTCAAATATAATGATTTATTAATTTAATTGTTAAATTTAATAATTGAAATTATGTAATTAATTAAATCTTGGGTTTTATTTGGATAAAAATGATTTAAAGGCTTACTTAATTTCTATTAATAAGAATAAAGATAATAAAACTATTAAAATTGATTCAAAGGTGATTTACTCGATTCTGAAAATATCTCATTTTAAATTAACGAGTGAAAATAGCCTTTTAGGGCACAGTCTTAGATTTCGACGAAACTAGTTCCATTGGATCCGTAATGGTGTATTATTATCGGATTTCAAATTTCGTAGCGTTTGGAATTACCGTTTGGTTGTACGAGATAGAAATATATTAAAATTAATATCAAAAATTTAATAATATAGTAAGGTTCAAAAAGCTATCTTCTCCATACGATCGAATTGGGGATCAAAACTTGTTCCATTGCGTTCGGAATAGGGGTAAAACATTAGAAACGCCAGGCAGCACGTCTCGATCGGGGTTCGGAATTAAATATCTAGATATTTTGAATATAAATAATATATATTTTTATGTGAATATTAGGCTCAGGTCCCTAATAAGTTTCAAAATACACAAAAATCCCAGTAAAAAAAGTATGTAAATTAGGTCCCTAGAATTAAGTTACTAAGTAGTTGCATGTAATTATGCAATTATTCACTGAATAATTGTGGAAATTTATGCAATTATATCCAAAAGTTGCATAAATTTATGCAATTTTTTTGGTGAATAATTGCGAAAATTTTCGCAATTTTTTTGGTGAATAATTGCAGAAATTTCCGCAATTTTTTTGGTGAATGATTGCGGAATTTTCCGCAACTTTTTGAAAAACTTATGGAAATTTTCGCAATTTTTCAATGAATAATTGTGAAAATGTCTGCAATTTTTTGATATAATTGCATAAATGTTTGCAATTATTCACTGAATAATTACATAAGTATATGTCGTTATTCGGTAACTTAATTTTAGGGATCTAATTTACAAACTTTTTTTTACCGAGGTTTTTGTGTATTTTGAAACTTATTAGGGACCCATGCCAAACTGTCCTTATTTTTATCCCAGTTAATTTTGCATACCCTAACCTAATATCAGTCACACTGTACCACCCACGTTCCTTCACCCCTTACTTATTTTAAACACTTCTCCCTTCCATCTTTTTTTCAATTGGATTCACAGCAGAGTAAAGGGAAGGAAAAAAAAATGAAAATGGAACTTTTAAAAATCAAAATCTCATGAAATACAAAGCAATAAAATATGGAACAAGCTTTAAACATCTTGTTTAGGCAAGGGCTTCGACTTGAGGTGCGCGTAGGAGGGTGCGACGTCGCTTCTGTAGTTCGATAGTTTGGGTTGTGCATGGCAATGGCTAGGGTTTGAGAAACCGAAGGATGGAGTGCTCAATTTGGAAATTGAAGGCCAGTTTTACGTTCGGGGTGGAGAACCGCAGCTAGCACCAGAGTTTTGGGGTGTGCGATGGGGTGGTGGTGATCGCATTCGTCTTAGGTAGAAGTGGTCAACCATCAGGTCGTGAATTGATTGGGTGGTGGTAGCTCGTGATTTTTGGTATAGGATGATGGATTTTTGGTCGAGAAGTCTGAAGCAACGATCGGATTCGACATGCGTTGAGAAATGAAGGAAGTAGGGGCATGTCAAGGATGGCATGCATGAGTTTGTACAGGGAGATGTTATCGAATGAGAGAGGAAGACGAAGATGGTAATCACGTAAATATTTTGAACTTAATTAGTTTAGTTTATGTATTTAATTTAAATGTTTGATAACTTCTAAAATGCATAACTCTCCCACACGAAGTTCGATCGAGACGAAACTTTTTGCGTTGCGATTATGATGACGTTAGCTTCGCAATGAAAGTTGTTTGATTGGATTTGAAGACTGTGGAAATTTGAGCTAAAATCGGACATTGTCCGGTTCTAGTTCCAAAACGGAACGCTTCGGCGATAGAAAAAGATTAATGTGAGTAAATCTCACTCATTTTGGATAATTGGTTTTATTTTAAATAGTTAAAATTATTTATTGGTTGATTGGATGGATTGATAAATTATTATCAGTTGGATGTTATATTATATATATTAGTAGTTGGATTGAATATTCCCGCTGATTGGAGCGGATAAGACACCATGCGCTCCACATAATAGCGGATGACCCTATATTACTGTGATATCCTCCCTCGAAGCGAGATTGATATTTTATGTTATATAACATCTGTGGATGCAGGGAAAGAGGTTGGAGGGATCCAACTGGATTCCTCAAAAATGTTGATTTTTAATTTCATGTATAGTGATATATGAAGTGTTTGAATAATCTATGATAGATTATGTTGTGATTTGATTTATTGGATGCTATAGTAGCATTGGCCTAAATTTTGGAATTATAAATACCATAAATAATATTCTTGGGATTATTTAAAAAGGGATTGAATTGGATAAAATAAATGATGGGATTTTGGATATTTATGTAGCTGTTTCATAAAATGATTTCATATAAAGAATTTTAAATTGAGGATTTTTTAAACAATGGAATTTAAATAAGATTCTCAAAATACGAAATGAAAGTCGAAATTGTGATTTGAATAATTTTGGAATGTAGTTTGGATTATTTAAGAAATAAATTTATAAGTGGAATTTTAGCTAGAAATTAATTTATAAATAGATTTTTGTAATATAAACCACTGTAAAGGGGAAATGAGACTATGAAATTTGTAAAAAATGTTTATAAATAAAGTGAAATGATTATCATTTGATAAAATTGGAGATATAAGTTCATGGTGAGAATTTATAATGAGATAGGGTAATCGGTTTTAAAAGAAATGGTAGATTCTATTTTTGGAATGTGGAAAAGGTTATGAAATTGGGAATGTGGTCAATGTGTTATGAATCGAGAGAGATTATAAATTGAAATTGATTGTATTGGAATTTTAAAAATATATTTTTATCAAGAAGTTAAATTTGTTTTAAAAAGAGGATTTTAATTATTAAACCATGTAATTTAAAACTACTTTAGCATTGAAATATTTCAGAAAATTAGTTATTTAAATATTTAAATTTATAGAAATGAATTCTAAGTTATAAACAAGTTTAATAAATCGGTGAGCAGTTTTATAAATAAATTGGAATTAGTTATTGACGTTTATTTTAAAGGTGCTTCAATATTTTAAATAATTATTTAACCATGTTTTTTGAAATTTATTATTATTATATATATAATTTAAAAGTAAGTGATTGAATTTTATTTATAAATGCTCTCGATATTAGTGAACTGGATTTTGTTTAATGGACGTGATTTTATAAGTGAAAATCTTATAATGAAATTCGGGAAATTAAGAAATTTGAGAAAAAGAAATTTGATACGGGAACTTCAAAAATGAATCCGAATTCATTAAAGGAGTTATAAATTGTTACTTGGATTATAAATAAATATAATCGATAATTTTTGGAAATTGTAAAGGGAATTAATAAATATTCCGGAGATTTATGAGATAAGTTATGAAACACTTCCTAAGTTTGATATAGAAATGATTTTGGAGAATCTACCTATAAATATTCTCCTAAGTATTTAAAGGAGGGTTGTGGAAGATATTTTAATGTGAAATGAATTATATAGAAATGTTTTTTTCTAAGTGTTTTAAATTGAGTTCAAAATTATTTCAGCGTTGGAACAGTTTAAAAATATCCTGTTAGGATTTAAGTATTCAAAATCATTTTCAAATATTGAAATACTGAAAGAGATTTGAATATATATATATATATATATATATATATATATATATATCTTTGTAAAGATATTTCGAAATGAATATTTTGAAGATTTATAATATGGCCTAGTGACTGCTTATGTATTTAATTTGATAGTTAAATAACCGACTATCAAAATCTGGTCAAATTCGTTGATCGTTTCGAAGAAACCGGGATTGGATTTAATTATTTGAAAACCACTTCGATTCGATTTGTGTGTTATGAATTGCGATATCTCAAAGATAATGGAGATGGTGATCTTGAAGGAGATTCGGTTTGTCCAGACTTATGACAACTTTTATGGATGAATGCTATCATTGCATTATTGCCTGTAAGGTAGTATTAGCATTCCAAGTGGGACTACTATTCAAAAAGGTAAACATAGCCTCAAACCTCATCAATCGAGAAATGACTAAAATAGGGCATGCAACAAGGCTAAATGGGTCGCTCCCATTAGGGTATGTCATCATCTTCTAGATTACCCTATTATTATAAATTTGGTTGTGCATGAGATCTCAAAAAGGTCCAAAGACCGGGATGATGATATATTCGTACAACTAGTCAAGTGGTAGGCCAATTCTATGTGGCATGGTACAAGATGTTCTTGTTAGACCTGGGTACATTGATCTAGAGATGTACCATCGGAGGTAGTTCCTTACCTGGTCATAGTATGGAATCCATTCTCTAATATGTGCCTTTACGGTTTTGACTGTAGAGCCTAGTATGCTGAAATTTAATTAATATAACAGTTTCAGCTATTTTAATAAGTATTTGTATTTAGACACTATTGTTGTGACGACCCACATTCCGGAAGGTTTAAATAGACAATAATCCACACATATCTGACTTAAACAATCCAAAACGTAGATAATCAATGGGGTTAAATAAGAAAAATAAGAAGAGAAGAAGAAAACAAATACAGAATCTCACAGTGGAAACGATAAAATATAATAATCAAATAAACAATTCATGAAGCTGTTTACTATACATTTGATTAGAATCTATACACGTATCAGAGTTATATATATACATCAGGGATAAATATTTAATGCAGTAGAATATCATAATGTAGGGGATAATAACAATAGCAATATACCAAAATCCTCGTCTTCGTCCTCCAAAGAATAATCTTCAATATGCTGAAAAAACTCAGGACTGACCCGAGCATAATAAAAAGACAAAACACTTGAGTCAAGACTAAAATACTCTTATGTAAGTCAAATCAATCACAAAATGAGTGCAATAACTTAAGAGATGTTACAGGATTTTCCATCTCCTAAGGATCCGATAAACTATTTATATATAATAGTATACGCTATAATATATAACGTCTATCAGTAAAATAAATATCAAAATAGCATTAAGGCTTTACATTGATCCACCTTAACACATTTTTATAGTTCTAAACCAAAGTTGTAATGAGCTCGTATATAGATAAATATGACAAGGCATAGAGGCAATGCCCAAGGTAGGATTCTACCAGTTTACCCTTTCTGGCTGGTCATAACCCATCCGTGGCCGACCGCGACTGTCAATCCAAACAAAAGGTGCACCCATCGAGTCAAAAATCACAATAGTAATACGAGTGATCAATGTTGCTAGAGGTAGCTAACCTCATTGGCCAGACATAGGCTCATGTTATAGTCATTTTAATTATGACACAAGTGACTCTCCATCATTGTTCTCTTACTTCATTCCAGTAGCGTTCGCCAATTCAACCACTACATTTTGGATATCATACGCCACATAAAAAGTTATCAAAGTGGTTCCAATATTTTCAAAGAATATGCCAATAGGAGGCTCTGGTCTCTTTAACAACCAAACGTCATTTTACACACTGGTTGTTTCTTTTATACGTCGAAAAAATTCGTACTTGATAACAAAATATCATATTTGCTTCAAAAAAACCATAATTTTACTTCAAATGTTAATTCAACTCGATATATCGATTTCACTTCAAAATATGATTCGAATTACAGTATTGGTTATAATTCACTTTAACCCAATTCGCATTTAAATCCAAGATTTAAATATAAACATTCCACCCTTTGACGAGTTTGAATTTTAGAAAATAGTTCAAATACTTTTAAAATAGTTAAATAGTTAAAATAGTTTAATAGAAAATAATTTGAGTATTAAAAATGGTTTATATAGTAAAATAGTTGGGAAAACTAAAATAGTTTGAATATTTAAAGGAAATAGATTTGAAATAGTTTATACTAAAATAATTTATAAAAAAATAGTTTCCAAGCCAAACTTGTTCCATTCCAAAATTTCAAATCCAAATCAATTTCCATTTCCATTTCGATTTACTCGATTAAATTCTGATTTCAAGTCGAATTTTAATTACAATTCCAAATTAATTTAAATTCCAATTCCAAATCAATTTCACTTCTAATTCCAAATTTAAATCGTTTCGATTTATATCAATTACGAGTTCGATTTCCAAAATATCGATTCCAAAACACTTAAATCAAGTTTTCCTACAGTATTCAATATGAAATCCAAATCTTCAAATATAATTAAATTCTGAGCTAAATTTCGAAATATCAATTTATATCACCTTTACTTAGAAATATTCAAAGTTAAAAGTCCAATCTTTTAAAACAAATCAATTTTCTGAAATTCACATTATTATTCGATTATAACTTAAAAATCTCAACCATGATTATTTAAAACATTCCTATTTCAAATTTAAATTTCAACATTCCAAGCTCCAATTCAAAAATAAACTCGATTTCCATAAATTTGATGTTTATTTATTTACAACAAATCATTTTTGAAAAAATCAAAACATATTTTTTAAAATTATTTAATTTAACCAATCCGATGTTCGTATATAATTTTCTATCCTATGGCTAAGTGAATCGATTATTCCAATTTAAATTCCAGGGATTTATACATATCATTTCAATACAAACTAAAGTGTCATAGGTATATACCATTTCAACCTATTTCTTAGTTTATTTGAAATAATTCAATTTGTAGTTTTATATGCTGTAAAAATATACAGGATGATAACATGATATATAAACATCCAAAATATCAACCAATAGCATCCGTCACAACCGATCATCCAAACAATTATTAAAATTCACAACAATTTCATAACTATCCACAATGGGTATTTTACTGGCAATTAAATTCTTATTTAATCTAACTCTCAATTCAAATCCTATCAATAAATTAAGATATCAATTTCAATATCAGTTAAATTTATCAAGCAACAATCAATAAATTCAATTTACTTTACGATATATTCAACTACATAATTTTTTTTAACCCTTGTGAGCATATAAATGCTCACCATTTTACTTGAAACTGAAATATTTCAGCTTCAAATAAAGTTCCAATATGATCCCATGCTATAGGCGATGTCGGTCTGAATCCATAGCAACTCGTCTTGCTCGAATCAGACCTTGTACAGAGTAATTACGCAATAATTAGCATTCGGTAAAAGTATAGTTATAATTTAATTAAGCCATCAATTTAAAAGTTAATTACCCTCAAACATGTAATTAACGCACCGACTCCGTCCCTAAACCCAGATCGCAAAACCCATCTCACCCATACTTGATCGAGAACCGCCCGCCTCCAAGCCTCGCCATAAGCCATGATACCTTGCCAGACTAAAGCCTTGACCATCTTCGGCTTCTATCGTCAGCCGCTGCCCCTACGATGCCGCAGACATCTCGAGGGAGAAAAAAATCGCGATTCCCATTCAAAGCCCTAATAGTGAATAAGAACTCGCCTCCACCATCGTCGTCGAGTCGCCGCCTCCGCCTGCTATTCCTTCCAGCACTACGACTTCGTTCGCCTTTTTGCTTTTTTGTTTTAATATTTTCGTCTTTTATTCCATTTGTGATTCATTTCGAATTGAGAGAAAGTAAAAGAAGGGAAAGGGTACGAGAGATAAGGTTAGGAGACTGTGGTTCAAACGAGAAATGGGCTTGCATAGTGAAAGTGTTAACGTCCCTTTATATGAAATTAAATGACATTGTTCACGCCGGAATTTTCTGAGTTCCAAACGTAGCATGCCGCTTGGCGTTCATCACGTTTTACCCTCATTCCAAACACAATGGAACTAGTTTCGAGTCCTAATTCGATTGCATGTAGAAGATAGCTTTACAAATCAAATTAATTTAATTAAATTCCAAAATAAATTTCTATGCATTTCAAGCTCGCATGGCCAAACAACAAGTCCAAACTTGAAATCCTACAATAATTTACTATTATGGATCCAATGAAATTTGTTTCATCGAAATCCGAGACAATGGCCAAAATGGCTATTTTTACTCGTTAATTAAAATATAAAATTTTCAATTTATAATTATTCATTTTAAATCAGTTTTAAATTCTAACGATGTTCATTTTTATTAAATAAAATATAAATCAAATTCTAATGCCATTTTCAATCACATTGAACCCATAATTCCACTATTTAAACAATTGCAACATAAATTTAAACAATTTAATTACCCTATACATCAATACTAATAATTCATTAAATTTTATTTTTAACCATTTTTATTCAATAATTATATCAAATCCTATCATTTAAAATAGTTAAAAATATGGGTCGTTACTACTCCCACGCTCAAAACTTTTCGTCCTCGAAAAGGTGTTATGTACCAAATTTAACAGACAATAATTTTTCATTCAAAACAATCAACTTATAAACATCCAAATCTTATTTACAAAACCATTACTACGTTCTCACCATGCCATTTCGATAACGATTTACAAAAAACATAAAATATATAAAACAAGTCATAAATTTTTAAAACTTTAAAATTTTTCTAACTCTTGGATTTACAGAAAATTTCGGTTGAGTATCCTTTACGCAGCCCGATCGAAATTTTTGTACAATAAAATATATATCACAATATACCAAATATATATCAAATATACATCTCATCTCAATGATAAGGCATCCCGAAGGGCAAAAATAAAAAATCGCGGTATGATATACATACCTTATTATTAATAATACGAGCGAGTTCGCTCGTATTAAGCACGCAAAAGCTTATAAATCCACGTATACGTCCAAACGGTCTTCGTATGTGCCTATCTCAACTCAATTTATGATATTAGTTGCATATAATGATATGGAAGAATGTATAAGTCTAATATAACCATATAACATGGATTTTGAATCTAAACAATAAATACAAGCACACATATATAACATACAACAACCATATTGAATCAAAACGGTAAAAACAATGGTATGCAACAAAAGAAACCATCCAACCATCAATATCCGTCCAACTAATCCAATTAATTCATAATCATGTGAATTTACATTATCCAATGTCAATTTTTTTATTTATAGTCTTCATTTATTATTAAACATTCATTTCATTAACATTTTAATTGACTCGGTTTCAATTAATTTTCATTCAACCAACTTTTATTCAATTAGATTCACGTTCAGTTAATTTTTCATTCAATTTATTTATTTTTAATTGATTTGCATGCACTATCAACATTAACGAATTTATACTCTATTAATTTGCACTCATTTATAGTTACATTTATTTTTTTCACTTTCATTCTTTCATTTCAATAATTCGTATAATAAATTACACTTAAGTAAATTAATTCCATACTACATTCCATATATATCAACCTGATTCATATTCATTTATTAATTTTTATTTTGTTAATCATATAATGGATTTATATTCAATTCATTCGCTTTTAATTGATCTACATTAACTAATTTGGTTTTAATCCATTTTTATTCAATCAACCAAGATTCATTGCATTCACATTTGATTGATTAGAATTTAATGTATTTACATTCAATCGATTTGTTCCAATTATTTACATTTGTTTCATCCACATTTAAGTGGTTTATATTATATTGATTTCTTTCAATTTATTAACATTCGTTACAAATTCATTATAGTTAATTTTATTCAATTCAGTTTGTGAAATTCCAATTGTTTCCCTTTTTTTAACCTATTTCATATAAATTCATTGGTGAATTATTTATAAAATTATTCCACTTAACCTTGCTTAAGTTAAATTTGTTTTTTTCCACTTAGTATATCCTCCTTTTTATTATACAAACGTTATTTATAAATTAGCTAAGTTTATTATAAATATTTTATATAACACAACTCACTTTGATTATTACTTCATATCTTAAATTATTATTAATTCATCGGTTAACATCATCTTTTCAATTTCATATTATTAATTTACTAAAGTAAATTTTATTTTATATCTCAATTCATACTAATTATTTTCTTTTCTCACAATCAGTTTCATTCAACTTATTAAGTTATAAAAATTAACTTCTTAAAATTTCATTTCGTTATTTTATCTACTTCATTGCAAATGCAATTTATTTTTATTTAAGCTTTGGTGAGTTACATATATTTTATTTACTTCATTTCACTAACTCAACTAATTAACATTTCTTAAGTTAATTATTTTATTTCATTTCTCGAATTCAAATTTCTTTTATTTTTTTCATTGTTTGCTTAACCAAAATTTAACCATTTTAAATTTGGTTTATTTTCCTATTCAAATTTATAAGTTATAACTTATTTCTTTTCCATACTATTTTAAATTTTAAGTTATAAACTCATTCCTTATATACTATTTTTAATTATATGTTCAAAATTATTTTCATATATTTATTCAAATCATACTTAGAATATTTTTCATAATCAAAACTTGTTTTAATCGAAAATAAATTTCTTATGGTAGCAATTCTCACCCAAAAACCTGAAAATGAATACTGGCGATGCTGCAGCCATCCGCAGAATTATTTCCCAACGACCAGTCGAGTTTAATGCTTTATTTCTTTCAAATTTTTTTTAGTCAATACCCTTTCAAATAATATTAATTTCAAAGTCTTCAAAAACAATTTTGAAAAAAAGATTTTAAATTCTAAAATTCTCAATTTTTAAAATCATTCCTATTTATAAGCCATATTATAAATATACTTATACAAATTTCCTTACCTTATTATCAAAATATTTCATTAATTTACAACTTGGTTATCTTAACCACTTCTTATTTTAATCGATTTCAATCCAATTTAATTATCAAATGCTTCATAAAATAAAATTAAATAAGTATTCATTTTTTTAAACCAATAATCGATGATAACTAAATATTATCATCTCCTAACAATAATTTCATTAATAATTAACCTTATATATAATATAATTTAGGTAAAATTATTTCATTTACTCGATTTTAAAACAATATTATGTCGGTTTGCCTCGTTTAAGAGTTTAGAAACTCCCAACGGTAACATGGCTCCCGCACATTGATCAGAATTCATAAACAACTCAATGGATAATAAACACAATATAAACCATTTCATAACACAAATAAGTACGCTCTTTCATATCTATACACTCAATTAGACTCATTCTAGGGTGTTACTACCCTTTCTCTAATGAGTCAAACCCCATAAAGCCAAGGTTATTGCTAAACCTAGCTCAGATACCAACTGTGACGACCCACATATCAAAAGATTTAAATCGACAATAATCCACACATGTCCGACTTAAACAATCTGAAACATAGATAATTAATGGGGTTAAATAAGAAAAATAAGAAGAGAAGAAGAAAACAAACACAGAGTCTTACATCGAAAACGATAAAATATAATAATAAAAAATAATCCATGATGCTGTTTACTATACATTTGATTATAATCTATACACACTTATCAGAGCTATATATATACATCAGGGATAAATAACCAATATAGTAGAATAGCATGATGCAGAGGATAATAATAGCAATATATCAAAATCCTCATCTTCGTCCTCCAAAGAATAATCTTCAATATGCTGAAAAAACTTAGGACTGATCCGAGCATAATGAAAAGACAAAACGCTCAAGTTAGGACTAAAATACTCTTATGTAAGTCAAATAAATCACAAAATATTAGTGCAATAAATTAAGAGATGTTACGGGATTTTCCATCTCCTAAGGATCCGTTAAACTATTTATATATCATAGTATACGCTATTATATATAATGTCTATCAGTAAAATAAATATCAAAACAGCATTAAGGCTTTACATTGATCCACCTAAACACATTAAGTTATAAACCAAAGTCGTAATGGGCTCGTATAGGGATAAATATGATAAGGCACGTGAGGTAATTCCTAAGGTAGGATTCTATATGTTTACCCTTTCTAGTTGGTCGTAACCCATCCGTGACCGACCTTGACTATCAATCCATACAAAAGGTGCACCCATCGAGTCAAAAATCACAATAGTAATATGAGTGATCAACGTCGCTAGAGGTAGCTTACCCCACTGGCCAGACATTGGCTCCTGTTTCAGTCGTTTTAATTATGACACAAGTGTAAAGGTTATCCATCATCGTTCTCTTACTTCATTCCAGTAACATTCGCCAATTCAACCACTACATTCTAGATATCATCCACCGCGTGCACAATTGTCAAAGTGGTTCCAATATTGTCAGAGACTATGTCAATAAGAGGGCTCGGTCTCTTTAACAACCAAACGTAATTTTACACACCGGTTGGTTCTTTTATATTTCGAAAACATTTTGTACTTGATATCAAAATATCATATTCGCTTAAAATAAACTATATTTTTAGTTCAAATGTTAATTCAACTCGATATATCGATTTCACTTCAAAACTTGATTCGAATTATAGTTTTGGTTATAATTCACTTTAACCCAGTTCACATATAAATCCAAGATTTAAATATAAACATTCCACCCTTTGACCTGTTTGAATTTTAGAAAATAGTTTATATAGTTTTGAAATAGTTAAATAGTTAAAATAGTTTAATAGAAAATAATTTGAGTATTAAAAATGGTTTATATAGTAAAATAGTTGGGAAAATTAAAATAGTTTGAATATTTAAAGAAAATAGATTTGAAATAGTTTATACTAAAATAATTTACAAAAAAACAGTTTCCAAGACAAACTGGTTCAATTCCAAAATTTCCAATCCAAATCAATTTCCATTTCCAATTTGATTTACTCGATTCAATTCCAATTTCAAGTCAAATTTTAATTTCAATTCCAAATTAATTTAAATTCCAAATCCAAATTAATTTCACTTCCAATTCCAAATTCAAAGCATTTCGATTTATATCAATTACGAGTTCAATTTTCAAAATATCGATTCAAAACAATTAAATCAAAATTTCCTACAATATTTAATTTAAAATCAGAATCTTCAAATATAATTAAATTCCGAGCTCAATTTTGGAATATCATTTTATATCACCTTTTACTTAGAAATATTCAAAGTTCGAGTAGAAGTCCAATCTTTTAAAACAAATTAATTTTCTAAAATCTACATTATATTTCGATTATAACTTAAAAATCCCAACTTCTATTATTTAAAACATTCCTATTTCAAATTTAAATTTTAAGATTTCGAGCTCTAATTCAAAAATAAATTCGATTTCCATAATTTGATTTTTATTCCATTAAAACAAATCATTTAAAAAAATTCTAAACAATTTTTTTAAATCATTTAATTTAACCAATTCGGTGTCCAAATATAATTTTCTATCCTATGACCAACTGAATCAATTCTTTCAATCTAAATTCCAGGGATGGTTATATATCATTTCAATCCAAATTAAAGTGTCATAGGTATATATTATTTCAACCTATTCTTAATTTATTAAAAATAATTCAGTTTATAGTTTTATATACTGTAAAAATATACAAGATGATAACATGATATATAAACATCCAAAATATCAACCAATAGCATCCATCATAACCAATCATCCAAACAATCAATAAAATTCGCAACAATTTCATAATTATCCATATCGTGTATTTTACTAGCAATTAAATTCTAATTTAATTTAACTCTCAATTCAAATCCTATCAATAAATTCAAATATCAATTTCAATGTCAAATAAAGTTCCAATCTGATCCCATGCTGTAGGCGACGTTGATCCGAATCTATATTAACTCGTTTTCCCCGAATCAGACCTCGTACGAAGTAATTATGCAATAATTAGCATTCGATAAGAATAAAATTATAATTTAATCAAACCATCAACTTAAAAGTTAATTTCCCTTAAACATGTAATTAATGTATTGACTCCTTCCCTAAACCTAGATCGCGAAACCCATCTCACCCATACTTGATCGAGAATCGCCCGCCTCCACGCCTCGCTATAAGCCACCGTACCTTGCCAAACCAAAGCGCTGACCATCTCCGACTTCAACCATTAGCCGTTGCCTCTACGATGCTGCAGACATACTGGAGTAGAAAAAAATCGCGATTCCCATTCGAAGCCCTAATAGTGAATGAGAACTCGCCTCCACCTTTGTCGCCGAGTCGCCGCCTCTGCCTGCTATTCCTTCCAGCACGCGACTTCGTTTGCCCTTTTTTATATTTCCATCTTTTATTTGATCTATGATTCATTTTGAATTGAGAGAAGGTAAAAAAAGGGAAATGGTATGAGAGATAAGGTTAGGCGGCTACAGTTCAAACGAGAAATGGTCTTGCAAAATGAAAGTGTTAACGTCCTTTTATATAAGACTAAACGACATTATTCATGCCAGAATGTTTCAAACTCCAAATGTTGCATGCTGCCTAGCATTCATAATGTTTTACCCCCATTTCAAATATAATGGAATAAGTTTCGAGGCCTAATTCAATCATATGCATAAGATAGCTTTTCAAATCGAATTAATTTAATTAAATTCCAAAATAAATTTCTACGCGTTTCAAGCTCACACGGCAAATGAAAAGTCCGATAGCTACGAAACTTGAAATCCTACAAAAATTCACTGTTGCGGATCTAATGAAACTAATTTCGTTGAAATTCGAGACATTGGCCAAAATGGCTATTTTTACTCGTTGCTTAAAATACAAAATTTTCAATTTCTAATTATTCACTTTTAAATCTAGTTTTAAATGCTAACAATTTTCATTTTTATTAAAATAAAATTTAAATCAATTTCGACGCCATTTTCAATCACATTAAATCCATAATTCCATTATTTAAATAATTGCAACATAAATTTAAACAATTTAATTACTCGATACATCAATACTAGTAATTCATTAAATTTTATTTTTAACCATTTTTACTCAATGATTATATCAAATCCTATAATTTAAAACAGTTAAAAATACAGGTCGTTACAATTATAATATCACAGCATTTTAGTATAAAATGGTTTTGGTTATCGTAAGATGAATACCCGTCACGTTTATGTATAGCGCGGTCTTACGAGATACCTTTGTTTTTCAAAGGATTTTGATAACGGTAATAATTCAAATTGAGTGTGTTTTCTCATGCTAGTTTTCCAGACTGAATCGGGTGTTATTTTATTATAATGCTCGGGTTAGACCGAGTATTAAAGATTCAGGTTAGGATGCTATGAAGCACAGAAGAACTGCTGTAGGATTCTCAGGTGTTCCACGTACTTGATGATATTCCGCTATGTGTGTAGGTTGTATATCCGTCACTTTTGAGGACAAGTTATGATAACTATCCAAAATTGATTTGTTGATTGTTGTACTTTGATGATGGTATGTATAATAACAGTTATAGTTCTTTTTGTATAAATATATGTTATTGTCTATTATATATTGTTCCGCTGCGATTATGAGATTCTATGTTATTATTTAGTTTTCTTCTCTTCTTTCTACTTCTTTCCCTAACAATTGTTTTTTTCGGCGTTCGATTTCTCGGCATGTAATACAGGGGATGTAATACTGTCAATTTTCGAGGGTCGAAAACACCATTCATTACAAAATACATATGTCCATGTTTGTGATAACACATCGTTGAATATGAAGAAGTACGTGGAACCATTTTAGTATTAATAGACTTACAATTACATACATCTATATGTATCAATCCGAAGAGTTCATCAATTCTTATGACGCTCTTACTAAATATTTTCTTCTCTTTCAAAATAAAAGACCCCTCTTATTCCTCAAAGTAAGGCATTTATTGCATAGTCTAGTTGGGCTCCAAAACATTCCAAAAACCTATTAGCATTGTTCCTATTTAAATCCAATTTAAATTTCCTAATATCGTATACCGATATGCGTGCTTATAACTGTTATATAAACACTTTACTAATACTAATGGAAATAGAAAAAATCAAATACTAAATTTTTTAAGCAACTAATATTTCACAAATATTAATTAATTTAAAGCCTTTTTTGTATTTATTATATTTAAATCAAAATAAAACATTCTGCCAGTATAGCATATCAATACGCATGTTTATAGCTTTTATATGTGCACTTTACTAAATTCTAATGATATTCAAATAAATTTCATTTAATTTAATAATTAATACACTACCTAACATGTGGATAGCGTTATGCACTATGGCCTCAACGGATATATCGATATTCAGTCTCGACATGTCTTGACTAGAAATATTTAAAATGGTATATTTGTTCTTGCTATGATAAATCGCTCATAATTATAATGTATTGTAATTACTATCACAAAACATACCATTTATAGATTTTCTATTAAATATACTTTTAATTGAATTAATTAATATAATATATTATATCAAGTATATGATAGAAAGAAAACGTCTTTTATTTCGAAAAGGATTAGTTATCAAGTTAGATATATGTAAAAAATTACATAATTGGCCCTAGGGCATGTCCCCAACTCTTGTGATGCAATTGTTGGAGGCCTGCCATTAAGTTACATCATTTGCTGGTCAAGAGATCTTGATTGCCTAAAAAGAATGAAACACCATAGGATCTAAAATTTAATTGTTGCTACAAAATTTCTCCATATCTATGCTTGGGTGCCTGAGAGATTGACGTTGGAGTTGTGTGTCTAGTCTGAAGCCTATGATACTCACATTTCTTGTTGTGGCTCAAGATCTACTAGTGAATACATGCCTGTGTGAATCCAAGCCACTCACATTTGAGATATGAAATGGTAGATATCATGTCATTGATGAAGATGCTCTGCCAAGCCTTGCTTTTGGATTCTAGTCAAGGAGATGCTTTGCATTGCTAAATCTGAAATCGTGTTGCCTGAAAAATTTATTATCGTCTTACTGTTCTGGATCCATTTGAAAATGTTGTGATCAAAAGATGCTGATTTGGTCTTTTATGGAGGTTTTGTTGAAATTTTTTGCATGCTGTTGAGATAAATGGGTGCCTGAATATGAAATTGTCTGATGTTGAAATTGACCTTGCTTAGGTTGGATGAACCATAGATGCAACTTGTCTAAGATGTGACGATGCCATAAATAATAATATGGATGTGTTTGGAATGATCAGACTTAGGGTGAAGTTGGATTATGTTTGATTTTGTGGTGTGAAGGAGATAATGGCATATGATGGTGAACAAAATTTGCAACCTGGAGATTTGAGGTGATCGAATAAAGTGTGGCGATTCAATACAAAAGTCGCATGAAAATTCTATCATTGGCTTATGGAAAAATTACTTTAGATCCGATAAAGTTTTTGAGATGAAAACTTGTATATATCTAAGTTGCATTTCTAATAAAAATAATGCATGCAAATCTCTACATGATATTTTCCCTTTTTGAATGATTCCACGTAATATTTAATGACTTGGCACCATCATAATATTTACTTCCTTTTTTATTTGGAGATATTTATGCAATTTTGGTTATGTTTCTCACTTGGTGGATATATCTAATGATATTCTTTCTTGCTTTGATAAAATAAGAAAAAAATCTTTCTCTAGTTTGAATCCTTTTTTGGCATTGAACTATATATCTAAAATTTGGACTATTGTGGTCGAAGAAAAACCAAAGCAATTCTTATTATCATGTAACTGCACATCATTAAACAAACACGTTAAAATACAGCACATATTTATTAACACCAAAAAGAAATTAATTGCAATATCTCATAATTTCGCCCTTTTGATAATACTAAACATATGTTAAAAATTGCAAATAAAATAGATATGTTTGGTACATGACACAATGATTGGAAAATAACGGATAAACAAGTTAACCGAAAAAACTATGCTTTGTTGATTTTAATTGTAGCACACTATGAAATAAAATCAAATATAAAAATATATTTCTTAGCATTAAACAAGACGTATATGCCATAATCTCTCCCTTTTGATGATACTAAACATGTTAACATTCTACGAGTGTAAATCATGTTGAGTGTATACTTGATATCATAAAATCAAAATCATAGCACAATGTTTCAATATATATAACATACTCCCCATATTGATATGCTTCCTCTACATATGTGACATACATGTACAAGAATAAAATATTAAGTCAATAATATTTCCTTCAGTACTAATAATGAGTTTATAATGTCATCAAATCTAACCGCTTTATTCCCATTTGTTTTCATCAATAGTCTACATATCAAATTAATATAGTGGGAAATTGATAGTGAATAATGAAACTCGATCAAAATATGACAATTAATATTTAATGAAAAGTCAACCATAAATAATATATTACTATATTGATTAAAGTCATATCTCATGATTGGAAAAGGGATGACAAAAACAAGTATACTTATATATATAAGGATGTTAAAATGACAAATTGTAATTTTAAGAAATCTTTAATCTTTGAGGTTTCATAATGAATTTCCATGGAACTTTATCTTTAATCATGCCCTTGAAGGTATTTCCTTAACTCAGTTTGTTTTACTTTATTCTAAGCTAGAATATTATAACTTAGATAATGAGAGCGATTCAACGATTTGGTGTTGGAATAACAAAAAAATTTGCTCTTCAAAAGCGTTTATAAAATCTTAAATTTCTCAGGAACAGAACCAAATGTTTTCAAATTTATTTGGAAAGTGAATGCTCCATCTAAATAAAGCTACACATATGGTTTATATTACATAGCAAATTAGATGCAATTGAATTTCTAAATAAAAAGAATTTTCTTACAGTTAAAAATTGTGTTTTTTGCAATGTAGGTTTAGAAAATGTTGCCCGCTTATACTACAACTATCCCTTAACTAATTGTACATTTGTAAACACTCTTAATATTTTTGGCTTTAACTTGATTAACACTAAGATTAACTGTGATTACTACTGGAATAACTTTGGATTGCAATACACCAAAGGTATATAATTTTACTTGATGTTATCTTTACTATTACTTGTTGGTATTTATGGATTAAAAGTAACCAAAGAGTGTTCAATAATGTTTATATGCCCACAGATGCCTGATTTTCTCCATTCAGCTTTTCATTTATATTTTGGTTGCTAATAGAGCTGTAAGTTGGCTAAAAATGTTCAATTTAAGAAATATCTTAACATACTAAAAGGTCGCATTGATGCCCAAAAGGTAAAAATGGTCTTTAACAACAGAAGGAACAGTATGGCCTTTAACACCAATCTAGTTGGCACTTTTAATGATAACTCTCTAAACATTGTTCTTTTAATTGAAAAAAAATCATTTTGACTTCATTTTGTTTTTTCCCACAAATGTATGTCTATAAATTTTTAATATACATATATTTGTGATAGTCTCATGCCCTTTTGAGTTCTTTTAGATTTTGGGGACACTTAGGGTTGGATTGCTTAGGATAAGGTTTTGCTGGGGATTAGTTTTTCGATGCTAGATTATAATTATTTCATGCCTATTGATGGGTCACAGTGGATAGATGTCGTGTTATTCATTATTCCATGGAGTTTTTTTAGGTGTTTGATATGGACATCTCTTCTTGTATACTAAATATTTAAGTTTCATTCATCCTTTTTGTATTTAAGCAAGGACTATAATTAGTTAAGCAGAGGGCTTTTTTTTCTACTTTGTACGGGGTTTCGCTACCCGCCAAGCTTATTATAGCTCGTATTAAAGTGTACAATAAAATTACATGTTATCCTTTTAACGATGATCACTCATTTTCTCAAAAAATATATTTATCAATGGATGCATCAAGATACAAAAAATTATTTTTGTAAACTATAAAAATATTATTTATGAAATAATTATTATTTTAAGTATTGATTAAAAATGAAATATAGTTCTATTTTATTTTGAATATTCATTGTGAAATAAATCTATTAGAATAACGCTATTTTTTGCATTAGCTAAATAAATAGAAGTATATAAAATGTTAACTATCACTTTTGTGACTATAGACTAAGCCATTTCTTAATAGAATAATTCTTTAAGTCAAATGGTAATAAATTATATAATACTAGTGAATTGTATCTTCGAAGATTGAGGGCGAAGCACTCATTCAGTGGAAGTAACAAAAGAGTTGGTGAACCCTTTGGATTGATACATAAAGATGTATGTAGTCAAAAGTCTAATGATACCAAAATGGATTCACTTACTTCGTTTAATACATAGATGAATTATAGAAGAAATGAACATGTATATCTGTTAATGTATTTATGATAAGTTCATTGAATGTAGAACGAAAGTATAAAACATAACTTGCAAATGAAATAAAAAAACTTGATTTTAATTGAATATAAGAGTGTATTGGAAAATAGTTCCAAATGTACCTAAAAACTAATAGGATTCTATCTCAAATGTTACTCCTTCCTATGATACATAATGATTTGTCGATAAGGAATAACTGAACTTTATTGGACCAAAGTACGATCAGTAATGAGCGAAGTTGAGTTGACTTCTTTCTATAAAATCGTGTACTTAAGAGTAAGTACATAAGGTTTAAATTAATTTTATCTAAGAGAAAGTTTATGAAATCATAAAAGATAAAAGTTTATAAGAAACCATTACACATCAAATGTCAAGAAGTTGATAGATTGTGTGAGCCGGGAGACTGCACATAATACTTATTTGTGATGGATCTTGTATGGGCCACCCGAAAGGAGTTTGGGACCGATCAATATTGATTGACCAATTTATGTTATGAACATACGTTTCATAAACTAAAAACCAAATCAATTTTCTCTCTCTCTCTCTCTCTCTCTCTATATATATATATATGTATGTATGGAAATTCATAAAGATTTTTGCAAAGATCCATGGATAAAAATAACAACGAAGGATGGAATGAAATCAACCAGACCAAGTAGACATGACACATTAGAATGTACATAATAATTTTTGCACATTAAAGATAAATTATGAATTTTATTAATGTCGAGATAATAATTTCTTCAGTTTTAATTAAGTTATTAAGAATATTGTCCCTACCATGTGGCATAATGTGCAAATCCATAGTAGATTGCAAGTACATTATCAAAATATGATTTTGATAGTGGTACCTGAAAGGATGTGATCCATTGGCCGTAAAAGTGTCTTCAAGAAGATCAATGTGGTTCGAATATAAGCTACGTTGATAAAAATAATGTTGTAAATTTCAATTGTTGAAACCAACATAACAAATTCATCATTCAACATGCTTTAGTTAGACTCGCAAAATTTATCGCTCGATATAACTTTGAGTTTTGGTAAGTATGTTGAAACATAAATTCAAAATAATTATTTAGAATGGACTATTTGCATATAACAACTAAAACGTCTCAAAGTCAGTGGGAGTGATGACTGAATTTGTAAGTATTAGATATGATCTGGGAGATAATACAAAAGTATTATTCCATAAGAATCAGAGTTAAGTAAGTATTTCGATAGAGAAATAAAAGAGTTTGAATTTCAAACAAATGCAGAGAAGCATGCGTCTATAAGAAAGAATGCTAAAGGTACCAAAGTATTTCTTATGGTAAAAAAGAACTTACGATTATTAAGGATATACTCGTGTTAAAACCATTTTAATTGGTTGTTTAATTCTCGATATAGGATTTGAAAAGACATCTTTTATAATCAGTATAAAAGGATGTTGGGAATGTCCAAAAATGATATACATAGACCCTACATTAAATTGTTTAATATGGAGCATATAAGATGGGTTCCTTATGCATTGGCAATAAGAATCATCATACTTGTCATATTGTCTGCAATATCACACTTTGTTTATGTAGTTGACATATAGAGCAAGTAACACTTCTGAATTAATATTACTATATGAAAATTGGGGTGTTCTCGAATATTTGCAAAACACTAAAGAATTATTTATAGAAATGACAAACTCTTGCATGGACTCAAACTTCAAAAATGATATCAAGGATAGTATGCCAGTCCTAAATCCATATTTAATCTTAAGTTAAGAACTAAAAGTTGGAATGTTCCCATACAATAAGTACTAGCTAATTCAACCAAAGACTTGATACATTGCCTTGAAAAGGACTACAATAAAAGAAGTATAAATAAATGCATAAATTTATAACTGAGATGTTGGAGATTCCAATTGTTGAGAATCCCACGACATTGTTATATAATAACAATGCTACGATACAGTTCGTAAAAGAACCTAAAGCTCAATAGAAGTCAAAAAGCATATTCTAAAAAGTTCCATATGATAAAGACAAATTATTAACATCGAAGAGAGTTGATTGACAGAGTAGATAATTAAATTAAAATAGCATACCCATTTACTAAGGACCGACTCGATTATTTTTTGATAAAACCGCTCAAAGAAGTTCGAATAAGATTCCATAAATGACCCCAAGTGCAAGTGGAAGATTGATAGAGTTATGGGTGTATCCTAGGTGAAATTCTGTAATTTGTCACATGTTTCTAACTCAATAACCAATCTTTTTCAAAATAAAAGATGTTTTCTTTCTATCATATACTTATTGTATTATGGTATAATTAATAAAACAATTAATTTAAAGTATATAAATAGAAATTTCTTAAACGATATGTTATGTGATTATAATTATAGTGTATTATAATCATGAGAAGCTTATCAAATTATAAATAACATATTATTTTAAATTTCCTGTCAAGATGTTTCGAGACGGGATATCGACACATCAGTTGAGACTAGAGTATGTAGTACTCTTCAAATATTCAATAGTATTTTAATCATAGCTGGTGGGGGCACCAAGGGGTCACGTATTGATAGCTATTGGATAACTATAGAACGACTCGCTCAAGATTTTTCTGTTGGTTAATATAACTAAGGTCAAACAGAGAATCTCGAAGTAACGATGTTACAGAGTTCTCTCGACTTGAGAATACCATTGAATTTCAATGCGGACACTCCACTTTGATTATAGTTAAATGCTGACATGACATCCATTGAATGAATACAGTTGGGTTTGGGTTGAAGCATTAGAAGCGAAACACTATTTTAAAAAAAATTCCTCAATTATATGAGGTTTGTGTCATAGTCAAGTATTGTCAATTCATAGTTAAAGTCTATTGCCAAAGCAATACGGTATGTAACTGTTGTCACTGAACCAAAGATTTTGTGTTTGGACCTACAATGTTGAATGTGGATGATGTTGGAATTTTGACCAAAACCAAATTCCATAAGCCCTAATGTGATATAGTGCCAATGAAGAGAATTAGTATAAATAATCACTCCTACCGGGTACCACTTTAAATAAGTAAAATTGGATTTTACCAAAAGACGCAAAAGCATTTATTTAGCCAAAATGTCACACCAATGTCTGGTGATGTGTGAATGTTAATATTCGAATTGTTTGATATTAATCGCTGATAAAATTTGCACCTTTGTGTCACACAACTGAAATGATGAATATTCTGAATAAACCACATGATTTAATTAATTTACAATCATTATAAACTAATTAATTTTTATGAAATATTAATTACTAGATTTTATTTTATTTGTTTTGAATACCATTAGTATTTAATCAAGTGCGTGTATAAAAGATATAAACATGCATATCGATATGCGATATTTATAAAATATTTAAATTTGACTTAGATTGAACAGATACCGAATGGATTTGGAAATTTTTGATGCCCACTTTACCTCCTTATATAGCTAACAATGCATGGTGTAGAGGGGAGGATATGATGAGATTTAATTAGGAATCTGTTACCCCACCTTTTCGACAAAGCCGGGATATCAACAAATCAGCTAAAAAAGGATGGATATAAGAATTGGAGATCAATTGGAAACAAGGCTATGATCGATACCATCAAAATTGGACCAAGGTCCAATCAAGGGGAGATTGATTGGGAATGATGAACAAGGCTTGGAGAAGCAACATTTCAAATTTCAGGTCAAACGGAGTTCGTATGATCGAGTTAAGGATGGATCAATATTGGTAAAGTGGTTGTGGATCGATCTCTTCGTATCGATCATGATGGTAGTTAGTTTGGATCGATCGGTCTTGGGATCAATGGCTTTCATATCAATGCAATATGCATCGATTTGGTTGGACACAGCAGAAGGAAGGCGACATGCTTCGTATCGATCAGGGCTGGGATTGATACGAAGAATGAAGCAACAGTTTCAAGGACTTAGATGGATATTTCATCTTGATCTTTTATAGATCGATACGAAGGAGGCAATTGGGATCAATGCGAACAGCATGGACTGGAGCGTGGCTTAGATCGACATGAAGCAGGGAATGGATTGATGGATATGGACGGTATGGATACAAAGCGCATGGCTAAGCATTGATACGAGTAGAGGGTTTTGACATCGATACAAAGCAAGACGGAGATCGGTACGAAAGGCTTGGCAACCAATGGATACAAACAAAGGCACGGGTGATGGGTACGAAAGGCAGCAGCTGATCGATATAGGAGATAGCGACTGATCGATACGAACAGACAAAGGCTGGTCTGATATAAAGATGGGCATAGAGGATCAATATGAAGATGGCGAGCGAGGATCGATACGAAGAGAGGAATGAGTTAATGGATACGAAAGTTATCGGATGGATAGGTATGAAGCATGGATACGAAGTGTTGATGAAGCGCTCAACATGGATTTAGGCATGGAACTCGGATCGATGCGGAAGCTATGGCTATGGATATGGGAATGAGATGGATACGAAGGCGATCGATACGAAATGACCAGTCTACTTCCAAACCAGATGTTGGATCGATCAGAATTCAAAAATGGCAAATCCAAATGCTATGAAATTTTCACAATAGCTTCCTTATGCCCTCAAGAATGTTCACAATCGATCTCGGCTTGATTGGAACCAATTTGGATCAATACGAATTGTACCTGGATCGATCCAAAATCACTTCGGATCATTCTGGCAGACCCATCTGCGCAAGAGAAAAGGTATTCCAGGTTTTGAGGCGGATATTTTCGGATCTATAACTATAAATAGCAGTCCTATGACAACAAAAGAGGGATCTTCTTCTTCTTGGCTAGGCGAAACTCTGTCATTTTGTTTATTGATTTCAAAGGCTTGTAACTGTAATCTCAATACAAAAGGAAATAAAAGGGATCAATTCAAAGTGGCGGTTGGCCGGAGATAGCCGAACCACTATAAACCTTGTGTTCTTTACTTTCTTGCTCATTTCAATTTCGCTATTTATTCATTTTTATTCTCTACTTTACCTGAATCTGAGATCAGTTTTTGGATATCGAGGATTTATGTACACGCTGGTGCTTTCACGAATTTCGGGGTTTGTGACCAATTTTGGCAAATACTTTGATGCTTTCACTGAGATGGACTAGCACCTTCTACATCAGATTTGAGGTTCTGATTTGGAAAGCCAAAGGATTGGATCTGAAGCTATGGCTAAGCAACCAACAAGGAGATAGAGGACGAAAAGAAGTCAGCATGCAGGAAGTCAGGAGGCATCTTTAGGAGCTAACCAGATCTCAGTTTTCATCACCAAAGATGAGATGGAGATGATGGTGGATGCTATGTGGGAAGCAATGCTGAAAAGGCAGGAGAAGATGATGCAAAACATACTCCAACAGGTTGGACAAGCTAGAGTGCAGAATCAAGAGAACGCAACTACATGAAATGATGGAAATAGGGATCGTGAAGCTGGAGCAGCAGATGTGGAGACAGTCCGGAATCAGGATCAGGAGCATGGAGCAAACATGATGCAAGACAGAGCAGGACCATCAGGAGCAGCACCTACACTCGGAGGCATACCCACAGATCATATCGGGTCAATTCCAGGAAGGATACTAGACGACGTTGCGCAACTTGGTGTTGATCGGGATATGGATGCTCACCCAATAGGACAGGTTCTAGGATTCCCTCACGGATTTGGGGGGCAGGCTGGAGATTGCAAACAAAGGCTACCACTTGATGACAACGACAGGTTATGTAACAACCCTATATTTTGTAATTATTTTATTGTATATTTTAATTATTTTTAATGTAAGATTTTGATTTAAAAACTTATTTTACTTATTTGGAATGATAAAATTTTATTATTTAAATATAAAATCTTGATTTTATATGAGTTATAATTCCAAACTGTGTAAGTTAAATATTTGCTTGAAATGTTGATTCTGGTTAAAACAGTCAAACTGTGACTTTTAACTTAAAATTTTAAAAGTTTGAAATTTAAATTTTTTTCTTTTATTATGAAAGTACATAAAATTCTAAGAACACCACTTTTCGTTTCGTTGAATTTGGATGTAAATTGTGAAAGTTATACCCTTTACAATATTGTGCGTATATAGGGTTATTTACAATGACTATTTTAAATTGTATAAATTACTTCTTCTTTGTTATATTTTATTTTAATATGTGATAATATGTTATATTATGTATATTTTTACTTTTAAGTATTTTTAAAATGATAATATAATTTTTCTAAAGTTTATTTGAATTTATTTCAATTTATAAAGCTTAGTTGGTATTTACTGCATTTTTCTTTATTTAAATTTCTATTTAATAAAAATTAAATTATTATTTTACCTTGAAAATGTTTTAAAACCATTTTTAATTCAAATTTTGTGTTAAAATATTTTTTTTGTGAAGTAATAAATTTTCCAAAGTCATTGGAGATTTTCTTGTAATTTTTATGTCAGGGTTGCTATTTTTAAGCAATTTCTTATTTCCTTTTTCTATTTTACTTAAAATAAATTATTTATTTTATTTTATTCTTACTTAGTTTCGGTTTTAAATAACATTTCTGAGTTTATTTTGTTTTTATAAAATTAAAAAGAAAAGGAAAAACAAAAGGTTTAGAAAGTTAAGAGATCTTAAAAGCCTGAAACGTAAAGGCGTTTTATCCGTTTCTTTTTGCAATTAATACATCAATTTATTGATTTATTTTATACATTCACTTTTATTGCTTTGTTTTACTTTATTTTATTCATTTTACATGTATTTAAATTTAAGAAATTTTTTCCAAAGTGTATTGAAGTTATTTCTAATTCCTAAGTCTAGTTTTCATTTTCTGTGCCATTTTTCTTATTTTAATCATATCTAATTAATAATTAATTATTAATATTTTGTTTATCTGTTATATTTTCGAATTCTAACTGAAATTTATAAGTGTTTTTAGTTATTTAAGATGTATATGAATATATATACGAAGTTGAAAAGGTTTGAAAGCAAAGAAACGTAAAACCGTTTTAACGTTTCTTCTTCCGTTTCTTTTCCAATTAATAGATTTAATTTCCTTTGACTGTTCCTTTCTTTATTGTAGCTGTGCATTTCTTACCTCATTTTCACGTGAAAACATTCCTATCCACTTCATTTTTCACGGCTAGAAAGGTTTGGTAATGGCTCCTCTTTTCCTCTTCCTTTTGCTCTTCTTTTTCCATCGTTTTCTTATATTTTGCCTTGTTTTCTCATGTGTATTGCTTGGCCTCTACCACCCACCATCACCACCATACTCTCCACCATCCCCTACCACTCTTCCTTGGCATCATCTCCAGCCATCATTTCAGATCCATCCATGGCCACACCTCCCTTGGTGACAAAACTCCACAAAATTGCAAATAATGTCCAAAACAATGCCCTAACCACCACTATTACTTCACCACCTTCATACTCCACCATGGCCACCACCTCTAGCCACGACCACCACCTTGCTACCACCACTACACTTCATCTTAGCCTCTGTCCAGATCTGAAATTGACATGGCCAAGACTCCATGAACCAAAACTCCACAAAAACAATGCGTAAAGCCTTGAAACATTCATGATAGCCACCCTATCACTTCATATCTTCATCCACCACCTTGGCCACCACCATAGGCCGCCACCACCACCTTTTCCAGACCTCCCCACACCCCTCCATCTACTGTCCAAACCTGTACAAGTGTGGCCAAGCCCCACTTGACCCAAGGCCGAGCCTTGTTGTGCTCAAAAACTTCATATATGTTGCCTTGATCAATTGTATGCTTCATGTTATAACCCTACCACTCCATACTCCTTCTAGCCATGAGTTATGGTGCCAAACCTGAGCTATATCATCATCATGGCTGAACCCAAGAACCTCCTAGGCCAAGCATTTGAATGGTTAAAGCAAGGTCATGTAATCTATTCCTTTGTTGCTTCGTATTTTCATTGTTTCAACATTGTTTTACGTTGAATATTTATGTGTGTATTGTCTTGTTTTGGTTATTATTTACAAGACAAATATCAAGGCTCTCCATTCATTCAAATCAAAAGTCATGCTATATCGTGTTTGTCATGCTTTTGGAATCGCACTTGTGTTTGTTGTTTTGGTCTTCAGCCTGAAAATGTGAGTCTTTCTCACTCTGACATTTATATTTATGAAAAGTGAATTGATGACAAGTGTTTAGTAATAAAAAATGTTTATGCAAGTTAATGATGATCATATGATATGCTATGCCATGTTATTACCATATTATTACCATGTTAAAACTGTTAATTTTCACCTGACATCTGATATATGACTGTATATTGTGATATTGACCTTGTTTATATTATTTCTGTATATGATCACACTGCAAGTTCCCTGTTAGAAAAAAAATGTTATGGGCTGAAATGATAAGCCTGAATGGTTTTAAATTTTTCATTTTGACTTGGGATTGCGAGTTTGAAATGATAAAACCCGGATTTTCTTTGTAAATTATGTGTTGAAATGATATATTACCCGTATCACTTTACCTAGCGTAGAAAATTTTATACAGGCCCGTAGTTAAAATATGCTTTTCTAAAAATTTTAAAATATTTTAGAAATTTAATTATTATAATATTTTGATTTTAAATTTAATAAAAATAAAATTTTTGTAAATTATTATTGATTTTCTGAATAATTGTAAGTGAAATGAATTAATGAAAAAGTTAGAAATTTTGAACGTAAGTTATTTTGGAAATTTTGATTTAATTATAATTGGAAATTTAATTAAGTATGAAATTATGATAAATTTATGATGATTTGAATTTAAATGAATTTAAAATGATTTTTATCATATTTATGATTTTTAATAAAGTTGAAATGTGAAATGAATAAATATTTTAAGTTGAAACTTTGAAATATAACTAGAATTGGAAATTTATGATATTGACGTTAAAGTGAACTTTTAGTTAAGCAAATAAAAATAAAACTAAGTTATATTTGAGAATTTGAACTTAAGTGTTAAGTTTAAATTTAATGTAATGGATATAAAATTGAGCATTGCATTTCAATAAGTGGATTATTATTAAATCTTGATTTTTGAATGGAAATTTAACCTTGTAAAATCATGAACTTGAGGAAAATTAAATGATGTTATAAATGTGAAAATGTATGATTTTATAAGTTAAAATGTTTTAAAAAAAATATAATTGGTTGAGAAATTATATTGAATATTTGAAGTTAATTGACTGTATTTTTGAAATGCTATTAATTACAATGTAAATGATATTACAGCAATGGTAAATACTGTAGTTGATGATAATGAACTAAAAAGCAAATTTGAATTAAAAGCTATTATAGCAATTTTTGTAAGTGCTATAAATTGTTGAATTTAACTAAGTTTATTCGAAATTTAAGTAAACCCTATTACAACATTTTAAAATGTTGTCTTTTGTTAAATTGAACTGTTTTGAATGTATTTTTCCGTAGCGTTTTCTAAATGCCACGAAAAGTGAATTTTCATGGTTTTGATAAACTTAAGTGAATAAATAAACTTTGGAAGTTGAAATTTTTGGAAATTTAATAATTTAATTATTAAACATAATAACTTCATTGAAATGATCAAAAAAGAATTTTTGGAATATAAACTATTTTGAAATATGAATTGAAATGGTATTTTAGATTGAATAAGATGAATAATGATTTGAAATGAATGAAGTTTTGAAAAGATACGATATTTTGATATATTCAAATGATTTGAAAATGAAGCTTTGAAAGGTTATGATATTTTGATATATTACAATGATTTGAAAGGTAGTGTTGAAAGGGTATGAAAATTTAATATATTGAAATGGTTAGAAATGACTTGATATTTATTTTGATAAATATTTGAATTGAAGGATATTTTACGATGATATATTGAAATGGTTTTGGAAATGATTTAATCTTTATTTTGATAAAGATTTGGATTTAAAAGGATATTTTATTTTGAAGTATAAAATATTGTTTTAAAGTTATAACTACGGGTTATAATAACGATTGGTTGTTAAAGAGACCGGGATCGGATATTGTCTTATAGCCGGCCAATACCGAAAACCACTATAACAACTGTGTACGCGGTGGAGATTCCAGAATGAAGTAGGATGGTGGCGACGTTCTCGAGGTATATATTACGTGGACCCAACTTCCGTGAGTTGGCATATATGACTAAAACAGGAGCTATACCGGGCTACACAAAGGGTCGCACCCTTTCATCGAGCATGCTCCATCGGAAACTATTCTATTACTGTTGTGATTCGATTCGGTGGTGCCACTTTGATTCGGGGGTATTGTTCGAGGTGGGCGGAAGCTGCTGGCTTACCGTCACCACCGGTCCGGGAGTGCAAACGGTGTATCCACCCTGGCATTGCCTCGCGTGCCGTGTCATATCTTTATATCGAGCCCACTACGATTTTGATTTTAAAGATCCGACCGCGTTAAGGTTCACCATCCCCTTAACGCTATTTTCTATATGATTATACTTTATTGATTAGACACTACCGTATATAGCGTATATTACTACATAGTAAATAGTTTAACGGATCCTTAGAGGATGGACGGTCCCAAGCATCCTTTAAGTTACTGATGTATTTTGTTACTGTTCACTTGAGTTGATTTACAATTTATAAGTATTTATGTCTTGACTCGAGGGTTTTGTGTTTTGCTTTACGCTCGGGTCAGATGATTGAGTTAGCATTCAAGATTCACCTTCGGCGTTAGAGCTTTCCTTGAAGATCCAACCATCTATTTTGTTTCAGTATCCAGTGGTTCAGTGATGTATCTGATTTGTACCTGATGTATCCTGTTACTCTTCTGTTGTATCTTATTTAACTCTGATGTATCTCATATATTATATAGTAGCTTCATGAACTACTATCTCCTCTTTTACTTCCGCTGCATTATCATTACTCTGTGTCTGTGATCTGTGATTTTACTTACTGTATATTTTGAGATTTGCCAAATTTTTAATTACAACGCGGTATTTTGAGCAATTCAATTCCGGCATGAGTGTCTACCTATACACTTATAATGGATGCGAATGGTTGAAAATATCGGGTCGTTACAGGTTAGCGAACATGATCAGTCAGGCTACGAGGGGAGGATAGGTGAATAGAGACTTGGAGGACGTGAACATGAGTCCCTTCACTCCTGTGATCATGTAGGCTAGGAATCCACCGGCTTTTAAACTACCTGCACTGGAGATGTACGATTGGAGAACGGATCCTGCTGTTTATTTGACAAGTTACATGAGACATATGGAAGTGCTAGGGGTATCAGAGGAAGTCATGGCGCGGTGCTTCCCTTTGGATATAGTAGCATTATGGTTCAGACAGCTGGAGAGTTGCTCTATTGATGCATGGATGAAGCTGATTGAGATATTTAAGAGGCAGTTCAGAGTCTACAACATGAGACCCAAGTATGTGATGACCTTAACATCAATGAAGCAGCGGAAGGGCATGACCAAAGCAAAGACCAAAGTGCATGAACACAGTGAAGACCGCAAAGGCAGTGCATCAGTGTGCAAAGAACTCGAGCTAGCATATATATAACAAGCTCCAGATTGTACACAAGTGGTGCACGCATCAATCCAATACAAACTACATAAAGTCAATGCAACACTGAAGCATAAATGACAACCAGGCTACAGAAATAAACCAAATAAGGCACAAGATTTCAAGATCACATATGTGACTACAATTCAATGCAAAATAGTTCAATCTAACAGTAACGATGTAGTTTTCAACAAAAACAAATGTGTACAGTGGAGTGAATACAAATCACCTCATATACAAAGTATACAGCAGTTCGATATGCCATGCTACATGAACCAGTTCATATATGCAACCAGATTTCAAAATCACGTCAGGTAATAATGAACAACAGAGTCAAGGCAGAAAATCAACAAATGGTGATGACCGAAGTTAATACAGAGTCATGGAGTTGCATACACAATATCCAGTGCCAAAGTCAACCAAAAATCATCACAGTCAATGATGAATGAGTCAATCTTCATCACAAAGTCAAAAATCGAAGCCGTGGCCAACAAAGGATACCGAAGTCAAAGAAAATTGATGCCGTGAAAATCAAGTAAGCAAGCATCACAGAATATATACGAAGTGACAAAGTCAGAGAGATCATAAACATTCAAGCAACATCGAACGGCCAGAGATAAAATAATTGACAAATTCAAATCATCAGAACGAACGAGAATATAGGAATTCGATTCCTATTTAAACACAATCATCATCGGCAATTTAAAATCCATCGAGTTCAAGCATCAATCAGAAAGTAAAACGAGCAAAAAATTACTTACCGAAGCCATCTCGAACTCGATCAAATTCGAAGCCGTCGAACCAGCAGTGAGCAACGAAGATTTGATCAAGCAAGGCAACACGCAAATTCCTATAGATCGAGCAAATAACGCAGCTTCGAAAGCCCTAGTTTTGGACGAAGAGGAACAGCCATTATCATATACGAGATAAAAGAAAAAGGGCCGGCATAGTGAGAAAAAAAAAAGGGATGAACTGTTTTAGTTTGGGTCGGCCTTTTTATTTCAAAAGGCTTTAGTTTTTTTAGGGCTGTTTTTATTTTAAAATTGCTTTTAAATTTGTATTTCATCTTTTAACCGCTGTAATTTTCTAGTCGTGTGACTAGGGGACAAACTACGGTGTGTAGTTTGGGAATTCGCAACTCGGTGGTTGAGTTGTGGCCAGGATTTTGAGCGTAGAGTTAGGATAGTCAATAGCGGGTATAGCGAGTTTACGTGTGTAAGCGAGGGACTTTCTAATTTCTAGTAGAAACCTTAGGGGCAGCACGTAGGCAGGGTTTTGCCAAAGCTGGGTAAATTCTGTGTTGTTCTGTTCTGCATTTTATTATTCTGCTATTTATTTCTGCGCTGGTAATATTCTGTGATCTGTGTTAATATTAGTTTATAAGCTTCCGCGATTAATTTTTATAATTAACACTATCACCCTATTCACCCCCCCCTCTAGGGTGAAATCGATCCTACGAGTGGTATTAGAGCTAGGAACAAAAGCCGTTTTTGTTTTAAAATTTTGATTTTTTACAAAAACCAATTTTTGTTTTAAAAATTTGAATTTTTAAAATGGCTTCTTTTAATAATGCTTTTGCAGAGGGTCAGTCGATAGTTAGACCACCAATGTTCAATGGTGAATATGCTTTTTGGAAAAATAGGATGAAAATTTTCTGAAAACCATTGACGCTTGGGATATTGTTGAGACAGGTTATAGAACTCCAACTATAATTGTAGATAATCAGGAAATAGAGAAACCAAAGGAACAATGGACAGAACTAGAAAATAAATTACAGAATACTAATGCCAAAGCTATGAATTCTATTATCTGTTCATTAGATCAATTTGAATTTAATCGTGTCTCACATTGTCTAACTGCGCAGGAAATATGGCACATACTAGAAGTGACTCACGAAGGAACATCTCAAGTCAAAGAATCTCGCCTTGCCATGCTAAGCAGCGAATATGAGAACTTTACAATGGCGAAGGAAGAAAATGTCAAACAGATGTACGGACGACTTTCCAATATCGTATACAAATCAAAAGCTCTCGGGAAACATACACCGAATTGGAAATAGTCCGGAAAATCCTCAGAGTCCTTCCATGAAGCTTTGAAGCAAAAGTAACTGCCATACAAGAATCGAAAGATTTAAAACAACTCAAAGTTGAAGAACTCATCATAAATCTCACCACATATGAGCTAGAGATAAAATTCAAAGAAGAGCGTGAAGGAGGAGATACTCGAAAGAAATCGATAGCTCTCAAAGGAACAACTAAAAGTGATGACGATGACGATGATAATGGTGTAGAAGAACTAGAGTTGTTAATAAAGAAATTCAAAAAATGGCATCGCAAACATGGAAATCCAGCTCCAAACCAGGAATTGAAAAGCAGATTAGGCAAAGCATTTGACCACTCAGAAGAACAGAAGATCATTTGTTATAATTGCAACAAACCCGGTCATATCAAGCCCGATTGTCCACAAATTAAATTCAGCCATGGAAAGAAACAGAAAAAGAAAAGTTTTGCAGCCACTTGGGATGAAATAGACGAGAATGATCAAAGCACTGGCAGTGAAAGCGAAAAGGCAGAGTTGTGTCTTCGAGGTGATACAACTAACAGTGACGATGACGAGCCAAGTGAGGTATCAAAACTTACCCATTCCGAGTTGCTTATATATTTTCATGAAATAAATGGCTGTTATGAACGACTTAGGGAAAAATACGCCAAACTTGAATCTCAAAAGGATACTTTGATAGAATGTAATGAACAACTTGACCAATTAGTTAAAACCTATCAGAATAGGATCCCTAAGTGTGATAAGTGTCCAACATTTGATGAAGAAATTAAAAAATCAGAAATTAAAATGAAATCGCTTGAAAATGAAATTCTGATTTTAAAAGAGAATGAAAATACTAGAAGAGAGAATTCTATTAAAAAGTGCACACATTTATTAAACGAAAATGAGTCTCTCAAAACACAAGTCCAACAATTGTCTACTACTTTAGATAAATTTTTCAAAAGTGAAAAATCATTGAATATGCTATTAGGAAAGCAAACTGTTAATACGGTTAGACAAGGACTTGGATATAATAGTTTGAAAATTGTTGAAAACAAGATTAATCAAGAAAATTCAATGTGCACGATTTGTAGAAAATATGGACACAATCACAATAATTGTTGGTATAGACCCAAACATGTGAAAACTATACCGATTTGAGTTCCAAAAGGCACAAATATAAAATCTCTCAAAGTTAAACAAATTTGGGTGCCAAAGGGAACAATTATAAATAGTTTTGGGTCTTTACAAAATTGTTTTTCAAAATTTTCTGCCACTAACAACCATGGACCTATAAAAACAAATAGGTCACATAAATCTTTCATCGTGTAGGTGTGGTGGCAGGCTAAGGAACAACAATAGTGTTCTCTGGATTTTTGGCTGTTCCAGAAACACAACGGGCGGCAAAACAAAGTTCCTTAGCCTAGTATAAAGGTGACAGAATCACAATGGACAACAACGAAATATTGTAAAGGTAAAACATGTAATTGTATGTTTTAAATGTGATAATCTGCACCGTATTCTGAATTAAAATCAGCCAATTTTGAGATTGATGAAAAGATGATGATTTTGTTTCTGACTTATTCAAAATTGTTGGCCAGTTATATTCTTATGCCAAAAGCACTATAAAATTCTCTAGATTCTTTGAATTACTTCATATATATCAGTTTAGATTAAAAATAGTTTTTTGTTGGATAATACAATTGGTTATAATATGGCTAACCCTTTATTCACGGTTTTCGATTATTTACACGGCTTCATTTCAAATTCAAAAGAATGTCATTTAAATTGTTGTTAAAATTGAATTTGAAATTTTTGGTGCACACTTCATGTTTTGGTCTATAAAATTCAATTGATGATTTTGAGTGAAAGAGAAATTCAGATGCAGATTACACTGGTAATCAAGTTGATAGAAAAATTACTAGTGAAACGTGATTTTTGTTGAGATATTTAGTAACTGCATCGTTTTTCAAAGAAAATATCTGCATATTTTTCATTTCAAATAATTTTCAGATAGCAGAAAATTTTCTTATAAAACCCCGTCGAGAAAATCATTTTTGACCATATTTTCAGATAAGTCATTTTGAAAAATTGGTTTCATAATTATTTTTGAATTTGATTTTAAATGACTATATTGACTAATCTAATTCCCTAATAATTATCGAAAAGAAAAATAGTGATTGAAAAAGCGATGAGTGTTGATATTGATCATATATTATAACTCGAGAAAGTATAATTAGAAAATTTCTTTAGAAATTTAAACAAGAGTTATAAAACTTTTTGTTGGTAAAAATTCCATGACCATCTCTATATCTATCATATTTCTAACGACCATCACTCATCAAAATTCTATATAGTTTGTCGATATGTGGTACTTTAAACAGGAATCGTTCGTTTTTCATTTTCACATTTTTTTTAAAAATAAAAAATAAATAAATACCAAAGTATTCACTCTCATTTAAAAGTCCTCACAGTTATGCATGGGTGAATTACTTAGAATTTGTTATGTGCTTCCATGCTCATTTAAAAGTCCTCACGGTTATGCATGTATGGAACGCATATCAAAAGTTGATTTTTTTTATAAACAAGTTGATTCTAATCCCATTTAAAAGTCCTCACGGTTATGCGTGGTTAAAAGATACTTGAATTCATTTTTTTTTAAATAAAATTGGAATACTACTAATCTCATTTAAAATTCCTAACGGTTATGCATGGTTAGTAGATATTCAAATTCCTGATATATATATACCACAAATAGACATAACTATATAGTCTTATATGATGACATCATTTCCATCATTCTAAAAGTGGAATATGCGCCTAACAAAATATTTATGATTTTTGTTTGATTTTTTATTGAAATTTAATATTTATATTCAATTGAGTTTTAATGTTGAATTAATATCGATCACTATATCTCTACTTTTCCATTACTATTATTCTTTTGCTGATAACAAAAGAGGGAGAGAAAAGTTAAGATTTTGTCAAATAAAATTAAGCAAAGGTCAAATAATTTTCTATTTGCATCTAGATTCATTTGCATATTTTTATTTGTATGCATATATGTAGGGGGAGCTTTGTGTAGAGAGGAAGCATTTAAATAGGGGGAGCAATTAGGAGCATATCAATGATCAAATACATTTAATATATTCAAAATCTTAAATATATGTTTGTTATCATCAAAAGGGGGAGATTGTTGAATATGCACTTATATGATTTTTGTTTGATGATAATAAACATATATACATTCGTTTAAATGTATCGGTTAATATACTATTTTATTTTTTCACAGCTTAAATAAATATTTGCTGAATAAAATAGATAACACAGAATTTGAATTCAAACGAATATTTTATTCAAACAAATATTTATTACAATTTTGAATAGTACAAATTCAAGCTCTCACTATTCACTATACATTCTCAATTACAATTTCTAACTACATCACTATTTTACATATTCACCTCACTACATATCACTCACACTCGTATTTTAATCTTCAACTTCATTCCAGTTTGAATCCAGCATCTGAGCAATCTGCAAAAATATTCACTAACGCGGTAAAATTGAAAAAGGAATATTTTTGCGATATAAAATGAAATATGATTTTTGAAAATATTATTTGCCTCAGTTATTTGGGTTGTTCGTCATCATTTAAATTTGAATTCATCATACACGAACAGCTTGTGACATACACAGTGTATCACTGTATATGCCACAAGGCCGTGCACACCGATATATACACTTGATTGATTTACAGGGACAGGTGAGCACAGGTCAAACCCAAATGAAAAGCCGGGTTCAACTCACGTGCAATAACATAAACGTCACAACTCACAACACAAGGTCAAACCCGAGCCTCAAGCTGGATTCAACACAAGTGAAAAATCAAATGAAATGGTCGAGATACATAATTCATAGGGTCAGCCAAAATTCAAATGTACAAATACACACAACACAGTGGTGCTGCATATAATGTACAGTGAAGCCAAAGTAGTACATAAACAACATAGCAGTATGGAAGAATGCAAACCAGAGAACATCTACAAAGTAATGAAGGAAAACGAACCAAGCATACAAGCTCAAAAATTTCAACCACTGCAACAAAAGTGTACAAACTCAAGTGAATACAAAAATAACAGCACCAAGTGAATATGCATGATGAACACATATGGAATGCAACTTGATCATTAGTATATTTCAAGTTCATTTCAAGTTCATTAGTATATGACAGCAACCAGAGGCAACACCACACAATCAAACTACAACAAGATCACGGCTACAATATGCAGTGCACCAATGAAACATACAGCAGTCATGTATGCAACAGGTTCAAGGCCAAAATGACTATAAGATAATGCAATCTGAACAACAGATCAGCCATGACCAAAGCAAAGACCAAAGTGCATGAACACAGTGAAGACCGCAAAGGCAGTGCATCAGTGTGCAAAGAACTCGAGCTAGCATATATATAACAAGCTCCAGATTGTACACAAGTGGTGCACGCATCAATCCAATACAAACTACATAAAGTCAATGCAACACTGAAGCATAAATGACAACCAGGCTACAGAAATAAACCAAATAAGGCACAAGATTTCAAGATCACATATGTGACTACAATTCAATGCAAAATAGTTCAATCTAACAGTAACGATGTAGTTTTCAACAAAAACAAATGTGTACAGTGGAGTGAATACAAATCACCTCATATACAAAGTATACAGCAGTTTGATATGCTATGCTACATGAACCAGTTCATATATGCAACCAGATTTCAAAATCACGTCAGGTAACAATGAACAACAGAGTCAAGGCAGAAAATCAACAAATGGTGATGACCGAAGTTAATACAGAGTCATGGAGTTGCATACACAATATCCAGTGCCAAAGTCAACCGAAAATCATCACAGTCAATGATGAATGAGTCAATCTTCATCACAAAGTCAAAAATCGAAGCCGTGGCCAACAAAGGATACCGAAGTCAAAGAAAATTGATGCCGTGAAAATCAAGTAAGCAAGCATCACAGAATATATACGAAGTGACAAAGTCAGAGAGATCATAAACATTCAAGCAACATCGAACGGCCAGAGATAAAATAATTGACAAATTCAAATCATCAGAAGGAACGAGAATATAGGAATTCGATTCCTATTTAAACACAATCATCATCGGCAATTTAAAATCCATCGAGTTCAAGCATCAATCAGAAAGTAAAAAGAGCAAAAAATTACTTACCGAAGCCATCTCGAACTCGATCAAATTCGAAGCCGTCGAAGCAGCAGTGAGCAACGAAGATTTGATCAAGCAAGGCAACACGCAAATTCCTATAGATCGAGCAAATAGCGCAGCTTCGAAAGCCCTAGTTTTGGACGAAGAGGAACAGCCATTATCACATACGAGATAAAAGAAAAAGGGCCGGCATAGTGAAATAATAATAATAAAAAAAAGGGATGAACTGTTTTAGTTTGGGCCGGCCTTTTTATTTTAAAAGGCTTTAGTTTTTTTAGGGCTGTTTTTATTTTAAAATTGCTTTTAAATATGTATTTCATCTTTTAACCGTTGTAATTTTCTAGTCGTGTGACTAGGGGACAAACTACGGTGTGTAGTTTGGGAATTCGCAACTCGGCGGTCGAGTTGTGGCCAGGGTTTTGAGCGTAGAGTTAGGATAGTCAATAGCGGGTATAGCGAGTTTACGCGTGTAAGCGAGGGACTTTCTAATTTCTAGTAGAAACCTTGGGGGCAGCACGTAGGCAGGGTTTTGCCGAAGCTGGGTAAATTCTGTGTTGTTCTGTTCTGCATTTTATTATTCTGCTATTTATTTCTGTGCTGGTAATATTCTGTGATCTGTGTTAATATTAGTTTATAAGCTTCCGCAATTAATTTTTATAATTAACACTATCACCCTATTCACCCCCCCTCTAGGGTGAAATCGATCCTACAAATTGGACCAAGCTCCAATCAAGATGGGATCAATTGAGAATGATGAACAAGGCTTGGAGAAGCCATATTTCAAATTTTAGGTGAAATGGAGTTTGTATGATCTAGTTATGGATGGATTAATATTGCTAAGAAGTGGCCGTGGATCGATCTCTTCGTATCGATCATGGTGGTAGTTAGTTTGGATGGATTGGTCTTGGGATCAATAGCTTTCATATCGATGCAATGTGCATTGATTTGGTTGGACACGGCAGAAGGAAGGCAGCATGCTTCGTATCGATCAGGGCTGGGATCGATATGAAGAATGAAGTAATAGTTTCAGGGACTTTGATGGATATTTCATATCGATAGCTTATAGATCGATACGAAAGAGGCAATTGGGATCGATGCAAACAACATGAACTGGAGCATGGCTTAGATCGACACGAAGCAGGGAATGGATCGATGGGCACTAACGGCATCGATACAAAGCACATGGCTAAGCATCGATACCAGTAGAAGGTTTTGGCATCGATACAAAGCAAGATGGGGTTCGATACGAAAGGCTTAGCAACCGATGGACATGAACAAAGGCACAGGTGATGGTACGAAAGGCAGTAGCTCATAGATATAGGAGATAACAACCGATGAATACGAATAGACAAAGGCTAGACCAATATGAAGATGAGCACAGAGGATCGATACGAATAAGGTGAGCGGGGATCGATACGAAGATAGGAATGGGTTTATGGATACGAAAGTTATCGGATGGATGGATACGAAGCATGGATATGAAGTAGTGGAGCCTGTTAAGCGATGAAGCGCTCAACATGGATTTAGGCATGGAACTCGAATCGATGTGAAGGCTATGGCTATGAATATGGGAATGAGATAGATACGAAGGCGATCGATGTGAATCGATCGATATGAAATGACCAGCCTACTTCCAAACCAGATGTTGGATCGATCATAACACATAAATGGAAAATCCAAATGCGATGAAATTTTCACAGGAGCTTCCTTATGCACTCCAGAATGTTCACGATCAATCTCGGCTTGATTGGAGCCAATTTGGATCGATACGAATTGAACCTGGATCAATCCAAAATCACTCCGGATCGATCTAGCGGGCCCACCTGCGAAAGAAAAATGGTATTCCAGGTTTTAAGGCGGATATTTTTGAATCTATACCTATAAATAGCAGTCCTATGGCAACAAAAGAGGGATCTTCTTCTTCTTGGCTAGGCGAAACTCTGTCATTTTTTTATTGATTTCAAAGGCTTGTAACTGTAATCTCAATATAAAAGGAAATAAAAAGGATTAATTCAAAGTGGTCGTAGGCTGGAGATAGCTGAACCACTATAAACCTTGTGTTCTTTGCTTTCTTTCTCATTTTAATTTTTCTATCTCTTCATTTTTATTGTCTACTTTACCTGGATCTGAAATCTGTTTTTGGATATCGAGGATTTGTGTACACACACTGGTGCTTTCACGACTTTCGGGGTTTGTGACCAATTTTGGTGCAAACAGAATCAAATAAGGAATATTTTAAAACAGTGAATTGAAAGGCTTCATTGTTTCCTTTGACACATATTCTCTATCATTCATTCTATTATTCTTTCCTGACAAAACTTACTCAACCTTTTATCTTTTCCTCCTATCAAATCATGGCCAAAATTTCCATGGTTGTTTAAGGATAAAACTCCAAAATCAAATACAAATTAAATCAATTTATCAAAGATGGTTTTACTTCTTGATCTTTGCAACATCTAGAGGTTGATTCTTGAATCTAAGAGCATCGACTCATCATTCAAGGTGTGCTTTATGGCAACATCCTAAGGTAGTTCTTCGTTGTTTATACGTTTCTATCATTCATATGCTTGGACTCTAAATGATTCGTGTTGTCTTTTAATTGTTCATCCTGCAACATTTAATTCAAACCCTTTTCCTTATCCATCTCAATTAAAACTATGTCTTTAATGTTAATTTGGTTCAGATGTGCTTTTGTTTTTCATCACCTTTCAATATTTGTTTACAATAATTGATATGATTTAGATTCTATGTCTTCTTTGATGATTTTATTGTTGTTCTATGTATTATCTAGATATAAATGTTCTTATCACAAATCTACATTTTCCTAGTTTGCCCATTTCCTTTGCTTTTGTTTTGGATATTTTGTTAAAAAATGGCTAATTTTGATGGAGATCTATTTATAATTTTATATCATTTACAATCATAAATGTAAATAAACAGTATATCTCGGTTGTTTAATTTTACCTTAAAAACAAATTTTTTATACCATATAATTGATGTTTTGAATATAAATATTTTAGGTATTATTTGCATATAAATAAAAAGTTTTGATCTAAAATTCATGAATGAACTTTTGCGTAAATTCTAAATCTTTTTATTCATATCTAAATTCAAAGTAATGTGTATAATCCTAAACTTTAGTTTCCATTCTAAACTAAAAGTTTGATTTAAATTATTAACTTTAAATTCTAATACATACACACAAACACAAACACACACATATTATAAATTAAAATGCTTACATATATAAGTTGTTTTAATTTTTAAATCTAAAACATTAAATGTAATATTTATATACATGGAAAAATACATGTGTTGCTTTAATTCAAAATTACAAGATGGATCTTTTGTAACATTGTTATATTTAATATTAAACTTCAATTGAAACCAAATTAATTACTGTTGATTTTAGATTTCAAAACATTTAAAATTCTTTAATATGATTTCTATGTGTGTGTATCTGTGTATGCGCACGTGTATGTATATTCATATTCACATAATTTTGTACATCTAATGTATATACACTTTAAAATCAGGATCTTAGGCAAAAAAACATATATAAAGGAGAAATGAGTCTGTTGTGGTGTAAATTCCAACACCTTCATAAGGCCACTGCAACACCCAGTAAAATTTATAAGAAATAAACTAATTAATAATGTTGCTAAAATTGAGAATTTTACAAACATTAGAATTTGGCCACGAAAATTATACCATTATGGCCGTTGCGATTTTTCGACCAAATTTCATATATAAAGTTTCATGATCGGAGTATAAACGGAGAAGTTATTAACATTTGTAGTCTTCAAATTTAAAATAATTCAAACAAATTTAAATTTTAGATTAATAAATTTTATTGTTTAAATTTTAAAAAGCGTAATAAATATTGGAGCATTAAGTTGTATACTTAACGTTGAAGCAAACGTTAACAGAATGGTAATAAGAGAAAAAGTATAATGGTAAAAAATAAGGTTAGGTAATAAATTTTGGCCAGAGGATAAAGGCTAGTGGACCACCTATATTGGGTTAGTCGACCGATTAAAGAGAGGCGGCCATGGTTTGCTTAGGCCAAAATAGCCCAGATTTAATTTAAATAAAAGATTCTCAACCCGACGGTTTTAACATGTTCTAACAATTATATATAAGAGGGTAGCCCTCTCACTTTTATTTATAAGAAAAATAAGTACGCTAGCGATATTCTATCAATTTCTTATCATTTTTTCTTAATATAGTAGAATTTAATTTATAATTATTTGTAATATGAATAACTTGTATTCTATTCAACTTCCACTTTCCAATTTTAATTTATTTTAATGAAGGGTTCTAAAAGAATTTGGAAACGGTGTGCAAGTATGGATTTTTATCCTATCTATAGTTTGCACTGCCTATTTTCATAATTAAAATAAATATGAATCCTTTATTGCTCTAGTCTTATATATTTAAAAGTCGAATAGAATATAAATGATTTAAATTGCAAAGTTTTGTTCCATTAAAATAGAGGCGTTAATTCTATTATGGTAATGTAAAATAAGTCGGATGTTTTGATTCCATTGTTTTGAATATATATACAAATTTGTTTTGTTAGCTAATTTAAACTATGATATTAGCTATTGTGCAAACTATTGTATTGGACTGGGACTTGTATGGGTATCAGAATTTTGACATTTAGATTATCTTAACAACTTGCTTAGGAAGCGAAAAAACTTAGTTTAGAAACACTTTTTTTGCATGCTTAGGAATATTTAATAAAAACTAATTAGCCTAAAATTTAAGCTAATAAGAATATTAGTAACATATAAAGCCTAAGCATAGAATAAATAGGTTAATAAATAGCATTGAACCCTATAGAAAGGAAGTTAAGAATAATTATGGAAATTAACCCATAATTAAAGGCGAAATAAGGAGTTTTCCCTTATATGGCCTTATTGCATAAACGCAGGTGAGGTGTATTATATAGATATATATGGTTTATATATAACATAGAATATTTTGTAATGCTAGAGAGCGGAAATATGACTAAGTTATATGAATGCAAGGTTAATTAAAAGTATACAGAAACCTGCCCAACTAATCTGGCTAACAGTAGTGTGACTTTGGAACTGATATGAGACATCATCTATATAAGTACCCATGGTAGATGTGAGGTTAGTCTAATTCTATGGTTTAAGTCTTCCCAGCAAATTTGGCTACTAGTGCCTACCAATGGTTAGACTAATGTGAGACATCATAGTTTAGTTTATGAGCCATAAAACGAATATCCTAGTATGAGCCTGCTTTGGGGTTGGACGTATTAAATGCTATTGTTGGGTCTGGCTTCTTTCTATTCAAGAATTATTAAATGGTGGGATTATATTTTAGGTGCGGTAGTGGGAAATCTCTGAAGGGGATCTGCTTCAAGGTTGAGTTATTAAATTGCTATTCAAAGGTTTACCTTTTCCTCATTAAAGAAGTATTACATGGCCTTATGAGATATCTTACGGTGTCAACTAGGAAATACCAATGTAGGGTTTGCCTTGAGTCTAGGTATAAAATGATAGGGATCTTCCTGGGATATAGGTATTAAATGGTCAAAGTCTACCTACTTCCCATTACAGAGGTATTAAGTGGATTAGGTACTTTCTCTTGCATCGTTAAGACAAGGTTGACGAATGTGGGTCATTGGACCTAATATATTCAATAGCATGGTTGCACCTGTGTTGTGAGTACCCACAAATCCGTACACTTTGAATCGACAATAAACCACAGATGTCCGATCCAAAAAGCACAGAATGATGGAAAGTCATAAGAAAGAAGAGAGATGGGAAGAATACTGAAAGAAGAGAGAAATAAAACCAAAACAATATAGAATCTCACATCACAGCAAAATATCTTATAATATAGATGAATTGTAATGTTACGATTTTTCGACGCTCGAAAACCGACATCAATACGACCACTGTATCAACTGCCGAGCAATCGAAGGCCGGAAAACCGTACCGTTATGGTTAAAGAAGAAGAAAAGGGTAGAAGAAGAAAGAAAGAAAAAGAAAACAACAAAACAATATCAGAATCTCACAATCGTAGCGGAACAACATATAACAGATAAATGAATAATCTTTAAACAAAGAACTATATCAGTTATTACATTACATCATATTACATTACATCATATTACATTATTACATCATCAGAGTGTATAACAATAACAACAACAAATAGCGGAAAATAAATACTATATACTAGTGAATACGCCATGCCATCCAGCTTGCCTCCAGCAACTCCTGAATTCCAGAATAACCTGATAACCTAACTCTAGACTGCCCGTGCGGAAATTGGTGGGCACCCAGAGTTTAGGAAGAAAAACAATAAACTCCGAGTCAGTCATGTGACTAGTGTGAGAACTTAAAACAGTTATCTTTTAAAAACAAAATAGAGGAATATTTTTAAATTCAATTCGCAATGCTTTTAAAAATGAAACTACCACAAGGCCTCCGGCACACACACAATGCAAACGCAGGCTAGGGGGAGATTTCTCCTTATGATAGTCAAAGATGTTTACTACGTAAAATCAAATCATTTTTTATATTATTATTAGTGCATAGTGTAGAAAACATTTCGAATGTAGAATATCAATATTAGCCATCATAGGTACCATTATATTATGCCTACTATAGCTACCATACTAGATGGCAGGTTCTACAACTAAAACCGTACAAGATCGTATTGTTTCTTTGGATTTCCAACAAATGGTCAGGCCAAGGAACTTCACATTGCCACATGGGTACGCCTCTAGAAAGACGACCCGAGAACCTAACGTTACGGTTAGATCTCTGCCAACACAAGGCCGGGTTACCCTTCAAACTGGGTAACTACTACACGAATATGTCATTCCCCGATCGTAACCGATCTACATCCGAGGATCGTCGATTCCAACAACCATAAAGTAATAAATTTGCAGCAACAACATAGGTTAAGTATCTGGGCTCCATACCATGATACCACCTCTATCCAGAAGGAATGACATACACTAAAGGGCGATACCCCCGATAACCTTGCCGCATCCTTCCTGTTTTGACAATTTCCGGGGTGTGAGGTCCGACGAAGTCTCGTCCACAAAGCCACGCTTTATACAAAAGCTGTGCTTTGATCATCAAATGCTCAACAGCACTTCGTATGCCACATTACTAATTTGGGAATGTATCACTAGTAACCATCAACTACATAACCTCTGAGCTCGTACATCTCAGAGAAGGGTGTTAAGCTAAAAGAATAAATTCTCCGCCACCAACAGAAATATATTTGATAGAAACCAGCTTTATATCTTAAATTGTAATGTCAGACACACAGTCCATACAAGTCTGTTCCGGGCTCGAACAGAACCGAAGGCACTTCCAAAGAAGCCCTTGCAATCCGGATATTCACTAATCACGTCCGGACTTCCCATCACTAAGGGTGATAAAACCTCTATATCGCAGATCAGCCGATGCAGAGTCATTCGACAATAATCCTTCCTCTTCTCGCAAATATCCGGTCTTCAACATCGGTCATCAAATGCAATCCATAACGACGTAACACATATTCAGAATGGGTCATACGACCCCAAGGTCCTTTCCCGGCTAACCCGAATAGTGAGCGCTTATTTTAAAATAAGTGTGGCATTCAAATTCAAGCAAATCACAACAAATACCTATTTAAAGGTAAATATTGATTATCGGATTATTTAACTATCAATAGGCATGCACAACATCACCAGATTCCAAATAATTTTCCAAATAATATACTTTCCAAAATACTTTACAAGATATATATTTTTCACACTTCAACATTTGAAAACAAATTTTCAATCATTTTCCTTACACGGAAATACTTTGATTTCAAAATGGTTCATTTAAACCAATTAAATAAATCCTTACCGATTTACTTATATTTACGTTCCAAATCCGTAAATTTATTTCCACACTTCAAAAATAATCAACGTTTCTTTTTAAACAAATTTCTCTTTCTTTTATAAATTCCATAGTGAATTTACAATTCCAAAATATCTATGAATATACGATTTCCAAATCGATTTCTAATATTCGTTTTCAATTTATCTTTAAAAGATAAAATCTCAAAATATTCACTTCATATTGGAAAACATTTCCATACTTATATAATGATATGTAATTCACAAATCCATTTATTTTCAACACTTGGAAAATATTCAATATACTTAAATTGAAATTAAGTCTATATTTCATTTTTTTAAGGAAAACGTTCACTCAAAACACATTTATTTGGGCCAAAACGAATTTTCGTAAAATATCGTTACGACAACCCAAAATCACTAGTATAGGGATTCGAACTTAAAATAGATATATAAATCCCAATACTATATAAAACATTTCCTTTCGGAAATCATTTACTATAACAACAGTGTTATAGTCCACTATTTCCTTCTATTTCTCGAAAACGTCTGTTTCAACAATAAATGTTGAAATCTATGTATTAGATACTTAACGCATTTTAAAACATCTTTAAATCATTTTAATTTTATTTAAAACATCACTTCCCAAAACATATCCATTTTATTTAATAATATATTCACTGTCCAAAATCGTGAATATACTTCACTAACCAAATTCAATATTTTCTACACATTTTATTTCAAGGATAATTCGCTATCCGAAATCACGAATATATCTCCTTTACTAACCTTCTATATTAAATTTATCAAATTCAATTGATTTCGGATTTATAAACAATGTTTATAAATTCCATTTCTATTTATGAAAACTTCGATTTATAAAATCCCTTTTTATAAATCAATTCAATTTATAACTCAACTTTATACCCAAAATCCGATTTATAAGTTAATTATTTATAAATCTTTTATTTTACAAAATCTATTCATTTCATAACTTCACAATTTATAAATCTATAAATTTTATTCACTTGTGAAATCCATTTATACTTCATTTTAACACTTAATAAAACTCGTTTCACAATTTCTATATCTTTAATTTATAAATATTAATCTTAGAAATCTTTTATATAAACCATTTATAATAATTCAAAAATCTCAATTTAAATAAACCAATTCTTTTAATAATTTACAAAACGTTATTTAAAACTTATATAACTCCAAAATCGTACTTAAGTACTATTTTCCAAAAATATAACTTCTATAACAATAAAATTACAATGTTTATTTATTTTAACAATTCAAAATTTAATAAAACGTATACTTTCAAAAATCACTTTAAAATTCTTTTTAAAATCAAAAGTCATTATTTTAAAACTTCAAAAATGGATCTGATGATGCAACAACACCAAACAGTCAATCTTGACAAACCAAACATCATATATCAATATGATAATCAACAAATATCACAATATCTGTAAAATAAATCAATATAGTTGAGGAATCCAGTTGGATCCCTCCAACCTGTTCCCTCATCCAAAGATGTTAGCACAATACCAATTCCGTTCCAATACGGAATATCGCGGTATATGGGATTCATAAAATATTATCCGCTATTATGCGGTGCAATAGGGTCTCATCCGCTATATAATGCGGGAAAATCAACTCCAAGTACATATGTAATACCAATTCCAATCAAGATGAAATTATCGCGGTATATGTTTTTAATAAATAACATCCGCTTAATAACGGCGTATAATGTCTATTTCAATCATAACAGATAGCAATCATCATTCAAACATACATTCAAGCAATTTTAAATCTAACTATTTAAAATTTAAATCGAAACAATTTCGATTGAGTGAGGAGTTCTCACCTCGCTTTCAATTCAGTTTTCGCGTTTTATTTCGAATAAAATTAAACGCGCGTTTAATTTTACCCGAAATTCAAACCAGATCCAAATGACTCCAATCCAGTTCCATAGCGTAGTATACGACCATACGAACCCAACGCAAGTTGTTTCGTCATTTTTCGATCTCGTATGAAAAAGATATCATGTTTTAAAGTTTATACAATTTTTATATAACCAAATTCAATTTAAATTTAATTTCCAAACCCTACAACACATCATAGCCTTTGTTTCATTTATAGCAGATCTAGGCCGCCTAAATCATCTTCTTCTTCCCAGTAAAAACGCGAGCAACCCCACCCATCGGCCGCCGTCTTCCCCTAGTTATCGCGTCCAAACTACTCGCCTCGAAGACGATCGAACTACGGCCCTTCGAAGCCCACGACGTGAGCTACCATTGCCTTGAATTGCTCAAAGATCGGTCATCCCCTGATGTTGAATAACGTGCACGAAACGCACGTGAACGCGGCCCTTTTTCTTGCCCCATGGTCGACGATTCGACGAAGTACCCGTATGGATCTGAAGCTCTATCCGTGCTCTTCAATTTGTTAGTTGAAAGCTCTTGCTAATCGTCTACGTATTGAGAGTGATTGAGGGGAGAAGAAGAGAAGTTTCTGGCCATTGAATAATAGAAGTGGCGGCCTGTCATTGAAACCCTAGGGTTTTGATTTCTGTGAAATAATGAAGTTAAGGGGTCCTTTTATAGAAATTTACGCAAACACTATTCATCCGATTTTTTCCGAACTCCAAACGAAGCGTGCCGGTTGGCATTTTTAAGGTTTACCTCATGTTCCGTACACAATGGAACATGTTTCGGAGGCTAATTCGATCATCTGTGCGAGTTACGGAAATAAACGATAAATTTTAAATTAAATCGGTTAATTAAATTTCTATGCGATTTGGCTCGCCCCGGACAAACGGTAAATCCAATTGACACGAAATTTGAAACCATACAATAATATCACATTACGGATCCGATGAAACTGGTTTTGTCGAAATCCGAGACTGTTTGAAAACTGGCTATTTTAACTCGTCAATTAAATATTAATATTCAATTTTCACAAATTAACTTTGAATTCAATTTTAAAAGTTCTATAACATCACTCTAACTCCAATATGATAAAATAAAATTTTACAAATCAATTTTAATCATATTAAACCCAATTTTCAATTATTTCTGTATTTTCAACTATTAAATTATCGATTTAATTATCCAATTAAATCCAATCATTCAAAATAAAATTTATTCGACTTATAAATTTCACTTATTAATATTTAAAATCAATTAAATATACAAATTTAAATTGACAGAAATTATGGGTCATTACAAACTTCCCCCCTTAAAAGAATTTCGTCCTCGAAATTACCAAGTAAGAAAAAGTTACTGAATCCGTTAACTTTCCAAAACAAACCATTCAAATTGGATTTTTCAAATCTCTTAAGTGTTTAACTTTCCCAAAATTCATAGTTAAACTTCTTACAAAATCTTTACTAAGTTTCCAAATCCAAACTTAGTTTGAAAATTTTTCCAATTTTCTCAAAAATATTCTAACACCTTAAATTTTCGAAAAAATTCGCCAGAGTCTCCTTTGCGCGGCTCGATCCGAAAAAAATGACAGTATATATATCACAAATATACATCTCATCAAGTGATGAGGCATGCCGCAGGGAAAACGTGTAAAAGTACGATATTTAATCCGAGATATGTACCTTATATTTTATTACCGAGCATATACGGCTAATATAGCGCGAAAGCGAGCTCCAAATGCGAAGCATAAGCCATCCGCACCTACTAAACACTCAATCAAACAATGAGAACATGGATATATGAAAGTAATATCAATATACAGCATATAGCAACATAACAACTACATGTGCCACATAGCAATTGCAACAAAACAACAAATGCAACCACCAAACAACTATCCAACCAATAAATATCCAACAATCAATGTCTATCCAAATCAATTCATAACCAAATCAATATTCTTTCACTTCTCATTAATATTCAATGAATTGGTTTTCCAATTTAAATCACATTTTGATTCATTTACATTGGATTTTATAAATATCCATTCATTCATTTTTTTCAATTAGTTCATATTCACTAATTTACATTCACATTAGTTTTACTTCCAAATTGAATCAAATTCAGTTCATATTCATTTACTTCCAATTTGGATTCAATTACTTTAGCTTTCAAATTTTGCTAATTCAATTTCATTAACACTTAATGAATTTATATACAATCAACTAACATCATATAACAACCAAATCATAACCATCATAACCAAATTATTTAATTTACATTCACATTTGGTTTAACACTTATTAACTCCAATTGGTTGATATTAAATTGATTCTCATTCAATTATTCAACTTCCAATAACATTAGCTTTTAATGAATTAACACTTACATTCTTTATTCCATATCAATTTATTTTACATTCAATTGATTAACATTCAATCCATTTATTAATTCAATTGCTAATTTATTCAACAAATAAGGTTAAATTTCTTTTAAATAACTCAAGTCCATATTCTCCATGACTTCATCTCATTAATTCACTTATTAAATTACTTCGACTCCAAAATTAACTTCATTCAACATCACTTAAGTTTCAACCATCATTTGATTATTTTAATAATACCAACATCACTTAATAGGTTCAATAGTTGGTTCATTTTAACTTTTCACATTATCTAGATAGAGTTTCCAGAATTCAATTACCCGGTTTTACTCCAAAACCATTTTGAAATTATAATCAACTCAAACCCTATTTCCTACGGAAGCAATCCATCACTTTAGAAACTCGAAAATGAATTCTAATGATGTGGCCATCATCATCAGGATTATTTTCCAGCGACCGAAGTGAGTTTAGTGCTTCCTTACTTCCATGAATTCATTTTAAAACAATTCTCATTCAAAAATATTTCCTAAAATAATATTCAATCGTTTCCTTCAAACACTTTGGAAAACATTTCAACCTTCCCAAGAGTTTTAAATCCCCAAACCTTTGTTTTCATTACATTTAAAACACTTTTCAAAATTCCCGGGATTTAAATTCTGGTTTAAATCAAATTTAGTTATTCTTCCTTTGGATAAATCATACTTATAGAATTTTATTTGGCTATAAACCCTTTCAAACTCTAGGTTCTTATATTTGATTATTTCATTAACAACCAAACATCCAAAGATGTATAATATATTTAGAAAATTATTCCTTCTATATCAAAATATAATTTTCGGGCAAAATTATTTCATTTACCCGCTTTAAAACAATATCGTGTCAAATTGTTCTGCACAAGTGTTTAGAGATCCCTATCAATAACGTTAATTACTCGTATTGACCAGAATCCATATACCACTCAACAAACCAATCATCACAATATATAACAATTTTATATTCACTAACAAATACGCGCTCGTATCTACTATTACACTCAAACTCATTCTAGAGTACTACTGACCCCATCTCTAATGAGTAATTCCCAACAGAGCTAACGTTGTTGCTTAACCATAAGCTCTGATACCAAATGTAACGTTACGATTTTTCGACGCTCGAAAACCGACATCAATACGTCCACCGTATCAACTGCCGAGCAATCGAAGGCCAGAAAACCGTACCGTTATGGTTAAAGAAGAAGAAAAGGGTAGAAGAAGAAAGAAAGAAAAAGAAAACAACAGAACAATATCAGAATCTCACAATCGCAGTGGAATAACATATAATAGATAAATGAATAATATTTAAACAAAGAATTACATCATATTACATTACATCACATCATCAGAGTGTATAACAATAACAACAACAAACAGCGGAAAAGAAATACTATATACTAGTGAATAGGCCATGCCATCCAGCTTGCCTCCAGCAACTCCTGAATTCCAGAATAACCTGATAACCTAACTCTAGACTGCCCGTGCGGAAATTGGTGGGCACCCAGAGTTTAGGAAGGAAAACAATAAACTCCGAGCCAGTTATGTGACTGGTGTGAGAACTTAAAACAGTTATCTTTTAAAAAAAAAATAGAGGAATATTTTTAAAGTCAATTCGCAATGCTTTTAAAAATGAAACTTCCATAAGGCCTCCCGGCACACACACAATGCAAACGCAGACTTGGGGGAGATTTCTCCTTATGATAGTCAAAGATGTTTACTACGTAAAATCAAATCATTTTTGATATTATTATTAGTGCATAGTGTAGAAAACATTTCGAAAGTAGAATATCAATCTTAGCCAGCATACGTACCATTATATTATGCCTACTATAGCTACCATATTAGATGGAAGGTTCTACAACTAAAACCGTACAAGATTGTATTGTTTCTTTGGATTTCCAACAAATGGTCAGGCCAAGGAACTTCCCATTGCCACATGGGTACGCCTCTGGAAAGACGGCCCGAGAACCTAACGTTACGGTTCGATCTCTTCTAACACAAGGACAGGTTACCCTTCAAACTGGGTAACTACTACACGAATATGTCATTCCCCGATCGTAATCGATCTACATCCGAGGATCCTCGATTCCAACAACCACAAAGTAATAAATTTGCAGCAACAAAATAGGTTAAGTATCCGGGCTCCATACCATGATACCACCTCTATCCAGAAGGAATGACATACACTAAAGGGCGCTACCCCCGATAACCTTGCCGCATCCTTCCTGTTTTGACCATTTCCGGGGTATGAGGTCCGATGAAGTCTCGTCCACAAAGCCACGCTTTATACAGAAGCTGTGCTTTGATCATCAAATACTCAACAGCAATTCATATGCCATATTACAATTTGGGAATGTATCACTAGTAACCATCAACTACATAACCTCTGAGCTCGTACGTCTCAAAGAAGGGTGTTAAGCTAAAAGAATAAATTCTCCGCCACCAACAGAAATATATTTGACAGAAACCAGCTTTACATCTCAAATTGTAATGTCAGACACACAATCCATACAAGTCTGTTCCGGGCTCGAACAGAACCGAAGGCACTTCCAAAGAAGCCCTTGCAATCCGGATATTCACTAATCACGTTCGGACTTCCCGTCATTAAGGGTGATAAAACCTCTATATCGGAGATCAGCCGATGCAGAGTCATTCGACGGTAATCCTTCCTGTTTTCACAAATATCCGGTTTCAACATCGGTCATCAAATGCAATCCATAACGACGTAACACATATTCGGAATGGGTTATACGACCCAAGGTCCTTTCCCGGCAAACCCGAATAGTGAGCGCTTAAATTCAAGCAAATCCCAACAAATACATATTTAAAGGTAAATATTGATAGTCGGATTATTTAACTATCAATAGGCATGCACAATATCACTAGATTCTAAATAATTTTCCAAATTATTTACTTTCCAAAATATCTTTACAAGATATATATTTTTCACACTTCAACATTTGAAAACAAATTTTCAATCATTTTCCTTACGTGGAAATACTTTGATTTCAAAATGGTTTATTTAAACCAATTAAATAAATCCTTACCGATTTACTTATATTTACGTTCCAAATCCGTAAATTTATTTCCACACTTCAAAAATAATCAACGTTTATTTTTAAACAAATTTCCCTTTCTTTTATAAATTCCATAGTGAATTTACAATTCCAAAATAACTATGAATATACGATTTCCAAATCGATTTCTAATATTCGTTTTAAATTTATCTTTAAAAGATAAAATCTCAAAATATTCACTTCATATTGGAAAACATTTCCATACTTATATTATGATAAGTAATTCACAAATCCATTTATTTTCAACACTTGGAAAATATTCAATATACTTAAATCGAAATTAAGTGTATATTTCATTTTTTTTAAGGAAAACGTTCGCTCAAAACACATTTATTTGGGCCAAAACGAATGTTGCGTAAAACATCGTTACGACAACCCAAAATCACTAGTATAGGGATTCGAACTTAAAATAGATATATAAATCCCAATACTATATAGAACATTTCCTTTCGGAAATCATTTACTACAACACCAGTGTTGTAGTCCACTATTTCTCGAAAACGTCTGTTTCAACAATAAATGTTGAAATCTATGTATTCGATACTTAACGCATTTTAAAACATCTTTAAATCGTTTTAATTTTATTTAAAACATCACTTCCCAAAACATATCCATTTTATTTAATAATATATTCACTGTCCAAAATCGTGAATATACTTCACTAACCAAATTCAATATTTTCTACACATTTTATTTCAAGGATAATTCGCTATCCGAAATCGCGAATATATCTCCTTTACTAACCTTCTATATTAAATTTATCAAATTCAATTGATTTCGGATTTATAAACAATGTTTATAAATTCCATTTCTATTTATGAAAACTTCGATTTATAAAATCCCTTTTTATAAATCAATTCAATTTATAACTCGACTTTATACCCAAAATCGGATTTATAAGTTAATTATTTATAAATCTTTTATTTTACAAAATCTATTCATTTCATAACTTCATAATTTATAAATCTATAAATTTTATTCACTTGTGAAATTCATTTATACTTCATTTTAACACTTAATAAAACTCGTTTCACAATTCCTATATCTTTAATTTATAAATATTAATCTTAGAAATCTTTTATATAAACCGTTTATAATAATTCAAAAATTTCAATTTAAATAAACCAATCCTTTTAATAATTTACAAAACGTTATTTAAAACTTATATAACTCCAAAATCATACTTAAGTACTATTTTTCAAAAATATAACTTTTATAACAATAAAATTACAATGCTTATTTATTTTAACAATTCAAAATTTAATAAAACGTATACTTTCAAAAATCACTTTAAAATTCTTTTTAAAATCAAAAATCATTATTTTAAAACTTCAGAAATGGATCCGATGATGCAACAGCACCAAATAGTCAATCACGACAAACCAAACATCATATATCAATATGATAATCAACAAATATCACAATATCTGTAAAATGAATCAATATAGTTGAGGAATCCAATTGGATCCCTCCAACCTGTTTCCCTGCATCGAAAGATGTTAGCACAATACCAATTCCGTTCCAATACGGAATATCACAGTACATGGGATTCATAAAATATTATCCGCTATTATGCGGCGCAATAGGGTCTCATCCGCTATATAATGCGGGAAAATCAACTCCAAGTACATATATAATACCAATTCCAATCAAGATGAAATTATCGCGGTATATGTTTTTAATAAATAACATCCGCTTAATAACGGCGTATAATGTCTATTTCAATCATAACAAAAAGCAATCATCATTCAAACATACATTCAAGCAATTTTAAATCTAACTATTTAAAATTTTAAATCGAAACAATTTCGATTGAGTGAGGAATTCTTAGCTCGCTTTCAATTTAGTTTTCGCGTTTTATTTCGAATAAAATTAAACGCGCGTTTAATTTTACTCAAAATTCAAACCAGCTCCAAATGACTCTAATCCAGTTCCATAGCGTAGTATTCGACCATACGAACCCAACGCAAGTTGTTTCGTCATTTTTCGATCTCGTATGAAAACGATACCACGTTTTAAAGTTTATACAATTTTTATATAACCAATTTCAATTTAAATTTAATTTCCAAACCCTACAACACATCATAGCCGTTGCTTTCGTTTATAGCAGATCTGTGCCGCCTAAATCATCTTCTTCTTCCCAGTAAAAACCCGAGCAACCCTGCCCATCGGCCGCCGTCTTCCCCTAATTATCGCGACCAAACTACTCGCCTTGAAGACGATCGAACTACGGCCCTTCGAAGCCCACGACGTGAGCTACCATCGCCATGATTTGCTCAAAGCTCGGTCAGCCCCAGATGTTGAGAAACGTGCACGAAAAGCACGTGAACGCGGCCCTTTTTCTTGCCCCATGGTCGACGATTCGACGAAGTTCCCGTATGGATCTGAAGCTCTCTCCGTGCTCTTCAATTTGTTAGTTGAAAGCTCTTGCTAATCGTCTACGGATTAAGAGTGATTGAGGGGAGAAGAAGAGAAGTTTCTGGCCATTGAATAATAGAAGTGGCGGCCTGTCATTGAAACCCTAGGGTTTTGATTTTTGTGAAACAATGAAGTTAAGGGGTCCTTTTATAGAAATTTACGCAAACACTATTCATCTGATTTTTTCTGAACTCCAAACGAAGCGTGCCGGTCGGCGTTTTTAAGGTTTACCCCGCGTTTCGAACATAATGGAACATGTTTCGGAGGCTAATTCGATCATCTGTGCGAGTTACAGAAATAAACGATAAATTTTAAATTAAATCGGTTAATTAAATTTCTATGCGTTTTCGCTCGCCCCGGACAAACGGTAAATCCGATTGACACGAAATTTGAAACCATACAATGATATCACATTATGGATCCGATGAAACTAGTTTCGTTGAAATCCGAGACTGCTTGAAAACTGGCTATTTTAACTCGTCGATTAAATATTAAAATATTCAATTTTCACAAATTAACTTTGAATTCAATTTTAAAAGTTCTACAACATCACTCTAACTCCAATATGATAAAATAAAATTTTACAAATCAATTTTAATCATATTAAACCCAATTTCCAATTATTTCTGTATTTTCAACTATTAAATTATCGATTTAATTATCTAATTAAATCCAATTATTCAAAATAAAATTTATTCGACTTATAAATTTCACTTATTAATATTTAAAATCAATTAGATGTACAAATTTAAATTGACAGAAATTCTGGGTCATTACATGAATAATCTTTACAAAAGAGAAACTGTAATGTACATACATCAATCAGAGTACATGAATAAGTAATTATCAGGTTGGACAGTTATGACAACCTGTCCTCACAAATGCTGATAATTTACAAGAACAATGCAGCGGAAAATCTACAGTACCCGTATATGACACGAAGTTCTCCAGTTGGTCTGATGAAGCTCCAAAAGCACTAAACTTGAACCTGTATATATACTCGGTATGACTCGAGCATCGAAAGGGAAGAACGCCTGGATTAGTTTGGTAAACCAGCGTGAGAAAAACACATCTCAACTGAATTTATTTTAAAGTTATAAAGATGTTCTTTCATCAAAAGAAAGGTATCTCGTAAGACATGCCCACACATAAACACAGATGGGTTTTTACCTTATGATAACCAAAACCTTTCATATCAAATTCTCTTATATTATAATAATGTCTATTGCACAAATAATATTAATCATAGCTGAAATTGTTACGTTGATTAAATTGTTACATCTCTAGAAGAATATATCGAGGATCAACACAAAGGTCCTCTACCAACACAAGACCGACTATCTTTGTAACTAGATAGTGTCGAATATATCGTCCCCGGTCATTACCAATCTTTATCTGAGGGCCCTCGTAGCATACATCCACAATAATTTACATCCCTAACGTCATAGATGGAATATATATATATATATATATATATATATATATATATATATATACACATACATATACATATATATAAGGGTACGATCATATCCCGACGGGAATGGCCTACATAACCTTGCCGCATCTACCCTGTTTCGGTCATTTTCGGGATGTGAGGCCTGAGGTATCAGTTGTCTTTCACATATCACATCATCTTTGAATGTCACATTGCCATTTTCGTTGACTACTAATGGCCTTCCACAAAAATACAACTCATGAGCTCGTATGTTTCAAAGAGGGTGTTAAGCTAAGAGAAGTTGTCTTCTCTGCCACCATAGATGTATGTTTGTAAATATCAATGTATGTAATCTCGGAAAATGCACTGTCAGACATCCATCCATACAAGTTGTCCAAGAACAGGACAAATCGAAGGTACTTTCATACCATATTCCGTGGGAAAATCCCTAGGATTAGTAGAGAATAGTCCTTGCATTTGATATTTCATAACGAAGAGACAACTGCTACTATATGTATATTGGGATTTTAACCCTAAACGATCAACAAGCAGTCCTTCACTATGAAAATCCTAAATATCAATGCCATCAATAACCAGCAAAATCTAACTTGGCCCAAAGTGGTTTTCAGATAAATCTGATCCCGGTCTCTTTGCACAAACAACATAAAAGCGTTACTCAACCTCATATAGAAACCAAGTCTCATAGACTTATCACGTTTTCAACTTTCAACTTGCTATCCTTCGGCCAAGAAGAAAGCTCGGTAGATAGGAGTAATCACTCCACACTACTTGAATCAACATCCTTTACACCAAACGATAATCAAGCCTAAACAGATGGCTACGTACTAAGTGTACTACTAAATAGTTTCCATATCAATTCGAGAAACTAAAATGACCAAAAATATAATTTTGCACTTAAACAGTCACTAGGCTTGATTTATTAATCTTTTATAAATCTAATCGCTTTTCCAAATCATTTACTTCAAATTATCTTTAAAGATATATTCTCAAAACAATTTCAATATTTGGAAAATATTTCATAAACTTATTTTTTGATAATAAGTGAATTCACAATTTATTGTATTTTCAAGCCATTTAAACTCCATTTTATAATATCACTTTCCAAAACATTCATTTGAAGGATTTTTCTATTAAAAAATGTGAATATATTTTCTTTTATAAAAATCAATATTTAGCTTATCAAATTAAATTGATTTCACATTTATAAAACATTGTTTATAATTCACATTTCTATTTTATAAAAACTTCCACTTATAAAATTTCTTTATTAACCAATCTCTTATTTACAAATTCATTCTTTTTTATAACTTCATCGATTCATAAACCTTATTTACTTATAAGATTCACTTATAACTTCATTTTAACACTTGCAAAACTCGTTTATAATTCCATTGCTTTTATTTATAAAATATCAATTTTATAAATCTTATATATAAACCATTTATAATAAATTCAAAATTCTCAATTTAACTTATTTCACAAAATAGTTAACTCCATATTTCAAAAATCATATTTAAGTATATTTCACAAAACCATAATTTTTATAAAATAAAAATTATTACTTTTTATTTATTTAAAATAAATCCATTTCTTTAATCGTTCAAAAATTAATAAAACATGTGTTTTTCAAGATTACTTTGAAATCCTTTTTAATTTTGAAATCATCATTTTTATATTTTAACTTCCAAAAATATGGCCCAATGCTGCAAAAGTACTAAATAAGGGGATTCACATCAATAATAGCAATCATGGCATACATCACATCAAACATCACATAGTACAACATATATAACAATATGTGTAAATAAAAATCAATAGTGGTGAGGAATCCTGTTGGATCTCTCCAACCTGTCACCTGCAACAAATATACATATGATAAAATATGTACAATGTATGCTTCGAGGCAGACGCGCGTACAAAGGGTCATCCGCTCATACACGGGAACGTATAGGGTCTCATCTGCTCTAATCGGCAGGAATATATTCAACTACTAACTACTATAGCATAACATCTAATACATATACATACGTACATACATACATACATACATATATATATATAACATCCAACAATCATCAAAATAGCATAACAAAAATATTCCCACTTATATAAAAATATAAACGGGTCAGAAAGAGTGAGTTTTACTTATTTTGGTTGCAGTCGTCGTTGCAGTGTTTTATTTCGATTAAAAACGAATAGGCATTTGAATTCAACTAAAATTCCTATGAGCTCCAAATTAGTCCAATCCAATTTCTATGCATAGTATTCGAGAATATGAATCCAATGTCACTTGTTTCGTGCAAATCCAACCTCGTATGAACAAGTTATCAATTTATAAACACTAGTGCGAACCCGTGCTTCGCATACGGACCGCATTCAACCTCTTATCGTCATAACATGTTCAAATGATTTATATGGTTCATTGATTAAGAAATGGTGATCTTTTTATCAATTTTCAAATAAGTTTGCATTTTGTTTAAAACTTGTGTATAAATCTTTGAAAACAGTAATGCAGATAGTACTGGTGCTTGATAAACAATTGCAAAATATCGAGCAAAAATGATTTCAAAGATAAAATTTTCACACAATATACATAAATTATACACATATAAATTTATTGTGTGCATCAATGCATCAGCTGTATTATATGTAACTTCATTTGGTGAGATACCTTTATCAATCATTTCCTTTAATACTTGATGTCGTTGATTCCATTTGCTGCTTCGGAAATAACTATCTATAAGAGCAGTGCAGGTAATAACATTTGATTTACACTTGACCATTGATCGAAAAATGCCAAAAGCAACATTGACATGATTCATGAGAACGCAAGTGTTGATGATGATCCCATAACTGACTATGTCTAGGAACACATTATGCAGCATCATATTATCGTAGAATGATTAGATTAGAGAATAAAGAGATTTATTTCTGTTTTGGACGAATCTTGTGAAAAATATGCTAAATCTAAAGCATACATATTTTATGTCTGAAGTGTTGGAACTAACAACCATTATTCAACAATATTTATTTTAATGTGAAGAATATCATTGAATTTCTTTTACAGTCAAAGCAAATTCAATTTAATAAGAAGCATATAATTGTATTTAATACTTTTGAGCTTTTTGGTTCCATTTCTAATTCCATCTAACATTGTCGCTGTATTTTGGTAATGTTGGATTTCACCAGACTGACTGCAATTTGTCAGTCAATTTGTGAAAGTAGAGTCAGAGGCTGGAAATTTTCAAAACAATCAACGACATAGATTAGTTAAAAGAAATAAAGCCAAACAGATTTAATAACTTTAATATTATGAATAATCCGAAAAACCATGATTTTAAAAATATTATTTTTAGCTATCAACAATGGATATCATTGGAAAGCATATTAAATTTTGAGATTTAATAGTGAAATCGATTCTTAAATCCAATTAATGTAGAAAAAGTTATCACATCTCAAAGTTTGAAATAGAAAGAAATTAAAAACATAACTGTTCATTTTTCAAAATATGAAGGAGGCCTGTATACTCTTGAAATCTAACTTAATAATAATATTATAGTATAGATTACACAATTTTTATATATTTAATTTACAAAACTTTTTTTTTATTAAACCCTCACATTTAATCTCGACCGTTGATCCTAGAAGATGAAATCCTGGCCGCAGCTTCTTTTCTTCCCCTTCTTCCTAGTTCAAACTTAACCCCTCACACATATGTTCCATCCTTTGATGCCGCTCCCACCATACGACCACTAGATGATGATCAGGGACCACCAGTGAACGAGCCTACGCAAGCTCCACTTCTGGCAAGCACCAGCCGCCTAACTCCCCTTCATCGTCGTGAAATCGCCCCTCGAGCGCCATATGCAAGCAAAATTTGACCGCATCAATGAACTTTAGGTGATCATCACCGTTGGATTTATAGTACTCGATGAGCTCTTTAATTTTGTAGTTGAAGCCCTGGCCTAATTGTGGATGGATGAGGAGATCAGAGGGGATGAAGGCGACGTGATTTTGGACATCGATTTTTAGGTGGCGGTTGGCTCTAGTTAATTCGGGTTTTGGAGCAAATGGAAGAGAGTTGAGTCCTTTATATAGACAACTACAAAATACTATTCACCTAAAAAATTCCGGACTCCAAACGTACCGTGCCGCCCGGCGTTTATAATATTTTACCCTCATTACGAACACAATGTAATATATATTGGGAGAGAATTCCATCGTATTCGGAAGATAGAGTTTCGAATTGAATTATTTTAATCAAATTCACTTAAATAAATTTCTATATGTTTCAGCTTCGCACAACCAAACCGTAAGTCCGATTGACACGGAATTTGAATCTTACAATAACATTTAATTGCAGATCCAATGAAACTGGTTTCTTCGAAATCAAAGACAGTGTCAAAAATGACTATATTTACATGTTAATTTTTTTTAACAAGGCTAGACGGCTTTATAATGAGCCGTGCCATTGTATATAAAATGGGAAAATAGGTACTCAGAACTTGCATAGAACAGCTAATAGAGGGCAAAGAGCCCAAAAAATGAAGGAAACAATAAAGTACAGGATCTAGGCAAAGGAGCCTAGACTACTTAAATTACACGTTAATTAAAATTAGAAACTTTTAATTTCCATTAATTCACTTTTAATTCAATTTTAAAAATTTGCTAGCTCCATTCTAATTAATAGATTTACATCAACTGTATAAATCATTTTTCATTCATTTTAAATTCAAGTTTCCCTTTTCTCTATAATTTCAAGTATTAAATTAAATAATTAAATTATCAAATGAATCGCTATATTCGAAATATACATTATTCAACTTATAAAATTAATCTATGAATACTTAAAATCAATTAAATATTCCAATTTCGAATGACTGATATTCTAGATCGTTACATTCTCCCATACTTAAAAGAATTTCGTCCTCGAAATTACCAAGTAAGAAAAAGCCACAAAAGTTAGGGAATTTACTTTTCGAAAAAAATGGTTAAAATAAATTACTGAATTCATTCAAACCTTTTAACGTCTCGAAAATCCATTAGTTAAACTTCTTACAAAAACTTCTATAAGTTTTTCAAACCCATTTACAGTTATCTTTTCAAAGCCAACTAATATCCTTTAACTCTTAAATCAAAAACCAAATTTTCAATTTTCAGTTATCAAAATTTTTCCAAAATTCTCAAAAATTTTCTAATGCCTTAAATTTTCAAAAAAAATCGCCAGAGTCTTCCTTTCACGGTTCGATCGAGAAAAAATAATAATATATATAATCACAAATATACATCTCATCTCAATGATGAGTCATCCTATAGCTAAAAAATATGAAAGTACGATATGTAATCCGCAATTTGTACCTTATATATTATTAGCGACCTATACAGCTAATATAGCGCGAAAGCGAGCTCCAAATGCAAAGCAACGCCATCCACACCTACTAAACACTCAACAAACAATAAGTACATGTATATATGGAAAGTAATATCAATATACAACATATATAACACTTACTATACGAGAATTATATGCTAAGGAAACACATGCAACATAACAAGCCATCCAGCAATCAATATCTGTCCAATCAATCCATAACCAATTCAATACACATTACAAATTTTATTAACATCCATTTATTCATATTCAATTAGTTTACATTCACTAACTTACATTCAAATTAGATCATTTTCCATTCAAATCAAATTCAATTCTATTTAGATTCATTTTACTTCCAATTTGAATTCAACTATTTAGATTTCAATTTCATTAATTCAATTTCATTAATATTTAATGAACTATTCAATCAACTAACATCCAACTAACAACCAATGCATATCCAACATAACCAATTTAATTTACTTTACACTCAAACATTCATATTTACTTCGTTTACATTCAATTTGGTTTAACATATTTAATTCTGATTAGTTGATATTCAATATTCACATTCTTTGCTAATACCTAATTTAGATTCAGATTATGTTGAATCACATTTTGTTTCATACAATTTCTACTTAAGTTTAATTCAACATTTTGTAAAACACGTCCAATTCTATTATTAATTCACAATTTCTTAACTTAAGTTTTATTCCAACATTCCCAATTTAAGTTATACTTAATCTAACAAATAATCGCCCCAAACCATATTCAATTAGCGAATTTATTTTACAACCAAAGTTGAATTTCATTTAACAATTCAAGTTTATATTCATATTCATCACTTTAACATTTAATTTACTTGATATCCAATTCAACTTCATTCAAATCTTAACTCAAATTAAATTTCTTTCCAACGTCTTTTTATATTTCTTAAGTTAACTTCCTTTCCTACATTCATTTTATTTAACTTAAGTTTCAATTGATAATTCCAATATAGAATCCATTTCTTACATTTTATAATTAACAAATCAAAATTTTTGTTTCTAACTTATTATTATAAAATTCATAAGTTATAAACTTATTCACTTCAATTTTCATGAATATATACTTATGTTCATTTTCATTTTCATTTTATAATTTCAAATCATGGTTATATAATCATTTTACAACTTAGGTTTATATTCACTTTAATTTGATTCATCAATACGCTTAATTCAATTCACTAACTCTAATTTATTTAAATTTACCAAAGTTAAATTCTTATTTCATATTCCAATTTAAAATTCTCTAACTACAAGTTCAAAACTAACTTATTATTTCTAAATATATAAGTTATACTGTAAAAACCCGCTATTTTGGACTATTCGCATCCGCACATGTCGGACTTGAATAATTCAAAATACTGAATTGTTAATTTAAATTTGGCAAAACACAGATATACAGTAAATACATAATCACAGAATCACATACACAGAGTAATAATATGCAGCGGAAGTAAAAGAGATAGTAGTTCATGAAGCTACTATATAAATATATAAAATACATCAAAGTTTACAACAGAAGAGCAATACGATACATCAGGTACAAATCAGAATACATCACTGGAATCTTCGAATGCTGAAAGCAGAATAGATGGCTGGATCTTCAAACAAATCTCTAACTCCAAAGGTGAGTCTCGAATACTGATCCACTCAGTCTGACCCGAGCGTAAGACAAACACAAAACACTCGAGTCAGGATTAATATTCTCATATCAATAAATCCAACTCAAGTGAAATAGCAATCGAAATACAAGTAACTCAAAGGATGTTGGAATCACCATCCTCTAAGGATCCGTTAAACTATCTATTATGTAGCAGTGTACGCTAAATAGGTAATGTCTATCGGTAATATAAAGTATCAAAATAGTGTTAAGGCGTTACCATTATCCCCCTTAACACATTTTACATAAATGTTATAGTCTATACAGCACTGTAAACTCCACCGTAAACTGGTGGGATATCAGGGAGTACTCCATAGGTATAACACAAAATAAATTCGTAGTGGTCGCGTGTATAGGGATACAAGTATGACAATGCACATGAGGCAATACCCAAGGTAGTGAAACTACCGTTTGCCTGATCCGGACTGGTGAGAACGCATCGCCACAGCAATCGCAACACCACGAAACAGCACTTCTGAAATTCCGAGGGTGCACCAATCAATCACAATTAATGAGTAGTAATTACGAAGAAGTGTGTCCGCTCGAGGTGGCTAACCCCATTTGGCCCGGCATGGCTCCTGATTTTAGTCATTTCCAATTTGACACAAGTGTCAAGGCTATCCATTATCGTTCTCTTTCTTCAGTCATCACGTACATCATTCCAACCACTTCATTCTGGATCATCACTCCGCGTATAGCTATTAAAGTGGTTTTCGGTTTAGATAGAGAGTATATCCATAACCAATTCCGGTCTCTTTAATAACTTTCGTAATTATTACACCGTTTGGTCGTTTAGTAAATTTCAAACCAAATCAAATTCAATTTCAATTTCAATTCGTAAATCAACATTTCGTTTGTCTTCCTAAATCAATTTCCAAAGTTTACGTTTTAAAACTTCCAAATTACCGTTTCAAAATCTTATAATTCGATTTCAACTTTTATTTAAACAATTCAAATATTGATTCAAGTTCGTATATATGTTTCATTCCGAAATCATTTAAAATGGTTTAATTTAACATTCAAACCAATTTAAACTCATTTATCGATTTCATTTAATACTCATTAGTTAATTTATCATTCAAAACAATTTCCATTTAATTTCCAATTTATTAAATCAATTACTTACGTTCAACTTCATTATATCAAAACTTCAAATTGAATTAAATTAAATTCGTCAAATAAAATTCTCTAAATTACAAGTCTTACATTAATTCCAATAAATCACATTTTTATTTATTGTTAAAGAAATTCAATTTTCACTAATTTATTTATTGACTTCGTCGCAAATTTCAAACTCAATTAATAAAGAACTAAATTTCACATAATCGAGGAGTTTCACTTTCACTTATTAACTTACTTAAATAATTTTCCCAAAACTTTAATAAATAAAGAAACTCAATTTCATTTATTAACGAAGTTCAAATCCACTTATCAAAGAATTCAATTTTTATTCAATTATCAAACAATTAAATCTTATTTAATTATTAAATAATTTCAAACATAATTATTAAATAATTTCAAAACTTAATAATTACAAACTTGATTATAAATTCAAACTTAATTATTAAATCATTTCCACTTAATTATGAATTCAAACTTAATTATCAAATCATTTCAACTTAATTATAAATTCAACTTAATAATTTCAAACTTAATTATATTTCCATACTTAACTATAATTTCAAATTTAATTATTAAATGTTTTCAAACTTAATAATTTCAAAACTCAATTATTACTAATTCCAAATTATTTATTAATAATTCCAAATTTAATTATTAAATAATTAAATTTCAAACAACGTTCTTTCATCAATTACTACGTTAATATTTGTTTCAGATTTCAATTTTTGCATTTTCCTTTCAAAAATTCAAATTCCAGCTTCATTTCAAAACTTATTCTTTAGTCGAATAAAATCATTATTTTATTTTTAAATCAAATTATGGACCAATCGGATTTATTTAATTCTCTATCCTAGGTCAAATTCATTTGGGTATTTATCATTTCAACCCGATTCCAATTTAATTCAAAAATCAAACTATAACAAAGGGAACTTGCATTGTGATAACTGGGATGATGTCAAAGTAAATAAACAAGCAATAACAACAATCAATAGCGATCCAATAAATTAATTCAAATAATCCCGAAATAATCGTATTAATTCACATTGTTGTTTGTGCAAATTAATATAATTATTTCTAGAATCTATACTATCATTTCATGTAGATTAAAGATTATTATACTAATACTAATACGGTTCTTCACTCGACATCTATTATTCAATTTCATACTACATCAACTAATACAACATAAATTCAAATGGTTCAAGGGTGATTAACTATTTCTACGTGTCAAATAATTAAACATTTAAGGGGTCATATTTTACAAATTTAACTAATCAAGTTCAACACATATGTCGATTCAAATTTTAACTATCCTACGTCAAATTAAATTGCATAATATTTATGACTTTATACATTTCAATTTACATCCAATATAAACAACAAACAAACAATTAATAATCAATCAAACAAGATTATCATCGTGTAAATGACAGATAATGGTGTCAGATGTCAAATGTGGACTGATACATAAATAACAGTGCAATAAATAACAGCAGCATATTTCAATTGTCGTTTCAATTGAAATCAAATTTAATAAATAAAAGAATATTAATCGTGAGTGATTGCTCGCCTTTCGAGGCTAGAGAATACAGAAGGTGACACGGATACGCACATTGATACGGACACTGAAATTTGAATTGCGAATCCAAGCAAAGCAAGATTGGAACGAATTTGACGGTCAAACTGATAGATACGAAATAGATCAAATCAGAATAGGATTGATGCAGATAAAATTTGTATCAGTGAATTTATATATAACTTATATATGAATATAAATCATATTTTAAATTCCAATATACTTATATTGAATGTATATGTATTGCAAATTCTATTATTCAAATAAAACACAAATATATAGATAGTTTAGTTAAATAATACATTTATTACAGATCTTATTTATTTATTTATTTATTTATTTTTTATTTTTTTAATATAACATATTCATGTGCATATATGTGACTTCCATAATTTATATATAACGACACCTTTACATATAAACACATAGCAGAGGTTGTAATACATAAAATTAATAGTTTTGTGTCTTTTTTTTTAAGAAAGCATGCCGATTTACAATGAAGCCATTGGTGGAATGCTTCAGGTGGAAAGGGATTTGCATGGAAATGAGATGAGCCATCAGTAACAAAGTATGAACGAGAGGCATGGTTTTACTTCCTTCAATTTTCAAATGGGAGAAGACAGAAGGCAAGAAAATAAATAATAGAAGAAGGGCTTGGGAACAACAACAGGCAAATGCGTTTGATTAATAATAAATTTGCTTCAAATGAAACCTAGTGAAGCGGCTCTTGAAAATATATCAACCGGATAGAATGCAAAAGCAGAGAAAAGAAACGGTGGATAGTAAATGACAACGGTTTCCAAGATTCAACTGAAAATATTTAAAACAATTGATTATGCGTGTCCTCCACGTTCAAAATTTTAAACGCGAAAGTAATCAATTAGTCACGGATCCGGTACCGATACCGTTACCGGTTTCGTGGATTTCGCAGTGTATCGGAATTTAAATCACAGAAACAAATACATCGCAGAGATCGGCACGACGAGACGATCTAAACTGTATACAGATATCAGTGATACGATTGAATTATAAAAATTCGAATTTTAATAGCGGAAAATGCATGAAAAACGTAGAAAAATAAGATCGACGGAGCCAAAGATGCCCGAATTTGGAAAAACGAAAAACTGACATCTTTCTCAGAAGATGGTTTAGAATTTTTCTATGTAAAAATATTTTGGTTTCGAAAACGTTTTATTTTCGTCGCTTTTTAACTGATTAAATTGAAGTAATTTACGCGCGAAATAAACTTTCATATTTTCGGACGAAAATTTACCAATTGATATATTTAACTAGACGCATACCAATATTAAATTTATATTTCAAAATTTTATCGTTTAAAATTCCACAAAATTTTAATTAAATATGTTACTAAAACTGGTTAAATTTACGGGTCGTTACATATACAGCTTAGTTATTTAAACTTTCAAATTCATATTATGTAAACACTTATAACTTAAGTTTAATTTTTATTTCAATAACTTATCTAATCCAGTTTAAATCCAATTCACTTTATTTAACTTTCCTTTAGTTAAATTTCAAATCATATATTTTACTATGCTAACTCACACTTATTTAACTTTACTAAAGTTAAATTTTTATTTCGTATTATAAGTTTAAACTCATTTCATTTATATTTATCAATTTCAAACTTGGATTTTAGATTCAAATTTTTCATCACAACAAAATTTAATTTTTCAATTTAGAAAACCGGTGACACAGAAACTCGAAAATGATACTAGTGATGCTACAGTCATCTCCCTTATTATTTTCCAGCAACGGTAGTGAATTCAGTGCTTTATATTCTTTTAAAATCCCTTTCTATATTTATAAATCACCCTTATAAATTTTTTACTTACATAATTTCACTATTTTACTTCACTTACACAAGGTTCATTCCAAATTTATTTATCTTATTGTTTAGATTTTAATAATATAACATCTCCAAACTTTGTAAAAAAACTATCAAAACCAACGGGATTCATATTTCCAAATTCTTAGTTTAAATCCATTTTTATTTATAACTCATATTTATAAATATACTCATGTAGATTCATTTCTTATATATAAAATTATTTCATAGATGTAAATCATATTAATTATAATTCCATACTTTATAATTCACTTGCTTATATAATTTATTCTTTCAATATCGTTGTTTTTATTTAGATTATTCAAACAGTTTTTATTGACTTATATATATATTTACATGTTCAAACAAGCAAACAATCAATTTATATACACTATAATAATTTATGAAAAATTATTCCTTTACATATAAAATATAATTTAGGTAAAAAAAATTCATTTACCCCATTTTAAAAACAATACTATGTCAATATGTCTTGTTCAAGTGTTTACAAACCCTTATCGATAACGTGATGTCCACATACCGACCATAATTCATAATCCTCTCAATAGACACATCAATATAATATAAAACATTTTTATATCACTAACAAATACGATCTCATATATATAATCCACTCAAACTCAATCTAGGGTGCTACTAACCCTATCTATACTGAGTACACATCAAAGCCTAGGAATATGCTAAAGCTAAGCTCTGATACCAAATGCGATGACCCACAAATCCATGCCCTTTGAATCGACAATAAGCCACACATTTCCAAACCAAAGCACTGAATGATGAAAAGTCATAAGAAAGAAAAGAGAGGGTGAAAAGAAAGGAAAAAAAGAAACAAAACCAAAACAATACAGAATCTCACATCACAGCGAAATAACGTATAATATAGATGAATAATCTTTACAAAAGAGAAACTGTAATATACATACATCAATCAGAGTACATGAATAAATAATTATCAGCTTGGATAGTTATGACAACCTGTCATCACAAATGCTAACAATTTACAACAACTATGAGTGGGAAATCAACAGACACGTGTATATGACATGAAGATCTCCAGATCGTCTGCTGAAGCTTCAAAAGCACCAAATCTGAACCTGTAAATATACTCGGTGTAACCCGAGCATTGAAAGGGAAAACATCTGAATCAGTCTGGTAAACCAATGTGAGAAAAACACATCTCAACCGAATTTATTTTAAAGTTATAAAGACGTTCTATTATCAAAAGAAAGGTATCTCGTAAGATACTCCCACACATAAACATGGACGTAAATCAAAAGAATGGACCTAAGGTTCAACTGGGCTTTTACTGTGTTGAAATTAGACCTATTTCGAAGAAGGGTGTTACAGTCACGTTAACTACACTTCTTAACTATAGCACGTTCACTTCGTACAAACAAGTATATTTGATATACTTGTAAACTAAAACCTTAAAAAAATTAAATATAAAATAAAATAAAGATTCAAAGATGATGTGCATTCAACCCATTTAAACATTCAACTCGTTTAACCTGGTTCCTTCATATTTTTCATGCGTAGCCCTTTAGCCATTTAAATAATTTATAATTTTATGTGTTTTACTTTTCATATAGAGTGTGCATGATTTATATCCTACACTAACTTTTAATCCAACCAGTCTTTGCCATGTTTCGATGTATGTCATTTTGGCTAGCACAAGCATAGAATTTGAAAATATGAGTCGATAATATATGAGTATGGTAGATATAAAGATGATGCCAAATAAGCAATATTCAAAAATAAAAACTTTAACGTATGTTAGTTATCAAAAAATATCACAATATCATTATTTAATCAAGTACAAAAGCAGTCCTTAATCATCTATGCAATCAATATAAATACTTTTGAAAATCACAAAAGAAAGTTTAATCAATCATATTATGGTTTCAAAAGGTAAATTCTCTATAAATAGCTCAAAACTATTTTTAGTTTTATATCATAATATTAAACTTATGATATGATATGAATCCGTAGGTTAAAATGTCATATTAGATGTTCTGACAAGAAAGAACAAATTATGCTGCCCCAACACCACTTGTTATCTAGGTTGCCTATAGTAACGAACAATGGTACCACTTGTACTCTCTACATGCCATTGGTGGAGAACAATGGTACTTGGAAATTGGTTTTACATCCAGCCTCTCGAACTTCCATCATCAATGCCAAGCATGAAAAAGATATAAGCTTCATCAAACAAGTGTACTACATACTCCGTAACGTCAATCAAATCGGTCATATATTTGAATTTCTCAAAAAAATCACTTATGTCAAATAGAAGTACAAAAACAAAAAACTCTCGAACATATGACTTATCAATCATCATTAAAAGTGTAAAACATACTATCAAACAAAAGAACAAAAACCATATGCATGTTAAACATTATTCTCATTTTTCATTGCTATTTTAGAAAAAAAAACAATTTGTTTTGAAACCATTATTTGAAAACTTTAAGTCTATAATTTAATTTAGAACAAAGCATTAAACTTTCATATGTTTAAAATTTGTTAATTAACAAAATTGGTTTCAAGTCAAAATGACTAGCAAATCCAAAGGTATATCCATATAGTATTGCTTGTTTGAATAACTTAGACACACTTTTCAAGCAATATGTTGACTTGATTATTATTTATCAAGTTTTTACGTAATGAATCGGCAACGACCTGCCTTTGCGACTCTCAAATGTAATTACCAATACATCCATGGTATTCACGTGCCAAGCACTCAATTGTTGGAAAGAAGATGGTTATGATACATTAAATGGAAAAGAAAACGAATAAGAGAGGAAGAACTAAACATCTGAATCTAACAACGGACGATAATATATAATATCAAAATAATAAAAAGGGTTACTCTAAGATACAATGTAATTTTAGAGTTACCAACCTAAGTACTATTATTGATCTAGACAGTTATAACAGCCTATCCTTACAATGCTGATATATACCTAATGATAGTGTAGCGGAAATAAAATATATAGATAAGAGAACGGAAGCATCCAGCTTGTCTCCTAAAGTTTCAAAGAAAATTCAATGACTATCTTTCTCAAACCGCCTGAAAGAGCTTCTGAGGAATTAAAAGAAATATAAAACCAAGAGTCAGACATATGTCTGGTGTGAGAAACTCTAGATATACAATGCATTATATAATAGTATCTTTTGAGACCAACTGTCTCATCGGAATAGTTTTCCATTCAAAAAACCAAACCATCTTATAAGTAATTAAGCCAATATAATAGATAATGTCTAGGGTGTAGAATATACATCCGAAAATAGTTTTGTTGCTTGTTGTAACGATCTGCCTTCATTAAACCTAAAGACAACACTGAATACATCCTCGTCGTGTACCGACCATTTTAGTGTCCGAAAGACAGATCATTTGGTGTGACAAAAGAAGAAGACATATTATGATTTCACATCATGATGAGCAATTTATAATGTAAATAAAATATTTGTAAAAAGGAATCATCTTTATTTATATACAACATTAGAGTACACTAACTTATTATCAGCCTGGACAGTTATAACAACATGTCATTACCATTGTCGATAAATACAGACAATAAATAGCAGAAGATAGAAGATACGTGAATATGTCTCGGAGGATCCAGCTCGTCTCCTAAAAGCTCTAAAAAATCCAGCTAAATTTGGAAAATATGCTTTGGCTAACGCGAGCATTATAAGAAAGTAATACCTGAATCAGTCTGGTAAACCAACGTGAGAAAACACACCTCGATTGAATTTTAATGTTATAAAACCATTAAAAATAAAGGATTTCATAAGACCATGCCGCATATAAACACGTATGAGTTTTTATCTAACAAAACATTTCATATGAAATCTTCTGATATTATAATAATGTCTAGGGTTTAAAATAAATATTGAATCATAGCCGAAATTGTTGCATTATAAAATTCCAACATAATATGTATACAATCAAGTCCGCACGCATGACGACCAGGAAAATTTAACCTTTGAAATTGAAATATTTAATTTATTTTAAATATTTGAAAGTTATTTTAAACTTGAATTTCAGATATAACTATGGATTTAGCAATTAAATTATTGAATTTGACAATATGAAATAGGGTAAAATATTTTTATCTTTAGTTTTGGGCTTGTTGAAAATATTTTAAAGGCTTGGAAAATTTGTATTGATAATACTGAAGATAATAGAACTTTTAAAATCGAGTTTAAAAGTGTTTTGTTCAATTTTGAATTTATATCGTTTAAAATGATATTTAAAAATAGCCTCCCGAGGTACAGTCTTGGAATTTAACGAAACCAGTTCTGTTGGATCCATAATATTGTATTATTATCGGATTTTAATTTTCGCAGTGTTTGGAGTGATCATTTGGCTGTATCATAAGCAAACGCGCTGAAAATTATATCGAAAATTCAATTTAATAACTGGGTTCAAAAAGCTATCTTCTCCATACTATCGAATTTGGACTCGGAACCTTTTCCATTGCGTTCGGAATAGGGATTTAACATTATAAAAGCCTGGAGGCACGCATCGATCGAAGATTGAGATTTTGAATTGCGGAAACCGAGACGATTTAAATTTGAATTTGAATTTTGAATATATATATATATCAGCAAACTGACACGTTGAGGAAAATTCGAACACTTGGCTTCCATTTTCTGTCTTTTTTACACGCGTTCATTAAAAAGAAATTTGAGCCACTAAAATAAAAAATAAACGAACGAAAAAAAATCAAAACAATCTTCGTTCAAATGAAAAAAATATACAGAGCTTCAAAACAAAATTAATGGCCGCGATTATAATAATAAAAAGAATTCGAAATCGAATTCCTTGTTCGGTAGTGGATCGAGCTTTGAAATCTGCAAAAGTAACTGGATCTCTTAACCTCTCGAGTCGCTCACTTAGGAAGGCCTTGATTTCCACACTCGCGCGCCTTCATATTATCGACGAGATGGTTTCAGTCAGCATCGCCATGACAGGCGGCTAGGATGGAGGAGACTCGGCGAGTGCGGTACTGATCTAGGTCGACGGCTCACGACTTCGGCATGAGCTTGATGGTGCGACGTTGGGGTGGGGCGTGTTTGTGATAGCAGCCAGGAGAGGCACCATGGAGAGTTCTTAATGTCGAAGCTCGAACTCGAGCAGGTGGAGAAGCAACTCGAGGTGATGACTAAAAATCAAGGTGTGGGGATAGGTCAAATTCGCTTGGATGATGACAGTCACAGATCGATCGACACAGGGTTGAAGCGAGTTATGGTAATTCCTTGAGCCTATTTCTGGGATTGAGTTTGTGTTAATTCAATATTGTTTACAGGAAGGCATACCAAAAAAATTTATTCTTAATTTAACGTTTATATATATATATATATATATATATTTACAGAATAATAATAATATAATAGCAAGTTTTTATTAAAAACAGCGATTTAAAGATTTATATATATAAGTGTATATATACAGGAAGATAAACTGCTGTTGTTATATGAAATTTTTTTAGCTTAAATAAAAAAATTAGTTAAATTAAATAAATAAGTGGTAATTAATTGTTTAAATTAATTCAATTACTAATGAACTGTATAAATGTTTATACAAGGTCAAAAATGGAGAAACAAGCCGGAATGGAAATGAGTTGGAATGGATTGTAAATTAAAGGAGAGATCTTCTCACTCAATTTAAAAAATTAGAATTTTAGTTATTGATTGATTGCTTGATTGTGATAGTGTGTGTGTGTGTGTGTATTGGAGTGATTGGTTTCCCGCATTATATAGCAGATGAGACCCTATGTGCCACATAATAGCGGATGATTTGATATAATCCCATATACCGTGATATTCCACCTCGAAGTGGAATTGGTCTTTAATTGTTGTGCTAACATCTGTGGGTGCAGGGAAACAGGTTGGAGGGATCCAACTGGATTCCTCATATAGTTGAATTTGTTTCATATGTTGTGTGTTGATTTATTTATAATCTATGTATGATTATATTTGTGATTGAAACCATTGAAGGCTATGGTTTAGCCAAATATATTTTTGGTATCGTAGGATACCAGAAATATAAAATTGGATTTTTGGAAATTGAAGTAGAAAATTTTAAGTAAATTCATTTTAAAGAATTGGGTGAATTTAAAAGAAGAAATTTAAATAGGTAAAGATTGATTTTGATATCTTATCGAATTAATTCCAAAATATGGGAAAAGATATTTAAAAAAAGGGATTTTAAGTAATATTGTTTAATAGTTGAAGAAATTATTTGATATTCGGATTTTAAATAGTTTGGAAGAAATAAAGGAATTTATTTTAAAAGATAATAAATTTGGAAATCAATTTGGAATTTGATTTGGTGTTTGAAAATAAATCTTTGGGAAATCAGTTTGGAATTTGATTTGGTGTTTGAAATAAATTTGGAAATCAATTTGGAATTTGATTTGGTGTTTGAAAATAAATCTTTGGGAAATCAGTTTGGAATTTGATTTGGTGTTTGAAATAAATTTGGAACTCAATTTGGAATTTGATTTGATGTTTAAAATAAATTTGGAAATCAATTTGGAATTTGATTTGGTGTTTGAAAATAAATCTTTGGGAAATAAATTTGGAATTTGATTTGGTGTTTGAAATAAATTTGGAAATCAATTTGGAATTTGATTTGGTGTTTGAAAGTGAATATTTGAAAATCGATTTGATAATCATATGTCAGAGGAAATTTAAATTCACAATAGGAATTTATAAAGGAAAGGGAATTTGTTTTAAAAATAAATGTTGGTTTATTTTTAAAAGAGTGGAAAGAAATTTAAGGATTTGGAATGTAAATTAAAATAAATCGAGAAGGATTTATTAATTGATTTAAATGGACCATTTTAAAATGGAAAGAGTATTCTTCCCTGGAAAGTCAAGTATGTTTTCAAAGTAGCTTATAAATATAAATTTAAAATTTTTAAGGATGGTTTTAGAAAGGATACTTTGGAGAAATTATTTTCTTAAGTTGTTTTTTTAGATCTTTAAAGTAAAGGTTTATTTAGTTAATTATATATGTAATTATTTTAAAGATTTAATTGTTATTTGTTTTAGAAAATGGTTATTTAAATAGTTATACCCTATCTAAAAATTTTATTTTTAAAATTAGTTGGACTTGAAGTTTTATATGAGATATTGCTATAATATTTTCATAACTACTATTTATATAAGTGTTTCGAAATAGTTTTATTCTAAATGTTTCCAAGTGTGTGTGTATATATATATATATATATTTAGATAAGTGATGTAAATTATTTTAAAGTATTCGAACTCGGCAAATTTTCAGTGGAAATAAATACTATTTGGAAATTTATTTCGCATGAGGAATGTGATTTGAAATTTGTTTTTCAAAGGATTGAAGTGTGAAAAATATATTCTGTGAAGATATTTTGAAAATAAATAATTGGGGGAAAATTATTTAAAATATGGTGATTGTTGTGAAATTGATTGATAGTTGAATAACCGACTATCAATATTGGCCTTTAAATGGCATTTGAGTTTCGATGCGACCGGGGGTCGGATCCAAATGGATATTCGAAAAACCCATCGAATCTTTGTGATGGATCTTTTGTTTAAAAGATCAAAGTGGAAATTTGTTGTGATTTACTTGAAATATGAATGTAATACTTATTTTTAAAATAAGCGCTCATTATTCAGATTAGCCGGGAGAAGACTTTGTGTCATAAAACCCTTTTCGAATAATGATACGACGAAATGGGATTGCATTTGAAGACGCTATTGAAGACCGAGTATTTTCGAAAGCGAAAGGATTACATGTCGATTGTCACTGCACTGAGTTGCTCCGGTATAGAGATTATATCAACCTTTGTGATGGGGAGTCCGGACGTGATTAGTGAATATCCGGATTGCAAGGGCTTCTTTGAAGTACCTTCGATTCCGTTCGAACCCGAAACAGACTTGTATGGTTGCATGTCTGACATTACACTTTGAGATATAAAGCTGGTTTCTATCAAATACATTACCATTGGTGGCGGAGAATTTATTCTCTTGGCTTAACACCCTTCTCTGAGACGTACGAGCTCAGAGGTTATGTAGTCGATGGTTACTAATGATATATTCCTAATTTGGTAATGTGGCATGCTAAGTGCTGCTGATCATTTGTTGATCGAAGCATGGCTTTTGTGAAAAGCGCAGCTTTGTGGAACGAGACCTCGTCGGACCTCATAACCCGAAAATGGTCGAAACAGGAAGGATGTGGCAATGTTACTTGGGGGTAGCGCCCTCAGGGTATGTCCATTTCCTTATGGAAAAAGGTGGTATCATGGTATGGAGCCTAGATACTTAACTTATGTGGTTGCTGCAAATTTATTACTTTGTGGTTATTGGTGTTGAGGATCCTCGGGTAAAGGTCGGTAACGACCGGGGATGGCATACTCATGTAGTTACCTAGTTACAGCATCATTAAAGCGTGAGGTAACTCGGCCTTGTGCTGGCAGAGGGCTGGTTAAGTTCTCGAGGTGTCCCTCCAGAGGCGTACCCATGTGGCATAGGAAGTTCCTTAGCCTGACCATTTGTTGGAAATCCAAAGAAACATATGCGCCTTGTACGGTTTTAGTTGTATAACCTACCAGGAATGTGGCGGTAACCTGCTATTGAGCATGGTAGCTATATTAGGCATACGACGAAATGTGATATGCTAGCTAAGATTAATATTATACTTTCGAAATGTTTTCTACACTACGCACTAATGATAATATTAAAAAGATTTTGCGTATCAAGCATGTTTGACTATCATAAGGAAAAATCTCCTCCAATTGTGCGCTTGCATTGTGTGTGTGCGAGGAGGCCTTATGGTAATTTCATTTTACAAAAACATAGCGGGTTTCTTTTTCTTTTCTTTGTGCAAATAACTGTTTTTTAAGATCTCACACCAGTCCCATGACTGACCTGGAGTTTGTTGTTCCCTTTCTAAACTCTAGGTGCCCATAATTTTCCACACGGGCAGCCTAGAGTCAGGTTATCAGTTGTTCTGGAGCGATATCAGAAAAGAATGCTATGGAGATCAGGAGACAAGTTGGATGGCGAGACGTATCTCTTATATTATATAGTGTCCGCTGCGTATGGGTTGGTGCAAGTCAAATTTTCGTTTAAGTAAGTTATAAAGACTGCCAGTGTTGTGTTTTGTTGTTGTAATACACTGATGTTGTAATGTATAAACTGATATAGTTCTTTTGTTTAACGATTATTCATTTATCTATTATATATTGTTCCGCTGCGAAATGTGAGATTCTGTTATTGTTTCTGTTTCTTCTTCTATCTTCTTCTTCTTTAACCCTGACGGTTCGGTTTTCCGGCATTCGATTGTTCGGCATTTGATACAGTGGACGTATCGATGTCGACTTTTGAAAGTTGAAAAATTAGGTCGTTACAGAGTGATATCAGAGCAATTGGTTAAGAAACAACCTTGGCTCTGGTGGGGATTACTCATTAAAGCGTATTTGTTAGTGAATATAAAAAATTATTTTACATTGTGTTGACTTATCGGTAGATTGTTTATAGATTCCAGTCGGTGCAGTTTGGCCAACTATATCGATAGGTGTTTCTAAACTCTTAACAAGATAAACCGACACGATATTGTTTTAAAATAGGGTAAATGAAATAATTTTACCCAAATTATTTTTCGTATATAAAAGGAAATGATTTTCCATAAATTTTTATAGTTATATATGGTTGCTTGGTTGTTAGGATGTGATAATATTAAATTATTATCATTCAAGTGTTAAATTGAATAAAAATTGAAATCATAACTAAAAAGTTAAGAAATAAATTCATATACAAATGGGATTTGAAAATGTAAATTGTAAATGTGATTTATAATTTGAAATGGAATTTCAGAGAAATGTTTTGAAAATTTTGAAATTTGAAAATTAAATCCCTTTTTAGTTTGGAAATGATTTTCAAAATATTTGGAAAATGTTTTAAAGGGATGAAAGCACTAAACTCTTTTCGGTCGTTGGAAAATAACTTTGGTGATGACTACAACATCAGTGATGTTCATTTTCGAGTTTCCAAGAGAGGGATTGCTGCCAAATTGTTTAAAAAAAAGTTGTTTGCAAAATTGGTTTTGGTTTTGGAAATTGAAAAGATAATTTGAATTGATTTCAAAAATGATTTTGAAATGTCGGAAAGACTCTGGAATCTAATTTAAAATGTTATGGAATATAAATAAGTTTGATAATTTATTAAATTGGAAATTTACTTGAAAAATAAATAAGCTTGAAAACTTAGAGAAATTCGAATGGAAATTGATTTTGATTTGTGATAAATTAAGTGAAATGGAGAAATTTGTCAAATTGGACCAAATGAAGCAAAGTATTGAAATAAAATTAGTAAGTGAAACTAATTGAAGGAATGACAAATTTAATATGGTTTGAAATGAATTGAATTCATGCGGAATTGGGAATCCAGTTTGAATAAAAGTAAAGATAAAACCAAAGTGCTCCAACCAAGTGATGAATTGAAAATTAAATATAATAAGTATATAGAATACTTATATTGAACTTAAGAAATAGATAACGGAATTCTTAAGTAATTTTTGCATTGAGAAAATATTCTAAATTAATAATTGAGGGAAGGTTAAACTGGAAATTGTGAAATGGTAATTGTGAATAAGGGAATGAACATTGATATGGATAAAATAAATAGAAAATTGATATAGCTAATAATCAATTGAAATAAATACGTGGAATGTACATATATTATTTTATTCGCATAACGATTTGATCCAGAATTCGAGCATAGAATTTCGAGATAATTATATCGATCCGAGTTGGAATTTTTCACTCGATTTTTGACGGCGAACCATGAATATGGATTTTTAGTTGATTCTTGAAATTCTCTATCACAGTTTACGACTATGCAAGGAGATTGACGGTTTTTGATCAAGACGCCAGATCCGAGTCCACACTAGGAAGTCGGGTGGACGATACTAGTTTGGAAGTGAAATTATGTGATCGAGTGAGCGATCAAATTTGATATTGCGTACGAATGATATAAGTGAATCGTACGGATTTGAATGAAATAAATATTCAAAATTTTGTAAAGAAATGTGCAAAATGATAAGCAGGATATACAGGTGTGTTAAAGGCAAAAGATAAATTGGGATTTTGATTTTGAAGATAAAATTCAATTGCTTGACAAAAGGTATGTATTTGAATTTCAGTACGAAATTTGATGATTTTCTTGTCTAGCCACTTGGCGTTTTGTTTTCTTTTGAAATCTGGGGGACCATTATGGCATTTTGTAGTCGTACCGAGCTAGCCGTGCAAAGGACACGCTGGCGAAATTTTTCAGAATTTAGAAAGTTAGAAAAATTTTGAGAAAATTTTGAAAACTAAAATTTGATTTTGAATTTAAAATTGAATTGTTAAGAAAACAATATTGTTTGGAAACTATGAAAAGTTAGTTAAAGTGATAATGGGTCTTAAATAAAATGATTTGTTTTGACAAGTTGATAAAACTATTTGGTTTTGTGGAAAATAATAAACGGGTTAAGGATCATTCTTCTTAACTAGTAATTTCGGGACGAAATTCCTTTAAGGGAGAAGAATGTGACGACGCGGAAAATTTAACCTTTGAAATTGAAATATTTAATTGATTTTAAATATTTGAAAGTTATTTTAAACTTGAATTTCATATATAACTATGGGTTTGGCAATTAAATTATTGAATTTAATAATATGAAATTGGGTAAAATATTTTTGTCTTCGATTTTAGGCTTGTTGAAAACTTTTTAAAGGCTTGAAAAATTTATATTGATAATACTGAAGATAACTTTTAAAATCGAGTTTAAAAGTGTTTTCTTCAGTTTTGAATTTATATCGTTTAAATCGATATTTAAAAATAGCCTTCCAAGGTACAGTCTTGGAATTTAACGAAACCAGTTCTGTTGGATCCGTAATATTGTATTATTATTGGATTTCAATTTTCGCAATGTTTAGAGTGATCGTTTGGCCATACCATAAGCAAACGCGTTGAAAATTATATCGAAAATTCAATTTAATAACTATGTTCAAAAAGCTATCTTCTCCATACAATCGAATTTGGACTCGAAACCTTTTCTATTGTATTCGGATAGGGGTTTAACATTATAAGCGTCTAGCGGCACGCATCGATCAGATTTGAATTGCGGAAACCGAGACAATTCAAATTCAAATTTGATTTTTGAATATAAATAATATATATAAATATTTTAGCAAACTGACACGTTGAGGAAAATTCAAACACTTGGCTTCCATTTTCTGTCTTTTTTTACACGCGTCCATTAAAAAGAAATTCGAGCCAGTAAAATAAAATATAAACGAACGAAAAAAATCTAAACCATCTTCATTCAAATGAAAAAAATATACAGAGCTTCAAAATGAAATTAATGGCCCTGATTATAATAAAAAAAATTCGAAATCGAATTCCTTGTTCGATAATGGATCAAGCTTTGAAATCTGTAAAAGAAACTGGATCTCTTAACCTCTTGAATCGCTCACTTAGGAAGGTCGCGATTTCCAGACTCGCACGCCTTTGTATTATCGACAAGATGGTTTTAGTCAGCGTTGCCGCATAGGAGGCTAGGCAGGAGGAGACTTGGCAAGTGCGACACCGATCTAGGTCGACGGCTCGTGACTTCGGCATGAGCTCGACGGTGCGACGTCGGGGTAGGGCACGTTTATGGCAGCAGCCAGGAGTGGCACGATCGAGAGTTCTTGATGTCAAAGCTCGAACTTGAGCAGGTGGAGAAGCAACTAGAGGCGATGACTGGAAATAAAGGCATGGGGATAGGTCACATTCGCTTGGATGATGGCAGTCACAGATCGATCGATACGTGGTCGAAGCGAGTTATGGTAATTGCTTGAGCATGTTTCTAGGATTGAGTTTTTGTTAATTTAATATTGTTTATAGGAAGGCATACCAAATAATTTTGTTCTTACTTTAACATATATATATATTTATGGAATAATAATAATATAACAATAATTTTTTATTAAAAACAGTGATTTAAAGATTTATATATACAAGTGTATATATACAAGAAGATAAACTGATGTTGTTATATGAAAAAAATTAGTTCAAATAAAATAATTAGTTAAATTAAATAAATAAGTGGTAATTAATTGTTTAAATTAATTTAATTATTAATAAACTGTATAAATGTTTATACAAGGTCTAAAATGGTGAAACAAGCCAGAATGGAAATTTGTTGGAATGGATTGCAAATTAAAGGTGAGATCTTCTCACTCAATTGAAAAAAAAATAGAATTTAGTTATTGATTGATTGTCTGATTGTGATAGTATATATACACATATACATACACATGCACACACACACACACACACACACACACATATATATATATATTGGAGTGATTGATTTCCCGCATTATATAGCGGATGAGACCCTGTGCGTCACATAATAGCGGATGATTTGATATAATCCCATATACCGCGATATTCCACCTCGAAGTGGAATTGGTATTTAATTGTTGTGCTAACATATGTGGATGCAGGGAAACAGGTTAGAGGGATCCAACTGGATTCCTCAAATATTTGAATTTGTTTCATATGTTGTGTGTTGATTTATTTGTAATCTGTGTATGATTATATTTGTGATTGAAACCATTGAAGGCTATGGTTTGGCCAAATATATTTTTGGTATCATTGTATACCAGAAATATAAAATTGAATTTTTGGAAATTAAAGTAGAAAATTTTAAGTAAATTCATTTTAAAGAATTGAGTGAATTTAAAAGAAGGAATTTAAATGGGTAAAGATTGATTTTGAAATTTTATCGAATTAATTCCAAAATACGGGAAAAGATTTTAAAAAAAGGGATTTTAAGTAATATTGTTTAATAGTTGAAGAAATTATTTAAAATTAGGATTTTATATAGTTTGGAAGAAATAAAGGAATTTATTTTAAAAGATAATAAATTTGGAAATCAATTTGGAATTTGATTTGGTGTTTGAAAATAAATCTTTGGGAAATCAATTTGGAATTTGATTTTGTGTTTGAAATACATTTGGAAATCAATTTGGAATTTGGTTTAGTGTTTGAAAATAAATCTTTGGGAAATCAATTTAGAATTTGATTTGATGTTTGAAATAAATTTGGAAATCAATTTGGAATCTGATTTGGTGTTTGAAATAAATTTGGAAACAAATTTGGAATTTGATTTGGATTTTATTTGGTGTTTGAAAATAAATCTTTGGGAAATAAATTTGGAAATACATTTGGAATTTGATTTGGTGTTTGAAAGTGAATATTTGGAAATCGATTTGATAATTGTATATCAATGGAAATTTAAATTCACAATGGGAATTTATATAGGAAAGGGAATTTGTTTTAAAAATAAATATTAGTTTATTTTTAAAAGCGTGGAAAGAAATTTACGGATTTGGAATGTAAATTAAAATAAATCGAGAATGATTTATTAATTGATTTAAATGGACCATTTTAAAATGAAAGAGTATTCTTCCTTGGAAAGACGAGTATGTTGTCAAAGTAGCTTATAAATATAAATTGAAAATTTTAAGGATGGTTTTAGAAAGGATACTTTGGGGAAATTATTTTCTTATGTTGTTTTTTTTAAATCTTTAAAGTAAAGGTTTATTTAGTTAATAATAGATGTAATTATTTTAAAGATTTAATTGTTATTTGTTTTAGAAAATGGTCATTCAAATAGTTATACCCTATCTAAAAATTTTATTTTTAAAATTAGTTGGACTTGAAGTTTTATATGAGATATTGGTATAATATTTTAATAACTAATATTTAAATAAGTGTTTAGAAATAGTTTTATTCTAAATGTTTCCAAGTATATATATATTTTTAGATAAGTGATGTAAATTATTTTACAGTATTCAAACTCGGCAAATTTTCAGTGGAAATAAATAATATTTGAAAATTTATTCCGCGTGAGGAAAGTGATTTAAAATTTGTTTTTCAAAGGATTGAAGTGTGAAAAATATATCTTGCGAAGATATTTTGAAAATAAATAATTGGGGGAAAATTATTTAAAATCTGGTGATTATTGTGAATATTGGTTGATAGTTAAATAACCAACTTTCAATATTGGCCTTTCAATGGCATTTGAATTTCGATGCGACCGGGGGTCGGATTCCAAATGGATATTCGAAAAACACATCGAATCTTTTTGATGGATCTTTTGTTTAAAAGATCAAAGTGGAAATTTGTTGTGATTTACTTGAAATCTGAATGTAACACTTATTTTTAAAATTAACATTCATTATTCTGATTAGCCGGGAGAGGACTTTGTGTCATAAAACCCATTCCGGATAATGATACGACCAAATGGGATTGCATTTGAAGACGTGTTGAAGACCAGGTATTTTCGAAAGCGAAAGGATTATCTGTCGAATGTTTCAGCACTGAGTTGCTCTAGTATAGAGATTCTATCACCCTTTGTGATGGCGAGTCTGGACGTAATTAGTGAATAAACGGATTGCAAGGGCTTCTTTGAAGTGCCTTCGGTTCCGTTCAAACCTAGAACGGACTTCTATGGTTGTGTGTCTGACATTACACTTTGAGATATAAAGCTGGTTCCTATCAAATACATTTCTATTGGTGGCGGAGAATTTATTCTCTTAGCTTAACACGCTTCTCTAAGACATACAAGCTCAGAGGTTATGTAGTTGATGGTTACTAGTGATATATTTCCAATTTGGTAATGTGGCATGCTAAGTGTTGCTGATCATTTGTTGATCGAAGCATGACTTTTGTGAAAAGCGTAGCTTTGTGGAACTAGACCTCGTCGGACCTCACAACCCGAAAATGGTCGAAACAAGAAGGATGCGGCAGGGTTATTTGGGGGTAGCGCCCTTAGGGTATGTCCATTTCCTTCTGGAAAAAGGTGGTATCATGGTATGGAGCCCAGATACTTAACTTATGTGGTTGCTGCAAATTTATTACTTTGTGGTTGTTGGTGTTGAGGATCCTCGGATAAAGGTCGGTAACGACTGCGGATGGCACACTCGTGTAGTTACCTAGTTACAGCTTTATTAAAGCGTGAGGCAACTCGGCCTTGTATTGGTAGAGAGCTGGTTAAGTTCTTAGGGCGTCCCTCCAGAGGCGTACCCATGTGGCCTAGGAAGTTCCTTAGCCTGACCATTTGTTGGAAATCCAAAGAGACAATACGCGCCCTGTACGGTTTTAGTTGTATAACCTGCCATGGAATGTGGTGGTAACCTGCTATCGAACATGGTAGCTATAGTAGTCATACGACGAAATGTGGTATACTGGCTAAGATTAATATTATACTTTTGAAATGTTTTTTGCACTATGCATTAATGATAATATTAAAAGGATTTTGCGTATCAAGTATGTTTGACCATCAAAAGGAGAAATCGCCTCCAATTGTGCGCTTGCATTGTGTGTTGCGGGGAGGCCTTATGGTAGTTTCATTTTACAAAAGAATAGAGGATTTCTTTTTCTTTTCTTTGTGCAAATAGCTATTTTTTAAGATCTCACAGTAGTCTCATGACTGGCCTGAAGTTTATTGTTCCCTTTCTAAACTATGGTTGCCCATAATTTTCCACACGGGCAGCCTAGAGTATGGTTATCGATTGTTCTTGAGCGATGTCAAAAAAGAATGCTCTAGAGATCAGGATACAAGCTGGACGGCAAGACGTATCACTTATATTATATAGTGTCCGCTACGTATGGGTTGATGCAAGTCAAATTTTCATTTAAGCAAGTTATAAAGATGCCAGTGTTGTGTTTTGTTGTTGTAAAACTCTGACATTCTTATGTATAAACTGATATAGTTCTTTTATTTAAAGATTATTCATTTATCTATTATATATTGGTCCGCTACGAAATATGAGATTCGGTTATTGTTTCTGTTTCTTCTTCTATCTTCTTCTTCTTTTACCCTAACGGTTCGGTTTTTCGACATTCGATTGTTCGACATTTGAAACAGTGGACGTATTGATGTCGACTTTTGAAAGTCGAAAAATCGGGTCGTTACAACACGGTGCTTATTAGATAATGTATTTCAACAGTTGCAAGGTAAAGGACTACTTTTCGTACAGTACACCTCTAGATAAAATGCACCGAGGGCTACAGACGTATATGCCCTTCTACCAACACATGACTAGCCTATCCTTTACTAGATAGTATCGAACATGTCATCATCCTGGTTATTCCCTACCTTTTCAGAAAGCTCTCATGCACAACCAAATCCATAAAATGATAAACTAGAAAGGTGATGACACATCCTTATGGTAGCGACCCACATAGTCCCGCTACATCTACCCTGTTTTAGCCATTTCCGGGGTGTGAGACTTGGGGCTATGCTTTTACCTTTATCAATTCCCTCTTGGAATGCTAATATTTCCCTTTAGGTAGAAATGCAATGCAAGGATTCTTCCACAAAAGTTCATTTTGGGTCTAAGCAAAACCAGAGGCACTACCTCTACAACATCCATTTTGGAATCACCCTAAGGATTAGCAGCAACTAACCCTTGCATTTCAAAGAATTACGTCTTTGAAACCATCATCAAGATGTCTTCCATTTCGAATACTTATGCTAGTTCGAAGTGGTTTTCAGATAATATATCAGATCCATGTCTTTACGAACCGACAACGATAGTTTAAAACTGGTCAAGTTTGATAGTCGGTTGTTTAACTATCAAATAGAAACAACAATCAAATCGTGGATTTATTTCCATAGGACAACCAACATTGGTTAAGCATATAAGCAACCAGAAACTCCTTTAATTAATCCTTTCATTAATTAAAATTGCTTTGTAAATACATGTATCAAAATTCTTTTACAAAAATATATTTACAAACCCTTCATACTCATTTCAACACTTAGAAAAAAATCCATATATTTATTTCAAGGGTAGAAGTATATTCACAAAACGCTGCACTTTCCCTACTTAGAAAATGCATTTATATACTTATCTTAATGGTATAAGTATATTCACAAACTATTATGAAAGATTTCTTATTTCAAAATCATATCAAAAGATTAAAATAAATATCATTTTAAAAAAGACGGAGATAAGGATAAACCCAAACGCTATTCCATCGGTGTTAAACATGGAATGAATATCCACGCCACCAAAATTAAAAAGGTCAATTTGGCAATCTCAATTTCTTTTAAAATTTCGTTTCTTTTATAAGTCTCTAAAACATTTTATAAAACTCTTTTATAAATCTCTAAAATCAATGTATAAAACTTTATTCTTTTATAGAACTCCTTTACAAAAATCCCTTCTAAAATTATTTTATAACAATTCTTTCTAAAATCCCTTTATAAAAATTCTTTATAAAGCCTTTATGAAAATCCTTTATAAATTCAAAACTCTATTTCCATTTATAAACTCTTTATTGAACGAAATTCCTTTATAAATCAATTTATAGTTTATAAATACAATTAATAAAATAAATTAAGTAAATTTAAACATCATAAATAAATAATAAATTCACTTTTCAACAACATTAATAACACAGTCAATTTCCTTTAGAAATAATTAATGAAACAGTAAATTTACTTCAAAACATTTTTAGTGTAATAATAAATAACTTTATAACATCATTAATATAATAATTAGTAATTTCAAACAATACTAATATAATAGTTAATAATTAATCTTCAAAAACCATATTATAATAAATAATTAACTTTCGAAATATTATTGGTAAATAATAATTATTATCTTCGATCAATATAATTTATTTAAAAAATAACCTTTCACGATATTAAAATATTAATAAATAACTTTAAAACAATATTGAATAGAAACATACAACCCTTTAAAAATTATTAAACAATAGTTAAACAACTTTAAATCACTATTAAATGATAGTTAAACAACTTTGAAACATTTCTAAATAATTTAGAAAAGACAAATAAAAACGTTGGGGTAAAATAGAGAAGTTCAATCTGCTTAAATAAAATATTCTTGGAAACCCAAAGATTAGATTTGAAATAACTCTCCAAATCAAAAACCCAATTCAAGCCAAAACGGGAGTTAACAAACATTTCAAAATACTAAATTGATGTCAATAGTCACCCAAGCACTTAACTAATGTTGTTGTTGATTTTTATCACTACAGGAGTTAAGGTTTCAGCATATAACAATGTCATATCCAATAGGCTCAAACAATTAGGTTTAATATTCAATAATTCATATAACTGGAATGTTATTTAAACCAAATGAAAAATGATGAGGGATCCTGTTGGATCCTTCTACAAATTTCCTATATGTCATATAAATTTCTTGGAAATGATTCCATATATTGATCACCTTCAAAAGCGACTTACCACATTTGACTTGGACCTTGTATGAGAAAGTTATATAATTTATAAGACATTGATTTTAATTTAAATATTTAATTATCCAATTACACCTTAATTACCCTTAAACTTCGACTGTACCTTCAAGAATCCATCCACATGTAGATCCAGGCTTTACCACTCCAAAGAATCAAGCTTTCTATTTTTTTGGATTTTTAAAACCTTTGTTTGAATTTTTTAAAGGAAGAGGATTTATATTTTTTTAAGCTTACATGAGAACAAAAATAGAAAGATAGGCAGACAAACAAATGAGAATGTTTGCTGCTTGTACTAAATGTTTAGAGTTAGATTTATAATTTAATTTCTCTAACATTTCGCTGCGTTGCTTTTTGTTAGCGAACGGACTTAGAACGATAAAACAAAAATATGGTCATGCTCAGAACAGTGACACGTATTTGGAAAAATCACAATAACCTTGTCTTTTGCCAACAAATCGTCAAATGATTAATTTAAATATTTTTCAAATTAAAAATTATGGAAAAATCAAATAAATTAAATTCAAAATACGCCAATACAAATTGAGTCATAAAAGTGAAAATTAAATTTCTGCTTAATTATTCGAATTGTTATTATTGCAAATAAATTTGCAAGATGAATTCACCATTATTATCTATAATTTAAACGAGTTAAGTATGACCATTAAATAAATTAATTAATATCAAATGTAAAATCCAACCGTTTGAAACACTATTCAAATATTAATTCACAATTCAAATAGTTTTGAACAATCCTTATATTTGAATCCGAGTTTAAAACCTTAAAAACCAATTATTCAAATAGTTAAAATGTATTAAATATTTAAATTAAATGAGCATAATCCCAATTTGTTACATTCTTTTATCTTAAAAGAATTTCATCTCGAAATTCCTAAGCTAGAAAAACGCCTCCATACCTTTAAAATTTTCAAAATCTATTAGTAGAAACTTGCTATCAAAATTTTCTTAGTCCTTTAAAATAACGAAAAATTTCAACGACGTCTCATTTGCGTGGCTCGACCAGAAAAACTACAAATCGCCACTATGGGACCAAATCAATCAAAAAACTAAAAGCCAGGTGGCCTCCCATATCTGGGACATAAACCATTAACCAAACAATAATATAAACATGTACCTACTTATCGGCAATCAACTCTACTCATGAAAACCAAAAAGCATCAAATTGGCCTTTGCTTCTATGAACCTGCATCTCACTTAAAAATAATATGCAACCATATAACTCATAACCATATAATTTTTCATTTCCAGTAATAATCATCATATAATTTATTTAAATCCCATACAATGTACATATACCATTCGTATGCAATATCAAATCCGACCGCTCACTCGATCACACAAATTTGACTTCCAAACTAGCATCGCTCATTCGACTTCGCTAATGCGGACTTTGATCCGGTTCCTTGATTAGAAACTGTTATTCTCCTTACATAGCCATTAACTATGATAGAAAACTTCAAAATCAATTGAAAAACCTGTATCAAGTGTTCGACATCAAGAATCGAGTGAAAAATTCTTGTTCGGACCGATGTAAATCACCTCGAAACCATGTGCTTGAATCTGGATCAAGGATTCTTATGCAAATAAAGTGGTAAATGTACATCCTATATATTTATTTTAATTGGTTTCTTAACTAAACCAATTATTTTTAATTTAAATCATATTCATTTGTAGTATTACTCATTGCATATTAAAAATAACTATGAATTATTGTATAAAATGCTATCTTTATTTAAAACCATTCCATAACGCAACTTCATATACATTTCCTTCCATAAAAAATTCATTTTTGGACTATCTCATAAAACATTACTTAAGTGTACAAATATCGCATAACTTAAGTTTAAAAACAATCCAAAAAGCCACAACTTTATTTGTAAATCCCTTCCATACTTAGGTTCCTAGTTGTATATACACTTATACAAGTTCAAATTTCAGATTAATATTACTTAACTAGGGCATTCAACTATTTAAAACTTGTTCTAATTTATTAGCTCACAACTTAAGAGTTACAAGACTCAACTTTTAATGTTTCTAACAGAAACATTTAGCTTTCATCAAATTTGAAAGTCCCGACTGTCCAAAATCGTCGGAAATTCCATTTCATTTCAATAAAGAAATTACCAAACAACATATCATAATGAGATGCACTAAACAAACTGCCCTAATGCATATGATACATGCATCCATAAAAATAACTTAACTGAGGACTTGGGAATTGAACACCTGGGTTTTGTTTCAAATAATTTTGAAATAATAACATACATATCTCATTTTCTTATATCAAATCATAATTCTGCATTTAAATCAAAACTTTTTTCACCGGACAACGACGAAACAAAACTACTTTGGTAGCAATCCCCCACTTAGAAACTCGAAAATGAATGCCGATGATGCTGCAGTCATCATCAGAATTATTTTCCAACGACTGAAGCGGGTTTAGTGATTTCTATCTCTTTAAAAATCATTTTGGGAACATTTCCATACACAAATACTTTAAATAATACTACTATTCCTTTCTCCAAAATGTTTGAAAAACAATTTTCAAAACACCAGGATTTTAAGTCCTCAAATTCTCAGTCTTAAATTCTCTTCACTTTTAAATGATATTTATATAATTTCATTTTATTATATAAAATCATTTCATAGCTGTTACTTTATTTAAATTGTAATGAACAACTTTTATAAAAAAAAATTACCCAACATTATCATCAAACGCAATACAGTCAAATCGTGAAATTGAATTCATAAGGTTTTCATATTTAATTTAATCAGCAATAAATGCTCATAAACTGGCCGAGCATAAATAATCAATTAATAAACAATAGGCAATGCTCTTAATTAGGTGAACTTCACTAATCAAATAATAAACGATAATAATTTAATATTTTCATTTCTAAACAATAAATACATTTAAAACATCTGTATATATTTTCTGAAAATTATTCCTTTACATATAAAATATAATCCTATGTAAAATTATTTCATTTACCATTTTTTTTAAAAACAATATGTTGGTTTGCCTGATTAAATATTTAGAAAACCCTATCGATACCGTGACATCCAACGTCTTGAGTAGAGTTTATATTCCACTCAATAGATAAATCAACACAATATAATTTTTTATAATCACTAACAAATACGAACTCTTATAGATGATATATTTAACTCATCATAGGGTGCTACTGACCCTATCTCTAAAAGTCACTCATTCTAGGGTATTACTAATCCTATCTCTAATGAGTTTACCCAACCAAAGCCTAGGTATTCGCTCAACCAAGCTTTGACATCAAATGTAACGATCTGTCTTTCTTACACCTAAAGACAACACTTAACACATCTTCGTATTCGTGTGTCGATCATTTAAGTGTCCAAAAGATATGTCATTTGGGGTAAAGAAAGAAGAAGACAGAAGAGAATCTCACATCGTGACGAGCAATAAATTGTATACAAAAAATCTTTACAAAAATAAATTATTTTTATTTACACACAACATCAGGGTACACTGACCTATTATCAGCCTGAACAGTTATATAGCTTGTCCTTACAATTGTTGATAAATATAGATAAAAACAAAAAAGAATTAGCAGAAGAAAGAAGATACGGAATATGTCTTAGAAGATCCAACTCGTCTCTTGAAATCTCCAAGGAATCTAGTTAAATCTAGAAAATATGCTCGGGCTAACCAGCGTGAGAAATACACATCTTAATTGAATTTTAATGTTAAAAAAATCTTTCAAAATAAAAGTATCTCGTAAGACTACACTTCATACAAAAACGAATGAGTTTTTACCTTATGATAACCAAAACATTTCATAGGAAATATTCTGACATTATTATGTGTCTAAGGTTTAAAATAAATATTGAATCATAGCCGAAATTGTTATATTATTAAATTCCAGCATAAGATGTATACAATCAAGTCTGTACCGTGCTTATTGGAGAATGGATTCCAACAATAGTAAGGTAAAGGACTACCTTCCGTACAGTACACCTCTAGATAAAATGCACCGAGGGCTACAAACGCATGTGCCCCTCTACCAAAATATGATTGGCTTACCACTTATTGGATAGTATCCAATATGTCATCATCTCGGTTGTTCCCAACCTTTGTAGAAAGCTCTCATGCACAACCAAATCCATAATATGATAATCTAGAAAGGTGATGACACACCCTTATGGTAGCAACCCACATAGCTCTGTTGCATCTACCTTATTTTAGTCATTTCCGAGGTGTGAGGCTTGAGACTATGCTTTTACCTTTAGCAATTCCCTCTTGGAACGCTAATACTGCCCTCTAGGAAGAAATGCAATGCCAGCATTCTTCCATATAGGTTTGTTTTAGGTCTGAACGAAATCAAAGGCGCTACCTCTACTACATCCATTTTAGAATCATCCTTAGAATTAGTAGCAAGTATCCCTTGCACTTCAAAAAATTCCATCTTTGAAACTACCATCAAGATCTTTTCCATCTCGAATGCTTATACTGGTTCAAAGTGATTTTCGGATAATATGTACGATCTCGATCTCTTTGAACCGACAGTGATAGTTTAAAATTGGCCAAGTTTGATAGCCGGTTATTGAGATATCAAATAAAAAACAATCAAGTAGTGGATTTATTTCCATAGGGAAACTAACACTAGTTAAGCACATGAGCAACCATTAACCTCTTTAATTAATCCTTTTGTTAATTAAAATCACTTTGTAAATACTTGTATCAAAATACTTTTATAAAGATATATTCATAAACCCTTTTGTACTCTTTTCAATACTTAGAAAAAAAATCCATATACTTATGTGAATGGTACAAGTATGTTCACAAAACACTACTCTTTCCCTACCCAGAAAATGTATTCATACACTTATCTCAATGGTATAAGTATATTCACAAAACATTACGAAAGATTTCTTATTTAAAAATAATATCAAAGGATTAAAATAAATACTATTTTAAAAGAAACGAATTTAAGGGTAAATCCAAATGCTATTTCTTCTGTCTTAAGCATGAAACGAATGTCCACACCGCCAAAATTAAGATGGTCAATTGGGGGAAATTCGATCTCAATTTCATTTAGAAATTTCTTTTCTTTTATAAATCTCCAAAATCATTTTATAAAACTCTTTTATAAATCTCTAAAATAATTTATAAAACTCTTTTATAAATCTCTAAAATCAACTTATAAAACTTTATTCTTTCATAGAAATACTTTATAAAAATCCTTTATAATATTACTTTATAATAATCTTTTCTAGAATCCCTTTATTAAAATCCTTTATAAAGCCTTTATAAAAATCCTTTATAAATACAAAACTCCATATTCATTTATAAACTCTTTATTAAATGAAATTCCTTTCTAAAATAATTTATTATTTATAAATACAATTAATCAAATAAATTAATTAACTTAAACATCTTAAATAAATAATAAATTAACTTTTCAACAATATTAATAACACAGTCAATTTCCTTTAGAATAAATTAATAAAATAATAAATTTACTTCAAAACATTTTTAATATAATAATAAATAACTTCAAACGTTATTAATATAATAATTAATAATTCCAAACATTACTAATATAATAATTAATAATTAATCTTCACAAACCTTATTATAACAAATAATTAACTTTCGAAATATTATTAATAAATAATAATTTTTATCTTCAATTAATATAAATTATTTAAAAAAAATAACATTTCACAATATTAAAATATTAATAAATAACTTTAAAAAATATTGAATAAAAACAAACAACCTTTAAACATTATTAAACAATAGTTGAATAACTTTAAATCATTATTAAATGATAGTTAAACAACTTTAATACATTTCTAAATAATTTAGGAATGACAAATAAAAAGGTTGGGGTAAAATAGAGAAGTTCACAATCTGCTTAAATAAAATATTCCAGAAACCCCAAAGATTAGATATGAAATCATTCCCAAATCAAAAACCATTTTAAGCCAATACGACAGTTATTGTATTTCAAAATACTAAATTGAGGTTAATAGCCACCCAAGAAATTAACCCATGTAGTTATTGATTTTTATCACTATAAGGGTTAAGTTTTCAGCATATAACAATGTCATATCCAGTAGTGTCAAACAATTAGGTTTGATATTAAATAATTCATATAACAGGAATATTATTGAAACTAAATCAAAAAATGGCGAGGAATCCCGTTGGATTCCTGTACAAATTTCCTCTACGTCATCTAAATTTTCTACAAATGATTTCATTTATTGACCGCCTTTACAAGCGACAATTCATCAATCCAAATAATCAACCAATAAAATATCCAAGCATACCAATTATTTTTATCTACTGGATAACATTACTGATTATCCAAAAAAGTTAGTTTAACTCACCGAAATTTCAATTGTTGTCGAGTTCTGATTCCATCTAAAATCAAATTAGCGTAAAATTCCATTAGCTTCAATCTCAACCACTCCAGTTCCAAAGCGTAGATATCATCGATATAAGTCTAATGCGACCGACCGCACTTGATTTGGACCTTGTATGAGAAAGTTATACTATTTATAAGACATTGATTTTAGTTTAAAAAATTACTTATATGATCACACTTTAATCAACCTAAAACTTCGATTGTACCCTTCAAGAATCCATCCACATGTAGATCCAGGCTCTACTACTTCAAAGAATCAAGCTTTTTATTTTTATTTTTGGATTTTTGAAACCTTTGTTCGAATTTTAAAAAAGAAGAGGATTTATATTTTCTTTAGCTTATAAATGAATGAAAATAGAAAGATAGGCAGACAAACAAACGAGAATGTGTGTTGCTTGTACTAAATGTTTGAGTTAGGTTTGTAATTCAATTTATTGGGCTTTTCGCTGCAAAGCTTTTTGTTCGCATATGGATCCCGAATGACAAAATAGAAATACAGTCGCGCTCAGAACAGCGATACGACCCAAACAATTAATAATATACACTGGTTGTTGTATTTGGAAAAATCACAAAAACACTGTCGTTTGCTGATAAATTATCAAACGATTAATTAAAATATTTTCCAAATTAAAAATTATGAAAAAAATCAAATAAATTAAATTAAAATACGTCAATAAAAATCGAGTCATAAAAATAAAAATAATTTTCTTGATTGATTATTTGAATCATTATTATTACAAATAAATTTACAAAATGAATTCAGCATTATTATTTGTAATTTAAAAGGAGTTAAATAAGACCATTAAATCAAATTAATCAATATCAAATTTAAAATCTAAGTATTTGAAATACTATTCAAATGTTAATTCACAATTCAAATATGTTTAAACAATCCTTATATTTGAATCCAAGTTTAAAACTGTACAAACCAATTATTCAAATATTAAAAATTAATTAAATTTTTAAATTCAATGGCCAAAATCCCGAGATGTTATACTTGCAACTCACATTACGATAATATTAGGTATACAATCAAAACCGCTAAGGTACATTTACGTATGGATTTCCGTTGGAGGCGCCCTCGATATGTCGATGTAAGCCTCTTGAAAAGGATCAGAAAGTACCTTCTGAAACCATTTATAACTCTAGATAAAATATACCACAAAGGTAGACATAGCTGGTTCACGCTTGAACGCATGATAGTAAATACCATCAACTCCTATGTGCCTTAGTCGAAAGCATCTCTAGATGTTTGGAGTTGATGTACCCTTGGGTTAGCTAAACCCTTTAGCTATGCATCTTACTCATTTTTCTGTCATTTTCGATGTTGAAGTCACGTTCAGCATCTCATCATGCAAGTCTTCATCACTCAAACACATCTCGAAGGATTCCAGCATCTTAACACTTGAGTCGTTATAATCCGAACAGCTCATGAATCTCTCCATGGATTCCAGCATAAGTCGTCTAACGAATGCTAACTCTGCCCTCTCCCTTGGAATCATCCTCATGATAGACAGCACCCTCGCAAGCATCGTTTGAAATGTCAACATTGACCTCTTCCTTGAACTTACCCTTAGGATAAACTATTTAACTCTATAGCATTTCACTCCATAACCGCTTCCATACCATAGAATTCGTATATTGGTTTTGAAGTGGTTACAGTTTTGAATCATCTATATAAGTACACTTCCTCACTTACCGAACTCTTCAAAACCAAATCAACAAATTACCAGTTAACTCTAATCTAGATCGTTTTGAAATAAACAAACAACTCATAAGGCAAAGATCATTTCTTACCCATACAGATTTTCTTATCTCTTGTCCTAAATGAGCAAGATAGGTTTATACATAGGGTGAAGCATCATAGAGAGGATAACCATGCCGTATAAATCTCATGTTTCTTCTAGATGTTTCCTAAGTTAATTTTGGTCAAATTCAATAGGAATAAAAACGACCACATAAGGAAATTTAGTCTCGTATACTTTTCACCCTTTCTAACCTTCTCAGCTTACGTTATCCCTTGGTCTAGAGTGAAGCTAGATATTTTAAAGCACCGATTACATCCATGCCCTACCTTGATACCTCATTCTTAACTATCATAGATAAAATAAGTCTACTTTATCGGCTTTCAATGCTAGTATAGAAGTTAATACTTTCCATATACGGATAAGCACAAAAACAATATCGAGTCAAATAAGCAACTTATAATCCTTTTTTGTAAAATAACACTTCTTTGTAAATACTTGTCTATATATATATATATATATATATTTAAAATACCTTTATAAATGATATTTACATGTATTATACTACTTCACTATCCATTTCTACTCTTTTCACTACTTCAAAATATATTCATATACCTATCTCAAATGTATAAGAATATTCACAAATCACTTAACAAGATTTCCCATCTTAAGACATAGTCAAAGAGATTAGAAAAAAAATGTTACTTGAACATTGTTACTATAAACCCCTTCTCTCTTTTATAAAATTAAACCTTTACTTTTTTAACCTTTTTCCAAAATATTCTATACTTATCATTATCTTTAAAAATACTCTTTTGAAAGATCTAACAATATTCAAAAGTATATACATAAGGGTTAAAAATAGATGTTATTAAGACATAGTTTAGGATAAAGCTAAAGCCTATTATACTTATCATTATCTTTAATATATTGTTGTAAAAGATCTAAGTATATCTATTATTATTTAACAAGATAATATATTTTTAAATAACTTCTTAAAATCGGTCATTACAACCAGAAGTTATACAAAACCACTTATCCTCTTATAAAATACATAACTCACTTTTCCAAACAATATATAATATATGAATACTTTTAAAAAAAATTATAAATATGTTTAGATATGTATGAAAAATATTGTCTTAAAACAATTAGTTTATAAATTACTAGAAAAACCATTTTTAAATAAATTGAAAAATAGTACACTTATGTTGCACCCTATAATTTTACAAAAATTAAATAATTAAATTAAAAGGGTAAAATTATTATTTTAACATAAATAGAAAAATAGTAAATTTCTACTATTATTGGAATAAACGATCAAAACCTATTTCATTACGCGCGAAATGTTATTTATAGTTAGAAAACATATATAATTTGTTGATTCTGGTTAAACGGACTAGAAATTAAAAGGAGTCAAACTGAGTGGCATTTTCATAAATATTGATTTCAAAAATATAGCCTAGATATTATTATTTTCCACCTATAAATAGATCCTTAATCACATTTCTTTGGCTGGAAAAATTTTACCTCCACTTTTGAAACCATAATCCCCAAATCAATTGCAAATTCCACAAAGCAATCCCCAATCTATCAAATCAAATCCAAATTAAACATATTAATGTATGAAATCGACCACCGCGAAGAGAGCCACACAAATAAATCGAAGCTATCAAGAAATTTGTCATTTTTAAGACATGGAATTTCTAGATAGCAAAGAAGGAGAATCTATATCAAAGCGGAGAAGATTCAGAACAAAATTGTAAGTGGGATTTACCATATTTATGTATATATTAGTAGGACATAATAATTCACCTCTTATTATCTTAAACTAAATTATAATGATGTAATTAATAATTAAAAAACATTTTTTGTATACATCTTATTAGGATGTTATATGTCATGGCTAGATAATTAAAACATTAATTTTTATCGATTGTAATTAGCAAAAGTTTATCTCTTTCTAATTAAAAAGTGCATAATATACAAGTTCTGAAGCAATCTGTAATTTCGAACAATTCATCTTAGAATACCAAAACTTTTTAAATATAGTTAAGTGTTATAAATATGACTTTCTAACCTTGTTAAACTACTTTTAATTAATGAATAATGATAAGAACTATTTTTTGATTTTTTATTACAAAATATGTACTTTGAAAGAATATCGGTAATACGACTGAAGATCATTTTATCGATATACGACTTTTTATTTAATATAAGTCATCCAAACTGTATTGTACATCTCTAAATAACTTTGGAAATCATTAATAAGAAACAAAAATATTTCACACTAAATCACTTGGGAAGCTTCTACGCGATAAGGGATATTGTGAGTGGAAGGGTATATTTGTTTTAACTTTTAAGATGGAAAGTAAAGCACATGCAAGCACATGGAGGGGTGAGGGTTGCTTGGCCAACTAATGGAAGTGATAAGGAGGATAGGCTAACCACCTGAAGTCTATATAAGTGTGTGCATAACTCTTTGATTCACATTTACATTTTTACAATATTAAATCAAAGCACTCTTCACTTTCTTTTCTTCATAATTTCCTAAGAATAATATATTTTGAAACAACTCCAAATCTCTCAAAACTCTTGTAGAAGCCTCACAAAAACATGTAAATAATTTCCATTGAGTCAAAGTAGAAGACTTGATGCACCCATGCCCGAACAAGGTCAAGACCGTGAGCAATGGGAAGGGATTTTGCATAGGCCGTGGGCTAAAAAAGATTTGGGTAAGAACTTTGGTGTTCGTAAGGTTGAAGTAGGAAGTGGAAGCTTGAACTTGATTGCATGGTTGTTAAAGGGTGAGTTAACTCACCATTTGAATGAATTTGAAGTGAGAATATTGTTGTTTAAACAATATTAATGTTGCTTGAGTTTATATTGTGATATTTGATTTTGATTCTTGCTTTGGAAAGAACATGGCATATGTAATTGATGGATATAGACTTGTATGACTTTCTATGACTTGTTGCATAGCCTAAAAACAAATTACATGGTGTTTGGTTGATCATAGATTGAATTGGACTTGAGTTCGGAAGTGGTTTTATAGCGATAGTCGTTATAGAAGCATTTCGTAAATACCTTGGTTCGGCATTTACTATGATTTTTTGTAGAGATATCATAAGGGTTTCTCGCTATAATTTTGATGTATTATGTGTATATTATTTACGGTAAAAAGGTTTGGAAGTTGAAAAGTTTGTTTGCATATCGAAAATCGATCAAAGTTCCAATATACTGAATTGGCCCGTTCATAGTCTTTTATAACATTCAACGGTAGCACTTTAAAAAGCTGTTTTTGCTCTGAACTTCTTTTTACAACATTAAGTAAATGTTGTAGTTTTCATTTGAGAATTTAAATTGCTTTGAAATGACTTTAAACTTAAGTATTTTACTTCAATATTTTTAAAGTCTTTTCTAACATATATTAGAATACTTTAAAAGTTGTTTGTGATTTTTATATTTTTTTTATAATTTATTCTGAATTATTAAAGTAAGAGGTTTATTTTTAAATAAAGAAAACATGTTATTTTGAAGTTTTAAATAAAATATAAATTAAATATTTTAACTAATATTTTAAATAAATGTTTAGACCATCATTACAAGTATTTCAAAGTATATTTTAAGTATATATAGTTTTTAGAAAACTAGTTAATTATTTTATGAAAGTAATAAAAGCTTAATGATATAATATCATTTGAATTGTTTTTAAAATATCTTAGCTTTATAAATAAATTATTATACAAACATATTTATCATCTTAAATGGTATTAACTCATAAGCAAATAAATCGGTATGGAATTGATTCGTGGCTTAATCATGTTTGTTTTGTTTACTGGTTATAGATAGCAATTAACCATACTTAACACTAAAAGCCAATGAAGTAGGCTTAACTATCTGCTAAAGCTAAGAGTGTTGTTCGAGTAGCATGTAGAAGTAATGATGCTCTAATCCACAAACTCCACTCTTGATTGAGGGATAGTAAGTTGAGACGATCAGAAACATGTTAAGTATACGAAACTTGATTTCCATAAGCGATCGTTTTTAGAACTAGATAGTCGATTAGTCGACTAATCAAACTTGACCATTTAACTTAGGAAGTATATGAAAACTTTACTGCTTCTTAGGGTTTGAGATCCCTGGAGAGGACTCATTGGTATGAAATGCCTATGGTTTTTTAACGAACTTTATATACACGAGATCCCTTGGGGGGACTCTTTTATATAATGTTCGCTTACTTTTAAAAGAACTAAAATTGGGTTTACTAGAAATTTATTAATTAAGTTTTGAAGAGTCGGTCAGAAGTTAGATTCTTGGGTCATGTTCTCTCGGCTAAGGGCATTTCTGTTGATCCAACGAAGGTTACGGCTATTCAGGATTTGAAGAACCCGCAAAGCACCACCAAGATTAGGAACTTCTTGGGGTTAGCAGATTATTATAGGAGGTTTAATTAGGATTCCTCAAAGATTGCTTCACACTTAATGAATTTGACGAAGAAAGATCTCATATTTTTTTGGACTGATAAATACGTGCAAGTATTTAAAGAGCTAAAGGCAAGGTTGATTAGCGCTCTCGTTCTTACTATTTCATACGGAGTGAGGGTTTAACTGTTTACATAGATGCTTATGGAACAAGTTTAAGTGTTGTGTTGATGCATCATGGAAGGGTTATCGCTAATGCCAGTCAGCAACTCAAGCTACATGAGTCAAGGTGTCCGATCCCTGACTTGGAGTTGTTAGCAGTTGTTTTTGCATTGAAGATATGGAGACATCACTTGCAGGTGGGAAGTTTAAGTTTTATATGGATTATAAATCTTTGAAGTATCTTTTCACCTAGAAGGACCTAAATATAAGACAACAACGATGGTTGGAGTTTCTTGTAGCCTATGATATAGATATTTTATATACGTTTAGGAAAGCCAATGTTGTAGCTGATGCGCTCAGTAAGAGTTATGCAGTTATGGCAAATGTAGAGGTTCATCCGACCTTGATTAGTCTATCAAAAGGAATCAGCTTAGAGATCTTTGTATTGCTAGTATAACTAAAAAGGTAAGTAAGAATAAGGCACCGAAGAGGTAGGTGGGATTTGAGGTGGATAGCCACAGTATAGTGAAGATGAATGGAAGGTTGTGTGTTCCCGACATTAATGGGATTAGGAAGGAGGTATTGGTAGAGAGTCATTATTCATGATTGACAATACATACAGGGTTACTAAGATGTATCAAGATATGAAGCAGACTTTTTGGTGGGAAGGCATAAAGAGAGACATTTATAACTTTGTGAGTAGGTGTTCCATCTTCCAATAAGTCAAAGGCAACCACCAAAATAGAGTTGGATTGCTTCAAGCACTCGAGATTCCTAAGTAGGAATTGGAGAAAATATCTATGGCCTTCACAGGCGGACTACTGAGGTTGAGGAAAGGTAACGAAAGTGTTTGGGTTATTATGGACCGATTCACTAAGAGTGTGTTCTTCTTACCAATTAAGACTATGAAGATGGCTTCTAGTTTGGCTAAGTTATATGTTAAGGAGATCGTCAGATTTCATGGAGTTTTATGTGATATCGTGAGTGATAGAGATCTGATATTCACAAGCCAATTTTGAAAAGGATTGCATGAAGACTTAGGGACCGAGCTAAGTTTGAATATCGCTTAACATCCACAGACTGATGAGAAAATAAGGGTAAACCGAGTGTTGAAAGACTTGCTTCAGGCTTGCATTTTAGATTTCGAACTTTTGAGGGAAGAGCACTTACCACTTGTAGAGTTCTCGTACAACAACAGTTACTAGGCTACTATCGGAATGACACCTTTTGAAGCATTATATGGAAGGTCTTTCGAATCTCCATCGTGTTGGATCGAACCTAGAGATTGTCTTGTACTTGGATCAGATATGGTTCGAGAGGCATCAGATAAGGAAACAAAGATTCGAAAGCGAACCAAGGAAGTGCATAATTGACAGAAGAGCTATACAGATAAGAGGCACGGAGACTTGGAGTTTTTAGTTGGGGATTTTGTGTTCATAAAGTTGCTCCAATGAGAAGTGTTGTTCAGTTTGGAAGGACTGGGAAGTTGGCTCCTCGTTATATAAGACCATTTCCAATTATGGAGAGGCTTGGTACACTTGTGTATAGAAGCAAATTATCGAATAGACTATCAGATGTCCATAATGTGTTTCATGGTATTACATTTGCATAAGTTTGTGCATAACCCTTCATTAATAATGGAAGCATCACAGCAGGAGGACTTAAAGGTTGAGCTTATTTGACTATTCTATGGTAACCGGTTTGCATAGTTGATCGAGATACCAAGCAACTGAGGACAAAGATCATGAAGTTGGATAAGGTAAAGTGGAGCGAGGATGCTTAAGATTGTTCATAATAGATGGAGGATAGTGTGAGAGAGTCATGTCTGGAGTTTCTTTTAGACTAGTAATTTCTTGTCTTAGTATACCTTTTGTAGTGTATATACCACTTAAGGTGGAGTCACTTAGTATACATTTTGGTTTGTAATTTGGTCGGTATATAGTTTCAGTAGTACTCTATATCTGTATCTTGTTTCCTTTATTCTTTTTTTATTATCGTTCTTGTCTGAATTTCGAGGATGAAATATTTTAAGAAGGGTAGAATGTAGCAACCCATAATTTCAAACACTTCAACTTTGATATAGTTAAGTGTTATAAATACTTATAACCTTTTTAAACTCCTTTTTATTAATGAATAATGATATGAAGCTTGTTTTTAATATTTGTATACAAAAATAAATACTTTGAAGGAATATCGATAACGTGTCTGAAAATTGTTTTATCGAAAAACAACTTTTTGTTCAATTGGTAATTCAAACTTTTTGTACATGTATAAATAGCTTATGAAATCATTAATAAAATACAAAAATGTTTTGCACTAAATTAACTAGAAGGCTTCTAGAAGAGAAGGAGATAGGAAGGAGATATTTTTTTTTCAACTTTTGAGGTGGAAAATAGAGCACATGCAAGCATATGGAGTAGTGAGGGTTGCATGGCCAGCTAGGAGGGTGAGAAAGAGAAAAGAATAACCACTCAAAGCCTATATAATTTTATGCATACATATTTGATTCACTTTTATATTTTTACAAAATTAAATCAAAGCACTCTTCACTCTCTTCTTTTCATAATTTCTTAAGAACAAATTATTTTAAAACAAACTCTTTTAGAAGCCTTACAACAACATAACAACACTTTGCATCAACTTAAATTAGAAGATTTAAAGCACCCAAGCCTAAACAAGGTCAAGGCCGTGAGCATTGGGGAGGGATTTTGCCTTGGCCATGAGCTAAAGGAGGTTAAGGTTGGAAGTTTGGTGTTTTCTAGTTTAAGGTAGGAAGTAGAAGCTTGAACTTGATTTTTTTCTTATTGAGGGGTGATCTAAATCACTATTTGAATGAATGTGAAGTTATAATATTGTTGTTTAAACTATATCAATGTTGCTTGAGTTTATATTGGGATATTTGATTTTGATTCTTGCTTTGGAAAGCAAAGGGCATATGTAATTGACGGATATGGAATTGTATGACTTTCTATGACTTATTGCATAGCCTGGAAACAAAGCATATAGGTTTGGTTAAACATAGGTCGAATTAGACTGGAGTTTGGAAGTGGTTTTATGGCAATAATCGCTACATAAGCACTTCAGAAATGCCTTATTTTCGGCATTTTCTATGATTTTTTATAGAGAGAGCCTTAGGGGTTTATTAGTATAGCTGTAATGTATTTGTGTATATTCGATATTATAAAAAGATTGGATGCTAAAAAGTTTGTTTGCATATTAAAATCGATCAAACTTTCAAGGTACCAAAATTTCAAGATACAAAAACTGGCAAGTTCATAGCCTTTTATAAAAGTTAGCCATAGCACTTTAAAAAGGCTGGCTTTGCTCTAAACCTCTTTTTACAACATTCAGTAAATATTTTTTTTGTTTGATACTTCAAATTGCTTTGAAATGACTTTAAACTTAAGTATTTGACTTCAGTCTTTTTACAAGTGTTTTCCAATATATATTAGAGCATTATAAAAGTGGTTTGACATTTTTATACAATTGAATAATTTATTATGGATTATTAAAGTAGGAGGCATATTTTTAAATAAAGGAAAACATGTTATTTTGAAGTTTTAAATAAAAAATAAATTTGATATTTTAAGTAATATTTTAAAGAAATGTTTAGACCATAAGTATAATTATTTTTAAGTATATTTTAACTATACATAGTTTTTAGAAAATTAGTTAATTATTTTATTAGAGTAATAAAAGCTTATATAATATAATATCTTTCGAACTATTTTTAAAAATACTTAGCTTTGTAAATAAACTATTATACGTATATCTTTATCATTTTAAAAGGGTTTTAAATTATAATCAAATGTTTTATAAAAGAGTTTTAGGAATTGATTGGTGGCTTAATAATGTTTTTTTTGTTTACTTCTTTATAAAAAGTAATTAACTATACTTAACATTAAAACTGAGGAAGTAGGCTTAACTATCTATAAGAGTTAAGAGCATTGTTCGAGTAGCATTTAGAAAGAATAGTGCTCTAATATACCAGCTCCACTCTTGACCGAGGGATAGTAAGTCGAGACGGTCGGAAATGTGTTAAGTATAGGAAACTTGATTTTCATGAGCGATCTTTTTTAGAACTAGATAGTCAATTGGTCGACTAATCCAACTTGACCATTTAACTTAGGAAGTATATGAAAACTTCACTCCTTCATATGGTATGAGACCCCAAAGGAGTACTCAATGGTATGAAACTTCTCTAGCTTTAAAGAACTCTATATATACGAGATCCCCCATGAGGATTCTTTTATACACTATTCGCTTACTTATAAAAGAACCGAAATTGAGTTTACTAGAAATGTATAGATTTTTTTTGAAGAGTCCAAGATTGGTATGTATTTTACTTACCGACTACCACTTCAAAAGTAGTATACAAATCTTTGTTTCGGAAGCGGTTGTAAAGTGGAATGTTATAGAGTTAAACTATCTATCCTAAGGTTAAGTCCAAGGTATTGGTGACATTTTAGACTAATGCTACATAGTTGAGCAGTCTATCCTAAGTTTTAAGTCCAGGGAAGAGGTCAGTTTTTGCATTTGTTGACTTGTGCAGGAATCAATGGAAATGATTCGTGTTCTGTTCGAGTAGTGAAGACTCGTGTGAGAGATGCAGAACATGAGCTCAACATCGAAAATGGCTAAAGACATAGTAGGCTGTAGAACTTGGGGTTTAATTAACCCGTGATAGGGTATATCAGCTCCATATCTAGAGTATGCTTATTTATATTGCTAATGGATTTGGTGATACTTGGTTCCACGTGTTAGGGTGTGTGCCAGTTGTGTTTATCTTGTGATATATTTTATCTAGAGATATATGACGCTTGAAAAGTGGTTTCGATTCTTGTGCATAGAGGTCTGCTTCAGTTTACTAGAGCCACCTTCATGAAATTTCCATATGTGAATGTACCTTAGTGGTTTTAGATGTACTTCTAATATTTTTGTGTTGTGAGATGCAAATAGTACAACTTTTTCTGATTTGCATTCTACATCCTACATTATCTGTTATATCACTAGATGGTTTGTTTCCTTTGGAGGGAAAAACTATTACGATAACCCGTATGGCCCTAAAAGTTACTATTACATGTATGCATGTATCTTGAGTTTCCTTATACTAGACTTATGTTTGATATGTGTTTTTTCTCTCTAAATTCCTTGTGTACTCTTTCGAATAGGCTGAGTAGATCAAGATTTACCCTAGATGCTTCAGAGTTTAGAGATGGGCTGGAGGCTTCCGTTATCAATCTATTTCTATTGCACTATTATTATGTATGTATCAGCATTTTGAGAATAGGAAATTATAACTATCCAGGTTGATGATAGTACTTAGCTTTTGTAACTTAGAAATAACTCTGTATTTTGGAGTAACCCTTCGTACTGTCTTTTTGGATATTGTATATTACCATTTCGCTATGAGTTTCTGAAATTGTGTTATTTCTTTCTTGTTTTGTTTCCTTTTATTTTTACTTTACACTAACTACCCGTCTTTCCATCACTTGGGTGCTTGGCACATAAATACCGTGGATGTATTTAGCATCAACGTTCGAGGTAGGGTCGTTACAAGTACTTCAAACTAGATATTATATATATCAAAATTATAGTTCTCCATGACATGAATCCACTGGTGGTGTTTGTTCGTCGATTGGGTGTATGGATTCACCAAAGAATGTATTGGAAGTTTGGTAAACAAGGACCATCCATTTCGATCCAACTGTAAAATGGCGACTATCGGAGAGCATGGTTGTGTAGTAGAGGATAAGTAGGTCACCTTGCAATTAGTTGATTGGACAAATTGCAATAGGATTCGCCGCAATCGATGCTTAAAGATCTGGTGGTGGTGGATGATTTTGGCGATATCAGCCAACCTAGGGAGAGTGGACCGATGAGGGATGGAGGAGAAAGGTGCGACTGCTATGGTGAAATAGTCAGATTAATGTTTCTTTGATTATGGCGGCATTGGTAGGTCTGGGAGATTGTTTGTGTTCAAATGCATTATCGAATAGAAGAAACAGAGTTACTATAGCAAATTAAAACGAATATAATAATAATTGAATTATAAATTACGTAAATTTCCTTAACTTCAAATGCTTGTAACTTTTGCGTACGACCTCCGTTTCATGTGCAGTTCATTGCATTGGGATCGTGGCGAGACAAGGAAAGATTGGGTACTTTATTTTATGTGTGTTTGAGCTATTTTAAAAAGGTTTCATATTTTAGTAGATTCGTTATATGGGGTTTCCACTAGACGTTTAGGGTACACTTATGGGGAAAGTAGCCATCAGTTGTACTAGTGACATTGATGACAACGAGTTGGGCCTTGATCCAGTAGCTTTATAAATGATGGGGTGATTATGAGTTTTAAGCTTGATCCCAATAGTCTCATCGATTGTTAGGCGAATGTTTAACATGGACTTGACCTCAACAATTACATACGTTTTTGACATTCGAGCCTGTACTTTGCACTCGGTCGTTTGCATACGTTTTTGGCATACGAGATAAGAATTTAGGTTCGGTTGTGTGTATACATTTGCAGCATATAAGCTGGGTCTTTGGGCTTGATTGTGTGCATATGTTTAAGGTGATGGCGAGTTGGAATTTGGGTTGAATCGTGACATAGTGTTTTGGTATATGATTAGACCCAGTAAACATTTTAGTAACACCTTAGCATATGATGTCATTATAGTATTACATTGTGTTTAGCTAATCTGTTAGGTGCATGTGACATAGGTTAAGATATGATTTTTGAGCATAAGTGTTGTTTTACTAGCTTATTAGTTGTAACAACCCACCCTGAAATAGGCCAAATTTTCGATCCAGAAAAGGACCATCGAAACTTAGATCCATTCTAAGGCAAGCTGTTGCTAGTAAAAAATAATAATATTGCAGAGCTATAACTAAACTTTCAAAACTCAAAGCAGATAAAACAAAATATAATAGTAAAGTGTGCGCATTTATTTCAAAACCATAAAAATGTCATAATACAAAATTCAATAAAAAACCGTAACATAATATCCGTTACAACAATTTTATAAATCCGTAGGTACACATAAAAGAAAATAATATTTATAAATACTACCACAAGCCAAGCTTCTCTATCTCTAAGCATCGTCACCGCCATCACTCCATCCATAACATGTATTGTAATAAGGAAAGAGTCATAATAACAAGTGTATGGTGAATAAAAATCTTGGGTCTTATCTTTACAGTGCTTGTACGTTATAATTCAAAATAAGAATATGTCTATGAACATAAAACCATTGAAATCATTTAATACTTCTTTGTAAGGAAAGAAGACGGGTCCAACCATTTACTACCTTCTATTCTAGAAGCAGGTTTTTAAAGTCTCATATCCCAATCATACATCATAGGTATCTAATAATGTAAGAGACGTTACCCAAGCCACTTAATACCTTTTATTGGAAAATAGGTAGACTCTGGTCATTTAAGACCTAAATTAAAGCAAACCCCATCATTAAAACCTATTTCCAAGGTGTGCTCCTCAATGGTACTATCTAGCTGACATCATATAGAATCTCATACTCTGGTCATTTAAGACCTTAATTAAGGCAGACCCCATCATTTAAGACCTATTTCCAAAAGCGGACCTCTATAGAGATACCACCTAACGTGTCCCCTTGACCATTTAATACTTCATTTTGGGGGAAAAGGCGGGTACAACTAATTAATACCTTAAAACCAAGAAGCATGCCCTTCGTCTTATGGCTCGTACTCATAATGACGTCTCACATTAGTTCTTTATTCATAAGAATTGGTACCCATATTAGCCGGGCAGACTTCTCCTCTAGAATTTTGGACCATCCTCGCGTCATTACAAATATTTATCACAAGAATATCTCACATCAATAAATGTGTACACAACTACTAGTAGCCTTAAAATGAAGGGTGAACTTTCATCATGAAACTCTATTAATCTTGCATACTTATGACTTAGCCACAAATCAATTACTCTCCACACACACACATACACATATACAAACACACTCATTCCACCATTTTATAAAAAAGGATTTATAAGGAATCTTCCTTATTATGCCTTAAAATGATAATTGGGCTATATAAGAGTTTCCTCTTATTTTCGCCTCACAATCTATTACCTTCCTAATGGGGAAGTAAATGTAAATAAACGCCCAATTAACTACTCCATATACACAATAATTATACATTAATTACATAAATAGAGAAAAATAAATATTCTTGTCTAATAAGTCCTAAACGCACAGATTATATGCTCTAAACTAGTGATAAATATCAATTCCCTAATTATTATTGCAAGTTATTTTTCTTCAAATTTCCAAGATTTAAAGGGATTCCAATGTCAAAAATAGGGAATAAATATTCATCACCGAAACTGCAATAACAGACTTGTAAATAAAATAAAAACACAATTTATTACACCAATTCAATGGAATATCTTAGACAATAAGAATTGCAATCTAAACCTCATATTCTAGTCAGCTCCTCTTTTATAAAGAAATAGATAAGAATAAGTGGTGTAAACTACAAACAAAATTCGTAATCTAAACTCCTTATTTTATTGAAGGATCATAATTCGACCAAAAGAAGCAGGGGAAGTGGAATAGATTATGAAATTATCAAAAATTGCATAAACGAAAGAAATTCCATCAAATTAATGTAAATAATTAGGAATCTCAACATAGAATTGACAAATTGATGTAAAGAAATTTTGGGGATTTTGTCTATCATATTTTCAAAATCCCAAAATCCCTAAGGCATATCAAATCTAAAATGAAATACATTAAACAATTGCTGAAAAGAAACACTAAGGCTTTCACTCACATATTAGCCTTAGCTTCACACAAATGGATTTGTACCCTTTCGATCTCTTCTGGAATCTTCCTTTTTTGATATATATACAAACAATAGGGATGATGTGTATATATTCATTAGATTCAAAATAATTAGAGAAGAATAGGATAAGAATAGATTGGAGGATGAAGAAACAAGTTGAAAATAAGTTGAATTCTTACCTGAATTCTCTACGGAGTTTTTGAATCTTATTAGATAGAGATAGAAATGACAGAATTTCATCATATTCCCTAGAATAATATGAATAAAAGTGGAGAGGATAAGGTTCTATTTATAGGAGTTGAAATGCACTAGAACCGTAGGTTGGAAGTAGGTAGGAAATGGGTAAGTCCGGAGCGTACAAATAAATAAAACATAGCTTCAAACCCTAGCGGCCACTAGCAACTTTTTCGTTAAGCGATCGACCACTTATGGGCGATCGGCGCTTGACCGGTTGACCTATATAGTTTGACCACTCCTCTGTTTCGGGAAACGTTTATTTTCTTCCGTTGTAAGATTATTTTATTCCATAATTAACTTTTTAACATTAAAAATTTACCAAGCCCCAAGGTAATATTTTAAATTTAAATCCTAAATTTGATTTCTTATTTGAATTTGAATTCAACTTAAATTAATTCAAATCTAAGAACTTCAGATGCTTATAACTTCTTGGCTTGAGCTTGTTTTCAACATATTATGTATGGAAACAAATCAGAATTTCGTCTTGAATGCAACGGAATAACTTTTGTGGTAAAATTCTAACTTTTATAAAATTTCCATGTCCAACCCTTATCGTATTTAATTCAAATCTACTTTATTTTTTATGGTTCATTTTGTGGGGTGTTACATTCTTCCCCCTTAAAAGGATTTTGTCCCGAAATCTTTCAAGGGGCAAACAACGTAACTCACAATAACATCCACGTTATGCAACCAAGTTCTCTACACAACCATCTACTCCACCAATAGTGCAATTATGTACTGCAGACATGCTAAAATGAGCTCAATCCAAGTGCGAGTGTGTAATCCTATCATGTAAGTATGTATACAAATATCCTAACATGTATAAAAATTCCTACACAAGTGCATAGTATTTTGAAAAAGTGTAATAACCATCTTCTACCATCCAATCTAGTAACCACGATGTAACCAAAATCCTAATTTTGGAGAAAAATTTACTAACGAAAAGCTCTGGGTGAGTGTTTTTCATCTTCTCCTTGGTCTCCTATATGCTTTCCGTCGGAGTGTCCTCTCATTGTACTTGGACCAACCTAATTATTTTGTTGCGGAGTCTCTAAGTATCGCGCTTCACATTACATGTGATGGCACGAGGCACTGACGGCTCTATCTTAAAATCCCCCAACTGATCAGGCTCTATTCTGCTGGCGGTGCCATGAAGGTATTCCCTAAGGTGAAAAACGTGGAAAACATTGTGGACTCCTACTAACTAGTCAGGAAACTCTACACGATATGCAAATTTTCCTATTCTTTCTATAATTCTGAATGGCCCAACAAATCTAAGTGCCAATTTTCCAAACTAGACAAACCTAACAATTTTTTTCAAAGTGGAGATTTTAACAAATACCATATTTCCAACCTCAAATTCGAGCTCTTTCCTTCTTTTTTCCGCATAAGATTTCTAATGATCTTACGCTACCTTCATCCTTTGCCTGATCAACTCTACTTTTTCCTTACTATCAAGGAATAAATTGGCTTCGAGCAATACTTTTCAGTGGTTCCCACCAACAACTAGGCGATTTGCATGGCCTCCCATAAAGTGCTTTTTAGGGGGCCATACCAATCGTTGTATGATATTTATTATCGTATGCAAACTCAACCAAAGGCAGATGCTGCCCCTTATGTCCTCCGAAATCCAAAACATAAGCTCTCAAAAATTCCTCCAAAATCCAATTTACCCTCTCCATTTGTCCGTCAGTTTGTGGGAGGTATGTCATGCTAAGGTTCAAAGGAGTTCCCAAAGCTGTTTGCAAGAACAAGCGGTCCCTATCACTGATTATGCTTGCAGGAATTCTATGTAGACAAACTACCTTCTTAATAAATCTGGACGAAAGAAGCGCTAGTTCTCCTAATTGAAACAAAATGAGCACTCTTGGTGAGTCTGTCCACATCAACCCAAATAGCCTCATTGCCTTTCTGACTTTTAGGAAATCCTTCCACAAAATCCATCGAAATATATTTCCACTTTCAATCCAGAATTTCTAAAGGTAATAGTAATCCAACAGGCTTCCCTTACTCAACTTTTATCTTTTGACATTTCAAACACCTAGCAACAGACTCAACTACGCTCCTCTTCATTCTATTCAAAAAATAATTCTCTTCATGTCCTTCTACATTTTATCTCCTCTGGGACGAATGGTCATCCTTAAGTGGTGACACTCCATAAGCACATTTCTCATCCAATCATCAATTATTGGGATATGAAGACATTTATCTCTTCTCAAACATCCCTTCTCATCAACTGAATACTTCACATAAGGAAAATGCTCTCCTTTTCTCAGTTTTCCCAAAGCCTCTACTAGCTTCTCATCTTTTACTTGCTCATGCCTTATACGATCCAACAAGACTAGTCTAATCTCCATAACTGATAGAAAACCTTTGATGGGTTCTGTTGATGGTTGGAGGTTAAAATTCGAGAGAAACACCAACTATCTTCATTCATATATAGCACCTAGGGTGGCGTGTCTCCGACTAAGGGCGTCGGCAACTACTTTCCCCTTTCCAAGGGTATATTGAATACTAATGTCAAAGTATGCTACATACTCCATCCAGCTATGTTGCCTAAGATTCAAATATTTAAAAAAAAAGGTATTTGAGTGATTTATGATCAGTGAATAACTCAAATCTTTCCCCCAACAGATAATGCCTCCACATCTTTAAGGCAAAAAAATGGCTACCAATTCTAAATCATACACTAGATACCTCTTCTAATGGTCCTTTAGTTTTCTACTAGTAGGCGACTACCTTACCTTCTTGCATAAGAACTGCCCCTAATCGCATGCCACATGCATCTGTGAAAATCATAAACGACTTAGTTCCATCTAGAATTGTAAGCACAGGTGCACTAGTCAGTGACTCCATAATCTTCTCAAATGCCTTGATGCATCTACCATCCTAAACAAAAACTAAATTCTTCATAGTGAATCGGATTAAAGGGGCTGCTATTTATGCAAATCTCTTGAAGAACTTCTTATAGTAGCCTGCCAACCCTAGAATACTTCTAACCTTCGATGCATTACTATGAGTCTTTCATCCTTGGACAGCTTCCACTTTACAAGGGTCCACTGCCAATCCTTGCTCCGAAACAATATGCCCAAGGAACCTAGTTTAATTTTCCAAAAGTGGAATTTAGAAAACTTGGCTTTGAGTTGGTTCCTTCTCAAGGTCTCCAATACCTCCCTGTGGTGGTCCTTATGCCCCTTGTCTTTGGAGAAAACCAAGATATCATCAAAAAACACCACGAAAAATTTAATAAGTTGCCCTCTAAATGCTCCACTCATCAAATCCACAAAGTATGCTGGGGCATTTATTAGTCCAAAAGGCATTACTTCCCACTCATAGAGCCAATCTGGAGTATGAACTGCGGTCTTCAGCTTGCTTTCCTCTGCAACCCTCAACTAATGGAATCCCATTGCTAATCCTATTGGGAAAAGATAGCCCTTACAAGTTGGTCTAACAAGTCATCTATTCTAAAGTGTACCTATTCTTCCTTGTCAACTTTTTCAACTACCTATAATGGATGTAAAGTTTCAAAGTATCGTCTGCCTTAGTAGTAAAAACAACAGGGGCTTCCCACTCAGAAGTACTCTTACAGATGAATTCTTTCTTTAATAGTTCTGAGATTTTCTTATCTAATTCCCTTCTTTCTTTAGGGCCATATGTTTCAAAGGAAGAACGATAGGTCTTGTGTCCTTCTCCAAATCGATTCATAACTCAATCTCCCTATGGGTGGGAGATTTGAGACCTCCTCGAAGACATCAAGAAATTCAAAAACTACAGGTACAAATGATGGCTCTCCATTGACTGATAGGTTTAGTGAGTATAAATGCCTTACTCATCTAAAGCTTTGGGTGTACAAAAAACTTCTAGATCACGACCTCCACAACTCTTTAATCGTACTGCCCTTTTGTCACGGTCAAGAATGGCTCCATAATATGACAACCAATCCATACCTAAGATAAGCCCATGCCCCTTAAAATTTGAAACGTACGTAGTACATATGAAATCAACGTTACATATGTTTAACACTAGGTATTTGCAAATAAGAGAAATATAAGTCGAACCCCTAATGGGATGGAAACCTCTATAGGCTGTTAACTATCTGATTTTGAAGTTTTAAGGAATTTACTGCAACCTTAGCTATAAAGGAATGTGATGCCCCTGAATCAAATCGGGTATGAATAGTAACCCCAAAAATAAGAGTTATATGCTTTAGAACTGCTTTCCTTAGTTTCTTAGTGGCTTACTGGTAATAGGGACGGCTCCAATGACATAGGCATGTCTACTTGATCCCTACTTAGCCATCTTGGGACATTGATTCTTGTGATGCCCTTTCTTGTGGCAGTTAAAGCACCTTCCTTCAAAGGCTTTCTTTTCCATACCCACTCTATAATCTTTAGCTTCATGACCCCTTCCTCTGGCATTTCTTACACATCCTTCTTAAACTTCCCGGTCGACTTTTTATTGGCCCAAAAGCTCCCCTTCTTATACCCTCCTTACTTTTGGGTCAGTGCAGACTTCTTCTCTCTTCCCTAATTTTCCTCATTGGCCACGTGTAGCATTTTCGTTTCTACCAACATCTCATACATGGCCCCTATAGGTACTTGGGTGAACAGCATACTCTTAGTGGGGAATTTAAGTCCTTCATAAATCTCCTGGCCTTTTTTATAGGTATGTCTATCAGGCTCATCCCGAATTTAGCCAAATTGGTAAAGTTAGCTATGTACTCCTTAAGGGTAGAATCTCCTTATCTCAACTAGATGAACGTTTCCAATTGTAATCTAACCTCTTCTTTAGACATGAATCTCATCTCAAATCGGTCCTTGAATTCATCTCAAGAGAATATCCTTCCTAGGTTCTCATAAGTCATAAAGTTCTACCAATTTAAGGGTCCTTCCCTGAGGTGCCAAGCTGCTATTCTTCTTAGTTGGTCATCCCAACCAAGCTCTCTAAATATCATATCATAGTTACCAATCCAAGCTTTAGCTTTCGAATATCCTTCAGTTCCATAGTATGTCTTTCCACCCATATTGAGAAAGTCCTTACACAACTTAGGAAAGTCAACAGGATGGGATGCTGCATCAGTGGGCTGGGCAATGGGTGCTACCGGTGCAACTGGAGGAAAGTCCTAAGATATTGTTTAAACCATTCGAACATTCCACTAATGGGTGGTCTTCCGCGGGTAGGGTTCCCTTGTTCAAAAGAAGATTGATTATAAGCCATATCAACTATCTATAGATTAAACCTTTGCTGACGATTTTCTAAGATAGTATTTACATGCTGAAAGAAAGAAAGGTTTCCTAGTGTACGTGCGTATGTTCAAGAAGAGAGAGGGGTTGTGTGTGTGTGTGTGTATAGTAAGAATTCTTTGAAAATTCTTTGTTAAAAACCTTTTTGAAAATAATAAACGTGCCTCTCATACGTATAGTTTTTCCCTGTTGATCGGGTAACCTATGCTCTGATACCAAATGTAACAACCCACTCTGGAACATACCTAAATTTTGACATAGAAAATGCTCATCGAAACTTAGATCCATTCTAAGGCAAGCTGTTGGTAGTAAAATGAAATAATATTGTAGAGCCATAACTAAATTTTCAGAACTCACAATAGATGGAACAAGATATAATAGTAAAGTGTACCCATTTATTTCAAACCATAAAAATGTCATAACACAAAATTCCAAAAAAAAACATAACATAATATCGGTTATAACAATTATCTAAATCCATGGGTACACATAAAAGCAAATAATAATAATAAATACTTCCACAAGCCAAGCTTCTCCATCTCTAAGCATCATCACTTCCATCATTCCATCCTTAACCTATGTTGTAATGAGGAGGGAGTCAGAACAACAAGTGTCTAGTGAATTAAAACATCGAGTCCTACCTTTTTAGTACTTGGGCAGTATATTTCAAAATAAGAATATATGTATGAACATAAAACCATTAAAAACATTTAATATTTCTTTACAAGGAAAGGAGGCAGGTCCAACCACTTAATACCTTCGATTCTTGAAGCAGGTATCTACAGCCTCATATCCCAATCATACGCCATAAATACCTAATAATGTAAGAGATGGTACTCAAGCCACTTAATACTTTTCATTAGAAATAAGCTAACTATGGTCATTTAAGACCTTAATAAGGCAGAACTCATCATTTAAGATCTATTTCCAAGGCGTGCTCCTCAACGGTACTATCTAGCTGACATCATATGGAATCTCTCATTGGCCACTTAATACTTCCAAGTGGAAAATATGCAGATCCTGGTTATTTAAGACCTTAATTAAGGTAAACTAATCATTTAAGACCTATTTCCAAAAGCGGACATCTATAGAGATACCACCTAATGTGTCCCCTTGGCCATTTAATACTTTATCTACGGAAAAGAGCCAGGTCTAACCACTTAATACCTCAAAACCCCCAAGCAGGCCCTTCATCCTATGACCCATACTCATAGTGATGTCTCATATTAGTTTGCTATTCGTAGGAACTAGTAGCTAGATTAGATGGGCAGATTTCCCCTACGGAATTCCTAACCAACCTCACATCATTACAAATATTTATCATAAGGATATCTGTAACAACCCAGAATTTCGGTAATTTGAATTGGAATATATAGTTGATTTTAAATGTTGAAATGTTAATTTTATAAGTTAAATAACTTTATTTTAATTATAGCGATTTATTTGATAATTAAATTGTTAAATTTAATATTTAGAATTGCTTAAATAAGTGAATCTTGAATTTAATATGAGTGAAAATGATTTTGAAAATTGATTTAAATTTTGTCCAAACAATAATGAAGATAATAAACTGTTAAATTTGATTTAAAATTGATTTAAAACCGATTTTGGAAACACTCGTTTTAATTAATGTGTAAATATTTCCTTTTGGGTATTGTCTCGAATTTTGACGAAACCAGTTTCATTGGATCCGTAAGAGTAATTTATTATACGCTGTCGAATTTCATGGCGATCGGACGCATTGTTTGGTCATGCGAGTTCGAAATGCATAGAATTTAATTAAAGAAATTTAATTAATATAATTCAATTTTAAAAAGCTAACTTCTTTATATGGTGGAATTGGCTCTGAATATATATTCCATTGTATCTGAAGTAGGGGTATAACATACATAACGCCAAGCGGCACGCTTCATTTGGAGTTCAAAATTTTCATGGATGAATAGTGCAGTGAAAATTTTCTATCAAAGGACATCAACTATCTTCATTTTCAAAACCTAGCTTCTAATTCCACAGCCTCCGTTAAAATTTAAAACCCATCATCCAACGGCCATGGCAAATTGGAGCCACCACAGGCCGAATTTGCCAACGACTTCAACTAAAAAATGTAAAGCTCTGCTATACGAAGCTAATCGACGGTTGGATCACCAAATAGATGCTCGAAGAGACCAAAATCGATCCATGTTTAGGTGCAACCGAGTGGAAATTTTGGGGTTCGCACACTTGGTGGCTGTTGGCGCAGTAAGGTGGAGGGCGGCACGAGGCGACGTGCGTCGATGGCGTGGTAGGCGAATGTGGTCGCACGCGATCGATTGAAGAAAATAAAAAACCAAAATAGAAAAAAGGATGCGGCCTAGGGATGGGTTGCATGCATGCATGAGGAGGGAAGAAAAGGGAAGGTTAAAGTTTAAATTTTATTTAATTAAGTTAGTTATAGTTTTTATTATCTCGTACCATCATAAAATTCATAACTTGTTCATACGAGGTCGGTTTTGAGCACGACAAGTTACGTTGCATTCGTATTACTATGTTGTGGAGTTTTATTGGATGGATTCAGTGCTAGTTGGAACTTTGGGTTATTAAATGATCGTTCAATTTAATTCAAACTAGAGCGCTTTGGTGATTTCTGGAATTTTTGTGAGTAAACTCACCTCTCTGGCCTACTTATATTTTTATATAAGTGTGGATAATTTTATTTACGTTGTTTGTAGCTTGTTTGGATGAAATACTATATTTATTTGTTGGTTTGGATATATACCCACCTATTGGAGTATATTAGACCCTATTATGTTCCAGTATATGAGCTAATAACCCTTTGTACACGAATCCCACCTCGAAGCAGTTGATTTTCATATTATTTGATTATATAATTGTATATAATGCAAGGCCTAGGTTGGAGGATCCAACAGGATTCCTCACACAGTTGATTTTACTTTTTATATATTTTCATATATGATGTGTTGGATGTCATATTTGATATTTTTCTTATTTACTGCTATGGTAGCACTATGCCATACTTTTAGTATTTTGAAATGCTATAAAATAGTGATTTTAAATTGAAATGATTTTCAAAGTGATTTTTGGAAGTATATATGGTTTATTAATTTTTAAATTATTGAAAGGAAGGAAGTTATTTTTTAATACATAAAAAGTATGATTTTTGGAATTTATAAACATATGGTTTTGTGAAATATTTTTAAATCAGGATTTTTGATTAATTATATAAACGATTTATGAAGGTGATATTTTATAATAAAGAAACAAATTTATAATTGAAATTTATAAATATAATGTAAATGGATTTGAAATTTATTTAGCACATGGATTTATAAATGAATTTTATAAATAAATTAGATTTATAAAAATAGGGATTTATACATGGTTTTTGATAGTAAATGAGTTTTTATAAAAGAATGATTTAAAAATAGAATTTATAAATAAGAAAATTTTATAAAATAGAAGTTTCATAAAATAGAAAGGAGATTTACAAAAATAGTTTTATAAATATGAAAATGATTTATGTTGGGATTTAAAAAGGATTTTATATAAGGAAATACATTCAAGTTTTGAAAAGTTAAATAATCTTTTAAAATGAATGTTTTGAAAGTAAAATTTTGATGGAGTTAATAGTTTTAGCAAGTAATTTATCTTTTTAAAATGAAGTTTTGGAAGTAGTAATTCCAAATGGAATTTAATAGTTGGAAAAATGATCCAAATGTGATATGTATCAAAAACATAGATTTCAACATTTATTTTTATAATAGACGTTTTAGGGGAAGTAAGGAGGGCATGGACTATAACATTATTATTATGGTAAATGATTTCTGAAAGGAAATGTGTTATATAGTATATGATATATATATATATATATATATATATATATATATGTATGTATGTATGTATATGTATGTATGTATATAAAGTCAAATCCCTATACTAGTGTTTTTGGGTTGTCGTAACGATGTTTTACGTAACATTCCTTTTGACCCAATAAATTGTGCTTTGACCTTCCATTGTAAAATATATGAATCAGTTCTTATGATCGTACTATAGGCTTAGTGGTATAGGAGAATTTCTTCTTATGCTTAACACATGTATAGAGGCGTATGACCTCTGGAGTTGTACGGTTATAGAAACCTACTTGGCATGTTTCCAAAATGGTAGTGTTATTAAATATGCTTATACCGTTGATATAAGTATATGGAAATTTTTTCCAATATCGAAGGATTGAAATGGTTTTGAGGATATTTTTTTTAATGATAATTGAGGTAAATATTTGGAAATTGATTTAATTAATAAAAGATTAATTAAAGGGGCAGTGACTGCTTATGTGCTAGATATTGTTTGTTTCTTTGATAGTTAAATAACCGACTATTAAACTTGACCATTTTTGTTCATTGACTTGAGGTGGGAAATGATTAGTCATGCACTTAGCACGAAGCTGATTGATTAGGCTTGATTATCATTTGGATTAAGAATATCGATTCGAGTAATGCGGAGTGTTAATGGTACTCCAATCAATAGGGATTCCTTCTTGGCCAAAGGATACAAGTTAAGAGTTGGAAATCGTGATAAGTACATGAAACTTGGTTTCTGTATGAGGTTAAGGGCGTCTTTATCGTTGTTGGTCCGGAGAGACCATAGTTGGATTTATTAGAGAACCACTTCGGCCAATGTGTGCGTTTGAAAGTGCAGGTATATGATGATGATTTTGAAGACATTGATCTTCATGATGCAGGGTACTTGCCATAGTCCCTCGTAGTGACATTTACCATATCATATTTTTATGGCGGCAGTAGTGCTTCGTTATGAAAATCTCCGATATGCAAGAACTTCTCGCTACTAATCCTAGGGGTCATTCCTGACAGGATGTGGTAGTAGAGTGACTTTGGTTTGTCCTGTTCCTGGGCAACTTGTATGGCTTGACATTGATTTCTAATCACATTGATTGGTTTCTATGAACGTATTATTTGTCGGAGAGGGGAACTTCTCTTAACTTAACACCCTTTCCTATGACGTACGTGCTCGGGAGTTATACATTTGTAGAAATCAGTTATGTGATTATTGAAATGGCAATGTGGCATTCAGAGTGGAATGTGCTATGTGAAAGGTAATTGTTATCTTGAGCATCATCACTCAAAAATGACAGAAATTGTGTAAAAGCAGCAGGGTTGCTTCTATGAGGATATGGTCATCACCTTTCTAGATTACTCTCTATACGTCATGTATGTTGTGTATGCTGTGGCCACGGATAGGTCAGGAACGATCGGTATGATGCCATATTCAGTACTATCCAGTTAAAGGGTAGACTGTTTGTGTGTTGGTTTAGGCGTTCAATATTTGAACCCTAGGTACATTTTTCTAGAGATGTAATATCGGAAGGTAGTCCCTTACCTTATCGTTTGTATAGATTCCATTCTCCAATACATGCCCGCTATTTTGTTTGTAGAACCCGCTTTATAGCTAGTATGCTGGAATTTAATAATGTAACAATTTCGGCTACGATTAGTATTATTTGTATACTAGACACTAGTATAATATCAGATAATTTGACATGTAATGTTTTAGTTACCGTAAGGTAAAAACATATCCATGGTTGTGTGTGGCATGGTCTTACGAGATACCTTTGTTTTGATAAAGAAAAGTTTTGATAACTTTAAAATAAATTTAAAATGTGTTTTCTCACGCTAGTTTACCAGATTGATTCGGGCATTCTTCGTAAGGCATAAAAAACTTATGTATGTATACTAAATATTACATAGATTGTGCTTTGAAGCTTCAACAGACGAGATGGATGTTTTCAGATCGTAATCCACATATAAGTTCATTTTCTACTGCGTTGTTGTTTAAATAAACAATTATCGGCATTTATGAGGACATGTCATTATAACTGTCTAGTCTGATGATTGTGATTTTATTGTTGTACTCTGATTGATGTATGTATATTAAAGATTATGATTTCTCTTTTGTAAAGATCATTTATACTATATTATATGTTGTTCCGCTGCGATTGTGAGATTCTGCATTGTTTTTAGTTTTCTTTTCTCTTCTTCTTCTATTCTTTTCTTCTTTCTTATTTCTTTCACATAGTGATTAGTCTTTTCGGCACTTGAATTTGCATTACGTAAATACCAAGGTTGTATTAGTGTTGATTTTCGAGGGTCGAAAATTCTGGTTCATTACACGTGGTATCAAAGATTAGGATTGTGTGAACACCTAGGATTTGGTGGGTGCTCATTATAGATAGGGTTAGTAATGCCCTACAATTAATTTGAGTGTGAGTGTTTGTGTGTGTGTATATGAGCGCGTATTTGTTAGTGATTATAAAATGTTTTATATTGTGTTAATTTAACTGTTGAGTGGCTTATGAATTCTAGTCGATATGTGGGATGCCATGTTATCGATAGGGGTTTCTAAATGCTTAAACAAGGCAAACCAACACAATTTGCTTTGAAATTAGGTAAATAAAACAATTTTACCTTGATTATATTTTATATATAAAGAAATAATTTTTCAAAAATTATTATGGTTATATATGGTGTGTTTGGTTGTTTGTGAATGATAATATTTGATTATTATGATTTGTTTTTTGTTGTCTGTGTTCTAACAAAAGTTGTTATTATTATAGTGTAAATGTGACGACCCGACTTTCAACGTCCAGAAAGTCGCATCATCTTTAAGAAAGAAAGGGATAGAAAAGAGAAAAGAAAGAAGAGAAAGAAGAAACAATATCAGAATTTCAACAACGGAATGAATAAATTATATTAATGACATAAGTATTACATAGTATCGTATACAACATCTATCAGAGTTACACAGCATATACATCACATACTAGACAGTTATAAACACCTGTCTAGTTATTACAACTCAATAAAATACAAAGAAACCACTCAGAGATACCAACACAGCGGAACACTATATAACTACAACGCAGAAGACTCCTGCTCCATTGCTCCTCCATAATTCGTCAAAGCTAACCTGAATCCCTTGGCTACTCATAAAAAATTTGAGTACCCAAGAGTTTAAGAAAAATAGAAATAAAATCCGGGTCAGACATGGGTCTGGTGTGAGTAACAGGTTAAGGTTGCTTAACTTTGAAAAACCTTTGAAAACAAAAGATATCACGTAAGACTTCCCACACATAAACATGGAAAAGTTTTTACCTTACGCTAACCAAAACATTTGATAGGAAATCCAGTGATATTATAATCGGTCTAGGTTTTCAAGTTTGTTACATTTATTAAATTCCAGCTACTTGCCACAAAAGTGGGTAATACAATCAAATCCGATGGCACTTATTGGATTTTGGATTCCATACAATGGCAGGGCTATCGGGATACCTTCCATCATAGTACGTGGCCTAGATCAACGTACCAAGGATTACTCCCAATCCTCTGCAACACAAAGCCAGAACCATTCCTTACTGAACAGTTTCGAACAAAACCACCCCGCATTTGTGATCAACAACCGCACCACACAGCAGAAATAAAAGGGACATCTAGACAGGGGTAAATCTCGTCCTACTTGGGCATGACCCACTTAGCCTTGCTGCACCTCCCATGTTTTAGCCATTCCCGGTTGATGAGGCTTGAGGCTACGATTACCTTTATAGAACACATCTATCTTAGAATGCTCATCGTTCACCTGCCGATGTTCTGAAAGCATTTAATCCATACAAGTTCATTCCGAGTTTGAACGAAACCGAAGGCATTATCTCGTTACACTCATTTTGGAATCACCCTCAGAGTTAACGACGATAACCCTTGCACTCTGAATCTTCATCTTCACTTTGGATTCACGACCTATCGTTAATTTGGATCGATGTGGTTTTCGAATATCAAAATATGGAAACCCGATCTCGATCTCATCGAATCCAAAACGTATCTTTTAAGGCCAAGTTGTTTTAAAATTTTAAAACAATTCAATTATATCATCTATATACATACAGATAGATAATTCACAGATTCACAATAGATAATCAACATTATCATCACAACAGATAATTCATATCATCATTATAAACAGATAGTCCATATGATCATCCCAATGCAACCAAACATCCATATCACACAACATTACTTATCTCATAGCTGAGATTTCAAACCATTCAAGGCAATCAATGTTATATGATTTACTTAATCACATCATCTATAATTAATTTAAAATGAATTAAATTAATTACTTCCATCTTTGACTAATTTAAAATGAATTAAATCAATTACTTCATCTCTAATTAATTTAAAATAAATTAAATTAATTACTTCATCATTTTAAATCTTGCTTACTTAACCATTAATTGATTACAAATCAAAACATCCTCTAATTAATCACCTTAATTAATCACTCTTGATTAATTATCCTTTAATTACATTCAAGTAATTATCTTTTAATTAATTTCACAAATTAATTATTCTTAACCACTTATAGTAATTAACCTATAATTACTTCCTTAATTAACTATAATTAATTATACTAATCTTTAGTTAATTAATTACCCTCAAATTACTTATCATTGATTAATTAATCTTAATTAATAAACCCTTAATTACACCATTAATTATATTAATTAATGATTCCTAATAATATTTTAATTAATTACTTTATCTAAATTAATTAAATTAAGTAATTAATCTTAATTAAACTATAATTATTAATCCCTTTTGATTAACCACATTCAATAATTAACTACCCTTAATTACTTCATTAAATAAATTAATTACTCCTTAGTTAATTATCTTTAATTAATCCCTTTATTAAATACTAAGTAATTTAATCCAAATTACTTCCATTATTAAATCATCTTCCACTAATTACATCCAATAATTATCAATTAATTACTTCACTAAGTAATTACACTCCATTAATTACATAAAGTAATTATTATCAAAGCATACAGTGTTTAAATTAATTAAACTTAATTAATTACCTAAACTAATCACATTAAACTCAATTAATTACATTAAGTAATTAATTCATTAATTACTTCTATTAAGTAATTAAACTTAACAATTTCACAAGTGATTATTATTAATCAATTAATCTAATTAATTATTAAAATTAATCACATTAATTAATTATTCAAGTTAATGACCTTCATTAACTACTAATAATTCTCTAATTACATCCCTTAAGTAATTAAACTTGCTTTTATCATTATTAATTTCAAATTAATTAATCTTTAATAATCCATTAATTAGTCCTAATTATTTAATTAATTAAGTTTTAATTGTAATTTAATAATTTTTAATTACCTGATTAATTTATCTTTAATTATTAATTAGTATCCTAATTAATAACCCTTAATTACAAATTAATTACCCTTAATTAATTAATCTTCAGCCTTAATTAATTAATTTAAAAACTCTTATTTACTTAATTAATCATCCATATCATTCATTAATTAAATAATTAATTATCCATTTTAACTAACTTAATACTTTAATGAATTACAAATCATTAAATCCTAATTAACTTTAAGAAAAAAAACATTTTTACTTAATCAAAGCATTTAAAAACAATTTGCTTTCAAATTTACTTTAAATTTCATTTTAAATTTAAGATTTAAAATGAACACAAATTTAACTTAAACAAAATTAAAAAAAAACAGTTCAAAAACCTTTTTATCTCACAAGTTAAAGAAATATTCATTTTATAAAGAAGTTTAAAAGAATTTAAAACCCAATTCATTTTTAAATTCAAATCAATTAAAAAATACACTTTAACAAACAAGATTGTTTAAATCATTTTAAATTTTGAAAACTTTCATTTATTTCAAAACTGAATACATATCAAATTCTTATTCCAGATTACTTAGATTCAAAAACTTACTTACATTTAAACTTCATTTAAATTTCAAATCTTTTAACCATTTTTTTTAAAGTAGTTAAACAATTTAAATTTAAAACTTTATTTTATTTTAAAAACTGAAATTCAAACCCAAATTCCAGATTTTAAAACTTAGATTTAAACTTATTTTAAATCTCTATTTAACAATTTAAACTTTTCAATTTAATTTCAAACCAAATGTACTTTAACACTAAAAAGTTGTTAAAACCAAATTTAAATTTCAAAATTTAAATCATTTCAAAACTAAGATTCAAACTACTTGAATTCAGATTCAAACTTAGGTTTTGAAACTTAGTTTAAATTTTTGCTTACATTTTAAACTTTACTTTTAAATTTAAAAACAGAACATGCTTCTGTTTTCTTTTTTTAAAACCTGCTACAAAACAATAGACTCGAGACAAAACCTAAGTGACTTCATGTCCAAGCCTAAACTGCTTCGAGTTAATCACTCGAATCACTCGAGAATCACTCGAGTATGCTACACCTGCTTCAATCCCAAACCCCATCAGATAACATCATCAGAACAAAGTGCACCGTGCACATGCACGGTGACTTTGATCGCCTACGATCAACATCTACTATCATCTCACAACGGCAAGCAACTCCTCATCTTACCTCGATCATCAGATCGCTCACAATCAACTTGAATTTAAATTCGAGTTCAAAAACCAAACCTGGAACAGGCAGTAACCTCTACATCCAAAACTTGTCAACGCCTCACCTTTGAAGCTCTGACCACCGTTACCTTTGAAACTCCGGCGAAGTCCTCGTCAATCCACCAACTTCCAGTACCCAAGTCCTCGTTGCACTCGATCCACTGAGGAACTCGAACCAAAACAAAAACTCAAACCCATAAAAACTAGGGTTCCACACTCAATTAATCAATCTCTGCCGCCACCATGATCCGACCAACTTCCTGGTATTTTTCCTTTTATCTCCGATCATCACTGCATCACTCCAGAAAATCCTAACCCTCCAGACCACATAGATCACCAGAATCTTCCCAATGACCAATTTCTGGTTAAACCAGAAATGCACCTTCCACCTTAATCTAAAAATTAGGATTTTAGTTTTAAAAATCATCATTTTGGATCAGATTTCAAATCCTAAACCTGGAACATTTAATTATGATATTTAAATTTACTCTTATCTTTGTCTTACTCTGTTGTTTTTGATTTCCAGTGAGCTTCTAAATTTATTTTTACTTAAATCAAATTTTAAAATTTACTTTATGATGAAATAACCAACTTTGGTTTAAAACTTAAATCTTAACAAAGCCTAGATCAAAAGGGAATCAATTTTGTTTAAATTTTTAGTTTTGAAACTATAAACAATCAATTTACAGATAAAACAGTCAAGCACACATTCATACAATCACATATATACAGAAATGCACCAAATATATCCATACTTCATATTCTAATTTCAGAGATAAACATGTAACCATTTCATATATTTAAATTTTAAAAATTGATGTTACTCACCTTAAAAAGAAGACAGAGCACTAATGTTTTGATTTGAAAACAGCTTTTGTTTTTTATTTTAAAATCTGAGTTGCTGTGACGCTTTGAAAACTAAATTAGAACTGCATGCATGTTGGTAGCTTGATTTCCAGATTTTGAAGAAATGAATGCAGGCTTTTGTTTGGAAATGTGCAGGTTAGCTTCAGATTGTTGCATGTGCTTCCAGATTGAATAAAATGCAGACTTGCATGATTTGTTTTGAAAATGCTTTGCATTTTGAAAATGTGTTACAGGGAATGATTTGCATGTTTGAAGATGGTTATAGGGTAAATGGTTTACAGGGATTTTAAGTTTTGAAGAGTGATTACTGATTTTTATCTGAAATGAGGATTGCTTTGAAAATAAGTTTACAGGGAATGACATGCATTTTGATATGGAAAGATTACATATTTTGAAGGAAAATGGTTTTTGATCCTCAAATTTTCTTTTGATTTGAGGATTGTTTTAAAGTAATAAGTTTTCAGCTGAAAAAAATTCTTTACTATGAAATGAAAATGAGCAAAAGAAAAGGGAAAGGAAGAAGGCAAGTGTTTATAAACTAAATTCATGATTTATTAAAAATCAAAGAAAAATAAAAATACAATTTGACACTTGTCTTAAATATTAACACTTGTTAATTTCCTTGTTTATTCACTTAACACATGTTATTAGAAGCCTTAGGAAAACAACACACGTTCTTTAAGTAATTTAGTATTTATTTTAAATGTAAATAAAAACTTTTTAACTTAATTAATTTGTTTGTAAAATACTTAGTTATATATATAGCTAATTTTAAAGAAATAAAACCAAGTATAATTATAAATAAAAACAATACACATATCTATTATTTGAAAATAACATTTTGATCGTTTCAAATAAATATATAAAGGAGGTTATAAATTACTTATTATTTAAATGAATAAATGTTTCATTTATTGGTTGTATTTTAAATTTTTATATCTAATTTACAAATCATATTTGTTAATCAATATTTTAAAAAGAATGTTAAACAAATCTTATTATTAATCTTATTTCAACTTTAAGCTAAAATCCTTTTTAAATAATTAAACATTTATTTTATGTATTTAAAATCATATAGTTATTTATAAAATAGCTTTGAAAAGCTTAATAAAAAATATTAGAATTAGAAAATACCTTATTAATTAAATTTAAAACAAAGTTCATATATTGACAATACATACATACATACATACATACATACATACATATATATATATATATATATATATATATAGTTAGCACCAAAATTGGTCACTAACACCCTTAGAAAGATTGTGTAGAGAGATTAATGAAGAAAGTAAATTAAAATAGAGAAGAGAACATAAATTTAAATGCAGAATGTGTCTCGCCTTGTCCATCGAGCTTCCTCCCTCCTTATGAACTGATGAGCTTTCGAATAAAAACGTTCCAGCGTAGCTGGGGGCTTCCCCGCCAACCAATCTCCAAACTCAGAATCCGAATCCACTCCACGCATTACTACCATCAGAATCGCGTGGTCGTTAGGATTGCTCACCTCGGTAGCAGCGACATGAAACCTTTGCAAGTATGCTTTTAATGACTCTCCTGGATCTTAGATTACGCTTGATAGGGACATCACGTCCTTCGGGGGAGTGGTGTGTATCCTAAATTGTTCTATGAATTTTGTTGCTAATTCATCAAAGCTGGATATAGATCGAGGTGGGAGTCGAGTAAATCACATGGTGGCAATACCAGACAAAGTGATTGGGAAGCACCTACACTTGGTCGCATCATTGGCTCTTGTAGAATCCATCATCCATCCATACCTCATCACGTGTTTTATGGGGTCAGTCTTCCCCTCATAGGTTGGGATAGTCGGCATATTGAACTTCTTGGGGTACTCAGCCTGTAGGATACCATCCGTAAAGGGGGTATGGCTTCTGGTCACTCCCCAATCTTCATTGGTCAAGCCTTGGTTTTCTCTCATCAACTGCCTGACCATAGCTGTTATGTCCGGAGTTTGTATGGAGGATGGAAGGTTGGATTCCATTCCACGGAACCGTGCGGGTTGATGTCCCGCCTGATTTGGGTCTTGGAGATTCGGGCGTCCGGTCTCTTCATGGGCTTGATTTCGAGTAGATCGATCATTGGCACCCGCTTGTGCATCTTTATCCTTACGGCGTCTACGCCTAGGAGGTTCATCAGCTGAAGTCGAATTACCATCTTCAGAGTAAGGATGGGGCTACCTCCAGCATTTTGATGCTGCTGCTGAGTAAGCTGAGTTATGAGGTTGGCGTTGGCTTGCATTTGCTCAACAAGTTGCCTTCTACTTTCCTTAAGCTCTCTTATCAAGTCATTGAACTCTGCTCGGGAAACAAATTCCGCTTGGTTTTGGTTGGAGGGCCCTACGCCTCGAATCGCTTGCTGATTGCTAGTTCCCAGTTGTTGCACGCTAACAGACTCGTGGGCATCTGCATTTTGAGAAGCTGATCTAGTTCATGGTCTTCCCATGGTAGAGTTGTTGGTTGTAACTCTGAGTAGAATCAACAGATGCCTTATAAATGATTATGGATCTCCTTCGGGGGATTTGTGCAATCCAGTAGCTGCAAAGTAGATCCTAATAGCCTGAGTTCAACTCTCAGTGAAAGCACCAAAATGTTAGCACCAAAATTGGTCAGTAACACACTTAGAAAGATTGTGTAGAGAGATTAATGGAGAACGTAAATTAAAACAGAGAAGAGAACATAAATTTAAATGCAGAGAACAAGAACACCAAATTTATAGTGGTTCGGCGTAACTGCCTGCATCCACTTTGAAGTTGATTTCCATTGATTTCCTCGATGGGTGATTACAGATACAATCCGTTTTTAGTTACTAGAATACAATTACAAAGTAAAAGAAATAAGTCTGGAATGAGTCTTGAAAATGGCAGAGTCTCCCCGGTGTTCTCTAAAATCTCGTCCATTTTTCTGTGCCTCTGCCCCTCTATTTATAGGCGAAGGTGGGTTGGACTTCCCTGGTGGGCCTGGTAGTTGAATATTTTGGTCCAAATAGTGTTAGCTCTGCGCGCCGAATCAGGGAGGCCGAACGGTAAGATGCCGAGCCAAGGCATTTGTGTCGAATGGTCTAGGATCGCCGAACGTACCATGCCGAACCAAGCTGGAATGCCGAACGATCTAGGATCGTCGAACATACCATGCCGAACCAAGCTCGAATGCCGAACGATCCAGGATCGCCGAACGATGTCTTTGGCCGAATGTACTCGGGAGGCCAAGCAATCTTTAGTCGCCGAATGATCTTACACCGAGCATTCCTCTTTGGTCGAACGGTATTCAATACCGAACGTTCCTCGATGCCGAGTGCTCCTAGATGTCGAGCGCTATCCCCTGCCGAACGATGTGATGCCGAACACCCTGAATGCCGGATAGGGCATTCATGCCGAATGACCTTAACATGCCGACATTCTTTTAAGCCGAGCGCTATCCCCTGCCGAACGATGTGATGCCGAACACCCTGAATGCCGGATGGGGCATTCATGCCGAACGACCTTAACATGCCGAACGTTCTTTTATGTCGAGCGTCTTTTCTTGTGCCGAGCACCCTAATGCTGACTGCCTAGTTGCCTGGTCAAACTTCCAGGTAACACTTTGCCCCCCAAAGTACATCATGTGATCGAACACAATGTGCTTTGAACTATGAGTTGGTGTAATGCCGAGGCCAAACAATACTCAAATGCCGAACAAGATGACCGATGCCAAACGTATTTTGTGCTTTGACCAGTTCTACCGGTCAGAGTCCTTTCGACTTCCTCTCTTCTCCTATAAAACGTGGTACTCTACTTCTTCTTCTCGTTTTCACCTCTTACCTGGGATTTTCCGAGAGCATGCAACTTATCTCCTTTAAGTTTTACTCATCTCTTTTATTCCTCGAATCCAGCACGTCCTTCCTACAATTCCTTCCCAAGCTCCCATCATTCCTCTTGGTAAGAAGCTTTCGTACGTTTTCATTTAAAATCACAATCTGTAGTTAGACCCGAGTTCGCGTACCCTCCACAGATGATGTAGGAGATACGGTGATGAGGGAGACGAGATGGGTCTTGATCGTGCCCTGAGGCTGGGACTTGGTTTGACCTTAGGTGATTCCGAGGCGAGTGGAACGGAGAGGAGAAAAGTGGATGGTAGAGGCGCTCGAAGGTGGGAGTTAGTTGGAGATGCGTGTCATTAGAGGTAAGACCTAGTGGTATGGATCGGCCTTGCAATGGTTCGGCATGATCTCCCCATGCCGAACGAGGTTGAAGAGGAAAAATCGAAGGGAAGTGGGGAAAGGACAGGATGCCAATCGATATTTTGGCCGAACAGTATTTTAGCCGAACACTATTCAGCGAACAGTATTTTACCCGAACACTATTAAAGCCGAACAACAGTTCGGCCGAGCAATGGTCTGGCCGGACAAGATATAGGCCGATCGATAGTACTGACGACTGATATTATGGCCGAATGATAGCTTGCCCATTTGTCAGTTAAGCCGAACAACCACTAGACCGAACGATCATGAATGCCGACCCATATTCTATCGGCTGAGCACAACTTAAGCCGAATGATATTTAGCCGAACAACATATAAATGTTGAACTAAAACATGCCGAACGGTCGTAAAGCAAGAACAATGACTCTAACATTCTAGCATATCGAACCGACTTGGACTAATAACCTTCTATTTTCAGTAGCTATAAATCTGAACTTTACTTGACGTAATCAGATAACTTCCTCTAACGTTCCCTGAACTTGAAACTGTAATCGCCATAAGGAAGGCTTTTGGATACGGTCAACGATGACGGTCTTCGAAGGCGAAGATTTTTAAGCTTATTTTTTATATCAGTAACCTTGCGACTCTCGAATTTCCAATGCTTATACACGATTGGTTGCATTAGTTCACACACCACGTGGGGGGAATATTCGTGTTGTTAATTCTAACGTCGATCATTTTTCAAGTATAGTTCACACAGGTGTTTTGTCAGATCCGCTATTTATTGAAGATATCTAAAAGGTCCAGTTCCGCCATAGTCTCGGACAGACCCGGGCCGTCTTCCAAACAAGGGGACGTAGACACTTCTAACCCGTCGACCTCCCCCGCTCATAATTTAGCTCCTGATGCCCTGGAGTCATCTATTCTCTTAGATAATCCTATCGATTCACAGGCTTCGAAGATTAACGTAGTCGCCCTTTGGCGATTATGCTCTATCCACGGCATTCCTTTTGCCGATGTGTTGGTCCCATCGAGGCATGATCGTCCACACCTGCCCCCAGTTGGATACACCGCCTGTAATTAGTTTATGTGCTGGGTGGGTAGCGTGCCTCCATTCAATTTATTTCTTCGGGACGTGTTGCAATACATAGACGTCGCCCCGTCGCAGCTGCACCCAAACGGTCATATGTTCATTTATGGGACCTACCTCCTTTTCATGGCTGTCTTCTCCAGGCCTCCAACTCCTGGAGACATCAGATACATTTATATGATCAAGAAGCGGAGAGATAGCCCCTCCTTCGTGTTCCTCGAGCTGCACCACAAGTGCCAAATTTTAACCGGAGCATGGAGCAAGTTTTCCCTGTACAAACAGGAATGGTTCTACGTGCGCTGCCCTCCTGGTTTCGCGAGGAGATGGGTTGAAGGAAGTAAGTCTTCTTCTTGGAGCGATGCTCATGTTTTGGTCGAGGCGATGCTTTTTCTAACTCTTGTTTCATTTTTTTCCAGATATCAATCCATGTCCTGAGGGCCGCGGCTATTCTGAGGCTGTTGAGGCTATTACAGCTCTTCCCGTCGAGGAACGAGACATCCGAACCTTCATTTCAAATGAGTCACTGTCAAGGTTCGGGTTGTTAGCAGAAGGTCGTCGGGTGAGCCTTCCTGAGGGCGTCTCCATCCCCAAGCCGCATCCGATAAAGGGAAGAAGTTGGTTGAATCGTCGTCACGCCACACCCCCGGTGCACAGGAGGAGGGGAAGATTAAAGAGGGCGAGGCTCCTAAAACACAAGGTGAGAATGTGGGTGTTACTCAGTATCCGCCGGTCGAAGTGCATGATATTGAAACGTCATCTTCCCCTTTAAAGGGGAAAAAGATGTTGACATATAAGATTAGAAAGGAGACGGTTGGCGGAACTTCCAAAGTTACGCTCATCCCGGCAGAGAAGGAGGCTTCTTCACAGCACGTTGAACGTTCGCTAAAGGGCCTTTCGAACCTCTCCATTCCGGAAGATCTGCTCAACTATGATTTCAATGATCCAGAGGTATTCAAGTTTCACTTGCCCGTTAGAGGCGATGCAGGCACCTTATCCCACAGCCAAGGAGAGAAAATTCCTATTAGCAAAACGACTGGTCCGTCGGGGTAACACACTAGGACACACACACACAAAACACTCGTACTTCCATTTGCACTTGGTTTTCGTTGTCACACTATCTCTTTGCTAATTCGCTGTTATTTGAATTCTGTGCAGGTGACATGGGGCGCTCACATGGATTCGATCATCTTCGCGGTTCATCCATTTTTCATCAACCAGGATGGGATTCGGGTTCCGAAAGACGTCGAGATGGGGATGGCGATGGCGACAAAGACTATCATTTCGGGACTCCTCATCTCGGAGGAAAACTTACAATCAGCCAAAGCACCACCAGGATACTTCGTCTCACATGGAGCACAGCAAAGACAAGCACGACCATAAGAGGTCGCAACCCGACGCTCCCTGGGACCAGCACTCTGACTCCTCTTCTACTCGACAGTTCCGAGGTTCTCACCGGAGGGGCAAACTTTCAAAGCCGTCACCCACTGCTCCTGCGACAGACCCAGCAGTTTCAGAGAAGCTGGCCGAGCTTAAAGACAAATTTCCGAGAATCTGCTTCGATGGCCTAAAATTCCTTCCGGCGATTCATCCTATTCCCGGTCATGTTAAACAGAGCGCCCTTGCCTGTACGAATGACAACTATGTTCAACATGACGCATTTGTTCACCTAGCTGAGAAACTTTCTGAAGTCTCTGTGGAGAGCCAGCATGAGATAGACCGTTTGAAGCTTGAGGCTATCCACGATATAAATATCATTAAGGCACAAGACGAAGAAATCGCCACTTATAAGTCTAAACTCGAGGTCGCCCATTGGAGTGCCAGGGATACTGCTGAGAACGTTACTCTCTTGGAATCAACTCATAAGAAAAAGCTTGACGAGGCAGTTCAACGATGTGGGGCTTTGTCCATGGAGAAGAACTCCGTTCAAAAGGAGAGGGATGCGTTCAGCACCCGAGTCAAGGAACTTGAGAAGCTTCTCCGCAGAGAGAAAGAGGAGAAAATGGCTGCCCAAGAAGAGTCACAGCGATACTGTGACGAGATTGTCGCCACCCGACTTTTAAAAGAACAACTAGAGGGCGAGCTTTCCAGTGTTGAGATGTTAAAGAGCGAGGCCCATGAAGAGGGAAAGAAGACGGCGTTGACGGACATTGATTCCCGTCTTGAGGCAGCCAGGGAAGAAGGTAGAGAAGAGATCAAAACTTCATTCGACCCACTCATTGTCGAATTCAACGCCCGCGTGCTCATGCACCGTGACTTAACTTTTTTGGGCGATGGCTATCTTGAATCATTGCTCGAGGCGTGGGAAACCTTAATTCAGATTAGGAAGGCTGAGCGCGGTGTCGAGGGGGTTGATGAGGGGGATTTGATAAAAGAATTTCTGAAGGGAATGAGCCTTCAAACCTATTAGCGGCCAAGGCCCTTTACTGCAAAGGCTCCCCCTTGAGGAAAGGGAAAGAAGTTGTCGTCGGTCCATCCGGGGCTGAGTCTCCTGTTCACGTGCCTTCCCTGCCGGCCGGTCGGCCGATACTCGATCCTTTTGAGCAGCACATTGGCTATGATCCGGAAGCCCTCGGCCTAGGCATTCATGTTTTGTCTCCTATCCCGGAGGGCGAAACCCCTTTGACGGCAGAGAGTTTTCCAGGGCCTGGTAGATAACCTTTCACTTTGAGATTTCGAAAGTCGTCATTTTTTGTGAAGTACTATTGCATTCTAATGCTCATCTTTTCTGATTTTGTGCAGGTCGTTCCGATCCCGATCCCACTCCGAGGAGCGATGTCACCAAGGAGGTGGAAAAGACTGGTGGGGTTGCTCATGCTGGTGAAGTTCCTGGGCCAGATGCTCAAGTGATCGAGGCGCTTGATGAAGGCAAGTCCGATTCCTCCTCTGGGAGTTATGAAGTAGAAGTCACAGGCGCCTTTGAGCATACATCTGAATTGAGCATGAAGGAGCGGCTCGAGAAAGAGAAAAGAGATACAGCCAAGGTCAAGGTTGAGCCACGTGAAGTGGACCTGGACGATCCCTTGAACAAGCCATTGAAGGTCATCCTTCCTGGCAGGTCCAAGCCCTTGGATGTTTCCCCTACCTCTTCAGCTGTTACTCCTCCATCAAGGAAAGGTTCCAAGGGTAAACGCTCTGGGGAAGAGTCATCCGGGAAGAAGTCGAATAAGCACAAGAAATGACTACTGTCCTCGTTCAACGAGAGTCAATTTAAGTCGTATAATAATTTTTTGTAATTTTGGTAGATAGACTGTTGACTCCGAATTTTGGAGTACCTGTAGCAGAAAACTTTTCCTGAACAGAGTTTAGTTTCCTTTTCTGTCTTTTCAAAAGATTCTTATTATTCAGTTTTCTTTGTGATTGTGATTCGAGTCCATGTTGTTGTGTGTAACATAGACTTCTTGGTTTGTCTTCACACTTCCCGTTGATTCTCTGAGAGTAATTCGTTTTCCTCCCATGCTTTAAGCACTTAGAACATTTTTTAATCTGTACAACGGGAACTTAGAATATTCCAGTCCGTATTTTGGGGACTTGGAGAATTTAAGTCATTTATACTCGAGTCCGCGCTCCGGGGATATAGAGTACTCCAGTCTGCACTCCGAGGACTTGGAGATTTTTATTTGTTTATACTCGAGTCCACGCTCCGGGGATATATAGTACTCCAGTCCGCACTCCGAGGAGTTGGAGATTTTTATTCGTTTATACTCGAGTCCACGCTCCGAGGACTTAGAGTACTCCAGTCCGCACTCTGGGGACTTGGAGATTTTTATTCGTTTATACTCGAGTCCGTGCTCCGGGGACATAGAGTACTCCAGTCCGCGCTCCGGGGACTTGGAGATTTTTAGTCGTTTATACTCGAGTCCGCGCTCCGGGGGATTAGAGTACTCTAGTCCGCACTCCGGGGACTTGGAGATTTTTATTCGTTTATAATCGAGTCCGTTCTCCGGGGACATAGAGTACTCCAGTCCGCAATCCGGGGACTTAGAGATTTTTATTCGTTTATACTCGAGCCCGCGCTCCGGGGACTTAGAGTACTCCATTCTGCACTCCGAGGACTTGGAGATTTTTATTCGTTTATACTCGAGTCCGCGCTCCGGGGGCTTAGAGTACTCCAGTCCGCACTCCGGGGACTTGGAGATTTTTATTCGTTTATACTCGAGTCCGCGCTCCAGGGGCTTAGAGTACTCCAGTCCGCACTTCGGGGACTTGGAGAATTTTATTCGTTTATACTCGAGTCCGCGCTCCGGGGGCTTAGAGTACTCCAGTCCGTACTCCGGGGACTTGGATATTTGTAGTCGTTTATACTCGAGTCCGCGCTCCGGGGGCTTACATCACTCCAGTCCGCACTTCGGGGACTTGGAGATTTTTATTCGTTTATACTCGAGTCCGCGCTCTGGGGGCTTAGAGAACTCCAGTCCGCACTCCGTGGACTTAGAGATTTTTATTCATTTATACTCGAGTCCGCGCTCTGAGGACTTAGAGCACTCCAGTCCGCACTCCGGGGACTTTGAGATTTTGAGCCGTTTATACTCGAGTCTGCGCTCTGGGGATGTAGAGTACTCCAGTACGCACTCTGGGGACTTGGAGATTTTTATTCGTTTATAATCGAGCCCGCGCTACGGGGACTTAGAGTACTCCAGTCCGCACTTCGGGGACTTGGAGATTTTTAGTCGTTTATACTCGAGTCCGCGCTCTGGGGACTTGGAGATTTTTAGTCGTTTATACTCGAGTCCGCGTTCCGGGGGCTTAGAGTACTTTAGTCCGCACTCCGGGGACTTGGAGATTTTTATTCGTTTATACTCGAGTCCGTGCTCCGGGGCCATAGAGTACTCCAGTCCGCACTCCGGAGACTTGGAGATTTTTATTCGTTTATACTCGAGTCCACGCTCCGGGGACTTAGAGTACTCCAGTCCGCACTCCGGGGACTTGGAGATTTTTATTCGTTTATACTCGAGTCCGCGCTCCAGGGGCTTAGAGTATTCCAGTCCGCACTCCGGGGGCTTGGAGATTATTATTCGTAGAGACATTAGTAATTCATGGGAAAGATGGCTTCAAGCCTTTATTAATGAGAGCAAGCTAAATCGCTTTATTACATGCCAAGAATTAGAAATAAAAGCATACTGGAAATAAGTGCGGCTAATACATGAAAGAAATAGACTAAGTATAATAACACCGCAAGTACTCGCTGTTCCATGCTCGGGGGAGTGTCGCACCATCGACGGTCGCTAGCTTGAAAGTTCCTTCTCCAAGCTTCCGTTCGATGACGTATGGACCTTCCCATGTAGGATTCATATGAGACAGGATCGGGAAAACTCGTTTCAACATGAGGTCTCCCACACTAAACATTCTTGGTCGGACCTTCTCGTTATAATATTTAGCGACTTTGTGTCTGTATGAGGCTGCTCTCAAATCGGCTTCTTCGCATTTTTCGTCAATAAAGTCCAATGATTCCAATAAGAGATCTCGGTTCGACGCAGGGTCGTAGTGAGTTACCCGATGAGATGGAACTTCAAGTTCCACGGGTATGACAGCTTCCATGCCATATGCCAATGCAAATGGAGTGTGGCCAGTCGTGGTCTTGTGGGTAGTTCTATAAGCCCAAAGCGCCGTCGGAGTTCATCTACCCACTTGCTTCTAGCATTTTCCAAACGCTTTTTCAATATGGACTTGATTATTTTGTTTACGGCTTCTACCTGTCCATTCGCCTTCGGGTGAGCAACTGCTGCAAACCTTTTCTCAATGCCATGTTTCTGACAAAATTCTTTGAACTCCTTGCTTTTGAATTGAGTTCCATTGTCTGTTATGATGGTCCGGGGAAGTTCAAAACGGCATATGATATTTCATACAATGAAGTTAATGATTTTCTTGGTGGTGATCGTGGCCATAGGCTCTGCTTTTGCCCATTTGGTAAAGTAATCGACCGCAACTATTGCATATTTCACGCCTCCTTTGGCTACGGATAAAGAGCCGATCAGGTCAATCCTCCACATCGCAAATGGCCAGGGACTAACCATTTGTGTGAGTTCCGTCGGCGGTGCTCACAGAATTTTTGCGTATATCTGGCATTTGTCACATTTTCTCACATAATCTGCAGCGTCCCGATTCATGGTTGGCCAATAGTATCCATAGTGGAGGATTTTTTTTGCCAATGTTTGCCCCCCAGTATGATCACGGCACTCTCCCTCATGGACTTCCTTTAATACCTGTTTTATCTCATCATGGGCCACGCACCGGAGTAATGGGGTCGAGAATCCCCTCCGATACATTATCCCATCTTGTATTACATAACGTGAAGCTTTACAGAGGACTTGGCGTCTTTCGCTTCTCTTTTCAGGCAAATCCCCTTGTAGCAGGTACTGCTTGATTGGGGTCAACCACGATTCCTTCTCAAGTTTGATCTCTAACACGAAATCTGTCTCCATTACATCTATACTTGGAGCATAGAGGGTCTCAACAGGGAACAATCCCATTTGCTGTGCATTGCCAGTGCTTGTGAATTTTTCCAATGAATTGGTTCTCTATTTTGTTCGCGTGGGACATGCGAGATGTCGTAGTATTCTAGATTCGCCAACAGCTCTTGAACCCGAGCAAGGTAAGGAGCAAGTCTTTGTCCCTCGCTTGATAGTCTCCACGCACCTGATATACTACCAGCTGCGAGTCATAGAGGATTTCGATTGACTTCACTCCCAGTTCGATAACAAATCTCATGCCAGAAATCAATGCTTCGTATTCGGCTTCGTTATTTATTGCTGCAAACTCGAGCTTCAAAGCGTAGCAGATTGATCGATCTTCAGGAGTTACGAGGATTATACCTGCCCCCGAGCAACAGTCGTTAGATGCCCCATCGGTGTACATCTTCCATCGAACGGGGGGTATGATTCTGTGACTGCTCGGTTCATCTAGCACAGTGAATTCAGCAATGAAGTCGGCTAGTGCTTGTCCTTGTATGGCCCTTCGCGGTCGATAGGCGATATCGAACTGACTCAACTCAATATTCCATTTTAACATCCTTCCAGAAGTTTCTGGCCGTTGGAGTACCTGCCGTAGAGGTTGGTCAGTGTAGACACTGATTGAGTGCCTGAAAGTAAGGGCGAAGCTTGCGTCATGCGATCACCAAGCAATAAGCTAGTTTTTCAATCTTTGGATAATTTCTTTCCGCCCCTGTCAAGCGTTTACTGACATAGTAAACCGGCTTTTGAATCCGGTCTTCTTCGCGGATTAAGGTCGTACTGATAGCGTGCTGGGATACCGCCAAGTATACATACAACATTTCGTGGTCTATCAGCTTGGACAGTACAGGGGGACTTTCCAAGTGCCTTACCAGAGCCCGAAATACTTCCTCACAATCGGATGTCCATTCGAAGTTTCTCTTTCCTTTCTTTATAATGTCAAAGAAGGGAATACACTTGTCTGTAGCTCTGGATATGAATCGACTTAGCGCAGCCACTTTTCCATTCAGGCTTTGCACCTGCTTTATGGTTCTGGGTACTTGTATATCTCAGATAGCCTGGATCTTCTCTGGGTTAGCCTCGATTCCCCGGGCATTCACAATGAATCCCAGAAACTTTCCTGATGCTAAGCCGAATGAACACTTCAACGGATTGATCCTCATTCCATAATGTCTGAGTATGTCAAACATCTCCGTTGGGCCTCAGATGTGGTCGTTTGGCTGCCGTTACTTCACTAGCATGTCATCCACATAGACTTCCATCGTTTTTCCAATCCGATCTTTGAACATTCGATTCACCAGGCATTGATAAGTTGCTCCTGCATTCTTCAATCCAAAGGGCATTACTACATAGCAATATAACCCCACGTTTGTGACAAAGCTGGTGTGTTCTTGGTCCGGGATGTGCATCGGAATTTGATTGTAGCCAGAGTACGCGTCCATAAATGATAGTAACTCATGTCCGACAGTTGAGTCGACGAGTTGGTCAATTCTTGGCAACGGGAAACTATCCTTCGGACATGCTTTGTTTAAATCGGAATAATCAACACAAGTCCTCCATTTTCCATTCGCTTTCTTTAATAGCACCGGGTTAGATACCCATTCAGGGTAGAGGGCGTCGCGGACGAACCCGTTGGTTTTGAGTTTGTCCACCTCCTCTTTGAGAGCTGCAGACCTCTCTAGGTCCATGCCTCTCCTTTTTTGTTTCACAGGAACATGTCTCGGGTCTATGTTCAACATATGACTCGTGATTGTAGGAGAAATCCCGCACATATCAGAGTGCGTCCAAGCAAAAACATCAAGGTTTGCTCGGAGGAAGTCAGCAAGGTTCTCAGGTGCCACGGGGTCGAGCTGTGATCCTATTTTAAGAACTCGTGATGGGTCGCTCCGGCTAACTGGGATGTCAATTGTGAGTTCAACCGGTGCTGCATTGGTTTCCCTAGGTTCCCCATCATCATCCCTCGGATCTATGTCCCTATAGATCCGAGAATATTGCCCGAGCCAGGGCTCGGTCGCTACTTGTCAATCATCAGCATTTCGGTTGCGGACGGAGTGGTCTGCAACCTTTCCTTTCTCTCTACACTGAGCCTCTCTCAGCCCAGCCACATAACAGGCACATCCGGTCGTCTGATCGCCGTGCACCACTCCAACACCGCTGTCTGTGGCAAATTTTAATGTCAGACACCAAGAGGCCAAAGCTGCCCTAAATTCCGCCAGGGCTGGACGACCCAGAAATACATTGTACGGGGAGTCAACGTCCAGTACTATGAATGGTAGGATTCGCACCCTCCTACGCTCGCCCTGCCACAGTTCAACTGGTAACTCCACATATCCCACTGCATCCGTCACTGCGCCATTAAAGCCATGGATTCTGGCTTTGGATGGCTTCAAATCCTTGGTCTCCAGCTTCATTTGGTCGTATGCCTTCCAAAAGATGATGTTAATGGAACTTCCGCAATCAATTAGAATTCTCTTTACGAATGCCGGCCCGATGGTCACAGATATGACCATTGGGTCAATGGTAGGAGCCTCTACCTTATCCGCATCCCTGCTCCTGAATACGATATCATCGTTCATCGTGCGCTGCTCCTGTGAGTCCCATCCTCTACGTTCGAGCAACACTCGTACTCTGCGTGTCTTAAGGAGTTAGCATATCGCTCCATCTCCTGCCAATTCTTATCTGCAGGATGAGGTCCGCCAGCAATCGTGTTAATAACCAATCTACCCACAGTCCGAGTAGGTTGTTCCAGTTGGTATGGGGCTGGCCCGCGTCCAGGGTCCGATGTTTCTTGCCTCCCATCCTGTGGGTCTTAGAAAATTTCCTGCAGCTTTTTTTTTCTTATCAGCTTTTCTATAGCATCATGGAGGTGTCTTCACTCCTCCGTGTTGTGCCCATAAGACTCGTGGAAACGGCAATACTTCCCAGTCCGTGTCTGTTCTTCTGTCGATTCCTTTGGACGCGGCTTTCTATATTGGAAAGTGTTGCAAGTTGATAGATAGATGTTTTCAAGAGGTGCGTTCAACGGGGTGTATTCATTGTATGTTGAGATCCTTGATTTCCATTTCCCTGTTTCTTTTTTCTTTCCGGGATTTCCACCTCTGGATCCTTTAGACTGCCCGGGTTTGTTCTGGATGTTAACTTGAGTTTTTCCAGGATTATCTCAGGTTTGTTTCACGATGACATTACTTTTCACAGACTCTTAAACGGGCCCTGATGCCTTGTCTCGCCTTGTCCACCGAGCTTCCTCCCTCCTTATGAACTAATGAGCTTTCGAATAAAAACATTCCAGCATAGCTGGGGGCTTCCCCGCCAACCAATCTCCAAATTCAGAATCCGGATCCACTCCACGCATTACTGCCATCAGAATCGCGTGGTCGTTAGGATTGCTCACCTCGGTAGCAGCGACATGAAACCTTTGCAAGTATGACTTTAATGACTCTCTCGGAGCTTAGATTACGCTTGATAGGGACATCACGTCCTTCGGGCGAGTGGTGTGTATCCTAAATTGTTCTATGAATTTTGTTGCTAATTCATCAAAGCTGGATATAGATCGAGGTGGGTGTCGAGTAAACCACATGGTGGCAATACCTGACAAAGTGATTGGGAAGCACCTACACTTGGTCGCATCATTGGCTCTTGTAGAATCCATCATCCATCCATACCTCATCACGTGTTTTATGGGGTCAGTCTTCCCCTCATAGGTTGGGATAGTCGGCATATTGAACTTCTTGGGGTACTCAGCCTGTAGGATACCATCCGTAAATGGGGTATGGCTTCTGGTCACTCCCCAATCTTCATTGGTCAAGCCTTGGTTTTCTCTCATCAACTGCCCGACCATAGCTGTTAAGTCCGGAGTTTGTATGGAGGATGGAAGGTTGGATTCCATTCCACGGAACCGTGCGGGTTGATGTCCCGCCTGATTTGGGTCTTGGAGATTCGGGCGTCCGGTCTCTTCATGGGCTTGATTTCGAGTAGATCGATCAGTGGCACCCGCTTGTGCATCTTTATCCTTACGGCGTCTACGCCTAGGAGGTTCATCAGCTGAAGTCGAATTACCATCTTCAGAGTAAGGATGGGGCTACCTCCAGCATTCTGATGCTGCTGCTGAGTAAGCTGAGTTATGAGGTTGGCGTTGGCTTGCATTTGCTCAACAAGTTGCCTTCTACTTTCCTTAAGCTCTCTTATCAAGTCATTGAACTCTGCTCGGGAAACAACTTCCGCTTGGTTTTGGTTGGAGGGCCCTACGCCTCGAATCGCTTGCTAATTGCTAGTTCCCAGTTGTTGCACGCTAGCGGACTCGTGGGCATCTGCATTTTGAGAAGATGATCTAGTTCATGGTCTTCCCATGGTAGAGTTGTTGGTTGTAACTCTGAGTAGAATCAACAGATGCCTTATAAATGATTATGGATCTTATTCAGGGGATTTGTGCAATCCAGTAGCTGCAAAGTAGATCCTAATAGCCTGAGTTCAACTCTCAGTGAAAGCACCAAAATGTTAGCACCAAAATTGGTCAGTAACACCCTTAGAAAGATTGTGTAGAGAGATTAATGGAGAAAGTAAATTAAAACAGAGAAGAGAACACAAATTTAAATGCAGAGAACAAGAACACCAAATTTATAGTGGTTCGGCGTAACTGCCTGCATCCACTTTGAAGTTGATTTCTATTGATTTCCTCGATGGGTGATTACAGATACAATCCATTTTTAGTTACTAGAATACAATTACAAAGTAAAAGAAATAAGTCTGGAATGAGTCTTGAAAATGGCAGAGTCTCCCCGGTGTTCTCTAAAATCTCGTCTATTTTTCTGTGCCTTTGCCCCTCTATTTATAGGCGAAGGTAGGTTGGACTTCCCTGGTGGGCCTGGTAGTTGAATATTTTGGTCCAAATAGTGTTAGCTCTGCGCGCCGAATCAGGGAGGCCGAACGGTAAGATGCCGAGCCAAGGCATTTGTGGCGAATGGTCTAGGATCGCCGAACGTACCATGCCGAACCAAGTTGGAATGCCGAGCGATCCAGGATCGCCGAACGATGTCTTTGCCGAATGTACTCGGGAGGCCGAGCAATCTTTAGTCGTCGAACGATCTTACGTCGAGCATTCCTCTTTGGCCGAACGGTATTCAATACCGAACGTTTCTCGATGCCGAGTGCTCCTAGATGTCGAGCGCTATCCCCTGCCGAACGATGTGATGCCGAATACCCTGAATGCCGGATGGGGCATTCATGCCGAACGACCTTAACATGCCGACGTTCTTTTATGCCGAGCGCTCCTAGATGCCGAGCGCTATCCCCTGCCGAACGATGTGATGCCGAACACCCTGAATGTCGAATGGGGCATTCATGCCGAACGACCTTAACATGCCGAACGTTCTTTTATGTCGACCGTCTTTTCTTGTGCCGAGCACCCTGATGCTGACTGCCTAGTTGCCTGGTCAAACTTCCAGGTAACATATATACATTATAAATAGAAACCAATTTATTAGTTTTAAAGGATAAAATCAACTAATTAAATATTTATTTAATTTGAATTATTAAATCAATTCAAATTTTATTAATATAATTATCAAATCAATTTAATTTTAAATATAGATTATTAAATTTATATTGCCAAAAATTCCGGGATATCACATTCTTACCCCTTAAAAGAATTTCGTCCTCGAAATTTAAAACAAAGGTAATTTAATAATCTCATTAAAGATTAATTTTAAATCACAGCATATATTAATCATATGCTAACAATCAAAGCAACCAATTCATCTAATCAAAACAAATCTAACTATCCAGAAAAATTCTGGATAGAACTTCCTCGAGTTTCCCCAGTATAAATATCGGGATACACGCTCTATAGAAGCCAAACAATCAAAACTACTAAGCTATAGAGCTCCCACTCATCTAAATCTATAAAACTAAATAGGATATCAGACTACAGATAAGTCTGACTCAACCACCAAACCTTCTGAATTGCTGGTTCTACAACCAGGAATATATCATACACGTACTCCCTCAGAGATATGTGAAACATATCGAATCCCAGTTATCCAAACTGGCAATTCAATTCAGAAAACCAAACACTTATCCTCACAAGAACATAGAAAAGATTCTAAAACACCCCGGAGCTAGCTTCCCAGACTTACCAAAACTTATAGCACCTTGGATCGGAGAAATCTTATCCAAAACCAAATCTCCGATTCCGGAATCCAAATTCCTTCGTCTCTTATCCTCAAAATCCTTCGGAAGATCCTGGGCTGCCTACATCCTTCCTGATCAGCTCAACCCTTGCTGATTCCACTAGAAACAAACAAGACCAGAAACAACCCATCAAAATGATCCTCTTAAGATCAACTCGCAACCAAGAACAAACTCTATTCCTTAAACAACAGAAGACTGAACTTACTTCTCCTTATCCGAAAAAGAAAAGCAGATGCACTCCCAAACTGCTTCCGCTGCACAACTCTAATCTGAAGTAGAAGAAAATGCTGATGAAGAACACGAGCACAAACTAGACAACACATCCCAGAAATATGGTTCAACAGATCCATAAAAGAAAACTCAGAAATTCCTCCAAAACCTGAGTTGCTTCATCAACTTCTATCTCTAGGAACCATCTCTGCTAACTGAACCACCAGTACCAATCCTAGAATCCAAGCCGATAAGAAAACTCGATCACCAGATGCGGACAAACCTCTGACTTCCTTGAAAACATCCGGAAAATCTCCAACAACCCAAGAGAACATCAAACTATCGCAAGTCACTTTTGTGATCAACCCAGCCTAATTCCAAAGAAAACTGTTCTCTCTTTACCAATCAGAACAGGTTACGCTGGCCTAGTCAATTCACCGAAGAAACAGATCCATTCTGCTACTTCTGAACTCCACTTTAGAAAAATTGCTTAGCCAGAAAACTTCCTGCTAGCACACAGAACACTCCGAGCTGCACTGCTGACACTGATGCCGAAAACTTCCTAATCCAAAGCTCTTCGAGAAACCCAAACCTCAAAGCCAACCACCACATCCTGCTGAACTCAGCCACAACACTGATGTAGACACACTTCCTTAAACTTGTTCTAAAGAAACATCTTCGGAAACATCCATAGTCACTGCATCTCATCACTCAGCTACTACTTCCTGAGTTATCAAGATACCATTACTCACTTCTGCCAAACCGACAGATCCAAACTCTACTCTTCCAACTTCAAAGATGAACCCTGAACCTTTAAAAGGTTTCCTTTAGAGATCGATGAAATCCCTACACCAAAAAAAGCTCACTCGAGACGGCATTAGGTCTACAGTCTCGATAGATACACTTCCAACCTCATCACTCAAACTCCAACCAATGGTAGTAGTCGTGTTACACACACCACTACCTTATCTACCTTTATAACTTATATTAGAAAAACCCGAATAGGTAACCGAACAAATAGGTAGAAATAAACATATATATATATATATATTAAAATTACAAATACGCTCTCTTAAGAAAGAAAATCACTCTCAAAGCCTAGGTATTCACTTAACCTAGCGCTCCGATACCAACTATGACGACTCGACTTTCAACGTCCAGAAAGTCGCATCATCTTTAAGAAAGAAAGGGATAGAAAAGAGAAAAGAAAGAAGAGAAAGAAGAAACAACATCAGAATCTCAACAGCGGAACGAATAAATTATATTAATGACGTAAGTATTACATAGTATCATATACAACATTTATCAAAGTTACACAGCATATACATCACATACTAGACAGTTATAAACACCTGTCTAGTTATTACAACTCAATACAATACAAAGAAACCACTCAGAGATACCAACACAGCGGAACACTATATAACTACAACGCAGAAGCCTTTTGCTCCATTGCTCCTCCATAATTCGTCAAAGCTAACCTGAATCCCTTGGCTACTCGTAAAAAATTTGAGTACCCAAGAGTTTAAGAAAAACAAAAATAAACTCCGGGTCAGACATGGGTCTGGTGTGACTAACAGGTTAAGGTTGCTTAACTTTGAAAAACCTTTGAAAACAAAAGGTATCACGTAGGACTTTCCACACATAAACATGGAATAGTTTTTACCTTACACTAACCAAAACATTTGATAGGAAATCCAGTGATATTATAATAGGTCTAGGGTTTTCAAGTAAATAGAAGATAGCCGAAATTGTTACATTTATTAAATTCCGACTACTAGCCACAAAAGTGGGTAATACAATAAAATCCGATGGCATTTATTGGATTTTGGATTCCATACAACGGCAGGGCTACCGGGATACCGTCCATCACAGTACGTGGCCTAGATCAACGTACCGAGGATTACTCCCAATCCCCTGCAACACAAAGCCGGAACCATTCCTTACTGAACAGTTTCGAACAAAACCACCCCGCATTTGTGATCAACAACCGCACCACACAGCAGAAATAAAAGGGACATCTAGACAGGGGTAAATCTCGTCCTACTTGGGCATGACCCACTTAGCCTTGCTGCACCTCCCATGTTTTAGCCATTCCCGGTTGATGAGGCTTGAGGCTACGATTACCTTTATAGAACACATCTATCTTAGAATGCTCATCGTCCACCTGACGATGTTCTGAAAGAATTTAATCCATACAAGTTCATTCCGAGTTCGAACGAAACCGAAGGCATTATCTCGTTACACTCATTTTGGAATCACCCTCAGAGTTAACGACGATAACCCTTGTACTTTGAATCTTCATCTTCACTTCAGATTCACGACCTATCGTTAATTTGGATCGATGTGGTTTTCAGATATCCAAATATGGAAACCCGATCTCGATCTCATCGAATCCAAAACGTATCGTTTAAGGCCAAGTTGTTTTAAAGTTTAAAACAATTCAATTATATCATCTATATACATACAGATAGATAATTCACAGATTCACAATAGATAATCAATATTATCATCACAACACATAATTCATATCATCATTATAAACAGATAATCCATATGATCATCCCAATGCAACCAAACATCCATATCACACAGCATTACTTATCTCATAGTTGAGATTTCAAACCATTCAAGGCAATCAATATCATATGATTTACTTAATCACATCATCTATAATTAATTTAAAATGAATTAAATTAATTACTTCCATCTTTGATTAATTTAAAATGAATTAAATCAATTACTTCATCTCTAATTAATTTAAAATAAATTAAATTAATTACTTCATCATTTTAAATCCTTCTTACTTAACCATTAATTGATTACAAATCAAAACATCCTCTAATTAATCACCTTAATTAACCACTCTTGATTAATTATCCTTCAATTACATTCAAGTAATTATCCTTTAATTAATTTCACAAATTAATTATTCTTAACCACTTATAGTAATTAACCTATAATTACTTCCTTAATTAACTATAATTAATTATACTAATCCTTAATTAATTAATTAATTGCCCTCAAATTACTTATCATTGATTAATTAATCTTAATTAATAAACCCTTAATTACACCATTAATTATATTAATTAATGATTCCTAATAACATTTTAATTAATTACTTTATCTAAATTAATTAAATTAAGTAATTAATCTTAATTAAACCATAATTATTAATCCCTCTTGATTAACCACATTCAATAATTAACTACCCTTAATTACTTCATTAAATAAATTAATTACTCCTTAGTAAATTATCTTTAATTAATCCCTTGATTAATTACTAAGTAATTTAATCCAAATTACTTCCATTATTAAATCATTTTCCACTAATTACATCCAGTAATTATCAATTAATTACTTCACTAAGTAATTACACTCTATTAATTACATAAAGTAATTATTATCAAATCATCCAGTGTTTAAATTAATTAAACTTAATTAATTAACCTAAACTAATCACATTAAACTCAATTAATTAGATTAAGTAATTAATTCATTAATTACTTCTATTGAGTAATTAAACTTAACAATTTCACAAATGATTATTATTAATCAATTAATCTAATTAATTATTAAAATTAATCACATTAATTAATTATTCAAGTTAGTGACCTTCATTAACTACTAATAATTCTCTAATTACATCCCTTAAGTTATTAAACTTGCTTTTATCATCATTAGTTTCAAATTAATTAATATTTAATAATACATTAATTAATCCTAATTATTTAATTAATTAAGTTTTAATTGTAACTTAATTAATTCTTAATTACTTGATTAATTTATCTCTAATTATTAATTAATATCCTAATAACCCTTAATTACAAATTAATTACCCTTAATTAATTAATCTTAAGCCTTAATTAATTAATTCAAAAATTCTTAATTACTTAATTAATCATCCATATCATTAATTAATTAAATAATTAATTATCCATTTTAACTAACTTAATAATTTAACGAATTACAAATTGTTAAATCCTAATTAACTTTAAGAAAAAAACATTTTTACTTAATCAAAGCATTTAAAAACAATTTGCTTTCAAATTTACTTTAAATTTCATTTTAAATTTAAGATTTTAAAATGACACAAATTTAACTTAAACAAAATTAAAAAAACAATTCAAAAACCTTTTTATCTCACAAGTTAAAGAAATATTCATTTTATAAAGAAGTTTAAAAGAATTTAAAACCCAATTCATTTTTAAATTTAAATCAATTTAAAAATACACTTTAACAAACAAGTTGTTTAAATCATTTTAAATTTTAAAAACTTTCATTTATTTTAAAAGTGAATACATATCAAATTCTGATTCCAGATTACTTAGATTCAAAAACTTACTTACATTTAAACTTTATTTTAAATTTCAAATCTTTTAACCATTTTTTTTAAAGTAGTTAAACAATTTAAATTTAAAACTTTATTTTATTTTAAAAACTGAAATTCAAACCCAAATTCTAGATTTTAAAACTTAGATTTAAACTTATTTTAAATCTCTATTTAACAATTTAAACTTTTCAATTTAATTTAAAACCAAATATACTTTAACACTTAAAAGTTGTAAAAACCAAATTTAAATTTCAAAATTTAAATCATTTCAAAACTAAGATTCAAACTACTTGAATTCAGATTCAAACTCAGGTTTTAAAACTTAGTTTAAATTTTTGTTTACATTTTAAACTTTACTTTTAAATTTAAAAACAGAGTAGGCTTCTGTTTTTTTAAAACCCGTTACAAACAATAGACTCGAGAAAAAGCTTAAGTGACTTCGAGTCCAAGCCTAAACTGCTTCGAGTTAATCACTCGAATCACTCGAGAATCACTCGAGTATGCTACACCAGCTTCAATCCCAAACCCCATCAGCTAACATCATCAGAACAAAGTGCACCGTGCACATGCACGGTGACTTTGATCGCCTCCGATCAACATCTACTATCATCCACAACGGCAAGCAACTCCTCATCTTACCTCGATCATCAGATCGCTCACAATCAACTCGAATTTGAATTCGAGTTCAAAAACCAAACCTGGAACAGGCAGTAACCTCTACATCCAAAACCTGCCAACGCCTCGCCTTTGAAGCTCCGACCACCGTTACCTTTGAAACTCCAGCGAAGTTATCGTCAATCCACCAACTTCCAGTACCCAAGGCCTCGTTGCACTCGATCCACTGAGGAAGTCGAACCAAAACAAAAACTCAAACCCATAAAAACTAGGGTTCCACACTCAATTGATCAATCTCTGCCGCCACCATGATCTGACCAACTTCCTTTTATTTTTCCTTTTATCTCTGATCGTCACTGCATCACTCTAGAAAATCCTAACCCTCCAGACCACATAGATCACCATAATCTTCCCAATGACCAATTTCTGGTTAAACCGGAAATGCACCTTCCACCTTAATCTAAAAATTAGGAATTTAATTTTAAAAATCATCATTTTGGATGAGATTTCAGATCCTAAACCTGGAACATTTAATTATGATATTTAAATTTACACTTATCTTTATCTTATTCTGCTGTTTTTGATTTCCAATGAGCTTCTAAATTTATTTTTACTTAAATCAAATTTTAAATTTTACTTTATGATGAAATAACCAACTTTGGTTTAAAATTTAAATCTTAACAAAGCCTAGATCAAAAGGGAATCAATTTTGTTTAAATTTTTAGTTTTGAAACTATAAACAATCAATTTACAGATAAAACAGTCAAGCACACATTCATATAATCACATATATACAGAAATGCACCAAATATATCCATACTTCACATCTAATTTCAGAGATGAACATGTAACCATTTCATATATTTAAATTTTAAAAAGTGATGTTACTCACCTTAAGTAGAAGACAAAGCACCAATGTTTTGATTTTTTTAAAAAAAACTTTTGTTTTTTATTTTAAAATCTGAGTTGTTGTGATGCTTTGAAAACTAAATTAGAACTGCATGCATGCTGGTAGCTTGATTTCCAGATTTTGAAGAAATGAATGCAGGCTTTTGTTTGGAAATGTGCAGGATAGCTTCAGATTGTTGCATGTGCTTCCAGATTGAATAAAATGCAGACTTGCATGATTTGTTTTGAAAATGCTTTGCATTTTGAAAATGCGTTAACACTGGGAATGATTTGCATGTTTGAAGATGGTTATAGGGTAAATGGTTTACATGGATTTTAAGTTTTGAAGAGTGATTGCTGATTTTTATCTGAAATGAGGATTGCTCTGAAAATAAGTTTACAGGGATTGACATGCATTTTGATATGGAAAGATTACAGATTTTGAAGGAAAATGGTTTTTGATCCTCAAATTTTCTTTTGATTTGAGGATTGTTTTAAAGTGATAAGTTTTCAGCTGAAAAAAATTCTTTACTATGAAATGAAAATGAGCAAAAGAAAAAGGAAAGGAAGAAGGCAAGTGTTTATAAACTAAATTCATGATTTATTAAAAATCAAAGAAAAATAAAAATACAATTTGACACTTGTCTTAAATATTAACACTTGTTAATTTCCTTGTTTGTTCACTTAACACATGTTATTAGAAGCTGTAGGAAAACAACACATGTTCTTTAAGTAATTTAGTATTTATTTTAAATGTAAATAAAAACTTTTTAACTTAATTAATTTGTTTTTAAAATACTTAGTTATATATATAGCTAATTTTAAAGAAATAAAACCATGTATAATTATTATTAAAAACAATACACATATCTATTATTTGAAAATAACATTTTGATCATTTTAAACAAATTTATAAAAGAGGTTATAAATTACTCATTATTTAAATGAATAAATGTTTCATTTATTAGTTGTATATTAAACTTTCATATCTAATTTACAAATCATATTTATTAATCAATATTTTAAAAAGAATGTTAAACAAATCTTATTATTAATCTTATTTAAACTTTAAGCTAAAATCCTTTTTAAATAATTAAACATTTATTTTATGTATTTAAAATCATATAGTTATTTATAAAATAGCTTTGAAAAGCTTAATAAAAAATATTAGAATTAGAAAATACCTTATTAATTAAATTTAAAACAAAGTTCATATATTGACAATATATATATATATATACACACACACATTATAAGTAGAAAACAATTTATTAGTTTTAGAGGATAAAATCAACTAATTAAATATTTATTTAATTTGAATTATTAAACCAATTCAAATTTTATTAATAATAATCATCAAATCAATTTAGTTTTAAATACAGATTATTAAATTTATATTGCCAAAAATTCCGGGATATCACAGTAAAGAAAGATAAACAATTAAGAAATGGTTTTATGTAACCAAAGTTCAATTATATGTAAGGGAAATTTATAAAATATTATTTGAGATAAAAGGAATTATGTATATATAAGATTTCAAAATGATTTGAAATATATAAATAAAAACTGGGCGTTTAAATTTTGAAAGTTCTATCTAAGTGTTTTGCTGAAAACATAAGAAACTAAGTTTTATAACTTATAAATTTTGAGAATTAGTAAGTTAAAACAAAATTTTAAATTTGTTGAATATAAATGTTATGAAAAGTAAATTTGAAATGGAATTGTTAAATGAAATTTTACGTAAGTTAAGTTAAATAAAATGAATTTTGAAATGGAATTCGACTTAAGCAAAGTTAAGTGAAACTGAATTTGATTGAAGTAATGAAATGAACATGAACTTGAGTTATAAAATAAAATTCAACTTAAGTTGTAAAATGAATTGAATATGTTTTGGTATGTTGTTTGCCAGAAAATAATATGAACTTAAGTTGTAAAGTGAAAATAAACATTAGTTGTTGTGTAAAATGTTTATAATTAACTTAAGTAATGATTTTATGAAATGATCCATAAATGAATTTGGTATGAAGTGAAATGTTGTTAAACATAAATGAATAATGAAAATGAAATGAATGTAAATAAAAAAATGGGATATAATACGAAACTAATTGAAGTAAATACGTAAGTTGTACGTATATTATTTTATTCGCATAACTGTTTGATCCAGATTCGAATATATGATTTCGAGGTGATTTGCACCGATCCGAGTTAGGATTTTTCACTTGATTCTTGATGACGAACACTGAAAATGGAATTTTGATTGATTCTGATGTTCTCTATCATAGTATATGGCCATGCAAGGAGAATGACGGTTTTTAATCAAATAACCTGTTATATGTGCACACTAGAGTGATCGTGTGAACGATACTAGTTTATAAGTGAAATTATGTGATCGAGCGAGCGATTAAGAATTGTTTTGCATACGGATGATATATGGACATCGTACAGGCCTTAACGAATTAAATATTAACACTGGAAAATGCAAATTGATAAGGTAATGAATTAATTGATGAATATTATTTGTTTGGCGGTTTCTCTGGTTACCTTTGCTGCATTTGCATATAGTTATTGTCTATTATATGTTATATATTGATAATTACTTTCCCTACACTTGTTTCGATTGGTTGTCGAGTGATTAGTAGGTGCGGATGGCATATGCTTCGCATTATATTGATTGTATATGCTTGCTAATAAATATAAAATGTACAAATCCAGGATCACATACCATACTTTTGTATATTTTTTTCTTTCCCTATAGAAGCCTCATCCTTAAAGATGAGATGTATATTTATGACTATATATATTGTATATTTTTTAGATCGAACCACGCAAAGGAGACGCTGGCGAAATTTTTCACAACTTTAAGGCGTTAGAGTTTTTTTGAGAATTTTAGAAAAAAATTTGATAACTAAAATTTGAATTTTGGTTTTATAACTTGGAATGGTATTAATTAGTAAATACGAACGGATTTTAAAGGCCTAAAAATTTTGTAATCTATTTCAACTAATTTTTTTTGAAAGGTTAACGGGTTTGTAACATTTTTCTTACTTGGTAATTTCGGGATTGAAATTCTTTTAAGAAAGGAAGGTTGTAACAACCTAGAATTTCGATTATTTGAATTTGGAATATTTAATTGATTTTAAATATTGAAAAGACAATTTTATAATTTAAATAACTTATATTTCAAATATAGCGATTTATTTGATAATTAAGTTATTAAATTTAATATTTGGAATTGTTTAATAACTAAATCTTGAATTTAATGTGAATGAAAATGATTTTGAAAATTGATTTAAATTCATTTTAAACAGTAATGGTGAAAATAAAAATTTAAATTTGATTTAGAATTGATTTAACGGATTTTGTAAATTACTCGTTTTAATTAATATGTAAAAATAGCTTTCTGGGCACTGTCTCGGATTTCAACGAAACTAGTTTCGTTGGAATCATAATAGTGAATTATTAAACGCTGTCTAATTTCATGACGATCAAACGTATCATTTGTTTGTAGGAGTTCGAAACGTGTAGAATTAAATTAAAGGAATTTAATTAATATAATTCAGTTTTGAAAAGCTAACTTCTGTATATGATGGAATTGGCTTCCGATATATATTTCGTTGTGTCCTGAATAGGGGTATAATATATAGAACGCTAGGCGGTATGCTTCGTTTGGAGTTCAAAATTTTCAAGATGAATAGTGCTGTGAAAATTTCCTATAAAAGGCCAACAACTATCTTCATTTGCAAACCCTAGCTCTAACTCTATAGCCACCATTAAAAATTAAGACCCTTCATTCAACAACCATGGAAAATCGGAGCCACCATAGGCTGAATTGGCCAATAACTTCAACTAGCAAAATGTAGAGCTTGACTATACGAAGCTAATCAACGAGAGGATCATCGAATCGATGCTCGAAGAGGCCGAAATCGAGCTGCATTTAAGTGTAGTCAAGTGGGAATTTTGAGGTTCGCGCGCATGGTGGCTGCTGCTTGGCAAGGCGGAGGGCGACGAGAGGCGAGGCACGGAGGTGGTGTGGTCAGCAAACGTGGTCTCGTGCGATCGATTGAAGAAAAAACAGAAAATGTCACGGCCTGGGATGGGTCGCATATGTGTGTGAGAAGGGAAGAAAGGGGAAGGTTAAATTTTATTTAATTAAGTTAATTATAATTTTAATTATCTTATATGATCAAAAATTCATAAATTGTTCACATAAGGTCGGTTTTGAGCTCAACTTGTTGCGTTGCGTTCATATCAGGAAGTAATACACTATGGAGTTGTATAGGATGGATTCAGATCTAGTTGGAATTTTGGGTTAAATTGAACAATCGTTCAATTCCAATTTAAACCTAAACGCTTTGGCATTTTTGGAATTTTTGAGAGTAAACTCACCTCTCTAACAAGTGTCAATAATTGTATTTATATCGTTTATTGCTTGGATGATATACTGCACTTATTAGTTGGTTTGGATATGTTCCCGCCTATTGGAGTGGATGAGACCCAGTTACGTTCCCGTATAAGAGCGGATGACACTTTGTATACGAATCCCACCTCTAAGCGGTTGATTTTTATATTATTTGATTATATAATTGTATGTGATGCAGATGGTAGGTTGGAGGGATCCAACAGGATTCCTTACACTGTTTATTTTACTTTTCATATATTTTGATATATGATGTGTTGGATGCCATATTTGATGACAAAGGTTGTTTTGCTTAATTTAGTGCTAGGTAGCATTGGGTCATATTTTTAGTATTTTGAAATATTATAAACAGTGATTTTGAATTGAAATGATTTTTAAATTTATTTTTGGAAGTATATATGTTTAAATAATTTTTAAATTATTAAAAGAAATGAAGTTATTTTTGAATAAATAAAAAGTATGATTTTGGATGTTATAAAAATATGATTTTAAAAAAATATTTTTAAATCAGGATTTTTGAATTGTTACAAAAAAGATTTATAAAGGTGATATTTTATAATAAAGAAATAGATTGATAATCAAAATTTATAAATATTTTGTAAATGTATTTGAAATTTATTTAGTCATGGATTTATAAAACGATTTTATAAATGAATTATATTTATAAAGAAATGGATTTGTAAATGGATTTTATAAATAATTTAGATTTATAAAAATAGGGATTCATAAATGGTTTTTGATAGTAAATGAATTTTTATAAAAGAACGATCTATAAATAAAGAGATTTTGTAAAATAGAATTTTTATAAAATGAAAAGGAAATTTATAAACATAGTTTTGTAAATATGGAAATGATTTATGTTGGGATTTAAATATGGATTTTATATAAGAAAATACATTCAAGTTTTTAAGAGTTAAATAATCTTTTAAAAGGAATGTTTTGAAAGTAATATTTTGATGGAGTTATTGGTTTACTAAAATAATTTATCTTTTTAAAATGAAGTTTTGGAAGTAATAATTCCAAATGGAATTTAATAGTTATAAATATGATTTAAAATGTGATATGTGTCAAAAATATTAATTTCAACATTTATTGTTGTAATAGACGTTTTCGAGGAAGTAAGGAAGGCACGGACTATAACACTATTGTTATAGTAAATGTTTTCTGAAAGAAAATATTTTATATAGGGATTTATGTATATATATATATATAATTAATCAGATCTCCATACTAGTGTTTTTGGGTTTTCATAACGATGTTTTACGCAACATTCGTTTTGACCTAATAAATTGCATTTTAACCTTCCATTCTAAAATACACGAATCAATTCTTATGAATGTACTAAAGGCTTTGTGGCATAGGAGCATTGCTTCTTATACTTAACACCCATTCGAAGGCGTATGAACTCTGGAGTTGTACGGTTATAGAAATTATTTGGCATGTTTCCAAAATGGTAGTATTATTAAATATGCTTATACCATTGGTATAAGTATATGAAAATGTTTTCTAATGTCGAAGGATTGAAATGGTTTTGAGGATATATCTTTTTAAAGATAATTTGAAGTAAATATTTGAAAATTGATTTAATTAATAAAAGACCAATTAAACGGGCCTAGCGACTGCTTGTGTGCTAGATATTATTTGCTGCTTTGATAATTAAATAACTTACTATCAAACTTGGCCATTTTTGTTCCTTGATTTGATGTGAGAACTGATTAGTCATGCACTTAGATGAAGCCGACTGAGTAGGCTTGATTATTGTTTGGACTTAGAATGTTGATTCGAGTAGTTCGGAATGTTTATGGTACTCCAATCTACCGGGATTCCTTCTTGGCCAAAGGATAGCAAGTTGAGGGTTGGAAATCGTGATAAGTCTACGAGACTCGGTTTCCATTTGAGGTTAAGGGCCTCTTTATCTTTGTTGGTTCGGAGAGACCGAGGTCGGCTTTATCCAAGAAATATTTTAGACCATTGTGAGCATTTGAAAATGCAGTTTATGATGATGATTTCGAAGACGGAGATCTTTATGATGCAGGGTTACCTGCCACTAGTCCCTCAGGGTGAAATTTGCCATATCATACATTTATGGTGGAAGTAGTGCTTCGTTATGAGAATCTACGATATGCAAGGACTTCTCAATGCTAATCCTAAGGGTAATTCCTAACAGGATGTGGTTAGAGAGTGCCTTCGGTTTTTCTTGCTCCTGGACAACTTGTATGGACGAATATCCGATGTTTCATTTCTAATCACATGAAATGATCATTATGAACGTATCTTCTGTTTGGTGGCGGAGAAGACAACTTCTTTTAGCTTAACACCTTTTCCTGAGACGTGTTAGCTCAGAAGTTATATGTTTGTAGAAATCAATTATGTGATTATGGGAATGGAAATGTGACATTCAAAGCGGAATGTACTATGTGAAAGCTAATCTTTAGCTTGAGCCTCATCATCGAAAATGACAGATACAGTGTAGAAGCGGCAGGGCCATGTAGGTCGCTTCCATGAGGTTATGGTCATCACCTTTTTAGATTACTCTCTATATGTCGAGTATGTCGTGGCTACAGATAGGTCAGGAACGACCGAGGTGATGTCATATTCGATACTATCCAGTTAAGGGATAGGCCAATACTGTGTTGGCTTAGGCGTTCAGTATCTAGACCCTAGGTACAATTTTCTAGTGATGTACTTTCGGAAGGTAGTCTCTTACCTTGTCATTTGTATGGAATCCATTCTCCAATATGTGCCTGCCATTTTGTTTGTAGAACCCAATTTGTGGCTAGTATGGTGGAATTTAATAATGTAACTATTTTGAATATGATTAATATTATATGTATACTAGACACTAGTATAATATCAGATGATTTGATACGAAATGTTCTGGTTATCATAAGGTAAAAACCATTCGTATTTATGTGCAACGTAGTCTTATGAGATACCTTTGTTTTCATAAAGAATTTTTTTGATAACTTTAAATAAATTTAAGATATGTTTTCTCATGTTGGTTTATCAGACTGATTCGAGAATTCCTCCATTTCGATTCTCGGATCAAACCGAGCATATTTTCAGATTCAGATTGGTGCTTTGGAGATTCAGAAGATGAGTTGGAGGTCTTCAAGTCGTAGTCCACGAACATGTTTATTTTCTGCTGCATTGTTGTTTAAATTATCAGCATTTATGAGGGCAGGTTATTATAACTATCCAGACTGATGATTGTGATTTAATTGTGGTACTCTAATTGATGTATGTATATTAAAGATTACAGTTTCTCTTTTGTAAAGCTCATTTATATTATATTTTATGTTATTCCACTGCGATTGTGAGATTCTATATTGTTTGTAGTTTCCTTTTCTCTTCTTATTCTTCTTTTCTTCTTTTCTTCTTTCTTTCCCATAATGATCGGTCTTTTCGGCATTTGAATTTGCAGCACGCGAATACCAAGGTTGTATTAGCGTCGATTTTTGAGGGTCGAAAATTCTGAATTGTCACAATATCTCACATCAATAAAAGTGTACAAACCTGCTGGTAGTCTCAAAATGAAGGGCAGACCTCCATCATGTAATTCTATTGACCTCTCATCCCTATGACTTAGCCACAAATCAATTACTCTCCACACACACACACACACACACACACACACACTCACACACACACTCATCTCACCATTTCATAAAAAAGGCCTATAAGGAATCTTCCTTATTATGCTTTAAAATAATAACTAGGCTATATAAGAGTTGCCTTTTATTTTCGCCTCATAATCAATTACCTTCCTAATGGGGGGAATAAATGTACATAAATGCCTAATTAACTATGCCATATATGAAATAATTATACGTTAATTACATAGACAAGTTCTGATCGCACGATTTTACGCTCCAAACTAGCATTAAATGTCAATTCTCTAACCGATTATTATTGCAAGTCCTTTTGCTTTAAATTTCCAAGATTTCATGGGATTCTAACATCTGAAACTGGGAATAAACATTCATAATCAAAACTGCAATAACATATTTTAAATAAATTTGGAATCAATCTATTACAAAAATTCAATGGAATATCTTAGACAATAAGAATTGCAATCTAAACCCCATATTCTATTCAACTCCTCTTTTACAAAGAAATAGATAAGAATAAGTGGTGTAAACTACGAATAGAATTCATAATCTAAACCTCTTATTTCATTGAAGGACCACAATTTGGCATAAAGAAGAAGGATAAGTGGAACAAATTAAATTATCAAAAATTGCATAAACGAAACAAATCCATAAAATTAATGTAATTAATTAGGAATCCAACATAGAATTGACATATCGAAATAAAATGGAATGTTGGGGATTTTATCTATCAGATTTTCGAAATTCCAAAATCGCAAATGCGTATTCAAATCCAAAAAGAAATACACTAAACAATTGCTGAAAAGAAATATAAGGTTTCTACTCACATATTAGCCTTAGCTTCCCTCAAATAAATTTATAGCCTTCCGATCACTTATAGAATCTCTCACTTTTGATACACAGGAAAGAAGTATATATATGCATTAGATTTGGAAAAATAGGATAAGACTAGGATAAGAATAGATTGGAGGAATAAGAAACAAATACGAAATAAGTTGAATTCTTACTCGAGTTCTCTATGGAGTTTCTAAGATAGAAATAGCAGAATTTCATTGTATTCTCCAAAATAATATGAATAAAAGTGGAGAGGATAGGGTTCTATTTATAGGATTTGAAACACATCGGAACCGTAGGATGGAAGTAGGTAGAAAATGGGTAAATTTAGAGCATACAAATGAATAAAACATAGCCTTAAATCCTAGCCGCCTCTGGCAGCTTTTATTGCCAAGCGGTCGACCGCCCATGGACGACCGGTCGGCCGCTGCAGTCGACCGGTTGATCTATATAGGCTGATCACTCCTCTATTTCGGGGAATGTTCATTTTCCTCCATTGTAATATTATTTTATCCCATAATTAACTTTTTAACGTTAAACGTTAATTAAACGTTTACTTAACCCCCAAACTAATCTTTGAAATTTAAACCCTAAATATGATGTTTGAATTCAAACTAAATTAATTCAAATTTAAGAACTTCAAATGCTTATAACTTCTTTGCTTGAGCTTCGTTTTTAGCATATTGTATATGGAAACAGATCAGAATTTCACCACGAACATAGCAGAATAACTTTCATGGTAAAATTCCAACTTTTATCAAATTTCCATATCCAACCCTTATTATATTTATGTAACAACCCGGGGTTTGTAACATATAAATTATCGTCAAATGACGATTTTATTTGGTTGCTAATTGCTATTGGTAATTTAATTGGGTGTTGATTGCTGTTGGGTGTTATAATTGGTTGATATTCTTTTCAAAAATTTGGTAAGGGTATGCGGGCTTTAAAAATTGATTTTGGGCCACGTTGATTTTCGTAGTGTTGCGGTACTTATCAAGGCCGATGCCCATTACTTTCCTCCCCCATTCACTTTTTTCGTAAACTCTAAATAAAACGAACGAGAAAATAAATGGCGGCCTCGTGTTATTCTTTCGTTCGGTCCTCTATGAAAAAAAAGATTTGGGTTTCGATCGTCTTCGCGGTACCACGGCTTTGATTCCGGTTGTTCGATCTTTACTTTCGGCTGTAATTTGAAATCGGGTTCTTCGAATAAGGGTTTCGTTTTTCTTTTGTCTCCGCTCGATTCATGAGTGCCACGGCTTCGATTTGAACTGTGCGATCTCAGGGTGTGTTCATCGAAACAAGGTGAGTATTCATCACTCACATCTAATTCAATTCAATCTTTTGAATGTTGTTGGTTTCTCTGATTTTTTATTGTGCGATTTTGAACTGCTACATGGTTCGACTCCTTGATTGTTGGGTTTTCTGGCACTGTTGATTTCGTGGTCACCTCGGTTTCACGTGACTCCGGTCATTTGATTCTGTTTGGACGATGTTGAGTTTGTAGTTGTCTGCACTTACTTGTTTTGTTCGATTTTCTTATATTTGGAAATTTTGATTCCATATATTTCGAATATAACTGATTCTAGATGATATTTCAACCTGGGCATGTTTGTTCATCCCTGTAACATACTTGACTGGCACCTTGATTTATTTGAGACTTTGACTTTGTTATGCCCTGTACTTCGATTCATTTGGGATGTCGTATTTGCATTTACACCTTTGCACCGTCCACTGCCTCGACTTGTTTCCAGTTTTGGTACGTGGTTGCTCTTTGTAGTTACAGTCTTGGGTTTGTATTAATGTCTTCACCGTGTACATCTTCAGTGCCTGTCATTTTTGCATTGCCTTGAGTCAAAGTCTATTGGTGGCTTCACTTTGGTATATGTGATATATATCCAGTCTTATTCACTGGTCGAGTTCTTTGTTTGACATACTTGAGTCTGCGTCCCTGAACATGTCACTGTTGCATTGTCAACTTATGTGGTCGAAGTATTTTGTGGTCCATTGTTTGGACATTTGGACTCTTGGGAGTTGCAGCGTATTTGCTCTGTTCAGTTTATACGCGCTTCCTTTCATTTGACCTGAACTTCATTTGTTCACTGCTGGTCTCCATTGGTAACCTGGGCAGTTTGATTTGTTGTACTTGTGTCTACAGCATACCTATTCGTTCTTTATGTCTCTGGTTACATATACTTGAGTCTAGTACATCCTGAAGTTGCATTTGTGGGTCTGTACCTAAGTTGTTCCATATAAGTTTGTGCCTTTGACCCTGGACATGTGTCTGCTACATTATGTAGTGCCCTTACTTGTGCATTTTGATGTTGTGAGTCGCCGAGTCGGTTGCATTTTTAACTTGGTTAGTCTCCAGTTTCACGTTGCCACTTCTTGAGCCTTCCATCTTTGTATATGCCTCTTGAGATTATTTGTTGCATACCCGTTTACTAATATACATTGCTGGAATAACCATGTTGTTTGATAAACTTTATGCAGTTGCTATATCCTTGTCATTTTTATGCGCTGTGCATGTTTATATGGGCACTGCCTATGCATGTTTCACTGTGTCCATTTGTCTGCGCTTGCATTGTTCACTTTGGGCTTTGACTTTACCATTACCTGACTTGTGCCTTGCCTTCATGTTCATGTACATAAGTTACTGCTGCATATTATCCTGTTTCATGTAGTGGTACTAGTGCTTTGCTTAGTGCATTAGTTTGCATTATGAATTCTTGTTTGTTTGGTCTCATTTGCATTGCTTCTGGTCATATACCATTGTGTATAGTTGCAGTTTGTATTTGCACCATTTGTTGCAAGTATTCATGTACATTTAGGAGAGATGCACTTGTCTCTGTCGTTTGCCGTTTTGAACTGCTGCACTGCCTTGAACATGGTCATTTTAAGCTTGGTTGCTTCTTCGTATTGTGTTCCCTGTGTACATCACTGTTTTACGTCTGGTTACTTGTGTAGTTGCCTTGCACATGCTGAGTTATTACTCTGGCCTGTCTCATGTTGCCTGTACTTTGGTCTTGTCTCAATGATGCATTATGTTGTTTCATTTATTGATGTTAGTGTTGCATTTTGTAGTGACTGCAGTTTCGAATTGTATGCAGTCTTGCCCTTGTTGGTTTGCATTGCATAGATGCAATTGGATTTGTTTTTTCTAATTACACTTGGGTTGAATCCAGCTTAAACGCTTGGGTTTGACCTTGTGCTCGTGTGTGAACTTCCGTTGATCTTTTGGGTACATCTTCACTGTAGTGGCAAGGCAGTGCACGCAAGCGTGAACTGCAGCCATACGGTATGGCTTTTATGATATTCTATTTTGTTTTGATTTATTGATCTTTTGCATATTCCATATGCTGTAGTGGCGAGGCAGTGCACGCGTGCGTGTACTGCAGCCCTACTCGAATTAATATTTTAATTGATATTTCAATGGTTTGAACTGTTTTGTTTATTCAATTCAATATTCTGATTTGGTTTAATTTGCTGATTTGTTGTTTAACACTGTTACGTGTTATATTTATCGTTATCCGATTTCTTTACTTAAGGATCGGATAGACGAGATTTATTGTGACTGTCGTCTATTCATTATTTAATTATTATTGCTTCTGTGCACTAATAACTGAGTTTGAATTAGACTGACCCGTGTATTATTTTTCTTTTGAATTTAATACTCGGGTCAGACCGAGTATTTACAGGTTGTTGATATCTTACTTTGGCTTGCTGCTAGAGCTATGAAGTTTCTTTATTTCATTTGGAGTAGATGTTGTCATTGTATAAGATGTTGTATATTCATGTATATTATTCACGATAATGTACTTGTGTATATAACTTCCTGAGTCGACAGTTGTAGTTGTATCATATGTATTGTATCCCATGTATTGTAACTGACATCAGTTATTATATATATGAGACTTTTTGTTTTATCTGTGTTCCGCATTTATATTATCTGTGTTGTTATTATATTTATTGTCCTAAACCATTATGAACCATCGTAGTTCGTTTTATATTGGAATTGGGTATGTCGATGGGAGTAAATAAATAAGAGATGAAAAATAAATTAAAAATATATACCACTCCTATCGAAATAACCAATACTAATGTAAGGCCTAACTACGGATGGCTGCTCCTATCCAGCCTTATTCTTCGTAATAACAGACAGTATTTCTTTTAATACCCGTTGTTATTGTGAGCATAGAGGTGGGGCGTCACAGTTGGTATCAAAGCTTGGGGTTTATGGACATAATATAAAACATAACTTAGATGGAACATGTGTTACAACTATTAGTCGATGTTTTAGTTGTGCTTTGAGTCGAAACTAAAGTTTTGAAATTTTGATGAAATTTTTAAATATCTTTATTTAAAAATAAAAGTGAATTTGTGTTTTGTGGATTTGGTTGATTCGTGTTTGTTTATCAGAGTACGCAGCAAAAACAGTGAGACTGTCTTCGCTGAGTACGGCTGATAACCTTTTTGATTTGAAAATCAAAATATGAAATTGAAATAAATTTCATTTGTTGTTTACTTAACTGTGTTTAATTTGTTTTCTTTGAAAATTTCGAATGCAATTTGAGAATTCGAAGCAGTTGCAGTTATGTGATTTTGTTGAGATTTCTGCTATTTTGAATTATCTTCATCGAAGATATATTTGAATGATTTCTTTATTCATTTTGTGGTATATGTGCAAATTTGGGTTGCATGTTACTGCATTAATTTTACGTTGAACCGATGCTTAGTTTTGAAACGTATTTTGTTGCCATTATTTTATAACGGGATTTTTACACCAATGCTAAATTTTTGAAGCACGGTGTTTTGTTGACATTTTTTGAATGAAAATTCTCTGGTGTTATATTTTGATGCAAATTATTTTGATGAGATTTTGACGTTTAAAAATTACTGTCGCATTGACTTCAGTGTCCATCATATTTTAAAGAGGATTTTCAAGCGGTTATCCCGCAATGCTGATTTTGAGATCCGTTTCTACGGTGTTTTGAGAAGTGCAATTTCCTTGTAGAAATTATCACTAATGTTGCTGTTTTTATCACGGATTTGCAAATCGTTTTAAAAATAAAAAAACTGTTTTTCAAAAATTTTATAGTTTACGTTTTCAAAAGAATGAGAAAGCAATTTAAACGTTTCAGCAAAATCGAGGACTATGACCCCTTTCTTTTACTGATTCGCTTAATTCCGGACTTGACCGTTTGAGAATGTAAATTATTACTTTTATAAAATAAATGAAATTGTTTTCAGAATTTTTACAGTTTGCGCTTTCAGAAGAATGAGAAAGTGACTTAAACGTTTCAGCAAAATCGAGGACTATGACCCCTTTCTTTTACTGATTCACTTAATTCCGGACTTGTCCGTTTGAGAATGTGAAATGTTAATTTTGAAATACACGATTTTGCACTTTCAAGGAAACGATGAAGAGAATTAAACGATTTAGTAAAACTCGTGGTTATAGGACATGTGCGTTTGCTATTTTGGTTAATTCCGGACTCGTTAATTGAAATATTTGCTGTTTTGATGATTTTGATGATTTTCGTGTGCTTTCGAGCTACTATGTTGGACCTTCGGGTCATATGTTGGACCTTCGGGTCAATACCAGTACCAGACCTTCGGGTCATATGTTGGACCTTCGGGTCATTTGTTGGGCGCCAAAATTATGTTGGGTACTTGGTAGGCTTCGGCCATATGTTGATGCACGTGCGGCGTAGCTAAAACTCGCCATTTGTTGGGATCGATCCACCTTTTATGTTGATTTTCTAGTTATCTAAATTGATTCTAGATATTTGTTGTTTCCAATTATTTGCAGGTAATTGGATATTTGTTGATATGAGATTCGATTATCGTTTTTGATAATCGAATATTTGTTGATTTGATTATCGTTTTTGATAATCGAATATTTGTTGATTTGATTATCGTTTTGATAATCGAATAATTGTTGATTTGAGATTTGATTATCGTTTTTGATAATCGAATATTTGTTGATTTGACTATCGTTTTTGATAATCGAATATTTGTTGATTTGATTATCGTTTTTGATAATCGAATATTTGTTGATTTGATTATCATTTCTGATAATCGAATATTTGTTGATTTGATTATCGTTTTTGATAATCGAATATTTGTTGATTTGATTATCGTTTTTGATAATCGAATATTTGTTGATTCGATTATCGTTTTGATAATCGAATAATTATTGATTTGAGATTTGATTATCGTTTTTGATAATCGAATATTTGTTGATTTGTTGATTTGATTATCGTTTTTGATAATCGAATATTTGTTGATTTGATTATCGTTTTTGATAATCGAATAATTGTTGATTTGAGATTTGATTATTATTTTTGATAATCGAATATTTGTTGATTTGATTATCGTTTTTGATAATCGAATATTTGTTGATTTGATTTTCGTTTTTGATAATCGAATATTTGCTGATTTGATTATCGTTTTTGATAATCGAATATTTGTTGATTTGATTATCGTTTTTGATAATCGAATAATTGTTGATTTGAGCTTTGATTATTATTTTTGATAATCGAATATTTGTTGATTTGATTATCGTTTTTGATGATCGAATATTTGTTGATTTGATTTTCGTTTTTGATAATCGAATATTTGTTGATTTGATTATCGTTTTTGATAATCGAATATTTGTTGATTTGATTATCGTTTTTGATAATCAAATAATTGTTGATTTGAGGTTTGGTTATCATTTCTGATAATCGAATATTTGTTGATTTGGGATTTGATTATCGTTTTTGATAATCGAATATTTGTTGATTTGATTATCGTTTTTGTTAATCGAATATTTGTTGATTTGAGATTTGATTATCGTTTTTGATAATCGAATATTTGTTGATTTGATTATCGTTTTTGATAATCGGATATTTGTGATTTGAGATTTCTGATTATCGTTTTGGATAATTAGATAATTGCTAATTTTGCTGATTTTAAAATTTCCTAGTCTCTAATTTATTCTAAATTATGTTGGTTATATTGAATTGCTGTTTTCTATCTATCCCTGTTGATAGTTAGAGTTTGCTGATTATGAAGTTCATGTTTTATAATTATCTTTGTTGATAATTAAATTCTGCTGTTTTCTAATTATCTAATCGATAATTAGATATTGCTGTTTTATGATTTCTGTATTCTAATTATTTAGTCGATATTGAATATTGTCGATAATTGCTTTTATTCAGTTTTGTTGTTTTCTGATTATCTACTTGATAGTTAGATTTTGTTGAGAATTTGTGTATTTCTTTTACTGGAATTAAAAGATTTCTTTGGCGTTTGTGTTCTTGACCATTATTTTTCTAGCTTAACCAGTTTATGTTAGAAAAATAATTGTCATTGACGACTTTATTTATGAAAATTGCGGGGACGCAATTTTTATAAGGAGGGGAGTCTGTAACGACCCGGGGTTTGTAACATATAAATTATCGTCAAATGACGATTTTATTTGGTTGCTAATTGCTATTGGTAATTTAATTGGGTGTTGATTGCTGTTGGGTGTTATAATTGGTTGATATTCTTTTCAAAAATTTGGTAAGGGTATGCGGGCTTTAAAAATTGATTTTGGGCCACGTTGATTTTTGTAGTGTTGCGGTACTTATCAAGGCCGATGCCCATTACTTTCCTCCCCCATTCACTATTTTCGTAAACCCTAAATAAAATGAACGAGAAAATAAATGGCGGCCTCGTGTTATTCTTTCGTTCGGTCCTCTATGGAAAAAAAAAAGATTTGGGTTTCGATCGTCTTCGCGATACCACGGCTTTGATTCCCGTTGTTCGATCTTTACTTTCGGCTGCAATTTGAAATCGGGTTCTTCGAACAAGGGTTTCATTTTTCTTTTGTCTCCGCTCGATTCATGAGTGCCACGGCTTCGATTTGAACTATGCGATCTCAGGGTGTGTTCATCGAAACAAGGTGAGTATTCATCACTCACATCTAATTCAATCTTTTGAATGTTGTTGGTTTCTCTAATTTTTTATTGCGCGATTTTGAACTGCTACATGGTTCGACTCCTTGATTGTTGGGTTTTCTGGCACTATTGGTTTCGTGGTCACCTCTGTTTCACGTGACTCCGGTCATTTGATTCTGTTTGGACGATGTTGAGTTTGTAGTTATCTGCACTTACTTGTTTTGTTCGATTTTCTTATATTTGGAAACTTTGATTCCATATATTTCGAATATAACCGATTCTAGATGATATTTCAACCTGGGCATGTTTGTTCATCCCTGTAACATACTCAACTAGCACCTTGATTTATTTGCGCCTTTGACTTTGTTATGCTCTGTACTTCGATTCATTTGGGATGTCGTATTTGCATTTACACCTTTGCACCATCCACTGCCTCGACTTGTTTCAAGTTTTGGTACGTGGTTGCTCTTTGTAGTTACAGTCTTGGGTTTGTATTCATGTCTTCACCGTGTACATCTTCAGTGCCTGTCATTTTTGCATTGCCTTGAGTCAAAGTCTATTGGTGGCTTCACTTTGGTATATGTGATATATATCCAGTCTTGTTCACTAGTCAAGTTCTTTGTTTGACGTACTTGAGTCTGCATCCCTGAACATGTCACTGTTGCATTGTCAACTTATGTGGTCGAAGTATTTTGTGGTCCATTGTTTGGACATTTGGACTCTTGGGAGTTGCAGTGTATTTGCTCTGTTCAGTTTATACGCGCTTCCTTTCATTTGACCTGAACTTCATTTGTTCACTGCTGGTCTCCATTGGTAACCTGGGCAGTTTGATTTGTTGTACTTGTGTCTACAGCATACCTATTCGTTCTTTGTGTCTCTGGTTATATATACTTGAGTCTAGTACATCTTGAAGTTGCATTTGTGTGACGACCGCCCATGACTCCTGCACTAAACAAGGAAAAAGTGCGCTGTAAAGTGTGCCAGGCAGCCATGGATGATCGTCAGGATAAGGTAAAACAATAAACTCTATCGTATTACTCACAGCGCAGCGATAAAATACAATAGAGAAATATATATATATATATATATATATATATATATATATATAGTGAAGCTTCACTAAATAGAATCTCATCAATACACTACAAACAAATTTGATACAAACATCTGAATAGTCAATACACCAAGCCTCACTACATAACACTCAGAGAATCATACAAGCAGCGGAACGTCCAGTACATATAGTAAGAAAATAATATGCAAAAGCCTCCAGCTCGTCTTTGTCATCAACAGCGTTGGTCACTGAGAACAACACTTGTCACCTGCTATCTAGTCTGCCCATCCCAAAATGGATGAACGGCCCAAGGTAATAAGAGTTGAACATAAAACCTTGAGTCAGACAACAGTCTTAGTGAGCGGTAAATTAACTAACAACATACCAAAAGAGCATAAAAGAAAAGGAATAGGAACCCAACCCTCCCACTCCACCTCTTTCTACAGTGATAGCCCCCAGACTCACTAAGCAGAAATAAACATAGCAAAGCAGACATTTAAAATAAAATAATTATCACCCGAGTCAAGGTCGATGTTTTCCAAGCACAAACCCCTAAGGCCTAAACCAAGATCAGATAAGCACCCACAAAACATCGCTCTTGAGACCGAGTGACGATACAACCAAAGCATCCAAACATCCATGACTCTGGCTATCACTGTTATCATTGCCTCGATATCACCATTAATTGAATGACCGGCTCATTCTTTCATCCGTCCGTCAAGGGCTAATGGTAACCCCGGTTCTAGACAGAACTTCGCACGTCATCGTGACCCGTGCCTAGGACTATCGAATCTGCCCAGAGTACTCGACCATCAACTATTAGTCGACTGGGACTATCGAATCTACCCAGCGTACTCTTGCTTTGAGCCTGCTAGAACCTTCAACAACGATGAGATCTCAGCCTTCTAGTCATCCTCCTTGACGACTATTCTCATACTAGCTCAAGCGCCTCTTGAGCCAACCATTATCCACAAACTCAAACCATATCACCGAGTTATCAACATGCTTGGGATGATCCCGTCTGGATTAAACCAAGGCTATCTCACATCATGCTTTGCTTCATCACATCATAGAAAAGTCCCATCTCAACATCATCATCAAATCTATCCATATGAGCTTTATCATCCGCTTCATATGCCACGAGCAGCTTTCCTTATTCAAGAACCTTTCCACTTAGCTTTTGAATCATCTTCGACCAACTTGTCCAAATCAAATCATCAATCAACTAATTTATAACAATCAATCAGATCAATCATTAATCCAAGTAATCAATCATTCAAATAAGATCTAAATAAACAGTTATAACAATAATGGCAATTTCGTAAATAAAGAGTCCAAATCTAACAAGCATGAATTCTAAGTAATATCTTGATGAATGAACTAGCATAGGTTAACATGAAGTAAAGTAGATATCAAAACTTTATGAACGATGGATCTACATGCAGACTTAAGGAAAATGCATGAAATCACTATCTTTAACACACAAACTATCCACCGATCCAATATACTCCTTGGGGTCCGTGTGGGAGATAACCACCACTCACCGAATCACCTAAACACCTCAAAAGCAACACACTTCAGATCTGGACAGCAAAGGATCTAGCTTAATCCGCCAAAATTCCACTTCAAACGATGAAATCTCTCTTCGATGGATGGAGATCTTCAATCTAAGCTCTTGGATCTTCGACTTGATCTTCAATCTTGGATGGAAGGAAGCACTAGATTAGAGAAGAGAAAAGAAGTGAAGAAGTGTTGTAGTCGAGCCCTCAAAATAGCAGCACTTCGTCGCTTCCAAAATCCAGATCCCAAAAATGAAGATAGGCCCTCCTATTTATAGGCTGGAAATCCTTAAGTCGTCCGCCCCTTTAAGTCGTCCACGACTTAAAAATCCCCGACCTACGACTTAAAAATCCCCGACCTACGACTTAATGGACCTCCCTACTAACGACTCAAGCCTATGCGCGACTTAACACATGCGCGCGATTTAACACACACGATCTAACACTTAGGCACGACCTAAGACTCAACAGGATACGACTTAGCGACCTAACACACTGCCGCATTTCTACCTAAGTCCTAAGTCGTTTGGATGACTCAACGACTCAACGACTCAACGACTTAACGACTTACGACCTAAACTAAACCCAGCCGCTAACTCTCTTAAGTCGCCGATTCCCTTAAATCGCCAGCTCTTAGACCGCTATCCTCCTTAGGTCGCCAACCTCCTTAAGTCGCTCCACGACCTAATCCAACACACGACCTAAGCCTCAACACGAGAATTCCTTAAGTCGCTTACTAACTTAAGCCGTTAACCCTTAAGTCGGCAACCACTACCACTAACTTCTCTAAGTCGTCTAATCTCTTAAGTCGCTCACCTCCTTAAGCCGTTAACTTTCCTTAGGTCGCTCCATCCCCTAAGACGCTCCACCGACTTATGCTACGACACGACCTAACCCTGGACGACTCATCTCTAGACGACTTAAGCTCCAAACAACTTAACAACACTAATAACCTAATGACAATAGTTCTACGATTTCGATACGTAAAATACGGGTCGTTACATTCTCTCCCCCTTAGGAATTTCGCCCCCGAAATTCCAAACAAACAAGAGCAATCATAAACTATTCCGCATGCCTACCATCCATAGCAACCAACAACCCATGCATCCAATTACTATCCTAGCATGCAGAATTCTAAAACTAGAACAAGTTACAAATTCATGAGATGTCACGACACCTTAGGGCCATACCTCGAAGAGTTCAGGATGAGCTGCCTTCATCCTCTCTTCCTCCTCCCATGTACAGTCGTTAACATCATCACTCCATTGTACCTTGAGCAACCTGACTACCTTCCTCCTAAGCTGTTTCGTGTCAGTTTCCACAACACGAAGCGGCTTACGAGTTCTTCTAACAACTGGATCAACTTCAAAATCTTCATAGCTATCAGCAGAAACCACCGTACTTGGGTCGTGCACATACCTCCGTAGATACGATACGTGGAAAACATTGTGCACACCCGACATCTTTTCTGGTAACTCCAATTTATATGCGAGCTTTCCAATTCGCTCGATGATCGGGAACGGTCCAACAAAACTCGGAGTCAATTTCCCTTTCTTCCCGAATCGAATAACATTCTTCAGTGGAGAAATCTTCACAAAAACCATATCACCTACGTCGAATTCCAAATCCTTACGACGCTTATCGACATAACTTTTTTGACGGTCTTGGGCTGCCTTCATTTATCGCCGAATGATCTCTATACAATCCGTAGTCTGTTGAATCATTTCTGGCCCAAGTATCAACTTTTCTCCTGTTTCCAACCAACATGTCGGAGAGTTACACGGTCTTCCATATAATGCTTCATACGGTGCCATACCAATGCTGGACTGGTAACTGTTATTATATGAAAATTCTACCAAATAAAGATGATCTTCCCATGATCCTCCGAAATCCAAAACACATGCTCTAAGGAGATCTTCCAAAACTCGGTTGACTCTCTCGGTCTGACCATCTGTTTGGGGGAGATAAGCCGTACTCAAGCACAACCCGGTTCCCAAAACTTCCTGGAAGCTCTTCCAAAATCTACTAGTGAACAATGGGTCTCGATCGCTCACTATACTTTTCGGAACACCATGGAATCGAACTATCCGCTTAACATATAGCTCAGCCAATTTCGATGCAGTCCTAGTTGATCGAACAGGAATGAATCTTGCACTCTTAGTCAAACGATCTACGATGACCCAAATCCCTTCATTTCCTGCTCTGGTTCTAGGTAGCCCATCGATAAAATCCATCGATATTTGCTCCCACTTCCATATAGGAACTTCTAATGGCTGAAGTAATCCACTGGGCTTCTTCTGCTCGGCTTTTACCAACTGGCAGTTCATGCATTTGGAAATAAAATTTCCAACATCCTTCTTCATACCTTCCCAGTAATAGGTTCTCTTCATATCCCGATACATCTTATTTCCACCTGGATGAATTGTCAGCTTCGAGTGATGACTCTCCTTCAGAACTTCATCTCTCAATTCATCTATATTGGGAACAACTAGTCGACCTTGCTTCCGAAGCCAACCCTCTCGATCGACCTCGAATCCTTTATCCTTCTCTGGATCCAATCCAGATTCCAAATCACGGATAATCTTTACAAGCTTATCGTCTCGCTTTTGGCTCTCGCCAATTCTTTCCACCAGAGTAGGTCTTATTGATAAGTTTGCCAACATCTCAGGTTCCAATTCACATATGGGCCTGAAGTCAAATCCAGTCAAATACTCGAGACTCTTCCATTCTGAAAACATGGCTCCCAATCTTGCATGTCTCCGACTTAACGCATCTGCCACTGCGTTACCTTTTCCCGGAGTATAGGCTATACCAAAATCATATGATGCTAAAAACTCTAGCCATCGTTGCTGTCGAAGATTCAAATCCTTTTGGGCGAAAAGATACTTCAATGACTTATGATCTGTAAACAACTCGAATCGAACTCCCAATAGGTAATGTCTCCACATCTTCAGAGCAAAAACAATCGCCGCTAACTCCAAATCATGAGTCAGATAATTCCTTTCATGCGGCTTCAGTTGTCGACTTACATATGCAACAACTTTATCCTTCTGCATTAGCACTGCTCCAAGTCCAGTACTACATGCATCTGTGTAAACCACCATCTCATCATTTCCACTTGGAATAGTCAAAACAGGAGCACTTGTCAGTCGCTCTTTCAGGATTCCAAAAGCTTGTTCACACTTAGCATCCCATCTGAACACTTGGTTCTTTTTCGTCAATCCTGTTAATGGTGCAGCTATCTTGGAAAAGTCTTTGATAAATCGACGATAGTATCCTGCTAATCCAAGAAAACTTCTCACATCAGATGCATTCTTAGGTCTAACCCAATCCTAGATCGCTGCCACCTTGGCGGGATCAACCGCTATTCCACTTCCAGAGATAACATGGCCTAAGAACCTCACTTCGCTCTTCTAGAAGTGACACCTCGAAAACTTAGCCCTCAGCTGTTGTTTCCGCAAGATTTCCAAAACAATCCGCAAGTGCGTCTTGTGCTCTTCTTCAGTTCTGGAATAAATCAAAATATCATCCACGAACACAAGTACAAACTTGTTCAACTGATCCCTGAACACTCTATTCATAAGATCCACAAAATATGCTGGTGCATTGGTCAATCCAAACGGCATTACCAGCCACTCATAGAAACCGGATGGTGTCCTGAAAGCAGTCTTCGGCACACTATCCTTTGCCACTCTCAACTGGTGAAATCCCGTTGCCAAATCCATCTAAGAAAACACCTTAGCTTCGTGAAGCTGATCAAACAAGTCATCTATTCTCGGCAATGGATACTTGTTCTTCTTAGTCACTTTATTCAGTTCACGATAATCCACACACAACCTCAACGATCCATCCGCTTTGGTTGCAAACACAACTGGTGCACCCCATTCGGACACACTACGCCGAATGAATCCTTTATGTAAAATGTCATCAACTTGCACCTTCAACTCTTGCTGTTCCCTAGGCGTCATTCACCTAAGAGGCATCACAACAGGTCTGGCTCCTTCAACTAGATCGATACGAAACTCGATCTCTCTATGCGGCAGTAACCCTTTGACCTCATCAAAAACATCCTCAAATCCATTCACAATAGGCACCGATGACACTCCATCCCGTGGAACAACTAGCGAATACATGAAGCTCATGAAGACGCCTTCTTCATGCTTACATCGTATCACAACCTTTCGCCCTTCCACATTCTCGAATGTCACCTCCAGCCTCTTACAATCAACCCTTGCTGCATACTTCCTAAGCCAGTCCATACCCAAAATAATTCCAAACCCCTCAAAGTTCATAACAAAACAATCACAAACAAAAGAGCAATCATGAATCGACACAACCAGACCACGGCATACCATACACAAACAAGACGAACCCCCAACTGGATTAGTCACAACCAATGGTCTATCCACGATATCCGGTTCCAAACCCAACCGGCCTACAAGTTCACTACAAACAAAGGAGTGCGACGCCCCGGTATCAAATAACACTCTAACTGGAACACCACCAATGGAAAGAGTACCTTGAACCACCACACTCTTTCCTTTTTCTTCAGCAGTAGGAGCTTTCGAAGACGATGGCACAGCCCCCAAAGCATAAGCTTGCACAATCTTCTTGTCCTTCCTCGGTTCCGGACAATTCCTCTTAATATGCCCCGGCTTGTCACAGTTGTGGCACCTCACCGGCACCTTTGGATTCTTACAATCTCTAGAGAAATGGCCCTTCTGCTGACAATTGTAGCAGGTCACTTCACCCTTCGGCTTCTTCTGGCCATCATTACCCTTCTACTGCTGCTGCTGCTTTCTCTTCTTGTTTCCACCCTGCTGTGGTTTAGATTCCTCCTTAGTCACACAACAACATATCCTTCCTTAGGAAACCGATTCTCGTGCCTGAGAGCTTTCTCCACAAGCTTCTCAAATGGATCGTCCAGATGATCCACCAACTGCCTTCCAAGAAAAATGTCCAAGCCTGTCACAAACTTCTCGTTCTTCTGATATGGGGATTCAATATATGACCGAGCATACTTGGACAAGGCTTCAAACTCAGAAACATACTCAAGAACTGGTCTTCCTCCTTGCTTGAGTTCCACAAACTTCTTGAACAGAACAGATTTCTGAGCTGTAGAAATGAACTTAGCTTTAAATCTGGCTTGGAATTGCTCCCAAGTAATTTCTTCCTCGGGAGTATCAATGGTGATAGAATTCCACCAATCAGAAGCTCTTCCTTGAAGCTGTCTTGATGCAAGCTTCCTCTTAGTTGCATCCTCAATTCCCAAGTCACCAAAGATCCTTCTACAAGCATCAATCCACCTCTGAACTTCAATGGTTCTCTGTCCCCAAGAAAACCTTTCCTCCAAGGGCAGTATAGTCTTTGCACAACTTAGCAAAATCCACTGGTTTTGGGGCTTGAACCTGAACTCCAACATCTACTGCTGGCCCTGGAGCTGGCATCCTTCTCATGATCGAAGTTATCATGGCCTCGAACATAGCGGCATAATCAGCAACCCCCTCAACAGCACGGCCTTCCCTAGCAGCTGGTCTCTCTCTTCGACTCATTCTTAATATCTAAAAATGATTAGTACACCTTGAGAACAACTGCATAAAGGGTTCAAATCCTTCTAAGCTACTATATTATATATAGTAATCATCCATCAAAATTACAATAACGTCTCTCATACGTGGTTACGTCAGCGAGCGTTGGCTAAAATCGATTAACCAAGGCTCTGATACCAAATGTGACGACCGCCCATGACTCCTGCACTAAACAAGGAAAAAGTGCGCTGTAAAGTGTGTCAGGCAGCCATGTATGATCGTCAGGATAAGGTAAAACAATAAACTCTATCGTATTACTCACAACGCAGCGATAAAATACAATAGAGAAATATATATATATAGTGAAGCTTCACTAAATAGAATCTCATCAATACACTACAAACAAATTTGATACAAACATCTGAATAGTCAATACACCAAGCCTCACTACATAACACTCAGAGAATCATACAAGCAGCGGAACATCCAGTACATATAGTAAGAAAATAATATGCAAAAGCCTCCAGCTCGTCTTCGTCATAAACATCGTTGGTCACTGAGAACAGCACCTGTCACCTGCTATCTAGTCTGCCCATCCCAAAATGGATGAACGACCCAAGGTAATAAGAGTTGAACATAAAACCTTGAGTCAGACAATAGTCTTAGTGAGCGGTAAATTAACTAACAACATACCAAAAGAGCATAAAAGAAAAGGAATAGGAACCCAACCCTCCCACTCCACCTCTTTCTACAGTGATAGCCCCCAGACCCACTAAGCAGAAATAAACATAGCAAAGCAGAATTTAAAATAAAATAATTATCACCCGAGTCAAGGTCGATGTTTTCCAAGCACAAACCCCTAAGGCCTAAACCAAGATCAGATAAGCACCCACAAAACATCGCTCCTGAGACCGAGTGACGATACAACCAAAGCATCCAAACATCCATGACTCTGGCTATCACTGTTATCATTGCCTCGATATCACCGTTAATTGAATGACCGGCTCATTCTTTGATCCGTCCGTCAAGGGCTAATGGTAACCCCGGTTCTAGACAGAACTCCGCACGTCATCGTGACCCGTGCCTAGGACTATCGAATCTGCCCAGAGTACTCGACCATCAACTATTAGTCGATTGGGACTATCGAATCTGCCCAGCGTACTCTTGCTTTGAGCCTGCTAGAACCTTCAACAACGATGAGATCTCATCCTTCTAGTCATCCTCCTTGACGACTATTCTCATACTAGCTCAAGCGCCTCTTGAGCCAACCATTATCCACAAACTCGAACCATATCACCGAGTTATCAACATGCTTGGGATGATCCCGTCTGGATTAAAACAAGGCTATCTCACATCATGCTTTGCTTCATCGCATCATAGCAAAGTCCCATCTCAACATCATCATCAAATCTATCCATATGAGCTTTATCATCCGCTTCATATGCCACGAGCAGCTTTCCTTATTCAAGAGTCTTTCCACTTAGCTTTTGAATCATCTTCAACCAACTTGTCCAAATCAAATCATCAATCAACTAATTTATAACAATCAATCAGATCAATCATTAATCCAAGTAATCAATCATTCAAATAAGATCTAATAAACAGTTATAACAATAATGGCAATTTCGTAAATAAAGAGTCCAAATCTAACAAGCATGAATTCTAAGTAATATCTTGATGAATGAACTATCAAAGGTTAACATGTAGTAAAGTAGATCTCAAAACTTTATGAACGATGGATCTACATGCAGACTTAAGGAAAATGCATGAAATCACTATCTTTAACACACAAACAATCCACCGATCCAATATACTCCTTTGGGTCCGTGTGAGAGATAACCACCACTCACCGAATCACCTAAACACCTCAAAAGCAACACACTTCAGATCTGGACAGCAAAGGATCTAGCTTAATCCGCCAAAATTCCGCTTCAAACGATGAAATCTCTCTTCGATGGATGGAGATCTTCAATCTAAGCTCTTGGATCTTCGACTTGATCTTCAATCTTGGATGGAAGGAAGCACTAGATTAGAGAAGAGAAAAGAAGTGAAGAAGTGTTGTAGTTGAGCCCTCAAAATAGCAGCACTTCATCGCTTCCAAAATCCGAATCCCAAAAATGAAGATAGGCCCTCCTATTTATAGGCTGGAAATCCTTAAGTCGTCCGCCCCCTTAAGTCGTCCATGAATTAAAAATCCCCGACCTACGACTTAATGGACCTCCCTACTAACGACTCAAGCCTATGCGCGAGTTAACACATGCGCACGACTTAACACACACGATCTAACACCGAGGCACGACCTAAGACTCAACAGGATACGACTTAGCGACCTAACACACTGCCGCATTTCTACCTAAGTCCTAAGTCGTTTGGACGACTCAACGACTCAACGATCAATGACTTAATGACTTACGACCTAAACTAAACCCAGCCGCTAACTCTCTTAAGTCGTCGATTCCCTTAAGTCGCCAGCTCTTAGACCGCTATCCTCCTTAGGTCGCCAACCTCCTTAAGTCGCTCCACGACCTAATCCAACACACGACCTAAGCCTCAACACGAGAATTCCTTAAGTCGCTTACTAACTTAAGCCGTTAACCCTTAAGTCGGCAACCACTACCACTAACTTCTCTAAGTCGTCTAATCTATTAAGTCGCTCACCTCCTTAAGCCGTTCACTTTCCTTAGGTCGCTCCATCCCCTAAGTCGCTCCACCGACTTATGCTACGACACGACCTATCCCTGGACGACTCATCTCTGGAAGACTTAAGCTCCAAACAACTTAACAACACTAATAACCTAATTACAACAGTTCTACGATTTCGATACGTAAAATACGGGTCGTTACAATTTGTGGGTCTGTACCTAAGTTGTTCCATATAAGTTTGTGCCTTTGAACCTGGACATGTGTCTGCTACATTATGTAGTGCCCTTACTTGTGCATTTTGATGTTGTGAGTCGCCGAGTCGGTTGCATTTTTAACTTGGTTAGTCTCCAGTTTCACGTTGCCACTTCTTGAGCCTTCCATCTTTGTATATGCCTCTTGAGATTATTTGTTGCATACCCATTTACTAATATACATTGCTGGAATAACCGTGTTGTTTGATAAACTTTATGCAGTTGCTATATCCTTGTCATTTTTATGCGCTGTGCATGTTTATATGGGCACTGCCTATGCATGTTTCACTGTGTCCATTTGTCTGCGCTTGCATTGTTCACTTTGGGCTTTGACTTTACCATTTCCTGACTTTTGCCTTGCCTTCATGTTCATGTACATAAGTTACTGCTGCATATTATCCTGTTTCATGTAGTGGTACTAGTGCTTTGCTTAGTGCATTAGTTTGCATTATGAATTCTTGTTTGTTTGGTCTCATTTGCATTGCTTCTGGTCATATACCAATCAAAACTGGGAATAAACATTCATAATCAAAACTGCAATAACATATTTTAAATAAATTTGGAATCAATCTATTACAAAAATTCAATGGAATATCTTAGACAATAAGAATTTCAATCTAAACCCATATTCTATTCAACTCCTCTTTTACAAAGAAATAGATAAGAATAAGTGGTGTAAACTACGAATAGAATTCATAATCTAAACCTCTTATTTCATTGAAGGACCACAATTTGGCCTAAAGAAGAAGGAGAAGTGGAACAAATTAAATTATCAAAAATTGCATAAACGAAACAAATCCATAAAATTAATGTAATTAATTAGGAATCCAACATAGAACTGACATATCGAAATAAAATGGAATGTTGGGGATTTTATCTATCAGATTTTCGAAATTCCAAAATCGCAAATGCGTATTCAAATCCAAAAAGAAATACACTAAACAATTGCTGAAAAGAAATATAAGGTTTCTACTCACATATTAGCCTTAGCTTCCTTCAAATAAATTTGTAGCCTTCCGATCACTTATAGCATCTCTCACTTTTGATACACAGGAAAGAGGTATATATATGCATTAGATTTGGAAAAATAGGATAAGACTAGGATAAGAATAGATTGGAGGAATAAGAAACAAATACGAAATAAGTTGAATTCTTACTCGAGTTCTCTATGGAGTTTCTGAGATAGAAATAGCAGAATTTCATTGTATTCTCCAAAATAATATGAATAAAAGTGGAGAGGATAGGGTTCTATTTATAGGATTTGAAACACATCGGAACCGTAGGATGGAAGTAGGTAGAAAATGGGTAAATTTAGAGCATAAAAATGAATAAAACATAGCCTTAAATCCTAGCCGCCTCTGGCAGCTTTTATTGCCAAGCGGTCGACCGCCCATGGACGACCGGTCGGCCGCTGCAGTCGACCGGTTGATCTATATAGGCCAATCACTCCTCTATTTCGGGGAATGTTCATTTTCCTCCATTGTAATATTATTTTATCCCATAATTAACTTTTTAACGTTAAACGTTAATTAAACGTTTACTTAACCCCCAAACTAATCTTTGAAATTTAAACCCTAAATATGATGTTTGAATTCAAACTAAATTAATTCAAATTTAAGAACTTCAAATGCTTATAACTTCTTTGCTTGAGCTTCGTTTTTAGCATATTGTATATGGAAACAGATCAGAATTTCACCACGAACATAGCAGAATAACTTTCATGGTAAAATTTCAACTTTTATCATATTTCCATATCCAACCCTTATTATATTTATGTAACAACCCGGGGTTTGTAACATATAAATTATCGTCAAATGACGATTTTATTTGGTTGCTAATTGCTATTGGTAATTTAATTGGGTGTTGATTGCTGTTGGGTGTTATAATTGGTTGATATTCGTTTCAAAAATTTGGTAAGGGTATGCGGGCTTTAAAAATTGATTTTGGGCCACGTTGATTTTCGTAGTGTTGCGGTACTTATCAAGGCCGATGCCCATTACTTTCCTCCCCCGTTCACTTTTTTCGTAAACCCTAAATAAAACGAACGAGAAAATAAATGGCGGCATCGTGTTATTCTTTCGTTCGGTCCTCTATGAAAAAAAAAGATTTGGGTTTCGATCGTCTTCGCGATACCACGACTTTGATTCCGGTTGTTCGATCTTTACTTTCGGCTGTAATTTGAAATCGGGTTCTTCGAACAAGGGTTTCGTTTTTCTTTTGTCTCCGCTCGATTCATGAGTGCCACGGCTTCGATTTGAACTGTGCGATCTCAGGGTGTGTTCATCGAAACAAGGTGAGTATTCATCACTCACATCTAATTCAATTCAATCTTTTGAATGTTGTTGGTTTCTCTGATTTTTTATTGTGCGATTTTGAACTGCTACATGGTTCGACTCCTTGATTGTTGGGTTTTCTGGCACTGTTGATTTCGTGGTCACCTCGGTTTCACGTGACTCCGGTCATTTGATTCTGTTTGGACGATGTTGAGTTTGTAGTTGTCTGCACTTACTTGTTTTGTTCGATTTTCTTATATTTGGAAATTTTGATTCCATATATTTCGAATATAACTGATTCTAGATGATATTTCAACCTGGGCATGTTTGTTCATCCCTGTAACATACTTGACTGGCACATTGATTTATTTGAGACTTTGACTTTGTTATGCCCTGTACTTCGATTCATTTGGGATGTCGTATTTGCATTTACACCTTTGCACCGTCCACTGCCTCGACTTGTTTCCAGTTTTGGTACGTGGTTGCTCTTTGTAGTTACAGTCTTGGGTTTGTATTAATGTCTTCACCGTGTACATCTTCAGTGCCTGTCATTTTTGCATTGCCTTGAGTCAAAGTCTATTGGTGGCTTCACTTTGGTATATGTGATATATATCCAGTCTTATTCACTGGTCGAGTTCTTTGTTTGACATACTTGAGTCTGCGTCCCTGAACATGTCACTGTTGCATTGTCAACTTATGTGGTCGAAGTATTTTGTGGTCCATTGTTTGGACATTTGGACTCTTGGGAGTTGCAGCGTATTTGCTCTGTTCAGTTTATACGCGCTTCCTTTCATTTGACCTGAACTTCATTTGTTCACTGCTGGTCTCCATTGGTAACCTGGGCAGTTTGATTTGTTGTACTTGTGTCTACAGCATACCTATTCGTTCTTTATGTCTCTGGTTACATATACTTGAGTCTAGTACATCCTGAAGTTGCATTTGTGGGTCTGTACCTAAGTTGTTCCATATAAGTTTGTGCCTTTGACCCTGGACATGTGTCTGCTACATTATGTAGTGCCCTTACTTGTGCATTTTGATGTTGTGAGTCGCCGAGTCGGTTGCATTTTTAACTTGGTTAGTCTCCAGTTTCACGTTGCCACTTCTTGAGCCTTCCATCTTTGTATATGCCTCTTGAGATTATTTGTTGCATACCCGTTTACTAATATACATTGCTGGAATAACCGTGTTGTTTGATAAACTTTATGCAGTTGCTATATCCTTGTCATTTTTATGCGCTGTGCATGTTTATATGGGCACTGCCTATGCATGTTTCACTGTGTCCATTTGTCTGCGCTTGCATTGTTCACTTTGGGCTTTGACTTTACCATTACCTGACTTGTGCCTTGCCTTCATGTTCATGTACATAAGTTACTGCTGCATATTATCCTGTTTCATGTAGTGGTACTAGTGCTTTGCTTAGTGCATTAGTTTGCATTATGAATTCTTGTTTGTTTGGTCTCATTTGCATTGCTTCTGGTCATATACCATTGTGTATAGTTGCAGGTTGTATTTGCACCATTTGTTGCAAGTATTCATGTACATTTAGGAGAGATGCACTTGTCTCTGTCGTTTGCCGTTTTGAACTGCTGCACTGCCTTGAACATGGTCATTTTAAGCTTGGTTGCTTCTTCGTATTGTGTTCCCTGTGTACATCACTGTTTTACGTCTGGTTACTTGTGTAGTTGCCTTGCACATGCTGAGTTATTACTCTGGCCTGTCTCATGTTGCCTGTACTTTGGTCTTGTCTCAACGATGCATTATGTTGTTTCATTTATTGATGTTAGTGTTGCATTTTGTGGTGACTGCAGTTTCGAATTGTATGCGGTCTTGCCCTTGTTGGTTTGCATTGCATAGATGCAATTGGATTTGTTTTTTTCTAATTACACTTGGGTTGAATCCAGCTTAAACGCTTGGGTTTGACCTTGTGCTCGTGTGTGAACTTCCGTTGTTCTTTTGGGTACATCATCACTGTAGTGGCAAGGCAGTGCACGCAAGCGTGAACTGCAGCCATACGGTATGGCTTTTATGATATTCTATTTTGTTTTGATTTATTGATCTTTTGCATATTCCATATGCTGTAGTGGCGAGGCAGTGCACGCGTGCGTGTACTGCAGCCCTACTCGAATTAATATTTTAATTGATATTTCAATGGTTTGAACTGTTTTGTTTATTCAATTCAATATTCTGATTTGGTTTAATTTGCTGATTTGTTGTTTAACACTGTTACGTGTTATATTTATCGTTATCCGATTTCTTTATTTAAGGATCGGATAGACGAGATTTATTGTGACTGTCGTCTATTCATTATTTAATTATTATTGCTTCTGTGCACTAATAACTGAGTTTGAATTAGACTGACCCGTGTATTATTTTTCTTTTGAATTTAATACTCGGGTCAGACCGAGTATTTATAGGTTGTTGATATCTTACTTTGGGTTGCTGCTAGAGCTATGAAGTTTCTTTATTTCATTTGGAGTAGATGTTCTCATTGTATAAGATGTTGTATATTCATGTATATTATTCACGATAATGTACTTGTGTATATAACTTCCTGAGTCGACAGTTGTAGTTGTATCATATGTATTGTATCCCATGTATTGTAACTGACATTAGTTATTATATATATGAGACTTTCTGTTTTATCTGTGTTCCGCATTTATATTATCTGTGTTGTTATTATATTTATTGTCCTAAACCATTATGAACCATCGTAGTTCGTTTTATATTGGAATTGGGTATGTCGATGGGAGTAAATAAATAAGAGATGAAAAATAAAATAAAAATATATACCACTCCTATCAAAATAACCAATACTAATGTAAGGCCTAACTACATATGGCCGCTCCTATCCAGCCTTATTCTTCGTAATAACAGATAGTATTTCTTTTAATACCCTTTGTTATTGTGAGCATAGAGGTGGGGCGTCACAGTTTAATTCGATTTACTTTATTTATTTATGCTTCATTTTACGGGATGTTACGTTAGTATTATACACTTATATGATGTGTTTTACTCACCAGACGTAAGTTTAACCCCTTCTACCACTTTCCGCCTTTTAGATATACTCTAATAGGCTAATTGAGAGGACTGGTACTGACTTAGAGGCATGATGGTATGATGGAGATGCACATTTCTTTATTAGCTATCTACTATTTTTATTTTGTTTATTCCTATATATTTTACTATTTCCATTACTTATATAGAGAGATGTTTGTAACTAGTATTTATTTGATTCTGAATTTTTATATTAGTCTAGGATTATTATATTATTGATTAATAGTATATTTTATTTATTCTAAAATATGAGTTTCAAAAGGTATGGAATATTATAGATTTCTCTATGATCCATTTTATAATTTATTTAAAATCGATCTGCTATTTACGAGGTCCGCAACTGGTTCCATTTTTAGATGTGGATAGGGATATCGTAGATGGTGGGTTGTTACATATGGAATCAAAGCTTAGGTTAGGCGATTCCTACTAAATCAGGATGTATGAGAGAGCATATTTGTAATTTTTATTATTATATGTATAAACATACATATACATATATTATGCCTTTCCCTATATATTTTTACTTGTAAAGGTAGTCTTGGCATTTCCGTTATTTAAGTAAATGAATATGAGTTAAATAAATGTCGATATTTAAATTTTTTGGGGCGGTAGATACATCCATCACCTTTGTTTAAATTTACTCCATATAATATTAAAAAAAAGGAGGGTCATGGCAAGTAGCAATGGAGTAAATCATGGCACTAGGGATGAATAAGGAGGGTAGGATCCTTAAGTCCGTAGGATATAAAGTGATATTGATGGTCTGTAATGAAGGTACTTAAGCATTTTCTTATTGTATAACCTAGTTGAACTTGTGTAAGTTATGATCTACTCCAATTAAAGTATTTAAATTAATTGAAATGTTTTCACTAAAAAGTTTGAAATAATAATGTTTGAGATTTTTGGAAAAATAAAGAAGTTGAATTTTTTTTAAAATTTGAAACAGTGACCCCTTATTTCAATTTTTAAATGTGAGAAATTTAAATAAAGGAAAGTTTTCATGAATATTTTAAAGCTTTTGTTTTTGGAAAAAAATTCATATAAGACACATTGCTGCCATTTTGGTATATATTGCTTTCGTCAAAAGAAACTTTTAAAAAGTAAATAAAAAGTAAGCTAGATGCATCTTTTTAAATCTCTTTCATTTTATAATTTTTTTTAAATGGTACTTTATATACAACAAATCATTGTGATAACAAGTCACATATCAATAAAGTTTTAATCACGCTATGCAAGTTTTGAACTTGTGACCTCTCACACCAAAGCCAAATCACTTAACCACTGGGATAATGTTGCTTGTCTCATTTTATAAATATGTTTGTCACACTTTGAATTTTTTCTAAATATTACACTTGCATAACATTTTTGTTAAAATTTATAATTTGTGAAAGTAAATTTTAATATGCTGTATTTTATAAGTTTATTATTCTAAGTTAAATTGAACTATCTTGGATAGAATTTAAATTGAAAAAAAGAAGGTTTTAAATTATTATTTCTCTATTTCAATGCATATGTATTTTTGAATGGAAATAAAAGGATTTTCGATATAAACTTTGGGAAACATGCATTAATAAATGATTTAAAGATTTTGAAATTTTGAATTCTATGTGAATATAGTTAGTATCCAAAGTAAATTTCAAAAAAAAATTATATGTATGCATGATGTATTAATGAAAAGGTGTTGGAAATTAATTAACTATAGAACAAAATGAATTTAAAAATATAATTTTTGCATAGACATTAGTTATGGTTGAGCAATGATTGAAATTTACTAGTTGTTACACAAAATGATTATAGTTTTATATACATGATAAAATGGTTTTAAATTATATGAAATAATGTTGCAAAAATAAAGTATGCATATTTCAGAGGAGAATCGAAGTTATGTGAAATTTAACAATATTTGGAGTAATTAATATTGGATTAGTAAAGCTATAAACAACTAAATGTTGGAAGCATGATAATTGTTAATTTAAGGACATACAAAGAGATGTGAAGTGCTTAACTTGAAATAAATAAGAGTTACAATTTCTTATGATATTATTTAATATGGAACATCTAAAGCAAAATCATTGACAATTCATTTGAGTAAAATTTAAATAATTTGATTTGACAAAATATAAGTGTTATGATTTCATTAAACGTCTATGAAAATTTACGGAGAATATTATTGTTTTCAAATCTTAGAAGTTGTGTGAAGAATAAGGTTTGAAACCAACGACTTGACTTAAAAAATGAATTAAAAAGTTATTGATATTTTCAACAGAAATTTGATTAGAGTTAGAAAATAATTACACAACCTATAAAGTTTGAATAAATTATGGCGAACTAGCTAAGATAGTCATTATGCCAGTGTTTTTTGGACCAGCTAGAAATGAACGTTATAAATTTGCGATTTAAGGATATGGTTAAAATTAATGGAAGCTTTCTATAGGAATTTTGAAAAAAAAATTGAAACTATAAGGAAGAATCTATTTTGAATCGAGGATTTACTATTACTTATAAATTATGGTGGAATTTAAATAAATGGTAATATGATTTTTGAAAGATTGTCTTAACTTTTAGCAGATATTAATATAATTGTTTATGAAGTTTATGAAAGAAAATAAAAAAATTATTATTATTATCATTTAACGGATAAAAATAATAAGTATTTCGAGAAGAATAATAGTAAAGAGATATTTTTCATGAATATTTTTGGAATAAATTATTACTATTTTGTTGTAAATAACAGTAAATGGATTTTTGGAATATTATGTAGAATGTTGTTGTTTTTGAATGTATAAAAATAAAATGGTTGTGAAAAAAAGATTTAAATAAATATTATTATTTTAATGTCAAGTGATAATAAAAATATTATATTTAAAGAAATTTTAAGAAAATTATTATTTTTAAGTTAAGTAAGGATGTTTGGAATATTAAAATTAATATGTTGAAACCAAAAATATTTTGAAGTATATTATTTTTATGGAGAAAATATACAATTTTGCTATGTTAGATGTTAGTTATTTAATTTAACAATTGTATTTAATCTAACAAGTGATGTGGATTGAGTTGCTTGCTAATGAAATTTTATGAATTTGTGTATTATCTAATCACTAACATGTTTAGTTGCTGTTTGAAATTATTTGAAATGATTTTGAGTACATAATTATGAAAAGGATATTTCATAAGTTTGTACAAAAATCGATGGTTAGACTTCATATTAATTTGAGAAGTTTTAAATGATATTTTAATAAAGCATGATGCTTGAAACTTTTTAAGTTTGTTTAGTAAATTTATATTCAAATCTGGTGAAAAATGAAGTTTATAATAAATAAATAAAAGAACTTAGTGAGGTATACCAAAGATTACGAAGATGATTTTTTTTATCGGCCAAGGATGAAGAAGTAAGATGTGAAGTATGTTAAAATGAATCGACTGTAAGAATATGCCAGTAATGCAATCTATTTAAATTATTACAATTTTTGGATGTTATATGATTAGAGACACCTAAGTGATATGATAAGGTATGGAAACTGCATAGGATAGGCATGCATAGGGAGACACAGTGGGTAGCCAGATAGGTGAAGAACTCGCTATTGAGATATGGTATATGGGAAAGCTAGCGCTATAAGTTCTCGGGTCTTTCCCGATTTTATAAAGAGTAGGGAAGTCGGCTGTAACGACCCGGAATTTTTGACAATATATTTTAAATAATATTTAATCTAATTTAAATTAAATACAAGCTTCTTAAATTTTAAACTGATGGAAACTTGATTATTTATCAGTTATATATGGTCTGTAAAGGAAATTTTGATTTGAAAATTTAAAATGGAATCTTTCAAACTGTTTATAACAAAATTCTGTCTTATTCACTAAATCAAAGACTCTATATTTTTATTATTTGATAATATACATATGAATATATAATTGTAGTCTTTAAATAATAATGTTTAAAAATAAACAAACATATCAATATTAAACATAAACAAACATAACATAAGTATGAAAATGTAAATATAAGACATAATGATAAAATATAAGTTATAACTAGAAATAAAAAATTTACAAATGCTTGAAAAATCTGAAGTATAAATAGAATACAAGTAACATAGTCAAAACAATAACTATGTTAACTTTTCTCAAAACATTTAAGATAAGTTAAAAAAATAACAACCTGTAACTTGTATTTATACAACACAAAATCTTTAATAAAGATTATATCAAGTTGCTGAAAAATTAAGTATGCAAGAGACAAAGAAACAAATTAAATCTATTAACATATATGCGGCTGTAAATTTTATATGCAGAAGGAAACAAAGTATTCACTTCAAACACAAAACAAATCTTTGTCAAGTACAAATATCTTTGTACAGATTACTAATATCAGAAACCATTAATTATTTGTTAACATGAATGAAGACATGCATTTAAGAGTAGCACAACTATTTGTCTAAAAAAAATCTCAGCCAAAATTACAAAATCATTTCACTTTGCAGTGTAATAAATACAAGCATTTCAAAAGCATGTGAGAATTGTCCAGATATTACCTATATTGTTCAAGTCTTTCTATATATATATACACATCATATTCTAGTGTTCATTTATAAAACCTGTAAAGCAAACCCGAGAAGAAAAAAATTTAGTAGCATCTTGTCTTTGAAAACCCCATTTAAGTTCCACAGTAAAAACAAGAAAGTTTTCAGGAAATTTCATCTGCAGTCTTCATTAACTTGCTTTCTGTTCAACAAATTTTTAGAGTGAGTAAACATACTTTTCTTAAATTTTAAGTATGATAATTAGCTTCTGATGTTTGTGTTTCTATATATTGTTAATAAGTGGACCTGTATTTATTTTGTGTATTGGAAGCTTTCTGTTCTTCATTGTTTCAAGCTTCTGAGCAAAAAAGGTGTAAAGGATATTAATACTTCTCCATTTAAATCAATTTAAAACCTAGAGATGTAAGTTAATTAAGACTGTATAACTTAAAACAAAGGCCTGGGAATTTATTTGAAGTATAACAGTAAAATGTAGAAACTGTTATACAAGTTACAGGTAATAAGGAATTCAAAGCTAAAAATTCGAATATTTTAATTTGTGAATTTGGCCACATATCTTGATTATACACACAAAGTTAAGATTTTTAGTATAAAAATTATGATTTTTAAGTGGGTGTTTAAGGTGCAGTTCGAAAATGGGTCAAAAGTGAATTTTCATCAATCTCTAATTATTTAACATAAATTAGATGTTGAAATTATTACTGAAGCTGGCTTAGCGATTGTAGAATTCAGGAAAAATGCAAGAAGATTTTTCTATTGTGTATGTTGTTTAGTCGAATTAAATATAGGGTTTCGGTTTCATTTTTTTGTGTTTTGTAAATTACCGTTTGTACCGCCGTACGTGGTTTTGGATGAAGGCCGAGGAAGGTATGGCCATGGCGCTGGCAAAGGGGTTCGGCCTCTGGTGATGGGTGGTGGCTGAACGTGGTTATTTTCGGTAGGGTGGTCGTGTTTCGAGTTCAAGCGTCAGGCGATTTTTCAATTTCGATCGTTATTCGAAATTCTGGGCTTTGACTTCGAATATTGTGTCGAATTATGGTTTGTGGGTGACAGTGGGGGTTGCCGGAGGTGAGGCGAACCATCGTGCACGTGCACGGTGACGATCTATGCCTGGTTTTGGTGTTTAGAGTTGACGCGAGGCGACGCACGAGTATTCTCGGGTTTCTTTCGAGTTTTAAACCCTGGAGCGCGTGAGTTTTTGTGTTACTGCGGTTACATTTTAACTTAAACTAAAAAAAAGAACAGGTAGGTGGAGAAGAAGGATAGTGGGGTAAGTGGAACTCGGGAATGTAGGGGAAAGGTGCGGGTTAGTCTCGAGTAAACTGTACGTTTACTTCGGGTCTGATTTATTCCAGGAGTTAACTAAATTTAACTTTAAGTTATTGCTAAACAAGATTAACATTAATAAAGTTATAAATGTTGTTAAGTGTTGAACTAAGATTGTTTTAAATTTCATTAAAAAGGTTTGCAAATGTGAGACGAAAAGTAAATTCTAAATGTACGTTAATTTAAATGTAAATAAAATTTATACTTAATATTTAAATTAACAACTTTAAATTAAATTTGTAATTAGAAATTAATCTTGTGTTTAATCAATTCAACTTAAGAAAATTTAATTAAAGTTAGTTAATAAATGGTAATTAACTTAAGTGATTAATTAAGGATTTTATGATCAATAAATTGATAATAAATGATTAATTAAAATAATTTGTGATAATTAAATAAGTAATTAAATTTTATTAATTAATAATTAAGTTATTAGTTAATAATTAAGAATCAATCAATTAACTAGTAATTAAGTAATAATCAATAAATTTAATATGTTAATTAATCAGTAATTAATTAAGCAGAATATAGTAGTTTATTCTTAAGTAATTTATTAAGTTAAGTAAACCAAACTGTTTTGATAATCCTGTTTGATTGACTCTAATATCTGTTTGGTGATATTTTGTGATATGTTGTGATATATTCTGGATATATCTATGATAACTGTATATGATTTATCTGTGATATCTGTTATATACTGAATTAAACTGTTAAGTTAAATAGACAACTTGGACCTTAAAATGGCGTTTGGATTTCGATGAGACCGGGATCGGGTATCAATTTGATATTCCGAAAACCACATCGATCCAAATTAAACGATAGGTCATGACATATCAAGTGGTGTTCAAGATGGTGATTCAGAATGCAAGGGTTATCGTCGTTAACTCTGAGGGTGATTCCAAAACGAGTGTAACAAGATAATGCCTTCGGTTTCGTTCGAACCCGAAACGAACTTGTATGGATTGAATGCTTTCAGCACATCGTCGGGCGGACAATGAGCATTCTAAGAAATATGTTCTTTAAAGGTAATCGTAGCCTCAAGCCTCATCAACCGGGAATTGCTAAAACAGGGGAGATGCAGCAAGGTTCGGTGGGTCATGCCCAAGCAGAACGAGGTATACCCCTGTCTAGATGTCCCTTTATTTCGGCTGTGTGAGCAGTTGTTGGCCACAACTGCGGGGTTATCTTATTCGGGACTGTTCAGTAAGGAATGGTTCCGGCCTTGTGTTGTTGGGGGTCGGGAGTGATCCTCGGTACGGTGATCTAGGCACCGTACTGTGACGGGCGGTACCCCAGTAGCCCTGCCATTGTTGGAAACCCATTTTCCCTACGAGACCCTACGGCTTTGATTGTATTACCCACTTTCGTGGCTAGTAGCTGGAATTTTAATGAATGTAACAATTTCGGCTATTTTCTATTTACTTGAAAACCCAAGACACTATTATAATATCACTGGATTTCCTATAAAATGTTTTGGTTAGCGTAAGGTAGAAACTTACCCGCATTTATGTGTGGGAAGTCTTACGTGATACCTTTATTTTCAAATGATTTTCATAGTTAAACAATTTTAACCCGTTTACTCACACCAGACCCATGTCTGACCTGGAGTTTATATTTTGTTTTTCATAAACTCTTGGGTACTCAAATTTTTATGAGTAGCCAAGTGATAGGTATTTGGAGTGTTGATTTTACTGGAGGAGCTTTGGAGAAGAAGACCAGACGTATGTATATATATATATGTAGTTCCGCTGTGTAGTTAGTGTATGTTGTATTTTGGATGTATGTATGGGCATATATGTATATGACAGTTCTGTTGTATGATATTGTATAACTCTGATGTATGTATAACTATGTAACAGTTATGTGATGTATTATATTTTGTTCCATTCTGCTGTGAGATTCTGAAGTTGATATTTCTTTCTTTCTATTCTTTTCTATTTCTATCCCTTTCTTTCTTAATGATGATACGTCTTTCTGGGGTTAGAAAGGCGGGTCGTCACATCGGCAAGTTTGAGTAAGCTTCTTTAAAAGTTGGCGGATGTTCACACATTTTATATTTATTCCATTTGCGAATGTACATCGACGATTTAGCGATTTTGATAGAGACTAGTCAGCTTATGAGGAGAATGTAGAGATGGAGTCTAAAATACTTCGTATTTATATTCACATCTTAGGACCCGATGTGATAACATAAGAATATGGAAATGAAGTAGGACCCAGTATGGCGAGGAAATGGTTTGGATAAAAGTGTGAGGGAGCCCAAGGAGACGATCAGAGTTCCTATCATAAGCTCTCTTCTTATAAGTTCATTTTTTGGTTAGGTTATATATAGTTTTCTCGTTAGGTCATTGTTTGTTTGCATGGTTGCTTTAGCTAGCTAGTTCACATAGGCATGGATGTATGGATGTTAGGATTAGTTGTATGCATATCCTTCTGATGTATTTTGGTTGCCATGGTTGCTTTGTTTGGCTACACCAGTTTAGTTTATACTGTGTTGGCTTGTATATACATATACATTCCGACCTAGGATAAATATCTATATCTAGGAGTTCTAATTTAAGCTAGATAATTATATATGCTATTTTTTGTTCCTTTATTTATGTGTTTACCGATTCTCTTAATGGACATGGTTGTTTACTTGCGCTTTGATATGGATGTTGCATATGGATGTGTGAATGCATATACATATACATATATATATATATATATGCATATATTAGGACATTTGCATACATATTGGTTGCACTGCATTTGCATCTATGAAGGCCGATTTAGTTTACGTTTGGACTCATCCCATGTCATATTATCATATTTTATCTAGCATATGTATATTAGACTCTTGGTTGTATTTTGCTTGCATTATATGATGGTTGCGTGATGGATGTAGTTATATTCGTTTTGTATGTTTGTACGCTTTAATGCAAGTTGCACTATCCACCTCGGGGAATTTCGAGAACCATATTATTTTAAGAGTAGAGAATGCAACACCCTGTAATATTATGAAATTAAATAATTAAATTAAAAGGGAAAAATCATAATTTTAACATAAATGGCAAAATAATAAATTTCTACAACTATTGGAATTAGCCTTAGGATCTATTTCATTGCGTGCGAAATGTCGTTTACTTGCAGAAACATATATAATTTGTTGATTTTGGTCAAACGAGATAGAAATTATAAGGAGCCAAACCGAGTGGCGTTTTCATAATACATTGATTCCGAAAATAAAGCTTAGATATTATTATTTTCAGCCTATGAATAGATCCTTAACCTCGTTTCTTTGGCTAGAAAAATCTTACCTCCACTTCTAATATTTTAATCCCTAAATCAATCCTTAATCTACTAAATACAAGTCCAAATTAAACCTATTAATATGTAGAATCGAGCATCGTGAAGCGAGCTATGCAAATAAATCGAAGCTATCAAGAAATTTGGTATATTAAAAGCATGGAATTTTTTGAATACAAAGAATAAGGAGAATTTACATCAAAGCATAGAAGATGTATGACAAATCTATGAATGAGATTTATCATATTTATGTATAGTAAGATGTCGCAATTCACCTCTTTTGATCTTAAACCAAATTACAATAATGTAAATAAAAATTAAAAAATATTTTTTATATACACCTTATTAGGACATTGTATGTCATGGCTAGATAATTAAAACGCTAATTTTTATTACTTGCAATTAGGAAAAGTCAATCTCCTTCTAATTAAAAAATGCATAATATACAAATGTTTCAAACCAGACATATTATGTATCAAAATTGTAGTTCTCGACAAAATGAATCCATTGGTGGTGTTTGTTTGTCAACTGGGTGTACGAATACACTTGAACATGCATCGGAAGTTCGGTAAACAAGGATCAACCATTTCGATCCAACGGTAAAACGGCGATTATATGATGATCAGAAAGCATATCTGTGTAGAGGAGGATGAATAGGTCAGCTCACAACTAGTTGATTGGTCAAATGGAATTAGGATTCAACATAATCGACACTTAATGATCTTGCGATGATGGATGATTTTGGTGGCGTCAGCCAATCTGGGCAGCGTGGACCGTGGGAGGAGGGAGGAGAAAAGTGTGGCGACTCTATGATGTGGTCAAATTAGGTTTTCGTCGATTGTGGCGGCAATAATAGGTCTAAAGATGGGTGGCTGGAGGTGTTTGATTGCACTATCGAAGAGAAGAAGTGGAGTTGCTATAGCCGACTAAAAAGAATATAATAATAATTGAATTGTAAATTAGTAAATGCCCTTAACTTCAGACGCTTATAACTTTCGTATACGACTTCCATGTCACGTGCGGTTCGTTTCATTAGAATCATGGTAAGACGACTAATGCTTGGGTATGTTGTTTCCTGTGTTTTGAGCTGTTTTGAAAAGGTATATTTCTTTAGTAGATTCGTTATATGGGATTTCACTTGGACGTTTAGGGTACACATAGGGGGAAAGTAGTCCTCAGTTGTTCTAGTGACATTGACGACGATGAGTTGGGCCTTGACCTAGTGACTTCTTAAATGTTAGGGCGACTATGAGTTTTGGGCTTGATACCAATAGTATCATTGACCGTTAGACGAATATCTAGCATGGATTCGACCTCAACAGTTACATACGTTTTTGGCATTCGATCTGCGACTCTGGGCTTGGTCGTTTGCATATGTATTTGGCATCCGAGCTGGGACTTTGGGCTCGGTCAAGTATATACGTTTTCCACATACAAGATGGGACTTTAGGCTTGGACATGTGCATATGTAACATCCCTCATTTTGAGGATCGAAACTAACTGCTACGGATACTGTAGTCGTAACGAGCCAAAATTTCGACCTCGAAAATTCGACACTAATACGTTCACTATAGAAGTGTCGAGCAATCGAATGCCGGAAATTTCAAATTGTTAGAGAAAAGAAGGAGAATGTAGAAGAAGAAACAGAAAACAAAACACAGAATCTCACATTTCGCAGCGGATCAAAATATAATATCAAATAATAGCATTAATACACAGAAAAACTGTAATTGTTAGATTACATACAATTCATCAGAGTTACAACCATAATTGGACTGTTATAAATAACTTATCCCATAATACAATAATACAACTCCAATACACAACGGTAAACTCCATACGTTCCTGCCATTCAGCTCACCTCCTGAGCTCCAGAACGTCCTAACCTGAAAAGCTGAAATACTCGGTCTGACCCGAGCATTACATCAAAGTAACACCCGGGTCAAGCTGGAAACCAGCATGAGTAAACCCATCTAACATGAAATACTAATGCATAAAATTTATTTAAAACCCAAGGTAACTCGTACTTCACTACAAGTTCATAACTTGTTATAGTCAACACTTATTTCACAAATCAATATCTAAGTACCAAAACATAGTTTAAATGGTCAGTTACTAAAATTATCCCTTTCCAACCTATTTGATTCTAAACTCAAATCTACGAATTGCTAAAAATTACTAATCGAAGCGGTTTCGGGTATTTGATGATACCCGACCCCGGTCTCTTCGAATCCAATATCATCTTAAACCAAAGTTGTTTAAGTTTTAAACAATTCCATTAATATCCAGAATTACATATTCACATAGCAACTCATCACAAATAGAAAATCCGTATTATCCCAGTTCAATCCAAACATATCATATCATAAATCATCACAAATCACATATCAGATATATCAAATAATCTAAGGCATTCAATACCATTCAATCATCCATAAGCAAGATTAATTAGTCACACCATTTCTAATTAATTTAAATAAATTAAATTAATTACTTCAATCACTTTTAATCCTTCTTACTTAACATTAATTAATTACGAACCAATTAATTAATGATCCCTTACTTATCATCTTTAATTACATTAAGTAATTGGCCTTTAATTAATTACACAAATTAATTATCCTTCAACCATTCACATTAATTAACCCTTAATTACTCTCATTAATTAATTAACAATAATTTATTACATTGATCCTTAATTAATTACTCTAATTAATTATTCTATAATCACTTACATTGTTTAATTATCCTTTAATTAATCACATTCATTAATTAACTAATCCTTTAATTAATTTCCTTAATTAATCAATCCTTTAATTAATTACACTTAAATAATTAATCCTTAATTGCTTCCATTAAGTAATTTCCCTTTAATTACTTACATTAAGAAATTATCATTTAAGTAATTAATCTCCAATTACTTACATTAAGTAATCTCTAATCACCAATTAATTAATAATTCTCAATTATTAATTAATTAAGCCTTAATCATTAATTAATTAATTTTTCCAATTACTTACATTAAGTAATCTCTAATCACCAATTAATTAATAATTCTCAATTATTAATTAAGTAAGCCTTAATCATTAATTAATTATTTTTTCTTTAATTACTTCATTAGTTAATTAATCTTAAATCAACAAAACCTTAATTAACTTTTAAGGTAAACCATTTATCTTATTTAATTTCTTAATTATCATTATCATATAAATCTAAACATTTAATTTTAATTCCATTAAGTAATTTTCCTTTAATTACTTACATTGAGAAATTATCATTTAAGTAATTAATCTCCAATTACTTACATTGATTAATCTCTAATCACCAATTAATTAATAATTCTCAATTATTAATTAATTAATCCTTAATCATTAATTAATTAATTTCTCTTTAATTACTTCATTAATCAATTAATCTTAAATCATCAAAACCTTAATTAACTTTTAAGGTAAACCATTTATCTTATTTAATTTCTTAATTATCATTATCATATAAATCTAAACATTTAACTTTTCTAAATAACTACTTAATTTTATTTCTAAATTAAGTTTTAAAATAACCTAAGCATTTAACTTAACAAATCTAAGTTAACAAATCATATAACTTCTTAAATCAAATATTAAATAAAACATTTATTATATATAAAAGAAATTTATTTAAGACAAAGGTATAAACAAGATTTATTTTAAAATTTAAAACTTGCTTATATTTAAAAATTTAAAACTGTTATAATTTACTTCGGGCTCAATCCTATAAACACTTGAGCCCAGACCCAAGAAAAATCCACTTTTTCTTTTTAAAACTTAGTTTAGTTTAAGTTTAAAACTTGTTACACATAATTTAACACACACATTCTACTACCCGAGTCCATACTCGAGTTCTCGAGCTAAACCAACAAAAAAAACTCCGAGCAAACTCACGTCGTCACTTAACTTTGAGAAAATCTCCAAATGACTCGTGCCTAACCCGAGGAACACTCATCGTCCCCAAACCAACAAAACACAGAGACATGAAAATGTACACGTGCACGTGTACAAGCATTCTGGTCATCTCCGACCAGAGCCGCAACCATCATCATGTCATCGACATCATCGTCAACCCGCCCGACAACCCAGAAAACCCGAAAACCCATCAACTCAAAATCGAGCAATTCGAATGAATCCAGGAGCAAAGTCGATCACCAAAAACTTCCCAGCATCGCCACCACAGACCACCGGTGATCATGAAACTCCGGCCAAAGCTTCGTCATCCTTCCTTCAGCTAATCCCCCTACACCGCACTTTCCAGTCGTCACTGCAATGCCACAAATGATCGAAACCCACCACGAGTCAAAACGAAGCAGAAACCTTACTTTCGCCCTTTCCAGTCACCACGGCTATCGAGAATTCCAGACACCATTTTTCCCTAGGCTCCCATACTTTCACCTTCCTTCAGCGACAGGCATGACCACCCCTTTAACGCCGATCACTGGAATTTGGTCAAAACAAGATTTTCGTTTAACCCAAAAATTATCAATATCCATCAACTTAAAAATCACCATATTATTATTAAAATTCATCATTTTCATAAACAAATTCGATTATACAATCAAAGCATGGAAATATGATAATCAAAATTCTAATATTTATTAGTTCTTCACCGTAATATTTTATTCCTGAGATATTTGCTAAACATTTTCACTTGAATCAACTTTTAAAATGATGTTACACACATAGAAACAATTTTATTTAGAGTTCAAGCCTAAAAATCATTTAGGTGGATGATTTGAATTTTTAAAACAGGTTTTAGAACCTGTAATGTAAGAACAGAGGCATATTTTGACTATTCCCATTCATGAACACAGATACTAACACACACACACAGATATATAAATCATTTTTAAACAACATGCATAGCATAATTCATATCATACTTCAAGGATTCATCATGTGCCAATTTAAGATATATTAGATTTTAAGAGTTTACTCACCTTCCTTCTGAAACCAAAACATTGCCTTTTGTTTTCTTTGATCTTATATTGAAAATTGGAAATTTCGGTATGCCTGACTTTGATCCGATCTGCTTTGTTTCTTTACTTAATGAATTAGCTTTGAGATTGAGTTGAACTTGAATTTTTATTGAGCTTCTGGTTTGAAACAATTTGAAAGATTTTGTTTGCTTTTTTTCCTTTGATTTTGTTTACTGATTTATTACAGGCTTTGGTTTCTCTTTAGTTTTTGAAATTGAAGATAAAAAGAGAAAATGAAAGAGAGGGATAGAGAGATGTTTATATAACTTTGCTTAATTAAAAAATGACACTTGTTCAATTAGCTTATACTTGTAATTAAATGTAACAATAGGCTTACATTTGTAATTTGCATGAGCTAAATTGTTTTATGTTTATATATATTTATATTATAATTTCAATTTATTTTTATTTTTGTAAATGTCCTTATGTGTTTATATTTAAACTTCCTCCCCTATTTATTTATATATATAACCCAAAAGTAAATGATACAAAAAATTCCAATTATACACTTATAAATAGTTATACAAATATAGTAGTTATATATCTATATATATATATATATATATATATATATTCTTTATTTATATTTTACAAGATTTTTAAAGAGAATGATATAAAACTAATTATATTCTATTAAAAATCATACATACATATTATTTTTGAATCCAATTTATTTCCAAGACGCTTACAATTCAATTTCAAATCCAAATTCTATTTAAAAATCTACTTTTATAAATATACATAACAAATACTTGTTTTTTTTGCTTGAAAAGGAATAAATTTTAGATCATTTTAAATAATTTATAAAGAATATTACCACATTATTATTGCCTAAAAATCCGGGTTATCACATTCCTTCCCCCTTTGAATCTTTTCGTCCCCGAAAAGGAACGAAACCAGTATTCATTAAAATGCTTATTACTATCAGTTAAACTACTCTTTGATCACATCAACTGTAAACTCTTATTAAATAATTGTAAAAACACTTTAAAATGTGTATAATATTACCAAAACAGTTTTATAAAAAATACTTTTTATAACTCGATGTTTCCACTAGTCCATCCTTGTTTACAGAAATTCGGTCATACGTTGATCAGGCGTAGGACTGAAAATCTATAAGTACTTGGTAAACCCGTTTTCAACACCTAGTGAAAATACTTGGGAAAACATTTTGATGAAAATATTGAAAACATTTTTGAAATAGAGAAAATATCTTTGGTGAGAATGCTCGGGAAATCATCACCCCCTCCATGTCGTAGTTAACCCGATGGTTACGTTGCCATCTCGGCAAAAATCCATAGATAACTGTAGGCACTCCACGCCCCTCGATTATGCCATGGAACCCCCACAGATCGCAGCTACATCCCGGGTTACGTTGCCATCACAACAAAAATCCATGTAACCGTAGGCACCAGCGCCATCGATTTTCGCTACCAAATGAAACTTCACCACTCCTACATAGGTCGCAGACTACATTAGTCAAGTCCCAATGTAGCCTTAGGCTCTCACGACCTCTCGACTTTCGCTATGTATCCATAGGTCGCAGTCTACCAATGTTACATTGCCTTCACGGCAAAATCAAACGTAGACCGTTGGCTCTCACAGCACACACGACTTCTGCTATGGTCCGCAATAGATCGCAGTGACATCGAGTTACACTGTCGTCACAACATAACCCAAGGGTCTCTATAGGCATCAGCGCCCTCGACTTTCGCTGCCCACAACACAAAATCCTCAGGAACTTCAGTTTGTCCGGACTTCCTCCCAGGATTAAATTTAGAGCCTCCCCTTAGGGCTCAAGGCAGAACCACCCCGTGGATCTCCTATAAAGTTCATTTCAATAGGAGCGCCTTATTCCCCAGAGCCAATCTCAAAACATATTATACTATACACTTATAGTATCTTTCAAATCATACCCTTTATGATTCACATAAATCTCCTTTACACAAAATCGATATCTCAAATCGATAGTTTCAAACTTGGCTTTCCAAACTCCCAAAATTTGATTTTTCCAAAAATCAAAAGCCTTTTCCAAATCCATAGGTTCCAAAACCTTACCCAAAATCATTCTCATAAAATCCTTTATATATATAGATATATAAAATCATGAAAATCTTGGATCACTTCATACTTACATAAATTCCCTTTTCATACTTCAAGTATTTTCAAAAACCTTTCTTCTAGCTACCGATTCAACAAAGGGGAGTTTATCATATATAACAAATATATAGACATATATATATATATATCTGTGTGTGTGTGTATGTATAACTTTATTATGCCAATCAAATATTCAAGTTTGATTCCCCTTATAAATTTATTCACCATACCACTTACTTTTCATAAAGTGAATTTCAAAAGATATCCAACTTCCACCTTTCTTCATATATATTTCTCAAAATATATTTTACTTTTCAAAAATCATCTTTCATTTCTTTCAAAATTTCAATATCAATTTCATTCAATCACGTACGATGTACATATACCATCCGTACGCAATTTCAAATCTGATCGCTCACTCGATCACACAATTTCACTTCAGAACTAGTATCGTCCACCTGACTTCTTAGTGCGGACTTAGATCTGGTTTCTTGATTAGAAACCGTCATTCTCCTTGCATAGCCATAACTATGAAAGAGAATTTTCAAAATCAATCAAAAATACATACCCAGGGTTCACCATCGAAAATCGAGTGAAAAATCCTAACTCGGATCGATATACTATCTCGAAATTCTATGCTCGAATCTGGATCAAATCATTATACGAATAGAATAATATACGTACATCCTATGTATTTATCTTCATTAATTATTTGCTAAATCAATATTCTTTCTATTCACCTTCATCTTGATTCTATTCACTCATCCACAATTGCTTCCAATTTCTATTTGGGTTAACACTTTAATTCCTACCTCAGTTGGTATTCAATTAAAGACAGTTTGCACTCTGACCAACTTGTATTAAGAAAATAGCTTGAAATTTTTTAAATAGATAGGCAGCTGTATAACTGTTATTAGTTATAAATAGTAGTAAAATAGTTAAGTAATTATAAAATAGTTGTAGAATAGTCAAATAGTTGTAAAATATTTAGATAATTGCAAAATAGTAATTAGTTTATAAAACAGTTGTAAAATTGTGTAAAATAGTTAAATAGTTCCAAAAGTAGTTGAAAAATAAGTATAAGATTTTAAAAAAAAGTTGTACAGTAAATAGTTAGGAAAATAGATTTAAAACAGTTTACTTTAAAACAATTTATTCGAAAATAATCTCATAGTCAAACTGATTCAATTACCCAATCACTCATCACTTTTCAATTGCCAATTTTCTATTTCCATTTGAATTGATTCAATTCCAATTCAATTTGAATCAACTCCAATTCCCTTCCCAAATTTAAATCAATTCCAATTTGTGTTTTAAACATCGAATTAATTCAAATCAAATTCAATTTGAACTAATTTCAATTCAAATCTTAACTTTAAATCATCTCGAATCATATAAATTCGAGTTAGATCTTTAAATATTGATTTAATTCCTTCAATCAAATTATCCTTTACTTTTAAATTAACAGCTTAAATCTTTAAACTATTTAATTTCGAGTCCAAGTTTCAAAATTCCATTTTAAATTACCCATTCTTAACTCATTTCAAAGTTCAAATAAGAGTTCAAAAAAAAATTCTCTTTGGAATCCAATTTATTACCTAGTTTTATCTTCCAACTTTGAAACTGATTCTTAACAATGTTAGTTTGCAAGTTCATTTGAATCTTAAGTTCAAAATGATTTTATTCTCAATAAGTTCAATCTTTATCTTTAATAATCAAAACCATTAAACAATTTTAAATTAAAGTTTAATTCCATTAAATTCCGGTAATGGAATATATATTAATTCAATCTACTTCTAAATTCATTTAAACAATCTAGCTCATAGTCCCATAGATTATTAATAATAATAGGATGAAATCAGGATAAGCCAAGGTAAATAAACATCCCAATTATTTTAAAACATCCATCCATAGCATCCATTTCCAATTTCCAGATCTCAAAACTATTTTGAGATCACACATACTCTCCTTCAATTCCATCCATTTAACTTCCTAATTTAAATCTCAATTTCATTTTTGAAATTTCCAATTCAGGTTGTTCATTCTAAACTCATTTAACTTCCCGTAAGTTAAATTCAATTTATTTAATCCAGTCAACCTTACCCAATTTGAATTCACATTTCAAATTTTAAACTTCTTATCAATATTTCTTCCCACTTATAAGTTCAAAGACTTTTTTCACTTTGGGTTTTCACATCACATTCCAAGGAAAAATTTAAAACTCAACACTTAGAGTTTATTTCAAATCAACTTTGATATTATGTATATCCCTCATATATACATATTTATTTCCTTTGCACACCCAGTTATATTTTAAATTCTAAACCATCTTTGGGTTTAATTCAAAACAAATTTCTTTAAAATTTTCAAACAACTTTTGTTTGAAACAGGACCCTTTCATTCAAATACATTGTAAATAATACTATTCATCATTTCTTTTATCACTTTGGAACAATTTCAAATTTCTAGGCCTAGATTTAAAACTTCACAATTTAAATTATCTTCAATTCTAATTTATAAGTCATACTCACCTAAGTGTTTACTTCCCTAAAAAAATTTATTTAGTTTATCATTGTTTGTTAGAAAACAAACATCCCATTATCAAGATACAACAAACATTTTATGGTAATAACCAAGGTTGTCATATCTGAAAACCAATTCACTATATATTATCTTATTCTGAAAACATTCTAAAAATTCAGGATTTTAATTTCAGTTTGGATCCATTTATCTTACTTATATAGTTTATATTATCAAATTCCTATTTGGTTGTATTTCTATTACCACTTAATTCTTATTATTATTTTTAATTCAAATAATACAACAACCAATTACATTAATATATTAGAAAAACTATTGCTTTATATATATTAAAATATAAACTTATATAAAAATCATTTTTGAAATCATTTTTAAAATCATCTTATAAGAAAATAACAAATACGCCCTCATATATACTACACTCAACTCATTCTAGGGTACCATTGACCCTATCCTTAATGAGTAAACCCACCAGAGCCAAGGTTCTCGCTTAACCTGGCTCTGATACCAAAATGTAACGACCCAAAATTTCGACCTCGAAATTCGACACTAATACGTTCACTGTAGAAGAACCGAGCAATCGAATGCCAAAAATTTCAGATTGTTAGAGAAAAGAAGGGGAAAGTAGAAGAAGAAACAGAAAACAAAACATAGAATCTCACATTTTGCAGCGGATTAAAATATAATATCATATAATAGAATTTATACATAGAAAAGCTATGATTGTTAGATTACATACAATTCATCAGAGTTACAACCACAACTGGACAGTTATAAATAACTTGTCCTATAATACAATAATACAACTCCAATGCACAGCAGTAAACTCTGTACGTTCCTGCCATCCAGCTCGCCTCCTGAACTCCAGAACGACTTAACATGAAAAGCTGTAATACTTGGTCTGACCCGAGCATTACATCAAAGTAACACCCGGATCAGGCTGGAAACCAGCATGTGTAAACCCATCTAACATGAAATACTAGTGCATAAAACTTATTTAAAACCCGAGATAACTCGTACTTCACTACAAGTTCATAACTTGTTATAGTCAACACTTATTTCACAAATCAATATCTAAGTACCAAAACTTAGTTTAAATGGTCAGTTACTAAAATTATCCCATTCTAGCATATTTGATTCTAAACTCAAATCTAATGAATTACTAAAAGTTACTAATCGAAGTGGTTTTGTGTATTTGCTGATACCCGACCCCAGACTCTTCGAATCCAATATCATCTTAAAACAAAGTTGTTTAAGTTTTAAACAATTCCGTTAATATCCAGAATTACATATTCACATAGCAATTCATCACAGATAGAAAATCCGTATTATCCCAGTTCAATCCAAACATATCATATCACAAATCATCACAAATCACATATCAGAGATATCAAATAATCTAAGGCATTCAATATCATTCAACCATCCATAAGCAAGATTAATTAGTCACACCATTTCTAATTAATTCAAATAAATTAAATTAATTACTTCAATCACTTTTAATCCTGCTTACTTAACATTAATTAATTACAAACCAATTAATTAGACATCCCTTAATTATCATCTTTAATTACATTAAGTAATTAGCCTTTAATTAATTACACAAATTAATTATCCTTCAACCATTCACCGTAATTAACCCTTAATTACTCTCATTAATTAATTAAAAATAATTTATTACATTGATCCTTAATTAATTACTCTAATTAATTATTCTATAATCACTTACATTGTTTAATTATCCTTTAATTAATCACATTCATTAATTAACTAATCCTTTAATTAATTTCCTTAATTAATCAATCCTTTAATTAATTACACTTAAATAATTAATCCTTAATTGCTTCCATTAAGTAATTTCCCTTTAATTACTTACATTAAGAAATTATCATTTAAGTAATTAATCTCCAATTACTTACATTAAGTAATCTCTAATCACCAATTAATTAATAATTCTCAATTATTAATTAATTAAGCCTTAATCATTAATTAATTAATTTTTCCAATTACTTACATTAAGTAATCTCTAATCACCAATTAATTAATAATTCTCAATTATTAATTAATTAAGCCTTAATCATTAATTAATTATTTTTTCTTTAATTACTTCATTAGTTAATTAATCTTAAATCAACAAAACCTTAATTAACTTTTAAGGTAAACCATTTATCTTATTTAATTTCTTAATTATCATTATCATATAAATCTAAACATTTAACTTTTTTACTCAGCTACTTAATTTTATTTCTAAATTAACTTTTAAAATAACCTAAGCATTTAACTTAACAAATCTAAGTTAACATATCATATAACTTCTTAAATCAAATGTTAAATAAAACATTTATTATATATAAAAGAAATAATTTAAGAAAAAGGTTTAAACTAGATTTATTTTATATTTTAAAACTTTCTTATTTTTAAAATTTTAAAACTGTTATAATTTACTTCGGGTTCAACCCGATAAACACTCGAGCCCAGACCCGAGAAAAATCCACCTTTTCTTTTTAAAACAAAGTTTAGTTTAAGTTTAACATTGGTTACACATAATTTAACACTCACGTTCAACTACCCGAGTCCATACTCGAGTTCTCGAGCTAAACCAACAAAAAAACTCCAAGCAAACTCACGTCATCACTTAACTTCGAGAAAATCTCCAAATGACTCGTGCCTAACTCGAGGAACACTCATCGTCCCCAATCCAACGAAACCCAGAGACGTGAAAATGTATACGTGCACATGTACAAACATTCTGGTCATCTCCGACCGGCGCCGTAACCATCATCATGTCAGCAACATCATCGTCAACCCTCGCAACAACCCAGAAAACTCGAAAACCCATCAACTCGAAATCGAGTAATTCGAATGAATCCAGGAACAAAGTCGATCACCAAAAACTTCCAAGCATCGCCACCACAGACCACCGGTGATCATGAAACTCCGGCTAAAGCTTCGTCATCCTTCCCTTCAGCTAATCTCCTACACCGCACTTTCCAGTCGTCAATGCAATGCCACAAATGATCGAAACCCACCACGACTCAAAATGAACCGGAAACCTAAATTTTGCCCTTTCCAGTCACCACGGCCATCGAGAATTCTAGACACCATTTTTCCCTAGGCTCCCATACTTTCACCTTCCTTCAGAAATGGGCACGACCACCCCCTTAACGCCGATCGTCGGAATTTGGTCAAAACACGATTTTCGTTTAACCCAAAAATTCTCATTATCCATCAACTTAAAAATCACCATATTATTATTAAAATTCATCATTTTGGTAAATGAATTCGATTATACAATCAAAGCATGGAAATGTGATAATCAAAATTCTGACATTTATTGGTTCTTCACTGTAATATTTTATTCCTGAGATATTTGCTAAACATTTTCACTTGAATCAATTTTTAAAATGATGTTACACATGTAGAAACACTTTTGTTTAGAGATCAAGCCTAAAAATCATTTAGGTGGATTATTTGAATTTTAAAATCAGGTTTTAGAGCCTGTGATGTTTGAACAGAGGCATATTTTTCCTATTCCCGGTCATGAACACAGATACTAACACACATGCACACACACACATATATATAAATCATTTATAAACAACATGCACATCATAATTCATATCGTACTTCAAGGATTCATCATGTGGCAATTCAAGATATAACAGATTTTAAGAGTTTACTCATCTTCCTTCTGAAACCAGAACACTGCCTTTTGTTTTGTTTGATCTTATATTGAAAACTGGAAATTTTGGTATGCCTGACTCTGATCTGATCTGCTTTATTTCTTTACTTAATGAATTAGCTTTGAGACTGAGTTGAACTTGAATTTTTGTTGAGCTTCTGGTTTGAAACAATTTGAAAGATTTTGTTTGCTTCTTTTTTTCTTTGATTTTGTTTACTGATTTATTACAGGCTTTGATTTCTCTTTAGTTTTTGAAATTGAAGATAAAAAGAGAAAATGAAAGAGAGGGATAGAGAGATGTTTATATAACTTTGCTTAATTTAAAAAAATGACACTTGTTCAATTAGCATACACTTGTAATTGCATGTAATAATTGGTTTACATTTGTAATTTGCATGAACTAAATTGCTTTTATATGTTTATATATATTTATATTATAATTTCAATTTATTTTTATTTTTGTAAATGTCCTTACGTGTTTATATTTAAACTTTCTCTCCAATTTATTTATATATAATTTAAAAGTAAATGATATAAAAAATTCCAATTATACACTTATAAATAGTTATACAAATATACTAGTTTTTTATATATATATATATATATATATATATTCTTTATTTATATTTTATAAGACTTTTTAAAGAGAATGATATAAAACTAATTATATTCTATTAAAAATCATATATACATATTATTTTTAAATCCAATTTATTTCCAAGATGCTTACAATTGAATTTCAAATCCAAATTCTATTTAAAAATCTACTTTTATAAATATACATAATAAACACTTGTTTTATTTGCTTGAAAAGGAATAAATTTTAGATCATTTTAAATGATTTATAAAGAAGATTACCACATTATTATTGCCTAAAAATCCAGGTTAACACAGCAGTCATCTATAATTATTAATTGCCTGTGATAGAATACGGCTACGCTAAACATATTAGTAACATCACAAGCACATAAATATGAAATATATTAAAAACAATTCAATGAAAAGTTTTCACATTACATTTCACAAATAACATTTCATATTCATTACATAATCTCATTTCTAATCCCATGTTCAGAGGAAATATAATTATTACAAATTACGCCAAGAGCGACATTTGAAGATGCCTTCTTGATTGATCAGGGTTTAATACTAGGCAATTATACAACTTTGTCATTTCATCCAAAATAACATAGTGGATAAATAGGAACTCCTAATATAGCTAGATTGCCTCCTACACGTCTCCAGAAGCTTATTCATCTAACAGGAAACTTGAAATCCCTTACTCTTGACTTACTCAAATGAGTAACCAAGAGTTTAAGGAGGAAAATAAAAACTTTGGGTCAGACAAACAGTCTTACGTGAATAATAACCTATCATTTCGAACCAAAAATAGATATCTAGTAAGACCATGGCTCTAAGCTGAATGGGTTTTTCTCCTCACTGGTATCTTAACAAAAACATATTAATCATATACTGTGCTTCTGCATCCACAATGGTTAGAACATGGAAACTAAGTAGTTGCAGTCATACAACATATACTGGACTACCAGTCTTAATTTCGTCTGTCTATCTATCTTAATTTCAAATGACTATCCATCTTATATTTATGTGGACTATCCATCTCACATGTAATTGTTAGTTGGACTGCCCATTCCCTACTATATGGACTACCCATCGTACATGGTTTCATTATCAATGTTATACGGACTATCCTTCTCACATATTTCATTTAATTAAAATAATGTGGACTATCCATCACATATCTCATAGTTTTCCTAAGAAGACTATGTACCCTTCATTAACCATATAAGGACTATCCATCTTCGGCATGACATGGACAATCCATTACACATACCATAATTTTCCTAAGATAAATCTGAACACGCAGTTTAACCAAAACATTCAACTTATGTCTATTGGTGTTCAAAATTAGTTTGTATACCCCTTAAACTTATAACATCTCAAAATGATATGCATTGGTATCCCTAATAGTTTATGTCAAAATTTTAAAATGAAATACATGGGTATCCCTAATGATTGATATCGATTCATAAAACATTGGTGTCAACATGATGTACATTAGTATCTCCAATGAACAATGTTAAATTTATAAAGCATATAGTGTGTCGAAGTTAATTCATATTGGTATCCCCAATGAAAAATGTCAAATAAAACTTATGGCCCACCGCTGTAAATACAGAATTATGCGGCACCATACCGCACTATACAATGTCGGACATCTATCCATGGATAGAAAACAAAATTTTAATTTCATAAATCACATGGCTAACTGCCGAAATCATAAGGTTATCGACCTTCTTATACATAGGCTATCTCGCCTCTTTAAAACATAGTTTTAGTTAGCATAAAAAATCCTCATCGACATTGAAATAAGAGTAGCGCCATCAATGACGCTTGGCATTATCATCGAAAATGAGTCACTTAGAGCATTAATACTATAATGTCGTTAAACCTTTTACTTTGGCTCTACGCCGTAAAACATAGCACTTCGGCTGTATGCTATGAAATATAGTACTTCCGCTCGATGTCGTAAAACATATGGTGTCAGCATTGACAACCAACGATATAAGTTTCCTTTATACCAAAACCAAATAATAACGACAACATCGCCATAAAATAGCCAACAAAAAAATAATGCTTGCGGCATCACTACCTTAAGCCATGACGTTGATATAGAAAACATGCGGCTTCGCCACCTTAATATAGTTGTATCAAGATAATGGTATGCAGCATCATTTAAAACTATGGTAAAAACTTGCGGCATTGATATGTGATACTAAGACATGCGACATCAACGCCGTATGACTTAGATGTCAAAACACAGACAAAGGAGGTCGAGATGGTTCTAGGTGAATTACGGGATCGCTATGCTGCCTTTGATAAGATGCCGACATGGTCGCAATTTTTCCACAACTACTTAAGTAGTTATCATGGTCTTCCCTTCATATCAACTTCGCCCTTCATATCAACGTCGACACTCATAGTTGGGCACTGTTTTGGCTTCGGCATTGATATATGCGACATGGCATTATTGTAATTACCATAGAAATTGTTTTATTTCTATATAAAGAAATCTCTTTACACCGACTCCAATTCCTTGTCAAATTTCTATTGGTTAAAAATAACTTTATTCATTTTCTTTTCAAAAAATCACCGCAGCCAGTTTTACTTTCCTAAAACATATATCAACTTTAATTAATTAGTATCCTTAACTAATTATTAATTTAAATGCTTTTCTAGCATAATAAATTCACAATAATTCATAAAAATTTGGGAAAATCCCCAGAATAAAAAAAAAATTAGAAATATCATATTCTTTACCATGCAAAAATTTCGGGGCCAAAACTATTTTGAATAATAAAATTTGAAATATACCCTATTTTCCGATTAGGAAATTCATAAAATATTCATTTGAACTCAGGAAATTACGAAATAAAAAATCCATCTTCAAAATAATGTTTTAATCAACATATCCAAAAATCAAATCGATTAGAGATTAAAAATTTAGGTTTTACTCTTAACACTCATTCAAATAATTTCATAAAAATTCCATAATTCATAATTCTATCCAAATAATGATCTTATAACCAAAACATGGCCTAAATTATTAAAATACCTAGGGTATGACCTATATCTGAATTCAAATACAATAATAGAGATGGTTCACTTATTATTCACTTAATAAGATGTTGGAGTTGAGATTTGATGTTGGTTTAAGCTTCGTTAAGCTTTAGCTTTTGAATCCCCTTTTATTTCCTCTTCCTTCTACCTTCATTAATGGTTGGCTCCTTATGTTTTCCCTTGATTTTTTTATGAGTGAGTAAAAATGAGAATGATATGGGATGGAGAGGGTTTATGGGATGAAAGGTAGATATATTCCTACTTTGCCCGTCTCATACATTCTTTAATGTTTTAAATTTGAAAACACTCTTGACCTTTAATTAGTTAAGGCTTGACCTTATAAATTTTCAAATCTCATCCCCATATCCCAGTACATTATTCTATTTAATTTGTCCAATTAAATTTTCTGAATAATGTAAAACTAAAATTAGAAGTGTTACAACATAAGTTTGGGGGTGATGGCGAGTTGGGATTTTGGGTTGAATTGTGACAGTGTTTTGGTATATGATTAGACCAAGTAGGCATTTAGTGAGACCTTAGCATACATGTCGCTATAGTATTATATTGTGCTTAGCTAACTTGTTGGATGCAGATGACAGGGTTAAGGTATGATTTTCGTATATAAGTGTTGTTTTACTGGCTATTAGCATTATACACTTATATGATATACTTCACTTAACAGATGCATGTTTGAATCCTCTTTATTTTCCTCCTTAAGATATACTTCGATAGGTCGATTTGGAGGATTGGTGCTGACTTGGAGGCTTGATGGTATGATAGAGATGCATGATCATTTATTATCTATCTACAATTTTTATTTTATTAATTCCTAGACATTTTACTATTTCCATTACCAATATAGAGAGAGGTGTTTGTAATTGGTATTTATTTGATTTTTAATTGTCATATTTGTCTGGGATTATTGTATTGTTAATTGCTAGTATATTTTATTCCTTCCGCCGCGAGTTTCAAAAAGTATATAATATTGTAGATAGCTCTATGATCTGTTTTATAATTTATTTAAAAACGATCCGTTGTTTGCGAGGTTTGCGATGCCGGTTCCATTTTTAGACGTGGGTCAGGACGTCCTAAATGGCGAGTTGTTACATTATATATAATATATAGCTATCATTTGCTTTCAAAAGCAAGAGGGGTCCAAAGTTATAACTTCATTAGTTAACTTAACTTTTTAATCACATAAAACATGTATATACACATTATTAACTTTTAAATGGTGAGTTATCTCATCCCAAACCCTTGTTAATGTTAAGAACAAGCCAATGGAACATAAGAACACTTCCTACCATCACCTAAAAGTAAGAAAACTCATCCTTTAAGCCTCAAAAAAAATCTCGACCACCTCCTTCAACCTCAAGCTACTCACGGCCAGAAATGAATCTCACCTTTATGTCTCTTTCCCTTAAGCTTTGAGTTGTTATTCCATGATTCTATGCTATGCTAGGGCCTTTGCCAAAGTATGGTGGAGTTTGGAGTTCAATTGTTATTGTTTTAGAAAGTTAAAGACAAAAGGAAAGGATGAAGAGCCATTATTGTTCATTACTTTGTAAAATAAATTTGTGGGCTTTTAGTGTGTTTAAATAGAGTTTACATGAGGTCACAACAACCTTATAAACCCCTTATGGCCAACAACAAAAGTGTGTCCTTCCCATGTGGCGTCCATCAAAATATCTCTTCTTGCTTAGCCCTTAAGTCTTTCTTCACAAATATCTTCCATGACCTCATGTTACATCATCAAACGTGTTTAGTTAACCATAAAGACCAAATTATTTTTGGTTGCTAATTAATAACACATTAATATACTATACATGCCCAATAAGTTTGAACAACTTATATCGAGTAAAAAGTCATTTATTGATAAAACGATTTTCGGCCACATTATCAATATTTCTTCAAACTAATTATTTTGGTGTATGTATTTCGAATTCCTTTTATCGGCATGTATTATTACTTAAAAGGGGTTTATCAAGGTTTTAAGATCAATTTTATCCATTAGATCCAAGATTCAAATATTTAGATTATTCAGATATTTAAATTCGAAGTTGTCAAAATTCCAATTGCTACATAATCAGCCAAAACCCAAAACATGAAAGTTATAGTGTTATCTGTGTGATTTCCAAAAAAACTTAGAATTTTAGAAACTAGAGCTACAAAGTTCAAGGTGTGATCAACCAACTATAGCCATGTTAAAACAATCTGTCGTGTTTATTAATCATAGTATTAATTTTAATGCATTTCATCAAGAATTTCTACAATGAATCATCTAAATATTAAAGAATGGAAATTTTAGTGTTTTTTGTAAGTTTTCAAAATATCTACAATTTTATTAATTGGAATATCATAGAAAAAGTTATAGTCTAATTGTTATAGCTATGCTAGAAAATTCTACAATATATTTCAAACGCTTTACCGAATTATTTGCGGGTTTTCAATCATTTAAGTTCATAATTTGGAAAAACTCAACATATGAAACTTATAAGATTTTCTGATTATTTTCCTTTAGGTCTTGAATGTTGGAGTTTCATAGCTCAAGTTATGAAAATTTTACTATAGTAGTGTTAGAAAAGCAAATTTCAAACAGGAAAAGAAACCAAGAAATATAGATAAAAAATAATACCTTCTCTTACATTTGAAGTTGCATTCATTTTCACCACTATTATTCATAGTGCATGGATCACCATTTGTTTCCCTAGGCTATGGAACATTGCAACTATCCCCGATAAAATATGTAGAATAACTTGAAATCTGCTTCCATCATAGTTGCTCCTTAACTGTCTTTGCTCCTACACATTAGAAGAAGCGAGTGATCGAGAAAAAGATAGTAACATATTTATATACATTCGAAATCTTTAGTATCAATTTTTTTATATAGTAAACCATTAATATTAACAACTGTATCCTTAGGAACCTAAATTTGTCTAACTTGTTTATTTTTGTTCCTATTTCGACAATAATTATAGCTATGTCCAATATTGCCACAATTCATACATTTTGATAACACACTTCACCCTAGCGGTGTTAGCAGTTGTTTATTTATAAACATATACGTTTTTAAATCCAAGTCCTTTTCGGTTATTCATAAAGATTCAATTTTCTTATAACATGTTAAATGATTTTTCTCATGTGGAAAAAAATCAACTTGAGTTCATTAAATTTATATTTTCAAAGATATTTTCGTTCATTAACTTAGAATAACGACTAATAGCATTCTTTTTCTTTTCAAAATATTTCTTTCTAAGATCATATTTAATTTTTTGAGCTCTTTAATTTTAGTCTTGATTTCATGCATCTCAATTTCACAAAGTTGCTTTTTTCAGATTCATTTTTTTTCAAAATCCTTCATTTTTTCATTCCCTTTTCCCAATTCGTAATTTTTTTGAATAATTTTAGTTTTTTGTATATTTAGACTCACGTTTATGTTGTTAAGGGTTTTGAACTTTTCTTTGATGTTATTAAATTTCTTTACAGAAATTGAACATTTCTCGCATTTAAGATTTCTAGCCATTTTAACTTTTCGATTTTTTTATTACCCATTAGAATCATCCCAGTTTCAACAAATTTTATTTTTCAAGAATTTCATATTTTGCACACTCAAAAATTTCACATATCTTAAAAATTTTCAATTTTTTTTTGTAAAATGTTGTTTCTACAAATCAGCTTAGTTTTATTTTCCTTCAAAATCAAAATATCCTTTTCAAACTTTTGAAAAGTTTCATTGAAGCAAACAAAATCATTTTCTTGGTTAAAAAATTTTCACAATCAAAATTTTCAATTTTCTTATTATTTTCAATCTTCTTTTCTTGGAAAAATCATTTTCCAAACACAGTTAAGATTTTCCCAATTTTCAACATGTTGTTTTTTAGTTCATGTTCAATAATAATTATAGTTAATTTGTGATACATGTGAACATGTCTTTAAATGCAAAATCACTTATCCCATCATTCATTGAGTTCTCATCATCGCCATCTTCACTATCATCGTATGATTCATCTTTTAGTAATCCCGTCAAACACAGATCTGATTTAGTATCATCTTTGGGGAGTCTGTTGTTGAAACCTCGTGTTTGTGTCAAAATTGGACACAACACTGGTCGGAAGTTTTTGAAGAGATAATAAATGAAGAAAGTAAATTAAAACGTGGATTATCTAACAAAAACTCCAAATAGCAGGAAGTAAATTGCATAAGAGACAACGATTTAGAGTGGTTCAGCGATCTGCCTACGTCTACTATGAAGTTTTGTTACTTTATTGCTTAATATTCGGAGAATACAACTTTTCAATGCCAAAGTACAGCAAGTAGCAAACCAAAATTCGAAATCAAAGGCAGCTGTGGTGCTTTGAAGCAATTCTGGCAGCGTTTAGACGTGCTTTATCTCTAAAATTCTCCGATCCCTTTTCTGAATGACCAGGGGCTCTATTTATAGGTGCTGGAGGCTGATATTTCACCTAAAATTTGGGGAGACCACTTCTGGCACGTGTGGGGGGCCTACATGGCCGAATTCTGGAGATCCGGGCCCACTTTGGGATCGATTCGACCCTTGATTCGAATCGATCAAAAAAGTGTCCAAACGTGATGAAACTTGGCGTGGACATTCTTCCATGTATATGCAAGCTCCTGTGAAAATTTCGTAGCATTTGGACTTATAGATCTCAAGTTATGATCGATTCAAGATTGCGCTTTCGGCCAACAGCTTGGTTCGAATCGATCCCTCAGGGTCGAATCCACCATCTTAGCCGCCTTGACTTAGTGGGTTCGAGGTAGCACGCGTGGAGTCGAAGCGCGGAGAAAAATGATGGGTTCGATCATGTGCTTCAACGATGGATTCGAAGTTAATCATCTGCATGGATTTGAATGTCTCCTCCTTGATGGATTCGAAACGAGATTATGTCTCGTGCATTTGAACCGAGACTTGCTCGATGGATTCGAGGCGAGGCCATCTGATGGATTCGAAGGAAGAGGTGACTTGATGGATTCGAACTAGGGAAGGCTTTGGATGGATTCGAACGAAGGCACGTCCCTGATGGATTCGAAGCAGGGAGTGCTTTGGATGGATTCGAACGAAGGCACGTCCCTGATGGATTCGAAGCAGGGCGTGCTTTGGATGGATTCGAAGTGAAGGCTTGCCTGATGGAGTCGAAGCAAATGCGCTCCTCATGGATTTGAGGCAACACGTGTCTGGTGGATTCGAACCAAGGCCTCCTCTTGATGGATTTGAGCCTATGTTACTTCTGAGGGATTCGAACATTATACTACCTGATCCATTTCCCGTTGGCGATGACTTGAGCATACGAACTCGGATTGCCCCGAAACTTGGAATGTTGGTTCCTACAGGTTTGCTTGACGTGTCTTATCAATTGTAGCCCGATCCGGACTCGGGCAAAACTCGTCGATATTTGCAGTTGCCCAACAATCATTCAAAGCTAAGGATGTATGATCTTGTCTCTTTCTAGTTAGTTCCTTGGTATCTCGGCCTTGCCAAAAGACGGGATAACATTTTCCCCCCAAAGTACGTCTTGTGTAAACATGACGTGCTTTGAAAAGCTACAATCTGACGCTGGACACTTAGGACATGCTCTGTTGAAAGTTGTATTCTTTATTGCTGTTATCAACTGTCGTATGATTGTGATCGGTTGTTCATCGTTGAAATCATGACAAGATGGATACCCGATCCCTGTGAATGATAAAGATCAAACATTAGTCAAACATATGTGCATATGTGTACCACCTTGACTTTGGTTAACGTTGCGTGATTGCAATTTGTTGCCAGTTTGGTTTGTTACCGAATTCTGCATCGATTCTCTCCTGAACCGATTTGAGATTCGGGTTAAAACATTATTGTTATGATTGTCTATGATCATCCTCTTGTATCGATCCTCTCCTGAATCGATGTAAAAGGTAGGCTAGTAATTTATCATATCGAAGCACTACGTTCGTTCTTATAGGTGGTGTCTAGTGGATTCGAAGCATGTTCCTTCGAATCGATAGAGTTTCGAATCGATGGAATTGATGGTTATGGAATCGGCACTTCGAATCAATAGAATTTTTTAATTCAGTCCTCATTCAAGTGCTTCGTATCGATGACGCTCCGCATCGATGCTGTATTGATGGATCCGAAGTCACGTATGTTCGAATCGATTGTCTTGCATCTGCTTAGTGCTTCCTCGAATCGATGATGCCTCGCATCGATTAAGTTGGGATGGATTCGAGGTAATGGCTCTACGCTGTGATGGATTCGAACGCAATGGGTTCATACGCGATGGGTTCGAACGTGATGGATTCGAACGTGGCTTGTTCGAATCGATAGCACGTGACCGATTGTGGTCGGTCATTTTGACCGGGAGACGAATCGTCCCGTTTCTTTCCTGGTATCCATATAAATACGTGAGGCTGGGCTCTTTTTTCACTTTTTACTTTTCACTGTCGCTGTAGCTTCTTCTTCGAATCGATATTCCAGAGCTTAGAACAAGCGCGTCTTCCACGAATCGATCAAATTTCTTTAAGCTTTCCCTTGTGATTTCACTAAATCAGGTAACTGGTGGATCAAGCCGAGTAAGGAATGATGGAACTGGAAGTCTTTGACATCGATCCAACTTTTTCTTCTTGAAAATTTCGAGGAGTGGTGGGATCTGGACGAGGTGGTTCGACTCGATGGAACTTAGGAGTGAGGTCATTCGAGTCGTATCGATCAGAGTGTCGTCTCTCATTGTTTCGCATCGATCCGAGAATAAGCAATTCGAGTCGATTTTGAATGCATAGCTTCGAATCGATGGTTGCAAAGGAAAAAAGGCTCGCGGCGATCGACTCGAAATAGCGATATTCTGATCGATTCGAAGGAGCTTGATATGGATCGATTCGAAGTAATGATATGGTGATCGATTCGAAAGAGTTCAACTTTGATCGATTCGAAGTCATGTAGGGCTTCATGGAGTCGAACTGCTCCTTTGTTCCAAGGTCTCATCGAGTCGAACTACATGGAGTTGGGGCGTACCGATTCGAAGTTCATCGATTCGACTCGTGTCGATTCGAGTCGATCGATTCGAATGTTCTTGCTTCTGGGACTTCCACTTTTCTAGTTTGCTCCAATATCTGATCTATGACCAATTTCAAGTTGAATTTTGATGAACTCACTGAATTTTTAGCATACTTGACTCCGGCGAGCTTCGGCCTTGCATAATCAAATTTTACTTAACCTTCCCTTTGGAGCTCGTCGATGGCACTGTGACTTAAACAAAATATAAAGAATTTATACTTGAATTGGTCAGTAGCATATGAGTGGTGTGAAAGTGACGGTCAGCGATGACGGTAGTTTTCATTCTCAAATTCCAAAGTTTCGTCGTTCGGACATCTCGTTTCAACTTGTAAAATCTGCTTATGTTTTTGCATAGCACTTGCACCGCACGACATACTCATACACTTTGCACCGGAGGAATGCATGGGATTTTTATGTATTTAACGCCGCTTTCTGGTGAGTGAGTTAATTATGGAATCTTCGAGTTCTCAACAACAAGAAGCGCAAAGATCGCCTCTTCCAGCGCTTGAGATTCCGAAAATCCCTCCTGAAGTCGTAGATCTGGCTCCGCATGAATTGTCGGAGGCCATATTTATCGAAGATCCTGTCGATTATGTCCAGTCCAATATCTCGGAGTCTCTGTTGGGCCGGATATGTTCGAAACATAACATATCCCTGGACGATGTTTTATTACCTAGTGCCAGTGACAGACCACACAACCCACCTGAAGGATATACTGCCTTCTACCGTCATGCCTGCGCGGCTGGATCTCTTCCTCCTTTTAACCAATACATCAGAGAGATGCTGTCGTATTTAGGGATCGCTCCTTCTCAACTCCATCCCAACGGGCATGCACTACTGAACAGCATCTTTGTCATATTTATGGATTGCCTTTTTCGCCCGCCAAGACCTAACGAGATCAGGCACATATTCAACTTCAAGAGTAGGGGTGATAGCCCGTCTTTCACTTTACTGGAGGCGGTCAGGAACTGTCAGGTTGTGACTGGGGCCTGGACCAGGCTTAGTTATTTCAAGAACGAGTGGTTTTTTGTTCGATGCCCCCCAGGGTTCGCCAGGAGATGGTTATCCAGACGTAAGTATCATAATTCGTTTTTGAATGGTCACTTTTAATACTTTACGCTAATACTCTGCTATTCTTGCAGCCATCATTTCGAGACCTACTGGTGGGCATTATAGAGGCGTCGTTCAAAGCTTGCAAAGGGTTCCACGCGACTCAAGGCACATAGACTTGCTGTTGACCGACGATAACTTAAGGACATTGGGTTTGATTGAGATGGGCCAGAGTATTGTAATTGAAGGATTGGCGATTTCGGCCTTGAGGAAGAAAAGGAAATTGGCAAAAAGAAAACCTGGCGTTGTGATAAGAGAAGTGAGCGACGATGAAAGAACGTCCACGGACACTGAGATAGCAGCCGACCTTTCCCGAATAGAAGAGGGTCAGAAAGGCAAGGCTGTTGTACCTAAGTTTACGAGATGGAAGTCTGTAGTCGTAACCCGTTCCAAATCTAGGGTTGCTGTTTCCAGCGCCTCTCCTCGCCAGTCCGAAGACCTTTTCACAGGGCTGGACGATATTTCCATTCCGGACTACGTATCTCTCCACCACAGGTCCGGGTTGGAAGAGCTCCGGGGAACACTTGATATAAGCGAATCTTTACCCGTTAGTGTAATCAACGTTTCTGGTTGGTCGGGGGGTTTGCGCATTTATACACTTTTCACAACACTTCACGACTTCCACATGCATTGCAGTGCTTTTTCTTGGCATTTAACCGAATTGTTTCTTCTTTACATGTGCCATGTCGGATCGTCCTTCTACACTTGATAGACTTCGGCGAGTGCATCATTCTTCATCTTATTACGAGTCTCGCCGTAGGGATTCTGACCGAGATCGTGAGCGGAGGTATTATGAGCAAGAGCATCGCGATAGGGACCATTCCCGATATTATTCTAGCCAGGAGCGTTCTGATAGGGACCGAAGGTACCGTTCACCCTCTCGTTCTCCTCCGCCATCCAGGGGCCAGGCACCTGCAGTCGAACCTTCGCGGCAGCAGCCATCTCAACAAATCTCTAAACCTGGTCCACATCGTTTACGGACTGATACGGCTACAACCGTAACTGTGGAGGAGGCCCCTCTTGAACCGTCTGGTGATGAGGCTATTAGAATTGCTCAGTTGAAGAAAGATTTTCCAGAAATATGCTTTGACGCCTATATCTTTCCACCCAATCTCAAAAGAATTCCCGAAGACCCGTGAACACCGCCCTTAGTTATACCCAGGATTTTTATGCTCAGTATAAAGAATGGTACAGGGCGGCTGTTAAAGCCTCGAAAGTAGCCTTCGAACGAGCCAAAGTTATTGAGAAACTGGAAGCAGACTTGGCTCAGAAGAATCGTATTGTTGACATACTTCAATCTGAAACGGAATCTTCTCGCAAGGTCGAACTGGAGTCGCTAAAAAAGGTCGACGAAACACTAGCTGAGATGGCGAAAATGCAACAAGCGCATTGTACTTTAGTTGAAGATTTGGGCCATCGGTACAAAAATGTTGAGGCCAAGTGAGATGCGGCGGTCAAAGAACTCGAGGAGTTAAAAGCTAAATTCGCCAACTTAAACAAGGAAAAAGATGACGCTAACACAGCCGCACAAGAAGCGTGCGAGTAAGCCGTGTCACTCCGAGCTGAGCGAGACGCGGCGGTTGCTAAAGTTGAAGCGGTGGAGGCAGAAGTGGAAGGGAGAGTTCAAGCGGAGATATTCAGAGTGGAAGCCGAGTTTGATGATCTTCTTGACACTTACAATGCTAATGTGCTCGAGCACAGGAATCTCTCGTGGCTCGGGGATTATTCTACGCTTCTACTCAGTGCTTGGAAAAAATTGGTGGCGAACAAGAAAGCATCTCTCCCTGAAGGCGCCATAGACGAATTTGAACTTGAATCTCGCTTGTTGAGCGAGGAGGAAAGGAAACTTCTCCATGAAGCGATGATTTCCGCTGAGAGAGAGAGACTTGGTTTTCACCATATGGAGACTGGTGAGGGTTCTGGGGCTGCACATTATAGTGAGGATGTTTCAGTTGATACCACGACCTCGTCTAGAGTCACCGCTACCGTTGGTCCACATGTTGTCCCTGCTTATAACCCGGATCGACCGGAACTGTCTCTCGGTACAACTACCATTTCTGAACTCGTCCCATCGCCGAGCCGAGGCAAAGAAGGTATTCTAAATGTTGCTTAAGTGTTTCTAGAATGTCGAACTTGGAACCGATCATTTGACTAATTATTCTCATTTCTTTTCGACCAGTGACTGAAAGTGATGCGCTAGCACTTCCAATACCACAAACTTCGCAGCCAATGCAAGGAGCCGTCGTTACTGAGGCTATCACAACTAGTGCCGTAACCGGCGAGATGGGAGAGGGGAGTTCAATGTCGTTTGATGTTCAGATGATTGAGGAACTTCTCAAGCAACCCTGTGAACCTTTTACGAATCCTTCCTTTGCAATGGGTGGAGTTTCCCCAACTTTTAGCTCGTTTATGCCGACCGTCAGTGTTTCCAGCGCTGCTCGATCTTCCCGAGAAGAAGAAATCCTTGCCGAGATAAGCGCTGAAATGGCTGCAGTGACGATGGCTGGTGGTTCCGAAGGTGATGTTGCTCCACCAAGCTTAACTCCTTCAATGGTTACTTCTCTCACCGGCATAGCTATAACTTCTAGTGTCGAAGCTTCGCCACCTGTTACGGCTTCTCCGCCTCCGGTTCGTCCTCACAAAAGGATCTCTATCCCTTCCAGCTCTGAGGAAGACGTGGATATTATGCCAGATCCTGAGGATGCTCTAAAGAAGGACAAAAAATCTCGCAAGAAGCCGGGTAGTGGGTCTAGCGGCTCAACTCCGAAGAAGAAACCCCGGAAGAAGAAGGAGTGAGCTTCTCGTTTTACCGTGTAGTTGTGAAAGGGAAATTCTTTTTACTTCTCCTTTTCTAGGCCGTGTATAAGTGTGGATTCGGCACCCACTTTATGAATTGTTTTTAGTTTTATCATGTAATCAAACTCCTTTTTTGTTTGTTGATAAAATGGGAAACAACTCTTTTCTTTTTTTCTCAAGTATTGCATTGATTAGCTCGTGCTCACATATGCCATAAGCCTTGAATACATGTCCACACTTCGGGGACTTAACATAATCTGCAATTAACAGTTCGGCCCATATTCTGGGAACTTATTAATTATTAGTGTTTATGACTTAGTTCGCTCTCCGGGAACTTGTAATTGACGTTTATACTCCAATTCGCACTCCGGGAATTTGGACTTATACTCTGGTTCGTGCTCCGGGAACCGAGAGTTGAAGTTTATACTCCAATTCGCACTCTGGAAATTTGGAGTTGGCTCACACTCTGGGAGCGATGGATTTATACTCTGGTTCGCGCTCCGGAAACCGAGAGTTGAAGTTTAAGCTCCAATTCGCACTCTGGGAATTTGGAGTTGGCTCACACTCTAGGAGCGATGGATTTGTACTCCAGTTCGCTCTCCGGGAACCGAGAGTTGAAGTTTATGCTCCAATTCGCACTCTGGGAATTTGGAGTTGGCTCACACTCTGGGAGCGATGGATTTGTACTCCGGTTCGCGGTCCGGGAACCGAGAGTTGAAGTTTATGCTCCAATTCGCACTCTGGGTATTTGGAGTTGGAGGAGGGATTGTCATGTATCAATCCCTGTGAATGTTGATGTAGTGTTCTGCCCCCGAGCTTGGGTTTCACTTAGCGAGTGACTGGTCGCATCACAATCACTCCCTATTTGAATAAATCCCACCGCGTGATGGAACTTAGCTCTCCGTGCATTGTGATATTGTACTTCATATTCAGTAAATCACAGCTTTGGCTCGAAGAGATGGCATTTTATTGCTGAAACGAGAAAATATGGCAAAGTCAGTTGCCTTATTACAAATTTAAATCTCGAAATGCTAGAATAAAATACAAAGGAATAAATTGACAGAAAATAAATAAGTAAAGTCTTTTATATGTAGTAGCGACGAAGACTTTCGCTATTCCAAGCTCTCGGCAAGGTAAGACCGTCAACGGTTGATAATTTGAACGTGCCATCTCCGAGCTTTTGTGAAATCACATACGGCCCTTCCCAATTTAGCTTCATGTGCGAAGGAACCGGATAAACCCTTTTGAGTACGAGATCGCCGAGTTCTTCGCGGACGGACCTTGGCATTGTACAGTCGGGCGACTTGACTTCGATATGCGGCTGCCCTCAAATCAGCCTCTTCGCGCTTCTCATCGAGTAAATCCAAAGATTCAGCAAGTAATATGGCGTTTGTTTTTGGATCATAATACGTTACACGATGAGAGTGCACTTCCATTTCAACTGGAATAACGGCTTCAGAACCATAAGATAGAGAAAATGGGGTATGACCGGTTGCAGTTTTATGAGTCGTTCAATAGGCCCATAATGCCATAGGAAGTTCGTCGACCCATTTGCCCCCAGCTTTTTCCAGTCGTTTCTTTAGAATGGACTTGATGATTTTATTAACAGCTTCAACTTGACCATTTGCTTGAGGGTGCGCTACTGCAGAGAATTTCTTATGGATGTGGAATCGTTGACAGAAATTCTTGAATTCAGCATTGTCGAATTAGGTTCCGTTATCGGTGACGATGGTATGTGGGAGGCCAAAACGGCAGATGATGTTACGTACTACAAAGTTGATTACTTTCTTTGTTGTAATTGTCGCAAGGGGTTCAGCTTCAGCCCATTTGGTGGAATAATCAACTGCGACGATGGCGTACTTCGCGCCACCTTTGGCCAGAGGCAATGTGCCGATGATATCTATTCCCCATACCGCAAATGGCCAAGGACTGACCATTTGGGTTATCTCTGTAGGCGGGGCTCTAGGTATTCGAGCGTGTTTCTGGCATTTGTCACATTTTCTAGCGTAGTCTGCAGCATCGCGATTAACAGTAGGCCAATAATACCCATATCGAAGTATTTTCTTTACAAGTGCTTGCCCCCCAGTGTGATCGCCACATTCTCCTTCATGTACATCGTGTAACACTCATTTGACTTCATCGTGCGCGATACACCGGAGGAGAGGAACAGAGTATCCTCTCCGATACATGACTCCATTTTGAATAACAAATCGTGAGGCCTTTTGTAGAACTTGTCTTTTCTCACTTTGTCGCTCGGGCAATACACCATGTTCGATATAATCTCGATAAGGGGTCATCCATGACTCCCTAGTGGAGGTAGCTTCAAATGTAAAATCGGTCTCCCTTTGATCAATGCTTGGAGAGGATAGGGTTTCAACCGGAACAACCCCCAACTGCTGAGCCTCACCTGTACTTGCTAACTTTGCCAACGAATCAGCTTTCTGATTGTGCTCTCGGGGTATGTAGAAAATGGCATAGTAATCGAATTGATTAAGCATCTCCAGAACTCGAGTTAGATAAGCGGCTAATCTTCGGTCTTTGGCTTGATATTCTCCTCGAACTTGACATACTATCAACTGGGAATCGCAGTAGATCTCTACAGCGATGATTTTCAGATCACGGGCAAGCTTTAGTCCAGTAAGTAGAGCTCCGTACTCGGCTTCGTTGTTGGTTGCACGGAACTCGAACTTTAAAGCATAACATATGGATCGTCCCTCGGGGGTTTCAAGCACTACCCTAGCTCCTGAGCACCGATCGTTGGACCCACCGTTGGTGTACAGCTTCCATATGTATTCGGGAGGTTTGATGGTCTCGGGAAAGTCTTCAGGAACAGTGAATTCGGCTATAAAATCTGCTAGGACTTGGCCGTGGATGGCTCTTCTTGGAGTATAAGTGATGTCTAATTGACTCAGTTCGATGTTCCATTTTAGTAACCTACCAGACGTCTCAAGCCGCGTGAGGACCTGTCGTAACGGCTGGTCGGTGTACACAGTAATAGGATGAGCCTAGAAATATGGACGGAGCTTCCTCGAGGCAATGACTAGGCAATATGCTAACTTTTCAAGCTTGGGATAATTTCTCTCAGCTTCGGTCAATCGTTTACTCACGTAGTAGACCGGTTTTTGCACTCGGTCTTCCTCCCGAATCAATGCAGCACTGATTGCATTTTCTGATACCGCTAGGTAAAGATATAACTGTTCATGATCTACAGGCTTTGAAAGGATTGGTGGTACGGAAAGATGTTGGATTAGCGATTGAAATGCGCCCTCACATTCTGCGGTCCATTCGAAGTTTCATTTCCCTTTTCGAATCAAATCGAAGAAAGGAATGCATTTTTCGGTCGACTTCGAGATAAACCTGCTTAGTGCTGCAACTTTCCCATTAAGACTTTGAACTTGCTTTACGGTTCTCGGAGTTTGAAGATTTCTGATGGCCCAGATCTTTTCGGGGTTGTCCTCTATTCCTCGGGCATTGACAATGAACCCAAGGAATTTTCCGGATGCGACTCCGAAATGACATTTTAGTGGATTAAGCTTCATCCCGTATTTCCGGAGGATATTGAACATTGACTCCAAGTCTTTGACAATATTATCGGAATATCGTGATTTCACCAACATGTCATCTACATAAACCTCCATAGTCTTCCCAATTTGATCGGCAAACATCCGGTTGACTAAGCGTTGATAAGTTGCACCAGCATTCTTTAACCCAAAAGGCATGACCTTGTAGCAGTACAATCCCAAGTCGGTTACGAAGCTTGTGTGCTCTTGGTCTAGTACATGCATGGGTATCTGATTGTAACTTGAGTAAGCATCCATGAAGGATAACAATTCATGTCTGGCGGTTGAATCTACTAGTTGGTCGATTCGGGGAAGCGGAAAGCTGTCTTTCGGGCAGGCTTTATTTGAATCAGAGTAATCTATACACGTTCTCCATTTCCCGTTTGGTTTTCGGACAAGTACAGGATTGGACCCCCATTCTGGGTATAAAGCGTCTCTAATGAACCCATTTGATTTCAACTTATCGACCTCTTCTTTCAGGGCGGCAGATCTCTCTGGATCCATACCACGTCTTTTCTGCTTGACCGGGATATACCGCGGGTCAATGTTCAAAGTGTGACTCGCGATGTCCGGCGAGATTCCACACATATCGGAGTGCGTCCAAGCGAATACATCGAGATTCGCCCGGAGAAAATCAACCAATTCCTGTTGTGTCTCTTGGTTAAGCTGAGACCCAATCTTCAACATTCTCGAGTCATTGTGATCATAGTCAATCGGGACATCAATGGTTAGCTCGGCTGGAGAAGCTTGACCTTCCTTAGATTCTTCTTTATTATCATTGTCCCTTGGATCAAGATCCTTTTGGAATTGGTTGTGGTGCCCAGGCCGAAGCCCAGGCGCTATTTGTCAATCGTCAGTAAAACGAACGCAGAGAGATTCCTCTACTCTCTTTCCTTTTTCTTTTCGCTGCGCCTCCCGCAGCTCAGCAACATAACAGGCTCTCCCAGCGGCCTGATCTCCTTGTACAACTCCTATCCCGTGGTCAGTAGGGAACTTCAGAGTTAAACACCATGGGGAAATAGCAGCCCTAAATTCAGCAAGGGCCGGTGGTCCCAAAAAAGCATTGTACGGGGAAGGAATATCCAGGACAACAAATTGCAACATCCGAACTCTTCGGCATTCTCCCACTCCCAACTCCACCGGCAATTCAACCATTCTGGTTGGTATCGTCGCACTCCCGTTGAAGCCGTCGACTCGTGATTGACAAGGTTTTAAGTCCTTAGCTTCCATTTTCATTAAATCATATGCCCTTTTAAATAATATGTTCACAGAACTCCCGCTGTCTACCAAAATCCTCTTCATCCAAGCAGGACCAACTTGAGTGGATATGACCAACAGGTCAATTGTGGGAGTTTCGACTTTATCGGCGTCTCGATTTCTAAACACGATTTCATCAGCCATCGTCTTTTGTTGTTTGGCCGGTGTTCCGTCTTCTGAGTTACTATAGCATTCAAAGTCCACATGCCTGATCGAGCTAGCATATGACTCCATTTCTCTCCAGCTTCTGTCTGCTGGATGGGGACCACCACTTATTGTATTGATAACCAACCTTCCGCCCGTACGAGCGGGTTCACCTTGTCTTTCCTAATTCTGCGTTCGATTTTGATTAGATGGGCCCGCCCCACCAGACTGCGACGCCCGAATAAACTGGTCCAACTTTATTTCTCTGATAAACTTTTCAATGAGGTCTTGCAAATGTCTACACTCATTGGTATAATCCCCGTAACTTTCATGAAACCTACAGAATTTTCCTGTTTGAATCTGCCTCTCCGACGAAGGCTTCGGAGCAGGCTTCTTGTATTGCATAGTATTACAAGTCTGTAGGTATACGTTTTCCAGCGATGTGTTAAGCGGTGTATAACTGTCAAACATTGCGGCCCTACGTCTCGGACCACGATTCTGGTCTTGCTTCTTGCTTCGGTTATCACCGTTTCTCGATCGTTGAGTTTGTTTATTTTGAATATTCAACTCGACTTTTCCTGAACTTTCTCCGGATTGTTTAACCGCAACATTACTCTGAATCCCTTCACTGCTGGGCCTTGCATCATCTTGCTTCCTAGACTGTTTCGCATCCTCTCGCCTCAAGAATTGAGCGGCTTTGGAATAGAAACGGTCCAACGATGCAGGAGGCTTTCCTGCTAACCAATTCCCAAACTCGGAATCAAGGTTGATTCCTTTAGTCAAAGCCATCAAAATAGAATTATCATTGGGGTTGGTAATCTCTGCACATGCAGCATTGAATCTCTCCAAATATCGCCTAAGTGTTTCCCCGGGAGCTTGAGTGACACTTGATAAGGTATTAACATCTTTAGGTCGGGCAATATGCATATGAAATTGTTCAACAAATTTAGTAGCTAACTGATCAAATAAAGAAATAGACCGTGGCGGTAATCGTGTAAACCACATCGTTGCAATTGCCCCCAAAGGAAATGGGAAAACTGCGGCTCTTTACTGCGTCATCAGCCCTCGCAGCAGTCATCGACCATTCATATTTCAAAATATGTTGATTTGGGTCAGAATTTCCTTCATACATGGGCAGGGTTGGCATTCTGAATCGCCGAGGAGGTTCAGCATACAATATGTCATCAGTAAACGGGGTATGACTCCGGGAGATTCCCCAATCGTCATTTGTTAGGCCTTGACACTCGCGAATCATTTGTCGTACCATGGCTGAGAAGTCTGGCATTGGAAATTTTTTTGGGTGGTGAGCCAAAGTGTGGTCGGGTTCCACAGTGCGAGGTGGGATCGGGCGCTGTCGACGATCCGCATCTCGCCTCCTTGGCTCGACGTCTTCTGGGACATATGGCTCTGGAGCCTGTCCCTGTTGATGATAATTTTGATTGGAGTGATCTCGAGCATCAACTCCTATGTCAACTGCAGCGGTTGTGGCAGCTCGATCATCTGCAGTGTATTGTGGAATAGTGCCTCCTTGGGAGGAGGGTCCAGTATGGAAGCTAGTAGATGGGCCAACCCTTATTTGCCCAACGGTTAACGCTGTTGATAATCAGCAGCTTGCGCATGGTTTCCGTCTAGTCTGGGACGGGTAGATCTGTTATTATAGTCAGATGAAGCAGAGCTTTCGGTGGAGGAATGAGGAGCTTGATCCCTTCTGGATCTTCTTCGCTTTTGACGATTTAGTTGATTGGTCAACTCAGCGTTAGCGCGCAACTGCTCAGTTAGCTGTTGTCGGCTTTGGGTTAGTTCCTGGAGTAGCGCCTGGAACTCTTGTCTTGTGACCGGACCTGACTGATCCGTATGTCCAGCATCATCTTGATTGGTAGACTGTAATTGTGTGGGATTTTGCCTACCCCGACCTTCTTGATCACCAACGTTTGAAGTAGTTCTTGTACTCACCATCTTGAAGCGTTAAATTCCTTTCCTAGACTTTTAACAAATCTGAATAGAATGGAAGGAATCTGAATATGAGGTCTGGATCTCTCTCTAAGATTTATGCAATCCAGTATCGAAGATAGATCCAAGGAGCAGGAGAAAAAACTGGGTTTTTTTCTCGGTGAAAGAACCAAAGTGTTTGTGTCAAAATTGGACACAACACTCGTCGGAAGTTTTTGAAGAGATAATAAATGAAGAAAGTAAATTAAAACGTGGATTATCTAACAAAAACTCCAAATAGCAGGAAGTAAATTGCACAAGAGACAATGATTTAGAGTGGTTCGGCGATCTGCCTACGTCCACTATGAAGTTTTGTTACTTTATTGCTTAATATTCGGAGAATACAACTTTGCAATGCCAAAGTACAGCAAGTAGTAAACCAAAATTCGAAATCAAAGGCAACTGTGGTGCTCTGAAGCAATTCTGGCAGCGTTTAGACGTGCTTTATCTCTAAAATTCTCCGATCCCTTTTCTGAATGACCAGGGGCTCTATTTATAGGTGCTGGAGGCTGATATTTCGCCTAAAATTCGGAGAGACCACTTCTGGCACGTGTGGGGGGCCCACGTGGCCGAATTCTGGAGATCCGGGCCCACTTTGGGATCGATTCGAACCTTGGTTCGAATCCATCAAAAAAGTGTCCAAACGTGATGAAACTTGGCGTGGACATTCTTCCATGTATATGCAAGCTCCTGCGAAAATTTCGTAGCATTTGGACTTATAGATCTCAAGTTATGATCGATTCAAGATTGCGCTTTCGGCCAACAGCTTGGTTCGAATCGATCCCTCAGGGTCGAATCCATAGGGTCGAATCCACCATCTTAGCCGCCTTGACTTAGTGGGTTCGAGGTAGCACGCGTGGAGTCGAAGCGCGGAGAAAAATGATGGGTTCGATCATGTGCTTCAACGATGGATTCGAAGTTAATCATCTGCATGGATTTGAATGTCTCCTCCTTGATGGATTCGAAACGAGATTATGTCTCGTGCATTTGAACCGAGACTTGCTAGATGGATTCGAGGCGAGGCCATCTGATGGATTCGAAAGAAGAGGTGACCTGATGGATTCGAACTAGGGAAGGCTTTGGATGGATTCGAACGAAGGCACGTCCCTGATGGATTCGAAGCAGGGAGTGCTTTGGATGGATTCGAACGAAGGCACGTCCCTGATGGATTCGAAGCAGGGAGTGCTTTGGATGGATTCGAAGTGAAGGCTTGCCTGATGGAGTCGAAGAAAATGCGCTCCTCATGGATTCGAGGCAACACGTGTCTGGTGGATTCGAACCAAGGCCTCCTCTTGATGGATTCGAGCCTATGTTACTTCTGAGGGATTCGAACCTTATACTACCTGATCCATTTCCCATTGGCAATGACTTGAGCATACGAACTCGGATTGCCCCGAAACTTGGAACGTTGGTTCCTACAGCTTTGCTTGACGTGTATTATCAATTGTAGCCCGATCCGGACTCGGGCAAAACTCGTCGATATTTGCAGTTGCCCAACAATCATTCAAAGCCAAGGATGTATGATCCTGTCTCTTTCTAGTTAGTTCCTTGGTATCTCGGCCTTGCCAAAAGGCGGGATAACACCTCGTTTACGATGTTTCATATGTATTTTGACTACGACAAACTATATACGTTATTTTTTAATACTAACATACTTTTGGCAGGGATATCTACAAGACTGGAATCATATAATCTTCACGCTGCATATATGTTGTTTTGTGTCATTGTTTAGAATTGAAATATTGTGAAAATCTCTCCTTTGGATAAGTATATATACACCTAATCAATCACTCATGCACAAGGCTAAAAATGAAAATTCAGGTCAAATTCAGACGTCTGAAATGACCTATTCAGACGTCTGAATCTATAATGAATTTTAAAATTTTAACAATATTCAGACGCCTGAAATAGAAGTTTCAGACGTCCGAATCTAGGCAAAAATAGCCTATTTCTTTTCTGGTTTGCACGTTTCAAATTTCAGAAGTCTGAAATTTATTTTCTGACGGCTGAACTTCTTCAACTGCTATATTTTTTGAAAAGACATTTCATTTTCATGAAGAGTTACAACTTTTTACTAAGAGATGCATCCATACTCTTTCATGATAACTTTTCACGAATGATTACAACTCTTTATACTCTATATAAACATATTAGAATCATTTGTTTAAATCAACCGAATTGATCAAAAGCTTTTAATTTCTATACTACACCGATTCTAACATTTTGAGCATTCAAATTTCTACATAATCATTCATTTACTTCCATATTCTTCACATACACACATATATATCAAAAGGAGAAGATTATAGGAAGATTTTACTATCAAGAGACAAATTCGTGTTATTGAGAACACACTGTGTCATATACTTTCTGTATAAGTTTGAAGTCCTCTTCTGTTGTTGAGGCGAAATCCTGTTCTACTGCTCAGGTCGTTTGTTCGGCTGTTTAAGGGTTGTTGTAAACCTGTTCCTCTGGGTTAAGTGAGGATTGGTGTTAGAAATTCCAGAAGGAGTCTAGGACTGGACGTAGAACGGGAAGTTCGAACCAGTATAAAAATTCATGGTGTGCTTGTTTTGTTTTTCTTATTTACTCTGCTACAGTAACTTTGTTTTATTTCCGTACTAGTATATTATAATTCCATATAGCACGATCCGCACCATCACTTTCAATATACCACTTTCATTTGGTATCAAAGCCAGAATACTTTTCTCCAAGTCCTAGTAATGAATGATATATATCTTGAAATCTAGAGTACATATCGTTTATAGATTCATCCTGCTTCATTCTAAAATTTTGAAATTGACTTTTGAGCATGTATATTTTGCTTTGTTTAACCTTGTTAGTTCCTTCGTGAGTAACTTTAAGTGTTCTCCATATTTCATAAGCAGTTGTACACATGCTAACACGGTTAAACTCATTTCTATCTAAGGCACAAAATAACATATTCATAGCTTTGGCATTAGCAGTCGCATCTAGTTTTTATGTGTTTGACCATGTAGAATATTCTGTTATAGGAATGCTTTATTCAGTTTGAGTAATATTCCATGAGTCAAAACCACTCGCTTGCATATAAATACGCATTCGAGTTGCCCAATAATTGTAATTCATACCATTAAATAGTGGAGGTCGTGCAGTAGATTGACCTTCAATAAAACTAGTGTTAGTGACAGTGTTAACAGTACTGGTGTTGTTTTCCATCTTAGCAAAATATCGGATAACTTTGTAACGGTTATAAGAGAACCTGCTCTGATACCAAATGAAAGTGGTATATTATTAACTTACATCTTGTACTTTATTCTTTACCGTTAGTTTCTTTCCTTTTTAACAAATGGACAAAACTAACTAAAGATTTTCAGCCATTGCTTTAAAACAAAATATTCTATAATTAAGCCTTCCATCTTCTATTAATACGTACAATTTTTTTTCTTTCATCAAATAATTTCTGTTTTCTGTTTACCAAAAGAAATTCTTTCTACAATGGAATTCAACTTGATAATTCTGCTTCTCTCCATGTCATCTAACTCTGACAATTCTCCATCATCCTATTCTACATCATCTATTGAAATTTTGGCAACTCCAACACCTCATGAAAAGGATAGACCTCGTCCTTCATGTGAATGTTCCGGTTATACTCCTGAAAAGAAGAAATCTTGACGGTTTCTTTTCTTTGGTTCTCCATTAACCAAAGAGAAAATATCTGAGATTCATCATTACCAAAGAGAACAATTGGATTTGCAACGAGAGATGTATTACGAACAGAAAGTTAATGCTAAATGACTTAGTTTCATTGAACAAGTAGCATTAAAATTCTGTGGTACATCTCCAAAGAAAGATGTAGTTCAATCATCAACATCTCATCAAATAACTTCATCTGGATGGAATCCATGGGAGCCGAGTCCACAACGTCCTCCGGTTTCTCCAAACTCTTGGGAAAATCAATCATATTGGCCTCCTTTGCGACCATACAAAGAGATAACCAAGATTGAACCGGAAGAGTGCAAAACTCCAAGCGATTCGGACAAATAATTTTCTGTATCTAAATATTTGTTAAAATGATCATATTTATATCTTGTAATTCTTTCAAATAATAATATAATTTTCTTCTTTCATTTTATATAAAAAGATTTATGCATATGTCTGAAATTCAAATTTCAGACGTCTGAACTCATTGTTTCAGACGTCTGAATATTATAGAAGAATATTTCTTTCTTCAGATTCAGACGTCTGAAACAATAATTTCAGACGTCTGAAAATAGGCAAAATTACACTAATTTCTTTCTGTTTCAATTTTCTTTCATTTAGACATCTAAAATCTTAATTCAGACGTTTGAAATCTGGTGGCTTTTCAAATTTTGAAATTTTGCACGAATTTCAAGACACCTACCCCTTTATTCAACCCGTCCTTTGCTTTATTCTCATACTTCATCTTCTCTTTTCAATTTTTCTTCCTGCATTAAAACTTATATCTTTCTTCTCATACAATCAAATGGCACCAAAATCAAAGAGATCGAGACCATTATCTTCTTCATCTACACCAAACATTGATCAGTGGCTATGGAATGAACAAGCTAGGCAACGATTTGCTCAAATGAGTAGATCTAACTTTTTTCCTGGAGCTTTCATCAAATTTGAGGAATTCAGCGCCTATCGTATTCATCAAATTGTAAGAGCTAATGGGTTAGAGTCTCTAGTTTCTTTGGCTGCCAACAATATTAAGATTAATCATCTTTTAGTAAAATTATTTTATGCAAATATGAATCTAGACCATCATACTCCTCACAATCGCAATGATTATATTTGGACTTTGGTATGTGGTGTTAAAATATATCTACCAATTGCAAGACTTGGTAAAATACTACAATGTCCATCTACCGGCAATGATTTAGATGAGATTGATGTGTCTTTAAACTTGGATGATAAAGATGAAGTCTCACACCAATTCTTGAATGATGACATTACTCGACTCACTTCCATTCAACTTCGTCCTCAAGCTCGAATTCTACATAGGGCATTAATTCGATCCGTTATTCCACGGATGGGAAGTTATGAGATTATTAATAAAAGAAATTTCCAAGCGCTATATGCTATATACTCCGGTCAACCTATAAGTTGGGCTCAAGTAATTTTAGAAGAATTCATGGATGTGAATCATCGGAGATGATATAAGACTTTCCACTATGGTGCTTACATTATGAAAATTCTTCAAAATTTCAACATTCCGTTTCCTGAGTCCGAATTTTCTTCAATCAAAGAACTTGGGTCTAAAACATTGGGTCTTATGGGGTTGCCAAAACAACCGGGAAGTTTGGCATATATCTCTTTTCAAGAATGGGTTGTCAACCGTGATCAAAACCGACCACAACCTCGTCATCATGCTCCTCATGCTCAACCAAGTGTTCCTACAACGGAAGAAGAAGACAATGATGATATTGTGATTCTTTCCCCCGACTCAAGCTCAAGGAATGCCTTAGTTACACTTTCCCAAAACAAGCAAAGCTTCACAACCGAATGGTCAAACTTGAAAAGAAATCTGAAAAACGTTTTAATTCCATTCGCGGTTTTCTAAACAAAATTTGAGAACGAATTGGTTGTTCAACCTCGTCATCTACCAAAGTTTTCAACCCCACTCCCTTTCAGTGGTCATCAAGCTCGGGGAATAAAAATGGTGACGATGGTGGTGGTGATGATGATGATGATGATGATGATGATGCGGTTGGAAGTGACTCAAGTCCTAGATTCTGATTACTTTTTATTCATGTTTATTTATGAACTATTATGATGTTTTTTAATTTGTCATGAACTCCTTATTATCTTAACTTATTTGTAATCTGTTTTAATTCAAGTCTACTTTGGTTTATCTTTTAAATTATTGATTACCTTTTGGCAATGACAAAGGGGGAGAAAAAGATGTTGATGCTTTTTGACGGGGGAGTTTAGTATATAGTTGTCATCGTCAAAAAGGGGGAGAATGTTGAAACCTCGTTTACGATGTTTCTTATGTATTTTGACTACGACAAACTATAGATGTTATTTTTTAATACTAACATACTTTTGCAGGGATATCTACAAGACTGGAATCATATAATCTTCATGTTACATATATGTTGTTTTGTGTCATTGTTTAGAATTGAAATATTGTGAAAATCTCTCCTTTGGATAAATATATATACACCTAATCAATCACTCATGCACAAGGCTAAAAATGAAAATTCAGGTCAAATTCAGACGTCTGAAATGACCTATTCAGACGTCTGAATCTGTAATGACTTTTAAAATTTTAACAATATTCAAACGTCTGAAATAGAAGTTTCAGACGTCTGAATCTAGGCAAAAATAGCCTATTTCTTTTCTGGTTTGCACATTTCAAATTTCAGAAGTCTAAAATTTATTTTCAGACGGCTGAACTTCTTCAACTGCTATATTTTTTGAAAAGACATTTCATTTTCATGAAGAGTTACAACTTTTTACTAAGAGATGCATCCATACTCTTTCATGATAACTTTTCACGAATGATTACAACTCTTTATACTCTATATAAACATATTAGAATCATTTGTTTAAATCAACCGAATTGATCAAAAGCTTTCTATTTCTATACTACACTGATTCTAACATTTTGAGCATTCAAATTTCTACATAATCATTCATTTACTTCCATATTCTTCACATACACACATATATATCAAAAGGAGAAGATTATAGGAAGATTGTACTATCAAGAGACAAATTCGTGTTATTGAGAACAAACTGTGTCATATACTTTCTATATAAGTTTGAAGTCCTCTTTTGCTGTTAAGGCGAAATCATGTTCTGCTGCTCAGGTCCTTTGTTCGGCTGTTCAAGGGTTGTTGTAAACCTGTTCCTCCGGGTTAAGTGAGGATTGGTGTTAGTGAAATTCCAGAAGGAGTCTGGGACTGGACGTAGAACGGGAAGTTCGAACCAGTATAAAAATTCCTGGTGTGCTTGTTTTATTTTTCTTATTTACTCTGCTACAGTAACTTTGTTTTATTTCCGCACTAGTATATTATAATTCTGTATAGCACGATCTGCACCACCACTTTCAATATACCACTTTCATCTGTAACATCCCTTATCTAAAGGCCGAAGCTAAGCACTACAGATGATGCTGTCATGCATAGTATTAACTTCCGATGACCAAATACGGTAATATTAATGGTATTCATAATATCAGAATCACACGAATATGAAACAAAGTCACAAATTACAAAAACAGCTTTTCTCATTACATTTCACAAAACATGTTCCATACCCATTTACATAATCCCATAACGTTTCCCAAGCATTGATCAAATGTACTTATTACAATTACGCCAAGAGCGACATATGAAGATGTCCCCTTGGATGATCAGAGAATACTAGACTAAATATCTTAATACATCACAACGGAAATTTAAAAAAAAATCTTTAGATATCTAGAATTGTCTTCTACACGTCTTCGGAAGCTTTATTCGTCTACCTACTAAAACCTAAAAACCTTCAACCCTCAGCCTACTCAAATCAATTTTGAGCACCCGAAAGTTTAAGGGGAACACATAAGCTTCGAGTCAGACATAAAGCCTGGTGCGAATAATACTCTACATCTTGGTTATTTGATATTATGTGAGACCATGCCACATAGCAGAACGGGTTTCACCTCACTAGTTTCCTTTTAAAACATATCTTTTGGAAGTTATAATCCTGCAACCCAAAACTGGTTAAACATGTAAAGCAATATCATGTATTTGTACATATCCGTTATCAAATGGACTATCTTTCCATTCGCTGTAGTTTTTTTTGGCTACCTACTAACCGTTGACTGACTCGGGCCTACCAGAAAAACATAAAAATCTAACATCTGTTAGATACTCCTCTTCTGAATGGTCCGTCCTTACTTACTTCTTCAGGTCTAACTGATGCTAATGGTTTTGCGGATTCACCAATAACCTGTCTTCTTTTTTGTACATACGTACATACATACATACATATATATATATATATATATATATATATATTCCTTCTTATGTGTAACCACCATTTAAGTCTACCTGTGACAAAGCCCTACACACTAGAATTTTTGTACTAAAATTAGCTTGGGGCTAAAGCTAATATATAGGGCACGACCCTACACTAGTCTCATCTGACCTTCTATATCGAAGTCATTTTCTTAAGGTTAACTACCCTTTAAAAAATTTCCTTGAAAACCTTTTCAAAATGATTTAAACCTTTAAATCATATATATATATATATATATATATATATATATACAAGGAAAATATACTCTTTGCTTTACTCTAAGCTATTTGCCATGTTATATATACTTTACCCAAAATAATGTTGATGAAATCATGAAGGATTTCCCATCCCTCCAAAATAAGTTAAAATCCTTTTTTAACTAAAAAACACAGGCTATATCACCAAAAGCAACTCATTCAAAACCTTTGTTTAAAACTTTTAAACAACCCTTTCGAAACTATTGAAAGTACTCCTTTTGTAACCATTGAAATTACCCATTTCGATACAAGTAAACTACTTGATAACCTTAGACCGAAGGCCAAAACATACCTTTCGAAACCATATACCAATGTCTTTTCGAAACATTCAAAACCCATTTTCTTTCGAAAGCATTGAAAAATAGCTCCTTTGAAACCTTAGACATCCTATCTTTAAAACACTTAAACATTGCCTTTTGAAGCCATTGGAAAACCTTTCCATTTAGACCTTTCGGAACCATTGGGGAACCGCCCCTTAAAAACCTTTCGATAGCATTTGGGTTCAATTTATAACATGCGGAAACACCTTTCGAATCCATTAAAACAATCTCTTTTGAAACCATTTGGGTTCTATCTTTTATAGAGCAGGAGCGTCATTAAAACATTAAAGTTGAAACATCCCTTGCGAAAGCATTCTTAAGTAAAGAAGTGATGGTGTCGAAACCATCCCTTTGAATGCATTAGAGAAGCGACTTGGTTTTAAAAATAAGGTAACTTTCGAAACCAATCTAGGTCGAAAGATAAAAAGCGGCAATCAGGGGTTTCGACCCCTTCGAAAGGGTTCATTTAAAACAAAAGGTGCAACCTATTTCAAATCTTTACTTTGAAAATTTAACTCGGCCGAAAGCCAACCAAGTCGAAAACACTTCCTTGGAAAGCAAAAGCAGGCGCATTTTCAATTTAAAACAAATCATGCTTCGATCTCCTCGGAACATTTGGTTTCGACCCAGTACCTTCCACTTATATCCAATTCACTACGTACCAGCTATTTGAAACCATGTACATTGGTTTCGATGGAGTCGGGGGCGGAGGTAAGGAGTCGAAAGCCTAGTGACAAGAGCATTGAAAAAGAAAAAAGCTTGTTGATTTGACTTTTTAAATTAATCATTTGTAGCTAACCTACCTTGTTTGTCAAATTATGATTGGTTGCAAATTTTTCTTTTCTAAAAGTACTGTCGGTTTTCAAAAATAACATTTTGACTTATTTACAAAATACTCCTCCTTTTTATAAATATATAAAACATTTAAGTCACATACTTTAAATAATTTTATATATCCATTAAAGCACTTAGGAAAGTTCTATAAAAATTCTAGAAAATCATGTTTAATATGTTTTCTAACACATATAAATTTCAGACCCTAAGCCAACATAATTTGGCCGTAATTAATTTTAAACCTAATATAGCATTTTCTTCACTAGAAAATTCATATGAAATTTACATCAATTCAATAAACTATGAAAATTGAAACCCATTTCTAAAATATTATTTCTGACCTCAGGTTAAATTTGCAAATCAGTTCGATGTCATAAAGTAGGTTTCTAAATCAATTCTCATCAAAAAATGCATATAAAATAGCCCAAATCATCAACATGTATATATATATATGTGTGTGTGTGTGTGTGTGTGTGTGTGTGTATTAATGCCCCGCTATTACCCCGCTATAACCCCACAATATCTCATAGCGGATTTCTACCGCTACGATTTTTCCATATAGTCCCAAAATATCGTCTTTCCGCTTTAATCACCGCCATTTTCGCTATATCCCGATATTCCCGCTATATTTTGTTATTTCCGCTATATCTTCTTTAATAAAATGAATTAAAAAAATTGCATTTATACATTATAAAAATTATAAAACTAATTTATTTGATTTAATTTTAAATATATTTTCAGAAATGAAAATACTCTAATATTCTACTAAATTCAATTATGTTATTTAACAGTTTTACGTTTATTTAAAGTATATTCGCACATGTTTTTTGTTTAATATGTATTAGTTATAATTCAATTGAATGTTAATTTTTCATTTAATTACCATTTATATATTTGTAAAAACATTAAGTACGAGTTTTATATACTATTTTAGAGCTATCCGCTATATCCCGCTATATCCTCGCTGTATCCCTGCTGTGACTTTTTGCACCTCCACCGCTTTGAATCCGCCGAGCGCTTTAACTGCACAGGGGTGTGTGTGTGTGTATATATCCATTTCTCATGCAATCTTAGCAACACATTTGCAAATACTTTTAGAATTAATCTAAAACCGAAATAAATCAAAAATTTAAGAGGTAGTCATTATTCACCTTTGTTTTGATGTTAAGGAGGTGAGATTTGATGTTTGATTTAGATTAATTAGCTTATTCCTCTTGATTTAGCTTGACTTACCCTCTTCCTCTTTAATGGTGGTCGGCCTCTGGTTGGTTTGAGTTTTAATTTATGAATATGAATGCACGTGTGAAATATGGTGGTTAAGGGTCCAGGGTATAAGGGTATTAATTCTTCCAATTTTTCCCTTACCTACTTACTCTAACTTAATTCCATTTAGTTCATTAGTTTACATAGGCACAGCTACCCCTTTATAAATCACAAATCTCGCTCTCTTAACAAATTACATTATTTCATTTAATTTACCTAAATAAATTTTCTAAATAATATTATTAAAAATATGGGGTGTTACAGACTCCCCTCCTTAAATAATTTCGTCCTCGAAATTACGATAAGGTACTCATCCAATCAATCAAAAAGGTAAAACATACCATGAAACAAGTCAGAATAAGTATCTCGAATCCTGCTTTCAGTTTCTCAAGTATAGTCTCTCTCATCACCGCTCCACTAGACTCTAACTGTCTTGCTTCTTAACTTTTTCTCATCTTTCGCGACTATAGGGACATGCTTCCTAACTATAGTCAAATTCGGCTGCACTACTAAATCATCTAACACTGCAGGTGTAATAGTAGTCTTTGATCTCGAGTATACTTCCTTAGATGAGAAACACGAAAAACATCATGGACACCTGCCAAACTATTCGGTAACTCTACTCTATATGCGAGTTTCCCGATTCTCTCAACAATAGGAAATGGTCCAATAAATCTCGATGCTAACTTTCCTATCTTCCTAAACCTGATAACACCTTTCATCAGCGGTACTTTGACGAAAACATGATCTCTAACCAAGAACTTTAAGTCTTTCCGTCTCTTATTAGCATAACTTTTCTGCTAAGTTTGAGCTTCCTTCATTCCGCTCGAATCAGCTCAATCTTCTCTGCAGCTTCTCTAACCAAATATGGGCCAAATCAACCTATCCCCAGTCTCGAACCAACAAGCTAGAGATTTGCATGGCCTTCCATACAAAGCTTCAAACGGTGCCATCCCTGTACTAGTCTGATAACTATTGTTCTACGAAAACTCGACTAAGTATAGATGTTCTTCCCATGATTTCCCAAAGTCTAATACACAAGCTCGTAACAAATCTTCTAAGATTTTGTTAACTATTTCCATTTGCCCATCTGTCTGTAGATGGCTAGTGGTACTCAGCTTGAGCTTGGTTCTCAAAATCTTCTATAGACTCTTTCAAAACTCGGTGGAGACTAAGGAACCTTCATCGCTTATAATACTACTAGAAATTCCATGAAGTCTAACCATGTTTTTCATGAACAACATAGCCAAAACAGGTGCTCTCCTGGTTGACTTAATTGGAATGAAACAGGCACTCTTGGTCAATTTGTCCACTGCGACCCATATACTTTCATTTCCCCTTTTTGATCTTGACAACCTGTCTATAAAATCCATAAATATAGAATCTCATTGCCAACCTAGAATCACTAAAGGCTGAAGCAATCCACTCGGCTCCTGATGTTTGGCCTCCACTTGCTGACAGTTTACACACTGCCTAACCCACAAGCCGACATCCCTCTTCATAGCTTCCCAAAAGAAATCTCTCTTCATATTCTGATACATCTTTGTTCCTCCTAAATGAATGGTGAACTTCGAACGATGGAAATCCTCAAGAATATCTTTCCTAATGCTTCCCATGTTCGGAACACATAATCTTCCCTTCTTTCTCAACCACCCATTCTGGTGAAGATGGAAATCCTTCAAATCATTGCTTTCGATTCCATCCTTTAACTTTCATGATCCGTTCAGCCAGCACTGGATCTTCTCCTTGAGCAACACTTTCGATCATAACCGGTCGAACTTCTAAACATGACAACATAGCAGTTTCTTTACCTGAACTACCCTTAGATCTTCACTGTATTCTGCATGTAGTCAATGCTTCTAAATCTTTCCATTTAGCTATCATCGCCAACACTGCATTCTGATGCTTCCTGCTAAGTTCATCTGCAACTTTGTTGCTTTTCCCAATGTGTACTCAATACCAAAGTCATAGGTAGCTAAAAACTCTAACCACCTCTGTTGTCTCAAATTTAGTTTCTTCTGAGATAATAAATACTTCGGTGATTTATGATCCGTAAATAACTCAAATCTCTCTCCCAAAAGGTAATGTCTCCACACCTTCAAAGAAAAAAATCATTACTGCTAATTCCAAGTCATGCGTAGGATATCTGACTTCATGCGGTCTAAGTTGTCTAGAAGCACATGCAATCACTTTACCTCTTTACATTAACACAGCTCCTAACCATACTCCACAAGTATCTTTATATACCACTAGCTCTTGATTTTCTTCTGGAACGACTAATACAGGTGCATTCGTCAATAAGTGTTTCAACTTCTAGAATGCATCCTCACACTTATCTGTCCAGACGAAATTTACTTCCTTCTAACTTAGCTTAGCCATCGGTGCTGCTATCGACAAAAATCCTTAATAAATCTCTTATAATATCCAGCTAATCTCAGAAAACTTCTTATCTCAGTCACCATTTCGGGCCTCTTCCAACTATTCACTGCCTCGATCTTATCTGGATCGAATGACAACCCTTTCTTTGAAACTATATGACCAAGAAACTTCACTTCCCTCTTCCAGAAATTGCACTTCAAAAACTTCGCCTTCAGTTGATGTTCTCTCAACGTCTCTAGCACTATTCTAAGATAAACTTCATAACCTCTCTCATCCTTAGATTATACTAAAATATCACCTATGAACACTAACATGAACCTATCCAAGTGCTCTCGGAAAACTCGGTTCATTAAATGTACGAAGAATGCAGGTGCATTAGTCAGTCTGAAAGGCCTCACTAACCATCCATACGATCCATATCTGATCCTAAATGACGTTAAAGAAGTACTCTCTTCAGCTACCCTAAGCTAATGTAATCCAGTCATCAAATCTAGCTGAGAAAATACTTTGGCTCTGCTCAACTGGTCGAATAAATCATCAATTCAAGGCAATGAATATCGATTCTTTATTGTTCCCTCATTCAACTTACGATAATCGATAAATAGTCTTATAGATCCATCTGATTTCTTCATAAAAACTACGGCGCATCCCAAGGAAAACTGCTTGGTCTAATAAGATTCTTGCCTTCCAAAGTACACCTACTACGCCTTTAACTCTCTCATCTCAGTAGGTGTCATTTTGCTTGGCGATCTATTCACTGGTTCTGCTCCAGGTACTAAATCTATCTGAAACTTGATGGAACGTTCGGTAGCAATCCAACTATTGGCTTAAAAGCATCTTCGAATTCACTAACCACAAATGCTCGACTTATCTCGTCTTCTTCCTCCATAACACCCAACAATGCATTAACCTCAAAACTAGGGTTTTCCAAGGAATATACTATCTGATCTCTACAGTTAGGGTGTCTAAGTGATATTTTCTTATCGTGGCAAAATATCCTAGCATTGTATTTACTTAACCACTCCATCCTAGAATAATCCCAAACCTCGTGAAATCAAACACATGCAAACTGCAAACAAAGGTGCGACCTACCAAATCAAACTCTAGGTAGACACACTTCATCCCAAGTGTCGCATATCCATACCTTCCTAGCTTCTCAAACCTCCTAGCACACTCAAGAACAGTTATTTCTCCCTACTCTAACTCTGCAAACTTCCTACGCAAGGTAGAATTTGCAACCTCAGACATGAACCTTCCTTTAAATCTCCTTTTGAATTCATCCCATGTCAGAGCTTCTTTATTAACGCTGATTGTAACGCTGTTCCGCCAATGCATCACTGTCCTTGCAACTGTCTTGAAGAAAGCCTTCTTTTTGCTTATTATTAAGCCCCATATCTGCAAAGATCCTTTTATAGTAAAATAACCAATTCTCTACCCCCAATAGCATCTTCGGTGCCAATGAATGGCTTTCCTCCTAGCTGGGTATAATTTCTACTCAGAATAGCATAGTCAGTCACCAATTTAACTTCCTGATTCCTTCCTACAGCATTACCTCCAACCATTCCATCATCAATTCCTGCTTGCACCATTTTTGCGAAGAACTAATACATTGCTCCTATATTCATTTGCGGGACTCCATCACCCACATTCTCTGCTTGTGCTTGACCTGGGTTTCTCCTAGTACTTGGTCTGGAAATTCCATTTGTTGTGGCGCTTCCCTCACCAATGTTAACTCTTCTAGCATCCATATATGCATTCGAGCCTCATGAGATACAAAAGAATAGCTTAAGAGATATAGGAGACTAGAGATATAGCGTATACTTATATATACCAAATACAAGTACGTTACTACAGCGTTATCACATACCCCATCTTTCCTCTAAATCTTAAGGGTTATGTTTTTCAAAAATCATTTTTAAGTTAAATTATTTCATAAACTTTTCTTTGATAGCAAGTTGTAACATCCCCTATTTGGAGGCCTGAAGCTAAGTGCTACAGATACTGCAATAATCTATAGTATTAACTTATGGAGACCAAATACGGTAATATTAATGGTATTCATAATATCAGAGTCACATGAATATGAAACAAATTACAAATTTCAAAAACATCTTTTCTAAATACATTTCACAAAACATGTTTCATATCCATTTGCATAATCGTATAACGTTTCGCAGGCATTGATCAAATATAATTATTACAATTATGCCAAGAGCCACATATGAAGATGTCCCCTTGGATGATTAGAGAATACTAGACTAACTGTCTTAATACATCACAATGGAAATTTTAAAACAAAATATCTTTAGAGATGGCTTATGCACATCTTTGGAAGCTTTATTCGTCCACCTACTAAAACCTGAAAACCCTCAACCTACTCAAATGAATATTGAGCATACGAGAGTTTAAGGGAACACATAAGCATCGAGTTAGACATAAAGCCTAGTCTGAATAATACTATACATCTCAGTTATTTGATATTAAGTGAGATCACGCCGCTTAGCGGAACGGGCTTCCCCTCACTAATGTCCTTTTAAAACATATCTTTTGCCATTTATAATCCTGCACACAAAACTAGTTAAACATGTAAAGAAATATCATGTATTTGTACATATCTATTATCAAATGGACTATCTGTCCATTCAATGTAGTTTCGTTTGGCTAACTACTATCCCTTAGCTGATTCGGGCCTACCATAAAAACATAAAAAAACTAACATCTGTTAGATACTCCTCTTCTGAACGGTCTGCCCTTACTTACTTCTCCAGGTCTAACTGATCCTAATGGTTTTGCACGCTCACCAATATCCTATCTTCTTTTCTATACATATATATTTCTTTTTGTGTGTAACCATCATTTAAGTCTACCTATTACTAAGCCCTACACACTGGAATTTTTGGACTGAAATCAGCTTGGGGCTGAAGCTAACGTATAGGGCGCAACCTTACACCAGTCCCATCTGTTCTTCTATATCTGAGTCATTTTCTTAGGGTTAACTACCCTTTAAATGTTTCCCTTGAAAACCTTTTCAAAATGATTTAAACCTTTAAATCATATATATATATACACACACAAAGAAAATATACTCTTTTCTTTAATCTAACCTATTTTCCATGTTATATATACTTTACCCAAAATAATGTTGATGAAATCATAAAGGATTTCACATCCCTTCAAAATAAGTTAAAACCCTTTTTTAACTTAAAAACACTTAGGCTATATTACCAAAAGCAACTCATTTGAAAACATTGTTTAAAACCTTTAAAAAACCCTTTCGAAACCATTGAAAGTACTCATTTCGTAACCATTAAAAGTACCCCTTTTGATATAAGTAAACCACTTTACTTTATAACCTTAGGCCGAAGGCCAAAACATGCCTTTCGAAACCATATATAATTGTCCTTTTGAAAACATTGAAAACCCTTTTTCTTTCGAAAGCAATTAAAAACAGCTCCTTTGAAAGCTTTAAGACCTTAGACATCTTATCTTTAGAATACTTAAACGTTGCCTTTCGAAGCCATTGGAAAACCTTTCCTTTTAGACCTTTCAAAACCATTAGGGAACCACCCCTTAGAAACCTTTCTTTTGAACCTTTCGAAAGTATTAAAACATCAAGCCTTTTCGATAGCATTTGGATTCAATTTATAACATATGGAAACACCTTTCAAAACCATTAAAACTATCTCTTTCGAAACCACTTAGGTTCTACCTTTTATAAAGAAAGAGGGTCAATAAAACATTTAAGTCGAAAGCATCCCTTTTGAAAGCATTCCTAAGTAAAGAAGTGAAGGTGTCGAAACCATCTCTTTGAAAGCATTGGAGAAGTGGCTTGGTTTTAAAAACAAGGCAAGCCTTTCGAAACCAATCTAGGTCGAAAGGTAAAAAGCGGCAGTCGGGGGTTTCGACTCCTTCGAAAGGGTTCATTTAAAACAAAAGGCGCAACCCATTCAAAACCTTTCCTTTGAAAATTTTGACTCAGCTGAAAGCCAAACAAGTCAAAAGCACTTACTTCAAAAGCAAAAGCAGGTGCATTTCCAATTTAAAACAAAGCATGCTTCGATCCTCTCAGAACCTTTAGTTTCGACCCAGTACCTTCCGCCTATGTCCAATTCACTACGTACTAGGTATCTGATACAATATGCATTGGTTTCGACGGAGTCAGGGGTGGAGGTAAGGAGTCGGGAGCCTGGTGTCGAAAGCATTGAAACAGAAAAAAGCACGTCGATTTGACTTTTTAAATTAATCCTTTGTACCTAACCTACCATGTTTGTCAAATTATGATTGGTTGCAAAATTTTCTTTTTTAAAAGTACTGCTAGTTTTCAGAAATAATAATTTGAATTATTTTCAAAATACCCCTTCTCCATTTTATAAATATATAAAAAATTTAAGCCCCATACTTTAAATAATTATATATATATATATATATATATATATATATATATATATTAAAACACTTACGAAAATTCTACAAAAATTCCAGAAAATCATTTTTAATATGTTTTCTAACATATATAAATTTTAGACCCTAAGCCAATATAATTTGACCATAATTAATTTTAAAACCAATATAGCATTTTCTTTGCTAGAAAATTTGTATGAAATCCATATTAATTCAAAAAATTATGAAAATTGAAACGCATCTCTAAAATAATATTTCTGACCTCAAATTAAATTCACAAGTCATTTGGATGTCATAAACTAGGTTTTCTAAATCAATTCTCATCATAAAATGCATATAAAAGGGCCTAAATCATCAACATGTGTATATATATATATATATCCATTTATAATTCACATTTGCAAATACTTTCGAAATTAGTCTGAAACTGAAATCAATCAAAAATATGAAATGTAGTCATTATTAACCTTTATTTTGATATTAAGGAGATGAGATTTGATCTTTGATTTAAATTAATTAGCTTCTTCTTCTTGATTTAGCTTGATTTCCCCTCTTCCTCTTTAATGGTGGCTGGCCTCTAGTTGGTTTTAGTCTTAATTTGTGAATATGAATGAACGTGTCGAATATGGTGGTTAAGGGTTTAGGGTATAAGGGTATTACTTCTTCCTATTTTTCCTTTGCCTACTTACCCTAACTTAATTCATTTTAATTCCATTTAGTTCATTAGTTTACATAGGCACCGCTACCCCTTTATAAATCACAAATCTCACTCTCTTAACAAATTACATTATTTCATTTAATTTACCTAATTTAATTTTCTAAATAGTATTACTAAAAATATAGGATGTTACAGACTCCCTCCTTAAAGAATTTCGTCCTTGAAATCATGATAAGGCACTCATCCAATCAATCAAAATGGTAAAACATAACATGAATCAAGTCAGGATAAATATCTCGAATCCTGCTTTCAGTTTCCCAAGTATAGTCTCTAGTCGCCACTTCAGTGGACTCTGACTAAGCTGACTGTCTTGCTTCTTAACTTCTTCTCATCTCTTGTGACTATACGGATAGGCTTCCTAACTATAGTAAAATTTGGCTCCACTACTAAATCATCTAACACTGTAGATGTAATGGTAGTCTCTGGATCTCAAGTATACTTCCTTAGATGAGAAATATAAAAAACATCGTGGACACTTCCCAAACTATTCGGTAACTCTATTCCATATGTGAGTTTCCCAATTCTCTCAATAATAGGAAATGGTCCAACGAACCTCAGTGCTAACTTTCCTGTTTTTCTAAACCTGATAATACCTTTCATCAGTGATACTTTGACGAAAACATGTTCTCTAACCGAGAACTACAAGTCTTTCCATCTCTTATCAGCATAACTTTTCTGCCTAGATTGGGCTTCCTTTATTCCGCTCGAATCAGCTCAATCCTCTCTGCAGCATCTCTAACCAAATCTGGACAAAGAACTAACCTATCCTTGGTCTCTAACAAACAAACTGAAGATTTGCATGGCCTTTTATACAAAGCTTCAAACGATGTCGTCGCTAAACTAGTCTGATAACTATTGTTATACAAAACCTCGACTAAGTGTAGATGGTCTTCCCATGATTTCTCAAAGTCTAATACACAAGCTCGTAACAAATCTTCTAAGATTTGGTAACTCTTACCATTTACCCATCTATCTGTGGATGGTAAGCGGTACTCATCTTGAGCTTGGTTCCTAGAGTCTCTAATAGACACTTCCAGAACTCGCTAGAGATTAAGGAACCTCCATCGCTTACAAGACTACTAGGGATTCCACGAACTCTAACCATGTTCTTCATGAACAACTTAACCAAAACTGGTGTCGTTCTAGTTGATTTAACTGGAATGAAATGGGCAATCTTCGTCACTCAATCCATTACAACCCATATACTTTCATTTCCTCTTTTAAACCTTGGCAACCTGTCTGTAAAATCCATATATATATATAGAATCTCATTTCCAAACTGGAATCTTTAAAGGCTAAAGCAATCAACCCGGCTTCTGATGTTTGGCCTTCACTTGTTGATAGTTTAAACACTGCCTAACCCACAAGCTGACATCCCTCTGCATACCTTTCTAGAAGAAACTTCTCTTCGTATCTCGTACATCTTCTTTCCTCCTGGATGAATGGTGAACTTCGAACGATGGCATTCCTCAAGAATACCTTTCCTAATGCTTTCCATATTTGGAACACATAATCTTCCCTTCTTTCTCAATCACCCATCCTGGTCAAGACATAAATTCTTCAAATCATCGCTCTCAGTTCTATCCTCTAACTTTCCTGATCCGTTCAGTCGGTCATAACAGGTCGAACTTCTAAACATGATAACATAGCAGTTTCTGTACTTGAACTATCCTTAGAATCCACTGTGTTTTGCATGTAGTCAATACTTCTAAATCTATCCATTTAGCTATCATCGCCAACACTACATTCTGATGCTTCCTCCTAAGTGCATCCGCAACTTTGTTGCTTTTTCTCGGTATGTACTCAATACCAAAGTAATAGGCAGCTAAAAATTCTATCCACCTCTGTTGTCTCATATTTAGTTCCTTCTAAGAAAATAAATACTTTGGTGACTTATGATCTGTAAATAACTTGAATCTCTCCCCTAAAAGGTAATGTCTCCACACCTTCAAAGCAAAAAATCACTATTGCTTATTCCAAGTCATGTGTAGGATATCTAACTTAATGCGGTCTAAGCTGTCTAGATGCATAGGCAATCACTTTACCTCTTTGCATCAACATAGCTCCTAACCCTACTCCACAAGCATTTGTATATACCACTAGGTCTTGATTTCCCTTTGGAACAACTAATACAGGTGCATTCGTCAATAAGTGTTTCAGCTTCTGGAATGCATCGTCACACTTATCCTTTCAGATGAATTTTACTTCCTTCTGAGTTAGCTTAGTCATTAGTACTACTATCCGTAAAAATCCTTAATAAATCTCCGATAATATCTAGCTAATCCTAGAAAAATTCTTATCTCGGTCACCATTTCGAGCCTCTTGCAATTATTCGCTGCCTTGATCTTAGTTGGATCTAATGATAACCCTTTCTCTAAAACTGTATGACCAAGAAACTTCACTTCTCTCTTCCAAAAATGACACTTCGAAAACTTTGCCTTCAACTGATGTTCTCTCGACGTCTCTAGCACTACTCTAAAATGAACTTCATGTCCTCTCTCATCCTTTGAGTATACTAAAATATCATCTATGAACACCAACACGAACCTATCCAAGTGCTATTGGAAAACTAAGTTCATTAAATGTACGAAGAATGCGGCGCATTAGTCAGTCTGAACGACCGTATTAACCATTCGTATGATCCATATCTGGTCCTTAACACCGTCAAAGAAATACTTAGCTACCCTAAGCTAATGGAATTCAGTCTCCAAATCCAACTGTGAAAATACTTTGGCTCCGCTCAATTGGTCGAACAAATTGTCAATTCTAGGCAATGGATATCGATTCTTTATCGTCCCCTCATTCAACTTGCGATAATCTATACATAGCCTTAACGATCCGTTCGGTTTCTGCACAAAAAATATGGCTGCATCCTAAGGCGAACTGCTTGGTCTAATATGATTCTTGCCTTCTAAGTCCACCAACTGCACCTTTAACTCTCTCATCTCAATAGGTGTCATTCTACTTGGCGGTCTACTCACTGGTTCTGCTCCGATTACTAAATCCATCCGAAAATCGATGGCACGTTTCGGTAGTAATCCAACTACTGGCTTAAAAACATTTGTGAATTCACTAACCGCAAAAACTCGACTTATCTCGTCTTCTTCCTCCATAACACCCAACAACGCATTAACCACACAACTGGGGTTTTCCACGGAATATGCTATTCGATATCTACAGTCAGGGTATCTAAATGATATTTTCCTATCATGGAAAAATATCCTAGCATTGTATTTACTTAACCAATCCATCCCAAAATAATTCCACACCCTATGGAATCAAACACATGCAAACTGCAAACAAAGGTGTGACCTAACAAATCAAACTCTAAGTGGTCACACTTCATCCTAAGTGTCGCATGCCCATACCTTGCTAGCTCCTCAAACCTCTAAAGTTCAAGATTTAAAATCATTACAAAAATAAATAAATAAATAAATAAAATAACAAATACCACTAAATAATACTCAATTTATATTTCAAACTAAGAAGGCTTAAATGATTTTTCCTTTTACAAAATTTTTGATTGGATCATTCTTTTTGAATCATGTGAAGCGTCTCTTCCATGGAAATGCGTTCATCGCCAACTCATATGTATTTTCAATGTAAAGTGAATGACACATAGATATAAGACATTGTGGTTTAATTATTAATCTTAGAAAGTAGTTAGAGTGTGAAATACGCCATGTAGCTATCTCAAGGAATAACATTGTCCAAGCACTAGCTTCTTCATCTAGAAATCCGATCTCTTTGAAATAACACTTCCTTCTTAAAAGCTTTCGCATCTCAACAAATCTACTTCCTCAAAAAATTAGCCTCGATTCCCATTGCTGCCTTTGTCTGGATCTGCTGGTTTGGACGTCGTTGTTGGAGATCCATCTTTGAGTGATGTCATTCGCTGGTCTGGAGAGCTTGTGGTTGCCTGAAAAGAATAAAACATCACAGGATCCAAAATCCAATTGTTTCTACAAAAAATTTCCAAGTCTATGCTTGAATTGTTGAAATAATAAACTTATAAATTAATTATGTGTCTATTAGGTTCATGTATGTTTCCTGAGAGGTGTGTTGTTCCCAAAGATCATGTTGTTTCTCAAAGGTAATGTCCTTTATGAAGAGTCATTTTGTAATCTTTAAATACCTATCAATAGAAGAAGTAGAAAAAAAGAAATTCTCCAACAGTATTCTTCTTCCTCTATACCACTAAAATTTAATTTTCTATCTAACAATCTGGATCGGAGCTTGGAAATTTCAGAATCATGATGATTGGAATGATCCCCTACAAATATCCACAACTCACTAAGGAGAACTATGATACTTGGTGCATTAGAATGAAGGCTTTGTTAGGATCCCAAGATATATGGGAAATGATAGAAAATGGCTATGATGAGCCAGAGAATGAGGAGGAATTGATGGTTCTTCCAATCGGAAATTTGAAGAAGTTGAAGAAGAAAGACCAGCAAGCACTTTCTCTAATCCATATGTGTTTGGATGAGAACATGTTCATGAAAATTTCTACTGCCACCAAAGCGAAGGAAGCGTGGAAGATCCTTGAGAATTCCTTCAAGGGGAAGGATAAGGTGATCAAGGTACGTTTGCAAACCTTGAGAAGTGAGTATGAGAAACTCAAGATGGAGGAGTCAGAATTGATTGAGGAGTTCTTTACTAGAACTTTAGCAATTGTTAATCAGTTGAAGAGATATGGAGAGATGATGGAGGATGTTCTTGCAGTAGAAAAAAAATCCTTCGTTCATTGACTTAGAAATTTTATTATGTTGTGATGGCAATTGAAGAATCAAAGGATCTAGAGACTATGTCTATAGATCAACTCTTGGGATCGTTACAAGCCCATGAGGAAAGATTGAAGAAACGAGAAGAACCTATCACACAAGCTTTGTAAGCAAAGCTGAATTTGGATGACAAAGAAGAAGAAAAGCCACTTGTAGGAGGATATGGAAGAGGAAGAGCAAGAGGTAAAGGTTGTGGCTGGAACCGTAGGGGTAATGGAAGAGGCAGAGGAGGTAGAAATTACAATAATTTTGAAGCAATAAATTTCCAGCAATGGAATTCGAGAGCACGAGGAAGAGGTAACAATATGCATGGCCATGACAAAAGCCGTGTGAAATGCTATAATTGTCAAGGATTCGGTCACTATGCAGCGGAGTGCAAATCCAATTCTTATAAAGATGAACACGCAAACTTTACTGAGGTTGAAGAAGATATAGAACCAACTTTGTTGCTGACATGTAGCGGAGATGAAGAAAGGAGTAAGGAGTCTTGGTATCTCGACTCAAGTGCAAGTAATCACATGACTGAAAACAAGGAACTTTTCTATAAACTTGATGAAACTAAGAAAGGAAATATTTCTTTTGGTGATAAAACGAAAGTTCCAGTTATGGGCAGCGGTGACATCCTTATCAAAATTCCACCAATTTATCTCTCATGTTTATTATGTTCCAATGTTGAAGACAAATATTATGAACATTGGATAGCTTTTGGAGAAAGGTTATGAAGTGAAGATGAACAAGAATGGGCTGGTTATGGGAGATGGAAAGAGAAGAACGATAGCAAAGGTTCCATTGAAGTCAAACAAGATGTTCAAATTAAAAATAAGTAATGACTGCCCCATGTGTTTGAAAGCTTCATCATCGGATTCTGCATGGTTGTGGCATTGGAGATTGGGTCACTTGAATTTTGGAGGATTGGAGCAAATGTACAAAACATAATTGGTACAAGGATTACCTTTCATAAATCATCCTAATCAGATTTGTGAAGGTTGTACGTATAAGAAGAAATCAAGAAGAAGTTTTCCAAAGGAGTCTTTGTCAAGCACTTCAAAAGCACTTGAATTAGTGTATGCCGATATATGTGGTCCTATTAATCCAAGTTCAAATGGAGGGAGCAGGTATTTTTTGTTGTTCATTGATGATTATACTCGCAAAACTTGGGTTTATTTCTTGAAGGAGAAATTTGAATCATTTGAAGTGTTTAATAATTTCAAGGCTCTAGTTGAGAATGAAAGCGGTTTGAAAATTCAATCCTTAAGAACTGATCAAGGAGGAGAATTTACGTCAGAGAAGTTCAATCAGTTCTATGAGTATCATGGTGTTCGTTGACCACTCACTATCCCTAGATCACCTCAACAGAATGATGTTGTGGAGCGGAAGAATAGAACCAATATTAACGTGACTCGAAGCATGATGAAGAGCACGGGCATGCCAAAAGAATTTTGGACAGAAGCGATAGCATGAGCAGTTTACTTGAATAACAGAAGTCCAGCAAAGAGAATTATGCAAAAGACCCCTCATGAAGAATGGACTAGGAAGAAACCAAATCTTTCCCAATAAGTATTTGGTCGTGTTGGTTATGTTCATGTGGCTGATGAATTATGAAGAAAATTGGATGAAAAGAGCGAGAAGATGGTGTTTATTAGCTATGCGAATAATTCCAAAGGTTAGAAATTTTATAATCCAAGAAATGGAACATTTATCATAAGTAGAGCTGCAAAGTTTGAAGAAGAAGGCACCTGGAATTGGGAGGTTTCCCAAGATGAAAATCATAACTTTCTTCATATGTTTGATGATGATTTAATTGCAAGTCAGACCGAAGGAGAAATCGCTACTCCGCCAAATTCACCTTCCACATTTCAAACAAATGCAACAGATTTATCTCTAGAAAGCTCTTCTGAAAGGCAATCTCGAATGAGGAATTTGAACAAGATTTATCAAGAAACCGAAGAAGTAGATAACACTGCTCTGTTCTGTTTGATGGTTGATACTAAATTCGTGCAATTTGAAGATGCATTTTAAGACAAGAATTAGAGATAGCCGTGAATGAGGAGATGAATTTCATCAAAAAGAGCAATACATGGGAGTTGACAACACTTCCAAAGGGAAAACAAACAGTAGCGGGAAGTGGATTTTCAAGGTGAAGAAGAATGCTAAAGGAGAAGTTGAGAAGTATAAAGCCCGCCATGTTGCGAAAGGCTTTTCTTAAAGGGATGGAATTGGTTATGAAGAAGTGTTTGCGCCCATGGCTCGATTGGAGACAATTCACTTGGTCATTTCCTTAGCGTCTCAACAAGGATGGATGATTCACCAAAAAGATGTCAAGTCTGCATTCTTGAATGGAATGTTTGAAGAAGAGGTGTATGTAAATCAACCATTGGCTCACGTTGTTAAAGGGCCAGAAGACAAGGTGATGAAGTTGAAAAAGGCTTTGTATAGCCTTGAACAAGCTCCAAGAGCATGGTATTCTTGCATTGATGAATATTTTTAGAAGATTGGCTTTACAAGATGTCCTTATGAGCCTGCTTTGTATGTTAAGGTAGAGAAAGATGGAAAAACAATGTATGTGGTTTTGTATGTTGATGATTTGATATTCATAGGATGTGATCGGAAGATGATTGAAGAATTTAAGAAGTTGATGACAAAGAATTTTGAGATGACAGATTTGGGGCGGATGTCTTATTACTTGGGTATTGAAGTTAAGCAAAGTAATGAAGGCTTCTTCTTGTCTCAGAAATCATATGCGGAAGCTATTTTAAAGGAATTAAAGATGGACAAATGCAATTCAGCTTCTATGCTAGTTGATTGTCGAAACTAGTTGTCGAAGAATGATGGTGAAGAAAAGGTAAATCCAGCTATGTTTAGAAGGTTGGTTGGAAAGCTGAGATTTTTGACATGTACAAGACCAAATATCTTGTATGGAGTTAGACTCATTAGTCGATACATGGAGGATCCAACTTTGTCGCATATGGAGGAAGCGAAGAGGTTACTTCGTTACATAAAAGGTACAGTTGATTATGGTTTATTTTACCCATCTCAAAACAATTTCAGATTGCTCGGATTCAATGAAGTGATTAGGGAGGAGATGTCGATGATCGAAAAAGTATAAATGGTTTTGTTTTGTTTATGGGAATGACTATTTTTGCTTGGAGTTTGAAGAAATAGGCAATTATTACACTTTCAACATGTGAGGCAGAATATATAGCAGTAGCTTCTTGTGTTTGTCATGCAATATGGTTGAGAAGAATGTTAAAAAGTTTGAAGTTTGTTTCAGATGAAGCAACTGATATTTTTGTTGATAACAAGTCAGCTATTGCGTTGGCTAAAAATCTGATTTTTCGTGAAGTAAGCACATTGACACCAAGTAGCATTTTGTTAGAGAATGCATTGGAAGGAAAGAAATTCAGCTCAAACATGTCCTATCCAAAGATCAGGTTGCTGATATTTTTACTAAAGCTTTGAAGTTCGAAAATTTCAGCAGATTGAGAGCTCTTCTTGGTGTTACTAAAGGATGAAGATCATAAGTTTAAGAGGGTGTGTTGAAATAATAAACTTATAAATTAATTATGTGTCTATTAGGTTCATGTATGTTTCCTGAGAGGTGTGTTGTTCCCAAAGGTCATGTTGTTTCATAATAGTCATGTCCTTTATGAAGAGCCATTTTGTAATCTATAAATACCTATCAATAGAAGAAGCAGAAAAAAGCAATTCTCCAACAGTATTCTTCTTTCTCTATACCACTAAAATCTAATTTTTCTATATAACATGAATTTCTGAGAATTGATGTTGGAGTTTCCCGTCTAGTCTAAAGCTTGTGATACTCACAGTGCTTGGTATTGCTTAGCTCCGTCGATCTACTAATGTGTGAATGCCTATGTGAATCCAAGCTGCTTGCGTTTGAGATATGGAAACAGTGGATATCGTGTCACTGATGAAGTTGCTCTGCCACACCTTGCTTCTTGACTGTAGTCAACAAGATGTTTTGCGTTGCTGGATCTGAAACCGTGTTGTCTGAAGGATTTTTTGTTGTCTCACTATCCTAGATCTGCTTGAAAATGCTATAACAAAAAATGCTGATTTGGAATTTTATGGAGATATTGCTGAAAGTTTTAGCCTGCTATTGAGATGGGTGGGTTCCTAGATCTGAAACTGTTCAACGTTGAAATCAACCTTGCTTAGGTTGGATGAACCACGGCTGCAACTTGTCTGAAATGTGATGATGCTTTAAATAATAATACGGCTGTGTTTGGAATGATCAAATTCAGGATGAAGTTGATGACGTTGTGTTGGCTTCAGTTTGAATTGATAGAAGTTAGGCATGGAGATTTAGATATTAGATAAAGAGTGATGATTCAACAGAGAAATTGCATGAAATAATGGTCACAAATGCGTATTAATCACGAAACTCTGATTTATAGAACAAAACACAATAACTCTAATACACAAAAACCAATTCCATACTGATCACCTATCTTATCATACACACCAATCTTACCCATTGTTTATACGATGCAAACAATTTGGTATCACTTATACCGATCTGATACTAATGGTCTTCCATACTATAACCTAGAATCTCGACCGACCACAAGGATCGGGGAAAGCCCAAATCTCGACCAATCAAAACGATCGGGGCAACCATGACTCGAAAACTCTAGTTTATTATATATTTAAGTTTGGAAAGAAATCCAGGAGTATACCTCATAAGGACTTATCGGTCCCACCAAACTCTAAAAGGAATATACTCTAAAGTATCAAATACTATTGTTTTCAGCAATCACTAGAACTTAACCAAAAAGTCTCATACTACGTGGTGAAATTCCAGTATTTACTAGAAGCTAGTAAATTTCACTCGTTACAGGTACCACTGAAAAACCTGAACTATATTCTCTTAAGGATCTAGCAGCCACATGTCGCACACCAAAAGAGAATATAACTCTGAAGTGTTGAATACTTCCTAGTAGCAATCAAAAGAATTTAAGCAAGACAACTCATACTATCCGGTGAAATTCGAGTATTCGCTATAGGCTAGTGAGTTCCACTCAAACGTTCTATTCAATGAGTTATACCAAATTCGACGAAGCATTACTTGAGAGCACTTGAACCAATCAATAATATTAAGTCGATTATTAATAATTCTCATATTATAGAATTAAGTTTCTCAAAACATTTTATTTCATAATTTTCTCCAAATCAAAAGTCACATAAAATGCCAAAATAGTATTTAAATAGCCAAAGATTAAGTTTAATAAAATCCAATATGGATTTGTAGTTTGAAAATAAATAAAATCATTTACTGTACAAGATATAGTTTCTAAAATACTTTATATACGTACATACTTTTAAACTTCCTATTTAAAATCCATAGACTCGTTTATTTTTTTCAACTATATACATACACACATACGTACATACATACATACATATATATATATATATGTGTGTGTATATATATATATATATATATATATATATATATATATAATGTCCTTAGTTAGAATAAACCATAGTCCGACTTTAAATACTTATACATAGTTATTCCAAATTCCTAAAAGGAAATCCACGGTTCGTAAATAATTTTCCCAAAGATTATATGTTTCAGTAACCATTTACTTAAAATCCATAATGTCTCATATTCCAAACCCATCTTTGTAATCAAATATTTATTTAAAATAAACTTAGGTTTTATAATTCGAAAAACCATATTCCAAAATCCATATTCCATTCCATAATTTTTTCTATTGAAAATACTTAATAAATAAAAAATGGAATATATAAAAATCAAAGAACAAATATATGAAGGATACATGGCCCTTAAAATTATGGAAGAAGATGAATGGAACAACAAAGGTTCTTATTTATATGTTGAAACCCCCACAACAAAAATATTCATCACAAAAGCCTTGAGAGACCAGGGAATAAATTACAGAAACTTTGATATATTCCATCCTAAGCCTTCTCTGGTAAAAAACTACAAAAAGAAAAAACAAAGGAAGAAAAACAATGAAAATAAAGAAAATGTCGAATCAATCACTATGTCCACTGATGAAAATTGATTTGGCAAAATTTTTGCAAGGTGTCCTACTTTTCTCCGTTGGAATCTCCTTTTGAAGACAAGATGTGACACTATTGCTTACTTTTACAAATAAAATAAATGTAAAGATAAATGTAATGCTTTTTTATTTTTTGTGGAAGGTATCTTTTACCTTCATTTCTAGACAGCTGTCTATCTTTTTCCTTTTGCTCCATCTATATAAGGAGCCTACCTAGTTTGTAATATGTATCAGAAGCATTGCATTCTCATTGTAAAAAACCAACTGAAATATAAGTTCAAGCTTTTCTTTAATGGCGTCTTCTACTTTTCTTTTCTTCAACAAACTGATGAGCTAAAAACCTATTCTGGTTAGAGCAAGGAAGAAGAACAAAGCTTATAGGATGCAAGTCTTTTTACCTTTAAGTTTACTGATTATCAATATCATATTATGATGTCTTAACAAGTTATTTTATTTTTTACGTAGAAAAATTACTTAGGGTTTATGTGATTACCTTAAGATATTATTAGCATTACTCTAAGTTCCAACAGACGTAAGCTCGGTTAAGACTGAAAAAAGTACCGCTGAGGCATGAGGCCGTTTAAGGAAAAAAGTAAGTCCAGAGTAACAAGGTGAGGAAAAGAGAGTAAAAATAATTTTATCTTAATTTGAATTACCCCAACAGTAATAATTTCTAGGATAAAAGATAAAATAATTAAGTAAGATTGAAATAATATTTTATTTTTGATATCAGCAACCTTACTAAATGAAAAAGATTGATCCAACCTAAGCAATGTTTTGTCCAAAACTTCCAAAACTCTAACCAGGTTTTTTTCTCAGAAAGAAAGAAGAATTCACAAAGTTTAATCCATAAAAGAGATTAAGATATGGAAAAACTACAACAATATTTAGTAGATAAATTTATGTTAAAAATAATAAACATTATGAAGAATAATACAAACATTACATAAAATCAAAAACACCAGATAATAAGTATTTTTAAACAAAAATATTCACATGAATTAATTGGTATTTTTGACTGTGAAACAAGTTTGACAGAAATATACAATAATTTTAATATATGGAGGGAACTTGGTAATGTTGTACTAACACCAAGATTTGTTAAAGAGTTCTATAAAGAATGGAATAATTATTTTAAAACAAAATATGAAACAGATTATAAGATAACAGAAGCTAATAATTGGGGAAACTAAAATGAATAATTTTCCAAGAATAAAAAATATAGAATCTTTACAAAACTATTTAGAAAATAAATTTATGACAAAAATCCTTTTGGTTCTAAAACATACGGAATTAAACACCAACCAACAAAATAATATAGGAAAAAGTTGTAAAAAAAACTTACATAGAGAAATTTATAGAATTAACAGATGAACCAAAACTAAATAAAGAGCAAGCAATAAAAAAAATTTGAGAAATGCCTTTTATATGATAGAAAGTAATACAAAAACAGAAATAACATACAGAATGATAGATCTTGTATGCAATGAATATTATAAAATATTAGCAATACAAATACAAGAAGATAACGAAAACAATAAACACTGGTTTGAAATATATGATGATGAACTAAATATGCACAATGGATATTACTAAAGGGAGAAATTACATGATATTTGAATATAAAATTAGAAAACTCTGAAAAACAGAATATGGTCCCTAATTCCAATTCAATAATCCACTTACTGCACTTTTGGGTAGATTCAACCTACAAGTTGCCAGTAAGGTAATAAATGATTAGAAAATACTAAGAATATTCTTCAATATTAACAGAAATACTGAATTATACAATAAATTTCATAGCAGGTTTTGCCTTTGGAATTTCTATAAATAACATGTTAGACATATTACTGCATGTTATTTTAAAACATATAACTCTTGACTAATTTTTGAAAAACCACCTTCTTTAGAAGACTCTGAAAAGCAGAATATGGTCCCTAATTCCAATTCAATAATTCAATTACTGCACCCTTGGCTTGATTCAACTACAAATTGCCAGTAAGGTAATAAATGATTAGAAAATACCAAGAATATGTTTCAATATTAACTGAAATACTGAATTATATAGTAAATTTCATAGCAGGTTTTGCCTTTGGAATTTCTATAAATAACATATTAGACATATTGCTGCATGTTATTTTAAAACATATAATTCTTGAGTAATTTTTGACAAACCCCTTTCTTTTTGGTATCGGAGCCTAAAGATTACTTGGCCCAATAAAAATGAGTTATAAAAAATTCAATTACCTAAATATAGAGATTAATAATCCAATAAAAAGTTTTATTACATTAGATAGACAAAAGCATACATGTTATATAAAAGATTCAACATATACCCACAGGGTACACTTTGAATCAGAACATATGAATACAATAACATATTTAATTATTGAATTAAGTGAAAACTTAAATCTCTATAATGAAAAACATTATAACTTAATGCAATTAGTCTTAGAAGGCATAATTGAAAAGAATAAATTATTAAAACAAATCTTTAATAACCAAGATTATTTAAAAGCTAATCAATATAAAATAGATAGTATGGAAATAATTTTAGAAAAATTAATAAATAAATTTAAATTCATAAAGTTGAAAGAATTCCCAAATAAAAATGATATAATAAAACTAAAGAATTGATTAAAGAAAATAAACCTAAAGACGTAGAAATAAAATCTAAAGACTTAATATTACAAGTAAAAGAACAATCAGAAAAGGATAAAAAATAGTTTGAGTTACAAATACAACAAATCAACAAAATGCTACAAGAAATCAAATACATACAATTAAATAAAGATGGGATATGATAATAAATATTATTTAGAAGCCACTAACCATGTTATTATGATTCTCAAACAAAATGATACATTATCAGCAGGATATAATAAAGACACTTACCAAAGTAAGGGAGATAATACAATATGTCTGATGTGTAATACCTTTATTGCAATGTTAACTCAGATCCATGATAGAATGGACTTAATGGATAAGGAGATTACCAATTTAACTAAAAAAATAAATAGTCTAGATTAAACAACACAAGAAAAAGATCATGATATAAGTCAACTTACAGAAAAATTATCAAGTTTAAAACTAGGACCAAACGATCCTACAGCACATATTACAAGTAGAAAACTAAAACAGGTAAATAGGCACAAGGAAGAAGTTGCAAAAAAAATTAGTCTCAAGGACAACAAGTTTGCTTTTTAGTCTGAAGGACACTTTTTAGTGTAAACTGAAATGATAGTTACAACTATCATTCTGTAATTTACACTAAAAGTGTCCTTCAGCCTAAAAAACAAACTTCTTGTCCCTGAGACTAAATTTTTTGCAACTTTTTCCTTGTGCCTAAAAACCCCAAACTAAAATCAACTTTTTTAATGTACAAAAAACTCGACCAAATATGAATGATAGAAGATTATCCTTCACTGGTCCATCTTGGACAAGAATAGATACACCTACAGAATCAAATAGATTATCATCCACATGCTGGATTGATAACATGTTAAGGAGAACTAACACTACTCAAGCCCAATTAGAAGAAATAATTGACTTAGATAGAGACATAGTAATATTTTCTAATAACTAATTAAATTCTTTAAATCCTAAAGAAATATATAGAACAGGATTGTTTACAGAGTAATAGGATTATATAGACAACATAGGAAAAAAATACTTACCGTTCTAGATGGAAGTCAACAGATAATAAATTTAATGCACAAGAAGCTATAAAAGAACTAAAGATCCAAAAATACAAATTAATCACTTAGGACTAATAGTTATAGGCATAAGAGGATTAGTCGGATAAAAATAGGGACTAAACTATTACTAATGTTAATAGATGACAAACACCAAGATATGGATAAAGCCATATTTGGAATGATGGAAGTTGATATGAACAATAATACAGGGATTGTTTATATAGCTCCAAATTTTACAATGACATTAGATGATTTCTACAAACTTATAAAAAAAATACAAACGAAAGGTTTTGAAAACTTTATAGGAAGAAACATACTACTAGACATCACCTTTTTAGGAAAATGTTTGTCAAAATATACTCCAAAAATAAAAATAAAATTAGATAAAGTGGTAGAAACATTAAATTCCACAAGGATAAGCTTTATAAAACCTATGGCAATAGATTCTTGTATTCTTTTGGCCATGAATGGAAAATAGAAAATCCTAACAATACAATAGTAACATCAAAACTAAACATTGTTGTAACATATAATAACCTAGACAAATCCATGTCTATAAGGCTCATAGATTATGGACCATCAAACCAACAAGAAATTGAAAATAATGAAGAAACTAAAGAATTAAATAAAAGAATAAATGGATAAAATAATATATCAAAAAGAACTAGGAATGGATCTTGAACCATTTGAACTATACGAATTAGAAAAAAAAATCTAAGGTTAACAAACCAAATATAAGAAAATACTTTTGTTCATATAGATGACGAAAACAATATAAGAATAAGAGAAATACATAACCTAGATGAATTCTTAGAAAATTCCTAAGCAATAAACAAAGGAATCCAAGAGCAAAATATTCTTGAAGACATGATATCAGAATTCATAGAGCATATAGATCAAGCTGACCAGGAAGAAACAACTGGAAGTTCAGGAGTTTCGTATCCTAACAGAAACCAGGAAACAATGCCATATACTTTAGGACAACCTCCTAGACGGGCAGTTGATCCTTATACAAATGAAAATAAAAACTTAAGAACAATAGGTAAAAGATACCTAATGAAATATATTTCTTTAAAAACAATTCAGTAATACTAAATGTCATAGAATGTCATCCACAGTTATTACATACGTTTCTAGAATAATGGACTGCTGCTATAGCAAGAGATTATGCAGCAAGGCATACAAACATAAATTCTGGTGAAGTGATGATAATAATTGCTGAAAACTATTTAGGTGATATAGACAAAGCCATATGGGAAGCCTATAAACAAAGCTTTCCTAAAGAAATAAATAACCTAGTTGTACAAGGAAGTAATATTTACAACTTTGCTTATACAATGCACAGAATAATTACAGGAAGAGATTTAAACACAAGAGTAACTATAAGACAACAAGAAGTCATGAGAGATTTAGAAAAAAATCCAATTGTTAGATTGGAAATACATAATAAAACTCTTAAAAGAATCCTTACATTATGCAACTATTTTAGATAATTATTACAGCACTGAAATAGGAAATAGACTTTTTTCTAAATTACCAGGTGATTTAGGAAAAGAAATACATAAATCTTGGATGGAACATTATCAAAATTATACTGCAAATATCCCTAAAGGATAAGATAACATTGAATAAGAATAACACATATTATTACTGAACTAAAAAAGAAATGTACATATATACAAATTCAAAGAAAATTAAAAAAGAAAAATTATGGATTCTGTAGGAAAATATACACTCCACGACAATATGGATCAAGAAATTACAACATAGATAGAAAACGTAAATTTAAAAAGAGATATACTAAGAAATATTATTTAGGAAGATCAAATGCAAAAAAGTCATATCTTAACAAAGAGAATCATGTTAGAAAATATAATCCAAGAAAAATATACACAAATACAATTACATGTTTTGCTCGTAATGGAAAAGGACATTTATCTTCCTCATGTCCAAAAAGACATAACTTATTTACTAGAGAATCTAACCATGTAGATTCAGTAAAAAAAAGATTTAATAGAAATTGCTTCTGATGTTTCAGAAACTCCTAAAGTATATTCAATAATTTCCTTAGAAGGATTACAAGAACAAGAACAAATACAAACATCAAATTATACTTTAATTGATGAATTAACAGATTTCCAAGAAGACGTACCACATGAATACTTACTAAATATTGTAAATAGAGATTTATATGAACATAATTTTAAACATAAAATGAGAACATATACCACAAAATGTGAATTTTGTCCTTGGTATCCTACGAATGCATAATGGAAATATGCCATATATGTGCAAAAAAACAAATTCAATATAGAATTACCTAGAGAAAATAAACTTATTTACACAGATAAAAATAAGATAAATGAAGAAAGAATTAAAATACTTGAAGAAAGAACAAATAATATTGAAATAGAAATAGAAGAATTAAAAGAAAGAATTATAACTTTAGATAAAAAGATAAGTGTTATTCATGATGAATCAACAACATATGAAAATAATAACAATTTAAATAACATTGATAAATCAATATAAATTCCACTAATATGTAATTCATGAAACCTAAAAGAATCTCGTATTCCAACAAAAATGAATATAAAAGGACTAGAAATACAGATATTAGCCTTTATAGACACTGGAGCTACTAGTTCAACTATTTTTTCTACTCTTATACCTTATAAATATGTAACAAAAGCAGACAAACCAAAACAAAGTATCCAATTTGATGAAATACTAATATTATTACAAATATTGTAAAAAAATATAAACATAAGCTTTACTTATACATATGGAGAATGGTCTCTTACAGCATAAAACAATTATGGGTTTTAGAATTAAACATTGAAAGAATAAAACTAATCCTAGGATTATATTTCTTATTAAATGACAACGTGAGTTTTATAAAAAAAATCAAAGAAGACTACACTAACCCCAATACTATCAGAGTATGCGCTTGAGAAGCGTGGTGGGAATATAGTAGGACAAGAAGAAATAGACAAATGTGATTGCCTTATACCAAGGCATTGCAAGTTAAAAAACAATGAAAATATACTAACATTTACAGAAAAAGAAATTGAAGAATTCATATAAGAAATTCCTAAGAATTATGAATATAAAAGAAAAGGATTAATTAAAGATATCCAACTTATAAATCCAAGAGATATAAGTAGATTATTACTAACAATAGATGACATAGACCAAATAATCTCTAAATTAAAAAATATAGAAATTATAGGAGTAAAACCATTGAAATATTGGGACAAAGATCCCATACAATGTAAATTAGATATAATTAATCTAACTTAACCATAAAAACGGGATTTCCAAAATATGATACTTGGATTATGAAAGAATTCAAGATGCATATAAAAATCCTGACAGACCTAAATATCATTAAAAAACGGATTCTAGACGTAGAACATCAGCTTTCATTGTTCAGAAAGAATATGAAAGGAAACGTGGCCAATCTAGAATGGTCATGAACTGTACATGATTGAATGACAATACCCATGAAGATGGATATTGTATACCAAATAAAGACATTTTGATAAACAAAATATAAGGATCAAACTGGCTTTCAAAGTTTGATTTAAAATCAAGATTTTGGCAAGTCAAAATGTAACCTGAATCTATATCTTGGACTGCATTTACATGTAGCAAAGGCCACTATGAATGGTTAGTAATGCCATTTGGCTTAAAAAATGCTCCACCGATATTCCAAAGAAAAATGGATAATGTTTTCCAAAATTGTAATAAATATACTTGTGTATACATAGATGATATTCTTGTTTTTTCTAAAACTAAACAAGAACACATATCTCATTTATATACTGTATTAAAACTTATAGAAGCACATGGTTTAATTATATCAAAGAAAAAGATATGGCTATTAAAAAATAATAGAATTTTTGGAAGCCAAAATTGGTAAAGGAATTATAGAATTACAACCACATATAACTAGAAAAATTATAGAATTCTCTGACAAATTAGAAAGTTTAAAACAATTACAAGCATTTTTAGGACTTATAAATTATGCAAGACCTTATATAAAAGATCTTTCAAAATATACCGGCCATCTTTATAACAAAGCAGGCCCAAAGGGAAATAGTGAAATTGACACTGAAGATATAAAACAAGTCCAGAAAATAGAAGAATTGGCCCAAAACTTAAAGCCATTAAGTTTAACTTTGCAAACAGAATATTTAATACTTGAAACAGATGGATCTTCCTTAAAATGGAGAGGAATATTATTAAGTAAAGATAATAAATACGGAAGTAAATCCATAGAAAAAATATGTAGATGTACCTCGGGGACAAACGAAGAAAAAGGATACATGACATCCATACACTATGAGATACTGGCCATAATATATATTTTAGAAGCTTTTAAATTGTTTATAATTTCCCAAAAGGAAATAAAAATTTGAACAGATTGTGAATCAATTATAAAATATACAGACAGTAAAAAAGAAAAATAACCATAAATAACAGATGGTTAAAATTTAAACATGCTATAACAAATTGTGGGGCTAACATTAGTTGGGAACACATAAAAGGAAAAAATAATTTCTTACCAAACCAGTTACTAAAATAAAATTATATATGTCAATTACTAACATTAATTTTGCAGAAATGGAAGAATTAAATCCATCCAAGCATTTGAAGGTATATACTACAAACAAATTTCAGAAAGATGAAAGTCACTGAAGATCAACAAATGATTCTTGACAATATCTGGAACATGAAGACTCCTCATGAGTCTAATAAACAACAATTGAGTATTTTATACACTCTAGTACAAATGTTCACAAATGAGAAAAAAATAAAATACTTTACTATGGCCTGTTTACAGGTCCCGATGCTGGTGTTTATACCACATGGGAACAAATGATCGTTAATATCAAATGTCTTGAACAAAATCCTAGATATGGGAAACCATTATACAAAGGCTTCAATACTTTTGAAGCTGCTACAAATGAGTTACAAAAGGTCTTTGGAAAGGATTATATAATTTTTGAAGATATACAAAGAGTACAACAAATTTCCTTGGGAAAACAGATCAAAGAAGAAATCACTGAGACTTCTTCTTCTACAAATTTCAAACCACAAACTTCTTTTGCCACTATAACCAAATCCAATCCCACAAAAATGACAAATCTGGGCAATCATAAAAACATTCACCAAAATACACCTCAGCCAAGCACAATCCAAAAATCTGTAATTTTGCCAAACTTCCCAGAACAAATGACAAGAGAATTACATTTTATACAACACCCTGTTGAGCTTTCTCCACAAACATTCAATAAAATATGTGAATTCTTCTCACATATCTCCAAAACAAAAAATGAAGGATTACAAATAAATTTGGATGTCATGAGAAATACAAATATCCCTTGTACAAAAAGATTTACTTCTTATCCACAAATAACCCACGACTGCTCATGCATAATATCATGTGCAGTTCCACAAATTACTCTCAATCTCACAAAATGTAAATACTTGACCCATGAAGATATCATATTTGACCCAAATATGTTAATATACTATGGACTTTTCAGAAGAATCTATTTTGATGAATGGATTCAAGATGATCTTCCATAGCCTTTTGGAAGCATAACAGAACAATTAACAAACATTTTGGACACTGATATATATATATATATAGACTTCATGTCAACTCCACCGCATTTTGGAAAGAATGTCTTTGAACCCACAAAACACACTGTAGACATCAAAGCAAAATTCCTGGATACAGACTATGAAGAATGGAAAGAAAATAACAATCCAGAAAAAAAAGGAATATATAAAAATCAAAGAACAAATATATGAAAGATACAGAGCCCTTAAAATTGTGGAAGAAGATGAATGGGACAACAAAGTTTATTATTTATATGCTGAAACCCCTACAACAAAAATATTCATCATAAAATCCTTGAGAGACCAAGGAATAAATGGCAGAAACTTTGATATATTCCATCTTAAGCCTTCTCTAGATAAAAAACTACAAAAAGGAAAAACAAAGGAAGTAAAACAATGAAGATAAAGAAGATGTCGAATCAACCACTATGTCCACTGATGAAAATTAATTTGACAAATGTTTTGCAAGGTGTCCTACTTTTCTCCATTGGAATCTCCTTTTGAAGACAAGATATGACACTAGTGCTTACTTTTACAAATAAAATAAATGTAAATATAAATGCAATGCTTTTTTATTTTTAGTGGAAGGTATCTTTTACCTTCATTTCTAGACAGCTGTCTATCTTTTTCCTTTTGCTACATCTATATAAGGAGCCTACCTAGTTTGTAATATGTATCAGAAGCATTGCATCCTCATTGTAAAAAACCAACTGAAATATAAGTTCAAGCTTTTCTTTAGTGGTGTCTTCTACTTTTCTTTTCTTCAACAAACTGATGAGCTAAAAACCTATTCTGGTTAGAGCAAGGAAGAAGAATGAAGCTTATAGGATGTAAGTCTTTTTACCTTACTTAATTTTACCTATTATCAATATCATATTATGATGTCTTAACAAGTTATTTTACTTTTTATTTAGAAAAATTACTTAGGTTTTATGTGATTACCTTAAGATATTATTAGCATTACTCTAAGTTCCAACAGACGTAAGCTCAGTTATGACTGAAAAAAGTATCACTGAGGCATGAGGCCGTTTAGGAAAAAAGTAAGTCTAGAGTAACAAGGTGAGGAAAAGAGAGTAAAATTAATTTTATTTTAATTTGAGTTTCCCCAACAATAATAATTTCTAGGATAAAAGATAAAATAATAAAGTAAGACTGAAATAATATTTTATTTTTGATATCAGCAACTTTAGTAAATGAAAAGGATTGATCCAACCTAAGCAATGTTTTGTCCAAAACGTCCAAAACTCTAACTAGGTATTTTTCTTAGAAAGAAAGAAGAATTCACAAAGCTTAATCCATAAAAAAGATTAAGATATGGAAAAACTACAACAAAGATAAATTTATGTTAAAAATAATAAACATTATGAAGAATAATACAAACATTACAAAAAATCAAAAACACCAGATAATAAGTATTTTTAAACAAATATATTCACATGAATTAATTGGTATTTTTGACTGTGAAACAAGTTTGACAGAAATATACAATAATTTTAATATATGAGGGAACCTGGTAATGTTGTACTAACACCCAGATTTGTTAAAGAATTCTATAAAGAATGGAATAATTATTTAAAAACAAAAAATGAAACAGATTATAAGATAACAGAATCTAATAATTGGGAAAACTAAAATGAATAATTTTCCAAGAATAAAAAATATAGAATCTTTACAAAACTATTTAGAAAATAAATTTATGACAAGAATCCTTTTGGTTCTAAAACATACGGAATTAAACACCAACCAACAATATAATATAGAAAAAAATTTCAAAAAAAATTACAAAGAAATTGATAGAATTAATAGATGAACCAAAACTAAATAAAGAGCAAGCAATAAAAAATCTGAGAAATGCCTTTTATATGATAGAAAGTAATACAAAAATACAAATAACATACAAAATGATAGATCTTGTATGCTATGAATATTATAAAATATTATAAAATATTAACAATACAAATATAAGAAGATAATGAAAACAATAAAAACTGGTTTGAAATATATGATGATGAAATAAATATGCACAATGGATATTACTGAAGGGAGAGATTACAGGATATTTGAATATAAAATTAGAAGACTCTGAAAAATAGAATGTTGTCCCTAATTCCAATTCAATAATCCACTTACTACACCCTTGGGTTGATTCAACCTACAAGTTGCCAGTAAAATAATAAATGATTATAAAATACCAAGAATATGTTTCAATTTAACAGAAATACTGAATTATACAGTAAATTTCATAGCAGGTTATGCCTTTGGAATTTCTATAAATAACATATTAGACATATTACCGCATGTTATTTTAAAACATATAACTCTTGAGTAATTTTTGACGTACCCCCTTCTTTTATATATATATATATATATATCAACTTTTCCAAAAACATCAAATAGTCAACCAAAAACATAATAGGAAGAAATCTAACTGAGTAAAGCTATTTCAAGATTCAGAGTCAAAATATTTAGAAAATTCAGTTAAAACATGAGTTGAAAAAACTAAGACAAACCGAATTACAACAAAGAACATATATATTTGAATACACACACACACACTCAATACAATCCAATGTTTTAGTTTCTAACTGATAATGGTTTTTTTAAACCTCTGAAAACTCGACCTACTAATCTTAAAACATGATTTGAAAACTATCTCAGAAATAATATAGGAGAGTAACAATGAGAATATAAAATAGAGAGTACCTCACTTTTCAATTTCAAATTTAACTAATGGAAACACAAAACTCCACCACACTCAGCCTTACATTAAAAAGCTATTAATGATTAAAAATAGGTATATTGAAAACTAAATTTTTGTGATTTTAAAACTCATGACAACTCAATCTTACTATGAAATGTTATAAATGAGTGTTACTAAACAAACGTATGTTGCTTCAAATGAAATTAAATATAATAAGCAAATGTGCTTAAAATACAGAGAACACAAAAGATATATACATATATATATATATATGAGTTATACTAGGCCAATATCCTAACAAAGAGTATATCAAACAAATAAAAAGTAAACGAATGAAAAAATTAACTAAAATACTAGTAATCTAATAAATACAAAGAACTAAATGTATCCCTAGTAGGAATATCCATGGAAACTAAATTTAGACATAAACTAGTCTTATAATTTGAATTATTTTTGTTCTTTAAAATCTCAATACGATTTTTTTTAAGAAATTCTTTAAAACTTAAAATTTGTTTAATTTATAGCTAGGATTTGAAATCCAATTAAAACTAAATACAGATATTATATATAAATTAAGTTATCCAAATCAATTTAATATTATTAAACACTCGTTGGTTCCTTTCAAACCAAATATATATCAACATATAATTGTGTAAATAGTGTCTACTAAAAATCTATTGTGATCCTTATAATAAAATGTAATAATATTCCAATAAAACTCACAATTAATATGTGTATAATTTATATTAACATCAAATGAATTTAGAGATTTTATGAGAATAAATCTATTAATATTACATTTAAAATACAAGTGCATAATATCTTCCATTTTATTATTACAAAAAACATTTTTTATCATTAAATATATTTTTCTTTTTTAAGAATTATAGTATTCAATTTATCGTGTAAAATTAACTACATATGTATCTTAACTTTAGGTGGAGCACTTATTTTCCAAACGTATTTAAATATTTTCAATTTAGTTCTTGAAAATTTCATGAATTTATAAAATGAATTTGATGTGTATATTATATGTCCCAACACAATGCTTTAATATCTTTTTCCATTATCAATAGTATATAATTCTAATTTAGCACATAATAAAGCAAATTGTGCAAAAGTATTTCCCATTAACGCATGATTAAAACAAAATTCCTAAGGAAAGTTAAAATTAGGCCTATAAATATCAAAAATTAGTACATTTTTTAAATTGCAAATTACATACAAATCTTTAAATTCTACTTTAAGTGGAATAACTGATAACCAATATTCATGCCAAAACGAGGTATTATTACCAGAATGTACAATGTTATTAATTTCTAATATATATATATATATATCAGAATTTAAAATTTCCTTAAGTGACATATGTTATTTGTATTATTCGTAAATGAATGGTACAAATTAAAAGTACCTCCATACCATTGGTTTGCTATTAATTCTTTCCATAAAAAATTTTAATTACTATCACAGAATTTTCATAACCATTTTCCTAGAAGGGATATACGTAAATTATGCAGATTTATAGTTCCTAATTCCCCCCTTTTTTTGGACTTTCAAACCTTTTCCCAATTTATAAGACAGTTTGAGCTACTATTTGGATTATTACCACTCCTTAAAAAATCTCTTCTAATTTATCATTTTTATTTATTACCCATTTGGAAAAATGATAAAACGAAATCCAATAAATGGGTAATGCAGATAAAATTGAATTAATAAGAACTATCCCACATGCTCTCGATAAGGATTTACCATTCCATTTGGACAATATTTTATTAATTTTATCTATAATGGTATTCCAATCATGTTTTAGTTTTTACGGCATAATTAAAATCTAGATATTCTATAGGAAATTTCGATGTTTTACAAAATGCAATTTGGTTTTCGATGTTGTCAGTATCATTTATGTGATGACCCAGAATTGTGAACGTTTGAAAATGAAAATATTTAATTAATTTTAAATATTGGAAGTTATTATTACCTTGAATTTCGAATATTTTCATGGATTTGGCAATTAAATTGTTGAATTTAATTTATTGAAGTTGGGTAAAAATTTGGATCTTGATTTTTAAGCTTATAAAAATAATTTAAAGACTTCGAAAATTCATATCGATAATACTGGAGATAATGGAAGCTTCAGAATTTGATTTGGAACTGTTTTGTTCAGTTTTGAATTTTTTTCGTTTAATTCGATATTTAAAAATAGCCTTCCGAGGCACGGTCTCGGATTTCGACGAAACCAGTTCCATTGGATCCGTAATATTGTATTATTCTCGGTTTTCAATTTTCGTAATGTTTGGAGTTGTCGTTTGGTCGTACGATAAGCAAACGCGTTGAAAATTAAATCGAAATTTAATTTAATAGCTGGGTTCAAAAGGCTATCTTCTTCATATGATCGAATTAGGACTCGAAACCTTTTCCAATGCGTTCGGAATAGGGGTATAACACTATAAACGCCTAGCGGCACTCCTCGATAGGAATTCGGAATTGTAAGTTGCATTTATCGAGACGATTTGAATTTAATTTGAAAATATATTTATGTCCTGGTTACCGTCAGCTGAAATTATTTCACTTCATAATTTTTTCCTTTCGTTTCAAGACTACTGTAGCAAGGCGTCCTCCTCACGCAACCTTCAACCTTAATTCAAATCATGAACAGTTTCAAAACAAGGCAGAACGAGAACAAACGAAAAATCAAATTAATGGCCGACCAAGTAAAATTGCCTACAACTCCCTTCTCTCCCTTTTTTTTTGAAATACGAACGGTTCCAGGAAGAAATCGTGTCTTCAATTTAAATTTCCAGTTTCCTCCATTCATCCCTCTTTCAATCGAAAACGAAATCGCAATTTGTTTTCTCCCCTTCCTCAATAACGGTCGAACGAAGAAACAAATCAGGCATAGGCAGGCCGCGTACATGCGTGCGAACGCGTGGTGCGTGCGATGGAAGCTCGACAGGGCGCATAGGTTCTCGAGCAAGCAAGGGGAGGCGACAAAGGCTAGGGCGGCGCATCGTGTGTAGTTGGCTGGGTCGCGTAGTCCAACGCGAGGCGCGAGCACAGCAAGGGCGGCTAGGGTTTCGAGCAGTGTTCATCGTGATCTGGTGGAGGCACGTAAAGCTAGGGCAGGGCACGGTGGCGCGACAGTGGGGTCGCGAATCAGGCCGTGGGTTTGGGTTTGTCATCGTACAGTGAAGATATATGCAATTTATCAATTTAATTTAAATTTGAAAAAAAAATGAATTTATATATGTACATAAAACATTAAAGGGAAATTTAGTAAAAAAGGAAAATCATTAGTTAAAATTAAAATCTATTAAAAAGAAAATAATTAGTTTAAATGAAATCATTTGTTTAAATTATTAAATGGGAAATTAATTGTTCAATTTTTTTGAATATTAATGAATTGTATAATTGCTTATACAAGGTCAAAATCTGAAAGAAATCAACCTGGAATGAAAATGGGTTGCATGCATAGTTAAAGGTGAGATCTTCTCACTCAAGTTTAAATTGGAATTTCCAGTTTAATTTTAAATAGTTAAATTTAAATTGTTGATTGTGTGCTTGGATGATAATTTATCATCAGTTGTATGGAAGTAGACCCTATGCACCGCATAATAGCGAATGATATTTTATAAATCCCATATACCGCGATATTCCAACTCGAAGTGGAATTGGTATTTATTTATTGTGCTAACGTCTGTGGATGCAGGGAAACAGGTTGGAGGAATCCAGCTGGATTCCTCAAACATTCAATTTTGTTTCATATGTTGTGTGTTTATTTATAATATGTGTGTGATTATATTGTGATTTAAAACGTTGAGGGCTATAATTTAGCTGAATATATTTTTGGTATCATAGGATACCAGAAATAGATAAAATTGGATTTTTTGAAATTTAGTATAAAACTTATAGTAAATTAATTGTAGAAAATTGAATAAATTTAAAAGAAGGAGTCTGCTTCGAAAGATAATAACTTTTGTGTTTGTAAATGATTTTTAAAATCGATTTAAAAATCATGTATCAGTGAATATTTGGGAATTTGAATTCACAATGGGAATTTAAAAAGGAAAGGGAAATTTGTTTAAAATAAATATCGGTTTATTTTTAAGTGTGGAAAGAAGTTTACGGATTTGGACAAAATTTATACTCTATCTACTAATGTTATTTTAAAATTAGTTTTGGACTTGAATTTTTATATAAGACATTAGTATAATATTTTCATAACTAATATTTAAGCAAGTGTTTCAAAATAGTTTTATTTTAAATATCTCTAAGTATTTTTTGATAAGCATTTTAAATTATTTTGAATTATTTTAACTCGACAGATTTTCAGTGGAAATGAAATTAATATTTGGACATATATTCCGCGTAAGGGAAATGATTTGAAATTTGTTTTCAAAGGATTGAAATGTGTAAATTGATTTGAAATTTGTTTTCAAAGTGTTGAAATGTTAAAATTATACCTTGCGAAGATATTTTGAAAATAAATAATTGGGAAAATTATTTAAATCTGGTAACTGTTGTAAATGTTGATTGATAGTTAAATAACCGACTATCAATATTGGCCTTTTAATGGCATTTGAATTTCGATGCGACTGGGAGTCGAATTCTAAATGGATATTTGAAACCCACATCGAACCTTTGTGATTGTGATGGATCTTTTGTTTAAGAAAATCAACATGGAAATTGTTGTGATTTGTTTGAAATCTGATTGAACACTTATTTTTTTAAAATAAGCGCTCATTATTCAGATTAGCCGGGAAAGGACCTTTTGTCATAAAATCTATTCCGAATAACGATACGACGAATTAGGATTGCATTTGAAGACGGTGTTGAAGATCGGGTATTTTCGAAAACGAAAGGATTACCCGTCGAATGTCTCTGCACCGGGTTGCTCCGGTATAGAGATTTTATAACACTTTGTGATGGGGATTCCGGACGTAATTAGTGAATTTCCGGATTTGCAAGGGCTTCTTTGAAGTGCCTTTGGTTCTGTTCGATCTCGGAATGGACTTGTATGTATGTGTGTCTGACGTTACACTTCGAGATGTAAAGCTGGTTTCTATCAAATACATTTCTGTTGGTGGCGGAGAATTTATTCTCTTAGCTTAACACCCTTCTCTGAGACGTACGAGCTCAGAGGTTATGTGTTGATGGTCACTAGTGATATATTCCCAAACTGGTAATGTGGCATATGAAGTGCTGCTGATCATTTGTTGATCAAAGCATGACTTTGTGAAAAGTGTGGCTTTGTGGACATGAGTTCGTCGGACCTTACACCCCGGAAATGGTCGAAACAGGAAAGATGCGACAAGGTTATGAGGGTCGCGCCCTTTAGGGTATGTCATTTCCTTCTGGAAAAGGGTAGTATCATGGTATGGAGCCCGGATATTTTACCTATGTTGATGCTGCAAATTTATTATACTTTGTGGTTGTTGCTTTGTGGTTGAGGATCCTCGGATAAAGGTAGCAAACGACCGGGGGATAAAATGCTCGTGTAGTAGTTACCTAGTTACAGAGGTAACACGGCCTTGTGTTGGCAGAGAGCTGGTTAAGTTCTCGGGACGTCCCTCCAGAGGCGTACCCATGTGGCAGTATGAAGTTCCTTAGCCTGACCATTTGTTGGAAATCCAATCTTCAATACGTGCCTTGTAGGTTTTAGTTGTATAACCTGCCATTTACTTATGGTGGTCACCACTGTTTAGATGGCAGCTATAGTAGGCATAGTTCGGAATGTCTGTGCTGGATAGGATTAATATTATACTTTCGAAAGGTTTTCTGCACTATGCACTAATAATAATATCAAATTGTTTTAGCGTATTAAGCGTGTTTGACTATTATAAGGAGAAATCTCCTCCAATTCTGCGTTTGCATTGTGTGTGTGGCGGGAGGCATTATGGTAGTTTCATTTTCCAAAAAGCATAGCGGATTTTATTTATTTTCTTTGTGAAAATAACTGTTTTTAAGATCTCACACCAGTCCCATGACTGACCTGGAGTTTATTGTTCCCTATATAAACTCTGGATGTCCACAATTTTCCATACGGGCAGCCTAAAGTCAAGTTATCAGTTATTCTGGAGCGAAGTTAGAAAAGAGATGATGCGAAGATCAGGAGCAAGCTGGATGGCGAAGCGTATCACTTATACTATGTAGTGTCCATTGCGTTTGGGTTAGTATAAGTCAAATTTTCTTGTACACAAGTTATTATAACTGCCATTGTTGTGTGTTGTTGTAGTACTCTGATGTTGTAATGTGTAAACTGATATAGTGCTTTGTTTAAAGATTATTCATTTATCTATTATATTTGTTCCGCTGCGATATGTAAGATTCTGTTATTGTTTCTGTTTCTTCTTCTATCTTCTTCTTCTTTAACCCTAACGGTTCGGTTTTCCGACGTTCGGCTGTGCGGCATTTGATACAGTGGACGTATTGATGTCGACTTTCGGGCGTCGAAAAATTGGGTCGTTACCATTTAAAACTTAACTTTTGTCAAAGTTAATCTTTAAACCAGACAGAATTACAAAACTATATAAAATAAAGAGCGAATTAGGTAAAAGGACAAACTTTGAAAAAAAATTAGGCTGAAGGACACTAAGTTTCGTTTTTGGGCTAAAGGACAAACTTTAAAAAAAATAGACTGAAGGACAATGTTAGTTATATCTAGCATTATATTCAGTTTTTACACTATACAAAAAGCTAATTATAACTAGCATTATATTCAGTTTTACATTGTGCAAAATGCTTACTATATTTAGTATTGTCCTTCAGCCTAATTTTTTTCAAAGTTTGTCCTTCAGCTTAATTTTTTCCAAAGTTCGTACTTCAACTTAATTTTTTTTCAAAGTTTGTCCTTGTGCCCATTTTCCACTAAAATAAATTTTAGTGTAACAATATGTTTAGGTAAATGGGATGTAAAAATCATTGTATCATTTAAAAATTGTAAAACAGATAGGCCATTACTAGTAATATCATTACCCATACAATTTAGTATTCTATTACTAGTAGCTAATTTGAAAATTCTAGAAAAAATATCAGCAACTAAATTGAATAATAATGGAAACAATGGATCTCCATATCTAAGTCCACGTTTTAATTGAATTTTATTTCCTAATATACCATTAACCATAATACTAGAATTATCCATTTTAAGCAATAACATAATCCATCATATCCACTGAATTCTAAAACCCCTAGCTGTTAATACATCTTTGAGAAAAATCCAATCAATTGAATTAAAAGATTTATCAAAATAAATTTTTAAAAGTGCATAAGTAATATTATTTTTATCAACAGTAAATAATATATTCTCGAACTACTGCTGCACCATCCATGATATTCGTACCCATAATGGAAGCTGTTTGAGAGTCATCTATTAGTGCATTCATTTTAGTATTTAATCTATTTGCTAAAACCTTAGAAATAATTTTAAAAGAACAATTAAGTAATGAAATAGGTCTAAAATCTTTTAATTGATTGACACCTAGTTTCTTTTGTAATAGGATTACATTTGCGAAATTAAATCTACCTAACTCTAATGAACCATCATGAAATTCATTAAACATTTTTATTATACCTTTTTTAGCACATTCCAAAAAGTTTCATAAAATAATATGGGAAAACCATCCGGACCTGGAGCTTTATCATTAGGCATATACATTATAGCCTTCACAATTTTTTCCTTCGTGAATGGACTATCTAACCCTACTAAATCGACCTTAGTATCTTCGGTGTAAAGTTATCCTAATTAGCTTTTATTCTATGTTTATTTGTAGTTCCAAAAATGCCTCTATAATAATTAGTAAATTCATTATTAAGTTCTAATTGATCAAAAATCTCAATATCATTAATTAAAATGGAATTAATAGTATTACTCCATTTTCTACCATTAGCCACTTTATGAAAAACTTAATTTTCATATTGCCCTCATCCATTCATTGAACTCTAGATCTTTACTTCCAAATTATTTTCTTGAGCAATAATTTTATCTAATTCTTCTTTTAGATTATAACGCACACTTTTTTTCTGCTAAATTCAATTTCTTAATTCTTTAATTTTATTTAACTATAGAATTTCATTCATTAGATTTTCCTTTTTAATTCTAACATTACTAAAAACATCTTTATTCCATTTTTTAAGACATATCTTAGACCTCTAAGTTTTCTAAGCAATACTTTTGCTAAATCTGCAATTGTAATTATTCATGAATAGCCATTTATTTTCAACTAAATTCTTAAATTTATTATCTAAACGCCACATGTTTCCAAATCTAAAAGTTTTATTTCCAATATTGTAGTTGATACATAAAAGAATTATTGAACAATGGTTCGAATAAATATTCGAAAGCCTAACGACCTTATAATAAGGAAATTTGTCCTCTATTTCATCACTTATAAAAAAACCTATCTAACAAAGCCATTGATGGAAATTCCCTTTATTTCTATTAAATTAAAATTAATAATAAATTGATCACATTCTTCTTTTGCACCAAAATTGCCTTCCCTAGGGGATCTTTCACCTAAAAATCTAAGCACATAAAATCATCCTCCAAAATCCATGGTCTAGTAGCGAGTGTTCTAAATTCTAAACACTCATTCCATAGAACCCTATGATCTATTTTTGCATTTGGCCCGTATATGTTTGTAATATTAATAATAGAATCATCCTTAATGCCAGAGAATATTAAATGCATCGAGTCATCTTCAATAATAGATTGTAACAATCTAACACAATTATCTTTCCATCCTAACATAAGACCTCTTGCACTACCCCTTGCAGGATGATGTGTCCAATGATCAAAATAATAACCCCTAGATACTTAAAAATACGATAATCAGGATATTCTATTTTAGTTTCTTGAAGTAAGGCTATATCAATATTTTTATCTTTGAAAAGAGATTTAATTTTTCTACATTTTCCTACATCATGTAAGCCACTTATATTCCAATTAATTATTCACGTAGTCAAGCGATCCAATCCGATCTAATCCCTTATTTTTTATGTAGTCAACATCTAACTGAATATCGTTTAAAATTAAACCGGAATTTTTAGCTAAGAAATGCATATCACCAGAAGACAAATTATTTCAAGCATGTGAATAATACGTACTACCCATAAGAGCCTCCATACCTAAGCTAGAGCTGTCAGATGCTCTAGAATCCACCCAGAGAAAACTTGCACTACTTCTAACCGACCTTTGCTTAATCAAACGACTGCCCCCAAGACTAGCCTTTCTATCCCTTCCCTTTCTTTTTATACTACCGTTGGCATGTGTGTTCTAGTTAATTTCTGAAAACAAACTCGTTATCTTTAAAATTCAAACCATATTGGTTTCCGCCCCTACTTTGAGAAAAATGAAAAACAATCCCAGCACATGAAAGCATGTATTGCCACCAAAGCTTCAGGTCAGAAAATACTATAATCTGATTCAGCTCCCCTTAAAATCCATTATCACAACACTATCAAAAAACTGACCTCCATAAAGAACCTACCCACATCTGAAATTCAATCCAACTCACATGAAATCCAAGGTTTAAACTTCTTCTTAAAATTCTGAAACAACCCTGAAAACTCCATCCATATCCTTGTACCGACATCTTACATACTACCCACCCTAACACCGAAGCTAGAGAAATCTATGTGTATTCCATCCACAACCCCATCCAAATAGGAAACCAAAGCAGAATTAGCCCACTTACATGATATAACCCTATGCCCTTTGTCTCTGATAGAACCAGCGCCTTAAATTGCCATGACACATCCAAACACCCAAAAGAATCTGCCTTCGTCTCCAAAATATATAACTCCTTAGCCAGGCATATATCTGAATCAATACTGCTTGAAATAACATTATGCACCAAAGGTTCGGTCGAAGAAGGAAGAAGATCACTGACATCATTCTCAACAACCCCGTTAACATTCAAACAATTAACCAAACCCTACCCATCAGCCACTTCTACTCGAGACAGAGTAGATTCTTCTCCTAAGTCCTTTAGACAATCAAAACAGTTTGAAGTTCTATCTCAAAGATCTCCATTTTTTATGCTTTGCATTTTTTATTAAAAGCAGGAACAAATCCTTTAGCCATCACATGAATATCATCTCCAGAATCACAACATGAATTGGCTCTACTTCTTGCAGTTGCATCACAAGATTTCAGAGAATGAAATGTCGAATCATATTGCACAACATAAGGATCAAACAACAAAGGATGAAAAGAATTCAGTGCCTCCATGCTAACCTCATCAAGAACTTCTAAAACACTAGATGAACCATTCCAATCCCTTTCACTCAAATCCGAAACTGATGTAAAATCAGCATGAGAATTCTCCCAATCCAAAGTCAAACAGAATCTCCAGTGTTATCCTTAAACTTTCGACATTTCAAATCAGTTTTTAGATGACTGTCGTCCTCAGGGTCACCAATTTAATTATAATTTGGACCAATGTTGACCTCGTTAATCACATCCAAATTCTTGAATAAATCCTCCAAGAACTCAATTCCTTCACTCCTTCGAATCCAAAGATGGTCCAGCAAAATAAGCTTAAGCTTTATGCATTTTAAAACAAACTGGAAACCATGGTCAATAATCGATAAATTATCGCCTGAAGCAGACGAATAATCGACTTTTTTGTGACCAAAACAACCATAACAAAAACATCTAACCGAGTCTCGACAATCCTTGGCCAAATGAGAAAGATCCTCATATCGAAAACATATCTTCTTCCTTTTTTCTCAAATCGACTCAATTCTTGAATTTTGACTTCCGATTAAGATTTTTAGAGGAAGAGAGCTGTGAATCCTTAACAACTTGAGCGTACGTATGAAAAGGATTTCTAGAATTATGAGGATGGAAATTGAATTTAGGAATTGATTTGGAATGAAAAGAAGAAGAGAGCGTGAGAACGAGACAATAGACGTCGCCATTATTCCGGACTCATGAAATCAGTAAACTACATATGTATAATATATATTATAGATGTTTATAATATATATATAATATGCTTTGGATTAATTTTATATTTTCATATATATATATATATATATATATATATATCAAAGTTTTTATCAAAGTTTGTCATTTTCCCTAATTTCCTCTATATATAGTGGAAAATAAGCATAAGGACAAACTTTGAAAAAATTTCAGGCTGAAGGACACCAAGTTTTATTTTTAGGCTGAAGGACAAACTTTGAAAGTAATTAAGCTTGTCCTTCAGCCTAATTTTTCTTAAAGTTTGTCCTTCAGCCAAAAAATAAATCTTAGCGTCCTTGAGACAATTTTTTTATCAAAGTTTGTCATTTTCCCTAATTTCCTCATATATACATATATATATATATATATATATATATATATATATATACATATATATAACAGTTTTGCAATGTTAATGTTAATATTTATTTAAATGTAATATTTAATTCATTAACATGTATTAATTAATTTTGGATTTTTATTGTAAACAAATTTATGGTCGAAAATACATAAAATAGTATAAAAGTATTTTAATATTTAATTTTATTGAAAATTTGATACTTTGAATAATTTATGTATTTTAAATAGTTTGCTTATTTAAAATTATATTTTATTAGCAATGATAAATCTTTATTCATAATTTAAAATATTTATTTTAATTAATTAAAGGATATTTTAAATAATCTTTACAGTTGTGGATTTAATTTTAAAGTATTTTACCAATTCAAAATTTAATGTTTTAGATATTAAATTAAATTTTATTAACTTAGTCAAAATCTAATTAAATATTTTTAATCAGTTTTATTATAGTGAAAATTGGGGTCACATCCCTAAAACGAAACGTAATGCACAAAAACTCCTTCTGATTGAAACTTTATAAATCCGGTCCCTATTTTTACATCGCCTTAATTCTTTCCCATAAATACCCTCGTTTGTTCATTGCGGTTTTGAAATCTTCATTTCCATTTATCGATCCACTTTCTGAAATCATATAAATCATATTTTCGGTTTATTATTTGCAATAATTGCATTTCTACAAATATGCAATAGTTGCAGAAATGTCTGCAACTATATGCAATAGTTGCAGAAATGTCCGCAATTATATGCAATAGTTACAGACATTTCTGCAACTATACCATATAGTTGTAGAATTTTCTACAACTATATGTAATAGTTGCAGAAATGTCCGAAACTATATGCAATAGTTGCAGACATTTCTGCAACTATACCATTAGTTGCAGAAATTTATACAACTATATGGAATAGTTGCAGAATTTTCTGCAACTATACATATAGTTGCAGAAATGTCTGCAATTTTTTGCAACCTCTGTACATTTGAGAAAAATTGAAATTGTTTAAAAATTGCTCAATTGTCTGTAAATATTTGAAATAATTGCATCTTTACTGCAAATATGAATTTTTGGTATCAACAATGGATCTCATTTTAAAGATCATAAAATTTGTGATTTTTTGGTGAAAACGTTATGTTGATCTGGATTTTGTACATAAAGTATACGCGTTTGAAGTGTTAAAAACATAAAGGGTATTTGGGTCTTTTTGCGTGCGTGAATTTGAAAATAGAGGGCGGAAACATAAGTGTTGGTTGTGAATTTGAAACTTATTAGGGATGTGAGCCAAACTTACCCTTTATTATATAGGGGGAATTATTTTAAAGGACAAAAATTTGTATATTTTTTGCCTCAAGGACACGACCTCAATATTTTTACCACAAGGACAAACATTTTTCTAAAAATTATTCATAAGGACAAACATTTTTTAAAATTATTCACAAGGACAACAAAACTGCTACCATGCTAAAACTGCTACCATGCTAAAACTGATACCTAAAAACTACTACCGATAACTACAAACTAATACCTAAAAACTGCTATCAATAACTAAAAACTGATACCTACAGAAAGTTGTCCTTAAGGATAAAATATTGAAGCTCTGTCCTTGAGGCTAAAAAGCTGTGAAATTTTGTCCTTGACAATAATTTCCTGTTATTATATATATAAAATTTTAAATTGTATAATTATGTATTTTTGAAGTAATGTTTTGAGACATCCAATGCATATATAATGACAAATGTATATGTTGTGGATGCAAATCCTAATATTTATATACGTTAACATTAACTATGTACACTTTAATAAATGTTGCATATGCATGACATACACACATGAGTATATTATGATATACTCAATATTATATAATTATATATTAATTAAAATCATTAATAATTGAATTAGAAAATTAAATAAAATTGGATTTTAGTTAAATTAACAAAATTGGGTCTCGTACAATCCATTAGAATTCATAGGCGTACTATGATCCAAATAGAGAATTATTTTTGAAATTAGCATAATTCACCTGCTGTTGGCTGACCCAGTTTCATCGATGGTATCACAACCCAAATGATACGTGCGGTCCAAATTAGCAACTTTAGAGCCAAATAACAAAGCATACTTACCTAATAGGTGTCTAGAATAGTAGTATCTAGGCTTAGGGGTTGAAAACCTCCTTGGCTATTTGCCTGGCCCAATTAACTCCAAAAGGTTGGCCTAATTGTTAAGACCCAAATTGATTTAACCTGCGCTACTTTTCAATATACAGTTTCTAAATTTAAAAGTTAAATTTAAAATATAAAATAGATTTTATAAAAGCTACAAAATATTACTCAATATTGTTTTGAAAATAAATTAATATTTACAAAAATATTTATTTAATTGGATTAATTAATTAAATAATTTATTAAAAGTTAATTAATTAAAATAAACACATACATTGATATATGTATATATATATAACAATAAATGTTGTAGTTCAACGTATATATTTATTTTAAATGGTTTAAGGTAAATTATAAATAAAATTTTCGAATATATTTAATTAAATTGTTTTAATTAAATAAAATATTTATTTGATAAATTAATTAGTTAAAAGCATGTTCAAAATTTAATTAAAAGTTGATTGGTTGACATGTATACATATATTGAAATGTATATATAAACAAACTATAAATGTTATAGTTGATTATTCATCTTAAATAGTTTGAGATGAGTTATATAAAATTTTAGAATTCTATATAAATTAATTTAATTAAATGTATTTGATTAATAAAACATTTAAATTAATTAAATATGATTTGATTAATAAGAAACGAATTAATTAAATATGATTTTATTATTAAGATACTTAAGTTAATTAAATTATAATAATTTAAACAAATTAGAGTTATATAACTATATATGTATAAAATAATGTAAGTAGATCTGAAGTAAACCCAAGATAAATATTTGGAATAAGCACATATGTAAAGTATGTATACCAGGATTTCAAATGTACCCAACACTTAAATCACGAGGGTTTTCATAAAAAACACATTATTCCTTAAATTAACATCACTCAAAGTACATATGTATTCACTAAAACAAACTGGAACTTTAACAGCATTTAAAACTTGCAGTAAAAGGATTTAATAGCGTTGTTAACTACGTTGTATATCAACATGCCATTATAGGTCCCTAACATACCATAGCAATAGCGTAAACGCTATAAAATGAGTGTTTTTAACAGTGTTTTGTAGATGTTATGAATACATTTTATAGCGTTTACGATGAAGAGCTAAAATACTTTTTGCAGCGTTCCATTTAAGTTATGAAATATATTTAACAACGGTTATTGCTTGCTTGATAACTTTTTAATAGCATTTAACATTGCTGTGAGTTCTTTACACAGCGTTTTTTCATTACTAAGATTGCTTTTTAGAGCACTCTATAAACATTGTTGAAAGTTAGCACAACCTTTTTGAAAAGCTGTCGTTTGGAATATCTGCATTTCCTTACCAACAAGTTCTATTTCCATAGATATCAACTACAATTTATATACCAAATACATAGCACAATTAAAATCAACACATTATATATTATTCACATATTTCATCAACCTTTAACATTACATCATCAACATACGCAAAATTCTTACATCAATCGTATAAAACGCGTCAATAATATTTCATGAACAATGTGAACAAGTAGTAGCTAGTGACTAAAAGTAGTAATACATACAAGCATACAAACCAAAATGTAATTCTGGCATCAAATATAACTTCAAATCGATAACCTATTGCGGCATGTTACTATTTTTCATCAAAGATATATGTCTACCTGTAAAGTAAAAGTTCAAAAATTTGCAAAATAAATCTTAAATACAATAAATATAAATTTGAAAGGCCAATACCTTGATCATGGTAAAGGTTCAACTAATTATACTACAGGTCACATCATTTTAGATGAAAACTTTGATTCCTAACAAAATATTCAAACAATACTTTCCAGTACATGCATTATCTTTAACTGCCATTTGGGAGAGAAAGGGAATAAGTATGACTACCGTGTGACATTAACTAAAGGTGATACTTGAAGAAGCTTTAACAAAACTAAAATCGGTTATGATTAATTGAGAGCTGGATGGATGTTTAATTTAGGGATTTAAGGTATATGGGCAATTTGAAGAATTGCTAAAATGTCAAAAAATGAAAGATGCAGGGTCAAATCAAGTGGTAACAGCGGCCTAACCAAGAGAGGCTAAATCTAAAGTAATAGCCAAACAAATCACATGTAGTTATTTTAATAAACCTAATAAATTCTTTAATAACTAAGTTAATTTTTTATAGAACAAAGTTAATTTTTAGAAACTTATTTATTTTTTAGAAAACTCATTAAAATTTTCAAACTTAGTTATTTAGTCAAAAAAATTATAAAACTTAGTTAACTATTGTAAAAATTAGTTAATTTTATTAACTTAGTTATTTTCATAAACTTATTTAATATTTATAAAATTTAGTTCACTTGAATAAAAATTAGTTGATTTTTATAAATTAGATTAATTTTTATAAATTAGGTTAATTCTATAAATTTAGTTAATTTTTATAAAACTTAGTTAATTTCGTTAAATTTTTATAAAATTTAGTTATTTTTTATTTTATTATAAAATTTTCTTAATATTTAGAATTTTTTTGTTTTTTTAAAACTTGGTTAACTTATTAAATTTTTATGACTTTATTTAAGTTTTATAAAACTTGGTTATGTTTTCGAAAATTATTTAATTTTTATAAAACTAGGTTAACTTAGTTAATTTTTATGAACTTAATTAACTTAGTTAATTTTTTTGAAAATCAATTAATTTTTATAAACATTTAGTCAACTTGGTTTAATTTTTATGAAACTTAATTATTTTTTATAATCTTAGTTATTTCTTTATAAATGTTGCTTAACATAGATTTTTTATAAAAATTAATTATTTTCTGCAAAATTAGTTAACCTTTGTAAAATTAGTTAATTTAGATAAAAGTTCAACTTTATTGTAAAACTTAGTTAATTTTTAATTACCTAGCAAAGAAAATAAACCTAGAAATTTTTTCGAAACTTGGTCAACTTAGTTAAATATTTATGAAATTTATTAAATTATTTAGCAACTTAGTTAATTTAGTTAAATTTTTATAAAATATAGTTAACTTTTATAAACTTACTTAATTTTTATAAAATTCAATTAAATTTTACAGACACAGTTAATTTAGTCAGACATGTATGAAACTTGGTTTAATTCTATAATAACAAATAAATTTTTATTAACTTGGTTACTTTTATAAACTTTTTAAATTTTATAAAACTTAATTAACTTTTATAAAAATTAGTTATTTTTATAAAGTAGGTTGCTTTTTATAAAACTTTGTTAACTTCGTTATTTTTTTGTAAAACTTTGTTAAGTTTATTAATTTTATAAAATTTTGTTAATATTTAGATAAATTTTTTCCTTAATAAAAATTCAACTTAGCAAAATTTCTATAAATTTAGTTAATTTTTATGAATTTATCGCATTTCATAAAATTTCGATGGCACCTCTTTTGCGCAGTTAGTGCTTTTCTACACACTTTAATTCGATATATATTTACACAATTAAGACAAAATCGAGTTTATATCATGTATAACTTAATATACTTCATATAGCATACATATTAAAATGCATTAAAACATATCTTTGATTAGCAATTTTAATCAACAACCTCCCATATAGCAAAATAATGTTTTATGTACTTATGTAACAAAGTAAAGGGAATAATTAGGGTGCAAATCTATAAAAGAGTTACCTAATTATGCAAAAGAGTCGAATGCTTAATATAAAACTTGATTAGTATAAAATTATTTCAAACGATGAAGTATTGAAATGAAAAAAAGGAATAAAAAGTACCAGCACATTTTACTCTTCAACAACCTTCGAAATAATCTCCGAACAAAATTCGTTATCGTCCTAGTCTAATCTGAAAAATAACCAACAATATTAATATGATATGATATTCTTAAGTATATTTCATAATATTGAACATAAGAGCCCAGAATAATAAAATATTGACCAAAACACAATGACCTTCATCTGTGAAAAAGAGGCGATAAGCTTTGCCAAATTTGACTTTGGTTAGCAGGAAACTGCAGTATACCTGTAATCCCTTCTGGACTTTGACATATTGAACCAAACATCTATGTGCTTTAGCATTTTATCAACTCCAGAAATAAAGTAAGCTTGACAGATAAATTTATACACAAACAATTCAAGTAAAAATCTTTGGCCTGACAAATTTAGCTATGCTACACCCAATTGAAATTACTAATAAAAGATAGAAATCTGATTAGGAGGGAAATCATTACATGGTTAGCAAAATTAAAGCACCTTCTACAAAAGGTATTTGAATGTTTCTCCTTTTTTTGAAAAATATGGTGCCGCGATAACCGTTTCTTCTGTGAATATGATTTCATTCGACAGTTAAGTCTTAAAAATCAAAATATATAAAAATAAAAATATTGTGCAGGCCAAGAAAACAGAAGGTTCAAATGAAAAACCTTGTATATTGATTATATCATATAGTGGAATGTTGAGTTTAATGGCATGAGAACAACATAATTATAACTTCATTTAGATCAATCAACATATCAAGTTCATCCGGTAAGAATATCAAAACCTCTAGTACAGATAGCATCGCTTATGCAGGCATAACTGCTATCACCCTCGATAAGTCAAAATATAAAAATATAGCTTCTACAACAATATAGCTGGTACTGAAACCACCAATGTAGAATCTAAAGTCGAACTTGCATCAACAGAGAACTTTTTAGATGAGCTCATAAAAGAAAATCGATTAGGTTTAGCATACAGAATCTAACGGAATTCACAAATAACTACATAGTCAAATTGGGTTCATATGGATTTGGTGAAGTGTACACATAAAGCAGCTAAAGTACTTTATAAAACACTAAATAAAAGTGCAAAAGAACGGCTCATGGCAGAAGTCGGTACCATGGCAGAACAAATCATATCACTCTAGTTGAACTCTTTGGGTTCTGTTTCGAAGACATGACAAAAGCATTGGTATATGAGCATATGAAAAATGGATCACTAGACAAGTACTTGTTCAATAGAACAAAAAACATACCATGGATGAAACTTCAGGTTATTGCAGTGGAACAACAAAAGGTCTACGGTACTTAGATGAAGAATGCCAGAGAAAAATAATTTATTACGACATTAAACCACGTAATACTCTTTTACGGGAAGATTTATTACCAAAAAATAGCTGATTTTGAATTGACAAAATTGTGTAATAGTGAAAAAAACACATGTAATAGTAACTAGCGAAAAGGAAAACCTGGTTATGTTGCACCAGAAACGTGGATGCCATTTCATGTAACATATAAATGTGATGTGTATAGTTTTGGTATGCTTTTGTTTAAGATATCAAGGAAAAGAAAAAAAATCTTAAGTTCAACAATACAGAAAGCAGATAATGATTTTTGATAGGTGTGGAAGAAATCTAAAACTGGAGAGTTGGACAAAGGGGTGAAATTGTGTGGTGTGGAAAAATTGGAAAACGATCAAACGGAATGAATGTGTAAAGTGGTGCTATGATATGTTCAGTATCTGCCACAATCATGACGTACAATGAGAAATGTTGTAAAAGTTCTAGAAGGATATTAAAATACTGGTAAGTCTATTTTGGTACTTAGATGCATATGGTCTAGGTGATGAGCTATGGACTGAAAACACATGTAGTCCATTAGAACTAATGTTGAGTACATAAATTAGAAAACAAATGGAAATTAGAAATCAAATGTTAAGTACATAAAAAAATAATTTGCCTCTTCCGTGAAAAAAAAAATCTTATTTCACCAATTGAACTTGAAATACCCATTAAACTAATATATTCAAACTACTCAAAATGGTTATTTAAATACACATAAAACAAAATCACATGTTAAATGATTTAATACAACTTATGATGAAATGTCAAGTGCAAAATTAAAGCATTTAGTAGTACAACAAAAGACCTGGAATGAAAATAAAATCATTATAAAATTCATCTTTCTGAATGACTCTCCTCAAGGCAAAGATATTCTTTTGAATTACTATTGTTATTTTTAATAGGATATGGCAAAATAAAATAGATGAAATATATTAGCAAATGCTGTAGAAAATGCCATCAACTTGTGGCATCTAGTGAAAGAGACATTAAAGTATGCTACAAACGCATGTATATAATCATCACGCTCTGCTACAAGTTTGAATGGTGTAGTGAAAAAGGCATCGCCTGAGGTAATTTTTGAGATATCCATCACGTGTTCCATTAAATAAATTACTTTATTGACAATATACTCGTAATTCACCAAAAATTCATAAAAGAAATATCAAAATTATTTATATTAACATCAGATGCACTAAAAGCTGATATTTATAGGTAATCCTCAAAATTATGTTGGTAAGATACAAAAGTTATAGCCTAATAGTGATGTATCTTGTTTTTTTAGGGCTAAAAGAGTATATAGATCTATGGTAATCGGCAGTTAGTGACTATTTGATTTTTGATCCACCATATCAACTAGCGATTTCACCATTGCTTATGTTCTAATACAACTCATATCAAAGCCGTAAACGTTGTTCCAGACTGCATACATGTAAATTCGTATATTCAATGAATGTGGTCAATTTGAACATTCAAGTTATTTAATCACTTCCGAAGAATCCCACAATCAATCTTGTCCTCCTTTTATATTCCCATTTTTAATTGCTGGTAGTTAAAGAAGGCCGTATCTGGAAAAATAATTCCCTCATTTATCTGCATGGAGATGAAGTATGATGTCATTTTTTTGAAACCTAAAATCTGAACAGAAATCGAAATCGATTTTGAAATCCAAATTGAAATCAATTTCAAATCCAAATCAACTTTGAAATCAATTCCTAGTCAAAAAAATGAACCGATCCAAAACAAAATCAGCCAAAGGAATAAATGAAATGAAATCAAAATAGATAATGAGATTCATTACCTGAGGGAAGTGAAGTGAGGTAATCCAAATCCACGAAAGCAGAAGATTGATCAACGATAAGGCAATAGGATTTTTTTTAACTTGGAATGGAATGAGAAGAAGTTCGATAAGATTTGACAAGATTGGAGGGGAACAATCTATGTCCTCTGGTGTTTTGATTAAATCAGGAGGAGCGAACAATTTACTTTTGAGAAGTGTTTACATAAACAGCGGGAGGAAACAAATTTTTCCCTAATTTTTGATAGAGGAAGCGAGAAGGAACTAATTTTTCACAACTTTGTTGAAAAAGTGTTTTCACTATTTTACCTTTTATAAAATAACAAATGATAGCAGTTTTATTAAAACGCTATTCCGTTTTGCCATCAAAAGTTACCTTTCTTGTAGTGATTAAAGAGTATGAATCCTTAATACATAAAGTTTTCCTCTACCATTTATATGTTAATAGATTACTTGCATACGCATTAGTTGTTAAGAAAACTCAAGCTAGGGATGTTATGTGATGTACTATTAATATATGACTTAGACGTGGTAAGATACATGTATGTATGTTGAGCATACTCAAGGTATATGCATTATAAATAGACTGCCATAAAATGGTAAGTAAGAGTGAAAAATCTCTCTCGATTTTTTAAGCAAACTCAAGGTCAAGGTCGAGATTAAGGAAAAGACCATAGTTAGAAGTTGTATATGACATAATCGACAAAGAGTTATTCATCGCTTGTAGGCCCATGATTTGTTGAGCAAACTCAAAATCAAATCTCAAGGCAAGTGAGTCCTAACACTCATTAGAGGAATCGAAACAATTCTATATTTCTCTTAGAATTTTGAGTAGTGGAAGCCTTATTATAAAAATGAAATGAAAATATTTAACCATTCTTATACTGTTAGAACATAAGCTATATAAAGTCAAAATAATCTATTTTGATAAATTTGTGCTACTAATATAATTGATAAAATGTTTATCAATTAAATATCCAAATTACCCGAGTTAAGATTAACAAAGAAATATAAAATATAGTTACCAAAAAATCTTTTGGCATGTTGTCAATTCGTAACCATCGCAAGAGCTAAATTATATAGCTACTAAATACATTCATACCTTTGTTACCTAAGTGTTTATTTGCTTGACTTTCATACTATCGTCTATAAGTTTTGAACCCTAAAAGAGATACAACAATATGGGTATGTGATCCATATTCAATCAAATTTTATATTGTGAATAGTCGCAATTCATAATGTATGAAACCGAGATGAAATTAATTCATTCGAAATGAGCAAGTAAACCATAATACGAGATCATGTATTCAATATGACTGATTGCATTAAGTAGTCGTCTGTGTTAAGTGTATCACTAGATTAAGAGCTATAAGATGGACCTAGTAGTTTGATCATAGTATTGTTATTTTGATCATAATCGATATCCTTAAATGTTAAGGATGAATGAATGAAGTTGTTTAAATATTTTGGTACAGTCTTGTAGTAAGAGTTTCCATTTGAATGGTTCGACCATTTGGAAAGGAAAGCGAATATACGAGAGTGGATGTAACAGAGGCACAATTCGTATAAAGAGAGTGAATGGTCAATACTGCTTCATGAAGAGAGATTGGTAACGAGAATTGTTTAAAATACTAGTAAATACTTAATATGAAACAAGGTATGTAATTTCTATTCCAAATGTATTTTTCTTATAGAAAATTGCTTTTTATAAGAATTATTTCTTTGCGTTTAAGATATTCGGTCTGAAAATCTCGACTGTAAAATAGTTACAACAAACAAAATAAATAGCCCATATTAAATGGTTGAGCGGAGCTTCATATTTATACACTATTATAGTAATGGAAGATATAGTTAGAGTATTCTATATAACAATTACGAGTGGATGCATAAGGAATGAATTTTGTTTTCATAAATATATCAAATATTATTTATGAAATAATAATTGTTTTTAGTATTGATTGGAAATAGATACAGAAAATGTTATCCCACCTTTTGGCAAGGCTGTGACACCTAGGACTTGACTATAAACCAAGGACAGTCTGTCCCGAAGATCGGTTATACACAGGTTCACGATGGATGCTGGTAAATTTTGTTCAAGTCCGGATCGAGCTACAATCGAAATAGTATGACAAGCAAAGATATCAAAGCCAACTCCTAAATTTCAAGTCAATCGGAGATCTATACACAAGATATTGATCGATCAAGGTTGAGGAAAACAACTCCATTTGTATCCATGCAAGTTCGTAAATGTTCCTTCAGAAGGCTTCCTTCGTATCCATCAAGAGGTCATTAGTTTGTATCCATCTGATTCGTAACCATCCTATCTATATCCATCAAGCCTCAAGTGAAACATGGCCATTTCGTATCCATGAAAGTGTCGCCACCTTGTATCCATCATATCTACCACAACTCGTATCCATTACCTAGTGACGGTTCGTGTGCTTCCTATTATGCCCAGATCGTATCGATCATTACTTGCATAATTCATATCGATCGGCCAACGGTCGATACGAAATATATTATCCATAAGCGATATGGGGCAACACCTAAAAAGCATCGATATGAGTTGGGGTAACAACATATCGTTACGAAAGAGGAGTGGATGTAATCGATACGAAGTATTCATCAATAATGGATACAAAACAAGATATAATGGGTGGGTACAAACGAAGTTACACTGATGGATACGAGCAAAGCCTAAATGAAAGGGAGACTCGGTCACTCGGCATAAAAGGTGGATCGATCCTAGAATATAGCGCCATGTCATCTAGTTAGCACGTGCATATCATCGATACGAACATATCGATACGCGGACGGCGGTGCATTGTAGATCCAAACTTGCAACGATCATATCTCAAAATCTACAAGTCCAAATGCTACCCAATTTTCACAGGAGCTTGCATACTACCTCAAGAATGTCCATGATCGATCTCAACCCAAAAAGATCGTTTTTGGATCGATACGAATTTAGCACGTATCGCTCATGGATCGAGTCCAAATGTCTGGAAATCGATCACGTGGGCCCACCCACGTGAGAGAAGGAGTCTTCCGAGATTGAAGCGAGATATTTGCAGCCTACACCTATAAATAGAAATCCAAGGCCTCCAAAAAATGGAATTTGAACTCTGGAACACTGATACTCTGCCGTAGTCTTCATTGTACCTCAAGTATTCTATTGTAAAAATTATTATCAATGAGAGTTGTTAATAAACAACAAACTTTCTATAGTGGGCGTAGGCTACAACGCCAAACCACTCTAAATCTATGTGTTTTCATACTTCTATTTGTCTTTTTTTTGGTGTGTTTGTTATATTTATCTCATTTTCCATTTATATTCTTTCCTTTAATCTCTTCAAACATGCCCGAAGAGTGTTGTGCCCAATTTTGGTACAAACACTTTGGTGCGTTCGCTAAGAAAACCAAGCTTTTCTCCTACTCTTTAGATCTACTGCCATCGTTGGATTGCAATAATCTAAGGGAAAGATCCAGATCTCACATCTAGTAGTTCTTCCATTCTATTTAGATCACGTCAAATCTAGGAGAGAGCTACATCATTCACCATGCTTACTAAAAGGACTGCCTCAACAGTTGAAGATCAGGGAGGAAGAGATAGACAGAACCCTGTGCAGCTACCTGCCATAAGTTAGAACTCAGTTGGACCTTCCGATCCACAAGGCCCTATAATCAGGGAGGAGTTCCAGATGTTGATGCAAGAACTGATCCAAAGTCACCAGCAGCTTACCCAGCAGATCTGTGCCAACATGGAGTTAACCAACCGATTGAATCACGTAAGACGAAGGAGATCCAGGAGGGATCAAGCTTCCTACTCATCCACTGAGAGCTCAGCTTCCTCTGGTTACCATCACAGATCCACACGACCATGACTGGATGGAAGCTACACGCAAGCTCCCGGGCATCAACGTACTCTGAATCTTGGACAAGCAGGACCTGGTTCGTCTGCTAGTCACCAGGCAAGACCCTCCTCCCAAGGAGGGACAATTCTTTATCACATTACTGATGGTCGTGCTAATACCGCTTCCGTCAACTTGGAAGTTGACATTCGAGACCGAACAGATCCGAACCTTCATCAACGCGATCTTACTCCTAAACCCTATATGCCCGAAGATCTAGAGCCAAGGAGGCGAGATATGGACCATCGACCGCGCCCGGGCCATCCTTGCATTGTGGAACCCGACCACACCCTTGGCCCAGCATGCTCAGAATGTCCATATGCCAGACATCCCGACCATGATTTATCAAATGATTCATGAAAGTCAAGGCCTCTCCAATAACGACTGGGGAATCTCATGGAGTCATACACCCTTCACTAATGACATCTTTTATGTTGAACCGCCTCGTCGATTTAGAATGCCAACTTTACCTGTTTACGAAGGGAGTTCGGAACCTAACCAACACATTTTGAATTATAAATGGCTGATGAATGCCATATGAACTGAAGATGCGGTCAAATGCGGAAGTTTTCCTATCTCCCTTGGGGGTATCGTAACCATGTGGTTTACTCGCCTACAACCTCGATCCGTTTCATGCTTTGATCAATTAGCTACGAAATCCGTCGAACAGTTTCATTTGCATGTTATAAGACCTAAGAATGTTAACACCTTATATAGCCTCACTCAAGCCCCTGTACAGACGCTCATACGTTATCTGGAAAGGTTCGATGCTGCTTGCGTGAAGGTTAGTAACCCTAATGATAATTCCATATTGATGGCACTGAATAAAGGAATGGCAACTGGTTTGCTGGAAAACCACCCGCGTTGTCGGACCGTTTCTACTCTAAATTAGCCTAGTTCTTAAGAAGGGAAGATGCTAAACAATCTAGAAAGAAGGATGGCATAAGGCTCAATGTAGAAGGCGTTCAAAGTAACATTGTTGTGAAGCAAACAGATGAGAGTTTCGGTAAAGTATAGTTTAATATACAAAATAAGTATAATCAGCAGAAAGGCAATGGAAGTCAGGGTAAGAAGCGGGATCAAAATCGTGGACTGCGACGTAGAGCTCCCATTTTTGACACCTATACTCATTTGAATACATCCTTGGAGAATGTGCACTTGCAAACCTGTAATACTGGCCAATATAAGAAGCCTGCTCCGAAGCAGTCGTTCGAAAAGCAGGTTCCATCTGGAAAATTATGTAGATTCCATGGTTTCTATGTCACAATATCAATGAATGTCGCCATTTACAGGGTATCATTGAGAAGTTAATCCGAGATAAGAAGTTGGAACAATTTATTCGGGAACTACAGGCTAAAGGTGAGGGCCCATCAAACCAGAATCAAGTGCTGAATCAGGCTAGACCGAAGGAACCCACGTGTACTGGCGGGAGGTTAGTGATTAACATAGTTAGTGATAGTCCTCATCCAGTGGATCAGAGCTGGGGGGAAATGGAGTCGTATGCTAGTTCAATTAGGTATGCGGACTTTGAGTGTTGTAGTAATTTTGATGATATGGCCAGGGCTAAACAACAGAAGACGATGACAGACGACATCGTTTTCCAAGACAGAGATGCCGATAGAGTCGAAGCCCCCACCATTGATCCACTAGTCATATCAGCTCAGATAGGTCCTGCTTAGATGAATAGAAACTTAGTGGATATTGGAAGCTCCGTGAATATTCTTTTCAAGCAAGCATATGATCAAATGAAAATGGAAGCGAAGGACTTGAAGCCATGTCAGTCTCGTATTCATGGTTTCAATAGAAGTGTAACTATACCCACTGGGATGGTGGAATTACCAGTGGAATTGGGAATTGGAGATCATCGGAGAGTTCGGATGTTACCATTCATTGTGTTGGATATCAACTCATCTATAATGCTTTCTTGGGCCGACCAGCCCTGGCTGAATTCAGGGCAGCTATTTCCCTTTGGTGTTTAACTTTGAAGTTCTCCACTGGCAATGGGGTTGGAGTTGTTCGGGGAGATCAGGCGGTTGGATTCGCCTGTTATGTTACTAAACTGCAGGAGGCGTAGCAGAAAAAGAAGGGCAAGGACATAGAGGAATCTCTCTGCTTCAGTTTTACCGACAATTGACAGCTAACGCCTGGGCCTAGGCTCGGGTGCCACAACCAATTCCTAAAAGATCTTGATCCAAGATATGATAATAATGAAGAGGAAGTCAAAGACAGTCAAGCTTCCCCGGTAGAGTTGACGACTGATGTTTCGATCAATGATGACGACAAATCTAGATGATAAAGGTCGGATCTCAGCTAAGGCGATAGATGAGAGAGGAATTGGTTGAATTTCTCCGGGCAAACTTCGACGTGTTTGCTTGTACGCACTCAGACATGTGTGGGATCTCATTGGACATCACGAGTCATGCGTTGAATGTTGACCCACGACATGTTCCAGTCAAACAGAAAAGGTGCGGTATGGATCCAAGGAGATCTGCCTCCCTGAAGGAAGAGGTGGATAAACTCAAGACGAATAGGTTTATCCGAGATGCATTATATCCAGAATGAGTATCCAACCTAGTGCTTGTTAGGAAACCAAATGGGAAATGGAGGACTTGTGTGGACTACTCACACCTTAATAAAGCATGCCCTAAAGATAGCTCTCCGCTTCCCAGAATTGATCAGCTTGTAGATTCAACGACCGGACCCGAGCTCTTGTCCTTTATGGAGGTGTATTCCGGCTATAATCAGATACCAATGCACCTACCCGATCAGGAGCATACCAGCTTTGTCATCGATCTTAGATTCTATTGTTACGAAGTGATGCCGTTTGGACTTAAGAACACCAGGGCAACCTATAAAAGACTTGTCAATTGAATGTTTGCTAGCCAGATCGGGAAAACTATGGAGATGTGCGTGGAAGATATGCTTGTAAAGTCGCGATTCTCCGTCAATTGTGTCAAAGACTTAGAAACAATGTTTAGCATCCTCCGAGAGTACCAAATAAAGCTCGACCCATTGATGTGTCACTTCGAAGCCACATTTGGAAAGTTCCATGGATTCAGTGTCAACGCTCGAGGAATTGAAGCCAGTCCCAAGAAGATCTAGGCGATTCGGAATCTTAAGACTCCAAGAACAATAAAGCAAGTACAAAGCCTCAACGGGAAGGTAGTAGCATTGAGCAGATTCATCTCCAAATCCACCGATAAGTGCATTCCTTTCTTCAATCTGATCGAGAAAGGAAATCGAAGCTTTGATTGGACCAATGAGGGTGAAGGCACATTCTGAGTGCTAGTTCAACACCTAGCTACGCCGCCAATTCTACCAAAGTCGATTGATCATTAGAGACTATACATCTATCTCGCACTGTCAGAGAATGCAATCAGTGCTGCATTAATTTAGAAGGAGGATCGGATACAACGACCGGTCTATTACATTAGCAAATGATTGACCGGAACAGAAAGAAACTATCGGAAGTTGGAAATGTTGGCCTACTGCCTCGTCATTGCCTCGAGAAAGCTTCGTCCCTACTTTCAGGCTCATCCTATCACAGTCTATGCCCACCAGCCATTACAACAGGTCCTTACGCGGCCTGAGATGTATGGTAGGCTGTTAAAGTGGAACATCGAGTTAAGTCAGTTTGATAATGCTTACACACCAAGGTGGGCTATTCAAGGACAAATCTAGCGGACTTCATTGCTGAATTCACTATCCCAAAGGACTTGCGCGAGACCGGTGAATCTCCTAGATACATATGGAAACTCTATACCAATGGTGCATCGAACGACCGCTACTTAGGCGCTGGAGTTGTACTTGACACCCCAGAAGGCCGATTCGTATGTTATGCGTTAAGGTTTGATTTTTTGCAACCAAGAACGAGGCCGAATATGAAGCTTTACTTGCCAGACTCAGACTCGCCAGAGACTTGAGAATTATTGCTGTGGAGATTTACTATGATTTGCAATTGGTCTTATGTCATGTTCGAGGAGAATACCAAGCTAGAGACCGGAGGTTGGCAGCTTATCTTGCTTAGTCTAGGAAATATTGAATCAGTTCGATTATTATGCCATCTATTGCATACCCCGAGATCATAACCAGAGGGCAGATTATTTGGCAAAACTGGCCGGCACCGGTGAAGCACAACAAATATGACTTGTCCCTGTTGAGACACTTACCTCTTCGAGTATCGATCAGATGGAGACAGACTGGGTTCATGAAGCCACACCCTAGAAAGAGTCATGGATGACCCCTTTCAGAAACTATCTCAAGCATGGAGCTTTGCCTGAGCGCAGAAGTAAAAAAAGACAAGTTCTTCGGAAAGCTTCACGACTCATTATCTAGAATGGAGTCATATATAGAAGAGGATACTTTATTCCTTTACTCCGGTGTATCGCCTATGATGAAATCAAACGAGTATTACATGATGTGCACGAGGGAGAATATGGCGATCACACTGGGGGGAAACTCCTTGCTAAGAAGATACTCCGATATGGGCGTTTATTGGCCGATTGTGAATCGGGACACATTAGACTATGCCAAGAAGTGTGACAGATGTCAGAAACATGCTCGGATTCCTAAAGCCTCACCTATCGAAGTCACTCAAATGGTTAGTCCATGGCCATTCACTATATGGGGTGTCGATATAATTGGGTCTTTACCTCTGGCTAAAGGTGGTGCGACGTACGCTATCACTGCAGTTAACTATTTTACCAAATGGGCGGAAGTTGAGTCCCATGCAACTATCACGGCGAAGAAATTAACTAACTTTATTTTCTACAACATCATCTGTCATTTTGGCCTCCCACATGCCATTATCACTAACAGTGGAGGCCAATTCGACCGTATTGAGTTCAAGAACTTCTGCCAACGTTTCGACATTTAGAGGAAGTTCTCAGCAGTTGCTCACCTTAAAGCGAATTGACAGGTCGAAGCCGTTAACAAAGTTATCAAATCCATTTTGAAAAAACGACTGGAAAAGGCTGGAGGTAGATGGGTCGATGAGCTTCCCATGGCCTTATGGGCATGCTGAACTACCCACTAATCTATAATCGACCACACTCCATTTTCACTTTCCTACGGCTAGGACGCCGTCATTCCGGTCGAACTAGAAGTACATTCCCTCGTGTGACTTACTATGATCCGAAGACAAATGCTATATTACTTGCCGAATCTCTAGACTTATTAGATAAGAAGCATGAAGAGGCTGATTTGAGGGCAACCGTGCACCGAAGTTGAGTCGCCCAATTATACAATGCTAAGGTCCAATACCAAACCTTTGGACTTCGGATCTCATACTAAAGAGAATTTATCTGATCCTTTCGCATATGAAGCCGACATGGGAAGGAATGTATGTTATCAAACGGAGACTTGGAGACAACACATTCAAATTGTTGACTGTCGATGGTCTCACTTTGCCAAGAGCTTGGAACAGCGAAAGTCTCCGTCGCTACTACAAATAACAGACTTTGTTTATTCATTTACTCTACTTTCTATTTGCAATTTGTTTATGCATTTCGAAATTTGAACTTGTAATAAGGCAACTGACTTTACCATACTTTCTTATTTCAACAATAAAATGCAATCTCTTCAAGCCAGTGTAGTGATTCTTGAAATGCGTCATACGACCAACACAATGCACAGAGAGCTAAGTTTCATCCCATGCTGGGACTTATTCAAGTAGGGAGTTACTATGATACGACCAGTCATTCGCTAAGTGAAACCCGAGCTTGGGGGCAAATTGTCACACCGAAGCCAAAAAGGATTGATACACGACAATCCTCTAACTAATTCTGGCTCCCAGAGCGCGAGCTGGAGTATAAACTTAAAATAAAAAACGTGGGCCCGAGGAGGGTGGATCCGTCCACCCACAACTTCGCCCATGTATATTCTAAACTCGAAGAGGATGGATCCTTCCATCTACGACTTCGCTTGCTTATTCGGGATGGATGTGATCCGACCATCCATGATCATGATCAGTATATCATTCACGAGATCTCAAAACTCAAAACAGATGTGATCAACCATCTGTTAACTAACTTCGGATTCCTATACTGCAAATTGGAGTATAAACATTAATTGGGTGTGACTGACCACCCACAACTAACTCTGAGTCCCCAAAGCACGGACTGGAGTATAAACAAAAATTGGGTGTGACTGACCGCCTGCAAATCAACCAAAGTCCCCAGAGAGTGGACGCAATTCTGATTACTAAAATGGGTGTAACTGATCACCCAAAAAACAACTTAAGTCCCCGAAGTGTGGACGTAACTTTAAGCATTAAGCAGGCATGATCAACCGCCAACATGCGAGTTCAATCCCTAAAGTGTGGAGGCTATTATCAAAACATGAGCGAGTTTGATCTGACGACTCGAACTCGTCTTACAACAACTTAGTTCTGATTAAGTAAAATTGAAAGTGTCGAAAGTGAAAAGAAATCATCGTCAGACCACTTTAACTCGTCCCTAGGACTGGGGGAATAACTCGAGCACCTGCTGTCGATTGAGATAGCACAACATTGGGACTCGATTTAACGTTTGGTTATGGCTCGAAGCTATGACTCTGAGACTTAACAGCCGAATACGAGTCGTATCCAAAGATTAAAGCTTCACAGGTGTATTGAATAAAAATTCAAGTGCTGAAACACTTAAGCAAATAAACTCAGAGTTATGCAAAAAAAGCAAAAAGATTTTTAATTTTATCTGTTCCTTGGAAACAAAGTAAGTACAAAAAAAATTATTCCAAAAATTCCTACTAGAAGGGGCCGAACCCCCATCTATACATGGCCTACTGAAAGCAAAAAAGGAATTCCTACTTATATGCCAAAAAGGGACACAAAGAGACGTGCCTACTTCCTATGTTTCTTCTTCTTGCCCTTCGGCATCGATCCACTAGTGCTACCGCTGTGGTGTCGTTTTGAACTCTTGCCTTTACCCAGCTTATCCCCAGCCGGGGGAAGAATGGCAATCTCCTCCTCCGAGCACAATGAAATTGGAATGCTTTTCGGATGCGTGGTCGGAGGAAGGGGGCACTTTCTATATAAGGAGACACGGGGGTACCCCAGTGGTGATGATTGTACTACCGGAGAGACCATGCATAAAGGGGTTGGGCCAGGACCTGCCATTCCACTTCCAATATTGCTACCCAGTGCAACACTTGCCATCTCAGCACTGATCTCCGCCATTATCGCCTCATTGTGAGCTGCTTGGGTGTTCGACAGGATACTGGCAGTTAGGGTCGAAGAGCTGGCTGTGAACACGCCTTCGCCCGTGACAAAAGGAAAATCTGCAAGTGGATCGCTCTGATGACCGAGGAGCTCTTCCATCATCTGTTCGTTAAAGATAAAAGCGCTCACATGAACTTCCTCAGTCGATGCTATAGCTATAGTAATCATCGCCTCCATCATGATAGCCTCCTACTCTTGATGCTGCTCTTGGGTTGCAGGGGGCACGACAGATCCATCTCCTACAACTGAATAGAGATAAGAAAAAATGTTATTGACTTCTTATGATAACACTCTAGACTTTGAATAAATTCGAGAAGTATTTAGAATACCTTCCTCTGGTTGGCTCGCAGGCAGAGCCGGGACTCCTTCGGAAATGTGCTCGCGAGCCGGAGACAATTGCGGTTGATCAGGATCGTTAGCAGCACAGGTGAAGGATCGACTGCATGGGTAAATTCAGGCTGGGTTGGCATAGGGATTTCAAAACTTGTGACATGATGCTCAACACCATAACCCTCTCCGACCTTTGGATGTTAAGTGACGAGTTCCTCTCTTTTGAATGCGATAACGGCCTCATGGAGAACCCTCCTCTTATCTTTAGTCAACACCCGGTTCTCTAGTTCAAACTCATCAATGGATGTAGTGTGATGTTCAGCCTTCTCATCATCCACTAAGAGGCGTCATACATTATGAAAATGGGTCAGATAATCGTCGAGCCAGATCAGACCATGGTATTTCAGGACATTGGCATTATAAATGATCAGAAGGTCTTCCATATTACCTTCTAGCCTGGAGCAGCCTTATTAGCATTGTCCCTTTCTTTGGCGACCTTAGTGTATTTAGCTTTAAGCTCTTTAAGCGCATTGTCTCTTTCAGCTGTGACGATGGCATTTCCATGGCCCATATTGTCGATCGGTTTCAAGTGCCCTTCCCTCATTTGCTCCATTTTCTTGTTGGCCTCATTGACTTTTTTCAAGGCCTTTGTCTTTGAGTTCCTCAGTGTGTCGTTTTCGCCCATGAGCACTTGAACTATGCGGTCTTTTTGAGCGAGGTATTTTCTCAGCTGTTCAATTGCCTTTGCCCGATCGAATGCCACATCCGAGGCATTCGCTGTAGTTTTCTTCCATTTCGGATATGGGTTGTAGGCATGGTAAACATAGTCATGCAGTTTTCTCTGCCCCTTCTGGAATCAACTGCAAATTTGGAGGGAAGTGGAAGCCGTCAAAGCAAATGTTAGGGAATTCTTTCTGTAGCTGAGCAATTCAAGCAACTCCCTCCCCTATAAGCTCTATAGCCGTTGATGTGTTAAGAATAAGAGCATCCGCCCCATCTCTATGGCGCTGCTCGCCGGGCCTTGAAGTTTGTGGAAGCACTGGGTGGCTTGGGGTTTCAGCAACGTGTGATCCAAACGCGGAGGGTAGTAAGGGAACTCTAGGTGGAGGAGAGCGCGATCAGGAGCGACGCCTATATCTCCACTCTCTTTCCCTCTCTCTTTCTCTTTCTCTGTCTCTCTTCTTGTCTTTCTCCCTATAATAATGATCCCTGTCCTGACTAGAGTAGCGACGATCACAATCGGACTCGTGCCTACGAGACTCTCGATATGAACTGGAAGATTAGCTTGTGACACGAAGGCTACTGACCATGGATCCTTTCTATGACATTGTATTTGTAAAGTGAAAGAAGAAACAGAGTTAGTTATATCCAGAGATTGAATAGCTCATGAATATTAGGTGTGTGGTGCCACGAAGTGTGTGCAAGCATATGTAAACCCCCCAACCAACCAAATGTAGCAGCCGTACTCGGAGGGGGTTGGCTCTACTAAATCTAAGGGACTTTGAAGCACCTCTAATTTGGTATCTTAATGAAGAGACACATCATCCAAAATGGTAACATCCACAAGTTCTTCGAAAGGACTTTCCATTTGTGAAGAAGGGGCCTCTGAAATTAGAACAGCCGCCGTTGGCAGGGACATTACGACGAATTTACATCTCGGAGCTTTGTGGGCAGCGACCTTGCCTTTCCTTATCCTCTCCGAGCATCAATTACTTTGTGAAGGCCCGGGTGCGCGCTCATCTCTAATGGGCATGTTTTCGTCGTCACCTTGCTCGGTGATCACAATTCCAGGAACTCTCCTTCTGACTTGCCTCGCCGGAGCCGTTCTGAGGAATCCTTCAAGACCGATGCTTTGATATCTTTCGATTAGCCCAACGACCCTTATATTTTCATCAGCGAGGACCTCCTCAATCTCTCTGCACTCAGCAAGCACCTCTTGAAGAGCCCTAACAATATCCTTAAACCGAGTCCGTTCGGGTCGTGGAATTGAAGCTGTGAAAGAAAGTATTAGATTCGACATCAAATAAGATTATCCAGTCAATCGACATAAAAGTTGAAGTACTTACACTTGACTAGCCACCGTTTAGCAATACCTAGTGTGCATCAGACGTAGAACCGTTCATTCTTGAAGTAACTTAGCTTGGTCCATGCTCCAATCACGACCTAACAGTTCCCAACTGCCTCTAAGAAGGTGAAAGATGGATTATCCCCTTGGCTCTTTATATTGAATAGGTAACTGACTTCCTCTGGAGTCGGGGGTCGAAAAGGATGCTCCATGAAGATGATAAATAATCTATTCAGCGAAGCATACCTGTTCGGGTGCATCTGTGACGAAGCAATCCTTACGTGGGATAACACTTCCCCGGATGTATTGATTGAATGGAGGGAGAGTCCCAGCTGTGCACGAGAATCTATTAAAAGTGTTATACCCTTTCGGAGAAGAGTGGGGTATGTCTTCTACCCCTGGTAGTAGGAAGTCATCCCTCGACAATCCATGCCTTGTGCAAATCCTACCTAGCATTTCTTTAGAGATATTGGATGGAACAGAGGCTTGTGGATTCCCCATGAAGGCTGCTCCTGGTAGCTCACTTGAGCTGGACTTATAAATTCGGCTGCGATAGCCGGCGTCTCTTTTATCGGAAGAGGTGGACTCTGAGCCTCCTGTTGTTGCGAACTTTTAGGTTCCATAACTAATCAACTCAGCAAAAATCATTGTTAGATGACAATAAACCCATGTTTCCCCCAGTGTGAAGCATATGAATGTGTTGTGTAGTGGAGTGCTACATGTTACTTAAGAGATTCTATAAGATTAAAAGGAATGTTTGAACAACAAGGCTTCGAAATTCAACTGAAATGACCGCCATCGCTGATCGTCACAACCGTGTCACCCAGACTTCGAAGATCGGCCTAAGTTAAAGTTCGTTAAATTTCATCAAGTTACAGTTCCATTGACGAGCTTCGAAAGGCGGTCAAATATGCAGTGAAATGATTAAGTCCAATTATGCAAGGCGGAAGATCATCGGAGTCAAGTGTTCAAGTACGCAAGGAATTTCATATCGATCAAAATTTAAACTCGGATCGATTACCAAAATTTGCTTCGTATCGGTCTAAGAACCAGCATTTCATATTGGTCATAAAGCTTCACTTCATGTCGATCTATCGATCCGAAGATCCCCAAACCATCGATATGAAACAAACCTTTCCTATCGGTACGAAGTTGTATTACATTCAAGATCGATATGAACTATTCCCCCCAAATCGATACGAAAGTGTATTTCCTTCCTTCTTCCATCGATACAACATCGAGGCGAGCCATTCCTCCATAAGTCCTTCGTATCCCCATGCTTCATCTTCTCCAAAGTTTTACAGGGATCGCCTCACCAACTTTCGACCTCATTTCGACCATCTACGGCCATCACTTCACCAAATCGGTCATGAAAACGGCTAGAGTGGCAAAACATTTCATGTCTCATCAATTTTAGTGCAGATTCATTGATTAATTACCTAGAATTAGTGATTGATTTAGAGATTTGAAGGCCTGATTTGATTGGGAAGCGAAGACATTTCGAGTTCTCCTTTTTTCAAAGCGATACGAAAGCAAGGAAAGAGATTAAGTAAATGGGAAAAATTCTAAGTACCAAAGTATTTATACTAGGAAGGTTTCCATTCGTCTCCCAGTAGCTATAACCGGTCGAAGCGGTCTGTTCCGTCAAACAATACAAGATGTTTCAGTCATATCCTTCAGCTCGACCGGTACTAAGACCAATTCATATCCAATGCTTAAATCAAGCTAGTTTCAACGTCACCGGTATGAAGCATGACTTGTATCCATCTAGTGATCGATACAAAGACAATTTTTCAACTTCTTACATCGATCCAAGAGGGGATCGATGAGTAGAGATACTTTAAAACAACCATTAAGAATTGTTACTACTCGAATTTCACATCGATTCAGGGGAGGATCGATAGGAATTTAATACAAAAGAAAACTGACAACGACTCATGAACGTGCAAACGTTAACATGAGTTAGGTTAATGTACATTTATGTGTGCGACAAATTAACATTCAATTTTTAAAACTCACAGAAATTGAATGCTCACCTGGTGATAATTGCAACGATGAGCAACAGATCTCTAACACTCAACACTCAGTGATGCACTATATAATCATTGGTGGTCAACAGTTCAGTATTTACATTACCGAGTATCATCAAAGGCTACATCTTTTGGAAAAAGACAACTACTCATTGAATCAGATAACAGACAGAAGGTTGCAGCTTTTCAAAGCAAGTCATGTTTACACAAGGCCTACTTTGGGGGGCAAATGTTATCCCGCCTTTTGGCAAGGTCGTGACACCAAGGACTTGACTAGAAACCAAGGACAGTCTATCCCGAAGATCGGTTATACACAGGTTCACAATGGATGCTGGTAAATTTTGTTTGAGTCCGAATCAAGCTACAATCGATATAGTATGACAAGCAAAGATATCAAAGCCAATGTCCCAAATTTCAAGTCATTTGGAGGTCGTATAAACAAGATATCGATTGATCAAGGTTGAGGAAAATAACTCCACTCGTATCCAGGAAAGTTCGTAACCGTTCCTTCAGAAGGCTTCCTTCGTATCCATCAAGAGGTCATTGGTTCGTGTCCATCTGATTCGTAACCATCCTATATGTATCCATCAAGCATCAAGTGAAATACGGCCATTTCGTATCCATGGAAGTGTCGCCGCCTCGTATCCATCACATCTACTACAACTCGTACCCCTCACCTAGTGACATTTCATGTTGCTTCCTATTATACCCAGCTTGTATCGATCGTTACTTGCATAATTCATATTGATCGGTCAACGGTCAATACAAAATATATTATCCACAAGCGATATGGTCCAACACCTAAAAAGCATCGATATGTGTTGGGGTAACAACGTATCAATACGAAATAGGAGTGGATGTAATCAATATGAAGTATTCATCAACAATGGATACGAAATAGGATGTAATGGGCGGGTATGAACGAAGTTAAATCGATGGATCCACTTTAGTTATAGTGAACGTAGGCTACAATGCCGAACCACTCTAAATCTCTGTGTTTTCATGCTTCTGTTTGTCTGTTTTCGGTGTGTTTGTTAGATTTACCTCATTTTCCATTTAGATTCTTCACTTTAATCTCTTCAAACATGCCTGAAGACTGTTGTGCCCAAATTCATTTTATTTTTTTATGAATTTTGTGAATATTCGTTATGAAATCTGTTATAGTAATGATATTTGTTTTATAACATCTGTGATGCGTTAGCTATATAAATTATATAAGTATCTAAAACTTTGTATAGTTATTTGAAATTATAGACTAAGCCATGTCTTTGAGAAGTAATTTTTTATCATACGATTATGAATCCTATGGTACTAGTGAATTGTATCTCAAATGATTAAGGGCAAGGCACTCATTCAACGGAAGCAACAAAACGAGTTAATGGATTCTTCAGATTGATAAATATAGGTGTATGCAATTCAAAATCTAATGATCCCAAAACGAATCCACTTACTTCATTAAATTCATAGCCGAATTGTCATAGAAATGGCTATGTGCATTTGATACACAAATATTATATTTATGATAAGTTCAGAAAATAGAAGTAGAAAACATAACATGCGAAGAAAATAAAATAAGTCAATTTGATTGAATAAGTGAGTATATATGAAAACGGTTTCGAAAGTACTTAAAACGAATAAGATTCAATCACAAAAGTCACTTCTCCCTATGATACATAGTGATGCATCTATTGGGTTAAATGAGTAGATTTCAAAATTTACTCTCTATTTGGATCATAGTGGGCTCATGAAGTATAATCAGTTTCACTAGATCCAACATAATTATTAAATTAAAAGCATATTTTAACGAACATTATTTTATATTTGTTAACTAAACATATTAATTATTTCAGCTAAAAGGTTATTTGGATGTATCATGTAAATGATATAATAAAGATAAAATAATATGATATATAAACATGTGTATGACTATATATATCCTCCCATAACTGCATTCTCTAAAAAGCGTTTATTTCCTTAACACACTAACATCCCAAAGCATCTTAACTACTTTGCACCTCAACTGAACTTATGTGATCGAGCTTCGACAACGTAAGAAAGCAATTTAATACCACTATGGAGGCTCATCTCACATAGCTAAAGACTGTCTCGACCCATTAAAAAGATTCAAATGGGGAAAGTTGGATACAAGAGTGGTACCCGCAAGTTTCGACCTAACACTGCGACGGCCACCCTATACCGCCGACACCAATATAATTAAAATAAAGCATAGCAGTTGTGCCCAGCCGATATAGGACTATCATTCAAATTGAAACAAGCAAATGCAACATATGACCTGTCGTATATCTCACAGTGCATGGACAAAATATAATGTCTCATATATAACAGAAGAGACGGTAATAACCGTGTGAAGAAATAAACAATATCAGAGTATAGTATCCACAGAGTTATACATCAATGGCAGAGTTTATACAACAGAATTAAACTTAACAACTGTCTTAAAGACAACAGTATGCAGAAATAGGCAAGCACTGTCATGGGCTCCATAATGTAGCTCAACGGAATAAGTGTAGATTCCATATATATAAATCATACATGATAGCTCCATCCAACTCATCCTCCGAACAACTACTGCATCACATAGACCTATTAACTACTATGTTCATTTAAGAGTATCTAAGATAATAGGAAGTAAAACATAAAACCTCAAGTCAAACAACAATCTGGTATGAGCGGCAAATGAATGCCAAAATGCTATACAGGTAAATATGGTAAGGAACAAGGGTACACAAACCATCCCTGACCTATCACTACAACCAAAGAGTTAGCACATAACAGTATAATATGCTACTCTACGATATCATAAAGGTACACAATACAACATACAATATTAGATGTCCCAATATCCCTATCTCCTATACCTACGCCCAATGTTATCACGAGTGATAGACGATAAAGCAACTGAGCAACCATAGCATCCATCAAACAATCCCTACTATCACTCTTCCCCTATGCCCTGAATATATGATAACTCATATGACCTCCTTACTGCCAAGGACTAATGGAAAATCTCGGTTCTTCGTCGTACTCTCATATCTCGCTGCCCAAAGTTGGATATGTGTCTCACAGCCTAAAGTTGGACACTAACCTAAAAGGTCCAGGGCATACAGATCCATTGTTTGACCTATGGGCATTCCCACTAAAAATAACCTTGCTTCGTGTACAACAAAAAACACTCTGAGTTATAAACGATTCCTTGGCACTTTCAATCGAGCACTCCTTTGCTCCTTTTTGGACATCGAGCCGCTCTTGCTTAATCTAGTTCCCATTATCGAGAAACCCACCATGTTCCTCCACTCCATAGCTCCCAATACGAGTCCCTTCGATACCTACTCCCTAAATGAGTCGCAAACCAAAGTTTACGGAGTCCTCAATCTTCGGCACCTAGTCCCATTATGAGTTATAAATCGAAGATTCATAGGCTTCATCGTGCTGTTACATCATCGTCCAACCCGATACAAACAAGCCACAAGCCTCAGCACGACCTACGTAACCTCAACAACAGTCCCTAGAAGTTTCACCATCCCTAGGCTCACTATATGAAGTCGGTGCCGACTTTTCCATTTAGCCACTCCATGGCTAAGTTTCCTTCCACTCCTTCCTTAATTATAGTACTTCATACCAAGATGCTTTGACTCCGACATCTCTACCCAAAACATGTCATCATAGAGCAAGTCCACTCTTCAAAGCAGCCAACTTCATATCCTAGAAACAATTCGTCATAGCCATAAGCACTTGACCAATCATCAATCCAACACCATAGGGAATCTCCACTAGCAATACCACTGCCTTTCCAAAAGTCGCTGTCTCTATGGATTAACTCATAGATGTTGGCACCGGCTCCTCATGTTGATAACGATTTCTGCACTTAAGGAATTAGAACTTATGAATTAGATCCCAAGCTCTTCCTATCCTCCAAAGCTTCCCTTCCAATTTTCGTCCAATTCCGATCATCTATTCCTCTGATATACTCAATTCTCCAAACTAACTTCCTATGCAATTACAACACTATCGAACAATATCAAATCATATCATCCAAACATAGAATAACAAGTAATTTCATCTAATCGAACATAAAATCCATCAAAACAAGATAGACATGTCAATTATAACATATATACACATATAACATGAATATATGAGCATATGCAATGGTAATTTCTAACCCGTCTAGATCACATTCGCAATCAACGTGCGATTAAAGTTAGAAAAGGTTTTATGGCCAAAAATCGATTTAAAACATGTTAAACCCTATAATTCTATTATACAAACATGCATAGCATAGTAAGAAGGCATAAACCACTCACCAATTACCAAATTCAACTAATATGCATGTATATCTAATCTGGACAACAAGCAAAAGTAATGTAAACAACCAAATGGATTATCTCTATCTTCTAATTGATGATCTATTCGCTAATCTCTAGTTCGGTTTGATTTAGAGAGTAATTTGGATGAAATTAGGATGAAATTAGGGCTAATTATAGTTTAGACCTGGTTTAGAATAAGAGGGAAATTTTCGTTTGACTCATACAACTCCTATTTGTAGTGATTCTCTGAGTAGACTAATATGCCAGCTAACGGGCTTCACTAATCACACACTAATCCTGGCTAGTAGGTTTTAAAACTTAAAAAAGTCATAACTTTCTAACCTTAAGTCCATTTTTCTATTGTGACCACTCTACAAAAAGGGAAACCATCATCCTGAAGCAATGGAACTAGTTTGAGACCTTAATTCGACTCCCATAAAAATTTATAGCCCACACAAGGTTTTCAGGGTCAAAATGGTCACATAGAAATTTAGGAAAAGTCACAAGTGTGTATAATTACCCCAAGAGTCATATCCCAAAATTATAGAATCATACAACCAAATATGAATAAAATAAAAATATTTTACGATCCTTCGATACGTAAAATATGAGCCGTTGCATTCCCTCTCCCCTTTAGGATTTCGCCCCCGAAATCCCCCAACAAGCTAAAGTCTAAGCGTTATCCCGCACACCTACTAATCATAAGCAACCATCTAATATATCAAACATGCAGCCATGCAACCTATAGTATAGGTGATATATCCTAACATGTGGAATACCGATCTATCAAATATAACATACAATAGTGAAATTAGATATGATAAACAATAGATCTTACCATTCAAAGAGCTCCAGACATGTAGTTCTCATGCTCTCCTCCATCTTCCACGTACAATCGTCATCACTTTCACTCGATTGTACCTTTACTAACTTCACCGTCTTTCTCCTAAGTTGTTTCGTATTGTGCCCAATAATACGTAATGGCCGACGAGATTTATAAACTTTTGTTTCAACCTAGACATCTTCTAGTTGATCCGGTGTAATCATCATGCTTGAGTCATGCACAAATTCCATATATAAGAGACATAAAAGACATTGTGCATGCCCGCCATCTTCTAAGGTAAGTCGACCTTATATGCTAGCCTTCCAATTCTCTCGATTATCGAAAAAGGTCCTACAAATCTTGGTGCTAACTTCCCTTCCTCCCGAATCGAACCACATTCTTTAGAGGAGAAACCTTCACAAATACCATATCTCCGACACAAAACTCTAAATCCCTTCGCCCCTTGTGAGCATAGCTTTCCTACTGATCCTCAGTAGCTTTCATTCATTACCAAATGATCTCAATCTTCTCCGACGTTTCACTTATCATATTTGGCCCAAGTATTAATTTCTCGCCTGCTTCTTAGCAACATAAAGGAGCATAACATGGTCTTCCATATAATGATTCATATTGATCCATACTATTATCCAGCATTTTGACCTGGCTATATCGGAACCGACTGGACAAGTTGACTCGACTATCATCAAAGCCAACAGCCCGGAGCGATGATTATGGGGTCCAAAAATTGAGCATTGATAATAATATGAAGCAGAAGCATGAAAGCTCACTACTCCTTGAAGATGGATCAGATACGATCCACATTCAACACTATGGATCGTATCATATCAATTCCACAACTCAATTTTGCAGCGATCATCGGTCAAAAACTCAAAATCTACACATGCAATCAACATGAAACTTGAACTACAAGCTTACTATAACATGTGGAACACCCCCTAGAGATCTCATTTCAATTGGAGGGATCGGGATAACTCCCTTTGAAGGGATTGGCAAAAATCAAAATTCAAGCAACACTATTTCACAAAAATTGCGATATCTCACAAAATGTAATTTGGAATTGCACGAAATTTAGGCTGCAAGTAGCTAACATCATGGGTCATCCATCATAGGGATCGCGGCCCATTTGGATGTATTAATAGGGATTGGTAACGATCCTTATTGTGGTCCCTGATGGGCCCATAAATTTTTAGGTAGCCTCATCTTGGTTCCCTGTACTTGCTGCCAAAATTTTAGTCTTATCCGTGCACGTCTTCCCCTATAAATATAGCACGCATGACGTCAGAAAAGGAATCCTGCTGCCGAGGCTCTGTCATTTTTTATTCTTCACTTTGTACAAATGGATCCTAGCTGATCCAAATATTCTTATAATGATAACCAAGTGGAAGATCAATAAAAATATGAAGTGGACGTAGGACAAGATTATCGAGCCACTATAAAAACCTGCGCATTCATTTATGATATTTGCCCTGTTTTAGTTTCATTCTTCATTTAATCTCTACTAGATTCAGTTTGGGTGTTGATGCCTAATTTGGCGTCAACACATACAAAATACTCGATTGATAATTATTGTTGTATGAAAACTCCATCAAATGCAAATAGTCATCCCACGATCAACTAAAGTATGTAATGCATGCCCGCAAAAAAATTTCCAGCATACGATTACTCGCTCGGTCTACCATCCATTTGTCGGTGATAAGATATATTAAGATGCAGCTTCGTCTCTAACGCCTTTTGTAATCTCTTCCAAAATCTACTAGTGAACAATGGGTCTCGGTCACTCACAATTCCCTTTGGCACACCATGAAACTATACTATCCACTTTACATATAACTCTGCCATCTTGGATGTTATTCTACTTGACTTGACAGGTATAAATCTTGCACCCTTTGTCAACCAATTTACTATGATCCAAATGCCATCGTACTCTACTCAAGTCCTCAGCAATCCATCTATAAAAATATCGATATTTGTTCCCATTTCCACTTAGGAATATCTAGTGGTTGCAACAGTCCACTAGGTTTCTTCTGCTCTTCTTTTACCATCTGGCAGTTCATACACTTCGAGATGAATGCCCCAACATCCTTTTTCATTCCTGCCGGTAGTAGGTTTGCTTCATGTCTTGGTACATCTTATTTACACCAGGATGAATGGCCAATCTGGAATGATGGCATTCTCTTAGCTTTTCATCTCGTAGTTCATCCACATAGGGAACAACCAACCTTCCATTTTATAAAGCCAACCTTTTTAGTCGAGTTCATACTGCTTCATGTCTTCAGACTCTACTCCCTCTTCTATCTTTATTATGATCTCCGCTAGCTTAGCATTCGGCTTATGACTAGTAGTGATTCTTTCAATTAGAAAGGTCTAATTGATATGCTTGCCAACATTTCAAGTTCTAACTCGCAGTGAGGGCTGAAATCAAATCTAGTAATGTACTCCATTTGCTTCCATTTTAAGAACATTGCTCTTGACCCAGCATGTCTTCTACTTAATGCATCAGCGATTGCATTCCCCTTTCTCGGATTATAGGAAATACTAAAATCATAAGAGGATAAGAACTTCAACCATCTTTGTTGTCGAAGGTTGAGATCCTTCTGACATAAAAAGTACTTTAAGGATTTGTTGTCCGTAAATAGCTCAAACCTTTCTCCTAACAAATAATGCCTCTATATCTCCAAAGAAAAAACAATCGTTGCCAACTCTAAATCATGAGTTAGATAATCCTTTCATGTGATTTTAGTTGTCAACTAGCATAAGCAACAAATTTTCCTTTCTACATAAAAACCGCTTCTAATATAGTACCACAAGCATCTGTGTACCTCTTCATTCTCACTTGAAATAGTCAACGCACGTGCACTCATCAATCTTTCCTTAAGTGTCACAAATGCATGCTCACATTTTGCATCCTCTATAAAAGTCTAACTGTTCTTCATCAAATTAGTCAACGGTGCCGCTACCTCCGAGAAGTCCTTTATGAAGTGTCTATAATATGCCGCTAATCCAAGGAAACTCCTCATATCCGTAGCATTCTTGGGTTGATTCAAATCTTCGACCATTGCCACCTTCGCAGGATCCACTGCTATACCTTATCCCATAACAACGTGGCCCAAGAATCTGATTTCCTCTCTCCAAAAGTGGCACTTTGAGAACTTCACTCTCAACTGCTTCGTTCTCAATACTTCTAGCACAATCACTAAGCGTCTTGTGCTTCTTTTCAATTTTGGAGTAGATCAGAATAATATCTACGAACACAAACACAAACTTATTCAACTGATCCCTAAAAACCCAATTCATGAGATCCATAAAGTATGCTGGAGCATGGTTTAATCTAAATAGCATCATTAACCACTAATAGAAACCCGACGACATACGAAACGTAGTAATAGGCACACCCTCCTTTGTTATTCTATGCTGGTGAAATCCCATTGGAAAATCCATTTGAGAAAACACCTTCGCATCGTGCAACTGATCAAACAAATCATCTATACGTAGGAGTGAATACTTTTTTCTTCATCACTTTATTCAGCTCATGATACTCCACATGCAACCTCAAAGAGCCGTCTGCCTTAATTGTGAATACAACAAGTTCACCCCACTCAGATATGCTTCTTCGAATGAATCCCTTCCTCAATAGGTCATTCACTTGCATCTTCAATTCCTTCACTCTCTAAGTGCCATACGCCTCAAAGGCATAACTATCGGTCTAGCTTCTTCTCCAAGTCAATTTGAAACTCGATATCTCTATGCGGCGACAATCCAGTCACTTCCTCGAAGACGTCTGGATACTCTTTAGCAATAGGCACCGATGATAACCTCTCCCGTGGAACCTCCAATGAATATAGAAAGCTGAACATTGCCTCATCCTCTGGTAAGCTGCTAATTATTTTTTGCCCATCAATACCTCGGTTATCACCAACAGCTTCTTGCAATCCACCACGACCGCATACCTCTTTAACCAGTCGATTCCCAAGATAATCCCAAAGCCCATGAAACTAAAAACAAAGCAACTAAAAACAAAAGAGCGTCCTTGACTCGATAAAACAACCATTACAAACCATGCACAGGCTAATCGAGACTCCAATAGGTTTTGTGATGATTGAGGGCCGGTCTAATATCTTAGGTATCAATCCCATTCTGTCTACTAGGTCACTACATATGAATGAATGAGAAGCGCTAGTATCAAATAAAACTTGAACAGAAACATCACCAAAAGAAAGTATACCTTAAATGACGACCCCTTTCCCCTTCTCCTTCGCTGAGGGAGCATCAACGAAGTTGGGACTGCATCAAAAGCATATGCCTTCACAACCTGCTTATCTTTCACTAGATATGGACAATCTTCAAACACCCAGGCTTCTTGCAGTTGTAACATTTTTTTTCTTCTCACTGGTTTTGTAATCTTTAATTAGATGACCCTTCTCGCTGCATCTAAAGCAAACAGGTTCCTATTTACCCTTCTTCTTGCCACCTTACTTAGGACTGCTTTGTCTTTCCATTCCACTTCTTCTTGCCTTCACTACTTTGCTGCGGCTTTGGTTCCTCTTTATTAGCAGAAACAACAATAGAAGTCTTAGCCTTAGGGTACAAGCTCTCATGGCAAAGCGCCTTCTCTATAAGCTTCTCAAATGACTCATCTATATTCCACTACTTTTCCCCCAAGTAGTCATCCAAACCAATAATGACTTTCTCATTCTTCCTCAATAGACTGTCGACGAATGACATCCCATACTTAGACAAAGCATCAAACTCTACCATATATTCAGAAACTATCATCTTTCCCTGCTTGAGATTGGCAAATTTTCCGAATAGAACCGACTTTTGAGTAGATGGAATAAACTTCTCCTCTAACCTTGCCTTGAACTAATCCCAGCTAAACCGATCCTATGGAGTAGTAATAGTAAAGCATTCCACCAATTCATGGCTCGGTTTTTAAGCTATCTCGAAGCCAACTTTCTTTTCATAGCATCTTCAACCTCTATGTCCTTGAAAATTCCCTCACAAGTATCAATCTAGTCTTGTACTTCAATGCCTGATTATGTCCCTTGGAATGGCTTCCCTCCAAGAGTATTGTAATCCTTGCTCAACTTGGCAAAATCATCCTTAGGAGCTTGCACTAGAGCACCTCCACCAATTCCCACTCCAGGAGCATTCTTCATCATGTTTTCCATCATAGCCTTGAACATGGCTTGGACATTAGGCATAGCAACTCCCGATTCTGCTCCTTTTTCCACACCAGAAGCACAATTCCTCACAGTGCTTCTTATATGCCGACTCATTCTTATCTATAACAAGAATGATCAGTTTTTCATAAAAGAAAACTATGTCCATAGGGCTCAAGTGCATGCGGCTTATACTATATTATTATATAATTTTGAAAACCAAACTTATAACAGGTATGCACTCTCTCGTAAACACACACACATACTCTCTCTCTCTCTATCCAGTCTAAGGCGATAACACCTTTCCTATCTCTATTGGAACATGGTATCAACTCCAGTTAATCATGTAACCAATGCTCTAATACCAAATGCAATGACCACCCTATACCACCAGCACCAATATAACTAAATAATGCATTGGAGTTGTGCCCGATCGATATAGGACGATCATCCAAATTGAAATAAGCAAATACAACATATAACCTGTCGTATATCTCATAGCGCATAGAAAATATAATATCATATATACTATAGAAGAGATAGTAATAACAATGTGAACAAATCAACAATATCATAGTATAGTATCTACATAGTTATACATTAATGGTAGAGTTTATACAATTGAATTAAACTCAATAGCTGTCTCAAGTACAACAATAAGCAGAAATTGGCAAGTACTGTCACGGGCTTCATAGTGTTGCTCAGCGAAATAAGCGTGTGGCTCCATATATGTAAATAGTACATGCTAGCTCCATCCAGCCCGTCCTCCGAATAACTACTGCGTCACCTAGACCTGTTATCCACTCTACTCATTTAAGAGTACCTAAGATGATAAGAAGCAAAGCATAAAATATCAAGTCAGAATACAATCTGGTGTGAGTGGTAAATGAATCCCAAAATGCTATATAGGTAAATATGGTAAGAACCAAGGGTACATGAACCATATCTGACATATCCCTGCAAATAAAGAGTTAGAAAATGATGGTATAATATGCTACTTTATGATATTATAAAGGTATAATACAACATACAATAGTGGTTGTCCTAATATCCCTATCTCTTGTACCTGCTCCCAGTGATATCGTGAGTGATAGCCTAGAAAGCAACTATGCAACCATAGCATCCATTAAACAATCCCTATTATCACTCTTCCTATATTCCCTGAATATATGATAATTTGTACGACCTCCTCACTGCCAAGGACTAATAAAAATCCCAGTTCTCCATTATACTTTAGTATCCCGCGGCCTAAAGCTGGAAACATGTCTTGCATCCCAAAGCTGGTTACTATATCTAAAAGATACAGGGTATATAAGATATTCATTTGACCCATGGGTGTCCCCACTTACAATACCCCTGCTTTGAGTATAAACGAAAACACATGAGCTATCAAAGATTCTTGGCACTTTCAATCGAGCTCTCCTTTGCTTTTTTTAGGCACTTACCCCTTCCCGCTCAATCTAATTTCCATATCCAAATATCCACCATGTTCCTCCACTCCATAGCTCCCAACATGAGCCCCTTCTATACCTACTCCCTACACGAGTCACAAATCAAAGGTTATGGAGTCCTTAATCTTCGACACCTACTCCCATCCTGAATCACAAATCGAAGATTCATAGCCTTCATCGCGATGTTGTATCATCATCTAACCTTATAAGAATAAGCCACAAGATCTAGCATGACCTGTAGAATCTTAACAACAGTCCCTAAAAGTTCCACCATCCTTAGGATCACCACACGAAGTCAGTGCTGACCTCTCAATTTGGTGCCAACATCTCCAATTAGCCTCTCCATGGCTAAGTTTTCTTCCACTCCTTCCTTTCTTCTAGTACTTTATACCTAGGTGCTTTGACCCCACCTCTCTACCCAAAACATGTAATCATAGAGTAAGTCCACTTTTCAAAGCAACTAACTTCATATCCTAGAAACAAGTCATCATAGACTTAAGGACTTGACCAATCATCAATCCAACACCATAGGAAACCTCCATTAGCAATACCATTGCCTGTACCAAAGTCGCTGCCACCATAGACTAACCTATAGATGTCGGTACCAACTTCTCATGTCAATGCTGACTTCTATACTTAAGGAAATAGAGCTTGCGACTTGGACCCCGAGCTCTTCCTATCCACTAGAGCTTCCCCTCCAAGTGTCGTCTAATTCCCACCATCTATGCCTCAAATTTTCTCAATTCTCCAACCTAACATCCTATGCAATCACAACACTAGCAAACAACATCAAATGATATCATCCAAACATATATTAATAAGTAATTTCATCCAATCAAAGATACAATCCATCAAAACAAGATAAACATGTCATTTTGTCACATATATCTACATATAACATGAAAATATAAGCATAACAAATGGTAATTTATAATCAATCTAAATCACATTCACAATTTAACATGTAATTAAAATTAGAAAAGATTTTATGGAAAAAAATCGATTTAAAACATGTTAAATCCTACAATTGTACCATATAAAAATGCATAGTATAGTGAGATGGCATAAACCACTCACTAATAACCAAATTCAACCAATATAAATGTAGATCTGATCCGAACAGAAAACGAAGGTAATGCAAATAATCCAAATGGATGATCTCTATCTTCTATTTGATGATCGATTCACCAATCTCTAATCCAGCTTGATTTAAAGAGTAATATGGATGAAATTATAATGGAACTAGGGCTATTTAGTGCTTAATCTGATTTAGAATGAGAGGAAAAGTTTTTATTTGACTCTACAACTCCTATTTATAGCGATTCTCTAATTAGACTAATGGACCAACTAATGAGCTTTACTAATTGCACACTAATCCTGGTCAATAGTTCTTAAAACTTAAAATAGCCATAAGTTTCTAATTGTAAGTCAATTTTTCTATTATGATGACGTTAGGAAAGTGAAACCATCATCTCAAAGCAATGCAACTGTATTGAGACCCTAATTCGACTACTATCAAATGTTATAGCCTAAACAAGGTTTTCAAGGTCAAAATGGTCACATAGAGACTTGGAAAAAATCATAAGTGTGTAACATATCCCCAAGACCCATGTCCCAAAATTATAGAATTATAGGACCCATATGAATAAAATAAAAATATTTAATGATCCTTCGGTACATGAAATGTTGGTCATTAAAAACACCCTTACAGACTTGGGCGTTGAAAATTTGAAATCCAAAGGAGAGCATAGGTTTCAACGCGACCTCAAATGTGTGAAACTAAAATGGGTTCTCCTTGATGCGTTAGGGAAACAAAGGGGCAAGGGCATTAAGCTATTGGAGGACATCTTCTATCATTTCATTATCGTATCCTGGTTTGAAAGCAAGCTTAAGGGGTCTCGTGCTGTGTCTAAGGGGGTCGCAAGTGGTCAGCCTATCTCCAAAGCCTAGTGAAGTAATTTGGTTAAATTTGCATATGCAATAATCATGCTTGATGAAATGATGCACTGATCATCATATGGATATGATAATCAGCCTTCACCGTTAGATCCCCTTAGAGTGGACCCTTTTGTTTATTATCTGGGTCAGCCATCGTTGTCCATATTTAAAAAGGAACAGGATAATGCAAATGAGAAAGAAGGTTGGCATGCGTTGCAATTAAAAGTAGTTTCTCTTTACTGGAGGATTTGGCTATGGAAAATATTTGGAAAAATGATTCTTTAGGAAATTATAGGAATAAAAGGATGTGCGGCGGACCTTTGGTTTCAGGCTTGACAATCATTGTGGATTTAAATAGGGAAGTTGGTGGATATTTGGCATAGGAAGCAATGCTGTACTAGGTCATGATGGAGTGGGTTTTGTTTTGTAAGAGGGATGCAATGCTAAAAGTGGAGAGGATTTAGGTGGTTGCATGACTTTGGGAAAGGATTTTGACATAGTCAAGAGGGGTTGTTGTTGAGGAGATCATTGAACCTACCGCAGTTAAGCGGACGGTGAAAAGTCAGTTGGGTATGATAATTTAGACTCTAACACAATTGGTGTGACTATCTTGGATGGTGTGGGTTTAAGCAGTGTAGGTTCTGATGTAGTCGACTGGTCAGATACTGATGGGGTACTATCTATTAATGAAGAAGTTGCCAATGGTGTTACAACTTCTGTGTGTTTTCAATATAAGTGCATCAAATGATTGGGTAGTAGCTGATATTGAAGGGGTCTTCGATGGTGTGTGTCATGAAATGGTAGTGGAAAATGCAACAAATGATGTGGTTGTCAAGGATTTATTAGTGCATAAAGCAGTAGATGGGCATGACAATGTTTTAGAGGATGTTGAATCTGAAGTGTATTTGGTATTGGACGTGCACATTGATAAAACGGTTGATGAAGATTTAGCAATAAAGTACATTTATATAGGCTTGAAGTTACACTTAAGTCTATTTTAGGGATGTTGGATCTAAAGCTTCATTAATATAGGAGGTCGATAAAACTCTTAGGATAGGTAATAAATTGTTTTAAAGAAGAGCACTACTCGGAAGTTGTGGTATTGGACTCTCTAAACATGGATAGGCTTGCGGATCTTCAGGGTTAGAGTTTGCTACATGATCAAAATGCACTTCTAGGTGCAAGTGTCTTTAGTTTGGTTGTTTGGTAAGGAGGAGCAAATAGCTTCATGGCATTTCTTCCTTCTCTGGTAGTAGAGCTTCCGGCTCTAGCTCAGGTTCAGTTGACTATTTGGGTAGCATTTATTGCTCTACTATGTTGAATGATTTACCTACTAGTTCTATGCTTGATTTTTCTAGGAAGACTGGTTTTGTTTTTAAGATAGATCAATGATATAGAATACATTAGAAACAAGGAACTTTACAGGGTCCAGCTGCTTAGGCCATGAGATATTTCAGTTGGAATGTCAGGGATCTACAGAATCTAGATAAACGCACTAATATTAGGTCTATTCTAAAGGATAATAACATCAAAGTAGTTATACTGCAAGAAACCAAAGTAGAGTGGCAAAATTACCTTTTCTATTGAAATTTAAGGAGTTTTTATATCAGCAACTGGGTTTGTCTCCCTGCTAGGGGTAGTTTAGGAGGTTTAATGGTGGGTGTAAACAAAACCACATCTAGCTTATTTAATCCGTAATCAAAGTTTACTCGGTGCACTTAATTTCATGGATATAAGAGATGATTCATTATTATAAGCCATGAAAACAAGGTTGATAGGAGAGTTCTTTGGAGTAAATTTCTCGAGTTTAGATCACTTTTCATCAATTCATAGGTAATAGGGGGATTTCAATATGGCCAGATTTTTAGCAAAGCACATGCGAAGAGAAGGCGACACTTTTATTATGGATAAGTTTGACTAACTTATTACTAATGGTAACTTAATTGAACTACCACTTAATAATAGGTGGTTTACCTAGTCAAAATGAAGAGAAACCCTTTCAATGGACTTTCTCGATCGTTTCTTCATAAGCGAAGAGATGGAAAATATGTTCCCCATTTTACTTATTAAGGGACTTCTAATTGCATATTCCGATTACTGTCCTATTATTCTATTTCTCAAGAACCTCTAATTAATTCATAGAATAATCAAATTTGAAAATTATGGCTTTTAGAAACTAACTTTTCTGATTTAATTACAATTAAATAGCTTTCTATGAGTAACAATGTTTTTAAATATTTATATATATATATAGGTAAAGTAATTGTTAGCAAACCTAGGGACTTCGAATCATTTCCTAAAAATGGGATAAAGATATCCTTGGAAATATTAGAATTATAAAAGAAAAACTGATTTTTGAAATTTTAAAATTAAAATAGAAGAAGCTGGATTCTTAAACTCAACCGAGCGAAATGTTCTTTTAAATCTTAAAGAAGAACTAGATAAAGTCATCACGCAAGAGGAAATAATGTGGAAACAGAGGTCCAAGGTCCAATAGATGGACAAAGGTGACAAGAATACTAAATTTTTTTCCATAAAATAGCTAATGGTCGCAAGTGTAGTAATACCATAAACTCCTTACTCGTTAATAAACTGAATTTTTTTAATCAAAATAAACTCAATATTGCATTCACTAACTACTAAAAAGATATTTTTGGAACCAAAAGGGGCCATAAAATTAAAGATAGGCGAAACTATATATATCCTGGAAATACAAGGATTTCTTTAGAAGACCTTGATATTCCATTTTAAAAAGAGGAGATATTTAAGGCTATTAACAATATGCCTAGTGACAAATTTCTAGGACCAGATAGCTTTTCTATGTTGTTTTACTAGAATTTTTGGCATGTTCTAAAATTTGGCATAATAAAAATGTTTAACGTGTTTTGTACTGGTGAACTTCAATTAGGAAGATTTAAATTCACTAACATAATTCTACTCCACAAGAAAGTGAATGTGATAGAATTTAAGAATTTTAGGCCTATATCATTAATAAACTATTCACTTATTTTTTTTCAATGGTCTTAGCCAATAGATTAACGACTAAAATGAATAGTTTAATTGATACAACACAATCCTCTTTTATTAGGAGTAGGAATATCATGGATGAGGTAGTGGTAGTCCAAGAGCTCATAAATATTTTTGTAAAATAACATCATTTGTGCCTTCTTGAAACTTGGTTTTGCTAAATCTTTTAGCTCTATTGACTAGTTGTTTCTACAAAATTTACTAATGGCTAGGGGTTTTAATTCTAGTTGAGTAGGTTGGATCATGTCCTCACTAAATACTAGGAACTCTAGTATACCGATAAACAATATTCTATGAAAGAAATACAATCAAAATATGGCATTAAACAAGGAGGTCCTTCGTCTTCCTCACTATTTTACTTAACAACGGATGCCATAGGTTTATAAAATTTTCTATTACGAATGGGCTCTTAATCGTGTCGGTAGTGAGATGACTTATGATAGTTCTTTGATTTTGCAATTTGTTGATGACGCCATGCTTTTACCTTTCATTTACCTCACTTCATTACAACTTTTATATTTGTTTTATACAGTTTGAAATGCTTTTTGGATTTAAGATTAGTTTTTACAAAAGTTCCATTTTAGTCTTGAACGATGTCGATAATGTTGAAAATCTTGTCACTAATACTCTTAAAACCATGAAATTTCCTATATGGTGCTTAGGGTTTTACGTTGGACATCCTAAACTAAAAAAGGAGATTGGAAAATAATAATTGATAGAATCAATAGAAAACTATCAAATTGGAATTATAGATTCTTATCTAGAGTAGATGGAGTCATTCTTATGCACTCTATCTTGTCGGCTCAAGTAATTTATTGGATGTGTTTCTACCTCTTACTAAAAGGGATTATTGAAAAATTATACAAAACTAGAAGAATTTCATTTGGACTAGGGATAATTTTTGCAATAACATCAACTATATGGTTAATTGGGAAATGTTTTGCAAATCCTAAGAGGACAGAGGGTTAAGAATTATAAACATACACAATCTTAATCTATCTTTACTAGGTAAAGGGATTTAGAAATTTAATAATAACAATGAAATCCTAATCTAGAAAGTAATGATTTCAATCCAATTTTATGACAGAACCTATAACCTTCACTACATCACTTTCAATTCCAACAACATATCACACTTTTAAAAGTCCATATTAAAAACACTTTAATATTTTTAACCTTGGGATTAATAATATAGTTTACTCATGCAACAACACATCATTATGGCATGATAGCTTTATTTCTGTATTAACCTTTAGAGTCGAATATAAAGAAATTTGTACTTTAAAAAACGCATTGATTTTAGAGGCCTCCAGACTTCATAATGAATTTTCTTGGAATTTTACTTTCATTCATATTGTTGAAGGCAGCACCGTGATCCAATTTGTTCTACTCTGTATCAAGTTAGAACTTTATAACTTAGATAACGAGAGCGATAATAAATTTAAGGTTAATGTAATACTAAAATATTCTCCTCAAACTCGATGAACAAGTTTTCAAATTTCTCAATGACTAAACCAAATAATTTCAAATCTATGTGAAAAGTTAATGCTCCTCCCAAAAAACCTGCGCGCATGGTTGATCCTATACAGGAATTAAATGTAATTGAATTTTTAAAGAAAATGAACTTAATCATAGATAAAAATGTGCTTTTTGCAATTTAGACCTAGAAAATGTAACACGTCTTTACTTGTCCCATAATTAATGCTATTCTTGTAAATAACCTTAACATTTTTGACTTTGACTTTAACTTAACTAATACTGATTTTATCTACAACAACTACTAGAACAATTTTAGACGTCACCGAGCTAAATATTATAGAATTTTGCTTGATTCTCTGTACTACATGTTGGTATATATGGTATGAAAGGAACTAAACAATGTTTAATAATGTTCACGCTCTTAATAACCTGATTTGCGCTATCGCATTGTTCACTTTTAACCGGGTTGCCTAGTTATAATTTGACTAAAAATATTTATTTCAGAAATGTTCTCAATAAGGTAAATGTGATGTCCCATTTCTAGTGATGAATTATCAAAGGGGGTTTACTGTTCAATGGCTCAAATCAATAGGCACAGAAGGAGCGACCATCATATAAATTTTGTTTGGGTCAACACGGATACATGAAATAGTATGTATTTCATCTCAACACAAGGCGTTATACATGAGTTTTAGAATTGAATAAATCACATATCAGGAACACGTATAAGTAATGGTTGATGAAGGCACTGATATCACTGTGGAAATATTTATATATATATGTGTGTGTGTGTGTGTGTGTGAATGTATATATTTATTACAAGTTGTCTGATATATGGACTACCCAAAATACATCACTTAAAACTTTACATACTATGTACACTCCAAAAACTATCAACCTCAATTATCCATGTAATGACTCTTCTTGCAACCGATCTTCAAATATGTTCATAACTGCTTGAATAATCTATCTTCATTATATCTCTAAATAAACTAGATATTGCTACAAATCTAGACTTCTAGACAATAATTGTTGAACTTAGACCTCATGGAACTCCAACATAATATGCATATCCTAAGGACGATTCATTAAACAAAACAAACTGACATCTAATATGAAGCTAACCTTGAAATAAAACCCCTCAATTTGAGCCAAGGCATTGTCATATACATAACAAACCTTGAGTCAAGCTAGGAATCTAGTTGTGAGTATATTGGTGCTCAATAATAACGTACAAGTGTGGTGTCGGGTATAAGAACATGATATAACAATCAGATCTAACGATGTCACTCACACTAAACAATATGTAATGGCCCGGACTATTCGTTGTTCGATTTTGAATATTTAAATGGTTTTAAATATTTAATTTGAATTTATAGATTGACTTTGAATATGAAGATTTGGGTTTATTTGTAGAGTAAATACAGAATTTAAATATAGTAATTTATTGAATAATTTGATTCTTGAATTTTATAACTGAATATTGGTTAAATTATTGTATCTTGAGTTCTAAGCCCAATAAAAACAATTTAAAGGCTTGTAAAATTTATACTGATAGTAGTGAAGATAATAGAACCTTTTAAATCGAATTTAAAAGTGATTCGCTCAGTTTTAAAAATATATCGTTCAAATTTGTGTATAAAAATTGCCTTCCGATGCATAGTCTTGAAATTCAATGAAACCAGTTCCATTGGATGTGTAATAGCATATTATTGTCGAATTTCAAATTTTGTAGCGTTTGGAGTTATCATTTGACCGAATGTGATAGAAACACGTTGAAATTAATATCGAAAATTCAATATAATAATTGGGTCCAAAAAGATAACTTCCACATACGATCGAATTAGGACTCGAAACCTTTTCCATTGCATTCGGAATAAAGGTATAACATTACAAACACCTAGCAACACGCCTTGATAGGGGTTTAAGATTTTAGGTTACATGATCGATATGAATTGAAAATTAATATAATATATATATATATATATATATATATATATATTCATTTGAGTGACAATATTCCCATCACTCTTTTTCCCTTCACCTCAGTCACTGTAGCCTCTCCCCTACACGCCATCTCCTACCTTTAAATCACTACTTTCCCTCTCCTCTCAATCGGTTGAAATGAACGGTTAAAAAAAGAAACCGAAATATATTCAAATTTAATCGTGAGTTGTTTCTTCTTTTAAAACTCACGATGCTCTATTTTCTTCTTATCAAATCTTCAAAGAAAAATGGCAGAACGAAAGGGAATTCAAATCGAAATCGATTTACAAAATAAAAGGAGGAGGGACGTCACTATTGTATCGTGATGATGAGGCTGGGGAAGGGATTGGAAGCGTGCAAAGGTGGGGAGGCGAACTCGTAGGCCGCGACACTAGGGAGGTTGCTTGATGGAGGCGAGGTAGAAGGTAGGGTTCGATTTTCGTGATTCGTTAAGGCTTTAGGAGTTTGTATTGGAGTTTATTGAGGGGATAAAGACGAGCGACCTAGAACGTGTATGTTCTTATGGGTGGTCGTGTCTTATTCTAGACGTGGCTGTAGGGTCGAGTGACGAGGGAGAGTTGGGTGGTGATGGAAGCGGGTCGCGACAGTTTTGGTTGAGTTGTGCTTCGGGTGGAGGGGTTGACAAGGTGGGGCATTGGGGTAGCTGGTGGACAAAAGTCATAGGGTGTCCATCAGTGGAGCGTCTCGAGTTCGAACGAGGGGACTGGGAGCTTTTCGCGTGGAAGAATGAGAGTTAGGGGTATAACGTCAGGTAATGACAGTTATAAATTTTAATTAATTATTAGCTAAATTATTATGAAGTTTATTGATGCCATATTAAATTTATAGAGGCCAAAAATCTAGAATCGGTTTAGAAGTGGTCGATGTTAACTGGAATTTTTGGATTTTAATAGAGCGTCGTTTGTTCCGATTTAAAATTTGGGTCGATCGGCAAAATAAATCAAGGTGACAATTTCTCACTCATTTGGATTTTCGAATTTAAATTTAAATGCTAAATTTAATTATTGGATGCTTGATTGGGTGAATTTTTTTAATTATCTATTGGATGATTATATAATATATATATATATATATAGTAGTATATATGCTAGTATTTGGAGTGATCTTCCCGCTCATTATAGCGGATGAGACCCTATAAGTCCAACATAATAGCGGATGACCATACATATACCGCGATATCCCCATCGAAGTGGGATCGATATTTATTTTATGTTGCATTAACATCTGTGGATGCACGGAAACAGGTTGGAGGGATCCAACTGTGTTCCTCAAATTTATTGTTTATTTTTCATATATAATGATATATGATCTGTGTAGAATAATCTATTATAGATTATTATAGCGATTGGAATTATTGGAAGCTATTGTAGCGCTAGCCTGAATTTTGATAATTTAAATACTATAAATATATTTTAAAATTTTATGGAACTAAAGGGAATTTGACAATAAAAATATATATATTGGAATTGGAGTTATTTTAAAGAAATTGAATTAAAAAAGGAAAATAAAATTAAAAAGAAGTTAAAGTCGATATTAAAAATAGATTGAAAAGTTATAAATGAGATTTATAAAGAATGAATTTATAAAACAAAATTTTACAAATAAATTGTTTCTTTTAAAAACAAGTAAAACTCAAGGGAATTATAATTTTTTTACAAACAATGTTTTATAAAATAAAAAGAAACCGATATCAGGATGATAAATTGGCAATAGAAAAATTCATAGGTGAATTTATATTAGAATATGGAAATACAGTGAGGAAAAAAAATAGTGGATACTATTTTTGAAAGGTGAAAATGGTTAAGGAAATAAGAATGGAGGTGATGTGATGGAAATCAAGAGGAATTTACAAGTTGAATTGGTTACTGAGATTTTTGGAAAAAATATATATTTTTATTCTTAAGAAGTAAGAGTGCTTTTTGAAAGGAAAATTTTTATTATTCAAACAATGAAGTTTTAATCTAGTTGAGATTTAAATTTTCGGTAAGTAGATTTTCAAATATTAAGTATTTATTTAATAAATTCTAACTTTTAAAATTCAGCTTTGGAAATTTATTTGTTTATCTAAAATGAGTTATTGATGTTTATAAAGGTATTTCCAATATTTTAAACAATAACTTAAACATATTTTAAAAAAAAATTACTATTCTTTATAAATGCTTATTATATATGTTTGTACCAAAATTGAGCACAACACTCTTTGGAAGTGTTTGAAGAGATAAAAATGAAGAAAATAAATGTAAAAGAGGATTATCTAACAAATACTCCAAATTATATTCAGAAAAACAGCAGAGACACACAAAGGTTTATAGTGGTTCGGCATGTTGCCTATGTCCACTATGAAATAGTTGATCTTTATTAACTTTTGCTTGCTGGTTACAATGATTTAATACAGTGAATTTCGAGTACAACACTGATTTTCGAGCACAACAAGGTTTCGGCAGAGTTTGGACATAGGAGAGCCAAAAGGTCCCTTTTCTGAAGCTATTGGAGTGCTATTTATAGGTGTAGGCGGCAAATATCCCACCCAAATCTCGGAAGACTCCTTCTCTCATGTGGGTGGGCCCACGTGATCGATCTCGAGCGATTTCAACCTGATCCATGATCGATACGAATGGAATTCTATCGATCAAGATCTTGCCCAATCGAGTCGAGAACGAGCAGGACACTTTTGGGTTGTATGCAAACTCTTATGAAAATTTGGTGGATTTGGACTTGTAGATTCTGAGATATGATCGATGCAAGTTTGCATTTTCAATGAGCTACCGAATTCATATCGGTTCATTCGTATTGATCCCAATCGCATCGCTCCTAGGCACGTGGTTGCTAGGTGACGTGGCGCTAAATTTCTGGATCGATCCACTTTTTGTGCCGAGTAATAAAGTCTTCCCCATAATTGTGCCTTGCTCGTATCGAACTAATGCGCTCCATGCTTCGCATCGATCTGGGGATGCTTGCTTCGTATCGATGATCTTTACTCCAATTGGTATCGATATAGACTTGAACACTTCGTATCGATACCTTTTAGGTGTTGCCTCGTATCGCTCGCGGGTGGTATGCTTCATGTCGATCCTTGACCAATCGATACAAATTATGTAGATGAATATCGATACGAGCTGTGAGTTAATGGAAGCGATACGAAATGTCACAAGGCGATGGATACGAACCAAAGTAGATGTGATGGATACGAAGTGGTGCCTTGAGTATGGATCAATAGGAAGGTAAGCATGCTCGATGGATTCGAAGTAGTGTATGTTTGGTGGATACGAACGAGGCCCGCGAGCTGATGGGTATGAACTGAGCCAACTTGGATCGCTACGAGTACGATGGATACGAGAAGGCCACCTCAGATTGATACAAACATGATGAATACGAGTGAAGTTGATCCCTTTGATTTGCATCGATCGTATTCGAGCAAACAAACTCCAATTGACTTGAAATTTAAAGCATGGTCTTTCCTAGCCTTTTTCATCATTCCCAATCGATCCTGTCTTGATTGGAGCTCAGTCAAATTTTGATGATATCGATCACAACTTTGTTTTAAATCAATCTCCAATCTTCACATTCATCCTTTCTAGCCAATTTTTTGATATCCCGGCCTTGACCAAAAGGTGGAGTAACATTTTCCCTTCAAAACATGCCTTTTGGTAAGAAGGCGAGTTTTGCATAGCTCCGAATCCGATCCATATTCCATTCTTAGCCATACCAAGTCCACGACTGCTCCGAGTCGATGTCCAATTCGAAGTCCTCTAAACATAACCTTAGACAATTCCATTGCTATCCGAATCAGTCAACCAAGATTTTGTCTATCCATATCCAATGACCAATAACCAAATCCATAATCTTTCTGGGTTGATATCCAAATCCGGGACCGCACTGGTCCCTTTGCCAAATCCGGGACCATTCTAGATCCATTAATCACTCGAAATTCGAATCCACGACCTCTTCGAGTTTAACTTTAAATCCATAAACCTCGCCGGGTCACGTTATCCTGTTCTGATCCCGACTCTCCAGTCAAGGGCTTTTATGTCCTCCGGCCTTGGCTCTCCGGCCAAGGACTTTTATATTCTCCGGTCTCGGCTCTCCAGCCAAGGATTTTTATCTTCTCTGGTCTCGGCTCTCCGGCCAAGGACTTTTATATTCTCCGGCCTTTGCTCTCCGACCAAGGACTTTTATATTCTTCGGCCTCGGCTCTCCAGCCAAGGACTTTTATACTCTCTGGCTCGGCACTCCGGCCAAGGACTTTTATATTCTCCGGCCTCGGCACTCTGACCAAGGACTTTTATATTCTTTTTGAGTCCATTCCATCTCTCTTCGACGAAGGGACTCGTAATTTGCGATTACTGCCCCATCTCTCCGGTTGGGACCGTAATCGCGAGACCTGTATTATTTATTACATTAACCTGAATCCAATCATCAAAATAAAAAGGCTTTGCATACAGGGAAAATCAAGTGAATGTTTGTACATCCGAGTAAGAAACCAGAAGTTTCAGGAAAACGAAAAGAAAAACAGGATTTCATATATTCGAGCCACACAGTTTATTATCGTCTCAGAGTATGCCTAGGTACCGTCCTCGATCCTGTAAATGTGTAAGCGACTTATTCGTATTACTTCAAGCTCCATTACTTATTCAATGCCAGAAATTTATTTAGTTGATAATAAGATAATGTTGCCTAGGTCCAGTGCCATCTTCGTTCGAGGTGGGCAGTGGTCGCTCCTGATCCACTGCCTCAGCTCGATTCCTTACATACTGCAGTAGATGACCATTCCTTACATGCTTCTCAGTGATATCTTTCAAATGCCTACACTCGTTTGTGTTGTGCCTATCCAACCCATGGAATAGGTAATGCTTTCTTGATGCCCGCTTGTATTCAGAAGGCTCCCTCCTTGCCAGCCTTCGATACTGGAGGCGCCCTCGAGTATCCAAGTAAATCCTTTCTAGAGTCTCGGTTAAATCTGTGTAAGAAGAGAACTTTTACTCCCTTTGAGGCCTTTTCGAGGTGCTACCATTGTCATTTATTTTCCTTTTGCCTTTATCGTCTTTGTTTGGATCCTCCCTGGTGGACCTCCACCCCTTACTGCATAAGCTTTAGCCTCTCTCCCTTCTCTCTCAGCCTGCGCATCTTCCTGCCTCAGGAACCTTTCCGCTTCATGGTAGAACTCCCCGAGATCCCTTGATGGGTCCCGTTCCAATGATATCTTGAAATCCGAATTATCTGCAATTCTTGAAACTGCCGCCATCAAAACCATCGATGGATGGGCCGATCCACCAAAGCCACCGCTGCATTGAATCTGGTTAAGAAATCCCTGAGTAACTCTCCTTTCCATTGTTTCATTGAGGTCAAAGTCATCACATTCTTAGGTCGAACTATGTGGACCCAAAACTGCCTCATAAACCTTTCAATCAGCTCCGTCCACGCGCCAATAGAGCCACTCTCCAACTGTCTGAACATAATGCTGCTATATCTGTTAAATACAAAGGGAAGCATTGTTCCATGACCTCTTTCAATGCCCTTAGTACCTCCATATGCCTCATGCACCTTGTCAAGTGAACAACAGAATCCGTTCTCCTGTCATACATCTCCAGAGTTGGTAGTTTGAAATCTGGCGGGTTCCTAGCTTGCCTGATCATTGGAGCAAAGGGACTCCTATTTACATCCTCCAAGTCTCTATTCACTAGTCCTCCCCTCATGGCTCGCCTGACCATCTCCGCCAACCTGTCACTATCTCCAAGTCATAGTCCTCGTCCGTTGCCTCTGATATGCCCCCCGAGTTCACCAGTGAATCCTGGAATCTGCTTTACTGGACGAGCATCCGTTCCTCTATAAATGCCGTGTTGCTCAGCTCCACCTGGTACTCTACCCGAGATTGGATCAACATGCACTGGGTGAGCACCCCCTAGTTCTGGTGCTACACCGGATGGTCCTGCTCCATTCTGAATTCTGGTTGCTTCGTGATCTCGATTCCTATCTCTAGCATCTCCTATAGTTGCATCCCACAGATTCTACACTCTAACTTGTCCAACCTGTCGGAGTAGGTTCTGCATCATCTCCTCTTGTCTCTTAAGCATCGTTTCCATCTCGTCTCTTGTGATGAAGATCGACGCCTGATTCACTCTCGAGGAAGCCTCCTAACTCCATTCATGCCCACTCCTTTCAGTCCTTTGTCTTCTTGTAGATTGCCTTGCCATAGCTTTCCAGATCCAAATCCTTAAGGTTTCAAATCCGAAATCCAAGCCTTGGAATCCCCGAGTGCTAGCGTTTTCACTGAAAGCACCAAAGTGTTTGTACCAAATTGGGAATAACACTCTTCGGAAGTGTTTGAAGAGATAAAAATGAAGAAAATAAATGTAAAAGAGGATTATCTAACAAGTACACCAAATTATAATTAGAAAAACAGCAGAGAAATACAAAGATTTAGAGTGATTCGGCGTGTTGCCTGCATCCACTATGAAATAGTTGATCTTTATTAACTTTTTCTTGCTAGGTACAATGATTTACAACAGTGAATTTCAAGTATAACAGTGATCTTTGAGCATGACAAGGGTTTCGACAGAGTTTGGACGTAGGAGAGCCAAAAGGTCCCCCTTTTGAAGCTCTTGGATTGCTATTTATAGGTGTAGGTTGTAAATATCCCATTCAGATCTCGAAAGACTCCTTCTCTCATGTGGATGGGCCGACATGATCGATCCCGAGCAATTTTGACTCGATCCATGATCGATATGAATGGAATTCGTATCGATCAAGGTCTTGGCCAATCGAGTCGAGATCGAGCATGGACATTCTTGGGGTTGTACGCAAACTCCTGTGAAAATTTGGTGGCATTTGAACTTGTACATTTTGAGATATGATCGATGCAAGTTTGGATTTTCAATGGGCTGCCGAATTCGTATCCGTTCATTCGTATCGATCCCAATCGCATCGCTCCTAGGCACATGCTTGCTAGGTGACGTGGCGCTAAATTTCTGGATCGATCCACTTTTCATGCCGATTAACCAAGTCTTTCCCTTAATTGTGCCTCGTTTGCATCGACCTGATGTGCTTCATGCTTCGCATCGATCCAGGGATGCTTGCTTCGTATCGATGTTCTCTACTCCAATTCGTATCGATATAGACTTGAACACTTCGTACCGATACCTTTTAAGTGTTGCCTCGTATCGCTCGTAGGTGGCATGCTTCGTGTCGATCCTGGACCGATCGATACGTATTATGTAGATGAATATCGATACGAGCCATTAGTTAACGGAAGCGATAGGAAATGTCACTAGGCGACGGATACGAACCGGTGTAGATGTGATGGATACAAAGTGGTGCCTTGAGTATGGACCAATACGAAGAGGGGCATGCTCGATGGATTCGAAGTAGTGTATGTTTGGTGGATACGAACGAGGCCCACGATCTGATGGGTATGAAATGATTCAAGATCGATATGACTATAATGGATACGTAGAAGGCCACTTCGGATCGATACAAACATGATGGATATGAGTGAAGTTGATCCCTTTGATTTTCATCGATCATATCTCGAGCATACGAACTCCGATTGACTTGAAATTTAAAACGTGGTCTTTCCTAGCCTTTTTTCATCATTCCCAATCGATTCCGTCTTGATTGGAGCTCGGTCAAATTTTGATGATATCGATCACAGCCTTGTTTCCAATCGACTTCCAATCTTGATATTCATCCTTTTAGCCAATTTATTGATATCCATGCCTTGACCAAAAGGCAGGGTAACAATATATATATATATATATATATATATATTCTAAAATGATTGAAAATCTATTTATAAAACTTCTCGAGATGTGTAGACAGGTTTTAATTTAAGGATGATATTTTATAAGAGAAATCTTATAAATGGAATTCTTGAAACTTAAGAAAATTTTCAACATTAGATGCGATAACTTCAGAAAGAAATTGAATTCATTTAGGAAATTATAATTGGTTGGTTGGGATTATAAATAAGTATATTCGATTTGGAAAATCGTAGGAAGAATTTATTAAAATTGGAGACTTGTGAGATAAGTTATGAAATATTGAGGAGATTTTGGAAACTATACGTATAAATATTCTCCTAAGCATTGAAAGGAAGGTTTTGGAAATATTTAGTGGGAAAGATTTGGAATAGAAATATTTTCTAAGTGTTATAAAAATGGAAGTTGAAAATATTTCTAAGTATTGAAATGGTGAAATATCCGGTTATGGATACAGATGTTGAATTTATTTTCAAATATAGAAAAATTGGAAGAGATTGAATATATATCTTGGTGAAGATGTTTTGAAATAAATATTTTGGAGATTTATAAAATAAAGCCTAATGTTTGCTTATGGATGTTTTGTTGACAGTTAAATAACTGACTATCAATATTGGCCAATTTCGTTAATCGTTTCGAAGAGACCGGGATCAGATTTAATTATCCAAAAAACATATCGATTTGGTTTGAACGTAACGAACGAATACCTTGAAGATGATGAAAACGGGGATTCAGTTTGTCCGGTCCTAGGACAACTTGTATAGACGAATGCTATCAGAACGTAATCATTGGAGGACGATGAGCATTCTAAGTAAAAATCGCTCTTGAAAGGTAACGCTTAGCCTCGAACCTCATCAACCAGGAATGACTAAAACAGGGGAGATGCAGCAAGGCTAAGTGGGTTGCACCTAAGTAGGATATGTTATAACTTTTCTAGATGTCCTCGAAACCCTATTTATCTTAGATATGGGTATATATGAAAGAAGAAGCGCTCGATAGTAAGGGTGGGAACACCCAGGGTGATAACATATTTGATGTATCCAAGTTAGGTGTAGGCCGCTCTTATGAGCAGAGGATCCCGGCGAGGTCCTTGGTACATGGTTTTAGAGGTGTACTGTGATGGGCAGTACCCCAGTGACCTAGTCATTCGTTGGAATCCATTCTCCAATACGAGATTATAATTTTGTTTGTAGAGCCTGGTATGCTGGAATTTAATTAATGTGACAATTTCAACTATTTGAATAATTATTTGTATTTCGACACTATTATAATATCATTAGATTTTCTATAGAATGTTTTGGTTATCTTAATGGAAAAACCTGTCGTATTTATGTGTGACATAGTCTTACGAGATACCTTTTCTTTTCAAAGGATTTTAATAACTCTAATAATTCAATTGAGCGTGTTTTCTCATGCTGGTTTTCCAGACTGACCCGAGTGTTATTTTATTATAATGTCCAGGTCAGACCGAGTATTATAGATTCAGGTTTAAATGCTGTAGCGCTCAGGAGGCGAGCTGGAGGAGTTCAGACGTATTTTTGTATTTGGTTATATTTTCGCTATATGAGGACAAGTTACTATAACTATCCTGATTGATGTATCGATTGTTGTACTCTGATGATTGTAATTGTAAAACAGTTACAGATTCTCCTGTATAAAAATATGTTATTATATACTATATTTTGTTCCGCTACGATTGCGAGATTTTGTTGTTGTTATTCTAATTTTCTTCCATCTATCTTCTTCACCCTAAAGATTCATATTTTCGTTCATTTTGAGTCGAACTATTGTGAATTTGGTCGATTCAAATGGGTACGGATTTACGGGCCTTTACATAATATCCCACCCACATTTTATAAAAGTGGGTTTAACAAAAAATTTCACGGCTCTACTCATTGTGATTCACAACTTTAAGTCTAATTAACTAAGATACCATAATCTATTCAAATTATATGACTTGCTATTAGTTTAAATTCAAGTACACTATTTTTAGATCTCCGTAGTCTGGTTTCATTATTCACCATAGCATGGTCTCTTTCGACTGTATATCTAAACAAATAATAGTTGTATGAATTCACCATTTACCATAGAACATTTTTTCACCTGCATATCTAAAAAACGTTTGTATATTTTAAGAAGTTGATAAATATAAAGGAGAGTCATATCTTAACTCTCTTCTTTAAGTCCCCAGATGGAATACTCGTTGGTAACTCCTTTTGGATTCACCTTCCACATAAACTAACTGCCTCGACAAGCCCATGTGGTCTTTTTCATCGATTTCCTACAACCAATTATGAATGCACTTCACACGATCTCTTAGTTGTGCTGCCCTTTTGGCTTCTAAAGACGTACACATTTTATGTGTTGTAGTCACCTGCCCAATTCCATCTTGAGGATCTAGCTCTAAAGGCACTATATCTCCAATATCTTGTTATTCATTATTTTATTAGTGCAATAGATCGTTGGACTTTGTGATGAGGCACAAAGTCATCACGATTCAGATTGTGATCTGCAAATTAATCCGCTAGGATTGATTATATTAGTCTCGTACCCGATACCTTGTATCATTTTAATCAAATGTTAAATTTCATCTATTAAAAGCATTTGGCTTCCCAAAACACCATTATTTTCCAAAATGATCTTATATCCAATATAGATGTCATTTGTAATTCAGTTCAATCATCAAGCATTAATATATTCAAACATTTCAATTCAAACACAATAATGTATCCATTCAAATAAATAATATTAGGATATAATAAACTTGCTTATATATATTATGGGTAAAAATACATTATAGTTCTATACTAGTGTTTCTAAAATCAAACAAGTAACTGAAAATCGCCCAAATTTATTCAAGCACTCAATCAATAAGTTCAAGTCCAAATCAAACAAGTTTTCTAGTATTTAACTTATCACGAGTATTCTAGCACAACACAGGTGAAATCATAATGAAACAAATATTTTATTCACTCAACTTTAAAAAAATTATATTTCAGATTTAATAAAATAATACTCATGATTTTCAAAATATATACATATTTATGTGTATGTGTCTATACACATACACATACATATACTTGGTTTATTTTCCTTTAAAACCATGATACAACCTTTTACAAAGTGAACCAAGTATTTATTTATACCATCTGGTATTCAAATTAAAATAAAATATCTTTATTATAATGAATTTTTAAAATATTTCCAATATCACCTTGAATAATTCTCAAAAATTCCTTTATAAATAGCATATATATTCAAACCATTCATTATTTACGGTTTAAATTATTTCAAAAATAAATTAACTTCATAAAAGCTTTTCTATTTCATTATCCATAAAAATATTCATATTATTCAAATTAAAGTAAATTTTAATTACTTAAATGTGATGTTTCTTCACTTTTTTCTAGTTTAAATTCAAAATAAAATTAAATAATTCAAATTTAAACTACTAAAATCATAAATTCCATTCCAAATGATTTTGAATGTGATTATAGGAATTTTAAAATAATAATTTTGAATTATTTTTCTCATTTTAAAATTATTTAAATCATTTAATTCGAATTTAAATTCACAATAAGGTTAAAAATTCCAATTTGATCTTTAAAAATATGAATTATATTTTAAAATAGTTCAACCATTAACTGACACAATCATCGTTAGTATTCAAGAAATTAGACAACATGTCAAATTAAATCATGTGTGGTGCATGACCAGTCATCGTTCACCTGCACACGCCTTTTCTAGAAAAATGATATTTTATAGTTTTATATAAATAAATGTATTATGTTATTATTATTATTATTATTCCATTTCATCCCTTTTTTAAAATAGCTTTCTATTACGTTGAAACAATGCACACATGCACTTAGACGCATACACAGTTGAAAACAATGCATGCATGCGCATTTGAAAACAATGCACTCTGCACTTTTTTTTTCTACATTCTTCACTAGCTGGTTGAAGCACAGGCTTTGCCACCTCAGACCATCAACGATCGTACTGAACCCACCACTCCACACGGCTACACAATACCATTCTATTCGTATCTTATATTCCAACCCTAGCACTCTCATTTATAATATAGGAGCTGACATGACGGTGTCATTTATGACCACCGTGGAATTAAAAAATAAGATGGAAGCTAGTCAATTTGCTCGTTTTACTTTTCCTTACAACTCTTCTTTTTGGTCGCATAATCAAATTCATCTTAGATTTCGAGATATATAGAATTAAAGTTTGGTGATGGAACGTGTGAATGTGTGAATCAATGCATAAAAACAATTGCTGACATAGTTTATAAGTGAGTGAGTTATAGGTTTTACGTACACCAAGTTTATAAGGGAGCATATCACCTAAATAAAACTGCAAATATATTCATCAAAATATATAACAACTTAACGATTCTCACGTTTGTTGTAGGTATAGGTAAAACATGCACTAGTTTTTATATGTAATTATGGATTCAAGTTACTGACAGTAGGCTTAGATAAGAAAAGTTAACAAAAAATGATGTATACTCACTTTATAATCAAAAGATAATATACATACTAGCACTGGAATATTGACGAACAACGATATAAAGGCATGCTCTGTTTATCCTGTAAGCTTTTAAGAAGGAGAATATTCACTAAAATGTTATACCCACTGACTCAGAGAAGGAGCTAGGAATTGGGATCGCGTCGGGCTATTGTAACATTGGTACTTGATCAAAATGCAGAAAACAATAGAAAATAATTACTAAACAATAATTATCTAGTTTCATAACATCAAAGGATGAATAAAAAAATTGAAAATTTGAAGAACAAAGCATGAATATGAAAAGAATAGAATTTACTGTGTGAACAACGAAATAAATTAAATTTCAAACACAAGGTGAACAAAAAGTGGTAAAAGGAGGACAAAATAATGAATAAATATTGTGCTATAATTTAATCAATTGCGGTTTGCATCACTTCAATTAACATATTATTTTAGTGATTTCTTTTGCCAACATCAAAGCTACAATGGTACAACACATTTTGTCTTGTTTTTTAGTTAAAGTAACGGGCAGCTTTTGTTTAGTGGCTAGCTTAGTAATATATAATCAGTTGCAAATTAATGACCCAGGCTGTAGCCCAAGGTATAATGAATATAGATCCTTTCTTGCACTGGCTTGTTGCTAAAGATTTATATTCACATATTTTTGGAAAGGAACTTACTATAACCGAAGATGAACTTCCTAACAAATATGATGGTGGAGAGATGAAGTGTTTTAAGTAGTTTGAAGTTTTTAAGAAATGTGTACCAATGAGCATGAAGTTGATTTTTTGGGTTGAGTTTCAAGTACTTAAGAGTTATTTTTATAATGAATTAAAATACCATTATTATGAAGATAAGTATGAAGTTTAGTGGTTGAATGAAATAATTTTTCTTTATTTTCATTTTCTTTTAGTCTGTGCAGTTAATGCTCTGCTATTACCCCGCTATATCCAATAGTGGATTTCTACCACTACAATTTTCCCAAGTAGCCTTAAAAATAGTCTTTCTGCTTTAAGCCCCACTACTTCCACTATATCCCGCTATTCTCGCTATATTTCGCTATTTCGCTATAACTTTTTCAAAAGAAATGAACTGAAAAATGACATTTATACGTTATAAAAATTTTAAAATTGAATTTTTTAATTGAATTTTTTAACATATTTTTAGAAACAAAAATACTCTAATATTCTATTAAATTTAATCATATTGAATAATAATTTACGTTTATTTGCATAATATTTACACAGGTTTTCATTTAACATTGAATATTTATTAATTATAGTTAAATTGAATATTAATTTTTCATTTAATTACCATTTACATATTTGTAAAAACATTAAGTTTGAGTTTTATATGCTATTTTAGGCTCATCCGCTATGTCCTCGCTATGACTTTTTGCACCTCTGCTGCATTGAATCCACTGAGCGCTTTAACTTCACAACCTTTAATTCATTTTGAACCGTTAACCACTTTATCATCCGATCGTCGTTCGAACTTCGATTAAAATTCCGCCAGAGATGTTTTACTACAAAATTTATTATATATATAGCGATTTTTCTTTTATTAAAATAATACTTTTCAATTTTCAACAATTATAAAATAATTTTTATTTCTAAAATAATTCCAAAACTCCTTAAATATAATTTATTTTACAAAAAGAATTCCTACGCAACTTTTGGTTTTCAAAAAAGCAATTTGAATTTCAAATTTGAATTTAAAACTATTATTTTCCAAATAAAATCTAAAATTTCTTTTCATTGAATTAAATTCAACGAAAATTCTCTAAATTATTTCTACCCTATTTTATTACTTATTTAAACATTATTTCAATTTAGAATATTTTTCAGGAGTTAAATTTCGTTTATTTTGAATCCTTTTCAATTTTATATTTCAATAATTTATTTATTTAAAATTCCCAATAAATAGTACCGATCCATGAAGCCCAGTGTTAGTATCGTCCAGATCCTCTAATAATTACAACCGAAAATTAGAAAATATTGTCCACAGCCTTTTGTCCATTGATATGGAGATGCTCTCTAAAGAAAAAAGAAAGTTCCTCTCTACAAGAGACAAGAGAGTTCCTACACACAGATACACACACACAAAAAGATGTGTGTATATATATATACACACATACATATATATAGGTATGTGTGTATGTATTCGGTAAACTATATACATATATGTATAGAGTTAACATTTCTATTGAGTTGTTCACAGTCTTAGTGGATATTGAGGCCTAGAATTCTTATGCTATCAGATTATAGATGTTGGATTTGTAGGACCAGTTACCTTGATTGTTTAGCTATGATTTATGGTTTGACTTGAGTTCAAAGGGATATAATATACTTGATCGATACTTCATGTTAGGGGTGGGCATGGGTCGGTTTGGTGCGGTTTGGAGTTCAAACCGCTTCCGCACCGCATCAAACGGTTAATCAAAAATACAAACCATTATACCACTCCTTTAAATGGTTCGATTTCAGTCCAGTTTGAATGTAAAACGGTTCAGTTTCGGTCCGGTCCGGTTTGAACCCGTATTAAATATGAAATAAAAGAATTGCTTTCATCAACAATCAATTTACAATGGCAAATGTGTGAAACTTTTACATTTAAAGGTTAAAACACACAATGTTACACTGAAATGAAAGATTAGTTCTTAATTATATGAATATTTCAATTTGACATTTACCTACAAGTGAGATTTTTTTGGGTAGATTAACCAAACATCAACATTAATCAATATATAATCGTTAAGGAAAATGACTAGAATAAGATTATAATTAGCATTTATTCAGAAACAAAATGAGATGAAAAATATTATACCAAATTATAACTTCTTCCTTTATGTCAGCGATTATTATTAATATAACAACAACGTACACTAAAAATAGAATGTACATCGATAGAATCTAAAATAAGATAGGAGTTGCTTATATTTTTATCATAAGATTACTAATATAAATTTTCGGTTCGATCCGATTTAATATGGTTGGTTCAGTCGTCCAAACCGCAACCGAACCATATCGATGCGGGTCTGTCTCGTTTGGGGCATCAGCTTTGGTTAGAAGATTCGGTGCGGGTTTCTGCACCGCATTTGCGGTCCGACGCGGGCGGTTTCCGTATAGCGGTGGGGTTTATGCCCATCCCTACTTCATGTAACGACTCAGAATTTGACCACTTTAAAATATACTATTTAAATTGATTTTAAATGAAAAATAAGTAAGGTTATATGATTCAAATAATATTAGATAGGATTTGGAAAGAGAAGTATACACAAAAATAGCGACATTTGCCTATATCGACAAAAATGACAAAATGCTGATTTTAGAAAAGTAAGTTTTAATGGTTAAATAAATTATTATAATTCATTTATGATTGCTTATATTTTTCAATAACATTTTACAAATTTATTTTTAAATTTTGTTTACATAAATAAATATTTTAACTAAAACGTTAAAATGTGACCATAAAACATTTAGTCGAAAATCAACGTTTTGTCGATTTAAAGTTGTCGCAACATCATCGCACCTTTATTATCTTATATAAGAACATATATTCAAATAGTATAAGTATTAATTAATTCACTAATCAAGTTTACTTTTTCTAAACATACTTAGAAGATTCTCGAATATAATTAAGAAAAAGTAAGCAAAAAAAGACAAACATGTCATTTCAAAGCAAAAAGTAAACATCAAATCAAACCAACATATTTATTATATTTTTTACTTAATACTTAAGTGAAAATGACATAAACTAATGATTTGAAATGTGATGTTAAATGTTGAAAAAAATAAGGTTTCTTAAAAAGTAAGTAAATGGTATTTTGGTCTTTTTACATAATATTATTTTAATCCAAAAAAATTTCTATAAATAAGCATCTACTTTGTCACTTTTTTACACTTCTTCCTTTTTTAAGCTTTTCTTCCACTCTCTAACCGCTTCTTCTCTTCTCTTTCCTTACTAACTTTTCTAAAAATCATATCAAATCAACTTCAAACACCACCAAACTTTATCAAAGACCTTAGAATACCATTAAAACATGGTTTAGCATCTAAGAAGTAAAGAAATGATAGAGGAAGAGGTAGAATATGGCAACGACGAACCATTTGGAAGAAGGAAAGCAAGTCGTGAAGCTCTGGAGCAAGAAAAAAGAAGGAGGTGCAGTCGGAATCAAAAGGAAAGTCTACGATAAAGTATGGTGGAGTGGAACTAATTGTGAGTACTCATAATTTAAAGTTACTAATTTCTAAAATATTTCAATTTAATTATATGAAAAGTTTGTTATATATTGGATGATTTAATGGATGATAACTTTGTTGATATTATGGTTGATTATATGTTTGTGATATAGATGATAACATGGTTTAATACATGGTAAGATAAATGGTTAGTAAGTATAGTTAATTCAATGGAAATTAAATCCATATAAATGTGTGTATGAAAATTATTTAGCCTCTTAATGATTTCAAAATATCTAAAAAGATTGAAAATGATATTATAATAATATGATATTATAATATGAAATGAAATGAAAAATGATTTTGAAATGATGAAAATATTGTTTTAAATAAGTTAAAATAGTTTAAATATGGTTTGAAACAAGCTTGATCTGTTTTGGACAAGTTCCGAAGTAATTCACAAAATTGGTCAAAATCGAGCTCGTCGCGTAGCGGCAGTTCGTAAATTTCGACCTGTAACTTCAAATTAACGTAAAGAATGATTTATAAGTCAGATTCTTTGAGATAAAAAAACTTTGGTCCACAATGATAATAGTTTTCCAAAGAAGAAAGAAAATCAAGATTTAATTAAGTATATTTTGAAATATGTCCAAAACAATTTTCTAAAAACATCGTAGTTTTGCAACTCGGAATCCAAAAAGGTGTTTCTTTATAAATGATATTTTTAAACGATTAAAAATATGAAATAAATTTTATAAATCTATTGGAATGGTTCAAAATAGATTTGGAATGGAAAGTATGAATTTAAAATATTAAAAAGTTGTTTGAATCAAATTAGCTTTAGCACTTTCCGTAGCACTTTTCCGCTGTCGTTGCTACGACTTTTTAAAAGAAGGTTTAAACTTAATGATTTTTCCTAGAATCAATTATGATGCTTTTAAAAAAGAAAAATTAAGAGATTAAAAGATAATTTGGAATCTTATAATCAATTCTGAAATAAAGCTAATAACTGAGTATGCGGAAACGACTAGTACATTTGTCCCGCCTGTGAGATGTGGGAAGATAACACAAGATGTTTAACTAAGGTTAGGAATGGAGCAACTAGTGTCCTGAACTTACCTGGCCTATAATTTCTCTCCTTAGGCGTGGGTTGGAACAGATCAAAAGGAAAGCCCGGATGCTCTAAAAGATCATATTTAAGTTTTTCTAAAATAAAAGAAACAAATTCTTAGAATGTTAATTAACCACTTAACATCTTTTATTCGATGATTGGTATGAAGGAACTAGGACAGGATTTGGGTGATTCCTGTCCGAAGAACCGGAATCAGGTTTGGGTGATTCTTATCTGAAAATCGCTTCAAACTTATTTTCGAAACCCCATATGAACTTAACATCTTTTTATCAATGATTAGCATGAAAAAACCGGGATCGGATTTGGATGATTCGTATCCAAAAAACCGAGATTAGATTTGGATGATTTCTATTCAAAAATCCCTTCAAACTAATTTTTGAAATAAAATATACCGATGACAATAATCAATGATGATAAATATCTTCATGAGTAGGATTACTTGCCATTAGTCCATGGAAGTGAAATTTACCTTATCTAAGGTGGCAGTAGTACTCTATTATGAAAATCTTCGATTTGCAAAAATATGATATGAAATTAAGAAAGAAATCTTTGATTAATATTTAATGAGTGATTTGGGAATATTTTCCCTAAGTCAAAAGTTATAACTTGAATATAAGAAAACTTTAATAAGATTTAATGAATGATTTGAAAAGGTTTTCCCAAATAAAAGAGAGAATGATTAGAATCACACCAAGATCTAAATTGGTTTAATAAACCAAATGAGTTGATAAATGAGGCTTAATGATTTTATGTACACTTGAAAAGAAAATGGAATAAATTGAAAAGAATACATCTAAGAAAGATATTTGATTTAAATAAAAAATGAAGTAATTGATTAATGATTGATATCCACATATGAACTTAACATCGTTTTATCGATAATTGGTTGAAGGTGCCAAAGTCAAATTTGGATAAGTCTTATCCGAAAAAAATTTCGAACCAATGTATAAGTTCGAAATTGAAGACATGTTGAAGATAATGATTATTGAAGACCGAGGATCTTCATAGCGTGAGGACTGCTTGTTGACATGTTCTGGGTCGCTCCCATTATAGAGTTATTTATAACAGTGGTCTCCTCATTGTGGAGATTTTTTTGGATTGTAAGGGCTTCTCGCCTAGTAATGGTCGAGGAAAGTGCATTCGGTTTCGTTCAGTCCCAAAACGAACTTGTATGGATGAATGTCTTACATTGCATTTTTGAGACATAACCTTTGACTTTTACAAATATACATCTGCTTGGTTGTAACGACCCGATTTTTCGATGCCAGAAGGTCGACATCAATACATCCACGGTATCCAATGCCGCACAGTCGAATGTCGGAAAACTGAACCGTTAGGGTTTAAGAAGAAAAGGATAGAAGAAGAACAGAAACAATAAACAGAATCTCACATTTCGCAGCGGAACAATATACAATAGATAAATAAATAATATTTTAAATAAAAGCACTATATCAGTTTATACATCACATTATCAGAGTTTACACCGATACAATACAAACACTGGTAGTTATAGTAACTTGTGTACCATAAAATTTGTCTTGCACTAACCCAGACGCAACGGACACTACATAGTATAAGTGGTACGTCTCGCCATCCAGCTTGCCTCTAGATCACCATAGCAGCTTCTTGACTTCGCTCCTGAATAACTGATAACCTGACTCTAGGTTGCCCGTGTGGAAAATTGTGGGCATCCAGAGTTTAGAAGGGAACAATAAACTCCAGGTCAGTCGTGGACTGGTGTAAGATCTTAAAAATAGTTATTTCCACAAAGAAAGGAAAAGAAATCCGCTATGCTTTTTGGAAAATAAAACTACTATAAGGCCTCCTGCCACACACACAATGCAAACGCAGAATTGGAGGAGATTTCTCCTTATGATAGTTAAACATGATTAATACGCAAAATCTTTTCGATATTATCATTAGTGCATAGTGCAGAAAACATTTCGAAAGTATAATATTAATCTTAGCCAGCATACAACAATTATTATATGCCTATTATAACTACCATGTTCAATAGCAGGTTACCGCCACATTCCATGGCAGGTTATACAACTAAAACCGTACATGGCACGTATTGCTTCTTTGGATTTCCAACAAATGGTCAGGCTAAGGAACTTCCTACTGCTACATGGGTACGCCTCTGGATGGACGCCTCGAGAACCTACCCGGATCTCTGCCAACACAAGGCCGGGTTACATCTGTAACTAAGTAACTACTACTCGAGTATGTCATCCCCCGGTCGTTTGCGACCTTTATCCGAGGATCCTCAACCACAAAGCAACAACCAAAAAGTGTAATAGATTTGCAGCAACCACATGGGTTAAATATCCGGGGTCCATACCATGATACCACCCTTTTCCAGAAGGAAATGACATACCCTAAAGGGCGTGACCCTTATAACCATGCCGCGTCTTTCTTGTTTTGACCATTTCCGAGGTGTGAGGTCCGACGAAGTCTCGTCCATAAAGCTACACTTTTCACAAAGTCATGCTTCGATCAACAAATGATATACAGCACTTCGTATGCCAAATTACCAGTTTGGGAATATATCACTAGTAACCATCAACTACAAAACCTCTGAGCTCGTACGTCTCAAAGAAGGGTGTTAAGCTAGGAGAATAAATTCTCCGCCACCAACAGAAATGTATTTGATAGAAACCAGCTTTACATCTCAAAGTGTAATGTCAGACACACATCCATACAAGTTCGTTCCGGGATCGAACGGAACCGAAGGCACTTCAAAAGAAGCCCTTGCAAAATCCAGGTATTCACTAATCGCTTCCGGAATCCCCATCACAAAGTGTGATAAAATCTCTATACCGGAGCAACCCAGTGCAGAGACATTCGAAAGGTAATCCTTTTCGTTTTCGAAAATACCCGGTCTTCAACACCATCTTCAAATGCAATCCCATTTCGTCGTATCATTATTCTGAATGGGTTTTATGGTACAAAGTCCTCTCCCGGCTAATCCGAATAACGAGCGCTTATTTTAAAAATAAGTGTTCAATCAGCTTTCAAACAAATTTCCATTTTAATCTTTTAAACAAAAGATTCATCACAATCACAAAGATTTGATGTGGTTTTTGAATATCCGTTTGGAATCCGACCCCCGGTCGCATCGAAATTCAAATGCCATTAAAAAGACCAATATTAATAGTCGATTATTTAACTATCAATCATCACTCACAACAGTCGCTAAATTTCAAATAAAATTTTCCCAATTATTATTTTCAAAATATCTTCGCAAGATATAATTTTAACAAATTTCAAATCAATTTCCACATTTCAATCCTTTGAAAACAAATTTCAAATCACTTCCCTTACGTGGAATATATTTCCAAATATTTATTCATTTCCACTGGAAATCTGCCGAGTTAAAATAATTCAAATTACTTATCCGAAATATTCTTAGAACATTTTAAATAAAAACATCTTAAATACTTACTTAAAATATTGGTTATGAAAACATTATACTAATTATCACATATAAGAATTTAAGTCCCAACTAATTTTAAAATAAAATTAGTAGATAAGGTATAACTATTTAAATAATCGTTTCCTAAAACAAATATCAATTTTAATCTTTAAAATAATACCTTCTATAAGTAATTAAATAAATCCATGCTTTAAAGATTTGAAACCAGTTAGGAAAATAATTTATCCAAATTATCCTTTCTAAAACCATCCTTAAAAATTTTCAGTTTATATTATAGGCTACTTCGAAATCATACTCAGCTTTCTAGGGAAAATACATTTTCCATTTCAAAACGGTTCATTCAAATCAATTAATAAATCTTTCTTGATTTATTTTAAATTTACGTTCTGAATCCGTAAATTCCTTTCACACTTTTAAAAATAACCAAATGTTTATTTTTTTTTTAAATTTCCCTTTCCTTTACAAATTCCCATTGTGAATTTAAACTTCTAAATATCCATGGATATATGATTTTTCAAATCGATTTTCAAATATTCATTTTCAGCACCGAATGAATTCTAAATTGGTTTCCAAATTTATTTCAAATACCAAATCAATTTCCAAAATTGATTTCTAAATTTATTTCAACATCAAATTTATTATCTTTTAAAACAAATTCCTTCTTTAAAATTTATTCAATTTTCTAAAATGAATTTACTATAAATTTTCTACTAAATTTCAAAAATCAAATTTTATTTATTTCTGGTATCCTACGATACCATAAATATATTTGGCTAAATTATAGCCTTCAACAGTTTCAATCACAAGTAGTCATACACAGATTATAAATGATCAATACACAATATTGAAATAAATTTAATTATTAAAGGAATCCAGTTTGATCCGTCCAACCTGTTTCCCTGCATCTAAAGACGTTAGCACAACAATTAAATACCCATTCCACTTTGAGGTGGAATATCGTGGTATATGGGATTTATATAATATCATCCGCTATTATGCGGCGCATAGGGTCTCATCCGCTATATAATGCGGGAAATCAATCACTCCAATATATATATACTACTATATATATAATATTATCCAGTGAATAAATTATTATAAATCAACCATCTAAGTACACAGTCAATCAATTTTAAATCTAGCTATTCAAAATTTAAATCAGAACAATATTTGATAAAGTGAGAAGATCTCACCTTTGCCCTTTTAATTTGCAATCCATTTCCATTTTGGCTTGATTCCATGATTTCTAGATCTTGTAACAAATATTATAGGATTTGTCATTAAATGAACTATTGAACGATTAATTCCCTTTTAATAGATTGAATTAACTAATTATTAAATTTAAACTAAATTTCCTTTTATAAATATTTTTAGTGACAAAGATACCTTAGATTCAATTAAACAAATAATTAAATTTTAAACTGTCTTTACAATTCAAAACATTTAAAACTGCTGCATACGTACATCTTATATATATATATATATTTCGTTTTTAAACATGATAAAAAAGTATAAAATCTTCTGCATGCATATAAATCTGTAATTAAATTTCACTGGAATATTTTTCTATTTTTTTAAACCTCACTGTAAAAAATTTCTTCATGCACATATATACTTATATTTTAAAACCAGACAGCAAGTTCCAGTTCACGTTTAAATTAAGTGTCGTCAAATTTAAAATATCTTTAAAAATTCAAATTACCTTACTGTAGAGATTTACGACCATTGAACGACCCAAATTCACGTGCACTCAACCCCATCGAAGTCGCCATCTTCACCATTTCGACTATGGCTTCGCTGTTATCGCCTGACACCACTCATACCAGTCACAACCACCCCCACTTCTTGTGAGCAGCCATCCACGATGCTCGAAATCGGCCCACGAACCATCGCCGATCCCCCCTTGCGTGCTAACGCACTCCGCCGCCGAGCCCTCCTCGTGCTCGACTGCTCTAACCTCCTCGCTTCATCGCTTCGCCGACCTCGCGCAAGACGAGCACGCGACCATCTTGCCTAATCGCTGAGCCACTTCGTCTTCAACACGCTGTTCGCTCACAAGCTCGCGATCCCCTCCCTCCTATTCTTTTTCTTTTTCGAGTTCGATCTCGATTTGAGATACAGAGGGAAGCGCGACCATTTTTGATTCTGATTTGATTTTGAGATTTAAACGAGGCTTCGGCCATAATTTGATTTTTATTTGATTTGATTCTGAACGAATCGCTCGATTTGGAAGAGGAGAGGGGATTGAAAAATTGAGAGCTCGGTTGTCTTTTTAAGGAGGATGGAGACGCGACTTTGAAAAGACGTTAGCGTGCAAAATTGCTTCTGCGTAACGGCTTTCTCAAAAATAAGATGGCTGAAATGAAAGAATGGTGGCTGATGGAAAAAAATCTCACTCCTGACTAAAATATCTAAATATATATATATTAATTAAATTCAAATCGTCACGATAAATGCAACTTACAATTCCGAATTCCTATGAAGGCGTGTCGCTTAGCGTTTATAATGTTAAACCCCTATTCCGAACACAATGGAAAAGGTTCCGAGTCCTAATTCGATCGTATGGAGAATATAGCTTTTTGACCCCAGCTATTAAATTATATTTCGATTTAATTTTCAATGCGTTTGCTTATCGTACGGCCAAACGACAAGTTCAAACATTACGAAAATTAAAATCCGATAATAATACAATATTACGGAACCAGTGGAACTGGTTTCGTTGAAATCCGAGACTGTACCTCGGAAGGCTATTTTTAAATATCGATTTAAACGATTTAAATTCAAAATTAAACAAAACATTTCCAAATTAAATTATGAAGCTTCCACTATCTTCAATATTATCAATATAAATTTTCTAAGCCTTAAAAAATATTTTAAACCAGCTTAAAACTGTAAATTCAAATTTTTATCCATCGTTAATAAATCAAATTCAATAATTTAATTGCCAAATTCATATTTATATTCGAAATTCAAGTCGAACTAACCTCCAAATATTTAAAATCAATTAAATATTTCATTTCAAATGTTAAAAATTTCCGGGTCGTCACATCCTTCCCTCCTTAAAAGAATTTCGTCCTGAAATCACAAGTTAAGAAGAACGATCCTTAACCCATTTGCTATCTTTCCAAAACTAAACGGTTTAATCAACTCACCAAACAAATCCTTTTTATTAGAGACCCATTATCATTTCAACTAACTTTCTAAAACCTTCCATATCTTCCAACAACATTATTTTCTTAACAATTCAAATTTAAATCTAAATTCAAATTTTAAACTTTCAAAAATTTTCTAACTCCCTAAATTTCTAGAAAATTTCGCCAGCGTCTCCTTTGCGCGGCTAGCTCGGCACGACTACTAAATGGCACCACAGGCCCCTAGATTTCGAAAGAAAACGAAAAGCCAAGCGGCTAGACAAGAAAATCACCAAATTTCATATAGAAATTTAAATACATACCTTTTCGAGAAATTCAATTTTATCTTCGAAAATCATATCCCAATTCCATTTCTTTTAATACACTCGTATATCCTGCTAGCCATAATATCCAATTACAACATTCAAATTTATTTTGCACATTCCTTTACAAAATTTTCAATATATACTTCTTATACCATTTTTACTTTACTATTGAAGTTATATATCCATTTTCATTCAATCTTACTCTTTCAATTTTATTTGAATTCGATTTACACTTTCAATTCTGTTTGGATTCCATTTAACTTCTAAACATTAAATTTTTATCAACTGTCTTTCATTCACAACTACACTATTTTAAATTAGTTTCATTTACTAATTCATTACAAATTACAATTCATTTTATCTCAAATCGTTTTTTTATATATTTCCACCTTTATTAACTTTAGTTCACTTCGAACTAATTTTACAACTTCATTTTATTTCACACAATTCAAATTGGTTTTCAATATTCAGTTTTCAATTCCAGATTTATTCTTTTGTTCATCCCCAAACACAATTTAATTCACTATTTTGGTTTATACCCACTTATATTTAAACTAGATTTCCAATTCCATATGAATTCAATTTACCTCAGACCATAATTAGTTCCACTTACTAATTTTATTTCAATACTTCTCTTTGTTTATCACAAATCAAATTCAATTCCAATTCCAGTTCTATTTACTTACAAATTCAAAATGAATTTCAACATTCAATTTCACTTTCATTTAATTGCAATGGTAAATTTATTTATTCATTCTCAACTTTATTTTCCACCTTATAAAATTTTATTCCATAACTATTTTTCATAAGATTCCAGGGTCTTTTCAACAATTCAAAACCATTCTTGAAATCAATTCAAATTATCCCTTTAACTTACTAAAACCAAATCCAGTTTGCAAACAACTTCCATTTAAAATAATTTGATAGCAATTCCTCTCCTGGAAACCCGAAAATGAACATCGATAATGCTGTTGTCATCACCGAAGTTATTTTCCAGCGACCTAAAAGAGTTTAGAGCTTTCATCCCTTCAAAATACTTTTCCAAAACCTTTGAAAATCATCTTCAAACTCAATGGAATTTAATTTCCATAATTTCCAATTTCAAATCTTTTCAATCCACTTTCAAATATTTCTCTGGAATCTATTTCAAATTATAAATTACATTTACATTTACAATTTATATTTGCAAATCCCATTTGTATATGGATTTTATTTTCTTAGCTTTTGGTTATGTTTTCAATTTCTATTCAATAACCAATGACAATAATTTAACATTACCACTTCCTAACATCCAAGCAACCATACACTACTATAATAATTTACAGAAAATTTATTCCTTTATCTACGAAGATAATTTGGGTAAAATTATATCATTTCCCCTATTTTAAAACAATATCGTGTCGATTTATCTTGTTTAAGAGTTTTGAAACCCCTATCGATAAAGTTAGCTAGAATGCACCGACCAGAATTTATAAACAATTAACCGATAAGTCAACACAATACAAAACAATTTTATATTCACCAAAAAATACGCGCTCATATCTATTATTACACTCAAACTCTTTCTAGAGTACTACTGACTCTATCTCTAATGAGTAACACCCAACAGAGCCAAGGTTGTCGCTTAACCAAATGCTTTGATACCACTCTGTAACGGTCTAGGCTTTTCAATCATCGACAACGACCACTCTCGACTGGTAGGCTTTTCAACCATCCCAGCCCCGCCGTGGCATACAATGGTACCCTGCCCTTGCTTGTACGGCCAGCCTTTCGACAGTCACGCCTTACGGCTAACCAACCCCTTAAAGAGGACATGTAGGGGTAAGAGTCTCTTGCTCGCCACCAAACAAAAAGCGAGAACCCTCCATCACGTTTCACAAAGATAAGCAAGGTCAGTCGTGGAACTGGTGTGAGATCTTAAAAACAGTTATTTCCACAAAGAAAGGAAAAGAAATCCGCTATGCTTTTTGGAAAATGATACTACCATAAGGCCTCCCGCCACAGACACAATGCAAACGTTGAATTGGAGGAGATTTCTCCTTATGATAGTTAAACTTGCTTAATACGTAAAATCTTTTCGATATTATCATTAGTGCATAGTGCAGAAAACATTTCGAAAGTATAATATTAATCTTAGCCAGCATACAACCATTATTGTATGCCTACTATAGCTACCATGTTCAATAGCAGGTTACCGCCACATTCCATGGCAGGTTATACAACTAAAACCGTACATGGCACCTATTGTTTCTTTGGATTTCCAACAAATGGTCAGGCTAAGGAACTTCCTACTGCCACATGGGCACGCCTCGGGATGGACGCCCCGAGAACCTACCCGGATCTCTACCAACACAAGCCCGGGTTACCTCTGTAACTAGGTAACTACTACTCGAGTATGTCATCCCCCGGTCGTTTGCGACCTTTATCCGAGGATCCTCAATCACAAAGCAACAACCACAAAGTGTAATATATTTGCAGCAACCATATGGGTTAAATATCCGGGGTCCATACCATGATACCACCCTTTTCCAGAAGGAAATGACATACCCTAAAGGGCGTGACCCTTATAACCTTGCCGCGTCTTTCTTGTTTTGACCATTTTCGAGGTGTGAGGTCCGACGAAGTCTCGTCCATAAAGCTACACTTTTCACAAAGTCATGCTTCGATCAACAAATGATATACAGCACTTCGTATGCCAAATTACCAGTTTGGGAATATATCACTAGTAACCATCAACTACAAAACCTCTGAGCTCGTACGTCACAGAGAAGGGTGTTAAGCTAGGAGAATAAATTCTCCGCCACCAACAGAAATGTATTTGATAGAAACCAGCTTTACATCTCAAAGTGTAATGTCAGACACACATCCATACAAGTCCGTTCCGGGATCGAACGGAACCGAAGGCACTTCAAAAGAAGCCCTTGCAAATTCGGGTATTCACTAATCGCTTCCGGAATCCCCATCACAAAGTGCGATAAAATCTCTATACCGGAGCAACCCGGTGCAGAGATATTCGACATGTAATCCTTTTCGTTTTCAAAAATACCCAGTCTTCAACACCATCTTCAAATGCAATCCCATTTCGTCATATCATTATTCGGAATGGGCTTTATGACACAAAGTCCTCGACCGGCTAATCCAAATAATGAGCGATTATTTTTAAAATAAGTTTTCAATCAGATTTCAAAAAAATCACAACAAATTTCCATTTTAATCTTTTAAACAAAAGATTCATCACAATCACAAAGATTCGATGTGGTTTTCAAATATTCGTTTGGAATCCGACACCCGGTCGCATCGAAATTCAAATGCCATTAAAAAGGCCGATATTAATAGTCGGTTATTTAACTATCAATCATCACTCACAACAATTGCTAAATTTCAAATAAATTTTTCCCAATTATTATTTTCAAAATATCTTCGCAAGATATAATTTTAACAAATTTCAAATCAATTTCCACATTTCAATCCATTGAAAAAAAATTCAAATCATTTCCCTTACGCGGAATATATTTCCAAATATTTATTCATTTTCACTGGAAATCTGCCGAGTTAAAATAATTCAAATTACTTATCCAAAATATTCTTAGAACCTTTAAAATAAAACCATCTTAAATACTTACTTAAAATATTGGTAATGAAAACATTATACTAATTATCGCATATAAGATTTTAAGTCCCAACTAATTTTAAAATAAAATTAGTAGATAAGGTATAACTATTTAAATAATCGTTTCCTAAAACAAATATCAATTTTAATCTTTAAACTATCCCTTCTATAAGTAATTAAATAAATCCATACTTTAAAGATTTGAAACCAGTTAAGAAAATAATTTATCCAAAGTATCCTTTGTAAAACCATCCTTAGAAATTTTCAGTTTATATTATAGGCTACTTCGAAATCATACTCAGCTTTCTAGGGAAAATACATTTTCCATTTCAAAACGGTTCATTCAAATCAATTAATAAATCTTTCTTGATTTATTTTAAATTTACGTTCTGAATCCGTAAATTCCTTTCACACTTTTAAAAATAACCAAATGTTTATTTTTAAAACAAATTTCCCTTTCCTTTACAAATTCCCATTGTGAATTTAAACTTCTAAATATCCATGGATATATGATTTTTAAAATCGATTTCCAAATATACATTTTCAGCACCGAATTAAATTCTAAATTGATTTCCAAATTTATTTTCAAATACCAAATCAATTTCCAAAATTTATTTCTAAATTTATTTCAACAACAAATTTATTATCTTTTAAAACAAATTCCTTCTTTTAAATTTATTCAATTTTCTAAAATGAATTTACTATAAATTTTCTACTAAATTTCGAAAATCAAATTTTATTTATTTCTGGTATCCTACGATACCAAAAATATATTTGACTAAATTATAGCCTTCAACGGTTTCAATCACAAATAGTCACACATAGATTATAAATGATCCACACACAATATTGAAATAAATTTAATTATTTGAGGAATCCAGTTGGACCCCTCCAACCTGTTTCCCTGCATCCACAGACGTTAGCACAATAATTAAATACACATTCCACTTCGAGGTGGAATATCGCGGTATATGGGTTTTATATAATATCATCCGCTAATATGCGGCGCATAGGGTCTCATCTGCTATATAATGCGGAAAATCAATCACTCCAATATATATATACTACTACATATATAATATCATCCAGTGAACAAATTATTATAAATCAATCATCCAAGCACACAGTCAATCAATTTTAAATATAACTATTCAAAATATAAATCAGAACAATGTTTGATTGAGTGAGAAGTTCTCACCTTTTCCCTTTTAATTTGCAATCTATTTCCATTTTGGCTTGATTCCATGATTTATAGACCTTGTAACAAATATTATAGGATTTATTATTAATTGAAATATTGTACAATTAATTCCCTTTGAATAGATTGAATTAACTAATTATTAAATTTAAACTAAATTTCCTTTTATAAATTATTCTTAGTGACAAAGATACCTTAGATTCAATTAAATAAATTAAATTTTAAACTGTCTTTACAATTCAAAACATTTAAAACTGCTGCATACGTAAATCTTATATATATATATATATATATATATTTCATTTTTAAACATGATAAAAAAGGTATAAAATCTTCTGCATGCATATAAATCTGTAATTAAATCTCACTGGAATATTTTTTTATTATTTTAAACCTCACTGTAAAAAATTTCTACATGCACATATATACTTATATTTTAAAACCAGAAAGTAAGTTCCAGTTCACGTTTAAGTTAAGTGTCGTCAAATTAAAAATATCTTTAAAAATTCAAATTAGCTTACTGTAGAAATTTGCGACCATCGAACGACCTAAGTTCACGTGCGCTCAACCCCGTCGAAGTCGCCATCTCCACCATTTCGACCATGGCCTCGCTGTTATCGCCTGACACCACTCATACCAGTCACGACCACCCCCGCTTCTCACGTGCCGCCATCCACGATGCTCGAAATCGACCCACGATGCTCGAAATTGACCCACGAACCATCGTCGATCCCCCCTCGCGTGCTAACGCACTCCGCTGCCAAGCCCTCCTCGTGCTCGACTGCTCTAACCTCCTCACTTCATCACTTCGCCGACCTCGTGCAAGACGAGAACGCGACCATCTTTCCTAATCGCTGAGCCACTTCGTCTTCAACATGCTATTTGCTCACAAGCTCGCGATGCCTGGATTCGCGATCCCCTCCCTCTCTTTCTTTTTCTTTTTCGATCTCGATCTCGATTTGAGATACAGAGGGAAGCGCGGCCATTTTTGATTTCGATTTGATTTTGAGATTTAAACGAGGCTTCGGCCATAATTTGATTTATATTTGATTTGATTCTGAATGAAAAATAATTCGCTCGATTTGGAAGAGGAGAGGGGATTGAAAAATTGAGAGCTCGGTTGCATTTTTAAGGAGGATGGAGACGCGACTTTGAAAAGACGTTAGCATGAAAAATTGCTTCTGCGTATCGGCTTGCTAAAAAATAAGGTGGCTGAAATGAAAGAATGGTGGCTGATGGAAAGAAATCTCACTGCTGACTAAAATATCTAAATATATATACTAAATAAATTCAAATCGTCTCGATAAATGCAGCTTACAATTTCGAATTCCTATCGAGGCATGCCGCTTGGCGTTTATAATGTTAAACCCCTATTCCGAACACAATGGAAATGGTTCCAAGTCCTAATTCGATCGTATGGAGAAGATAGCTTTTTAAATCCAGCTATTAAATTAAATTTCGATTTAATTTTCAACGCGTTTGCTTATCGTACGGCCAAATAACAACTTCAAACATTACGAAAATTGAAATCCAATAATAATACAGTATTACGGATCCAATGGTATTGGTTTCGTTGAAATCCGAGACTGTGCATCGGAAGGCTATTTTTAAATATCGATTTAAACGATATAAATTCAAAATTAAACAAAACATTTCCAAATTAAATTCTGAAGCTTCCATTATCTTCAGTATTATCAATATAAATTTTATAAGCCTTAAAAAGTATTTTAAACCAGCTTAAAACTGAAGATTCAAATTTTTATCCATCATTAATAAATCAAATTCAATAATTTAATTGCCAAATTCATATTTATATTCGAAATTCAAGTCAAGCTAACCTCTAAATATTTAAAATCAATTAAATATTTCATTTCAAATGTTAAAAAATTTCGGGTCGTCACATTGGTGGTGGAGAAGGCAACTTCTCTTAGCTTAACACCCTTCTCTAAGACATACGAGTTCACAGGTTTTATGCTTGTGGAAGTCAAATAGTGATCAAAGGAATGACAATGTGGTATTCAAAGTGGAACCTGTTATGATCAAAGCATGGTTTTATATGAAAAGTGTGGCTTTGAAGAAATTGAGCGTAGCCTCGTGAGCCTTACACCCCAGTTATGATGGGATTCTATGTGGTCAGATGTATGCTCGCATTTCGAATAGTAGTGATTTGGGTTATCAGATGTTCTGAGCCCTAGGTACTAGATACGTCTGGGCCTCATGGTAAGGATTTGCGAAGTTTGAGTCCTTGGATGTTATTTGCAGATTGTATTCCCTTTTAGCCATTTTTGTTATTGTATAACAGCGTCTAAGTCTTGGACGTAAGCCATGGATACAGATTGATCATTCCACTTTCTTATCATGTTGGAAATCCGATCCTAATACGAGCTTTACGGTTTTGATTGTAGTGCCAAAATAACTGTAATGACTTGCAAACATTGCAGCTACCCCTTTTGGTATCATATATTCCATTCAGTATATTCCGTTGACCCAGTTCGGATATATTGCCTTAGACTTAGTCCGCATATTGATACCTTATTTGAATAAGTTTATTTGAAAAGTGTTTTTAAAGGAATGTCATTAAAAATAATATCAAGTATATTTTGATATAAAAGTGTTTTGGTTATCATAAGGTAAAAAACACGTCTGTATTTACGTGTGGGCGTGGTCTTATGAGATACCCTTCTTTTCAAAGGTTTTGATAACATCGTCATGATCTATGCATTTAAAATTTCGAGCATCTCACACTAGTTTATTAAGCCTGATCCGGTATTTTTAATACTCGGGTCAGACCCGAGTAGTTTCAGGTTTGGTTGAAGAAGGCTGGTGTTTCCAGAGGAGAGCTGGAGATCTTCATCATCGTATGGGCATGTTCTATTATCTGCTTTGCTTAGTGCGGTTCGTACAAGATACTGGGTTCTCGCTTCTTGTTAGGTAGCGAACGGATGACTCTTACTCCTACATGTCCCTGATATCGAATATCAAATGGTTGGTTTATCAGTTAGGCTTACAGTTAAGAGGCTAGCCTTGAAAGAAAAGCATGAGGTATCAGTGTAAGCTATGGTGGAAAGTGGCCGCCGTCGATGGTTGAAAAGTCAAGATCTTTACATATTTTTTTCGATGATTGGTACGAAGGAACCGAGATCGGATTTGGTTGATTATGTTCAGCATGATAGGCGGTTCTCGCTTTGTGAACAATGATGAAGCTTGGACTCTTACCCTTACATGTCCCTAGTATGAAAAGGTTGGTTGATAGTCGAGAGGCTTGCTGTAAAAGCAGATTCGAGGTACTACATGTAGTCACATACATGTTGAAAAGCAGGAGTGCCCCTGTGTTGAAAAGCAAAAGGGTAGCGGGATGGCTGAAAAGCCTACAGGGGCGGGTCCGAAAACCCGTTCGTTACATTTGGAATCAGAACTGAAGGTTGAGCGAGAACCTTGGCTTTGGTGGGGTGAAGCCTCATCAGAGATAGGGTTAGTAATACCCTAGGATGGGTGACTCAATAGAGATAGGGCTAGAACACCATAGAGTGAGTTTGAGTTTATTATATATGAGTGCATGTTTGTTAGTGACTAATAAATTGTTTTGTATTGATTTATCCGTTGAGTGATTTGTGGATTGATCGATGCGCCTGATCACGGTTATCGATGTGGGTTCCTAAACATTTAAACAAGGCGAACCAACATAATGATTTTGAGAAAATTGGTAAATGAAATAATTTTACCTAGGATTATATGTTAAATATGAAGTATACATTTTGAAAAGTTGTACAGTTAGAAATCAGGATTAGTGAAATTTAACTATGAACATCTTGTGATTAGAATTTCACAGTTTGACTATAAGTTGTTTCATAAAGATAATCAATAATTAAGAAATCTGATAAGGTAATTAAGATCTTTAATACTTATTCCAAAATAATAAATTAAGAATGATAATGTTAAGTTATTGTCATAAATTGATCAATTGTTTGATTTAAAAGTTTAAGTACAAATACCTTGTGAATTAAGTTTAACGATTTGACCATAAGGTGTTTGATAATAAGATTTGTTTAAGGAATGAACATATAAGATAAAAATGTAATAAAAAAGGATTGTGTAAAAAAAGATAAATATAAAAGAAATGAGAATTTGAATTTGAGTAAAAGAATTGTGGTAATTTAAATGAAGTTAATTAATATAAGATAAATTTATAAAATGAATTTATAAAATAGGTTTTATAAAGTAATCTCTAAAGGATTTTGAAAGTGGCATTATTTCAAATAAAAAGACGTTTTTTATGATAACTAATTCCATTGGCTCGAAAATAAACTAAAAATGGGCAAGTGATGTATTCGGATGGTAAGCACTTCTCTTAAGTATTACTCTTCTTGTTAAGAGGATATATGATAATACCCAGTTCCTTGGATTGTTTTAGAGTTACTCGAGCTATATAATTTTCTTAAGTTAAAGAAATAATGTGAATCATTGATTAATAATCTTTAAAAGTGTTTGAACCAAAGATAAATTTGGAATCGCTAATTGATAAGATAAAGCGGGATTCTCGATGATTTTGGACGGTTGAAAATTTCCGAATCATACCTAATACAGAGCTAAGAAATTTATGGAAAGTTTTGGTAAAAGATTGTGAAATATTTTGAGTAAATGAAATTGGATAAGCATAATTTATGAATGTGATTTATAAATAAAAGGATATAAGAATACAGAATTTAATATCGGTAATTTCAAATTTGTTTTCAAAGCTAGAAAAATAATAATAACAACAATTATTTAAAAAGGTAATTATTACTTCGAAAATGTTTTATTAATGAATTCTAGCATTAACTAAGAATTTGGACTTAAGTCTTTAAAAGTGATTGATTTGCATAGGTTATAAGATGAAATAAACTCAAGTAATAGTTTTCCAAAATAATTCATAAACAGTATTAGTATTAAATAAAATATACTAAAAAATATGAATGTGAAAAATAAAGTATGTGAATAAAGAGAAGTTGATAAACTGAGAAAAAATCAATAGGGATAAATACATAATTGATACATAAATCATTTCGTCACACAAATCTTGATCTAATATCCGAGTACGGAACTTTGAGATTTTTACACCGATCCAAAAATGGATTTATCACTCGATTCTTGACGACGAACATTGATGAGGTTTTGTGGTTAGGTAATTTAGTTTTCAATCATAGTTGAGCATAATGCAAGGAAAGCAAAGTTTCCGATCTAGAAACCTGATCAGAGTCCGCACTAGAGGATTGAGGGTCGATACTAGTTCGAAAGTAAAGTTGTGTATTCGAGTAGGAGACTGAATAAGATATTTCATACGGAAGATCTGTGTATATTACATAGAATTAAGTTTAAAGAAAAATGTTGGGCAAACTTTTATTTTGGGTAATTTTTAGGACGGAATTCTTTTTAGTAGGGGAGAATGTAACGATCCGAAATTTGACCGCTTCAAAATATACTATTTAAAGTGATTTTTTTAAATATAAAATAAGTAAGGTTATATGATTCAAATAATATTAGATATAATTTGGAAAGAAAAGTATACACAAAAATAGTAACATTTACCTATATCTACAAAAGTGACAAAATGCTAATTTTAGAATAAGTTTCAATGGTTAAATAAATTATTTCAATTTATTTATGAGTGTTTATACTTTTAAATAACATTATACAATTTTTTTAAATTTAGTTTACATAAATAAATAGTTTAACTAAAACATCAAAATGTGACCGTAAAACATTTTGTCCAAAATCAAAGTTTTGTCGATTTAAAGTTATCACAACGTCGTCGCACCTTTATTTTATTATATAGGAACATATATTCAAATAGTATAAGTATTAATTAATTCACTAATCAATTTTACTTTTACTAAACATACTTAAAAATTTCTAGAATATAATTAAGAAAAAGTAAGCACAAAATGACAAACATGTTATTTCAAAGCAAAAAGTAAACATCAAATCAAACCAAACATAATTATTATGTTTTTTACTTAATACTTAAGTGAAAATGGCATAAAGTATTGATTTGAAATGTGATGTTAAGTGTCGAAAAAAATAAGGTTGCTTAAAAAGTAAGTAAAGGGTATTTTGGCCTTTTTACAAAATATTATTTTAATCCAAAACTTTTTCTATAAATAAGCATCCACTTTCTCACTTTTTTACACTTCTTCTTCTTCCTTTTTCCAGCTTTTCTTCTACTCTCTAATGGCTTCTTTTCTTCTCTTTCCTTACTATGTTTTCTTAAAATCATATCAAATCAACTTCAAACACCATCAATCTTTGCTAAAGACCTTAGAATACCATTAAAACATGGTTTAGCATTAAGAAGTAAACAAGTGATGGTGAAAGAGGTTGAATATGGCAAGACCAAACTATTTGGAAGGAGGAAAACAAGTCGTGAAACTCCAGAGCAAGAAAAAGAGAAGGAGGTGCTTCCAAAATCAAAAGGAAAGTCTAAGAAAAAGTTTGATAGAGTGGAACTAATTGTGAGAACTCATATTTTAAAGCTACTAATTTCTAAAAATATTTCAAGTTAATTATATGTAAAGTTTGTTATATGTTGGATGATAACTTCGTTGATATTTTGGTTGATTATATGTTTGTGATATGGATGATAACTTGGTTTGATAAATGATAAGAGAAATGGTTAGTAAGTATAGTTAATTCAATGGAAATTAAATCCATATAAATGTATGTATTTAAATTATTTAGCCTCTTAATGATTTCAAAATATCTAAAAAGATTGGAAATGATATTATAATAAAATGATATTATAATACGAAATGAAATGAAAAATGAGTTTGAAATGAAGAAAATATTATTTTTAATAAGTTAAAATATTTTAAATATTGTTTAAAACAAACTTGATGTGTTTCGGACAAGCTCTGAAGCAATTCACAAAATTAATCAAAATCGAGCCCATCGCGTAGCGGTAGTTCGTAAATTTTGACCCGTAACTTCAAATTAACATATAAGTCAGATTTCTTCAAGATAAAAATTCTTTGGTCCACAATGAAAATATTTTTCCAATGAAGAAATAAAATCTAGGTTTCATTAAGTAGATTTGAAATATGTCCAAAACAATTTTCTAAAAACATTGCAGTTTTGTAGTTCGGAATCCAAAAAGAGATTTCTTTATAAATGATATTTTTAAATGATTAAAATATGAAATAAATCTGATAAATCTATTGAAATGGTTTAAAAGAGATTTGAAATGGAAAATATGAATTTAAAATATTAAAAAGTTGTTTAAATCAAATAAGCTTATAAGCACTTTCCACAGCACTTTCTCCTTCCGTTGCAATGACTTTATAAAATAAGGTTTAAACTTAACGATTTTTGCTAGAATCAATTATGAATGTTTTTGAAAGAGGGAAATTAAGAGGTTAAAAGATAATTTGGAATCTTATAATCAATTCCAAAGTAAAGCTAATAACTAAGTATGCGGAAGCGACTAGTATATTTGTCCCGCCTGTGAAATCTAGAAAGGTAAAACAAGGTTTTAACTAAGATTATGAATGGAGCATCCAGTGCCCTGAACTTACCTGGCCTATATTTTTTCTCCTGAGACAAGGGGTGGAACAGATCGAAAGGAATGCCTGAATGCTGTAAAAGATCATATGTAAGTTTTTCCAAAATAAAAGAAAAGAAACAAATTCTTAGAATATTAATTAACCACTTGACATATTTTATTCGACGATTAGTATGAAGGAACCAGGATCAGATTTGGGTAATTCCTATCTGAAGAACTGGGATCTGATTTTGGTGATTCCTATTCGAAAATCACTTCAAACTAATTTTCGAAACCCCATATGAACTTAACATCTTTTTATCGGTGATTAGCATGAAAAAACCAAGATCGGATTTGGGTGATACCTATCCGAAAAAACTGGGATCAGATTTGGGTGATTCCTATCCGAAAATCTCTTTAAACTAATTTTCGAAATAAATTATAATGAAGACAATGATCATTGATGACAAAGATCTTCACGACGTAGGATTACTTGCCATTAGTCCCTGGAGGTGAAATTTACCATATCTAAGGCGGTAGTAGTACTCTGTTTTGAAACTCTTCGATTTGCAAGAATATGATTTGAAGTTAAGAAAGAAACCTTTGATTAAGATTTAATGAATTACTTGGGAATATTTTCCCTAGGTTAAAAGTTTTAACTTGAATATAAGAAAACTTTGATTAAGATTTAATGAATGATTTGGGAATATTTTCCCTGAGTTAAAAGTTATAACTTGAATATAAGAAATCTTTGATTAAGATTTAATGAATGATTTGGGAATATTTTCCCTAAGTTAAAAGTTATAACTTGAATATAAGAAATCTTTGATTAAAATTTAATGAATGATTTGGAAAGGTATTCCTAATTAAAAGAGAAAATGATTGGAATTACTCTAAGATCTAAATTGGTTTAATAAACTGAATGATTTGATAAACGAGTCTTAATGATTTTATGTACACTTGAAATTAAAATGGAATAAATTCAAAAGAATATATCTAAGAAAGATATTTGATTTAAATAAAAGATGAAGTAATTGATTGATGATTAATATCCACATATGAATAACATCTTTTTATCAATAATTGGCTTTGAAGGAACCAGAGTCAGATTTGGGTCATTCCTATCCAAAAACCACTTCGAACCAGTGTATACGTTCGAAAGTGAAGACATATTGAAGATGATGATTATTGAAGACCGAGGATCTTCATAGCATGAGGACTGCTTGTTGACATGCTCTGGATCACTATTATTATAGAGTTATTTATAGCAGTGGTCTCCTCGTTGTGGAGATTTTTTTTTGAATTGCAAGGGCTTCTCGCCTAGTAATGGCCGAGGAAAGTGCCTTCAGTTTCTTTCAGTCCTGTAACGAACTTGCATGAACGAATGTCTGACATTGCATTTCTGAGACACAAAGTTTTACTTTTACAAATGTACATTTGCTAGGTGGCGGAGAAGGCAACTTCTCTTAGCTTAAAACCCTTTTCTGAGAATACGAGCTCAGAGGTTGTATGCTCGTGGGAGTTAAATAGTGATCAAAGGAATGGCAGTGTGGCATTTAAAGTAAAACCTGTTATGATCAAAGCGTGATTTTGTATGAAAAGTGTGGCTTTAAAGAAATTGAGCGTAGCCTCTCGAGCCTCACACCGCGGTTATGATCGAACTCTATTTTGTCGGATGTATTCTTGCATTTCGAAGAGTAGTGATTTTGGTTATCAGATGTTCTGAGCCCTAGTTACCAGATACGTCTAGGCCTCATGGAAGGGATGCACGAAGTCCGAGTCCTTGGATGTTATTCGCATATTGTATTCCCTTTTAGCCATTTGTGTTGTTATATAACGGCGTCTGAGTCTTGGATGGAAGCCGTGGATTGATCTTTCCACTAGTTTCCTATCATGTTGAAAATACAGTCCCAATACGAGCTTTACGGTTTTGATTGCAGTTTGAAAATAACTGTAGTGACTTGCAAACATTTCAGCTACCCGTTTTGGTATCATATATTCAGTTCGGTATATTCAGTTGACCCAGTCCGTATATATTGCCTTAGACTTAGTCCACGTATTGATAATTATTTGAATAAGTTTATTTGAATAGTGTTTTTAAAGGAATGTCATTAAAAATAATATCAAGTATATTTTGGTATAAAAGTGTTTTGGTTCTCATAAGGTAAAAAACCTGTCTGTATTTATGTGTGGGCGTGGTCTTATGAGATACCCTTCTTTTCAAAGGTTTTGATAACATCGTCATGATCTATGCATTTAAAATTTCGAGTATCTCACACTGGTTTATCAAGCCTGATCTGGGAATTTTTAATACTCGGGTTAGATCCGAATAGTTTTAGGTTTAGTTGAAGACGGTTGGAATTTCCAGAGGAGAGCTAGAGATCTTCATCATCGTATGGACATATTCTATTATCCGCTGCATCTATTGCATTTGTTTTATTTTTTTCAGCATTCGTAAGGATATGGGTTTATAACTGTTCAGGCTGAATCTAGGTTAGACTCTGATATTATACTTTAAAATTTTCTGCTATAAAGATTATTATTGAAATAATATATGTTATTCCATTCATGTGAGATTTTTTTCTGTCTTTATTTTCTATTAAGGGGTTGGACATTTTTTAGACTTGAATTCAGGGTGATAGTCGATTTGATTGACTAATCTAGTAGCTCTCTGGTATGACAATCCACATTTTGAAAGGTTTTAATCGACAATATCCACAAATGTCTGACTTAAACAATCCAGAACATAGATAACCAATGGAGTTAATTAAGAAAAATAAGGAAGAAGAAGAAAACAAACATAGAACCTCGTAGCGGAACGATAAAGTATAATGATCAAATAAACAGTTCATGAAGTTGTTTACTGTATATTTGATTATAATTTATACAACATTTATCATAGTTTTACGTATAAAACAGAACAAAATATAATGCAACAGAACAAAATATAATGCAGCAGAACAACATGATGCTAGGAATAATATTAGTAATAATAATATACCAAATCTTCGTCTTCGTCTTCGTCTTCCAGAGAATAATCTTCAATAGGCTGCAAACTCAGGGCTGACCCAAGCGTAATGAAAAGACAAAACTTTGAGTCAGGACTAAAATATCCATATGTAAGTCATATCAATATCGCATATAACATAGGTGTAATAACGTCAAAGATATTTACGGAATTTCACATCTCCTATCTAGTGTATAACATGCTTGCAATAACTCAAGAGATGTTACAGGATTTTCCATCTCTTAAGGATCCGTCAAAATATTTACATGTAGTAGAATATGCTACATATATAATGTCTAATCAGTTTAATAAATATTTTTCTTAGTGTTAAGACTTTACGTTGACCCCCCTAACACGTTTTAAAGCATTGTCATACAGTTTGCATATAAAGCATCGGTAAACCGTCAGTGGATAGGGATGCCCCATGATACGACAACACTAAACTAAAATCGTATGGGTCTTGTATAGGAATAAAAGTATGATAAGGCACGTGAGGCAATGTCCAAGGTATGATGCTACCAATTCGAGTCGTAGGGCTGGTGGTAACGCATCATAGCCATGACCGCCAACTGCGTCCAACAATCCCATTTCGAGTCAAAGGGAGGCTATCCCATAATCAAGGTGCACCAATCGAAATCAACAACAAGAGTAATAATATGGACCAAGTCCAAGAAAAATTGAAGAATGGATGTCCGCTCGAGGTAATTAGCCCACTTGGCCCTGTCAAGCCGTACTGTTTTAGTCATTTCAAATTGGCACAAGTGCCGGGGTGTATCCATCATCATTCTCTTTCTTCAAATCCAGAAACGACGCCAAATCAAACCACTTCGTTCTGGACCATCACTCCGTGTACACAGTTGTTAAAGTGGTTCAAATATTGACAAAGAGTATGCCAATAAGAGACCCCGGTCTCTTTAACAACCAAACGTTGTTTTCCGCACTGGTTGGTTCTTTGACATTTCGAAAACAGTTCGTAGTAAATACCAAAATATCATATTCGCTTTAAAAATTTAATCCATTTCGAAATCATCATATTCGCTTCAAAAATCATATCCATTTCGAAATCATCATATTCACTTCACAAATCATATCCATTTCGAAATTATCGTATTCGCTTCACAACTCAAATTTTACTTCAAAATGCCAATTCAGTTTGATACATCGATTTCACTTCAAAATTTTGATTCGAATTACGGTTTAGGTTATAACTTCACTTTCACCTGAATCACATTTAAATCCATGATTTAAATATAACATTCCTACTCTGATAAGTTTGAAATTTTTTTAAAAATAGTTTAAATAGTTAAAAATAGTTTAGTAGAAAATAGTTTGGGCATTGAGATGGTTTATATAGTAAATAGCTTGGAAAATCAAATTAATTTGAATACTTATAAATATAGATTTTAAATAGTTTATAGTAAAATATGTTATTTGAAAATAGTTTCAAAGTCAAGCCGATTCAATTCCAAATTTTCCAATCCAAATCACTTTCAATTTCCATTTCCATTTACATCAATTCAATTCTGATCTCAATTCGAATTAAATTCGATCCCTATTTTAATTCCAATCGATTTCATTCAAAATTAATCCAATTTCAATATCCCAATTTGAATTAATTTCTAGTCAATTCTCAATTTCAACCATTTCGATTTATATAAGTTCAAATTTGATTTCAGAATATCCATTTGAATTACCAAATTCAAATTAAACTTCAATTTTGGAATTTAGATTCAAATCTAAAAATAAATTCCATTCTCGTGTCTAAATTTATTTATCAAATTATATTACTTTTACATAGTAATAATTCAAAGTTCGAATGAAAGTTCAAATCTTTTTGAAACAAATCAATTTTCGGAATTCAAATCATGTTTCAATTTTAACTTCAAAATCTCAAATTTCATTTTTTTTAAATTTCGTTTTACAAATTCTGATTTCAACATTCTGCGCTCAATGTCAAAAATAATTCCATTTTCATAAATTCGATTTTAACTTCATTAAATCAAACTCATTTAAATAATCTCAAATCAAATTTTTTATAATCATTAATTTAACCAACTCGGTGTCCGTATATAATTTTCTATCCTATGGCCAAGTGAATCAATTATTTTTATTTTTATTTCAGGGATGGATTTATATCATTACAATCCAAATAAATGTCATAGGTATATATCATTTCAACCTATTTCTTAATTTATTCGAAATAATTCAATTTATAGTTTTATATGCTATATATAATATACATGATGATATAGGATATATCAAAATAAATAAACGTTCAAATCATCCAAAATATCGATCAATAGCATCTCGCAATTAATAATCCAAACAGTCAATATAATTCACAACAATTTTATAGTTATTAATATCGGGTATTTTACTAGCAATTAAATTCAAATTTCAAATTTAACTGTCAATTTTAATTTTTAACAGTTAATTCAAATGGCAATTTCATTTTCAAATAATATTCAATAAAATTAGCCAACTTCATGATTCAAATTTTAACGAACATAAAAATATTACAATACATCGTAAGCGTTAAAAACACTCACCTTCATTTGAATCTGAAAATTTGAATGAAGCGAACAACAACAATTTTAACTCCATGATGTAGAAGAGCCGATATGATTCCAGTTCAATTCATTTCATCCAAAACGAGCCTCGTACGAAAAAGATATGCTATAACCAAAATAATGGTAATTATAAAATAATTTTAACACAATTAAGTAATTAACAACTAATACACTACCTAATCTTCTTCATCCATTGCTCATAGGCATCCACGCCTACCTCTGCTCGACCGCGACTCTTTCTCCTTTTTTTTTCTTTTCACAATCGACAATCAAAGTTCGCCTAGACCTCCCTGCCGTCGGTGCCTGCCAACGCCGCCTTGATCCCTTGACTCGCTGCCTCATGCTGCGTACAATTAACGCAACTACCCTGAATCCCCAAAACCGATTGAACAAAAATCGTGAAGTGTAACTACCCGTATTTTTAACTAGTTAAATTTTTAAAATTAAGATGATTATTGAATAAAAATGGTTAAAAATTATTTTTTAATGATTTGTTAATATTAATTTATTGGATAATTAAATTTGTTTAAATTTAATATAGGAGTTTATTGAATAATTGAATTATGGATTTAATATAATTAAAACGGTATATAAAATTGATAGGTTGTTAACATTTAAAATTAGAGTTAAATGTAAATAATTTAATTTAAATTTGGAATTTTATATTTTAATTAACGAGTTAAAATAGCCATTTTGGCCACTATCTCGAATTTTGAGGAAATTAGTTTCATCGGATCCGTAATAGTGAATTATTGTGGGATTTCAATTTTCATTGCAATCGGACTTGTCGTTTGGCCGTGTGAGTTTGAAACGCGTAAAAATTAAATTAGAAATTAAATTAAAATAATCAACTTTGAAAAGCTATCTTCCCATACGATCGAATTAAGACTCGAGACTAGTTTCATTACGTTTGGAATAAGAGTAAAACATTACAAACGCCAAGCGGTACGTCTCGTTTGGAGCATGAGAAATCTTGGACGTTAAACGTCAAATATTTTCAGATCAATTAATTAATAATATAAATATCTATATTCAAACCCATGTTCGTTATCCTCGCCGTATATCACTCCTCTCCCCTTTATTTACAAAACTCAGAATGAATGGAAAAAAAAAGAAACGAAACCGCAAATCAAAATCAGAAACATAAAAAAAATGGAGGAGGATGATCGAGCGAGCGGCGATGACTGCTCGAACAGGGAGGCGACGTTCAGTTTTAGCGCGGAGGGCGATGGCGCGATTCGAACTAGGCTTTAGGGCATTGAGGCGCGCGATGACTGGTGGGCGGCGACTTTGCACGCACGCTCGTACTTATGGATACTGGCAGTGACGTTTAAAATTGAGAGCCGGGAGGCGTATCGTGGACGAGCTCGCAGTCGATTTGGTACTAGGGTTTCGAGCGAAGGGTTTTGGCGATTCTTCGATCGCCTGGGGTTGCGTATGCGTGGACGGTGTCGAGATGTTTTGGTTTCTCGCATACGTGGTTTTACCGATCTGGAACGAAGGGCTGAAGAGGAAGGGTAAAGCATTTGTTTTATTTTATTTATTTTTTTAATTAAAATTTAATTATATCGATATATACAAATTCGTAATCAGTGCGTACAAGGTCCATTGTGCATGAAACGAGTTGCTGAAGATTCATAACGGTGTCATCTACGATATGGGAACGAGCTGGAATTCATTTGAAATGAAACAAATAAAGGTGCGTGTTTTTAACGCTCACATTTGACTTTTATATCTTATGTTAGAAAATTTATATTGCGGAATAATTTGAATTGATTGATGGTTGTGGGATAAATTTAATTTGACATGTAATTGACATCTGAATAAATTGATAAGATTTAGTTTGATAGTTAAAAATTGATTTAGGATTTTAAACTGCTAGTAAAATTCTGGATTTATCGAAAATTGGTTGACTATTGTGAATATTGATTGTTTGGATGATTGGTTGAAATAGATGCTATTGATTGATATTTTGGATGTATGGATGCTTATTTATATATCATGTTATCACCATGTATATTGATTACAGTGTATAAAACTGTAAATTTATTTCGAATAAATTAAGAAATAGGTTGAAATGATATATACCTATGACATCTATTTGGATTTAAATGCTATATATATATATATATATCTATTCTTGAAATTAAATTGAAATAATTATCCACTTGGCCATAGGTTAGAAAATTATATATGGACACCAGGTTGGTTAAATTAAATGATTTTAAAAGTTGTTTTGAAATTATTTAAATGAATTGACTTTAAGAATAAAAATCAAATTTATGGAAATTGAATTATTTGAATTGGAACTCGAAATGTTAGAATTTAAACTTGATAAACGAGATTTGTTTTAATTTAATCGAAGTTTAAATTTTAAATGGAAAAATTTCAGAAATGGATTTTTTTTAAAGGATTTATTCAAAATTTGAATATTTATAAAAAAAATGATATGAAATGATATTTCAAGATTTAAGTTTGGAATCGAATTATGATTGAAAATTTGGATTTAAAAATTTAGTATTGAAAATAAATTTGATTTAATTGTTTAAATCGATATTTTGAAATCAAATTTGGAATTGAAATTGGAATTGGAAATTAATTTGAAATTGGAATTTAAACTAATTTGGTATTGGAATTGGAAATTAATTTGAAATTGAGATTTAAATTAATTTGAAAATGGAAATTGGAATTTAAAGAAATTTGTGAATTGAAATCGAAATTTATGTGTAATCGAAATTTATTCGAGTTGGAATTAGAATTGAATTGATTAAATCGAAATGGAATTTGGGATTGATTTGGGTAGGAATTTGGGATGTTGACCGGTTTGACTTTGGAATTTTTTTTCTTTCTAAAATTAATATTTTAATATAAATGATTAAAATCTGTATTCTTTAAATATTTCGATTATTTTGATTTTCCAAACTATTTTACTATATAAACTATTTTTATATTCAAATTATTTTTGATTTGACTATATAAATTTTTTCTATTAAACTATTTAAACTATTTTCTAAAATTCAAACTGGTTAAAGAGTAAATTGTTTATATTTAATCTTTGATTTAAATACGATCTAGGTTAAAGTGAAGAATATAACCTAAATTGAATTCGAATTAAATTTGAGAAGTGGAATCGATTTATCGGACAAAAGTGATAATTTTGTGTATACGATGATTTTGAAATGGATTTGATTTTGAGACAAATATGATATTTTGATATCAAGTGCAAATTGTTTTCGAAATGTAAAAGAACCAACCGGTGTGTAAAATGATGATTGGTGGTTAAAGAGATCGGGGCCTCTTATTGAAATACTCTCTTTCAATATTGGAACCACTTTGACCACCGTGTACGCGGTGGATGATATCCAGAATATAGTGGTTGAATTGGCGATGTTTACTGGAATGAAGTAAGAGAACGATGATGGATAGCCTTGACATTCATGTCATAATTAAAATGACTAAAACAGGAGCCTATGTCTGGTTGAGTTTAGCTACCTCTAGCGACGTTGATCCCTCGTATTACTGTTATGGTTTCGGATACAATGGGTGCACCTTATTTTTCATCTGGATTGATTGTCGTTGTCGACCACGGATGGGTTACGACCAACCAGAAAGGGTAAACTGGTAGAATCCTACCTTGGACATTGCCTCATATGCCTTGTCATATTTATCCATATATGCGCCCATTGCGATTTTAGTTTAAAACTGTAAATGTGTTAAGGTGGATAAACGTAAAGCCTTAACGCTATTTTGATATTTATTTTACTGATAGACATTATCTATTATAGCATAAACTATTATATATATATAATAGTTTAAAGGATCCTTAGGAGATGAAAAATCCCGCAACATCTCTTAAGTTACTGCACTTATATTTATGATATTGACTTGACTTATATAAGAGTATTTTAGTCCTGACTCAAGTGTTTTGTCTTTTCATTACGGTCGGGTCAGTCCTCAGTATGTTGAAGACTATTCTTTGGAGCACGAAGACGGAGTTGTGGTATATTACTATTATTATTATGTTCTGCATCATGTTGTTTGCTATTTTGTTTATTTATTCCCGATGTATATTTATAACTCTGATAAAGGTGTATAGATTTAAAATCAAATGTACATTAAACAACTTTATTAATCGTTTATTTGATTATTATATTTTATCGTTCCGCTGTGAGATTCTGTGTTTTGTTTTCTTCTTCTCTTCTTATTTTTCTTATTTAACCCCATTGATTATCTACGTTCCGGATTGTTTAAGTCGGACATGTATGGATTATTGTCGATTTAAACCTCCCGAAACGTGGGTCGTCATAGTTGGTATCAGAGCGAATGTTTAGCGATAGCCTTGGCTTTGTGGGGTTTGACTCATTAGAGATAGGATAGTAATACCCTAGAATGAGTCAGTTTGAGTGTATATATATGAGAGCGTACTTGTTAGTGTTATAAATAGTTTTATATTGTGTTTACTTATCCGTTGAGTGGTTTATGAATTTAGGTCGATACGTGGGACGCCGTGTTATCGATAGGGGTTTCAAAACACTTAAACGAGGCAAGTTGACATAATATTGTTTTAAATCGGGTAAATGAAATAATTTTACTTTGGTATATTTCATATGTATAAAATGATAATTTTAAAATGAAAGTGTTGTTAGGCGATGATAATATTTAATTATCATCGATTATTGGTTGAATTAAATAAATCGAATAATTAATGAATTTTGTTTAATGAAGCATTTGATAATTAAATTAAATTGAAAAAAATAATTAAAATAAGGATTGGTTAAATGACCAAATGTAAATTAATCGAATATTTTGATAATAAGTTAAGGAAATTTGTATAAGTATAGTATAATACAGCTTATATATAGAAATGATTTTAAAAATTGAGAATCTTGGAATTTAAAATCCTTTTGTTTTCAATTTTTTTTCAAAGCCTTAAAATTTAATGAATAGTATTATTTGAAAGAGTTTTAGCTAGAAAAATATTTTGAAAATATTTTTGAAGGAAAGAAAGGCATTAAACTCGCTTGGTCGCTGGAAAATAATTCTGGGGATGACTGCAGCATCGCTAGTGTTCATTTTCAAGTTTCTGAGTGAAAATTTCTACCAAAAGAAATTTATGTTCAATTAAGACAAGTTTTGATTGTGAAATATTCTAGGTGATTTAATAAATATATGAAATAGTTTTGAACTTAATTGAAAATAGTATATAAGGAACAAGTTTATGACTTATAAATTTAAATAGTGTAGAAAAATTTAAGTTATAACTTATAAATTTGAGTAAGAAAAAAAAAACAAATTTAAAATGGTTAAAATTTTGGTTAAGCAAAATAATCGACTTAAGAAATATTAAATCGATTAAATTAGTAAAATACAGTAAATTCATGGAAGATAAAATTAAAATGAAGTAAATAAAATATATTTAACTCATGAAAGCTTAAAAAATGAATTTCATGAAATTTGAGATTAATAAACTAAAAAAAATTGAGTTGGATATTAAGTGAAACTAGATAAATTAATAAAATGAATTAAATTTCATTCAGACTATAAAATAAACTAATTAAATGAATATGAACTTCAATTATAAAATGAAATGTAATTTAAGCATGTAGAAATTTAATAAAATAAATGAGTGTAAGTGAAATTATTATGGTTAATTGAATTTAATTTAAATTGGAATTTTTTTAGTTTAATTGCAAGTGGAGTAGTTAAATAAAAATTTGAATGTTAACTAATATAATATGGAATAAGTTATTGGAATAAAATATTATAAGTTAAAGTGGACTTAAGAGAAGCTGAATTAATTAATTATGAAAAGAAAAAAAGGGTTATTAATACGAATTGAGTTATAAAATGAAACTTACTTTGGTAAATTAATAATATGAATTTGAATAAATAAAGTGAATCGATGAATTAATAATAACATAAGATATGAAGTGATAATAATAAAAGTGAGTTAAGTTGTATGAAATATTTATAATAAATCTTGCTAATTTATAATGATATTAGGTTATATAAATAGAAAAGGATATACCAAGTGGAAACAAATTCAACTTAAGCAACGTTAAGTGGAATAATTGTACAATGATTCACCAATGAATTTATATGAAATAGGTTAAACACAAAGGTGAAACAAATAGAAATTTCACAAATTGAATTGAAAAAAATGAATATATTGAATTTGTAACGAGTGTTAATAAATTGGAAGAAATCAATGGAATGTAAACCAATTAAATATGGATGAAACGAATATAAATATAAACAAATCGATTGAATGAAAGTATATTGAAATAAATCAAAATTTAAATGCAATAAATATTAATTAGAAGAAAAGAATGAATTAAAACCACATTTGTTGAATGTAAATTAATTAAAATCGAATGAATTAATTATAAATTTATTGTATGATTAATGAAATGAATATTAATAAGTGAATGAAAATCAATTTAAAATATATGGAATGTGGTATGGATTAAGTTACTTAAGTGTAACTAATTATTTGAATTATTGAAATGAAATAATGAAAGTGAAAAAAGAAAAATGAATGCAACTATCAACAAGTGTAAATTAATAGAATGTGAATTAATTAATGTTGATAAGTGCATGCAAATTAATTAGAAGTAAATGAATTGAATGGAAAATCAGTTGAATGTGAATCTACTTAAATAGAAGTTGATTGAATGCAAATAAATTGAAATGAATCAATTAAAATGTTAATGAAATGAATGTTAATAAAATGAAGGGTATAAATAAAAAAAATTGATAATGAAAATTCACATGCTTATGAATTAATTGGATTAATTGGATGGATATTGATGACTGGATGGTTTCTTTCACTGAAAACCATTGTTTTTACTGTTTTGATTGCATATGATTGTTGTATGTTATGTATTTGTGATTGTTCGTGTTGTTTGGATTCAAAATCCATGTTGTATGGTTATATTAGACTTGCATATGCTTCTATATCGTATATGTTAACTAATATTGTTGATTTGAGTTGACATACGAAGATCATTTGGACGAATACGTGGGTTTTACATGCTTTTGCTTGATTAATACGAGCGAACTCGCTCGTATTATTAATAGTAAGGTACGTATCTCGGATTACATACCGCGATTTTATATTTTTCCCATTCGGGATGCCTTATCATTGTGATGAGATGTATATTTTATATATATTGGTTATATTTGTGTTATATATTGAATTGTAAAAATTTTCCGATTGAGCCACGCAAAGGAAACTCTGTCGAAATTTTTCGTAAATCCGAGAGTTAGAATTTTTTTTGAAGCTTTAAAATTTTTATGACTTGTTTTCATATATAAATATTTTTTTCATAAAGTCGATATCGGGGTGGCGTAGTGGAAGCGTAGCAAAGATATTTTAATAAGATATTAAGGTTATAAGTGATTATTTGAATAAAATACATTGTATGTTAAATTCTTTACTTAACGCCTTCTGAGGGCGAAAAGTTTTGAGTGGGGGAGTATGTAACGACCCGTATTTTTAACTAGTTAAATTTTTAAAATTAAGATGATTACTGAATAAAAATGGTTAAAAATAATTTTTTTATGGTTTTTTAATATTAATTTATTGGATAATTTAATTTGTTTAAATTTAATATAGGAGTATATTTGAATAATTGAATTATGGATTTAATATGATTAAAACGGTTTATAAAATTGATTTATGTTGTTAACATTTAAAATTGGAGTTAAATGTAAATAATTTAATTTAAATTTGAAATTTTATATTTTAATTAACGAGTTAAAATAGCCATTTTGTCCACTGCCTCGGATTTCGACGAAACCAGTTTCATCGGACCTATAATAGTGAATTATTGTAGGATTTCATTTTTCATAACAATCGGACTTTTCGTTTGGCCGTGCGAGCTTGAAACGCGTAGAAATTAAATTAGAAATTTAATTAAAATAATCAACTTTGAAAAGCTATTTTCCACACACGATCGAATTAGAACTCGAGACTAGTTCCATTACGTTCGGAGTAGGGGTAAAACGTTATAAACGTCGGGTGGTACGTCTCATTTGGAGCTCAAGAAATTTTGGACGTTAAACGTCAGATATTTTCAAACCAATTAATTAATAATATAAATATCTATATTCAAACCCACGTTCGTTATCCTCGCCGTATATCACTCCTCTCCCCTTTATTTACAAATCTCAGAACGAACGGAAAAAAAAGAAACAAAGCTGCAAATCAAAATTAGAAACATAAAAAAAACAATAGAGGAGGACGATCGAGCCTCGACCTCGAGCGAGCGGCGATGACTGCTCGAAAAGGGAGGTGACGTTCATTTTAAGGGCGGAGGGCGATGGCGCGATTCGACCTAGGCTTTAGGGCATTGAGGCGCGCGATGACTGGTGGGCGGCAACTTTGCACGCACGCGCGCACGTATGGATACTCGCAGTGACGTTTAAAATTGAGAGGCGGGCGACGTATCGAGGACGAGCTCGCGGTCGATTTGGTTCTAGGGTTTCGAATGAAGGGTTTTGGCGATTCTTCAATCGCTTGGGGTTGCGTATGCATGGACGGTGTCGAGATGTTTTGGTTTCTCGCGTACATGGGTTTATCGATCTGGAACGAAGGGCTGAAGAGGAAGGGTAAAGCATTTTTTTATTTTCTTTTATTTATTTTGTTAATTAAAATTTAATTATATCGATATATATATATTCTTAATCTGTGCGTACGAGGTCCATTGTGCGTGAAACGAGTTGCTGAAGATTCATATCGGTGTCATCTACGATATGGGAATGAGCTAGAATTCATTTGAAATGAAACAAATCAAGGTGAGTGTTTTTAACGCTCACGTTTGACTTTTATATCTTAAGTTAGAAAATTTATATTATGGAATAATTTGAATCGATTGAAGGTTGTGGGATAAATTCAATTTGACATTTAATTGACATCTGAATAAATTGATAAGATTTAGTTTTGACGGTTAAAAATTGATTTAGGATTTTAAACTGCTAGTAAAATTCCCGATTTATCGGAAATTGGTTGACTTGTGAATATTGATTGTTTGGATGATTGGTTGAGATAGATGTTATTGATTGATATTTTGGATGTTTGAATGTTTATTTATATATCATGTTATCACCCTGTATATTATTTACAGTGTATGAAACTGTAAATTGAATTACTTCGAATAAATTAAGAAATAGGTTGAAGTGATATATAACTATGACATCTATTTGGATTTAAATGATATATATATATATATATATTCTTGAAATTAAATTGAAATAATTATCCACTTGGCCATAGGTTAGAAAATTATATACGGACACCAGGTTGGCTAAATTAAATGATTTTAAAAGTTGTTATGAAATTATTTAAATGAATTGATTTTAAGAAAAAAACAAAAATTATGGAAATTGAATTATTTGAATTGGAACTCGAAATGTTAGAATTTAAACTTGATAAACGAGATTTGTTTTAAATTAATCGAAGTTTAAATTTTAAGTTATAAACGGAATACGTCGTAAATTTCAGAAATGGATTTGTTTTAAAGGATTGGCTTTTATTCGAAATTTGAATATTTATAAAAAAATGATATGAAATGTATTTCGAGATTTGAGTTTGGAATCGAATTATAATTGAAAATTTGGATTTAAAAATTTGGTATTGAAAATAAATTTGATTTAAGCGTTTAAATCGATATTTTGAAATCAAATTTGGAATTGGAATTGGAGTTGGAAATTAATTTGAAATTGGAATTTAATTAATTTGGAATTGGAATTAGAATTTAATTTGAAATTGAGATTTAAATTAATATGGAAATGGAAATTGAAATTTAAAGAAATTTATGAATTGAAATCGAAATTTATGTGGAATTGAAATTTATTTGAGTTAGAATCAGAATTGAATCGATTAAATCGAAATGGAATTTGGGATTGATTTGGGTAGGAATTTGGAATGTTGACCGGTTTGACTTTGGAATTTGTTTTTCTTTCTAAAATGAATATTTTAGTATAAATGATTTAAAATGTATATTCTTTAAATATTTCGATTATTTTGATTTTCCAAACTATTTTTATATTCAAGTTATTTTCGATTTAACTATTTAAATTTTTTCTATCAAACTATTTTAATTATTTTTAACTATTTTAAACTATTTAAACTATTTTCTAAAATTCAAATTGGTTAAAGAGTAAATTGTTTATATTTAAATCTTGGAGTTAAATACGTTCTAGGTTAAAGTGAAGAACATAACCTAAATTGAATTCAAATTAAATTTTGGAAGTGGAATCGATTTATTGGACAAAAGTGATAATTTTGTATATATGATGATTTTGAAATGGATTTGATTTTGAGACGAATATGATATTTTGATATTAAGTGCAAATTATTTTCGAAATGTAAAAGAACCAACTGGTGCGTAAAAGGACGATTGGTGGTTAAAGAGATTGGGGCCTCTTATTGAAATATTCTCGTTCAATATTGGAACCACTTTGACCACCGTGTACGCGGTGGATGATATCCAGAATGTAGTGGTTGAATTGGCTAAGTTTACTGGAATGAAGTAAGAGAACGATAATGGATAGCCTCGACATTCGTGTCATAATTAAAATGACTAAAACATGAGCCTACATCTAGACATTGAGGTTTGCTACCTCTAGCGACGTTAATCCCTCGTATTACTATTGTGGTTTCGGATTCGATGGGTGCACCTTATTTGTCGTTTGGATTGATTGTCGCGGTCGGCCACAGATCGGTTACGACCAGCCAGAAAGAGTAAATTGGTAGAATCCTACCTTGGGAATTGCCTCACATGCCTTGTCATATTTATCCCTATACGCGCCCATTGCGATTTTGGTTTAAAACTGTAAATGTGTTAAGGTGGATCAATGAAAAGCCTTAACGCTATTTTGATATTTATTTTACTGATAGACACTATCTATTACAGTGTAAACTATTATATATAAATAGTTTAACGGATCATTAGGAGATGGAAAATCCCGCAACATCTCTTAAGTTATTGCACTCATATTTATGACATTGACTTGACTTACATAAGAGTATTTTAGTCCTGACTCGAGTGTTTTATCTTTTCATTACGCTCGGGTCAGTCCTGAGTTTTTCAGTATATTGAAGACTATTCTTAGGAGCACGAAGACGGAGTTGTGGTATATTACTGTTACTATTATGTCCTGCATCATGTTGTTTGCTATATTGTTTATTTATTCCCGATGTATATTTATAACTCTGATAAAGGTGTATAGATTTAAAATCAAATGTATAGTAAACAGCTTTATTAATCGTTTATTTGATTATTATATTTTATCCTTCCGCTGTGAGATTCTGTGTTTTGTTTTCTTCTTCTCTTTATATCTTTCTTATTTAACCCCATTGATTATCTACGTTCCGGATTGTTTAAGTCGGCATGTGTAGATTATTGTCGATTTAAACCTCCCGAAATGTGGATTGTCATATGAAGCCAACTCACGAGTGGAGCTTCGACGCGCATGCAAGCTTGCGTCCTCGGACCTCCGAAGTCGATCGACCTCTACCAGGATGCGCCTCAATTTTTTTGTTTTTTTTGGTGAATGAGCAGGTGAATTCGAAGGACGAGGAGAAAGGATTTCACAATTTAAAAGGGAAGAGGGAGGCAGCTTTAGTACACAGTAGGGTGGTGCGTCTGTTTCACTTGGGTGGCACTATGTTTTGATTTGATTATATTCATTTTAATATTGAAATATCTCGTATTACCTACTGTGAAATATCGATCTCTTATTAAGGCGTGCTGCTTGGCGTTTCTAATGTTATACCGCTATTCCGAATACAATGAAACAATTTCCATGTCCTAATTCGATCGTATGGAGAAGATATATTTTTGAACTCAATTATAATATTAAATTTTCGGTATTAAATCCAACGCGTTTCTATCCCGCATGACCAAATGGTAAGTTTGTTTGATACGATATTTGAAACCATACAATTGTTCACTATTACGGATTCGATGAAATCAGTTTCGTCGAAATCCAAGACAATGGACAAAATGGCTATTTTTGCACGTTAATTAAAATATAAAATTTCAAATCTCTATTTATTCACTTTTAAATACAATTTTAAATGTTAACGATCTTCATTTTTGTTTAAATAAAACTTAAATCAATTTCTGATACCATTTTCAATCATAGTAAATCTAGAATTCAATTATTCAGATAATTTCCAATATTAAATGTTAACATTTTAATTTTCCAATAAATCACTATAATTGAAATATAGGTTGTTGAACCTATAAAATTTAGCTTTTAAAACGAATTCAAATTATAAAACAACTACTTCCATTTTGTAGTCATTCAATATCCATTATTCAATTTCAACTATTGATTTTGAACATAGTCAATATATAAAATTACTTTCAGTACTTGTTATCGCCAAAATCTTGAAAATTAGCTGTTTCCAAATTTTATTCAAATTCATATTTAATAACTTACATTAATAAATTATTAATTTTTTTTACTTTTAACCATTTTTATTCAATAATCATATTAAATTTAATAATTTAAAATAGTTAAAAGTACGCATCGTTACATTTTCCCCCACTCAAAACTTTTCGTCCCCGAAAAGGGACAAAGTACAGAATTTTGACACTTGATATATTTTCTACTAAATAATCAACTTACAAACATAAACATCTTATTTGCAAAACTACTACTACGCTTCTCCTATGCCATTCCGATATTTTTTTTTATGGAAAATATAACTTATGTATGAAAACAAGTTATAAAATTTTTAAACTTCAAATTTTTTCTGACTCCTGAATTTACAGAAAATTTCGACAGAGTCTCCTTTGCACGGCTCGATTGAAATTTTTTTACAATTCAATATATAACTCAAGTAGATATCAAATATACCAAATATACATCTCATCTCAATGATGAGACATCTCAAAAAGAAAATATAAAATCGTGGTATTTAATCCGAGATATGTGCCTTGTTATTTTTAATACGAGCGTTTTCGCTCATATTAAGCAAGCATAGGTGCATAAAACCTACGTATGCATCCAAACGGTCTTCGTATGTACCTATCTCAACTCAATTTGGAATGTTAGTCACTTATAATAAGTTATAGGACATGTATAAGTTCGATAATGTATAAAACATACATTTGGAATCCAAATCTTAAGCATGAGCACAAATACGCGACCATAAAACCATCATATGCACTTAAAACAATTAAAACAATGATTTACAACTAAACTAATCATCCAACAATCCATATTCATTCAATTTAATTGATAACTATCATAATTTACATTTTCAATGTCGTTTTATACATTATCATTCTCATTAACATTCATTAGGTTTGTTTTAATTTTATTAACATTTGATTGATGTACTTTTAATTTATTCACATCTATTTTATTTACATTCAATTTATTCAATTTCAATTATTTCACCTTTTGTTTAACACATTTCATATAAATTCATTTATGGACCATTTTATAACTCATTTCATTCAATCTTATTTAAGTTAAATTATATTTCATTACACTTAGTATATTTTCTTTGATACCAGTCTATTGCAACCATTTTATAAAATGCACTTCATATTTATTTTTCTTAGCTTAAGTTCATATTAATTCTTCGACTCACTTTGTTAGTTCATTTCGTTAATTCACATCATTAAATTGTTACTTAAGTGAATTTTATTTTTGATAACTCATATTCGTATTAATAATTTTACTTAGGTAATTTTTATTTCATAAAATAATTCGCTTCATTAGTCTGTTATTAACTTACTTAAGCAAATTTTACTCTAGAACTTAAATTCATATTAATAATTTTCTTTTTATCCCAATAAATTTTATTCGACTTCTCTTAAGTTAATTTTCATCTTCCAAATCATTTCATTAACTTATTCCATATTCCACTAGTTATCATTCAATTTTTATTAAAACTCGTTCCATTTGCATTTGATTTATTTATATGCAACTTAAATTAATTCAAAATACTCATATTGATTTTTTTCCTAAACTCATTTATTTTTATTCAGTTCCTTTCACACTTAAATTACATTTCATTTTAAAATTTCAAGCTCATATTCATTTTTACTAATTCATTTTATAGTTTAAGTGTAATTAATTCGCTTTGCTAATTTATTTAGTTTCATTCAATATCCAGTTCAATTTATTTAATGTTAAGTTAAACTCAATTTCATTTTAATCCATTACTCATATTATTTAATTTTATTCAAGTTAAATTTTCTTTTCCTTATCATTCACATTCCATAAATTTAATATTTGTTTTTAACTTAATATTACTCAAATTTATAAATTATACACTTGATCACTTAAATTTTCATTTTACTATTTTATTAAATTCATTTCAATACAATTCATTTTTTATTTAAGCTTTTTTGAGTTAAATTATATTTTATTTACTTCCTTTTTACTAACTTAATTTATTTAATATTTCTTAATTTAATTATTTGTTTCATATCTCAAATTTCAAATTTTCTTTTATTCTCTTAACAAAATATTCAACAGTTTTATATTTTAATTCTTTTTCCATGTTCCATCTATAGATTTTAAATTATTTTTATCCATACTATTTTTTATTATAAGTTCAAAACTATTTCCGTATATTAATCAAACCATACATACAATATATTTACTTTCACAATAAAAACTTGTTTCAATCGAAAATAAATTTCTTTTGGTAGCAATTCTTACTCAAAAACTCGAAAATGAATACTGGCGATATTGTAGTCATCCCTAGAATTATTTCCCAACGACTAAACGAGTTCAATGATTTTATTTCCTTCAAAAATACTTTCAATTTCTTTTAGCCAAAACCCTTCCAAATAATGTTATTATTTTTTGAAGGCTTTGAAAACAAATTTTTGAAAGCAATAGGATTTAAGTTCAAAAATTCTCAGCCTTTTTAAATTCTTCCCATTCATAAACTATATTATCAATCTACTTATACAAATTTCATTACCTTATTACCAAGACATCTCGTAAATTTACAACTTGTTATTTTAAACAATTTTATTGTAATTAGATTCAATCTAATTTAATTATCGAACGCTTCGTAAAATAAAATTTACAAAGTATCCGTTTTATTTTAATTCAACCAATAATCAATGATAATTAAGTATTATCATCTCATAACTACTATCATTCAATAAAATTATCAATTTACACAAATAAAATATAATTCAGGTAAAATTATTTCATTTACCTGATTTTAAAACAATATTATGTCGAGTTGCCTCGTTTAGGTGTCTAGAAACTCCTGTCGATAACATGTGGTCCCACACATCGATCAGAATTCATAAACTACTCAACGTATAAGTAAACACAATGTAAAACATTTTACAAAACTAAAAAATACGCTCTCTCATAAATAAACACTCAAACAGACTCATTCTAGGGTATTACCACCCTATCTCTAATGAGTCGAACCCCACAAAGCTAAGGTTATTGCTAAACCTCGCTCTGATACCAACTACGACCCACATTTCAAAAGGTTTAAATCGACAGTAACCCACACATGTCCAACTTAAACAATCCGGAACATAGATAATCAATGGAGTTAATTAAGAAAAATAGGGAGAAAAGAAGAAAACAAACATAGATCTCACAGCGGAACTATAAAAATATAATAATCAAATAAACAGTTCATGAAGCTGTTTACAATACATTTGATTATAATTTATACAACATTTATCATAGTTGTATATGTACAACTGAACAAAATATAATGCAGCAGAACATCATGATGCTAGGAATAATATTAGTAATAATATCAAATCTTCGTCTTCGTCCTCCAGAGAATAATCTTTGATAAGCTGAAAACTCAGGGCTGACTCGAACATAATGAAAAGACAAAACATCGAGTCAGGACTAAAATATCCTTATGTAAGTCAAATCAATATCGCATATAACATGAGTGTAATAGCATCATAGATGTTTACGGGATTTCACATCTCCTATCCAGTGTATAATGTGGGTGCAATAACTCAAGAGATGTTACGGGATTTTCCATCTCTTAAAGATCCGTCAAAATATTTATATGTAGTACAATATGTTACATATATAATGTCTAATCAGTAAAATAAATAATTTTCTTAGCGTTAAGGCTTTACGTTGATCACCTTAACGCGTTTTAAGCGTTGTCGTATAGTTTCCATATAAAGCACCAGTAAACCGTGTGCGGATAGGGATGTGCCGTGATACGACAACAATAAACCAAAATCGTATGGGTCTTGTATAGGAATAAAAGTATGACAAGGCACATGAGGCAGTGCCCAAGGTAGGATACTACCAGTTCGGGTCGTAGGGCTTGTGGTAATGCATCATAGCCATAACCACCCACCACGTCCATCCATCCCATATCGAGTCAAAGGGAGGCTATCCCAAAATAAAGATGCACCAATCGACAGGGTCTCGTATAGGAATAAAAGTATGACAAGGCACACGAGGCAACGCGTACGATACTAACATTCGGGTTGTAGGGCCGGTGGTAACGCATCATAGCCATGACCGCCCACCATGTCCAACCATCCCATATCGAGTTAAAGGGAGGCTATCCCAAAATCAAGGTGCACCAATCGAAACCAACAACAAGAGTAATAATATGGACCAAGTCCGAGAAAAATCAAAGAACGGATGTCCGCTCGGGTTAATTAGCCTAGTTGGCCTTGTCAAGCCATCCTGTTTTAGTCATTTCAAATTAGCACAAGTGCCGGGGTCTATCCATCATGTTATCTTTCTTCAAATCCAGCAACGAAGCCAAATCCAACCACTTCATTACGGACCATTACTTCATGTACACAGTTGTTAAAGTGGTTCCAATATTGATAGAGTATATGCCAATAAGAGGCCTCGGTCCCTTTAACAACCAAACGTCGTTTTACACACCGATTGGTTGTTTTACATTTCGAAAACAGTTCGTACTTAATATCAAATTATCATATTCGCTTCAAAAATAAAATCCATTTCAAAATCATCATATTCGCTTCACAAATCATATTTTACTTCACAATGTCAACTCAGTTCGATATATCGATTTCACTTCAAAATTTGGATTCGAATTACAATTTAGATTTTAGCTTCACTTTCACCCGAGTCACATTTAAATCAATGATTTAAATATAACATTTCCCTTATGATCAGTTTGAATTTTTTTAAAAAATAGTTTAATAGTTTTTAAAATAGTGTATATAGTTAGAAATAGTTTAGTAGAAAATAGTTTGAGCATTGAGATGGTTTATATAGTAAATAGCTTGGAAAATCAAATTAATTTGAATATTTAAAAAGATAGATTTTAAATAGTTTATAGTAAAATAATTTATTTGAAAATAGTTTCAAAGTCAAACCGATTCAATTCTAAAATTTTGAATCCAAATCACTTTCAATTTCCATTTCCGTTTACATCAATTCAATTCTGATCTCAATTCGAATCAACTTCGATCCCAATCTTAATTCCAATCAATTTCAATTTCGATTCCAAATTAATCAAAATTCAATTTCAATTCTAATTAATTTTAACTCTATCCCAATTTGAATTAATTTCAATTCAATTCTCAATTTCAACCATTTCTATTTATATAAATTCGAATATGATTTCAAAATATCGATTTAAATTACCAAATTCAAATTAAACTCCAATCTTCGAATTTAGATTCAAATCTTAATATAAATTCCATTCTCGAGTCCAAATATATGTATCCAATTAAAATAATGGTAATTATAAAATTTTATTTAATAAAATTAAGTAATTAAAAACTAATACATTACCTAATCCTCTCCGTTCGTTGCTCCCAGGCATTCACACATACCTCTGCTTGACCACGACTCTTTCTCCTTTTTTTTCTTTCCGCAATCGACAATCAAAGTTCGCCCAGACCTCCTTGTCGTCGGCGCCTGCCAATGCCTCCTTAATCCCTTTAGTCACCACCTCATGTGTGCGTACAAACAACGCAGCCGCCTTGAATCCCAAAAATCGATCTAACAAAAATCACGAAGCCAACTAGCGAATGGAACTTCGACGCGCACGCAAGCTTGCACCCTCGGACCTCCAAAGTCGATCGACCTCCACCAACGGTAAGTCCGATAGATACAAAATTTGAAACCATATAATAATTCAATATTACGGATTCGATGAAACTGGTTTCGTGGAAATCCGTGATAGTGGCCAAAATGGCTATTTTTACATGTTAATTAAAATATAAAATTTCAAATCTCAATTTATTCACTTTTAAATCCAATTTTAAATGTTAACAATCTTCATTGTTGTTTAAATAAAATTGAAATCAGTTTTCGGTGCTATTTTCAAATCATACAAAATCGAGATTTCAATTATTCAGATAATTTCCAATACTAAATTTTAAACATTTTAATTTTCCAATAAATCACTATAATTGAAATATAAGTTATTGAACCTATAAAATTTAGCTTTTCAAACGAATTCAAATTATAAAAAACTATTTCCATTTTATAGTCATTCATTATTCAATTTCAACTATTGATTTTAAACATAATTATTACATATAATTACTTTTAGTACTTGTTATCGCTAAAATCTTCAAAATTAGCTGTTTCCAAATTTTATTCATGTTCACATTCAATAACTTACATTAATAAATCATTAAATTTTTTTAATTTTCAACCATTTTTATTCAACAACCATATTAAATTTAAAAATTTAAAATGGTTAATAGTATGGGTCGTTACGTCTGGTGTTTGTGATAACTTATCTTACTTTTTAATCTAGACCGATGTATAGTTAAGTTAGTTCCTTTGTTTGCTCTTAGGAATTGTGAAATTTTCCGTTTCTTTATTGTTGCAACGAACACGGGATTTTCGATCCTCGAAAATCGACATCAATATGCCCACTGTATAGAATGTCGAGCAATCGAGTGTCGGAAATGCCGGTTCATTAGGGTGAAGAAGAAAAGGTAGAAGAAGAAATAGAAAACAACAATACAGAATCTCACAATCGCAGTGGAACAAAAATATAATACATAATAACAGATTTTAAATGCAAGATCTGTACTGTTAATATACAGACCATTATGAGAGTACAATAGAAAACAATCAATCTGGATGGTTTAATAACCTGTCCTCACACAAATGAAATACAAATCAAGTATGGAAATACGTCTTTGTCATCTAGCTCATCTCCTAAGCTCCATAGCATCCTATCATGAATTTGTAATACTTGGTCTTACCCAAGCATTATAATAATATAACATTGAGTCAGCCTGAAAAACCAGCATGAGAAAACACACTCAATTGAATTATTAACTTTTATCAAAATCCTTTGAAAACATATATCGTAAGACCACGCTACACATAAACACGACGGGTTTTTACCTTACGATAACCAATTTTTTTTATCAAAATCATCTTATATTTTAAAAATGTCTAAATACAAATACTTAATCAAATAGCCGAAATTGTTACATTAATTAAACTCCAGCATGCTAGGCTCTACAAACAAAACCGTAAAGGCTCGTATTGGGGAATGGATCTCATACATTGACTGGGCTAATAGGGTACTGCCTATCACAGTACACCTCTAGAAATATGTACCGAGGACCTCGCCGAGATCCCATGCTACACAAGATCGGCCTACCCCTAACCTGGACAAAACCGAATATGTTATCACCCCGAGTGTTCCCAGCCTCAAAAATCAAGCGCTCCATTTTTCATGCACATCCATATCCATAATTTATATATATTTCTGAGGGTATCTACAAAAGTGATAACATACCCTAATTGGGTGCGACCCACTTAGCCTTACTACATCTTCTAAGTTTTAGTCATTTCCGGTTGATGAGGCTTGAGGCTAACGTTATCTTTTAAGAACAATTTCACTTAGAATGCTCATCGTCATCCAATGACGACGTTCTGATCGCATTTGTCCATACAAGTTATCATGGGTCTGGACAAACCGAATCACCATCTTCACTACCTTCACGATATCCATTAGTAACGCTCAAATCAGATCGAAGTGGTTTTCGAATAATTAAATCTGATCCCGGTCTCTTCGAAACGATTAATGAAATTAGTTAATATTGCTAGTCCTTTATTTAACAATCAATAAAACATCCATAATCAATCACTAGGCCTTATTATAAATTTTTCCAAAATATTTATTTTCAAAATATCTTTATAAGATATAATTCAAACCCCTTCCAATATTTGAAAACAATTTCAAATACTTAAATCCATGATAGGATATTTCCAAACCATCTCAACACTTAGAAATATTTCCAAATTTCCATTTTTTATACTTAGGAAAATATTATAAGTCTTATTTTCCAAGATCATTTCAAATATCAACACATAAGGGAATATTTCATAAGTTATCTCATAAGTCTTTGGAATTACTAATAAATTCCCTTTTACAATTTCCAAAACCCAGTATACTTATGTATAACCTCATTCAACAATTTATAACTTCTTTTATGAACTTAGATTTCATTTCCAAAGTTCCCATATTCAAAAATTTTGAAATTCCATTAACTCCAAATCCTTTATAAAACTCCTCTTACTAACATCATACCCATTTTATAAACCCCGTTCACAAATCTTGAGAAGATTTATTAATAATTTAAATCATTACAAAACTCTATATATATATAAATTAAGTGTTTAAACAATAATAATTTACTTTTAAAACATGTTCAAATAATTTTATTCAAATATCAAATGCTTTTAAATAAAGTATTAATAAATTATTTCCATTCCATCTTTAATTGAAACTAAACGATTTACAAAGCTTGTTATAAAAATTAGAATTTATTTCAATAAAAATTTATATTTGAATAACCCACTTCCTGAAATATTCCAATACCAACTAGTTTAAAAGTTTCATAGTTTAATAAATAAAATTTCCCTTAAAAAAAAATTAACTTCCGAATAAATTGTTTATTATTAAAATCTCGATAACAAATATTCAATTTATAAATCCCTCTCGATTTACAACACATCGATTTCCTTTCCAATTCTCTAGCCATTTCACTTCCAAAAATAGACTCCAATATTTTTCCCAAAAACTATTTTCATGTCTTGATATGAATTCACACTATGATTCTTTTACTCCAATTTATCAACTAATATCATTTCCCTTATTTATAAACATTGTTTATAAATTTTATAAACTCATTTCCAAATCTATAACATACTTACATTAATCACTCCACCATTTATAAATCGATTTCTATTAAAATCCATTTACAATCTATTACTCAGTAAACTCCAATTATTTTCTTGAACTCGTTTAAAATCCAATTTCAACTTCTTTGCCATATTTTTTTAGAGATATCATTCGAAAATCCATTATTAAAAATTCTTTATATAAATTATTTTAAATTTCTACTTTAAACATTTTACAAATAGTTAAGCACAACTCCAAATCAATTTCTTTTTCCAAATCAGTTTCATTTAAAATAAATCCAATTTCGATATAAATATTTTTATATCCAAAATCTTCTTTTAAGTCCCTTCAAATTCAAAAATAATATTTATGGTATATAAAATACCAAAATCTAAGGCCAGTGCTACTATAGCATCCAATAATTCAAATTACAACAATAATCTATAACAGATTATCTGCACACATCATATATCACTATATATGAAAAATAAAAAATATATTTAAGGAATCCAGTTGGATCCCTCCAACCTATTTTCCTACATCCGCATATATTAATACAATATAAAAATACTAATCCCACTTAGAAGGGGATAACGTAGCATACAGAGTCATTCGCTATTATGCGGGGCGCATAGGGTCTCATCCGCTAACATATGTGGGAATATCATTCCAACTACTAATATATATACTACTATACATATATAACATCCAACAGATAATAATTTATAAATTCAACCAGCATTCAATAATTTATTTAACTATTTAAAATAAATTGTAGTAATACAAATGAGTGAGAATTTCTCATTTTGATTATTCGAATTCGATAATTGTTCCAATTCCAATTTCTTCCATTGTAGTATTTCTACCGCTAGTCCAACGTGACTTGTTACATAAATTTAGACCTCGTATAAATCTTATATAATTTTATAAGCATTTATTTTTGATAAATAAAACTATTTAAATTAATTAAAAACAATTTCTTTACCTCCAACTCGATTTCCTTTATTAACAAACAATTTCCCTTCCAAAAAATGCTGCTCGCATACAAAACCCACTCTGGCCGTCGCTTCCTCCTCCTCCTCTCTCACAAAAGCATCAACCCATCCTCATCTTGCCTGCAAATCGAGTTCACCTTCCTCTTCCAGCGCATGTGCACGCATACGCAACCCAGCATCACATCCAGTCATCTCGAGATGCGCATGATCCCAAGCCCAAATCGATCGACTTTAACCCTTGCGCCTGAGCCACGAACTCGAGAACGCCTCGTCCACCTCTCCTTGTCTGCTTAAGACGACAAGCTCAAGTCGATTCAGTTCGATCGCTAACATTGCCTCCACGCCGTACGCCACCATCTCTTACACCAGAATTGCATACTAAAACTCCACGACCTATGCCTGACCTCGCCCTCGAACATTCGATCGCGACTCTCCATTTACAAGTCGTAACTCCTCGACCGCCAAACTATCGCTCGTGCACACCATTAAATATATATTTTTTTATTTTAAAAAAATCAATTTTGATTTAAAATTGCCCGCCCCCTTTGTTTTTCTTACTTCAAATTTTTTTCGAACTGAGGGATGAGGAGAGGAAGAACTTGTGATTTTCTTGCTACCTTTTTTTTCTTCGTATCGTGCTGTGAAATTTAAAGAAAAAGAGGGAAGGAAGTTACGCTATTCAAACTGATTGAAAGAAAGGAGAGGCACATGATTTAATTGAGTAGACATGGGTAGGGCGGCTGTTCCATCAGACTAGGTCAGCTAAGATTTGCCTTTGATTTGACTATATATATATATTATTTTATTCCAAATATCTCACATTACATATCTTGAAATTTTAAACCACTATGGAGGTGTGCCGACAGGCATATCTAATTTTATACTGCTATTCCAAACCCAATGGAACAAGTCTCGAGGCCTAATTCGATCGTTTAGAGAATATAGCTTTTTAAATTGATTATTTAAATTAAATTCAATTAAATTATTTCTAGGCGTTTTCAGATCGTACGACCACACGGTAAACCCAAATGCTATGAAATTTGAAATTTGAAATTCGATAATAGTACATTATTATGGATCTAATGGAACTAGTTTTGTCGAATTCCGATACTATGTCCTGGATCATTATTTTAACTCGTCGACTAAATTGACGATTCTCAATTTTTTTGAAAACGCTTAAAATTTCAGTTTTAAAATCTTACTAATTAAAACGTAGTTCCAAATCCAATATTTAAACCCATTTAAATATTCTAAATTAGATATCGAAAAATCTGGATCGTTACGATTGTAAAGAGGTGGTGTTTGCTACTTGTCAGGCTCGTTGGCAACTCCTTTTTGCAGTGTAGAATAAAATTATATGATGTTCTCCTTCTATGGAGGATCACTCTTTTTCCTAAAAAAGATATTGGGAATTAAATATACATATACACACATATATATAATACTTACATATACATATGATAAATTCGTATGAATATTGGGAATATCGATGCTTAAGTGCTTACATATGTTTGAATATACCATAGCATGTGTATATGGTTTGTAGACATATATTTATAGTACTAGCTATATAGTTTAGATATACACACACATACAAATATGTGATATTTTTTTACCACTTATAAATATTTAATATATATACATATATAAACTTATGAAAACAAATATATATGATAAGATGCTATTTTAAATTTCCTCCTTCACAAAAACTAAGTGATAATAAATTCACAATAAAAATTCCATTCTTAACTACAATAAAATATCCAAACTTTAAAATCATAGGTCTAAAAATAAACACTCAACTCAACATGTAAATAGAGTTATTGAAAGAAATTATTGTCATAACAAACGTTTTATAACATGATATAATTATTTACTAAACATACATTACATATATACATATACAGATATGTAAAACTGTAGTTTAAGATTTAAATCTCAAATACATATAATTGTATAGACAACATGACATTGAATTTATTACTTGAAAAAAATTAACTTAAATATAAGATCCAATTTGAATTTGATTTACAATTTCGGATAACAAAATAAAGTATATGAATATATTCATAGTTAATTTAATCAATTTAAATCGTTAAATCCCACAATATTAAATGAATTAATTTGTGAGAACAAACGTAAATTTTACAGCAAAAAAAATCTACAATAACTAATGATTCTAGATCCAATAAACAACATCAAAACACAAAATAAATCTAATATAAAATAATTTTATAATTGAATGACCATACACGAGTGGTTTTTAAAAAATTAAACAAGCGACAGTTCAATGTATATATATATGTGTGTGTGTGTGTGTGTGTGTGCAAATTTTATCAAGTTTAAACATCAAGAATAAACAAAATAAAATATAATAATTGAACATGAAAAGTCTTGCCCTTTGTAACACCATATTTTTAGATTTCTCCACAGATCTCAAGTAGATTCACATCCATCTTTGTAAGAGAATGATGAACCGCTTATTTTTATTTTTATTTGATGCTCTCAATTGATTCGGAGTTGAATATTTATTGGATTTCTTCATGGTATTTTTAGCTATAGATGGTGAGAAGGAAAGAAAAGAAAAGTGAATGAAAATGAATGAATGAACTGGAAGTAATGGATTTGTTTTAATTGATGAATGAAACTTTTCCCATTCTTTTAATAAAATCTTCCCTAATCAATTCCCTAAATTTTCTCCCTCTCTCTTCACAAATTTGTCGTCCGTACTTGCCTCAAATGGCACTTAATTTTTATAAATCCCTTTATGAAATTATCTTTTATTTAAACCCATTTAAAGTTGCATTGATATCATATCGATGCACGTAAATTTAACTTTTATTTATGCATTCAAATAATTCCAAAAAACTCTCAAACGTTATATAAATTAAATAATAATTAACATTTCTCAAATATTAATTAATATACAATATTTTATAAATTAATTAAATCATGTCTTTTCTTGGAAGTTCACAAATACGGCAGTGTGAGTCAAAAGTGTGAATTCAGTCAGCGGTTAATATTGAACAATTCAAAAACTAACATTCACACGTCACCTTAGCTAGTGATGTGACAGTTTGGTCGAATTCATTGCTTATAGAACTTTTCAATAAAATCAAATTTTGCATTTTCTAAAGCGGTACATTTAAGCAATGATTATTTACACACATTCTATTTGTTAACATTGTATTGCTTCAGGATTTATGGAATATGGTTTTGGTCAAAATTCCAACATCATCCACATTCAACTTGTTTGTTCATTTACAAAGTCCTTGTTCAATAATACCATTTTCTTATTAACCATACTACTTTGGCTAGAAATTTTGACTTTGAGTTGACTATAGTTGACCGTGATACTAACCTCATATAACTAAGGAGGCAAATTTTCTATTCAATAATGTTTCACTTCCAATACTTCAACTCGGACCAAACTATAATCGTTCTAAAGAAGCCATGCCATAATTCAACTATAATCAAAGTAGAGTGTCCACATTGAACTTTGACAGGACTCTCAAGTCGAGAGAACAATGTAGTATTGTCACTCCAAGATTTCCTATTCAACCTCAATTATTCTTAGTCAACTAAAAAACACTCGAATGATCATTTCATAGTTATCCAATAACTATCAATATATAGCCTCTTAGTGTACCCAATGTCCATGAATAATACACTGCTCAATATTCGAAGATCATTATGTACTCTGATTTCAACGGATATATCGATGTCTTTTCTATAAACATCTAAACAGGAGTAATTGAAAATAAAATGTTATTTTATATTATGATTAATTACTCACCATCGCAATTATTTGCACCTACAATCACATAGCATTTTAAGGATTTTCATATTTATATACTTTAAATTAATTACTTAGTTAACTATATCAATATATAACAAAGTATATAATAGAAATCAAACACCTTTATTATGAATAAAATTGGTCACAGAGTTGGATTTATGTAACAAATTACATAACTGCCTCTAGGGCTTGCTCCTTACTTTCTCAATCTCTTACTTGCATTGGGGTCAATTATGGAATCTTAATCCTATTCCTTTTATCATTTTGTTTTCAAAATGATCGAGCTTGTCCCTTGGTGATTGGATACGCTCTATTGTCTTAGTTGTTTATTCATCGATCGACTCTCTCCAATGTTGATAAAGTGCCTTTATCATGTTGAACTTTTCGAAGGACTCTTGACTTCTATAAAGCTATAGGTTCTTTCATGATCTATTTTACGGCATTATTATCGCATAAAAATGTTATATGATTCTCAACATTTGGAATCAACCCAAGCTCGATTGTATATTTGGGCATTGTGTATATATAGTCATGTTGTAGCGCTATTCAAGGCAATGTACTTAGCCTTTTGGTTGAGTCTGCCATAATCTATCGTTTGGAACATTTCCAACTTAAAGCTCCTAGATTAGGTTGAACATGAATTTAAGATTGACATACTATACTCAAAATCATTTATGAAATTCGTGTCTAAATATTCCTTCATAAGAAGTTTGTTATTTCTATAAACAATTCTTTGGTATTTCGTAAATACTCAAGAACGCCCTTAACTTCGTAAATACTCAAGAACGCCTTTAACCACCATTTAGTGATATTAATTCAAATTTGATATTTTCTCAATGTACCATCTACATAAGTAGAATGTGATATAATAAACTATACTGCATATGTGATCATTCCTATTATCAATGCATAACAAATTCATTTTATATACTCCACATTGAATATTTCAATATGATGTCTTCGCATATCGCTTGGGATAATCCCAACATCCTTTTGCACTAGTTATAAAAAAATGTCATTTTCAAATCCAATGTCAAGTATTAAGCAACCAAACTAAAATGATTTTTACATAGGTACATTGTTAACAATAATAAGTTTGTCATTTACTTATAGTTTTAGAAATATTTTAGTACCTTTGATGTTCTTTCTTATAGACACACGCTTCCTTTACATTTTGACTGAAAATTAAGCTGTTTGATATCTTTGTCAAAATATTTGGTCAATTTTGATGCTTGTCAAATGATACTTTTCTATCAGTTCTTGAATCGTATCAGGAACCCACAAACTCAGTATCTCATCCACTAACATTAAGATACTTTAGTTATGATATGGAAACAGTCATTTCAAAATCATTATCTAGAATTTTGTTTCAATATAAATGTCCCAAAACCTAAAATCATATTTTAGATAATTTTGCAAGTAAAATATGAATTAACTTAAGTACATTGGAATGAAGAATTTGTTATGTTAATTTCAACAACTGAAATTTAAGATGTTATTCAAATCAACACAGCTTACTATATTCCAACTACATTGGTCTCCTTCTCGAAGACACATCTATGGCCTATGGATCATATTCCTTCGGTTACAACTATCAAAATCATATTTTGATAATGTATCTGGAATTCATTTTGGATTTGTGCATCGTGCCATATGGTAGAGTCAGCACTCTTAATGTCTAACTGACAATCAATGGAATTATTTTCTCAACATTGTTATGAAACTCATAGTTTCATTTCAATGTGCGAGTGCTCTTATTAGACATTCTAATTAGTTATGTCCATTTATATTTGGTTAATTTCATTTCATTCTCCACAATCATTTTTATTTTTGGATCATAGCTAAATCTATTTTACCACCAATAATTTCTAAAAGAAATTCCTTCGTCATGAAGTTGCTGTTTCTTGAAACAATAATTGTTTCTCGAATGGTACAAGCATTTAGAAACATTTTATGGACCGCCTTTATATTGCACAAAAAATTGACACAACACCCAAATTTAGATGAAAGCACCAACAATGTAAATCTATTAAAACAAATAAAGGAAAGAACATGATTTTTATAGCGGTTTGGCAAATTCTATGGCTTACATCCACTTTAATTTTATTATCCTATGGTTTTCCTCCAGAATATAAAAATTAAAACTCATATCCAACCACAATCTAGTAGATCTCGGACTGATATGGTTTAGGGAAGAAGAAAATAGAAAAGTTTCTAAGTATCCCAAAGTTCAGAGGGAGAGGTATCTTGTAACGACCCATCTTTTTGGATGGTTTAAATCGAAAATAAACCACACATGTCTAATTCAAACCATATAAAAGGGAGGATTGTTAATGGGTTAAAATAAGAAAATAAGATAAGGGAAAGAAAAACAAAACACATAATCTCACAGAAGTAGGTGAAGCAACTTTTGAACTCAAATCAAAAACCAAGATAAAATAAACCCAAAAAGAAGAAGTAGAGAAAAACCAAGGGATGCTCAATCTATGCCATAAGCAAAAGCTCCCTAAGTGACAAATCAAGAATAAACAAAAATAGGGACATAAGTGGTGATGAAGATAATAAAATCGAAGATAATTCTCAATTCCACCTATGTGTTAGATGATAAAATCAAGAAGTTTACTTGGAGGTATCGACTCCACCAACCTTTCCTTATTTCCTAAGAAAAGAAACCCTTCAGCTGTTAAGGACTTTAGGGTTATGCCTGTTGCAGTGTGACTAACAGATGCACATCCAAGATATGGACTTAAACTTATAATGAAAATATATTTATATGCAGGCAAAACTCAGAAGTGTTAAAATAAATAAAAACATTGGTCATCAACTTCAAGAATAATCAGCATTGCAATATATGTTGATGTATGGTTTTGTTGACACATCTACGGCTACTAATTTATTCCAATGAATCTAACCAGACAAATATATTTATGTTTGTTGACACATCCATGAATAAAACATAAATGTGTCTGTATAATGCATGTGTTATGCACTACAAATATAAAAAAGAGGCTAATCGATTAGATTACCTAATTAGATAAAAGCGTAATCTAATAAAGATGTAATCAAATGTCTGAGGTCCTACGTAGAAAAAAATGTATATTTTTTATGCCTCAGACTAGAATGGGACCAAATTAATCAGACCAGGAAGAATGTTATTTTAAATAAAATTACGTGAATGGAGCTGCTATGTTTGTGTTGCTTTTGTATAAGCACTAAGTATGCAACTGAGAGCTGCTACTTTATATCGCTAGTAAAAATTATTTATGCAAAGATGGGTTAATAAGCAATGATAATTATTGTAATTAACGTTGGAATGGACTAATTATGAGCTTCAATATTTGCATTTGTTTATAGTATAATCTTCAAGCCAAAGTCAACTTTTAATCTATATGTAAATATAATCTGTACGTAAATATAAAAATATCGGTTATTATTTTCAAAATTCAACCAACTCTCTAACATAAAGAAATAGAACAAAATATTAAATCACAAAAGTGTTGTCAATATAATATAATGAACCATGCAAAAAGTGTTTTGGTCAATAACTTAAAAATAAATTAACATATTTATCAGAAGATTTATTTCTTGTTTTAGTTAATAACATAAGATAAATGTGCGTATTAGAAAAATGGAGTGTTCATAGTGTAGAAGATTGTTTTGCATTCAAATAAAGCAAAAACATCAGATGTGAAGAGTTGATAAAACTTAAACAAAATATCTTCGTATTGATTCAAGTTTTCGTAAAGATCTTCATATTAACATTTAGAATAAGCACTTTGCATAGCCACAACAGGCTCATTCCAAGATGCAACAGATAGACAAATACATAAAGCAAACCAAGATCAATATAATGAGAACAAACACCCAAAAATGTAGCATACAATACACCCAAAGGCCAAACCAATTACGTCAAAGTGCACGATTGAGCATGACAATAATCAAAAAAGGAAACAAAATCTGATGCATAGGAAATCGCCATGGTGATCGATTAGTGAAGCGAAAGAGAGGCATGAAAAGAGCAGTGGAACAACCCCAAAAACATAGAAAACCACTCAGCATCAATCAGGCGGCTAATGGGTTTATATACATTTAAAAAAAAGAACGAATTCAGTTGAAATTTGGAGGGTCAAGCCTCATGGTACTTTAATTCACTTAATAAATTTAATTTCACTATATAATGGTAAACCTATTGATCGATGACTAAATATAATTTAAAATATAAGTTAATCGTTACTGATTACCTGGGAATACTCTTTTTGATGTCTCAGGAGCTCGAACCCATCACCTCTAGAACATCTCTTTAAGGCATCATATCATCTACCACTTAATCTATAGATCTTTGACATTAAAATTTCTATATTTGAATTTAAACAACTATGATTTAGCATAAATACTAGAAACAACCAACTCAACCAATCTCTTGTTATAAATAGAACATTCCATGTCTCTCTTTCCAATCCAGCGTCTAAAATTCATGATTTTATAAGTTCAATGTATACACAACATTTCTTATACACATTTCTTTACATTCTTCTCACATATTCATATAAGACGACATAAACTCAACTTGATCCGTAATTAGAATTGATAAACTTAACTGTAAATAACTTCACAACAAGCCAACTCAAACAGAATTAATATTAGATCTCACCCAAAGAGTCATTATAACACACAAGGTTATCAACACAAGCATAGAAAAAATAACTGAACTATCATACGAAAACAAGCATATAAAAATTGATAACCTTTTCCAGATGTTCTATACTTCTTTCAAGTACATTATGAGAATAAATTTAATCTTTGATACTATATTGATTAATCCAACTATGTCGCTCATTAGCATAAGCATCTTTAATAATACTTATAGTACTATAACAATTTCCAACGACATAATTTGACGTACTCCCGGTATATAAATGAATTCTTGAGTTTAAACATCAATCATGATATAATTAACATTTTATTTTTAAATAGGAAATTTTTAATATGCAAATTAGGTCACAGTTTTCAAACCTTAATCCCGACTAAAATTCATATGTTTCTTTTAAAATTTGGAAGTGGTTAGTGGTATGACGTTTTAAACTGAGGCTTTGGAGACCATGGATTCAAATGATCGAGACATCAAAATGAGTGCTCTGCTTGAATTAAGTATCACTCTTGTAATACAAAAAGGTATATAAGTGAGATCACGTTCAAATCCCAATGACTAAGAAAAATATTTTATTTCTACTTTCATTACAACATATGCTTATTATATTCCTAATATCAATGTATTATTCATTTTTCAACATTCAACATACGGTGTTCTATTTCTTCTACTCTTTATTTCAACATTCAATAATTCCTTTATATACCCATTATTTAGAAATTGATGATATAAATCCATTATATTTGTTTCAATGATATTTTCTGAAACATTTGCATCGCATATGCCAATGCATATTATTTCTCTTATAATTTTTGCATATGTGCCTACTTTTTAGTAATGCTTTTGAAACTGGTTGTGTTTTTCAACAAAATCAACTTATAATGTTGTTAAAAGATTATGCATAACAATAATAATCAATTTTTGGAAATTACATGTCTTTCTAAAAGAGCCTGCAATGCTATCACTTAATTTCACTATCAAAAGAATCAACAGATTCAGAATTCTACGGAAAATGTATATTAAGAGGTTCAAAAATAATAATTGAAAGCTTTGTATTTTATGTAAGTTCAAAATTTTAATAAATTATTGGAAATGATGAAAGTATGAGCATTTTCCAGAAAATTAAAATAAAAATCGTAAATTAAAAATAATAACAGGAAAAACCATCCTTTTCCAAGTCACATCAAAGTAGAAATCGTGATTTGAATATTGTAAGTAAACTTGTGATTCGAATAAAAAACGGGCCATCAAATTTTTTAATTCCTTTTTTTTATGAGTTTATAATTACAAGAATAAAAATTATTCTTTAATTTTCAATTACCTAACAATTTTTCCTCTGTATACAGCTTTATTACGTTATTTATATCATTAAATTGTATCAACCTTAAACAGAAGTCATTAAAGAATCTATTTTTGAATTTCAACTACAATGATTTAGCACTAATTCCAAAAAAACAAGTTAAACCAATCTTTTATTAGAAACTGAACACTTCAAATCTCTATTTCAAATCAAACATCTTAAAATTCATGATTTTACATGTTTAGATATACACTACAATTGTATAAATTTCTTTTAAAAGTTTAATTCATTTTTATAGAAGAACATAAACTCCATAATCTCGACTGGATTTGTGATTAGGAATGAAAACATAACAATAAATAACTTCATAAGAAATCATTTCATATACATACTCTTATTAAATAAAGTTAAATGGGCCGTTATGACAGGCTAGTTTATCCAAAAAAACAGAAAAAATATTAAAATCCTTGTAAAAAATAAAAATAAATAAAAAGAAGAATAAACAAGCATATAAAAACTGCTATTTTCTTCAAGATGCTAAATACTTCTAGTATGTCTCATTTGATAAGATTTTGTTTTTAAAGTATGCGACTAACCTAAAAACCTATTTTTAGCTAGATGAATTACTAATTGAATAAACAAATTAGAAATCTTAAACTGCTTTCCTTCTCAATTACTCTAATCTTGAAATTAAACCCAACGTTTAATGGCTTCTACAATTCACCGAAATGATATCTAACTTCAATTTGGAAGGTCTATCAAATTATCTACCAATATTTATGTTGCACAAAACCATAATATTTAACCAACTTCTTCCACGTTCCACATTTATTTACTAAATAATTAAAATTGATGGTAGATTTAATTAAACCACTAAATCTATGCACCAACCTTTCCAACACCTGAGCTAGCTCTTCGTTTGGAGCATGCCATGAGATAGTGCACCAAATTTTCTATAAGTTTAAAATAAATGCTGCATTCCAAAAGAAAATTTATAATTACGAGCTTTTATAGGTGTCCATCCATGGTTTACAGTTTTCATCATTCCATAATTAATTAGTAACCAAGATGAGATCTTTAGAGAAAATGTACTCTAAAATAACGAAGCTAGCTCAAACAACAATGCATCGTTAAACACATGATACTATTAGACTAGTTTGAGCCTTTGAAGGTATTTTAAATGCAAATACATGGATTGTTTCTACAAATTCAAAACATAGTGTAACCATGAAATATTTTAATAGAATTTAATGCCGAGTTATTTATTTAAATTACCTTTGTAATGGTATTAGAAAATTCAATGTAATGGTATAAGAAAATTCAACTTCGATAAAAGACAAGTATGTCCAAATTTCTATAAGCACCCATACATATATGTGTGTACCCTCCAAGTGATTTTTCTATGACCTTTCAATCATAAATTAAAGTCAATGATAGTTTCAGAAACTAAAAATATGAGTAACAAGCAAATAATTCAGAATAGTGCTAAATGCACCGCATTTAACACTCTAATTTATCCAGCTTTTTGGCAGTGGTATACCATAGATTGTCTTTTGCTGAAAACCGCGGTATACCACTAATGCAACGATTATAAAGGAAAAAATATGGCACCATACCGCCATTGAGCAAAAAGAGCATTCCACAACATGATGCCATTGGTATTGTGAGGTGGCCAACAATCTACTATCGGTTGAAAGTCTAGGTAAAAGAGAGTGTTATGTTGAATATGCTAGTATATGATTTTTGTTTGATGATAATAAACATATACATATATATTCAATTAAATATATTTGTTAATGTACTATTCTATTTTTCACATAATCAAATAAATATTTGCTGAATAAAATAAATAACACAGAATTTAAATTCAAACGGATATTTTATTCAAACAAATATTTTTTATAATTTTGAACAGTAAAAATTTGTGCTCTCACATATACATATATATATATATATATATATATATAATAACACACACAATTTGCAATTACAATACAAATTCGATTACATCATAATTTTTTTATACATTTGCACCTCACATTTCACTCATTCACTCGTATTTATTTTCGACTTTGCTCCAACCTGAATCGAGCGCTGAGTTATCTGCAAAATACACGCTAACGCAGTAAAATTAAAAAAGAAATAATTTTTGCAGTGTAAAATAATATGATTTTTGAAAATATTATTTGCCTTATTTATTTCGGTTATTCGTCGTCATTTAATTTTGAATTCATCATACATTGACAACTTGTGACATGCACGGTGTATCACTGTACATGCCACAAGGACGTGCACCGATATACCCTTGATAAAATTGCAGGAATAGGTGGGCACAAGGTCAAACCCAACCAAAAGCCAGGTTTAACTCAAGTGTAATAAAAATAAAGTCATGACACGAGTACAAGGTCAAACTTGAGCTATAAGCTGGATTCAACTCGGTGCAATTCAAAAAATCAAGATGAAGTTCAAGTGAAAACAAAATGAAAAGTGACAATCAGGGATGCAACTCACAAGCTCCAAACTCAAAGCAAAGCAATGACCAAAATATTCCAATAAACTTAAAATGGAAATATACAATATGCAAGCATTTTGAAATGAATTAATGATGACATAACAACATGAATACCTATACATATGCATCTAACCAAACTAGGTATACATGCATGTATACCAGACCAGGCACAAGCTTGAACTCAAAAGAAAAGGCCTCCAAGAAATAACAACTACAATATGAACTCATGTGGAAGTGCAGACCAACCATAAGTGCATAAGAATCAATATACAGAGAATCAAGCTTTAAAAGGTACCAGACTCGAGCTAGCATATCCGGTATATGGATGTGTACTTGATACAATCCAAAAACTCAAAGGCGACCAAAGCAGAGTACAGACTCAGAGGCACTAGAGGTGAGATCAAAAAACATGAAGCTCAATTGAATGCAACAGCACAAAGGCAAAGATCTCACTCAAGTAAACAAGAAGGTCGCGGGCACAAGAAAATGAATCAAGAAGTTAAATTCCACCAGACTCAATACAAAACACACATATATACATACATAAATGTATGTATACAAGTGGAGATGACCATCAACATCAAAGAGCAACAAAATTAGAGTATGCAAACAGTCTTGAATAAAGAAGCACGAACGATCAATGGAACAAAATGAACAGACCAGCAAATAACACATATACAGTTTTAAATGCTACAGAGACCAGAACCAAGGTCGATGAACCAATGTATACTACAACGATTCTGACCAAATAACAAGTTATAAATGCACAGATAAAAAGTGGTTGACTAGACACAATGCTACAGAGTTCACGTAACAACATAACATGCTCACAAGTTCAAGGCAAGTGCACCGTATATATACATAAACAACTCGAAGTGAACAGAGCAAGAGCAAGGTACAGAACAGTGTACACAGGATCTCAAAAAGACATAGTACAACAAGCATACACATATACATAAGCAAATACATATATATATATATATATATAGTGCATGTGCAACCAGGTCCAGTGAGCAGTGATCCAGCAAGTACTCGGGTTGACAGGAAAGAGTTTTAAAGTTAACAAGCCAAAGCAATTTGAACAAAGCAATGTTCGCGTTTTAAAAACAAAGGAATTCAACTTGCAAAAATATACAAATTGACAGATACAATAAAAACTGTGTAGCCATAAGGAAATAATTTCTTAATGAACGAAGTTCCAAGTGTTAACAAGAATCAAACAAGACAATATTATCACCAAATCTAAGTGGCCGATATCAACAGCATAAAGATCAAATCCAAAGTCACGTTTAAATGCCATAAAATCCAAGCCATGATGACCAAGGAAAAGATCGAATAAGCCAAAGTCAAAGCCGTGATAACCAAGTTAATCAAGCTAACAAAATATACGAATTGAAAAGGTCAGAGAAATGTCAAGCATTCAAGCAAAAATCGAAGGGCAAAACAAATTATCAAACGATCAAATATTTAGGGAATTGAACCCTATTTAAACCCTTTAACATCATTGGCAGAAATTCATTCGATTTCAAGAAAAACAGAGAGAAATAAATCCTTAAACTCGAATCAAATTTGAGAATAATCAATTGTCAGTAAAAGGAAAAATCGTATACCATTTTAACAATCAACTATACAAATTTGAGGCAGCCGTGTGCAAATCGAAGAAATGACCGATCGACAAGCAAGGAACGTAGAAACATTTACTTAATTGATCAACTGAAGTCGGTGGCTTCAAAGAAAGAGCAAAGCTCTAATTTAGAACGAAGAAGAACGAACAAGTAACAAAAGGAAGCAGCCAGGCCGTAGAAATAAAAAAAATGGGGACAATTTTTATCACTACATTTTAATTTAGGCCGACTTACATTTGTTTTGAGCTTTTATTTTTTAAATTAGGGTTTTTGTTTTTAAATTAATTTTACTTTGTATTTCTTTTTAAACTTTTGTAATTTACTAGTCTTGTTACTAGGAGACGAACTACGGTGGTGTAGTTCGAGAATTCGCAACTCGGTGGCTGAGTTGTGGCAGAGTTTTGAGCGTAGAGTTAGATTAGTCGATAGCGGGTGTCGCGAGTTTATGTGTATAAGTGTCTGACTACTTAATTTCTAGTAGAAACATTGGGGGAAGCACATAGGCAGGGTTTTGCCGAAGCTGGGCAAATTTATGTTGTTCTATTTCTGCTCTTTATATTCTGCTATTATCTGTGTTGCTATTATTCTGCTATTATCACTGCTGCGATTATTTATATACTTCCGCATTAAATTTCTATAATCATTAGTATCAACCTATTCACCCTCCCCCCTCTAGGGGTGAAATCGATCATACATGTTAAATGTGATGCACATAGTACAGCTATTTTATTTGAACTGCTTACCGCATTCATAACAAGCAAACATATGTATTATTATCATCTCAATGTAGAAGCCCATGGATATAACAAGGATAAATTTAATTTCTGGTTGAAAACCTCTTAATAACTATTCATTTACTATATCAAGGAGACTAGGTCGAGCCTATGCATACAATGTACTATGAATTTATGATGGTGTCCTAAAGAATATAACAGAAAAATGCAAACGTCGAAAAATAAGAAACTATGAACTTTCATCTAATGAACATAGAAACCATACATATAAAATATGTAAAAATAATTAAAACTCTTAATAAAAAATCTGAAAGCCATAAGAAATAATGAAGTAAAACAACAATGACTCTCCGTCTAACTGATTTTGTGAGTTATTTGGATTATTTAGCTAGTTCCATGGCCAAGAGTAAAAGAATTCAAGCCAATAAAACCATGAGAATATAAAAGCCCAAAATTGATGAAATCAATATTCGATAGAACTAAGGAAGGAAAACCCTTAAAATTAACAACCTTAAAATCAATAAAATTAAGGAATTCTAAAAGCCTTAAAATTAATCATAACATTATTAATGGCTTCGGTAACTTATGTGGAAATCAAGTATGAAGAGTTTTATGATGACTACCTTAAAATTGATTAAAATTAAGGATGGAAGTGGACAATATAAACCCATTGCACAACCCACTATATGGAACTAATTATTCATGTACATAGACGTTTCATGTTTGATACGTTTGGCATTTAATAGGATATATCAACTTTTTTATTCTTTAGAAAAAACGTTGATGTAATTAACAGACTTTGCTAACTATTTACTTGTGCACTCCATTGGAAATCATTTAATTTCAAATATTAAATCTTACCTAGTTGAAGCTGAAGAAACCAACAAAAGAAATTTGGTCCAGAAAGAAGAGTTTGCTGCTGTGGAGTTGAGGAAGATGAGCTACAGTGTTTGAGCATAGATTTTCATCGCTGTCTGAAATTGTTGATTTTAGACTAAGCGTTGAATTACTGCTTAATAATATCTCAGACTTCTCGTCCTAGATCTGACGACGATTCAAAACAAATGGATTTAGGGTTCTAGGTGGGTAGTTGACGACGGTGGTTCAAATTGGCTACTGCTTGCGAGAGAGAGATTACAGCACCAATTTGGATCGACTGTTGATGACGACGATTAGGGTTTTGCGATTCAAGATTTTGGTCTGTGTGTTGCATTTTAGGGATTTCACGAAGTTTAGTTATTTTATGGAGGATGTGATGAAGAGAAAGAAAAAAAGTGTTTACCCGAGGAGCTCACTAGTTAGAGGTGCAATTTTTTGATTCCCACACAAAATAAATTGTATCCCTCCTTTTTGATTCTATAGTGTTGAATACACTAATTGATAGCATTGGTACCCTGCATTACATAGCGTGTAAAAAGAGTAGGCGGAAAGGCTATGTTTTGCTGCTATCAAAAGTCTATATTTTTGTAGTGACTATATATGAACACCACTCTTTAATTTGATTGATTTTTGTTTGTATTTTAATGTTCAATTTTTTTGTCTATGTTGGAAAAATCATTACGACCAATATCAGGAAGAGAATGAGCAAAGGTGAATGGTAGTGGTTATTTAAGTAACATAAAGGAAGAGGAAAAGTTGGAGCAAAGATCTCCTTCTTATACTCATTCATTTTCTCCCATTTCAAATCCAATTTGAAACACATAAACCCCTTATACATACCCACCCATGGCCGACCATCATTAGGGCTAATTAGGTTTTCAAAAGTCCCATGTCCATTTAATAAGTAATTGATTTAAACCAAATTTAAAATTTATCGTATATCGATGCATACATATATGACTTTTATATACTCACTACATCACATCGACCAATGTAATGACATTTCAATATATGGATAGATGGAGTAAATATTCACCACCATTATCTTCTCCATCTCTATATCATAGCCCACAAAGCACATACAGTCATAATATTGACCTGAAAAACAACCTCAGACTGACTCGAGGTTGTTAAACAAATAACAAACCTTAAGTTAAGATAGAAATTTAGCTGTGAGAATAGTGCCTAATTGTGATAACTCGGATTTTTGGGCATCTGTAAATTGATAATTAACTGGATTGAATCAGTAAAAAAACACTGATTTATAAGTTGAACAAATAAATCTGATGATAATATTTATACTTGGATAAATATTTATTTGATAATCTCCTAATATAATTACTTGAAATTTACAAATTATTCTTTTAAAAAAACAAATAAAAATGATTGTTTATATATATAGATATGAATAGATTTTAAATAGGATTATTATTTACAAATTAAATTTATGTTTGTTTATATATATATATATTTGAGTTGATTTCAAATTGGATTTTAAATTGAATTTGAATTTGAATTTGGATTTAAATTTGAAATTTAAAAGATAGATATCTTAAAATATTTTGGATTTAAAATATAAATGTATGATTTTATTAGAACATAATTTGTTTTACATTATTTTCTTTAAAAGACTTATTTATATAAATCAAGATGATGTATTTGCTTAAATGGAAATTTATATATAAGTTTTATAAAAAAATTCATTTAATATCATATTAATTCATGAAATTACAAATGTAAGTTAAATGTTTACATAATTACAAATGGAAGCTTAAGAATATATCTAATGACAAGAGTAAGCAAAAATTTACAAGTGTCTTAATTTTTATTTTCTCTTTATTTTTACTAAAAGATAAAACAAAGTTATTTAAAATATCTCCACTCTCTATCTCATTTCTTTTCCATTTTTCCAAAATTCAAAACAAAGAAGATCAAAGCCTAGATATAATATACAAACCAGAAAATCATTAAATAACAACCCTTTTAAAACCTGAATCATCCAAGCAAATCAAAGGAAAATTTTAACAGTAGCAATTTCTAGTTTCTTCTGAAACAAAGCAAGAAAAAACTTTAAGAGCAGTATTCAAGTTTCAAACTCAGTTTAAAACAAATATCAGTTTCAATGATCAAAAGCAAGCAAAGTAGATGCAAATTCATCTCAACTAAATCAAGGTTCTAGATCAATTTAAGCTCGACTAAGAGGATTAAATCAACATCTGGTTCCTAACCCAAAATCAATGATGTTTCTCTATATACAGGTGAGTAAACTTTTTACTTAAAAAGTTTAGGTAAATAAAAATCTGTGCTAGTGAATTTCTGAGATGAATGACGCTTTGCATGTGTATATATAAGTGTAGTATCTATATATATGAATGTGTTCAACTATGCATGTCTGTTACATGTTCTTCTCTGTTCTTGTTACAGAGTTTTAAAGTTTAGATCAAAATTCATTCTCTCTTCTTCTAATCTCTGTTAGGATTTAGTTTTCAAACAAGAAATGTTTGTTTTTTCATAGACGAAGTCTTAAAAATAAATTTAAGTAAATTAATTTTGAAATTTTATTTGGAAAAAAGGGAAATTACAGGAAAAACTGGAAAATATCAAAATCTCAATTTGAAAATTTTGTGGATTCAAGTATATAATCTATGTAGTTATTAGAAACTAGGATTTTTAAGAAGAAAATCATGAATTTTAAAAATGTAGATCTTGAGATAATGTATGTTGAATGGAATTTGGGTTTTGAGCAATTGCGGGTGATCGAAGTGATGTGGAGGGTCGGGATCATTTTTGGAGGCGGCGAAGAGGTTGACGAGCTTGGAAAAAATGATGGCTGGTCTTATTGACCATCGTGGTGTCAGCAATCGATCATAGTAGGGTTTAAAACTATAAATGGGTCGAGGTCGGGTTTTGGTTTGTTGCAATGTGTTTGGAGATTCGAGTTGCTCAGGATTTGGGGGAAAGCAACGTAGAAGGCTGGCGAAGATATGGCCGGAGGTTCAGGTGTTTTGGTGGTCAGAGACGTGGTGTAACGATCCCGGATTTTTACTAAGTTTAAATTGATAATTAATTTAATTTTTCAATAAAAAATTGTAAAATTAATTGGTAAATTGAATTGAGTTTCTCCAAATTCAAAAAAAAGTGTTTTATAAGTTGATTGAGAATTGAATTTTAGGTATATCTGAATACCGCAAATTTAAATAATGTATTTGAATTGAATTTGAATTAGGATTTATAAATAATGTAAAGATATTTGAATTTAATATTATGAAATGGATTTTAAAAGTTATGCAAATATAATAAATGAATGCAAAATGTAAAATAAGACAATAAGTATTAAAGTTAAAAATAAATATTTAAGCTAGAAATAGAAACAGATGTATATAAGATAAACTATGAAATATAAAGTGACACGTTAGCTAAAATCTAACAACATATTAAAATAGAAATTTATTTATATTATAAAGTAATATAACAAAGCAAAAGAAAAGAAAGAAAATATAAATATCTTTGAACTTGCAAAAGAAGACACTAATATTATATATTCAAGTTTGAACAAATATATACAGATAAGTATGTAAGCTTGGGAAAGAAGACAAAGGTAATTAATACATGAACCTCTAGCACACCATAACATATCATATCAGCCCACCAAAGCAAGAAGAAAAATCTACTTAGTCAAATGAAGAAAAAAAAAATCTCTAACCTGTTGTACAAGCAAAATAATATCACCAGTAAACTCATTTCTTATATATCAATCTTCCTTATCTCAGTTCGTCCATCAAAACTAAGCAAAAAAAACTGAAGCAAGCATCATCTTAAATCTTAAACAAAACCTCAGCTTAAAACAACAATACAAATTCATATAAGCCAGAGATCAAGAAAAAAGTTTCAGCTTGTAATTTCAAGCTTGTGTCAAAGAGCTCTGTTCATCTTCTCAAAACAACAGTGAGTAACATCACAATTAAAATGGTTTAAATATATTATTCTGTTGCATGCTTATCTCTGAAATTTAGTTTGTTTGTGAGTATATTTTTTAGTATATCTCTGTGTATATGTATGAAAATATTGGTGAGCATTTCTGTGTCTCTCTGACTTAAGTTCCAGACCCAAATTCTTATCAAAATTCATTTTCTCTTGATCCAAACTTTGTTGAGGCATAGGTCTTAAACAAAGTATGCTTGTTAGATCATAGATTTTAGTTAAAAGAACTTGTTTAAGTTAAAATAACTCAGTATTGTTTCTGTAAATATAAAACACAGTGTAAACTTAAATTAAGTCAAAAATAATTTGTCATGGTTTATAAATTCAGGTATATGAATCAAATGCTAAAACTAAAACTTGATTTTTGGAACCACTATTTTTAGTTAAGTTTTAAAGGTGCAGTTCTGGGTTGAAAAAAATATGGGAATTTGTGATTTTCTGGTGATCCAAAGGTTTGGAGGCATCAGGTTTTTTTTCCTGATGATGGAAGGGTGATCAGAGATACTATGAAAAATACTAAATGGTGATGCAATTCACCAAGGAAGTTGCAGCAGTGGAATTTCTTCTGGAACCCTAGTTTTTACCGTGCTTAATGAATCGATCACCATGGCTTGTATAGATGATCGAGTGTTTTTGGGTTTTGGGTGATGGTAGTTTGGTCGTAGTCAAAGTCGTAGCCGGAGTAGTGGATTTTCTGGTGGTCAGAGCTTCTTCGTTGAGGCGATGACAGGTTTGGTTGTGATGGGTCTTGTTGTTTCTAGGATTGGTTGTAGATCTCGAATTCAATTTCGAGAATCGTAGCACGATCTGATGATCGTGGAGTGCTGCTGGAGTATTGGCCGACGTGGGAAGTTCATCGGCGGTGGCCAGGAACGACCAGCGTCGCCGTGCATGTGTACAGTGCGCTGAAATTCTGGTGAAGTTGGGTTTTGTTTGTTTTCGAGTTGATGATGTTTGACTCGAAGTTTGTAGATGTTTTGCTCGAGGAAGTTGGGTATTGGACTCGAAGTAATAGGATAGTGTCTCAGGTAAATTGTTTGCTACAGGTTTTACTGATACCTGTTGTCCTGTTTTTAAATTTTTAAATTAAAATTTTAAAGCTAAGTTTAAATGAAAAGCAAAGTTTTAAAATAAGTTTAAATCCAAGTTTAAATCTGGTTCAAGTTAGATTGAATCTCAGTTTAAAAAAATAAATAAAGTTTTTAAAATCTAAATTGTTTAACCACTTTAAAAAGCTTTAAGTAGTTTGAATTTTAAAGAGAAGTTTTAAATTATAAGAGAAGTTTTTAATCTAAGTTAAATCTGAAATCAAGATTTGTTTGCATTCTAGTTTTGTAAGAAGAGAGGTTTTAAATTTAAATAGTTTTAAATAACTTGAATGATTAAGTGTATTTTTAAATTGAGTTGAATTTAAAATGAAATTGGGTTTTAAATTCTTTTAAACTTCTATTATAAGATAAATAATTCTTTAACTTGTGGAATAAAAGGGTTTTGAAATTGTTATAAACTTTGTTAAAGTTAATTTGTTTTCATTTTAAATCTTGAATTTAAAATGAAATTTTAAAAGCAAAATTTGAAAGTAAATTGTTTTTAAATACCTTGCTAATGATAATTTGATCATTAATAAGAAAAATGTTTTTATCTTTAAATAAATGAAGATTTAATGATTTGTAATTATTAAATTAATTAAAATGGATAATTAATGATTTGGATTAATTAATTTAATAATTAAAAGTTTAAGTCAATCAATTAAGGTTTGAGATAATTAATTTAGGACAAATAAATTGGTAATTAAGGATCTTTAATTAAATAAGATTTGAATTTTTAATTAATGATTAGTAATTAATTAATCAATTAATTAAGAACTAATTATGTTACAGTTAACACTTAATTAAGTAACTAATTAGGATTAATTAATGAGTTATTAATGGTTAATCAATTTTAATTAATGATGATTAATGTAAGTAATTTCTTTAGAAAAGTAATTGAAGAATTGTTATTAGTTAATGAAGGTCATTAACTAAGATTATTTAAATAATTAATTTATGTGATTAATTTTAACAATTAATTAGATTAATTAATTAATGATAATCATTTATGAAATTGTGTAAGGGCAATTACTTTATGAAAGTAATTAAGAAATTAATTGCTCATTGTAATTAATTGAGTTTAATTTGATTAATTTAAGTTAATTGTCATATATTGTGTACTTGATTGATATCTTTGATAGGTGATTGTGATGCTATGTAATGTGAATTGCTTTGCGTTGAACTGTGATTTGTGATTTGTTTCTATGTGTATGCAAAAACTCATTTTCCCCCGTAAAACGGCATTTAAATTTCGATGCGACAGGGAGTCGGATTCCAGTTGGTTATCTGAAACCCACATCAAATCGTAATTGTAAATCTTTGTGATTGATAAATTTACTTTATCTGTGAATCTGTGAATAAAGATAAGCGTTATGGATTATACCGCTTATCAAGATTGATATGATTGAATCTGTGATGATTGATGATGTTGTACTATTGTGTGAAATCCCTGGACTACACCATACACACACAAATATGAGTTGCACGTGGAAATTGGTTAAGTCACAGATTTCTGAAATAGTTTTAAAATTAAATTTTTGAATCCAAATGGTTTTGGAAATGGATTGGGATTAAAGCAAAAGTTTTTGAAAAGGAATTTCAACGATAAAATTTATTTTTGAATAAATTAATTTAGTTTTGAAATTTGATTTAAATTTGAATCCAAGATTTGAAATTGAATTCTATTTATCATTTAAAACGGGTATATAAGTTTGTATGGGGTTAAACCATTTTAAAAGTGTTGTTTTGGGAATTTGAATTCAACCCAAAGATTTTAACTTGTATAAATATAAACTATCTGTTAAAAAAAAGCTTTCATATAAGAAATAAACTTCCAATTTTTGTTAAAAGGATTTCAAGTCTAAAATGGAAATGGCCTCCCAAGTTATGAATAAATCTTTTGAAATGGTTTGAAAGCTATAAGTTAAATCCTTGATTTAAAGATTGGATGAATTAATCCTAATTGAAATGGGAATTGTTTTGAAATCCGTAAATGGATCTTTGTGAAACTGGGTGAACTTTGAGAAATAAATCTTTTTTGTTTAAAGATTTGAAGTGGTAATTTGACTAAACCATTTGAAGGAAGGTTTTGGGTTTTTTTCTAAAAAAGTTGTGACTTAACTAAAATTCCATATCCATATGTTTTTTAATATTTCGCTCACTATTCGATTTAGCCGGGAGAGGACCTTGTGTCATATAACCCATTCCGAATAGTGATACGACGTTATGGATTGCATTTGAAGATCGGTGTTGAAGACCGGGTATTTGCAAGCACGATAGGATAACCTATCGATTGACTCTGCACTGAGTTTCTCCGGTTTAGAGTTCTCCATATGTGATGGGGAGTCCGATCGGAACTGTGGATACCCGGATTTGCAAGGGCTTCTTCCTTTATTGGACGAAGTGCCTTCGGTTCTGTTCGAACCCGGAACAGACTTGTATGGTTGTATGTCTGACACTACACTTTGAGATATAAAGCAGATTTCTTTCAAATACATATCAATTGGTGGCAGAGAATTTATTCTCTTAGCTTAACACTGTGACGACCGCCCATGACTCCCGCACCAAATCAAGGAAACAATGCGCTAAAAGGTGTGCCAGGCAGCCATGGACGATAGTCAGGGTAAAACAAAACAGAAGAATCTCTATCGCATAACTCACAGCGCATGGATAAAATACAATAGAGAAATATAATATAGTGAAGCTCCATAGAACAGAACATCATCATATAAGCATCACAGTAGTTTCATACAATCATCTACTCAAATCCATACATGAAAGCCTCACTACAAATCACTCAACCAAATACAGCAGCGGATACCCAGTACATATAGTAAGAAAACTAATATGCAAAGCCTCCTGCTCGTCTTCGTCATCTTCATCGTAGAACTCCTAGCACAGCACCTGTCACCTGCTACCTAGTCTGCCCATCCCAAACATGGATGAACAGCCCAAGGTAATAAGAGGAGACATAAAACCTTGAGTCAGACAAAGTCTTAGTGAGCAGTAAATTAACTATCAAACATACCAAAAGAGCATAAAGGATAAAAGGAATAGGAACCAAACCATCCCACTCCACCTCTTTCTACAGTGATAGCCCCAGACATACACTAAGGAGAAGCAAGCATAACAACATAGACAATTAAGGTAAAGCGAATACCACTCGAGTCAAGGACGATGTTTTCCAAATACAAACCCCCAAGGCCTAAACCAAGATCAGATAAGCACCCAGAAAACGCCGCTCTTGAAGCCGAATGATGATACAACCAAACATCCAAACATCCATGACTCTGGCTATCACTGTTAACCTTGCTTCGAAATCACCGTTAATTGAATGACCGACTCCTTCCTGAGCCATCTGTCAAGGGCTAATGGTAACCCCGGTTCTAGACAAAACCCCGCACACTGCCTTGTGCCTAGGACTTATCTTCTTGGCCCAGAGTACTCGACTAACTGCCTGTAGTCTTTTAGGCGTCCCTATGTACTCTTGCTTTAGGTTTGCTAGAACCTTCAATAACGATGAGATCCAAGCCTCCTTGTCATCCTTCTTGACGACTTCTATCAACTTAGCCCAAGCTTCCTCTTGAGCAATCCATTATCAACCAACTTGAACTACCCTTCAAGTTATCAACATGCTTGGAATGATCCCTGCCTGGATTAAGCCAAGACTCACATCATACTTCGCTTCATCGTACCAAAGCAAAGTCTCAACTCAACCATACTTTGCCTTTTTGCATCCTGACAAAGTCCCATCTCGATCTCATACTTCGCCTCTTCGCATCACGGCAAAGTCCCATCATCGAATCCATCCATATGAGCTTCCACATCCGCTTCATATACCATCGGCAGCTTTCACCATTCAAGAGCCTTTCCACTTAGCTTTTGAATCATCTTCAACCATCTTGTTCCAAATCAACTACAAGCTAACTTGGAGCAATCAAATCTAACATACATTCAAACATTCAAGCATTCAAACAAGATATATTAAGCAATATCAACTATAATGGCAATTTCGTAATTAAGTGAGCAAAAGTCCAACATATGTGAAATCATAGTTTTTAGCATAGATCTATCAAATCTAAAACATGGGTTTTGTCTCTAATACTTGTTAAATAGCTTCTATAGATAAACATTTTCAAATATGATGGATCTACATGCAGACTTAAGGAAAATGCGAGAAAACGCTAACTTTAACACATAAACATATCACCAATCCCATATACTCCTTTGGATCCGCGTGAGAGATAACTACCACTCACCAAATCACCCAAACACTACAAAAACTACACACTTCAGATCTGGACAGCGAAGATCAAGGTTTGATCCGGCAATATCTCGCTTCAATCGATGAAATCTAGCTCGAACGGATGAAGATCTTCAACTTGGACACTTGGATCTTCGATCTTGATCTTCGATCTTCAACGGATGTTAGCACTTGATGGAAGTAGAGAAAGAAGTGAAGAAAATACCGTAGTCGAGTCTTCAAAATGGCAGCACTTCGTCGCTTCAAAACCGGTGCCAAAAAGTGAGCCGAACACCTCTATTTATAGGCTGGAAACCCCTTAGGTCGTCGCCCTTTAGGTCGTCCCCGACCTAACTTTGAGTCGTTGCCGACTCATCAATCCATTCGACCTACGACCTAACCAATCACAACATACAACCAAGCCCGACTCACGACTTAACCCAGACACGACCTAAAACACAGGCCGACCTAACGACTCAACGCACTACCGTCCCAACTGCAACACGACTCAGCACAAAGAACCATCCTTAGGTCGTATACGACCTAAGCTAACTCAGCATATCCGACTTACCACTCTCACAGGGATGCCGACCTAATTCCTACGCGACCTAACACTAAGTCGGTCACGACCTAAAAAGCCTCCGACCTAAAATACTGCCGCGTTTCCCCAAGTCTTAAGTCGTATGACGACTTAGCTATGACACACACGACTCAAGACCCCACGACCTAACTCACTGCCGACTCACTACCTAACTTAGGTCGTTTACGACCTAAGTCTGAACAGTACTCACGCGACCTAACAAACCAGACCGACTCAACGACCTAAGCCCCCCAACGACTCAACGTGCCTGCTGACCTATCCCCCTAGCGTCCTAACGCTAGCCCTTAGGTCGTTGAACGACCTAACTCTAAGTCGCTAACTCGGCGACTTCCTTAAGTCGCTGCCTACTAACACGCTAACCCCTTAACTCGGCAAACCTTATGAGTCGTAACTCGTTGACTCGGCCACTTCCTAAGGTCGTCTACGACTTACTATAGGTCGGTCACCATCACTAAGTCGCCTAACTTTTAGGTCGTTACTTCTATAACTCGGCAACTCTTAGGTCGGTGAATTTCTTATCTCGGCCAACACTCCAACCCGTAACCCCTCCTTGAGTCGGTCCCCTATGAGTCGGTCACGACTCATCCCTTAGCTCGGCAATGCTCATGAGTCGGTCACAACTCATACTCCACCCGGGTTAACTTCTAAACGACTCAAGCTAGAGGCAACACAAACAACACTATCGACCTGCAAATTCTACGATCTATCGACACGTAAAATACGGGTCGTTACATTCTCTCCCCCTTAGGAATTTCGCCCCCGAAATTCCAAGCAAACAACAGAAATCAAAGATATTCCGCATGCCTACCATCCATAGCAATCAACAAACCATGCATCCAATTCTAGCCTAGCATGCAGAATTCTAAGACTTAGAACAAGCTACAAATTCATGAGATGTCACGACACTTTAGGGCCATACCTCGAAGAGTCCTGGATGAGCTTCCTTCATCCTCTCTTCCTCCTCCCACGTACAGTCGTTAACATCGTCACTCCATTGTACCTTGAGCAACGTAATCGTCTTCCTCCTAAGCTGTTTCGTATCGGTGTCAACAATACGAAGCGGCTTACGAGGTCTCGTAACCACTGGATCAACCTCTAAGTCTTCACAGCTATCAGCAGAAACCACCGTAGTTGGGTCGTGCATATACTTCCGTAGACAAGATACATGAAAAACATTGTGCACACCCGCCATCTTTTCCGGTAACTCCAATCTATAAGCGAGCTTTCCAATTCGCTCGATAATCGGGAATGGTCCAACGAATCTTGGAGTTAACTTTCCTTTGTTCCCGAATCTTATAACATTCTTCAATGGAGAAATCTTCACAAAAACCATATCACCCACGTCGAATTCCAAATCCTTCCGACGATTATCTGCATAACTTTTCTGACGATCCTGGGCTGCCTTCATTCTTTGTCGAATGATCTCTATACAATCCGAAGTCTGTCGAATCATCTCTGGCCCAAGTATCAGCTTTTCTCCAGTTTCCAACCAACATGTCGGAGAGTTACACGGTCTTCCATATAATGCCTCATATGGTGCCATACCAATACTCGACTGATAACTGTTATTATAAGCAAACTCCACCAAATGAAGGTGATCTTCCCATGATCCTCCGAAGTCCAAAACACATGCTCTAAGAAGATCTTCCAAAACTCGGTTGACTCTCTCAGTCTGACCATCTGTTTGAGGGTGATAAGCTGTACTCAAACACAACTCAGTTCCCAAAACTTCCTGGAAGCTCTTCCAAAATCTACTAGTGAACAATGGATCTCGATCGCTCACTATACTCTTCGGAACACCATGGAAACGAACTATCCACTTCACATATAATTCAGCCAACTTCGATGCAGTCCTAGTCGATCGAACAGGAATGAACCTTGCACTCTTGGTCAAACGATCTACTATGACCCAAATCCCTTCATTCCCTGCTCTTGTCCTAGGTAGACCATCAATAAAATCCATCGACACTTGCTCCCACTTCCATGTAGGAACCTCCAATGGCTGAAGCAATCCACTGGGCTTCTTCTGCTCAGCTTTCACCAACTGGCAATTCATACACTTGGAAATAAAATCTCCAACATCCTTCTTCATACCTTCCCAGTAGTAGGATCTTTTCATATCCCGATACATCTTATTTCCGCCTGGATGAATTGTCAACTTCGAGTGATGACTTTCCCTCAGAACTTCATCTCTCAGTCCATCAATATCGGGAACAACTAGTCGTCCTTGCTTTCGAAGCCAACCCTCTCGATCGACCTCGAATCCCTTATCCTTCTCTGGGTCCAACCCAGATTCCAAATCACGGATAATCTTGATAAGCTTATCATCTCTCCTTTGCCTCTCGCCAATTCTTTCCACAAGAGTAGGCCTTATCGATAAGTTTGCCAACATCTCAGGTTCCAATTCACATCTAGGCCTGAAATCAAATCCAGCCAAATACTCAAGACTCTTCCATTCCGAAAACATGGCTCCCAATCCTGCATGTCTTCGACTTAACGCATCAGCCACTGCGTTACCTTTCCCTGGAGTATAGGCTATACCAAAATCATACGATGCTAGGAACTCTAGCCACCGTTGCTGTCGAAGATTTAAATCCTTTTGGGAGAACAGATACTTCAACGACTTATGATCTGTAAACAACTCGAATCTAACTCCCAATAGATAATGTCTCCACATCTTCAAAGCAAACACAATCGCCGCTAACTCCAAATCATGAGTCGGATAGTTCCTTTCATGCGGCTTTAGTTGTCGACTTGCATATGCAACAACTTTATCCTTCTGCATTAGCACTGCTCCAAGTCCAGTACCACATGCATCGGTGTAAACCACCATCTCATCATTCCCACTTGGAATAGTCAAAACAGGAGCACTCGTCAGTCGCTCTTTCAGGATCACGAAAGCTTGCTCACACTTATCATCCCATTTGAACAACTGGTTCTTCTTCGTCAATCCTGTCAACGGTGCAGCTATCTTGGAAAAGTCTTTGATAAACCGACGATAATATCCTGCTAATCCAAGAAAACTTCTTACATCAGATGCATTCTTAGGTCTAACCCAATCCTGGATTGCTGCCACCTTAGCGGGATCAACCGCTATTCCATTTCCAGAAATAACATGACCTAAGAACCTCACTTCATTCTTCCAGAAGTGACACTTCGAAAACTTAGCCTTCAGCTGATGTTTCCGCAATATATCCAAAACAATCCTCAAGTGCGTCTTGTGCTCTTCCTCAGTTCTGGAATAAACCAAAATATCATCCACGAACACAAGCACGAACTTATTCAACTGATCTCTGAACACTCTATTCATAAGATCCACAAAATATGCTGGCGCGTTAGTCAACCCAAACGGCATTACCAGCCACTCATAAAACCCGGATGGTGTCCTGAAAGCAGTCTTCGGCACACTATCCTTCGCCACTCTCAACTGGTGAAATCCCGTTGCCAAATCCATCTGAGAAAACACCTTAGCCTCGTGAAGCTGATCAAACAAGTCATCTATTCTCGGCAATGGATACTTGTTCTTCTTAGTCACCTTATTCAGTTCACGATAATCAACACACAACCTCAACGATCCATCCGCTTTGGTTGCAAACACAACGGGCGCACCCCATTCGGACACACTCCTCCGAATGAATCCTTTCCGTAAAAGGTCATCAACTTGCACCTTCAGCTCTTGCTGCTCCCTCGGTGCCATCCGCCTAAGAGGCATCACAACAGGTCTGGCTCCCTCAACCAGATCGATACGAAACTCGATCTCCCTATGCGGCGGCAACCCTTTGACTTCGTCAAAGACATCCTCAAATCCATTCACAATAGGCACCGATGACAGTCCATCCCGTGGAACAACCAGCGAATACATGAAGCTCATGAAGACGCCTTCTTCATGCTTACATCGTATCACAACCTTTCGCCCATCCACATTCCCGACTGTCACCTCCAGCCTCTCACAATCAATCCTAGCCGCATACTTCCTAAGCCAGTCCATACCCAAAATAATTCCGAACCCCGCAAAGTTCAGAACAAAGCAATCACAAACAAACGAGCAATCATGACTCGATACAACCAGACCACGGCATATCATACACAAACATGACGAACCCCCGACCGGATTAGTCACAACCAATGGCCTATCAACAATATCCGGTTTCAAACCTAACCGGCCTACCAAATCATCACAAACAAAAGAATGCGACGCTCCAGTATCAAACAACACTCTAACTGGAACACCACAGATAGAAAGAGTACCTTGAACCACCACACTCTTCCCCTTTTCTTCAGCAGTAGGAGCTTTCGAAGACGATGGAACAGCCCCCAAAGCATAGGCTTGCACAACCTGCCTATCTTTCCTCGGTTCTGGACAATCCTTCTTGATATGTCCCAGCTTATCACAGTTGTAACACTTTCCCGGCACTTTGGGATTCTTACAATCTTTGTAAAGATGGCCCTTCTGCTGGCAGTTATAGCAAGTCACTTCACTTTTCGGCTTCTTCTGGCCATCCCTACCCCTCTGTTGCTGTTGTTTCCTCTTCTTATTGCCACTCTGTTGTGGTTTAGATCCTTCCCTAGCTACAGCAATAACAGAACTTTCCCTAGGAAACAAACTCTCATGCCTAAGAGCTTTTTCCACAAGCTTCTCAAATGGATCGTCCAGATGATCCACTAACTGCCTCCCAAGATAAGCATCCAGACCAGTCACAAACTTTTCATTCTTCTGGTAGGGAGAATCAATATATGATCTGGCATACTTAGACAAAGCTTCAAACTCAGAAATGTACTCAAGAACAGGCCTTCCCCCTTGCTTGAGCTCCACAAACCTCTTAAACAAGACAGATTTCTGGGAAGTAGAGATGAACTTAGCTTCAAATCTAACTTGGAATTGCTCCCAAGTAATCTCTTCTTCTGGGGTATCAATGGTGATAGAATTCCACCAATCAGCAGCTCTTCCCTGAAGCTGTCTCGATGCAAGCTTTCTCTTAGTTGCATCCTCAATCCCTAAGTCACCAAAGATCCTTCGACATGCATCAATCCATCTCTGCACCTCAATAGTCGACTCCGTCCCCAAGAAAGCTTTTCCTCCAAGAGAAGTATAATCCTTGCAAAGCTTAGCAAAATCCACCGGTCTTGGAGCTTGAACTTGAACTCCCACATCCACTGATGATCCTGAAGCTGGTATCCTTCTCATGATCGAAGTCATCATCGCTTCGAACATAGTTCCATAATCAACAGCTCCTTTATCAGCACGGCTTTCCCTTGCAGCTGGTCTCCCTCTTCGACTCATCCTTAATATCTGTAATAAGAATGATTAGAACACCTTAAGAAACAACTGCATAAGGAGTTCAAATCCTTCTAGGCTACTATATTATATATAGTAATCATCCATCAAAATACAATTACGTCTCTCATACGTAGTTACGTCAGCGAGCGTTGGCTGAAATCGATTAACCAAAGCTCTGATACCAAATGTGACGACCGCCCATGACTCCCGCACCAAATCAAGGAAACAATGCGCTAAAAGGTGTGCCAGGCAGCCATGGACGATAGTCAGGGTAAAACAAAACAGAAGAATCTCTATCGCATAACTCACAGCGCATGGATAAAATACAATAGAGAAATATAATATAGTGAAGCTCCATAGAACAGAACATCATCATATAAGCATCACAGTAGTTTCATACAATCATCTACTCAAATCCATACATGAAAGCCTCACTACAAATCACTCAACCAAATACAGCAGCGGATACCCAGTACATATAGTAAGAAAACTAATATGCAAAGCCTCCTGCTCGTCTTCGTCATCTTCATCGTAGAACTCCTAGCACAGCACCTGTCACCTGCTACCTAGTCTGCCCATCCCAAACATGGATGAACAGCCCAAGGTAATAAGAGGAGACATAAAACCTTGAGTCAGACAAAGTCTTAGTGAGCAGTAAATTAACTATCAAACATACCAAAAGAGCATAAAGGATAAAAGGAATAGGAACCAAACCATCCCACTCCACCTCTTTCTACAGTGATAGCCCCAGACATACACTAAGGAGAAGCAAGCATAACAACATAGACAATTAAGGTAAAGCGAATACCACTCGAGTCAAGGACGATGTTTTCCAAATACAAACCCCCAAGGCCTAAACCAAGATCAGATAAGCACCCAGAAAACGCCGCTCTTGAAGCCGAATGATGATACAACCAAACATCCAAACATCCATGACTCTGGCTATCACTGTTAACCTTGCTTCGAAATCACCGTTAATTGAATGACCGACTCCTTCCTGAGCCATCTGTCAAGGGCTAATGGTAACCCCGGTTCTAGACAAAACCCCGCACACTGCCTTGTGCCTAGGACTTATCTTCTTGGCCCAGAGTACTCGACTAACTGCCTGTAGTCTTTTAGGCGTCCCTATGTACTCTTGCTTTAGGTTTGCTAGAACCTTCAATAACGATGAGATCCAAGCCTCCTTGTCATCCTTCTTGACGACTTCTATCAACTTAGCCCAAGCTTCCTCTTGAGCAATCCATTATCAACCAACTTGAACTACCCTTCAAGTTATCAACATGCTTGGAATGATCCCTGCCTGGATTAAGCCAAGACTCACATCATACTTCGCTTCATCGTACCAAAGCAAAGTCTCAACTCAACCATACTTTGCCTTTTTGCATCCTGACAAAGTCCCATCTCGATCTCATACTTCGCCTCTTCGCATCACGGCAAAGTCCCATCATCGAATCCATCCATATGAGCTTCCACATCCGCTTCATATACCATCGGCAGCTTTCACCATTCAAGAGCCTTTCCACTTAGCTTTTGAATCATCTTCAACCATCTTGTTCCAAATCAACTACAAGCTAACTTGGAGCAATCAAATCTAACATACATTCAAACATTCAAGCATTCAAACAAGATATATTAAGCAATATCAACTATAATGGCAATTTCGTAATTAAGTGAGCAAAAGTCCAACATATGTGAAATCATAGTTTTTAGCATAGATCTATCAAATCTAAAACATGGGTTTTGTCTCTAATACTTGTTAAATAGCTTCTATAGATAAACATTTTCAAATATGATGGATCTACATGCAGACTTAAGGAAAATGCGAGAAAACGCTAACTTTAACACATAAACATATCACCAATCCCATATACTCCTTTGGATCCGCGTGAGAGATAACTACCACTCACCAAATCACCCAAACACTACAAAAACTACACACTTCAGATCTGGACAGCGAAGATCAAGGTTTGATCCGGCAATATCTCGCTTCAATCGATGAAATCTAGCTCGAACGGATGAAGATCTTCAACTTGGACACTTGGATCTTCGATCTTGATCTTCGATCTTCAACGGATGTTAGCACTTGATGGAAGTAGAGAAAGAAGTGAAGAAAATACCGTAGTCGAGTCTTCAAAATGGCAGCACTTCGTCGCTTCAAAACCGGTGCCAAAAAGTGAGCCGAACACCTCTATTTATAGGCTGGAAACCCCTTAGGTCGTCGCCCTTTAGGTCGTCCCCGACCTAACTTTGAGTCGTTGCCGACTCATCAATCCATTCGACCTACGACCTAACCAATCACAACATACAACCAAGCCCGACTCACGACTTAACCCAGACACGACCTAAAACACAGGCCGACCTAACGACTCAACGCACTACCGTCCCAACTGCAACACGACTCAGCACAAAGAACCATCCTTAGGTCGTATACGACCTAAGCTAACTCAGCATATCCGACTTACCACTCTCACAGGGATGCCGACCTAATTCCTACGCGACCTAACACTAAGTCGGTCACGACCTAAAAAGCCTCCGACCTAAAATACTGCCGCGTTTCCCCAAGTCTTAAGTCGTATGACGACTTAGCTATGACACACACGACTCAAGACCCCACGACCTAACTCACTGCCGACTCACTACCTAACTTAGGTCGTTTACGACCTAAGTCTGAACAGTACTCACGCGACCTAACAAACCAGACCGACTCAACGACCTAAGCCCCCCAACGACTCAACGTGCCTGCTGACCTATCCCCCTAGCGTCCTAACGCTAGCCCTTAGGTCGTTGAACGACCTAACTCTAAGTCGCTAACTCGGCGACTTCCTTAAGTCGCTGCCTACTAACACGCTAACCCCTTAACTCGGCAAACCTTATGAGTCGTAACTCGTTGACTCGGCCACTTCCTAAGGTCGTCTACGACTTACTATAGGTCGGTCACCATCACTAAGTCGCCTAACTTTTAGGTCGTTACTTCTATAACTCGGCAACTCTTAGGTCGGTGAATTTCTTATCTCGGCCAACACTCCAACCCGTAACCCCTCCTTGAGTCGGTCCCCTATGAGTCGGTCACGACTCATCCCTTAGCTCGGCAATGCTCATGAGTCGGTCACAACTCATACTCCACCCGGGTTAACTTCTAAACGACTCAAGCTAGAGGCAACACAAACAACACTATCGACCTGCAAATTCCACGATCTATCGACACGTAAAATACGGGTCGTTACAAACACCCTTCTCTGAGACGTACGAGCTCAGAGGTTATGTAGTAGAAGGTTATCAGTGATATACTCCTAATTTGGTAGTGTGGCATGCTAAGTGCTGCTGTGTGTAGATGATCATTTGTTGATCATTTGTGATCAAAGCATGGCTTTCGTGTAAAGCGTAGCTTTGTAGACGAGACTTCATCGGACCTCACACCCCGGAAATGGTCGAAACAGGAAAGATGCGGCAAGGTTATGAGGGTCACGCCCTTTAGGGTGTGTCATTTCCTTCTGGAAAAGGGTGGTATCATGGCATGGAGCCCAGATACTTAAATCATGTGGTCACTGCAAATCTTGTACTTTGTGATTGCTTTGTTGTTGTTGGTTGAGAGGCGCCTCGGATAAAGGTCCCAAAGGACCGGGGGATGGCATGCTCGAGTAGTAGTTACCTAGTTACAGAGGTAACCCGGCCTTGTGTTGGCAGAGATCCGGATAGGTTCTCGGGACGTCCCGCCAGAGGCGTACCCATGTGGCAGTAGGAAGTTCCTTAGCCTGATCATTTGTTGGAAATCCAATCTTCAATATGTGCCTTGTACGGTTTTAGTTGTAGAACCTGCCATTTACTTATGGTGGTCACCACTGTTAAGAGGGTAGCAATAATATGCATAGTTCGGAATGTCTATGCTGGCTAGGATTAATACTATACTTTCGAAAGGTTTTCTACACTATGCACTAATAATAATATCAAAGAAATTTTCTTGTATCAAGCATATTTGACTATCATAAGGAGAAATCTCCTCCAATTCTGCGTTTGCATTGTGTTTGTGGCGAGAGCCTTATGGTAGTTTCATTTTCCAAAGAGTATTGCGGATTTATTTTAAATTCTCTTGTTGTCTGTTTTAAAGATAAACCTTTTTTTTACTCATACCAGTCTCATGACTGACCCGGAGTTTATTGTTCCTTTCCTAAACTCTGGGTGCCCACAATTTTCCCACACGGGCAGTCTAGCGTTGGGTTTTTCAGATAGTCAGGTTTAGTAGATTATTTGGAGCTAGTTCAGTCTTTGGATCACGACTGACCTTACTTATCTTTGTGCATCGTTATTGGGAGTTCCAGCAATTTCTGGATTGGTGCTTTGGAGATGGAGTTACAGTTCTGGATTCTATTCCTCTTTCTCTCTTGAAGACCATATTGGAGTATTGTTCCGCTGTTAGTTATATCTTTTCCTTCCGCTGGGTCTTGTATCTCTGATAGTATTGATATCTATTGTATCATTATGTGTATCATATTATATCAGATATTGTATCTATCATTGTATCAATGTTATATATATATATATTGATATTCTTTTTCTTCCGCTGTGTTGTGATACTCAGTGTGTTATAAGCTCCGGCAAACCAGATTCGACGTTTAGATCTGCGGCATTTGAATATGAGTGTCGTATTCGGTGCCGATTTTCGAAGGTCGAGTCAGGGCCGTCACACGTGGGTTCGAGGAAGTTTTTGGTGATGTGTTTTGGTTCCAGTAGTCGAGATTGCTCGATCATGATTGTGGGTTTGTGTTGGGGAATTGGTGGTCGGGATTGAGGGATTAGGCGATGGTCAATGCGCTGGAGGTTGCATCGGAGGTCGGAGACGGCTCGGTCGCCGGTACATGTGCACAGCGGGTTGGTTGTGTCAGTGTTTTGGATTGCAGAGTGACTCGAAGAGAGACTGGAGTGTTTGGGTTGGGAACTCGAGTAGGGACTCGAGTAGAAACGTGAATGAAATCGTGTTCCAGTTTTAAAATTTTAAACTAACAAAGTTTTGAAAAAAAAGAAAGGGAAGTGCTTGGGGTAGATCTCGGGTAGGATTCGGGTTGGACCCGAGGCATGTTTAAAAACAGTTTTACAAGTTTTTAAAAGGTTTTATAAGAGCAAGTTTTTAAATTTAAATTGAAATTAGTTTAAACTATTACTAGATAAATGTTTAAGTCATTTGATTAAAGGAAGTTATGATTTGTTAACTTCAAATTTGTCAAGTTAAATATTTATTTTATTTTAAAACTTAATTAAATGATTTAATTAAGAAAGTTAATTATAAGGATAAAATGTTTAAATTTATATGTTAATGATAATTAAGTAATTAATAAAGATAAATAGTTTATCTTAAAGTTAATTAAGATCTTGAATGATTAAGGATTAATTAAATTAATAAAGTAATTTAAGAGTAATTTATTTATTAAATTAATTAATGATTTTAAGGATAGTTCACTAATTCAATTAATTATGAGTTAATTAATTAGAGATTAATTAAATTCGTAATTAGGGATAAATTGATTTAGTAATTAGAGATTAATTACTTAAATAATAATTACTTAATGTAAGTAATTAAAGGATTAATCTGTTAAGGGTTAATTAATTTAATTAGAAATTAAGGGTTAAATTAACTAATGATCAAGGTTAATTGATTGAGGATAATAAACCAATGGGATAATTACTTGATGAAAGTATTTAGAGGTAAATTACTTAAGGGAAGAAATTAAGGATTAATTACTTATTGTAATTAATTAAAGGATTGAATAATTAAGGAAATTGATTAAGGGGTTGGTCAGTGAATGGGATTAATTAAAAAATAATTAATCAAAGTAAATGATTATAGGATAAGTAATTAAAGTAATTAATCTGGGATCAATGTAACTAATTAACTAATGAGAATACTTAAAGGTTAACTAAAGTGAATAGTTAAAGGTTAATTAATTCGTGTTATTAATTAAAGGCTAATTACTTAATGTAATTAACGAGGAGATTAAGGGATGATTAATTAATGGTTTGTAATTAATTATGTTTTGAAAGCAGGATTAAAAGCGATTAAAGAAATTAATTTAATTAATTTAAATTAATTGAAATGGTGTGACTAATTAATCTTGCTTATGAATGACTGAATGATATCGAATCCCTTGGATTATTTGATATTTATGATATCAAATGTTTTGTGATATGATTGGGTTGAACTGTGATATTATGAGTTATCTATCGATAGTTGATTTGCTGTGAGAATATGAGAACCTGTATTTGAAATTGATTTGTATCCACTTAAACAACTGAGATTAAAATCAACTTTGGATTCGAAGAGACCGGGGTCGGGCATCAATAAATACCCGAAACCACTTCGATTTAAAATCGACTATAATTCCTTATAGATTTGATATCTATAATCAATAGGCTGGAATGAAAAAATTTAAGTGAACTGGACCATTGAAACTAAGTAAAGGTACGTAGGGATTGATATGTGAAATAAGTGTTAACTATAAGTAATTAAGAACTCGTAGTAAAGTACGAGTTACCCCGGGTTTTATATAAGTTTTATGTTTAGTATTTCATGTTAGATGGGTTTACTCACGCTGGTTTCCAGCCTGACCCGGGTGTTACTTTGATGTAATGTTTGGGTCAGACCGAGTATTACAGATTTTCAGGTAAGGGCGTTCTGGAGCTTAGGAGACGAGCTAGATGGCAGGAACGTATGGAGTTTACCGCTGTATATTTGAGAGTTGTTATGATATTAGTCTGGGACAGGTTGATATAACTGTCTAGTCTTTTGTAAATGGTTGTAACTATGATATATTGAATGTAAAGTAACAATTACAGCTTTTCTTTGTATAAATGCTATTATTTGTTATTATATTTTGATCCGATACGAATGTGAGATGTTGTTGTTTCTGTTCTTCTTCTACCTTCTTTCTTCTTTTCTCTAACAATCAGGAATTTTTGGAGTTGGAAATTTGGGTCGTTACATTTGGTATTAGAGCGAGGTTAAGCGAGAACCTTGGCTCTGGTGGGTTTACTCATTAAGGATGTGGTCAATAGTACCCTAGAATGAGTTGAGTGTAGTATATATGAGGGCATATATGTTATTTTCCTATAAAATATTTTTTTAAATGATTTTTATATAAGTTTAACTTTTGATATATAAAGTAATAATTTTTCAGATTATTAAATATATTAAAGAAATTGGTTGTTGATTGTTGGAATTAAATAAAATAATAAGAATTAAGTGGTAATAGAAATACAACCAAATAGGAATTGGATAATATAAACTATATAAATAAGATAAATGGATCCAAACTGAAATTAAAATCCTGAATTTGTAGAAGTGTTTTCAGAAGGTTGAATTAAGTGATTCTGATTTTATAAGATAATATATAATGGATTGGTTTCCGGATATGATAATTTTGGTTATTATCATAAATGTTTGTTGTGTTTAATAATGAAATGTTTGTTAATGATTAAGAAAAAATGAAATGTTTTAGGGAAGTAAACTTTAGGTGAGTATGACTTATAATAATATTATTCAAAATATTTTTGAATAAAGGGATCTTGTTTTAAACAAGAATGTTTTGAAAATTTTGAAGGAAATTTGTTTTGAATTAAAAACCAAAGGTGGTTTAAAATTTAAAATATGACTTGGTGTGCAAAGGAAATGAATATGTATGAAAGATATACATAATATCAAAGATGATTTGAAATAAACTCTAAGTGTTGAGTTTTAATTTTTTTCCTCTTGGAATATGATTTGAAAACCTAAAGTGATAATTTTTTGAACTTATAAGTGGAAAGATTATTGATATAAGATTTAAAGTTTGAAATGGAACTCCAATTAGGTAAAGCTGACTGGGTTAAATTGAATTGAATTTAACTATGAGGAAGTTAAATAAGTTTAGAACAAACAACCTGAGTTGGAGATTTCAAGATGAAATTGAGATTTAACTTGGGAAGTTAAATTGTTGATTTGAATTGGGAGTACGTGTGATCTCAAAGTGGGATTGAGATCTGGAAATTGGAAATGGATTAAGGAAATATACATCCATTACTGAAATAAAATGGAAATAAGATTGAACTTATGATAGGGGAAAATTGCTTTGAAATTAAAGATTAAATGTTAGAAATAAGCTTGTTGAAAATTTGTTAAGGTTTGGTTTCGAAGTTAAAATTGGGTAATAAATTGAATTCTAAAGATTAAATCATTTAATAAGCTTTGAATATTTATTTGAATTTTGTAATAAGATAAGTAAAAACAATTTAAAAATGGAATTTTGACATTTGGACTCAGAATCAAATGGTTTAAAGATTTATGTTGTTAAATTAAAAATAAAGATTGATTTGATTTAAACGTAAAGGATGATTTGATTTAAAGGATTAAATCAATGTTTAAAAATTTAACTCGAATTTATGAAATTCGAGATGGTTTTAAGTTGATATTTAAGCAGAATTAGTTCAAATTGAAGTTGATTTGAATTAATTGGAATTGTGATTGAAGATGGATAAACATAAAATTCAAATGGAAAATTTGAATTGAATTAATTTAAAATGAAATTGAAGTTGAATAAGTTTGAATTTCAATTGGGAGTTGATTTGAATTTGGGATAGAAATTAAAGTGAATTTTAATTGAGTTGAAATCGAATCAAATTTAATGGAGGTGGGAATTGGAAATTGATTGGAAATGGAGATTGGGAATTGAACAGTTTGGCTCTGAACTATTTTCCAATAAATTATTTTAATATAACTATTTTTAAATCTATTTTTCCTAGCTATTTACTACACAGCCTTTCTTTTTAAAACCCAAAACTATCTTCTACTTATTTTACAACTACTTTTGGAACTACTTAATTATTTTACACAATTTTACAACTATTTTATAAACTAATTACTATTTTACAACTAATTTGCAATTATCTAATTATTCTACAATCATTTGACTATTTTACAACTCTCTTAAAATTTCTTAACTATTTCACTACTGTTTGCAACTAATAACTATTTTACAACTATTTATATATTTTTTAAAATTTCAAGCTATTTTCTTAATACACGTTGGTCAGAGTGCAAATTGTCTATAGTTGAGTACCAATTGAGATAAGAATAAAAGTGTTAACCCAAATGGGAATTGGGGGCAATTGTAGATGAGTGAATAGAATCAAAAATGAAGACGAATAGAAAAGAGAATTGATTTACCTAATGATCAATGAAGATAAATACATAGGTTGTATGTATATTGTTCTATTCATATAATAATTTGATCCAGATTCGAGCACAGAATTTCGAGATAGTTTATCGATCCGAGTTGGGATTTTTCACTCGATTTTCGACGGCGATCCCTGGATATGGATTTTTGGTTGATTTATGGGAATTCTCTGTCATAGTTATGACCATGCAAGGAGAATGACGGTTTCTAATCAAGAAACCAGATCTAAGTCTGCACTAGGAAGTCGGGTGGACGATACTAGTTCCGAAGTGAAATTGTGTGATCGAGTGAGCGATTAGATTTGATATTGCGTACGGATGATATGTGTCATCGTACGGGTTTGAATGAAATTGATATTGGAAATTTGTGGATAAGAACTGTTAAATGATTTTTGAAATGGAAAGTCATATTTTGAAAATGGAATGATGAAATAAAATGGGAGTTGAATATTTCTATGATTAGAACTCATTTTATAGAAAAGTAATATGGTTAATAACTTTATAAAAGAGTAATTAAATTTGGATATTTGATTTGGAATAAACAAAGTTATATATCTTTGTTATATATGACAAACTCCCCTTATTAAATCTATAGCCATAAGAAAAAGGGTTTTCAAATGTATTTGAAGTATAAAAAGGGAATTTATACAAGTTTGAAATGATCCAAAGATCTTTCAAGGTTATATATCTATATATATATAAATGGTTTTGAGAATGATTTTGGAAAAGGTTTTTGAACCTATGGATTTTGAAAAGGCTTTTGATTTTTGGGAAAATAAATTTTGGGAGTTTCGAAAGCCAAGTGTGGGACTATCGATTTGAGATATCGATTTTGTGTAAAGGATATTTTGATGTAAATCATAAAGGGTATGATTTGAAAAATACTATAAGTGTATAGTATATAGTGTTTTGAGATTGGCTCTGGGGAAAAAGGCGCTCCCATTGAAATGAACTTCATTAGGAGATCCATGGGTTGGGTCTGCCTTGAGCCCTAAAGGGGAGGCTCTAAAGTTGACCCTATGAGGAAGTCCGAACAAACTGAAGTTTCTGAGGATTATGTGTTATGGGTAGCGAAAGTCGAGGGCGCTGATGCCTACAGAGACATTTGGGTTATGCTGTGACGACAGTGTAACTCGATGTCACTACGATCTACTTTGGACCATAGCGGAAGTCGTGTGTGCCGTGATAGCCAACAGTCTACATTTGATTTTACATCGGTAGACTGCGACCTATGGTGACATAGCGAAATTCGAGAGGCCGTGAGAGCCTAAGGCTACATTGGGACTCAACTGATATAGTCTACGACCTACGTGGGAGTGGTGAAATTTCATTTGGCAGCAAAAATCGAAGGCGCTGATGCCTACAGTTACATGGACTTTTGCTATGATGGCAACGTAATTTAGGATGTAACTGCGATCTGTGGTGGGTTCCATGGCGTAATCGAGGGGCACGGAGTGCCTACAGTTATCTATGGATTTTGTCGGGATGACAACGTAACCATCGGGTTAACTGCGACCATGGAGGGGGTGATGATTTCCAAAGCATTCTCACCAAAGATATTTCCTCTATTTTCAAAAATGCTTTCTATATTTCCACAAAGTTTTCGAAAATGTTTTCCAAGTATTTTCACTGGATGTTGAAATGGGTCTGCTAAGTACTTATAGATTGTCAGTCCTACGCCTGATCAACGTATGACCAAATTTCTAAAAGAACAAGGATGGACTTGTGGAACATCGAGTATAAAAAGTATTTTGGTAAAAGCTATTTTGGTAATATTATATAGGTTTTAAAGTGTTTAAAAAAAAATTAAAGGATTTATAGTTGGAATGGTCAAAGTGCAATATAAGATGATAATAAGCATTTTAATGAATTCTGGCTTCGTTTCTTTTCGAGGACGAAAGATTCAAAGTGGGGAGGAATGTGATAACCTGGATTTTTGGGCATCTGTAAATTGATAATTAAATGGATTGAATCAGTAAAAAAACACTGATTTATAAGTTGAACAAATAAATCTGATGATAAATATTTATACTTGGATAAATATTTATTTGATAATCTCCTAAGATAATCACTTAAAATTTACAAATTATTCTTTAAAAAACAAATAATAATGATTGTTTATGTATATAGATATGAATAGATTTTAAATAGGATTATTATTTAAAAATTGAATTTGTGTTTGTTTAATATATATATATATATATATTAATATATATATATATATATATATTAATATATATATATATTTGAGTTGATTTTAGATTGGATTTTAAATTGAATTTGAATTTAAATTTGAAATTTAAAAGATTGATATTTTAAAATATTTTGGATTTAAAATATATGTGTGTGATTTTATTAGAATATAATTTGTTTTATATTATTTTTTTAAAAGACTTATTTATATAAATCAAGATGATGTATTTAATTAATAGGAAATTTATATATACGTTCTATAAAAAAATAATTTAAAAACATATTAATTCATGAAATTACAAATGTAAGTTAAATGTTTACATAATTACAAATGGAAGCTTAAGAATATATCTAATGACAAGTGTAAGCCAAAATTTACGAGTGTCTTAATTTTTATCTTTCTCTTTATTTTTAATAAAAGATAAAACAAAGTTATTTAAAACATCTCCGCTCTCTATCTCATTTCTTTTCCATCTTTCCAGAATTCAAAACAAAGAAGATCAAAGCATAGAAATAACATACAAACCAGAAAATCATTAAATAACAACCCTTTTAAAACCTGAATCATCCAAGCAAATCAAAGGAAAATTTTAACAATTGCAATTTCTAGTTTCTTCTGAAACAAAGAAAGAAAAAATTTAAGAGCAGGATCCAAGTTTCAAACTCAGTTTAAAACAAATACCAGTTTCAATGATCAAAAGCAAGCAAAGTAGATGCAAATTCATCTCAACTAAATCAAGGTTCGAGATCAGTTTAAGCTCGAATAAGGGGATTAAATCAACATCTGGTTCCTGACCCAAAATTAATGCTGTTTCTCTGTATAAAGGTGAGTAAACTTTTTCCTTAAAATTTAGGTAAATAAAAATTTGTGCTTGTGAATTTCTGAGATGAATGATGCTTTGCATGTGTATATGTAAGTGTAGTATCTGTATATGTGAATGTGTTCAAGTATGCATGTCTGTTACATGTTCTTCTCTATTCTTGTTACAGAGTTTTAAAGTTTAGATCAAAATTCATTCTCTCTTCTTCTGATCTCTGTTAGGATTTAGTTTTCAAACAAGAAATGTTTGTTTTGTCATAGACTAAGTCTTAAAAATAAATTTAAGTAAATTAATTTGAAATTTTATCTGGAAAATAAGGAAATTACAGTAAAAACTGGAAAATATCAAAATCTCGATTTAAAATTTTGTGTATTCAGGTATATAATCTATTTAGTTTCTAAAAACTAGGATTTTTAAGAAGAAAACCATGAATTTTTAAAATGTAGATCGTGAGATAATGTATGTCGAACGGAATTTGGGCTTTGAGCAATTGCCAGTGATCGAAGTGATGTGGAGGGTCGGGATCATTTATGGAGGTGGCGAGGAGGTCGAAGAGTTTAGCAAAAATGGTGGCTGGTCATACTGACCACCGTGGCGTCGGCAGTCGATCATAGTAGGGTTTAAAACTCTAAATGGGTCGCGGTTGGGTTTTGGTTTACTGCAACGTCTCTGGAGATTCGAGTTGCTTAGGATTTGAGGGAAAGCAGCGTAGAAGGCTGGTGAAGGTATGGCCGGAGGTTCAGGAGTTCTGGTGGCCGGAGATGTGGGTTCGAGGAAGTTTTTGGTGATGTGTTTGGGTTCCAGGTAGTCGAGATTGCTCGATCATGATTGTGGGTTTTTGTTGGGGAATTGGTGGTCGGGATTGAGGGATTAGGCGATGGTCAATGCGCTGGAGGTTACATCGGGGGTCGAAGATGGCTCGGTCGCCGGTGCATGTGCACGATGGGGTTGGTTGTGTCAGTATTTTGGATTGCGGAGTGACTCGAAGAGAGACTGTGGTGTTTGGGTTGGGAACTTGGGTAGGGACTCGAGTAGAAACGTGAGTGAAATCATGTTCCAGTTTTAAAATTTTAAACTAACAATGTTTTGAAAAAAAAAAGAGGGAAGTGCTCGGGGTAGATCTCGGGTAGGATTCGGGTTGGACCCGAAGCATGTTTAAAAACAGTTTTTACAAGTTTTTAAAAGGTTTTATAAAAGCAAATTTTTAAATTTAAATTGAAATTAGTTTAAACTATTACTTGATAAATGTTTAAGTTATTTGATTAAAGGAAGTTATGATTTGTTAACTTTAAATTTGTTAAGTTAAATGTTTATTTTATTATAAAACTAAATTAAATGATTTAATTAAGGAAGTTTATTATAGGGATAAAATGTTTAAATTTATATGTTAATGATAATTAAGTAATTAATAAAGATAAATGGTTTATCTTAAAGTTAATTAAGATCTTGAATGATTAAGGATTAATTAAATTAATAAAGTAATTTAAGAGTAATTTAATTAATTAATTAATTAATTTAAAGGTAGTTAATTAATTTAATTAATTGTGAGTTAATTAAGTAGAAATTAATTAAATTCGTAATTAAACATAATTTGATTTAGTAATTAGAGATTAATTACTTAAATAATAATTACTTAATGTAAGTAATTAAAGGATTAATCTGCTAAGGGTTAATTAATTTAATTTGAAATTAAAGGTTAAATTAATTAATGATCAAGGTTAATTAATTGAGGATAATTAACCAATGGGATAATTACTTGATGAAAGTAATTAAAGGTAAATTACTTAAGGGAAGCAATTAAGGATTAATTACTTAGTGTAATTGATTAAAGGATTGATTAATTAAGGAAATTGATTAAAGGGTTGGTCAGTGAATGGGATTAATTAAAAGATAATTAATCAAAGTAAGTGATTATAGGATAAGTAATTAAAGTAATTAATTTAGGATCAATGTAATCAATTAACTAATGAGAATACTTAAAGGTTAATTAATGTGAATAGTTAAAGGTTAATTAATTTGTGTTATTAATTAAATGCTAATTTCTTAATGTAATTAAAGAGGAGACTAAGGGATGATTAATTAATGGTTTGTAATTAATTAACGTTTTGAAAGCAGGATTAAAAGCGATTAAAGAAATTAATTTAATTTATTTAAATTAATTGAAATGGTGTGACTAATTATTCTTGCTTATGAATGAGTGAATGACATTGAATGCCTTGGATTATTTGATATTTCTGATATGAAATGTTTGTGATATGATTGGGTTGAACTATGATATTATGAGTTATCTATCGATAGTTGATTTGCTATGAGAATATGAGAACCTGTATTTAAAATTGGTCTGTATCCACTTAAACATCTGAGATTAAAATCAACTTTGCATTCGAAGAGACCGGGGTCGGGTATCAATAAATACCCGAAACCACTTCGATTTGAAATCGACTATAATTCCTTATAGATTTGATATGTGTAATAAATAGGCTGGAATGAAACAATTTAAGTGAACTGGACCATTGAAACTAAGTAAAGGTACTTAGGGATTGATGTGTGAAATAAGTGTTGACTATAACTAGTTAAGAACTCATAGTAAAGTACGAGTTACCCCGGGTTTTATATAAGTTTTATGTTTAGTATTTGATGTTAGATAGGTTTACTCACGCTGGTTTCCAGCCTGACTCGGGTGCTACTTTGATGTAATCCTCGTGTCAGATCGAGTATTATAGATTTTCAGGTAAGGATGTTCTGGAGCTCAGGAGACGAGCTGGATGGCAGGAACGTATGAACTTTACTGTTGTATATTTGAGAGTTGTTCTGATATTAGTCTGGGACAGGTTGATATAACTATCTAGTCTTTTATAAATGGTTGTAATTATGATATATTGAATGTAAAGTAACCATTACAACTTTTTTTGTATAAATGCTATTATTTGTTATTATATTTTGATCCTCTGCGAATGTGAGATGTTGTTGTTTCTGTTCTTCTTCTACCTTCTTTCTCCTTTTCTCTAACAATTTGAAATTTTCAGAGTCGAAAAATTTGGGTCGTTACATTTGGTATCAGAGCGAGGTTAAGCGAGAACCTTGGCTCTGGTGAGTTTACTCATTAAGGATGGGGTCAATAGTACCCTAGAATGAATTGAGTGTAGTATATATGAGGGCATATATGTTTATTTTCCTATAAAATGTTTTTTGAAAAATGATTTTTATATAAGTTTATCTTTTGATATATAAAGAAATAATTTTTCTGATTATTAAATATATTAAAGAAATTGGTTGTTGATTGTTGGAATAAAATAAAATAATAAGAATTAAGTGGTAATAGATATACAACCAAATAGGAATTAGATAATATAAACTATATAAATAAGATAAATGGATCCAAACTGAAATTAAAATCCTGAATTTGTAGAAGTGTTTTTAGAAGGTTGAATTAAGTGATTCTTATTTTATTAGACAATATATAATGGATTGGTTTCCAGATATGATATTCTTGGTTATTATCATAAATGTTTGTTGTGTTTTATAATGAAATGTTTGTTAATGATTATGCAATAACGAAATGTTTTAGGGAAGTAAACATTAGGAGAGTATGACTTATAATAATATTATTCAGAATATTTTTGAATAAAGGGATCTCGTTTTAAACAACAATGTTTTGAAAATTTTAAAGGAAATTTGTTTTGAATTAAAAATCAAAGGTGGTTTAAAATTTAAAATATGACTTGGTGTGCAAAGGAAATGAATATGTATATGTGAAAGATATACATAATATCAAAGATGATTTGAAATAAACTCTAAGTGTTGAGTTTTAATTTTTTTTTCTTGGAATGTGATATGAAAACCCAAAGTGATAAGTTTTTAAACTTATAAGTGGAAAGATTATTGATATAAGGTTTAAAGTTTGAAATGGGAACTCAAATTGGGTAAAGCTGACTGGATTAAATTGAATTGAATTTAACTTTGAGGAAGTTAAATAAGTTTAGAACAAACAACCTGAATTGGATATTTCAAGATGAAATTGAGATTTAACTTGGGAAGTTAAATAGTTGATTTGAATTGGGAGTGTGTGTGATTTCAAAGTGGGATTGAGATCTGGAAATTGGAAATGGATTAAGGAAATATACGTCCATTACTGAAATAAAATGGAAATAAGATTGAACTTATGAAAGGGGAAAATTGCTTTGAACTTAAAGGTTAAATGTTAGAAATAAGCTTGCTGAAAATTTGTTAAGGTTTGGTTTCGAAGTTAAGAATTGGGTAATAAATTGGATTCTGAAGATTAAATCATTTAATAAGCTAGAAAAGTAAAAGCAATTTTAAAATGGAATTTTGAAATTTGGACTTAGAATCAAATGGTTTAAAGATTTAAGTTGTTAAATTAAAAATAAGGTTGATTTGATTTAAAAGTAAAGGTTGATTTGATTTAAAGGATTAAATCAACATTTAAAAATTTAACTCGAATTTATGAAATTCGAGATGGTTTTAAGTTGAGATTTAAGTAGAATTAGCTCAAATTGAATTTGATTTGAATTAATTGGAATTGTGATTGAAGATGGATAAGCATAAAATTCAAATGGAAAATTTGAATTGAATTAGTTTAAAATGAAATTGAAGTTGAATAAGTTTTAATTTCAAATGGGAGTTGATTTGAATTTGGGATAGAAATTAAAGTTAATTTTGATTGAGTTGAAATCGAATCAAATTTTAATGGAGGTGGAAATTGGAAATTGATTGGAAATGGAGAGTGGGAATTGAACAGTTTGGCTCTGATCTATTTTCAAATAAATTATTTTAATATAACTGTTTTTAAATCTATTTTTCCTAGCTATTTACCATACAATCTTTCTTTTTAAAACCCAAAACTATCTTATACTTATTTTACAGCTACTTTTGGAACTATTTAACTATTTTACACAATTTTACAACTATTTTATGAACTAATTACTATTTTACAACTATTTTGCAATTATCTGATTGTTTTACAACTATTTGACTATTTTACAACTATCTTAAAATTTCTTAACTATTTTACTACTATTTGCAACTAATAACTATTTTACAACTATTTATCTATTTTAAAAAATTTCAAGCAATTTTCTTAATACAAGTTGGTCAGAGTGCAAATTGTCTATAGTTGAGTTCCAATTGAGATAAGAATTGAAGTGTTAACCCAAATGGAAATTGAGGGCAATAATGGATGAGTGAATAGAATCAAAAATGAAGATGAATAGAAAAGAGAATTGATTTAGCTAATGATCAATGAAGATAAATACGTAGGTTGTACGTATATTGTTCTATTCGTATAATGATTTTATCCAGATTCGAGCACAGAATTTCGAGATAGTTTATCGATCCGATTTGGGATTTTTCACTCAATTTTCGACGGCGAACCTTGGATATGGATTTGCGGTTGATTCTGGAAATTCTCTACATAGTTATGACTATGCAAGGAGGATGACGGTTTCATATCAAGAAACCAGATCTGAGTCCGTAGTAGGAAGTCGGGTGGACGATACTAGTTCGAAAGTGAAATTGTGTGATCGAGTGAGCGATTAGATTTGATATTGCATACGGATGATATGCGTACATCGTACGGGTGTGAATGAAATTGATATTGGAAATTTGTGGATAAGGACTATAAAATGATTTTTGAAATGGAAAGGTATATTTTGAAAATAAATGATGAAATAAAATGGGAGTTGGATATTTCTATGATTAGAACTCGTTTTATAGAAAAGTAATACGGTTAATAACTTTATAAAAGTGTAATCAAATTTGAAATTTTGATTTGGAATAAACAAAGCTATATATCTTTGTTATATATGACAAACTCCCCTTGTTGAATCTATAGCCAGAAGAAAAAGGGTTTTTGAAAGTATTTGAAGCATAAAAAGGGAATTTATACAAGTTTGAAATGATCCAAAGATCTTTAAGGTTATATATATATATATATATATAAATGGTTTTGAGAATGATTTTGGAAAAGGTTTTTGAACCTATGGATTTTGAAAAGGCTTTTGATTTTTGGAAAAATCAATTTTAGGAGTTTGGAAAGCCAAGTGTGGAACTATCGATTTGAGATATCGATTTGTGTAAAGGAGATTTTGATGTAAATCATAAAGGGTATGATTTAAAATACTATAAGTGTATAGTATATAGTGTTTTGAGATTGGCTCTGGGGAAAAGGCGCTCCCATTGAAATGAACTTCATTAGGAGATCCACGGGTTGGGTCTGCCTTGAGCCCTAAGGGGGAGGCTCTAAAGTTGGTCCTGTGAGGAAGTCCGGACAAACTAAAGTTCCTGAGGATTATGTGTTTTGGGTAGCGAAAGTGGAGGGCGTTGATGCCTACAAAGATATTTGGGTTATGCTGTGATGATAGTGTAACTTGATGTCACTGCGATCTACTATTGGCCATAGCGGAAGTCGTGTGTGCCGTGAGAGCCAACAATCTACGTTTGATTTTACATCGGTAAACTACGACCTACGGTGACATAGCGAAAGTCGAGAGGCCGTGAGAGCCTAAGGCTACATTGGGACTCAACTGATGTAGTCTACGACCTATGTGGGAGTGGTGAAGTTTCTTTTGGCAGCGAAAATCGAGGGCGCTAATGCCTACAGTTACATAGACTTTTTCTATGATGGCAACGTAATACTGGATGTAACTGCGATCTGTGGCGGATTCCATGGCGTAATCGAAGGGCACGAATGCCTACAGTTATCTATGGATTTTGCCGGGATGGCAACGTAACCATGGGGTTAACTGCGACTATGGCGGGATGATGATTTCCAGAGCATTCTCACCAAAGATATTTCCTCTATTTTCAAAAATGTTTTCTATTTTTTCACAAAGTTTTCAAAAATGTTTTCCTAGTATTTTCACTGGATGTTGAAATGGGTCTGCTAAGTACTTATAGATTTTCAGTCCTACGCCTGATCAACGTATGACCGAATTTTTGTAAGAACAAGGATAGACTTATGGAAACATCTAGTATACAAAGTACTTTTGTAAAAGTTATTTTGGAAATGTTATATAGGTTTTAAAGTGTTTTAAAAAAAATTAAAAGGATTTATAATTGAAATGGTCAAAGAGCAATATAAGCTGATAACAAGCATTTTAATGAATTCTAGCTTCGTTCCTTTTCGAGGACGAAAATATTCAAAATTCTAAAAAAATTTAGATCCAATTAGATTTATATTTTATATATATAATAAATCATAAAACAGTGAAGGAATGTGATAACCGGGATTTTCGGGCATCTGTAAATTCATAATTAACTGGATTGAATCAGTAAAAAAAACACTGATTTATAAGTTGAACAAATAAATCTGATGATAAATATTCATACTTGGATAAATATTTATTTGATAATCTCCTAATATAATTACTTAAAATTTACAAATTATTCTTTTAAAAAAACAAATAATAATGATTGTTTATATATATAGATATGAATAGATTTTAAATAGGATTATTATTTACAAATTGAATTTGTGTTTGTTTAAATATATATATATTTGAGTTGATTTCAAATTGGATTTTAAATTGAATTTGAATTTGGATTTTAATTTGAAATTTAAAAGATTGATGACTTAAAATATTTTGGATTTAAAATATATATGTATGATTTTATTAGAATATAATTTTAATATATTATTTTCTTTAAAAGACTTGTTTATAGAAATCAAAATGATGTATTTACTTAATAGGAAATTTATATATAAGTTTTATAAAAAATCATTTAAAAACATATTAATTCATGAAATTACATATGTAAGTTAAATCTTTACATAATTACAAATGGAATCTTAAGAATGTATCTAAAGACAAGTGTAAGCCAAAATTTACAAGTGTCTTAATTTTTATTTTTCTCGTTATTTTAATAAAAGATAAAACAAAGTGATTTAAAACATCTCCACTCTCTATCTCATTTCTTTTCCATCTTTTCAAAATTCAAAACAAAGAAGATCAAAGCCTAGAAATAATATACAAACCAGAAAATCATTAAATAACAACCCTTTTAACACCTGAATCATCTAAGCAAATCAAAGGAAAATTTTAACAGTAGCAATTTTTAGTTTCTTCTGAAACAAAGCAAGAATAGATTTAAGAGAAAGATTCAAGTTTCAAACTCGGTTTAAAACAAATATTAGTTTCAATGATCAAAAGCAAGCAAAGTAGATGCGAATTCATCTCAATTAAATCAAGGTTCCAGATCAGTATAAGCTCGATTAAGAGGATTAAATCAACATCTGGTCCTAACCCAAATTCAATGTTATTTCTCTGTATATAGATGAGTAAACTTTTTGCTTAAAAAGTTTAGGTAAATAAAAATCCGTGCTTGTGAATTTCTGGGATGAATGATGCTTTGCATGTGTGTATATATATATATGTAGTATCTTTATATATGAATGTGTTCAAGTATACATGTCTGTTACATGTTCTTCCCTTTTCTTGTTACAGAGTTTTGAAGTTTAGATCAAAATTCATTCTCTCTTCTTTTGATCTTTGTTAGGATTTAGTTTTCAAATAAGAAATGTTTGTTTTGTCATAGAATAAGTTTTAAAAATAAATTTAAGTAAACTAATTTGAAATTTTATTTGGAAAAAGGGAAATTACAGTAAAAACTGGAAAATATCAAAATCTCGATTTGAAAATTTTATGGATTCAGGTATATAATCTATCTAGTTATTAAAAACTAGGATATTTAAGAAGAAAATCATGAATTTTAAAAACGTAGATTGTGAGATAATGTATGTTGAACGGAATTGCGTTTTGAACAATTGCAGGTGATCGAAGTGCTGTGGACGGTCGGGATCATTTCTGGAGGTGGCGAGGAGGTCGACGAGCTTGACAAAAATGGTGGCTGGTCTTATTGACCCCCATGGCATCGACAATCAATCATAGTAGGGTTTAAAACTCTAAATGGGTTGACGTCGGGTTTTGGTTTACTGCAACGTCTCTGGAGATTCGAGTTGCTCAGGATTTGAAGGAAAGCAGCGTAGAAGCCTGGCGAAGGTATGGCCGGAGGTTCAGGTGTTCCGGTGGTCGGAGACGTGGGTTCGAGGAAGTTTTTGGTGATGTGTTTTGGTTCCAGGTAGTCGAGATTGCTCGATCATGATTGTGGTTTGTGTTGGGGAATTGGTGGTCGGGATTGAGGGATTAGTCGATGGTCAATGCGCTGGAGGTTGCATCGGAGGTTGGAGACGGCTCGGTTGCTGGTGCATGCGCACGGCGGGGTTGGTTGTGTCAGTGTTTTGTGTTGCGGAGTGACTCGAGGAGAGACTGAGGTGTTTGAGTTGGGCACTCGAGTAGGGACTCGAGTAGAAACGTAAGTGAAATCATGTTCCAGTTATAAAATTTTAAACTAACAAAATTTTGAAAAAAAAGAAAGGGAAGTGCTCGGGGTAGATCTCGGGTAGGATTCGAGTTAGACCCGAAGCATGTTTAAAAACAGCTTTTACAAGTTTTTAAAAGGTTTTATAAAAGCAGGTTTTTAAATTTAAATTGAAATTAGTTTAAACTAGTATTTGATAAATGTTTAAGTTATTTGATTAAAGGAAGTTATGATTTGTTAACTTTACATTTGTTAAGTTAAATGTTTATTTTATTTTAAAGCTTAATTAAATGATTTAATTAAGGAAGTTAATTATAAGGATAAAATGTTTAAATTTATATGTTAATGATAATTAAGTAATTAATAAAGATAAATGGTTTATCTTAAAGTTAATTAAGATCTTGAATGATTAAGGATTAATTAAATTAATATAGTAATTTAAGAGTAATTTATTTATTTAATTAATTAATGATTTTAAGGGTAGTTAATTAATTTAATTAATTATGAGTTAATTAATTAGAGATTAATTAAATTCGTAATTAAGGATAAATTGATTAGTTATTAAAGATTAATTACTTAATGTAAGTAATTAAAGGATTAATCTATTAAGGGTTAATTAATGTAATTAGAAATTAAAGGTTAAATTAATTAATGATCAAGGTTAATTAATTGAGGATAATTAACCAATGGGATAATTACTTGATGAAAGTAATTAAAGGTAAATTACTTAAAGAAGTAACTAAAGATTAATTACTTAGTGTAATTAATTAAAGGATTGATTAATTAAGGAAATTGATTAAAAGGTTGGTCAATGAATGTGATTAATTAAAAGATAATGAATCAAAGTTTGTGATTATAGGATAAGTAATTAAAGTAATTAACTTGGGATCAATGTAATTAATTAACTAACGAGAATACTTAAAGGTCAATTAATGTGAATAGTTAAAGGTTAATTAATTTGTGTTATTAACTAAAGGCTAATTACTTAATGTAATTAAAGAGGAAATTAAGGGATGATTAATGAATGGTTTGTAGTTAATTAATGTTTTGAAAGCAGGATTAAAATCGATTAAAGAAATTAATTTAATTTATTTAAATTAATTGAAATGGTGTGACTAATTAATCTTGCTTATGAATGACTGAATGATATTGAATGCCTTGGATTATTTGATATTTCTGATATGAAATGTTTTGTGATATGATTAGGTTGAACTGTGATATTGTGAGTTATCTATCGATAGTTGATTTGCTGTGAGAATATGAGAACCCGTATTTAAAATTGATTTGTATCCACTTAAACAACTGAGATTGAAATCAACTTTGGATTCGAAGAGACCAGGGTCGGGTATCAATGAATACCCGAAACCACTTCGATTTGAAATCGACTATAATTCCTTATAGATTTGATATGTGTAATCAATAAGCTGGAATGAAACAATTTAAGTGAACTGGACCATTGAAACTAAGTAAAGGTACTTAGGGATTGATGTGTGAAGTAAGTCATGAAATGATATATAATGTTAGGAATCAACTTATTGACTATAAGAAGTTAAGAACTCATAGTAAAGTACGAGTTACCACAGGTTTTATATATGTTTTGTGTTTCGCATTTCATGTTAGATGGGTTTACTCACGTTGGTTTCCAGCCTGACCCGTGCGTTACTTTGATGTAATGCTCGGGTAAGACCGAGTATTATAGATTTTCAGGTAAGGACGTTCCGAACTCAGGAATCGAACTGGATGGCAGGAACGTATGGAGTTTACCGCTGTATATTTGAGAGTTCTTATGATATTAGTCTGGGACAGGTTGATATAACTGTCTAGTCTTTTATAAATGGTTGTAACTCTGATATATTGAATGTAAAGTAACAATTACAGCTTTTCTTTGTATAAATGCTTTTATTTGTTATTATATTTTGATCCGCTGCGAATGTGAGATGTTGTTGTTTCTTTTCTTCTTCTACCTTCTTTCTTGTTTTCTCTAACAATCTGGAATTTTTGGAGTCAAAAATTTTGGTTCGTTACACTAATAATAACATATAAGTGTGGTGTCGGGTATAAGTATGTGACAATCAATGAAACATAACAATGTGATTCACACTAAATAATATCCCATCCACATATCATGTAAATAGTTTTAATTCAAATGTTACAACTCTAATCATCATGACCGACAGCTGCAACTTTAATCAACTCACAATTTGTTCATATGTATGAGTTGCTTTCAATTGTAATTCAAGTACACTGTTTTTAGATCTTCGAAGTCCGATTTCGTTGTTTCCCAAAGTACGATCTTTTTCACCTACATATCTAAACAATTAACAATTGTACATATTCATTGTTTACCAAAGTACGAGCTTTTTTAATAGCATATCTATACAATGTTCGTATATTTTACACACACACGCAAACACACACACACAGATATATATATATATATATATATATATATTAAGGATTCATATCTTAATTCTCTTCCTTGAGTTCCCAATAGGAATACTCATTGGTAAACCCTTCTAGATTCACCCTCTACATAGACAAACTACCTTGATAAGCCCATGTGGCCTTTTTCACCCGCTACTTACGATTAGTTGTGAGTGCACTTCACATGACCCCTTAGTTGCCTTGCCTTTTTGGCTTTTGAAGACGTTTACATTTTATGTGTTGCAGTCACATGCCCAATTCCAAATTAAGTTGCTAGCTCCATAACACTCCATCTCTAATATCCTACAATTTTTTATATTGTCTGTGCCATAGATCGTTGGACTTGTGATGAGGGATAAAGTCGTCACAATTCGGGTTGCGATATTCGAATCTATCCTTTGGGAAGGATTCAAGCAGTCTAACAGACAATACCTCATATCATTTCATTAAACATTAAATATCCTCTTTTAAAACATTTGGCCTCCTAAGCACCATTATTTCCCAAAATGATGTTATATCTAGAAAATACTGTGTATATTTAATTCAATTATTAAACAATAGCGCATTCAAACATTTTAATTCAAACATGACAATTCATCCATTCTAATCAATATAACTGGGGTAAAATAAACTGATTTCAATGTATCAAGGGTGAATTATACAATATGATCCTATGCTTGCATTAGTAGAATCAAACAAGGATTTAAAATCACCTAAATTCGTCCAAACATCCATATATCCAATTTAAACTTGCACTACAATTATACTTGGCAATATAAATAGATTTCACATAATATTCAACACTAAGTGTTATTTAATTTATTCAAATCAAATAAGCTTCCATCGACTTAACATGAGTATAACAAATGGTGGATAGACTAAATGATCGATATCTTGAATCAAAATCAAACAAATTCTTTATTTAACCAATTCAGATTCTTATTTCATATCTTATAAAACATACCCATGATTTCCAAAATATATAGTTATATACTTGGTTTTTCTTTCTTTAATGTCATACCGAATCTTTTCAAGTTCAACGAAATATTATTTGATATTTAAATCTGAAGTTGTATACTTATATAACAAATAAATTTCAAGTTCATTTATAAAATATTTTCAATAATATTTCAAACAAAGCCCTAAAAGTCTCCTAAAGAACGTATAGATTTAAACCATTTATCTCTTATGATTTAAATTTAAATTCAGATTATTTCTTAAAATAAATTCACTTTATTTCATAAAAGCTTCTCTGCTTTTTAAGCACATACAAATATTCATTTTATTTTGGAAAAAAAATTCAATTATTAAAATAGTCTTTCATCTTTTAATTCAAATTCAAATCCAAAATATAATTAATTAATTCAAATTTGTACCTTTAGTAAATGGATTTCACCTCAAATCATTTCAAATAAATATTTAGATAAATTCAAAAGAATAAATTTTAATTTTATTTATTTCCTCATACTTTAAAATAGTTTAAACCATTTAATTTAAAAATATAATCAAATATATTTCAAAACAAAATTATTCTAAAATGCCGTACTAACTTTAAATATTCATATGTACTTTCATTTGCTTCAAATTAATTATCATAATATATTTGTATATTGTGTATTATTTATTTATTTATTTATTTTTCAATCAACAGTTAAAAATATGATTTTCATTGACCATATATAATTCAATTCAAACAATCACCAATCAAACAATTCAACCATCAATCATCCATAATCGAGGCTACCAAGCCATCATCGATTAATATAAATTCTATTCGACCTAACAAAGTATACTTTATAATATGTTCAACATCCATGGATATTCTAGTTTCAAAAGTTATTGATATAAATTTTATATAATTTTCTTTATAATATTCTAATATTTTATAACAATCAATCGCTGCAATTCGACTTTAGATCTTTTCATATGATAGAGAAGTACAAAATCACCTAGCGGTGTATATTTATGAAATGAAAATGAATTTTTAAATCATAGTAGATTCAAAATGAAATTTAAGTACTCATGGATAAACTAAAGTAAATTATACTCACCAAATAATTACCATCTCTTATAGCACATCGGAGAACAACGTTTGCTTTTGCCTTGCCTATTTCTAGCCAACTACCAGACTTTCAGCCATCAATGCATGCGAGCACCCAAACGTCATCCAACCTTGCCCATTGTTGTATGTTAGTAACTCGTATCGCCTGCCTGACTTTAATGCCACTAGCCCACACCACTACAAATGCAACACCGTAGTTACCACCCCTCTCGTTCAGTGTCGTGGTCGCATCTTCATTTTTTTCCATATCGAATTATTTTTGGGCCTTGGAATGAGTTGGGGATTAGGGTTGGGCTTTTAAGCAAAAGAAGGAACGAGATAAGGATAAAGGTGGCTTAAGGGTTAAGGATATAAATGTGGGATGAAAATTCTGGTCCAATGAAGAACTAATTTAATTTTAAATAAATTTGAACCTTATAAACCTCTTTTTACCGAACGGTAATTTAAACAACGTTTTACGCCTGTTTAAAGATTTGCTCAAGGCATTTTATCAAAAATTTATTTCATTTCCACAATAATTTTTCTTTTTTTTAAATATCACTTTTTAATTTATTTTTATTTTTTAACAATGTAAAATAATGAGGGAATTAGGGAGAAGGCCAAACTTTGAAAAAAAAATTAGGCTGAAGGACAAGTTTCATTTTTGGGCTGAAGAACAAATTTTGAAAAAAAAAATAGGCTAAAGGACAATGCTAGTTACAACTAGCATTGTATTCAATTTTTACACTATACAAAATGCTTGTTATAACTAGCAATATATTTAGTTTTACACTGTACAAAATGCTAACTATAATCAGCATTGTCCTTTTGTCTAAATTTTTTCAAAGTTTGTCCTTCAACCCAAAAATGAAACTTGTTGTCCCCCCGCTAAATATTTTTCAAAGTTTGTCCATGTGCCTATTTTCCACTAAAATAACTGTCTTATTTTCCAAAAAATTTAGAAATTATACAAACATGATTTATTTTCCCCAAGTAAATTTCCAATGAACTTTTGCATTTTAAAACATAATTCAAATTTTCAATCAATATTTTCCTTTTATTATCAAATAAATCCAAAAATTCAATTTATTAGATTAAATTTAATAATATATTCAATTAAATTCCTAAAAAATCATTTTAATATATTTGTGTTGTTTAAGTCTAGAACGGGATGCTACATGATGATACTACACAGTTCTCTCAACTTGAGAATATTGTTGAACTTTTTTATGGATACTCTATTTTGATTATAGTCAAATCGTGGCTTGATGCCCATCGACCAAATATAGTTGTGTCTGAGTTGAAGCATTGGAAGTGAAACACTTTTCAATAGAGATAATTCAACTTCTTGGTTATATGGCTTATGTATCACGGTCAACTGCAGTGGATTTAAAGTCAAAATCTCTGACTAGAGTAGTACCTTCAATAGTAAATATTATTATTGAACCAAGGACTGATCCAAGTTGAATGTGGACAATTTTGAAATTTTAACCAAAACCCAATTCCATAGATCCTAAAGTGATATAGTGTTGATGAAGAGAACATGTGTAAATAATTATTGCTAAAAGGTACCACTTTGGAAAACGTGAAATTTGATTATACGTAAAAGGTCTATAAGCGATAATTCGACCAAACTATCACATCACTAGCAAAGGTGACGTGTGAACATTAATATTTAAATTATACAGTATTAATTGGTGACTGAATTTACATTTTTGAGTCTCACAATCGAAATGATGAATACTATGAATAAACCATATGATTTAATTAATTTATAATGGTTGCAAATTAATTAAATTAGTTAATATTCGAGAAATATACTTATTATTTAATTTATTTGATGTTTGAAAGTTGTTTGTAATTATTTGAATGCATATATAAAGGTTATATTTGCATGCATTGATACAAGATGTCGGTGTAACTTTAAACGGAGGTTGAATAAAATATAATTGCATGAAGGGACTTAGGGAAATTTTGTGTCATTTGATGTCAAGTATACCTACCCAAATCATGTGAAGAGAGAGGCATGAGAGAGGAGAGAAAATTAAGGGAATTGATTAAAGAAGTTTTAAATAAAAGAATGGACAAAGTTTCATTCTTTCAATTAAAATAAATCCACTAATTCATTTACTTCATTCATTCCTTTATTCATTCATTCATTTTGATTCACTTTTCTTTTCCTTCCTCCTCACCATCCATGATCGAAAATCCCATAAAGAAATCCTAAAAAATTTCAACCCAAATCAAATGAAGACTTTAAATAAAAATAAGAATAGGTGATTCGTCCTTATCTCGCAAAGCTGGGTGTGGATCTACTTGAGATCTAAGGAGAAATCTTAAACCAATTATTACAAAAGGCAAGACTTATCAGATACTATTTTATTTTATTTTATTTATACATGATGTTTAAACCTGACAAAATTCACATATATGTGTATATTGAATTGCACCTATTGAATTAATTTTAAAAACCTATAATGTATTTATTTGTAAAATTAGTTTGTATTTGTTTTTTTTTTTTGATGTTGTTTGTTGGATCTGGAATTATCAATTAATGTTGATTTGTTTTTCTAAAAAATTAACATTAATCTCACAATTTAATTCACCTAAAGTTGTGGATTCGATGTTTAAATTAACTAACTACATATCAGTATATTAATTTTCTTTATTTTTTATCCAAAATTATAAAGCAATATCAAGTTAGATCTTTTATTTGAGTTAATTTTGTTTTTCAATTAATAAATTCACTGTCATGTTATTTATTTAATTATATTTATTTGAGATTTGAATCTTAAACTACAATTTAACATATGTGTATATGAATATTTGTAATGTTTGATAAATAAATAAATAATCCAATCATGTTATTAACATAAAAAAAAATATTTGTGTCAATGATTTCTTTTAATAATTTTGCTTACATGTTGAATGTTTATTTTATGCCCTATTATTTTAAAGTTTGGATATTTTGTTGTGGTTAGGCATGGAATTTTATGATATTAAATTTATTATTGCTTAATGTTTATAATGGTCAAAATTAAAAATAACACCTTATTTTATTTCCTTTTTGTTCTGATTTGATTATTTAGCTTTAATATGGAACCTTATTTCCTTCTTCACTTCCAATCAAGCATTCTCTCACTTTGAAATTATTTATTTTATTATATCGATTTGTTCCCATAATTATATATATGTGTGTGTGTGTGTGTGTTTATATATATATATATATATATATATATATATATATATATATATATATATAAGTGAAATCAAAATATCTCATATATGTATATATATGTCTAAGCAATATATATAAAACTATAAATATCTATATATAAGCCATATACACATATTATGGTATATTCAAACATATACTTAGACATTTATATTCCCTATATTTACATGGAATTGTCATATTTTTATGTAAGTATAGTATATATGTATATACAATGAACATAAATCCTAGTGTGTGTGTGTATATATAGTTATACATATTTTTATATATATCACATTATGTTATCTGGTTGTATCATTAGATGTGTACATGATACATCCAAATAGCATTTTAGTTGAACTAATTAATATGATTAATTAAAAACTATAAATTAGTGCTAATTAAAATTTGATGTTTATTTAATAACTAGATTGGATCTAGTGAAACCCATTAGACTTCATATGCTCGTTAACAGGGGAAAGTTTTTATAATATACTCATTTCACCTATTATAGACCGACCCAGTTCCTTCAATTGTATCAGAGCCCAATAGCTTATGCAATCTAAGTTAGTCAACATATGGGACAACTAATTAAGCCTATATATCCAACGAATGTATTTGAAATGTAGTGTCAAGGCTTAGGTTTGAATAATTTAGTATATTGCCCTCCTTAGCTACTAGCCTGGCCCATGGCCAGAAAAATCTCAAAAGGTTGACCCAAATGGAAGGTACAAATTAATCTGGGACTTAGATGATTTTTAAATTCGGTTTGGAAATTTAAATATATTCTAAACTGAAAAGTTAAGTTTGAAATATAAAATAAATTTTATAAAGGTTATAAAATTTAAAATCCGATCTTTTCAAAATTGTATTGAAAATAAATTTAATATTTTTGAATATTAATTTAATATTTAATTAATTGGATTAATCGAATAAATAATTAATTAAAAGTTAATTAACCGAAAATGAACATATATAATAATATATGTATATATATTTATCTTGAAATGTTTAGAATAAATTATAAATTAAAGCTGTGAACCGTTAAGGATATTTAATTAAAAATGTTCTAGTTAAGTACATGATTTATGTGATAAATATTAATTAAATGTTAATTAATACAAAATGTATATTTTGTGATATATGCGTGTAATTATAATAGTTATAGTCATATATTTATCTTCAATTTATTAAAGGTGATAAACTTAATTTTCAATTTAATTTAAATATTTGATTAAATTGTGTAATTAAATAAAAGAATTTATCAAATAAAATTAATTAATCAAAATGTGTACATATATTGATATGTATATATTAACAAACTATAAATGTTATAGTTGATTATATATCTTAAATAGCTTAAGGAGAATAATATAAACTTTTAGAAATTTTATACAAAATAAATTTAATCAACTAAATATGATTTAATTAATATTAATAATTAAAATTAATTAAATATGATTTAATTAATAAGACGTATACATACATATTATATAAGTTAACTAAATTATGAAAGTTATTAATAAATTAAAACTTATATACTTTATATGTAAAAACGTAAGTGGAATAGTAAGAAACCTAACATAGGTTTAAGGAATGAGTACATGCATATTGTACATAGACTGTGATTTCAGATGTGCCCACACTTGAATCATAGGGTATTTCATAAAAATATATTATTTCCCATATCGATATCACTCAGTGTGTGTGCGCATATTAAAGATTATGAATCTCTAATATATAAATTTTCCTATACCATTTATATATTAACAGATTACTTGCATGCTCTTTAGTTTTTTATCTTCCTCAAAGTAGGGATGCTATATGTAGTACTATTAATATATTACTAGAAGATGTAAAATACATGTAAATATTTGTTGATCTTCCTCAAGGTATGTGCATTATGCTTAGGCCGTCACAAATGGTGGGTACAAATAAATAATCTCTTTTGATTTGTTGATCATTCTCAAGGTCGAGACGAGATTAGCATAAAGATCACAAGTAAGGTGTTGTATATGATACACCGATAAAATGACATCCCTTGCAACCCTATGATTTGTTTATCATTCCCAAGGTCGAAATCCCAAGTCAAGCAAGTTGTAACAACCAATAGAGAAATCAAAAGACTTCTTTGTTTTCTTGGGGTTTTAAGAAACATAAAACCTAGTGGAAGCCTTATTTTCACACCCTACATCTATACTCATACTATGAAAGAATATTACGTAGTAACATTATGGTAATACAAAGAATAAGGCTTGTTAGGGGAGACCATACATGAATATTACCTTGGACTAACACCGATACATATTCTTATCTCATAAAATACATCAACTATTAATACTCAATATCGGCACAAAGTAATTATCACGTGGGTTTTCCAGGACAGGACAATATAATATATATATTTATATATAGAGAACACAGAGCCCCAAAACATAGCGAAAGATATAATATCGTAACATTTATATCATAAAATAATACAAGTTATGGCTTCCATAATGATACACAACATCATTCATATAAGTACATCACACTGTAAACATAATAACATAATATATCGATATCACTAAGTACAAAATAAATAGCATCACTACCGTCCTCTGCTCCATTGTTGACTCGAGTCCCAAGAGAGACAAACAATCATAGTAACACATCCTGTCAAAAACAACCCCAAACTGACTTGAGGTTGTTTAAATAACACACCCCAGGTTAGGCTAGAACTTGCTGTGAGTGTATTAGCGTGCGATACAATAACATGATGATAATATATGTAAATAAATATGGGTAAATGTGACACACTCGATAACTACCCATCATGTATCTCAAGCATACAATGTCATTACACTCGTGTTACGTCACTATAATAATGTGACTCATAATTGCAAATATACTAAACTGTAATTCATGCCTAATCATAATTATTTGATGTCACATTGTTATTAATCGCACATCGTTTTAACTTGATCGATAAATATATATACATACACACACACATATAAATAACTAGTACACCCTAGTTATTTTCTCTCTACCAAAAGTTGAGTCGACACTAAGTGATGCTGCCTGGGTACGACATCCTCTTCGACCCTTGTTATGGGTGCCCCCGCACGATCTGTTTGCTGCACTAAATACCTCTCTGGTCCTTACTGGCAATCCTCAGCATCCATCAATCACATCATATTTTCTTATCCTCGCATGTAGTGCCCATGCAGTAAATCGTTAGACCTATGATAATGGGGTCAAATTGTCATGACTTGAAGCGCTACCCTATAGTCGGTCCAATTAGGTTGGATATCTATCTTATTTGGTGTCTCACATCGCTTCGTTAAAATTTTACTTATTCATTATACTCGTTCATATTTATGACGGTAACACATATAATTGTCATTTAACATGGTGTCATTAAGGGGTCTCTTAACATTTTTACATTTAAATGAACATGAAACATAAAGAACATTAGCAGATGATTCACGTAGCCTTATTACAGTATAGAAAATATCTCATATGTCTTAAAATATAACATACATAAGCAATATAAAGGTGCTTCGATATTGATCCATGCACAAATGGAATGTTCAACCATACCCACATCTATAACAAGCACCACCTATCTGTGCACGCCTTAATCATATTATATTACAAATCTATTATATTTTTGTTGTAGATAATGCAGATATAATTAAATATTATATGTCATTCCTTTTTTCCCTAAATCTTTACTTTTAAACCTCTTGTTTAATTTGAAAGAAATCAACATTTCATATCATCTTTCAATCTCAAACTTATTAAACTCCTTTGAAAATAATTCACGCTTTAGAATTCCTATTTAAAACATTTAAAGTACCAACAAGGAGTTATAAATTATGAATTCCTTTAATCATCAAATTTATAATATATTCCTTTTTAATCTTAAATATGATTTCAATTTCAAACCAATTCCAAAACCCAAAAGCGAAATTTCAAAACCAATATTTGAATCTCTTATTTACTTCAAAATCTATAAAATCTCCTTATAATAATTTAACAACTTTGAAATTTCATTTCTATAGTAAACAAAATTAATATAAGATTCATCAAATTGAGGACTTATCGTAATATCAAAATTTATAACTTTATATCTTTCAAAATAATTTTATTAATAATATTTTCCAAACATTAAATCACATTTAAAAATTATTATCATTCCCTAAATAATATCTTTCAAAACTTCACATTCATTCAAATACCATAAAATAATCTTATCTTTTTGGGAAAACAAATTTTAGATCCTCGTATGTTTTTATAAACATAGATAGCTAAAATACACTTCAAAAATCTACTTATAAAAATGCCGTAATTTGAACTTGTAAAAATTTAATTTCTTTTCAAAAATACTAAGGATGTTTAAGTTAAAATATACGAAATCATATTTGAAACTATTTGGAACATTGGAATAATATATTTGAATAATAAAATGAGTTTAAACTGAATAAAATTTAGTAATATCTCCTATAATAAATTTAATATTGTGATAACCCGGATTTTGAACAGCTGTTAATTGGATAATTAACTGATTTTCTCTATTGAGATACTAATTTTATTGGGTTGAGCAAATAGAACTTTGATAATTAGAATATATCTAGATATGTATATAGATGAATTTGAATTATAATAAATGCTGGATTTTAAATATCTGGATACATAATTATTTGATAGCTATAATTATTAAATTTTGATGATATTTGTTTAATGATCTTCTTTTATAATCATTCATTCAGCAGAATTTATCTTTTATAAATACATATATGCAAAACTATTTATATGATAGATATTTTATTTTTACATACATTTATGGTTTATAAATGAAACTTGGATTTGAAAATTCAAAGTAACATCTTGAAATAAATTATAACAATTATGTATAGATATTTTGTTATTAATTAGTATATAATTAGGTTTCATATATTTTATTTTTCTTTAAAGTTACATGAGTATAAGTAAAAGAGGATTTAATAAAGATTATATTTTAAAATATACATAAGTTGTATATACAAAAATATTATATGTGAGGATATAAAAACTAATTAGAAGTGTAATATAAAAATTACATGAAAACTTATTAAAACATATACTCATGCAAAATAACAAATGTAAGCTAAGGATAACATGAGATTACAAGTGTTAACTTAGATTAACAAGTGGCATGGTCTTTGAAAATATAGATAAATAATTTAGAAAATCGGGTTGAGATTATTCTCTCATCTTCTTGGACTAAAACCAAAAAAAACCAAAAAAAACTATAACAGCTTTCAAGCTGATTCAAAGAACAAGATCAGGCTTCAATTTAAAATCTCAGATCAATTACAAATTCAAGTGCAACACAAATCAAGTACAGATCAAAATGCAGATAAAAAACATTTCAGTTTTAAATCAATTCCAGATGTTATGCCTCTGTTCATATCAAAAACATGTGAGTAACCATTTGATTTGATCTATTAACTTGATGCAGTGGTTAATGTAAAAAGTAAAGCTGTGATGAATGTTGCTTGAGTGAAATCATGTTATACATACATACATACATACATATATATATATATATGCTTGTGTATGTCTGTGAATTTAATTTGGGAACTCTCTGTTCTTGATCATGGACACAATGTTCATTCCAAAATCAAATTCTCTTTTTCTAATCTATTTTTAGGTATGATCTTTAAAAGAAAATGTTTGTATATGGGTAAAATCATTTCTAAAACCAGTTTCAAGTTAAGATATTATGTAAATATTTTAGAATTTGAAATTTACAGTAGAGGAACCACTCAAGTCGAAAACTTGATTATAAATTTTCATGTTTTGATTGTAAATTTGGATTCATGTTTAGGAAACATGATTTTTGATATAAGTATCATGAATTTTAAGATTGTGGTTTTTGGGAATGGTCGAGATGAATGGAATAAAGGATTTCATTGATTTCAGGCGATCGGGGAAGTATTAGGCTTTAGGGTTTTGGTCAAAGGTGGCCACGGTGTTGATGTGCATGGGAAAAATGGTGACTGGTCCTATCGATCACCAAGGCGACGGGAGATTGGCAAACTAGGGCTTAAACCTGGGTTTTGATCATGATTGATTTCAGAGTTGTTGCGATGTTGATAGGACTTCGGGCTTGATCGCGAGTAGGGGGATAGGTGCGTGGGCCTGTGAAGAAGATTTGGTCGAAGTATCGAGATGTCTGGTGGTCGAAGATGGCGATGAGGGATGAACTTTGGCGATAGGTCCTGAAGCCTATTGTGGTTCGTTGGTTCAATTTTGTATTTTCAAGATGGTTCGACGATCTGTGTGGCGAGTCGACCCAGTGGAAGATAGTCGATGTGACGATGGTCGAAGCAAGGTTCGTAGCCGGCAAGATATTGTGTGCATGTGCACCATGTTACGGCGTGTAGATGGAAGAAAGAATTAGGAAGGAGAAGAAGAAGTGGGATCTGGGAGGAAGTGTTTGCTCGAAATAATACTCGGGGTTTTTTGTTGATTTGCTCGAATGGGTCTTCGAGTTATTCGTGTATGTGTTATTGCAGAATTTAAGTATAACAGTTTTAAACTTTAACTATAACTAAGTTTTATAAAAAAAAGAAAGGGAAATTTTTCTTGGGGGCGACGCGGGATGGTTTCGGGTTGAACCCGAAGTAAAGGGTTTAACATATATTTTTTAAATGAAAATAAAGGTAGTTTTAAACTTTAAGTAATCAAGTTTAACTGATTTTAAAATTTTGTTTCTTGTATAATAGTGTTATTAATATTGGTTTGAGAAGTTATATGATAAGTTTTACTTAAATTAGGTTGATTCTTAAGTTTATTTAAAACTTAATTAAAGTACGTAATTAGGAAGTTAATTTAAAGGATAAAATGCTTTAAATTTATATGTTAACAAAGATTAAGTGATTAATAAAGATAAATGGGTTATCTTTAAGTTAATCAAGGACTTTGGTGATTAAAGATTAATAAAATTTAGGAATCAAGGAGGAATTAATTAATCATTGATTAAGGATTAATAAAATTAATAATTAAGGGTTATAAGTTAATTAATATGAGATTAATTAATTGGTATTTAGTGATCAATTAACGTAAGTAATTAGAGATTAATTACTTAAATGATTAATTACTTTATGTAAGTAATTAAAGGATAAATTTGTTAGGGGTTAATTAATTTAATTATGAATTAATGGTTAAATTATTTAATGATTAGAGATTAATTAATTGAGGAAAATTAACCAATGGGATAATTATTTGATGAAAGTAATTTAAGGGAAATTACTTAATGGAAGTAATTACGAATTAATTACTTAGTGTAATTAATTTAAGATTGATTAATTAAGGAGATTAATTAAGGGTTAGTTAATTTATGAGTGTGATTAATTAAAAGATAATTAATCAATGTAAGTGATTTTGTAATAATTAATTTAAGTAATTAATTAAGAATAAATGTAATTAAAATGAATAGGTGAAGGGTAATTAATTTGTCTAATTAATTAAGGGTTAATTACTTAATATAATTAAAGGATAATTAATCAAGGGTGATTAATTAAGATGGATAATTAAAAATGATTAATTAATTGATTTGTAATTAATTAGTGTTAACTTAAGGAAATCTAAGTGATTAAAGTTAATAATTAATTTAATTAGAGATTAATTAAATTAATTGGGATGTGATCAATCTTGTTTATGAATGATTGAATGATGTTAAATGCCTTGAATTGGTTGATATCTCTGATATGAAATGTTTTGTGATATGATATGTTTTGGTGGACAGTGATAATATTGTTATTTATCGATGATGAATTGCTGTGTAAAAAGTGACATCTTGTATTTAAATTTGAATTGTATTTCACTTGTATAACTTGGGTTAAGATGTTATTGAATTTGAAGAGACTGGGGGTCAGGTATCAGTAAACACCCTAACCCACTTCGATTTGTAACCTACAATGGTTCTTTATAAATTGATATGTGAAATCAATAGGCTAAAATAGAATAATTTAAATGATTGGACCATTTAAAACTAAGTAAAGGTACTTAGGGATTGATTGTGAATATAAGTGTTGACTATAGCAAGTTGTGAACTTATAGTGATGAACGAGTTACCCTGGGTTTTAAATAAATTCTATGCTTTAGTATTTCTTGTTAGATGGGTTTACTCACGCTGGTTTCCAGCCTGACCAGGGTGTTACTTTGATGTAATGCTCGGGTTAGACCGAGTATTACAGATTTTCAAGTAAGGACGTTCTGGAGCTCGGGAGACGAGCTGGATGGCAGAAACGATGGAGTGTATTCCATTGTGATATATTGTTATTTATCTGGGCAAGTTATTTTAACTGTCCAGTGATTGTGAAATGTTGTAACTCTAAAGTATTTATGTAAATTAACTGATACAGTTTTTCCTTGTATAACTGTTATTTTATTTGATATTATATTTTGATCCACTGCGAATGTGAGATTCTGTGTTTCTTTTCTGTTTCTTCTTCTATCTCTTTTCTTCTTTTCCTAACTATCTGAAATTTTCGGGATCGAAAATTCTGGATCGTTACAAATATTATTAAAAATAACCGTAAAACAATTTTTTCGATGGGGAGTTTCACTATAAGGGCCTATTACCATCAACTAATTATTTTCTAGGACATGTTTTCAAAAAATTAGTTTCCGAGACACATGTCAAAAATAAACCCACTACTTCTCGCTAATCCATATCTGCCGCCAAACCTCCGAATGAAAAACAAAACTATGGCTTAGAAACAAAATCGCCTCAATTGGATTATCGATTGGCTGAAGAAATCATACCGCCTAATTTTTCTCAGCTGAATAAGTAAGTAGTTGTTTATTTCTGCTGTTTGCTATATATCGATTGATTCACTTTTCTACAGCTGAACAAGCAAATTGTTAATCGCCTCACCTTTCTTCAGCTGAAGAAACTAAGATGCGATTTCTATTCACTAGTTGCTGAACAAGTAAACACTTGTTTATCTTTGTTGTTTGTTGTTCATCGATTGTTTTTTTCTACTATATATCGATTGTTTTTGTTAGCTGAAGTAAGTAGTCATTGATTGATTGATTTTCTTTGCTATTTATGTGTTGTTTTTGCTTGTGTTTGAACAAGTAAGCAATAAGTTCTATTGAATGTGTTTATATATAACAGTTTTTGTAATGCATGTAAGGTGTTTGTTGTTTTTGTAATGATTTAATGTGATCTAAAACTGTTCATATTCAACAGCTTAAAAAGATAAATCTGTTTATCTTTTAATCTAAATGATTTAATACAAAAATGTAATGGATTTAACATATTTGTTTATCTTTGAGTTGCTTTAACGTAATTTTAACTTCAGTGCTTCAAAAATCGTATGTATTGTGTAAACACAGTTATGTTGTAATGTTCTTATGTTTAACAGCTACGAAAGATAAACATATTTATCTTTTACTATAATTGGTTCAAATCAACTTAAGCCTTAGTTATCTTAAATAGTGACTAGTATATATTATACATGTTTGCCATTTTTTTCATGATTTAAAAGTTATTACAAAAGATATACAGCAAATTTACACCCTACTTAATAAAGATAAAAGCATTTATGTTTTTATACAAAATGATTTAATTAGATAATGAATTATATATGATTTCATAGTCAGTAATGCATATATGTATAACTCTTCATTCTTACTAACATATTATTACACATGATAACATTCATGCAGGGTACAAATGCAGACAAGATCAAGAAAAACAAAAGTTTTTATTGAAGAAGCTACATGCGTCTTCATTAACAACGGAAAACAGTGTATCAACAGAAGACCAATATATAGTCCATTTTGTGATGAACACAGTCAGCACAATCTTTATCACTAACACCGTTGGTAACTTTTTTCCTCAATTATGTGTACAATAATATTTAATTACATGTTGAATTGTTACATACCATATGAACATGTTACGGTATTTAACTGCTGAAGAAAGACAAGCGCATTTAGCTTCATCTGTGTAGGACTTAATTAGATGTTTAGCTTTACTTATATTTTAAAAACAGCGATACATGTTAAACAAGCTATACATGTTTATCATTAATTATATTTAATTACATGTTTAGCATTAGTTATATTTGAAACAAGCTATGCATGTTAAACTAGTTTCAAGTTTTATTCATTATTTAAATTTGTTTCATACGATATGAACATGTTATTGTATTCAACTACTGAAAAAAGATAACCAAATTTAGCTTTATCTGTATGGGATTTAATTAGATGTTTAGCACTACGTACATTTGAAAAACAATGATAAATATTAAACAAGTTTGTTGTTTTATTCATTATTTACAATTATTACATACCATATGAACTTGATTAAAGATTGCATAAAAATGATAAAAGCATTTATGTTTTTGTAAAAACAACTTAATTACATAATAAATTATAACAAAATGCTTTTAGTTGTTTATTACTATCAAAAGATATGCCAATGTATTACTACATAGTTACTTATTTGTTATATACGTTAGCTGTCAAAGCTTATTGAAAATGTAAATCCCTCTATACAATATGGTTTGAGGGCAACGTTGAATTTGCAGCATATTTTTTATGGACCATATTTTTAGCATTTTATTCACTAGCTTCTACAAGTTTCGAACTTGTGACCTCTCACACCAAAGCCAAATCACTTAACCACTGGGACAATGGTGCTTGTCGAAGAATGATATTATCTTCATGAATATGTAGAAATAAATGTAGGACCTCAATTAATGATATTATTTTCATGAATGTAGGTTGAAGCAGAACCAACACAGCAAACCTCACAAATTTCTAAAAAAGAATAGCAAACAAACTCAGATGAAGAGCGAACAATTTCAGAAAAATTGAGTAAAGCAAATTCTGATTCTGAAGAAATAAATATTGAAACAGATGAGTCAGATGATGTTGAGAAATATGAGATTCAAAACAGACCGAAAAGACAAAAAATCATCTGTACACTGGAACATACAGATGTAATTTAAATGCTGTGTACAAAGTTATGATGACTGTTAAGGAAAAAACATTCTGTCTTCTGAAGCAAAAAAGATAAAACAATTTATCTTTTACAAATCACAAATCGCCAAGAAATAAAGAACAAACAACGTCAACTATGTGAAACTGGTCTTAATTAGAAACTAATAGCATAAAATACTACATAACAAATCATTTTCTATCCCACTTTTCGAAAAAAGATAAAACAATTTATCTTTTACAGATCACAAATCACAAATCACCAAGAACTAAAGACCAAACAATGCCAACTAATATTACTTCAGATCCAATTTCATACCCAAATTGAGTACAAACAGAATTGACTGACAAAAATAACTGCTTTGATTCCTCAAACCAAATCTGAAGTGATAGTCTAAATACTAAAATCATAATCTAAAGTAAATAATGCAACCAGGCTAAATACACAGTGCTTGTGTTATCAGAATAAAATAATACCATTCAGAGGCCATTATTCCAACTACATCAAACGAAACCTTCCTCCAATAGATCAAAACTGTCTCTCTTGGTAAGTAATATACAATAACATCATGAACATCATAAAACATCGAATTGACAATGAAAAACACCAAATAAAATCAAGACTCACCAAAGAACAAGCAATCCAATAGCAAAAATCGATTAGCCTATCCAACTGAAGAAAATCGCCTCACGATTTCCCACAATTAAAGTCGAATTTGATTTCAGAAGAAACTAACGCCTAATTTTTTCCAAAAAAATCAACGAGCGCTTTGATTGCACCAGAAACGGCGGCCTAATTTTGCCTAATTTCCACGAGCACTAGATTTCAGAAGATACGAACGTCGTTTGAGAAGATAAAGACGTATGCCGCCTAGATATTTGTACTGGAAAATAATAATTTCAAACCCGTGTCCTAGAAAAAAATTAGGCAGTATAATTAGGCCCTTCACACCAATTTCCAGTTTTTAGAATTTGTTTTTCATTTCATAAAATATTTATAAAAATAATTAAACCAATAAAACAACCCATAATGCAAATCATAGAACATAATTTCTTTAGAAATTATTATCGAACTATAAGGAAATTTCTAGCTATCCAAGTCACTTTCCATTGAACTACAGTCCTCTAAACAATGTACATGCATCAAGAGATAATAACATAATGTTCAATTTGCATTCGGATATAGTCCCATTTACAATTTGACACTTCCAACAATGCAATAAATCAACTTTCCAAACAAACAACCAATTCAATCAGTCATAATCAAAGGTATCGCAACCAATAATTAGAATAAGGTTCGCAAAGATAAATATTAAATAGAATCAATACATAGATGTGAGTTATAGAAATAACTCATTGACATGATGAATGCAAGAATCCTCCTTTTTTCCCTAGCTCGCCATTCACTTCTCCGTCACTGCCCACATCAGGTTTCCATCTTCACCCAACGCCCAAACATCAGTCATACACATCGTGACAACCTTCGCGCCCCCACTTCCAACCGCCATTTTAACCCCTAACATCAATGCCATGTTGCGTGCATCCAAACGCCAGGCGACCACCACCTCAGCGCGCGTTGCTTGCACCATCGTCGACATGAGCCTCTTTGCTCGCCGCTAGCCTATCGTAGCCTGATGTAACGAATTCTTATCCTTTTTTTTACTTTGCGATACTTTTTTCCTTTTCAATTTCAGATTTTGATTTAGGGCAAATGGATTGGGGTGTGGAATAAACAGGAGAATGGTTTTGGGATTGGAGGGGTATGGGATTAAATAAAGTGTAAGAGGGTTTTTTTTTTTTACTTTGAGATCTTTCCCCTTTATTTACAACAATCCTGTTGTAACCCATAGGATCTTCTTTGATTTCCTTCATTTACAAATAATTAACGTTATCTTTTATTTATAGATACATCTTTAACTTAATTCGAGCTATTATTATTCTACAAAATATACTTTTCAACATAAATAAATTTAACATTTATTTTATCTTCGCCAATTCATTGATTTTATTAATAGTGAATAGTATATTATTTGATATATGTTCCGATCTTATGAAAATTATTTAAAATATATAAATAATTTGTATTCAATATAAATATTTTATTTGTGTTCAGTATATTTCTAAAAAATAATTTATTAATAAATTCAATTTGGTAAAGCAAAATCCTTCATTAATTAATCTTTTAAATCAAAAAATTATTATTTCATAAATAATTAATTTTAAACATTTTATTTTAATTAAATATGGTTTATTTTAATGGTGTAGAAAGCATGGTTGCTACTGACTTCTCCCCATATGAAAATTAGGTCCTCATAATTTCTTAAATGGAACACATTATACACACCTCATACCCCTAACATTCTTCGAACTTTCACAATATTCTTACATGTTTTAAGGTACCCAACCCTCTATATGGCTTTCCTCTTTATTTTAACATATGTTATGAATTTAAATAGACTAATTTAATGACTTTCTTTTTTTTTCTCATATGATAAAATTTTGTGAAATTTTCCAAATGTCGTATTTTTTGAAGAGTTTCATCAAAGTGTCCTTTTATGGTGGGCGTTACGAAAACCATAACATATCAACATTCACAATATAAATACAAGTCCCAATAATGGGGCATCTGAAACACAGGAAAGTAATATAATATCACATATATTTCAACGAAGCATAAAATATACCTTGATTTTGCATTTTAAGCGAGCTTATTTGAGTTTCTATGTGAGGTAAATTGAGTATGCATCATACTTCAATCCAAATAGCATTCTTATGCCTAATCTCAATTCAAACTAAATACATAAGGTCTCACGTGCAATAATAATTAGCATGACATTCATTTAATAACAAACAACATTCCAATCTAGTGTGGGCAACATTCCTACTAACTTTAAAAGGTCAAAAACACCAAATAAGAAATGCTTTCAAAAGTAGAGTTGTTGCATCATTCATTAGATTTCCAAGACACATTTCAGATTACAAAAAGGTGAAGTGTAACATGAGTTATAAAGGTTTTTCTAACCCTTATAAAATTTGAAAAGGTTTTGAATCTGTAGACCCACATCCCAAATATAGAGTTTTCGCACAGAAAACATCAAAAATTAGAGAAACTCTTAAAACAAATATTGTTCCTTATCTTCATAGCTTTGTGGAAAATACAAGATTTTCGAAATTGGATAAAGTGTTTGAAGGTACATTCAAATGAAGATAGGGTTGTTATACAGGATTTTATTTTCAGGATAGCAAGACGGTTACCTTTTGAATTAAGCTTTAACCTTAGCAAACCTCATAATTTTACATTGCACTTTAAAACAAAAATCGTTCCCTAATGCCAATGTTTTACAAAAATGTGAAATCATCACAAATGGATTAATGGTTTAGGGTTTATGATTAGAACAAATCATTGTTTTAGCTTAAAAAATTTGTATGTAATTTCGGAACTCTTACATTTGCTCAAGACAACCCTTTACCATAACATATGTCAAATTTTCCAAAATGTGCTCATTATGAAAGTTGTTATGTATGCCGATACATTTCTAAGGGAAGAAAAGTTGATGAAATACAATCATAAAGCCAAAGGTTAGCGCTACGATGAAAGAACACAAAAATTTAAAATTTTCATTTTTACATCATCAAGTTTACCTAAATTTCAGTTTTGCAATCTCAAAATTTGAAATTTTAGTTAGTATTTATCCTAAAATACTTCTTATTAAATAACAACACTTTTTTCCTTCCTCCTTTATATTTCATTTCCTCCACAATTTCATTATATGCACATTTTTCAAAATAAAACAACATTATTTTCGTTATAAAATTTTGTTTTCCAAAATATTCCCCAAAATCTAAAAATCATTTACATAAAATTCCCTTTAAAATCTTTTATTCCACAATATCAAATTCATATCATTTATTTTTTAGTTACATAATTTTTCTTTCCAAAATAGCATTTAGATATTTTTTTTCAAGAGTCACATTCTCGATAATAATTTCCAAAATGACAAAATTTGCATGTCAATTTGTTAAACATTATTTGACATGTTATTCTTAATCATTCAAAAGCTTTTGGTGATGTGAAAATTCACATGTCAAATTTTTGAATATTGATTTTTTTATTTATTTACCCCTCTCTCTGTTTTTTTTCATGACGCCTACTTTTTTTCAAAAACTTATAAACTTTATTTTTTTTCAAACCTATTACAATAGTTTCAAAAAAGATACATAAGTTATAAATTCATTGTTAATATATATACATATACATATCCATTGTAACTTCATATTTCAATATTTTATCGTCAACATTTATTTTATCATTATTATTATATATAAAACATCTCTTCCTTTATTCATGTTTACAACTTTATAAGTCAACCAACAGCTTACTTCATTTTCTTTATAAAACCTCATTTTTAAAAAAAAATTATAACTCATGCATATTCCCAAGACATCATTTAAAAAATTATATATTTAAATAAAGTAAGTTGTATATTTTGAATTCTTCTTTTCGGAAAACGAAGAGTGGTGAAATTCAATTTCACTATAGCATATTAATCTTATGAAGTTGAATTTTTTTTCCATATACCTATCCTTTACTCCGTAAGTAAATAAAGTCCATAATGAATTTTTTTCTCCTTAGAAAATTTCTCTTAGGCTAAAAATAAATCCATTATACATACACACACACACACAGACACACACACACACACACACACATATATATATATATATATATTGACTAGAAAATCTTTTAATTCAAACTTAAAGTTATATGTATATGTGTGTGCATATGATAATCCATGACGTAATTTATATTAAAAATATAAAACATTGTCGTGCCACAAATTTTAGTGATTTGTTGTCAATTGGCTGTAATATTGACCGCTTAGGATTATATATCAACATTTCCACGTCATTGATCTTATCTTCACGCTAATACCCAATGGCTACATATGTCGTTCAATATATTTAAATCAAGGCAAACAATATTTTCATTTTCTAAAATTAATACACACACACAGACACACACACACGTATACATACATACATACGTGTGTGTGTGTATTACTTCTTAAAACAATATACAATTCTAAGTAAAAACTTGTTTATACCATTTCCAAAATAGTTTCACTTTTATCTCGTTTAAGTGTTTAGAAACTCCTATCAAATAGGTTAGCTACTCGTATTGACAAAAATTCATAAAACACTCAACGGACAAATTAATACAAAATGAATCATTGAATTCTTTATAATCAACTTACAAAAAGGATGTTCACGATTTACTAAAATCATATGCTTGCTTACTTGAAAATATTTATTTTCGATGGTTATATTTATACATCCATCTATAAACCTTTAGTAATAAAGCAATGCGTCACACTACACTCATTTATTCACAAAAGAAAGCAAATATTCAACTAATTATACTTTTAATTCATTTTTAATTTTCATCACTCCACATTTTATTATAATATATATATATATATGTGTGTGTGTGTGTGTGTGTTATTTTTAAATAGATTTATTCATCCCACAGCGGTTCAGTTTTGATCGAATTGCCAGCTTCTATTAATATTTGTCTTTACTAGGATCAAGTGGGTTCACAAATTTTTTGTGATAACTATGCCTAAATAAAAAACAAACATTAACATAACCATGAACACGTCAAACCGAGAAAATAAATAAATACCTTCAATAGAAAACTACAAACCAGCTTCTACAGTGAAAGGCCGATAACTATTGGATCCTTCTACTCAAACCGCTTCATCACAATTTCATATTATTATGTAAATATAATGCAAGCTTTAGGTTAGATTCTTTTATTCCTTAACTGAGCTAATTCATTCTCATGTGTAAGCCACGCAGAGGTTTATTCTACATTACCAAAGCCGACACTACTAGCTTGGCTGACAACTCCTTTCCCTTCACTACCTTCATCAACCACTTTCATCTAACACAGAGACAAATAATCAAATGAGGTTGAAGTAAATGTATTACATAATATGAAAATGACAAATACGTATCCTGATGATTACCCCAATAATCATTGTATACTCTTACTATCATTTTAATATAGGGTATCAACCGTATGTAGTTAAATCCCAAAAAAATGCTCGCTATAGCGTATAGTGCTCTTCGAACGTTATGTTATTTTAATTTAGCGCTATTAAACAATAAATCCGCTTTAAGCATTGTTATTTTCTGCTACACCAACTAAATCAAGGCTTTTTAACATCTGCTTTAGCAACGTTAATATACAAAGATTGATTTGACTAGTTCTCTTTTAAACCAAATCAATAAAGCTAGGGTAAAGACCTAATTTTATGGCATAAGTATTCAATATAAGTTAGAAATCTATTGTAGTCACCAAATATTATCTGTATAAATCATGATATTCCTTGGTTTTGTTATATAAGATTAGTTTCGTTTTCCTATACAAATGATGTGTGAATGAGGATAAATTAACTTTAGATATTTGGTTTTATATCTAATGAAGCTTTTTGTACCTCTGTTATTTCCCACTATATCACCTCTATAACTTTTTGCACCTTTACCTCTATGGAACCGCTAAGTGTTTTAAGTGCATAGTATCTACAAAAAACCTAAGGGGGACAAAAGACTCTAAGTCTCATCTAAGGTCAAGACTCGTATCTCATATATTTTATATTGTTATGAACCTGGTTTTTATAATAATTTATCACATCCTGCCTCTATACCGATACTACCAAAGAATATTACATTGTAATATTCTTTGGTAGTATGGACAATAAGTCTTGTTATAGGGGATTACAATAAATATTCCCTTAAGCTAAGACCGATAAATATGCTTACCTAATAAAATACATCAACTATGCATACTCGGTATCCACAAAGTAATAAACATATAGGTTTTCTGGGGCAGAACAATATATAATATACATAGAGAACATATTACCTCAGAAAGCAGTGAAACGTATAATATCATAACATATATATCATAAAGTAATACAAGTTGTGTCGTCCCATAATGATATACAACATTATTTTTATAAGTACATCATACTATAAGCATGATATTAAAATATATTTGTATCACTGAGTATAAATCACTAGGATCGCTACCATCCTCTGTTCCATCATCAACTCAGGTCCCAAGAGAGATAAACAATCACAATAACACATCCTATCAAAAACAACCTCGGTCTAACCTGAGGTTGTTAAATGTATAACACACCCTGGGTCAGACTAGAACTAGCTGTAAGTGTATTAATATGGAATTCAATAACATGATGATAACAAATGTAAACAAATATAAATATAACACATTCGATAGATACCCACATTGTATGTAAAGCAAACAATGTCATAACACCTGTGTTATGTCTCTATAATAATGACACTCGTAATCACAAATCACCTGTGATTCACTCCTAATCACAATTACTTACTGTCACATTTATTATTAATTGCACATCATTTTTATTTGATCATTAAGTATATATATATACATATATACATACACACATATAAATAACTAGAACATCCTAGTCATTTTCTCTCTAATAGAGCTGAGTCGATATTAAGTAACGCCACTAGGGTGTGACATCCCCCTCGACCAAGAATTGTGGGTAACCTCGCATGATTTATTTGCTACATTAAATACCTCTGCTATCCTCACTATCAAACCTCATTATCCATCAACCACATCATATTTTCCTATCCTAACTTGTTGTACCCATGCAGTAGACCATTAGGCCTATGACAATGGGGCTATATTATCATGCCTCATGAAGCTGCCCTCTAGTCGGTCCAACAAGGATGGATATCTAGCTCATCTGGTGTCTCACATCACTTTAATTGAATTTTATTTATTCATTCTACATGTTCATATTTACGACAATCCATATAACCGTCATTTAACCCGGTGTCACTAAAGAATTTCTTAGCAATTTTACATTTAAACGAACATGTAGCACAAAGAACATTAGGATAATAATCCATCTAGCCTTATTACATGATATATATATATATATATCATATTGCTTAAACATAACATACATAAGCAATGTAAAGGTATTTTAATAATAATCCGAGCATAATGGAATATTCAACTATAACAAGCACCAACCTATCAGTGCATTCCTTAATCATATCATATTATAAATTCATTATATTTTCATTTTAAATATAAAAATATTGTAAATATGATTATATATCATTCCATTTTTCCTAAACTTTTATTTTTAAACCTTTATTTAAAAAAATCAACATTTTATATCTTCTTTTAACCTTAAACCTGCTAAACTCCTTTGAAAATAATTCGCAATTTAATATTCCTCTTTAAAACCTTTAAAGTACCAATAAGGAGTTATAAATCACGAATCCATTTAAACATCAGATCTATAATATATGTTGTCCAGTGGTTAAGTCTCCGATTTTAGTGTGAGGGGACAGAGATTCGAAACTTGCATAGTGTAGTTTGAACCACTGGACTTGTATTTATGTGCAGTATGTTGCATACTACCAAAGATATGTAGTACTAATATGTACTACCATATATGTACCCAATTTCAATAAAATATGGTTTCAATTTCAAACCATTTCAAAAACCCAAATATGAAATTTCAATACCTGTATTTAAATCCCTTATTCACTTCAAATCTATAAAAACCTCCTTATAATAGTTTAACAGTTTTGAAATTCCATATTCATAATAAAAAATAATAATACAATTTATCAAATCGAGGATTCATCATAATATCAAATTTAGAACTTTATTTCCTTTCAAAATAATTCATAGTAATAATATTTTCCAAACATTAAAGCACATTTAAAAATTATTGTTATTCCAAATATACTATTTTTTAACCTTCTCATTCATTCAAATACAATAAAATAATCTCATTTTTTGGGAAACAAACCTTAAATTCCTCGTATATTTTTATAAACATAGATAAATAAAATATCACTTCAAAAATCAACTTACAAAATAAACACCGTAATTTCAACTTCAAGAAATTTAATTTCTTTTCAAAAACTCTAAGGTTATTCATGTTAAAATATACAATTGGAAATTCGGGATAATATATTTGAATAAAAATGAGTTTAAATAGAATAAAATTTAATAATATCTCTAAAAATAATAATTTTAATATGATTAACAATGCCATAAAACAATTTTTGAGAATTTTTCTTTTTTTCTATTAAATGAATATTTTTAAAAATACTTAAACCAATGAAACAACTTATAATGCAAATCATAAAACAAAATTGCTATAGAAATAATTATCCAACTTTAGGGAAATTTCTAATGATAGAAGTTACTTTTCGGTGAATTACAGTCATCCAAACAATGTATGTGCTTTAACACAAGTTCAATTTGCAACCGAACATAGTTCCATTTGTAATTTGATACTTTCAACAATGCAATAATCAACTTTATAAACAAACAACCGATTCAATCACTCGTAACCAAACTTCATCACAACCAATAATCAAAATAGTGCATACAAAGAGAAGTAGAATCAATACATGATGTGAGTTATAGAAATAACTCATAGAAATGATGAATGCAAGAATCCAAACTTTTCCTTAGCTCAGCTATTCACTACACTATCACTGCTCACATCAAGTTGCTATATTCACCCAACGCCTGAGTGCCTATCGCAAAGATCGTGGCAACCTTCATGCCTCCTACCTCTAGTCGTCGCATCAACTACCGACATCAATGCTACATTGCATGCATCCTAACACCAGTCGACGACTTCTTCCATGTGCATCGCTTGCACCATCATCGACGCGTGCCTTCTTACTCAACACCAGCCTCACACAGCCTGACGCAATGAATTTTTCTCCTTTTTTTAGTTTCACGATAGTTTTTTTCCTATTCTGTAATGACCCGGATTTTTCATCGTTCGATTCTGAATATTTAAATGGTTTTAAATATTGGATTTAGGACTATAATTGAGTTAATAAGTTTTTAAAACTAAAATTTCAAATGATTTTGTAAAGTTTTGAAATCGTCGATTTAATCGATGCGTTAAAATAACGATCCAGGACACATTCTCGGAATTCGACGAAACCAATTCCATTGGATCCGTAATAATGTATTATTATTTAATTTCAAATTTTATAGCTTTTGAAGTTATTTTTGGTCGTACGGGATGTAAACGCTTTGAGATTAATATCAAAAAGTTCAATATGATAATTGAGTCCAAAAAGCTATATTCTCATACGATCAAATTAGCATTCGAAACCTTTTCCATTACGTTTGAAATAGGGGTATAACATTATGAATGCCTAACGGCAAGCCTTGTTAGGGATTCGAGATTTTGAGTTGCTTAAATCAAGACTTTTTAAAATTTAAATAAATAATTGTCTAATCAATCTTCTTTTCAGCTGTAATTCGATCTCATCACTGTGCTTTGACTCATTCAAACACGCTACCCCCAAATCACATCAACCTCTGCTTTTTTTAAGCTCGACCTCGTTCCTTGTTCGAATCAAATATGAGAAGAAAAAATGGAAACGAATTGAAACTTTGATCAGATCAGAAAAAAAGAAGGAAAATAAAAATCACGTCTCCCCCTTTCTATCTTCCAGTTCAAGAATCAATTGAGGGAAAAAATGAATGAAGACAACATTGCATCGCGATCGAAGTCGCATGCTCGGCATGGAAGCAACGCGATTTTGAATCGCATTGACAGGTGATGGGGAGGTGCGACACTTGGTGGGGAGGTCGGCGAATCGAGATTTGGACGGTGGCTGTTGAACAGTGTTGGGTGGCGAAAGCCAGGGCAGCACGATTGACAAGCGCACATGTGTTGCATGAGGTTGTGGGGTTGGGCTGGCGATGATAGGAGAGGAGGCCGACGTCGTTCAAGTTCGGCCGTAGTTCTGGTGCTCGCGTTCGATTGAGGCTTCGCGCATGGAATGAAGGCTGGTAGAAGATTCGTATTTTTTTCGGCAAGGGGAAGTATGGTAGAGGTCGTGAAGCTGGAGGTTGTTGTCAAGATTTGAGGTAATGTTAACAGCGGATGCAGCAAGCAAACACGAGTGAGGTTGGATGTTATTTAGGATATAGGCAAGCGATGTTGTACGTGTAGTCGAAGTAGAGGTATTCGCTGTAACTAAAATTTAATTATAAAGTTCGTTTATTTAATTTAGAATTGAAAAGAGGGTTAGCTAATACAATTTTATAAAATTTGCGTATGAGGTTGGAGTCATGAAACAAATCGATTGGGTTCGTAATGGGGAATTCTAAGCCATAGAATTAGGGTGGATTGCAATTTTAAAAATTTAGGTAAGAAATTCTTACTTATTTGGATTACTAGAATTTATTTTAAATAGTTAAAATAAATTATTGAATGCTGGTTGAAGTTGTTAATTATTATCTGTTGAATGATATATCATCATCATATATATAGTAGTATATATATTAGTAGTTGAAGTGATATTCCTGCACATTATAGCGGATTAGACCCTATACGCCTCGCAAAATTACGGATGACCCTATATACCGCGATATCCCTCTCGAAGTGGGATTGGTATTTTTATGTTGTATTAACATCCGTGGATGTAGGAAAACAGGTTGGAGGGATCCAACTGGATTCCTTAAAATGTTGAATTTAATTTCATATATTATGATATATGGATTGTGTAGAAAAATCTATTATAGATTATTATAGAGATTCGAATTATTGGATACTATTGTAGCACTGGCCTGAATTTTGATATTTCAAATACCATAAATATATTTTTTAACTGAAGGAATTAAGGGAATTTTTGATATAAAGATAATGATATTGGAATTGGGGTTATTTTAAAGAAATTGAGCAAGAAAAATATAATTGATTTTTTGTTATACTTAACTATTGTAAATTATTAAATGGATATTTGAAAAATGAATTATATAAGAGAATTTATAAATGATATTCCAAAAATATAAAGAAAAGAGTTGAAGTCGATATTAAAAATAGATTGAAAGTTTTAAATGGAATTATTAAAGTAATGGATTTATAAAAATGGAATTTTATAAATGAGATTAGTTTTATAAAAAAGTGAAACTCAAAGGAGTTATGAAATTTATAAACAAATAAGGGAAATCGATGCCAGATGATAGATTGGAATTATAAATTTACAGGGAGATTTTATATTAGAATATGGAAATAGGGTGAGGAAAATAGTTGTTACTATTTTTGAAAAGTGAAAAAAGGTTAAGGAGATCGGAATGGAAGTGATGTGATGTGATTCGAGAGGAATTTATAAAATTGAATTGGTTATTGAGGTTTAGAAAAATATATTTCAATTCTAAGAAGTTATGTTCGTTTTTTAAAGGAAACATTTATTACTTAGAACTATGAAATTTTAAACTAGTTAGGATTTAAATACTTCAGTAAGTAGATTTTCAAATATTAAGTATTTAATTTAGTAAAATCCTAACTTTTAAAATCCGCTTTGAAATTTTATTTGTTTATCTATAAATGGGTTATTGATGTTTATAAAAGTGTTTTTCGATATTTTAAATAATCATTTGAACATATTTTAAAAATAAATTATTATCCTTTTTTATACTTATTATATATACAGAGAGAGTTTTGAAGTGATTGAATATTTTCATTTATAAATTCTCTCGAGATTCGTAAATGCGGTTTTTAAATGGATATGATTTTGAGGGGTGGAATTTTATAAGGGATTTGGAGGAAATGAAATTTCAAAATGTTGAATATGGGAAAAAGAAGTTATAAATTGTTAAATGGGGTTATAAAATAGGTATACTGGGTTTTGGAAATTGAAAAAAAGGGAATTGATTAGTGATTCCGAAGACTTATGAGATAAGTTACGAAATATTCTCTTAAGTGTTGATATTCGAAAAGATTTTGGAAATAAGACTTATTATGTTTTCCTAATTATAAGAATGGAAATTTAGAAATATTTCTAAGCGTCGAGATGGTTTGGAAGTATCTTGTTATGGATTTAAGTATTTGAAATTGTTTTCAAATGTTGGAAGGGATTGATATATCTTATAAAGATTTGTTGAAAAATAAATATTTTGGAAAAATTTATGATAAGGCTAATGGCTGCTTATGGATGATTTATTGATAGTTAAATAACCGACTATCAATATTGGCCAATTTCGTCAATCGTTTCGAATAGATCGGAATCAGATTTAATAATCTGAAATTCGATCTGTTTTGATCATTGCGAATGACTACCATAAAGATGATGAAGATGGTGATTCGGTTTGCCCAGACCTTGGACAACTTGTATGGATGGATGCTATCGGAACATCGTCATTGGAGGATGATGGGCATTATAAATGGAATTGTTTCTTAAAAGGTAACGCTTAGCTTCAAACCTCATCAACCGGGAATGACTAAAACAGAGGAGATGCAGCAAGGCTAAGTGAGTCGCATCCAATTAAGTATGTTATCACTTTTCTAGATATCTTCGAAAACATATATATTATGGATATGGTTGTGCATGAAAGAAGCAGCGCTCAATTTTAAGTTTGGGAACACCTAGGGTGAAACATATTCCATCTATCCGGGTTAAGGGTAGACCGGTCTTGTGTAGCAGGGGATCCTGACGAGGTCCTCGAAACATTTTTCTAGAGGTGTACTGTAATGGGCGGTACCCCAGTGGCGTAGTCATTGTATGGTATCCATTCTCCAATACGAGCCTTTATGGTTTTGTTTATAGAGCCTAGTATGCTGGAATTTAATTAATATAACAATTTCGGTTATTTGAATAAATATTTGCAATTAGACACTATTATAATACCACTGGATTTTCTATAAAATGTTTTGGTTATCGTAAGGGAAAAACCCATCGTGTTTATGTGTGATGCGATCTTACGAGATACCTTTGTTTTTCAAAGGATTTTGATAACTGTAATAATTCAAATTGAGTGTGTTTTCTCACGCTGAATTTTCAGACCGACTCGAATGTTATTTTATTATAATACTCGGGTTAGACCGAGTATTACGGATTCAAGATAGGTTGCTATGGAGCTCAGAAGACAAGCTGGATGACAGAGATGTATTTCCGTACTTGATTTATATTTCTTCTGTATAAGGACAAGTTATTATAACTGTCCAGATTGATGTATTGGGTGTTATACTATGATGGTTGTAAGTATATAAACTGTTATAAATTTTTCTATGTAAAAATCTGTTATTATATACTATATTATGTTCCGCTGCGATTGTGAGATTCTGTGTTGTTGTTTATTTTCTATCTCTTTTTCTGCTTTACCCTAGTTATTCACTCTTTCGTACAATTTGGGTTGAACAAGGGTGAATTATTATCAACCCAAAGGGTACGGAACTGTGGGTCGCTACATTTGGTATCAGAGCTAAAGGTTAAGTGAGAACCTTGGCTTTGGTGGGAATTACTCAATAGAGATAGAGTCAGTAGTATTCTAGAATGAGTTGAGTGTAATAATAGATATGAGAGCATATTTGTTAGTGAATATAAATGGTTTTGTATTGTGTTGATTTATCAATTGAGTGGCATATAAATTCTAGTCAAATAGTGGGATGCCACTAAATCGATAGGAATTTCTAAATACTTGGACCAGGTAAACTGACACAATATTGTTCGAAGCAGGTGAATGAAATATTTCTACCCAAAGTTATATTTCGATATAAAAGAAATAATTTTCTAAAATTATTATAGTATATTGATGTGTTAGGATATTATTATTGTAAAAAAACAAGATTATAAAATTGAAATTGTTATGTGTAACCAAAACGAAAAAATTGTATAAGTATGAATTATACAAATGAATTAAAATTTAAAATGGATTCAAAATTGAATTCAAAAATTTAAGTCCCGAAAGCTTTGGAAAATATTTTCAAAAGTGTTATGGAAATGAAATTGGTGTTATTTTGGAAATTTTTTTGAAATAAAAATGGTTTAAAATGGATTTGGAAGTGATGTAGCACTGAACTCACTAAAGTTGTTGGAAAATAATTCCGACGATGATCGCGACATCATCGGTGTTCATTTTCGAGTTTCTAAGTGATGGGTTGCTACCATAGTAATTTGATAAGAGGATTTTGTTTGAAAAACAAGTATTGTTTTGGAAAGGAAATTTGTATTGGATAAAACCAAATTGGTTTTGAAAATTCCAAAGAATGGTTTGCTAAAACCAAGAAAGAGCTACACATGTGGCTTCAAAATGATTTCGATTAGAACCGGGTGTTTGAATTCTGAAATTCGACTATACGGCTTGTGAATCCAAAGGAAAAAAATATAATTTTTAGATTTATAACTTAGGAAATGTGAATTCCTATAGAAATAAAATTTAAATTGGGTAGAGTTAAATAAATCGTGTTAGCAAAAGAGAATTGTGTGGATTAAAAGTTTAACTTAAGGTAAGTTGAATTAAATTGAATTGGAATTGGAATTGAATTTTTACTTAAGTAAATTAGATTGAATGGATTGAAATTTAGCTTAAGCTAAGTCAAATAAAATTGGAGTTGATTTGAAATAAAATCAAATTGAAGTACATAAAAAAATTGAGTTCTAAAATGATTTTGTAACTATAAGTTATAAATTTTAAATGGGATTAATTCAAGTTGAGTTAAGTTTAGTGATTTCTGGAATAAAAATTTGAATTTAAATCATAAAATGGAATTGAATTTAAATTGAGATAAATATGTAATTTTGAAAATAAGTTTGTAACTTATAATTTGAGAAATGATGTAGATAAGAAAAGAAAATTGTGAAATCAAGAAATGAAACTGGATTGAGATGAAATAAATATGAACTTAAGTTGTGATGGAATGGTTGCTATGTAATAAATAAGTAGAAAGAGGAATATGAATTAATTAAATGGAAAGAAAATTAGATGTGTATAAATGGAGGGATCAAATAGTATGAATTAAAACTGATCGTTAATAGCGGTATGAATTGAACGTGATGGAAGATATTGAATGTAAATTAATTAAATATGAATAAATTGAAGGTGATGCAATCAGAAAATATGTTGTCGGGCATAGTGAGAGCTATGGTTTTGTAAATTATGAATTAGAATAATGTTCTTTCCTTTCTAAATGATATTATGCTACTATAATGTCAAATACAGCAGACCCAAGTTATGTATATTACATTTTCTTGATGTGTCTTAGTATGATATGAAAAACCACTACTATTTTAGTTTCTAAATGATCATAAGATCAGATCTTATGTGTACGTAATACGTGCTGTTATAGAAAGAAGCATCTAGACATATCTATATTTAAAGCAAAAAGGTATGAATTGAATTATTAATGGAATTTTAAAAATATATTGGATATATATAACTATATTATCTAAACTTCAAGAAACAAATTTGAATACCTGTTAATTAAGTTACGTGTTTATATTTTTTTTGTTACTAATACTTCTTTAAAATGTCAATATCCGGATAGATGTCAAATTGAATGCCATAGAAATAGTCATGGTATATAAGACTTTGTAGAAGGTTTGGTACATACCTGTAAATTTGACATTCTGGTGAGTAGTGCTTGTGTATTAATTTTATCTCGCATATAAGGTACATATGCTATATAATAGCTTACTTCTTATTACATTATCAATGGTCTAAGAAAAATATATCAGAAATAATGGATTCTAGGCCTCGATATTCTGGGTCAACAAGCAGTTAACTCTAGGACTTTAAAGGCCAGGTCTTTGTTTTTTTTTTATGCACATGTTGATAAGTAGGTAGCTAATTGACCTGATATCATTATATTTCCGCATTTCTCAGAAAGGGTATCTATTACTACAATGGATATAATGCATGGAATCAACTATACATGATAAGAATTGAACTAATGAATTAAATTTGTGAATGGAATGGGATTTGCTAGGAAATGAATTAAAGGAATGGATGAGAATATATTGTATGTAAATAGGAATTAAATGCAAGAAAAATTTGGTTGTAAATTGTTCGAATTGAATGAATTTGTATGTGAATCGATTGAAAGTAATTAAATTAGCATTGGAACCATATAATTACTTATAAATATATGTTAACATGTTTGGTTATGAAATATTGTGTTAACTAGTGAAAAAAGGTGAAATGTTATTGAATTTGATGTTTTGGTACTTATGTGTATAAAATTGAGTAAGTTCAGGTACAGAGGGACTATTTGGCTAGATTTGGGTTGCGAAATTGCTTTTGAAGTAAATGCTTGCTTAATAATGCTTAAAAAGCTAAAAATAGGTAAGTTTTCGGATTAAATACAACAAAATATAAATATTGATATATATATATATATATATATATTGTTTTTTGATTAAGTGGGTCGATGTATATATATTTATCTCTCTTGTCATATTGCAAAAGGCTCACCGTACAAGTGAGACTTTGCCAAAAAAAAATTAGAAATTTAGGGTGTTATAAAATTTTTGAAAATTTTTTTGTTAGCACAAAAAGGGTGATTTTAAAGCGTAATTGAAATAAGGAATTTTGAATTAGAAATGGAAACTAATTGTTTTGGTCGAAACTAAAAGATTTAGATTAGTGGATACCGAGTTTCAACTAAGTGGGTTTTGATAAGTTAATGGGTTTGGAGCATTTTTCTACCTTAGCAATTTCAGAGACGAAATTCTTTTAAGGAGGGAGGAATGTAACGACCCGGATTTTTCGTCGTTCGATTTTGAATATTTAAATGGTTTTAAATATTAGGTTTGAGATTATAATTGAGTTAATAAGTTTTTAAAACTAAAATTTCAAACGATTTCGTAAAGTTTTGAAATCATCAATTTAATCAACGCGTTAAAATAGTGATCCGGGCACGGTCTCATAATTCGACGAAACTAGTTCCATTAGATCCGTAATAATGTATTATTATCGGATTTCAAATTTCATAGCTTTTGGAGTTATCGTTTAGTTGTACAGTATGTAAACGCATTGAAATTAATATCGAAAAATTCAATATAATAATTGGGTCAAAAAAGCCATCTTCTCTATACGATCGAATTAGGACTTGAAACCTTTTCCATTACGTTTGCAATATAGGTATAACATTATGAACATGCACGCCTCGATAGGGATTCAAGATTTTGAGTTGCGTAAATCGAGACATTTTAAATTTTAAATAATTGATTGTCTGGTCAATCTTCTTTTTTGTTGTAATTCCATCCCCTCACTCTGCTTTGACTCATTCAAACACGCTAGCCCCAAATCACACGTAACCTTTTTTAAGCCCGACCTCGTTCCTTGTTCAAATCAAGTACGAGAAGAAGAAAAATGGAAACAGATTAAAACTTTGATCAGATCAGAAAAAGGGAGGGAAAGGCTAAATAAAAATCACGTCTCTTGTCCTCTATCTTCCAGTTCGAGAATCAATTGAGAAAAAAAATGAATGAAGACAACATAGCATCGCGATCGAAGTCGCGTGCTTGGCATGGAAGCGACATGATTTTGAATCGCATTAGTGGGCGAAGGGGAGGTACGCCACATGGTGGGGAGGTCGGCGATTCGAGATTTTGGTGGTGGCTGTTAAACGGTGTTAGGTGGCGAAAGCCAGGGTGGCACGATTGACAAGCGTGTGCGTGTGTTGCATGAGGTCATAGGTTTGGGAAGACGACGATAGGAGAGGAGGCCAATGTCGTTGAAGTTCGGCCGCAGTTCTGGTGCTCACGTTCGATTGAGGCTTCACGCATGGGATGAAGGCTGGTAGGGGAGTCGTGTTTTGTTTCGGCAAGGGGGAGTATGGCAGAGTTCATGAAGCTGGAGGTTGTTGGCAAGATTTGAGGTGATGTTAACAACGGCTGCGGCTAGCAAACACGAGGGAGGTTGGATGTGATTTTAAGATGTAGGCAAGCGAGGCTGTACATGTAGTCGAAGTAGAGGTATTCACTGTAACTAAAATTTAATTATAAAGTTAGTTTATTTAATTTAGAATTGAAATGAGAGTTAGCTAATAGAATTTTATGAAATTTGCATACGAGGTCGGAATCATGAAACAAATCGAGTTGGTTCGTAATGGGGAAATCTAAGCAATATAATTGGGGTGGGTTGCAATTTTAAAAATCAAGGTGAGAAATTCTCACTCATTTGGATTACTAGAATTTATTTTAAATAGTTAAAATAAATTATTGAATGCTGGTTGAAGTTATTAATAATTATTATTTGTTGAATGATATATCATATATATAGTAGTACATATATTAGTACTTGGAGTGATATTCCCGCACATTATAGCGAATGAGACCCTATACGCCCCGCATAATAGCTGATGACCCTATATACCGCAATATGCCCCTCGAAGTGGGATAGGTATTTTTATGTTATATTAACATCTATGGATGCAGGAAAACGGGTTGGAGGGATTCAACTGGATTCCTCAAGATGTGGAATTTAATTTCATATATTGTGATATATGGATTGTGTAGAAAAATCTATAATTGATTATTGTAGTGATTGGAATTATTGGATACTATTGTAGCACTGGCCTGAATTTTGATATTTTAATTACCATAAAGTATATTTTTTAAATTGAAGGAATAATGGTAATTTTTGATATAAAAATAATGATATTGGAATTGGGGTTATTTTAAAGACATTAAGTTAGAAAAATATATATTTTTGATTATACTTAACTATTGTAAATTATTAAATGGAGATTTTAAAAATGAATTATATAATAGAATTTATAAATGATATTCCAAAAATATTCAAAAAAAGAGTTGAAGTCGATATTAAAAATAGATTGGAAGTTATAAATGGAATTATCAAAGTAATGGATTTATAAAAATGGAATTTTATAAACGAGATTAGCTTTATGAAAAAGTGAAACTCGAAGGAGTTATGAAATTTTAAACGATGTTTATAAATAAGGGAAATCGATATCAGATGATAGATTGGAAATATAAATTTACAGGAAGAATTTATATTAGAATATGGAAATAGGGTGAGAAAAATAGTGGTTACTATTTTCGAAAAGTGGAAAATGGTTAAGAAGATCGAAAAGGAAGTGATATGATGTGATTCAAGAGGAATTTATAAAATTGAATCGGTTATTGAGTGTTTAAAAAGTATATTTTAATTCTAAGAAGTTAAGTTCGTATTTTTAAAGGAAAATTTTATTATTTAAAACTACGAAATTTTAAACTAGTTAGGATTTAAATACTTCGGTAAGTAGATTTTCAAATATTAAGTATTTATTTTAGTAAAATCCTAACTTTTAAAATCAACTTTGAAAATTTATTTGTTTATCTAAAAATGGTTTATTGATGTTTATAAAAGTGTTTTCGATATTTTAAATAATTATTTGAACATGTTTTAGAAATAAATTATTATCCTTTTTTGTACTTATTTTTTATATATATAGAGTTTTGAAGTGACTGAAATTTTTTATTTATAAATTTTCTCGAGTTTCGTCAATGGGGTTTTTAAATGGATATGATTTTGAGTGGAGGAATTTTATAAGGGAATTGAAGGAAATGAATTTCAAAATGTTGAATATGGGAATTTTGAAAATGAAAATCTGAATTTATAAAAGAAGTTATAAATTGTTGAATGGGGTTATAAATAAGTATATTGGGTTTTGGAAATTGAAAAAAGGAATTTATTAGTGATTCCGAAGACTAATCAGATAAGATACGAAATATTCTCTTAAGTGTTGATATTTGAAAAGATTTTGGAAAATAAGACTTATAATGTTTTCCTAGATATAAAAGTGGAAATTTAGATATATTTCTTAGTGTTGAGATGGTTTGGAAGTATCCTGTTACGAATTTAAGTATTTGAAATTGTTTTCAAATGTTCGAAGGGATTGATATGTCTTATAAAGATATTTTGAACAATAAATATTTTGGAAAAAGTTATAATAAGGCCTAGTGGCTGTGTATAGATGTTTTATTGATAGTTAAATAACTGACTATCAATATTGGCTAATTTTATCAATTGTTTCGAAGAGACCGAAATCGAACTTAATTATCTAAAAACCACTTCGATTCGGTTTGAACGATACGAATGAATACGGTGAAGATGATGAAGACGGTGATTCGGTTTGTCCAGACCCAAGACAACTTTTATGGACGAATTCTATCAAAACATCGTCGTTAGAGGATGATGGGCATTCTAAGTGGAATTGTCTCTTAAAAGGAAACGTTTGGCCTCAAGCCTCATCAACCAGGAATGACTAAAATAGGGGAGATGCAGCAAGGCTAAGTGCGTCGTACCCAATTAGGGTATGTTATCACTTTTCTAGATATCCTCGGAAACATATATATTATTGATATGGTTGTGCATGAAAGAAGGATCGCTCGATTTTAAGGGTGGGAACACCGAGGTGATAATGTATTCGGTCTATCCAGCTTAGGGGTAGGCATGTCTTCTGTAGCAGGGGATCTCGGTGAGGTCCTCGGTACATTTTTCTAGAAGTGTACTGTGATGGACGGTACCCCAATGGCCCAGCCATTATATGGAATCTATTCTCCAATATGAGCCTTTACGGTTTTGTCTTTAGAGCCTAGTATGCTAGAATTTAATTAATGTAACAATTTCGGCTATTTGAATAAGTATTTGTATTTAGACACTATTTGATTATCACTGGATTTTCTATAAAATGTTCTGGTTACGTAAGGAAAAAACCCGTCGTGTTTATGTGTGACGCGGTCTTGCGAGATACCTTTGTTTTTCAAAGGATTTTGATAACTCTAATAATTTATATTGATGTATTGAGTCATTGAGTGTTATACTTTGACGATTGTAAGTATATAAACTGTTACAGATTCTTCTGTGTAAAAATATGCTATTATATATTATATTTTGTTCGCTGTGATTGTGAGAATCTGTGTTGTTGTTTATTTTCTTCTATCTCTTTCTTTTTCTTTACCCTAGTTATTCGCTCTTTCATACAATTTGGATTGAACAAGGATGAATTATTATCAATCCAAAGGGTACAGAACTGCGGATCGCTACATATTCAATTTCATATTTTGATTTATGGCAAAGAGATATGAGAGGTGGAATAAACAGGAAAATGATTTTGGACTTCGTGTTTGGAGTGGGTATGGGTTTAAATAATGAATAAGAGGGTTTTTTACTTTGATACCTTTCCCAATTTATTTACAACAACCCACTTTAACCCATACGATCTTCTTTGATTTCCATCATTTACAAATAATTAACTCTATCATTTATTGATAGACACATCTTCAGCATAATTTGAGCTATATATATTTTACAAAATAAATTTTGATAAAGAATTATTATTCTTCAACATATATAAATTTGGCAGTTATTTTATCGTTGTTGATTTATTGATTTTATTAATATTACATTATATACCCTTTGACATATATTTTAATCATATGAATTTTTTTATAATATTCAAATAATTTATACTAAATATTTTACTCTAGTTCAATACATTTTCGAAAAAGAATTTATTAATTTATTCAATTCATTGAAACAAAATTCTTCATTAATTAATCTTTAATCGATAAATTATATAATCAAAAGCAATTGAATTCGAACATTTTATTTCGATTAAATTTGATATATTTTAACGGTATAGAAAGAGTAGTTGTTGCATTTATTGGAAAACTGAAATGAATACATTGAAATTTCATAATATTGTAAGAATCTATGTCATATAATTAAAATAATCCACTATAATAAATTTATCGGATTAAATAATTGATAAAGTGTTTATCAGTTAAAATATACAACTGAACCAAATTAAGATAGACATAGAAATATAAAATATACTCACTAATATATCTTTCGTCATGTTGTCGCTTTAAGACCCATGCAAGAACCAATTTTTATAACCACTAAAACATTCATACCTCGATCACTTAAGTGTTTATTTGCCCAAGATTGGTGCATTGTATTTTATGAGTTTAAATCTAAAACGGTACATGAATATGGATATTTTATTTATCTTCGATCATATATAAATGTTATTTGGAGAATAGTCGCGATTTGTAATGTATGAAACTTCGATAATAGTAGTTGAAATGAAATAAGCAGGTAAATCATAGTGTGAGAATGTGTATTCAATATGATTGTCTATGGCAAGGATCTTTTGTGCTACATGTAGCACTAAACCAAGTGCTACATGTGAATACGTCTCTGGGCCTCCAACTCCTCTCCTAAAGCTCCAAACATTCAACTAAACCTGGAAAATATGCTCGGTCTGACCCGAGCATTATAGAAAATTAAACAACGTCTACGTCAGTCTGGTAAAAGGAGCATGAGAAACTCAAATCACATGGAATTTTCGAAGTGCTCGATACACGTTTTTTAGGAAATAATCAGACAATACATAAGAGCAGGGATCACTCCCTAACCGTTTAAGTGGACCGATCTTTTTATCATTTTTCCTAGAAGAATAAAATAAGTTTATACGTACAGTATAGCACCATCGATGGTAATTGTACCATATAATCCCAATGTTCCACACAGATATTTTGAGTTAAAATCCTTCAGTGTTAGGTAGGGAATATATCTGTACCGCCAAAATTAATAAGGATTACATATTTAGGCCAAGATTTGATAGTCGATTATTTAACTATCAAATAAACAAACATCCAAACAAAGATTATATTTCCTACGGAAATCACTAAGCCTCTTAAATTAATCTTTCATTAATTTAAATTCACATTTCAAATACTTGAAAATCACTTCCATATACTTATCTGAATATGATAAGTATATTCACAAATACTATATTTTCGATACTTAGAAAATATAACCATATATTTACTTCAACGGTGTAAGTATATTTACAAACCATATCTTTAAAAATCCTTGAAACGTTTAAAAATAGATATCGAAAATACCGTTCAATATCCATCATGGATTGCAGCTTACACAATGGTTACGTCGCTATCCCAACAAATCCATAGTAAACTAATGGCAATCTGTGCCCCTCGAATTACGCCATGAAAAACCAACTATTTCTTTCCAAATCTCCATATTTTACAAATATCTCCAAACCTATTTATAAATTTCTTTATAAATCTCTAATCTTTTTATAAAACATTCTTTATGAATCTCAAAACTCCGTTTATAAACTTTCCCCTTTCAGATCTTTAAACTTATTTATAATCATTTTATAAATATCTGGAATCATTTATAAGACTATTCCCATATTTGAACAAATATTTGAACAAACTTATTAGATGGTTCCTTAAAGTCGGTAAGGTTCACTTGATAAATCATAAATTATTTAAAATAGTTTAAAATAATTTTAAATGATAAGTTATTATTTAAACATCTTTCTATTTCACTTAAATTAAATCTCATTTAAATAATAACTTTAAAATCTCATTAATATTAAATTAATTTTAAAAAACTATTATTGTATTAATAAGTTAACTTCAAAATAGTATTAATATAATAATTAATTAACTCAAAACATTATTAAAACAATAATTAATTAACTTTAACTAATATTAATATGATAATTAATTAACCTATAAATATAACTAAATAACTTAAATAAATAATAATTAAATAACTTTAATTAAAGAATAAAATATAGTTAGACCACTTTAAATAATTAATTAAATTAAAAAAATAAATTAAAACAGTAATTAAATAACTTTAAAATGATAATTAAATAACTTTAAAATTATAATTAAATAATTTTAAAATAACTTTTAGGAATCATATTAATAAAATAATTAACTTTAAATCGTTATTAAAACAATTATTAATTGTCTTTAAAATATTATTACTAATAAGTTATTACGTTTTTAAATCCTATTACTAAATAATAATTACCTTTAAAACCTTATAATAAATGTTCTCAAAATAACTTTCAACTCAATGACTAACTTTCCAAATTTGAGAGAGGCTCAGTGTCACAATGGTACTTAAGAAAACTACCATATCATTCAATTTAACTTTCCAAGTTAACGTAGATATTTACATAATCAACGACTATCTAAATAAATTCAATACTTAACCATCATTGGTTAATATACCACAAATTCCAAGTGTTAACGATATATAATCATATGTCCAAATCTATAAAATAGCAGAACAGTGATTTATTCTGCTAATTTAATGTCAAATTAATTTAAGTAGCGGAATGATGTTTTATTTCGCTAAATAGGTGTTCAAATTAACATATTCAATTCATTTTAGCAATAAAGTGTTTATTTGCCCAAATAGATAACACTCATTAAGGTCCAATAACTTAACGAGGTTATTACTTAAAATAACATAAATAATTCTGTCTGTTTCAATATATCGTATTTTTATACAATGCCAACGTACACTACAATGTTGTACTTGTATCTACGAATCCAACACAAAAATCCGTACTTCAATTGGATTTAAAATGAGCAAGTTATAGGATTTTAAAACCTAACTTTAAAAAATATATAATTTAAAACAAATTACTTTTAATTATTCTCACCCATACCATGCAAATCCAGAAAAACATGAGGCCCACACTCTTCCCTTATGACCCTCCATAAGCTTCCTCCCATAACTCATGCAAAAGAACACATTGTTTTGGACTTAAATGCAAATCCATGTGCAATGAATAGTGCTCCATCTTGTTGTCACCTATCTTCTCCATGCATCTGCCAAACCAAGCTCAAACACATGGCCATGCACAAACACCCACCCACATTCACACAACCATAACCACAACCAGCTTGGCCCAAGGCCCAACTTCTCACTGCACTAAACTTGCAATTTATACTTCCAATATTAATGCCTGTACATGCTCATGTTTCACTGCCTGCTTCTTCATGAAACCCACACATGTTTGAGTGTCCATGTGCAAAAGAAAAATGTCTCTCCCCTTACGTATGTGTTGATATGTATATGTAAAGACATAAATAAGCCACGCGCAAGAACATACCCAAGCAAAACCCAACACTACCTTAAACTTATGCACCTGCTGCTAGGCCTGTCAAATGAGTTGAGTTGGGTCAAAATGAGTTGGGTCGAGTTTGACCCAACCCATTTATGACCCATTCTTTTTTACCCACTTATGACCCTAGCCATATATGACCCAACCCGTTTAATAAGTGGGTTACCCATTTAACCCATTTAAAGATTTAGAGGCCGTTTGGATTACAATAAATAAGTTGTATTTTGCTTATAAAATGAAAAAACTAAAAAGTCAATATGGATAAACAAAATCTACCGACTTTTAAAAGTCATTTTTCAACTTATTGCAAAGCAATTTTTTTTGCTTTTCGACTCACATGAGTCGATTTTTTATATGAAAAGATTCTAAAAAAATGTATTTTCAAATTTCAAAATTTTACATTTCAAAATTCAAATTTAAAAATTTCAAATTTCGAAAATTTAAAAATTTCACAGTACAAAATTCAAATATCAAATTTTCAAAATTCAAATTTCAAAATTTCAAATTTCAAATTTTCGAATTTCGAATTTTAAAAATCCGAATTCCAATTCTCAAATTTAAATTTTCAAATTTCAAATTTCAAAATTCGAATAAAATTTGAAATTTTGAAGTTTGAAAAATTTGAATTTTAAAATTCGAAATTTAAAATTTTAAATTTTGAATTTAAAAATTGAAAATTGAAAATTTTAAATTTTGAAATTCGAAGTTCGAAATTTAAATTTGGAAATTTCGAATTTTGAAAATTTGAAATTTTAAAATTTGAAATTTAAATTTTGAAATTTTTGGAAATTTTGGATTTTGAAATTTTTAGAAATTTCGGATTTTGAAATTTTTAATTTTGAAATTTTTGGAAATTTCGAATTTGAAATTTGAAATTTTGATATTTAAATTTTCAAATTTTTGGAAATATCGAATTTGAAATTTGGAATATGAGAAATTTAAATTTTGAAATTTTTGAAAATTTCGAATTTATAATTTGGAATTAGAAATTTTAATTGCAGTCCGAACAGAAAAAATAGCGGCTTCTATAGTAGGTGAAGTTCAAATATGAAGATGCAGTGGCCTGTTATTTTTTAAGTACAACTGTCAATTTTCATGAAAACTACATTTATGTTTAAAATTCTTATTTTTCAAATTTATATTAAAATTTAATGATTTTAATAAATGGGTAAATGGGTTACCCACTTGTAACCCTTTTAAAAATGGGTCAACCCAACCCATAATCCATTTAATAAAATTCATAAATGGCTTGACCCAACCCACTTAAAAGTAGGGTAAATGGGTTGGGTTAATGGGTTGTGTCATATTTTGACAGGTCTACCTGCTACTCCCTATTTTTTTTCATGCTCATGGTACAAATGCAGCTTCTTCTTTCCCTTGTAACTCCGTCTACACTCCACTATTTCGATTGCAACAAGAATAAAAAAATATAGATCTTCGCGTCATTTACAACTTTTGTGTTAACACCCTTGGCTAATATTTAATGTTTGAGCGGTTATTGGATTTATGAAATTGAAAGGGAAAAGTTTGTTGTGTTCTTTTTACAAGAAAAAAAATGGAAATGTGCTCTATGCATAAGAAAATGTGTCCATTTTTTTCCATGCATTTAGAAAAAAATGTCTCCCCTTTGTTAATGAATGTAAAATTGTCCAACGTATATTACACAATGCAAAACAACATTTAATGCAGCCACCAATGTCCAAAAGAAAGACAACCAAAGCATGCTTTTGGTACCGAGCAGCACAGTCTTTCGGTCACGTGCAAATCGCGAATGATATAAATAAAAACATGATCTCCCACAATTATGTAACACGATCTCAAAATAATAATAAATTAGACATGTTATCTTATCATGTGAAGTTCCAAAAGCACCGATGTTTGCTGCAAAAAAGGTCAAACGAAAATTTGATTATTTTTCAAATTAAAAATTATGGAAAATACCTATAAAATAAATTTAAAATACGATTTCAAAAATTGGGTCAAAATTTGAAACATAATTTTTATTATGATTTAAATTCAAATCTGAATATTTAAACAAATTAAATATTTAAATTCGAAGACCAAAAAATACGGATCATTACACTAAAATCAATTAGACTTCATAGGCCCAACAAAGATCCAATACAGAATTTTTTTTAAATTCACTCATTTTACTCGCTATGACCCGACATAGTTCCTTTAATGATATCAGAGTCTAATAGCATATGCGGTCAAAATTAGCAGTACTAGGATAACTTATTAAAACCTACTTATTTAGTAGGGTGTCTAGAAAAGTAGTGCTTAAGGTTGGTCTGTGTAATCAAACACTCTGACATACCCGACTATCTGACATACCCGACTACGGTTTGGCCCGAACGGTGAGAAGTAAGCTCAAATGCTATGCCTAATGTAAAGGCCCAATCTAAAGGCCCAAATTGATTTTGGGCCTTGAGCTAATTTCCAAAGTCCATTTTCTAATTTTGAATAATATTTTAAGGTCCAAAGGAGATCCACCTCCCCCCACCCAAAAAACCAATCTAGCCGCAGATGTTTTAACAAAATAATAAATCATGCAATTAATAACAACATCTTATCAAGTATTGGAACTGATGTTATTCTAGCTTGAATAAGTACATTTCAGTACGTTGATGACACCCCTACAACAAATTAGCCATTTTATAACACAATTATAGAGCGTTGCCGCCAACATGCTACCAGAAGAACGCGCATAAAGAAAAACCTAAATTAATAAACGTTGTTTCATAGTATACGTTCACGAAAAGGCGGGAGGACAAAGGTTTGGAGGGAAAAGTAGCCTTCCAAGCAAAACAGCGAAACGTTTGCAGTTCATTTTGTCATCCTCTCAGCTTACACATCCTTTTACCTCAGTCTAATTTCTTCAAAAATTTACCTCCTCGCTGCTATCCATCGGCTGCAAAATCGACAGTCGTGTTTTGCAAATCTGCCAACACTCAGGCGCTGCGAACCGTGCTCGCGTGATTCGAGCCTCCTCGAGTTGAACCGCCTCGAGTTAAGCCAACGTAATTGATCTCTGTCACCTCGTTTGAGACCTCATTTTCAAGCCAACATAACCGCCGCGAGTTGAGCCTTGTCACCTCGTTTGTCTTCTTGTCGAACCTCGTTTTTCACTTCAATATCTGGAAGGTATGAATTTAGCATCTTATTTCTTAATTTGTTAGCTTATAAATTGGTTTGGTTGATTATGGAAAGTATGAATTAAAATTTACTTTTATTTAATTGATTGATGAATTTGGGAAAGTTAATTAGTTACAAAATTCATATCGTACCAGATCCATGGCAAAAAAGTGAACAACATGCCCAAGTTCAGAGGCTCAAAACTCATGTAACGGATAAGAGGGCCTCATTCTGAAAATTTATAGATTTCAGAAATTTGGAGATTTGAATATAAATTAGTTTCAAAATTAAAGTTTTTAAAACCTTTCAGATTTCATAAATATAAGGGTTATGAACTAACATATGTATTAAAGTTTTAATTATATATTATATTCCAAAGGGATCACAATTCGAATAGTATTAGGTGAGGAATGCATAAAAATTTCATACATCTGTATAATTTTGAAAACAACTAGGATTTTATTTTGAAAATATTTAGTTTCGAATATAAGAAGTTTTATAAATGGTTTTTATATGAACAGTTCTGTATACATCGATTTTTAAGAACATCAGAGCTTTGAAAAACGTACATATTTTTAATGCATATATCACTTATGGGATATTTGTGATTTCAAAAAGCATCAGAAAAATACATTACTTTCGAATATATACATATACATATACCTACATATACATATACATACATATATACATACATCCATACAGACACACACACATATTATATGTGTGTGTGATTTCAGTGGATATTTGGCTTTGAATATATATAAGTTCTAATGAGTGATGGGCTTTGGAAAATGTAAGTTCTATTGAGTGAAGGTTTGCTATAGTTGGAAAATTATTTTAGGAAATCTGAGTGCAGATCGCAAGCTTTTCAGAACATGTTATATGAATTGGATTTCAATATGCATCAAATGCATGAAATTTTGTACAGATGTATCACCTATTATTTAAATATAATAGTGCATTGCTAGATGATACTTCTTTATTATATAGTTAGCATTTGTTTGAACTTTAAATTAAAATGTCAAACTAGGCTGTCAAACGGGTTGGAATGAGTCAAAATGGGTTGGGTCGAGTTTGACCCAACCATTTATGACCCATTCTCTTTTATCCATTTATGACCCAACCCATTTATGACCCATTCTCTTTTATCCATTTATGACCCAACCCATTTATGACCCAATCCACTTAATAAGCGGGTTACCCATTTAACCTATTTAAAGATTTAAATTTAATTTGACTAATAATAAATAAATAAATATAAAATAATTCTAATTCTAAATTTTATGTTTTAAGATCCGATAAAATTTAAAATTTTAATTCTAATTTTCATCGAAATTCAAATAGGGGATGAGGTAGCTTATTATTTTCTAAGTACAACTGTCAGTTCCCTTGGAGAACTACAGTATGCATTCACACGATAAAGTATCCGAGTGTTCCATACTATCCGTAATTTAGGTGGTAGTTAATTGGTCGAAGTCCGCCTGATTCTGAGTTGGAATGAAGAAGTTATTACAGTTTGAACAAAAAAATAGCGACTTCTGCACTAGTCAGAGTTCATATACATGGATGTGATAGCATGTTATTTTCCAAGTACAACTGCCAGTCCACTTGGAGAACTCTAGTGTGCGTTCACACGATAAAGTATCTGAGTGTTCCCTATTGTCCGTAATTTATGTTGGAGTTGATCGGTCGAAGTCTCGCCTGATTTCGAGTTAGAACGAAGGAGTTGCTGCAGTCTGAACAAAAAAAAATAGCGGCTTCTGCACTAGGCGGGGTTCAATATGCAGATGTGGTATTCTGTTATTTTCTAAGTACAACTGTCAGTCCCTTGGAGAACTACAGTGTGCGTTCACACGATGATGTATCCGAATGTTCCATACTGTCCGTAATTCAGGTGGGAGTTGATCGATCGAAGTCTCGCCTGATCTCGAGTTTGAACGAAGGAGTTATTGCAGTCCGAACAAAAAAATAACGGCTTCTACACTAGGCGGAGTTCAAATATGGGGATGTAGCCTGTTATTTTCTAAGTACAACTGTCAGTCCTTTTGGAGAACTACAGCGTGCGTTCATACGATGAAGTATCCGAGTGTTCCATACTGTCCGTAATTTAGGTTGGAGTTGATCGGTCGAAGTCTCGTCTGATTCCGAGTTAGAATGAAGAAGTTATTGCAGCCTGAACAAAAAAAATAGCGGCTTCTGCACTAGGCAGGATTCAAATATGGGGATGCGGTAGCCTGTTATTTTTCAAGTGCAACTGTCAGTCTCCATGAAAAAGTATAACGTATGTTCAAAATTCTTATTTTTTAAATTTATATTAAAATTTAATGTTTTTAATAAATGGGTAAATGAGTTACCCATTTATAACCCTTTTAAAAATGGATCAACCCAACTCATATCTCATTTAATAATATCATAAATGGGTTGATCCAATCTATTTGTAAGTAGGGTAAATGAGTTGAATTAATGGGTTGGATCAAATTTTGACAGGTCTATGTCAAACTAGCTAACAGTTCGAACTAAAAAAGCTGTTGTCTATCTTCTTCCATGTCGTTGAATGATCCATCATTAAACATTATGCTCGTGTCTATAATAGGAAAATCAGATATGGTCCTATAAGATCTGGAAAGATGGTTTGCCAGTGGTTCACAACGGGCATTATAACATTCAAATTTGGTACATTTTTTATGGCTCTGAAGTGTAAAGGGATAAATTGAGAATGGTTTATCCTTATGGTTTATCATACATCCTTATGTCAAAGGTGGTTACTGTGTTTGCAAGCCTGTAATGTATTACTGCACTGTCATATGCTATTTCTGCTTTTTTTCATGTGTCTAAACAAAATATATATAGAACAAGTTTCAAACATTAACATAACACTACCATAACACTACCACGACTAATTATTACTATTTGAAAATGGTCTACAGTGTAGCATTTAAATATTTGTAAAATAAAAACTACGTATTTACTATTGTGCAGTAAAAATAAAGGATTCATTGAGAATCGAAGTATCATAAAAGAGAATAGTTGCAAGCAAACCCGACCCATCATTTCGCAAAGCTTCAGTAAATAAATAGAGAGCAGAAGGAAGATGCAAGCCCATTTATATTCGGCCCAATATTATTTATTAAAATACAGAATATGTATCTCTTTGTAAAATAACTCAGTGAATGAAAATCTGTGCTTCTATTTCTTTTCATACAAATGGATAGTTCTGTAAATCAATTCTTCAATATCAATTCAACAAAATCGGCATTTCAGAATCATTCAATTCTTTATCTTGGTATCAGAGCTAAATTCAATTTGCTTAATAGCAGTAACAAGGATAACGCCTTGCCTTTGATCTCTCAGATTTGATATCATCACAGAGATCAGGCTGCGCAACCAAGGTCATCAGAGAATCAAGATTCTCTTCATTTAATAGTTAAAATTCGGACATATCTGTGTTGATATCAAGATTCTTATCAGTTCTCATCTATTTCCAATCTGTGCCACGCCAAGAAGTAACTGTCAGAGTTGCTTCATCACTCAGTTAGCTTCTGGCTGCATCAGAGGTTCTGTATCTTTAATCCTTGCAGTATTCTTGATTTCAAGATTATCTCAGTGCAGATTCAAGAAACTTATCTGCTTCTCTCAATTTCGTTTCAATGGCTGAAGAAGAGTCATCACCCTCATCCACAGTAAGAAACACGGAATCAACCACTCGGAGATCTGCAACCCAAGGTCTGATTAAGGCATTGGTCAAACCACAAAGTCAAATTATCAATGTACAACTGGATGAATCAAATTTTCTACTCTGGAAATTTCAGATTGAAACAACAATTAAAGGCTATGGTCTGGAGGACTATGTTCATGGTACATTAATCACACCACCCAGATTTGTAACAGATAAAGATGGAAAACTAATAAGCAACCAAGATTTCATATCACATCAAAGACAAGACAGTCTAGTAAGTTCTTGGTTACTTTCTACGATTAGTTCTAATCTTTTACCACAATTAATTGGATGCAAATCAGCAAATGAAATCCGGTCTACTATTGAGCAAGTATTCAATACTCAATCAGCTGCAAAAGTCATGTTTTACAAAAGACAATTGCAAAGTCTAAAGAAAGATACCCTACCAATGAGAGATTATTTGTCTAAAATTAAAAAGCTATATGATCAACTAGGCTTCAGCAAGGCACAAAATCTCTGATTATGAACAAATACCGTCTATTCTAAATGGTCTAGATGAGGAGTATGAAGCAGTTGTCGCAGTAATTTCTTCTAAAGAAACAACTCCCACAATTCAGTATGTTCATGCTACTCTTCTTGCCCATGAAGGTAGAATAGAGCAAAAGAAATCCACTGGTTCAGATTTCACAGCCAACTTTATTAGTAACAGTAAGAACATGAATCAAGGAAAGAATTACAACACCAGAAATTAATTTAACAGTTAAAGAGGTGGTCAGACAAACAGAGTCAGAGGTAGAGGTGGCAGGCAGAACAACAACAATAGAATTAGATGTCAAATATGTGAGAAATATGGCCATATAGCAAGCATATGCTATTTCAGATATGATAGCAACTATGTGCCACAACAATAAAGTAATGCAAATAACTATCAACCAAATGCTAACATGATCAACACTCAACCAAATCAGAGAGGTCAGTCAGAAAATACAGAGTGTGATACAGCAAAATTAGAAGATATACATGACGAATGCTGGTACCCAGATTCAGGAGCTACAAATCATGTAACAAATGACTTGAGTAATCTAAACTTGGGAAGCAAAGAGTACAAATGTATACATACTATGCATATGGGGGATGGTAAATCCATTAAAATTACACACACTTGAAATGCAAGTTTTATTGGCAAGAAACAACTTTATCTCAATAATCTCTTAAGAGTTCCACTGATAAGAAAAAATTTACTAAGTGTATTCCAGTTTGCAAAAGATAATAATATGTTCTTTGAATTTTATCCGTAGTATTGTTTAGTTAAAGATAATCTAACAAAAGAAATTTTATTGCAGGGTAGAGAATTTAGAGGATTGTACAAATTTGATGTAGCTAAATCAAGAAATTCTGGACTTAAGTCCAAATGCTGTAATGTTTCTGAATCAAATGTAAGGATGGCTGTAAGATTTTTGATATGTGACATTAGAAACTAGGCCACCCAAATGTAAACATTGTTAAACATATGTTGAACAAAAATGCAATTCCTTTTGAAAAAATCACTTTACCATATGTTTGTACACGCTGTCAACTGGGAAAAGCCACAAACTTGCATTTCCAGACTCACAAACTGAATATAGTAAACCTCTAGAACTAATTGACATAGATTTATGGGGACCAGCACCCATCAACACTGATTATGGTACAAGTATTATGTTTCATTTGTTGATGCTTACTCTAGATATGTATGGATTTACTTTCTGAAATCAAAATCTGAAACCTACAAGGCAGTGCAACAGTTCATAGTTCAAGTTGAAAATCAACTAGGTTGCAATGTAAAAATCATACTAACAGATGGTGGAACAGAGTTTCACCCTCTACAAGAATTTTTCTCAAAGAAGGGAATAATTCATAGGGCAACTTGTCCATACACAGCTGAGCAAAATGGTCTAGCTGAGAGAAAACATAAACAAATAATTGAGATTGGTCTCACTTTACTTGCTCAAGCATCATTACCATTAAAATTTTGGCCCGATTCCTTCTCTACAACTGTATACTTAATCAACAGACTGCCTACTAAGGCAATAGACTTCAAAAGTCCCATAAAAAAGCTACAGGGAATTAAACCAGATTATCAAAATTTGAAAATATTTGGTTGTCTGTGTTTTCCCTATCTAAGACCCTATAATAAACATAAATTAAGTTTCAGATCATCACCATGCAAATTTTTGGGGTATGCCACAAACAAAAAGGGTATAAATGTCTAGATGACAAAGGAAAAATCTTTATATCAAGACATGTTGTGTTCAATGAAAATGTTTTTTCCTATAGCAAAACAGATGTGAAAACATCACAAAAAATTTACAATCCAAGAGTATCAATACCTGAGCTACCAGAATACTCAGAGATTGATAACCAATCTCATACAAGAGCAAGACAGAATACTCAATTCACTACCCCAGCTGAAGGTAGTAGTGGCTCGCAACATACAGTGATTAGAGATGAACCAAGTCATGAGCAGTTGGAATCTGAAGTTCAAGTTCAAGATGCACAACATGATTCTGATACCCAATCAGGCAGCCATCAATCATTAGATGATTCACAATCATCTAATGACAATGAAGCCACAATTGAAAGCAGTAATCAACAACCTGCAACAACTGGTCATCACATGATAACAAGGGCTAAAAGTGGAATTTTCAAGCCAAAGACTTATAATGTTGTCATTGAAATCAAAGAACCAGGTACTTATTTCGAAGCAGTGCAGGATGAAAAATGGAAAATTGCAATGTAGGGAGAATATAATGCACTAATTCGAAATAAGACCTCGACTTTGGTCTCTTTGCCATCCAACAAAAACATTGTTGGATGTAAATGGACATACAAAATTAAAAAGAATCCCGATGGTTCAATCTCTAAGTATAAGGCAAGACTCGTAGCATAAGGTTATTCACAACAAAATGGTTTTGATTTCAATGAAACATTTTCACATGTTGTGAAACCTTATACTATTAGAATAGTTCTTACCATTGCCTTAAGTAGAGACTGGACCATCAAGCAACTTGATGTAAATAATGCCTTTTCGAATGGTACTTTGCAGGAAGAAGTATACATGGAGCAACCATAAGGCTTCAAACAAAAAGGCAATGAAAAACTTGTGCGCAAGCTAAACAAAGCAATTTATGGACTCAAGCAAGCACCCAGAGTGTGGTTTGACAAACTGAAGTCAACACTAATCAGTCTTGGCTATTCATCAACTAAATCTCAAGTGGTTGATGTATCTGTAGAGCAAGTGCAAAAGATGTATCTCAAATGGTTGATGTATCTGTAGAGCAAGTGCAAAAGATGTATCTCAAGTGGTTGATGTTGTTACTTATTATGGAATACTTTCTGATATGATTTTGTTGGACTATAATGTTTTTATATTCTCATTGTTAAGTGTCATTGGGCAAATATAAGAAATGACGTGAAAGTCGAAGATTGGTTCACTCTTGTCAATTTACATCAAAATCAAGCTTTCTTCGTATTCAAAAGATCCTTACATCCTTGCTCATAGGCAAAACAAATATTTTATTCATGGGATGATGATTCCCCTAATTAGTATGTGGTAATGAAGGCACCACTTAGGGGTTTGATAAGTTAGATACTAATGACTCTTTTGATGAACTAAGCTTTGCTAAAGAAAATTGTGAAGAAAGCAAAATGGATGTAGATGAACGCATTGAGGATGTTGCCTATATTAGGGACGATTGTAAAGGTATACTCGAGTAACAGGATATAAATGTAAGTTATTCATTTTTTTAGCCACATTCAAAACTTCAATTTTAGTGTGTAAATGGATAAATAGTAAAATAAACTATTCGAGATTTAGTCATCAATAATAGTGTTTGCTGATTTTAATTTGAAAGATTTATTATATTCCTTTTAGAATGGTTAGAAAGCCATGGAGTTACATTTAAATCCATAGTTATGCAACATTCTTTAAGAAATAAATGGATTACTTAACAACCCAAGCATTGCAAGTAACAAAAAACCTAAAAAATAAAATCGACGTCAAATTTACGATTACCTGAATAGCCACTAAACCAAAACAAAAATATTAATATCAAGACTTTACTCAAATTTTATCTCGAGCCTCTGAATGCCTTCAACTATATTCAAATTATAAATTATGTCAACTTTTATTTATTTGTTTTTCAATTTCATTACTCAATACGTGGAAAAAACACACCAGTACTCATAGCTACTTTAACTTCCACTGCCATTTATCAGCTTCACCAATATATGTATTATAATATTCAAAATATAAGGTAAATCTTGTTTGTAAATTTTATTTTGATGCTTTTGATATTCAAGTAAAATGAGTTTGAAGGATAGAGAACAAGATAGAGTACAAAATTGAGAATAGATTAGAATAATATGTTTAAATAAATAAATAAAAGAGTAGATGAATTTCCTAAACAAAATGAGGAAAGTTGAAGTATTGACCATCGGCTTTGTATTATTCTTATGGGTATTCCAAGATACTTTTTATACAAAATCACTATTATTATTATTTACCATGATAAATAGTTTAACCATATATAGTTAACCAAATCTTGGAGTCTGTTCAGGAATGAATTTTTTGTAACTACTCAAAAGTGGTTTTGATTCGTAATTTTTTGTTTAAATGAATGATAAAGGAATAAATATTTGGATAGATAAGCCGAAATTTTGATGTAATTTTGTTGAAGAGTATGACATAAGTCAAGCAATTTTGAAAGTTAACTGTGTGATTCCTGCTCATATGCTTGAACTTGCATTCATGAAAGGGTTGGTTTACTACAAATTATGAGATTAGTACGGAGTAACCTGAGGCCTCACTGTATCAATGCCCGAGCTAGTTTACAAAAGGATGAAATCAGCATTACCCTATTTGAAGGGGATCCTAAGAATTGTTTGCCTATAATGTCTACAATTAGCATGGATGTGTATAATAATAGGATAAATTTTGTATTTAGGCCAATTTTGTAAACAAATTACAAGAATAGGCCAATTTACAAAACCAATTACAAAAATAGACCAGTTTTCGCCATGTAGGACGCCACGTGTGCTGACGGCATCTCAAATGCCGTCAGTACACGTGTATTTTGGAAAATAACACTGGCCGCATTTGAGATGCCGTCAGTATGCGGCATCCCAATTGCCGCTATTTCTGCTGCTTTATTAGGCAGCCACCTTTTAATGTTTGTCTTCTTCCAAACTTTGCTTAAATCTACTAAAATTCTAAACTTTAAACTGTTAAATTATTTGCAAATTGTAGTTTAATCTTGGTTGGATTCAGTTACATACGAGGAACAATATCTAATTCTTCCTCTTCAACAAGGAATTAGCTATAGCAGGTATGTTTTTTTGGAAACCCTAGTTCTATTTTTTTTAGTCTCATTTGTTGTTTGGTATCAACTGATAATAGTTTACTAGTTGATTGAATAAATTGTAGAATGACTCCCAAGTGTGTACCGACTATCTGTTATTTCGATGGCGAATTGGTTGTTGATGAACTTAATTGTGGAAAATATGTCGGGGGGTCGTGTAAGCCAGCTAAAGTGTTACAAGGTTGCAATTTGGTGCAGCTGAAAGAATCAATCTATAAAGCGAACAAGATAAAATATGAAGAATTTGACATAGAGGTAGTGTGTAATTGGCCGACGGACTCTGGATTGAAAACCATTAAAATAGCCGATGATGATGGTGTCGAGCTAATGTTTTTAGCGACATCGAAATCAATTGAGCTGTTTATTGAAAAAATTAGGCGCTTGCAAGTAGAAAAATCCGTACGAGAACAAGAAGTTAACAGTGTTATTGAGAAGCATCGAAGAACGGTTGAGGCAGTAAGTATCAGTCGTGGAAACGCGACCTCGAGTTTCATTAATCCGACTATGACAGCGATGTACAGTCAACAACAAGGTCTATATGGATATCCTCCGTTTATGACCTATCAACAGGGCATTCAGTATACGTACCCCTATCTAAGTCAAGGCGGCTTTACGCATTTGGTTGGAAGGTGAAACATTTATTTATGAAATTTAGGTCGTTTTAATTTGATAGTTGTGCGCTACTTAATAGCTTTTTTGGCCTTTTATGCAGTTATCTTCCTTGTCGACCAACATTGCCTAGTCCCGTTGGACCATCACAATGCCATATGTCTCAATTTATGTATTCAACTCCGTCCAAGTTATATGATCTTAGTCAGATGTATGTATCATGAAAAATTAAATTTTTGTAGATAGTAATTACGGTAATGGTTTTAATGTAATACGTATGTTTGAGTAGCAGATTCTCCGCGAACAGTCTTGCTATGCAATTTAATGCTGATTTGGAGAATGTAAACGTAAACTGAACAATGAAGATGGTGACATTGAGATAGACGGGGACAAAGGTGAAGATGTCAATGATGAACCCCTTGTAAATAATTTGTATTTGGCGAATATGGTGGAGAATGACATGTTGTGGATAGGTAGTATGCAAGTGAACAATGAACCTTTGAACTATGATTTTCTGGTTGAAGACAATATTTCCGAAGACAGTGATGAGGTGGAAATGAAAGTTCCTTTGGATGATGATTTGTGCAACGCACAAATTATGGAAAGGTCAATCGTTGCAAATCTCGAGTTCAACAATGAGATGTTTTCAACTGTAAGCAGTCCATATGGATTTAAATTTGGTTTGATTTTAGAGACGAAAGCCAAGTTGTTAAACCAGTTAAGCGAATGGTCGATTTTGCATGCCGTATCTTTTAAAGCGATAAAATCAAATAAAACCAAATCGCCGTTTGTAATATAGATGCAAATTGTCCATGGAGAATTCATGCTATTGTCTCAAAAAATCAGAGCAGAATTGGTGGATTGTAAGGAAATATCCTAGCGAACACAATTATGTTAATCCAACGGTGAACTCCACCCACAAGCAGGCGATGTCTAACTTTGTAGTGGAAAAAATATTACCTTTTATGAAAGCCGATCAAAACATTACACCCGGAACGGTACAAGTTTTGATGAAAGAACAATTTTTTGTGAAAATTAGTATATGAAGGCTTGGAGAGCTTTGGATAAGGCGGTGGAAAGAATTTATGGTGATTGGGCGGAGTCATATAGTAGTCTAAGGCAATATTTTGCTGAAATAACTAGATCGAACCCGGGAAGTGTTGGACACATTACGACCGATGATTATGGAGTCTTCGATCGATCTTTTTGGGCCTTTGGACCTTGCATTGAAGAATTGTTCATTATCTTCCGTTGTTATGTATTGACGAGACACATTTGTACGGAAAATATAAAGGGACGCTACTTATGTCCACTGCTGTTGATGCGGATGATCACCTATACCCTTTAGCGTATGCAATTGTAGATGTCCGAATCCGAGGAAAGCTGGGGGTGGTTTTTTACCTGCATGAGGCGGTTCATTCATAGTGTTAACAATCAACGAATTACCTTCATTTCGGATTGAATGAAAGGAGTACCATCAGCATTGGAATCGAAATGGTGTTTACCACATAAACATAGATTTTATGCTAGACATCTTAAAGCTAATTTTCAAGTTGCAGGGTTTAGAGAAAAATGATCAACCGGACTATTTTATGATGCAGCTTGTGCTGCGGAAGAATCTGAGTACATCATAATACGTGAAGAAATAAAAACTATAAGCATCAAGACTCAAAATTGGATAGAAAGGAGTTTGGGAGCGCACAAGGAGAACTGGGCATTGTGTAAAGATGATGGCGGTTGATTTCATGTCATGACCACCAATTGTGTAGAAAGTTCAACGGTGTTCTTAAAGGAGCTAGGTCTTTACTTGCCAAAGCTTTAGTTGCACGCACCTTTTTCAGGTCGGTTGATTATTTTTGTCAACGAAGAGAAGCGGCAGCAAAACTGACTTCCTGTCTAACTCCGAAATGGGTCCAAGATCGCCGAAAGAGCTAACAAAGCTAGGCATTCAAGAATTATTCGATTTAGTCAATCTGAGTGGCAAGTTGTACGCTATTTCGGCGACGAGTTCAAAGTACTAATCAACGGTAACAATTGGTCTTGTACGTGCAACATCCTTCTTTTAGAGTGCCTACCGTGTATGCATGTTATGGCCGCTTGCTCAACGGTTTCCAACGGAGCAAATAGAGCCCATCATGACTTTGCCTCAACATGGTATTCCACAGCGAAATACGTGGCAGCTTACACCCCTGAGTTTCACTTAGTACGAGATAAATGTTATTGGAGTTCAAGTGACAGTCAATTGGTCCTACCTCCGGTCGCTAAAAGACAACCAGGACGTCCATGTTCAACTAGAATTAAAGGTACAATGGATGAAATGCAGACCTCAAAGGAAATAGGTGCAACAAATGTGGTGTTCATGGTCATAAAAAAATCGTTGCAATACAGCAACTTAATGTTTTTGTTTTATTTCGTTTGTAATCCTAATTCGAATGCATTCTAGTTTGTCTGAGAACAAATGTTTATGTAATCTAATGTTGTACGCAAATTTTATTTCGACATTTATTATTTTGTTGTTAGCCTTCTAATGCAGAGTGTATTCAAAGTTCATTGTGGACGTAATCACAAAGTTGCAGGCATTGGGGAGTATTGAACAGGGCGACATTTCAAATGCCGCTTGGATGAGGCATTTTAAATGCCGCAGCAGGCATCGTTTGAAATTCCGCCTGCTGCGGCATTTAAAATGTCGCTTGCGCATTTCAAAAGACGCTATTAGCGCCATTTGGGATGCTGTGTCTCTTCTGCCTATATATTTTTCTAAGTTATTGCAACTACCCTACCCACACCCTGATTTTACCAAATTTATTTTAGCAAAAGCTCTAGGTTTCATATTGGTATACTATTCTCGTCTGATTTCAACAATTTGCAACTACCCTTTCCCATATTTCAATTCAACATTGTCGCACCGAATGTAAGTATTATACTTTTCTCGTTCAATTTGAACAATTGTTTTGTCGATGTATTTTTGGTAGTATTCATAGGTGTATAATGGACAATTGGAAAATTGATGACGTAACAATGATGAAAATGTACGATGAATTCGAACAAAATAGAGGAAAGAGGATTTCAAATGGCACCGACCTTGAAGATGATTTTGTACTAGAGACACAATTCGAAGAACCCTCGAATGAGTATAGTGAAACATCACGCGGAGAAGCCGTGGTTGATAGACCAGTCCAACAATCACTCCATGCACGTCTTTTAAGTGTCCTAGGTCAGCAAAATCGTCCAAGCTCAAGCTCTCATGCTACATGTGCAGTTTGTGGCTATGGAGAGGAATGCGAAGTAGTCGTTTTTAGAAATGATAGGATCGTTGGACGTCGTTTCTAGTGGTGCGCATGAAGGTCTGCTTCGGAATACGGATTCCATGTTACTGCATTGTAATCTAAGACGTCAAACTCATTCCGGTAGAAGGTTAAATTACGTCTAGGGGTCATTTTTCTATTCTTTGGGTCAATCCACCTGTAATAGCAACACGTTATAGGAAATTCAAATTTACCGTGTCGATACAACACCACTAACTACACCGTTTTACCTCGCTCCATAAGGCTTTGAATTGTTAATTATTTGCGTCTTCATAGAAATACGACCAACTGGAAGGCGGTCCATGACCAAAGCTGCAAGTGTGAAACTTAATTTTAGTTATGGTTTTACGAAAAACTCAACTACGCAACAAAGGATGACTATGTCCGTACCTGAAGTAGAGTCATACAACCTTCGGCGGATCGTTGTTGGACCAAAGCAACTCTCGTAAGCTCCGTATAGGTGAAAGCAAGCACCGCACTACCCCATGAGTATTGCCAACATGAGTCGAAGTCTTCTAACAATGGAAGCCATCGAAGGGCCACTCTTGTCTTCGATCGATCACAAAAAAGACGATGCATGATGATGTGCAACATAATAGCGCGGGCACGTCGGGCAATCTGCAAAGGAGAGGCACGACGAGGAATATCACCGGCCAACTGCTCCCTAAACCATGTGGCCACTATCGATTCGTTTCTCCACCTCACGTCTTCTGGAGGAGCCAATCCAAGCAAGGGCTCACACAATTCCAATTTTTTGGAAAATCCAGTTTCAGGATGGGATCCCCGTTAATCGGCAATCCAAGCAATACATCTACTTCTTTCAAAGTGATTGTCATCTCACCTATTCTAAGGTGAAATGTAGACGTCATCGGTCGCCATCTATTGATCAAAGCTGTCAAAAGATTTCGGTCGACTGCGTATATCTCAACTTATTGACAACACCAAATGCAGCTCTGTCTAATAGTTCCAAAACGCCTGGATGCGCTGACGTGACGAGCTTTAAAGTTGATGAATGGTCAATGAAGCCATCCGGCTCAACCCTCGTCGATACAAAGTATCAAAGCAAAGCAATTATGGTAATTATGAGCAATTTGCAGAAGTAATAACAAATTATTTGACCTTGTATCTCCATCATATCGATGTTGTTTGTGCGGTGTTGAGGTTGGAGGTAAAGCACACTAGGATCGATCGGTCCGGGAGCCATTTCATCATATTCTACCACAATAAGATTGCATAATCATACTCAACTTCAATGGGTATAGAACCATAGATTTGCAATTATACAACTTCATTGTATACGATGGAAAAACAATTAAACATGTGCTCTAGGTGAGTACTCAACTTCATTGTACTATACAATCATATATTTGCACTCATAGAATAATTTCAGCCCTAAACCCTAAATTGAAAAAAATGACAATTAGAGACAAAATCGATAGATTTCATACCTATAGGATGTGCTTGAGACGATGATGAAGCCATAGTTCAAATTCTACCTAGATTTTGATAGTTGGAAGATTGAAATTTTGATTTTTGGTGAATTGGTGAGGTGGGTTCGGTTTTTTTGAAGATGAGTTGAGAGAAGGGGGAGTGGGGTGGTATTGATGGAAGGGTTGAAAATTTACAGAGAGCAACAGAAATAGCGGCATTTGGGATGCCGCATACTGACAGTATCTCAAATACTGCCAGTGTTTTTTTTTTCAAAATACATGTGTACCGGCGGCGTTTGAGATGCCGTCAGCACACGTGACATCGTACATGGCAAAAACTGGTTTATTTTTGTAATTAGCTTGCAGACTGACCTATTCTTGTAATTTGTTTACAAAATTAATCTAAATACAAAATTTATTCATAATAATAATAATAAAATAAGAAATCATGTATTTCTTATAAGAAAAAATACATCGAAGTTGGCCAAAGAAATACCGCAGAATCTAGAACTTGATCAATTACATAGTGAAAATGGCTAAATATCATGAAATGTGACTTCAAAATCAAAAAAAATGACTTAGTTAGAATTTTATAGTATCAAAACCACGACGTAAGATCTATAATTGCACAAAAAATAAATCTCAAAAATTTGTTTGCTTATTCAAAAAGGGCATTTTACTTGAAACAACAATGAAACTGAGAAATTAAATTTGAATTCTACTTTCAATTTACTTATTGCCAGAAGACAACCGTCCTCAGAGAGTGCTTCTTTCACAGTTTTCCGCCTCTGACTCAAAAGGGTACACCTTTGTTTGTCTACCATATAAATATGATAATATGTTCTATTGTTCTATTAAGTGAGCAATTATTGAGCTATGGCTGTCAATGGGTCTGGTCGGGTCGGGTTTGGGTCGGGTCAAGTCGGGTTCGGGTTGATTTTAAATGGGTCGGGTCAACCCGTTTATTAAACGGGTCGAAAACGCTCAACCCGAACCCGACCCGTTTATAAACGGGTTGACCCGACCCAACCCGTGTAACCCGATTATAAATGGGTCGGGTCGGGTCGGGTCGTAAATGAGTCGGGTTAACCCGTATAAGGTGTAAACGGGTCGGGTCAAGCCGTATAAGGTATAATTGGGTCGTAAATGGGTCGGAACGGGTCGTAAACGGGTCGGGTCAACCCGTATAACCCGTATAAGGTACAAACGGGTCGGAGCGGGTCGTAAACGGGTCAGCTTAACCTATAAACTGTATAAACGGGTTGTTAACGGGTCAGTTTCGGGTTGGCGGGTCAACCCGAAACCCACCCGTTTATAAACGGGTCAAATTCGGGTTGACCCGAAAATGACCCGCCAATTAAATGGGTCGGGCTAACCTGCTAATTTCCGTGCGGGTTTCGGGTCGTGTAGGAAATTGACAGCCCTAGCTATGTTGTTCTATTTTTTATGTTATTGAACACATTACATTTACGATAAGGCGTTAACTAACACCTTTGTTATAATATACACTGTACTTTTCGACAAATACCCATATTGAATGTGTTAAATAACTCAGGCACACTAAGGATTAGTATTGAATGTGTTGACTAGCACGCCAGCAACCTTTTTTGAGAGTAACCCAATAAGAAAACGTAGGTTGAAATATTTGATTGTGAAGCCTTCTCTAATTGAACTTGGACCACCAACTGATTGGGTGGTTTAGACCAAAACATGTGATGGAACTGGGTGGTTCAAACCCAAAAGTAAAATAGGTTTTTAGGCACATTATGTCATAATTTACCTGTTATAGAACTTAGTAAAGCTATAGGATTATGCGTACCATCAAGAAGCGATTAGAGGGGATTGATGTTGTCTCCTTGCCTAAAGGGAGCTTAATTTTCTGAAGCCTAACACTTAGTAAGCATCAGTACCAGTATCTACTTACATAATAAGATGTTAAAAGTTATAGTTCTTGTGTCATTAACCGAAAATGCTAATATATCTATGTGCATTTTCACATTATATCTATGGTCAAAAAAAATTGCTGCAATATGTTTTATAGCACAATTTTCAGAAATTTTAGGCACACAATCATATATATATATATATATATATATATATATATATATATATATATATATATATATGTTCAGCTTCTATATGCGCAGTTACATATATGAATGTATGTTACACTCTTGGACATATTAAGGAACATATTAAAGTAGTAATTATGTAACCAGCCAATATAATAGGATAATTACAACCCAAAACATAATCTCACACCACCGTACACTAACCTTGGGCCATGTAAATTATAACATTAAAAAGATAAAACCATGTAAATTATAACTCTACCAAATCATGTATTCTGAATACACAATCTTTAACAAAACAATTATTATGAAATTTTATATTTAGGTTATTTTGATGTTTTTTTAACCACATTTCTTTATTTTTTTTCTTTATTTTTCTTTATTTTATGTTTGTTTATTTTTAATCTAATGTAAATTGGAGGATTAAGTTTTCTCTCATTCATTGTTCACATTTTAAGTTGTTCTTGTAATTCAGCTATGCTCAGATCAACCGGGCTAAGCTCGGTATACATAAACTGGGCATATGCTCAAATGTATATCTATACTCAATTTATATAACTGAGTCATTATTTACAAAATAGAAAACCATGATTTTCATTTACATAAACTTGTTCTCAAATCTCAATTTACGTACCAAAGAATAGCTTAGTTTAGATAAATTGAGCCCGTGCTAAGTTTACATAACCGAGCTATGCTCAGTTTAAATTAACCGAGTTAAGCTCAGTTTACATAAATGGGGCATGTGCTCAGTTTATATAACTAGGCTACAGTTAGTTTATATCTATGCTCAATTTATATAACCGAGCTGATGAATTTTTCTTATTTTATTTTTAGAAAATGACAAAGAATACGAGGAAAAAGAAGATTACCCGTAAACAAAAGGAAACCGAGGACCACAATATTGTGCCTATGGAGATTAATGCAGACATCATGGATATTGAGCAAGGCAATGTAACACAATCTGAAGCAACTAGGGATAATGAAAATCAATCTAAAGCAAATTTTCAAAGTGATACACCAATTGAAGCATGTAGAGGCAATTCATTGCAATTTGAAGAAAATAGGGATAATGCAATGCAATCTGAAGCAAATGTTGACAATATTGATTTTGAAATAGAAAATATTGTGATAGAAACTGAGATTGCACCTCAAGATGTTGACGGAAACTTGGTTGGAAGGAAAAAATCTAGAGGCACAACTAGAATGAAAAGGCTTCCTTTGGATCCCGCGCATCAGATTGCTGTTGTTGAGTTTAATGAAATGGGTGTACCAATAGGAGAAGGTTCAACCAAATTGTCTTCCTATTTAGGACCATTAGTACGAGAGCATGTTTCGTTCACAATTGATGATTGGAGGTGTTATCCCATTTTTTGGACAAAACTGGAATATCAATATTGTGTGCGTTTCCACCACGACCGGAACAAGAAGAAGCAAGCAAGCATATATAAGTCTGGGATTTCACTCATGATTCAAGTGCAAAGGTTCATTCAGTAAAGCAAGGCAGAGTTCGTTCGACACTACACTCCTCGAGTTCATCCAGTAATAAGTGTCATCCGGTACTTAAAACCCCTCGGTTTCATCTGGGAGTTAAAGCGTATGAGTTCGTTCGGTATTCGAACTCCCCATGGTTCATTCGGCATTCTCAGATATTAAGGCTCATTCGGCATTCGGTATTCATGAAGGCCCATTCGGTAGTACCCACACCGAACCACACCATCTCCAAGTAATGCCGGTCCACAACATCTTTCCCCACGTAACCGAACCAACCCCACCTCCATCGAATCACCTCCACCGAACCATCCATTGCCGGTCCAAACTCCACCGGTCCAGCACCACACCCTGCATAGCCGGACCAGAACCCACATCCACACTCCTACCACCGAACCACCTCACTGCCAGTACCACCGAACCAAGGCTTCTCCATCCCTCTCTTCAAGCACGACCGAACCAAGCTCCGCCGAACCAGATGTGCCAGTCCAGATTGCATCAGCCCAGGCCCATCAGCAGCTATAAACATTCAAGACCCCTGTCCCCAGCCTCACTCTATAAATAGAGGGACAAAGGTACAACAATGGTAGACAAGTTTGAGAGCTGAAGCACGGAAGGAACTTTCAAACAACTTTCAGATACTTGTAATCAAAGCTTTGTACTTGTAATCTGAATAAAAAGAGGAGAATAACATATAAAGTGGACGTAGGCACGTTCTGCCCGAACCACTATAAATCTGTGTCTTTTACAGTTTAGTCCCTGCTTTTTATATATTTGCATAAATCATCCAAATCACTAAAAACAACATAAAATCGACTAGTTCACACGACTTTGGGTGTTTGTGGCCATTTTTTGCGCAAACATTTTGGTGCTTTCATTGAGAGGGACCAGCTCCCGCTACATCGGATAGAAGTTGAATTTGAAAATCTAAGAGTTCAGATCTAAGAGTTATGACGAGACAAACAAGTAGAAGGCAAAGGCCAGAGAGAAGTGAACACCAAGGAAGTCAAGAGGCTTCCTCAGGAGGGAATCAAGCGTCGATCTTCATCACTAGGGATGAGATGGAGGCTATGATGAGAAGACAAGAAGAGATGATCCAGAACTTACTTCAACAAATTGGGCAAATTGGAGCACAAATCCAAGGAGCAACTGGAGTTCAGAACGGAGCAGGACCATCTGGCGCAGTACCAGAGCTAGGTGACACTCACACAGAGCATGTTGATCCGACCCCGGGAAGAGAGATGGGGGCATCCGAGCCACCTGGTAGCAATAGGGGAATGAACGTTCAACCAGGGAGGCATACACATGAAAACTCCCGCGGACTCGGGGGGCAGGTCGAAGGCAGTGAACGAGAACTACAGCTTGGAGACAATGACAGACTAGCAGAGATGGTTAGAAGAGCTATGAGAGGCGGTTTAGTAAACAGAGACTTGGAAGATGTAAACATGAGTCCTTTTTCTTCTACGATTAGGATGGCTAGGAACCCACCAGAATTCAAGTTACCATCAGTAGAGATGTACGATGGGAGGACAGACCCTGCGGTCCATCTTACTAAGTATATGAGGCACATGGAAGTGCTGGGGGCATCACAGGAGATCATGGCCCGGTGCTTTCCACTGTATTTGACGGACATTGCAGCGTTATGGTTTAGGCAACTGGAGAGCGGCTCCATAGGAACGTGGGCAGATTTAACTGAGAGATTCATGAGGCAATTCAGGGTTCATATTGCGAGACCCAAGAATGTGATGACTTTGGCAACCTTAAAGCAGAAAACTGGAGAGACTTTGAGGAGCTTTCTAACGCGATTTAATGCGGCGGCAACATCAGTGGATCGACCAGATCCATCTATGGTCATGATGGCGGCTGTATCTGGAATAGCTGATAGTACAGAGTTCAAGAATTCATTAACCAAGGACCCGCCTATGAATCTGGGAGAGTTCTATCATGAGGTTGAAAAGTTTCTGCGTTTGGAAGATGCTAGTGCAGAAAGAGAGGAAGAAGATGACGTTTACGCAATCAAGAGCGGAAACCCACCGGGAAAGGGTGCAGAGACTAGCAAAGGAAAAAGGAAGGCTGAGGATAATGATGACAGGACAAAGCGGCAAAGGAGGGAGTCGCGATTCATCACTCACACTGAGCTGAATGAGAGTCTGGAACGAATTTATCAGGATACCAAGGGGCAGGTTCCGTATCGTAGACCAATGCGAAGGGATCCAACCTCTGACGAAACAAAATCAGATAAGTTTTGTGTATTCCATGAATTAAACGGTCATAACACTGATGATTGTAGACATTTGAAGGACGAGGTGAAAGGGCATATCAGGAACGGTATGCTCTTTCAGTACGCGAGGAGGCGAACTCCAGCAGTGGAGCCAGAGCGACCACCGTCTACATCGGCTAGAGGTGACCCTGGATCGAGGCACCATTTGATTATCCATTGATTGCTTGATTAAAATAACGATGAACAAGTTGTAAACCTCTCGCTAACACGGTTAAATCATTTACACATGTGAGCGATCGCGCACGATCCATAGGCATGCTCTGAATGACTACCAGCCGCGTTATAGTAAGAGCTTACGCTTTGATATCTTCATTCTGCCTTTTGCTTTGATTTTGATTTGAACATTTAAATTCTCCCTGATTGGACATTTCTGCTGTAAGGTTCATTTGATTATTGCTTTAACATTTACAATTCTATGAAAAAATTTACTTGTATGCCCGTTGGATCGCGAACGGTCCACGAGCACCTCTTGCATGGCAACGAGCTGCCGAAGTCTTTGATTCGAAAACTCCCCCAAACAATAACTCCGGCACTGATAATATTAAGTCCCCCCCGGGCACACTCATTCGCCTCGAACGGCACCCGACCTCGAACGGTCACAATTCGTCTCGAACGGCACCCGACTTCGAACAGTCACAATTCGCCTCGAACGGCACCCGATCGCGAACGATCACAACTCGCCTCGAACGGCACAACTCGCCTCGAACGGCACCCGACTTCGAACAGTTACAAACTCGCCTCGAACGACACAACTCATCTCGCCAAAAATGGCTCGATCGCGAAAGGTCGCCATTTGAGGTCCACCCCCTGACCGCCAACAGTCGCACCTTAGCACGAATGGCTCGATCTCGAACGATCGTCATTCGAAGTAAGGCGCTTGACCGCGAACGGTCCCATTCCATCTTTTGCCGCGAACGGCATCGGCCGTGAACGGTCACATTTCATCCCAAGTGGCTTGATCGCGAACGGTCGCCATTTGAGGTCCGCCCTCTGACCGGGCTCGGTCGCACTTTACCTCGAATGGCTCGATACCGAACGGTCGTCATTTGAAGTAAAGCGCTTGACCGTGAACGATCACATTCCACCGCAAATGACTCGATCTCGAACGATCGTTGCATGGATTTAGACGCTTGACCGCGAACGGTCGCACTTCACCTCAAATGACTCGATCGCGAACGGTCGTCATTTGAAGTTAGGCGCTTGACCATGAACGGCCGCGCTTCATCCCAAATAGCTCGATCCCGAACGGTCGTCATTTGGGGCCATATAAAACATCAAGCTCTTTACAGGTTGTCAACAGGATATGAACATCCTGCTCATGGCATTACAAAACACGCCTTCCTACCGCAAGACATATTTTGGGGGCAAAGTGTTATCCCCTTTTTTGGACAAAACTGGAATATCAATGTTGTGTGCGTTTCCACCACGACCGGAATAAGAAGAAGCAAACAAGTGTATATAAGTCTGGGATTTCACTCATGATTCAAGTGCAAAGGTTCATTCAGTAAAGCAAGGCAAGAGTTCGTTCGACACTACACTCCCCGAGTTCATCCAGTAATAAGTGTCATCCGGTACTTAAAACCCCTCGGTTTCATCTGGGAGTTAAAGCGTATGAGTTCGTTCGGTATTCGAACTCCCCATGGTTCATTCGGCATTCTCAGATATTAAGGCTCATTCGGCATTCGGTATTCATGAAGGCCCATTCGGTAGTACCCACACCGAACCACACCATCTCCAAGTAATGCCGGTCCACAACATCTTTCCCCACATAGCCGAACCAACCTCACCTCCATCGAATCACCTCCACCGAACCATCCATCGCCGGTCCAAACTCCACCGGTCCAACACCACACCCTGCATAGCCGGACCAGAACCCACATCCACACTCCTACCACCGAACCACCTCACTGCCAGTACCACCGAACCAAGGCTTCTCCATCCCTCTCTCCAAGCACGACCGAACCAAGCTCCGCCGAACCAGATGTGCCAGTCCAGATTGCATCAGCCCAGGCCCATCAACAGCTATAAACATACAAGACCCCTGCCCCCAGCCTCACTCTGTAAATAGAGGGGCAGAGGTACAACAATGACAGACAAGTTTGAGAGCTCAAGCACGGAAGGAACTTTCAAACAACTTTCAGATACTTGTAATCAAAGCTTTGTACTTGTAACCTGAATAAAAAGAGGAGAATAACATATAAAGTGGACGTAGGTACGTTCTGGCCGAACCACTATAAATCTGTGTGTCTTTTACAGTTTAGTCCCTGCTTTTTATATATTTGCATAAATCACCCAAATCACTAAAAACAACATAAAATCGACTAGTTCACACGACTTTGGGTGTTTGTGGCCATTTTTTGCACAAACAGGAGGAATATTAGCGAAGATTTGGAATATGTTTTGTGGAATTCCATAATGGTAGACATGTTTGAATTAGAAAAAAATTTCTAAAATAGGTTACTCTTATAAATTTTGATAATTTTTTTTGGCTAGATTTAGGTTGGATGAGGATTGACAAAGTGCCTATTTTTCAACAGATGGGTTGCATTTGGAGAGCATTAAAAAGCAGGTTAGTTAGTAAAATTGTAAAAGCACAAATCATAGAGGAAAGACTTCAACTCAAACTCGAAAATGTCAAAAACCCGAAGGAGTGGAGGTCTTTCATTAACAAAAATGTAGATCCAAAATTTCAAGTAACCATATTTTAATTATCATTCTTATGTAATTGAAAATGATATTAATTGATTGTATTATAACCTTTTTCCTAGGCAAAAAGCGAAAAATTCAAAGCTATTAGATGTCCACATACATGTAGTTGCAAAGGAATGATACGATTGGTTGAAGATATCGTGAGAACGAACAACTCGTTTATTTAGTTTTACCTATAATGATTAGTTAGTTAATTTGATCATTCATTTTATCTAATGTTGCTCTTAATACAGAGAAAAGAGAGTGGTAATCACTTTTCCATTTCTAGAGCTCAAATTTAGATAAAATCCCCCATTAGAAAAAATGGTGAACCAGTGAACATGAATGTAGCAAATACTATAATAAGTACAAACATTTAATTTAGTTAGCGATTCATGAATGGATGTAGCAAATACTATTGTATTGACATCCCTTGTCGTTTTTCGGCTTATTTTTAATTATTACCTGACTGATTAACTATTATACGAGAAGGTGAAACAAATTGAAAGTGAATCACAATCACAGTCAAGCCGTTCGGTAAGAGAAGATGCCATTTCTCAAGTTTTGGGGGAAGAATGACCTGGGCGGGTGCGAGCTTTAGGAAGAGGTGCAAATCACATCAAATGTAGGCTCTTACAAGCTAGAGATACATAAGCTACTTAATTCCAAATGAGGATTTTAGAATTGGAGGAGGAGGTCCGCATGCTAAAGAAAAACCATGTATGTACATGGGTGTATTTTATGGTTTTTGTTATGACCATTGTCAATTTTTGAACATTGTGCAATTTTAACCGTTTAGACATGTCTCCATCGTTTTTTTGTTTTCCGATAAAGCGTTGATCAATCTGAGTTGCTTGATTTAAATTCCTTTACCATGTCACTCTCTTAACAAAATCTGTGTACCAACTGCGAATGTTATTACTGAAATGAAGGAGTTACAAAGAAATAAAAAGGTTTAAACTGTTTTAAAAAATTCATTTTCTAAAACACTGAGTACATTTTTTATAGTCTATTATTGAATATGTATATTGTTAACTGTAAAATATTCAAGTGTAATTCATGTAACTAGAATATGTATGGTAGCTCCAAGGAAATTGTTACAAAAGAATGGTTACTTTGCACGAAAAAAGTCATGTAATTCATTCGTCAGTTATTTGCTAAAAAAAATTATAAATGTGGCTACTTGCACTATATATCTGTCTGTGTGATACAAATAATAATATGATAATTATGTCTTAAGGATGATAATACTGGCATATTGTATTATTGTATTATTCATGAAATGTGCGATAAGTTGAATCAAAATATTGTAGTGCAGAAACAACATCATACACAACATGAAAAATATTATAGTTGATTAGCAATATCATTATCAAACTAGATATTATGATATTTAAAAAATGGGGCAAAACTTGCAAGTAATGATAGTGTTGGTAATACATAACTTAAATAAACACTAGTCTCTAATTACACCAGGCTTTAAATTCTTATTATTGATTTGTTATCATTTAAAATTAGATTAAAAAAAATCTATATTAGCTAACATTTGGGGAAAAAAATTGATTTAATTTGAAAATCCATTAAAAATAAAGCTAAAATCTCACATGACATTGTTATAGCCATAATTCATGGAAGAAGGGAAAAAGTACCGACAACTTAATTGATTATAAATTTCGTTGGAAGTAAAAATAAGAAATAATACGCACCCACTTAAATTTCCTTAAAAGCAGGAAAAGTGCATTTTAGCATGCTTTTTGCTCAACAAAAATGCACTAACTAAATGATCAGTTTAACATGGGATCAAGATGGGAATGCGTATCTTGCTAGGTAGAGATCGAAGAATTTAATCTTGAGTGATAAGACAATTCCAAATTAGAAGGCGAAACGTACTTTTGTAAAATTTAAATTAATGGTGATTGAGTTGCCTGAATATATTCAAAATTTTTGTCATTGCTGGTTTTTTCTTAGCTATATTAAAAAAATAAAAATAATGATAACTATAAAAAGTTATGGTCAAATTAAAATTGATTATAATAGCATTCAACTATAAAAAATCGATTGCATGTACAAAATTCAACTTAATGCTAAAAAACTATAACAAAAGTAGTTTTCGTCGTTGTCCATTTTGGTAAATAACTCATTTTATCATTTTATTTATTTTCATATTTTGAGTAAATAACTCATTTTATCAGTTGTCAAAACTGATAAAATAGTTTAACCAAAACTTTTAGATCCTTAGTCTGTTTCTTCATCAGCTAACTTTTCAGGCCCTTAGTTTTCAAAACATAACTATCCATAGACGATCTAGTATTTTAGTTAAAAACGGCAGTTAAAACTTTAAGCACTGCATTTCATATATGGTACCTAAGGCATATGAGCATGAGGATTTTTTGATTTTTCCTATTAACAGTCTGTTTTCTATTCACGCTAAATGAAAAGTACAATCATGCATCTAGTAATTATTTTGACTATATTGAGTATCTATATATTTAATTTCTACCATTTTTATGCTCATAGTAAATTTTTAGTAATAGTTTTTCCATCAGACCATGATGAGTTATTTTGAAACCGTCCTTGAACTGTTGGTTGATTTTGAAACTACTCTTCGTTATGGGAAGTTTTGCACATATTGCTTCATTTTTCTCATCTTAATGTATTAACCGTTTATCGCTTATGGATTGTAGCTTCATTTCTGAGTATAACATAGCCTAGAACTATCTGTTTTGGAGAATATGGTTCATGACAGTTCTTATATACATTTCATTTAATAGATGTAACACTAAAAACTGTGAATGAAAGAATTACTTGGTTGGACTTGAAGGCATTGCAAGCACACCAAGCTTTTCCAGCACTTGGCAAAGCTTTTCATATCATACCCATCTTCAGTGCATGTGTTTGCACAACTACTGTGGACTAATCTGTTTTTGATCTATTGGGTTATTGGAGGAGGAAGGGAAGGAAGCACGTCTCGGGTAAAAATAAAATATATCCCAATACTTATATTATTTAAAAAAATTTCTTTTAACCATTAATTAATATAACACCCTTTTGATCAATTGTAGAGCAATGTTGGAAAAGTATATGATAAATGCGATTTATTAGATTGGAGTGGAATTGATGAAATAGCCGCTGAAGGAAAAGTTGTGTCAACTGATCCATACGAGCTTGTACATAGAATTCCTCTAGGATCAAATGCAAAGGTAGTATTGATAGAGTTTCCAAGGAAATTGAATGCTTTTTTGTGGAGACCTGCGCCTAATTTGATACATATTAGGGAAGCTGTGGGTATGTCGGTAGCATGGCCTACCGATAGAGTTATCTTGCATACAATGGATCAATTCGACAATGCGGTCAATTTTTTTTACATTAGTTACCTTTTTATATGCAACAACACATTCCATATCTATGTGTTCTCTTTGATAGAGTAAAACTAGAAGCATAGATACTAAATGTAAGTTATATGATTGGACTGGAAGTGAAGAATTAGTGGCTGAAGGATGATTGTAATCTAGCGATCTGAAGCAGCTTGTTAATGATATTCCCCTTGGAACATTGGCTGTGTTAGTTTCTCTAGACAGAGTAAAGAACTCGAATGCTTATTTATGGAGACCAACAGCTGGTATGATATATGTTAGAGAAGTCGTTGGTTATAAAGTAGCCTGGCCAGAATCAATAGTAGTTATTGAGAAAGTTAATGCTGCATCATCTCCTACTAATGTCAACATTACAGTTTCTCATACCACTAATCCCAGTGCTACAGTAGCACTTTCGGTAATGTGTCATAAGTACACGTTTTAGTGAATCTATCGCAACTTGTTATTTAATTTATTGACTAAAACTCATATCAAAATAATCATTTTCATGCTTGATAGAGTGCAAAATCCAATTTCAAAAATAAATGCAAGCTGATTGATGTCAATGGAACAGAAATAGTTGCCGAAGGATGTGTGGTTCAACCGATCCAAATGAGTTGGTACATTTCGTTCCACTTGGAACAAGTGTAGTTAAAGTTCAGGTGGAGAACGCGAAAATTCTGGATGCGGTTCTTTGGAGGCCATCTAGTGATCTTGAGTGCATTGAAGATGCCGTTGGCTGTCCAACAGCAGGCCCTACGGCGAAAGTTGTAGTAGAGTCAAGTTTTGGTAAATTTTTTTGGGATTTATGAACTTTTAGATATATAAATCTACGTTTGTTTTTTAATTATGGACATTGTACTTCTACTATATAGGTAATTGGTGCTGAAGTATGTTGATTGGCTAGGAGAAGATGCTATTTTACCTCCAACTGTAAGTATGATCTTTAATTATGCCCCTGTTTTGATTTGGAAATCTACACATACTAAATTATTCATCATATATAATAATTACTAATAATTACTAAATTCACAGCACTCACAAAATCAAGAATTTATTTTGATTAAATGTATATATATATTTGTTCTAATTTGATATTCCAGATGGCGTTCAATTTTTATTTTTATTGTGGCACGCAATTTTAACACTATTCCATGTATCTCGAAAATAATAACATCAATATTTTAGAATAATAGTACATTGGAATTAAAAATGTCTGTATTCAGGTCGAATGCGGTATATAGTAATATAATGAAATATAAATGGTATCTCCATGGTATTTAATATCTATGAAATATCATTAAATTTGGTTTGTCATCGCGTAGTATCTTACATGCTTACCGTATCTGATCAAATTAGAAAAATATCTGATATTATTTATAGGTTGTACAAAACGTGTTTTTTAAATGATTCATGTATAACATTCTCACTAAGTGCGAAGCGTATTAGGAGTAACCAAATCAAAATTCGTCAATCAAAATAACTAGGATTTATTTATTAAAAACAAGGACCTTTTGGATATATTTTCTGAAAAGTAAAAATGAAAATAAATCTCCCTTAATCAAATTCCTCAATCTCGGCTTAGATTCTTTCGGTCATTGTTACTCTGGCAATTGAATAAAGTAAAATGAATTTGTCATTTGTTTGTTGTCTTATTACGAAAATGAACTGATTAACTTGCTCTTTGATTTAGTTAGGATGCAGTTTAAAAGAGGACAAACTTTCATGTGTGATTTAAAAAAATACTTTAAGACCTCTTTCGAATAACTTACTGTGAAATTATGCATCTTTTCCACTATACAATATATTTATATACATGCACATTTTGAGAATTCGCTTAAACAAATTTTTCGAAAAAGGATATATACTTAAGCATTGCGCTTACAAAATATAATTTTGGTTTTGTTCATTTTCCAAATGCATAAGTATAAAAAGCTCAATAGTGAAAAATGGATCAATTTTCATAAATTTTGAAGGAGGCCTAAGCTTAAAATTTTATTTTACGTGTATGAATAAAAACTTGTCCATTGAAAATTTAAGTAGATGGCAATACCAGTGGCGCCTTTGGAGTCACATATACATGCTTCCGTATTAAATCACTATACATTGTATCTCAGCTTGCTAAAGTTATAAACGCACATGTTAATGTAAAAATACTACGAAATAGGTTACGACATTGGATTGCTCAAACACTTCATTACCACCTCAGCGCTAGCTAATGTCTTTAACCCATGCAGATCTGAGTACAATGTGACCATAAATGTCCAAAAGGTTTTAACTATGTACATACTTATCAAAGAAATGGGTGATGACATTTATGTTATTATGGCAAGATAAATTTTAATTAAAGCTCGAATATCAGGGCATTCTAGAAATCAATTCTCCTTCATTGTTTGTGCTTCATTTAGCTATAACAATAGATCAGTTGATTGAATGGAAGATTGCAATGAGTTAAGTTTTCAAATTTCTGTAGGAGTATTCTTTCTATTATTCTTTCAGTTGAGAAATTGTTAGATCTTACGTAGATGAACAAGATCCAAATTTTGAGAAGTTTCAGGATACTTTATGGTGTATACTGCAGGATACACCATGCAATGACATATGCTATTTTTAATATCTCTTTGGTTTTCTACAACATGCATATTCTATGGTTTCTAAAATTACTGATTTCAAGACAATTGTCAACTACTTTTGTTCCATTTCAGTCTCCTCTTCCAACCTACATGGGGCTGTAGGCAAGTCTATAGGTTATGAGGGATTTTAGCTGACCACTGTAATGTTTATTTTTATGCGTGTGATCATTGGAAACAGAAGAAATACAGTTATGTTGAAACAGGATTTTAGCTGACCATTGTAATGTTTATTTTTCATAATATTTTCAACAGACCATTCATATTTCAAACTCTAGTTGTAATTAGTGGACATTATAGAAATACATGTTATAAAAATGCTATCTGACATAAGAATATAGCATGTAAATTCATTAATACACATGAACCCATGGTTAGCCTCACATCAGACAGTACAATATTACAAAGTGCTAATTATATAGATTTATCAATTACTTTCTGATGCCTCTGAACTATTTTTAGAATTTGGTTCGTTGGTGCTTCCATCTATTAGGATTCTGTATGTATAAAAAGCTAGCATTCCTCCCCTGCATGGAAATTGTTTCATTGAAAGAGAACTTTACAAAGAAATAACCGAAAGATTTGTTATGCATTTTAAATTGCATCTTCCATTAAACCCTTGAAATGTAAACAAAATTTGATGGCTAATGGGATTTGAAGAAAATGTAAACTGAAGTTTTATTATTGCTTCATATGTGATACAAGTGCAGTACCTCTGTATTTATAATACATATTTGTACAATGGGCTGCTATATGGGCTAAGGCCCAATACACTATAATATAATCTCCTTTGTATACAGCAATAAGATGAAATCTACACCGCTACTTCATATTATAACCTAACTCCCCCTTTCAATCTCATCTAGGGTTTCCTCCTCCCCTTTTTTCTTCACGCCGCTCTCTTTAGTTGTGAGATCTTTCTTCAGTTGGACAAAATATTTTGTAGAGAGGGGTTTTGTGAGGATGTCCGCTCTTTGAAACTGAGAGGGGACATGGTGAACCTTCAGTTTGCCTTCAGTAATCTTCTCACGAACAAAGTGCAGATCTATTTCAAAATGCTTTGTTCGTGAGTGCAGCACTGGATTAGCAGAAAGACAAACTGCGTTCAAGTTGCCGCACCAGATTATGGGGGTATTTGAAATGTTGATCTTGATTTCCTTGAGTAGGGACTCGATCCAAACAATTTCTGCAGTTGTGTTGGCAATCGACCTGTACTCAGCCTCCGTGCTAGAGCGCGAGGTCGCAGTTTGCTTCTTTGAGCTCCAAGAGATCGGGTTGCCCCCTAGAAATATGATGAAGCCGGTGGTTGATCTTCTGTCGTCTAGATCTGATGCCCAGTCCGCATCACAGTAAGCTTGTATGTTTAATCCCTTTGCGTCGTTGAAATGTAGACCATGATCCATTGTTCCTTTCAGGTAACGTAAGATGCGTTTTACTGCTTTCCAGTGGTTGCTTAGAGGCCTATGCATGAATTGACATACTTTGTTTACGCTGTAGCTTAGATCTGGTCTTGTTATAGTGATATACTGAAGTGCTCCTACCGTACTCCTATACTGTTTTTCATTTGTGATGATTTCCCCTGATTCTTTCGATAATTTGAGATTACTTATCATTGGTGTAGGTAGGGGTTTTGCCTGATCCATATTTGTCTTCTTAAGTAATTCCAGTATATATCTCTTTTGACATAAGATCATCTCTGACTTGGATGTTTGAGTAACTTCTATACCTAGAAAATGATGTAAGTTGCCCAGATCTTTGATTGAGAAAGTTTGATCTAGGTATTTGATTGTTTGTTCCATGCCTTGACTGTCATTTCCTGTAATGATAATGTCATCTACATATACTAAAATATATGTAACTTTCTCCTGCTTGCATTGCATGAACAATGAATTATCTGATTTGGTTGGTATATATCCTAAATCCATCAGTGTGGACTTGAGCTTCTCATTCCACACTCGTGGTGCCTGCTTTAGTCCATAAATTGCTTTATGAAGTTTGCAAACTAAGTTATTGTTTGTACCTCTCTGGTATCCCTCTGGTTGCTCCATGAAGACTTCCTCCTTTATATTCCCATTAAGAAAGGTATTATTTACATCAAGCTGTCTAATCTTCCATTTTTTGTGAAGTGCAATGGTTAATATGATTCTTATAGTAGTGGGTTTAACAACTGGAGAGAATGTTTCATTGTAGTCAAAACCATATTGCTGATTATATCCTTTAGCCACCAGTCTTGCTTTGTATTTTGAGATACTTCCATCTGTATTTCTCTTAATTTTGTAGGTCCACTTGCAGCCTACTATATTCTTGTCTTTTGGTATTGGCACTAGACTCCAAGTTTTATTTTTAATAAGAGCTTTGTATTCATTATCCATAGCTTATTTCCAGTTATTATTGCTGATAGCTTCAGTGTAGTCTTTTGGCTCTGTTGAATCAAGTTGAGCATTGTATACTTTAGGTTTGAAAATACCACTTTTTGATCTTGTGATCATATGATGTTCTGTTCTTGCAGGTGGCATGTCTAAATTAGTATTGTTGTCTTCTGACTGTTGTGATGTGGATTGAGAATCTTCTCTTGAATTTGGATTGATCCGACTGGTGTTATAGAAGGAGCTGGAGGATTTGTCAGTTTCATGACCTAATCCAATGCCAACATTGGGTGATGTGTGTTGTGACTGTTGAATTCTCTGCACACTTCCATTGGTTTGACCCCACTCTGGTATGACAGGTATAGAAGACATTGAGAAGCTATCTTTAGTATGCACCTTTTCAGTTGTCTTGATGTTTTTGTCTGCAAAAGGAAAAATTTTCTCATTAAAAACTACATGTCTAGTAACATAAATCCTGCCATCATTGCTTAAGCATCTATATCCTTTTTGGTTGTTTCCATAGCCTATAAATGTGCTTGGGGTGGATCTGAGATTTAATTTATGATTGTTATAGGGTCTTAGACATGGGAAGCATAAGCATCCAAATGTCTTTAGACTGTTATAATCTGGTTTAACCCCAAGTAGTAATTCAATAGGACTTAGATGCTTAAGAACTTTGGTAGGTAATCTATTGATTAGGTACACAGCTGTGTTAAATGCCTCTGGCCAGTATTTCATAGGCATTGATGCCTGTGCCAGCAAGGTTAACCCAGTTTCTACTATGTGCCTGTGTTTCCTTTCTACCACACCATTCTGTTCAGAGGTGTATGGACATGTTGTTCGATGAATAATACCCTTTTTCTGAAAATAATCTCTTAGTGGTTTATACTCACTACCACCATCAGACTGTATGATTTTAACTTCATGACACAGTTGTTTTTCTGCTTGAGTTATGAATTCTATTACAATCTTTTGTGTATCTGATTTTGATTTTAGAAAATATATCCATGTATATCTTGAACAACAATCAACAAAAGTTATATAGTACCTGAATCTATGTCAGAATTTATTGGAGCATGTCCCCACAAGTCAGTTGCTACTAACTGAAGTGGTTTGTTAATAGAAGTTGTAGAATCTGTAAAAGGTAATTTATGGCTTTTGCCTAGTTGACAGTAGGTGCAAACATATGGTAAAGATACATCACAGGAAATATTATTATTCATAAGAATTTGTTTTACAACATTTGCATTGGGATGTCCTAACTTGTAATGCCATAGAGTAAACATTTCTTGACCATTTGTAACATGGGACTCAGTATTATTACACCATACATTTCTATTTTTGCTCTTTCTTGCATTTCCAAAATTGAACTTGTACAGTCCACGGTCCAATTTACCCTGTAACAATATGTCTTGATTCAGTAAGTCCTTAACTAAACAGAATTTTGGGTGAAACTCAAAATACACATTGTTGTCATTAGCGAATTGAGATACACTCAATAGGTTCTTTTTGATATGTGGCACTCTCAACAAATTATTGAGATGAAGAATTCTTTTACCTTGAATGCTTCTGGTTCCAACATGTGTAATTTTTAAAGCTTCACCATTCCCCATGTGAATAGAATGCGTACCTGAGTATTCTCTATTGCCTAAATTGAGATTTTGCAGGTTGCTTGTGAGATGATTAGTAGCACCTGAATCAGGGTACCAATCTTCTTCTACCATTTCATCAGATCTGGTATGTCTTTCTGCATTTAGGGCTTGTGGTCTTGTCATTTCTGTTTGACTTCCCTGCCTTTGCTCTATTTGTGCAGCATTTGCACTGTTGTTGTTTCTTTGATTTCCCTGATTCTGTTGATTTGGGTAATACTCAGTGTTGAGCCGGAAATAACACTGTCTTGCTGTGTGGCCTGGTTTTTCACAAATTTGGCATTTTATTCCGTTACTGCTCCGTCTTCCATTCCTTCCTCTGCCTCTTTGATTTTTATTGTTTCTTTTGATTGTTTTCTTGCCTGAAGTTTTGATTTGCTTGTTTTCCCCTTCTGTTTCTTGAATTTGAAGCATAATTAAGGGACATTTCTGTGTTACTTTCTTTTCTTTGTTCAATTCTTCCTTCATGAGATAAGAGGATTGAGTAAACATTTTGCATATTTGGTAGAGTCTGTTGTGATGAGATAATTGCTGCCACTGACTCATATTCGGCATCTAGACCATTTAAGATGGTCAACATTTGTTCAGATTCTGATACTGCGTGCCCTGCTGCATCAAGAATATCATAATAAGATTTTATTTTTGTAATATACTCTCTCATTGACATATTCTCCTTTCTGAGATTCTGCAGTTGTCTTTTGTAATATAAGATTCTTGCTGCTGATTGTGTGTTGAAAATTTGTTGCACTGCAGACCATATCTCAAATGATGTTTTGCATCCCACAATTTGTGATAGTAGATCAGAACTGATAGATGAGAGCAACCAGGCGGCCAGTAAGCTATCTTGTTTCTGATAATTAATGAATTCTTTATTGACTGTTCTTTCTCCAGTGTCTTCTGTCACCATTCTTGCTGGTACAGTGGCAGTGCCGTACAGAAAATCCTCCAACCCATATCCTCGAATGCTTGTCTCAACTTGATATTTCCACAATATGTAGTTGTTTTCATCAAGTGTGGTGCTAACTAAGTTATTCTTGGGTTTAACATTATCACTGCTTCTTGTTTCTGTAGCCTGTGTAACTTGATTTCTTGATCTTGGTTCATTTTGACTTTTGATTCCACTTGTTGCAGATGAAGTTGTATCATCTTCTCCGGCCATCTTGGTGATGCTTCAAATTGGTACCTGATTGAAAGAATTTATAGTGCAGCCATAATCTTGATTTCTTGGTGAGGCACAATTTATTCTCAGATGATGATGAAGTTGCAAATTCTGATGAGATATCAGTGTAAAACTAATCTTAATGACTGTCGTTAGACAGTTCCTTTTACTGCTCGGATACCATAATGGGATTTGAAGAAAATGTAAACTGAAGTTTTATTATTGCTTCATATGTGATACAAGTGCAGTACCTCTGTATTTATAATACATATTTGTACAATAGGCTGCTATATGGGCTAAGGCCCAATACACTATAATATAATCTCCTTTGTATACAGCAATAAGATAGAATCTACACCGCTACTTCATATTATAACCTAACTATGGCAGTAATCAAAATAAAATTGTATTTCTATGGACAGTGTAATGAAGTTTGTTGATGTACTAACAGATATGAGGGACGATGCTTTTTTTTATGATATATCATGCAAAGATTTTATGGTAGTTACAGAAATTTTTTCATATGTAACTTGATTTCAGGTCTACAGAAAGATTAGGTTGGAAAAGGAGATTGAAATGATAGAATAACCACTTCTCACGTGGATTTTTATGTTCAGATTAGGTTGGAGAGGAGATTGATGCACTTACTTCAAGTGATTTTTCTGTCCAGATTTTGCACTTGGATGCTTAGGCTTTTCATATTAGTTTAATACCAAATAACGCATCCTACACTACACACAGTCAATTAACCAGTGAAACTATGAAGCTGTCTACTTGTTCTTCATATTTTACCACGTATTAGTGGCATCAGCTGCTGGTAGTATTCAATTAACCAGTGACATTTATGTTGTTCAGTTAGCAAGAAGGTTTTTCAAAGATTTAGCGAGAGTTGATTTTGGAAAACTATAATAAGTTCACATCTTTTATAACTAAATAAACCTACGTAGAAAATTTTGGTGAAAATTCACACGGTTTGACTTTTTTTTTGCTATCGAGGTGTGACTTTTTTTTTAAAAAGTTTAAAACATTGATGATGAAGATATTACTTAGAGAAAATGTGTGTGAAAATACTATGAATGTTGTGTAATCTATATATTTTGTTTAAATCCTATTGTGTTTGCATGAAAATTTGCATCTATATGCAATGTAGAAATGAATACTAAAGATCAAAAATGCTTTGGAGACCTAACAGCATGAATCAAATAATAGTACGCTTTGATTTATGGCCATTTGTATCTCACACACAATACGAACGTTATAACAGATCAAGGGACGTATTTAATAGCAAAAAATAATGCAATTTTTGGTCACCTTAAATAAATCAGGGACACTATGGAAAATTTAACATAGCAACTAAAAACGCTATAATAGGATTGGTGATGGGAACTCTAGCAGTGGGAGTCAATGCTATGTTTTAGTGGGACTCTTCCATAGCATTTACGTTGAATGAAACGCTATAAAACTATTACCTTTCATAGCGTTTTTTAAGACGCTGTTATAGATCTGATACCTACCTTAGTATGTCGTTCCACAGCGATCTCTATAATGCTATGGAAAGTTAACATAGCTGTTTTTCAATGCCATAAAACGACTAATTTGTTTTAGTGCACATTGCTATTCTGCTCCGATCTTCCCTACTATATTGTGTCTCTTAAACTAATCTTATATAACTTTGAACTGTTATCTGGCCTTAAAAATTAACTTTCACAAAAGCTCGGTGCTCGTAACCAACGACATTACCAATGTCACAAGAATTGTGGCTAACACCTTAAACTGTAATTCTATGGATTTTCTGATTAACCACTTAGGTATACCCGTTAGACAGTCGAAACCTAAAAAGGAGGAGTAGAACTTTATCAATGATAATGTAAACAAAAGACTACCCTGTTGGAAAGCAAACTGTCTCTTCAACGCTGGTAAAGTGATTCTCACTAACGCAGTCTTCACCGCAATTCCCACATAATGGATGTCTTATTTTCACTTCCCTAACTGGGTAATCAACAAAAGTGATAGCACCGGAAGGTATTTTTTTATGGAAAGGTGTTCAGAATGTTCTAATTTAGATTGCCTTATTAGTTGGACATAGTTTGTAAACCCAAATCCCATGGTGGCCTGGGTATTGTTAACCTAAAAGCGCTAAAAGCCTCCCTTCTATGTAAATGGATCTGGAAATGATGAAGCGCTTACCTCAATTCAAAATCGTCGCCCCACCTTGAGTCGCGCCGCCCCAAATCGCGAAGGCGAAGAGCCCCAGAACACCCAAACCCTAGGTCATGATTTGCCCTTCATCACGAGCACCGTAGGTCGTGAACGACCTTCGTACTACTCCGCGAACATCTGCGATCCAATCCAAATCGCGGCAATCCATAAGTCGCGAACGACCTTTGCAATCTCCAGCCCTAAGTCGCGAACTTCTTCGCTCCAATCTAGGTCGTGCCGTGCTTCTTTTGAATCGTGAACGACATTTCACTCCCGGTCGCGAGCCATCATTCGGCACAAGCAAGCTTGAGTCGCGAACATCTCTTATGTCGAGAACGACATTCCAGTAGGTCGCGAAGTTCCAGTTAAGTCGCTACCAAGCTTTATTAAATCGCGAATGAAACTTCTTAAGTCGCGAAGCTGTAGATAGGTCGCCGATGAATGCCGCATTTCTTAAGTCGCGAAGTTCCAGAATATCATTCCAATAGGTCGTTGCCGAGTTTGTTTAAGTCGTTGCTTGTATTTTCTTATGTCGTTTGCTTTGTAAAGTGTTGTGTTGTGTTGTAAGCCTATAAATATCGAGCCGTGACATTTGTAAAGGTTGTTGAAAATTGAATAAAATTTCCATTTGATTGCTTTGTGCTTTCTTTAAATTGGTAGTCGAGTGCAAATCTCCTATCTCCATTTCGGCATTCGAGTGCGCTCGAATCAACGAACGTTGAAGCCGATTTACGGAATCAAGTGCGCTTGATCAACGTCGAAGAATCGTAGATCCTTCATCACGGTATCGTGCGCGATCAACGTGTTAAGGATAGATAGAATCCGGTATCTTTTGAGATCAACGGATTTGGGCATTTTCAGTATTGTTCAAACCACCGATTGCTAATTCCATTGACATATCAAGTTTTTGTTAATCCGCTGCGTCAGGAAATTTCTTAATAACAACTCCTCGGGTTAGAAAGAAATCATCTGCAATTACTACTATAATGGTTCAAAAAATTGTGTCAAACAAATAATAATAACAAATTCTCTCGATTTTGGAAAAATATAGCTAATTTATTCCACAATTTCAAACTGGGTCTTAAATTTAATGTGCATTCGGTTTTAAAAAACTTTATTTTGGAATGACCCATGAGCTTCTTCCATTGCTTTGAAACAGGAATTCCTTGACCTAATTTTGGCCTTTAGCAACAAGAATGACCTTATTATAGACGTCTTTAGACCGAACGATAATTTTAAACGGGATGTATCTTTCAACTGAAATATCATAGGAAATATTATTAGTCAATTTCAAAAACTTATTAATACCATTGAATATTTCAGTACGTTTAACAGTTCAGATCACCTAGTTTGATGTTGGAAAAAAAGGAAACGTACACTTCTAAATCCATGTATAGACTTTTTAAACTTCTCAGGAACGCTAACCCTATGCAACTTCAACCTACTTGGAAAATTTTGAATCCACCTATAGTTAAAACCCATATGTGGATTGTCTTACACGATAAGCTAAACCCCATTACTATGCTAAACTCTAAATAACGACTAGCTACAATCATAACCTTTGTTACTTCTACAGTGCAGCCCCCAAATCCACAACTCATTTTTTACGAATGTAACTTTACCCAGAATATAATTTGTAATTTAATAGGTATTTAACCTCAACATACACACCACTATTCCATCCCCTCATCATTACTAGACTAATTACGTGTTGGGGTTTGTCATATGAATCTGTTTAATAATTTGTATAGAAATTCTTCATCCATACTTTATTTTATAGCTGGCACATTCGTATTTGGACAAGTTTAAGAAGAAATCACCTAGAGTGGGAAGCTCATCTTGATCAGACCACAAGATGTTTCGCTACACGACTTCCCCACCGTGCTAATAGAAAATCAGCCAGTGCCCTCCGCCACTTGAGGATTCCCTATGTTTTAGCTTAATCATGATCGTCATGCACTCTCTAAAGTAATCTCAATCTGCTTTGTGCATCTCAAAGATATATTACTCTCGCTGTCTTCTCTCTCGTGTTTCAGCTCATCACTCATTGCTTAATGTCATTCTGCACTTGCTGCTACATTCTAGCAAAGTTAATCATGTTAGATTGGATCCTCTTTTGAAGACAGCGTTGAACCCAGTTACATCTTCAACTGTTGGTCCCATCAAGTATTCGCCTTGTGCAAATAGGAAGCAATAGCCACGTGATCTTCCATCATTTATCCCACCCAAGCAACCTTCCATGCAAGCAAACCTTCCGCCTAATTTTCCTTTTGCTACGTGCATACATCTCCATGCAAGCGACCTTCCATGCAAATTTATATTACCTCCTGTTCACGCATGCAAGAATTACCCCATACATTATATTATCTCTTGTGCATGCAAGTAACCTTCCATGCAGGCAACCTCTTCCATACACTACACCATATTTCTTATGGCATTTACCTACTAATGCTCTCAATTATTGTATAATTTACTTCTTTTGTGTATGTTTTTTCTTTGCCGATTATCTACGCGATGGTCTTTTACATATGAACACGGATTGTACTGTTTTTCATAATGTCATTAATAATATACGCAAGTGCTCTTCTCATTATAGGATCATTCTTCCATCAAAAAGGTTATGTTTAAAATATAAATAAAAATTTATAAATGTTAAAAAATATATTTAATTTTTTTGAAAATTAATTAATTATTTTTGAAATTTTATTATAGTTATTGGATTAATTAAACAAATAATTAATTGAAAGTTAATTAATTATATAAAAACATATATAAATACATCCATATTTATCTTAAATTTTTAAGGTAAATAATAATAATTTTTTGTAACTAATTAAATTTAAATGTTTTTCATTAGTATATTAACTAAATGTTAATTAATAAATGATACACGTGTGTAATGATAAGTATATTACTAAAATGTTATAGAACATATATTAAAATTTTAAAATGTTTAAAATTAAATTAACTAAAAATTTAAATAATTAATTAAATTTATTATATATCTTTTAATTAATAAAATTAAATTTGAATTAAATATGATTTAATTAAATATAGTGGAAATGTAAGAATCCAAAATAAAATTTAAGGATTAAACACATAAGTATAGTAAGTATACTGTGATTTGAAATGTGTTTGACACATGAATCACGATGGTATTTCATAAGAAATACATTATCTCATAAGTCGATATCACTCAAATAAATATATTAAAGATTATAAATCTTTAATATAAATATTATCCTCTATCATTTATATATTAATGAATTAATTGCATACTCATTAGTTGTTAGGAAAACTCCAGCTAGAGATGTTATGTGTATTATTATTAATATATTGACTAAATGGGGTAAGATAACTAAATGTATTTGTCCGACAAACTCAAGGTCGAAATGAGATTAGGAAAAGGACCATTGGTTAGGATTTATAAATGATACAACCTATAAGATGTTATTAATTACTTGCGGGCCTATGAATTATTGAGCAAACTCAAGGTTAGAATTCCAAGCCAAACGAGTCCTAATACTCACTAGAGAAGTTGAAAGACTTCTATATTTCTCTCGGGTTTTAGAAAATATAAAAATCTAGTGGGTGTTTATTAGTAAAATGAAATAAAATATTTAACCTTAGTATAATATAAGAACATGTGCAACGTATAAATTAAACTAATCAACTTTGATAAATTTTGTGCAATTAATATAATTGATAAAATATTTATCGACTAAAACATAAAAATAAACTAAATTAAGATTGAAATATAGAAATATAAAATATACTTACTAATAAATTTTTGCATGTTGTAATTCAAGACCCATGCAAGCATCTAATTATACAACCACTAAATAAGTGCGTGGTCACTTACATGTTTGTTTGCCCAAAATCATGTATTATCTTCTACAAGTTCAATCTCTAAAACAATATAAGAATATAAATATTTGATCCATATTCAATCAGATATAAATGTTAAATGGTGAACAGTCGCAATTCATAATGTATGAAACTTTAGTGAGATTAGTTCATTCGAAATAAGCAAGTAACTATAATACGAGATCGTATTCAATACAAATGATCACAATATTCGAAATAAGCAAGTAACTATAATACGAGATCGTATTCAATACAAATGATCACAATGAGAATCTTGTTGTGTTAGATGTTGCAGTAGAACAAGAGCTACAAGATGTACCTAGGAATTCGATTATTGAAATTTCAATTTGCTTAGTTTACATCAAGTCTCAATGTTAAGGATGACCAAATGCATTTTTGTAAAGAGTTCATTTTGATCTTTTAGTAAGGATTTCCTTTTGAATGGTTCAACCATTTGAAGAAAAGCGAACGTATGAGAATGGATGTGGCTTAAGGCACAATGAAGAGAGTGAATGATCACTTCTACTTGATGAAGAGACATTAGAAATGAGAAATGCATAAAATAATAATAGATATTTAACAAGGAATGTGAAATATGATTTCAATTCCAAACGTATTTTTATATAGAAAATTATTTTCTATCAAAGTTATTTCTTAAATTTTAAGATTTTTTTTCTAAAATTCTCGGTTGTAAACTAGTCACAATGAATGAAATAAATTCCCATAATAAGTGTTTGAATGAAGCTTCATATTTTGTACGCTATTATAGCAGCGGCGGAAATAGTAGGAACATACCATATGATACTACTTAGTGGTCGCATCAAGTTACATGAAATTGTTTTCATAAACGCGCCAAATATTATTTATGAAATAATAATTATTTTTAGTATCGACTAAAATAATATAGGTTTATTTCAATATGAATATTATGAGTATTTGTTATATGATAAACTATAATAATAGTATTTATTTTATAACAAAATGATGCATTAGAAAACACAGAAGTATCTGACACTTTCACAATTATTTTAGAATTATGGACTAAGCCTTATCTTTGAGGAATAATTCGATAATTTTATCATTATGAATCTGCTACTAATGAATTGTATCTCGGATGACTAAGGGCGTAAAACTCATTTAATAGGAATAAGTGTTAGTGAACTCTTTGGACTGATACATATAAATGCATGCAATTGAAAGTCCAATGATACTAAAATAGTTTTATATACTTACTTAATATTACCCATGAATTACCATAGAAAGGAACATGTGCATTTGATACACATGTAGCACGTCTATAATAAGTTCATAGAATAAAAAACGAAAGTAATGTAGCGTACAAAACGAAATAAAATATTTTGATTTGATCGAATACATGAGTATATTGGAAAAGGGTTCCAAGTGTAATAAAAACTAATAAGACTCTGTCTCCAAAGTCATTCCTCTCTATGATACATAATGATATATTGGTAAGTTGTAATCGGACTTTGTTGGACAAATTACGATTAATGATGAGTGAAGTTGAGTTAACTTCTTTTTGCCCTATGAGTAATTATTTAAAGTTCAAATTAATTTCATCTATAGTGTAGTTTATGAGATGATAAAAAATAAGAGTTTATAAGGAAGCCCCACATCCTCTAGGTCAAGGATTTGATGGGCTGTGCTAGTTGAAAGATCGATGTAACAATTCTTCGTAAAGGATCTTGTGCAGTGGCCCATAATTTTAAACACTTCATATTTAAATATGTGAATTATGTAAATATTTGAATCTTGGTTAAGTGGATTAAAATTGAATTATAACCTTGATTTAATCCTTCTAATTAATAACACATTATGGGAAACATTTTTTAAAACGTGTTTACAAAAATAAATATTTCAAAGAAAAATTGATAATATGACCGAAAATCGTTTTATCAATATTGTAGGATCGGTTTCACCCTATGGGGAATAGGGTGATACTAATAATAATAAAAATTAATGCAGAAATATATAAAATAATTGCAGTATAGATAATAGCAGAATAATAAAAAAAGGGAAATAGAACAACATAGATTTACCCAGCTTCGGCAAAACACTGCATCCGTGCTGCCCCCAAGGTTTCTACTAGAAATTAAGTAGTCAAACGCTTACACACGTAAACTTGCTGCATCCGCTATCGACTAACCTAACACTACGCTCAAAACACTACCATAACTCAGCCGCTGATTTGTGAGTTCTCGAACTACACCACCGTAATTTGTCCCCTACGACTTGAATTTTACAAAAGTTTACAATAAAATTACAACTTAAAACACTTAAAAAACTCAGCATACAAAATAAAATAGCCATCCCTACTTTAGTTATAAATAGAAAAAAGGCGAACTTCCCTTTATTATCACTTCATAGAAAAATGGTCGATCCTATTCTTTCCTTCGTTCCTTTTCAAAATTAGGGCTTCTGGAATTGAAGTAACCGCCATGAAATTGGTAGAATTGAATGCTACACGCTTGTAGGAAATGAGGCTCGAATCGTCTGTTGCTTTTGTTCCTTCCTAGCTGCTTCTCGATCAAGTTTGAATTGAATAATACTGGTATGTGATTTCCTTTATTTACTCTAGTTGATATGCTTGAACTTGATGCTTTTTATGTCGATGATGATTTGGGTTTTAAATAGGGATAAATCCCTAAATGTTTGATTCGTATATTTGGATTTGAATTCTTCGATATTATAGATTATGCGTTGATTTTTAATAGAACGATCGTGTGACTCTTGACTCGTTCATTTTATCATCATTTGAATTTTCCTTCCATTCTTTATGCTCCTTTGATTTCGGCCCTTTGAATTTTGATAATCTGGACTTGTTTGATTCTACCATGGTCACCACGGCTTTGATTCTTTGGCATTTCAAATTTTTGTTAACTTCTGTTCTTTTACCTCTGCTGGCAGTTTTGACTTGAGATATTGACATTTTCAACCTTTTAACTTTCATCGAACTGCTACTGTTTTGAGGGCGTATATATCTCAAATTTATTTCCCTAGTTGACAAGTTTAAAACTGCTGCATATTTCGATTCTTCTTATTGCAAGTTCATTTAAGACTTGCACTTTTGGCTATCACTTGCACATTGAATCACGGTTCAGGTAAGTTGCTAAAACTTGTTTTTCGAACCGTTAAATGCTCTGTTACTTGCAACTATTTTGTAAACTATTTAAACTGTGTATATTTGTCAGTTCATTTAACAGGAGATATTTGCCTTGTATTGTCTTGTGCTAGTAATCTATTTACTTCATGTATATACATACATACTTATATGTATATATGTTTGCTGTCTCCTTTTGAATTGCAGTCTTGTTGTCGTTTTTGGACTTGCATTCTTGTACATTTGGAGTCTTCATTTCTGGGTTGAAATGTCAGTTGAACTTGTTGCTGCTGGCTTCATGTGTACATCACTTTATATATGTGCCGAAGCTATTTTGTTGATATGGTGCATTGTAGTCTGGTTGCTTCGAGTACATGTCTGTATGCATATGTCATTTTGTTTACTGATTCATTGCATCCCATATGTCAATGCATATATATACATGTATACATGTGTGTTTGCGCTTGTATATATGTATGCTTGTGATGCCTTGCTCGGTTTGATGCTCTATTATCACCTCTGTTGCATTTGCATCCTGTACTCTGGTTGTTCATGTCTCCGACCTGTTACATATGTATGTACTTATATGCATATGTGCATACATATGTCACTTTGCTTGCTTATTCCAATGTGTAATGCTTGTATATCCACATACTCTGGTTTGGTGGTCCTTTTGGTTGAGGCCGAGTTCTCTATTCTTTGAACTGATATATGTGTATACTCAAATATGTACATATGTGTATGATGTAGTGCATATGCTTTGGTATCTTTTTGAAAGCTTCATTTGTGCATGTCACTTTGCATTTTGTTTCACTTGAAGTTAACATGTTTTCATACTCCACTGTGCTGGTTCATGTTGTAACTGAGCTTGGTTAGTTTTGCTTCATCTGAGTTGTATTGTGGTTCCATTATTGTGTTGGAACTTCGTATTTATGATATTTCGTAATTACGATATTTTGACTATAACAACTATATAAGTCATTATTATATACTAACTTGTTTTTACAGGAATCAATCAAGACCAGATTCAAATAAGCTTCAACTCTTAAGTATGTATCGAGTCTGTGTCTAGAGTTTACTAATGTTAAAATCTCTCTTATATTATATCTCGACATTGTTTTTAAAGCTTTGCATATTATCAATTTTTAGTCTACATTCAGAAGTTTGAATGCACCAAATCAGACGTCTGAATCTGAAAAAATGAATATTATTTTTACAATATTCAGACGTCTGAATTGTCCATTTCAGACGTCTGAAAATAGTCATTTTAGCCTAATTTTCTTTTTGGTTTGAGCTCGTGCGAATTCAGAAGTTTGAATTTTTCGATTCAAAAGTCTGAATATTTAGAACCACTATATTTTTCAAATTACCACTTTCATTTGTGAAGAGATATGTCCTTCATTTTAATAGATATGACCATATCTCTTCATGATAAATCTTTATGAACAAATACACCTATTTATAATCTATATAAACACAATAGAATCATTCTTTTGATCAATCAATTCAATCTATTCTTACTCTACTCTCATATTCTTGATTCTAATACTCTTGTGCATTCAATATCATAAAATTTCATTCTATTTCTTCCTTATTCTTTACATATTTACATATATACCATAAAGGAGAAGATTATAGGAATAGTGTACTATAATTGATAAATTCGTGTTATTAAAGAACATATAGCGTCAAGAAAACTTTATTTTGTATAAGTCCTGTTCTGCTGCTCAGGCGTGTGAAGTCCTCTTCGGTTGTTGAGGTGAAATTCTATTCTGTTGCTTAGGCGTGTGAAGTCCTCTTCGGCTGTTCAAGGGTTGTATAGACTTGTTCCTCCGGGTTAAGTGAAGGTTTTAGTTTAAATTTCAGAAGGAGTCTGGAACTGGACATAGAATGGGAAGTTCGAACCAGTATAAAAATTCCTGGTGTGCTTGTTTTATTTTTACTTATTTGCATTGCTATAGTATTTTAGTTTATTTTTCACTAGTATAATATAATTTCATATAGCACAATCCGCACTGTCTTTTCATTTGGTATCAGAGCAAGGCATCTCATAACCATTACAATGTTATTTGATATTTTGCTAATATGGAAAACAACACCAGCACTAGCATTGTCACTAACATTAGTTTTATTGAAGGTCAATCTACTGCACGACCTCCACTATTCAATGGTATGAATTACAACTATTGGGCAACACGAATGCGCATTTATATGCAAGCCAATAGTTTTGATGCATGGAATGTTACACAAGCAGAATATACTGTACCTACTACTGAATATACTACATGGATAGATGCACAAAAACAAGATGCTTTTGCTAATGCTAAAGCAATGAATATGTTGTTTTATGGATTAGATAAAAATGAATTAACCGAGTTAGCATATGTAACACTGCATATGAAATATGGAGAACACTAAAAGTCACTCATGAATGTAATAACAAGTTTAAACAAAGTAAAATATCTATGCTTAAGAATCAATTTCAAAATTTTAGAATGAAGCAAGACGAATCTATAAATGATATGTACTTCAGATTTCAAGATATTCATCATTCTTTATTAGGACTAGGAGAAATATACTCCGATTTTGATATTTTTTCAAAAATCCTTAACTCTTTAATGGACGAATGGTAAAGAAAAGTGTTAGCTATTGAAAAAGCTAATGATCTTTCAACCATGAAAACAGAAGAGTTAATAGGAAATCTAATGTCCTATGAAGTAAATTTGCAGGCAAAAAGAGTTCAAGCACAAAACAAAACGAACATGGCATTTCATGCAGAAAAAGAAGAATCAGACTCGGATGAAGAAGACTTAGTATTTATTGCTAAAAACTTTAAAAAGTTCTTGAAGTACAGAAAAAAGGGAAAAGAAACTTCAAAAATAATTCAAATAAGCCATCTTCATCTATACTAGAATGCTTTAACTGCCACAAGAAAGGGCACATGCAAAAAGATTGTCCAGAACAAAAGAAAACATATCACAATAAAAACCGAAAGGACAAGTTTAAAAGAAAAGCATTTACAGTAACATTGGATGACTCGGATTCTTCTTCTTCTTCAGAAAGCAGTAGTGACAGTGAAAATGAACAAGAAAATGTTTGTTTTATAGCTACAGAGAATGAGGTAAATGATTTTACTTTTGATGACATGATTGAAATAAATTCTAAATTATTAGATACTTTAAAAAGTCTCAAAAGAAAATATAAAGAGGCACTAGAAAATCAGAGAAAAGCAGAATTCGAGAGAGACATGCTTAATGATGAAAAACAGATATTAGAAGAAGAACTTGGAAAACTTCAAGATACTTTTACTAATGATAACCATCAACTTACCTTATTGAGTCAAGAAATTGAAACTTAAAAGGAAAAGAATGATGCTCTTATCTTTGAAAATCATGAGCTAAAAACCAAGATCAAAATGATTGAGTTAGACAATACTAGCCTCAAAACAAAGTTAGAATGCATTACTAAAAATGTATCTAACTTTAATAAAGGCAGAGAAAACTTATCTAATATTATTGAAACTTCTCAGTCTATTTCAAATAAGAAAGGTCTGGTTATACTAAGAAATCTATAGCTCCACCAAAACCTAAGCAAAATAAGAGAAATATTTCTAAATCTAAGTCTACCATAGTTTAACTAAAAAGGAATCAAAACTCAAAAACCATAAAAATATGGGTTCCTAAAACAAACAACAATTTGATTAGGAATAAATATATTGAGTCCTTTTTGAAAAATGTTCATAAAAACAAAAATTATTTATATAAAGGGAGTACCGAATCCTCTTGGGTTTGGTTTCCTAAGATCTAACTCTTAGAACCCCATCAAAAAGTGGGTACCAATATTATTCTTTTATTTTTTGCAGGTCCCACTTAAGAAAAGAGGAAAATGAATAGTTGATAGTGGATGCTCGAAATACATGACAGGAGACAAAAATATGCTATCAAATATCACATATCCAGATGGAGGCTCTGTCACATTTGGAGACAATTCCAAAGGTTATATCATCGCCAAAGGCGATGTGAGCAATTATGTTATATCTAAGTTACCTCCATTTCCAATGTTCTACTTGTCAAAAACTTGAAGCATAATTTATTAAGTATTAGCCAATTGTGTGACAAAGGATTCAAAATCTCATTTTCTGAAAATAAGTGTAGTATTTATGATCAAAATGAAAACTTATCTTTGAAGGTAATAGAGATAGAAACATATACGTTCTGAATATGAAAATTAATCATAATTCAGATATTTGCTTAGTAGTCAAAGAAAATGATTATTGGTTATGGCTCAAGAGATTCTATCATATAACTTCAAAGCTATAAACAAACTCTCTAAAAATGATTTAGTAAGAGGATTGCCAAAAATAAACTTTAAAGTCGATCATATTTGTGATGAATGTCAAGTAGGAAAATTAACTAAATCATCTTTTAAATCTACGAAAGTTATTTCTACATTACAACCAATTGAATTACTACACATGGATTTATTTGGACCGACTCAAGTACAATCCATAAATCACAATAGGTATGTGTTTGTAATTGTAGATGACTTTTCTAGATATACTTGGATCATATTTATGAAAAATAAAAGTGATACTTTTGACCATTTTAAATTTTTTGTCAAAAGAATCCAAAATTTAAAAGGATTAAAAATAAAGAATATTAGAAATGATCATGGAGGAGAATTCGAAAATAAAGCTTTTGAAAATTTCTGCAAAAAGAAAGGAATATTTCACAATTTCTCATTTCCTAGACCTCCACAACAAAATGGAGTTGTAGAACGGAAAAATAGAACATTACAGGAATGTGCAGGAAATTTATTAAATGGAAACACACTTCCAAAACATTTTTGGGCAGAAGCTGTAGTAACTGCTTGTTATGTTTTAAATCATATTTCTATACGACCTTTTACCAAAAATACTTCACATGAACTTTTTCATGGAAGAAAACCAAATATTTCCTATTTTAGAGTATTTGGATCAAAATGTTTTATATTAAATAACAATGATCATCTTGGCAAATTCGATGCAAAATCTAACGAAGGTATCTTTGTAGGATATTCAGATCGAAGCAAAGCCTATCGAGTGTTTAATAAAAGAACTAATACTGTTGAGGAAATTCTTCATGCGTCTTTTATTGAAATTTAAAAAAAAACCAAGTATAAGAGATGATGAAGAACTTTCATATAAAATCACAAATGTTGACAATATAAATTTTGAAAATAATGAAAAAATAATTGATAATTCTAAAGAAGATGAAATTGTTATTCATAATAACAGTGAGTTAAGATCTCCACCAAGAATATTATAGGATTATCCTGTTCAAAATGTTATTGGAGAAATTAATTCAGACGTACGAACTAGAAGTCAATTGAATCAAATGGGCCACGTAGCATTTCTTTCCAATTTTGAACCTAAAAACCCTAAAGAAGCATCTTCAGATGACTACTGGATAATTGAATGCAAGAAGAACTAAATCAATTTGAACGCAATAAAGTTTGGGAGTTAGTTCCTAGACCAAGTGACCAAACTGTTATTGGTACAAAATGTGTCTATAAAAATAAGGTGGAGAACAAGGTAACATCGCTAGAAATAAAGCAAGGTTAGTCGCTCAAGGTTATAATCAAGAGGAAGGAATTGACTATGAAGAAACATTTGCTCCTATTGCAAGATTAGAAGAAATACGTATCTTATTGGCTTATGCATGATTTCATAATTTCAAACTTTATCAAATGGACGTTGAAAGTGCTTTTCTGAATGATTATATAAAAGATAACGTGTACGTTGAACAACCTCCTTTATTTATCCATGAAAAATATCCAGACCATATTTATAAACTTAAGAAAGCTCTATACGGTTTGAAACAAGCACCACGTGCTTGGTACGAATGGCTTAAGAGCTATTTACTATCATCCAAAAGGTTCATCAAACAATTTTTATTAAACATTCAAAAAGGGATATTTTAATTGTTCAAACTTATGTTGATGACATCATTTTTGGTTCTACCAATGAAAATTAGGCCAGGACTTCTCCGATATTATGACGAAACAATTTGAAATGTCCCATATGAGAGAATCACCATATTTTCTTGGTTTACAAATCAAACAATTACAAAATGGTATTTTTATTAATCAAGAGAAATATTGTAATAAGTTAATCAAACGCTTCGGAATATAAAATACTTCTTCTAAACTGACTCCTATGAGTACAACAACACATCTCAATAGAGATGAAAATGGTAAATGTATTGATCAAAAATTATACCGAAGTATGATTGGTTCATTACTATATTTAACGGCCAGTCGTCCTGACATAATGATGAGTGTTTTTTTATGTGCTAGATGTCAAGCTAATCCAAAAGAATCACCTTTAGGAGCAGTTAAACGTATATTACGGTATCTTAGTAATGCCCAGGATTTTGGACTTTTCTATCCAAAAGAGTGTCCTTTCAAATTAGTATCATATAGTGATGCAGATTTCGATGGATCTCGGACAGATAGAAAAAGTACCAGCGGTACATGCCATTTCATTGGAAAATCGTTAGTTTCTTGGTTTAGTAAGAAACAAAACTGCGTTTCACTTTCTACATGTGAAGCGGAATATATTTATGCTACATTAGCTTGTGTTCAAGTTATTTATATGCAATAGACACTTAGAGTTTTGATATAAATTTAACGAATTCAATAATATGTTGTGAACTCAAGTGCTATTAATTTATCGAAAAATACAATCAAAAATTCGTGAACAAAACATATTGATATTCATCATCATTTTCTTCGTGATTGTATTGAAAAAGAAAAAATAAATTTAGATTTTGTTACATCCGAAAACCAATTGGATGATATTTTTACAAAACCACGTCTTGAAAATACTTTTATTAAACTAAGACGAGAACTCAGGATTATCTCGTTTAAAATTTTATAATTTGATTTTCTAAAATATATTATTAGTAGCATACTTTTTTTTACATACAAGTTTTATATTGTTTTCATTCAATTTTTTTGGTTAAATTTTGTTTTGCCTTTTAACCATCCATCTCTTGAAAAGATGTTGTCCACGTTTTTTTATCTTTTGCAATTTTATTGCTATTTTTTTCTTAGGAACCTATTTATCTTTGATTCTCATTCATATATTTACTTTCTAAATATATGTTTTGATCACCTTTAAATTTTCTCCTCTTGCTAAATTGTTTTTTAGCTTCCTCGATATTTTACCTTTATCTGTTAACACAACCATGTTGCTTTCTCAATTACTCGCAATTGTTTTTATTCTATGGCGTCGAATGACTCTAGTTCAGAAGAACCTTCTTCTATAGAGTTTTCTACACCATCTTCAGCATATTCTTCCAATTTACTAACTCCAACCCCTTATTATGAACCTGCTTGGCATGTATCTCCAAATAATCATACCGGTCACACTCCAGAAAAGAAGAAAGCTCGACGTTTTTTGTTCTTCGGTTCCCTGCAAGCTAATAGAAGATTGATGATATTCATCATTATCAAAAGGAATCGTTAGGTCTTCAACGAGAAATGTACTATAAGCAAAAAGTTAATTCACGACGTCTTAACTTTTTGGAGAACCATGGTTGGAAAATATGCGGTTCATCTACGTCTAATGTTCATCAACCTACATCACCGCAATGTCCTCATGTATCACCAAATTCATGGGAACGTGGCAATGATTGGAATTCTTTGGAATCATCTAAGGGAAAAAAGATGATAGAACCAGAAGGGCCTAAGACTCCTAGACAATCATCTTCCTTATCATATATACAAAAATCAATAAAAAGTTTTCTATGTTGTTTTTATGTTTATAATTGTATGTTTTTTAATAAATAACTTATGTATGTGTAGTAAATTTGTTTATGCTCAGAAATACAATTTTTTCTTTAAATTCAGATGTCTGAAATAGTTAAAACAGACGTCTGAATATTGCCAAATATACATTTTTAACTTCAGATTCAGACGTCTGAATCATCCAAACCAGACGTCTAAATATGCTCAAAAATGAACTATTTGCGTTCTGTTTAAAATTTATTGATTCCGACGTCTGGAATAAAAAATCAGACGACTGAACAATTCAGGCTTTTCAAATTACATGGGCTTTTCAACATTTTTGTTTCCCACCTACCATCTTAAAACCGTTCCAATCTTCTACTTTTCTCATTTTTCACTAAACTGCATCATTTTATTTCCTTAAACCCACCTTTTACACTCCTAAAAATTCAATCTTTATTATCTTTTCCTCACAAATGGCTCCAAAACCTAAGACATCTAGGTCTTCAACATCCTTATCTACTCCAAACATTGATCAATGGCTTTGGAATGATGAAGCAAAACGTCGGTCTTCTCAAATGGAAAGATCCAAATTTTTCCCCGTGCCTTCATGAAGTATGAAGAATTTGAGCCTTATCGAACTCTACAAATAGCTCGCTCAAATGGGTTAGAATCTCTGGTTTCTTTTTCTTCCAATAATGTGAAGATTAATCATCTTTTAGTAAAGCTTTTTTATGAAAATATGAATTTGGATCATCACCATCCTCACAATCGTCAAGATTGCATATGGACTATTGTACGTGGTACTAAGATTTACCTTTCACTTGTTCGTCTTGGGGAAATCCTTTAATGTCCTTCAACCGGAACTGATTTAGATGATATTGAGGTTTCTCTATCTTTAGACGAACGAGATGAAGTTTCTCACCTCTTTCTTTCTGACGATATTACTATACTTACATCTATTCAACTTCGGCCACAAGCCCGTATCATTCATAGAGCTTTGATTCGCTCGGTTTTATCGCACACCGGTAGCTATGAAGTTGTTAATAAGCGCAACTTTCAAGCTCTCTATGCTATATACTCCGAACAATCTGTAGATTGGGGCCGTGTTATTATGGAAGAGTTTATGGATGTAAATCGCCGTCGTCGATATAAAACTTTTCACTATGGTGCTTACATAATGAAAATTCTTCAAAGTTATGGTATTTCTTATCCGGAATCTGAATTTTCCATAATTAAAGAGCTTGGGTCTAAGACTTTGGGACTCATGAACTTACCAAAACATCCACAAACTCTTGCTTTTATATCATTTCATGAATGGATCTCCAACCGTGATCAAAATCGTCCTCAACCTTCTCAACGTCATCATCCTGTTCTACTCAAGTTCGAGAAGGAGATAATGATGAAATAGAAGTTCTCAATCTTGACTCTACTCCTCGACAAGCTTTGGTTACTCTTTCACAAAATCAAGCCAAGCTTAAGACTGAAATAGATAAGTTCGAGAGGCAATCCAATAAAAGGTTCAACTCCATTCGTGGTTTTCTAAATAAGATATGGGAACGTATTGGTTGCACTTCCTCGACTTCTACTAAAGTTTTTGAAATAGCTCCTTTTCAATGATCTTCTACCTCCGACACCAATGATGATGATAACGATGAGGAGGATGAAGAGAGTGATGATGAGTCAAGCACAAGGTTTTGAGGTAGTGGTATGGTTATTTTCTTATCAAAAAAAACATCCGTAGTAATTTGCTTTTTGTTGTGTATATTTATGTGGTGATCTCATACTAGCTTGTTGGTTTGTACTATTAAAACTCCTATGACTATTTTTGGGTAGTGTAGTTTGTCATTATCTATGATATGTGGGTACTTCATATTTGGTATGTTTCCTTTTTGTCGATGTCAAAGGGGGAGAAGGAGTTTAAAAACTATACCATTGACCGGGGGAGCTTATAGTAAGGGGGAGTACATATAATTATTTCCTGTTATATATACTCATATTGTGTATATACTTATATAGTTGCCATCGTCAAAATGGGGAGAACGTTGGAACTTCGTATTTATGATATTTCGTAATTATGGTATTTTGACTATAACAACTATATAAGTCATTATTATATACTAACTCGTTTTTATAGGAATCAATCAAGACCGGATTCAAATAAGCTTCAACTCTTAAATACATATCGAGTCTGTGCCTAGAGTTTATTAATGTTAAAGTCTCTTCTATATGACATATCTCGAAATTGTTTTTAAAGCTTTTCATATTATCAATTTTTAGTCTACATTCAGACGTTTGAATGCACCAAATCAGACGTCTGAATCTAGAAAAATGAATATTGTTTTTACAATATTCAGACATCTGAATTGTCCATTTCATATGTCTAAAAATAGTCGTTTTTAGATTGTTTTCTTTTTGGTTTGAGCTCGTGCGAATTCAAAAGTCTGAATTTTTTGATTCAGAAGTCTGAATATCTACAACACTATATTTTTCAAATAGGCACTTTCATTCGTGAAGAGATATGTCCTTCATTTCAATAGATATGACCATATCTCTTCATGATAACCCTTCACGAACAAATGCACCTATTTATAATCTATATAAACACAGTAGAATTATTATTTTGATCAATCAATTCAATCTATTCTTACTCTACTCTCATATTCTTGATTCTAATACTCTTATGCGTTCAATTTCATACAATTTCAGTCTATTACTTCCTTGTTCTTCACATATTTACATATATATCATAAAGGAGAAGATTATAGGAAGAGTGTACTATAATTGACAAATTCGTGTTATTAAAGAACATGTAGTGTCAAGATAATTTTATTTTGTATAAGTCCTGTTCTGCTGCTCAGGCGTTTGAAGTCCTCTTCGGCTGTTGAGGGGAAATCATGTTCTGCTGCTCAGGCCCTTTGTTTGGCTGTTCAAGGGTTGTATAGACCTGTTCCTCCGGGTTAAGTGAGTTGTTGTAGTTGAAATTACAGAAGGAGTCTGGGACTGGACGTAGAACGGAAAGTTCGAACCAGTATAAAAATTCCTGGTGTGCTTGTTTTATTTTTACTTATTTACATTGCTATAGTATTTTAGTTTATTTTTCACTAGTATAGTATAATTCCATATATCACGGTCCGCACTGTCTTTTCATATTGCACTTCTTTGTTGTTTGGTTAAGTTCAATTGACATTGCTGTAATTCCGAGTCAGTGCCTATTGTCTATACTATATATATTTGTATGACACTGCATATAAACTTGTAAATGTTGAAGTTGAGGTCTAAATTTGTTGCATTTGGAGTTTGATTCCATATCTGACCATGCTTCATTTTTTGTGCACTTCCCTGGTGCAATTGACATTAGTGTTCATTTTTGTTCTTGTGATTACTTGGGTCTGATAAACTCCAATGGTTTCATGCGTAGTTTGTACATTTCTGGTTTTACTTGAATCTTCATATTGCTTTGAGTCGAAATCCAGTTGCTTGCCTCTAAACTGTTGTGCTACTACCTTGAGTTTGAATGATTGAGTTGTTTTCATTTCATTGTGCTTCATGAATTCACTATAGAGTTTGTTCTCATGTGTACATACTTTTGTACTTGTTAGCATGGTCTGGTTTGCGTTGGTTGGCCTTGATTTTGGTTGCATGAGAACTTGTACTTAACATGTTGATTTACTGGCTTGTTGTCATGTGTGTTTGTACTGTTTGCTTCGACTACTTTCTTTTTGATATCCTTTCAGGTTGTATGTGTGGATTTGTATTCATGTTGAATTTATTTGTATTGCACATGAGTTGAATCCAACCTAGACTCGGGTTTGACCTTGTGCTCACCTGTCCCTGCAGTTTTATCAAGTGTATATCGGTGTGCACGGCCTTGTGTCATGTACAATGATACATTATTCATGTCATAGGGTGTTCATGTTTGAAGAATTCAAATGAAAATGATGACGAAAAACCCAAATAACTGAGGCAAATAATATTTTCAAAAACACACATTTTATTTTACACTGCGAAAATATTTCTTTTTCAATTTTACCACGCCAGTGTTTATTTTGCAAATAATTCAGATGCTGGATTCAATCTGGAATAGAATTGAAAATAATAAGAGTGAATGAGTGATATGTTGTGAGGTGCGAATATAAATGACAATTGTATAATGAAAAATTATGTTGTGATTTGAAATTGTATTGTAATTGAAATTTTGTATATATAGTGAGAGCTCATATTCTGTACTATTCAAAAATTGTAATAAAATATCTGTTTGAATTTAAATTTTGTGTTATTTATTTTATTCAACAAATATTTGTTTAATTATATGAGAAATAAAATAGTACAATAACAAATACATTTAAAGGAATATATATATATATATATGTGTGTGTGTGTGTGTTTATTATCATCAAACAAAAATCATATACTTGCATATTCAACAATCTCCCTCTTTTGATGATAACAAACATATATTAAAATTTTGACTCTATTAAATATATTAGATCATTAAATTTGCACCCCTATTTGAATGCTTCTTCTCTACAACAAAGCTCCTCCTTCGTATATGCATGAAAATAAATAAAAATATGCAAATGAACCTAAATGGGAATATAGAAATAAATAATAAATATTTGAACTTTATCTGTCAAAATCTTAACTTTTCTCTCCCCTTTTGTTATCAGCAAATGAGTAATAGTGTTAGAAAAATAGAGATAAAGTAATGGACATTAATACAATAGTAATACCCAATCAAGTATAAATATTAAATTCCAATAAAGAATTAAACAAAAATCATAAATACTATGTTAGGCGCATATTCCACTTTATAATGATAGGGATCATGTCGGCTTATAAAACCATATAGGTATATATGTTTGTGGTATATCTATATCAGGAATTTGAATATCTACTACTCATGTATGATCGTTAGGACTTCTAAATGAGATTAGTAGCATTCTCAATTTTTATAAAAAAATAAATTTCAAGCATCTTCTAACCACGCATAACCATGAGGACTTTTAAATGGGAATTAGAATCAACTTGTCTTTTAATAGTCAATTTTGATATGTGTTCCATGCATGCATAACCGTGAGGACTTTAAATAAGCATGAAAGAGCATAATCAAAAATTCCAAGTAATTCACCCATGCATAACCGTGAGACTTTTAAATGAGAGTGAATACTTTTGATGTTTTTATTGCTAAAAATAAAACAAAATGAAATGAATAATTTCCCATTTAAAATACCATATATTGACATACTATATTTGATTTGGATGAGTGATGGTCGTTAGAAATATGATAGAAATAGAGATGGTGACGAAATTTTTACCAACAAAAGTTATTATAAATCTTGTTTAGAATTTTTAAAGAAATTTACTAAATATACTTTCTCAAGTCATAATATATGATTAATATCGACACTCATCACTTTTTCAATCACTAATTATCTTTTCGATAATCAGTAAGGAATCAGATTAGTTATTGTAGCCATTTAAGATCAATTCCGAAAATAATTATAAAATAAAATTTTCTAAAATGCTTAATCTGAAATGAAGTCAACATAACTATTTTCTGGAAAGGGTTTTATAAGAAAAATGTTTGCTAATTGAAAATCATTTGAAATAAAAAATATGCAGATATTTTCTCTGAAACTGTGATGCAACTAGTGGACGTCTCTACATAAAACACGTTCCACTAGTAATTTTTCTATCAATTAGATTACAGTGTAATCTACATCCGAATTTCCCTTTGACTAAAGATTATCATTAGTTGTATGTCATAGACCAGACCGTGAAGTTGCAACAAATACCTCGAAATCTTTTTACAGTTTTTAAATGAAATTCTTTTGGATTTTGAATTGAAACCGTGCACATAAACAACTAGTGAACATGGTGTCAGATCTAGAAGCAGTAAGACGAATAACTATATTCACGTGTACCTAGAGTAATCATCAACCAGTACAAGACACTATCTCTTACCACTTAAAATTTCAATATCGTTAGTTCAAACAAATCTATATGAACTAGTTAATAGACTCTAAAGGTACTTATAGTTTTCTCGGCATAAAAAAATAATTGGCCAACAATTTTACATAAATCAGAATCATAATCAACATTCATTATCACATAGCTGGCTAGTTTAAATTAGATTACGGTGCAGATTTTCACATTTAATAAATCGTTGAAGATAAATATAATGTTACCTATTTTACCTTTACGATAATTTTTCGTTGTTACTCATTGTGATTCTGCCACCTTCGTACTAGGCTAAGGAACTTTGATTTGTTGTCTATTGTGTGCTTGGAGAGCCAGAATCTAGGTAACACTGTTGTTCCTTAGCCTGCCACCACACCTGCAAGAGAAAAGATTTTTGTGACCTATTTGTTTTCGTAGGTCCATGGTTGTTGGTGGCAAATAATTTTGAAAAATATGTTTGAGCAGACCTAAAACAATCTATATTTGTTCCTTTCGGCATCCAAATTTGTTTGACTTTGAGGGAATTTACATTTGTGCCTTTAGGAACCCAAATTGGTACGGATTTCATGTGTTTGGGCCTATACCAACAATTGTTTTGATGTATCCAATTTTTCTACAAATTGTGCGCTCGGATTTGACTTGATTAATTTCACTTCTAACATGTTCAGATTGACTATATCCAAGTCATTGTCTAACAGTATTAACAGTTTGTTTTTCTAATAACATACTTAGTGATCTTTCTGCTTTTGAAAATTTTCCTAAAGCCGTAAACAATTGTTGGACTTGTGTTTTGAGAGATTCGTTTTCGTTCAAAAACAAAGTGCACTTTTTAATAGAATTTTCTCTCCTCATGTTTTCACTTTCTTTCAAAATCAGAATTTCATTTTAAAATGGTTTAATTTTAATTTATGATTTTTTTAATTTCTCTTCGAATGATGGACACTTGTCACCCTTAGGGCTGATATTTTGATAGGTTTTGACTACTTGGTCAAGTTATTTATTTAATCTATCAAACTATCTCTTTGTGATTCAATTTTAGCTTACTTCTCCCTAAGTATTTCAAAACAGCCATTTACTTCGTAAAAATATATAGGTAATTCCGAATGAATAAGTTTTGATACTCTCTTGGCTCATCATCATCATCACTATCAGTTGTTTCTCCTTTAAGGCATATATTTCCTTTTTCACTCTCACTGCCAGTGCTTTTATCATCTTCATCGATTTCATCCCGGTTGCAAAACTTCTCCTTTTCGATATCTTTCTTTACCCGAGTCAATTCTGAGGATAATTGGGCTTGATATGACCGGGTTTGTTGCATTTGTGACATATGATCTCCTGCTCTTCTGAGTTGTCTAGTACTTTGGCTATTCTGGTTTTCAATTATTGATTTAGAGCTGGATTTCCATATTAGTGATTCCACCTTTTGAAACTCTTTATTACCATGCCAGTTCTGCTACACCATCATCATCGTCATCTTTACTTTCAGTTGTTCCTTTGAGAGCTATTGTTTTCTTTCGCATATCTCCTCCTTCACGTTTTTCCTTGAATTTTATTTCTAGCTCATAAGTGGTGAGCTTTCTGATAAGTTGTTCAACTTTGATTTGTTCAAATCTTTTGATTCTTGAATGGAAGTAACTTTCGCTTAAAAATTTCACGGAAGGACTCTGAGGATTTTTCAAACTATTTCCAATTCTGTGTATGATTTTCCAAGAGCTTTTGATTTGTATACGAGATTTGCAAGTAGTCCATACATATCTTTGACATTCGCATCCTTGGCCGTTGTGAAATTCTCGTATTTGCTACTAAGCATTGCAAGGCAAGATTCCTTGACTTGAGATGTTCCTTCATGGGTCACTTCAAGTGTGTGCCAAATTTTCTATGCAGTTAGACAATGTGAGACACGATTAAATTCAATTTGATCCAACGAAAAAATAGTAGAATTCATAGCTTTAGCATTAGCATTTTGTGGTTTATTTTCAAGATCTATCCATTGATCGGTTTTTCAATTTCCTGATTATCTACCACTATAGTTGGTGTCCTATAACCTATCTTAACAATATTCTAAGCATCAATGGTTTTTATAAAAAATTTCATTTATTTTTTCAGTAAGCATATTCACCATTGAACATAGGTGGTCTAACTATGGACTGTTCCTCGGCAAAAACATTATTAAAAGAACCCTTTTAAAAAAAATCAAAATTTTAAAATAATAATTTGTTTCTAAAAAATCAAAATTTTTAAAACAAAAATTGGCTTTCGTTCCTAGCTCTAATACCACTTGTAGGATCGATTTCACCCTTGAGCAAGGGTGAATAGGGTAATACTAATAATAACAAAAATTAATGCAGAAATATATAAAATAATTGCAGTACAGATACTAGCAAAATAATGAAAACGAAAATAGAACAACATAAATTTACCCAGCTTCGGCAAAACCCTGCCTAAGTGCTGCCCCCAAGGTTTCTACTAGAAATTAAGTAGTCAAACGCTTACACATATAAACTTGCGATACCCGCTATCGACTAACCTAACTCTATGCTTAAACCCTACCACAACTCAGCCACTGAGTTGTGAATTCTCGAACTACACCACCGTAATTCGTCCCGTAATCACACAACTAGAATTTTACAAAAGTTTAAAATAAAATTACAACTTAAAACACTTAAAAAAACTTAGCCCACAAAATAAAATAGCCGGCCTTACTTTAGTTATAAACAGAAAAAAGGCGAACTTCCCTTTATTATCACTTCATAGAAAAATGGTTGATCCTATTTTTTCCTTCATTCCTTTTCAAATTAGGTCTTCTAGAATTGAAATAGCCGCCTTGAAGTTGATCAAATTGGATGTTGCACGCTTGTAAGAAATGAGGCTCGAATCGTCTATTGCTTTCGTTCCTTCTTGGCCGCTTCTCGATCGAGTTCGAACCGATCAATTCTTGTATCCGATTTCCTTTAGTTACTCTCATTAATATGCTTGAACTCGATGCTTTTTCTACCGATGATGATTTAGGTTTTAAATAGGGATAAATTCCTAAATGTTTGATTTATATATTTGGATTTGAATTTTTCGATATTCTAGATTATGCGTTGATTTTTAATCGAACGATCTTGTGATTATTGACTCATTCACTACTGCTACCTGATGCTTGATGACATCGCCAGCACCATTCACTACTGCTACATGATGTCATTGCCACCACTTAGAGTCAGTTGCTACTGCCGTGCCTTGCTCAAGCCATCTCGGACCCAAGTCATTTGTCCTAGCACTCAAGTTAATAAAGTTAGAGGTTGGAGTGGAATTGTTTTAAGATAATCGCGATGGTGATGGTAATTTGGATTGGGTTGATTGCAGCTCTAAGGGAGATAGTTGCATTTTGGGATTTTTTAATTGGTGGTGAAGTTGAATTTTTGCACTGATCAAATGCATGCCGCTTCGGAACAAAGTTTTGTTCTTCAGTTCCAATTTTCTATCTTCAAGAAATTGGCAAAGTCCCGATTGTCAAGCGAATTCCAATACGACGATTTATTTTGAAAGTGGATGTATATGTAGTTTTCGTCGCGCTATCTCTTCATTTTTGCACTTTTAGTGATCCTGAAAAGAAAAGCTTTCCCCATCGCTGCGGACAATGGATCTATTACCGATTTTCAAACGATAGCGGGTAAGTTCTACAAGAGATAAAAGATTGACGTGTATTGTTTTCCTAACACGAATGAACTATCTACACAAGATGGTCCATTCATGATGTTTGGGACACTGTTCTTACTTCATATATATTACACACCGTGCATGCCTCGTCAACGCATAGAACCGACTCGTTGACACACATCGAATTCCTTTGGATTCTGAGCATTGGTCATACGTGAATCTCATTTAAAATAAAACATACTTGACTGTGTTGAACTTTGAGTTTTATTTTCTAAAGTGACATTTCGATCACCTCGTTTTAAGCCTAGTGAGGGAGCATCTACAACTTCAGAAGCTAGATCCTTAACAGTCCTGGTATCACTATCTGTTCTTGTCGGAGCAAGACAACCAGTCACCTCATAACATTATGGCCCGCTAGTCCTAGCAAGTCCCATAATCGATCAATTGCCTCCCAGACTTAGAATTTTGCATGACCTGCCGGAGTAGATGTCTATGGTCCTTTATGCTAGATCACTCCGCAACTTATGTCTTCAGCGTAGCATTTTGGAGGATGATGTACTCTTGTTGACAAGAGATGAACTTATACACAAACCTTCGTTGGAATTTACTGCTTGCAACCATTATATGTGCCTAGGTGGTATCGTGCCACCATTCAACTGATTCCTAATGGTAGTGCTACAAGAACTTAGACTAGCGCCATTTCAAGTACATCCAAATGGTAACACATTCTTATGTTCTTTGTATGTCTTGTTTATGAATAGGCTTAATTGGCCTCCAAGGCTTAACGAGTTAACTTATCTCCTTCATTTCAAAAGAAGAAGAGATTGTCCCTTATACATGATTATCGAGGCATGAAAGGGACACAAGCTAATAGAAAACCTTCATAATAAATGCTTGGCATTTAAGAACGAATACTTCTTCGTTCGACGTCCAGAGGGGTTCAACGTCTCTGGCTATCAGGAAGTAAGCATTAATTTCTCGGCATCGCCATTCTAGGAATTCCAAGTCTCTAACTTGCTTCACATTTCATCACAGACATTCCGACTTGAAACAACGGCAACGAGCATGATGCGACACTCAATGTCTTGAAAGCAATAAGAGCTTCCTAATGCTCCATGGACTTCCTTCTAACTAATAAATATCTACGGGCGTACGACCTGCTTCACTCGGAGAGATCCATTGTGGCCGAATCTCCTGCCCTGAGTGACTCTAGAATGCTAACCCTTTCCTATGCACTGTCTTGTAGCTCTGACAAGAACGCTCAGGGGGGTGCAGCTGGTTAGTGGGGGTAAAGTACAGCTTGGAGTAGCTCCTAACATCGAGACTGATCTGCTTGTTGAAGAAGATATCCCGAGGGGAAGGGATGAAATAAGTAAGATGCCCCTAATAATGGAGGAAGATGATATGATCCAAAGAGGAGAAGGGAAATAACCGGTGGTAATAGAGGAGGTGGAAGAGGCTACGGACAATGACGATGATGGTGATTTTCACACCACCAAAGACGGGGATGAATCTTACGGTGAATTGTCGAAAATGAGCCTCGATCTTCCCCACTCACCTCCTCTAGAACAACTAATCATTGAAATAATGAGTCCCGTACTTCCTATCTCACCTCCTCTAAAAGTGTTCATCGTTGAGACTTCTCAATCAACTGGAGACCAAGTTACAAAAACTCTGGTGGAAGATACAACACATTTGCCCCCTCTAATAGACGTGTCTATTAACCTGAGCAAACTTGGGGAATTCACGATCAACGATTTTATCGACGAAATTGGCTCAAATATCAATCTATCTCCAGGAGTTTTTATAAGCAAAGGTAGAGAGAATCCAACTTTGAAACCATGCCGATACGGTTGGTAGAGTATACATCAGATCATCGGCACTGCACATTCCACTTTAAGGTCATGGACACACATTTCTGCATAGCGTAACATTTCAAAGTTCCAATGATGACTCTATTCTTTTTCTCATTTCTAGTTCATGGGTCATGGATTATTCATTCAGTTATGTCAACACCACAAATCTTGCAGGGATTAGATTATGGATCCAACTTAGTTCCCTTATTGTTAAGCCAAAGAGCAGAGATGGAAAAGAAAAGATAAAGAAGTGGAATATGAAGTCCGTTGTGTAGAAAGAGACCAAGAGAGAGGGAAAAGAGAAGAAGGGACGGTGAAGGTGATTCCCTTAGTGTTACCCATAAGTGCCACAAAGACTCCCATTATCACCCTGGGACTACATCATCCATCACTCCTTGCCCCACCGAGGTTCAAACTGTCGTGATACAAGAAATCCCATCCTCCTCGGCCATAACTACATCTGCTGCTCCTACTTCTTCTAAATATGGCGAGAAGTTTACAGTTCTATCGGGTCCATCTCAACTTTTGACTACTTACCCACATTTGTACGTACATGGGGTTAATTTTTATCAGAATATGAAGCCCACGGAAAAAGTTGATTTGCTTTGAAATCTTAAGGCAGTCTGCGAGGACTTAGAAGCTGGGTTTAAGTGGCAACGTCTAGTCTGATCTCTTTCTGACATGAATTAAGCTAACTACCAACAAATTCTTTCTTTTGAGTTAGAAAGGGACGAGTACGAAAAAAAGATCAAAGATCATGAAAACGAGATAAATCAACTGAAGTTTGATGGAGACGTCCCCCAAAAGGGAAAGGCTGCGAGTGATAAGTTACCGATAGAAGCAAACCGAGCCCATGAAAGACGCTTATTGTGATTAAGGATTAGCTTAGAAACGCTTACACAGAGTCATTCAAATTAAAGGAGCGAGTCACCGAAGGAGAGAACGCCATCAAGGCCTTGGATCAGACCATTGTATAATAAGTCATGGAACTTACTCGACTCCGCGAGGAGAATGCAAATTGGCCAAGGGGAAGGAAAATATTAAATCTGATAGGTTGGTGGTTGAAATAGATCACTTGGTCACTCGGTTGGAACTTTTGGATCTTCAAAGAGAACATGATGAAGTGACGACTCAGATGGACACTACCGTGCTATACTTCTATGCTTGCGCCATCATGAATAATGTAAATATAAGGTGCTAGGAGATAACTACTCCAGAACTCTCACCATTGTTTGGGAATAAGTATTGATCAAGTTAGAGCAAGCCCAAAGAATATGCTTCAAAGAATAACTTATTGGCCACCTATTTTAGTTTTGAGGACATAGATTTTCTTACGGTTGGTGGAGAGGTTTTAAAAGAAGAAAAGGAGAATGCTATTCCTGAGGCCACCTCTAAGGCTTTCACTTGTTTGAGCTCTTTGGATTAGGCTGAGACTTCTGCCCCTAAATCTCAAGAGCCAATAGCGACCATTCCCACATCTACATGGGTCAGTTCTGCAACTGCTCGCACTCTTCCAGCTTTTGAAGCTCTGCATGAGTCATGCTTTTCGCCAGTTATTGAGCGACCCACTGAAGTGGAAACTAATGAAGAGGGCTTCAAAGTAGAATTTCATGATCAGACTCTAGGCTTAGGTATTTCTCTTGTTTATCTAGTACTCCAAAAGCTTCATTTGACTTGAAGTCCTTTACTAAACTATACAACTGTGCTTCCCAACTTGTAGGTCAAGTGTCTCTCTCGTCTCTACCTCAGCTACCCCCGGCTTGGGAGCGACTACCTTCTTTACCACTTTCACCATTGTCTTCGTATAGTTTTAGGTTCAATTTTAGTTTTGAATTCTAACCCTGGACCCCACTCTGAGCAAATAAGAGCATTGTAGAATCTGAAGGATCCCTCTATGTCTTAAGAATTCGATGTGATGATTATAGGCGGGTTGGGCCTAACTTATAATAAGACGATGGCGTAGAGACTTAAAAAGGAGAAGGATGGGCTGCAAGTGAAAAAGGAGAAAGAAGAGATCAAGTAAAAGACTCCAACTACAATCAAGATTCGAAAGTCGAAGGATAGAGGCTCGGTTGCTGGAGGATCTAAGGTATATGGTCTCGCCATAGAAAGAGAATCTTCTCACTTGGAAGGCAGCGTTACCCCTGGCAAGGAAAGCAAGCGGAAGTCAAAGTCGGATACCCGTCCAGGCGAGGCTGGGAAAGGTGGTCGGAGCTGGATGAAGGGAATCTGTAGCATGTGTGTTAGCTGAGCATTTTGCATTTTGTGTTAGTGTGTCTACCGAGTTCGTGATTTTTTGTTGTTGTGCGATATCGCTGCATTAGACAAGTATATATCTTGCCTTTTTGATGTATGAAACATGTCGAGATTGTGCGAGAACAGGTGTGTTGTCTGTTTATGTACATAAAATGATATTAGCAATGAAAGATTTGCTTTTCTGTTATAATCTCTCTTGTGTACTTTTCCTGCATTCTATGCATAATGTCTATTTGTTTGCTACTACATGTATATATAATATGATTTCCCGCTTTGCAATTTCACATACTATATACCGCTATTTTGTATGACATGTTGATTTGCTACGGCTCTATGCATGTAAAAAGTGTAACTTGTTATTTGCTACAGCTCCGTGCCTGTAAATAACATTTCTACAGTTATTTAGCATACTACATTACTTAGTTCTGTTGTGACTTCCAAAAGGCTCCGTTCAGTGTAAAAGAATTATGGTATGTCTTGATTTAGCTAACTCCGAGGTTGTTTGGTTTATATCATCTCGGCCATGTATAAGGGTGTGCCCTCTATTATGCAATGCTGGTTATTATGAATGCTAGATTTAAGAACTCGGTGAGAGACTATGTTTTATGGGTGATTTATTCGATCGCCCCTAGTCTTAGTTGCACGGTAGCTCCTATCTTCGGGAACTGTGGTTTTCTCACTTAGTTTCTAGCGTTTAGTTCCTTGACCATGATCGACTTTTTCTGAATTTGGTATTGAGATCCCGTCTGCACGGTAATTTATATCTCTAGCAACTTATGCACGAGTAGCTTAAATCCTTGGATTTTCCTTTGATGCCGCCTATCTTCTGGCTCCAGTTTATTCCTTTTGCCATACCCAATCTCTTGGCGATGTCAACTTTTGACAATTATGAGTTAATTTCTCAACTAGTTTAGTGATTTTTGGTCACCTAGCGTTGCTGGGTGTAACACTAGTACCTAAAAGATGATGGTTGATTTTTACCATCGATCCACCGGTCTAAGTCGATTTTCACCGTCGATTCAGTGATTTTGAATTATCTTGACGTTTTCGGAGCAATGCTGATCCTCGAAAAATGAAGATTGATTTTCCATCAATCTTACAATTGAAAACTTTCCCGGTGTTACCAGGGCAACGACAGTACATAGAAAATTTGACGGTCACTCAATGTTACCAAGATAACACTGATAAATAGAAAACCAAAAAGTTTCCCAGTCTTTTCGGGGCAACATTGATACTTATAAAGTTAGGACCAGTTTTCTACATCGATTCGGCGGTTTGAGTCGATTTTCCCTGCCGACTCGACTGTTTTGGGAGTTCAAACTTCTTATCCAGTGATTAAAGAAGTATTTTCTCAATCATATGGCTAATTTGGTGGCATACAAGAGTATTGCTTATAAAAACATAGTTCCATTGGTTCAGGAAGCGTCATGCAACTTAATATATGGCGCATAAGAATATGGCCCTTCCCAGCGTTACCAGAGAAATGTCAGTTCATGGAAGGTTTGGATCGATTTTCCCCATCAATCCGACGGTTTGAGTTGATTTCCCCGTCGAATCGGTGTCTTTGAACCTTTCCAATGTTGCCGAAGCAATGCCAATTCTTAGAAGGTTTGGATTGATTTCCCCAGTTGATTCAGCTGTTTGAGTCAATTTTCCCCATCGACTCAGTGTCGTTGAACCTTCCTGATGTTGCCAAATTAATGTCGGTTCTCAGAGGGTTTGGATCGATTTTCACCGTCGACCTGATTGTTTGACTCAATCTTCCCCGTGGACTCGATGGTTTGTTTGCAAGAATACAGTTTCTTTGGTTCAAGAAACTAATTTTATTGAATAAATAGAAGGAATAAGGTAAATCCTACCTATTTACAGTGCCTTGAGGGTCCGTGGATGGCTTATTTGCGAAAGTATGAAATATATAGATAAGTATCAATGTGCCAAAGAGAGTCGTTGTTCCAAGTACGTGGAATTGGAATTCCATCGACACTCACTAACTTGAATGTTCTGTCTCTAAGGTTTTGGTCTATCATATAGGGTCCTTCCCAATTTGGACCAAGCGCTCCTGAACCCAAGAAAATCTCCCACTTCGAAGGCGGAGTTTTGAACGTTAGCGTTAAAATGTCATGCCACTCTCTTCTTGCGAGGAGCAATCTTTGGTTGGCTTCTTCTCGCGTCACATCAACTTGGTCAAGTGATCCAAGCTGGGGCTGCTCGTTTTCCCTCTGGTTGAAATGTCTTTTGTGATGAGAAGGGACTTCCAGTTCTACCAATTTGTGCGTCATTCAATAAGCCCATAGTGGTATTGGAAGCACACTAACCCTATTTACTTTAGCTTTCGTTAGCCGCTTTTCTATAATAGCTTTGATGATCTTGTTCGCTGCTTCCACTGCCAGTTTTTCTACGGATATGCTACCGTGGAAAAGCATTTCTCGGTCTGGAAGCGCTTGCAGAAGTCCTCGAACTATGTACTCTCGAATTGAGTTCCATTATATGTGGTGATTTTCTACGGCACTTCAAACTTGCAAATAATATCAATGTTAATCGATTTTTTAGTAGTAACAGTGGCAAGTAGTTCCACTTTAGCTCATTTTATAAAGTAGCCAAATATAATGAGGCTGTATTTGGCTCCTCCCTTTGCTATTGCTAGTATGCCATAAGATTGACTCCCAGACCGCAAATGGCCAACGACTAACCATTTGCGTAAGCTCCGAAGATGGGCCTCACAGGATCTTCGTAAATCTCTAACATCGGTCACACCGTCTTATGTAGTCTGCTGCACCTCGCTTTATTGTTGGCTAGAAATATCCATAGTAGAGAGCCTTTTTGCCAATGTTTATCCGTTGGTGAGATCACCACATCTACCTTTGTGAATTTTCATAGGGATATTCCTAGCTTTATCTTTGGCTACACATTTCAGCAAGGGGGATGAAAATCCTCTCCTTACAGCACTGCATCCTGCGTTATGAATCATGATTCCTTTCAAAGGGACTTCTTTCAATCATTATAGTCTCTGGGGATTATTCCTCTGAGTAGGTAGTCTACAATCGGAATCATCCACGATTCCTCCTCTTTTGCGGTCTCTAAAACCCAATCAACATCCATTTGATCTATGCTAGGAGTGGCTAATACTTCTACTAGAACCATTCCCATTGAATTTACGTCTCTAAAACTGACTAGTTTGGCTAAGTGATTGGCCTCCACATTTCGTTCTCGGAGAATATAAGTTATGTAATGTTTAATGCCTTCAGCCAATTCCCATGCTTTTGACAAGTAAGGGATGAGTTTTGAGCCCTTTGCTTGATATTCCTTTCTTACTTGACAGACAACTAGTTGTGAGTTGTTGTAGATGTGTAGAGCTTTTATTCTCAATTCCTTTATAATCTTTAATCCGGCTACTAATGCCTCGTATTCCACCTCATTATTTGAATCGACAATTTCTAGCCTCAAAGTATAAAAGATCGACCATCCTTAAGAAGCTTCAAAAATAACTTCCGCTTCCGAGCAGAATTCATTTGATGCACCACTAATGAACAACTTCCATTGTGATTCTATGACCATAATGTCGTCCTCCTCGTCATCCTAAATTATGAATTTAGTGATGAAGTCAGCCAACCTGTCCATTAATTGCCCTCGGGGGATGATAAGTCACATTGTATTGGCTTAACTCGATGTTCCATTTCAAAAGCCGTCCTGAAGTCTCGAGATGGTAGAGTACTTGTTTCAAGGGTTGATCCACCATTGCCTTGATTGGGTGAGCTTGGAAGTACAGCCGCAGTTTCCTTAATGCTATCAATAAGGAGCATGTCAGCTTCACCAGCTTTAAGTAGTTTTGTTCAACTCCGATGAACTGCTTGCTAATGTAGTATACTGGTTTTTTGATCCTAGCTTCCTTATGCAAAGTGCCATGCTTAATGTGGCCAGTCACTTTTAAGTAAATGAATAGATCTTCTTCACCTTTCGGTTTTGACAGAATCGACAGTTTCTCCACGTGTCGTAGTAATTCTTCAAAAGAAATCTGGCAATCCCGATTCCACTCCAAGTTTTTCTTGCCCTTTTTCAATGCATCAAAGAATGTTATGCACCTATGTATCACTCTAGATATGAAGCAGCTCAATGTTGCGATCTTCCCATTCAAACTTTGCAACTCCTTTTTCTTCGTCGGGGCTTTAATATTCCATAATGCAGCAACCTACTCTGGATTGGTCTAAATGCCACTTGCTTTCACTATGGATCCAAGAAATTTCCCTAAAGCGAATCGAATGAACACTTCAGTGGGTTCATTTTCATTCCATATTTTCGAAGGATATCAAACATCTCTACAAGATCATCTAAATGATTATCAGTTATTCATGATTTCGGTAGCATGCCAACAACATACACTTCCATTATTTGTCTAATCTGGTTTATCAATCTCTGGTAAGTAGCTTTGGCGTTTTTCAAGCCGAATGGCATTGCACGGTAGCAGTACATCCCTAGGTCTATGATGAAGCTGATATTCTCCTAATCAGGCTCATGCATCATAATCTGACTGTATCCTTAGTTGGCATCCATAAATGAAAGCAACTCATGTCAAGTGGTTTCGTCAATGAATTGATTGATTCTAGGCATCGAAAAGCTATCCTTTAGGCAAGCTTTATTCAAATCTGACGAGTCGACACAAGTTCATCATATCCATTCAATTTTTGTGCTAATACAGGATTAACACCCACTCGGGATATGTTGCATCTTGGATGAAGTCATTGGCAATAGCATGTCCTCTTTCTCCTTTAATGCAGTGGATCACTCACCGGTGTGAACTTGGGAATGATATTAAGTGCGCGACATGCTATCTTCAGCGATATCCCACACATACCGTAAAGCATCTAAGTGAACACATGCAAATTTGCATGAAGAAATTTTATTAATTCATTTTGCATCTTGATTCCCAGTTGCAAACCTATTTTCAAGACCCGAGTTGGGTCATCCACGTCAATAGGGACAACCACTGTAAACTCCATCGGTGCTGCACATACCTTTTTGTATATTTTTTCCTAGGGTATATAGCTTGTTGAAGCGACTATGGTCTCCATCAGGGCGGTTTTGTAATTGCTACGCCTAGGGTTTATGAATGTGGATAGCCATCCCATATTCTTCCCTTTTTCACAATACTTTGATTCATGTAATTTGACAACGTGACATTCTCTTGTTCTCTTTGGTCTCCTCTTATTAATCCTTTCACGTTCTCTATTGGGAATTTCATAGTGAGACACCATGGAAGCCAAAGCAATTCTGAAGTCAACAAGGGCCAGTCATCCCAAAAAAGCATTATAAGAAGAATAGTCATCAATTATCATAAATGTCTGGATAAGGACCACTCTCAGTTCTCCATCTCCAAGTTCTACAGGCAATCAATCGTCCCAATCGGTTGCTTAGGTTCAATTGTAAATCCTTGAATCTTCATTCGGTAGGCGGTCACATCCTTTATGCTTATTTTTATCTGGTCAACGTCTTTCGGAATAAAATGTTGACCAAACTCCCACTGTTGACCAAAACTTGATGTACAACGGCTAGACCGAGCCCAACTGTTATTACCATTGCGTTCAGGGTTGCCGCTTCAATGCCTTCGGTGTCTCAATTTTGAATACGATGTCATCAGTAATCATTTTTTATTGCTTAGCCTGAGCTTTGTCTTCAACGTCGTAGTGACGGTCATGCTTAAGAGAATTGGTATATCATTCCATTTCAACCCAGCTCCTTTATGCTGGATGAGGTCCTCTAGTAATGGGTTTTATAACTAACCTTTGATCCATTCGTCTTGGCCCTTCTCCTCTAGGCCTAGACCGATTCCCTTGAGCATTCGGTGCTTGTAGTCATGCAAGTTGATCAGGATTTTATGGTACTTCACTATCTTCTGGAGCCTATAGTTCCTTATCAATTCCTTGATCAAGTTTTTCAGATGCCAAAACTCTTTTATGCTATGCCTGTTTGTCTCATGGAAGCGGCAAAACTTCCTCGATTGCTTTTGCTGCTCGAACGCCTCCCACTTGGGAAGTTTGTTGTATTGCTTAGTTCCTTGAGTAGCATGGTAGATGTTATCCAAACTATCATTAAATGGTGTATAGTCTTTAGGCCTTAGCTTCCTCGGACATTTTCCTTTCCCATCATACCTATTGGGATTCTAATTTCTCGTTTTCTGATTTGCTTTCCGTTCGCACTTTCTACAACTATTGCAAAACTGTTTCCATCATGTTTAACTGCAAAATTACTCTGAATTACTTTCTTCGGTTGCTCATCAATGGTTCTTCCTTCTATCATACTTGCTTCTTCCATTCTTATAAATTGGTTTGTCTTTCGGTGAAATCCTTTCATGAAAGTTGGTTGCTTTATTTTAATCCACTTATCGAAATCCGTATCCAGATAAGTGGCTCAAACCAAAGCCATAAATACTATGTCTTCCTTTGGATTGCTTACCTTACTAACTAAGACATTAAACCAATTCAAGAAAGCTTTTAGCGACTCATTAGGCCCTTGCCGAATAAGGACACCATGTCTTTTGGTCACGCAATGTGAAGCTAAATTATTCCAAAAACTTCTTACAAACTCATCAAAAGTGGAAATAGACTTCAGTGTGAGTCTTATAAACTAAATGGATGCGAGTCCTTCCATTAAGATAGGGAAACACATAAAACGAACAACATCCATTTCTCCAGCTCCATCCATATGCCATTCATATTTAAACAAGTGTTGTTTCGGATTCGTTGTTCCATTATATGATGGCATAGTCGGCATAGTGAATCTACGGGATATTCTTCTCATGGAACGATTGCGGTAAAGGGTGTTCAGCTTAGTGCAGAACTCCGATCTTCGTTTTTCCTACTCCTGCTTTCCTTCAACCATTTGACCATGTCGGCAATGTATTCTCCGCTAGCATGGTTATCTGTAGGTCGGCTATCGTGGGCTACCCTAAGTGTTTGACTACGTAAATGGTACTTGTTTGCCAACTAAAGCCTAGGCCCTCCATTCTTCAGGAGAACCACTCCTACAGCGTTCCATTGGTGTGCGTTTGGTCTTGCCACGGTAGCTTGAGCTTTAGTACCAACGTTCTATCCATCAACACCATTATTCAATCCTAAATCTCCACCATTATGCTGCATATCGTCTACATGAGTACTGCATCGCCTTTCTAATGAGTGCTCACCCTAAAATTTGGATCAGTATCGAGTTTTTTTCCTCACGAGGGGAGCCCCTTACTTCCTCCTGCAACTCCAATAGTTGCTTCCTTGTTTATTTACTTTCCGTCTCTCCGGTCTAGACCAAAAATGGAGAAATTTTCAGGAGAAGTTTCCCTTCTAGTTCTCCCTTTTATAGGCATCTACAAAGTTAGCAACGCATCCGTCTTATCCATGAGAGTTTTTTGACTATTAGTAAATTTCTGCTTAAGATCATTGATAATATTATTATGCTCTCCTTTAGTAACAACTTCCTATTGAGAAAAAGATCCAAGTAGCAGATTTCATTGTTTCCTTTTGTTTTGTGGGTATTTACTTCATCATCACAAATTGTTGCTCCTGCAGATCTTCCAAATGCAGATTTTCCTTTCTTTGGAGCCATTGGAATAGCAAATCTTCAATTTCTCCAAGCAAACTTTATGGATCTAACTTTTGAATCTTATGCAATCCAAAGTAGAGAGCTAAATCAAACCCTTGGTTCAGTATTCTTAATGAAAGCGCCAAAATGTTGATGCCAAAAATTGATAAACACCTAAAAATAGATTGTAGGGAACCTATGAGACCTAGATCTAGCATATAACAGTTGAAATAAAGGAAAACAACAGAGATAAAGTAGAGACGTAAGATTTTATAATGGTTTGACAATCTATGGCCTACGTCCACTTTATAGTTTTGTTGTAGTTTGTTTGAGATTATAAGAGATTTGAAAAATAATAAGTCACTAGTACAGTGGCTGCATGGATTTTAAGTCCTAGAATTGTCCAAAGTAGTTGTCTTGTTCACAATTGTATGGAGATAGAGGATGAGGAAGCAGAACCTCCACGTAGTGGCGACAGAAATTAGATCCATTTTTGGTTGTTATATGGTTTACCTTTTTAGGGGAAATAGTCATTTTGGGCTAGAAGTTCAGTTGGAGCAGAGTCCATATGTTAGCCCAAGGTTATATATGCATGTATATATTGAGTTTCTCACATTAGATGTATGTTTGACTTATGATTTTATTTTATTTTCCTTAAATCCTTAGGTCCTCTTTAGATTAGTCTAAGAAAGACTCGTTAGATGTTCTTTGGAGCTTCAAGAGACGAGCTGGATGCTTTCACCTATCGTAGTTTTTTATTTCTGCCACACTACTAATATGTATACATCATCGTTGCAAGGATAAACCATTATAACGGTCCTTGTTGATGAACGTACTTAGGATAGTAACTCCAAAAATACTCAGTATCTTCGAGTAATCCTTTGTACTATCATTTAGGATATTATATATTATCGTTCCGTTGTGAGATTTGGATGTTTCGTTCCTTCTTACTTATTCTTTTTCTTTTTTCTTTTTTTACCCTAGCAATATGTCTTTCTAGCACTTAAGTGTTCAGCACGTGAATACCATGAATGTATTAGTGTCAACATTTGAGGGTCAAAAAGGTTGATGGTTACATTTTATATACACAATCCAAAGAAGTTTTGAATCAAAATTGGAATCATTTGATATTGATTGACCAATTTCTATTATGAACATAAGTTTTTTAAACAAAATCCAAATCAATTTTATAAATATATATAAAGACAGATCATAAGATATTTACAAATACTTATTCCATTGCACTAAGAAACAATTATTGTTTCAGCAAACACCCACATCTAAACAAAGGAATTTTCATTTAGAAATTATTGATAGTTAAATGGATTTAGATACGATCCAAAAGTGAAATTAATTATGAGGGATGAAACGAAATTAACCAAACCTAAACGGACATAACTATTTAGTATGTCTAATAAGAATTCTTGCACATGAAACGAATACTGTGAATTTCTTATTAATGTTGGGAAATAGAATTTCCTTAGTTATCAATAAGTCGTTAGGAGTATTGACTCTTCCATACGCCCGATGCACAATTACAAATGGATTCCAATTACATTATCAAAATATGATTTTGATAGTTGTATCCAAAAGGATATGATGATTCGACCACCAATGTGTTTTCATGAAGAACACCAATGCAGTTCGAATAAAGTGAGCAACGTTAATATAAAGAACATCATCTGTTTCATTTGTTAAAATCAGTGTAACATAATCATCATTAACATGCTTAAGTTAACTTAGATTGTACATGCAAAATTATCAGCCGGTATATCATTGTGTTTTGTTACATATACGTTGAAATGGAAAATTCTAGATAATGATTTGGAATAAACTATTTGCACTTAACAACCAACGTGTCTTGAAGTCAATGGGAGTGATACTAAGTTTGTAGGTTTTGGATAAGATCTAAGAACTACTACGAAAGTATTATTCGATAAGCATCATAATTGAACAATTATTTTGACCGATAATGTCAAATAGTTTGATTTTAGGTCAGAATAAGAGGAATCATGCGTCTGTAAGAAAGAACTATGAAGGTACTATAATATTTCTAAAACTATAAGTAAACAACAAACTTATGATTGTTATTGATGTACCCTAGTTAAAATCATTATAGTTTGGTTGTGTAATACTTGACATTGGATTTGTAAAAGATATATTTTATAATCAGAATAAAAGAATGTTGGTACCATCCTATACGATATGTATACACCATATAATATGAAGCGTGTAAGATGGATTCTGTTTACATTGAGAATTGAAATTGCATACATAAAGTATTGTATACAATATTACATTTCACTTATGTGTTTGATACGTAAAATGAATATTAAATCCAAATTAGGGTCGCTAAATGGTAGTTTAAAGTATTCTTGAGTATTTACTAAATACTAAAGAATTGTTTATAAAAAACGAACTTCTTATGATGGAGTATTAGGCTCGAGCTACATAAGTTATACTGGATATAGTATATCAATCATAAATTCGTAGTCAACCTTAGTTAAAGGAGATTTAAGTTGGAAACATTTTAAATAAAAAGGTTGTAGCTAATTATATCAAAGGCTTAAGTACGTCACCTTGAAAATCACTACAATAAAAACAATATATATATATATATATATATATATGTATGTATGTATGTATGTATGTATGTATGTATGTATGATGTATGCACAAATTTATAACTAAGCTAGATATGATTCCATATATTGTGAATCCTATGTCATTGTTATATTGTAACAAAGTTGTTATACAGATCACAAAAGAATCTAGAGCTTATCTGGTTCCTTAACTAAGCCGGCTTTCAAATGAATCTGGATATTCAAATAAAGATAAAATGATTCAAGGACTTGGGAACATGCTTAGAAGGGAAAAAGGATAGACTCAAGAATTTGAAGGAAAATTAAAGCTAAGGAAACAGGTCGATACGACTACTTTTAGGTTAGTACCGACTACTTTTTATGCTTCATGTGGACTTCCAGAAGTATGACTATACACTACTAGCAATAGTGATTGCCTTATTTCTCAAGTAATAGGTGAATACTCTACGGAAAGTCTAAAGGAAGGAAGACAAGTACAAGTGATATCGGAACCTCTCAAAAACAACATGATTCTATGTAAAAGTGCTCGTTGTACAATAGATCGAAGATGGAAGACCAAAGGAAGGAAGATGAGACAACCCCTTATCAAAAATTTAGGTCGGTACCAATCAAATGTGATCGACACCAAGAAGAATTTATAGATATGGGGACTCCATCTTCCTCTCCTGCTTTTTCAGATCTGAAGTTAGACTTATTGTGTTGGTATCTAACAATATCGTTGGACAATTTATCTATAAAGAAAGCACCAATGGCATTGGAGAAAGGACTTTTGATACTTTTCATTATTCCTCTTCTATCTCTCCTTAACCATAGTCACTAAGGAAGCTACTCTTGGTTGCTCTAGGCTGTTATACTTGTCAAACCCTTATGCTAATGACTTATAATCTATAATCAATAATAATACAGTGGATGTAGGCCATAGATTTGCCGAACCACTACAAAAAATTTGTTGTTCTCTTTGTTTTGCTTACAGTTTTTGCTAGATGTCTATATTCATATCTATTTTTGGGTGTTATGCTATTTTCCAGCTTAATATTTTGGTGCTTTCATTGAGAAAGGAGATTCTCAAACATAGATCTAGCTTCTATTTTTTCGATTAAAGTGTCCAAAGTTAGATTCAAAAGAATTTCTTAAGGATTTGAAGAATTTGCATACATGAATCAATGGCACCATTAAGGAAAGATATATTTGGAGCGAGATATGGTGCAGATAAAGGAGCTTCTCATTATGTACAGGTCAACAACTAGTAGGCAGCGGCATTGCCAAGACTATCCACTCCTCAGGAGATGTGCACGAGAGTGGAGTTTGATAATATGATGGTAGAACTGAATCAAAAAGATGGTTGATAGTCAGAAGGCTCGGTTGGACAAGAGCATGCTAACATAGCTTTGTTAACTTAGCAATCATAAAGAATCAGGAGGAGCATGAGAGAGACTTCACTTGCTGGATCCAAATAAGCGAACTTGTCTGCTTTTGGTCATAATAGGAGAGAGGAAGAGGTAGTAGGAAAAGGTTACTGGGGAAATATGGGGAATGGCCGAAGGAAGTAGGAGAGCTCCTTCTATGGAATTTAGATCAATATCGACCACAATCAGGTCAGTACCAAGATGAATTTAAGAGCCCTAGAGGGATCAGGAGCTAAAGCGGTTAATCTATCTAATTCTAAGGACGATCTTCATCATGATGGTGATGATTACGAGCTTGACGTTGGAGTTTAAGATGTTAAAGATCAAACAACTGCTACAGGGGCTATTGGATATCAAAGAAAAATAAGGGGAGTTGTCCTCCCAGTGATCGAAGAACATAAGCGTCAGTGGCAAACCAAGACTATTTACAAAGTCATACACTCAGCGTAACTCTTGAGAGTCGACCTTCATAGTTCCATGCTAGTGAGGAGTACATAGCTATTGTAGTCAAGCGGTTGGTGGAAGAAAATAAACAGAGGAAGAATGAGGATTGGGGTTTCTCGCCAAGCAGAACTCTATTCACAGAGAACATTTTAAGGAAGGAGTATCCTAGGAGGTTTATGATGCCAACAATTCCATCGTATAATGGGACTACTGATCTCAAGCAGCACTTGTTTAAATGTGAATGACATATGGATGGTGCCAGAGAGATAAACGCGGTTCAGTGTAGATGTTTTCCTATTTTTCTAGAAGACGTGGCATTAACGTGGTTAACTTAACTCATGTTGAAGTCTATATCGATGTTTGATGGGTTGACAAAGAAATTTCTGGAGCAATGTAGGCTCCATACTATTAAGCCTAAGGACGCGACGTCCTTTCTGAGCCGTTTTCAGGGACCTCAAAAATCGTTGAAGGGGTTCTTATACGAGTTTAATATTGCAGTAATGGTGGTTGACAACCTTAAGGAAGATTTGGTGTTTATGGCATTGGTCCGAGGCATACATCCAAACGTGAACTTTGGAAAATGGCTCAAGATGAAGCAATCGATGGCTATAGAGAAATTCCGCCGAAAGGCTAATCAGTTCTTGTGTTTGGGAGAAGCAAGTCAGGTTTTTGGAAAGAACGATAGTTGAAAGTCGAAGGATGTAATTCAAAATAACTTGGCAATTAAGTAAACCGTGAGAGTTTTGGTGATGTGATAGTAAATGTTGGTAATTCTAATAATTAGAAAAGGAGATATCAAGGCTCTAGTGGTAGGCAGAATGAAGCCAAGAAGCGTCCAAAAAATATGAAGTTGGATGAGTATATGTCTTTTAATGATATCTTAGAGAACATATAACTACGTAAGGGATGGAATGGTAAAATAGGCTGCCTAGGAGGGAGGCGACTAAGTAAGAATGTGCTCAGACAAGAATTGTCGTTTCCATGAAAGCTATGTACATAGCATATTTAGTGTTGGCGTCTTAGGAATTTTACCAAGGAATTGATAAGGAAGAAAAAGTTGCAATACGCGAGGAAGCCGCATGATGGCGGGCAGAATACTAGACCCTAAGGGCTGAATTCCTAAGGAAATCAACTTGGACCCGGTGGAGGAGGGCCTAGGTGGACTAATGGAAGGATGGTTATTAATACTATAGTTGGAGAATCTCATCCAACAGAGAAAATCTAAAATGAAATGGAGCGGTACGCGAGTTCATTGAAGCACGTACCACAGAAGAGTTGCTTTTCCATTAAGGATGCAGCTCTGGTTAATCAGCAAATGATGATAATCGATGATTTGTGTTCAAAAATAGGGATTCTGATGGATTCAAATCGCCAACCTTCGACCTCGTGGTCTTGGTGGATAGCAGAAGTTTTGTAAATATTATGTTTAAAAGAGCATTTGATCAAATAAAGATCGGTATAAAGGATGTCGAGCCTTTAAATCCAGGATTCAAGTATTATAGGCAAGGCGAAACAACCAATTGGGTCGGTTTACCTATCCATGGAGTTAGGTGATGAAGATCGTAAGGTAATGTTCAAATGTTTGTTATGGTGGATGAATATTCGACATACGATGCCTTTTTGGGCCGAAAAGCCCATTCCAATTTTAGGAAGCACTAGCACCTTAGTGCTTAATGATGAAGTTCTCCACATAGAATAAGGACGTTCATTTAGAGGAGACCTGTGTTATCCCGAAAATTTCAGGCAATCCAAAGTGATAATCTTCTTTATAAATTTAATTAAAATTGGAAAATTTGTTATTTCAACAATAGTAATGTAATGTATATATATGTGAATATAGATTTTAAGTAGAAGATTTTTTCAAATTTGAAATTGTGGTTGTTTAAATATATATATATATCAAATTGATTTTTTAAACTTGATTTTAAATTATATTTAAAAATTGATTTGAATTTTTATATGGATTTCAAAAGAGTTGATATATATCTTAATATATATTTTCTATTTAAAAAAATATGTAATATGATTTTGTATAAATATAGTTTGTTTATTTCTATTTTCTTTAGAAGGGTTTTCATTTTCATAAATTATAATAGGTATTTAGTTATTAGGAAATTAATTAATAAAGCTTTATTTATATTTATAATTTTTTTTGCATGTAGTGTTACAAATGGAAGTTAATAATACTATCTAAACACATGTATTACCAAGATAATTGAGAAGGATGATAAATGTCATCATTAATTTAATTTTTCTCTTATTTTTGATAAATCAAATTTCAGCCTTGTACATTGTTTTCTCATTCTTCAATTTCTTTCCTATCTTTTACTCAAAATTAAAAAGAAAACTCAAACAAATTTCTCTAAACAAATCTCAAAACCAAATCTTCAGCTTGAAATTCTCAAAACAATCTGAAATCATCCCTCAAAACCAGAATGTAAATCAAAAATCTATAGCTCATTTGAAAAATTTAAACATCCTCCTCAATCTATAATGCAATATCAAAATCAAATGCCTGCATTCTTGAACCTGGAATCAAGAGCAAGTTAATCAAGTCTCAGTAACAAGCATTCAAGTTTTTAAATCAAACATTTCCAGCAACTTAGAGTTTTAAGGATTCAGAAGTTTTTCAAAATCAAAAGCTATTTCAAAATTTTAAAAGGGCTCCGTTCTTCATTCTTGGCAGGTGAGTAAACAAATCTTAAAAACAATTGTAAAATCTGGATTTCACTGTGATGTCTGAATGTAAATTATGTTGCTTGCCTGAAATTTTGGATTAAAATGAATGCATGTTTATGCATGAATATTGAATGCCTGTGTGAATGCCTATGAGTATACAAATATAAGCTCTGTGTTTCATCAGAGTTTGATTTCCCTTTAAAATCCAATATCTCATCTTTGAATTCAAATTAGATTATGATTTGTAAATGGAAAATGTTTGAAATCATGTAACATCATTCCTAAAAATAACTACAGAAATTTAAAGGGAATATTTGGCTCGAAATTTTGTAATTTACAGTGAAATTGTAAATTTGGTCAAAATTTAATAAATTCAATTTTAAGATTGGATTGTACAGTTGAATACGTGATGGAAAATCATGAATTATAGTGTGAATATCTTGATTTTTAGTTGGATAATTGGTTGGGTTTCTTGAGTTGAACGGATCGACTATTTTAGTTGATCAGCGACGAAATGAGCAACATGATTGGGCTTGAAGGTCGAAGGGAAGACGAGGATCATCGAAAAAATGCTATGGCGATTTATTGTTGATCGTGGTGGCCAGGAATCGAAAGGATAGGGTTTTACCACCTGTTTTGGACGTCGATGTTCAAAGGGGATTCGCGATGTCTAGACGCGACCAGAGTTGATCGCGCGGTGTTCTGGAGGTGCTGGAAGTCGTGGCGGAGCTACGGTGAAGAGGGCGAAGCTTCTCGAAGCAAGGATCATCAGAGGTGATTGATTTCCGATGATGGTTGTATTCGGCTGTGTGGTTCTTCGTCGAATTCGATTCTCGTTCGAATCGAGGGAGATTGGGTGGTCGTACGTGAAGACGGGGTGGATGCCGACTGGTCGTGTGACGACCCGGGTTTCTACTACCAGAAAGACCGTTTCGTCTTGAAGAAAGAAAGGGGTGAGAAAATAGAAAAGATAGAGAAGAAAGAACAACAACATCAGAATCTCACAGCGGAATGGAACAAAATATAAATATCACATATGTATTTACATAATATACCACATCAATCAGAGTTATACAGATAATACAACACATATTAGACAGTTATAAACACCTGTCTAGTTATTACAATACAATACAACTCAAACAATACGACTCAGAGATACCAACACAGCGGAACTATATATATATCTACAACGCTGAAGCCTCCTGCTCCATTGCTCCTCCAGAACTTGTCAAAGCTAACCTGAATCCCTTGGCTACTCGTAAAAATTTGAGTACCCGAGAGTTTAGGAAAAACAGAAATAAACTCCGGGTCAGACATGAGTCTGGTGTGAGTAACAGGTCAAACTTGCTTAATTTTGAAAAACCTTTGAAATAAAAAAGGTTATCACGTAAGACTCCCCACACATAAACATGGGTAAGTTTTTACCTTACGCTAACCAAAACATTTGATAGGAAATTCAGTGATATTATAATAGGTCTAGGGTTTTCAAGTAAATAGAAAATAACCGAAATTGTTACATCTATTAAATTCCATCTACTAGCCACAAAAGTGGGTAATACAATCAAAACCGTTGGCACTTATTGGAATGTGGATTTCATACAATAGCAGGGCTGCTGGGGTACCGCCCGTCACAGTACGTGGCCTAGATCAACGTACCGAGGATCACTCCCGACCCCCTACAACACAAGGCCGGAACCATTCCTTACTGAACAGTCCCGAATAAGATAACCCCGGCAGTTGTTGCAATCAACCGCCCACACAGCCGAAAAATAAAGGGACATCTAGACAGGGGAATATCTTGTCCTGCTTGGGCATGACCCACCTAACCTTGCTGCATCTCCCCTATTTTAGCCATTCCCGGTTGATGAGGCTTGAGGCTGCGATTACCTTTAGAGAATACATTTCTTAGAATGCTCATCGCCCACCTGACGATGTTCTGAAAGCATTCAATCCATACAAGTCTGTTCCGGGTTCAAACGAAACCGAAGGCATTATCTCGTTACACTCATTTTGGAATCACCCTCAGAGTTAACGACAATAAGCCTTGCACTCTAAATCTTCATCTTCACTTCAGATTCACGACCTATCGTAAATTTGGATCGATGTGGTTTTCGGATGTCCAAATATGGAAACCCGATCCGGGTCTCATCGAAATCCAAAACGTATCTCTAAGGCTAAGTTGTCTATTTAGTCTTAACAATTCAATTCAATATTATCAATACACACACAAATAGATAATTCACAATATCACAATAGCTAATCACATTATCATCATAAACAGATAATCAATATTATCATCTAACAGATACTTACTATTATCATACTTAAACCAAACACCCATATCACATAGATATTACTCATCTTGTATCTAAGATCACAATCATCAAAAGAAATATCAATATCATCCATAAGCAATGATTTATAATCATACCATTTATAATTAATTTAAAATGAATTAAATTAACTACTTCTATCTCTAATTAATCTAAAGTAAATTAAATTAATTCTTTATCTATAAATCTTGCTTATACAATCATTAATTAATCAAATTAGTTAATCATCCTCTAAATATTTATCTTGATTAAACACTCTTGATTAATCATTTTCTAATTCCAGTAAGTAATCAGTCTTTATTTAATTCCACAATTAATTATCCTGAATCATTTATAGTAATTAACATTTAATTACTTCATTTATTAATTACTAAAATTAGTTACATTTATCCTTAATTAATCACTTTATTATTAATTATTTCTTAATCAATCCATTATAAATTACATCATTAATCACATTAATTAATGATTTCTAATTATATCTAAATTAATTTCTTTATTTAAATTAATTACATTAAGTGATTAATCTTTAAATTAAACACCATTATTAATCACCCTTTAATTAATAACAGTCCAGTAATTAACTTCCTAAATTACTTACATTAATAAATTAATTATTCCATAATTAATTATCTCCATTAATCAATCCTTTGATTAATTACAAAAGTAATTATCCAAATTACTTTATTAACACATCATCTTTTACTAATTACATTTAGTAATTAACATTAATTACTTCCTTAAGTCATTATGCTCTATTGAATACACTAAGTAATTACACTTATCAATTTATCAAATGATTTTCTTAAATTAATTAAACTGAATTAATTAACTTAAATTAATCATATCATCAAATTTAATTACAAAAAGTAATTAATCTCTTAATTACTTTTATCAAGTAATTACACTTAACAATTTACAATAGATTATCTCATTAATCTAATTAATTATTAAAATTAATTTAATAAGTAATAATCCTTAGTTAATTATCTTCATTAACTAATAACATTTCTTAAATTACTTTCTTAATTAATCTCTAGTATAAATTAATCTAAATTATTAATTTATAAAATAAGTCATTTCTTAATTAACTTATTCATTTAATCATTTAAATATATTAATTATTCCTAAGATAATTTATTTCTATATTAACGACTTCATTAATATTAAAGTGTATTAGAACACTACATTTTAAATTTAAATTCCATTTTGAATTTAAGATTCAAAATGATTATTTATTTAACATTAACCAAATTTAAATTCAATTTATAATCTTGTAAATAACATTAATTACTTACATATGAACTTATATAAGAAAGGCCTTTAAATTCAACTACTTGAATCTTTATTTAAATTTCAATTTCCAACATACATTAATATTTTAACTTGCAATTTCAAGTTAAAACAATTTATTTACTTTCCGTTCAAAAAAATTTATAAAGACCAATTCAAATATTTATTTGAAAACAAATTACTTTTAAAAACAAACTATTTGATTTAAACTTGTTTTATATATTTAGATTTTAAAACTGATTTATTTCCTAGATCTGAATTCAGAAAAACTTGAATTTATTAGTTTAACTTTAAATTTAAAACTTGGGTTTAACTTTCTCTTTTAAAAATTTGGTTTTTAATTCTTGATTTAAAATCCAAATTCATTTTTAAAACTTAGATTCAAAAGTTCATTTGAATCTATACTTGAACTTTTAATTTAAAAAAAAAGTTTAAATTTTGTTTTAGATTTTAAATTAAATTTCAAAATCTGAAATTGTCAGGTTTTTAAACCTGAAAGAAAACCCACCTTTCATTGTTTTAAAACTTTATTTTTATTTTAGATTTGAATTCAAGAAAAAATTTGAGTTCATACTAGAACTGGATTTAAACTTGTTTAAATCCATTATTTATTTTTAGGTTTCATTTGAATTTGTTTAGAAACAAATTCTGCTGCCAGGTTTTACAAAAAAACCTGGAAACAAACACTGACTCGAGAGAACCCAGACTTGCTTCAAGTCTCCCCTCCCTCTGCTTCGAGTTAAACACTCGAATAACTCGAGTCTTCCCCGAGTTAAAACCCTGCACACAACCAAAGAAACTCAGCACTTCAATGGCACGGTGCACGTGCACCGTGGCTCTGGCCACCTCCGGCCACCCACTAGAGTTGCTACCTATCAGCGACTATCTCCAGATGATCTAACGACCACCAGAATCCATCACCACGTCTCGAATCAAATTCGAGTTCTCCACTTCAAACCTGGAACACGAACCCCTCCTCAAACCCAAACCTGGAAACTTCACCGCGCTTTAAACTCCGTCCACCAGAAAACCACCACCACCGGCCACGACTTCGCCTACCATCCCTCTATGCATTCCCAAACCCCCGTTGAACTCGACGCTTCGAGGCGTTCAAATCGACCCAAAAACTCCATTCAACCAAAACTAGGTTTACCCATTGAAATCGAAAGCCACCATCGCCACAGTGATCGAGAGTGCCTCCGACCATTTGTCATGGCCTCTCCGATCACCCATCTACCTCCCGAGCGAATCCCAACCACCCCAATCAAGTGTATTGCCCGAGGCCACCCAAACTCCCCGCATTTACCAGCCCAGCAAAGCATGTTCCAAGCTCAATTAAAAAAAATGTGATTATAGTTTTAAAAATCCTTATTAAAGGCAAGAATTCAAGTTATAAACTTGAATTGATATTTTTAAAATGTTTGAAATTTCACCTATACCAAGCATTTCCTGTTCTTTAGGTTTCTACAGAGCAGTTCTACTTTGCAAATTCAAATACAAATTTTAAAATTTTCTTTATGATCATACAACCTATCTTGTTTAGATACTTAGTCCTATCAATCAACAGATTTAGCAGAGATGATTTTTTTTTGTTTCAAATCTGAGTTTCAAAATTTATATACAGAGAATGTTCCAGGCTATTAAATAGACAGGCATCATCTCACCCAAAAATACAGTACAATGCATATACTTCATACAACAAATTTCAGATATTAGTTATGCAACTAGATTAAAACTTAAGTTATTAAAATATGAAGTTACTCACCAGTGCTTTTGAAAATGAATAGATCACCTTGGTATTGAAACAGCTTTGAAACTGAAATCTCCTCTATTAAGTCCTCTAGTTTGCATTGATGTATTGTTGTTTAAATCCGAGTTGTTTTCATTGAACTTTGTTTAAGTTTAAGTTGAATCTTACTTCAGATTTTGCTCACTGAAACTTGGAGAACAGAGCCTTCTATTTTGAAAAAGCTATGAACTTTAAAAACTGCGAACTGTTTTGCTTTGATCTTCCTAATCTTCTTGCTTATCTTCAGTTGTAAATATTACTTGAGTTTGTATAAATGGAAATGTTTGCCATTATTTCTTTGTTTCAGGTTTGATATGTTTAGTGAACGAATAGAAATAAGAAGATGTATATAAAGAAGTTTACAGGGTAGGTGATATCTGGGTTTAGGCTTTTCTTTTGATCAGACTTATTTGTTTGTATCAGGTAAGATTTTTTTAATTAGGAGGCTGAAATACAACTCGAGTTGACTATGTTTTGCTGCTAAGGTGAAAGCATTTATTGCCAATGTACTTTATGTTTTCTACTAATACTATCTTATGTTCAGATATTTTTACATTTACTTTTCTTTGTTTCTTTGTTCTTGCATAACCACTTTTACAGGCTATCTTCAGTTTTTTACTTACCTGGCAACATTTCTAAACTTTGCTTGGCTAGATTTAGTACACACTGAAATGATACTAGAGATATTCGAATGACTTAGTTTATATGCTGAGATGATGGTATTAAATGCGTAAGTACTTTATGTTTACAACTTATCCTTTCTGTATATGTAGATGTTTCCTTTTGCTTGTCTGGTTTTTTTTTTTACTTTGTTTATACTTTTACTTCTTGCCTGCATCTTTATTTTTATCTGTTTATTTCTTAACTTTGCCATTTAAAACCTACAGGCTACACATATACAAACTTGGTTTGTATTTATCACATGTACATATATAAAGAAGTTTATAGGGTATGCTTTTTATCCATAGCTATTTTATTTTGCTTTGTTTATTCTTATGTTTAAATATTTTATAAGATTTATTTTAACTTAACATACTTGAAAGATTTTATTTTATATTTCAAACAATAGCTTCCCAAAATATGTGTATATATATATATATATACATACATAAGTTTAAAATAACAATTCCTATTTATTTAAAATCCATTGTAAAGATATTAAATTATTATTATTGTTTAAAAATAACTCATTATTAAATTAAAATAATTTATAAAAGAAATTATCACTTAATTACTTATTTTCATCAAGCTATATTTAGAAAGAAAATAAAACAAACTTTTATTTAAATTTAGACTTAGGCTAGAATACTTTTAAACAAATAACTTTGATCTTGAGTAAATAAAACATATTTTTATCAAGCTATACTAAAAGAAAATAAAACAATCTTTTTGTTAATAAATTTTAAACTTAAACTTAATCTGGAATAAGTTCTAACTATTAAACATTTATCTTAAGTATTTAAAACCATATAGTTATTATTTAATAATTTAATACTAAATTAAATCAAATTTACAAGTTATCAGAAATATTAAAATTAGAAAACATGTCTTTATTTATCAAATTTAAAACAGAGCTTATCTATTTATAATATATACAAATATATACATATATACTTTATAAATAGAAACAATTTAAATTAGCTTTTAAAAGATAAATTATCAGAAGATTATTAAATCAATTCAAATCTTATTAACAATTATTATCAAATTAATTTAATTTTTAACACAGATTATTAAATTTATATTGCCGAAAATTCCGGGATATCACAGGTCGGAGGCCTGGACATGGTTCGTCGGCGATCGTGGTCGGTGTGCACATGGATGTGCACGGTTGCGTGCATCTGGAATTGATTTTGGTAGAAGGAGAAGGTTGCTTGGGTTTTACTTCAGGATTGTTCGAGTTATTCTCGAAGCACGATGTACGTGGGCATGTTCCGTGTTTGCATCGGGGAAGTCAAGGGGTTTGCTCGGGTCTTTAACAACGTTCAGACCTTAAGTTGGAACTGAAAGTTAAAAAAAAGTTTTGAAACAAAGAAAATTGATTTTGTAAATAATTCAAGTTTTAAAAACAAAGGTAAAACAAGTTTTATTTAGTAAACTAAATTGTTTTCAAGGATAATTATTTTAACAAGTTTTATATGTTTAATATATAAGTTTTAAAAGATAGAAAATTAGATTTTCAAAATGATTTTTGTGTTAAAATTTATCTAATAACTTTGGAAAGTTTTAAACATTTTGAAAGTTAAAGTAGATGTTTATATTGTTTTAATTATAATTGATTTTCTGAAATGTTTTATTTTTAAATAAATTTTAATGATAAGAATTTAATAAATCATTTATAATAAAGAGTTTATCTTTAAGTGATTAAGAGTTTTGATTAATTTAAGATAAATAATTTTTCTTAATTAAGAATCTTTTAAGTATCAGTAATTAAGAAATTATTTAATTGATTTTAAATGATGAGTTAATAATTAACTAAGTAATTAATTAGTGATTAATTAAAGATAATCACTTATGAATTAAGTAAGAGTAATTACTTAATGAAGTAATGTAAGGGATTAATTACTTGGTGTAATTAATTACGTTAATGTGATTATTTTTAACTAGCTAATTAAGTTTAATTAATTAAAGAGGATTACTTGATGATGAGATTAAGTATAATTACTTAATGTAATTAATGGAGTGTAATTACTTAGTGAAGTAATTGATGAATAATTAGTGGATGTAATTAATTAAGGGAAATTACTTGATGGATATTAATTAAAAGATAATTACTTGAGGGAAGTAATTAATGGTGATTACTTAGTGTAATTAAAGGATTAATTAATGAAATCAATTAAGGGGTTGATTTAATTAATATAAGTAATTAAAGGAAGTTAATTACTAAGGTGATGAATCAAGGTTGATTAATGAATGTAATTAAGTTAAAGATTAATTATTAAACGTAATTAGAAGAATAATTAATCAATGAAGGTAATTAAAGGTTAATTACTGTGAATGGTTAAGAATAAATAATTTGTGTAATTAATTAAGGGTTAATTACTTAATGTAATTAAAGGATAATTAAATATTGGGTGATTAATTAGGATGATGATTAATTATTGTTAAATAAGAAAGATTAAAAGTGACTAAGGAAATTGATTTGATTTAATTAGGAATGGGTGACTAATTAATCTTGCTTATAAATGATTGGTTGATATTTCTGTTATGAAATGTTTGAGATATGGTATGTTTGTCTTGAATAGTGATTATGTGTTTATCTGTCGATGATGAATTGTTATGAAAAAGAGTGACATCTTGTGATTAAAGGTTGAATTGTGTCTCACTTGAATAACTTGGGTTAAGATGACATTGGATCCAAAGAGACCGGATTCAGGTATTAGTTTATACCCGAAACCACTTCGATTCTTTATAGATTGATGTGTGAAATCAATAGGCTAGTATGGAATGATTTAAGTGAACTGGACCATTTAATCTAAGTTTTGGTACTTAGAAATTTATGTATGTAATAAGTGATGCCTATAACAAACTGTGAATTTGTAAATTTATACGAGTTTTCCCAGGTTTTATGTAAGCATTATGTTGTTGTATTTCATGTTAGTTGGGTTTACTCACGCTGGTTTCCAGCCTGACCCGGGTGTTACTTTGATGTAATGCTCGGGTCAGACCGAGTATTACAGATTTTTGGGTAAGGATGTTCTAGAGCTCAGGAGACGAGCTGGATGACAGGAACGTATGGAGTGTATTCCACTGTGATATATTGTTATTTATCTGGGACAAGTTATTTTAACTGTCCAGCGATTGTGTATATGTGCTACTCTGATGTATTAAAAAGTAATTGACAGATATAGTATTCTTTTGTAAACTGTTATTATTTGATATTATATTTTATCCGCTGCGAATGTGAGAATCTGTGTTTTTTTCTATTTCTTCTTCTATCTTTTTTTCTTCTTTTTCCCTAAGAATCTGGAATTTTTGAGATCGAAAATTCCGGTTGTTACAAGACCATAGTGCAGATAGGGAATGTTATGTCGTTGAGCTGAGTAAGGCCAAGTGATAGGTGAAAAACAAGAATATAGAGAGACTTTATACGTTAAGAACTCAGAATAAAGAAATTCAAGCCCAAGCCCAGCCTTGGGAACCATAGATAGTTTGATAAGTCTATGGATCCTAGGAAGAATTCAAGTAAAATGCGAGCAGCACCAGCTGAGCTAACAGTTAACGTTTCGATCAATATGGATGATCCCATTCGGGTTCTTAAAGTAGAACCTCAACCCAGCGTAGGATTGAGGAAGGAGTTGATCGATTTTCCACGATCAAACTTGGATGTGTTTTTGCTTGGACGCATTCAGATTTGTGTGTGATATCATTGGAGATAGAAGGACACACACTAAATGTAGACTCAAAGTTTCCACTAGTGAATCAGAAGAGACAAAGTATGGGTCTGGAGTGATCCGCTGCACCGAAGGAGGAAGTAAATAGGCTAAAAGTGGATAGTTTTATCCACAATGCTTTATACCCGAAATGGGTATCGAGCAGCGTGTAGGTCAAAAAATCAAATGGAAAATGGTGGACATGTATTAATTATTCTAAATTGAATAAAGCATTCCCGAAGGATAACTTTCCTTTTCCTAAAACAGATCACCTTGTAGACTGGAACCGTAGGACATGAGTTGCTCTCTTTTATGGACGCTTGTTCTGGTTATAACCAAATACCGATACACATGCCAGATCAGAAGCACATAAGCTTCATAATGGTTTGGGATTGTCTTGTTACTAAGTAATGTCGTTCGATTTGAAGAACTTAGGAGCTATATACCATAGTTAAGTGAATTTTATGTTCAAGAAGCAAATTGGACGAATGATGGACGTATATATGGATGATATGCTCGTGAAGTCAAGGCTATCGAGGAATCACATGGATGATCTTTCGAAGATGTTTAAGGTATTAGAAAAGTATGAAATGAAGTTGAATCAATTGAAAAGATCTTTTGAAGTTGGATCGGAGAAATTTCTAAGGTTTATCATGAATTTATTGTGCATTAGGGCTAATTTGTCACAGATTGATGCCTTGTGAAATGTGAGCATTCCAACCACGAAGAAGGAGTCGCAAATCTTAAACAAAAAGGTTGCAGCATTGAGTCATTTCTTCTTAAAGGCAATGGATAAATACATACCATTCTTCGATGCCTTCAAAAAGTAAAGAAGAACTTCGAATGGATGGTAGAATGTCAAAATGCCTTCGAGGAGTAACTAAGGCATATGGAGACGCCACCGATTCTATTTAAACCGTCCGACAAAGAGGACTATTTTGCTTATTTGGCAACGCCTGCTCATGCACTAAGTGCAGCATTTGTACGTGAGGAGGAGAGGATACAAAGGTAGATTTATTATACCAGCAAGCGGTTTACTAGAGCTGAAAGGAATTACCCAAAGTTGGAAAAACTTGCATATTGTTTGCTGATTGGGTCAAGGAAGTTGCGATCAACCAAATTTTCAAGCTTATCCAATCAAGTGCAAATGGATGAATCTTTAAAGAAGGTGTTGTACTGACCCGAGACTTTGGGAAGGTTGCTGAAATGGAGCATTGAACTAAGTCGGTATAATATTACTTACCATACGAAGAGAGCGATAAACGCCAGGCGTCGGCGAACTTCATCGCTGAGTTTACCACATGAGACGATGAAGATGAAGATGAAGATGATGGATACACTTTCCAATTGGAAATTGTTTGTGGATGGAGCTTCGAACGAACGTAGTTCAGGTGTAGGATTATGCTTGTTAGAATTGAGTCAACCCGTAGTGGAAAAAATGGGTGAATTTTAAAATTTTGTACCATTTTGGATCTTTATTGGACCTATAAAATCTAAAGAATTTAGAACATTTCTAAAAAAAATTATAATTTTTTTTAATTTGTAATATTGTTTTATATTAGTGGAAATTAGGGACACATCCCTCTTTTATAAACTTATTTGTATTACATCCTTCCTTTTTAGAAACTATTTTCTACATCCCTCTTTTCTGAATTTCTTTTCTTTTTTACCCCTCACGTTTTCAAATTTAAAACGAGCAATCCGAGGTGTATTACGATGGTTATGAGTTATGGACATATACCCAAAGAGCACATGTTATGGTTAGTAAAATTACCCAAATACCCCCGTGAATTTCACATTTTTTAGAAAAATAGTGGTGTAATTATAAAAGAAAACCGAGAGGGACTTAATGATAATTTTTTATAATCATAAGGATGTTTGTCAAAATTTCCCTTTATATTTTGTAATCAATATTATATTATATATATAAATGTATCACACGTACACAAATATATATAGACACACACATACACATTTATCTGTGTGTGCGCGTATATGTAACATAACAATCTGTGTAAGGTTTGACATGCTTGTGTATAAGTGCTGGGATTCACATCGCAACGAATATTTTAGCCCCATAAGTATACAGATGTGTCATCCAAATGTATGTTTATATACTTTAATTTATGTATACAAAGTATTGCAAATATACCATATATATTGAAATTATATACATATAGAATTTGTAATATGTATACACAATTATGTATATGCATATTTAAAATTACTAAAAATTATATTAATTTTTTTATTTATTTTGTTAAAAATTCGAAATCAAAACCAAAAAAATTACGAATATAATAATATATAAATATGTTACAAATAATTCAATAATTAATATATATAATACCTAAATAAAATACATATAAAATATATAAAATAAATACCTATAATGATGCTCATGGTAAAAGGTTGTTTATTATTTAAATATTTTAAAATAAATTTCCATATGAAAATTAAGTAAAAATTAAATAAAAATAATTTCAAAAGATAATTGTAAACTTTAATTTTTCGAAAAAATTTGAATGATATTTTAATGTTTAAATATTTTATATATAAATTTTAAATAATTTTTTTTATTTTTGCAAGTATTTAAATATTTAAAATATAAATAAACATTTTTGGTCGTAAAAATGATAGGTGCAAATTTAATTTTATAGAATGAAAAACATATTTTATATTATATATACACATATACAATTCGATATTTATTAATTTATGGAATTAATTACCTTGAATAATATTTAAATAATATACATATGATTATTTTATTTATTCTGAAAGTCTTATATGTATGTTATTATGTTAATAAAATTTTAGAACTATATTTTGTATAGTATGATATTTAATATTTAAATTATGAATCTAGTATAATTTAAATAATGTATGTTCAATTAATTTAAATAATAAATCAATTTTTTTATTTTTGAGTCATGAATATAAAAGGTACATGTCATAATATTCTTATTATATATAAGCATATAAACAAAACAACCATTTTGAATGTGACGATATATTGATATACTAGATTCGCCACCTAACTAACAAAATAATATATGATATATAAATTATCTACACATTAATATATAACTGTAGATCAGAAAATTACCTTATTTTGAAAGCCTATTGGTACACATTAAAATGAAGATACAGACTCCTTGAAAAGGACTCCAAGTCGAAAAGATGCTAGCCCCTGAAATAATAACCTCGACTATCTAACGACAATTGTTTTAATTTGAATTATACTTGGAAATGGAAGAGGGGATGATCATGTACTTCGGCTAGAAGAGAGGTAGATGGAATCCAAAAATTCATAAAAGAATGAGGGTTATGATGTATTTACAAAGGAGATACTAGAGAGATAAATTAGGATCAAGATCCACATTTCTCCCATATCCATTGTTTTCTTCCAATCCAATCAGAACCCTAGCCTATTGGCCATCACATGCCCGCCCCTTCCTAGTGCATTCATGGCCGAAAATTTTGTTTACCCATATGGGCTTCAAATCCAATTCTAGCCCGTACAATATTCATCACATTTAAATACAATTTAAATGTGCATCGATAACGTATATCGATTAATATATTTATAAGTATTATAAACATATTTATTAATATTTTTTGTCAAATCAAAGTAAAATTTTATAAATAATATTTCATAAATATTAATTTATTCAATTAATTTTTTGCAATTACAAATTAATTAAATTATTTGGTCAAATAAGTATTAGACATTTTGGTTGTGTGCTTCTTTGAATGTAAATTTGGTTAGCGATTAATATCAAACTTTTTGAATATTAACATTTACATGTCACTTAGCAGGTGTTGTGACATTTTGGCTAAATTATTCGCCTACTTAATTACATTAAAATCTAATTTAACTTTGTTAAGCGTTACTCGATTGTGGATATTATTTACACTAATTCTCTTCATCAAAACTATATCGCTTATTTGGTAATGGTTAGAAATCCAATATCGTCCATATCTAACTCTATAGTCCAAAAAAAGTCTTTGGATCAATAGTAACAATTATTATTAACTGAACTGCTCTGGTAAGAGATTTTGACTTTGAGTTGACTTAAGTTTACCGTGACACTAACCTCACATAACTGAGAGGAAAAATCCACTCTTGAATAATGTTTCACTTCCAACGCTTCAACTTGACCCAACTATAGTCATTTGATGGACGTTGTGTCAGGATTTAAATATAATCAAAGAAGAGGAGCCACATTGAAGATCAATTGTGACGGCCCGGATTTTGGCAATATTATTTTAATAATCATTTAATCTAATTAAATAAAATACAAACTTATCTTTTTAAAAATGAATAAAACTTTTGGACATTTACCATTTATATATATATACATATATATATTGTGAAGAAAATTATGATTTGAAAATTCAAAATAAAATCTTTCAAAAATATTTAGAGTAAAATCTATCGTATTCACATTGAATTAAATTAAAACCTCTACTTTATTAACATTTAATCTAAATATATATATGGATGTAATCTAAATAATAATGCTTGAAATAAAATCAATCTTATCAATATTAAATATAAGTATAAGAATATATGAATATAAGTTTAGTAGTTTAAGCTTAAAATAGAAATAAAAACAAAAACAAGGATCTATGTTAGAAATAAATATATAAGGTAAAATTTTATGGTTCTATGAAAACATAAAAAATACATATGGTAATTATAGTAATATACTATGGAAATTTATATGTGTAAGCAATGCAAGAAAACAAAATATCTACATACAAAATATCTATGTACATATAAAAAAATAAGGATGTAAACTTGTAAGGGACATGCATTTAATATTATCATCTCAAGCACCAAAATAAGGTCATTTCGAATGTGTAAAAATCATTTCAGTTGCAGGAAAGAAAATCTTGTTTGGTCAAAGAGAAATAAAAAAAATATAACCAAACAAAGAAGAGAAAAACACTATACCAGTAAACACCTACCCTGTACAAAAACTTTTCTCTATATATACAATACTTATTGTTCTAGTTCGTTCAAAGAAAACATAGAAAACCAGAAGAAAAAAAAAGTAAACAACATCAATTTTACAAACTCAAATTCAATTAAACAACAAAGCAAGAAGATTTAAAGGAAGATCAAGCCAGCAGTTTTTCAAACAATATTGGTTCTCTGTTCCAAAACTTTTTTCTACAGGTGAGTAAACATACCATTTTAAAATTTTAAATCTGTGTATTTGATTCATGAATAATTTGTGCTTTGCTGTATATTTTAAATAAGTAGTTCTGTATATGTATATGTTGTACTGTGTAGTTTGGAATGGTCTGTTCTTCTTGTTTCTGGTTACAGAGTAAAGTAGACTAGAAAAAAATAAAATGCCTCTTCATCAAACATTATTATGCTTAGGGTTTCAAACAAATAAGCTTGTTTAAACTTAACTTATGGTCTAAAAACTGTTTTAAGCATGATGGTGATGTTTTGCCTCTGTAAATTTCGTTTTACAGAGAAAAATTTAAATATATCATAAACTCGAGTGTCATGAATTGCTAATTCAATTTTATAACTTAAATCCACACTGTAAAATAAGATTTTTAAAATGAAAAAGGAAATTTTTAGTTAAGTATGTTAAGAGCAGTTCTTAGTTGAACAAGAAATGCTTTTTAACCAATTTCTGGTGATCGAATAAATATTGGATGTTGAATTTTCGATCGAAGCTAGATTGGTAATTAATGATATTAGGAAAATTGTTAAATAATTTTTCTATTGCAAACGATGATTGAATGAGGCGAAACTAGGATTTAACTTTCGAGTTTGTCGTGGCCTGAAAACAAGTTGATTTCGTCTCCTCTAAATGATCGAGCTACTCGAAACTCTGGGGAAGTGTAGTATAGGGGATTGGCGAGGTGAGGCCGAAGTCATAGTGCCTCAGGTGGATGGCATGGATGGGGCGAAGCGATTTTCTAGGTGGGTCAAGTTTCAGGATTTCGAACGAAAGACCAAATCTTGATCTGGAAATTTTGGCATCGAGTTGATCTTTGTTTTCGATTGTAGTGATCGTACGCGACTCGTCAGAGGTAGCATAGTTCGCCAAAACGCCGACGAGGCGCCGTGCACGTGCACGGCCTTGAGATGGTGTCAGGAAGTTTTGAGCGGTGAACGACTCGAGTGGATGCTCGAGGAAATGAAAGGTTACTTCGAGTTGGAACTGAGCGCGTAAGCATGTTTTCCGGTTATTAAAGTTTAAAACTTAAACTTAAGAAGAAAAAAGTATGTAAAGAATAGGAGAAAGACTCAGGGGAAACGGTGAAAACTCAGGTGGAAACTCGAGTAAACTAGGAATTTTCTTGGGTTGGCATTCAAAGTGCTTGGCGAAATAAGTTTAAGTTGTATCATCTTAAACAAAGTTTAAATATTAATGACTTAATTAATGTTTGACAATTTAAGTAAGGAATTTATTTTTAAGTTTTAATTATTGAAGTAAATACTTAAGAATGTTTTTAAAATTCAATTATTATTTTAATTAAGTAGTTAATTTAAGATAAGTGGTTAAATTTAATTAACATTAAAGCTTTTAAGTTTGTAACTAGTTTATTTAAGTTATTAGATTTTAAAATATAAGTTACATGATTTTTATTTACTTAGTTTATATTGTAAGTAAATTAAGAATGGTAATTGATTTATAATTGCGATTAACTAAGTGGATTAAGATTTATAAATTTGTTATTAAAAATTGATTAACAAATAATTAAGTGTTAATTAATTTGAAATTAAGTATTTTAATTAACTACTTAAAGTTAATTAATATATGATTAGTAGTTAACTAATTAAGCAATTTAATTAATAATTGATTAATTAAGTAATTAGTGATAAGTAAATGGGTAATTAAATTAATAATTAAGATTATTAATTAATAATTAAGGAGAAATGAATTAAGTAATTAAGGTTTAATAAATTGATTAAGAAGTGATTAATTAATCAAATGGTTTGAAATAGAATAATTAATTGATGATTAATTAAGCAGGATTAAGTGATTAATTCTCAAGTAATTAATTTAAATTGAATTAATTACAATAAGGATTAAAGATGTTTGTTTATGGATGATTGTATGAGTAGAATATCTAGATTTGCGATATCTATTTGGTGATATTCAGTAATACTCTGTGATATGCTTTGGCTATATCTGTGATGTTGAGTATAATTTATTTGTGGTAAATCATATATATATTCAAAGTGTTGAATTAAATTGTTTAAGCTATTAAACAACTTGACCTTTAAAATGGCGTTTGGATTTCGATGAGACCGAGATCGGGTGTCAGTTATGATTATCCAAAAACCACATCGATCCAAATTAAACGTTAGGTCGTGGCATCTCAAGTGAAGATTGAGATGGTGTTTCAGAGTGCAAGGGTTATCGTCGTTAACTCTGAGGGTGATTCCAAAATGAGTGTAATGAGATAATGCCTTCGGTTTCGTTCGAACCCAAAACGAACTTGTATGGATTGAATGCTTTCAATACATCGTCAGGTGGACGATGAGCATTCTAAGAGATATATTCTCTAAATGTAATCGTAGCCTCAAGCCTCATCAACCGGGAATGGCTAAAACAGGGGAGGTGCAGCAAGGTTAGGTGGCTAGCACTCAAGTAGGACGAGATATACCCCTGTCTAGATGTCCCTTTATTTCGGCTGTGTGGGCAGTTGTTGGCCACAACTGTGGGGTTATCTTGTTCGAAACTATTCAGTAAGGAATGGTTCCGGCCTTGTGTTTTAGGGGGTCGAGAGTGATCCTCAGTACAGTGATCTAGGCCCCGTACTGTAATGGGCGGTACCCCAGTAGCCCTACCATTGTATGGAATCCAATCTCCAATAAGCGCCATACGTTTTGATTGTGCCCAACTATGTTGGAATGTGAGATGTAAGCATTTCAGCTATTTCTGTATTTTATTTGAAAACCCTAGACATTATTATAATATCACCGGATTTCCTATAAAATGTTTTGGTTAGCGTTAGGTAAAAACTAACCCGTGTTTATGTGTAGGAAGTCTTACGTGTTACCTTTGTTTTCAAAAGATTTTCAGAGTAAAACAACTTTAACCCGTTTACTCACACCAGACCCATGTCTGAGCCGGAGTTTATTTCTGTTTTTCTTAAAATCTTGGGTACTCAAATTTTTATGAGTAGCCAAATGATAGGTTTTGGATTGTTGAAGTCTAGAAGAGCTTGGAGCAGGAGTCCAGACGTATCTATCTATCTAGTTCCGCTGTGTTAGTCGATGTATGTTGTATTTTGGGATGTATGTAATGCCATATATATATATATATATGACTATCTTGTTTGAATGATGTTGTGTAACTCTGATATATGTAAAATTATGTAATAGTTATGTGATGTATTATATTTTGTTCCGTTTCCGCTGTGAGATTCTGATGTTGTTATTCTTTCTTTCCGTCTTTTCTACTTCTATCTCTTTCTTTTCTTATTGATGATACGTCTTTCTGTGGTTTGAAAGACGGGTCGTCACAATTGGTATCAGATCATAAGTTGAGATAATACCTAGGCTCTGGAGTAGTATCCTTCTTGAGAGTGCGTATTTGTATTTTTATATAACTATATACCTATCTAAATTTGTTGGTTACCGGTCCAGGTTGCCAACTTGAGTTTTGGAAGGAGAGGCAGAGGTAGGGGTAGTACCTCGACCGATAATAGACGAAGTCAAACTGCTAGTGAGGCTGTGGATCCTGTACCGCCTTAGGTTAGTTTTGCTCTTTGTGCAAGGACTTCACCAATCTTGGAGGTAAACCATTTAAAGGGTCAGAGACGATAATTGAGGGTCAAGCTTGGGTATGCTAATGTGAGTACATCATTAAGAGTATGAAATTGTCTGATGAGCGGAAAAGGGAAATGACTTCATGACGATTACAAGAAGGCGCTGCAGCCTGGTGGGATGCAGCGATTGCAAATATCTCTGAGGACGACATTTCTTGGGAAAGATTTAAAGAGTTGTTTGAGGAGAAATTCATACCAACAGCAGGGAAAACTCGTCTGTATCGGTATTTTCTGAATTTGAAGCAGGGAAGCATGACTGTAGCGGAGTATGAGACTAAATTCAATGAACTTTCTTGCTATGGACCATGGCTTATTGATACTCCCCTTAAAAAGAACGAAATATTTGTGCAAGGCTTGAGGCCATAATTTCATGAAAATGTGACAACGCATTTGAAAGGATCTTTTATTGAGTTAATTAATATGGCTCTAAGATACGAGGATTTGATGAATAAGAGATCAGTGGCACCAATAGCAGCATCGGGAGGGAATTTTGCTAATCCAAATAAGAGGAAATTCAATCCCAATTGGAGGAAGCAGAACAAGAAGAAGACTGGAAGTAACAACGGACCTCGCAAATGCTATATATGTCAACAAGAAGGTCACTTGGCAAATAATTGTCCCAAGAAAAGATTTCAGCAACAGTAGCAGCAATCGCATTATAGTGGACCGGGTTCGGCTTTGGTTTAGAAATCCCTATGCTTCAATTGCCATCAACCGGTCATATGATCAAGGATTACCCGCTACTTCGTAAAGCTCAACAGAATAAGATATTTGCTTTAGAGGGTGCACCATCAACTTCATCTAAAGGCAAGAGAGTATTGGAAGGTAGATTACTTTTAGATGGCAAGTATATTAAAGTTTTGTTTGATTCAGGTGCTTCTTTGAGTTTTATTTCTCTAGAATCAGTAGAGAAGTTCTTTCTTACCTCTATTACCGCAGACTGTCCCATCTTTGAATCTAATCCTATAGGAGGAGTAACCAAATCAGATATAATCTGTAAGGATTTAAGGATTTCCTATCTGTCCCATAGTTTTTCTTGTGACCTTTATGTGTTGGATTTTAAGAGGTTTGACCTTATATTGGGAATGGATTGGCTTGATAAGTATAAGGCTGTCCTAAATTGTGATGAGAGAACAGTTTCGTTGAAAACCGATCTGGGCAGGATTGCTAGAGTGACGTGTGATAATTCTGGAATTCACTTGAGTAGTCTTTTACATGGAGTTGAGACTTCTCAAGAGAAGGTTGAAGATATCGATATGGTCCAAGATTTCCCAGATGTATTCGAGGAAGTCAAGTGTTTACCTCCGCATCGAGAGATAGAATTTAGCATTGAGGTTCCAGGAGCGGTACCAGTGATTCAACCTAGCAGGAGGGTGGAACCTAGGGAGTGGGAGGAGTTAGTTAAGCAGACTCAGGATCTTTTGGAGAAGGGATTGATCAGGCACAGTTTCTCTTGTTGGGGTTTTGCTGCGGTGTTTGTCACTAAGTCGGATGGCTCGCTAAGGTTCTGTGTAGACTATAGAGAATTGAACGAAGTGACCATTCGAAATAAATATCCTCTTCCTCGTATTGGTGATCTATTTGACCAGTTGCATGGAGCTTCTGTCTTTTCTCAACTGGATTTAGCTTCAGGTTTCCATCAGTTAAGGGTAGCCGAGGACAGTATTCCCTTGACTACATTTAGGGGACCAAATTGTTTCTATGAGTGGTTGGTTATGCCTTTCGGGTTAACCAACGTTCCGGTCTACTTTGTTGACCTGATGAACCGAGTCTTTCAAGATGTATTGAATAAGTTTGTTCTGGTATTCATCGATGATATCCTGGTCTATTCTAAGTCTGAAGAAGAGCACAAGCAGCATTTGGAAATTGTGTTAGAGACTCTGAGAAGGCATGTTCCGAAGGCGAAATTCTCTAAGTTCCATTTTTGAAAATTGAAAGTCAAATTATTTGGGGCACATTGTTTCTGGTGAAGGTGTCTCTGTAGATCCAGCGAAGGTTGAGACTATTCATGAGTGGAGGCAGTCGCAGACACCGACTGAAGTTCGTAGTTTTCTAGATTGGCTGGCTACTACAGGAAGTTTATCAAGGATTATTCTAAGATTTCTTCGCATCTGACTAAGCTAACAAGGAAAAGAGCTAAATTCAAATTGACACCCCGGTGTGAAGAAGCTTTCCAGGAGTTGAAGGCGAGGCTAACCAGTGCTCTTGTGCTAGCTATTCCGGATGGAAAGAGCAAGTTTGAGGTTTATGCAAATGCTTGTATAGTTGGACTGGGAGCAGTTTTGATGCAAAACGGTAGATTTATTGTGTATGCGAGTCGGCAATTAAAGCCACATGAAAAGAACTACGCTACGCATGATCTTGAATTGTTAGCCATTGTTTTTGCTTTAAAGATCTGGAGGCACTATCTCTTAGGAGAGAAGTTCAAGTTATTCACGGATCACAAACCGGTGAAGTATCTTTTCTCTCGAAGGGTTCTTAATCTGAGGCAGCAGCGATGGGTCGAGTTTCTGGCATCATATGATTTGGATATTCTGTATACCTCAGGGAAGGCGAATGTTGTAGCTGATGCTCTTAGCAGGAATGCAGTTTTGTCTTTTTTGAAAGTTGTTCCGTCTCTCCAGGAAAGAATCATAAGCAAGCAAATGGAGGATAGATCTTTTGAAGAACTGATTCTTAGAACAAAGGATGGTCGATATTCAAATTTCAAGGTGGACGATCAAGGTGCTTTGAGGATTAATAATCGTTTGTGTGTACCTAATGTAGATGGATTGAGGCAAGAAGTCTTATATGAGTGTCATCACTCCAGATTGAATATTCACCCAGGAATATCTAAGATGTATAAGGATATGAGAAGGGTTTTCTGGTGGCCGAGCATGAAGAGGGACGTAGCTGCTTTTGTCAATAGTTGTGTTATCTGCCAGCAAGTTAAAGGAGACCAACAGAAGTCAGCCGTATTATTACAGCCTTTAGAAATCCCGTTATGGAAGTGGGAGATGATTTCGATGGATTTCATCGGCGGTTTGCCTTGAACCAAGAAAGGAAATGATGGAATATGGATGATTGTGGATCGGTTAACTAAAAGCGTACATTTTATACCGGTTAAGGCAACTCGTACTACAGCTTCTCTAGCAGAGATTTTCTTGAGAGAGATAGTCAGATTACATGGTGTTCCAGTTAGCATAGTAAGTCATCGAGATCCTATCTTCACCAGCAAATTCTGGAAGGCTTTGCAATCAGCTATGGGAACAAGTTTGAGATTGAGTATAGCTTATCATCCTCAGACGGACGGACAGACGGAGAGGCTGAACCGAATTCCGGAGGATACGCTGCGAGCTTGTGTTTTGGATTTTGGTGGATCGTGGGAAGACCATCTTCATCTAGTGGAATTCTCCTATAATAACAGTTACCAAGCGAGTATTAAGATGGCTCCCTATGAAGCTTTATATGGAAGACCGTGTAGATCTCCATCCTGTTGGATAGAGTCGAGAGATCGTCTTGTGCTTGGACCAGATTTGATTTGTGAAGCTTCTGCGAAAGTTGAGCTTACCAAGAAGAGAATGAAAGCTGCTCAGGACCGTCAAAAGAAGTATGCAGACAAAAGGCGAAGACAATTGAAATTTGAGATTGGAGATTTAGTCTTTGTCAAAGTTTCCCTCGATTAAAGGAGTTATTAGATTCGGAAAGACGGGAAAACTTTCCCCGAGATATATTGGTCCATTCCGAGTGCTGGAAAGGATTGGTGCTGTGGCTTACAGAATTGAATTGCCAGAATGGATGTCTAGAATTCATAATGTATTTCATGTATCCCATCTAAGGAAATTTGTTCACAATCCATCATTGGTTGTAGAACTAGTAGTCTAGGAAGATTTGGAGGTCGAGCCCAACTTGACTGTGGTCAGGAACCCTGTTCAGATTGTTGATCAAGACGAGAGGAAACTCAGGAGCAAAGTAGTGAGGCTTGTTAAAGTGCAGTGGAGCGAGGATCCCAGAGATTGTACCTGGGAAACTCTGGATAGCTTTAAAAAAGCCTATCCGAATTTATGTCCGGATAGCTAGTGATGTCTATTAGGATAAACTATTTGGTTGATTGTTAATGTATGGATGATACGCATATTTGGATGGTTGATATAAAGCTTTTGAATTATCTTTTACTTTAAATTTCGAGGATGAAATTCTTTTAAGGGGGGAGGAATGTGACGACCCGGGATTCTGGCAATATTACTTTAATAAGCATTTAATCTAATTAAATAAAATACAAACTTATCATTTTAAAATGAATAAAACTTTTGGACATTTACCATTTAAATATATATATATATATGTATGTATGTATGTATGTATGTACGCATGTATTGTGAAGAAAATTATGATTTGAAAATTCAAATAAAATCTTTCAAAAATATTAGAGTAGAATCTATCTTATTCACATTGAACTAAATTAAAAACTTTACTTTATTAACATTTAATCTAAATATATATATGGATGTAATATAAAAATAATGCTTGAAATAAAATCAATCTTATCAATATTAAATATAAGTATAATAATATATAAATATAAATTTAGTAGTTTAAGCTTAAAATAGAAATAAAAATAAAAACAAGGATTTATGTTAGACATAAATATATAAGGTAAAATTTTATGGTCCAATGAAAACATAAATAAATACATATGGTAATTATAGTAATATACTATGCAAATTTATATGTGTAAGCAATGCAAGAAAAAAAATATCTACATACAAAATATCTATGTACATTAAAAAAAAAAATAAGGATGTAAACTTGTAAGGCGACATGCATTTAATATTATCATCTCAAGCACCAAAATAAGGTCATTTCGAATGTGTAAAAATCATTTCAGTGGCAGGAAAGAAAATCTTGTTTGGTCAAAGAGAAGTAAAAAAAAAAATCTGACAAAACAAAGAAGAGAAAAACACTGTACCAGTAAACACCTACCCTGTACAAAAACTTTTCTCTATATATACAATACTTATTGTTCTAGTTCGTTCAAAGAAAACATAGCAAACCAGAAGAAAAAAAGTAAGCACCATCAATTTTACAAACTCAAATTCAATTCAACAACAAAGCAAGAAGATTTAAAGGAAGATCAAGCCAGCAGTTTTCAAACAGTATTGGTTCTCTCTAAAACTTTTTTCTGCAGGTAAGTAAACATACCATTTTAAAAATTTAAATTTGTGTATTTGATTCATGAATAATTTTTGCTTTAGTGTATATTTTAAAAAAGTAGTTCTGTATATGTATATGTTGTACTGTGCAGTTTGGAATGGTCTGTTCTTCTTCTTTCTGGTTATAGAGTAAAGTAAACTAGAAAAAAAATTAAATACCTCTTCATCCAAACATTATTAAGCTTAGGGTTTCAAACAAAATAAGTTTGTTTAAACTTAAATTATGGTCTAAAAACTGTTTTAAGCATGATGGTGATGTTTTGCCTCTGTAAATTTAGTTTTACAAAGCAAAATTTAAATATATGATAAACTTGAGTGTCATGAATTGCTAATTCAATTTCATAACTTGAATCCACACTATAAAATAAGACTTTTAAAATGAAAATGGAAATTTTTAGTTAAGTATGTTAAGAGCAGTTCTTAGTTGAACAGAAAATGTTTTTAACCAATTTCTGGTGATCGAACAAATATTGGATGTTGAATTTTGATCGAAGCTAGCTTGGTGATTAATGATATCAGGAAAATTGTTAAATAATTTTTCTATTGCAAACGATGATTGAACGAGGCAAAATTAGGGTTTAACGTTCGAGTTTGTCTTGGTCTGAAAACAAGTTGATTTCATCTCCTCTGAACGATCGAGCTGCTCGAAACTCTAGGGAAGTGTAGTATAATGGATTGGCGAGGTAAGGCCGAAGTCGTAGCGCCTCAGGTGGACGGCGTGGATGGGGCGAAGCAATTTACTGGGTAGGTCTAGTTTCAAGATTTCGAACGAAAGGCCAAATCTTGATCTGGAAATTTTGGCATCGAGTTGATCTTTGTTTTCGATTGTAGTGATCGTACGCGACTTTCACCAGAGCGCAGGCGAGGCGCCGTGCACGTGCACGGCCTTGAGATGGTGTCAGGAAGTTTTGAGTGGTGAACGACTTGAGTGGATGCTCGAGGAAATGAAAGGTTTACTTCGAGTTGGAACTGAGCGCGTAAGCATGTTTTTCGGTTATTAAAGTTTAAAACTTAACTTAAGAAGAAAAAAAAGTATGTGAAGAAGAGGAGAAAGACTCGAGGGAAATGGTGGAAAACTTGGGTGGAAACTCGAGTAAACTGGGAATTTTCTCGGGTTGGCATTCAAAGTGCTTGGCGAAATAAGTTTAAGTTATATCATCCTAAACAAAGTTTAAATATTAATGACTTAATTAATGTTTGACAATTTAAGTAAGGAGTTTATTTTAAGTTTTAATTATTGAAGTAAATGCTTAAGAATGTTTTTAAAATTCAATTAATATTTTAATTAAGTAGTTAATTTAAGATAAGTGGTTAAATTTAATTAACATTAAAGCTTTTAAGTTAGTAATTAGTTTATTTAAGTTATTATGGTAGATTTTAAAATATAAGATACATGATTTTTATTTACTTAGTTTATATTGTAAGAAAATTAAGAATGGTAATTGGTGTATAATTACGATTAACTAAGTGGATTAAGATTTATAAATTTGTTATTAAAAATTGATTAACAAATAATTAAGTGTTAATTAATTTGAAATTAAGAATTTTAATTAACTACTTGAAGTTAATTAATATATGATTAGTAGTTAACTAATTAAGTAATTTAATTAAGAATTAATAATTGATTAATTAAGTAATTAGTGATAAATAAATGGGTAATTAAGTTTTATAAATTAATAATTAGGATTATTAATTTATAATTAAGGAGAAATGAATTAAGTAATTAAGGTTTAATAAATTGATTAAGAAGTGATTAATTAATTAAATGTTTTGAAATAGAATAATTAATTAATTGATGATTAATTAAGCAGGATAAAGTGATTAATTCTCAAGTAATTAATTTAAATTGAATTAATTACAATAATGAGTAAAGGTGTTTGTTTATGGATGATTGTATGAGTAGAATATTTGGATTTGTGATATCTATTTGGTTATATTCTGTGATGCTCTATGGTATGCTTTGGATATATCTGTGATGTTGAGTATAATTTATCTGTGATAAATGCTATGTGAATTCAATGTGTTGAATTAAATTGTTTAAACTATTAAACAACCTGACCTTTGAAATGGCATTTGGATTTCGATGAGACTGGGATCGGGTGTCAGTTATGATTATCCGAAAACCATATCGATCCAAATTAACATTAGGTCGTGGCATCTCAAGTGAAGATCGAGATGGTGTTTCAGAGTGCAAGGGTTATCATCGTTAACTCTGAGGGTGATTCCAAAATGAGTGTAACGAGATACTGCCTTCGGTTTCATTCGAACCCAGAACAAACTTGTATGGATTGAATGCTTTAAGAACATCGTCAGGTGAACGATGAGCATTCTAAGAGATATGTTCTCTAAAGGTAATTGTAGTCTCAAGCCTCATCAACCGGGAATGGCTAAAAAAGGGGAGGTGCAGCAAGGTTAGGTGGGTAGCACCCAAGCAGGACGAGATATACCCCTGTCTAGATGTCCCTTTATTTCGGTTGTGTGGGCAATTGTTGGCCACAACTGTGGGGTTATCTTGTTCGGAACTGTTCAGTAAGGAATGGTCTGGCATTGTGTTGTAGGGGGTCGGGAGTGATCCTCGGTATCGTGATCAAGGCCCCGTCCTGTAACGGGCGGTACCCAAGTGCCCTGCCATTGTATGGAATCCAATCTCCAATAAGCGCCGTATGTTTTGATTGTGCCCAACTATGTTGGAATGTGAGATGTAAGCATTTCAGCTATTTCTGTATTTTATTTGAAAACCCTAGACACTGTTATAATATCACCGGATTTCCTTTAAAATGTTTTGGTTAGCGTAAGATAAAAACTTACCCGTGTTTATGTGTGGGAAGTCTTACGTGATACCTTTGTTTTCAAAAGATTTTCAAAGTTAAACAACTTTAACCCGTTTACTCACACCAGACCCATGTCTGACCCAAAGTTTATTTCTATTTTTCTGAAACTCTTGTGTACTCAAATTTTTATGAGTAGCCAAGTGATAGATTTTGGATTGTTGAAGTCTGGAAGAGCTTGAAGCAGGAGTCCAGACGTATCTATCTATCTAGTTCTGTTGTGTTAGTTGATGTATGTTGTATTTCGGGATGCACGTAATGTCATATATATATATATAACTGTCTTGTTTGAATGATGTTGTGTAACTCTGATATATGTAAAACTATGTAATAGTTATGTGATGTATTATATTTTGTTCCGTTTCCAATGTGAGATTCTGATGTTGTTATTCTTTCTTTCTATCTTTTCTATTTCTATCTCTTTCTTTTGTTATTGATGATACGTCTTTTTGTGGTTTGAAAGACGGGTCGTCACATCAATAGTATTCTCAGGTCAAGAGAATTGTGTAAAATTATCACATCGATATTTTCTATTTGATCTTAGTTATATTAACCAGTAGAAAACTATGCGTGGGTTATTCTATAATTATCTACAACTATCAGTATGTAATCTCTTGGTACTCCTATTAATTGGATTGCTCAAAATTTAGAGTGCTTTATGTACTCTAGTCTCAATGGATGCATCGATATCTAGTCTCGATACATCTTGACTACAAACTTTTAAAATGGTATGTTTATTTTATTGTAATATATCACTCATAATTACAACGCATTGTAATCACTAGCACAAAAAATACCATTTATTGAATTTCTATTAAATATACTTTTAATTAAATTAATTAGTCAATATAACATATTATATTAATTATATAATAGAAAGAAAACATCTTTTATTTCAAACAAGATTGATTATCGAGTTAAATATATGAAAGTAATTACATAATTGCCCTTAGGGCACACCCCTAACTCTATCAATCTACTATTTGCACTTGGGGTCAATTATGGAATCTTTATCTCATCCCTTCAATTAGTTTGATAAGAACTGATTAAGTTAGACCTTTCATGAATGGTTGTGCTTTATTCATTTAATTAACTACTTCGTAAACCAACTCTCTCTGATGTTGATATACTACCTATATCATGTGAAACTATTCGGAGTACGTTTTTCGAATTCCAGTGAGCTCTTATAATTACATTATTATCATATAATAATGATGTAGTATTTTTAGTACTTGGAATCACCCGTAGCACGGTTACAAATTTATGCATTTATATTTATATACAGCTTTTATTGTGGTGCTATTCAAGGAGATATACTTAGCCTTTCTTGAATCACCCATAACCTTTGCTTTGGAAAATTTCAAACTTAAAGTTTTTATTTAAGTTTAATATTGATATATTATACCCAATATCAATAATGAAGTCTGAGTTCGTGCACTCCTTCATAAGGAGTTCGTTATTTCTAAAAAAAGTTCTTTAGTATTTCATAAATACTTGAGAATGCTCTAAACTACCATTTAGTGATCTTAATTTAGATTTGATATTTGCTTCGTGTATCAAATATGTAAGCAAATTATGATATTGTAGACAATATAACATATATGATCTTTCCTATTGTTAATACATAAGGAATCCATCTTATATGTTCCTTCTCCTTTGCACTCTAATAAAATTATTTACAATTCCAATATTGAGTATTAAAAAACCAAATATTAGTGATTTTAACATAACTACATCGTTAACAATCAGTAGTATATTGTTTACTTATAGTCTAGAAATATTTACGTACCCATTAGTGGTTCCTTCTTCTGGACAAATGCTTCATCTGCATTTTGACTGAATATCAAACTATTCAATGTTTTTATTAAAATACTTATTCAATTCCGATACTTATAAAATGATACTTTCTATGACAACCCAACATTTTTGACAATTCAAGTCGACAAAAAACCACACATGTCTAACTCAAACCATTTAAAAGGGCAGATTATCAATAGGGTTTAATAAAGAAAATAAGAGAAAAGAAGGAAAGTAATACATAGAATCTCATAGTGGAACAAAAAAATAATAATAAAATAAAACAGTTCATGAAGATGTTTACAATATACATTTGATTACACATTTTTTACAACGCCAATCAGAGCATAATAAACAAACATATCAAATAATGGAGCGAAAAGATAATAATAAATATGATCGCCAATCTCCATCTTCTTCTTCAAGGAATAACATCTTCAAACACTGACATACTCAGGCCGACCCGAGCATAATGAAAAACAATACATTCGAGTCAGAACTAAAAAATCCTATGTAAGTCAAACCAATATCACATAAAATATGAGTGTAATAGCTTCAGATATGTTTATAAGATTTTCCATCTCCTATCAAATATACAGCATGAGTGCAATAACTTAAGAGATGTTAATGAATTTTTCCATCTCCTAATCAAAATTCGAAATACCAATTTTAACCGCTTTAATTAAAATAAATCCAAATTTTAAATTAAAACTTAAACCTTTCAAATAATTCAGTTCCAATAAACTTAAATCAGATCTCCTCTTCACCTTCAAGATTTCAAGTTAAATCCTTTAAACGATTTCATTGAAACAGTTTTATTTTCAACTTTTCTAAGCTCGAACTAGAAAATAATTAAATTCATATAAATCCAAATTATTATTTCCTTTAAAAAAATATCATTCAAACTAAACCAAATTCAAGATTTTTAAAGCCATTTAATTTAACCAATCTGGTGTCCGTATGTAATTTTCCACCCTATTGCCAAGTGATCAGTTAATTCAATTTTTATTACATGAATGGATATATGTATATATCATTTCAACCCATAATTAAATGACATAGGTATATATCATTCCAACCTATTTCTTAGTTCATTTCAAGTAATACAAACGACAATTTATATAATCAACAATATATAGGGTAATAACTAAGGATATGTCAAAATAAATAAACAACCAAGTATCCAACATCAACTAATAGGAATCCAATAACAATCAACATCCAAATAAATCAATATATCATAACAGTTACTAGTTAACAATTGTCGGGTGTTTAACTTGCAATTATATTCAATATTAATTTAGATGCCAATTTAATTCAATTTAAAATTCAAATCAATTCAAATGTCAAATTTAACTACTAAACAACAACCAATAAATTTTTCACTTCATGATTTCAATCTAACTGAAATATGAAAATTTAGTATTGCGTGAGTGGGTTAAATCGCTCACCTTCGATTTATAGCCTACTAAAAATCTAATAAAATCCCAACATCTCAACAGTCTTCAAATTTAACCAAACTAATTTCTCATTGTCAAGAATTTCAATATAAATCCAATGAAAGAATCTATGCATAAATCGAAGTTCATATGCAAAATTTATATGAATTAGAAGATTTGAATTTTAAAATTTATATTAATATAAAATAGAAGGGCAAAAATGGAATTACACTATCGTCTTCGACCCTATAGCATGCGAAACCCATATGCTTCCACCAACCGCATGCTTCTAATCCAAATCGCCACCACGTCCATCACATATCCTTCGATCAGATCATGCCACCATCCTCACCTTAGGCCGCTCCCAACCGTACCTATGCAACCACCACACCATTGCCAGAGACACTCGGCTGTCACTGTTCCAATTGCTCGATTTCTGGAGATATAAACACAAACAACACAATCGGCTCCGGTGGATGAAGACTGCTTCGCCTCCTCTACCAGATGCAACTCTCCGATCGTAGAATCGTTGCAAATCCACCATTGAATCCAAACCCTAGAATGGATGGCCGAGAATTCTTTGCCAATTTCTAATCAAGTCACGGCTCGATTGCAAAAACGAATTGCAGAAGTTGATTTCATTCGTCGAGAGTTTTGCGACGATATATTATATGATAGGATTGGAGCAGTTTGAATTTTTGGATTGAAATTGGAATTTAGGATTTTTAGATAAAGATCATTAAGAAGGAGCAGATTAGAACTGACATGTACATACAGAAAATAGAATAGAAGGCTGCTAGGATTTACATAACGACCCGGTGTTTTGAACCATTTGCATCCCTACATGTCAGACTTGAATTGCTCAAAACAACTAATTGTTAATTTTATATTTGGCAAAACTCAGCATGTACAGTAAATAAATCAATCACAGAGTCACAGACATAGAGAATATAACAATAAGCAGTGGGATAGATAAATAGTAGTTCATGAAGCTACCACAAAACATCAGAGTCTGAAGCAAAATACAACAAAATATCTTAAATACAATGTAGTCTCGAATACAACATATGACAAGTTTGAACAAAACAACTGGATAGCTGAAAGATGGATAGATATAGATCTTCAAACAAAGCTTCAATCTCCAAAGGTGAGGCTCAAATGCTATGACACTCGGTCTGACCCGAGCATAAATAAAAACAATTGAGTCAGGATTTACATTCTTATATAGTAAATTTAATTCAAGTGAAATGTCAACTGAAATACAAGTAACTTAAAAGATGTTTGAGATTTTCATCCTCTAAGGATCCATGGAACTATCTACTATGTAGTAATATACGCTATTACAATATGTCTATAGTAAAGTAAAAGTATTAAAATAGTGTTAAGACGTTGCTCATATCCCCCTTAACACATTTTATATATTCCCGTAGTCTATACAATGTCGTATGCTTCTCCGTAAACTCGAGGTTTACCTAGAGGACATCACATAGGTACGGTACAAAACAAACTCGTAGAAGGCGCAATAGGGCATGCAACAAGGCACTCGAGGCAATGATAGGATAGATGAATCATTTGTCCAGACTGGTGGTAACGCATAGCAGCTATAACCTTCCACCTCATGACACACTCCCAAATCAAAGGTGCACCCAATCAAATCACAAAAGAAATAGAATGGTATCGAAGAAATGTGTCTGATAGGAGGAATGACCTCATTTGGCCCGACATGGCTTTTGTTTTAGCCACATCAAGCTGACTCACGGGAGTCAGGGCTGCGCTAATACCCCATATAGAATCGCCACCAAACCATTCTACCTCGTTGTGAAATCCCCACCACATGCACAGTTGTTAAAGTGGTTTTCGGTATTAGCAGAGAGTATGACAATATCCGACCCCGGTCTCTTTAACATCCAAAAGCTTATTTCACACCGTGGCCATTTCGTTTCAAATAGTTCATACTTCGTATCAAAATATCTTATTCATTTCAAACCATATAAATTCGATATCGTTATACACTTTAAAATATTCATTTCCAGAATTATAACTCTTTCAAATTTCTAATACTTTCGGAAATCATAACACTTTGGAAACCATAACACTTTTGGCTTAAACGGTGTAGACGTTGAAAATAGTATATATATTAAAATAGTTATAAATTGAAATAGTTTGTATATTAGAATAATTTAGATAATAAAATAGTTTATAGAATAAAAATACTTTATATAATAAAAATAGTTTCCTCTAATTTCGCAAGTCAATTCAAATCATCTTAAATTCCAAAATTCAATTTAAATCAATTCCAGTTTAACCATTTAAATTTAAAGGTCAAAGATATAATTCAAATTCTCAATAAACCATTTCAATTTAAATCGATTTCAATTCCAAGTTTGAACTATCATTTCAATTCCAATAAGACTCAAGTTTAAATATTCAAACATCTACAATACAAATTTCATTTATATTTCAACATTTAACTTTAATTTTATTCAAATTAGAAAGTATTCACTTAATCATTTTAATAACAATTTATAAAAATCTCAATTTATAAATTTAAATCAAAATTAAATATCAAATCTCAATTTTATTTAAAATTGGGAATATTTATTTAATCACTTTTTATCAAATCAAGTTATAAATCATATTTTTCAATTCTCGTAACCAATAAGTTTCAAGTCTACTTTATTTAAGTATAATTCTTAAACAAATACAATTTCAAATTAATTTCAATTTCTTTCCAACCTTAATTTATTATAGTTATTACAAATCTATTTTTAATTTAAATAAATACCTAAATATATTATATACTAATTAAATTAAATTTTATTAAAATAAATCTTACTATTAAATTTACTTTATATTAAATCTATTTTATAAATTTTAAAGTAGTAAAATTATAAGAAAAGTCTTAAATTTTACATTTTAAAACTAACTTATAAATTAAAATTTCCAAAAACGTATAATTTAAAAATCTAAATTTATCAAAATAAAATATCTTTACATTATAAAATCCATATATTTCCTTCCAAAATTCAAAAATTATTTTTCAAAATAGACCAACGGTATTCGTATATAATTTTCTATCCTATAGTCAAGTGATACGAATATTTATCATTTTAATTCACAATTTAAACATTTATGGGTATATATCATTTCAACCCGCAATCCCAAAATTCACAATTAATCAAAATCGCTTGGGTTTATCATTTCAACCCATAACGATTTTCTCCCATTCTACAATATCGTTTGGGTATGTATCATTTTAGACCATAGGGATTTCTAAATTAACAGGTAACTTGCAGAGTGAGAACAGATATGATAAAATATAACATATCAACGATAGACATATATCATCGATAACAAATTAACTATAATATATACGATAGGATATGGTATATATCATAGGTGAACAATGGCAGATAACGGCATACCATATTTAAGAAATTAAATAATAACAATTTAAATCTAACAGCATATTTCAATTATCGTTTAAAGTGAAATCAAATTTACTAAATATAAGAACGGTAATCGTGAGTGATTGCTCACCTTTCGAGGCTAAAGAGATGACAAGAATGTGATGCACAAACACGAATATTGGTATGGACACGAGCAAAGCAAAAACATGCTACGACTAATTTTGGATAGCGGCGAGACAAAAGCAAGGCACAACGAACTGGATTGATGAAGATCAATTATGTAAGTGAACTTGAATATAAACTGTATATATATAAATCATAGTTTATATTTTGACACATGTCAGATTAAATCTATATATATTTCAAAAACCATTGTTTAAATTAATACAAATATTAGATAAAATTGTTGATTTACATTTAAAACCAAACTTATATATACTTATATCCATATATATAAAAACCAATATATATATGTACTTTAGAACCCAAAGTAAAATAGAAAGCTTTGGTAATTATTATATATAGATTGGCATTGTTATATATACATTTAAAATCATCCGACAAACAACACATATCGAAACTATTATATATATATATATATATATAGTCAATTATGTATAACTTATATGTAAACAACAACCAAACAATACTTATATATATAACAAATATATAAAATTATATTGTAACCGAAATAAGCGCAAATCATATTTATAAACAAATATATATAATCAGACCATGATCAAATATGCACAATGTACATATATAAGAAACAAAATAGATTTGAGATATGTAGACAATATGTATATGAAAATAGATATATATGCGTTGTAACGATCCGTAAATTCTCAATAATGTAATTTGTTGACTAATACGATTTTGGTAATTAAAATTGGGAGGAATAAAGACTTTGTAATTTAATAGTGAAACAAACATTAAAATGAAATGTAATAATGTAATTAAAACTAGTTATGAAATTTCAACTAATTGAAATAATGTAAATTGTTGCACTTAGTTATAGATTAGAATATAAGAAAACAAGTGTAAATGTTGAATCATTAATGAGATAATATATGATCAATATAAAATTAAGTAAATCAGCGTTAGTTAAGTAATTGTAACATTTGATTCATAAATAGTAATGAATTCATTAATGTGATTCAAAGTAATAGTAACGGTTGTAAGTTACTATTTAATTGGTCTATTAATTTAGTTGTAAATGGTAGATTTAGGTATAAAATTTGAATATAAGAAAATAAGGGTAATTGTAATGAGAACGAATGAATTAGTGTAAATTAAAGGGTAATGGCAACAGCTATTATAGTCTATAAATTAAATAGGAAATCTTTAATGTCGTTAATGAGAATTAATGCGATAATGGGAGGTGCGAATGTATAAATTAAATAGAAACATAAATTTATTTATAAAGTAATAAATTAGAAAAAAGGAATGGAACTAAGGTAAATTTATTAATTGGTTTCAAACCTTAATTAATGTGTACAATTGACAGAAGTACACATTTAAAAAATGTAACATTTATACAAATTTAAGATGTAAATAGGGGTGTGTTAATGTAATAGAATATAAAACTAATGTAACTAGTTTATAGAGAAATAGTGAGCATAGTATAAAAAGGGAAATTAAATCAAATCAAATTATGGGAATCAATTTTAATTAATTGGAATGTAATCTATAATAAATGAATTTAATGGTAAGTAAACGAATTTAATTACTATATAATTGAAAACAACTGTTAATACAAAGGAAAGATGGATATTTGAATATATATTAATGCAACGAAAGATAAACGAATATTAACAAGGTTTGTAGAGTAGTATAGACTTAATAAAAGGGATTAGAATTGAATCAAATCAGTTTATTTGAAATTAATTATAACTTATGGGAATTCAATTCATAACAAATAGATTTATGGTAAGAGAATGAAATTAATTACTTTGCTAATTGAAATTTGAATGAATTAGAAAGTTATTAATGTATTAGTACATGAACCAATGTTAATATGGATTTATTGGGAATTTAAATTTATATTTTTAAATTAGATGAAAATACAGTGGTTACATGCAATGACTTTCTATATTTTATTTTCTATTTCCCTATGTTTGTGTCTCTAATTTTTATTTTCTATTTTATTTGTACAAACTTTAAATATATTTATTTGATTTTTGTTCGATTACTTTTAATAACAGCTTAGGAATTTCAAGAGATATAGGTTACCTGTTTTGTTTATTTGGTATCTTTTCATTGCGTGCAAACAAATTAAAAATAGACAAGATTCTTTCTTCTTAAATTGTGCCTTTTAATTTGCTATCTTTTTTATTTTCTACCCTCTTTATTAATTCTTAACCATTTCTCACTTATTATAGCCGTGCATTACTCTATCAAATCACGTATGAAATCTTCCCAAATATCTCACTTCTTCATTTGCCTCTTCCGATTGAAAGATATTACATAAGTTTCTTTTATTAAATAGGAAATAAATCCCATTCATTCACTAGCCTCTTTATTTCTTGCTTTTTTATTTGCCTATCTATTTAATTACCAACCATAGCTGTGTACTGTAAACCCTAACCGCCATCTAGTTTTACAATTCACGTGAAAAGCTTCTCATTTCAAAGTCATTTGCGTGAGAAAAAAACTTGAAAGCTCTAGATCCATGGCTTCTCTTCCTCCTCCTTTTCAATTTTCTTTTGTTTCTCCTTTGATTTTCTCTTGGTTGCTCAGCCTCCATCCTATCCTAGCACACCTCTAACCATCGTGACCAAGCAACACAAGATGATGGTTGAATCCATATGTGGTGTAGCCAAACCATTGGTTGATTAGGAAAGTTATGCCACTTTGATTCGTTTATTTTTCCATTGTTTTAACCTATATTCTTTTGTATTGAATCATATTCTTTTGTATTGAATCATATTCTTATGTATGTAATATTTGTTTGCATACAAGATTTGGATCTGACTCTTCATCCACTTAAGTTTGCATTGTACTTTGTCGTGCTTTTTCGTGCTTTGCGGAGTTGGATTTTTATTCTGAATTTGATTCTAGCTTTTAAAAAGATGAGTTTTATCACTCTAGACATGTATACTTATATTATTGTGGAATAATGACAAGTGGATCTGTATAAATTGACATGTTATTCATACATGCCTGTGATATGTTATCTGATGTTAAATGTAGTTTATATATTTGTTACATCATCTAATATGTAACTATATGATATACTGTTCATTTTATTTACTGTATCATTACTGCAAGTTCGCTATCACTATGGGTTGAAATAATGCATACTCGAACGGACCTTAGAATAAGGAAAAATCATTATGGGCTGAAATGATAGGCTCGAATGATTTTTATTGCATTTATTTTACTTGGGATTGCGGGTTTGAAATGATGGTACCCGGATTTTCTTTTAAATTACGGATTGAAATGATATATATCTGTATCACTTGATCTAGGCTAGAAAATATTATACAGGCCCATGGTTAATATTTTTAAGGTAATATTTTCCTAAAAATTTATTAATATATTGAATATTTAGAAAATATAAAATTTTACCTTGAAATTTGATTTAATGATTTAAAATATAAAGAGATATTGGCTTTCAGCAAGTTAAAATTTTATGAGTTGATAATGGATTAGATTGTAATTTAAAAATCTTTATTTGGTTTTAATGGTAATTTAAAGAGCTTTGATTGTGATAAATAACTTAATAATTAAAGTTAATTAATATGGAATTTTAAAGTCTAGCCCGGTAATTTCAATCAATTTTTATTTTATGAAATGAATATGTTTGTATAATAAATGATGTCCTTTGAATTGATAAAATGAAATACAGTTTTAATTGTACATTTTGTAATAAATGTATTTAGCCTGAAATCATAGTTTAATTGATGCCTAAATGAATAAATTTGCAAAGAAATTGATCGTTATATTTACTATGATAAATTAATTATTTATAAAATGGAAATGTATGGAAATTGAATTATTATGATTTAAGTGGAAAAGTGTATTTTCAAAATATGACTTAACTTGAAATTTGGTTCTAACTGAAATTATTACGTAAATAAATGGGAATTTAGTCTTATTTATGAAGTGGGTATTCTAAAATAAAGTGGTAAGGTATTTGTTGAAATAAAAGAAGTAAAAGAATGTGTTTTTGACTTAATAGATGAATTATAGTTTGATTTGGATATTTATTGATAATTTTTTTTATTAAATCATAAGTTAAATGATATGCAAATGAATATTTTTGAAGCATGAAATGTGATTTTTATAAGTTAAATTGGCTAAAATTTGAAATTTTAATGTAGCTGAAATATACAATGTTTTGGAAAGTTATAATTGAATGAATAGGCTTATAAATGCTACAACTATGAAATGAATATTATTTGATATTGAATTTAAATGGTTAAATGAATCTTGTTTGGAATATATTAACATTGAATTTAAATGGTCTAAATAAATATGTTTCAAAGTGTTTGGTTTCAGAGTTGATATAACTTGAAGGTAATATGGCTTTGGAAATGAATTTATTTGAAATTGTATTTAAATAAGAATTGTATCTAAACGTATAAATTTGGAACTTATTGAAATTGAAGATTTAAGAATATGACTTTATAAAGTGGTTTGGGTTAAGATGATGTAAAGATGATAAGTGAATAAATGGAAGGAAATATCAGCATTATGGAAATTTGGGTTTTATTTAAATGATATATTAATTTGGTTTTCAGATGGAATTGACATATTGATTTGGTTTTGGAATAAAATAATATAATATTTAGTTTTGAAATGGATATTATTTTGGAAGGTATATGGATTTGGAAATATTGCCATTTTTAAAAATGGATATTATTTTGGAAAGTAATAGTATTTAATCTTTAAATGGCTCTGGAATAGAAATGTTTTGAAGAAAATATCCATGGGTAATAATAACGTTTAATTGTTAAAGAGACCAGGATCGGAAGTTGTCATACTCTCTGCCAACTCCAAAAACCACTTTAACAACCGTGTACATGGTGGAGATTTTCGAATGAAGTAGGATGGTGGTGACATTCCTTTGAGGTATATACGTGGGCCCGACTCCTGTGAGTTGACATAAGATGGCCAAAACATGAGCGATTCCGGGCCAGTGAGGTAGCTCCTCTTATCGGACACACTCCTTCGATACCATTCTATAACTTTGTGATTGATTGGGGTCGTTTTTGATTTTGGGGGTGTGACTCGAGGTGGGCGGTAGCTGTGCGCTATGTGTCACCACCAGTCCGGATAGTAATTGGTATATCTACCCTGGCATTGCCTAGTTGTGCCGTGTCACCTACCCTAACGAGCCTTGTACGAGTTTGATTTGTGTCGTACTTATGGAGTATCTTCTCGTAGTCTTCCAATTAGGAGATATGCAGGTACTGGATAGACTACTGGCACTATTAGGTGTTAAGGGGAATATTGGGTCACTCCTTAACGCTATTTAAAAGTAAGTTTATTTTACTACAGACATTATTATAACAGCGAATTATTACTACGTAGTAAATAGTTTAACGGATCCTTAGAGGACGGGCAGCCCCAAGCATCCTTTGAGTTACTTGCACCTTATATTACAGTTCACTTGAGTTGGTTTACATTGTATAAGTATGTATGTCCTGACTCGAGTGTTTTGTGTTTTGCTTTACGCTCGGGTTAGACTGAGTGATACAACATTAGACTCACCTTCGGAGTTGGAGCTTTGCTTGAAGATCCAGCTATCTATATCGTTTTCAGTTATCCAGTTGATTCCAAGGATGCATCCAGCTTTGTATTTGTTTATCATATTAAAACTTCTGTTGTATTCTTGTATAACTCTGATGTATTTATATAGTAGCTTCATGAACTACTATATCTTTTCTTCCACTGCATCATATTACTCTATGTCTGTGATTCTGTGATTTATTTATTTGCTATATATTCTGAGTTTTGCCAAATCTATTTTTACAATTCAGTATTTTGAGCAATTCAAGTTTGACATGTGCGGATGCGAATGGTTGAAATAGTGGGTCGTTACATTTGGTATCAGAGCTTTGGCTCTAGGCAAAACTTAGCATATATGGTAAATTTATTTACAGAATCACTTTCATTCGAGCTTGAATCTCTTTCTATTCGACTTTGTTTCCTTTGAATTTTGGAACTTTCCCTCGATTCCGAAATTCATTCTTGTCCCTCACTATTCATATTCTTCTAAATTCTGGAGCATCCCATAGCTCCACTGAATGACTTGTAAAGGGTCGAAACTCCTTTACAATAGGCATTGATGCATCAGAGATTTCTAAATCCTCGGTTTAGATGCTAATATCTTTTGTTATCCCAAATTCTATCTCTTGAGATCGAATGTAGATTTGCCTTAGAATTCCACATCGATCTAATTCTTATGTATTTGATGAACAAGTTTTTCGGATATATTGGATAAGTTTGTATTCGTGTTCATCAGCAGTATTCTCATCTATTTTAGAATCAGAGTTGTGCAGCGGAAGCAAGGTAGCTGTTGTGCAAGGAAGGAAGCGAGTTCTGTTTGCTATTGCTTGAGTAGTAGAGCTTGAGTTCTAGATTTCGACGGATTTTTGGAAGACTTTTCTGTTGAATAGGATCTAGGAACTGCTTTGTTTTGGTTTAGTTGTTTCTGGAAGTATCAGCATTGGTTGAGATGATCAGGAAGAAACTTGGCAGCCCAGGATTGTCTGTTGAGTTATACAGATATGAGATAAGGAGTCTGGTATTTGAAGTTGGAGACTTCAGTGTTGTTAGAATTCTCTGGTTAAGAGAATGGATATTGGATAAGATTGGTTGGTTAGTGTTGTGGCATTTGAGGATTTCTTATCTGTGTTTTTGATAGGATGAGATTGAATTGCCAGTTTGGATAGCTGGAATTCATTTTGTAACACGTGTCTCTGAGGGAGTACGTGTATGATTCATCATTGGTTTTTGAATCTGTTGTTCAGTTGGATTTAGAAGTTGAGCTGGATTAGAGAATAGTCTGATGTTCTGTTCAGATTGAAGGATCTAGAGATGAGTGGAGCTCTGGATTTTGGTAGTATAGTTAGTTTGTTAGCTTTTGTAGAGCGAGTCTCCCAATGATTTATACTTGGGAAACTCGAGATAGTATTAGAGATTTATTCTGATTTGTGTCAGAATAATTAGTTAAGTTTGTTTGTTTATGTGATTGCTATGGATGTTAGTAACTGGTTGTTAGGAATGCTTTGCTGATTGAATAAAAATCTGTACTGGATTATTAAATTACCTTTGCTTTTAAATTTCGGGGACGAAATTATTTTAAGAGGGGAGGATTGTAACGACCCGGGATTTTGGGCAATACAAATTTAATAATCCGTATTAGTAATTTAATTGGTTTGGTAATTTTCTTTATAATTTTAATTTAAAATTTGTGAATTTGATCTTTTAAAGGTAATAAATATTCAATCTGTTAATAGTAATCAATATCTTTCTGACAATTTAAATATTGATAAGATTTATTTTTCAAAAGCTAATTAATTTTTTATTCTGTTTATAATATATACAATTGATATATATTGTAAATAGAAGAGCTTTTGTTTTAAATTAAAGATTGAGTTTTACAAATTGTAATATATATGTTTGTATATGTTATAATTTGAAATTGTTTTGGAATTTAATTAAATCAATTAATAATTTATAATGTATGAATATTTTAGATTGAAGATTTGTTTTAGAATCAATGTTTTCAAAAGTTAATTTAGTTTGATTTATTTGTTTTCAAATATAAGATTGATATTTATTTTTAATAGGATAGTTTAAAAAAAAGGTTTTGTTTTGTCTTTCTTTTAAAGTATTTAAACTAAAATGGTCATAATTATATATGGTTTTAAATAAGATTTCTTTTTAAATATCTTTGGAAACTAAGAATAGTTGTAAAAATATATATAAATAAAACATGAATAATATATAAGTAGATCAATATAAATCCATATTTACATAATTAACAAAGCATAATACTTAGTAAGCTAAGGATATAAACATAATAATCTTTCTTTTTAACACTTGTAAACTTTTAAATTATGCTTGAGACACTTGTTCAATTTATCAACAAGTGGCAATTTATTCATTTTAATTTTAATAAACATTTTTAAAAGAAAACTAGCTTCTCAAATACTTTTTCTTTGTTTTTACTTCTTAATTCAAAAAAGAAATCTCTTTCAAAACCTGAAACTTGAATCCAAAAGAAAATCTGAAGCCAAAATTTAATCCTGCAAAAAAATAAAGTTCTTCCTACCAGCCTCAAACCTACATAAATAAATGAAGTTTTTCACTACAATTCAACCTGCAATTCAAAACTAAAGCTGCAACTAAAACAAAGAATCAACCTGCAAATTGAAATGGACTTCAACCTGTAATACAAATGGATGATCTACTGCAAGTTTCAATCATTTTAAAGCAACAAATTGAGGCATGCATGGATCACTTTTCAACAGCAAAACAAAAGTGATCTGCAGTAATTCAAGCCTGGAATTTAAACTTGTTCTCTGCAACCTGTTTTGCATTTATTTTTCAGGTGAGTAAATTATTTAAAAACAGTTTGAAAGTGGTTTAAACTTGAATGCATGTTAAATCTTTGAATTGATATTGGTATTGCATGAAAATCACTCAGTTTTGTTTATTGAATTTATTCTTACATTTATATATGTAAATATATGACTGTATATATTGATATTCTTCTCTGTTTGAAGAAAACTGTGACCTTGGTTTTCAAAAAATCAAAATTTCCCAAAATTGTCCATATTAGCTTTGAATATATGAATGATGTTTGCTTGAAAATGTGTAATGAAGATCACAAAAATATTTCTATGATTTTTAAGATAACAGATAAGTTTAAATAAAAGAATTACAGTAAAACTAAGATATTGGTTAAAAATTAACAACCTTAATTTTTAATTTGGATTACATGCATGTAATCTTGGTAGGAAATCATGAATTATGATATGTAAATTGTGATTCTTAGTTGAGTATTCATTGAGAAATTTGGGTTTGAGTGAATTTGAGGGTTTGTCAAATTCATGTGACTGAGTGATTTATAGGCTTTGAAATTTGAATCCAAGCTGTGTTAATTGATACTTAACACTAGAAAAATACTGAAAAAATTTATTATGTAACACAGATTTTAGAAACTTGATTAGTAGGGTTTAGCATTGTTCTTTTGTTTGTCTGGGTAGCCGAAGATTTGTGATGTGGATATGGTATCGGGATTGACCGCGACTTGGGAATAGAGGCGTGGAGGTTGTGGTGATGCTGTGAGATGATCGTTGGGGTTTTCTGGTGGAGGCGACATCGGAGACGTTGGGTTTTGGGTTTGAGTCATCTGCGGTATTTCGAGCTCGAGTGTGAAATTTTGACTCGCGTTTTATTTGTTGAATCTGGGTGCTCGGTCGAGATGTAGGGGTTGCGTGTGATGGTGGTCGGGGGTCGCAACGACAGTTGGTGGCCGGAGGCGAGGGGAGACGTGCACCGTGCACGTTTGTATACTCTGAAATTTTTCGATTGGGGAAGACAATGGGTGGCTCAAAGATGCTCTCGGGATTTATGCGTGTTGGACTCGAAGTCAGGTTGGTTTGGGTTGCTTCGGGGTTAACTCGGGTTGATGGGTGGTTTGCTTCGGGTTTTCCTTGGGTGTTGTCTGATAATAGTTTTTCTAAAGGAAATAAAATGAAAACTCTAAACTTGTTGTTTAAAATTTAATGTTATAAATTATATAATTTATTTCAATTTAAATTTATTTAAAGGGATTTCATATTGAAAGTAATTTAATTACATTTTCAATTTAAAAAGGGTATTTGAATTTAAATATTAAATCAAAGGTTAAGTTTAAAATGTTAAGTAATGATTCAATCTTAAGATTTCAAATTTATATTTGAAATAAATAAGATTAATTTGAATGTTTTAAAGTATTGAAAATTTTGAAATTTGTTTCTAAATTTCCTATTTTTAAATGAGATTATCATTATGATTTTGAAAACCAAATAGGATAACTGGTTTAAGATGTAAAATTTGATTTAATTCATTACAAGATAAATAAGGTTAATTTATCTTTGATTTGAATATTAATTTGATTGTTAATAAGAAAAGTTTAATTAAAATTAATGTTCTCTTAATTAATTAAGGATTTTGAAATTATAAGAAGTTAATTAATTGTTTAATTAATTTTAAATAATTAGTTATTTATTTATTTATTTATTTTTAATAATCACTTAATTATGAATTAATTAAGTGTAATTACTTAATAAAGTAATTAATGATTAATAATTGAATGTAATTAAGGAAGTTAATTACTTATGGAAGTAATTAATAGTAATTACTTATGGAGTAATTAGTTGAAGTGATTATTGGTTAATCACTTAACGATACTAATTAAAGAATTAATTAATAAAATTGTTTTAAAGATAATTAATTGTGAAATAATTAATTTAAGAATTAAAGAATTAGTTAATGATGAGATTAATTATTTGTTAAGTAATTAATTAAAAGATTTATTAAGGTTTATTAATGGAAGTAATTAGAGATAATTACTTATGTAAGTAATTAAGAGTTAATTACTTAACTATTTAGTTAATTAATCATTGTGATTAATTAATTAATAAATGAGATTAATTTAAGATTAATTACCAAGAGTAATTGATTAAATTATAATTAATTAATAAAGTAATTAATTAAGAATTTATTTATTAATTTAATTGTTTAATAATACGTAATGAAGTAATTAAGGATTAATTAATTGGATTAATTAATCAAGGATTAATTTAATTAAATTAGAAGTTAATTAAGTAAGAAGTTAATTAATTTAGTTAAGTAACTACAAATTGTTAATTACTAATTATGATTAATTAGTTGATTAATTATAAGTTAATTATTTAATTAATAAAAATTAATTAATAAGGATCATTAATTAATAGAATTAATGATATTAATCAAGGTTGATTAATAAAAGTAATTAATTTAAGTGTGATTAATTAATTATAATTAATTAAGGGTTAATGTAATTAATTACGATTGATTAATAATGAAGTAAATGTATGATCATTAATTATTGTAATTAATGATAGTAATTAAAGGTTAATTACTGGATATGGTTAAGGATAATTACTTGAATGTAATTAAAGATAATTAATCAAGAAAGATTAATTAGTGAAGATCATTAGAGACGATTAATTTATTTATTTGGAATAAATAAATGAAGAATGATTTAAGTAATCCAATTGATTAGAGTTAATCAATTCTGTTATGGATGAATGATTAATATTGGATGATTGGTTGATATTGGATGTTGAATGATATTGAGTGTTTGGTTGATACTGGATGATGTGAATATCTATGATATTTGTAATATGCTGCTGTGTGAGATGAATGTTGATATGAATTATCTATTGTGATAATATGATTCATATATCTGTTTATATATCATCCTGAAATATAAGTTTAAAATTGTTTAAACCCTTAAGTACAACTTGGACATTAAAATGGCGTTTGGTTTCGGTGAGATCGGGATCGGGTTTCCATATTTGGAATCCGAAAACCACACCGATTCCAATTAAACGTTAGGTCGTGTATCCAAGTGGAGCAAGTGAAGACTCGAGGTGTAAGGGCTATACGTCAGTATAACTCTGTGGGTGATTCCGTAATGAGTTTGACGGAATAGTGCTTATAGATTCGAGATGGCGAATCAGAGTGCAAGGGCTATGGTCGTTGACTCTGAGGGTGATCCCAATAATGAGTGCAACGAGATAGTGCCTTCGGTTTCGTTCGAACCCGGAACGAACTTGTATGGATTGAATGCTTTCAGCACATCGTCAGGTGGACGATGAGCATTCTAAGATTTGATGTCCTATAAAGGTAATCGTAACCAAAAGCCTCATCAACCGGGAATGGCTAAAACAGGGGAGGTGCAGCAAGGCTTCGTGGGTAGCTCCCACTGGAGAGCAAGATTTTCCTCCGTCTAGAAGTCCCTTTTTATTCGGCTGTGTGGGCAGTTGGGTCGCTGCGGGGTTGTCTTGTTCGGGACTGTCTAGTAAGGGATGGTTCCGGCCTTGTGTTGTAGGGGAGTGGGAGTACTCCTCGGTACGTTGATGTAGGCCACGTAATGTGACGGGCGGTACCCTAGTAGCCCTGCCATTGATGGAAACCCATTTTCCCTACGAGACCCTACGGTTTTGATTGTATTACCCACTTTTGTGGCTAGTAGCTGGAATTTAATAGATGTAACAATTTCGGCTATTTCTTATTCATTTGAAAACCCTAGGCACTATTATAATATCACTGGATTTCCTATCAAATGTTTTGATTAGCATAAGGTAAAAACTTTTCCATGTTTATGTGTGGGAAGTCTTACGTGATACCCTTTCTTTCAAAGGTTTTCTAAAAGTTAAGCAATTTTAACCCGTTTACTCACACCAGACCCCTGTCTGACCCGGGTGTTTATTTTCTGTTTTATTAAACTCTTGGGTACTCATATTATGTATGAGTAGTCAAGTGATTCAGGTTTTCTTGACGAATTTTGGAGGAGATATGGAGCAGGAGGCTTCGACATGTAGATATATATTCGTTCCGCTGTGTATGTTGTGTCTATATCTTGTATACTTGAGTTGTATAGTTAGACAGAAGTTTATAACTGTCTATTATCTGTTGTTTAAGTTATGTACTCTGATGTAATGAGATACTATGTAATATTTTATGAGAAATATTATATTTTATTCGTTCCGCTGTGAGTTCTCTGATGTTGTTTGTGTTCTTCTTTCTCTTCCTTTTCTTCTTCTATCCCTTTCTTTCTTTAAGATGATGCGATTTTCTGGGAGTAGAAAGTCGGGTCGTCTCAAAAACCATATCTCATAAGCAAGTCGAAGTTCAGGGTCCATATCATCAGCGGGTTGTTCTTTGTGTAAACATGTAATAGTCAGCCAAAGATGCTCATAAGTCAAAGCTATCTCAATCACACTTAGCCAATTGGTATAGTTTGGTACGGTAAGCTTGTCACTTTCAGGAAATGGTTTTGGGGTTGTTATTTTTCAACAAGTTTTAATTAGTATATTACTAGATATCATAGTAGATTATAAAATTAGTAAGGTTAAGCCTAATGTTTCATTTTACTAATAAGCTCCCACTAGTCTTTTATGTTTCGCCAAATCATAAGTCGAAATATAGAAGTCTTTCGACTTTACTAGTAGGTGTTAAGAATTGTCCACCTTGGAATTCTAACCTTATCAATTGTATCATATACAGCTCCTAACCCATGGTACCTTGTCCTAATTTCATTTCAACCTTGAGTTTTCTCAATAATTCGAAATGAAATTATTCATTCGTACCCACCATATTGTGACGGCCTAAGTATAGAATATGTACCTTGAGTTTGTTGAACAAATACATATACTTATCTTACATTATCTATTCAATATATTAATTATACAACACATAACATCCTTTATTTGAGTTTTATCACTAACCAAGGAGTATGTAAGTAATTTATTAATATATTATAGAGGACAACATTATATTAAAGATTCATAATCTTCAATATAATGTATTGAGCGACATCGACTTATGGAATAATGTATTTCTTATGATATATCCGCATGATTCAAGTGTCAAACACATTGGGAATCACAATATACGCACAATTACGTATGTATTTATTCCTTAAATCTATTTAAAATTTCTTAATGTTCCACCTATAATTTTTACATTCATATTATATAAATTTTATTATTATATAACTCTTATATTTTAATTTGCTTATATAATAATGTTATGTATAACCTTATATAAAATAAATCTTATTTAATTCATTTTAATTAATCAGTCCTTTAACTAATTTAATATAATTTTAGTATAACACTTGTATACAATATTTATTATGTATATTATAATCTTTATAGTATAACACACACATACATATATATGTATGTATGTATATGTTATGTATATGTATATGTATATGTATATGTATATGTATATGTATATGTATATGTATATGTATATGTATATGTATATGTATATGTATATGTATATGCATATGTATATGTATATCATTTAATTAATCAACCTTTAATTAAATTATATCAATTTTGAAATTCATTTTATATACATACATGTATATTTAAGTTATTTTAACATTTTAAAACAATATAACATATATCATGATATTAATACATGTGTATGTTTATTAATTAATAACTTATTAAATTAATATGTTTATTAACCTTATTAATAAATTTAAAATTTTGAAATTTATTTATATTAATTTTCAAACATTTTGAAATTTTTTAATATATTATAACTCTTATAATATATATAAGTTAAATTCAAAACCCTATATTTTTAATTAGCCCAAGGCCCAATTCAAATTGGGTGTTTTCTATTTGGGAAATCTTTGGATCCACATATATATCCGGGCCAGACCGATAGCCAGGCAGGACAGAGTGCTTGGTTGCCTAAACTCAATCCTTTGACACTGCCATTTTAGACACCCTACTATTTTGAGCTGCAAGCTTGATTAGTTGAACCTAATGTGACCATTTTAAACCGCGTAGACTATTGGCCCCTGATTGCATTGATGGAACTGGACCAGGCCGTAGTAGAAGAAATGAGTGAATTTCAAAAATATATACCATTTTGGATCTTTACCGGGCCTATAAAGTCTGATTCTTTTGGAATATTTCTAAGTCCCTTTTAAATAAAATCATTATTTTATTTAAATTTATAATATAGTTTTATATATTGTAATTATTATTATATTGTGTATATATGTATACATGTATCATATACACGTATATTTGTGTATGCATGTGTAACATAGCAATCCGTGTAAGGTTTGACATGTCCGTGTATAATTACTGAGATTTATACTGCAACAGACATATTAGCCCCTCTAGTATACAATTATGTCGTCCAAATGTATGCTTATGTGCTTTAATTCATATATACAAAGTATTACATATATATGTAAACATAATTTTGAATATGTACATAAGGAACCTAGAAATATGTATAACTATATATATATATACACATATGTGTGAGTGAATGTAAATAAATGTAAAATCATTTTAAATAAAATTTTAAAATTTTATTTATTTACTTTAATATAAAATCCAAAAACAAAATTTTATCTTTTTATAGATAAATGTATATAATATATATATGCATATAAATAATTTACTTATATATATATATATATATTAATACATAAACAAAATATATAACACACATATCCAATAATGCTCATGGAAAAAATTATTTTTTATTTAAGTATTTATTAAAATTAAATTTTCATTCAGAAACTAATAAATTAAAAAACTTATTTTTGAAATAAAATTTAGTATTTAATATTTTACAAAAAATTAACGATGTTTAACATTTAAATATTTCCATATATATACTGTAATTTTAAATCAATTTTAAATTCAATTATTAATTTTTTTAAATATATATAAATATTTAATTTATATAAAAAATATTTTTTTATTGGTGAAAGCAGATTTAGTATGAAATTAATTTTATAAAATTTAAATCATATTTTATATGATATATAAATTTATGTTATGAATTTATGAAATTTATTTGATTTAAATAATATATATATATATATATATATATATATATATTTGAAAAAAATTAAGATTAAAGCACTTTAGGCATAAAACTATTTATATCAAATTTTAAAACATATTTTGCATAATATAGTGTTTAAATCATGATATTTACAAAAATTAAATAATATTAAATTAGAAACAATTTTTTGCCGTGAGTATTAAGGTGTATATATGTTGCGAATTTTTTTTAAATTACATAAGCGCATAAATATACAACTATCATAAACGTGACGATATATCGATATACTAGATTTGTCACCTATCGATCTAAACATCATATGATATGAGATATAACACTAATTTTTATTTATAAATCAAAGACATACCTTTACCAAAATCTATTGAATACGCGTTGAAATGAAGATACTAGCTCCTTTGAATTATATTCCCTGAAGGTGCTAGCTTTGAATTTTTGACCGGCTGTCGAATAGCTTTTATTTTGTTTGGTTTGAGTTTGAAACAATGGAGGATGTGTAGGGTAGTTTTATGCCAGCAATGGAGTGGGTGGAGGCAATAAAAATTAGTAATAGAGTGAGGGTTATAATGCTTTTATAGAGGAGAGGCTAGAGGGATAAAGTAGGATCAAGATTCCTTTTTTTCTCTTACTCATTCTCTCCCTTCTATCATATCAAAACCCAAGACCTCTTTAGCATCTCATGCTTCCCATTCCATGGTCATACCATGGCCAAAATTCCCTGGCCCCATATGGCCTTCAAACCCACTTCAAGCCCGAACAATATTTATCGCACTCAAATCCAATTTAAACGGGAATCGATATCGTATATCGATTACTATATTTATAACTAATATACATAGTTATTAATATTGTTTAACACATTAAATAATTTTTTTTATAATTAATATTTCTAAATATTAATTAATTTATAACAATTACGAATTAACTAAATTATTTAGTCAAAAAAGTATTCAATATTTTGGTTGTATGACTCTTTAGGTGTAAATTTTGTCAGCTATTAATATCGAACTATTCAAATATTAATGTTCACGTGTCTCTTGGCAGATATGTGACATTTTGACCAAATTTATCACTTATTTGGTTTTGATAAAACCCAATTTTACTTTGTTAAGTATTACTCGATAGTTGCAATTATTTACACCAATACTCTTCGTCAAAACTATACCACTTCGGACTTATGAAATTTGATAATGGTCAAAATACCATTCATATTCTACTTTATAGTCAACATAAAAAATCCTTAGTTCAATAATAATAATTATTATTAACTGAACTACTCTGTCCAAAAAAAATTACTTTGAGCTGACTTAAGTTGACCATGAAACTAACCTTATATAACTAAGGAGACGAATGCGCTATTGAATAGGGTTTCACTTCCACTCGATCCAACTATGGTCACTCGATAGGAAACGTGCCATGATTTGATTATAAACAAAGCAGAGCTTTTGTATTGAAGATCAACATTACCCTCAATTTGAGAGAATTGTGTAGGTTACTCACATCATTATTTTCTATTTGACCTTAGCTATATAAATCAACAAAAATCTATCAACTGAGTCATTCCATAGCTATCCAGTAATTATCAATATGTAACTCGTTGGTGCCCTAATAGTCATGAATAATACATTGCCCAATATTTGGATAGTGTTACGCGTCGACTCTCAATGGATGCACCGATATCTAATCTTGATGCATCTTGGCGAGGAATGTTTAAAATGATGTGTGTATTAAATTGTGATACAAAGCCCATGATTACAACCATTTGTAACTGCTATCACAAACGCACCATTTATGGATTTTCTGTTAAACATACACTAATCAAACATTTAAATTATTTATAATATATCATAACAAATATATAATAGAAAGAAAAAACACTTTAATTATGAATGAGAATTAATTACATAGTTAATAATTTACAACAAATTACAGAATTGACCCTAGTGCATACTCTTAATTCTATCAGTAGTAACTTTTGGGATAATAGTAGAAACTAACAGGTAAGTAGCCGAAGCTGGATATATCTATGTATAATTTACTTTTACATTTATGTTTCCACATTATTTATCCATTTATGTACGAAATATTTTCACTACACTATTAAAACCGCTCTAGGGTATAATGCATGATCCTAACAGAAGATACTACCGACTAATTTAGAACATAGAATTTTAAGCCATTTAATTAGATTGATTTGAAGGAACGAGGAAAATATATCATAGATTCCACGCGTTGAAATGTGAAGGCAATTTTAGGTCAAAATTGAGATTCGGAAATGATTTATGTAAAAGATTAGGGAAGTTATTTTCCATCATCTCTCGTATTGAAGAGAGACTGTCTATTGATGAAACTTACTGTGAAGTATCGACTTAATGGTACATGGTTTACGTTGCATACTAGGTGCATGTGAACGATGTTTCATTTAGTCAATCACTTTTAACTCAAACATGATTTTGGTTTAGAATCTCATCTAGGTTTAGGAATTCACTTTGATTTACGATTATGTTTGCTATGTTTGAATGGTTGAATAGAATAATATTGTTTTTTTGATTGCTTGAATGATTGCTAGTTCGTATATTTTAAGGCTTGGAATAAAAAATTAAAAACTTATGTAGATTAAGAACATGGTACTTCGATATCATAATTGTTCGATCATCTGTGAAGAGATATCATAAGTGAAATGGTACTAGCTAAGTTGGATTGAAATTTTGAAGAGAAGTTATGCTATGCTCACCAAGTTAAGACATCGTTCGATTTTGATGTTCTTAGATGAAAGGAGGAATTGTTGTGATTCAAGTTGTTGGTTTGCGTATGCAAGACTTCGTCCACTTTGAGTTGTCTTATCCAAGCATCTAAAAGAAGAAATGATACACACTCTTCTTGAATGATTTGAATGTTGTGTATGTGAATTTAGGAGTTGCATGAGGTAGCATTTTAGTTGGGACATGTTAACGCCAAGATCACTAGTTATAGTGCAATTTGGAATCGGTATATTTGAGTAAATAACATGGATTGTAGAAATTATAATTATAAACGTACATTTGAGATTAGTATTTCAGAATAAGTATATATACAATAGAAGTAAAGCTTAATAAGTTTCTTAGGAAGAACGATTCGATCATGAGTATTTGAAAAGTGTAAGAGAGAATCCGGTCTTTTCATTTTGCTTCTTTACCAGAATGTATTCCTATTTGGTTGCTTGTTAATGTAGTCAAATTTTCTACTCTTGATTGAATGGTTTTAAAGTAGGTTATTGTTGCTTATATAAAATATGATTGATTGATTTTGGTTGTGGCATGGATTATATTGCTTGACATTTGATTGTGCGACTATGTTTTAATTACATAAGTTGCCTATTTCGTGATATGTTGCATTGCAATGACAGTTGCATGCATATAGAAAATTATATGACCATGCTAGGATGCATTGCATCATGCCTATATGTCATATCTATTACATACATTTTAAGGGGTCAATTTGTAATGATCCAGACTCGACCTTCGAAAATCAGCACCAATTATATCACCCATATTCGAATGCTGCAGATTCAAACGTCGAATTTGGCTCGCCGGAGCTTATAACACATTAAGTACAACAACACAGCAGAAGAAAAACAATATATCATTGATACAACCATGGATACAATATCTGATACAATATGATACAAAAAATGCCCACCGCTATCAGAGAAAAATAGAAATACAACAATGGAAAGAACAGAGCAACAGCAGCAGAAGGACAATATCTTCAATGCCAAACTCCAAACCAGAAGCTCGAACCACCGTCAATGTCGAACTTAAGAAAGTCCGGTCCGTAATGCGATCACCAATCCAGATACTTCAAAGATCACAAAAAACTAGGTCTACTAGCTGATTATCTGAAAATCTAACTTTAGGATGTCCGTGTATAAAATTGTGGACATTCAGAGTTTAGAAAGGGAACGATAAACTCTAGGTCAGTCATGGGACTGGTGTGAGCAAACAAAAATAGTTGTTTAAATAAAAACAAACAAAAATAATTTAAAAGAAATTCGCTATGCTTTTTGAAAAATGAAACTATCATAAGTCCTCTCGGCGCACACACAATGCAATCGCACACTTGGGGGAGATTTCTCCTTATGATTGTCAAACATGCTTGATACGTAAAAATCCTTTTGATATTATTATTAGTGCATAGTGCAGAAAACCTTTCGAAAGTATAATATTAATCTTAGCCAGCATAGGTACCATTGTATTATGCCCGTTATAGCTACCATTTAAGAATGACAGGTTATACAACTGCAATCGTAAAGGCTCGTATTGTTTGATTAGATTTTCAACAAATGGTCAGGCTAAGGAACTTCGTACGCCACATGGGTACGCCTCTGGAGGGACGCCCCGAGAACCTAACCGACTTTCTGTCAACATAAGACCGGATTACCTCTGTAACTAGGTAACTACTGAAACGACTATGACATCCCCTAGTCGTCACCGACCTTTATCTGAGGCGCCTCTCAACCAATAACCACAACGCAATAGATTTGCAGCAACCACATAAGTTAAGTATCTGGGCTTCATACCATGATACCACTTTTTATCTAGAAGGAAATGGACATACTCTAAGGAGTGCTACCCCCAATAACCTTGCCGCATCCTTCTTGTTTCGGCCATTTCCGATTTGTGAGGTTCTGATGAAGTCTCGTCCCACAAAGCTACACTTTTTACAAAAGCCATGCTTCGATCAACAAATGATCAGTAACACTCAGCATGCCACATTACCAAATTGGGAATGTATCATAAGTAATCATCAACTACATAACCTCTGAGCTCGTATGTCTTGGAGAAGGGTGTTAAGCTAAGAGAATAAATTCTCTGCTACCAAATAGAAATGTATTTAATAGAAACCAACTTTACATCTCAAAGTGTAATGTCAGACATACATCCATACAAGTCTGTTCCGGGTTCGAACAGAACCGAAGGCACTTCAAAAGAAGCCCTTGCAATCCGGGTATTCACAATCCCGATCGGACTCCGCATCACTTATGGAGATCTCTATATCAGCACGACTCAGTGCTGAGACATTCGACGGGTAATCCTTTCGTTCTCGAAAATACCCGATCTTCACCATCGGTCTTCAAATGCTATCCATTACGTCGTATCATTAATGGAAATGGGATTTCTGGCATAAAGTCCTCTCCGGGCTAAACCAAATAATGAATGCTTAATTTTAAAACCATATGGATATAGTGGGATCTTAATTAAGTCACGATTTAATACCCAAAACCTCCTTTAAATGGTTTAAACAAATCTCCACTTGATCTTTTAAACAAAAGATTCACCTTTTTAATCTTTTTAAATAAAAGATTTACCTTTAAAATCCACTTCATTTTGAAACAAGGTTCACCAATCTTTCACAAATATTCATCATAGCTTTCAAAACAATTCTATTTCAAACTTAAAATCTTTTCAACAAAAACTAGGAATTCTTTCTTTATATGAAAGCTATTATCATTTGAAAACAAATGTTTCCATTTCGAAAAAAATCCAATCTAATATGCACAAGTTATAGCCTTTAAAGTACAAACTTGGATTAAATTTAAATTCCCAAAATAATACTTTTAAAATACTTTAAAGTTGGTTTAAAAACCATATATATGTTATATAACTTTTATCACCATTTTTCAAACCACAGTTTCCAAAATAATTTCAAAACTTAAACATGACATATTTTATTCAACTATATTTCAATTTCAAAACTTCTCTTTCAAAATCTTTTCAAATCATTTTGGATTCAAAATTCAATCTTTAAAACCATTTCATAATATTAAAATCAAATATTTGTGACGTAACCAATTTTCTTGTGCAATCCATATTTTGTGTGTGTGGTGTAGTCCAGGGGTTTTACACACAACAATATCATATCACAACCATCATCAATTTATCGATAATTGGTATAATCCTATAACGCTTATCTTCATTCACAGATTCATAGATAAATATGTAAATTCATCACAGATAAATAAATAAATCATAATTCACAGCTCAATCATAACACAGAACATCACGCATCAGGGATATCAAACAATTCAACATTCAGTAGAATCCAAACATCCATAAGTAAGATCAATTAATCACCTGACTAATTTAAACCTGATTAATTACTTATGAATAAATTACTAATCCTATTTTAATTAACATTAATTAATTACAAACCATTTTAATTAATTAACCTTTAATCATTTATTAACTAACCTTTAATAATAAATTAATCAACCTTTAATCGTTAACTAATCAACCTTAATTAATAAATCAATCAACCTTAACACATTAAATAATTATTTAATTATCCTTTAATTAATTAATTACATTAATTAATTAAACCTTAATTAATTACCATTTAATTAACTATCCTTAATTAATTATAATAAGTGATTATCCCTAATCACTTATATTAATAAATCACAAATTAATTACATTGAGTAATTATTCCTTAATCACTTAATTAATCAACTTTAGTTATTAATTAATTACTTAATTAAGTAAATATCTTTAAGTAATTAATTAGCTTTAATTATTTAAATAAATAAATTTTAATTAATTAATTATCCATAATTATAATTACACAAGTAATCATACCTTAATTACACTAGGTAAAAATCTTTTAATAAGTAATAATACATAATTAATTTCATTAAGTAATTATTCTTTAATTTCTTATCATTAATTAATCACCCTTAAATTAAAGTAATTAACCCATAAACAATTGATTAATTAACCTTTAATTAATCCCATAAATTAATCAACCATTAATTAATTACATTAAGTAATTATCCGCATCTTTTAAATTATTTAAATTAATAAATTACTCAAGACTCTCATTAATCAAAAGATAAACAATTTACCTTAAAAAATATTATTTGAATAATCTTTGAAATTAACATATTAATTAACTTAAGACCTCAAAGTTAATTAATAATAAAAATTATTTTACCCTCTTTAATTAACCATTATATTATTTAAACTTATTTGAATAACTTAAGAATTGAAAATAGTAGATATAAAATAAAATACCTTAAATTTTCATTAACTTAAAATAACTTATTTTAAACCTTTAATTAATTCCAAAACTAGAATAAAACATTTATTGTTTTAAAAGAATTACCAAGAAAGTGCTTTAAACTTGTTTTATTTTAAATTTGGAAATTTTTGTTTATTTAAAATATCAAAAAAAATATGTTACATTGCAAACCCGAGACCACCTCGGGTATCAACCCGAGCAAGATCCCATTTTCCCCGGAAATACACCAGAGCCACCTTTTCTTCTTTTTTTTCTTTTTTTTCTTTTTAATTTTTAAAACCTGTTAATCATATTAACTCACGCGATCATACCCGAGCCTTTACTCGAGTCAACATGCCAAAACCCCGAGAGCAAACCTGAGACATTTCCCTTCTTCCCAAACCCAATCCCTTACACACCACTGATACTCGTGCACGTGCACTCGAGTTCGCCGCCGCTCAGGTCATCACTGCCATCCTTGGCAACTCGATCACGACCATCTCTAACAATTCGATCATCCGAAAACTCAAAACGATCATGAAATCGAAAAACGAGCATGTCGAAACCCATCAGGACAAAACCTGATCACCCAAACCTCTATGCACCGCCTAACTCCGACCACCAGTGACCATGCCTTCGCGTCCATAGTCGCTTCACTTGCCTATGCTTCTGATCCCCATGGTCCCATCGATCCCGATGCACAAACATCGCCGCAAACATCTCGACAACCACCATGTTCCAATTAACACCCCTATATTGACCATGTTCGCCATCCACGATGATCAGGAATTTCATCGAACATTTTTCTCAAACTCTCCTACCTCCCAGCAAGCTACAGCTTCAATCTCGTGAACTAATGCTTTACCGATTGCCAGAATTTGGTGAAAATTTCGATTCCATTCATCTCATGATTTCTTACTCAATAACGAACTAAAAATCTTGAATTTTTTAAAAAAATCATGGTTTTCCAAGTCAAACCCGATGATGTAGGTGAACCAATAAATTATGATATTCGAATTTATCATGTTTATGAAATTTTTCACGGTATATTTAAATTTCCAGATAAGCTCTATTTAATTCTTCTCAAAAGTATTTTTAAGAACTATATCTTGATCAAACAAACGAGTTTCGTTCAGATCATAAAGCCTAAAAAGGATTTGGGGAGGAGCTTTTATTTTTTGAAACGGGTTTTTTTCAAACCTGTAATCAACAGAAGCAACTATACCTGTATAGCAGACATGCACACCCATATCTACACATATATATACATATTTGTTTGCATTCAAATAAATTTATATACATCCAAATATTTTTCACAGCTTTACAAGTTACAGATCAGATTAAAGGGAGTTTACTCACCTGAACTAGAAAACAGAGAGCCTGGAAATTTGGTTTTCAATTTGATAACCGGAAGCTTTGTTTCTTTGAAAACTGGAATTTGTTTTAATCTTTGATCTGCTTTGTTTTCGTAGTTGAATTTGAACTTTGCTTGATTTTGAAATTGCTTGCTTGAATCTGAACTTGTTGAATTTGAACTAATGCTTGCTATTTGATTTTTCATTTGCTTCAGGTTGAAGATTGAAGTTTAATTTTGATTTTCTTTTTTACTTTTGTTCTCATGCCTTAGTTTTGAAAGATAGGGAGAGTTTGAATTTATTTTCAGGTTTTGAATTTTCTTTTGATCTGGATCTTGTTTCTAGGTCTGAGAAATCATGAAAGAAAAATACGAAGCCTGGTTTGTCATCTACATTACATTATTTATAATTTAATTTAAAAGAAAACAAGGTATGACACTTGTTAATATATGTTATCTCAAACTTGCAAATGTTAATTCATATTAAAATTAACCCTACATTTGTTTAATTCTATAATCATTATCTTACAATTGTTTAAAGGTAAACATTTTTGTGTTTGAACCCTTCATTTATTACTTATGTTCATTTATACATATATATATGTATTATGTTTTATTTCAAATCTGAAAGAAAATGTTTTTAAATCTTTTATTAATCTCATTTCATATTTACAAACCAAATTTAGTTCAAGTAATTAAAAAGAAAATATATTAAAAAATTTCTTCTTAAATCTTATTAAATTAAATCTCATTTTAACTTAAACTACTATACTTATTAATAAATATTTATTTTTACATATATGCATACAAACCATATTTATTTCAATAAGATATATATTAAAGCTTTCCATTTACTCTTGTCTTCATATTATGATTTTTTATTTTAATTAATGCATTTCCTTATATATATATAACTTATTAAAGAAAATGATTTTAAAATCTAATTATACTTTTGATAAATAAACACACATATATTATATATTAGTTTTCAAAATATAGAATTTAACTTTTCAAATATCATTCGAAAATTTACTATATTAAATTCAAAATATCACTTTCAAATATAGATATATTATAATTCCAAAAAAAAAATTATTAGTTTTAAATTATAGAGTTTTCAAACTCAATTATTGCTCAAAATATTTTTTTTTGAATTTCAAACCCATTATTCAATTTAAAATCAATTTATATACATATAAATAAATAAACAAACAAATATCTCATTTAATTTGGAAATTTTAAATTAATTCACCAATTAAAGCCAAAAATTTATATTAATCACCAATGTTAAATTTGACTCAAAAGCCGGGATCGTTACAGATGCCTCCTTTAAGAAAATTTCGTCCTCGAAATTTGCTAGACAGGGAGACTACAAAGAATAGATGGCGAATGTTTTACCAGATCAAACTAAATATCTATTCTGAATTTGGTTTACCAAATCAGAATATCATCAATAATTATAAGAACGAACTCATTCAATATTTCATGAAATATTCGGGTCATCCGTTCTACGAGATATGGGGGCACTGGTTAGTTTGAAAGGATAACTAACCGTTCGTAGAATATATATGGACCCCAAAAGAATAGACAAATGGATATAATTTAATTTAACTTTATATTTGTTAATCAATTTATTTCAATTTGTGATTTCAAATTTACTAAAGTCAAAATAGAAAGCTGAGGGAAACTGATGATTAGAATAAAAAATAGGAATTAGAACCTTTTCTATAATGATTTGTAGGGCCTTCACCACACCAAAGCTTCTCCCTCGAGCTTCCACGAAGCCATCAAAGAATTGAAATCAAATGATGAAAAAAAGAGGTTGATAGAGAAAGATTGTTCCTTGTTGTTACAGGGTATCGACTATTTGTAGTGGTATTCCCCTATTCCCTATCTTGTCCTCTTCTTGCACTCATACTCACTATTAGTGGACAATAAGAGAATTTACTGAGGCATTCGGACGGATATCTTAGGGATATACTCATTCTAGAGCATTTGTAATCCTATCTCTAATGATCGCCTAATGTGTTATACTCCTGAGCTAAAGTTCTTACTCAACCTTCAGCTCTGATACTACTTGCAACGATCCTGACTCGACCTTCGAAAATCGACACCAAATACATCACCCATATTCGAATGCCGCAGATTCAAACGTCGAATCTAGTTTGCCGGAGCTTATCGCACATTAAGTACAACAACAAAGCGGAAGAAAAATAATATATCATTAATACAACCATGGATACAATATCTGATACAATATGATACAACGGATGCCCAGCACTATCAAAGCAAAATAGAAATACAACAGCGGAAAGAATTGAGCAACAGTAGTAGAAAGACAATGTCTTCAATGCCAAACTCCAAACCATAAGCCCGAACCACCATCAGTGTTGAACTTAAGCAAGTCTGGTCTGGAATGCGAACGCCAATCCGGATACTTCAAAGATCGCCAAAAACTAGGTCTACTAGCTGATTATTTGAAAATCTGTCTCTAGGCTGCGCGTGTGGAAAATTGTGGGCACCTAGAGTTTAGTGAGGGAACAACAAATTCCAGGTCAGTCATGAGACTGGTGTGAGTGAACAAAAACATTTGTTTAAACAAAAACAAACAAAAAGAATTTAAAAGAAATTCGCTATGTTTTTTGGAAAATGAAACTACCATAAGGCCTCCCAGCACACACAACGCAATCGCACACTTGGGGAAGATTTCTCCTTATGATAGTCAAACATGCTTGATGTAACGACCCAACTTCCAAACACCAGGAAATTGCATCGCTAATAAGAAAGAAAGGGATAAAAAAGAGAAAGAAAGAGAAGAAGAAGAAACAACACATCAGAATCTAAATAGCGGAACGAATAAATTATATTAATAACATAAAATATTACATTGTTTACAACCACTATCAGAGTACATAGATAATACAACACATACTAGACAGTTATAAGCACCTGTCTAGTATTTACAACATAATACAACTCAGAGACAACACAGAACACACAGCGGAATGCTAATATCTAACGCAGAAGCCTCATGCTCCATTGCTCCTCCAATATTCGTCAAAGCTAACCTGATTCCCTTGGCTACTCGTAAAAATTTGAGTACCCAAGAGTTTATGAAAAACAAAAATAAACTCCGGGTCAGACATGGGTCTGGTGTGAGTAACAGGTTAAAGTTGCTTAACTTTCAAAAACCTTTTGGAAAGAAAGGTATCACGTAAGACTTCCCACACATAAACATGGAAAAGTTTTTACCTTATGCTAACCAAAACATTTGATAGGAAATCCAGTGATATTATAATAGTGTCTAGGGTTTTCAAGTAAAATACAGAAATAGCTGGAATGCTTACATCTCACGTTCCAACATAGTTGGGCACAACTAATACGTACGGCACTTATTGGATTTTGGATTCCATACAATGGCAGGGCTACTGGGGTACCGCCCGTCACAGTACGTGGCCTAGATCAACGTACCGAGGAGTACTCCCACTCCCCTGCTACACAAGGCCGGACCCATTCCTTACTGAATAGTTCCGAACAAGACAACCCCGTAGTTGGTGCGCATATCCAACTGCCCACTAAGCCGAATAGAAAGGGACCTCTAGACAGGGATCAATCTTGCTCTCCAGTGGGTGCTACCCACGAAGCCTTGCTGCACCTCCCCTGTTTTATCCATTCCCGGTTGATGAGGCTTGAGGCTACGATTACCTTTAGAGGATATATTATCTTAGAATGCTCATCGTCCACCTGACGATGTTCTGAAAGCATTCAATCCATACAAGTTCGTTCCGGGTTCGAACGAAACCGAAGGCATTATCTCGTTACACTCATTACGGAATCACCCACAGAGTTAATGACGATAACCCTTGCACTCTAAATCACCATCTCGAATCTATAAGTACTATTCCGTCAAACTCATTACGGAATCACCCACAGAGTTATACTGACGTATAGCCCTTACACCTGGAGTCTTCACTCTTCACATAAGATTCACGACCTATCGTTAATTTGGATCGATGTGGTTTTCGGATATCCAAATATGGAAACCCGATCCCGGTCTCATCGAAATCCAAAGCGTGTCTTTTAGGTCCAAGTTGTTTTAGAATTTTAAAACAATTCAATTATATTATCTATATACACAAGATAGATAATTCATAGATTCACAACAGATAAGTATCATTATCATAACCACAGATAATCTACGTTATCACTATTAAAAGACAATCCATATCAATATCACAATGCAACCAATGCATCCATATCAATCATTACTAATCTCATTTCTGAGATTCAAAACTATTCAAAGCAACCAATAACAACCATTCATAAGCAATAATCTATAATCACACTATCTATAATTAATTTAAAATGAATTAAATTAATTACATCATCTTTAATTAATTTAAAATGAATTAAATTAATTACTTATATCAAAATAAATCTTTGCTTACATCAACATTAATTAATTACCAATTAATTAATTGATTAACCTCTAATTTATCATCTTAATTAATCAATCCTGATTAATTATGCTTTAATTAATTCCACAAAATTAATTACCCTAAACCAAATACGGTAATTAACCTTAAATTACTTCATTAATTAATTAATTATAATTAATTATATTTAACCTTAATTAATTACAATTAATTAATTATCCTTAATTACTTATTATTGATTAATTAATATTAATTAATCAATCTTAATTACATCATTAATTATATTAATTAATGATTATATTTAATTAATTCCTCAGTTAAATTAATTACTTCCAGTAATTAATCTCATTTAAACCATAATTATTAATCATCTTTGATTAATCTCAATCTGTAATTAACCACCTTTAATTACTTATCAAATTAATTATTCCTTAATTAATTTCTTTAATTAATCACGTGATTAATTACTCAAAATAATCTAATCCAAATTATTTTTACAATCCCAACACTATCCACTAATTACATCCAGTAATTAACTCTAATTACTTTACTGAGTAATTCTACTAATTACATAAAGTAATTATTATCAAATCAAATGTTTAAAATTAATTAAACTTAATTAATTAATCTAAACCAATCTCAATAAACTCATTAATTACATTAAGTAATTAATGTCTTAATTACTTTTATTTAAGTAATTAACTTATATAAATTTCATAATTTATTATCTTAAATTAATTAATCTAATTAATTATTAAAAATTAATCGTATTAATCAATTACTAAATAAACTTTAGTTAATGACCACCATTAACTATTATTAATTCCTTAATTACTTTTCTTAAATTACTTCTTAATTATCTCTAATTTAAATTAATCCAAATTATTAATTTACATAAATTAAATAATTAAGTTATTCCTTAATTATCCAATTTATTTAATTATTTTTAATTTCTAAGAAAATCCATTCCTTATTAATAATTGTATTAATATTAAAAAGTACTTAGAACATTTCATTTAAAAATTTAAATTCAAATTTCAATTTCATTTTGAATCTAAAATTCAAAATAATATTTATTAAAGCATTATCTAATTTAAATTCATTCATATTCCTTTTTAGAATAAATGTAAATAACATTTATCACTTATAATTAAAACATATATAAGATAAGTCTTAATATACTTAATTTAATTAAAAATTAAGTTTAAAATACATTTAAATTCCAAATTCAAGTTAACAATCATTTAACTTCCTTTATAAACTATTTATAATGATTTCATTTCAGAAAGAAAAAAAATCAATTTAAATATTTGTTTGAAACAAAAAAAAATTTCTTCAATTAAACAATTTAAATTTAAACTAGTTTGAAAACATTCAAATTTTAAACTTATTAAAATCTCATATTTGAATTCAAGATAATTGAATCCATTATTTGTTTAAAGCTTTTTATTTAAAACTTCAATTAATCTTTGTTTAAACCTTGATTTTAACCCTTTTATTTAAACCCAAATTTCATTTTAAATTCTTAAAATTCAAAAGCTATTTGAATCTGAGCTTAGTCTTTGATTTTAAATCACTGTTTTAAAATATATTTCAGATTTTAAAAATGAAAATTTCAAAATCCTGAAACCTGTTAGGTTTTTTAAAACCTGAAATCCACTCTATATATTCCAAACTTCATGATTTCAAAGCCATTTGAACTTTAACTTCATACTAAATTTAAACTTATTTAAATCTTCCTTCACAACCTTGAAATTCTTTTAAATTTAGTTAAAATTTAAATTTTTAGACAGGATTACAGAAAACTGTAACCACTCAGTACTAACCCGAGGCAACCCAATACCTGCTTCGGGTCAAAACCCTATTTGCTTCGAGTCATTCCCTACATTTACTCGAGAAAAATCAAGTTCCAACTTTCCTACACTCACAAGTTCATCAGAACCTTCCCAATTGCACGGTGCACATGCACCGTGATTCTGTCCAACTCCGGCCACCCTCCAGGCCTACCCCACATTGCCGACCCTCACCAGATTTGATTACGTCGACCTGAATTCATCACAACCCCGCAATTCAAAAATGAGCAACAAACCCCAACCTGGAAACCCAACAGCAATCAATACCCCAAAACCTGTCAAAGCTTCGACCAAGCTACTCCGGCCATCAGAATGCCAACACCACCGGCCATAATCTCTACCATACCTCAGCAACCATCTCCTAACACCCTATAGAACTCGATCAACCATAGTGACCTAAAAGAGCAGATTCAACTACCCTGTTTTTTTCCTCTTTTAGTTTTTCTTTTTTTTAGAGCAGATTTTAAATTTCTTCATAACTCAATAAGACTTAACTTTAAAAAAAAATCAAACAAACATTTGTTGTTTAGATGCTAGGTCCTAGCAGCAATTAGTTCCACCAGAAATGAAGTATGTTATGTGTTTTAAATCATAATACAGAGGTGTTACAGTTTTAACATGCAGGTAATCATACTCACCTATACACAGAAATTCCACAGATCTATGCATATAAAAATGTTCACACAAACATACCTTTAAGATATTAAAATACAACTATATTCAAACTTAGGTTACTTGAAAGTGTTACTCACTTTATAATACTGAATTCTTAAATTACAAAGTCGAGTTTTCATTTTGTCTATCATTCATTGTTGTTTGCATACTTCCAGTGAGATTTTCAAATTCAATTTAATTTACATCAAATTTTAAAGCCTGCTCTATGACATAACAACAAGTTAACATTAATTCAAACATACTGGGTTTGTAAATGGAGTCTTAACAAACTAGATTAGGTGGTTAAAAAAAACAAAACTGAAAACTTGAGCCTGGGAAAAATATAAAAACAGAGCACAACATCTCAATACTCACTATACATCCATATGATCATACAAAGATATACTTATAGATGCATCCATAAACATATTTATTATCTGTGATAAACATGCAACCATACTTATATTTTAAATCACTTAAATTATAATGTTACTCACCTGAAGCTTGAAGGCAAAGTAATTTTCTTTTAACAGTTTGAATAAGAAATGCAGGTTTGCTTGCACAGCTCTTTAGATTTTTCAAAATGCAGGTATAAGAACAGTTTTTGCCTAAAAATCCAGATTTGCTTCCTGATCTTATAACTGCATGCATGCTACTTGATTCCAAGTTTTAAGAAATGCAGGTCTTTTGAAAACCCAGATTTGCATATTAGAAAAAGTGCAGGTTTGTGAAGTAGATTTGAAAATGATTTCAGGAATTTTGTTGTTGAATGGAAGTGTTTGTTATATTTTTTTCTTAAGTTGTTTGTCTTCAGATTTCTTTATTTTTAGAAGAAGAAAATTTGATGAGGGAATAAAAGTCTTATATAAACTGAAATTATTCAAAAATAAAAAACAAAAGAAAATGATAAATTAAGTTTTTGACACTTGTTTCACAATGCAACATTTTTCAAGTAAGTATACTTATTAATTAACACATGCTCATTTAATTTGTAAGTTGTTTACATTTGTCACAAGTATTAATTAGTTATAATTAAATGTTAATTAGTTATTCATTTAGATGTTAACAAGCTATAAATTTAGTTAACTTGTATTTTAAGTTAGATGTGTAATATAGGATAAATGTAAGCTTGTTTTAATTAATTAGTCAATCATGTATTTATTTACAAATAAGACTACACAATTTAAATTTTGGAAAACAATTATTTTTATAAAAAATTTATTTGTTGAAACAATGTATTATTATATTTTTAGAAATAACAATATTTAATAATCATAAATAACTTATAAAAGAAATTGTTTCTTTATAAATAAATTATTTATTATCACATTATATTTAAAAGAAACTCAAAATGACCTCATTGTTATTTGTTTAAATTTTAAACTTGAATTAAAATATTTTAAATCATTTCAATACTTATCTTATGCTTTTAAAACCTTATTTTATTTATTAAAAGCTTTTAAAAGTTTAACTTTTAAATAAAATCATAATTTCCAATTTTACTAAAGATATAAATTTTATAGAAAACATGGTTTATTTATTAATCAGATTAAAACAAGATCTATATACAATATATACAATATTCTATATATATTATAAATAGAAAACAAATATTAGATTTAAAAAGATAAAATCTATCAATTAACTATTTATTTTATTGAATTATTAAATTAATTCAAATTTTATTACAAAGATTATCAAATCAATTTAATTTTTATTTCAGATTATTAAATTGATATTGCTTACAAATTCCGGGTCATCACATTCCTCCCCCCTTAAAAGAATTTCGTCCCCGAAATTTAAAACAAAGGCAATTTAATAATCTATTTAAAGATTAAATTTTAAAACACAAGCATATATCAATGATATGCTAACAACCATAGCAATCAATTCAACCAATCAAACAAATCTAATTATCCAGAAAAATTCTGGATAAAACTTTCACGAGTTTTCCCGGTATAAATATCGGGATACTCGCTCTATAGATTCCAAACAATCAATACTATTAAACTGCAGAGCTCTTATTCATCTATATCTACAGAACTAGATAACATATCAGACTACAGACGAGTCTGATTCAACACCCAATCTCTATAACTGCTGGTTCCAAAACTAGAGATAGACCATACACGTACTCCCTCAGAGATACGTGAAACTCATCGAATTCCAGTAATCCAAACTGACGATTCAATTTTGAAAACCAAATACCAATCCAACCAAAACACAGAGAAGAGATCCAAACATCGCTGAGCTAGCTTCTCAGACTTGTTCAAAACTTATAACTCCTGAATCAGAGAAAACTCCAACAATAACGAAGTCTCCAACTTTGAATTCCAAATTCCTCCGTCCCTTATCCATAAAGTTTTCAGACAAATTCTGGGCTGCCAACATCCAAACTGATCAGCTCAACCCTTGCTCATTCCTCTAGAAACAATCAGAACCAAAAACAACCTAACACAGTGATCACCTCAAGATCAATCCAAACCAAAACACAATTCTATTCCATAAATAGCAGAAGACTACAAACTTCTCTAGATCCGGAAAAGACAATTAGAAACATATCCAAACTGCTTCCGCTGCACAACTCTGATCCGAAGTAGATAAGAAAAAGCTGACGAAGAACACAAGCGCCAACTGGACATCACTTCTCAGAAATATAGTTCTACAGATCCATAATGAAAACTCATAAATTCCTTCAAAACTGAGTTGCTACATCAAACTCCATCTCTAGGAATCATTCTCCAACTAAACAAAACCACTGGTTCCCTTCCTGGAATTCTAGTTGATAAGAAAACTCAATTTCCAGATACGGACGAACCTCTATCTCCCAGAAGACATCCAGAAAATCTCCAACCATCCAAGAGAACACTTAACCAATCGCAAGTCACTTTTGCGATCAACCTAGATAAATTTCCAAAGAAAGCTATTCTCTCCTTACCAAACAGAACAGCTTACACTGGTCTAGTCAATCCATTGAAGAAACGGATTCACTCTGCAGCTTTCTAAACTCCATTCCCAGAAAAACTACTCAGCTAAGACCTCCCTGTCAGCTCACAGAACCCTCCGAGCTGCACTGCTGACACTAATACCAACTTCCTAATCCAAAGCCCTTCGAGAAACTCGGACTTCAAAGCTAACCAGAAAACACCACAACATCCTGCTGAATCCAGCCACAACATCGAAGCAGACTCACTTCCAAAACTTGTTCCAAAGATATATCTTCGGACTCATCCATAGTCACTGCATCTCATCACGCAGTTACAACTTCCTGAGGTATCAAGATACCTTACCTGCTCCAGCTCAACCGAACAGATCAAACTCTACTCACCAAACTCTGTACTTCAAAGATGTCTCCGAACCTTAACAGGTTTCCTTCGGAGATCGATGAAATCTTCAACATAATAAAACTTATTCGAGACGGTATTAGGTCTATAGTTTCGACAGATATACTTCCAATCTCAATCATCAGACTCCAATCAATGGTAGTAATCGTGTTACAAACACTACTACCTTATCTACCTTTATAACCTATATTGGCAAACCTGAGCAGGTAACCCAACAGATAGGTAGAAATAGATAAATATATATAAATATATATAAAATTACAAATACGCTCTCTCAAGATAGACACCACTACAGAGCCTAGGTATTCACTCAACCTAACGCTCTGATACCACTGTAACGACCCAACTTCCAAACACCAGGAAATTGCATCGCTAATAAGAAAGAAAGGGATAAAAAAGAGAAAGAAAGAGAAGAAGAAGAAACAACACATCAGAATCTAAACAGCGGAACGAATAAATTATATTAATAACATAAAATATTACATAGTTTACAACCACCATCAGAGTACATAGATAATACAACACATACTAGACAGTTATAAACACCTGTCTAGTATTTACAACATAATACAACTCAGAGACAACACAAAACACACAGCGGAATACTAATATCTAACGCAGAAGCCTCCTGCTCCATTGCTCCTCCAATATTCGTCAAAGCTAACCTGATTCCCTTGGCTACTCGTAAAAATTTGAGTACCCAAGAGTTTATGAAAAACAAAAATAAACTCCGGGTCAGACATGAGTCTGGTGTGAGTAACAGGTTAAAGTTGCTTAACTTTCAAAAACCTTTTGGAAAGAAAGGTATCACGTAAGACTTCCCACACATAAACATGGAAAAGTTTTTACCTTACGCTAACCAAAACATTTGATAGGAAATCCAGTGATATTATTATAGTGTCTAGGGTTTTCAAGTAAAATACAGAAATAGCTGGAATGCTTACATCTCACGTTCCAACGTAGTTGGGCACAACTAATACGTACGACACTTATTGGATTTTGGATTCCATACAATGGCAGGGCTATTGGGGTACCGCCCGTCACAGTACGTGGCCTAGATCAACGTACCGAGGAGTACTCCCACTCCCCTGCTACACAAGGCCGGACCCATTCCTTACTAAATAGTTCCGAACAAGACAACCCCGCAGCTGGTGCGCATATCCAACTGCCCACTAAGCCGAATAGAAAGGGACCTCTAGACAGGGATCAATCTTGCTCTCCAGTGGGTGCTACCCACGAAGCCTTGCTGCACCTCCCCTGTTTTATCCATTCCCGGTTGATGAGGCTTGAGGCTATGATTACCTTTAGAGGATATATTATCTTAGAATGCTCATCGTCCACCTGACGATGTTATGAAAGCATTCAATCCATACAAGTTCGTTCTGGGTTCGAACGAAACCGAAGGCATTATCTCGTTACACTCATTACGGAATCACCCACAGAGTTAACGCCCACAGAGTTAACGACGATAACCCTTGCACTCTAAATCACCATCTCGAATCTATAAGTACTATTCCGTCAAACTCATTACGGAATCACCCACAGAGTTATACTGACGTACAGCCCTTACACCTCGAGTCTTCACTCTTCACATAAGATTCACGACCTATCGTTAATTTGGATCGATGTGGTTTTCGGATATCCAAATATGGAAACCCGATCCCGGTCTCATCGAAATCCAAAGCATGTCTTTTAGGTCCAAGTAGTTTTAGAATTTTAAAACAATTCAATTATATTATCTATATACACAAGATAGATAATTCATAGATTGTAACAACCCGATATTTTTCAGCCATTCGCATCCGCACATGTCGGACTTGAATTGCTCAAAATACCGCGTTGTAAATAAATTTGGAGCAAATGAAATACAATCACAGAATCACAGACATAGAACAAACAGAATACCTCGCAGCGGAATATAAAATACATAGTAGTTCATGAAGCTACTACGGCAGAGTCTCAATCCAAATACGTAATACAGTCTGAAAACAACATAATAGAAATCCGAAATACATAGAAATTCACTAATACATGAGATAAACTAGAATAGCTGAAACAGAAAGTAGATATAAATGTAGATAAGCAGAAACTCCAGCAAAAACCAGCTCCAGAAAGAGAATCCAAAGCTGTGAATACTCAGGCTGACCCGAGCGTAAAGTAAAACACAAAACACTCGAGTCAGGACAATATATACTTATATAATGTAAACCAACTCAAGTGAACTGTAGTAGAAATGCACAATAACTTAAAGGATGCTTGGGATCACCCATCCTTTAAGAATCAGTTAAACTATAAATTAATTACATCCCGTGGTTAAAATTTCAAAATGGTATTTTATACTTCAAAATCAAATGTAATTTCAAAATTCAATATCATTCAAAATATCATATCTTCCAAACCACATTCATTTTTATTTAATTTAAATACCATTACAAAACACATTTCAAAATAGTTTATATTTCGAAACAAATTACTTCATTTTAAATCATAAAATGAAGTTATTATATTTAATAATTAAATTATTAAATTTACAAAATTTTAGTCTTTCAAAATCCATTTATCCACTTAATTTATTAAAACAGATGAAAATTCAACTTTCGTAGCAATTAGAAATTGCTACGGAAAGTTACATTCAAAACAGTTCAATTTAATAAAAGATAGCATTTAAAAAGGTTGTAATAGGGTTACATTAGTTTCAAATAAAACTTAGTTAAATTCAATAATTATAGCATTTACAAAAATGCTATAATAACCTTTAATTAAACTTAGCCATTTGGTTCATTATTATCAACTACAGCATTTAAAAATGCTGTATTATCATTTACATTAGAATTAATAGCATTTCAGAAATGCAGTTAATTAACTTCAAGTATTCAATATAATTTCACAAACAATTATATTTTTATTTAAATCATTTTTAGCTTATAAAATCATATAATTTCACTTTTAAAACAGTCATTCAAATACCCTTATATTCATGATTTTATAAAGTTAAATCTCCATTCAAAAATCAAAATTTAATAATAATTCACTTATTAAATTCCAACATAAAATTTCAAATTCATTAAATTTAATTTAATTTAACACTTAAGTTTAAAATTTTCAAATATAACTTAATTTCATTTTTATTTACTTAACTTAAAATTCACTTTTAAGACAAATTCACAAATTTCCAATTTTAGTTATATTTCCAAATTTCAACCTAAATATTCATTCATTTCACATTTTAACTTTATTCAAAAATCATTGATATATTATAAAATCATTTTAAATTCATTTAATTCAAAATATCATAAATTTATCATATTTTCATATTTAATTTAAATTCCATTTTTCACCAAATTCTAGTTTCCAAAATAACTTACATTCCAGATTTTCTAACTTTGCCATTTATTTATTTCACTTATAAATTTTCAGAAAATCAATAATGCTTTACAAAAATCATTTTTAATCAAATTTAAATCAAAATATTATAATATTTACATTTCTAAAATAATTAAAAATTTTAGAAAAACATATTTTAACAACGGGTCTGTATTTCATTTTCTAGCTTAGATGAAGTGATACGGGTAATATATCATTTCAACCCGTAATTTACAAAGAAAACCGGGTTTGATCATTTCAAACCCGCAATCCCAAGTAAAAGAAAATAATTGAAAATCATTCAGGCCTATCATTTCAGCCCATAACGATTTTCTCCTATTCTAAATTCCGTTCGGGTATGTATCATTTCAACCCATAGTGATTCTAGTCTACAGGGAACTTGCAGTGTGATAAATTGATGAAAATAACAGAATAGCATGAAATAACAGTAACATATGGTATAACAAGTGTAAATATAGGTGTGAACTTCATATGAATGTAATATAGTAGTTATAACAGGATGATATGCATTTACAGATTCAGGTGATGTCAGTTTATCACTACATAAGTACATATTAGTCTGGTGAGATTTACTCACTGTTTTGAGCTGATGACACAACGACGAATTGCACAACGGGATCTACACAAGCACAAAAGCAGGATACAGATACGAAAAGGAGGAGCTAAGGATTAATTCCCTTGAATACAAATCAAACAAACAATATAATAATTATAAGGTTTCAGACCAAAAATACGATAAACGATGCTAGAAATTAAGGAACAACAATTAATCAAACACTTGCACTTGCTTCCACCATCACTATGCTCAGCCTATAGGGTGATAAGGTACTGCCATGGGGTTTATTTGGTCAGGTATGGGTCATATATGGTCGGCCTAGCAAGGGTAGTGAAGGTATGGAAGTTGCTATGTATGAAAATACAAGTACAAGGCAAACAAGTGGATTTTTGTGCAATTTCAAGCATCGGGCAAGGCTTCAAATGGCATGGCCAGACATGCTGGAGGCTAGGAGATGGTGTGGTAGTGGTTTTGGTTCAGGTATGAGCTGGAGAAGGTGGTGCAAAGGCCGGCTAAGGGTGTGGTGAAGTGGTGGAAGTTACAAGGTGTGAATACAAAGGGTTTAAGGCAAATAAGTGGCTTTTGTGCAACCATGGCTCAACCAAAGGACCATTGGGCTCAGCCCCTACAAGGTGAAGGTCGGGTGGGGTCTGGAGTGGTGGAGGGACTGGTGGTGGCGGCCAAGGAGGTGGTTTAGGTGAAAAATGAAGGGTATGTGCATAAATGGTTCGGCTAGGCTGAACAAGTGGAGTGTTTGCATAAACTTTGGTGGATCTAGTCATAGATGACCACGGCATGGCTTGGTCAGTGGGCTGGAGGAGATGGTGACCTGATGTGGTGATGGTGGAGGCGGCTATGGTGGTGGAGGAGCAAGGCCGAACCTATGATGAAGAAGAACAAGTGCAAAAACCATGAATTCAAGCATAAACAAATGGAAAAAGGAAATAAAGTTTACCAAACTTTCTTCAAAAGCTATGGCCGAATTTTTTGAGGAAATGAGAGAAAAAATGAAGTACGTGAATGAGAAATGAGGGTGGCAGCTGAAAGAATGAAGAGATATGGCCATTTGAGTGAAAAGAAACGTTAAAATGTGAAAAGGTGGGAAAATCAAAAGCCATAGGAAACAAAAGGTCACAAACCCTTTCAATTTACCTTTTATTATTTATATAAATTTATGTAGCTGAAATAATAATAATATCAGATAATATTTCGAAATTTTCAACCAATATTCAAATATATATAATATTTATCAATTATGTAAAGTAAAATTAAGGAAAATAGTTAAAACAGTGAACTAGACTAGCAAAATTTGAAGTTAAATGAAATAATTTTTAGAAAATTCATATAAGCTTGTAAAGTATTTTTAACATAAATAATAAGATAAAATACAAATATTTTCACAAAATAAATATTTAAAATTTAATTTAAATATAAAATTATAATGCAGAAAATAGTAGAAAATGGAAAAACAGCCCTTAAAAATAGGAAATCAACACAGTAATTTTTAGAAAAATTCTATTATTATTTTAAAAATATTTAGAGATGAATTTTCACAAATAAAACAAATTTAAGATAAAATAAAGAAATTTAAAAATGAAGAAAATGGCAAAAAATTAGAAAACAGCCTTTAAAAATAGGAAATAAATACGGTAAATTTTGAAAAAATTATATTATCATTTTAAAAATGTTTAGAAATGATATCACACAAATAAAAAAAAATAAAAAAAATTTCAAAATGAAATAAAGTCAAATTTAAATATATAGTCAAAATCTAGGGTTGTTACATAGATTCACAACAGATAAGTACCATTATCATAACCACAGATAATCTACGTTATCACTATTAAAAGACAATCCATATCAATATCACAATGCAACCAATGCATCCATATCAATCATTACTAATCTCATTTCTAAAATTCAAAACTATTCAAAGCAACCAATAGCAACCATTCATAAGCAATGATCTATAATCATACCATCTATAATTAATTTAAAATGAATTAAATTAATTACATCATCTTTAATTAATTTAAAATGAATTAAATTAATTACTTATATCAAAATAAATCTTTGCTTACATCATCATTAATTAATTACCAATTAATTAATTGATTAACCTCTAATTTATCAACTTAATTAATCAATCCTGATTAATTATGCTTTAATTAATTCCACAAAATTAATTACCCTAAACCAAATACCGTAATTAACCTTAAATTACTTCATTAATTAATTAATTACAATTAATTATATTTAACCTTAATTAATTACAATTAATTAATTATCCTTAATTACTTATTATTGATTAATTAATATTAATTAATCAATCTTAATTACATCATTAATTATATTAATTAATGATTATATTTAATTAATTCCTCAGTTAAATTAATTACTTCCAGTAATAAATCTCATTTAAACCATAATTATTAATCATCTTTGATTAATCTCAATTTGTAATTAACCACCTTTAATTACTTATCAAATTAATTATTCCTTAATTAATTTCTTTAATTAATCAGTTTATTAATTACTCAAAATAATCTAATCCAAATTATTTTTACAATCCCAACACTATCCACTAATTACATCCAGTAATTAACTCTAATTACTTTACTGAGTAATTCTACTAATTACATAAAGTAATTATTATCAAATCAAATGTTTAAAATTAATTAAACTTAATTAATTAATCCAAACCAATCTCAATAAACTCATTAATTACATTAAGTAATTAATGTCTTAATTACTTTTATTTAAGTAATTAACTTAAATAAATTTCATAATTTATTAACTTAAATTAATTAATCTAATTAATTATTAAAAATTAATCATATTAATCAATTACTAAATAAACTTTAGTTAATGACCACCATTAACTATTATTAATTCCTTAATTACTTTTCTTAAATTACTTCTTAATTATCTCTAATTTAAATTAATCCAAATTATTAATTTACATAAATTAAATAATTAAGTTATTCCTTAATTATCCAATTTATTTAATTATTTTTAATTTCTAAGAAAATCCATTCCTTATTAATAATTGTATTAATATTAAAATGTACTTAGAACATTTCATTTAAAAATTTAAATTCAAATTTCAATTTCATTTTGAATCTAAAATTCAAAATAATATTTATTAAAGCATTATCTAATTTAAATTCATTCATATTCCTTTTTAGAATAAATGTAAATAACATTTATCACTTATAATTAAAACTTATATAAGATAAGTCTTAATATACTTAATTTAATTAAAAATTAAGTTTAAAATACATTTAAATTCCAAATTCAAGTTAACAATCATTTAACTTCCTTTATAAACTATTTATAATGATTTCATTTCAAAAAGAAAAAAAAATCAATTTAAATATTTGTTTGAAACAAATTTTTTTCTCTTCAATTAAACAATTTAAATTTAAACTAGTTTGAAAACATTCAAATTTTAAACTTATTAAAATCTCAGATTTGAATTCAAGATAATTGAATCCATTATTTGTTTAAAGCTTTTTATTTAAAACTTCAATTAATCTTTGTTTAAACCTTGATTTTAACCCTTTTATTTAAACCCAAATTTCATTTTAAATTCTTAATATTCAAAAGCTATTTGAATCTGAGCTTAGTCTTTGATTTTAAATCACTGTTTTAAAATATATTTCAGATTTTAAAAATGAAAATTTCAAAATCCTGAAACCTGTCAGGTTTTTTAAAACCTGAAAATCCACTCTATATATTCCAAACTTCATGATTTCAAAGCCATTTGAACTTTAACTTCATACTAAATTTAAACTTATTTAAATCTTCCTTCACAACCTGGAAATTCTTTTAAATTTAGTTAAAATTTAAATTTTTAGACAGGATTACAGAAAACTGTAACCACTCAGTACTAACCCGAGGCAACCCAATAACTGCTTCGGGTCAAAACCCTATTTGCTCCGAGTCATTCCCTACATTTACTCGAGAAAAATCGAGTTCCAACTTTCCTACACTCACAAGTTCATCAGAATCTTTCCAATTGCACGGTGCACATGCACCGTGATTCTGGCCAACTCCGGCCACCCTCCAGGCCTTCCCCACATTGCCGACCCTCACCAGATTTGATCACGTCCACCTGAATTCATCACAACCCCGCAATTCAAAAATGAGCAACAAACCCCAACCTGGAAACCCAACAGCAATCAATACCCCAAAACCTGTCAAAGCTTCGACCAAGCTACTCCGGCCATCAGAATGCCAACACCACCGGCCATAATCTCTACCATACCTCAGCAACCATCTCCTAACACCCTATAGAACTCGATCAACCATAGTGACCTAAAAGAGCAGATTCAACTACCCTGTTTTTTTTTCCTCTTTTAGTTTTTTCTTTTTTTTTAGAGCAGATTTTAAATTTCTTCATAACTCAATAAGACTTAACTTAAAAAAAAATCAAACAAACATTTGTTGTTTAGATGCTAGGTCCTAGCAGCAATTAGTTCCACCAGAAATGAAGTATGGTATGTGTTTTAAATCATAATACAGATGTGTTACAGTTTTAACATGCAGGTAATCATACTCACCTATACACAGAAATTCGACAGATCTATGCATATAAAAATGTTCACACAAACATACCTTTAAGATATTAAAATACAACTATATTCAAACTTAGGTAACCTGAAAGTGTTACTCACTTTATAATACTGAATTCTTAAATTACAAAGTCGAGTTTTCATTTTGTCTATCATTCATTGTTGTTTGCATACTTCCAGTGAGATTTTCAAATTCAATTTAATTTACATCAAATTTTAAAGCCTGCTCTATGACATAACAACAAGTTAACATTAATTCAAACATACTGGGTTTGTAAATGGAGTCTTAACAAACTAGATTAGGTGGTTAAAAAAAACAAAACTGAAAACTTGAGCCTGGGAAAAATATAAAAACAGAGCACAACATCTCAATACTCACTATACATCCATATGATCATACAAAGATATACTTATAGATGCATCCATAAACATGTTTATTATCTGTGATAAACATGCAACCATACTTATATTTTAAATCACTTAAATTATAATGTTACTCACCTGAAGCTTGAAGGCAGAGCAATTTTCTTTTAACAGTTTGAATAAGAAATGCAGGTTTGCTTGCACAGCTCTTTAGATTTTTCAAAATGCAGGTATAAGAACAGTTTTTGCCTAAAAATCCAGATTTGCTTCCTGATCTTACAACCGCATGCATGCTACTTGATTCCAAGTTTTAAGAAATGCAGGTCTTTTGAAAACCCAGATTTGCATATTAGAAAAAGTGCAGGTTTGTGAAGTAGATTTGAAAATGATTTCAGGAATTTTGTTGTTGAATGGAAGTGTTTGTTATATTTTTTTCTTAAGTTGTTTGTCTTCAGATTTCTTTATTTTTAGAAGAAGAAAATTTGATGAGGGAAGAAAAGTCTTATATAAACTGAAATTATTCAAAAATAAAAAACAAAAGAAAATGGTAAATTAAGTTTTTGACACTTGTTTCACAATGCAACATTTGTCAAGTAAGTATATTTATTAATTAACACATGCTCATTTAATTTGTAAGTTGTCTACATTTGTCACAAGTATTAATTAGTTATAATTAAATGTTAATTAGTTATTTATTTAGATGTTAACAAGCTATAAATTTAGTTAACTTGTATTTTAAGTTAGATGTTTAATATAGGATAAATGTAAGCTTGTTTTAATTAATTAGTCAATCATTTATTTATTTACAAATAAGACTACACAATTTAAATTTTGGAAAACAATTATTTTTATAAAAAATTTATTTGTTGAAACAATGTATTATTATATTTTTAGAAATAACAATATTTAATAATCATAAATAACTTATAAAAGAAATTGTTTCTTTATAAATAAATTATTTATTATCACATTATATTTAAAAGAAACTCAAAATGACCTCATTGTTATTTGTTTAAATTTTAAACTTGAATTAAAATATTTTAAATCATTTCAATACTTATCTTATGCTTTTAAAACCTTATTTTATTTATTAAATAGCTTTTAAAAGTTTAAATTTTAAATAAAATCATAATTTCCAATTTTACTAAAGATATAAATTTTATAGAAAACAGGGTTTATTTATTAATCAGATTAAAACAAGATCTATATACAATATATACAATATTCTATATATATTATAATAGAAAACAAATATTAGATTTAAAAAGATAAAATCTATCAATTAACTATTTATTTTATTGAATTATTAAATTAATTAAAATTTTATTACAAAGATTATCAAATCAATTTAATTTTTATTTCAGATTATTAAATTGATATTGCTTACAAATTCCGGGTCATCACACTTGATAAGCAAAAATCGTTTTGATATTATTATTAGTGCGTAGTGCAGAAAACCTTTTGAAAATATAGTATTAATCTTAGCTAGCATAGGTACCATTAAATTATGCTTGGTATAGCTACCATTTAAGAATGGCATGTTATACAACTACAATCATAAAGGCTCGTATTGTTTGATTGGATTTCCAACAAATGGTCAGGGTAAGGAACTTCGTACGCCACATGGGTACGCCTCTGGAGGGACGTCCCGAGAACCTAACTGGCTCTCTGCCAACACATGGCCGTGTTACCTCTGTAACTAGGTAACTACTGACACGAGTATGTCATCCCCCGGTCATCACCGACCTTTATCTGAGACGCCTCTCAACTAACAAGCATAAAGCAATAGATTTGCAGCAACCACATAAGTTAAGTATCCGGGCTTCATACCATGATACCACTTTTTATCCAGAAGGAAATGGACATACCCTAAGGGGCGCTACCCCCAATAAGCTTGTTGCATCCTTCCTGTTTCGACCATTTTTGATTTGTGAGGTTCTGATGAAGTCTCGTCTCATAAAGCTACGCTTTTCACAAAATCCATGCTTCGATCAACAAATGATCAGCAGCACTCAGCATGCCACATTACCAAATAGGGAATGTATCACGAGTAACCATCAGCTACATAACCTCTGAGCTCGTACATCTCAGAGAAGGGTGTTAAGCTAGGAGAATAAATTCTCCGCCACCAAACAGAACTATATTTGATAGAAACCAACTTTACATCTCAAAGTATAATGTCAGACATACATACAAGTCTGTTCCGGGTTCGAACAGAGCTGAAGGCACTTCAAAAGAAGACCTTGCAATCCGAGTATTCACAATCCCGGTCGGACTCCCCATCACATATGGAGATATCTTACCAGTGCGACTCAGTGCAAAGACACTCGATGGGTAATCCTTTCATTCTCGAAAATACTTGGTCTTCAGCGCCGGTCTTCAGCGCCGGTCTTCAAATGTTATCCATTACGTCGTATCATTATTCGGAATGAGTTTTCTGACATAAAGTCATCTCCCGGCTAAACCGAATAACGAGTGCTTAATTTTAAAACCATATGGATATAGTGGGATCTTAGTTAAGTCATAATTTATTACCCAAAACCTTTCCTTTAAATGGTTTAAACAAATTTCCACTTTAATCTTTTAAACAAAAGATTCGCCTTTTTAATCTTTTTAAACAAAAGATTTACCTTTAAAATCCGCTTCATTTTGAAACAAGGTTCATCAATCTTTCACAAAGATTCATTCATAGCTTTCAAAACAATTCTATTTCAAACTTGAAATCATTTCAACAAAAACTGGGAACTCTTTCTTTATATGAAAGCTATTAACATTTGAAAACAAATGCTTTTCGTTTCGAAAAAAATCCGATCTAATATGCACAAGTTTAACCTTAATCGTATAAACTTGGATTAAATTTAAATTCCTAAAATAATACATTTAAATACTTTAAAGATGGTTTAAAAACCATACATATATTATATAACTTGCATCACCATTTTTCAAACTATAGTTTCCAAAATAATTTCAAAACTTAAACAAGACATGATTTATTCAACTATTTCAAAACTTCCTTTCCAAGAGCTTTTTAAATCATTTTGGATTCAAAATTCTATTTTTAAAACCATTTCATAATATTAAATTCACATATTTGTGAATTAACCAATTTCCTCATGCAATCCATATTTGTGTGTGCGCGGTGTAGTCCAGGGGTTTTACACACAACAATAACATATCACAACCATCATCAATTCAAGCACAATAATATCGATAAGCGGTATAATCCTATAACGCTTATCTTCATTAACAGATTCACAGATAAATAAATAAATCACAGTTCATAGCTCAGTCATAACACAGAACATCACACATCAGGGATATCAAACAATTCAGCATTCAATAGAATCCAAACATCCATAAGTAAGATCAATTAATCACCTGATTAATTTAAACCAGATTAATTACTTATGAATAAATTACTAATCCTGGTTAATTAACATGAATTAATTACAAACCATTTTAATTAATAAACCTTTAATCATTTATTAATTAACCTTTAATAATAAATTAATCAACCTTTAATTAATAAATCAATCAGACTTAATTAATAAATCAATCAACCTTTAAACATTAAATAATTATTTAATTATCCTTTAATTGATTAATTAACCCTTAATTAATTACCATTTAATTAACTATCCTTAATTAATTATAATAAGTGATTATCCCTAATCACTTATATTAATAAATCACAAATTAATTACATTGAGTACATATCCTTTAATCACTTGATTAATCAACTTATCATTAATTAATTACTTAATTAAGTAATTATCTTTAAGTATTAATTACCTTTAATTACTTACATAAATAAATATTAATTAATTAATTATCCTTATTTATAATTATACAAAATAATTATACCTTAATTACATTAAGTAAAAATCTTTTAATAAGTAATAATATTTAATTAATTTCATTAAGTATTTATTCTTTAATTACTTATCATTAATTAATCACCCTTAAGTTAATGTAATTAACCCATAAACAATTGATTAATTAACCTTTAATTAATCCCATAAATTAATCAACCATTAATTAATTACATTAAGTAATTATCCTTATCTTTTAAATTATTTACATTAAGAAGTTACTCAAGACCCTCATTAATCAAAAGACAAACTATTTATCTTAAAAATCTTATTTAAATAACCTTTGAAATTAACATATGAATTAACTTAAGACCTCAAAGTTAATTAATAATAAAAATCATTTTACCCTTTTTAATTAACCATTATATTATTTAAACTTATTTAAATAACTTAAGAATTTAAAATAATAGATATGAAATAAAATACCTTAAATTTTCGTTAACTTAAAGTAATTTATTTTAAACCTTTAGTTAATTCCAATACTAGAATAAAACATTTATTATTTTAAAAGAAATACCAAGAAAGCATTTTAAACTTGTTTTATTTTAAATTTGGAAAACTTGTTTATTTAAAATTTAAAAAAAAAACCGTTATATTGCAAACCCGAGATCACCTCGCTAATCAACCCGAGCAAGATCCCATTTTCCTCGAGAATATACTGGAGCCGCCTTTTCTTTTTGTTTTTTTTTTAAATTTTAAAACCTGTTAATCATATTAACTCACGCGATCATACTCGAGCTTTTACTCGAGTCAACATGCCAAAACCCTGAGAGCAAACCCGAGACATTTCCCTTCTTCCCAAACCCAATCCCCTGACACACCACTGACACTCGTCCATGTGCACTCGAGTTCACCACCGCTCAGGTCATCACTACCATCGTCGGCAAGTCAACGACGACCATCCCTAACAATTCGACCATCCTAAAACTCAAAACGATCACGAAATCGAAAAGCGAGCATGTCGAAAACCATCAGGACAAAACCTGATCACCCAAACCTCCATGCACCGCCAAACTCTGACCACCAGTGACCACGCCTACACTTCCATAGTCGCGTCACTTGCCTATGCATCTAATCCCCCTAGTGCCATCGATACCGATGCACAAACGTCGCTGCAAACGTAACGACAACCACCACGTTCCAAACAACACCATAACCCTATATCGACCATGTTCTCCATCCACGATGATCAGGATTTTCATCGAACATTTTTCTCAAACTCTCCTACCTCCGAGCAAGCTATAGCTTCAATCTTGTGAACCAATCTTCACCGATCGCCAGAATTTGGTGAAAATTGCGATTCCGTTCATCTCACAATTTCTTACTCAATAACGAACAAAAATTCCTGAATTTTATTATAAAAATCATGGTTTTCCAAGTCGAACCTGATGATGTAGGTGAATCAATGAATTATGAGATTCGAATTTTTCATGTTTATGAAATTTTTCATTGTATATTTAAATTTCCAGATAAGCTCTATTTAATTCTTCTCAAAAGTATTTTGAAGAACTATATCTTGATCAAACAAACAAGTGTTGTTCAGATCCTAAAGCCAAAAAAGGATTTGAGGAGGAGCTTTTGATTTTTTGAAAGAGGTTTTTTTTGAAACCTGTAATCAATAGAAGCAACTATGCCTGTATATCAGACATGCACACCCATATCTACACATACACACAGATACACACACACACACACACACACACACACACACACATATTTATATGCATTCAAACAAATTTACATACATCCAAACATTTTTCACAGCTTCAACAAGTTACAGATCAGATTGAAGGGAGTTTACTCACCTGAATTAGAAAACAGAGAGCCTGGAAATTTGGTTTTGAGTTTGATAACTGGAAACTTTGTTTCTTTGAAAATAGGAATTTGTTTTATCTTTGATCTGCTTTGTGTTCCTAGTTGAATTTGAACTTTGCTTGATTTTGAAATTGCTTGCTTGAATATGAACTTGTTGAATTTGAACTACTGCTTGCTATTTGATTTTTCACTTGCTTCAGGTTGAAGATTGAAGTTTAATTTTGATTTTCTTTTTATCTTTTGTTCTCAGGTTTTACTTTTGAAAGATGGGGAGATTTTGAATTTATTTTCAGGTTTCGATTTTTCTTTTGATCTAGATCTTATTTCCAGGTTTGTGAAATTATGAAAGAAAAATATGAAGCCTGATTTTTCATCAACAATACATTATTTATAATTTTAATTAAGGTATGACACTTGTTAATATATGCTACCTCAAACTTACAAATGTTAATTCATATTAAAATCAACCCTACACTTGTTTAAATCCTACAATCATTATCTTACAATTGTTTAAAGGTAAACATTTTTGTGCTTAAACCCTTCATTTATTACTTATGTTCATTTATACATATATCTGTATTATGTTTTATTTAAAATATGAAAGAAAATGTTTTTAAATCTTCTATTAATCTCATTTTATATTTACAAACCAAATTTAGTTCAAGCAATTAAAAAGAAAGCATATAAAAAATTTCTTCTTAAATCTTATTAAATTAAATCTCATATCAACTTAAACTACTATACTTATTAATAATGCAACGACCCGTAAATTTAACTAGTTTTAATAACGTTATTAATTGAAATTTTATGAAATTTTAAACAATAAAATTTTGAAATATAAATATGATATTTGAAACGCGTCTAGTTAAACATAGCAACTGGTAAAAAAAATTCTGAAAATATGAAAGTTTATTTCGTGCGTAAATTTACTTCAATTTAACCAGTTAAAAATCGATGAAAATAAAACGTTTTTGAAACCTAAATATTTTTACATAGAAAAATTCTAAAACATCTTCTGAGCAAGGCGTCATTTTTCGTTTTTCCAAATTCGGACTTCTTTAGCTCCGTCGATCTTATTTTTCAGCGTTTTTGCTGCATTTTCCGCTAGTAGAAAATTCGAATTTTTATAATTCAATCGTATCGCTGATATCTGTATACCATTTTGATCGTCTCGTAGTACTGATCTCTATGGTATATTCTATTGACAATTTCGAAGTCGGAAAGACATCGAAATTTACGGAACGACTTCCTTATCGGTTCCGCATTTTTGAACCATTTTGAAATTTTTGTTGATTCATTATCCACTGGCTTAAACCAACAGCCCACTGGCATTTATTTTTGTGAGAAAATCAATGTCTAACCTTTTATTTTTTCACTAGTTCCAATAGTGTGTTGGTTCATTTCGGCTACCCGTGCATTCATATGAAAATATAACAGTTGCATTTTCCAGGCAACTCTAATCTCTTCTCCTCCTCTTTACATTTCCTACATTCTTCATCTTCTATAAACTTTCGCTTATACTAAAAAAAAAAATCAGAGCAGAAGGTTGACACAAGATCACGAACCGTGCCTCCTTCCCCTACCCACGCACCCACGCGCCGCCTCACAACGTCAACCTCCTCCTTCCCTGCTCTCACTCCGATCCTCTCGCCCACGCCACCATGCAACCCATCTCACACGCCACTACCAGCAAGCTCCGCCTCCCTCTAGAAGCCGCAACCCAACCCGAAGCTTCCCTCTCCCACCACGCCCACCTCCGGCCCTGCACGCCAACCTAGATCCCATACACCTAACGACACCCACGCGCACTCCTCCACGTCAATAGCCGTGCCGCCGAGAACCTGCTACCCTCGCCGTAGCAGCATCAACCGCCCTAGCCCGACCTCCTCCATCATCCTAGATCTACCACAACAGCTCCACTTCATCATCGGCCTGCCCAAAGCCGATATGCCACCATTTCTCAACCAAGCTTCCACGCATCAAACCGCTGTTTTCTCCTCTTCCCATGGCCACATCCTCTCTCGCTGCCGCCATTGGCCTATCACCGAGTTCGACCCAAACTACCGACCACCACCCACCTACATGCGACTATAGCCCTAGCACAAGAGCAGCCCATCCGAACTCTTACTCCAAACCTGTCACCCGAGCACGTGCGACAATACCCGAACCTATTTGCACCACCCCCGCCATGCCTTAAACTCGGAATCTTGCTTGCCTTGACAACCTCCAACCTGCCTGCACTTAGCTAGCCGAGAGCAACTCACGTATATGCATGCTTACATGTATATGTATATGATATTTTGAAGGTAAAATATTTGTTACTAATACCGTTTTATATTGTATATATATTAGAATAATATAAAGTCATTCATGTGGTATAGGTTATACTAGTTGGATATCAGATATATGTTTATAATACATAAGTTATATATACATTGATTAAAGAATTTGTTTAAAATTTATGTTAATATTATAGGGTAAAACAGTGAAATTTTTATGTTTCATATATAATAAATCTACATGCGTGCGTAATTCAATGTATAGACATATGCTTTATAAGAGCTGTATATAATCTTTTGTTTATATTTATGAGACCATACAAAACTTGTTTGTTTATATATATATAGTCGATGGATAATATATATAGTTTTCTATGGTGCAGTTTTCCTTTGCTTTTGGCTTTATATTTATACATATGTTACAAAGTATAGATATAGGTGCATGCTGCAGTCTATAAATTAGTTGTTATGAATGTTGTTTTATACGTGTGTGTGTGTATATGCATATTAGTTGTAAAGATTATACAGCTAGTTATATATTATATTATAGTTTAATGTTTGTTTTGAATGGATATGTCAACCTGCATATTTTACGGGGAAATTTATGTTTTATTTATTTATTTATAAAGGTTAAAGATTATTTGGTTTAATTTATATACTTAATGTATGTTGTACTGTAGTGTTACAATATTTATAATATTGTATATATTGGCTGTTGTACAAGTTTGCTTCTCATATTTTAGATATACATCAGTATATACATATAAGGTCATATCGATTTATATAACATTGAAATTTCTATAACTGTATAAACATATACAAATGAAGATAGTTACAATAATTTTATATTGATTTTTTTTATAGCAATATAATTAGTATGCATTTATTGGCTTTCAAATTTATATTGGAAACTTTGCTTATGTGTTTGAATTAAATATTAAATTGAGATATCTGTCTAAATTGTTTTTTTTCATAAAATAATAATATAATACACATTTGTTTATATTATATCAAACTGATTTCTGGTTCTTGATTTCCAATCTATCTGCTTGTTCGTCGCTTCGTGCCCATCTTATTTCGCTTTGGTATTCGTGTTTGGATCCACAATCCGCTTCCATTCCCATTCATCTCACTAGCCTCGAAAGGTGAGAAATCACTCACGATTAATGTTCTTTTATTTATTAAATTAGATTTCAATTGAAACGACAATTGAAATATGCTGTTGTTACTTACACTGTTATATATGTTATTACCTGTATCAGTTCACCTGTGACATCTGACACCGTTATCTGTTAATTATTTATGCGATGATAATACAGTTTGGCTGATAATTGTTTGATTGTTGATGTTTATATTGTACGTTAAATTGTTAATGTTAAAGTGATAAATAGTATGCAATTGAATTTGATATAGGTTAGTTAAATGTTAAATTTGATTAGTTAAATTTGTATAGTATGACCCGCTTTAAATGTTAAATAAACTGACACGTAGAAATAATGTTAACCACACCTTGAACCATTGAATGTATGTTGTATAAATTGACGTAGTATAAATTGAATAATGAATGACAAGTGAAGAACCGTATAAATAATTAGTGTAATAACCTTTAGTCTACATGAAATGATAGTGTAGATTCTAGAAATAATTATATTAATTTGCACAAACAACAATGTAAATTAATACGATTATTTCGGGATTATTTGAATTAATTATTGGATTGTTATTGATTGTTATTGCTTGTTTAATTACTTTGACACCATGCCAGTTATCACACTACAAGTTCCCTTTGCCATGCTTTGATTTTTGAGTTGAAATGGAATCGGGTTGAAACGATAAATACCCAAATGAACTTGACTTAGGATAGAGAATTAAATAAAACATGATTGGTCAATAATTTGTTTTATAATAAAATAGAGATTTTATTTGAATAACAATAAGATTTTGAAATAAAACTGGAATTTAAATCATAATAAAAGGAAATGTGAATATTTGAAATTTGAAACAAAAATATTAACGTAGAAATTCACGAAAGGATATTATTTTAAAAACTTCAATTATTTAATAATTAAATTTGGAATTATTAATAATTAAGTCTTGAAATTATTAATAATTAAGTTTTGAAATTAGTAATAATTAAGTTTTGAAATTATTAATAATAAAATTTGAATTATTAATAATTAATTTTGGAATTATTAATGAATAAGTTTTGAAATTATTAATAATTAAGATTTGAAATTATCGATAATTTAATGAGATTGAATTATTTAATAACTAAATAAATTGAATTTTCTTTATTAAGTGAAATTGAATCTCTTGAATAAGTGAAACTAAGTTTCATTATTAATTGAGTTTTGAAATTGTAACTAAGTAATTAAATAAAATGAAATTGAATTTCGTTTATAAGAAATAAAAATGTTTTATCGAAACGAATGTAAGACTTGAACTGGATTTGACAAATTTAATTTAAATTAAATTTGTAAGCTTCGATATAATGAAGTTGAACTTGAGAAATAAATTTAATGAATTGGAAATTAATAGAAATTATTTAAATGATAATTTAATTAAATGAATATTGAATGAAATCGATAAATGAGCTAAAAATGATTTGAACGTTAAATTAAGTTTATTTAAATGATTATGGAATGGAACTTATATACGAATTTAAATGTATATTTGAATTGTTTAAACCAAATTTTGAAATTGTATTATAAAATTTTGAAATGGAAGTTTGGAAGTTATGAAACGTAAATTATGGAAATTGTTTTAGAAAGACAAATGAACTGTTGGTTTACAAATTCTAATTGGAATTGAAATTGATTTGGTTTTGAAATATATAAATGACCAATCGATGTAATTATTATGAAAGTTATTAAAGAAATCGGAATCGGTTATGGACATACTCTCTGTCTATACCGAAACCCACTTTAATAACTATACGCGGAGTGTGATCCAGAATGAAGTGGTTGAAATGATGTTCGTGATGATTGAAAAAAGAGAACGATAATGGATAGCCTTGACACTTGTGTCAAATTGGAAATGACTAAAACAAGAGCCGTGCCGGGCCAAATGGGGTTAGCCACCTCGAGCGAACACACTTCTTTGTAAACTACTCATTACTTGTTATTGATTGGTGCACCCTCGGAATTTTGGGAGTGTCGTTTCGTGGTGTTGTGATCGTTGCAGCGATGCGTTTTCACCAGTCCGGATAAGGCAAACGGTAGTTTCACTACCTTGGGTATTGCCTCATGTGCCTTGTCATATTTGTATCCTTATATACGCGACCACTACGAATTTGTTTTGTGTTATACCTATGGAGTACTCCCTGATATCCCACTAGTTTACGGTGGAGTTTACAGTGCTGTATAGACTATGACATTTATATAAAATGTGTTAAAGGGGATAATGGTAATGCCTTAACACTATTTTGATATTTATATTACTAATAGACATTATTTATTTAGCGTACACTACTACATAGTAGATAGTTTAACGGATCCTTAAAGGATGGTTATTCCAATGTCCTTTGAGTTATAGTATTTCAATTGTTATGTCACTTGAGTTGGATTTATTGATATAAGAATGTTAAATCCTGACTCGGGTGTTTTGTGTTTTGCTTTACGCTCGGGTCAGACTGAGTGGTTCAGCTTTTGACACTCACCTTTAGAGTTGGAGCTTCGTTTGGAGATCCAGCTATCTATCCATCTTTCAGATATTCAGTTGATTCCAGTCATGTATTCTGATTCTTGTATTTGACTATTGTATTCGTGACTGCTGTTGTAACTTATTTAACTCTGTTTTATATATATATATATATATATATATATATATATATATATATATAGTAGCTTCATGAACTACTATCTTTTGCTTCCGCTGCATATTATTACTCTGTGTCTGTGGTTCTGTGATTATTTATTTACCGTATAATTGAGTTTCGCCAAATTTAAATTAACAATTCGGTATTTTGAATTATTCAAGTCCGACATGTGCGGATGCGAATAGACCAAAAAGCGGGTCGTTACAGTTGGTATCAGAGCTTTGGTAACTCTAGGAAAAACTTAGCATATATGGTAAATGTATTTACAGAATCACTCTCATTCGAGTTTCAATCTCTTCCTTTTGACTCGATTCCTTTGAACTTTGGAACGTTCCTTGCGGTTCCAAAATTCATTCGTGTCCCTCACTATTCGTCTTCTTTCAATTCTGGAGTATCCATAACTCCACTTTGAATGATCTTTATAGTTGATCGGCGGTCTCTCCAATCTCATATTGATTTGTAAAAGGGTGAAACTCATTTATAATGGCATTGATTTACCGGAGATTTCGGTATCCTCGGTTTACGATGCTATCTATCTCCCGCTATGCCTGAATTCTATCTCTTGAGATCGAATGTTGATTTACCTCGGAATTTAGCATCGATCTTATCCTTGAAGTTACGGACGACCGGTTAAGGTTGCCATGAATTAAATAAGCTTATCCATCTCCCGATTCTGTTAATTGAATTATCTTATTTTCTGTTTCGAACCTATTTTCGAATCAAAATTCTATTTGATTTGATTTCTATCAAATGTGAATCTCTATACTTGCTTTGAAATCGATTGTAGTATCGTCGAGCGAGAAAGTGTATTTGTGAATTAATATTAAAAATGTTATATATATTATGTTGTTTGAGTTGTTGATGTTGATTTGGGTTTTCGATCGATTCGTCTGGGCAACGCTATCGATAGGATTTCCAAAACACTTGAACAGAACAAACTGATACAATATTGTTTTCAAATTTGGAAAATAAAATTAATTTTGTATGATTATATTATATATAAGAAAAAAATTTATGCAATTAAATTGTTAATGAATTTTTTGTCTGAAATGATAATATTTAATTTTCATTTATTGTTTTATAAACCATTGACTATTTCATAATATGAATAAATGAATTTGTAAACTTGGGTATAATTGGATTGAAGTTTGAAGTGAATTTAAATTAGAGTTTGAGAATTTAATTTCCGGTGATTTTAACTTTGATTTGAAAGTTTTAAAGTGTATGGTATTTAAATATCTTTCAAATAGAAGTCATTTCAAAGAATTTAAATGTTTAAATCAGTGCTCTCCTTCATCGTCGCTAGAAAATAATTTCGATGATGACGGCGCATCATCGACATTTATTTTCGAGTTTCGAAGTGGAGAGACAAATTCGTAGCTTTGCTACTGTTTTGTTTTGGAAATTAAATCAATTTAAATTTCTTAAGTATGATTTGATTTATATATATATATAGGTATATTATTTTAAATTTAATTGGATTTGATATATATATATATAGTATATATATAATTATCTCTAAATGGTTTGAAGTGAAATCAAAAATTTAAATTCTTAAATGTATGATTAAGGATGATTTCAAATTATAAATTGAGGCAAAGATTTTGAATAAATATTTAACTTAAAATAACTGAATTATAAAAAAATTATTTGTATAATACCCAATTGCATTCCATATATGGTAATCCTATGTACTAACTGTTACATCCTAATACCCAATTGCATTCCATATGAGGAAAATATTCAGGATCTTATGAAAATTGTTACTAACTATTGGTCTTTTAAAGTTTATGGTAATCCTATGTACATTTTGCAGGCCAAGCTCAGGCATTTGAAAGATACTCTCAAACCTTGGGCTAAAGACAAATTTGGAAATGGTAATAGTCTATCTCATTCTGTTTGATCTAATTTATTTAAAGTGCAAAAGGATATTCAGGTATGTTTAGATCAGTTAGTGCTTGCTAACCTTGTGTCTCAGGAGCATTCTTTAAAAAAACTTCTTACGAAAACTGTTGTCGAAGAAAATAAGATGGCTTACCAAAAGGAAAAAATTAAGTGGTTCATCCATTGTGACAAGAATTTTGCAATCTTTCATGAATCTTCAAGAACCAAACACACTGCAGCAAATTTTTCCAACCTCCTAGATAAAAATGATGTTCTATGTTCTTCTCCTGAAGCTATCCATGATGCTTTTTTGGATTACTTTCAAGATCTTCTTGCCTCCCCCATCAATCCTCATATTCACAGTCAATTATTTGATAACATTTCGCTTCCAACATTATCTTCCCAGGCCTCTAATTTTCTAATGCAAGAGATTACTGCTGAAGAAATTAAAGAGAATTTATTTGCTATGAATTCAACTAGTTCTCCTGGTCCGGATGGCTTTAATGCCCATTTTTACAAATCTGCATGGTCTGTTATTGGCACTAATGTGATTAAGGCAATTAAGAACTTTTTCAAGCACAGCAAAATGCTTTCAGGAATTAATTCATCCAAAATTGCTCTTATTCCTAAATCTGACCAGCCTTCTTCTGTTTCACAATTCAGACCCATTGCCTGCTGCAATGTTATTTACAAATGCATATCCAAGATTATGGCAGCTAGGATGAAGTCTGTTCTTCCTGGAATAATCTCTTCCAATCAAAGTGCTTTTCTACCCTCCAGAGACATTACTGATAACATTATTCTCGCTTCTGAATTGTTGAAAGGTTATGATAGGAAAAATATTTCAAAAAGATGTGTGCTTAAGCTTGACATTCAAAAAGCTTATGATTCCCTCCAATGGAAGTCAATTATTTACATCCTTCACAAGATGAACTTCCCAATCCCATTACTTTCATGGATATACACGTGTATTTCAACTGTTAAATACTCATTAAGTTTTAATGGCAATTTATTTGGTTACCTCCAAGGTACTAGGGGAATTAGGCAAGGTGACCCCATGTCTCCTTACCTATTTGTTTGTGTCATGGAATTATTCACCTCCCTCTCGAATAAATTCTTGACTATGAAGCTTATTGAATATCATCCCTTATGCAAAAATTCTGGAATCTCCTCCCTGCAGTTTGTTGATGACCTTCTTCTGTTCACCAAACCTACCTCCAAATCTATTCATGGAGTCCTGCTTATATTGGATGATTTCAAAACTCTTATTGGTCTTACTATTAACAGGAACAAATCCAAAATTAGGATTGCTGGCATCTCTGAGTCTAAAAAACGGTCTATCTACTATTTGCTTGGTCTCAATCCTATACATTACAATGATGACTACTTAGGAGCTCCTATATTTTCATCTAAAGTCAAGACCAGCCAATGTCTCAAACTTTATGAAAAAATAACTGCAAGAATTTCATCCTGGCCTATCTCTAAGTGTTCTATGGCTGGTAGGCTTGTTATAGTCAAATCTATTGCCACCTCCATGTGTCTTTACTATGCTCGAATCTTCATATTTCCTGCCAAATTAATTTCCATGATTACTCTGCCCTTAACCACTTTCTTTGGCATGGTAATCCTTTTTCCAAAAAGCTTATTCCAATTGCTTTCAAAAAGATTTGCTCCCCTTATATAGTTGGTGGTCTTGGTATCATGAACATTAAGCAATGGAATAGGGCTGCTATTTCGAAGCGTATAGATAAAATTTACAAATTTGATAATAATTTATAGGCTTCATGGGTGAGGATGAATTTAATCAAAGACAATCATTTTTGGGCTATGCAAATTCCTATGGATTGTAGCTGGTCTTGGAGGAATCTGCTTAGATTAAGAAGGGAATTTATTCATATTTTTCAGGCTGGTCTTCTTCATAAAAATAAAATCTCTTTCTGGTTTGATCCTTGGTCTGATCAGGGTCTAATTTTAGCTGATTTGATTTGCTACAACATCAGAATCATGTCTGGTATTTCTGAGCAAGCTATTATTACATCTATTTGGTCTGAAGGTAAATTACTGCTGCCTTCCTCTAGTTCTACCTCTGTACATGCCTGCTGGGTGAATATCCAAGCTAAATCCTTCTCGTGTAATGATGTTCATGCTAAGTGGTGTCATAAGCCTGATCAAATGAGAGTAGTCTGTCTCAATATGCAACTTCCTTCACAATCTGCTATATTTCCTTGGCACTCTATAGTGTGGAATGCTGGTTCTGTGCCTAAAGAGAACTTACTCCTATGGAAGATTATTAATAATGGTTTACACACGCTTGATAAACTTAAGATGATGGGTATTATTATTGTTGACACTTGCCTTCTCTGTCATAATTTCAAGGAGACTATCCATCATTTATTTTTTGATGTGATTTTACTTTCTATATTTGGGGAACCGTTCTGCAGATGCTTAATTATCCGAACCCCTTAAGAGATTCTAAAATGGAATGGTATAACATTTTCAAGGCAACCAGATGGAAGTCACATAATAGCTCCATGCTTCTGCGTGTTTTGAAAAAGTGTTTTAGTGTTATATGGATGGAGAGGAATAGTAGGGTGTTTAGAAGTGTTTCTATTTCCAAGCGTATATACTTGTCAACTCCATCCTTTGTAACTTTAGTCAGTAATTTCTTTGCTGTTGTATTTTCTTTTCTTTGATCTGATGGTATGCCATGGATCATTGTAATTCTTTTTTCTAATATATGGTAGGGGCCATTTAACCCTGCTGGCTTCGCCAAAAAAAATTGCATTCCATATATAACTTCCCTAAATTTCTAAAAGTTAACTATGTAATTAAATATTATACAGAATAAATTATGTTAAAGGAATTTATAAATAAATTTGAGTGGTTTTAAATAGGGTAAATAAACTTAATATATATGTGATAGGATATATTAAGTAGAATAAATTAATATTAATTTGGAATAAAGAAGAATTAAATTTGTCGAATAAAGTATGATTAAAATAAATGACTATTCAAATTTATGATCTTTGAAATTGTTAATTTAGGATAATTGGATAATATACAATATAAATTGTCTGTATAAATAAAATTTGAGTGCATATAATAAAGGTTATACACTTAAATTTTAATTATATAATGTTAATGGAAAGAGAAATAGAATAATACGTTAATTGAATAATAGATGTGATTAATGTAATAAAATAAAATTTTGTTTTGGAAGTTAATAAATTGAAATTAAATCAACTTAATGAGGTATCTTGAATCAATTGAATTTAAATCAAATTTCGTTTTGAAAGAAAGCTTTTGTACCAAATATTAATAAATGTGAAATCAAGTCAACTTAATGGAAACCTTGAATAAAAAATAATAATAATAAAATAATAAAAAAACCAATTGTTGAATATAAATTTATTGAAATTTATATGGTTTGAACTAATTGTTATTTTGTTTTCAACCTATTATCTTTCTAGTTGTTTCTATTCTCCTACCTCCTTCCTTTTCGAGGACGAAAAGTTTTGAGTGGGGGAGAGTGTAACGACCCGTAAATTTAACTGGTTTTAATAACGTTGCGATCGTTGCGGCGATGCGTTTTCACCAGTCCGGATCAGACAAACGACAGTTTCACTACCTTGGGTATTGCCTCATGTGCCTTGTCATACTTGTATCCCTATATACGTGACCACTACAAATTTGTTTTGTGTTATACCTATGGAGTACTCCCTGATATCCCACTAGTTTACGGTGGAGTTTACAGTGCCGTATAGACTATGACATTTATATAAAATGTGTTAAGGGGGATAATGGTAACGCCTTAACACTATTTTGATATTTATATTACTGATAGACATTATCTATTTAGCGTACACTACTACATAGTAGATAGTTTAACGGATCCTTAAAGGATGGTTATTCCAACGTCCTTTGAGTTATTGTATTTCAATTGTTATTTCACTTGAGTTGGATTTATTGATATAAGAATGTTAAATCCTGACTCGAGTGTTTTGTGTTTTGCTTTACGCTCGGGTCAGACCGAGTGGTTCAGCTTTTGAGACTTGCCTTTGGAGTTGGAGCTTCGCCTGGAGATCCAGCTATCTATCCAGCTTTCAGATATTCAGTTGATTCCAGTCATGTATTCTGATTCTTGTATTTGACTATTGTATTCGTGATTGCTGTTGTAACTTATTTAACTCTGTTATATATATATATATATATATATATATATATATATATAGTAGCTTCATGAACTACTATCTTTTGCTTCCGCTGCATATTATTACTCTGTGTCTATGATCCTGTGATTATTTATTTACTGTATAATGGAGTTTTGCCAAATTTAAATTAACAATTCGGTATTTTGAATTATTCAAGTCCGACATGTGCGGATGCGAATAGTCCAAAATAGCGGGTCTTTACAAATAAATATTTATTCTAATATATATACATACAAACCATATTTATTTCAATAAGATATATATTAAAGCTTTCCATTTATTCTTGTCTTCATATTATGTTTTTTATTTTAATTAATGCATTTCGTTGTGTGTGTATATATATATATATATAACTTTTTAAATAAAATGATTTTAGAATCTAATTATACTTTTAATAAATAAACATATATATATATATATATTATATACTAGTTTTCAAAATATAGAATTTAACTTTTCAAATATCTTTTGAAAATTTACTATATTAAATTCAAAATATCACTTTCGAAATGCAGGTATATTATAATTCCAAAATCTTTATTAGTTTTAAATTATAGAGTTTTCAAACTCAAATTATTTCTCAAAATATATTTTTTGAATTTCAAACCCATAATTCAATTTAAAATCAATTTATATAAATATATATAAACAAACAAACAAATATCTTATTTAATTTGGAAATTTTAAATTAATTCACTAATTAAATCCAAAATTTTATATTAATCACCAATTTTAAGTTTGACTCAAAAACCGGGATCGTTGCACAATTAGTTTAGGAGGCTAATTACTAGTTGCATTTTGCATTAACTTAATATTATATATGTTGTGATCATGCATCCACACACACACACGTATTTGAAAATTGGTTCTTCATGCATTTCGTAAAAGGAAAATACGTAGGTAGGCTAGTAATCTAACCTACACAAACCTAGTATAGACACTACACAAACCCAAAGTACTAAATTTAAACACAATACGTATAGATAGTGGATTTACAGTCATAAAACACATGCATGCTACATCATATGAGGACATATCCTACACGCACAATTTTCATTTTCCAAACTGGTCCTTCTCCTAAGAAGATACTCTATTACTCTTGCATAGCCAAGTTTTCCTGTGTACTACAACTTTACAAATATGCTAATCCATTAATTACACATTCGGCCCATTTATCATCAACCAGTTACTATTTTGCAATCGGTCCATTTAACAACATCTTCTTCCAAAGTGTTTATGGTAATCGAACTCAACTGTTCACATTATGGAACCTTCTTCATTAAGCGGTTGTTGAAACTGCTATAAGCATGTTCACTCTAACCACCTTTATCCAATGCCTTCAATGTCTTGCTCCCCACCTTGATCGCCAAGCATATTGCCTTCTCCAATTATTATTAGCGATGACTCAAAACTAGTTTCGGATGCACATTGTGGTCCAATCACTTCTTGTGCTTCTTCGTCATGAAACTTATTTTCATTGGATTTGTCATCGCGTTGATTCCACTATGTCTAGTTTGTTCAGGCATACTTATGACTAGTCATTGTTTCAAAGTTTTTGAAATCAAAACGAATTCCTTTAGAGGAAATGCTCCATCTAAATCGACATTGTTTTCCAGAACCCATAAAAAATTAGCACATGTATGTTCTAAATTTTCATTCTATGAGATAAATGATGCATAATAGCTAACTAGTGTTTCCATTCTTCAGTTAATTCAGCGTTCCATTTGCGTGATTATATCATTCCTGACTTTGAATGTTACTAGTTTTATCACCAGATTTATTTTTGGAAAAGTTGTCTTTGCCCTTTGAACATTAAGTTAGGGGCATGCCCTAAGGGCAATTATGTAATTTGTTACGTATATCTAACTCTGTGACCGATCTAGTTCATGATAAATGATGTTTTTCTTTCTATTATATACTTGCAATATTGTTATACGTTAATTAATTACTTAATTTAGGTATATAAAATTGAAAATCCTAAATGATATGTTAGTGATAATACTTATAATGTGTTGTAACCATGTGAAATTCATCGTATTAAAATAATATATTATTTTAAATATCCCAAGTCAAGATGTTTTATGACTTGATATCAGTACAACCCTTGAGATTGGAGTACATAACGCTTTCTAAATATTAGATAGTGTATTACTCATGGGTGTTGGAGGCACCAAAATATTACATACAGATAGTTATTGGACAAATATGGAATGACTCACTTGAGAGTTTTATGTTGATTAATATAACTAAGGTCAAACAAAAAATCTTGAAGTGATGATATTACACGGTTCTCTCTACTTAAGAATATTGTAAAACTTCAGTGTGGATCCTCCACTTTAACAATAGTTAAGCCATGGCATTACATCCATCAAACAATTATAGTTTGGTCTAAGTTGGAACTTTGGAAGTAAAACACTATTCAATAGCTAATTCATCTTCTCGATTATATAAGGTTAGTATCATAGCCTACTGTAGTCAACTCGAAGACAAAGTCTCTAACCAAAGCAGTATAGTTAATCATAATTACTATAATTGAATCAACGACTTTGTGTTTGGAGTAACAAAGTTGAATGTGGACAATATTTGAATTTTGATGAAAAACCAAATTTCATAAGTTCTAAAGTGATATAGTTTTGAAGAAGAAAATTGATGCAAATAATCGCTATTATCAGGTACCACTTAAAATAGTAAAATTGGATTTTACTAAAAATTTATAAGTGATAATTTAGGCTACACTGTCATGCCACTAGTTGAGGTGACGTGTGAACATTAATATTCAAATTACTTATTATTAGTTGATGACTAAATTTACACCTACGAGTCACAAAACTGCATTGGTAGATTCTTCGAAATACCTCATGGTTTAATTAATTTATAACCGTTATAAATTAACTAATATTTATGAGTGATGTATTAGGTTCTATTAGTATTTTTGTGTGTCATTAGCACTTACTTGGGTGTGTGTATAAAAGGTATATATGTACGAATCATTATACAATATCGATACACATTTAAATTGAATTTAATTATAATTAATTACTTAACTGGTTCGATGTGTTTAAGGGCCCATAACAACCCTATGAATTGTCGACCATAGGTAGAATAAGGGTGGGGTTTTTTAAGTTTTAAAATGTTAAAACTAAGTAAAATTGAGATTAGAAAATTAAGGAGAAAAGTTCTCCTTAGTTTCCTTACAAATACCTCCTTACCCCTTTATTGTTTGATTACTAAAGCATCTTCCTTACCTCTGCCATAGCCACTATTTTCCATCCCTCCTCTTGTTGAAAATCAGTAGCCACAATATAACATCAAATCAAATTAAAGTGGTTCTCCAAGCAGTTGCATGACTAGGAGCTCATATCAGGATCAAATCTAGAAAAGCTTGCCAATTAAGGTACAAATCTATGGTAACATCTTTAAGGTAACATTTTACTATCTATTAAAGATAAATCATCATGTTACTACAGTTCCATAGTAATATTTGAACAAATTTGTGTGCATAATTATTGTCCAGTTTAATTCTATTGTTTTTCATTTAATACACACACAAAAATTCTAGATCTAAAACTTCAACTATCTAACGTTTATATTAATCACTATAATTTTAAGGATCTCTAGCTCAAGTGGTTAGAGGTATGATGCTTTAGACAAATGTTCTAATGGTTATGGGTTCGATCCCTTGTGGCATCATAATGAGTGCTCTGCTTAAATAATATATCGCTCTTGTTATCAAAAAAATATCACTACAAAAATGTTATACATATAATACTTTACGAAATTATATATAGATATATACATATACATATATAATTTATTTTAAATCATTGGAAATAATTTTATTAATGAATGCTATGTATCTATCATATATTTAAATAAATAAAATTATACATTTAATTATACATATATTATTTCTTTTATTTAGAAAAATCTAAAACATAATTTATTATTTATTTATGAACGTAAATAAAATATTCATATTTACAAGTGTATGTGCACATGTGCACGTGTATTAATATGTGACATTATATATATTAGTAATTTTATAAAAATAAAATTATATTCATTACTCTAGTTTTATATCAAAAATTAACCAAAAGGCATTTTATATATATTTTATATTTTGTAAATTGATTAATAATTATTTCAATGTTAAATTAAATATATGCATATTTAAAAAAATTATTATATGTTATATATATTGAAAATACCATGATGTTTTATTTATTATATAAATATCTTAATTCTAAATTATAGATCCACGTCTATTTTTAAACTGTTTTACTAAGTAAACAAATTAGATATTTGGAAAATAAATTTTTAAATCTGATTTTATTGACTTAGTCAGAATAAATTAAAAAATGTTTTAATAATTAATTATCATACCTATATAAGTAATTTAAAATTATTTTGGATAATAGTGTGCATATAAAGGGATAGATGTGTCTGTTGTAGTGTATATCTTAGCACCTATAAACCTGCAAATTAACCGTACACAATACACATATTGCACATGCATTTTACACATATAAGTATATTTGATACACTTATAAGATTATAATTAAACTAAACTTAAAACTAAATGTTTTATAAACAAACAAAATAAAATATATTTTATTTAAAATATCTAGATTGGATCTAAAATCATTTAGATTTCATATGCCCAAAAAAGATCTAAAATGGAATTTAATTTTTAATTTCAGCCATTTAACCCACTGCAACCTAGCTTAGTTTTGTAATGGTCTATCTTTTTGACCCACGAATGTGAATACTAATACATCCACGGTACTCACGGGCCAAGCATCCAAGTGTCAGAAAGATAAATTGCTAGGGTAAAATAAAAAGAAAAGGCAAATAGAACAAGAAAGAAGAGAACAAAATATCTAAGTCTCACAATAGAACAATAACATATAATAGCAAAAGATAGTACAAAACCATCACTCTAGGATACAAGGCAATTTTGAGGTACAATTCTAAATACGGTCATCGGCCTGGATAGTTATAACAACATGTCCTTAGATATGCTGATATAAATATATATAGTAGTATTGCAGCAAGAATAAAATACTACAGCAGTTGAAATATCCAGCTCGTCTTCGTAAGCTCCAGTGAACATCTAACTAAAACATGTCTTTCTCGGGCTACTCGAAAGAGTATATGGGGAATTTAGGGAAATAAGAACCATGTGTTAGACCTAAGTCTGGTAAGAGAAACTTAAGAAATATGCGACCAACATATAACCGTACCATTGAGACTACACAGAATACCATAACGGTTATCCCCTCAAAAGAAGCACACGTCTAGCAAGTACATATTGTGATATAATAGATAATGTCCAGGGTGTAGAATATTAATCAGAAAATAACTGTGTAGCGTGTAGACCACAACAACAATGGATAAACAATAAATAAACGCTAAGATGCATTCGCATAATTGTATAGGATTCCATGGAGGTGCCCTCGGTACTTCGAGAATGATCCCCTTGCACAACGATCGGAGATATCCTCCCAAAGCAGCATATGTCTCTAGATAAATATAACATAGGAAAAACATAATTGGTCCATTCCCGAACATGTGGCACCAGGTCATATCATTCCAGCATGCATATCTGTAAGCAACACTAGAATGGACTGCTACACCCTTTAAGTTAGCCAAACCCCATAGGTTATGTCTCCTATCTATGGTTTCTATCATTACTGATGATGAAGTCATGTTCAGCATCTTGACACACAAGCCAAAACTCAAAAAGATCTCAACACACGATCCCTAACTCGAACTGATCTCGAAACCACACATGGACTCCTATATCTCAATAGATCTCGGAACATACATGGATATCCATATCTCAAAAAATCTCAGAACCACACATGTATTTCCACATCCTGAATAGATCACGAACCTCTAAATGGGTTCGAGCATCTCAATCAGATCTTGAATCTCCATATATATTCAAGCATCTTGAATCTCCTTATAGATTCCAGCATCTCGAGCAGATCATAAACCTCTCCAAAGCATGGAACATATATACGGTTTTGGGTCATCTCATATAAGTACACTCTCCAAAACCAATCGATAGATTTTTGATTAACTCAACCTCGGTTCTTTCACAATAAACTGACACTACATAAGGATGGAGATCATCTTCTATCTGAATTGAGTCCTTATCATTTGTCCTAAAAGAGTAAGACGAGTTTATACGTACAGTGTAGCAACTTCGAAGAAAACTATACCATATAACCCACGTGTTTCTTCTAGATATTTCCTAAGTCATTTCGGTCAATTTTGATAGCCGACCAATCAACTATTAAGTACAAGATAGATGATTGTAAATGGAAACCAAGTCACATATACTTAACACGTCTCCAATATTTTCAACTCATTCTATCCCTCAGTCAAGAGCAAAGCCGATAGATTAGAGCACTATTGGTTCCACACCCTGAAAAAATTAGTATGGATCGAATAATATGAATAATTAACTAAGTTATAAACTTGTGAGGAATATAAATATAAAAGTAAACTGCATTAAGTAAATAACACCAAGGATTTTTTACTGGTTTGAACTCCTGTTCTATGTCTAGTCCCAGACACCTTCTAGATTTAAATAACAAATTTCCTCACTTAACCTAGAGGAATAGATATTACAGACCACCTGAGCTGTCGAACAGGACTTCTATATTACAAACTGCCTAAGCTGCTGAATAAGACTTCGTGCCTGAAGATCTCCAACAAGACTTCGTCTACAAAGAGTGATAAAGTGTTTTGACTTCTTGTGCTCTAAATAACATAGAAGAGACGATAAAGTATAACCTTCATATAATCTTCTTCTTTGTGGTATAATGTATGCTCTTGAAGAAAGGAAGTAATTAGATCACAAGAAAATATATTCTTGAATGAGCGTGTGATCAAAAAGGGTAAAGCAATATAAAATTATATGAATGTTTGAGAATTCAAAAGATAGAAAGAGTTGTGAATCGAGGAATTAAATTGTTGAAATATATTGCTTTATAAAGATATCCATCAGTTGGAATTGTTTATAAAGAGCAGCGATGAAGAGAAAAGGTTGCAACTGTTGATGGAGGAAAGTATCCCTTAGAATTTCAAATAAAAAAATAGCCTTCATTTTATTCAGTCGGTTGAATGACTTATAGCAACCATCCGAAATATGTCAGAGAGAACCATTTTCAAAGCTGAAACAAAATTCTGCAATTTTCACTATATTCAGCCGGCTGAATTTTGCATTCAATTGCCCAAATATTGTTTTGCTTCAAAACTAGTGTACATGCATATATTCAGTCAGCTGAGTGGACTCATTCAGTCAGCTAAATTCTGTTTATTCCTGCTTTGTGATTTGAAATTGAATTGTGCTAAATGTATTTGTGCATATACTGTTTAGAAGAGATTTTAACAATATTTTGAACTTTAAACTAAGACACCATGACCGATATTACATTGTAGCGACATTTTGGTCTTCATTTTGTCAAGTTTGTCTCTTCGTTTAAATGATATTATTTCCTGCAGAAATGGTTACTCTATACGATATATTCTTGTATATGTGTCATTATCAAAACATCAAAGTATGATTAACTAACACATCCTACTCAAACATAAGTCTTTACTCTCAATGACAGAACAAGCCTACTTTGTCGGCTTTTAGTGCTAAGTACACGACTAAATACTTTCCATAAATAAGCAAAACACACAAAGCACGATTAATTCACGCAAAGCATAATTAAGTCAGATCAACGAAAATCTGCTTCTTATTTAATTAATAATTTATTATCTAATCCTCTTTTATTAGTAAAACTCTGTTTATCTTGTAAAACTTCCTTCCTTTATCAATTAAACTCCTCTATTAATCAAAACTCCTTTATTACTTTTGTGTATGTGTGTGTATTTAATTTCTCTTTATAAAACGTATATAATTTATTCTAGTACTTCACCATTTATTTATACTTTTTTCAATATTATTCATACACTTATCTCAATAGTATAAGTATATTCACGTAATCACAAGTCATTAACGTGATCTTTTACTTTAAGCCTTTCTTTTTCTATATTTTTTCAAAAGATTCCATACATGTTATTACTTTTAAAATATCCATTTAAAAGTTCCAATCACATTCGCAAATCTATTTCAAAGGGTTTAAGACCAATGTTACTTAAACTTAGCCACTACAAACCCAAAACCATTTCATTTATTCTTATCTTTAAAACATTCTTTTCAAAGATCTATTTACATTCATAAGTATAATCAAAAAGGCTTAAAGACGAATGTTATTAACACATTATCACAACAAATCCAAAACCATTTATACTCAATATTATCTTTAAAACATTCTATATAAAGATCTAAGTTATCTATACTTATTAAACATGGTAATATACTTTTAGTTCACTTCCAAAACCGTTTATTATAACATAAGACTTATAGTCCAAAACTTCCTGTATTCCTTTATAAAAAACATAACTTAATTTTTTCCAAACTTATATATACTTTAAAAATATTTATTAATGGGTTTTAAGTATGTATGTAAAATATTTCTTAAAAATAACTAATTTATAATTTACTTTAAAAGCATGTTTTATAATTTGAAACTTTTTACTTAAAAAAAGGTAATTAATTATTAAAAATATATTTAAACTTCAATATTTCTCCATTAATAAGTGCACTTTTGGTACTTATTAATACACAAAGAAACCCCTAGGATGTATCTCAAAGTTGACTTTAAAAATTGCTGAACACAAGCATTTTCAAAATGCATCAATAATGACCTTTTTGCTTTTAACTTTCATAACTTCATTTACAATTTTTATAACTTCCCGAACCAATTCCTTTATGCCCAACTCACCAAAACGTGTGTGCAGATATATACTTACACAATATATTCATATTTCAACCAATTTAAGATATGTTAAATACATGGGATTTTGAAGTGCGTTCATAGCAACTATTCACTTCAAACATTCACAAAACACTACAACTTCATATGTAACAATATCAAACTTGTAAACAACAAGTCTTGGCCATCTTAAATATTTTAGAGGGTTATAAAGGGGATTATACTACATATAATATTACCACTATCTTTCCAACGTAAGGAGGGGTCCAAAAATAATAACTTGCATTGTTATCCATTTTTAACATTTGTCTTTAACACAACAACGCTAATATACATAGCATGTACAATTCAACGGCAAGTAAACTTGCCTAAGTCCAAGCCAAACCAAGTTGTAGAAAATCTCATTATGAGTGCAATGTTAAAGACGGCATCTTGATTGGACCTCGTATTCAAACATTATCAATTTTATGAAGATTTGGATTAAAATTATTAATTAATTTACTAATTCACTTAATTAAATATTAATTACCGCTCTACCCCTTCTCTCCCCCAAATTGCATATCTCATGTACATGCACTAAAAATGCATAGGCATGCAAAACCCATCACTACTAATCTTTCCTCTAGATTTATCCCTCATCTCTCCATAAAATCGATCACCGCTACTTCCTACGAAATCTTCTTCGCGTTCTCTCCTCATCCCACCCAACCAAGTCAAGCTCGATACCTCCTAGACATTTCCGACCTGCTGCCTCCCATCGTTGTACTAGTGTCGCAACTTGCTTCCAAAGGTCTGGAATACTTCTAACCAACACCAACGATCTTCTTTTACCACCATAAGTCCAACGCCACCTAGTATTTCACCTCTAATGCCCCATACTAAAATACGATTGTTGTTCTCCTCCTCACAGTGAATTATCATGATTTCCTATAGGCCATCTGAGCCTCGACGATTCTTATCACAAATGCATCTCGCTAAGAGGAATCCAAAGGCACTCACCTCGTTGCCTAACTCCATTTCTTGCTTCTCCATGACCCAGCCATAGCTCTACTACCACAATATCAACCTCAACCAAAAGTCGTGGCACCCACCATCGTCTATACAAATTTGAAACGCTCCTCCATATGAACTCAATGGATCGAACACCGAGCCCTAATGTTGCATGCAGTTTCGGGAACAATTGCTTAAAGAATGATGGTTGCTACTTTGTTTAAAAGAAAATAAGAGAGGAAAATGGTGAAGAGAGGAATAAGTATGGGGGTATATTAATAATAAAAATATATTACATTTTAATTCTCAAATTACTCGCAACGCATTTCGAGCTATCACAACTACACAGCACGTTGGATCACCATGAAACTCGTCGGTGTGCAGCACTGCAATATTTTGAATTAGATGACACTAGTTTCATCAAAATCCAAGACAATGCCCTCGAATGATAATTTCATTCGTTTTGATGTCGTTTATCAGTTAAACAACTTTTGATCATATTGTCAATGTTTTTTCAAACTGTTTATTTTTTCAAACAATTTTCACAAACATTTTACCTTCATTGGTTATTATTTAAAAGAGGGTTAACAAGGTTATTAAATCGATCATACTAAATCCAAGATTCAAATGTTTAAATAATTTTGATATCTAAATACAAAGTATCTATGAGTCAGCGGAATTGGGATCTTAAGGCTAAATTAAGACTAAAGAAGGGTGAATAGTGTTTAACTGATTATATGAATATTTTTCAAATTCTTTAAGATTCTACTTGGAATGATGTGACTAACAATCACAGAAACAGTCATAAAATCAAAGTACAGATAAAAATAAATGTAGTAAAAGTAAACAAGGAAAGAACACGCCAGGATTTTATACTAGTTCGAATTTACCCTACATTCAATCACACATAATTCCTTATCCGAATTTATTTTCAACTAGTAAATGAAAATACAGTCTTGATTTCAAGACTACGAGACACACCATCCAGAATCTCGACTGTTAGGTAGAGCCACTTGATTTCCAGGCTACAGGCACATCCATTGGATTTACGGGCTACTAAGCACACCCAATGGATTTTACGGGCGACAATCACACCCACAAGTATAGCAGTATGATTTGATAGAGTTTTACATACTCAAATCTTTGATCTTGATTATAATTGATCCTATAACTCTTGAATAGCACTTTGATCTTGGTTTGAGTGAGAGAGATGAGAGAAGTCAAAGAGCATATGAAAGGGAATCAAACTAGTGATGATTGAATTTGATTCTGGTTGAATTTTAGCAGAGTTTGAGTATATTTTGATTTAGAAAATGACACTGAAAGGAGGAGAGAAGAATAAGAAAGTATATCAAAATTGAAAGTCTGGTGTATATATAAGGAAACAATGGTCATGTCCATTCGCTAAAGATACGACGAAAATACACGTTCATTCAAATTTAAAATTTAAAATCCATGGCCATATGTTGACATACAATTTGCAAAATTGAAAACACTTTAAAAATATTATTTTGAAAATCTATTACTTTGTAAAATAATTTTATACTTTGTAGAATCATTTAAATATAGTTTATGCACATTTTAATCATAATAAAACTTTATATAATAATTTTGAAAATTTTAATATAATGTAAAATATATATATATATATATAAATCAATATAATTATAACTTATTCAAGTATAAAAAATTCAATATATATATATATAAACTTGAAAACACTAAAATAATATTTTTGTAAGTATAAGAGATTGGAAATAAATTTGAGAAATATTTTGAAATGATTATTTTAGAACCATGATATTTGAACAGTTTAAAACGGAATTAGAGAAGGAGAGAGATATCAAGAAAGCGCTATTAAGGTTTTAACATAAATTCTATGATTCTTAACTTATATGAAATATCTTAAATCTTGAACTCTTCAATACTCATGAGTCTTCATTTTCCAACACCTGAAACTCTATATCAGAATTTTGAATCTACTCCTGATACTATACAGTCTTCTTAATCAACACTTGTCTAATATCCTGCACTATATACTATATATAACTTGATAAAACATTAGTATTTATATTTTATATATTGTCCTATAGTTGTTATCATCAAAACCAAAACCCAAACCTTCCTTTTTTATGTTGACAACTTGTATATAAAATATAATATAACTCGCCCTGGGTTACGAAACTCCCTCTTAATCTATGCCTAGATTTTATATATTTCTCCTCCTTTGTCATCAACAAAAATAACCACCTGAAACTATAACTCTAACACTAACTCTTGCTCTAACTCTAACTTCCTCCAAATAAAGTATTATTTATTAATGACATATAAGATAATCGTGAAGTGAGATAATCATGAAATGGAAATAATGATAAGAATGATATATAGGAATTGATAAATGATAACAAAAATCATTAATAGTAATCAAACTCATCTACATATTCATTTAATACCACACCATAATTCAATCATATCTTAAAACGTACAAATGTTTAATTAAATTAAATACACACACTACACAATCAAACTACTGAAGACAAGTACCATCTTAATGTGATTTCCTAATGATCGGGAATTTGTGAATAGGACAATGAAGATAATAAAGGCAAAAGTTCCCTTTTTGTTCAACGAGATTTCCATCTAGATTGAAACATACTTCTCCGACACATCGAACTTCATCATCTTCCTCCATGTGTTCCTCCTCTTCTTCATCTTCTTCCTCGTCATCGCTACCTTGAACTGTTATGAATGGCCAAATTTACAAAATCATCTTCAATAACTATTGGATTCATAGGATAATCCAATGGATATTTTTGCAACTTAGGAACATTTCTACTTTGTTTCCCTTGTTCTTTGGACATATGAAGTTATACAACTTGTATTTCAGTAAACCTCTCCATAACATTCTTCATTTCGTTTTCCAATTTAATAATTTTGGCCATAGTAGTATTCTAGAAAGGGCCTTGGGTAGGAGAAGGGAAGGACAATGATGAATTCTTTTCACTAGACCGCTTGGGATTAGTGGAGGGCATGGTTTATTTGTTTTAGAAGTTTAAAATATAGAGAATATAGTGAAATGAAGAAGAAAGTCAAAATTTGGTTATTATATAACCACTATTTGAATTTTAGAGGGAAATTTAAAAACAAAAATTATGCTTATATGTTGACATAAGGGGATATGATATGTAGACATATATGTTATAATTTGGATTGTTTTGGTTTTCTTTATTATTTTTATATTTCCGTTATAGAACAAATCTTAACTCTCTACTTAACTTGTAAAAGATGTTTGATTCAATGGTTTGGTTAATATATCAACTATTTGATTTTCCATATTTAAGAATTCAAATGATATAACTTCTTTGTTTACATTATCTCTTATAAAATGGTGTCTTAAATCGATATGTTTAATAATAGCATGACGAGTTGGATTATTAGATAGATTGATTGCACTTGTATTATCATAGTATATTGGTGATTTAATAAAATTTAAACCAAAATCTTTTAATGTTTGTTGCATATCACAACGTATGAACAGGCGAATGCTGCTGAAATACATTCTGCGTCTGTTGTAGATAGAGATACGGAGTTTTGCTTCGTACTAAACCAGGAAATTAGAGAGTGTCCCAAAAAATGACAAGTTCCACTTGTACATTTTTGGTCTGATTTGCAACCAGCGTAGTGAGCATCACTATATGAAATTAATTCAAAGGAGTCTTCTTTTGAGTAAAAAAGTCCATATTCTAATGTGTTATTTACATATCTTAAAATTCATTTACGGATTTTAAATGGGTTTCTTTAGGTTAAGATTGATATCTTGCATATAGACAAACACTGTGCATTGTATTAGGTCTATTAGAAGTCATATAGAGTAGTGATCCAATCATTTCTCTATATAGTTTTTGATCTACATCTTTTATATTTCCTTTTTATTAATTTTTCATTAGATTCCATGGGAGTTGGTTTACCACCGGTATTTAACATAGCAAATTTCTTACCTAAATATTTAGCAAATTTTTCTCAACTGATAAAAATTTCCTTACTTAGTTGTTTTGTTTGTAATCTTAGAAAATAATTTAGTTCTGCCATATGACTCATTTCAAAACCTTAGTCATTATTTTTGAGAATTCCTTATTTATTTTATCGTTGGTAGATCCAAAAATGATATCATCTTTGTATTAACTAAATATCATTTTTATCTCTTTTAATAAAAAGTGTTATATTTACTTTTCCTATTTCAAAATTTGGTTGTGATAGATAGGATTTAAGTCTATCATACCAAGCTCTTGAAGCCTGTTTCAAAACATACAAAACCCTTTTTCAATTTGTAAACATGATTAGGTAGTTCTTCAAAAAGTACGGGCATATTTATAATTTTTAATAAAATCATTTAAAAATGCACTTTTAACATGCATTTGATATAACTTAAAATTATTAAGATTCGCAAAAGCAAGTAAAACCATATAGCTTCTAATCTTGCTATGGTGCAAAGATTTCATCAAAATCTATTCATTCTTCTTGACAATAACCTTCTACCACTAATCAAGCTTTATTCCCATAACCTCTCCTTGTTCATTTATTTTGTTCCTATATACTCCTTTAGTTCCTGTTATGGATTTATCCTCATGTCTTGGGACTAATTCCCATACATCATTTCTTGTAAATTAATTCAATTTCTCTTGCATAAAGGAATCCACAAATCATCAGCTGATGCTTCCATTGGATTTTTAGGTTTAATAGTAGAAATAAAAGAAACGTTATTCATTTTATTTAGTTAATTTCTAGTTTTAATAACATATTCAGTATTTCCAAGTATATTTTCTATAGGATGGTCTTTCAAGTGTCTTGTTCTTTAATTTGAATGCGAATTTTTTGAATTATTATTATTTATGTTTTCGATAATCTCATAATTACTAATTTCGTTTGGGTTATCCATATTTTATTCTTCGTCAATATTTGAATTATTTGACTTTAAAATTCTCATCAAATGAGATATGTAATGTCTCTTCAATGATATTAGTTCTAGTATTGAAAACTCTATAAGCTTTACTCCTATTTGAATATCCAATAAAGATTCCTTTATCCGATTTAGCATCAAATTTATTTAATTATCTTTAGTACTTAAAATAAAATATTTACTACCAAAAACTCTAAAATATGATACTTTAGGATTTTTATTGTATAATAATTCATATGGTGTTTTCTTAGTTAACGATCTTATTAAACTCTATTTAATATATAACATGCAGTACCAACTGCTTTCCAAAAAATTTATGTAAATTACTATCATTTAGCATAGTTCTAACACACTCTTGAATCATCCTATTTTTACGTTCAATCACTCCATTTTATTGTGATGTTCTTCAAAATGAAAATTTGTCAATTATACCTTTCTTATTACAGAAATTCTCAAAATTTTCGTTTTCGAATTCCCAACCATGATCACCCCAAATAGTTTTAATTTTACCATTCATTTGATTTTGGATTCGTTTAACAAAGATTTTATACATTTCAAAAGCAACACTTTTAAGTTTAAAAAAAAATCATCCATGTAAACCTAGAATAATCATCAACAATTATACATATCTACTATGATTTACAGATTGTATATGTGAGGGACAAAAAAGATCCGAGTGAAGAAGTTCAAGGGGTTAAGATGTAGAAATTATATCTTTTGATTTAAAAGAACTTTCCAAGTTTCCTAATTTAATGCATCACATAAATTATTAGCTTTAAAATTCATTTTAGAAAGACCTATAACTAGATCATTTTTAGCAATTCTATATATCATTGAAATTAAAATGACCAAATCTTTTATGCCAAATCCAAGGATCACTTGATTCAGCCAAAGACATAAATTATCATTTGAAATTTTCATACTTAATATATAGATGCTTCATTTCCTAATACCTTCACAGATAATGTTTGACTCATCATCTTCAATGTGACATTTTTCTTTTATGAATTTAATTTTGAAACCCTTATTACACAATTGACTAATATTTAATAGATTATGCTTTAAATTCCGAACTAACAAAACATTAGTAATAGTAGGAGTTTTAGAATTACCGACATTGCCGATGCCAATCACATATCCTTTGGAGTTGTCTCCAAAATTTACCGATCCACCATCTTTGTAAACTATATCTTTCAAAATCTCTGGATTTCCAGTCATGTATCTTGAGCATCCACTCTCCAATATCCATTTGTCCTTTTTTATCTGTAGATTTTGATCATTCGGGTGTCTGTTCATTTAAAGCCATGTAACACATATATTCCTGCAATTCACACTTTTTTAAAAGACCATGTTGTTTTTTTATAATAAATAGATGAAATTTATGAAACAATATTATGAAGAATTTGCAAATTATCTTTTCAAAAATACTGTTGAAAATATTATCAAAAATTGCCATTCAAACTTAAAAAAACAAATTATGAATACTTTGAAAACCAATGCTCTGATACCAAATGTGAGTCAGCGGAATAGAGGTCTGAAGGCTAAATTAAAACTAGATGGATGATGAATAGTGTTTGATTGATTATATGAATATTTTTCAAATTCTATAAGATTCTGCTTGGAATGATGTAATTAATGAGAGAAATGTGGATTAAGGATCCTACGGCTCGGATAAACACTAGGGGGTGAATAGTATTTTAGAGAATTGTTAAATCTTTTTGAGTTTTTGTTACTTTAAACACAAATGAATGCAATATTCAGATACAGATATGATCACAGAATCAAACAGAAATGCAAATATAAAGTAAAAGTAGTAAAGAATAGAACACACCGGATTTTATACTGGTTCGGAGTTACCCTACATCCAGTCCCGCACACAAGTACGGCGTTCCTTTCAAAAAAATCTTTACAATTACACCCTCAATTTCAAGTTAACGAGGTACATCCTCCAGAATCACAATCTTCTGGGTAGAGATACTCGATTTTTCGGGCAACAGGTTCACCGAATTGATTTCCAAGGCTACAACCACACTTTTTACACTTAATTTCCAAGGCTACAATCACACCTTTTCTCGCTAGGTTGATTACAAAAAGTTTATAACTCTGAATAGCACTGAGGATCTTGTTGAGATAGTGATATAGAATCAAACCAGAGATAATCTAGTTAGATTCAATGTTGATTTCGGCAGAGTAATGGTAAGAACATGTATATAGAAATATGGAATAAGAAGAGGAGTGAAAAACCAGAAAAACTAAATTAAAATTCATTGAAACTAACCCATATTTATAGAAGAATAACAGCCACGTTCATTCGTGAAGAGTTATGACGAATAGACACTTCTTTTGAAATTTAAATTTTGAACTCAACTGACACCATGTCGACATGGGGTACTTGAGCATGTTGACATCCCAAAGGGATTTTTGGTGTTTTGATTTTCTTTAAAAATAACCTTTATTTTATATTAAAACTATTTTAAACTTTATAAATATACTTGACTATAATTGAATTACATAATTAAATATAAAGAATAATATATACAAAATTTTATTATAATTTTATATTTAAAATCTAAGTATAAATATTTAAAAGTTAAATATATTATATTTAAAAGATAGTTTAAAAACAAGGATAATTTGATTTTGAAATTAAAGATTATTTTGAGGCTAAAAGTATTTGAAATCGGGATAGACGTTTTTGATGCTTTTAAAAGCAAGGTTTTGAAATCATTTTGAAAACAAGATATAATTTTGAAAAATCATTTTGAATAAAAAGTTAGCGGATACAAAACAATGTTCCACTAAATTTTTCGTAGGTTCCATCCTACTTAGGGTTCCATCCCTTTAGCAGGCTCGAAGTGGATTCCATTCCACGTATAAATTGGATTTTAAGATACCAGTGCTTTTTTAGGAGTTTTAACAAAATTTCTAATTAAAAGATAAATTACTTGAACTCTTGATAATCTTGATACTCATGAGTCTTCAATCTTGATAACTTGAATCTCTATATTGTACAGTCTTCATTCTTGATACCTGCATGGTTAAATCCTGCATATACATATATATCTAAACATATACTGTTAGTATTTATATTTTATAATCTATTCTAAGGTTGTTGTCATCAAAAACATCATCTCACGGACTAACAATCTCCCTTTTTTTGATGATGACAACCTTTGTTTATAAAATATTACTTCTATCCTAATAACTCCCCTTTAATCTATACCTAACTACCATATTTTATACTTCTGCCCCTTTGTCATCAACAAAGACTAACTCTAAACTATATAACACCAAACTATATAACTCCCCCTCATTCTTGGACTAAAATACCTTCATTAATAAACTTATACGATGGAATATAGAATTAAGAAATAATTGTATTGATAGTCACAATTATGAATCAAAGATTATATACATATCAATGTATAATTATACATGTTTTGTACAACAAACATCAGTCCATACTAAATATCAATCAAACTCAAACCATGCAAAAGCAAATGAAACCAAATCAATCAAGGCAAACAATTCAAACAAAGCAACCAAATAAAATTAAATGTCACGAGGAACCTCCACCCATCCTTCTTCTCCAAAGATAGGGTCTGCCTTAATAGCATCCCAATTTTCATTGTCATTGGTGAAAGAGACTAGAGGATGTGCTTCGTTATCATCCTTGTGTAGGGAGGAAATCATCCATCGTATTGCATTGAAATGCCTTTCTTGCTCCTTGATCATCTGCATTTGACTCAATTCAAAGTGTCCTTGGTAACGAAGAATGAACAAGAGAATATTCTTGAACGAATTAAGAGTTTCTTCAAGATTTCCGGATAAGTTATGAATTGGATTAGCCATATTTGGATTTGTGAGAAGAATGAGAGATAGAGTAGATAAGAAATAGTTTACAGTGATGAATCCTGGAAGAAATAGGTATTTATAGGTGTAGAAATTTGTTTAAAATGAATAGACATATGGTAGATATTCAAATTTCAAATTTCAAATGAATTGTCATTTCTGACCAGTACATGTCGGCGTGGTCATATAGTGTATGTCGACATGGTGTAGTGAAATTTGATGATATATTTTGACTTTGTGAATAATTGTGTGTGTGTGTATATATATAATATGCTAACATTTATTCTGGAGATAAGATAAGCTAGATAACAGAAAGAAATTCCATTTCATTTCATACTAAGACGATACAACGATTAATCATAAAGAACTACATGAACATTCAAATCAAAATAAACTAAAACAAATTCAACAAGATACGAAAAGATATAACTAATTAGAGGATGATGATGATGAAGAAAGTCCAAGTTTCTTGCTGACTTTGGAAATGAACTTGTTCATCTTGGATGAAATTTTGTCCAACTTCTTACTAACGGATCGTTTAAGAATCCATTGATTCTCAACAATCGTCTTTTAATTTTTGAGAAGAGTTTTGTTGGATGGATTAGGAGGATAGTCGATGCTTTCCAAAGAGGTTTCACCTTCTTCTTCTTCCTCAATTTCCATTTCATCCCCTTCTTCTTCTTCTTCCTCTTCCTCTTCTTCCAATTCCTCATGAGCCAAACGCTCTTCCTTTTCGGCAAGAGTCTCATAAGGTTGAAAAACAAATGGAATTTTCATAAGCGAAATGTTGGAATGATTGAAAACTTTTCTAGTAACAAATTCTTCGCCTTTGAAATCCACTCCAAAATAGTTAAAAATCCGAGTGAGATAAATTCCATGATCAAAGCGTTCTCACCCATTTCAAGATTTTTAGGATGAAGTTCATCCAAAATAACTTGCACCCAATTAATGTCATAATTTCCAAAAATAGCAAGAAGTGCTTTGCAAACTTTTGAAGTAGGATTGTTAAAATTCTCCGATCTTGGGGTCAAAGTATGTTGCAAAAGAAGATTGACAATTCTTGCTTTTGGTCAAAAATTTCGATTTTTGAATTCAAAATTATCATTCCCTACAAAATGTGATGAAATGTCTCACGATCATTTTCATCAATTTCAAAATTAGAAAGATCCATTCACGTACTCTTGCAATTGAGAATGATACCCAAAAGATCACAATTCTAGTGCCTTTGACACTACTCCAAATTTCATCCTCATTTCCATTATAAAATCCACGGTTTAAATTTGCATAGACAATTTTGACAAGGTTTGGATAGTAAACAAAATCATTTTGAGAAGCATCAACAAGACTAAAAATTTAATTGTTTGCAAAAAGAGAATCAATTTCATATGAAGAAAAGTCTTGAAAAATAGCAAACTTTCCGGAATGGACTTTGGCATAATTAGTATAATTGTGTTGCTTTTATTGCCTCAGGATCATTGAAGAGTTGCTCTTTTATTTTTCTGAAAATTCTCATGGTGGAAGGGTTGCTTGAAGAAGCCATTAAAGTAGAGAGTAGAGAGCTTGAAGTTTTGAAGAGAGGTTTGAATTTGAAAATGAGAGCGAAAAGATATGATAAAAGATAGTGAATAAATAGATTCTTAACGGACATATTCTCTGGTCAAAAGATGCCTTTTCAGAGAGTTGAATGAAGTGAAAAGATGGAGGGAAATTCAACCATTTGAATTCAAATTTTGAATTTCAAATTCTGGTACCCATGTCGACATCATGGTAGGGACCATGTCGACATGTGCCGATGAATTTTTGTGATTTATTTTTCCTAAGTACTTTAATATATATACACTTATTATATTTAATGTATATACATCTGGAATATTATTAGAATTATAGTATTTTCAATATATTATTATACTATGAAAATAATGAAAAATAATAATAAAATAATGATAAAAATAACAAAATAAAAAAAAATTAAAATTCAAATAGCATACCAATTAAAATCAATCAATCAATCAAGCAATCAATCATCTAATTCTAAGCATGCAATTTCAACCAATAATATTGTAAATGTGTACCTTTTTTTGAGTCTGTTTCTCTGATTTCGTCAAAGTCGTGAACTGTCGTGAAACACAAGTTTGAATTATCTGTCTTCTGATCATCATCCTTGAGGACGAGTCTGAGTCATCTAGAGTAGCAGTAAATGCACGCTTCCATTTCTTTGCTGGATTATTATTCATAGGAGGATTTTGCCTATCTGGATAAGGACGGTCTCTTTTGATATGGCCTGGTTCATCATAGTTGAAACATTTGACATTATTTGGCATTACATTCTGAATTCTAAAGTTCTTATAGTTGTTTCTCTTGATATTATTCATATTTCTATATTTCAGGAATTTCCTGAAATTTATGGTCATAAAGGCTATCTCTTCATCATTATCACTGTTTGAGTCCAATCCATCGGTCAATGCACTGAATGTCATTGATTTCTTTTCAGATGCTTTGCTTTCTCTTCTCCCGACCATTTGGATTTCAAACGACATTATATTTTCAATTAGTTCTTCTTTCTTTAAGATACTGATGTCATTTGCCTCTTCGATCGCAAGTGTCTTTTGATTCCATTCCGAAGTAAGAGAATTTAAAATTTTCCTGAGTTGATCTTCTTTAGAAAATTCCTTTCCCAAGGATATTAAAGAATGCACAATATGCTAAATTCTGTTATACATATCTGAAATAGACTCATTAAGATTCATTTTAAATAATTGAAACTGATTTGTAAGCATGGAAATTTTGGTCTGTTTAACTTTACTTGTTCCTTCGTGAGTTACTTGCAAAGTTTTCCAGATTTCATATGCAGACTTACAAACTGACACTCTATTAAATTCATTTCTATCTAGTGAACAAAACAGAATATTCATTGCTTTAGAATTATTTTGTGCAACAGCCTTTTGCTCAGCGGTCCACTATGCAAAATCAGTTGTGGGTTCAGAATATTCAGTTTGTGTGATATTCCAAGTGTCTAGTCCTATAGATTGTAAATATATTTTCATCCTACATGCCCAATATGCATAGTTACTGCCATTAAAAAGTGGTGGTCTGACAGTGGACCGACCTTCTACAAATGAACTAGTGATAGGGATACTAGTGTTAGTAGTAATACCAATGTTGGTAGCCATTTTTAAAAACTTTTTCAAAAATCAGATTATGAAACTTTGAAAACCTTGCTCTGATACCAAATGAGAGAAATGCATATTAAGGATCTTTAGGCTAGAATAAACATTAGAGGGGGGTGAATAGTGTTTTAGAGAATTGTTAAATCTTTTTGAGTTTTTGTTACTTTAAACACAAATGAATGCAACATTCAGACACAGATATGATCATAGAATCAAACACAAATGCAAATATAAAGTAAAAGAAGTAAAGGAAAGAACACGCCAGATTTTTATACTGGTTCGGAGTTACCCTACATCCAGTCCCGCACACAAGTACGGATTTTCTTTCAAAAACAATCTTTACAATTACACCCTCGATTTCAAGGCAACGAGGTACACCCTCCAGAATCACAATCCTCTGGGTAGAGATATTTGATTTCCCGGGCAACAAGTTCATCCAATTGGTTTCCAAGGCTACAATCACACCTTTTACGCTTGATTGATTTCCAAGGCTACAACAACACCTTTTCTTGCTAAGTTGGTTACAACAAGCCTATAACTCTGAATAGCACTGAGGATCTTGTTAAGACAGTGATAGAGAATCAAACCAGAGATAATCTAGTTAGATTCAATGTTGATTTCGGCAGAGTAATGGTAAGAATATGTATATAGAAATATGGAAGAAGAAGACGAGTGAAAAAACAGAAAAACTGAATTAAAATTCGTTGAAACTAACCCCTATTTATAGAAGAACAACAGCCATGTCCATTCGTGAAGAGTTATGACGAATAGACACTTATTTTGTAATTTAAATTTTGAATTCAAATGACACCATGTCGACATGGGGTACTTGAGCATGTCGACAACCCAAAGGGATTTTTGGTGTTTTGATTTTCTTTGAAAATAACCTTTATTTTACATTAAAACTATTTTAAACTTTATAAATATACTTGACTATAATTAAAATACAGAAGTAAATATAAAGAATAATTATACAAAATTTTACTATAATTTTATATTAAAAATCTAAGTATAAATATTTAAAAGTTAAATATATCATATTTAAAAGATAGTTTAAAAACAAGGATAATTTGATTTTGAAATTAAAGATTATTTTGAGGCTAAAAGTATTTGAAATCAAGATAGATGTTTTTGATGCTTTTAAAAGGAAGGTTTTGAAATCATTTTGAAAACAAGATATAATTTTGAAAAATCATTTTGCATAAAAAGTTAGCGGATACAAAACAATGTTCCACTAGATTTTTCATAGGTTTCATCCTACTTAGGGTTCCATCCCTTTAACAGGCTCGAAGTGGATTCCATTCCATGTATAAATTGAATTTTAAGATATCAGTGCTTTTCTAGGAGTTTTAACAAAATTTCTAATTAAAAGATAAATTACTTGAACTCTTGATAATCTTGATACTCATGAGTCTTCAATCTTGATAACTTGAATCTCTATACTATACAGTCTTCATTCTTGATACATGCATGATTAAATCCTGCATATACATATATATATATATAAAAACTTATACTGCTAGTATTTATATTTTATAATCTATTCTAAGGTTGTTGTCATCAAAACCATCATCTCACGGACTAACAATTAACAATCACAGAATCAAAGTATAGATAAAAGTAAAGGCAGTAAAAGTAAAAAGAAAGAAAACACTAGGGTTTTATACAGGTTTGGAGTTACTTTACATCCAGCCTCGCTCAATTCCTCTTACGGATTTCTTTTCAACTAGTAAATGCAAATACGGTCTCAATTTCAAAGGCTATGAGGCACACCCTCCAGAATCTTGATCTCTGGGTAGAGTCATTTGATTTTTGAGCAACAAGTACAACCACTAAATTTATGGGCTATTAAGGATACCCAATTGATTTTATATGCTACAATCACACCCATAAGCATAGCAGTATGATTTAATATAGTTTTACAGACTCAGATCTTGGATCTTGAATACAATTGATCTTATAACTCTTGAATAGCACTTGTCTATGATTTTATGATTCTATAACTTATATGGAATATCTTGAAATCTAGAACTTAAACGGAATATCTATAACTTATATGGAAAGTGTTATCAAGGTTTAACTTAAATTCTATGATTCTATAACTTATATGGAACTTAAAATCTTGAACTCTTCAATACCAATGAGTTTTCATTTTCCAAATCTTGAAACTTTATATCAGCATCTTGAATCTACTCTTAATACTGTACAGTCTTCTTAATCAACACTTTTTTAATATCCTGCACTATATACTAAATGTAACTTGATAAAACATTAGTATTTACATTTTATATAATGTCCTATAGATGTTTTCATAAAAGCCAGAACCTAAATCTCCCCTTTTTTAATGATGGCAACTTGTATATAAAATATAATATAAATCACCCAGGGTTACGAAACTCCCTCTTAATCTATGCTTAGATTCTATATATTTCTCTGCCTTTGTCATCAACAAAAATAACCACTAAAAACTATAACTCTAACTCCCTCTAAGTAAAATATTATAGACTAATGATAAATAAGATAATCGTGAAATGAGATAATCATGAAATGGAAATAATGATAAGAATGATATATAAGAGATGATAAGTGATAACACAAACATTAATAGTAACCAAACCAATCTACATATTCATTTAATACCACACCATAATTTAATCATATCTTAAAATGTACAAATATTAAATTAAACGTACACACTACACAATTAAATTAACAAAGACAAGTTCCATCCTAACGTGATTTCCTAATGGATGGGGATTTGTGAATAGGATAATGGGGATAATGAAGGAAAAATCCCTTTTTGTTCGACGAGATTTCCATCTTGATCGAAACATACTTCTCCGACACATCTTGCTTCATGTGTTCTTTCTCTTCTTCTTCTTCCTCTTCTTCCTCGGCATCCTCCCTTGATTGGGGTTATGAATGGCCAAATTTGCAGAATCATCTTCATTAACTATTGGATATATAGAATTATCCAATATATTTTTACATATTGAAAAGAATTATACTTTGTTTCTCTTGTTATTTGGACATACGAAGTTGTACAACCTGTATTTTAGTCAACATCTCCAGAACATTCTTCATTTCTCCTTCCAATTTAGTAACTATGGCCATAGTAGTGTTCCAAAAGGCGCCTTGCGTGGGAGAAGGGAAGGAAAATGATGAATTCTCTTCCCTAGAACGTTTGGGATTAGAGAAGACCATGGTTTATTTGTTTCAGAAGTTTAAAGCAGAGAAAATATAGAGACATGAAGAAGAAAGTCGAAATTTAGTTATTATTTAACAACCAATTTGAATTTTAGAGGGAAATTTAAAAAAGTTATCGTGATATGGCAACATAGGGGATAAGATATGTCGACATATATGTTATAATTTTGATTATATTTTTTCTTTATATTTTGTAATTTTTACTTCATTATTTTTATATTTTCGAGAGAGAACAAAATCCTAGCTCCCTTCTTAACTTAGTAAAAGTTGTTTGATTCAAAGGTTTTTTTATATATCATCTATTTAATTTCCAGTATATATGAATTCAAGTGATATTTCTTTATTTACATTATCTCTTAGAAAATGGTGCCTTGTATCAATATGTTTAGTTCTAGCATGATGAGTTGGATTTTTAGATAGATTTTTCGCACTTATATCATCGTAGTGTATTAGTGATTTAGTAAAATTTAAATAAAAATATTTTAATGTTTGTTGCATATCGATAACCTATGAACAGACTAATGCTGCTGAAATATATTCTGCTTCTGTCGTAGACAGAGACATAGAGTTTTGCTTCTTATTAAACTAGGAAATCAGGGGGTGTCCCAAAAACTGACAAGTTTCACTTGTACTTTTCCAATCTAATTTGCAACCAACATAGTCAGCATCACCATATGAAATTAACCTAAGGAGTCTTCTTTTGAGTAAAAACATCCACAGTCTAATGTGTTACATGCATATCCGAAAATTCATTTTATGGATTTTAAATGAGTTTCTTTAGCTTGAGATTGATATCTTGCACAAAGACAAGCAATATGCATTATATCAGGTCTACTAGCAATTATATATAGTAGTGATCCAATCATTCCTCTATATAATTTTTGATATACGTCATTTGAATTTTCTTCTTTATTTAATTTTTCATTAGATTCCGTGGGAGTTGGTTTACCATTGACATACCATATTTCTTAGCTAAATCGTTAGCACATTTTTCTTGACTAACAAAAATTCCATTATTTGGTTCTGACGACCTGCCTCCTTGACTCTTAGAAATCGACAATAATACATTCTTGGTATTCATGTGCCGCAAACCCAAGTGTCGGAGAGGCAGATTATCATGGAGTAAAGGAAAATAAAGACTGAAAAAAATCTTACACGAATGGAATAACATATTATTTCAATATATATATATACATATATATATTGAAATAATACTATAAAAATATTTAAATACACTTATCAGACTTAACATGGACAATATAAATATTTGTCCTTACAAACTTGGAATACAATTGTACATAAGTGCGGTGGAAAAGAGGTAATAGCCTATTGAAGAATCTTCTAATTCCATGCTTTGAGCTCTTCCATATTCTTCTAACTAAACTTGACTACTAGGCTGCCCGAAAAAATATGGCACCCAGAGTTTAAGGGAAGAGAAATAAACTCCGGATCAGTCATGGAACTGGTGTGCAAAACTCAAAATATGAATATTTGAAAACAAGGGTATCTTATAAGATCACGTCGCACGTAAACATGGAACATGCTTTACCTTATGATTATCAAAATCTTTACTATGCAGAATCTCGTAATATTATTTTTAATGACATTCTTTTGAAAATACTTTTCAAATAAACTTATGAATCTTAGAAGAAATTGTTGCATTGATTAAATTCCAGTATACTAGCTACAAAGTAGGTTCTACAATCAAATCTAAAAGCACTCGTTGGAGAATGGATTTCCATACAATGGTAGGTAAGGAACTGTCATTTATACAGTGCACTTCTAGAGGGATGTGCCGAGGATCAACAACTTTTGAAATCTCTGCACCTGGCAAGTCCAACCTACCCGTAGACCCATCTTGTTGGAGGATAAAACCACATATGACATTACCCTGGTTCTAACTGATCAATCTGAGAGCTCTCTTAGAGTACACAACATGCTCAAAATATAGAGTAATCTAGAAAGGTAATGACTATACCATAATGATTGTGAACCACATAGCCTTACAACAGGCCCTGCTTAAGCCATTTTTGGGTAATGAGGCACGAGTTAACGATTACCTTTCACAAAGAACACTCCACTTTAAATGTCATACTGTCATTCCATGATCACATAACTCATTTCTACAAACGTATAACTCTTGAGCTCGTATGTCTCAAGAGAGGATGTTAAGCAAAGAGAAGTTGCTTTCACTGAAACCAAACAGATGAAGCGTTTATAGAGATCAAACGATCTGATTAGAAATGCAACATCAGACATTTGCCCATACTACTGCCCTAGGATTAGTAGTGAGCAGACCTTGCATCGAAGATCAAATCAAGGTACTGCTGCCAGATATACATGATATAGGAAATTTTCCCCTAGTATTAGTGACAAGCAGCCCTTCATTTATTTATTATCACTTTAAGTCTTCACTTTGAATATGTAAATTGGTTAGAAGTGGTTTTTGGATAAGCTTCACACAAATCCGACCCCGTTTCCTTCGAACCAATCATTGATAAAAAAAAGATGTTAAGTAAATAGGTGCTTATCATTTGATCAATTACTTTATTTTTGTCAAAAATATCTTCTAGTGATATATATCTCTAAACATTTCTTTTTGGTATATACAGAATCACTAAACCTCTCTATCTTTGAAAATACCAAATCATTTTCGTAAGTCATATTGGAAACATTATTGAGTAAAAAAGGTCGATATAAATTATACTAATTCTACTCAACATCAATTTCCAAATTTAACCTTTACTATCCATCGAATAATGGTGGCATCGCCTTTTAAATTCAAAACAGATAGTACAGGTTCCCACGTCGGAATTTAATACAAAATGTAAGAACATTATCTCTATATATCCAAGTTGTATTAAATTGAATTAGAAAATTTGAGTCTTTTATACTTGTCTCGTTTCCGACATTTTGACCTTATATATTCCTTGCCCAAGAAAGAGGCTAGATGATCTAGGGCACTGGTTTTTCTTGAACATCTCCTTAGTTTAAGCACCTCACATTCGGATCTCATGAATAAAAAAATCCAGTCTACTCGTCGGCTTTTAGAGCCAATATTGAATTACTTGATTTTAACAACTTTTCTTTAAATCGTTTAATTAAACTTTCTTAAATAAATTATAAAACCTAAAACCTCCAAATCATCTTTGAAACACTAATCTGTTTATTTTAAAACATTTTTAAAAGATTTGGGAAAGAACACTTGAGTTTAAAGGCATATTTCAAAAGTTATTAAAAACTACTACAAAAAGTGCTGTGAATAGTGCTTTCAAGGTTTATTTGATCAAAACAACTTTTTGATCATTCAGAAATACATTTTTATAATTCAAATCTTTTTTAAAACATTTATGGAATTTTTTCATATTTTAAAGAATTACAAATATAATTTATAAAGAATTTTTCGCTTTGGTTACCGACTGCCAAAACGCGCGACTATTTTGAAAACTTGATTTGCTCATATTTCAAAATATACTAAACGAAATCCCGATCCTTTTCTTTTGTTTGAAAACGACAATTATAAGAGCTCAGAAAATTCTTATTACAAAGAATTCCAACTTCGGATCCATCATATAAATGGATTTAACTTCCTACCATACGAAATCGCAAACTATTGCTACAAGGCACGCCTATTTTTGACTCAATTTTCACAACTTGTCAAACCTTCACCAAATTGAATTTTGGTATTATAAAAAATTTATAAACCGTCTTCAAGAGGTTTAATAATCTTATATACACCATTTCATTTATTAAAATAAAAGTGGTTCCTTTGTTATATTCGACGTGTATTAAACGTGACTTGTTTCAAAATCAAAATAAACATATAATCGGCATCCAAATTATATGATCAAACATAGTTAACAACCATAACAATCATATCTTATCATCATATTATGTATATATACGCGCGCGCGCGCGCGCACACACACACACATATATATATATATATATATAGTTTCTCACCTTCGATGGTTTCTAACTTTACAAAACTTCGCTACAGCTTCGCTACGATCTCTTGCTTTATCTAAACATTACTAAACCCAATCCTAATTATCACTTAAACTCTTCTCCTACCTCCCTCATGCTCACCACCATGACCTTAACCCTCATACATGCTCATGGCCTTGCCCTACAACACCACCAAGTTCACATCCATCCTCACCACTACCATATATGTTCATGGCGTAGAGCCTCCTCCACTTTGCCCTCGGCCTCCACCTCCTTAGCACAAGCCATCATCACTTCCTCCTCCTTACTTTTTCTCAGCCATAGGCCATTTTTCTCACGGATGCTCAAAGAAAGAAGTAAGGAAGAAGAGAAAGAATGGAAACGTGAAGTGTAAGTATTTATTTATAGGAAAACAAATGGAAAAATATTTTCCATCACTTTACCACCCTCCCATCACCCATGTGCTCCACCTCCTCCATTATCTTTCACTCCAAAGCCACCCCCATGTGCTTATCACTTCATTTCACTTTCAAGCCATATGCATTGACTTAAGGATGCTTAAGTAGTAAGAAATGATAAATATCTTAGATATTTTGATTATATATATATATATATATATAAATATATATGTATGTATGTATGTGTGTGTGTGTGTGTGTGTGTGTGTGTGTATGTTCATGTGCCATGATTGTTTTTTTTTAAATTGAACATGGCCATGGTGAATGAAGATGTGGAAGCGGGAATAGTTATGGAAGATGCAATCCCTCCAAAGCCACCAGATTTTGATCTCTCAACTGCAGATCCGTTGCAGCTTCCTTCAAGGACAGCGACTAAGGCCTCAGAAGCCTAGATTACGAAGTTCTACCAATCAGGAACTAGTGCCAAAAGCAACTACATACGTTAAGAATTCATGGTAGAAATCCTGGGCCGAGACGGTAAGGTATTTTACCATTCATAAGGAAGTTGACATTACAGACCTATCGTACTACCCACCTAGTATGGACGCAACTGTAGTTCTTATGCCAGAATCAGTCATTGTCGATGCCGCACATAAATGGAATAACACTCTCGTTGTTCACATTTTGGAAAGAAGGCCAACATATGCAAATTTTAAAACTTTCATAGATAAAACATGGAAGCCTACGGGTACATATGGATTATATCATAAAAAGAATGGCTTCATTTTTATAAAATTTTATGTTTCAGAGGACTATGCTGTAATTATTAGATCTGGTCCGTACACTATTGGATCCTGAATACTAGTTATAAAGAAGTGGAAACCCCGGATTGATATCAGTAAGGAATCGTTCTCTACAATACCAATTTGGGAAAGATTTATTGATTTGAAATTGGAGTATTAGAGCAATGAGGGGATTAGTAATATTGCGAGTGTTCTTGGACATCCTCTTCGAATGGATTCCAATACGGCATTGGAAAACAAACTGAACTATGTTCGTGTACTAGTAGAACTAGATGTTAAGTTCTCCAACCCAACTGCAATTTGGTTACAGTTGCATAATGGCGATATAGATGAAGTAACAGTGGAGTACGAACAAAAATTGTTCCTCGTACAATATGCAATTCTTATGGACATTCAGAGCATAACCGCAGCAATCAAATCAGATGGCGACCAAAAGAAAATGTTACGTCTGCAAATGTTACAAAGTCCAGTGTTAATATTGCACCGCACTCATATAGTAGTACACAAGGCTTAAATGTGAATAAACATGATTCAACAATGGAATAGTCCACCGGCTTCTCTGCATTAATCTCTCTACACAATCCATATTCCATTCTCGCTGATTCCAAAAGCATTCTTGATCAGTCTAACAACACCTTGCCTGACCTTGACATAGATCCGCTCTCAAATCATCTCATATTCCCCTTTTCCCCTGCCAAAAACACAGAAGGAAAAATAGAAACGGCTAAAAGGAAATCTACAGGTCCTATTGGAAACAATGAGAATACAAGTGAATTAATAGTGGATGGCGCATCACATTTTCAAGCTGCTGCTCAGCACATAATTCATAGCGAAAACAACGATAATCAATCATAAGTAGAAAAGAATGTACATTTCACAATGGCCAGCACAGAGGATAAGGATGGCATAGATGAAAACTTTAATAACGTAGATAATTTGATACATGATGTTGCACTACACATACAAGAACTTGGGGAATAAAGTAATGCACAAATTGATGTCTCCTCTATGGTTGTGAAGAATCCCAAATATATGAAGAAGCGAGAAACGTCCGTAAATCCCAAATTACAAAAAATTACTCCCCTTAAAAGATCAACAAGGACTCTTCGACTGGTAAATGAATTTGATGACTTCGAAAATTAGAGGCCTGAATACTGACGATAAACACAGTCAAGTATTCAAGCTTCTTTTTGCTCATAAGCTTAGTGTACTAAGTTTAGTTGACACAAAATTATCTACTTCTGCTACACATAATTTGCAAGTTAAACTGCCTACCTGGGATTTTGTTCACAATAATGACACTGGTAGTAAGGTGCGAATTGTAGTCCTCCTTGACAAGGTAGTTTGGATATATGTCGTAGTGACTGCTTCACAACAACACATACCTTACTATTAACAAGCAAGGGTGGACTACAATATTATTGTACTTGTGTATATGCTAGTAACTCTTTTTCCGGACGACAAAATTTATGGGATTTACTACGCATCGACGCTACTACAATAAGATCTCTGTGAATAGCCATAGGGGACATAATAATGCTCTCAATGTTAAAGACAAGAAAGGAGGATTACCAATTCCTCTCTCATATATGAATTTGTTCAAAAATTGTCTATTTAATTGCGATCTAGTTGAATCTCATTTACAGGGCTGTAAGTATACTTGGCGAATTACAACGAACGTGGATAAAGTATTAGTGAAATACGAATTTTTATCTATGTTCCCGTAATCGAGCACTATTGCGCTGCCGACCAGCATAAGTGATCATACACCCATACTAACCAGCTTCACCTAATATCGCCAACAATGGAAAAGAGATCCATTTAGATATATAAATAGTTGGTGTTATGAACAGGGTTATGATCACTGTATTGTGCAGGGACTGGCTACAGATACTTGGGGTTCGTGTTTCAAACAACTAATTTATAAATTGAAAGCTGTTAAAAATGAATCGAAAAAATGGAACAAATTGAGAGCAGATGACAATCAGATTTCCAAACTACAATCAGATTTTGATACCATATTCTACCAAGCAGATCAGGATCCTGATAATTCTAATTTATATGATAATATGGCTCAGGTGGGGTAGATATTGAACGACCAGATTCAACAACATATTCAATTCTTGAGGTAGCAAAGTAAAGTGGTGTGGCTACAACAGGGTGATACCAATACAAAAAAATTCTATGCTAAGATGTCCATGAGAAAACATAGGAATAAAATTCATGCTTTGTTAGATTCTCATGGCCAGTTTATTTACGACTCCAACAATATCAAGCATGCGGCTATTGATTACTATCAACAATTATTTAATGGAAATGTAAAGACTAAATTTGCTCATATCGACACATGAATGCTAATTAATGAAGCGGGAAGGGAATTCTTATCTGCTCCTATAACTAAAGAAGAAGTCAAAATAGCTCTGTATTCGATTAACGACTCCAAGAGTCCAGGAACTGGCGGTTTCTCATCAAAGTTTTTCAAACTACACTGGGATAGCCTACATACATATATTTTTAATGCAGTGTCAGAAGTTTTCACGCTGAAAAAACTACCAAAGGGAATTAATCATAATTTTATTACACTAATCCCGAAGAAAGATAAGCCCCAATTTATATCTGACTACCGGCCTATTGCATGTGCAAATGTTTTATACAAAATTATTTCTAAAATCAAATGTAATATAATTAAGTGGTTTCTTCCATCTTTATTTGCAGAAAATCAATCTGCATTTATTCCAAAAAGAAACATTGAAGAAAATGTTTTGCTGGCCCATGAACAAGTCCGTAACTTCGCCAAAAGAGGAAAATCAAAGATGTGCATTAAAATTGATTTACAAAAGGCATATGACATGGTTAATCGTCATTTTTTTTGTCATATGCTCAACAATTATGGGTTTCCTACATCTCTCATTCAGGTAATTTATGAGTGCATACCGACTCCAACTTTTTCTATTATGATAGATGGAAGGCCTGAAGGGTTTATTACATCGAAAAGAGGGTTGCGTCAAGGCGACCCTCTGTCTCCATATTTATTTTGTATTGCAATGTAGTTTTTCACTCTACTTATAGAGGAAGGTGTGCATAGCAAGTTATTAGAGCCTATAAATAGTTCCAACCTGCTATCTCTCACTTATTTTACGTGGATGACGTTATGATTTTTCTAGCAGCTACTATACAAAATGTTGTGTACATGAACCACATATTTACACAAATGGAGGATACTATTGGTTTACGAAGTAATCAAACTAAATCACAGATTTTCTTTAGCAAAGGAGTTGTTTGGAAAAATGAAATATTAATGTTCTACATTTATCGGAGAAGGAGTTACCTGTCAAGTATCTCGGAGTCCCACTGTCTTCAGATTATATGCATGCTTCTCATTGTTCTCCCCTGCTACGGAACATCAATGCAAGATTAGAGGGTTGGGACAGTAATCTATTATCAATTACAGGCTGAGCAGAGATGATACAAGGCATTATTACACCTATGGTTATGTATTGGTTACTTATATATCATTTGCCTTTCTCAATATTGAGGAAAATCGACCATATATATGCTAATTTCTTTTAGAAAGGAAAATTACATAAAATATCATGGGATATTTTATGCAAGCCAAAATTGGAAGGGGGCATAGGGCTTCGCAAATTCATTGATTTGAACACAATAACCAGACCAAAACTGTTATGGAAGTTATTAACATCAGAATGTCTATGGTCTTCCCGGATGCGAGCTAAATACATTAAAACAAATTTTTGGAGCATCCCTATTGATAATAATTTTTCAGGTACGATGAAATCTATATTACGACAACGAGACATGGTAGTTAAAATTATGTCCATACTAATTGTGAGTGGGAAGTAGACAGATTTATGGCATGATCCATGGATCAACCATAAATCTCTAGTTTACCTTATTGGGTGGAGCAGAGTTTTTATAAGTAATGCTGCGAATAATAAGGTTAGCTGTATTGTCAAAAATGGACGGTTACAACCACATCTGTTACTAGAGTCTAGGGAGGTGGCTTCACATATTATGCAAGTTAAATTATCTTCTCAACAGCCAATAGACTACTGGACAATTGCCAACATGGAAGAATTTAATCTTTTCACTGTGTGGAACGAAATTAGAGTGCAAGAACAAAAGGATGATACATATAAACTTATATGGTATAACAAGACGGCAAGAAGATTTTGCTATACAACATATATGGCAAACAAGTATCGACTGCCAACATCTGATCGGCTTCTTATGTGGGGAATGGATGTCGACTCAAATTGTAACTTATGCAATAACAAAATTGAAACACATAACCATTTATTTATAGAATGTAAGTACAATGCTTATCTTTGGCAAGCTTTGCTGACCAAATTGGATCTACCTCCCACAGTGGAACGCTCGCTACAACATCAGCTACGAGTTATTCGAACTACATTTGCGACTAAATCGGCGGCTCAACAATTGTCTTACATCATGGCGATCACTACTACCCACCACATTTGGATGGAACGAGTAAGACAGTGATTCAAAGGGAAGCATTGCTCGGTAGAGCAACGATGCAAGTTAATTGAACTGGATGTTAGATTGTAGATTCATATTAGAGTTTGTTATCGACATGTATCGGCGATTGAGAGAAGTAAATTTATGAGATGGGGTATTGAGCTAGGAGACACGGGGTGACATGGCGGCGTCAGAATAAGGTTCTTTATGGTGGATCGCGTTTGTTGTAATGGGCCTGGTCGGTTTGTTCTAAAAGGAAGTGGTGGGTTTTGGCTACCCTGTTAGGTCGGGCTGTTATTATTTTGGGTCTTTTATCACTTCTGTATTAGAGATGGTATATGCAGGATGTTGTGCTCTTTTTTGTTACCATAATGGTAAGGTTTTTTAAGGAAACGAATCCTAGTATTGTTTGGTTCTTTCACTTATTAATAATAGAACCTTTTACTTTGGAAAAAATGTTCATGTGCATGCTAGGGTATGCATGTGTATGTTATATATGTGCACAAGAGATGTAAACAGGGTTGCAACAACGTTTGAACAACTTTCGTTCGTTAAACCGTTGAAAATCAGAAAACTGATCCCCGGTCACATTTTCACTTAATAATTAAAGTACATATAATGTAACGACCCTGACTCAACCTTCAAAAATCAGCACCTAATACGTCACTCGTATTCAAATGCCGCATATCCAAACGTCGAATTTGGTTCGCCGGAGCTTATAACATATTAAGTATAACAACACAACAGAAGAAATGAATAATACATATCATTGATACAATATCAGATACAACTGAATATCGATATACATCAGAGATACAAAAAATAGCAGCGAAAAGAGATAATATAAGCTTGAACTCCAAAGAAGGAACTTTAACATTGACTGCAACTCCAAAGCACCAATCCAGAAATAGCTCAAACTCCCAATCAAGTTGAACTAAGCTAAGCAAGGTCAGTCCATGAATCCGAAGACTCCAAAGAATTCCAAAGAGAAAGATGAAGGTTATCAAAGCGATATCTACTATCTAACTATCTAAAAATCCCAACTCTAGACTACTCGTGTGGAAAATTGTGGGCACCCAGAGTTTAGAAAGGGAACAATAAACTCTGAGTCAGTCATAGGACTGGTATGAGCAACAAAACAGTTTTTTATCTTTAAAACAAACAACAAAGGAATTTAAAATTGGAATCCACAATGCTTTTTGAAAAATGAAACTACCATAAGGCCTACCGCCGCACACACAATGTAAACGCAGAATTGGAGAAGATTTCCTTATGATAGTCAAACATGCTTGATACGCAAAAAAACCTTTTATATTATTATTAGTGCATAGTGTAGAAATCCTTCCGAAAGTATAATATTAATCTTAGCCGGCATACAACCATTATTGTATGCTTACTATAGCTACCATGTCCAATAGCAGGTTACCGCCACATTCCATAGCAGGTTATACAACTAAAACCGTACAGGACACGTATTGTTTTTTTTTTTTGGATTTTCCAACAAATGGTAAGGCTAAGGAACTTCCTACTGCCACATGGGTGCGCCTCTGGAGGGACGTCCAGAGAACTTAACCAGCTCTCTGCCAACAGAAGGCCGGTTTACCTCTGTAACTATGTAACTACTACACGAATATGCCACCCTCCGGTCGTTTGCGACCTTTATCCGAGGGACCTCAATCACAAAGCAACAACCACACAGTAATGAGATTGCAGCAACCACATAGGTTAAGTATCTTAGCTCCGTACAATGATACCAACTTTTTCCAGAAAGGAATGACATACCCTAAAGGGCGCGACCCTCATAACCTTACCGCATCTTTTCTGTTTCGACCATTTTCGGTTTGTGAGGTCCTGATGCAGTCTCGTCCACAAAGCTATGCTTTTTCACAAAGCCATGCTTTGATCAAAAAATGATCAGCGGCACTTCGTATGCCACATTACCAATTTGGGAATGTATCACTAGTAACCATCAACTACATTACCTCTGAGCTCGTACGTCTCAGAGAAGGGTGTTAAGCTAAGAGAATGAATCCTCCGCCACCAAACAGAAATGTATTTGATAGAAATAGGTTTTACATCTCAAAGCGTAATGTCAGACACACATCCATACAAGTCTATTCTGGGTTCGAACAGAACCGAAGGCACTTCAAAAGAAGCCCCTGCAATCCGGTTATTCACAATCCCGATTAGACTTTCCATCACTTATGGAATCTCCATACCGGCGCGACTCGGTGCAGAGACAGTTGACGGGTTATCCTTTCGTTTTCAAAAATACCCGGTCTTCACCACCGGTCTTCAAATGTTATCCATAATGACGTATCATTATTCGGAATGAGTTATATGACACAAAGGTCCTCTCGCGGCTAAACCGAATAATGAGTGCAATATTTAAAAACATATGAATATGGGATCTCAGTTAAGTCAAAACTTGAAACCCAAAATCTTTCTTTAAATGGTTTAAACAAATTACCATTTTCAAATCTTTTTAAACAAAAGGATTTAATTCACAAAGTTCACCCAGCTTTCACAAATATTAATTCATAGCTTTTCAAAATAACTCCATTTCAAATTGGATTGGTTCCTTCAAGCTTTAAATCAAAAGATTTAATTCATAGTTTCCAAAACCATAGCCATTTCAATCTTTTATATATAAAAGATACATCATTTAACACCCTCTTCAATTTCAAATCAAGGTTCGACCATCTTTCACAAAGATTTATTCATAGTTTTCAAAACTGTTTCAATTTCATTTCAACTTGAAATTTTCCAACACAAATTGGAAACCATTTCTTTATATGAAAGCTATTAATAAATGAAAAACAAATAGTTTTCGTTTTGGGAAAAACTGATTACATTTACATAAGTTAGAGCCATTCAAGTATAAACTTGGGTTTAAATTTAAATTCCCAAAACAATACTTTTTAAATGGTTTAATACCCCTATATACACCTTTATAACTTGTATAACCTTTTTAAACCATAGTTTTCAAATCATGGAATTAAATTTCAAATATTGAATTCAAATTTTAATCAAATTATTTAAATTTCAAAACTCAATCAAGTTATTCAAAATAACTTTTATTTTTGAAACTCATTTTCAAAAGCTTTCAATTCCAATTCCAAAACTATTTTGGATTCAAAAATTCAATCTTTAAAATTATTAAAAATCTGTGACTTAACCGATTTCCTCGTGCAATCCATATTTGTGTGTGTAAGGTGTAGTCCAGGGGTTTCACACAATAGTGCAACAACATTCAATCATTACGGAGTCAAACACAGCAATATCGACAAGCGGTATAATCTATAACGCTTATCTTCATTTACAGATCATAGATGAATAATATAAGTTCATCGCAGATAATAAATTACATCGCAGATAATTAAATTACATTACAGATCACAACACAAATTAGGATAATTCATATCGCAAAGCATCATATATCAGGGTTATCAAATAATTCAATCATCCAATAGAATCCAAACATCCATAAGTAAGGTCAATTAATCATCTGATTAACTAAATCAGATTAGTCACTAATCCCGGTTAATTAACATTAATTAATTACAAACCATTTTGATTAATTATTCTTTAATCATTTATTAATTAACCATAAAATTATTAATTAACTATCCTTAATTAATTCCACTAATTAATTAACCCTTAATTAATTACCATTTAATTAATTTAAGAAGTAATTATCCTTAATTACTTAATTAACTTTAACCGTTAATTAATTACTTTAAACTAAGTAATTATCTTTAAGTAATTAATTACCTCTAATTACTTATGTTAATTAATCTTCTAATTAATTAACCTTTAAAACACTTGATTAATAAATCTTTAATCATAATTTAACCTTAAGTTAATCATATTTAAGTAATTATCTTTTTAATCATGAATTAATTGACCCTTAAATCATTAGTTAATTACCTTTTAATTAATCACTTAATTATTCTTTAATTACTTAATTAATTAACCTTAACGTTTAAAACACTTAAGAATAATTGTTTCAATATAATTATTCAAACAATTCTAACATATTTCTAAAAATAAAACCCAAAACATGATTTCTTTTAAAATTTGGAAATCTGGTTTCCACGTTATCAAACCCGAGCTAATCACACAAAATCCTCGAGTCTTTTGCGAGCTACTCACGTGAAATCACCCAGCTTCGAGTCACACACGCAATGTTCCCGAGCCTTTCTTCTTCGCCCAATCGAAACCCACCAGATACATTGATACGCGCATGCATGTGCACGATCGCGTTGATCATCTCCGGTCACCATAGCGATACTTGGTAAGTCGACGATCATCACGTCGACGCACACAACCACTCAGATTCGTCAATCGCGATGTAAATTAAAATTGAGCATTGCAGTACCATTTGTAACCAAACCCAACTCTACAAAACCCACTCGCCACCGCGATTCCAACCTCTTGTCAACTCACCCCTACGATCAAAGCTTCGCCACACAATGACGATCCCATTCCCTCAGGTGCGATCTCCTTAAATGTCTCGATGACGTCGCGGCAATCATCAAAACTCGGCCAACTCAAACTGCCAGTCGAACCCTAATTCGATGAAATCACGCTGCTTCGCACATCAGAAATTTTTTTAACCTTTTTTCCATGAATCTACATCCGTCCACCTACCTTGCCCTGATGCACGGCCCCCAAAATGTCGGCATTCATTAGCTATCGACAAAAATATGCTTTTTGTTCAACTCGAGAAATCTCGACCAACCCAATCTTTAAAAATCATAATTTCTTTTTCTAAATTCACTATTAACAAGCACAAATCAGATTATAGAATCAAAATGTGAATTTAAATTGTTTAATTTTCTGACAAATATTGATTATTACTATGATATCTAATTTTTGAATTATTTGCTTAACATAATTGTTTGGAATTATTTTTAAAAATAAATTCTGATAAATACTAACCCTTTGCATTTAGAAAACAAATCTTAAGAGAGAATGGAAGAAGAGGAGTTTATTTTTGAAGTTATTGCTAGCCTGTAGGTTCTAACAGAGGTATACACATACCTATATACAGACATGCATAATATTTTTATAAATTCAGGCATGCAACTACAATCCATATGACCCATTTTTCAATCACATTTCAATAATAAATCCAAGCATAAAGATATAGGGACAATTCTAAGTCAGTTTGCTCACTTGAGTTTGGTTTGAAAGCAAAAAACAGAGCTTGAAAAATCTGGAAATTTGCTCTGCCATCTTATTGTTGCATGTTGTTTGATCTTTATTTGATTACAGGCTTATCTCCAGGCCTTTAATTTGCATTTGCAACTTGATTTTGAATTGCATTATGGGTTGTAGCTTGTTTTGTGATCTGAAACTCTGATTTAGACTGAGTTGAACTTTGCTTTTGCTTTCAGATTTTCCAGGCTGAGATTTTGATTTCCAGATTTTAACTTCTTTTGCATTGTTTTGATTTAATACTGAGATGATCTTTGCCTGCTTAATTTCTGGTTCGAGATGGATTCAGATTTCGAGGTTAATAATAATCTTTGAAAACTGTTTGTTTTGCTTTTGATTTTGAACTATGCTTTGTTTTTATTTTTATTTCTTTTCAGATTTGAGATTTTTCTTTTGTTTTTGAATACATGAAACAAAATTGAAAAGAATATAATAGTTTTTCCTTATTTCTTAAATTAAAAAATGAAAAGAATATTTAAAAGATGACACTTGTTCATCCATGTTTTAAATTATCTACACTTGTGAATGTATGTATCTCCTTACTTAACAAATGTCACTTATGAAGATTTTATGTTTAAAACCACCTTTTGAATTATTTTGTAAAATTTGTTTTAAACCTTCTTGTTATTATATTTACAAACTTATACTTTTGCATATATTAAGAATCATGTTTTTTTTTATATTTATATTCACACATTTTCTTCTATATTTACAAACTATATTTTTAAAAGAAAATGTTCTAATCTTTATAACCAATACTAAATTAAACTTAGTTTATTATACTTCTAAACTAAAACCATTATACTTTTTAAATAAATACTTATCTATATACATTAATAAATAAACATGTATACATATATATATTAGAATTTATCTTTTAAATGGCCTTTAAAAATTTATTATATCAAATTCAAAATATACTTTCAACTACATATACATACATATTATACAATTTATTTATCAACTATATTCACATATGTGCTATGTATTTTAAATCTTTATGAAGATGCAATTTATACTTTATATAACTTTTCTTAAAAAATAAGAAAATGTTTTGAAACTTAATTTCTATATAAATTCCAAAATAAATCCAATTTGTTTTCAAGATATTCATTTTAGTATTTTCAAATCAACAATAGTCATTGTCTATATATTTATGAAATTTCAAATCAAACTTCCAATTATAATTCATTTATATAACTAAATGAACATACATCTTATTTAATTTTTAGAATTCCAATACACCCAAAATTCTATTCATAATATATTTTATTTTTAGAATTTCCAGCTTCATATTCAAATCTAAATTAATTCTCAATCAGTTCACAATTAATCCAAAAATTTTATATAAATTACCAATTTAAACTTGGCTAAAATTTAGGGATGTTACATATAATTTTAGACAAAATTTGAAAACTAATTTCCCATCATTTAAAAATCAAATTTGATTTATAAAACCATATAAATAAATATTAAATAACTGTTTACAAAAAGTGTTGTTATATCGATAAAGCGATACAGATTTTTTTTTTTTTAAATCAACCATATATCCATATAAAATGATTATAAATGATTTATTATCACTTCATAACTAACTAAATGAATTATTATCATATAAAAACAACTATTTGAATAATTATAATAATTATTAAATCATTAAATCTCAATTTAAATTCACAAGTTAGTTATCAAATATGATGCCATTATCGATGATGTCATAAATAAATTTTATTTCCCAAAAATAAAGCAAATAATTTTATGTCATATTCTTGTTTAAACGGATAAATAGTATCCGTGCATGAATTTTGATAATTACAGAGCCGTTTATTAATAAAACGGTTTTCGGTCATTTTATCGATATTTTTTCAAAATATATATTATTGTAAATACTTATCCAAAATAAGGTTACCATTATTATTTATTATTCAAACATCGTGGTTTATGCTAGAAAACTTATATTTGAATATTTAAAAATAAATAATTTATCAAAGTGACAAATCTGCGGGTCATTATAGACTTCTTCCCTTAAAGAATTTCATCCTCAAAATTACAACGCAAAATCCAAAGGTGTTTGTCCAAAATATTTATTTTTTAAAGTTACATATGTATGATGTATATAGACCATCCGTATAAAATATTTGATTCGATCTACTATTCGTATCCACAACTTTACTTTTGAACTAGTATTGATCCCCCGATCCTCTAATGCCGCCGATTAGGTTTTCTGATCAAAATTTTAGTTTTCCTTGCATAGCTCTCAACTATATTGAAAACTCAAGTATCCAACCATTAATCTTCATCAATTTTCGACGTTAATAATCGAGTGATAAATCCTTTTTCGAACTGGTGTAAACATCTCAAAGTTCCATACTCAAATCTTAGATTAGAATCATGTGATGAAATGATCTACATATCTCATATTTACTTATTAACCTTTCCAAAATATTTTTTATGAAAACATTTCACAAAATCATAACTTTGATTTAAACTCTTTTATAAAGACATTTCTTTATATATAAATTTATTCTCCAAATATTTCTTCCTAAAGGAAACATCTCATTCCAGAAGATAAAATTCTTTTCCATTAAAAGTATAATAAACATTTTTTACTACAACACATTTCTTTTCTATAAACATATCTTAACAGTTTGTGAAAAAAAACATTTTCAAAATAATTCGCAAAATCGATAAATTATCTTTTATTTCTAAAATTATAATAAACTCCTCATATTATAATTTATTTCTTTTATCAAGAATTCTTATTCATTAAGCTTGATCGAATATTATTATCAAACATCTTATAATCAAATCATGAAACTTAATACTTAAAATTTTAAATCAGATAACTAATCACTATATAAATAACCATATCATTTGAAAGACATTTCTTTATAAAATCCTAGGTGAAATTATTACATTTAACATATTTTTTTAAAACAAAAATCATTGATATATCATTAACAAATACATGCTCTAAAATAAATTACTCTCAACTCATTCCAGGGTGTCACTTGCCCTATCTCTAATGAATCACTCATCCTAGAATGTTACTAATCCTATCTCTGATGAGACTTTACCCCAATCAGGCTCAGCTATTCGCTCAACCTAAGCTTTGATACCAAATGTGAGGACCCACCTCCTTGACCCTCAAAAATTGACACTAATACAGTGGAAATTTTTAAATACATTTATCAAACTTAGATATGGACAGTTATAAATATCTGTCTTTACAAATGCAGAATACAACGGTACACAAGTGTGGTGGAAAAGTGGTAATAGTATATTGAAGAATCTTCTAACTCCATGCACCAAGCTCTTCTAGATTCTTTTAACTAAACCTGACTACTAGGCTGCCTAAAAAAATAGGGCACCCAGAGTTTATGGAAAGGGAAATAAACTCTGGGTCAGTCATGGGACTAGTGTAAGAAACTCAAAATACATATATTTGAAAACAAGGGTATCTCATAAGACTACGCTACACGTAAACATGGAATAGGTTTTTACCTTATGATAGCCAAAATCTTTACTATGCAAAATCGGGTAATATAATTTTTAATGACGTTCTTTTGAAAATACTTTTCAAATAAACTTATGAGTCTTAGCCCAAATTGTTACATCGATTAAATTCCAGCATACCAGCTACCAAGTAGATTTTACAATCAAATCTGAAGGCACTTAATAGAGAATGGATTTCTATACAATGGCAGGTAAGGAACTACCTATGGTACAGTACACCTCTAAAGAGATGTACCGAGGATCAACAACTTTTGAAACCACTTCACCTAACATGACTAGCGTACATGCATACCCAATTTGGTGGCATATAGAACCGATTATGACATCACCTCGATCATAACTGACCTATCCGAGAGCTCTCTTAGCATACACAACATACTCGACACCTAAATAGTAATCAAGAAAGGTGATGACCGCCCAAATGGTTGAGAATCATATAGCCTCGAAGCATTCCCAGTTCAAGCCATTTTCGGGTGATGAGGCACAAGGTAACAATTACCTTTCATAAAGCACATTACACTTTGAATGTCACACTGTCATTCCATGATCACATAACTAATTTCTACAAACGCATAACTCCTGAGCTCGTATGTCTCAGAAAAGGGTGTTGAGCTAAGAGAAGTTGCCTTCTTTGCCACCAAAAAAATAATACGTTTATAAAGATCAATTATTGTGATTAGAAAGGCAACTTTAGACGTGTATCCATACAAGTTATCCAGGAACAGGACAAACCGAAGGAACTCTCATATCATATTTTATCGGGAATCATCCCTAGGATTAGTAATAAATAGCCCTTGCATCGAAGATCAAATCAAGGTAATACTGCCACATATATATAATATGGAAAATTTTCCCCGAGGGTCGGTACAAGTAGCCCTTCATTCATTTATTATCACTCCAAGTCTTCACTACGAATACGTAAATTGGTTCATAGTGGTTGTGGATAAGAATCGCTCAAATCCGACCCAGTTTCCTTCAAAACAACCATTGGTAAAAAAGATGTTAAGTAAATAGGTGCTTATCATTTGATTAATTGCTTTCTTTTTTATCAAAAATATCTTCTAGAGATATATATCTTTAAAACATTTCTTTCTGGTATAGACAAAGTCATTAAACCTCTTTTTATATTTGGAAACGCCAAATCATTTACGTATGACATATTGAAAACATTAATGAGTTAAAAGGGTGGATAAGAAGATTATTTTGATACAATTCAAGTTGTATTAAATTAAATTTGAAATATTGAATCGTTTATACTTGCCTCATTTCCGACATTTCGACTTTATCTATTCCTTGCCCAGGAAAGAGGCCAGGTGAGCCAGAGCATTGGTTGCTCCTAAACCTCTCCTTAGTTTAATAACCTCACATATGGATCTCAAGAATAGAAAAATCCAGTCTACTCGTCGGCTTTTAGAGCCAAGATTAAATCACTTGATTTTAATAGCTTTTCTTTAAATCATTTATTTAAAATTTCTAACATAAATTATAAAAAACCCCAAATCATCTTCAGAATGCTTTTTTATTTATTTTAAAACATTTATAAAATATTTGGAAAATAATACTTAAGTTTAAAGCCATATTTCAAAAGTTATTAAAAACCGCTGCAGAAAGTGCTGCGAATAGTGTTGCAAATAGTGCTTTTTGGGCTTATTTGATCAAAATAACTTTTCGATCATTAATAAATCCATTTCTATAACTCAAAACTCTTTGAAAACATTTTAAAACATTTTTAGAATTTATTCCATATTTTTAACTTTATAAAATTTCACTACAGCTTTGCTACGATCTCTTACTTTATCCAAACATCACTAAACTCATCCTAATTATCACTTAAACTCTTCTCCTACCTCCCCTATGCTCACGGCCATGACGTTCTCCATCATACATGCTCACAGCCTTACCTTCCAACGCCACGGAGTTCGTGTCCATCCATCACCACTACCATACATGTTCAAGGCCTAGAGCCTCCTCCACTTTGCCCTTGGCCTCCACCTCCTTATCACACACCATCATCACTTCCTTATCATTATTTTCTCTCAGCTGTAGGCCATTTCTCTCATGGATGCTCAAAGAAAGGAGTAGGGGAGAAGCGAAAAATGTGTGTGTATGGAAATATGAAGTGTAAGGGTGTATTTATAGGAAAACAAATGGAAAAATATCTTCCATCACTTCACCACCTTCCCATCACCCACGTGCTCCATCTCCTCCATCATCTTTCACATTAAAGCCACCCTCTCATGTGCTTCATCACTTCATTTCACTTCTAAGCCATGTGCATTGACAGATAATGTTGAGTCATTATCTTGAATGTAACATTTATCTTTTATGAATTTAATTTTAAAACCCTTATCACACAATTGACTAATACTCCACAGATTATGCTTTAAGTTCCTAACAAACCATTAGAAATAGTAGGAATTTTAGAATTAATGACGTTACCGATGCCAATCGCATATTCTTTAGAATTTTCTCCAAAATTTACCGATCCACCATCTTCGTAAACTATATCTTACTATATCTTTTAAATTCTCTATATTTTCAATTATATGTCTTGAACATCCAATATCCAATATCTATTTGTCCTTTTTGATCTGTAGAGTTTGATCATAAGGTGTCTGTTCATCAAAATCCATCTAACACATCCATTCCTACAATTCATACCTTTTCAATAGATCATGTGATTTTTTATAATGGATGGATGAAAATTTATGAAACAATATTATAATGATTTTGGAATTATTTTTTCGAAAATAGTGTTAGAAATATTGTCAGAAATTGCCATTAAAACTTTTAAAAAAATCAAATTATGAATACTTTGAAAGCCAATACTCTGATACCAAATGTGAGTTAGTGGAATAGGGACCTTGAGGCTAAATTAACACTAGAGGAGTGTGAATAGTGTTTAATTGGTTATATGAATATTCTTCAAATTCTTTAAGATTCTAATTGGAATGATGTAATTAACAATCATAAAAATAATCATAGAATCAAAGTAAAGATAAAAGTAAATGCAGTGAAAGTAAAAAGGAAAGAACACACCAGATTTTTATACTGGTTCGATGTTACCCTACATCCATTCCTACATAATTCCTTGTGTGGATTTCTTTTCAACTTGTAAATTATTATACAGTCTCGATTTCAAGGTTATGAGACACGCCCTCCAAAACCTGACCTCTGGGTACAATCATTTGATTTTTGGGCTACAAGCATACCTACTAGATTTACGGGATACTAAGCACACCCGATTGATTTTACGGGCTACAATCACACTCACAAGTGTAGCAGTATGATTCAATACAATTTTACAAACTTAGATCTTCGATCTTGATTACAATGGATCCTATAACTCTTGAATAGCACTTTTATCTTTGTTTGAATGAGAGAGATGAGAGAAATCAGAGAGTGGATGAAGGAGAATCAAACTACTGATGATTGAATTTAATTCTAGTTGAATTTTGGTAGAATTTGGGTACATTTTGATTTAGAAAATGAGAGAGTGGAAGGAGTAATGAATAAGAAAGTAGATGTTAAAAATTCGTTTGGAAGTCTGATATATATGGAGAAACAACGGTCATGTCCATTCGTGAAAAAATATGATGAAAAGACCTCCATTTAAATTTGAATTTTTTGAAAATTATGGCCACTATGTCGACATATATAGATAGAGTATGTTGACATACTCCAAAATTTAAAAACACTCTAAAAATATGATTTTGAAAATCCATTGCTTTGCAAAATAATTTGATACTTCGCAGAACCATTTAAATATAGTTTATACACACTTTAATCATATTAAAACTTAGTAAAGCTTTGTATAATAATTTTGAAAATTTTAATACAATGTAAATAATCTGTATAAAATCAATATAATTATAACTTACTAAAGTATAAACAAAATTCAATATATATATATATATATAAACTTAAAACACTAAATAATATCTTTGTAAGTATAAGCGATTGAAAATCTTTTGACAAATATTTTGAAAAGATTATTTTAAAACCAGGATATTTGAAAAATAATTTAAACCAAAATTAGAGAAGGAGAGAGAGATCAGGAAAGTGCTATCAAGGTTTAAACTTTAATTTTATGACTCTATAACTTATCTATATTATTCTAAAATCTTGAATTCTTCAATACTCATGAGTCTTCATTTTCCAACTCTTGAAACTCTATATCGGCATCTTGAATCTACCCTTGATACCGTACAGTCTTCTTAATCAACACATGTCTAACATCCTACACTATACACTATATACCTTGATAAAACATTAGTATTTATATTTTATATATTTTTATATAGTTGCTATCATCAAAACCAAAACCTAAGGTACTAACAGTATTCGAAATTCCAGGTTGTTACATTCTTCCCTACTTAGAATATTTCGTTGTTGTAATTACAACACGAGCAACCAAAGAAACAACCACACATTAACACTTAACATCATTTACAATCATTAGCAAACATAGCTTATGGTTTACCCAAGTTTGAAACCTTCTCATCGCATAAGGATGATAACAACCTACTAAGCGTGCTCAACAGCCCCTGGTTATTACTTGGTCGATTTTTCATACTACCTCGTAAAATTTTGAATAGTTATCCCCCAAACTCTGGATAAGCCAACACCATATAGTATTCAATAATTTCAAATCCCATATCGCGTACATGGCGTATCCGTACGCAATATCAAATCCGATCACTTTCTCGATCACAAAGATTTCACTTCTAAACAAGTATAGATCAATTGACCTCTCTAGTACGTAACCTGATCTGGTTCCTTAATTAGAAACCTCTGTTTTCCTTATATAGCCACGGGAGAAAGAATCATATCAAGAGTCTGTATCAAGTGTTTGCCGTCCAAAATCTAATGAAAAATCCTTGTTCAAACCGGTGTAAATCTCCATGAAATCATGTACTCCAATTCTAGATCGGAACTGTCATGTGAATAAAATGATCTACGTACAACATGCGTAATTTATTCCATTGGTTTCTTAACTACACCAATTTCTTTTCATTTTAAATCACACTCATTCACACTAATAGTATGTCATTTAATATCAAAATCATTTATGAACCATTTTATAAAACATTGCTTAAGTTTTTTAAACCATTTATAACTTAAGTTCATACTTGTCTAATACTCTACTACATCCTAAGAGTATACCCCAAAACATTAGATTTATTTTACTTAACAAGTATGTTCAACAAATTCCAAACTTATTTTAACTTATTACCTTCTCAATTCAAGAGTCACAAAAACTCATCTTCAAATTTCTATACCAATTCGAAAGTTTTCAACTATCCAAAATCGTCTAAAATTCTGTTTTATTTCAAAAAATTAAAACTACCAAACAACATATCATAACATGATGCACATATCAAACTATCCTAATGCATAGGATACATGCGTCTATAAATTAAATTAACATGAAAACTTTGTAACTAAATACCATTTTTTTATTTCAAATCATTTTGAAATAATATATACATATAATTTTTGTATGTCAAATCACACTTCCGAAATTTAAATCAAAAATTAGTTTACTGAAACAACTACGTAGGAAACTGCTACAGTAGCATTCACCACTTTAAAACCAAAAATAAACGCCGATGCTGCTGCAATCATCACCAGAATTATTTTCCAAGGACAAAAGTGAGTTTGGTATTCTAAATCATGCCATTCGGACTGAACCAAAATCATTTTCAAAGCGGTATCAAAGACTTTGCAAATATTATTAAGTACCATTGTCTCAATCTTATAAACCAATTACAAACATATAATTTCAAATAATATAACTATTATTTTTCCAAATCTTAAAAACATTTTCAAAGACACCGGGATTTAAGTTCTCAAAATAACAATTTAAATCTTCTTTGTTAATAAATCAACATTTACAAACCATACATAAAAACCAATTTCTTACATAAACTCTTTTCACAAATGTTTATTTCCAAAATATCTTATCCTTTTTTAAGATTATAATAAACATCATTTATTAAAGTTAAATTCTAACCCGACATTATCACCGAATGCCTTATAGTCAAACTATAAAACTCAAATTACAAGTCGTTACAATGCACCTACAAATACTGTTTAGCCAACCTATGCAGTGAAAAGGTAAAACTGCTCACAGACTGGTCGAGCACAATCATCAATTGACGTATAGCAGTCAATGCTCATAAACTGGCTAAACAGGACTAAGCTAGTCAATGAGGGATAATAGATAAACATCATTAATCCTACACTAATTGGATTGCTCTATCGACTTATACTTACATATTACTAACATATAAAAATTATATGCTTTTATATGTATAATACACTCAACTCATGCTAGGGCATTCCATTACCCTATCTCTTAATGAGTTATACCCAACCAAAGCCAAGGTTCTCGCTTAACCTTCAGTTCTGATACCAAATGAGTGTGGGGGAATATTTATAATAAAAGTATATTATATTTAATTCTCAAATTACTCGCAATGCGTTTCGAGCTCGCACGACTACACAATATGTTAGATCGCCACAAAATTCATCAGCGTATATCACCGCGTTATTTTGGATCTGATGAAATTACTTTCACTAAAATTCAAGAGAGTACCCCTGGATAATAATTTCACATGTTTTGATGCTGTTTATTGATAAAACAACTCTTGATCACGTTATTGATATTTCTTCGAACTACTTATTTTTTTAAACATTTTTCACAAACAATTTTACCTTCATTGGTTATTATTTAAAAGGGGGTTAACAAGATGATTAAATCGATTTAGTCGCATTAAATCCAAGGTTCAAATATTTAAATAATTCCGATATTTAAATGCAAAGTGGCCGAAATTCCGGGTCTTACAAGCTTCTTCATACACACACACACACACACACACACACACACACACACACACACACACATATATATTGCAATTACATTGCCAAAGTGTATTTTTATTAAGTTTAATGATAGAATTGTATGTGCTATGTGTGGATGATCGTTTGTATGGTTGCTAATGTATGCATCGATGCGTTTGATTTTGAATGGATGTTATTATTGTTCATTTTGAATGGATGCTACTATTGTTCTATAGCTAAAATTAAATAAGGACATTTTAGTAATTTTTACTGTATGGGCAAACTAGTTTTTACAAGCAACTGAATTTCGAGATGAAACTTGTACCATTGCGACCATCACATTTTTTTGGGTTACGTGGTATTTTTTTTGTTCGAATTATAGTCCGTATAATGGAGTTATCGATGTTTACTAAATCAGAATCCGAATTTTAAAATAAGCTTGGCCCGATCTAGTTTGAATGGATGCTTCACTTTTATTGTAAATAGGTCTTTCAAAATTCAAATGAGAAATTTCTCGCTTTCATACGTTATTTCATTTTCTTTCTCTTGTCTCAGGAAACTAGAAAACAATCTTTCTATTCAAAAGACGGTTTCTCACTCAACACTTCATTAAAATTATTAATTAAAGTACCAAATCAAAAGGCGAGCAAAGGCCTGCACTATAATACCAATTAAAATCATAAATACATAGATTTGGAGGAAATGCTAATTCTGGACAGCAATCGATTGAGAGTAAATTTGGTTTATATGAGTGGTCTTCATCTTCTTTACCATATAACTAGTCAATCTCGCATAGTTTTTCAATAATCTATGGATTAGTAATGTAATTTGGATTCAATAGGAAATTAATGAGTTTGAAAAGTAATTATAAATGATATAGCATGAATAAAATGGCGGTTTGATTATTATAATCAATGAAAATGAAGATTTATTGATATTGGCCAAACTAGAGGATATTGAGATAAATATGGATGACTATGTCTTAAATTCAAAAATAAATAAATGAATTGGTTATTATAATCCAAAGGCGTAAGATGGTACTTTATGTGAAATAGAAGATAATTTTGAAATTTATTAGGTTTATATATATGTATATATGAACGAAGTAGTATTATTTGAACTATAAAGAGTGTGTATAAATGTGATATATATATAAAATACTATGATAAGTTATAGAGAAATTTTATAAAATGATTTTAGAAGGACGTTTATACATTTAAGAAAATAAGTATGAATTAAAATGAATTTAATCTGATTTATTATAGATATTTGACAATATATTGGAAAACAATGTTTTTAAATAATAAAACATATTATATGGAAAATATATATTACAAATGTACATAAAATTATATTAAAATGTTTGTAAATGTCCCCTATGGTATTCCAAGTGATGAGATAATTTTATTTTGAATATAATATTATTTTTAAAGGTATTTTGAGGCGTATATGTGAGAAAGTTGTGTTTTGATTATTTGAAAACTAGTTTTGTAAACGAGGGAACATAGAGCAATTTTTAAATGATTTTAATACAATATTTTTATGAATTTGAATAATGATACTAGAGAAATATATCAAAATCCAAAAGAAAACGTATAGAAATCGGATCAAAAAATGAAAGAAAAATCAAAGATAATAAAATATGAAGGAAAAAATGCACAATAACAAACGGTCGACATGTTAGGCCTGTTGTGAGCCAGATTGAACCTAGATCCATAAGGGCTATACTTAAAAGGGGAATCTAATCATGTTTTGTTCTTTGACTCATTTATGGGTTCAGGTTCAAATAAACCTTTGGAATAATATGCACTCATGTTTGATGGATGCAAATGTATTGGTTTACAATATGGGATGTTTAGGCCACGTTTTGATGTGATTTCTTAGCTTGATTGAATCAAGTGAATGCATTTACAATGGATGTGTGTGCACACACATGAATGCATGCACGCATACACACATATATACATACATACTCAATTTGGCTACACCTCATTCTCCTTGATTTTCACCACAAGTTCCGATTTAAGTAATAATACTTTCTCTCTCTTTCCATTACACTATAAAAAGAATTATTATTTAAATCAGAACTTGTGATGAAAATCAGGTTGAAATAAGGTGTAACCAAATTAAGGTGCAGCCGATCCTTTTCATATATATATATATATATATATATATATATATATATATATAAAATTATTGATTGATGTGCACTTTATTTGACTATTCGTATCATCTTTGGTTATCATGGTAACACGACCACTAAGTTTCTAAGTTATCTGAAGATTGTCTGAAGTGTATGTTGTACAAAAATGGGTTCATAAGTCATATATGGAACTGCGTCCATTCGGTGATTTAGACAAATGTTAATGCAATACAGTAGGCTTGAATTTTTTTGTGGGTTAAACCATATCATTGACCATTGAAATTGTCTCTTAACAAAGACCTTGTTTAATGAGTCAATCATATTTGTTATATGATTCGACTAATTTGTTGGTTGTAGGTGAAACTGGACAAAGGTATGATGCTTATCATAGTTATGTTAATACTGTTTGAGAATGATTAGAGTATGTGGTAAAGTATGTATACATCATTCACCATATCGTAGTATGACCCTCTCTATGTTTTTTCCCATCTCTGTTTCACCATTAGGTTGATGGAGTCTGGCATGTTGTATTGAGTGATGTTTGAAGGGGCAGATGGTGATGGCATTGCTGGTGCATGCAAATTATCATCTAACGTTGACATTACTTTTCATGTATACGTGTTTGGATTAGATTGGATAAGTACATGACAGTTGTATATAGTTGGATCTATTGGTTTGAATAAAGTGATATTTTATATTATATATTTGTTGCCTTCCATTATGAGTTTGGAAAGAGATAAATGATTTATATATTTATTGTCTCTTGTTATCTTAACTAACAACTCATCATTTTCGGTTTTCGAGATTTTCACATTGCGAGTCATATTAATTCAGATGGTCAAAAATGACGGGTAGTTACAGAGTAGCACGGTTGATAATAATATGTTATCATCGAACCAAAAACTTTGTTTGTGGACTAATCGACTTAAATGCGAATAGAATGGAATTTTGGCCAAAACCAAATTCCATAAATCCTAAAGTGATAGAGTGTCGACAAAGAGAATTGGTGTAAGTAATCATTACTAAAAGGTGCCGCTTAAATTATAAAATTGGGTTTTACCGCTAAAGATTTATAAGAGATACATTCAACCAAACTATCACATCATTAGCTAAGGTGGCATATGAATGTTAATATTTGAATTTGAATATTTCGACATAAGATATCGATTTGCATTTGAATATGATTTAAATGGTATTAATTACTAAAATGGTTTTGAGTTTTTAGTGGCCCAAACAGTCCATTATATGGTCGTCCATGGGTCGATAGGGAAGGTGTTTTGGTTTGAATTCAGATTTAGATATGTAAACTTAGTAAAAGGAGAAAGAGTAAAAGGAGAATTTATCTCATCCTCCTTTTCTATTTGTACTAAGCCAAAACCACATTTTTTCACTTTTTCTTCCACCCATGTCATGGTCCCACTTACTAATGCCCTACCTCCATAGTCATGCTTCCATTAGGTTCAATTACACCAATATAAAATAAATACAATTGGTACTCTACAATGTTGTAAGTTCTAGTGATCGGTTCTTTCAGAATCTAGGAGATCTCGTCAAATAAGGTGTACTCAAGGGAAATCTGTTCAGGTATAATCTCAATTTCATAGTTATGTAGTAGCTAATCTCTTAGAACAATTCTATATATGCATTGATGTCTCGCCTATATTATCAACTATTATTGACTATATTAAGTACTTAATTTATATGATGCAATTTGTTTACGTTCATAGTTTAATAAACAGACTTTCTGATCAAATTCATTTTAGTCATACCTATTACATAATATGTATTTTATAACTTTAAAACATTGTAATTAAATACTTAGAATTTTAAATCATTATTTATTAATTTTGGAATCAAATTCATACACACACACACACATACATACATATATGTTTATAGATTAAATTATACATGTTAGCGTCAAAATTGGACACTAACACCCAAATCCCTACGAAAGCACCAAGTACCAATCATAGCTCACAGATAGATTGTTTGTAAAGAATATAAATGTGAAGAACAGTAAAAAATAAGACGAAAGCAGTAAAGAATAACATATTTTATAGTGGTTCGGCTAACTTCGGCCTACGTCCACTCCAAAAAAATTCTTTTTATTGCTGTAATAATCGATTACAGATACAATCCAAAGTTTGACAATGGCTAAGTGCCCTAGTCTTAAAGAAGAGAAAGTCCAAGAGCCGAAAGAATATCCTTTTCTGAACCTCCACATGCTGTATTTATTGGCAAATCCTTAGTTGTTGAGCTTTTTGAACGGTATAGGCCCATCAAGACCTTCCACCGAACCACATACCTCCAAGGCGAAATGACCTTCGACCGAGCCACATTCGTCCCATGCCGAACGACCTTCTACTGAGCCACATTCATCTCATGCCGAACGACCCTGACCTCACCAACGCCGAGTGGCATAGCCCCACCACAATGCCGAGCGGCATAACCACACCAGGATGCCGAGCGGCATAACCTCACCTCGATGCCAAGCGGCATAACCTCACCTCGACGTCGAGCGGCATAACCTCACCTCGACGCCGAGCGGCATAACTCACCTCGACGCTGAGCGGCATAACCTTACCTCCACATCAAGCGGCATAACCTCACCTCCATGCTGAGCGGAATAACTTCACCTCCAAGCCGAGTGGCATATCCTTAACTCAATGTCGAGCGGCATATCCAGCTGAATTCCATCCCTCTAAACTGAATCCATCATATTTCAACCTCGATAATTGTGAAGTTGACTTAGTTAAATCCGCTTGTCCGTGACCTTGCTGAAAGGCGGGTTAACAATATATATTAAATTACATTCAACTTCTTAAAAAATATTAATTCTTGCCACATATAATATATCCATCAATATTTTTAATTAAACCATGTTTCTTTTAGTAATATATACACATGTGTGTGTGTGTGTTTGTGTGTATTTGTGTCTGTGCACACGTGTGTGTATTTAGCATATAAAACAATAATAAAATGATTTTCGGATTTTAAATAAAAATAATAATTTTTCTGACCGAAAAGAAAATATATACATCCATATTTTAAATATTTATTTTATAGTAAAATGCACATGTTAATTTATTTATTCAATTTTATGTAGTTTTACGCATTTAAAATAAATAAATCCAGTGGTTAAGACATAGTGGAGTTGCTATATGTGGTTGTAGTGGCACCGGTTCGAATCCCAACGGCCACAATAATGAGGCATAGTGCACGGCCACTTATAAAACTGGCTAACCGAAGGCCAGGGCAAACATAGTTTCCTTGGCCCCAAAGTTTAGTCAAGTTCTAGTGGTCCAGTGGTTAAGACATAGTGGAGTTGCTACATGTGGTTGTAGTGACACCGGTTCGAATCCCAGCGGCCACAATAATGAGACATAGTGCACGGCCACTTATAAAACCGGCTTAACCAAAGGCCAGGGCAAACATAGTTTCCTTGGCCCCAAAGTTTTCAAGTGAAAAAGTAGCAACGCCAAAATTTAGTTTTCAAGCATGCTCTAATGTCCTCCAGGCAATTGTCATTTCCGTTCCTTTCGTTTCGCCTCTCCCGTTTCTTCCCTAATCCATGTTCTCCGCTCCTCCAGCGTTTCCCCTCTCTCCCTCCTCTACTCGCTCTGGTCGGCGTTTCAATTCGATGTCCGAAGATAACCCTAATTTGCTTTCTATTGATGACTTTCCGCCTTTGCCTGCTTGTAGTCGTTCGCCGTTTGCGCAGTGTGCTTGCCCAAATATGGTTGACGTTTCTTGTGACCTATCTGGGGACTGTGTGCAATTGGCTTTGCCTGGGTATCACTGCCCATCTCCTATTGATTTGGTGTGTGGACAGGTGAGTTAAAAGTGTATTTTGGGGAAGAAAGCTTCGAAACATGTTCACGGTGGCGTGGGGATTGGTGGATTGAAAGATGGAATTGTGGGTTTGGGTCGGCCTGTTGTTTCTGATCAATGCCCAGCTTCTGTTCGTCCAAATGTTTCTATGTCCAATATTTCTCTTGTCTGCGAGAAAGGTTTTTTAGCATCTAAATCTGTTGAATCCGCTGCCCAGCCTTTACCTGCAGTTCAACCGTGTCCATCTGCACCTCCCTCGCCTTGCATCAAACCATGGTCTTCTCTTTTCAACTCTCTTCCTCGTAATGCGGGTGATTATAAGCCAATTGAATTTGATATTGTTGAAGAGAATGGAGTGATGATCCCTCCTCCCGTGGTAATGCAAGCTGGAATAGATTTCTGGTCTGATTATTTGGTTGGATTTTTCCTTGAGCCTAGTCATCGTCTTCGCGAGCCGTCGTCAGTGTTGCGTAAGACGTGGAAGCTGCGTGGTAATGTCCATGTTAGGCTTATTAATACTTTTTATTACCTCAAATTTACCTCCCCCGAGGATCGTCGTTTAGTTCTTAGTGCTGAACCGACCTTTTTTGCTGGTAGGCCTTTTATCATTACACCTTGGTCTCCAACTATAGCTAGTGCTCGTGAGCAGGTGCTTTCAATCCCCGTTTGGGTGTACTTTTCTCAAATCCCCTCTGCGCTTCAACCGTTGCTTGGGTTGAATTTGTTAGCATGCAATGTCGGAAAATTGAAATGTTTTGACACTAATACGGTGGCCCGTGAAAAATTGATGTATGCTAAGGCCTTAATTGAGATTTCCCCCTTCAAGTCTCTTCCTGCAACTATTCCGGTTCAGCTTGCTGTTGGGCATGTTGCGGCGGTCCGTGTTCGCTACGGTTGGGTTCCAGATATTTGCTCCTCCCGCCACTCCTTTGGCCATCTATCCTCCGCCTGCCTGCTACCCATTTCCTCTTCAGATCCTCCGAAGGTTCCTCTGCCTCGTCCCCCGCTCCAGAAATGGATCCCTAAGGTTTCTGCTATTGTCCCTCTTGTTGACCTCTCGCCTGTGGCTCCCTTATCTGATCTGGGTCTGCCTCCTCCTGTTGTTAGGCCTGACTCTACTGCTATTGCTGTGGATCCTTGTGTTGCCCCTGATATTCCATTATCTGTTCCTGATTCTTCTATTGATTGGGACGTGTGTGAGGGGTGTTGGGTTGATCGTATTTCTGACTTCAAATTTAACCCTGTGACTGTCTCATATTATAGATTTGTTTCTGATGATCATACGGATCTTAGATGCCTTTATTACCGTCCGTCTGGTGAATCCTTAGTTCTTGATGTGGATGGAGCGGATGCGAGTAGGAATTTGTACATGCTTGATGATCCTTCTTTGGATCGCTCTTTCATCTACTCTCCTGATGTTATGGGTTACGACCCTTGTCTAGCCAGCCGTTTTAGCCCCTTTGCTGGTCTTCGAGGGAAAGTTCCGTTGGTTTCTCCTGAGGATGGTGTTTCTTCCTCTTCGGAGAAGTCATAGTTTTGTGTTGTTTTATAGCTACTGTGACTAGTCTCTCACATACATGTGCTGTATTTTCCTTTATTCATAGTATTTTAGGTGCTTTTACCTTTTCTCCTGTACTTCAACTTTATTACTTTCGTAATAAAAGTGGACGGCCCACTATAAAACCGGCTTGCCTTGAAAAAATATATATATTGATTTCGATTATAAATTTATTTTTGTATAAATATATTGATTTAACTTAATTAAAAGATATTTTAACTCATATTTTAAAGATCCATATTTTAATTTTAAATTATTTTACCAAGTGTTAATTAGATATTTTAGATATTGAGTTTTGAATTTGAATTTCATTGAGTTGGTCAACTTCTAATTAGATTTTTTAAAATTAGATTTTTGATATACAAATAAATATTGGATTATTATTATTATATGTATGTATGCACGTATGTATGTATAATACAATGTCTTAAGATATTAATACATATATATAAATAACGAATATATACGCTGTAGATGTAAATCCCAATATCCACATACATATACATTAACTATACACACATTGCTATGTTGCACATGCACTTCATATACGTAGGAGTCACTACAACAAAATTTGTTTATTACTGCACTCAAAAACAGCGTCCGCTGCTATATGCCGTTAAAAACCTTCCATGAATTGGAAAAAACACAAAAACACGCTGTAATAAGGACTCCCTCCAGTTGATTTTTAAGCCCGCCTAAGTTTTTCGTTCACCGCTTAAAGCATGTCCTCTTCTCCCCCATAATAACAAACCCTAAATCTCAAATTACGTCTCTAATCAAAAATTCTCCACCGATCTCCATGGATTTTGCCAATCGTCCGGAGTTGTGAATACGTCAAAACTCCTTATTATGCCCTAGCATTCATGAAATTATTCCAATTAATTTCGTGCAATGTCCTGATTAGAGGTTTCAGATCGAAGTTATTAAGAATATGTTTCTCGTTGTCTTCGCCTGAGAGATGCTACCGTTTGCTTTTCTTGGTCCGAAATTTGAGATACTTGCTGCTTGTTTCTGCTTGTATTTGAGATGTCAACGGGTTGTTGATTAAATTGTTATTAGCAGGAGATGTTCGAAAATGATGTGTAGTGGTGTTGATGAACCGGTCTCATCCATTGATGGTGCTTTGGCTGAAGCTTCTTTGACAGGTAAGCTTCAGATTTGATTATTGCATTTTCATGTAAATGATGAGAGTATGAAGCTATGCACTGATAATGGTAGTTTCCATGTTTGGATTCTCAGAACAGTGTGGGGTTGTATATGAACCTATTTACTTTGTTTATTTCCATAATTCCAAACCACACCTTGTAAATTAATTCACAAATTACAAATTCAAATTAATGAATGCATTACTTTTCAATTTTTTATTTTAGTATATTTGACTCCAGTTTTCTTCCATAGTTCCAAATTGAACCATGTGTACCAATTCACATGGTATAACATTTGAATTGATTAATACAGTATCCTTCAATTTTTACTTTTACCATTTATAGATGTATTCACTTCAGTTGCCTTTAAAAAAAATCCAGAATGAACTGGTAAATTAATCATGTGGTTGCAAGAATATGAACTATATTTACCACTGCTGCCAATCTGTAATAGCATAAAGTACGGACTTTGAGAAAATGAAAATGGTTTTGATGGATTGAACTTTGGTTAATATAGAATATATTACATAAATTGTATATTTTCCTGGTAATAGTTAACTGTCATTATTTTTTTCTTGCTAAAAGTTCAATGTTGCATTTTAAAATTAATGAGAATGATAAATCATGTGGTTGCAAGAATATGAACTATACTTACCACTACTGTCAATCTGTAATAGCACAAAGGATAGACTTTGAGAAAATGAAAATAGTTTTGATGGATTGAGCTTTGGTTAATATAGAATATATTACATAAATCATATATTTTCCTGGTAATAGCTAACTATCATTATTTTTTCTTGCTAAAAGTTCAATGTTGAATTTAAAATTAATGAGAATGATAAATCATGTGGTTGCAAGAATATGAACCATAGTTACCACTGCCGCCAATCTGTACTAGCACAAAGTACAGACTTTGAGAAAATGAAAATGGCTTTGATGGATTGAGCTTTGGTTAATATAGAATATATTACATAAATCATATATTTTCCCGGTACTATCTAACTGTCATTATTTTTTCTTGCTAAAAGTTCAATGTTGCATTTTAAAATTAATGAGAATGATAACCATTGGCATTTAAGATGGTATACGTGATTTAGTTCAGTGTGTGTATGATGGGTCCAATTTATAATCTACGCTGTGTAGAACAAAATATGAAATAAAAATGAAATAAGAGAAAAAAATTAATTTCTAAATTTGGTTGTAAAGTTAAAACATCAAAATCAATTTCCAAGCGTGCAGAAACCTTAATAATAAAGCAAAGATGTGTGTTTTTATTTATTTAAAACCTTTTGAGTTAACTCTAGCAAAAACTTTGTTAGGTTGTCTTATTTAGAGTGTTGGCACAATTTTATGCCAATTATGTTATGCTTGTTTAGTTGCAGCATATTTCCCAGATCAACACCTTCATCCCAAATTACAGTGATGCTAATTTAGATCACCAGTGCCTTTTAGAGCTGTAATTTTGCTCGTAAGCTAGTTATTCGCTTGTGTTCAGAGCCATACTATTCCTAAAAATCTAAAGCTATGGCACTAGTGGTTTAAACTCCAAATGTCTATTGTTTAGTCTATTCATAAATGAGTTTTATATTTGACACTTTCTGCTAGTCAATAGAAGTATGGTACAAACATTTATGGAATCTAAACACCATATAACCTAACTTTATAGATAATTTATTATCGATCACATGACAAAGATGTTGAGGCTTTTCTAGTTTTACCCATATTATGGTTATAGCATTTATATTTTTGGTACAGACTAACATGTTACATTTAATAAATAATTTACTTGTCATCCTTTTATTCTTGTAATTTGATTATCATTTACATCTTTGTAACTTCTCATTTTGATCAGGCTACAAGCTTATGGTTTATTTGAAATTAAGGTTTCAAGCAATGTAATTGCTAGCTCGGAGTTATGAACATATGATCATGTAGTTATAATATAATATTTTTATCTTTTATTAGAAAAGAAACAACATTAATAGCTTCTATTAATTTTTTCGCAACTATCTCTATTTTAGTTTCCGTGCTATTTCAGGTCAGCTATGTAGATGACCATAGTATCATAAATTTTCCTTAAAGATGGAGAATGCAGCTTAGAGGATGAAGCTTGGAGGATCACAGCACTGGTTGGAACAGCATTAGACTCTGGTAGGGCTTCTGATAGGGCTTGGAAGAAGTTGCTATTTGATGGTTGGTCAAGTTTACTGCGGTTGGAGCTTCTACGTTTACTGTGCTTGGATTTTTTGATGGCAAGCTGATGGGAAGATGGCCAACATGAGGGGGAAGAACTTGTAGTCCTTTCAGGTAATTTCTACTTCTCCACTGTTGTTGGACATCAGTTTCGTCCATGCTTGCGTTTTAATTCCCTTAGTCTCTACAAATTATATTAGTATCACACTTCTACCAATTTAATAAAATCAGGTTTTTGCTTAGCCATTCTCAATTGTTCCGGCTTAATAATCCTCATGTTTGCTTTCTGATTTTTTGTTTTATATTAGTTTCAATTTATGGCATGTTTCAAATATAAATGATTAAAAACACAAGAAGTGGCCGTAATGGATTTTTCATTCACGGCGCGCTTTCATTTGATTGAGAAACATCGTCTACATATTTTCTAATTGCACCAGCATTGAATCATTATATTTATTTGCAAAGTATCTCACATTGCTGCTATAACTATAGTACGATTATAATAATCAATTTAACTAATATGAGTATAATTTAATAATGGTGATTTTTTCCTACCCATTGAGAATTATAGGCAATTGGTAGATTAATGCAAATTTCAAGGTTTTCTGCGATATAGCCTTCAAATTGACGCTTTTTAGCATAAATGTAATCGATGTTAGTTGAAATATTATTTTACTGTTGCTGATTTTTCCTTTTGTATTCTAGATTACTTATCTTTAAGCCCATCATATATATACACATTTATGGGTTGATATAATTAAACTATAGATAACTTACCACTTCGTCATGTGGTGTAGTTCTTTTTGAAAGAAAAACAGAATGAAAGATGAATATTACAGAATGAGTATGGGTATGAATTATTTCGTTAGTTTTTTTTCATTCTTATAGAATAAAACTGAAGTAGAAGGCACGTTGAATTTGTTGTTATTGTTAAACCATTAATCCATGCATATATTTTTTATATCTGTTACGTTTTCAGCTGTTCAGAGAATGAGGTGGGTGAATATGTTTTTCACAATATTACAATCTGTTTGCATGCATAATTATACCATTAGATTAACTAATAACATGCCTTTTAGGAAGTTAAAAATCGGGAGGAAGTTTTCATGTATGAACATCATCTTCTTCCGTCTACTTTACAACCATTTATCTTTCTGATTTGCCCACTTCTTGATATTTCGACATTGGAAATATGTGTGTTTTGCGGGATTAGGCCACTAGATCTTTGTTTACTAATATAGTATAGGTAATATATTTCAATAAATTTGCTCAACTATAGCTATGTACATGTATCCAAAGCAAAAAAATTCATTAGATCTTTAATCTAGTAGAATTTATGTGAATACCTTTGTTTTATGTGGCATGCTGCAAAAATTTGTGATCATGCTCTTATTTGATATGTAATACATGTGCAGATATGCATTATATTATGATTTTTATGTTATCCCATAGGTACATTTGCCTAGGATTCACATACTATCGCTATATGAAAACTAAGAAGACTGACCCTGGTTAATACCTCAAATGTAGAGCAATGTAATAGTTGCTTCCATTTCTTAGTCTTTCAACAAGTTTCAATCCTAAATCTTCGATCTAAGATGTATGTTTAAGTGTCTTGTAATTTGCACGACATCTGAGCTTCTGAATCGAAGGAGAAAGGACATTGTTTGCGTGTCTTATCTGTATGGGTAAACTTCACCACCTTGAACTTCTTTAAAAATTTCCCTTTATAGTAAAAGCCTACACAAATAGTGAATTTGTAAACGATGCTATAATGGAATTGATCATTTTGTCATCAATTAGAGTAAAACTGAATTAGCAGATGCGACCTTGGACCAAGATGTTAGTGCCCTGACAAAAGGCTTTTTCTTCCTGTATTTTTATGGCAACGATTCTACTATCTCAATGTCCTCCTTTAAAACATTTATAAAATGTCTCCAGTCGAATATATCTTTTAACCCACTGTCAAAAACCAATGTATACGTTAATAATATTATTATGGGTCCAATAAAATATCGTAATTTGTAAGTTTAGATATTCACACTACAAGAAAATATACATTTGTCCAAAAGCATGCAAAGTTTTATTCAAAGGCTAACTAGTCTCCATCTTGCTTTACAGTGCAGAGCAGTTACCCAGACTGTCCAAAGTTAAAAATAGGAGTTGAGCTTATGTAGCGTTCCTAGAGGAGGCATCAGTAATGAACTTTAAAGTTAATAATATGATGTTTTTTCCTAACCGAATTTGTAATATCAGAAATTTACTTGGTGATGACATCGGCAAACCCAACATTAATGAGCTCAATCAAATCGAGAATCAACTAGAAGAGTCACTGATGCAGATAAGATCCTCAAAGGTACGACATATACTTTGCATTTCTTATTCGACTTTGGCCGATGAAGCATAAGATCGCTTATTTATTCTTAAAAGGGTACTTGCTTCATTCTTTGACATATAACTAAGGTAGGTTTTCTGTTGGATACTTTGCATTATGATTGGTCTTTTTACATCAGCAAAGTCTGATAGCTTATGTTATGATGTATCATTCTAACACTTGCTATATCAGCTGTGTTTCTGTTTGTTTTCGTCTCATAGTGTATTATAACTGCAAGTTGGTCAAATTCCCAGATATTTTTCTACCAAGGGTAGTTCACATTTGGATTGTCACTGTTGCAGATGAATGTTATGTGCTAATTATTTTGTAATCGGTTTTAATTTTGTTAAGTACTAGTGCTGCATCCGTGGCATGTCATGCAAGGGTTTTGTTTGTGAATATAATTATTTGAAGATTGGTTAGTTGATTGCTCTGCAACAAGTATCATGATGATTTACATTGTGTTTGAGCATGTTGATTATGCACGTATGATTTCAGCGAATTATGGGTTTTTTGTTCCCGATAAAGTGGCATTATGTTTTGGATCAATATCTAAGTTTCAAAATTACAGACCAAGTAGGAAATTGAACCATTAGAAGCGTGAAACCCACTTTAAGTGACAGCCATCTATATATATATAGGTACAAATGATGCTCTCCCTTCATATCATTTTGATATGAACATGAAATCATTTTTATTTGACAGGCTTTGCGTGATTTGTGATATTTATTCAAGGGCGGAAGGTGAAAATAATATGGTGGTTGAGAATGGTTGAAGAGATGTTGTCATACTTGATGAGGTACGTTCTACTATTGTCATTATACTTTTGCATTATACTGTTTTGTTCATACTCTCAGTCCATTAATTATATTAAATTGCAAAGCTAAAATTAAAGAAAATTTCAAAAAAAATCAGACTTCAATATTTTATAGTGGAAAAATAATGAATAAAGAAATGAAAAACAATTATCAACTAGTAAAAAGGTAATTGTTTTAAAATTTTGAAAAAATACTTTGCAGGATTATGAGAATCATTAGCAACTCACAATTGGGTCCATACTCATGGATTGCTATCCATCATTGATGATAACAAATTTAGGAGGAACCCCACGTTTTTCTAAGCTAAAAGAATATACAAATTCTTAATGGTTCTTACTGGACGACTATATCTGTAAAAAGTAATTCTTAAAGTGAACAATAAAGCACCATTCTAATCCACGTTTAATACTGTCTGTAGCGACATTAGCATAAATGCATCCTATGTACACCGACCAAACTAGTTTAATGCATCTAGCATCTGTCATAGAAAGATAATTGAGTATTTTATCTATAATCAACGCATAAATATAGGGCGTCTATCACAGATAAACGCACATATATATCGGTTACGTTTTCAGAAAAGAGAAACTCATGTTTTCTGTCATTATATCCCAAATGAACTAATAAACCAAAGTACATAATTAATTTAATCTGTATAAATTAACAACTTTAAGTGGACATATGTATATTATTAAGATTCTGTTGCTAATGCATATATGATCTTAAGAGTTAAGTGAGCTGGATTGAAACCGTACATCTAGTCATATTTACACACACAATATATAAATTCACCTATATATAGTATAGCATTACAAACCTATACTAACATGATCATAACATGTACAAACCAATCAGTTTACTATAATATATGACATTGGTGACAGGGAAGCTAAGAAGTTTTCATGTACTAACATGATTTAAAGCATTCATCCTCCTTGTACGATTCATCAACCGCTACAGGGAAACGGGCAATGGGATAAAATACGGATCCACTAGTATCATTTTCTACGTAAAAACTGCGATATATATCACATATTTCCTTCCCACCATCCATTTGCATCCTTATAATATCTTGATCTTTACTATGAGAAATACTTTAAAACATTATCAATATCGTAAGTCTATACGAAACTATGATTATTTTCAAACAAAAATTAACTTTTTCAACGTTTCAAAATCATCCGAGCCCTTGATTTTTAACCCCCGGCATATTATGCTAGATACATTTTGACTAAATCAAAATTTTGTGGATATGAAATTGATATGAATGTATGTACAAAATTTTATAGTACCTGAAAAAGAGACAAAAGTTCGTTTGTTTCATTGTTAATTTGCCGACCTATACCTATGAATTGATGTGCTCAGAAAAGCATGAGATGTCATTCATCCTTACCGTATAAATAAAATATAATTTAAGTGACTGCCTTTTCTTTGATGTACGTTGCTCAACAGTTGTAGTAATATTTCACGCAACTAATATATTGTCTATGATCTTAACTAATTAACAGAATTCGAGCGTAGAAAATGACATATATTCATTTTTTTGTTGAAATAAACAAACAAAATTGTCATTGCAACAAGTTATACATATAAGTTCAGCTTAAACCGATGGCTTATAACATGTTCCAAAGCAACATAGAATCGTATTTGCATTTGTCCAATTGGGCATATGTTCATTCCACGTTACAGTGACCTTTCATTTACTATTAATGACCTTCATTTAAGTTTTTTCTGTTTTAAATTTTATAGCATGTTGTATACTTTGTATCAGTCAATCGCCTACTGAAATAATGTGATGAATATTTAGTGTTTGCATTATGAATCCGACTTAACTTTATGTACATTTTTTTGATGAATTGATTTTCAAGCATTACTTTTTCTTTATAGGTAGATAGATGATTGTGATGCAAAAAAATGCTGCAACGAATTATGGATCGAAGTTATTTTTGCTGCTAGAACTACTTTTTGGTTTTAACGTATGTACCACTGCTTTTGTTTTGCTATTGCTATTTGTTCTATATTTTGTTTTTGAACTATTGATGACAAATTATTTATGTTTGGTGTAAGAATATTGTGTATTTTGATTATGAAATTTCATATGTTGGTTATCAAATATATGTCCAAAATGTTGTATTGATACAATATGTTGATTTTGAAATGTGATATTGATATAATATGCTAATTTTGAAATGTGGTATATATACACACTATGGCGGATATTTACTGAAATGGAATTAAAACATTCCACAACATTTTTAAAACGCTGTTAAAATATTCCAAAGCGTTTTTAAAACGCCGTTGAAAGTTTAACAACGTTTAAAAAATGCCGTTAAATTGTATCTAAAAACATATTGTAATAAGGGTACGTTGTATCACAGCATTGAAAATGTTAGAACCTCAATTGTTGGATTTTAATGACAACAACTATACAATTATGTCAAAGAATCTCTAAGCTAATTTGCAGTTACATGAGCATCAAAAGGAGATAATCAAATACATTCAAAATAAAGATACACAGTATAAAGGAATAAAAGAATGTATATGGAGATACAAGAAGAGATATATACGATAGAGACACGACAAAGGTGATAAACAAAGTATTAGTAGTCATATAGTGTCGTGTCTAGGGTTTAAAAATGTTAAAATCTTCTCCAATGGTATACACACATATACATTCATATTTTAAATGAAAAATCAAGTTTTCAAAAAATTGCATGGAGCGGGACTCGAGCCCAAGTCATTAGTTTAGAAGGCAAGTGCTCTAACCATTTGAGCTATGGTAATTTTTAATTACAGGTCAAATTCAGACGTCTGAATTGACCATTTCAGACGTCTGAATCTGGGCTAAAATAGCCTATTTCTTTTCTGGTTTGCACGTTTCAAATTTCAGAAGTCTGAAATTTATTTTCAGACGGCTGAACTTCTTCAACTGCTATATTTTTGAAAAGACATTTCATTTTCATGAAGAGTTACAACCTTTTACTAAGAGATACATCCATATTCTTTCATGATAATTTTTTACGAATGATTACAACTCTTTATACTCTATATAAACATATTAGAATCATTTGTTTAATACACCGAATTGATAAAAATCTTTCTATTTCTATACTACACTGATTCTAACATTTTGAGCATTCAAATTTTTATATAACCATTCATTTACTTCCATATTCTTCACATACACACATATATATATCAAAAGAAGAAGATTATAGGAAGATTGTACTATCAAGAGACAAATTCGTGTTATTGAGAACACACTGTGTCATATACTTTCTGTATAAGTTGAAGTCCTGTTCTGTCGTTCAGGCAAGTGAAGTCCTCTTCGACTGTTGAGGCGAAATCATGTTCTGCTGATCAAGTCCCTTGTTCGGCTGTTCAAGGGTTGTTGTAAACCTGTTCCTCCGGGTTAAGTGAGGATTGTTTTTAGTGAAAATCCAGAAGGAGTCTGCGACTGGACGTAGAACGGGAAGTTCGAACCAGTATAAAAATTCTTGGTGTGCTTGTTTCATTTTTACTTATTTATATTGCTATAGTATTTTTAGTTTATTTCCGCACTAGTAAAGTATAATTCCATATAGCACGATCCGCACCACCACTTTCATTTGGTATCAGAGCTTAGTTTTCTAGAGATCGTAACAACATCCTAGAATAAATGGCTACGAAGAGATATAGTCAAGGCAATAAGAAGAGGAAGAGCAATAAAGAAAAATCAAAGGAGCAAACAAACAAATGCTTCATGGCAAAAGATAATGAGGTCAGTGATCTAACTTTTGATGATATGATAGAAATAAATTCAGAACTTCTAGACACTTTAAAAAGTCTCAAAAGAAAATATAAGGAAGCTCTGGAAAATCAGAAGAAAGCAGAATTCGAAAGAGATATGCTTAAAGACGAGAAAAGAATATTAGAAGAACTTGAGAAAATTCAAGATTTAGACAATTCTCAACTCGCTCTATTAAGTCAAGAAATAGAAGCTCAAAAAGAAAAGAATAATGCTCTAGCTTCTGAAAATCATGAGTTAAAAACAAAAATTAAAATTGTTGAGTTAGATAACACTAGTCTCAAAACTAAGCTTGATGACATTACTATAAATATTTCCAATTCTAATAAAGGGAGAGAAAATTTATCCAGAATTATTGAAAATTCTCAACCTGCTTCAAATAAGAAGGGATTAGGTTATGTTAAGAATTCAAAAGCTCACAATGATAAAAGCGGTTTAGGCTATAAACAAGCTAAAAGTAAAAATAGTACTAGATATGCATTCATGTGTACTAACTTTAGTGCTAGTACTAGTAATCAAGATAGTTTTAAAACCAGCTATAGTCATAATAGTACTTTGTTTAGAAATGATAGAAATTATTCTTCAAGTACTAAGCTAATGATTAATAGTATTAAGATACGGATTCCAGCTAATATGATTGATCATGATAAACAATTTTATATTAGCAACTATAATAAGAATGTAATTTGTAATGAAAATTATATTTATAAAGGTTCAACCACACCCAAATGGGTATGGTTTCCAAAGACCTAACCCTCGGACCCTAACATAGTAAGTGGGTACCGAAAATTATCATTATTTTTTTGCAGGTACTCATAGAAACAAAAGGAAAATGATAGATTTTGGAATTTTAAAGAATGTTCCATACGTTTAATAGAATTACGTGCTTACAATAAAATATGGACTTCAGTAAATATGGTAAAATTTATTTTATTTTTCCTTCATAATTAATAAAGAGTTTATCTCGTTATATACGAGATATTTTATGTAATTTTATATATTCCCTCATTCTTTTTGATAATGGCAAAGGGGGAGAAATTCATATGCATATTAATAGAGGGAGATATTATACTTAGGGGGAGATGTTATACTTAGGGGGAGCTTTAAACATATTAATATTATTTTTTATATAGAATGAATATTTTTTTAAAATTGTATAGTTGTCATCATCAAAAAGGGGGAGAATGTTAGAACCTCAATTGTTGGATTTTAATGACAACAACTATACAATTATGTCAAAGAATCTCTAAGCTAATTTGCAGGTACATGGGCATCAAAAAGAGATAATCAAACACATTCAAAATAAAGATACACGGTACAAAAGAATAAAAGAATGTATATGGAGATACAATAAGAGATATATACGATAGAGACAAGAAAAAGGTGATAAACAAAGTATTAGTAGTCATATAGTGTCGTGTCTAGAGTTTAAAAATGTTAAAATCTTCTCCAAATGGTATACACACATATAAATTCATATTTTAAATGAAAAATCAAGTTTTCAAAATATTGCATAAAGCGAGACTCGAACCCAAGTCACTAGTTTAGAAGGCAAGTGCTCTAACCATTTGAGTTATAGTAATTTTTAATTACAGGTCAAATTCAGACGTCTGAATTGACCATTTCAGCTGTCTGAATCTGGGCTAAAATAGCCTATTTATTTTCTGGTTTGCACGTTTCAAATTTCAGAAGTCTGAAATTTATTTTCAGACGGCTGAACTTCTTCAACTGCTATATTTTTGAAAAGACATTTCATTTTCATGAAGAGTTACAACCTTTTACTAAGAGATACATCCATATTCTTTCATGATAACTTTTCACGAATGATTACAACTCTTTATACTCTATATAAACATATTAGAATCATTTGTTTAATACATCGAAAAAAGCTGTCTATTTCTATACTACACTGATTCTAACATTTTGAGCATTCAAATTTCTATATAATCATTCATTTACTTCCATATTCTTCACATACACACATATATATCAAAAGGAGAAGATTATAGGAAGATTGTACTATCAAGAGACAAATTCGTGTTATTGAGAACACACTGTGTCATATACTTTCTGTACAAGTTGAAGTCATGTTCTGTCGTTCAGACAAGTGAAGTCCTCTTCGGCTGTTGAGGCGAAATCATGTTCTGCTGCTCAGGTCCCTTGTTCGGCTGTTCAAGAGTTGTTGTAAACCTGTTCCTCCGGGTTAAGTGAGGATTGTTGTTCGTGAAAATTCAGAAGGAGTCTGGGACTGGACGTAAAACGGGAAGTTCGAACCAGTATAAAAATTCCTGGTGTGCTTGTTTTATTTTTACTTATTTACATTGCATAGTATTTTTAGTTTATTTCCACACTAGTAAAGTATAATTCCATATAGTACGATCTGCACCACCACTTTCAGAAAAAACGCTATAAAATCTTATCTTAGCACGAAACAAACGCTAAGAAAGATCTCTAACTGCACCCAACCAAATGTTGTTAAATGATTTAATGACACCAGGAAAACGTTATTAAAAAGAACATTTAACAACGTTTATTTCTTGTTGACATATAACTGCATGTCGATATACATCATATGTAAAAACGTTGTTAATACACTACAAGGAGAAACAACATTTCCGACGGCCAGAAACCGACGGCGGCCGTCGGAAAAGACGGCGTCGGAGAACAGTACTTCCGGCGGCTTCCGACGGCTACCGCCGTCTATTATTCCGACGGAGTCCGACGGGTTCCGACGGATTGCGACGGATTCCGGCGCCCGTCGGAATCCGTCGGAAATACTGAGTTACAGCCCGACTGAAAGCGTCGGAAGCCGTCGGAAATTTTGGCCGATAAGCCGTCGGAAGCCGTCGGAAATCTGCAAAAAAAAATTTTGGTATTCGCTGCCACCATTGCCTTCCAACCACATTTCTCTTCCAAATACTCTGATATCAATAATTCACAGCCCAATATACAATAATCCAATCAAAGATCCAAACCTAAACTACAACATACTTAACAAACGCACAAATAAATAAAAATACAATCAAAATAAGATAAAAAACATACATAACCATCCCAACATTAACAATAATTGTTCCACCATATTGTTAATACAAAAATTCATCAATATTCTAATGCACATGTCCTCATAAAACTAGAAACCAAGTGTATCATACATAATTATACAAATCAATATTTATCCGCACCGTCTATCAAATCATTCTACACAAAAAAAAACATACCTGAACGACGAACAAGCAAGCAATGAGTCAATCTCCTCCAGATCCAGAGCCAGCCGAGGAAGGGAAGCGGCCACCAAACTGCTGCACGTACTCTAACAACTGTGCGGTCTGCAAGGCCTGTTGGCGGTTCTGCTCCTCCAATTGGGACACTCTAGTCCGCAATTCTTCCATACTTGCTAAATCGCTCTGTGGTCTGCTCCGCCGTCCCCTACTATGACTGCTGGACTGCAATAATTGAAAAATAAATAAAATCCAAGTTTATTGTCTTGAAAAGGTAAAAATATCAGATTTTAAGTATTTTAATAAAAAGTAAATTATTTACCGTTAAATTGCCAAAGCCATAACGTCGACCATGCTCAGCTGGAGTCATAACGGACTCAAAAATAACGTCCTCCTCATCGGCCGTTAGCTGTTCTCGACCTGTATCAGCAAGGAGTTTCTGCCGTTGCTCCATAAACATCTCCTGCATTAACAAATTAATAATATCATATCTTATTTCATCATAATTTAACAATTACTAATAGTGAATAAAATGAAATATGCTTACATGGCTTTTGCTGGATTTATCGTCCTGCCATGTGTACGAAACAGTCCCGTCTGAATTAACATGCTCGACAGCATGCGTACGGGTGAACACGTCCATATATCTGACAGGACCCTGTGCCTCGGCTTCCTGAATTTGATTGTTACATACAATTATTATACATTTAGAATCATATAGCATAAACTATTTACATTTATTATTCAGTAAATTTATCAACTCCTGCTGATACTGCTGAAACGACTTCGATCCTCTGCGATGAGTGACGGGATTCTTATTTCTATTTGCAGAGTTTCTATCCGACTCTGCCTGTACATTCAAAATTTGATACATTATTTTTCAATCACGTCAAATTAATAATTCAAAAAAAATAGTATACTTGCCTTCGCCTCGTCCGTCTCCCAGTAGCTCAACCAAGCTTGATACACGCTCTCTCCCATCCACTTTGGCTTCTTACCGGATTTCTTAATCTCGAATATCGTATCCCTGTAGTTCTTGCGCATCTTCCTCATCCAGTATGCTCGTGCCAGCATCATGTCGTCTGTCTGGATGTCTATCTCAGCCTGTGTGAAAAAAAGATTACACTTTAAACGATAAACAATAGAAAAACGACAAAAACGAATTAAAAATGGAAAACAAAAAAATTATACATACTAGAACATCTTGCCATATGCACTCTACGATGTGAGCAGGGATGGAGTCCCATTTCGGCCAGCACGCACTCATCCTACTGCGATATGCTGCTCTAGAGACGTCCAACACAACCTTGGAGGGAAGTAGGTCGAACCCCCTGTTTTTAAGTACGATATAGATAAGTACGTACGTATATCATAGAAAAAATAAGATGCTGAATAAAATTTAATTTTAATTACCCTTCTGCTTTAGGGACCAAAGATACAACAGCACGCTGTGGCTCTTGCGATGGGCCACTGCCATCGCCTCCAGACGATCGGGAAGAGCTCCTACCTCTACACGACATACTGATAAACCTGTGACATATACACATCATTATATAAGAGTATAAAAACATGATAGTGAAATATATTTCATATGAAAATGACATCAACGGTACAAATTACAGCTTAATTAATGACTGAAATGGAAATAGAAATGGAAGTGTGTTATACCTGATTCATAATACATCAAGAATTCAACATGCAATAGTAAACGGATTTGGTTTCATAGTTACATCAATTTAATAATACATCAAGAATACAACATGCGAACAATAGTAAACGGATTTGGTTTCATAGTTACATCAATTTCATAATACATCAAGAATTTAACACAGTTACATCAATTGCAAAAAAACAGATTCAGATTTGTATCAGTCATCATCATCTTCTGATTCAGATTCGGTCTCGTTTTCGACGATATTTTCCTCTGCACTGTCAAACGCTTCTACCAAAACATTTGATTCATCGATCAAGGGACCAAAATCTGTATGATCGTCTGTAATAATTATTTCGTTATTTTGCTCAAGATCTGCCTGATAAGCTTGTTCGTCGGGAATATTCTTCCCATCGAATGTGAATCTGGCCTTTGTTTTAAAAACTGCAGACCAATCTGCTTTATCTCTTTTTAGAGACGGATAAGGAGCGTAATAAACTTGCAATGCTTGTTTGGCTAGTACAAAAGGATCATACTTGTGATAGTGCGATATATGCTTTATTTCGATAAGATTATAATCTTTGTGCACATTAATTCCAGAACCTGTAACATTGCTAAACCAATTGCATCTAAATAGAAACACCTCCTCCGCGGGTCGTGAGAAATATGTCAGTTGCAAAATTTGTGTCAGAACGCCATAAAAATCATTTAAATGATTTTCTGGATCGTCACTACCTTTAACAAATACACCAGTATTATTTGTTAATTTTTCTGCACCGTATTCTTTGGTGTTAAATTTATATCCGTTGACGAAATATATTGGATATGTCTTGACCACTCTTTTTGGTCCCATCGCAAGATGTTTCAACCCATCGTCAACAACACAATTTCTCGGCTCATAAACGTAATTTGAAAACGAACCGGAAAATTCTTTATTGAGATCTCCGTTCGGATGTTCACGTTCATATGTATATATAAACAAATTGTTACATTAGGTTATACACGCGCATGCATATAAGAAAAGAATAAAACACAAATTATTATTTAAGATTACCTAACAAACGGCGCAACCTTGGCACAATTTAGAAGAATGTAAGTGTGTGCTACATGAAGATCTATATCGTCTAGCCATATTTCTACACATTTTTCAGAAGGCCGACCATGTTGTCTAAAAATAGATAACATTGCTTGAGTGGACTCTTGTTCGTCGCCTTCGTCATTACGACGAACACTTTCAAATGAAATATTCACATGGTCACTGAAATAGTGAGAGAAAAAGAACGAAGCTTCTTCTTCGATGTAAGATTTACATATCGCACCTTCAACCCGTGCTTTTTGCCTCACTTTTTTCTTCAGGTGATTCAAATATCTACGCAACATTAATTTATATTAACTTCATCTTTCAAATGCAATTAAATTACGTTATAACATATATATTACATATACCTCTCAAATGGATACATCCATCCGTATTGGACAGGACCTCGAAGTCGTGCTTCAGATGGGAGATGAACAGGTAAATGTTCCAACACATTAAAAAAACCAGACGGAAATATTTTCTCTAATTTGCAAAGCAATATAGGAATGTCCACTTCAAGTTTACGTAAACATTGCACTTTTAAAGTAGTCGAACAAAACTCTTTGTAAAACATACTAAGCTCCGTTACTACTTTCCAAACTTTTAACGGCAGTAGTTCTTTGAACATTATGGGAAATAAATTTTCCATCGTTATGTGACAGTCGTGACTTTTCATTCCGCTTAATCTACCATTTTTAAAGTCAACACATCTACGAAGATTTGATGATATCCCATCAGGAAATCTTAACCCTTCCACCCATTTTAACACAGCTTTAACTTGATTATTATCTAATTCGTAACAAGCTTTAGGTTTTTTATTGTCATTTGGTTTCATATGAAGCTCAGGACGTTTGCATAATTCTTCTATATCACGTCTTGATTTCAAATCATCCTTCGTCTTCCCTTTCACATTCAAAATTGTGTTAAAAACATTATCAAATACATTTTTCTCATTGTGCATCACATGTATGTTATGGCGAAGCAGAAGATGTTTCCAATACGGCAACTCCCAAAAAATAGTTTGTTTGCACCAGTTATGAACAACTGATTTGCCTTCAATTTTTATTTGCTCGCCAATTTCATATATCTTTGGATAGTCCTTAACAAGTTCATATATGTCTTCGCTTGACCATATTGTCGGTGGTTGTCTGGTTTCTACTCTATTAGCTAAAAAGTTTTTCTTGTCTCCTCTGAAGGGATGATTTACATGGAGAAAATATCGATGACAGTCAAACCATGAAATTTTCTTACCATGAGGTAAAGAAAACGCTCGTGTTTCATCCATGCAATATGGACATGCTAGACGACCGGCAGTACTCCATCCCGAAAGCATTGCATAGGCAGGAAAATCACTTATAGTCCACAACAAAGAAGCAAACATACGAAATTTTTTCTTGTTGGACACATCGTATGTTTCTACTCCTTCATTCCACAGTATTTTTAACTCCTCAATCAACGGTTGTAAATATACATCGATTCCTTGTGTCGGATCGTCGGGGCCAGGAACGACAACAGTAAGAAACATATATTGCGTTTTCATGCACATTCATGGAGGTAAATTATACGGTGTGACGATAATGGGCCATGATGAATATTTAGAACCAAATTGAGAAAATGGAGAAAAACCGTCCGTACATAATCCTAATCTAACATTTCGACTCTCCGCTGCAAAATTTGGATACGTTTTATCGAAATGCTTCCATGCTTCTCCATCGGCCGGATGTGTCAACGTACCCTCTTCCTCTGTTCTCACGCTATGCCATCTCATATTAGACGCAGTTACAGAAGATGCATATAATCTTTGAAGTCTTGGAGTTATGGGTAAGTAGTGCATACGCTTGTACGGAACTTCCTTCCCCTTCTTTTTTCTTGATTTGTATCTCTCCTGATTACAAACTTTACAATTTCTAAGGTTTGCGTCTTCTTTCCAAAACAACATGCATCCTTTTAAACATGTATCTATTTTCTGATACGGTAAACCAAAAGCCGACATAAGTTTTTTAACTTCGTAGTGATTTTCACACATTAGATTATCGGGCGGCATATGTCTTTTTGTAGCTTGTACAACAGCCGTAAACCCAGCTTCAGTGATGTTGTATTTTGACTTCATCGCAATGTATTCTGCGATTACTGACAGCTGAGTGCCGCTTTTACAACCATCCCAAATAAGTTTCTTAGCTGCATCTAGTAAATCGTAAATTTTTTTAGCTTCAATATTTGGTTCTTCAACATTTCCAGCATCGTCGTCAACTTGAACCATAGGAAACATTGATCGTGCTGCATCTTCGACCATATTTTCTATACGGGTCGTTGAAACTATTTCATTAACGACACTTTCAGACTCTACGGAAGTATTTGCTACAACTTCTCCATGCCGATACCAAACATAATATTCTGGTACGAAACCGTGTTGGCACAAATGAACTTTCACAATATCTGGTAACAAATACTTCAAATGTCTACACCTACTACACGGACAACGAATTTCTGGATCGTTTCCGTTATTACTTAAAGCGAATTCAACAAACACGTTTATACCATTATAAAAATCTTATTTTATTGAGCCCCTCAGTCCTTTTCTTTGGTACATCCATCTCCTCCGATCAACAAAATAATCAATCATTTTTCCTATTTGCAAAATGAAAAGTTCAAAAATTAATATTTATTTTAAAGAATACAAATTCAAAAAAGATTATTTTCATGGTTGTATAATTTTTTGAATTTAAAGAACAACTTCACAAATTTAAAAATATTTTCAAATAGGGCACATTTTATTTTTTAACGCACGTAACGATTAAAAATATATATAATTTTTTTTCATTGGTCAGACATCCTACTTCCCATTACAAACACAGTAAGCATTTACATTTCGTATATTACTTCGTCTCAAACGATTCAATAAAATTTCGGCAGCATTTCCCTTTTGTTCCCTGCATTGTACACAAATGCGTGTACGCAGGAAACAAAAAAGAAAAGTTAGGCCGAAATTTTATGAACCGTTTGAGACGAAGTAGTATACAAAATGTAAATTCTTACCGTGTTCATAACTTGTCCAATACTGGGACAAATCCGACAAACATTGTACCAGATGAATATAAATGGTCGTTTTTCGAAAAAAACGACTATTTATACAACGATCATGTACAACACTCGTCAGACGGGCCAAAAACTCTCTAAGGGACATTTGTCAATTACATACGCGCATTTTACGAAAAAATACAGTTTTACTCACTGTTCACATTTATATATTAATTTCACACATTTATTCGACGTATTACGCATCAACTTAGGGCTGGTTTAACATTTTTGTCATTTTTCAATACACACAATCATAATTTAGAGTAATGCATTTTTTTTGTCATAAATAAATACGTGCACAATATAATACTCCTAGTTCATTCAATCATTTTATCTTATTCCAAATAACGTATACAATCGTCGAATCAAGGCATACACAACAATTTACATATACATGAACAAGCACAAATTATACGTGTTTATCACAATTTCACGATAAAAGATGAAATCGGTATACCATGTGATGCTATAAACCGTTATTACGCTAGTGGAAACAATTGCAATCATTAATTAGCCCTAATTTATCAATTTATGCAAATCTAGAATTAGGGTAAAAACTGAATTTTTCACAAAAATAAGAGATTATACCTGAGATTAAGAGTAATGGAGCTTGATTAGAGAGCCTTGGAAGATCCAGAAGCTAGAAATTAGGGATTGGAAGCTTGGGGGTTGAATTTGAGGGTTTTTTTGATTTATTTTCGTATGGAATGGAGGAGGAAGAAAGGTCTCGGCTGGCAGGTATAATCGCATATTTCCGACGGCTTCCGACGGCCCATCGAAAGCCGTCGGAAAATGGCCGTCGGAAGCCGTAGGTCTTGGCTGTCGGTATTCTGCCTTTTTCTTGTAGTGATAGCTTTTATAGTGTTTTTAAAACGTTGTTAAAGGTCATATTTGTTATAGTGAGTCTATATTGATAAACTCAAAATCATACAAAAGTTAAACTAATTAAAACATATTTATTAATCATGTTAGAAATTAAATAAAATACGATTTTATTTAAACTAACTGACTGAATCTAGTCAAATCATTAGACTTTATAGGTCCACTATAACCCAAATAGGATAATTTTTTTGATATTCGCGCAACTTATGCATTGGGGACGGGTCCAATTCCTACAAATATATGGTATTGTAATACTTTTGATAATTGGTTTAGTGATAGAAAAACAAAGTTTGCCTACTGAAAATAGGTCAAATTTTCTTCTAAACACAAAAAAGTAAATAAAATCCCTCCAAAATAAATTTATGATTTCTTATAGTAAATCAATCATTTGAATAATAGTGCAGCTTTTTAGTTTGATTTAACCAATTACCGAACGAATAAATCAAAATTAATTCAGTTATGTGCGGTTTTGATTTTTTCCAAGTTTCAGTTTGGTTTTACATTTTTAACCTCAAAACCGACTGAACCAACCGAATGCACGTCCTATCTAGAATAAAATCCAGTGCAAACTAATAAAAAGAACTTTTTTTTTTTTTTGAAATTTCTCCGTTTCTAAATATGAAAGGGTAGAACATCCACACTTTTAAAATAGTGTATGCAAACAAATTTAAAAAATGTAGACGAATTCAGTTGATAAGATCGCTATAATGCACCATTTTGCAACAGAAAACTACAAAACAAATAAAAATGGATATTTCATGTAAGAAGCATATCTTTTCATATCAAAATTAAAAATAACAGGTGAAAGAGTTTTTTTTTCAACCATAAATAGAACATATGACTATAAATCTACATCTTACCCTTCTAGAAAACCTAAAACCTAGAACGGAAAAAAAAACATATTGTTTTAGAATGCAGATATCATACAATTTACTTGAGAACACAAAATAAAATCCTGTAAAATGCAAACCACCTTAAAGAAAATAAAACTAAAGCACGGCAGACATACAGTTGTATAAATGGTTTATTATTATTGTTGCTGCTGCTGTCGGTGTTGTTGTTAAAAATAAAAATGTTGAAACAACGTAGAAATGTGAGAGTGCAATATGCATGTATTCCGATGTGCGAATCGGCAATTTTAAGTTGTTTACTGTAATCTTTTTTCATTTTAAACCACGACTTTTGATAACTTTGGAGGCAGAATCGGGATTTGGTATGGCTTCTGAAAAGATGCTAGGCCATCCTTCCATCCACATTTTCTTATTATAAGGGACCGACGCTTTTTTACTTGATCTAAACAGTGGGCCTACACCTATTCGTTTTAAAATCTTGCATGCGAATTGGTATTAATACTTTTCATAAATTTCGGACTTCAAGACGTTCCAGATTATGATTTCTATGACTGTAATGGTTGTGATTTGTTGTAACTAGTTTTGCAACTTTCCCATTTACATGCAAGAACGTATAACTAGACTAATTCTTGTTAGAAAACTTTATTAGAACAAGAAGTAATTGTAATTTACAAATGGCTGGGAGACATATTTTCTAAAGGATGAAATTAAACTTTATTGCAATTCTATCTTTCTACTTTGTTTGCTTTATTTTTGCTTGTATTTGTTTACATCTAAAGAAAAAACAAGTAATACATCCTCTAAAATAAATGGTAGAGATGTATTTTATTGAATTGCTAATTAGAGTTGTTATGCTAACGGTAGATTTTTCATCACCATACCATTACCCATCAATCGGTTACTATTATTGAGTGAAATTAGTATACCAAATTAATCGATATGGTAACGGTAAATTTACCATTTTCTACGGTAAATCATCAGTAATATTGCTTCAATACCAGTGGTAGGTAATTTTACCGGTTAATTTATAACATGTATGCATTCACGTAATATGCTTTATTACAAACATTTAGAACCAAACAAATGGTTAAACTTAGTTCATTAACCAGATGAAATAATGTTAAATACATTTTTTTTCTTTTCCATTTATGTCTTTTATTTAGTAACACTATAAATTGTATAATGAAGCAGCATTATAATATAAAAACATGTCAAGTAGTTGACTTTTTTAGAAAAGCGGTAATTTACCATTACCAGTGTAACAGTTACCAGATTATCGATATACCAATTTTCGGTATATCAACCTATCGGTAACGTTAACGGTAAGTGATTTAAGCTTACCAGTGAAAAAGGTACGATAACGGTATTTGCGAAATGGTAACGATAACCATTACCATAACAGCCCTAATCATTTTCTAAAGTTTTCTGCAATTATCAATAACTCTTTAGACGTTTCTAATCGAGATTCTGGACCAAATGTCCATATTCTCAAAGCCCATGCACAGTCTCTACTCATAAATCAATATAAATTAAGTCAATGTTTTGTTATTTCTTACCAAACTGTACCCTCTTAAAAAATCGGTCCATCATTGAAATCAAGAGTGAAAGTAGCATAAATTATGCGAAAATTAAAAATAGAGACCTAATTTTCACAACTTCTTTGAGAGAGACCTTTTTTATCATCTTTCAATTCTAGAGAGTTGGCAACCCTCCCTTGTTCCTAAAATAGATGACTCTAGAGACCCTTTACTACAATATATATCAACATTCTTCCGTAGGCTAAATTTTAACTCTTATTAATTATTTTATAAATGCCAAAATTCAAATTGTTCAATTATTAATGCTTCCTAAAACCAAGTATATTTCCAACACCCTCCGTAAACTTGGTTTTGTAACTCTTAGCAAAATTTTCAACCTTTGTATTTTATGGGATTCGATAGGAATAAAAAAATTATCCAATCTTTCTTTATTGTGTTGTTCTTCTTTCCTATTGAAAAATCTTCGATGCAATTTCACAAACCTTTTTCGTATCTCATTTGTTTCATCCTCCATCGTTACAATAGAATACTCCAAAAAGTAAACGTTCTAACATCCACCTTTTTCCTGTGCCATAAATTTTAAATGAACCATATATGTTATCTTTCAATTCTTTCGTAATTATATTCTTGCAATCTTTGGCTCGTCTAATTTCTTTGTATTTTTTCAAATTTCACTTTCGCATGAAATTCCAAAAAACATTAATTGAAAAGTAAAATTATTCAAAATAGAAATGATATAATCTTAGCTCACCCCTTTGTTCTCGCCGTCATAAAATTCATCACTCGTATCTTTGACTCGCTTTTTGACCATTTCTATTTTTTCTTTTTTAATGTTCTCTTTTTCCATTTCTCCAAATTTTTGCTCATATTTAAAATATCCTCCAAGTTTTTGAATTTTTCTCCTTGATTCACACATCTTCTTCATTTTTATCTCCTCTGCTTTCGTATGTTTCATCATCTTCGATTACTTTATTATCTTCATCTTCTTCCTTTTCGTCTTCTACATGTTTTTGTTTCTCTTTCACTTTCTCCTCCAATTTTATTTCTTTTACCACCTTTTCAATTTTTACCACCTTCGTAGCCTCCTTTTTCACTTCATCGGTTTTTGTATGCTCTTCGCCTTCGATTCTTGGTAGCTCTTTATCTTTCATCTCCTTAATTTTTTCTTCCATTACTTCTTTGATCTTTGGAAGTTCTTCTGCAATTTTCTCTTTCATATCTTCCTCGTTTTCACTTCCTTCGCAGCATTCTCTCTCTGCTTATTGTTTTTCCTTTTATCTTTCTTATCAGCTAACATATTTTCTTCGGTATATTTTATTTCGTTCCTTTTAGCTGCCATATTCAAATACCATGTATTTCTTCTTTAATTTCAACTACTTTAAGTATCCATAAAAGTGAAGAATCTTCTTCGCCTTCTTCAATTAAGTTAGATCGCTCTTGAAATTTAGTGAAATTTTCTTTTTTGGTTTTTGCTTCATGTTTCATTCACTTTCCCAATCTCTTGCGGTATATGTGTTTTGCCTTTTCTTCTCTTTATTAAAGTATTTGTAGTTACTTCTTCCATAACTTTGATCATAACCTCTTCCGCTTTCGCTCCAACTTCTTCCATTATTAAATGTCATATTTTTTCGCAATGTGAGTTTTGTTTGAAGAGCCTGCTTCAATGGTTCTTCTTTAGTTTTTTTTTTCTTTAATTTTTCTTCATGAGCTTGAAATGAACCCATGAGTTAATCAACAGTCATGGATCTTGAATCCTTAGATTTTTCAATTGCTATAACTATGTAATCAAATTTTGAATTCAAAGATCGTAGAATTTGCTTAACAACTGTAGAATCTTCCATTTTTTCTTCACATCTTTTCATTTAATTTAAATAGATAAAACTTGAGAAAAATAATCATGACTGATTCTGATGATTTCAAATGTAAAGATTCAAACTCACCAAACATGGTTTGTAGTTCAATTTTCTTCACTTTGTCGATTTCTTTAAAAGTGATCTCCAAAATCTCACATGCTTGCTATTTTATGTATTAGCTATCTTCTCGAACATAGCTTCATGCAAACCTTGGTAAATGAGCATAAGTGTCTTATGATCCTTTTTCTTTTAATTCTTTAAATTATCCATTTCAATTTGCGATAAAGTGATAATATCAACGCGTTCTACGTATCCATTTTCTATGATATCTCACGCAACTTATTATCCAAGTAACGTCTTCATGCGAATACGGCAATTATCATAACTCTTTAATAAGAGAACTTAGAGAGTCTTTCTGTTTGTCATCTTTCTTGATTAGTAACCTTGTTCCCGTACCAATGTTAGAAAACTTTATAAGTATAAGAAGTAAATATAATTTGCAAATGGTTCGAAGATAGATATTTTGTATTGAAGGAAATGAAACTTTATTGCAATTCTATCTTTCTAATTTGTTTGCTTTGTTCTTGCTTACAATTATCGATAACTCTTTAGACATTTCTAAAATAAACAACTCTAGAGATTCTTTAGTGCAATGTATATTCACGTTCTTCTGTAGGCCAAATTTTAGCTCTTGTTATTCAAATTGTCCAAATAATTAATGCTTCCTAAAACCTTATAATGATTCTGCAATATTTCTGCAACATGATATAACGATCGGTCATTCATCAAAAGGGATGAACATTATTCGCTCTGATCGCAAAGTGCACCCTTAAATAAGAATACAATTCCTCTGAAATGTACCCGCTAGCGATTATAACTATATAGAACGTTGAACTCAAGGAAACTGAAACGGTGCGGTTCAAAAGAGGTTTAGATTTCAGGTTCTAAACCCAATTGCTATTGCAATATTGCAATGAATATCACTTATGATCAGAGAATATATGAAAAACCAACGATTAGGTAAGCACACAACACATTGAACAAAGCTTTTCCCATGCGAACGTTTTGAACAATTAATGACTACTAGTCTTCGTCTTAAATAAATATTAAACTGTTTATCGTTCAAGAATCGAACCTACAGCCAGTGTGAATACATTGTTTTGCATGTCACGCATCAAATTTGTATGCCATGATAAATTATTTTTATAACCTTTTCTTTTTCTTTTTTACACTTTCCACTTTATGAAGTGCAATCATAAATATGTAAAATCTTTCCTATATGCACAAGCAATATCATCATGCTTCATACCTGGTGGTGCTTAAAACCTCTTCTTCTTCACCAGCCACTTCCCTAACACTGAACTTCAACCATCCTTTACCGCTGCAAAGCTTCATAAAATAATACACAAAAACACCAAACACGGTCAACCCAACGCTTATCGCAACCACTTTCCAAGTAGCAAGTGCCATCACAAATATCAAAAAGGCAGAAGGAACCAAACACATGCAAATCAACCCTTTCATTTCCATGGGTACGCGGAATGGTCTCTTAAGGTTAGGATGTGTCTTCCTTAGCCATAAAAACGATGATAGTTCAAGAAGCATTCCGAGACTGTACAAAAAGTTTGCAGAAGCTATGATGTCGGTAAAGCTTAGAAAAGAAATTGCAAGTGTGATTAGGCTTGAGGTTAGAATTCCAAGCCAAGGCGTGTTGAACCATTTTGAGCGAGAGGCAAATATGCATGGAAGGAATCCAAGATCGGCCATCCCTAAAAGTTGAAAGGATGTACTGCTCAGTTGGGCTTCGTACAGGCCAATTGCTGATAGTATTGCACCGATTTCTAGCCAGTATTTTAACCATTTTCCCACAATTATTCCTATGATGATCAAAATTTGATGAGATGAATAGCAATGATAATTGTCAAGATTCTTTTCTTTCTTTTTTTCTTCTTCTTCTAATAACGACGACGACGACGACGACGGTTTTAAGGTTTTAAGTGATTTAGCAAGTACAAACTTTCAACCAAAGTTGGGTGTTTTAACGTTGATAAATTTAAGATTGCTGAATGCATGTATACAGAGTTACAGACATAGCAGCAGCCATACCAACTCAGCTGATAATATGAACTCAATATAAACATTTCCAGTGAGTCCTATATCTCTACTACTAATAAAGAAAATTCGTTGAACTAATTTATTCGGTGTCTTTTTGAATTCTAAAAATGCTCTTGCTTTCCATTTACATATTTACGCTCAAACAAAATATCAACGTATACAATAACACAAACATCCCGTGTGTGAAGTACGGATTCATACTAGTCTTGGTAAAAGTAATAGAACCAAATAACTTAACATTACAGAATACTTCGTTACCTCAAACTGGAACAAAATATAAGGACCACTGATGTGAATTGTCACTACTAACAAAAAATGGAGATCAGATGCTTATGCTTATTTCCATAAACATGCCTACTTGAAATTGCTCACCATTAGTAAGCTTCGGCTTACATTTTATTAATTTCATATAGAGATGCATGATAGTCGCTTAGAACTTTGGCATGTACATTTTAATGATGCTTGACAAAAGAATCAAAATCTAATTTTACATAATTAATTAATGTTTGCTTCGTAAACAAATAACGTAGGGAGAAAAAAATTGCAATTTGAGGCTATTTGTATCAATTCAAACAAAAGAGTATTTTGATTTTAAGTTTATCACATAAAATAGAGTGATCAACTTTTACGTTAAAAAATAAAATTTATTCTGAATATTAACATCAGGGTATTTAAGAACATACTAAAAGACGCCATGACAGAAACGGATAAAACTTTCATATAAGTTTATTCGAAAAACTAATTGTGGAAATAGCCCACTTTTGAATCTAGTTATCGAAATATGTCACTTTCAGAATCGTCTTGCGCGCTTATGGAATGAATGGGAGCAATTTCAAAGTTCATCTTGCGCATTTTATAACTGCGCGCATGATATAATTTATAACCCAAAATGACGGTAGCTCAATTGTAGTGCTTCATTTCTCTAAGTCATCTTTATACTTTGAGGTTTTGGGTTCAATTTCTACCTCTAACGTGCTTTTTTCGCAGCCGCATTAGGATTCATATGTTGATATATATTTTAAACTCATGATTTATTAATAACTTCGGAAATACTGTTTCAAATTTGACTATACTATAATTATTTTTGTTTTATAATTGTATTTTTGTTCCTTGTAGAACAATAAACACAATTCATATTTCACTTGTTTTCTTCTGGCATCTAAAAACGTACGAAGTTACGCTTGTAAACTCTCAGCCATATGCACTTAATCCTCGCACATGCTGCGTGTAATTAACAGTATGTTATTATTGGTGAATCAAAACCAAGTTTATTTTCTTTGACTACCCAAGTAAATTAAATATTATTGTGATCTCTTGAGGAATTACAGAAGGATAACAGAACATATATGTAGATAATTAGAAAAGGAATTTACGATTGCCATTAGTATATGACTTTTCCAAGTTTTCACTCGTATATTTGTGCTTAGGTTGAATGAGTCATCCTTTGAAAGTAAAACAAAGTTTATTATAATAATTAAAACGATATAACGAAAACAAAATCTAGCATTTCATTCCAACAAATATCAAAAATGTGTTATACTACCGTCAACTAAAACCCAAATTTCTGATTAACTTACCAAAATTATTAATGAAATATGAGACGCGCACTTCAAAATATGACCCAAGTGCCACTATTACATTTTGAGAAGAAAAAAAATGTACTGAAGCTATAAAAAAAAGGCAAAACTGATAGTGTAAAGACGCAACTTAAAATCAGCTATGAAATCACACAAGAACAAACAATGAGAAATAGAAAGGAGACAGAAGATTGTACGTGGTTTGGATTTAAGTATCCTACGTTCACGGAGACCTAACAACTCTTTATTATTTCTTCACTTCGAGAAAGAGTACAACATGAGAATAACATGAATCACTCGATAAATTTCACCCACCTTAAAAATTACAGAAATATGGATCTTATTGAGAATATCTAGGTGGAGAACACTCTTGCTGATTGTGATAAAAAATGTGCAAACATCTTCATATTTATAGGTGCAAAGATGAAGACTATCTTAGAGATAAGGATAAATATTTCCGGATTTGCTTGATTTAATTTCAACAAAATTTAGCATATTTGTGTTTTTTTTCACGTGCATCCTTATTTGATTGATTCCTCAAATCAATTAATATCTCTTTTGATACTAATTGATTATCTTTTCAATTTGTTTTTCATATTTGATTGATTACGTGAATCAATTAATATCTTATCTCTTATAAATTTGAAATAGATTTAAATCGTCTTAAATCTAACATTGCATATCGATTTAAATGCATTCATCAATCAACAAAACTGGTTGTTGGGTCAGCGCCCCATGCCGCTCAAGCAGTTGAAATCAAACTCATCAAGTTCGATAAACACTCAAACTTGTCACTAGGAAGTGCCTTTGTTATCATGTTTGAAGGATTATCCATTGTAACCACCTTCACCAACTTGATCTTGATTCGTTCTTCCTCAAACATAAGAAAGAATTCTCTGACATTAATGTGCTTCGTTCAAGAACTATAGGCTTGATTCTCTAGAAGATGAATCGTACTCTGACTGTCCGAATATAGCTTTATCGTCCGCTGCATCATAGAAAGATTATCCAATAGCTGAGGTAAACATAATCCCTCCTTAGTCGCTTCCACAATCGATATCAACTCGGCTTCGGTAGTTGACAAAAATACTATAGACTGTAACTTTGATCACCACGAAATCGAGTCTATGTCAAGTGTAAAAACATAGTCCAATACCGACTTCCGTGCGTCTCTATTCCAACATAATCTGAATCACAGTAACCTCTAAGAGATATATTACCACCTACTCTATCGTATAACAAGCCAGCTGAAAAAGTGCAACGAATATATATGAAAATCCACTTCACTGCTTGCTAATGCTATTTGCCTGGGTTAGACATATGTCGACTCACAACATCCACTGCATGGATCAAATCTGGTCTCTAGCACACCAAGCATATATAAAACTACCGATAGCACTAGAATAAGGTGTATCAGCATATACATCTTGTCTTCATCCGATGTAGGAGATAAATCTTTCGACAACTTGAAATGGAAGAGTGCCAACCGATTTAGTTTTCTCCATACCAAATCGAACAAGGATATTCCCGATGTACTGCACCTGAGTAAGTCTCAACTCTCTCCGTTTTCTATCTCTGAATATCTGCATTTCCAAAATTCTGCGTTTTTTCCATATCCTTCATATCAAACTCCTTGTTGAATTCTGCTTTTCTGGACTCATTATGGACAACATTCAATACATATGTTGTCATGTCATCGATGGCGATTTCTTCAATGCTCGATCCAACAAACTCATCAAGCCACCTAAGCTTCCTTCTCAGTCTGACAGACCTAGTCTCTAAACGAGCTTCACCTTAAGTATGATTCTCTGTATGAAATTTGTATTATCCTCATCAACCATGGTACCATCGGAAACACCATCTGAATCTCTATGAAAAGAATTTGAATATGACTTGTCTTGTGTTTGGTATCCTGAATCTGTCCTCACAATGTCATCGGATCAGAAAGGCTCCACATTCAGCATAACTTTCTCATCAAAGTCACACGTCTGCTGATAATAATCTTCTTGCTTATAGGACACCACATCATATATCCCTTCACTCCTCTCCAATAACCTAAAAATATACACTTGCGGGCTCTATGTTCCAGCTTTCACCTGCTCTCATGTAAATAAGCTAGACATCCAAACACTTTGAAAAATGAATAGCTAACAGCCGTTCATTTTCATACTTCTTCATAGATCTTCATATCCATAGTAGTATAATGTGTGCGATTGATAAGAAAAACTGTCATATATAAAGTTTTTGCTCAAAATCGCTTCTTCAACTTAGCAGTCAATCTGAGGCAATGAGTTCTCTCCAATAATGTCAGATTCATTCTTTCAACAATTCATTATACTGAGGGCCGTCAGGTGTGGTGTAATGCATCTTAATGCCTTCGGACTTAAAAAAAATCGATGAATCCTATGATACAAGTTCACCGTCGTTATCTGAACAAAGAACTTTCAACTTTTTTCCCGACTGCTTTTCAACTATAGATTTGCACTTTCGAAACCCGACAAAGGTTTCACTTTTAAACTGTAGAAAGTATACACATACTTTACGAGAAAAATCATCTATAAATGAGAAATATCTGGCTCCACCCAAGGATGGGCAAGGGAAGAGACCTTAAACATCTATATGAATATACAACAAGAAAGCATTTGCTTTATGCTCACCAATATCAAAAGAAATCTTTGTTTTCTTTCCAAAAATACACTCTTCACAAAAGCCAAGCGTTGAATGCTGAACACCATCAATCAAAACTCGCTTTCTCAACTCATCCAAACCGCATTCACCAACATGTCACATCTGCAAGTGTCACAATATGGAAGAATCTAGATCAACAGAAGTAGCAAAAGTTGATTCACCAACTACAGTAGTGTCTTTCAATAAATAAAGATTTCATGCCCTCACGCATTTCATAACATTCATGAAACCCTTCGATATCTTCATCTTTTCTCCCTCAACTACAATCTTCAATCTAAGCATACTCAAAGCCCCTATAGAAATCAAGCTCCTTCTCAAATCAGGTACATGTCTAATATCAGTAATGATACAAACAACATCGTCAAACATCTTGGTCTTCACACTACCAACACCAACCATATAGCAAGAAGCATCATTGCCCATCAAAACATCTCCTCCATCAATCTCGCGGTATGTAGAGAAGTAGTTCCTATCAGGTATCGTATGATAGGATGTGCCAAAATTAATAAGCCGCAAGTTGCTCTTTCAAGAAGAGTCAGAAGCTGTAAACACATCAGTATCACTTTTTGTATCTGATTTCTCTGCAGTAGATGTTGAAGCATACTTTGGATCATTTCTTCTTCCTTCGAGCTTCGAACATCTAGCTGTAATGTTCCTGACAAGTCAGTCGCTTAGGCCCTTTAGACTAAGATCTTGAATTACTTCGACCTCCACCGTTCGTTGACTTGCTTTGGCTTCTACCTCCCTGAACAGATAAACCCTCTGTATCACTATCCAAACTAGTACTCGCCAATCTATCTCTCAACACTTCATTATGAAGGTCAGCCTTTATATCTGATAGACTAATCTTACTGCGACTATATATCATGAAATTAATAAAAGCAGTATATCTATTAGGTAAGGAACGCACGAGAATCACTGCTTGAGCTTCATCAGTAATATCAACAACCTCTGTCTTCAGATTCATAATCAAAATGGTCAAAGCATCTGCATGTTCCATAAGATCGGCTCCAATCTTAATCTTAAACGAATAAAGTTGTTGCCGAAAAATAATCCGATTAGTAAAAGACTTGTCTTGATATGCATTATATAATGCATCCCATAAATTCTTCGTTGCTTCTTTCGAGAGAATTCTCTAAGAACTTCATCTGAAATACTCAACTGAATTGTTGAAAGAGCTTCATCTTCCATCTCTTTCAAAATAGCTCCTCGATATCTTTCAATTTCTCAGGTGCATAAACAATCTTAAAGTGTTCTCCATCTTCAACACTGCCTCCACTTTCATCTTTCAAGTTACAAAATCTCCATTTCCATCAAAACGTGTAACGGCATAATTGACACCGGATCTAGCAATAAACTTTCCAGAAGTAGTCGTTAACATTCAAACAAAACAATAACACTAACCTTGATACCAAATTGTTGTGAAAATTTTGAACGAGCGAAAGCGTATTTGATTAGGATCTAGTATTGCTTATTTGAACACCAATACAACTTAAAATTAACTATGAAATCACACAAGAACAAACAATGGAATGAAATAGAGAAAGAGACACAGAAGATTTAACGTAGTTCGGATATAAGTACACATGGAGACCCAACAATCTTTTATTATTTCTTCACTTCGAGAGTACAACGTGGGAAAAATATGAATCACTCAATAAATTTCACTCGCCCTAAAAATTAAATATGGATCTAATTGAGGATATTTAGGTGGAGAACGCTCTTGTTGGTTGTGATGAAAAGATGAGCAAATGTCTTCATATTAATAGGTGTAAGGATGAAGACTGTCTTGAAGATAAGGATGAAATATTTATAAATTTGATTGATCTGATTTCAATACAAATTTAACATATTTGTGTTTGTTTCCACATATATCCTTATTTGATTGATTCATCAAATCAATTAATATCTTTTCCGATACTAATTGATTATCTTTTCAATTTGTTTTCCATATTTGATTGATTACAAGAATCAATTAATATCTTCTTCCTTATAAATTTGGAATATATTTACATCGTTCCAATTAGCATTAATTACCATTAAGCTATTATGATTTTATGTTATAAATACTTTCATGTGCAACTATGGAATTCCCAGAAGGAACTTTGAAAAGTTGCACGTTACATAATTGCACAAGAGCAACCCTGAAAGCGATTTTGATAATCAGTTACGCAAGTGGAATATTTCCACGGTTAGTGTTTCACAAGAATTTTATATGAAAATTGTCATACACAGAATATTAAACAAGACTTGTATGAGACAAAAACTGAAAGCATTGTACATTGGAGTAGAATAAGATCTCATTCTCACCCCCATTTAATCAGTTTTATTTTTATTTTCATTTGCATTGGTGTTATCTACGGCAGATAAAGTTTTAAACTAACTAAAAAAGAGAGATAATGAAATGACAGTTTTAGTTTAACAAATATTATTAGCCCGTGTTATGAACGCTATCTAAAGTGACCAGCACCCTTTTCTAAAATAAACTGGTTAATATATATTTTACTCAAAAAAATTCACCCAACTTGTACTTGTTAACGTTTTGTTTTTGTCCCGTTAAATTGGCGTTGCATGCCAGCAGTAAGCTCAAGCAAATCACTCCTACAGCAGAATAAAGTACACAGCAAACAACTATACTTCTAAAGCAAGATGCAATTTCAAGACAAGATGAGAAGACAATCCGTATTTTTGTAGCCACTTGTTCTCATCTTTGCAGCCTGATAAGGTGATCTTAATGCATATTATTTCAGAATATTATTGTTATCATTTAGCTATGAGAATACTGAAAGCAACTAGATGAATAATGACCCAAGCCAGAAAACCACAACTGGGAAGGTGTTGCCTAATTATTTCAATCAAACCGTACAAAGGAAGATGTAGCTTCTGAAAGGGATAGGAAAACCACACAAATACAGGAAAAGTCTCAGGGTACTGGGTGAAATATTGACATGTTTTAACAAATACAAATAAGTACAAAGGTACAAATTTCGGTGGGTCCGATTACACAAGCACTAGTTTGAATGCTAGAAACAATAACACAAATAAAAATAGGCCTTAAAACAAACCTTCGTAAGCCGTTGAAGGACAAAAAGTCAATTGTTGCGCAAAGATAATAGCCGTCAATAATTATGGAATTATACATTTGCTTTGCTTGAACATCCAAATAATATGTGAAATTCTGAGTATCCTTGAGTTGTATGATTCACAAGTTACATCCCATTTCAATTCAAAATTTAAACGTTATGATTTGGACTTGAGTCCCGTATTGAAAACCTAGCTCTCCTAGCAAATCTAAGATTACAGCATCTTATACCTAAAAGCTAGAACATAAATGGTACTGGTACATCTGCATAAAATCCATCTTTCTAGGCCTCTTGAAGCAAATCATGTTATTGACATATTTACCAATTGCATCTATAGTTCCTCGATTTGGTCCGAGTGAAGAATTGTTAAAACTCGGCTTGAAATATTATTAATCACCTGCATTCTATTTATAATACATACACAAAACTCTATCTTATGATAACTCTAAAATTGCGGAAACAGCAGGAAATCTTCCGAAGATATATCTCTTATCACATACCACTCATAACATCTAATCATATATTCTAAATATATCATAATATATTAATCATATATTTTAAATATATCTCAATACCCCCTCAAGTTGGAGCATGACATTCAAAAATGCCCAACTTGAAGAGAAGAAAATCGAATTGAGCATTGCCGTTGTCTTCTAGACCCCGTATCTCATCTTTCATGGAAAGACGCCATTTATCGGATTTCATGCCTTCTTTAAATGATTTAGGGTCTTTACCCTTAATCATGACTGAGGAGTGATTGGAAGGAAGAGAACGATACTTTATAGAAAAATTGTCACAGTTTATGTAATGTGCTAGAGGATAAGAATTACATGAGGAGTGATTGGAAGGAGAAGAATTAGAAGATGGACCATTAGCAAAAACTGTATCTGTCATAAAATCTCGATACTGAACATTTGGGAACTTTCCCAAAGACCACGACCCATTTCCTGTGGACTGGTAGACTGATCCGAAGCAGAACCATGCGTAGACCCAGCAGACCCATTATCATTAATCAAAAGATCAACATCCTCATCTTCATAAATTATTTAAACAAAATCTTGATGAATATCATGATTATTATTCTCACTAGATATTATATTTGACATCTTCCGTATACCCAAACGGGAATAACTCCTCTACAAATTTCACATCTTTAGACACGAAAAATTCCTTTGTATTAAAATCAAATAATTTCCACCCCTTCTTACCGAACGGGTAATCCAAAAAAATACACTTTCGACTCCGACTTGCAAATTTATCTTAGTCTTTTGATTATGAGCAAAGCACAAGCACCCAAAGGTTCGAATAGCATCAAAAGATGGTGGTTTACCAAAAAAGTATCTCAAAAGGTGTTTTATTTTGTAACATGAAAGAGGATGTACGATTAATTAAATGAGCGGCAGCAAGAACACATTCACCCCAAAAATAAATAGGCAAGTTTGCTTGAAAGCGTAATGCCCTACCCACGTTCAAAATATGTTTATGTTTTCTTTCAACTCTCCTATTTTGTTGTGGAGTACCCACACACGAAGTTTGAAATAATATTCCAGTTGCATTAAAATAATCAATCAAACAATTAAACTCAGTTCCATTATCACTTTGAACGACCTTAATTGTTTGAGAAAATTGTCTACCACCATAGCAACAAAGGACATAAACATTTGAAACACTTCTAATTTGTCAACCAACAAATAAATCCAAATTGCTCTCGAAAAATCATCAACTATTGTCAAAAAATAACGGACCCCACACGCCGAAACGTGTCGATACGGACCCCACAAAATACAATGTATTTTCTCAAAAATTCTAAAAGCTTTATTGTTACTCAAACAAAACTTGTCTCTAGGATGTTTAGGACGCATACATACTTTACACCCTTTATCGAAACTATCTTTATTATTTTTGACGTGAGAAATTAACTTAACTATTTTTTCGGAAGGATGCCCGAGCAGACGATGCCACAACTCCAAATTTGATGTTGCTTCAACTGTTGACACAAATTCCAGTTTGCTAAAGTAGTACAGTCCATCTCTCCTAACTCTCGTTCCTATCAGTTCATTCGTTTGGTCCTGTATAGCACAAATATGAGAATCAAATTGGACAATAGTTCGTAAATCATCATTAAGTTGAGAAACAGAAATTAAATTGCAACTCAAGTTTGAAACATAAAGTACTCCGGTGAGAGTAATTTTGTTCGTCGCACATACGGATCCCACCAAAGTAGCAATCGCTTTTCCACCATTGGGCAAACCAACAGAACACTCAAGATTTTGTGTGTCAAATAGCCATGAACGTTACCCTGTAACATGATGGGTTGCTTCGGTATCGATAATCCATGAAGTATCATCAAACTTACCATTCAATCGATTTTCGGGAATTTTACTATTACCAATCACGTCCGAAATAGCTTTCCACTGCTCATTCGTGAACAATTGACCTCAAGCTGACACCGTCGACGAATTGGATTCGATAGAGGAGCTGCTACCAGCAGCCGCATTAGCGCGTACTTGCCCCCTACCTTGCCCAGCGGAGCTGCCTCGTCTGCCATTGAACCAACCATCGGGGTATCCATGAAGCTCGTAACACCGGCTAACCTCATGACCTATTTTCTTGCAGTGGCTGCAAACGGATTTCGCCCAGCAACTTGAGGCCTCATGGCCCTGCTTCTTGCACTGAGAACACGTCGGTCTATCAGAGGTTCCTCGGCCCCGACCAGCCCATGTATGTATAGCGAAACTGACTGCTTCAGAGGGCTTTTGCTCGACTTCCTGCTTCGATTGACGAACACGTTCTTCTTATGACACTAATTGATAAGCTCGATCAAGATTAGGAAGAGGATCTTGAGAGAGGATATGTGTGCGCAAAGGACCATAAAATTCAGAACAAAGGCCCATCAAAAAATCGTGTAATTTGACATGTGCTCGTCGTTCCTTATGTAATCTGTCAGCCGAGCACAAGGAACAACAAGAACAAGAGATTAAAGGTTCATGGTGATCCAATTCTTGCCACATGCAATTTACCATAATAAACCAAAACAGGCATCGTCTTTGTCTGCTCACATCGCGCAATTGAAGATCGTAATTGCTGAACCCTAAGTCCGTTTGTTTGGAAAAATCGTTGCTTGAGATGATCCCAAAAGGGTTTAGCTTCCCTGAATTTCGACAAAGAGGGCCTAACCTCAGGGTCGATAGTATTTGAAATCCAAGAAATAAGCATAGCATTAATCGCGGTCCAATCGAACTTTGTACAGGGAGGCGCTAGTGCAAGGATACTGCCATCAAGAAATTCAAACTTGCGTCGGGCTTCTAATGCCGTCTGAATATCAGCCGCCCAGTCGTCATAATTATCGGCCTTAAGTCGAGTGGGTGTAATGAAGTCTCCTGGTCTATCTTGTGAGCCGAGGTAATAAGGGGAATTGGGTTCAATTTTAAGCGGTGGAGGAGGCGGTGGATCTTCAACACCAGGCATGACAAATTATTCTTGAAGAAAAAATCGTTCTTTGGCTCTGATACCCTGAAGAATTGGTAAAACGCAGCTTGAAATATTATTGATCACCAGCATCCCTATTTATAATACATACCCAAGACTCTATCTTATGGTAACTTTAAAATTGCGAAAGCAGCAGGAAATCTTCCGAAGATATATCTCTTATCACATACCACTCATAACATCTAATCATATATTCTAAATATATCATAATTATCTTAATCATATATTCTAAATATATCTCGATACCGAGCATCATTTTCCTGATGTCCCTATTATCCCCCTTATACGAATAAATAAATATGAAGGCCATAAACCACAATTTTGGAAATTAGACTCGACCGCCGGTTGGACCATGAAAACAGTTGGCCGTGACTGTCGACAGCACGAAGGATGCAAACTGCAAAAGCCCTAAAGCTGCAAGAATTTACAAAAAAATGCATCTAACCATGGTCAACCTACTTAAAATGGTGGAAAACCGTAGTTAACCAATGAGACAACTGCAAAGGAGGAGAAAGGTACATAACGGTAGAAGAGTGGCATTGATGACAGCGGTGACAGTGTGATGAGACTGCATAGGAGAAGTTGGGGAAAAGAAGCAAGAAACGTTTAAATTGGTATATAAAAGTTGAATTTTTCTGAAAGAGGAGTAATGAATGGGAAAAGGAGGAGAAGAAGAAATTTTTAATAACAGGAACTAGTTTTATAAAATGTACAGAATCGACAGTTCAATCGATTGAACTGTCGTGGAACACCGCACTCAGATTTTCAAAATTACGTAGACGTTATCTTTTAAAATCAATCAGAACACTCCGAAGTCCAAACCCTTTTAATAATTATCAAATACTCGTTTGAGATTTGCCAGTGACACCAACAAAGAAAATTATTTTTGTAATTATGTAATATAAGATGATAAGATTAAAACATGATAAATAAAATGCTATTTAATTTTGCTTCCTCATAATATGCCTCAGTGTGCTTCAAGTGGGTATATTTTAATTACTCCTTTTTATAATCTTTATGGTTAGTTATAATGAATTTTAAAACATGATTGTTCATCATTTGTCGTGTACCTTAGTAGAAAACAAAAATCAAATTTTATACATTTCATATTTCTGCTATAAATAAAGAAAATTGATCTGATGTTCATCGTTTTATCCATCATCTGAACTACCTAAATATCCATTTGATGTTTCTACTTTATTGTATCTTACATCACGTGCATTTGTATGCACATTGTGCTTGTAAATTGCTAGTGATTTAGTAGCCAAAATAGGATAAATATTGCAGCTTGGATGTTAGTACCATCCCATTATAAATGCAATTACATTATAACAATACATGATTAGGAATATAAGTTTTATTATCATACTATATTCTATTGATATTTTGGCGTTTAACTTTGAAAGTTAAGTATAGTGGTTTTTTATATTCAAAATGCATAAAGTGATTGGTCAGGTTACCTACTATGTCATATAGCCAACAAGTCTTGTTATTTCATCGTAATTTTGTAAGAGATGCTACCACGCCCGGGATCCTTTTAGAATTTTTGGTTATATAAACAAGGTTTCATTTATCAAATCAAATAGTTTCCGAATACCACTATGTGGTAAATGTGCTCCAAACAAACTCATGATAATAGCCTGAACTTAAAAAGACTAAAAAGGAAATGTTTATGTACCAGCAGCATCTGCATAAAATCCATCTTCCCAAGCCTCTTGCGGCAAATCAAGTGCACCCGTGACTGCCATAAGTGGCACAATATACCCTAAAATGGTCAGTATTCCCGACCCCAATAATGCCTTAGGAAAAGTCTTTTGTGGCATATCCACCTCCCCCGCTAATGTGCTTGCATTATCCCAAAAATTCAAGTTCCAAAATAATGAATTGAAAAATGTCCTCCAATCCTTGTCCTTTCCCACTTTACCCCATCTTTCCACTCTAATCTTAGGCACTGCCCAGCAACTCATCAAAACAAATGGCATGATTGATACAATGCACAGAACCATTGACAAATACCCTATATTATTGAGACATTGTCAGAACAAACATTTTTAAACAAGAATTAAGGTGCGCAAGCAGATATTTCAAGTTTTTTTAATCCTATATTATTGAAGCATAGTTAGAATAAACATTTTAAAACACAAGAATGGAAGCAGACAAGCAGATATTTTAATGTTTTATTTTTTGTTTTTGAATTTTTTGTACCATGATAATAGATGAATGGAACCTGCAGTATTGGTCTAAACCATTCATTATGATATTTAGCTTGTTAAAATATTATACGTTCACTACTTAAGCACTACATTATAAAGTAACTGTATCATCGAATCTCCAGTGATACAGACTTTTGCTAAACTACAACTGCTATACATAATATTTTGCTATAAAACTTGCAACGCTGCTAAAGATTCAGATGTAGATTCTACAAATATCATCCACAATCCGACGTAGTCATGCGACTTAGGATTGCCAAAATAACACAGTTCATCATGATAACATTTCCATACAATCCTCTTCAGGAATTGATTATAGTAAACAATTTTTATTTTTATTTAAATCATGAGGAGAAAAAAGAAGCAACATACCAACAATAGTCAACCCAGCATAATTGACAACAGAAAGCCCCAAACTGGCCCCAACAACCGTCAAAACCCTAGGTAACCCCTTCTCCAACGCCGGCACCACCTTGCTCAAATAATCCGCACATAGCACCGGATATGCCGCGCTGTTGATTGAACCAGACAGAAACTTCAACGAACCCATCATGCTGCCAGCAAAGGATCCAAATGCCCGGTCAGCCCATAGCACGTATCCCCCGTTGCCTGGCATGGCAGTGGCCAGCTCAGCGGTTATCAGAGCCTCGGGAATGGACCATATGAATGGGAATATGAGGAAACCGAGAATAGAGAGTAGCGGACCTGCGGCACGGACAGCGGGTTCGGATCCGTAGGGCCCACCTGAGACTTCGAAGAAAATGAGGAAGATGAGCGGGAGCAGCTTGAGTTTTCGGTGGGTTGGGAGGAGAGCTGCGGTTGATGATGTCATTGTGGGTTGTTTTGGTGGATGCGTTTTATGATCTTGTTCCTCTTCTTTGTTCATTTTGAATTAGTTGGCCATAGAAGAGTGGAAAGATGTTAGACAAGTTGGAGTGCGGGGGAAGAGTACAGCTATCCTTATCGCCGAAGGAGAAACCTATCTCAGTTGGGGCCCCATTAAGGAATTATTTCACCACATTTTGCCATCGAAGACCAAGTTAAAATCAAGATGCATCGTATTCTTTAAATGACGCACCCAAGTGCCAAAAGAGGTGTGTTCGTGAGATATTCTTTTCGCGGCTGATGCAATCCACAGGAAGCATGGTTATGTTTGACTGTAGGTAGGGTTCGTTAGCATCTAAAATTTGCGCATTTACCGTTCCTTGCGCGTCGTTATTCGAAACGGCAACGGACCAAATACCATGTTCAGCCGAAAATAGCTTTTTGATTCGTTGGAGAGTTTAAATCAATGTTAATTGCTAAATTTATATTTTTATAAATTTTTAAACTTAATAACTTGTGCAAAATAGATTCGTTTGAGACGCGGTTTTTTGTGTTGTCATCGTATCAAAGTACCTATCTTATGGAGTTGGTTTGAACTAAATCTGAATAATTTATAGTTTTACAATTTATTTGTTTGTTTTCGCAAATTATTGACACATATTATTTAAAAAAACAAACAATTAATTAATTAAATATATATTAATTTTATTACAAAATATAAATTTCAAATACTTCATTCAGATTCTCTGGTCGCACCACACACGCACTCTCTGTTCGCTCAACTTCCATGTTCAAGTCCGCGGGTGCAGCGCAGTGAAAAGGAGACTTGGGTTTTGATAAAAAGACGCAGCTTCGATTCCTACCATTCGCTTTTCTATCTTATATAAACTAGTGTGTAAGCCATGCGTTGCACACGTATGTTGTAGAAAAATAATATTATAACTATTTTTAAAGAATATAATTTATTATGCAATATTTGATGAATTTTGTTAGGATAAATGAGTTATAAATTGAAATTACTATATTTATAGCTGTATTTTTGTTATGAAATTCTTATATATTCATATTTGAATAAAAATTAAATTATTATTTTTGTTGATTAAAATGAGTTATATATATCGATTTATTATTTTTTAGGATTCATTATTTATCAATCAAATAAATGAAAATAGGTATTCTTAATAAATTTTGAAATTAATATTTTTATAAAATTTCGTTAATAAATATATATGTACATATATATGAAACTGACATTTAGGTTTTGATAATTTGACTAAAAGTTAAATGATGTATACATTAAATTTCAAATATTACTTGACAAATGATGTCAAATACCTAAAAATAAAAGTGTAATACCAAAGATTCAATGTATTTGTATGCATTTATAGTTCTTGCAACACATATGTATCAAAATAATTATTTGATATTATTATAGTGATAAAAAATATTTATTTAACTACTAAAACAAATATTAAGTGAAAATACAACCCAAAACATTACAAATCACGTTGTCATTTTAATTATGTAAAAAATGATTTTTAATCCATTGTTCCATACCTTACTATTTTTATTTTATAATAAACATTTCAATTTTTTTTAACATTTATGTAAACAAGATAATAAATATGAAAGAAAATATTTCTAATCAAAATATGGTATAATTTTTGTCCAAGATTAACTCGGATTATGAATATAAATAATTGAAATGTTACTTTTTGGACAAAAACATACTGATTGAAAATATTTATTCATTTTACAATATTACAGAATACAAACATTTATCACTTATTATTAATCGTAATGTTATTCTTCACAAAATATAATTTAATAATGATAAAAGTCCATTTGAAGTACCAATTTAATGAAAGAAAACGTTATATATGTTTGTAATGATGTATTAATTTTGAAAATAATTTTTTTGTATATATTTGTTTGTAATGAAATACCAACTTTAGAAAAAAAAAATTATCCATATATTTCTTTGTATTAAATAACTAATTTTAGAAAGAAAGAAATTTTATGAATTTAAATATAGAAAATGTAAAAGTTTCAAAGATAACTGTATATAATTGTGAAAATGTTAAATTATATGGACTTGAATAAAAATATTACCATTTATGTCAGTACAAATACAGTATACACATTAAATTATCATTTTTTTTATGATTTATTAGATCAATAAATAAATATTTGTTAATTGGATTTAGTTAAAAAAATTAAATTCAAGATCAGTTTAATAAATTCAAATATATGGACTTGAATGTAAAATAATATAAGAAAACTTAGGAGAAATCAGTAAATGATTGTTAAAATTATTGAATGTTGACCTGCAAATGCAAAATGACAAAAGAGAATATTAGCAGAACATTTTAATAAGTTGTATGTAATTATAGAAATTTAAAACTATATGGACTTGAATGAAAAATTAGTTTTACCATTTTTGTCAATGTGAATGTCGTACACATATTGAATTATCATTTTTAAAAATTTATTGGATCAATTAATGAATATTTGTTAACTATATTTGTTTTAAAGTTTAAATTTAAGATCAGCTAATTAAATTTAATATGTATGGACTTGGGTGTAAAATAACAGAAAAAACTTGGAAAGAGTCTATATATAATTGTTAAAATTAGTATAACTTTTATGATAGAAGAGAGAACAATAAAAACATTGTAATAATCATAACAACAATAAATTGTGAGGGGGTAAAAATAAAATATCTAGAGAGAATTAAGGAGATGAGAGGGAATTCCTATAATTGATGAGAGAGCTTTAAATTCTTCTGCTTTACTATTATTTAATAGATTTACCCGGGGGTATGGAGGCTTGGATCAGCGGACGGCTTTACTATACCCTCCTCAGCAGTTTACCAGTCTGTCGGGTTCTCTTGGGTTTTCAAAAAAAAAAACTTCCATGTTCAAATTCGTCGTTACCATTTGTCGAGAATGCACCCTTAATCATATGTCAATAACACAATCTTCTTTTAACTTCTCATTCTCTTTTCAAATACTATTTTTGCAAGGTACTTTCATCGTAAACATTTTATATGTTCCAATAGTAGAAGATAAGATTGTCGTTGGACCTTATTAATGGTCTCGTCGATCATTTTTCCCTTTCAAATATAAATTTTATACAAAAGGAAGTTTAAATAAATACGAAAACTTTATTGCTTGCTTTGCTTTTGTGCATTAACGAGGCATTCAACATCTTTGCATAAATATTTATAATAATAAGTTATATATAGCCACTAAGTAATGTTGTCTGTTGTTTCGATTTCAAATCCATTAGTACGATTTCATATTAAAAAAATTACATTAGCACATTTTTAAATCGGATCAATATAAAATTTCTCTAAGCACCAGCATGATGATATGTGATCTTCCTTTGTAATCAACTACCAAAAAAGATTGAATGTGTCATTATTTTGAGTAATCGAATTAAATTGAAAAATTCTTCTGTAAAATAAACATGGATAAAACTAGATTGAATGCATATCAGTGAAAAAAACATAATTATCAAATAGGGTGAAAAGATATAAGTAAATAAATTAGCATGTTCACCATGGACGGTTAACAAATGGTTGGTTCGGTTCAAACCATAACAAAAAATTTAAACGTAACTAAAACCAAAGTATAATGAAAACTGATCTGAACTAAATCAATCCTTTTAGGAACCGAACCAAAATAAATTGTTATTATTGTCCACAGTTGTTCTCTTATGTACTACAATTTTATGAATCGTGCTATAATAAATACGTTATGTGTTATGCAAAGTAAGAAAAAAGCATGAAATTTTTAGTAATTTGGTATGTTATTTGATGTTCAATATTAAATTGGTTAATTCAGTTAATCCAATTTATATTCAAAATCAAAACCGAACCTATAACTGAACCTTTTTATTCTTAACCAAATTTGTAATGTTATTTTCCGAAACCAAATTATTTTATGAATTTCAGTTTGGTTTTATTGGTTAATTCGGTTTAAACCAAACTTTACCCACCCCTTCAGCTCAAGTAGCAAGTGCTATGGTGGTTTAGGCTAAGGTTCTATAGGTCATGGGTTTTAACTTCCGTGACATCAAATGAGTAGTTTGCTTGAATAAATAACCACTCTTATTCTATAAAAAATCAACTATGGTGCTGACTAAATTTCTAGCCAACCTCAGAAATATGGTTATAATATATATTAGCAAAGGTGATTTACTAACACCATGCTTAAGAAATAGAAATAAAGAATTATGAGTTATAATGCAAATAAGATAAATAACACACAAGATTTAGAATGGTTCGGTCATGACGAGGATCCATTATAGTTACTGATTTTATTGCTTATATTTGGTTAAAAGAGATTGGTTACAGCAGCTATATTGCATACAATAAATGAAAATTCCATTCTTGTACATATGCATGTAAAACCATATTTATAGCGTTTGAAATATAGCTTGATAGGCTTGGATTGAAGCATCAAGCCTTGAGAATCCTCATAGCCATCGATGAAGTTGTATGGTTCAGACGCAAGCAAGCAAAGATGCCCGATGGAGAGAGTAGCTTGGATGAGGGCCAGCTTGTGGAACGTACCAAGGCGTGCTTTTGTTAGACAAACGGCACGGGGACAAAGTGTTATCTGTGAACAATGACGTTGTTCCGTGTAGGCTGTGAATGACACAATGATGCTTTTGTTAGATGGGTAATATCATTTTCTGTTATCTTTTCAAAGAAACAGTACGGAGTCGTCGCCTCTTTATTCAAGGTCGACAATGCACTTATATCAAATGCTTATTGTGTTAAGACAAAGTGGAATGAGTGGAATGGTCCAGGTGACTTAGGGAGGGATGGGCGAGGAGAGCCGGGAGGCTTGAGAAGATGAGCGGATGGCAATACTTTCATGTTATGAACTGGTTGTATGATGACTAGGCAGGCTAGGGTTGCATGTGATGGTTCAGGTTTCTTGTTGACAATGATATGCTAGCGAGCTGTTGTCCGCACCTAACAAGTGATGGGGAGCCAATATTTCAAATGGGCCAAACTGAGATGCTTATACAAGTGGCAGGCCAGACCAATTGATGTTAAGGCGGCGTGATGCAGGCTTATGTTATCGAGTGCTTAGCTAGCAGGCCCAGTATCCATTGGGAGAAAAATTAAACAACATTTTCTCCTAAGTTCTCTTCTATAAGTAGAGGCGAACTTGTCTTTTTGAACATTTGATGTGAATGGCATGCGTCGCTCGCTCATTAGTTCCGACGGTTCATTATTCGAGATGGTTTCAAAGACCTTACCTTACATGCAATGAGGTAATCAACTAAACAGAGATGGCCTACTCTTTCTTATTTCATCATGTGGCATGAATCAAAAGCAAATCTATATAAACTAACATTTTCCCTTCTTCTTCTTCTCTTTACTGAGATTGTGCCAATCCACAACTAACAAACTAAAGCTTTCAAAATCTTCACGAGCATTTTCAAAAAAAATTCTTTAATTTAATTGGTAGGTTATTCTTCACGCTAATGCTATGTTCTTCATGCATCTTGTAACACCCGGTAAAATAATAATAAATAAATAAATTAGATAAATTAATTGAATAAGATAAGGCTAAAATGGAAATCTTGAAAAACTCAAAATTTAACCATGAATGTTATGTCATTGCATTCATGGCGATTTACTGATCAAATTTCATGTATAATATGTTGAAAAGGGAGCTCAAACGGAAAAGTTATGAACGTTCGAAGTTTTTGGATTCAAAATAATTTAAATAGAATTCAAATTTTTAAAAAATTCTTAAATTTGAAATCTGAAAGTTAACAACAATTAGAATTGGGGGTTAAGTAATCATTAAAAATTAACGTTAAGTGATAATCAAGGAAGAAAATAAATAAAAAACAATGGCCCAAAAATCTTCCCAAGACGAAAGTGACGGTCGACTTCTCCCTGGGATTGGTCGACCAGTAGGGTAGGGGCAGTCGATCGGTGAAGGTTAAGCGGCAGCTAAGGTTATTGCACTTTGAACGTTCAAATTTCTATTACTTTAAACTGACCTAAATCTAATGGTTTTGATGCATTCCAACCACCATAAATAAGAGTTTAGCCCTCTCACTTTCAGTCACAAATTATTTTGGGAGTCTAGCAAAGCTCTGTCGGTTCCTCTCCTTAAAAGATTCAGAAAGTTTCTTTAGGGTTTCAGGTAAGGAATTATGTAGTTTATTGTTTGTTTTCTAATCTTTTTCTCCTCCAACTCCTAAATTTCTGAATCTAATCCATTTGCAATTCCCTTGTTACATATTCCTGAAAAAAAAGATTTGAAGGAGATTATTGTAGGCGTGTCAAATCCAAAAAGGAGCAGAGAAAAGGACTTAGGACTTGTAGTGAGTGAAAATCTTAGTTTTTCTATTTTAGTAATTGAATAGTATTGTTTGGATTTGATATATACATATCTTGGGGAATTTTGGTTTACGAAACATCAGATTAAAACCCCCAATATTCCCCAAAGTGAAATGTCAATTCTTAGGTTCGAATCTTAATTATTTATATAAAATAATGAAATTTACCTTCTATTCCATTTCTTATCTTTTTATTTGGATCTAATTAAGGGCTTTGATTAGGAAATGGAATATAAGAGATGAATTCTTATTCGTAGTTTGCATTGCCTATTTCCATAATTTGAATAGAAATTCCCTTTGTCTAATCTCTTGTAAAAAGAAGTTGAATAGAGCATAAAAATATGTAAATTATGAGTTTTTATTATTGATTTTTTCCATTGTTTTAGTATAAAATAGCTTGAGTTTGAATTTTATTTGTATACAAACCTATGATTGGATTTTGAATATTGAATTTATGGTATATTAATAATGTGGAAATGGGACTTGTATAATTTTTGAAGAGTTGACATATAAACGTTAGTTTATGATGTAATCTCTACACACTTAGAAATTGCTAGGCGCTTGCACACGTGTGTGTATTAGCTTAAACAACGTATAATTATAACTATTAGTTATGTAGTTAATAGATTATTAATTATTATTAAATCCCCTTAGAAAAGTAATTAATCGCAGAGGCAAAATAAGAAATTTTCTTATAAAGCCTTAATTATGGATGCGGTGAGATGTGTGACAATATATTAGAGTGTGTTATAAATTGTGACTAAGTTATAGGGATGCGAGGTCAGTCAAAAATGTATGAAAGTTTGCCCAGCTAATATGGTTACCAGCAGTGTGACTTTGGGGCTGATGTGGGACATTGACTATAATAAGTAACTACGAATGACGTAAGGTTAGTCCCAAATTATATAAGGTAAATCTGCCAAGCTAATTTGGCTACCAGTACCTACGAATAGTTGGACTAATGTGAGACGTCACTGTTGACCATAGATCATAATATGAATGACCTACTTTAGGAATTGAAGTTATTCAGTGGCTGTGTGAGGGCCTTTTCTGGGTTGGAATTAGGTCTGTTTCAGAGTAGGTTGTTACATTTAGTATCAGAGCTTAGGTTACCAAATTAATGGGGATAAGTATACGTATGAGAGGCGCACTTGTTATTTTTGAAAGAATTTTTCAAAAGCCTCTCCTCTATATATATACTGTTTTGGAACATATACATACACACTAGGAAAATATTTATTTCGACATATAATACTATCTTAGGCCACTGTAGTTGAAAGTTGAACCTAAAATAGTAGATTTGTCTAAAACCCTTCTTTTTCTATGATTAAGAATCCCGGCCGAGGAATGCCCACCATTTTAGAGATGCCCGAATAGTTTAAACAATACCTCAGGCATGTAAGACAAGTCCCTTAATAAGCTACATTGGTGGCACCCCCCTCAAAGCAGTACCTTGCCCATTTGACTTCTTTAAAATATGCAAGGATTTTATAAATATATGAGTAAGGGTATATTCAAGAACAGAAGGTTTCGTGGAGATAAAGATATGGATAAATGACTATGAGAGGATATTTCGACAGCTTGGTTGGGAGGATCAGATGAAGTAGGGAATGTTAGCTTGGCACCTTAAGTGAGAGGCCCTAGATTGGTGGAATATTATGGCAGAGGAGAATGTCGAAAAGAATGTCACTTGGGATGAATTCAAGGATCGATTTAAGTCATAGTTTATTTTGAGAGCAGAAGTGAGCTTGCAATTAGAGAGGTTCATACAGCTTAAGCAAGGAGACTCCACTCTAAAGGAGCATATTAGTAAATTTGCAGAGCTGGCTAAGTGCGTAATGAATTTGATAGATACACCCATGAAAAAGGCCTTGAAGTTTGTCAAGGGCCTAAACTCCGCTCTTAGAAAATTGTTTACCTAAGTACCTACTGATGCCATATATAAGATGCTAGTGAAATGGCTTTGCTACAGACGGCTAGTGTAGAGGAGTAACAGATGGAGAAGGCATGATCTACTCAAAACCAAGGAGGAGCCAAAAAGGGGAATTTTTGGGCAAATAAAAAGTCGAAAAGAAAGTACAAAAAGGAAGGTAAGGTGTGTAAGAGATGTTAAAAGAAAGGACATATCGCCAAAGATTGTAAAGTGAATCGATTGAATGAAGATTTTAAGGGAAAATGTTATCTTTTCCACAGAGAGAAGCACTTCAAAAAACAATGTCCGAAGCTAGTGAAGGAAGGGCGGAGTGGACTAGCCTACGCTATTGAGGCTATCCCTATTTCAAGTAGACCACGCTCTAGAGACCAAGGAAAGGCGGCGATGGAAGGTATAACTCTTACTTTTGAGAATACAATTCGTACCCTATTCGACTCCAGAGCAACACATTCATTTATAGAGATGTGACGACCGCCTCATACCACCTGCACATCAATAACCTAAAAGAGTGTTGTAACCGTACCAGGCTGATATGGAACGATAATCAAGGTTGAAATTTAAAGCATAAAACTTGTTGCATATCTCACAGTGCATGGATAAAAAATAATATAGAAAATATATAATGGAATATTATGAGCCACAAAAAATGAGAATAACATCTCTACTAAATCATGAGTTATGGTACAAATGTCATAATATCTCAGTAAACATTTCCTCACTACGTCCCTTTGAGTACATAGAAACAGACAGCGGAAACTACAAATATAGAGTAATACGTCATAGCTTCTCTAAGCTTGTCTTTGTACACCAGTTGCAACTCCAAACCTGTCATCTAGTCTACTTGTTTAAGAGTACCCATAATAATAAGAGGAAACATAAAACTTTGGGTCAGACAATAGTCTGGTGTGAGCGGTAAATGACTATCAAAAGCTATACTAAAAAATATGGTACTGGACAGGTACAAAAAAATCATATCTAACCCATCCCTACAACCAAAGAGTTAACACATAATAATAAGATATAATATGCTACTCAAATAAACGACAATAGGATACTATAACAGAATAAGATAGAAGAATCTAAGCAGCCTCCTCCATTGTCCCTATTCCCAATCCCTTCTCCAGCATTCCTATAGATAATTGCCTACCCAGGAGAAATGGCAAAAATAACAACCATAGCAACCATAACATCCATCAAACAAAATCTAGCTGTCATTTTCTAAAGCCATGAATATATTATAACTCGTATGGACCCATCCTAGTTTTCCAGAGACTAATGGAAATCCTGGTTCTCGATTGTGTTCCTGAGTACTTTCGGGCCTGAAAGCCCACACGGTTGTCTCCTATAGTACCTCCCTACCGTCTAACACTAGACGCTCTCGGAGTGGTCCAGGATACACAACTGGAGCTACCAGTCCTCGGGTGCCCCTGCATATAGTATCCCTGCTTGAACACAACTAGAACACTTTGAGTTATCAACAATTCCTTAACACTTCCAAATCATTAGAGCTTTTCATAACTCCAACCCATTCCGAGCACGAGTCCTGCCACTCAACCTAGTCCATTATACCACAGCCTATTTCCATCTCGAGCTGTCTATCAACACCTTCGATCCTATTCCTTATCCGAGCCCCCGACCAAAGATCTGAAACTTCATCATGTTATAACTTCTAAACCGTAGAAGTAATCAGTGAGCTACAACTTCCAGCATGATCCGCTACAACCCTAGAGTCTCCACCTTTGATCTCACATCCAATAGAGCCAATAGTTCGGATCGGTACCGACCCGATCCAATTGATTGGTGCCTATCCAAATACTTAACCATTTTGGACTCCTTTTCTCTTCCAGCCTCTAGTGCACTCCCTCTGGATGCGATAGACCCTTAGTCATCCCTCTTAATCTTTAGGTCTTCTATGCATCATAGCTGATCCAATGAAGATGATCCATCCATTCTTCAACACTCAACCTATCCACTGATCCAACTTAATAGAGCAACTCTAAAATCCATGCTCATTTTCCCCTATGGATCTCACTTCAATTGGCATGCTAATTTTGAATTGGTACTGATCCAATTCAATTGGATCGGTGCTGACCCAAATACTTAGCTCCAATTGTCGTAAAATTTTCAAGGTGTCTTCCTACCGAGCTCCAAAGCCTAGCATCCAAATTTCTTGCGATTCCGACAAACTTTGCCCCCCATATGCTCTGATCACCAATCTAATCCTAAAACATGCATAACACTAACAAATGAATCAAGCATAGCAACCAATTCAAACATAACAACGAATCAGACATCGCATATCATCTAATTACATCCAATATGAACATACAAATCATCCAATTCAATCTACCATCACAATTCTACCATAGATCTAATCCAATTCATAGAATTTCATAGCCAAATATACATAAATGACACTATCTAATGATCTAATCCCAGTTACATGTTTAATCTAGGGTTTCTAAATCTGAAATTACCTAAGTCTAATCAATTTAATTTGATAATTCTAACCAAAAATCATCTAACTACAACATATAATCCATCATAGACTAGTGAGAGATCATAACCACTCACCAAATCTATCAAACCTAAGAAATATGATGAAGATCCGATCCGAACAGCAAGAAATCAAATGAAGATGTAATCAAAGTGATGAGATCAAGATGCTAGTTAAAGATCTAGCCTCTAATTTACAATTAAAGACGATTTGAGATGAAAACCAGTGAGATGAATGAAGAATATGAGAGGAGTTAGGAATTGGGGTTGATTTGAAATGTGAGATAAACTTTCAAATGGTCTCTCTCACTTCACATTTATAACCAAACTTGATTAGACTAATGGGCTTGCTAATTCAACCCATTAATCCACTTTTAATTCTGGCCAGCAAATTTTAAAACTTAAAACTACTATAACTTCCTAACCACTTATTCGATTTTTCTATATGACCACTCTACGGAATGGAAAACCACAATCCCAAAGCAATGAAACATTTTAGAGCATCTAATTCAGCTTCTATCAAAAGTTGTAGCCAAAAGAAGATATCCAGGGGCAAAATGGTCACGTAGAAATTCTGGAGAAGTCATAGATGTGTAAAACATCCCTAAAAACCATATTCTAAAATATTAGAATCATACGACCACAGATGAATCAAATAAAATTATTTTACGATCCTCCAATACGTAAAATATGGGTCATTACATCCTCCCTCTATAGGAATTTCGCCTTCGAAATACCTAAACAAACATAAGCAAACAAGGTTATCTCACCTACCAGTCACTAGCAAACACTTAATAATCCAACTAAATAGTTAATCGACAATAGCAAATAAAATCTATCCTAACATGCGAAATTCTAATAGTATATGATACAATGATGTAAGTACATACGACATAAGGGTTTACCACTCGAAGAGTTTTGGATAGGCCATCCTCATACTCTCTTAGTCTCTTATGTACAATCACTACCATCCTCACTCTATTGCAACTTAACTAGCTTAACTACCCTCTTTCTAAGCTGTTTTGTCTCATTCCTAATGATTCGAAGCGGATTACGAGGTCTTGAAACTTCTGGCTCAACCTCTATTTCTTCCAACCAATCCTGTGCTACCACGATACCCTAGTCATGCACAAATTTCCATAGATAGGAGATATGAAAAACATTGTACATACCCGCCATCTTCAGAGGTAGGTCCACTCTATAAGCCAACTTCCCAATTCTATCAATAATTGGAAATGGTCTAACAAATCTAGATTCTAATTTTCCCTTCCTACCAAACTGAACAACATTCTTCAAAGTAGAAATCTTAAGAGATACCATGTTTCCAACTGATAATTCCAAATCTCTTCTTCTCTTATCCACATAACTCTTTTGACGGTCATGAGTTGTCCTCATTTGTTGGTGAATGATCTCAATCTTCTCTGACGTCTCTCTAACCATTTCGGGTCCGAGTATTGGTTTCTCACCTACTTTCCACCAACATGAAGGCGAATAACAAGGTCATCTATATAATGCTTCATATGGTTCCATGCCAATACTTGACTGATAAATATTGTTACGTGCAAACTCTACCAAATACAAATGACCTTCCAAAGATCCCCCAAAATCTATAATACAATCTCGAAGAAGATCTTTCAAAATCCGATTCACTCACTCGGTCTAACCATCCATCTATGGGTGATAAGCTGAGCTCAAATGCACCTTAGTTCCTAAAATCTCTTATAATCTCTTCTAGAATCTACTAGTAAACAATGGGTCTCTATCGCTTACAATACTCTTTGACGCACCTTGGAATCGAACAATCCACTTAACATACAATTCTGCCAATTTGGACGCCATTCTGGTAGAGTTGACATGTATGATTCTTGCACTTTTGGTCAGTCGATCTACCACTACCCAAATACTATCATATCCTGCTTTAGTTCATGGCAATCCATCTATAAAATCCATAGATATATGTTCCCATTTCCATTCGGGAATATCTGGTGGTTGTAGCAATCCACTAGGCTTCTTCTGCTCAGCCTTCACTAACTGGAAATTCATACACTTCGAGATGAATTTTTCAACATCCTTCTTCATACCTTCCCAGTAGTAAGTCCTGTTCATGTCTCTATACATCTTGTTACCCCCAGGATGAATGGTCAATCTGGAATGATGGAATTCCCTTGGTATTTCATATTATAATCCATCAACATCTGGAACAACCACTCTCTTATCCTTATGAAGCTAACCATCTCGGTCAATTACTACCTCAAATCTTCAGATTCCACTCCCATATTAGTGTTTGCCATGATCTCTACTACTTAGCATCTTGATATCGACTAGTATCAATACTTTCTATAAGAGAAGGTCTGATCGATAGACTTGCCAACATCTCAGGCTCGAGCTCACAATGTGGCCTAAAATCAAATCCAATTATATACTCCATATGCTTCCATTCAAAAAACATAGTTCCTAATCCAGCATGTTTTCTCCTTAGTGCATCTGCCACTACATTACCTTTCCCTAGAGTGGAGGAAATATCAAACTCATACGAGGCCAAAAAAATCTAACCACCATTGCTGTAGGAGATTAAGATCCTTCTGAGAGAAAAGATACACCAACGATTTATGGTCCGTGAATAGCTCAAATCTTTCTCATAAAAATAGTGCCTATACATCTTTAAAGCAAACACAATCACCACAAACTCCAAGTCATGTGTTAGAGAATTCCTTTTACGTGGTTTCAACTGTCGACTAACATAAGTGACAACTCTCCCTTTCCGCATCAACACAGCTCCAAAACCAGTACTACAAGCATCCGTGTATACTGTCATCTTTTCATTTCCACATGGAATAACCAATACAAGTGCACTCGTCAATCTCTTTTTCAAAATCACAAATGCATGCTCACATCTAGCATCCTAAGTAAAAATCTGATTCTTCTTGGTCAAGTTGGTTAATGGCGCTGCAATCTTTAAGAAGTCCTTTATGAAACACCTATAATATCCTGCCAATCCTAGGAAACTTCTCACATCCGTAGCATTCTTGGTCTGGTTCCAATCTTGGATCACTGCCACCTTTGCGAGATCTACTGCTATTCCTTGTCCTGATATGACATGACCCAAGAGTCTCACTTCTTCCTTCCTAAAGTGACACTTAGAGAACTTAGCCCTCAACTTGTGCTTTCTCAAAATCTCAAGCACAATCCTCAAGTGTGTCTTGTGCTCTTCCTCGGTTCTGGAGTAAATCAGAATGTCATCCACGAACACATGCTGAACTTGTTCAACTGATCTATGAAAGCTCAATTCATAAGATCCATAAAATATGCCGGAGCGCTGGTCAACCTCAAAAGGCATCACCAACCACATGTAGAAACCCGACGGTGTCCAAAATGCAGTAATAGGCGCACTTTATTTAGCCACTCTCAACTGGTGAAATCTCATTGCCAAATCCATCTGAGAAAACACCTTTGCACCGTGCAGCTGATCAAACAAGTCATCAATTCGTGGAAGCAGATACTTATTCCTCTTTGTAACCTTGTTCAGCTCATGATAATCCACACATAACCTCAAAGAACCATCCGCATTAGTCACGAATACAAGCCCCATTCGAATATGCTTCTCCGAATGAATTCTTTCTTTAGTAGATCATACACTTGCACCCCTAACTCTTTTTGCTCTTTAGGTGCCATATGCATCAAAAGCATTACTATGGGTCTAGCTCCATCCACTAGGTCGATCCGAAACTCGATCTCACTCTATGAGGTGGTAATCCTATCGCTTTCTCAAAGACATCAAAGGTACTCTCTAGCAATAGGCACAGATGACAATCCTTCCCGTGGAATCTCAAGCGAATATAGAAAGCTGACTAATTCCCCATCCTCCGGTAAGTGGAATATCACTAAGGTTCACCCTTCCACATTCCCAATTGTCACATCTAGCTTCTAGCATTCCACAATAGCTGCATACTACTTAAGCCAGTCCATTCCTAAAATAACCCCGAACCCAGCAAAATTAAGAACAAAGCAATCATGAGAAAAAGAACATCCATGACTCGATAACATTAAGCCATGACAAATCATACAAAGACTAGTATATCCTTCAACATGATTCGTCACAATCAAAAGTCGGTCTACTATCTCGGGGTTCCAAATCTAGTCTGCATATTAAATCACTACGGATGAAAGAATGCAAAGCTCCAACATTGAAAAGAACTCTAATAGAAACATCTTTGATGGAAAGCATACCTTGCACCACGACTCCTTTCCCCTATCCTTAGCGGTAGGAGCATAAGATGAAGTCAAGCCTACTTGCAAAGCATATGCCTTAACAATCTGTTTATCCTTAGGTGGGTCTGGAAAATCCTTCTTAATAAGCCCAGGCTTATCACAGTTGAAGCACTTTCTAGTAGTCTTATATTCCTTGACATAGCGGCCTTTTTCCTTACAATTATGACAAACAATTTCACTCTTATTTTTTTCTAACCCCCTTTTCCTTGTTGTTGCTTCCTTTTCTCCATTCCACTTCTTCTTACTTCAACCTCCCTGTCGCATTTTTGGTTCCTCTTTCTCAACAATAGTAATAATAGCAGTCTTATTCTTGGGGTACAGACACTCATATCTAAGGGCTTTCTCCATAAGTTCTCAAAAGATACTTCAATGCTGTCCACCAACTTCTCTCCCAAGTGGTTGCCCAATCCTGATAAATTTCTCATTTTTCTTCAAAGGCGTATCAATAAAAGGCATCCCATACTTTGACAAAGCATCAAATTCTACTACATACTCAGAAACAGACATCTTCCCTTGCTTCAGCTCAACACATTTCCTGGTATGATCGATTTCACCCTAGAGGGGGGTGAATATGGTGATACTATTAATTAAAATTTTTTATTATGGAAGTATATAAATAATCGCAGCACTTATCACAACATAATAATAGCAGCACAGATAATAGCAGAATATAAAAATGCAAAAATAGAACAACATAGAACTCTGCCTACGTGCTACCCCCAAGGTTTCTACTATAAATTAAGTAGTCAGACACTTACACACGTAAACTCGCGACACCCATTATCGACTAACCTAACTCTATGCTCAAAACTCTGCCACAACTCAGCCACTGAGTTGCGAATTCTCAAATTACACCACCGTAGTTCGTCCACTAGTCACACGATTAAAAATTACAAAAGTTTAAAAGAAAAAAATACAAATTTAAAATAATAAAAGCAATAAAACCCTAATTTGAAAAAAAAAGCCCAAATTAATTTAGAGAGGCCGGCCCTAAAATAAATTAAGTGATAAAAAATGTCCCTCTGCTCCTTTTCTTTCTTTGGCCTGGTATCTCTTTCCTTGTGAAAAATGGCTTTCGTTCCTCTTTTCCTTTGCTAAAAAATTTGGGCTTTTGATAATTGAATTCATCGATTTTTTGTTGGTTGATTACAATGCTATTCCTCTAATTCGCTTCAGCAATCGACCGTTTCTTTAATTCACACATGGCTCCTTTAATATTGATCGAGTCCAACTAAGTGGTTTGTGATTTATTCTCTTTGATTTACTAGTTGATTTGCTTTGAACTTGATGTTTTTGAGGCCGATGATGTTAATGGTTTATATAGGATTTTAATTCCTATAATTTCATACGAATATGTTATTTGAATTCACATGATAATTTTTCTCTAGTCGTTCGATGTTGTTTGGATGTTGATGATTTCTCTGACTTTGTCACTCCGTATATTTTTATTACCCTAATTAACAAGGCTTTGATTTTGACATGTTCGATTTCCTCGGCTATCACGTTTTTTATTTCTTTGATTAAACTTAACTTTGTTTTTGAAATTCATTGCTTTGTTTTTGAAATTCACTGGTTGATTTTGTCTCGGCCTGTACTTGTGCATTGCATTTTCCAATGACGTGTGCTTCAATATGCATTATGGTTGAGGTGCACTTGCTTATTCGAGCTTGCTTTGATAGTTGTTGTACATTTCATATGTTTGCATATTTGTCTAGTCATTCGCTTGTTGTTCATTAGCTTAGTTAAATAATTTTAAGTTGGCCATTGATTTTGTGATATAAGTTGCATTGAGCTCTGTCCACTATTGTACATGTGCACATCAATGTCATCTCCTTATTTCACTTGTCTGGTACACTATGGTTTTGTCTACATCTAGTTCGTTTTATTGTGTTGCTTTTGCTAGTATGTATATAGTCTGGTTGATGGTCTGCTTCATCGACTTGTATTTGCATGCTTGGAGCATTTTCGACCTGATGCTTGTATTCCATATTTCCATTGAAATGTTGCATGCTTCTGATGTCTGGTGTTGTTTGGAACATAGCACTTGTTTGCATCTAAGTACATTTGTGTTGTATTGATTTGGTATTTTCTTCTTGAGTTATAGCCTCGAGCTAATGTCTTCACTGCAACCATATTATTACTGCATATTTATATTGACTTTGAATTGCACTGCTACTAGCCTAAACAGTTTAACTGTTTGATGCACAACTTCATATGTGCATGTTTCACTCTCTATTGCATATTCACCTTTATGTTCATTGTTAGCCTGGTTTTGGTTTCTTGATTTCTTTGTAGTCTGGTCGTTCTGACCAGTTCATTGAACATGTATATTTCTTGTGTATGTGGAGTTGTATTCCTGAATTTAATTCTTACCTCTGTTGTTGCTGGCTTCATGTGTACACTTTCATCTGGATTTGTTTTTCGTATTGCACCTGTGTTGAATCCAGCTTATAGCTTGGGTTTGACCTTGTGCTGATATCGTGACTTTATTTGTATTTCACTAGAGTTAAACCCAGGTTTTGATTGGGTTTGACCTTATGCTCACCTGTCCCTTTAATTTTATCAAGTGTATATCGATGTGCACGGCCTTGTGGCATGTACAGTGATACAATGTGCATGTCACAAGTTGTTCGTGTACGATGAATTCAAAATAAATATGATGACGAACAACCCAAATAACCGAGGCAAATATTATTTTCAAAATCACATTTTATTTTACACTGCAAAACATATTTTTTCAATTTTACTACGTTAGTGTTTATTTTGCAGATTACTCATATGCTGGATTCAATCTGGAATAGAGTTGAGAAGTAATACGAGTGAATGAGTGATATGTAGTGAGGTGCATTTGTTAAAAAAATGTGATGTGATTGAATTTTAATGTAGTTGAAATTTGTATATATACATAGTAAGAGCTCAAATTTGTACTATTCAAAATTGTAATAAATGTTTGTTTGAATAAAATATCTGTTTGAATTTAAATTCCGCGTTATTTATTTTTTCAGCAAATATTTATTTAATTTTGTGAAAACCAAAATAGTACATTAACAAATACATTTAAATGAATATATATATATATATATATGTTTATTATCATCAAACAAAAATTATATACTTGCATATTAAACATCTTGAACAACACAAACTTCTGAGCCGCGGGAATGAACTTCTCCTCGAACCTAGCCTTAAACTGATCCTAAGAATTCCGATCCTCTGGTGTAGCAATGGTAGCAGCATTCTACCAATTCATTGCTTGACCTTGTAGCTAACTTGAAGCAAGCTTCCCCTTTAAAGCATCTTCCACATCCATATCCTTGAAAATTCATTCACAAGTACCTATCCAATCTTGCACTACAATAGCTAATTCTGTTCCCAAGAATGGCTTCCCTCCAAGAGTAGAATAATGCTTGCAAAGCTCAGCGAAGTCAATCCAGGCGCTTGCAAATGAGATCACTACCTAAAGCCACACTAGGAGCAGTTTGGGCTCTCCTCACCAATGAAGCCACCACTGCATCGAAACATGGCTTGAAAATCAGGTGCAGCGGCTCCCGATCCCGCTCCCTCTTCCACTTTTGAAGTGGTGTTATTTCCAGCAGCATTCCTTATGTTCTGATTCGTTCTTTTCTATAATAAGAATGATTAGCCCCATTTCAAGTAAAGCCGTAATGGTACTCAAGTGCATACAATATAGCATAATATCTTCACTAACAAGTACGCTCCCTCCTTTAGCGTATACTCTCGACTTGCTTCCGTTAACTCATAACCAAAGCTCTGATACCAAATGTGATCATCGCCCCATACCACACGCACATCAATGACATAAAAGAGCGTTGTAAACATGCCAAGCTGATATGGAACGATTATAGATGTTGAAATTTTCAGCATAAAACCTGTTGCATATCTCATAGCGCATGATAAAATGTAGTATAGAAAATATACAATGGAATATAGTGAGCCATAACAAATGAGAATAACATCTCCACTAAATCATGAGTTATGATACAAATGTCATAATATCTCAGTACAATGTTTCCTCACTACATCCCTCAGATTACATAGAAACAGATGGTGGAAGCTACAAATATAGAGTAATACTCCATAGCTTCTCTTAGATCGTCTTTTACAGCAGCTGCGACTCCAAACCTATTATCTAGTTAACTCATTTAAGAGTACCCAAAATGATAAGAGGAAACATAAAACCTTGGGTCAGACAACAGTCTGGTGTGAGCGGTAAATGACTATCAAAAGCTTACTAGAAAATATGGTATTGGACATGTATAAAAACATACCTGGCATGTCCCTGAAACCAAAGAATTAGCATATAATAATAAGATATAATATGCTGCTCAAATAAACGACAATGGGATACTGTAATAGAACATGATAGAAGAATTTAAGTAGCCTCCTCCATTGAACTTATTCCCAATCCCTTCTCCAGCATTCCTATGGATAATAGCCTACCCAAGAGAAATAGAAAACATAATAACCATAGCAAATTTAACATCCGTCGACCAAAATCTGGCCATCATCTTCTAACTCCTTTAGTATATGATAACTGTGGCGCTGTCCTTGCTTGAAACTAATGGAAATCCCAGTTCTTGATTGTGTTCCCCCGTACTTTCAGGTCCGAAATCTTGCACGGTTGTCTCCTACAGTACCTCTATACTGTTTGAGATTAGACCCTCTCGAACCAGTCTAGGATACAAGACTGGCGCTACCAGCTCTCGAGTGACCTCGCATATAGCACCCCCTGCTTGAACACAACCAAAAAACTTTGAGTTATCAATGATTACTTCACACTCCCAAATCATCAAAGTTTTCACAACTCCGATCCATTTCCAGGCATGATTCCTGCCACTCAATGCGGTCCATTATACTATAGACTTGTTCCATCTCGAGCTATCTATCAACTCCTTCAATTCAACTCCTTATCCGAGCCCCCGACCGAAGATCCAAAACTTCATCATGCTATAACTTATAAACCATAGAAGTAATCAACGACCCACAATTTTCAGCATGATCCAATACAACCCCAGAGTCTCCCCTTGGATCTCACATCCAATAGAGCCAATAATTTGGATTGGTACCAATCCGATTCTATTGGATCGGTGCTGGTCAAATACTTAACCATTTTGGACTCCATTTCTCTTCCAGACTCTACTGCACTCCCTCTAGATGCCATAGACCCTTAGCTATCCCTCTTAGCTTTAGATCTTCTCTTATATGCACCATAGACAATCCAATGAAGATGATCCATCCAATATTCAATACTTGGTCTGTCCTTTGATCCAACTTCATAAAGAAACTCTAAAATCCATTCTCATTTCCCCCTGTGGATCTCATTTCAATTTGCATGCTTATTTTGGATCGGTATCGATCCAATTCAATCCGATCGGTGTCGATCCAAATACTTAACTCCAATTATTGTGAAAATTTTAGGGTGTCTTTCTACCATGTTCCAAAGCCTATCCTCCAAGTTTTGTGCGATTCTGATGAACTTTGCTTTTGATATGCTCCAATATCCAACCAGTGTCCTAAAACATGCACAACACTAACAAAAAAAATCAAGCATAGCAAGCAATTCAAACATAACCGCGAATCAAACATTGCAAATCATCCAATTACATCCAATATGAACATACAAATCATCCGATTCAATTAATTATCACAACTCTGTCATAGATCTAATCTAACACATATAATTTCATAGCCAAATATACACAAATGACACTAGCCAATGATCTAATCCCAACTACATGTTTAATTAGGCTAATCTAGGGTTTCTAAATTTGAAACCACCTAAGTCTGATGAATTTAATTTGATAATTCTAACATATAATCACCTAACTACAACATATAATCCACCATAGACTAGTGAGAGATCATAACCACTCATCAAATCCATCGAACCCATGAAATATGATGAAGATCCAATCCGGGCAGTAAGAAATCTGATGAAGATGCAACAAAGTGATGAGATCAAGCTCCTAGTTGAAGATCTTGCCTCTAATTTGCTAGTAGAGATGATTTGAGATGAAATCCAATAAGATGAATGGAGAATTAGAAAGAAGTTAGGGTTTAGAGCTAATTTGAAATGAGAGATAAACTTTCGAATGGTCTCTCTCATCTCATATTTATAGCCAAACCCGATCAGACTAATGAGCTTGCTAATTCGGCCCATTAATCCCCTTCTATTTGGCTAGCAAATTTTAAAACTTAAAACTGCTATAACTTTCTAACCACTTATTCAATTTTTCTATATGACCACTCTACGGAATAAGAAACCACCATCTCGAAGCAATGAAATAGGTTAGAGCATCTAATACGGCTTCTATCAAAAGTTATAGCCAAAATAAAATATCCATGGGCAAAATGGCCACATAGAAATCTTGGAATAAGTCATAGTGTGTAAAACATCGCTAAAAACTATATCCCAAAATATTAGAATCATACGATCACAATTGAATTAACTAAAATTGTTTTACGATACTCCAATGCATAAAATACAGATCGTTACAAGAGAGGAATGTGATCAACTCCTTAAATATTCAAACCTAAATTGTCTCTACCCCAATAGTAGTCTCAAATCTCGTTGGGGGCCGAAAAATCTTTTCTCAATTTGCAAAGACGTAGCGTTAGACATATGCAATGTTGATTTCATATGTAATGCGTACGTTTTTAATTTCAAAGGGTATGAACTTATCTTTGGAATGGAATAGTCATCGCACCATGTAGCAATTTTAGATTGTAATAAGAGGGTTGTATAGTTAAAGAGTTGAAGAGGATGAGATATAGAGATTTTTTGTACACCCCAAGACTCGGTCGAGTTAAGAAATTTACATTCGCTAAGCCTATCTTAAATAGAGTGTTCATCCATACCCGTAGTTTGAGAATTTCCTGTTATCTTTGAAGAAGTCTCGAGTCTTCATCCCGAAGGGAGATCAAATTTAGGATTGATTTAGAGAAAGATGCTAGAACAGTTGCTCTTCCATTCAGACCAATGGCCCCCAAGAAAGGCGAGAGTTGGATAAGCATATTCTAAGCTATTGTAGAAGGGATTCATCCGACGGAGTACTCAAGAATTGGGTGCCCTTATTGTCTTTGCTACTAAGGCAGGTGGCTCATTAAGGCTATGCATCGACTATAAGGAACTCAACAAATTGACGAGGAAGAATATGTATCCTTTACCTAGGATAGACAATTTGTTTGATTAGCTTGAAGAAGCCAAAATTTTCTCATAGTTAGACTTAGCAACTAGATTTCATCAGTTGAGGATTGTAGCGGATAACAAACTAAAAACTATTTTTCGCATGCCAAATGGCCTCTATGAATGGGAAGTGATGCCCTTTTGGATTGATGAATAACCCCACATACTTTATAGATTTGATGAGTAGAGTATGTAGCGGACAGTTGAAGAAGTCTGTCGTAGTTTTTACTGATGACATTTTAGTATTCTCCAAGAATGAAGGAGAGCATGAAAATCACTTAAGTGAGATGCTAAGGACATTGAGAATGTACTAGCTTAAAGCCAAATTCTCAAAATGTTACTTTTGAAAGCAAGAGGTGAGATTTCTTGGACACATTGTTTCCGAGCATGGGTTAGTAGTGGGCCCCTACAAAAGTGGAAGCTATTTAAAGTTAGAAGATCCTAAGGAATGCCACAGAGATAGGAGTTTTCTAGGGTTAGCGAATATTATAGGAAATTCATAAAGGACTTTGCGAAGATAGAAGTCCTTTTAACTCGCTTAACCAGAGAGAATATTGTCTTTGCATAGGATGAGAAATGCACAGAAGCGTTTGAGAAACTAAAGGATCCATTAACAAGTTCACCAGTACTCATCATTCTCGATGGAACAAAGCCTTTTATAGTTTATAGGAATGCATGTGGGACAAGATTGGGAGCATTTCTTACGCAAGAAGAAAGGGTGATAGCTTATGCTAGAAAGTAATTAAAGGCTCATGAGAAGAGATACCCAGTTCACGACTTCGAGTTAGCAGCTATTATTTTTGCCTTGAAATTTGGAGGCACTATCTTTTGGGGGAAAGGTTTGAGCTATTTCCCGACCATAAATCGCTTAATGCCTATTTTCCAAAAAAAGATTTAATCTTAGGCAGTAGAGGTGGATGGAGTTTATAACACCCTATGACTTTAGGATACAATATGCCCCAAATAAAGGAATGTTGTTGCCGATGCCCTTAGTCGTAGGCATGCTACCTTAGGTGCTATATATGAGTGGAGATAGTTGGGATTCCTCTTGAGTTTCAACTTCTAACCGTCGATATAACCCACACAAAGATACTTGGCAACAATTGAGGTTAGGCTGGCATTGATGGACCGCATTGGATAGAGCAAAAGAAGTATGAAGAAATAGTTGATATTTTGGGCAAGCTAAGTAGAGGAGAAATTTTTTCCCATGTTAGTAGATATGCAGTTGATGAGAATGGATGTTTGAAGAGAGATGGACGTCTTTGCATTCCAAAGATCGATAGTATGTTGGAGGAACACCATTCAAGAATGACAATGCACCTCGGAGGAGATAAGATGTATAAGGATATAAAACGAATTTTCTATTGGCCAGGGATGAAGAAGAGAGTAGCCGAATTTGTTGCTATATGTTTAACATGTCAAAGGATAAAGGCTGAGGAAGAAAAGCCTAAAGGGTTGTTATTTCCATTAGAAATTTCGACTTAGAAATAGGAACATATATCAATGAACTTTATAGATGGGTTGCCTAGAAATCAAAGAGGCAATGAAGCAATTTGGGTCATAGTGGATAGACTCACCAAAACTGCCCATTTTATTCCTATTAGGAGCAATATGACTGCAATATCTCAAGTGTATATTTATATCAAGGAGGTGGTTCCACTTCATGGAATTCCAGTTAGTATTATTAGTGACAGGGACCCCTTACTTACCAGCAAGTTTGGAGTAGTTTGCAAGCAAAATTTAGGACATTGTTGAACCTTAGTACTACATACCATCCACAGACCAACGAAAAAACTATATAAGTGAATAGGAACTTAGAGGATTTGTTGAGAGCTTGCATCATGGAATTTAAAGAACACTAGGAGTAGCACCTACCATTAGTCGAGTTCACATATAATAATACTTATCAATCGATGATTGGCACCATTTGAAACGCTTTATGGGAGGCCAGGAAAATCACCAAACTATTTGTGGGAAACCATCGAAAGGATTCTACTCGGATCAGATTTGATTCATGCAACTTAAGGTAGAGTTGATTAGACAATGTATGATGGTAGCGCAAGACCGTCACAAATCTTGTATATATAAGAGAAGAAAAGAATTGGAATTCGAGAGTGGGGATATGGTGTCATTAAAGTTTCTCCTTTTAGGAAAGTTGTGAGATTTAGAAATTCGAGAAATTTAGCATCGAGATTTGTTGGGCCTTTCTGAGTTTTAGAAAGAATAGGAAAACTTTCTTACCGCATGGAGTTACTGGATAGAATGGGTGGAGTGCACGATGTTGTCCACGTTTCACACTTAATGAAACACCTTCATAGCATAACTATTGTTATAGAGCCTGACAATCAGAGGATATTGAGACAGAGCCAATAACACTTCATACCACCACATGCGTTATGGAGCACGAAACTAGAATGCTCTATAATAAAGAAATTAGTTTTGTTCGAGTATAATAGGGAGACAAACCGACGAAAAGCACATGGAAAACTGAAGAGAAGATGAGGATCTCTCATCTTGAGCTTTTCACTAGTAGACTTTTCTCTCCTAAATATGGTCTTGGTTGCATCATGGTTGCTAGATTGGATGATAGCGTTGGAACTAGGCTTGCCCGCAGTGGAAGAAATGGATGAATTTAAAAAAAAAATACCATTTTGGATCTGTTGAGCCTATGAAGTCTAAAGGTCTATTAGATCCAATGTTATAACACTTTAAATAAAATCTTATTTAAAATTGGTTAAAAAAAAGTTTAAAAATAATTTAATTTTAATTTATAGTGTGTCAAATACACCTAACAATTATTTATAAGAGCTAATTTAGGGAAGGAAACCTTTCGTTTTTTCGCTAAAACAAGTAACTAATTTAGGAGCATAAATTACATTATACAGAGAGTGAAACCTTTTATTTTCCCTTTAATTATATTGATTGATCCATTAAATGTCATTATCTAACAATTTATTCATAGCATGAAATGTAACTATGTCCAAATGTATTCTACTATAAATTATGTAAGTGCCACATATCAAATTGTGTCAAAGATGAAATTTTCTTTATATATGTCTTTATTACCCATAGTATTATTTATAATATGTGCACGTGCGCGCGCGCACACTCACATATATACATTTATATACAATGGACTTATACATATAAATATGTTGAAATTAAGTTTCACAATTTATAAGTTTAAAATTAAAGGAAACAATTTTGAACCTAGTTTCAAAACTAAAAGGGTTTAAGATTAAAAACTATGATTTTACATAAAAGTCCATCTTATGAATCTTAAGTCAAATTAACATTCACAAACACATATGTGCATACAATTCATTGTAAATAATTTTTTAAACTTAGTACAACATCTTTGTGTTAAAATTTATAATTTAGTATATGCTTTAATATAAAGTAACAAATTAAAGCCTAACTTTAATTTAAAAGGAAGTCCAGGGGTTTAAGATATTTTGCAATAAATTCCAGTTATGTCTATAAACCTTTTTTTAACTTTAAATAGAAGTATGTCAAAACCGAAAGATTGGGTTTAAAATAATGAATACAAAATATATATACAAACATTAATAAACTGCATATGTCTTTTATTTGAATCAATAATAAAAATATTTCATTAGTTAAGACTTAGATTTCAATCAAAAAGGTTTTTTCTTTTAAACAACAAATTTGAAAAAACAAGAAAATAGATAGGACAAATCATGCACATTTGTATATGTTGCGAAAGTCTCAGACCTAAATAATTAATTAAATATGGAATCATAAGATGTAGATCTAATAACAACAATATGAATAGGTAAGCAATCAAAATTTATCTTAAAACGGATCCAAATCAAAATAACACGGGGAACATATATAATTAATTAAGATGGAGCAAAAGGGGATCTAATCTATGTGATCAAATAAAAAAATTCAAATGAGATGAACTATGTGGTGGATCCAAATTACATAAACAAGGTGAATGATGAATAAATAAGTTAGAATTATTACCTTGAGATGTTTCCAAGAGAATGCACCTTGAACGATAAATCAAAGACTCTTAGATTTTGTGAATTGATCTTTGAATTTTGCAAGAATTAAGAGATTAGAACTAACTTTTGTTATCAATTTTATTTGATATTTTATTTTAGAATTTTAGTGGTTTGGAAGCCATGAAAATTTCCAAATTTTATGACAGGAGAGGAAGAGGAATGAAGGTTTATAGGAAAGAAATCAATACATAAAGAAAACGAAGGGATATTTGTTTTAAAGAAATGATAAAAACCTTTCATATTCATTCTACTTGTACCAAAATTGGGCAAAACACTCTTCGGATGTGTTTGAAGAGATAAAATGAAGAATTAAATGAAAAATGAGGTAGATCTAACAAACACACCAATCAACAAATAAGAAAATGCGCATAAACACACAAATTTAGAGTGGTTCGGCGGATTGCCTACGTCCGCTATGAAATGATTGATGTTTATTGACTGTCACTAGCTGATTACAAGAAGTTACAATAGTACAACAGTAATCTAGAAATGATTCCGATAGAATGTCAGCGTAAAGAAGCAAAAAGTCCATTTTCTATAGGTCTAGGGTCACTATTTATAGGCGTAGGCAGCAAATATCTCGCTCAGATCTCGGAAGACTTTTTCTCTCACGTGAGTGGGCCCGCGGGATCGAGTTCATGTGATTTCGACTCGATCTGGGAGCGATATGAATTGAAATTGTATCGATCCATAATTGTTCCTTTTGGACTGAAATTGATCAGGTACATTCTTGAAGTTTTAGACAAGCTCCTGTGAAAATTTGGCAGCATTTGGACTTGTAGATTTTGAGTTATGATCGATGCAAGTTTGAACTTTCAATGTGCTGCCGAACTAGCATCGTTCTCATTCACATCACTTCTATTCGCATCGCTTAGAGACACTGATGACCGATGACTTGGCGCCGATTTTTAGGATCAATCCACTTTTCATGTCGAGTGATCAGGTCTTCCTTCTTTGTTGTGCCTCGTTCGTATCGAGATGGAACAATCTCCTTCGTATCGCTCCCTCATCGTTCACTTCATATCGATCAGATATATCTCTTTTGTATCGGTCCCTCGACATCCACTTTGCATTGCTCGTTTGATTTAGGTTCATATCGATAGCTTACACTCCTACTCATATCGATATAGGCTCAAGTATTTTATATCGGTCTTGGGACGCTTATTTCATATCGGTTGAAAAGGGGTGACATTCGTATCGATCCATAAGGCACTCTTCGTATCGATCAATGACCGATCGCTACAAAACTTTTGAATGGGTGGATCGGTACGAAGTGCATGGATTGGTCGACACGAAGCGGCAATTCCCCATGGATACGAATTAACTTGATTCTGATGGATACGAAGAAGAACGTATTAGATTGATATGAAGTGATGTATATGTGATGGATACGAAGTGTAGCTGTTTTCTTAGATGGATACGAAGTTGATAATGCTTTGCTATGGACATGAAGTGGATAGACACGGATGAGCTTGCTCCTTCCACGGATGCGAACTGGTTTGATTCCGATGGATACGAAGGAGGCCGCCTTGGATGGATGCGAAAAAGAATGGATACGAAGGATTTGATCTTCTTGGCTTTGATCGACCAATATCTTGAGCATACGAACTCCGATTGTCTTGAAATTTGGAACGTTGGGTTTCATAGCTTTTCTTGTCATGTCATATTGATTATAGCTCAATCCGGACTTGGATAAAATTTATCATTATCCATAGTAGACCTGTGTATAACCAACCTTCGGAACTGACCATCCTTCGCTTCTAATCGAGTCCTTGGTGTCACAGCCTTGCCAAATGACGAGATAACATTTCCCTAAAGTACGTCCTATGTGAACATGACGTGCTTTGAAAAGCTGCATTCTTTATTCTGAAGAAGTTCTATCATATTTGTTGAATAGTTGTTGTCTTTTCGTTAAAAGATGTAACCTTTTATTGATCTTCAATAGTACAAGTAATGAATGGTTGACTGCCAATTGTTGCACCGTTCACTATTGTAACCGAGTGTTAGATGATAGCAGACTGTTGTTTTAGGTTGTAATTGCCATCATGTGATCATTCAATTCCTATGAATTTTGAAATTTGAATGATAGTCCATCATACACATAAATGTGAATTAACTCGACTCCCGTTAACATTCATACGTTCATGAGTCGTTGTCAGTTTCCTTGCATCGAATCCCATATCGATCCTCTCCTGAATCGATGTGAAATTCGAGTTGTAACAATGCCTGATGGTTGTTTTGGAGCGTCTCTTCGTATTGATCCTCTTTTGGATCGATGTAAAAAGTCAAAAATAGTTTTCGTATCGATGTTGACTGACATGAATTTGGTTGTTGTTTTATTGTAGTTCGTATCAATGGAAACGAGATCTTAGGGTTTTCGAACATGGGGATTGTGACACCCCACCTCAATACCTACGCTAGCCAAGAACACTACGGAGTAATGCTGTCAACTAGCGCAGAGAATAAGGCTGTTGAGGAGCGACCATCCATGTAACTTCTTTGTGCGAGCATCGATATGTCAGATAGTATAGCATGCATTTCATTTAAAGAGGAAGTCCGACATACTGATACAAACTCAAAGCTATCACACGGTGGCTATAAATAAATCTTCGGAAACAAATATAGAAATAAACATAACACAATCAGTCACAGGCATCCATATCACAAAGACGGAAAAAGATATGAATATATAACTAACACATGAAAGTGTACATCAGAGTAGTGGTCATGAAAGGACCACATACAAAAAAGAATAGCAACACATGCTATACAAAAGAATACATCTATGAGTCTATTCCTCAAGTGTAAACGACAAAAACTGCTAATCTAAATGGTCAGCCAAAAGTCAGAGTAGTAAATCCCTGGAGGAGAAGTCAAGCAGAAGCACCTGTAACATCTCGGTTTGACCTGAGTATTATTTATAAGAAAATAATAAACGGATCAGTCTAGCTATAAATATCAGGTAACATGATAAAAAACAATAGATATGGCAAGAACATATAGTAACCATAAAGACATACTATGATAAGCATGTAAATGAAGATCATCAAGAGATCAAACCATATCCAAGGAATCTTCTAAAAGATCCAAATTCACCTAAAAAAAAGTGATGACACACAAATTCACCAAAACATAAAAGCTGGAAAATCATAACAATGAAAGTCATGAAAATAGGTGAAGCACAAATTCCACAAGACTACACAAGAAATCCAGAAATCACAATATAGGAGCATGAAAACTCACAAAATGAGAGCATGAAAACTCACATACACGTGTAACACAAAGCGAGACGCTATCTCATGGTTGCAAGCCATTAATTTTGACACACGAATGGCCCGAAGACCGTGGGGCGCTACCCCACATATGTGATGGCGAAACATCACACAAATGTGATGGCGAAACATCACAAGAGCGGGGTCTAGTCTCCCTCGCAGACAAAGAGACATCGCACAATTGCTAGTCTAAATCACAAAAATGATCGTCATGATCATCAAGAAGTGTCAATCACATTAAGCTAGTAAATATATGAGTTTAGCTTAATGTCCCATAACCACTTACTTCACTTATATATTTACGAACAAACTGTAGATCTTCACTAGAAAATTGTCACAAAAGGTTCAATCGAACAAGTCCAAGAATTAACCGACGAAGCAAACGCAAGCGTTTCATACCACTTGTTTTACTAAGTCGTTTAATTAGATTCCTCATCCGAGTGAGGTAAATGTTTGTATATACTAATAGATTGGAAAACGGTTTAGGAAAAGGGCTTTGTGTTAAAATAGTGTTGAAATCGTTTTGATGAAAGAGTTTTGATATTTACTACTAGTATTGAAACCTTCATATTTATAAAGGTGTTATCCCGCCTTTTTAGCAAGGCCGTGATACCATAAAATCAACCGAGAAGCCCAAGATAGTTTGTCTCGAAGAATGGTCAACTCAGCATCTCAACAAAGCAAGTTCCGTTGAATGTTTTTCAGATAAGATCCCCTACGGAGGGGGGGTCCAGGGGGGTGGCAACCCCCCAAGGTAGGGGTGCGGGGGCAACACCCCCGCTACGGGGTTCGACCTGCCCGGTCAGGTCAGGGAGTCCAGGGGGCAGCGCCCCCGGCGGGGTGCAGAGAAGCGCCCGTCCCAAACGGTACGACCTAGTGAAGACCTAAGGGAGGATAGGATCGAGCGACCTATTGGTTGCGACCTAGGGGTCTAAGGGGTCAAGCGGCCTAGTGGTTGCGACCTAGAGGTATTCGCGAGTTAGCAGAAACGAGCGACCTAACAGAGGCGAGCGACTTAAGGGACTCGCGACCTAACAAAAGCACAGGCCAAGCGACCTAACATTTTAAGGCCGAACGACCTAATTAAACTCGCGACCTAACATGGTACACGACCTAAAGGTATAAAGGTCATGCGACCTAATGGTATTAAGGTCTAACGACCTAAGGGAAATAGGGTCACGCGACCTAGAGGGTTAAAGGTCCAACGACCTACAGTAAATAAGGTACAACAACTTAAGGGTCCACGCGACGTAGTGGAACACGCGACCTAAAGGGGGTATGCGACCTAACTCAGTCGAGCGACCTATCTGAAGGCCGACCTAAATCGAACTAGACCGAGCATTTCAAGGCCAAACGACCTACGACCTAGTGCCGAGCGACCTACGACTTAAGGGCGAACGAAATATGCAGACCGAGACTTTTCCATGCGAGCGACCTAGCATAGGCAGAACGACCTAAGTGCAGAATTTCACCAAAAACACTAAAAATTGGAGTTTTTTGGCCAATCCAATCCAAACCAAATGCAGATGTACATGCTAAAGTGATAGGAAATCATTTTCAAACATCCATGATAGTTATAGGCAAGAATGTGAGATAAAAATCTCACCTTTTCACCAAATTATGAAGGTAAAGCTTGAAGGTGAATGGAGAAGCAACTACAAGCTTGAATCCAATGCTTTTCCTTGAATTTGGAGTTGAATGATGGAGTTGGAGTTGAAACCTAGGCTTGGAGTTTCTAATTTCCCTTTCCACTCACCATTAATGTTAAAGTTTGTGTTTGGTAGGAATTTATGAAGAGTGAGGAGAAGGAGAGAAGTGGTTTTGAGTTATAATGGCTAATCTAACCCAAAGTCCAAAGCGGGAAAAGTAAGTGAAATTCCACTAACTCCAAACCTATCAATGTTTATACTTAAAAAAGTTATAAACGACATTTCGAACTCAATGGATGTGGTCTCGAGTCCTAATTTGACTGTTTGCAAAAAGTAGCTTTTTGGACCAATATCCGATTAACGACAAAATATTTAAATGTAAAATCGATAAATATGCGGGTTGATACAGGGATACAAGTCTGGCACTTCTTATCTATGGAATGGAGTGGTCCAAATATGATCTTGTTGTGACTTTCGTATCGATGGGCTTCATATCGATGGGTACGAAATAGATGGTTGCTCGTTGATGGATATGAACCAATTGGACTGCCTTGTGTTGATGGATACGAAGCTGTATCTTCGTATTGAGGGATACGAATGTTCCAGGTATATTTATCCATCGTCCCTCATATTGATACCACTTTGATTGCTTCTATTGGTTTTTTACCACTGGGGTACGAATCGTTTTTCTCTTGGTTATGAAAGCATATAAAAGGATTCTTGACTTAGACTAATTTTCCACTTGCCTTTTGTTTTCACCCCCACTTCGTATCGATCGGAAATAGAAGAAAACTGCAGTCTTCACTCCTAAACAATTATCTTTTAATCCATAAACCAATCCATCCGAACTAGGTAATCTATTGACTAGATCCATATCAAAATGACGAGACTCAAGTCTTGATGCCACTTCATCCAAGGTTGTGGCCAATTCCGGCATCGTCGCTGCTTGAATATGGTTGGAGTGAGGTCTAGGAACCATTTTAATGGCGTTATGGAAGCTTGGGAAGAAGAAGAGTGAATGATTGAGATCATAAACTCACTCGTATCGATACTGGGCATAGATCGATCTAAGACACTATGGAATGGTTTGTCTATCGATCTAAGACGAGTGATACGTATGGATGATGGAGGAAAGACGGGTCGTATCGATCCGGGGTGAGAGTCGTTCGAATCGATCTAGGTAATAGAGCTTCGTGACGATGAAGTGGGGATCATCATATCGTGTGATGATAGGGCTTCATATCAACTCGAGATGATTGATACAAAGGCTTTGAAATTGCTGATTGATACGAAGGGGCCGCACTTGATCGATATGAAATTCAGTGTTTCTGATCGATACGAACTATGCGCCAAGGATCGATACGAACGCACCTTTGCTAATCGATACGAACTCGTATCTTGATGGATTCGAATAACATCCTTGACTGATATGAATTGGAGCTTTAGTGATCGATTCAATTGAACTTTGACGAATTCGATACCCCTTGCAAACTTAAACATATGACTCCGACAAGCTTCTACTCTACATAATTTGACTTAACCATTTCATTGCATTGACTTCCCTTTGAAGCTCGCCGATGGAACTGTAGCTTGGCCAATTTGACGAAATTTAACTTGGATCAATTTTCGAAGTCAGGGTAGCATGATTGTGATGTTCAGCGATGATGGTCATTCCGATTGGATTTTGAAATCTCGTCTTTTGAACATCTTGTTAATCTTTGTAGAACTTTATTAAGTACTATACAATATTTCATTGCACAACACACTCATGCACTTTACTCTGGGGCATACACGGACTTATTATCACATAATGATGGTTTTTGATGAGTTGATTAGTTATGGAACCCAAGAATCCACAGCAACAGGAAGTTCAGAGTCCACCTCCTTTGATAATAGAGATGCCGGTCATTATGGACGAAGTCACAAGTCTAGCTCTGGACGAGCTACAAGGAGCAATCTTTATTGGGAATCGATAAGATTCTGTACCATAACGTCTCCGAAGATATGTTGGGGAGAATCTGCTTAAGACATGGGCTATCGCTAAATGACATTCTATTACTTGGGCCAAACGACAGGCCACATATTCCCCCAGAAGGGTACACCGCCTTTAACCTATTTTCCTATACTGTCGGGATGCTGCCACCATTCATTTAGTATATCCGGGAGGTGTTATCTTATCTAGAAATTTCCCCATCATAGTTGCATCCAAATGGATATGCATTGTTGAATAGCTTATTTATTGTCTTCATGGAGCACCTTTTTCGGCCCTCGACTGTTGAGGAAGTCAGATTCTTGTTCAATGTAAAGAGTCAGGGAGATAATCCTTCTTTCACATTCTTAGAGGGAGCTAGAAACTGCCAAATCATGATTAGAAATTGGATCAAACTTAGCTACTTCAAAACCGAGTGGTTATATGTTCGGTGCCCGCTAGGGTTTGCCAGACGGTAGCTAGTTTGACGTAAGTGTCGCAATTTCTCCGGTGACTAACAAGATAGTTGTAATGGACGTTGAATCTAATATTTTCTTTACTTTACATCCGCAACTCCATGACTCGAAGGTGCCCAATTTAAATAAATAGTGTTAATTCTTCAAGAGGTGCCTGGCGAGATTAGAGAGATCGACTCAGTGCTTATGAATGAAAATTTAAGTGCGATCAGGCTGATTGACAGGGATCGGAGCAGAGGGCTTGAAGGATCTCTTAGGGCAGCCCCGGCAAGATGGGCCAGGCGTAGGGCACCCGGGATTGTAATAGCTGAGCAGGGCGATGAAGAGGACACGCCCATCGAAGGCAAACCCATAGCCGGGCCCTCAGATAATCCTTGACATTTAGAGGAAAAGAGGAAAGGCAAGGCGGTTGCTCATGAGCTTCATAAGTCTTCAAGATGGAAATTCGCGGTCATGTCCCCGCCAGCCGTCGGTGTTAGAATCTCGGAGGCTCCTCCCCTCCAAATGGAGAATCCCTTCGAAGGACTAGCTGGTATTCCAATTCTGGACTATGTGTCGCTCCAATAAGATACCGGATTGGAAGAGCTTCAAAGTGCTTTAGATTTAGGTGAGTCACTTCCTACGGGTATGGCCAATATAACCGGTTGGTCGGGGGTTTGCTCATTCATACATACACTTCATGGCACTACACGATTTCCACTCATAAGCTATTCATTTCTGGAGATTACCAACTCTGCTTCTCCTTTTATTTTACAGATACGATCACAAGGCGGGAATCCATGTTTGGTAGCCTTCGCTCGGCACGCCATTCATCTAGTTCATATTCAAAGTCCCGCAGGCATGAGGTTGATAGAGACCACGATCGCATTTATTCCAGTTAGGAGAGGGGGCACTATGAAAGGGAGAGGGATAGGGAGAGAGGGAGGGAATATAGAGGTCGCTCTCAGTCACGCTATCCACCACCTCAAGGTCCAACACAACCCTATGGTTTTGGTAGACAACCCCTGGAACCTTCACGTCAAATACCACCTTCTCAAGCACCAAAGTCTGATCCATAGTGCCAGAGGACCGAAATTGAAACTCCTGTTGCCACCAAGCAATCCATCACAGACCCCACTAAGGAGGGAGCGATTAGAATCGCCAAGCTAAAATAGGATTTTTCAAATATCTGCTTTGATGGCTTCATCTTCCCCCCGCCCTTAAAGAGAATTCCCGTCGAGGTAGAACAAATAATGCATGACTATATTCATGATGTTTATGACCAATAACAAGAATGGATGAAGACCACAGACAAAGTATCAGTGGTGGCCTTTGAGCAGGCGAAGACAATCGAAAATTTAGGAACCGATCTCGCTCAAAAGGACCACATAATCCAGATGCTTAACGATGAAAACGAGTCCATGAGAAATTCATAAACAGAGGCCAAAAAAGGGATGATGAGGAAACTCGAAGATTGGAAGAAATGAGGAGGATACACTTAGCCCTGGTTGAGGAGATGGGAGTTATGGCCGAAAGGGATGGGGTGCTTAAAGAGCTTGAGGAGCTTAAAGCCAAACTTGCTGAAGCCGTCAGAGAGAAAGACGATGCAAACAAAGCAGCCCAGGAAGTGTACGAACAGGCTATGGTGCTTAGGGATAAAAGGGATGCGGCAATGCTCAAAGTTCAAGAAGCCAAAGCTAGGATTGAGAATGAAGTGAAAGCAGCGGAGACTAGGTTGGAAGTTGACATCGAAGATCTTCCTATCACATACAATGCCAACATCCTGAAACATCAAAATCTAGCCTGGCTCGAAAACTTTCCATCACACCTATACAATGCTTGGTGCCGCATGGTGGAAGATGAAAAAGCAGAGCATCAAGCTGAATTTATCGATGAATTTGAATTGGAGAGTCGGGTGCTAAGTGAGGATGAGAGAAGAGTTCTCCATGACATCACAATCACATTTGAGAACGAGAGACTCGGTACTCAACATCCGAATGCTGGAGAGGGTTCTGGCATTGAGCACCATGATGTGGGTTCCGAAATCCTTATGCCAACTCTGCTCGAATCTACTCCTGCGATTGATCCACAATCCGTGTCTGCATACAATCCTGATCAGCCACAGTTGTCTCCAGCTCGTGAGAATGTCTCTGAAGCTTCTCGCCACCCATAAGCCAATCTGAGGAAGGTATTCAAAATATTTCTTACACTTATTCAAAGTCATGAGTGTTGCTTGAAATAATAACTAACAATTTTTTCTTTGTCTCTATTCAGTGCTAAGAACTGCATCAGCCGTGCCCTCCGCAACCCAAAAGTCACATCAAGAGCAAGGCGCCCTCATAACAAAGCAACCACCACATTGGCCACTGCCCCAATCGATAGAGCATAGGGGAGCACTTTTACTTTTGATGAACAGATGACGGAGGAACTTCTTGGTCATCAAAGTGACCCTTTTGCTGACCTGCCATTCGTCATAGGCGGAGGTGCACCTGTGTTCAGCTCATCGGGCCCAACTGCTAGCATCCTCGAAAATACCCAAAACATTCACGAAGAAGAAATAATAGCCGAGTTCAATGCCAAGATGGAGCCTACCTCGCAGGCCATCGATATTGGAGGTGGGATGGCGGGTCCTGGTCTAGCTCCTCTATGAATGATTTCTCTTGTTGGTACTATAATCGACACTGGTGTGCCTTTCTCATCTTCTAACATCGATCCTCTTCCTCCGACTCCACCATTAGAAAGTATTCCAATTCATGTGAGTTCATAGTATGAGGTCACCATAATTCCCCCGGCTAGAGATCTACTACCAAAAAGCAAGGCCTCGAAGAGGCATCCGAGCGGTAGTTCCAGCGGGTCAATACCAAAGAAGTAGAAGAAGCTGAGAGAATAAACATGTTTTCTTGCCTCATTTTTGGTAGACAGATAGGACTTCCTTTTTGTTTCTTGTAGATCGTGTATAGATGCGGGTTCGGCCCTTGTTAGTTGGATTACGTAGAATACTTTTGTACTTATCCTTCTTTTTCAAAGAATAGTTGAAATAAAATTCCATTTTGTTTTCAGCACAGTTTGTGTTTATTTTCCCAAGTATTTCAGCGCTGGAACTTCCATTCAATGTACTTGTGAAGTTTTAAGCCTATGAATTGAACTTGAGTTCAGTTGTTAAGTCTTGAAACCATGGCCTCGGGTCATGACCGAACGTTAAGTCGGATTCTAATACCGTACTGTCCTAATCAGCAACTGGTACTTATGTTTTTCCCCAGTCCCAGGGATAAATTGAAATGCTCGATTGCCGGTCGCTTTTTGCCTTTAACATACCAAGCCTAACTTGTTGAAACGACGCTGAAACAAGACGAGTTCGGGTGGTCGAATCGCACTCGCTCATCTATTGGTGATCACATCCACACTTTGGGGATTGTACATGCATGTCGGTGGTCAGTCACGCCTGCTTAAGGTTTAGAGATATTTCACTTAGCGAGTGACCAGTCGTGTCACAGTCACTCTCTATTTGAATAAGTCCCACTGCATGGTTGAACTTAGCTCTTTGTGCATTGTGATGGTCTATGACGCATTTTAAAATCACTGCTCTGGCTCTAAGAGATTGCATTTTATTGTTGGAATAAGAAAATACGGCAAAGTCAATTGCCTTATTACAAATTCAAATTTTGAAATGTATAAACAAATTGTAAATGTAAAGCAGACTGAATGAACAAATAAAGCCTATTATGTGTAGTAGCGATGAAGACTTTCACTGTTCTAGGCTCTCGGCAGAGTGAGGCCATCAACGGTCGATAATTTAAATGTGCCATCTCCGAGTCTTCATACAATAACATACGACCCTTCTCACATTGGTCTCATATGTGAAGAAACTGGGTAAATTCTCTTAAAGATGAGATTTCCAAGTTCAAAGGTTCGAGGACGGACCTTGGCATTGTACAATCAGGCAACTCAACTTTGGTACGCGGTTTCCCTCAAATCAGCCTCTTCTCGCTTCTTATCCAATAAGTCGAGAGATTCAACAAGTAATATAGCATTCGTCTTCAGATCATAATATGTCACATGATGAGAAGATACTTCCACCTTGACTGGAATAACGGCTTCCGAACCATAGGAAAGAGAAAATGGAGTGTGACCGGTCGCGGTCTTGTGGGTTGTCCGATAAGCCCATAAGGCCATAGGGAGTTCATCGACTCATTTCCCCCTGGCCTTTTTCGGTCATTTCTTTAGAATGGACTTTATAACTTTATTAACATCTTCAACCTGCCCATTCGCTTGAGGGTGTGCAACTGTAGAGAACTTCTTCTGGATGTGGAATCGTTGACAGAAATCCTTAAATTCAACACTATCGAATGGGGCTCCATTGTTAGAGATGATGGTATGCGGGAGATCAAATCAATAGATAATATTGCGTACCATAAAGTTGATCACTTTCTTCATTGTGATAATAGCAAAGGGCCCAGCGTTCGTCCATTTGATAAAGTAATCAACTGCAACGATATCATACTTTGCACCGTCTTTAGCTAGAGGTAGAGAACCAACAATGTCGGTGCCCCATACTATGAACGGCCATGGATTGACCATCTGAGTTATTTCGGTAGGCGAGGATCTTGGAATTCGAGCATGTTTCTAACATCTATCATATTTCCTAGCATAATCTGATGCGTCACGATTTAGAGTTAGCCAATAGTATCCATACCTGAGCACTTTCTTGGTAAGAGCTTGCCCCTCGGTGTGATCGCCAAATTCTCCCTCATGTACATCATGCAATACTCATTTGATTTCGCCGTGGGCGATACACCAGAGTAAAGGAACAGAGTGTCCTCTCATATACATGACTCCATTTTGAATGGTGAACCGCGAAGCCTTTCGAAGAACTTATCTTTTTCATTCCTGCGCTCTGGCAGGGTCCTATGCTTGAGATAGTTTCTGAATGGAGTCATCCATGACTCCTTAGGGGAATGACTTCAAATACTCAGTCTGTCTCCACCTGATCAATGCTTGGGGAAGATAATGTCTCTGTCCTATTTGCTGTGCCTCACCTGTACTAGCTAACTTTGCCAAGGAATCGGTTTTCTGATTGTGTTCTCGAGGGTATGCAGTAGATGGCATAATAATAAAATTGATTCAATATTTCTTGGGCCCGAGCAAGATAAGCAGCCAGCCTTCGGTCTTTGGTTGGTACTCCCTCAGACTTGGCACACTACCAAGTGTGAATCGCGGTAAATCTCCACAGCAATAATTTTCAAATCTCTGGCTAGCCTTAATCCAACGAGCAGGGCTTCGTATTCGGCCTCGTTGTTGGTTGCACGAAAATCGAACTTTAAAGCATAGCATATAGATCGACCTTTAGGAGTTTCAAGCACAACCCCGACGCCTGAGCAACGATCATTTGATGCACCATTAATATGTAGCTTCTAGATATATTTGAAAGATTCACTGGTTTCACGCAAGTCATTCGGGATAGTGAATTCAGCGATGAAGTCTATCAGGACTTGTCCTTGAATAGCTCGCCTTGGAGTGTAAGTGATGTCAAACCGACTCAGCTCGATGTTCCACCTGAGTAACCTTCTAGACGTCTCAAGCTGCGTAAGGACCAGTCGTAACGGCTAGCCAGTGTATATAGTGATAGAATGGGCTTGAAAATATAGACAGAGCTTCCTCAAGGCAATGACAAGACAATAAGCCCACTTTTCTAGCTTTGGGTAATTTCTCTTTGCTCCGGTCAGTCATTTGCTAATGTCATATACAGGTCGTTGTATCTGACCCTCCTCCCGAATTAAGGCGACACTAATTTCATTTTCTAACACCACCAACTAGATGTGCAATCTCTCATGATCAATACGATTTGAAAGAATGGGTGGTATGGATAGGTGTTGAACCAATGCTTGTAATGTGCCCTCATATTTCATAGTCCATTTAAAATCCTGTTTCCCTTTTTTGATCAGATTGAAGAAGGGAATCCTTTTTCGGTGGATTTTGAAATGAACCTGCTCGGTGCCGCTACTTTCCCATTGAGGCTCTAGACTTGCTTTATTCCTTGGAGTCTCAAGATTTCTTATTGCCCAGATCTTCTTGGGATTGGCTTCGATTCCTCGAGCATTGGCGATAAATCTAAGGAATTTTCCAGACGCGAGCCCAGAGTGACACTTCAACGGGTTGAGTTTCATTCTATACTCTCGGAAGATATTAAATATCGTTTCCAGGTCTTTGATATGATCGGTGGAGAATCGCGACTTCACTAGCATGTCGTCCACATATACCTCTATGGTTTTTTCGATCTGGTTAGCAAACATTCGGTAACTAGCTGTTGGTAGGTTGCTCCGGCGTTCTTGAGTCCAAATGGTATGACTTTGTAGCAGTAAAGTCCTAGATCGGTGACGAAGCTGGTATGCTCCTGGTCGGGCAAGTGTATAGGTATCTGATTATAGCCAGAATATGCATCCATGAAGGACAAGATCTCATGTCCGGCCATTTAGTCTACGAGCTGATCGATTCAGGGAAGTGGAAAAACCATCTTTAGGGAAAGCTTTATTCAAGGCTGATTAGTCAACACATGTTCTTCAATTCTCATTAGGTTTTCTGGCGAGTACAGAATTAGACACCCATTCCCGATACAACACATCTCGAATAAACCCATTCGACCTGAGTTTATCTACCTCTTCCTTAAGGGCGTCGTATCTCTTTGGACCCATATCATGCCTTTTTTGTTTGATCGGGACATGCCGTGGGTCAATATTCAGTGCGTGGCTTGCGATATCCGGGGAGATTGCACCCATGTCGGAATGCTTCCAAGCAAACACGTTGAGGTTTTCCTAGAGAAATTCAACCAATTCCTCCTTCGTCTATTGGCTTTGTCGAGATCTGATATTTACCATTTTAGAATCTTCATTATCATCGATCGAAACATCGACCGTCAGCTCCCCCGGGGAAGCCTTATTGTCTTTGACTTCAACTTCGCTTTCGGTATCTCTCGGGTTAAGATCTCTTGAGAATTGGATGGGGTGCCCGGGCCCTGGCTCAGGCATTAGTTGTCAATTCTCCACAAAGCGGATGTAGAGAGATTCCTCTACACCCTTTCCGTTTTCTTTTCGCTGCGCTTTCCATAGCTCAGCAACATAATAGAAGCCTGGTCTCCCTGAACGACTCCAACTCCATTGCCGGTAGGGAATTTTATAGTCAGAGACCAAGGGGCGATGGCAGCCTTGAACTCACCTAAGGCCGATGGGCCCAAGAAAGCGTTATATGATGAGTCTATATCCAATGCACTAAACTGTAATATCTGGACTCTCCGGCATTCTCTAACTCCTAACTCTACTGGTAGTTCCACCGTCCCAGTGGGTATAGTTGCACTTCCATTGAAGCCATGGACACGACACTGACAAGGCTTGAAATCTTTCGCTTCCATCTTGATCTGATCATAAGCTCGCTTAAATAGTATGTTCACTGAACTTCCACTCTCCACTAAGATTCTCTTCATCTAAGAAGGACCTATATGAGTTGAAATAACTAGTGGATCAATGGTTAGGGCTTCGACTCTGTCGGCGTCTATGTCACGAAATATGATGTCGTCTGTCATCGTTTTCTGTTGTTTGGTCGGAGCTCCATCTTCCAAGTTACTACAACATTCGAAGCTCGCATGCCTAATAGATCTGGCATAATACTCCATTTCCTTCTAGCTCCAATCTGCTGGATGAGGACCACCACTAACAGTATTAATCACCAACCTCCCGCCGGTACGAGCCGGTTCCTCTGGTCTAGCCTGATTTGGTATTTGATTTTGATTCCATGGGCCCACACTTCCTAACTACGATGCCCGAACAAGCTGCTTCAACTTTCTTTCTCGGATCAACTTCTCGATAATATCCTGTAAATGATGACACTCGTTTGTGTTGTGGCCATAACTATCGTGAAATCTATAAAACTTCCTCATTTGAGTTTGTTTTTCTGACGATTGCTTCGAAGCAGGTTTCTTGTATTGAATAGTATTGCAAGTCTGCAAATACATATTTTCCAGAGACATATTCAAAGGAGTATAAGTGTCAAACATAGGATCCCTATGTCGCGACCCACGATTCTGATCCCGTGTCCTGTTTTGATTTCCATTGCCTTTCTATTGATTCTGTTTATTCTATGTTTAACTGCATCCTTATGGAACTTTCCTCGGTTTGTTTAACAGCGACATTGCTTTGGATTCCTTCCACACTAAGTCCTACGTCATCCTTTTTTCTTGACTATTTTGCATTATCTCGTCTCAAGAACTGAGCTGCCTTGTAATAGAAATGGTCTAATAATGTAGGGAGTTTTCTGGCCAGCCAGTTGCCAAATTCGAAATTGGGATCGATCCACTTAGTTAGTGCCATCAGAAATGAGTTGTCATTAGGATTACTAATCTCAGCGCATGCAGCATAAAACCTTTCCAGATAACGTCTAAGTGTTTCTTCAAGAGCTTGAGTGACACTAGACAAGGTATTAACATCTTTTGGCCTTGTGACATGCATACAGAACTGTTCAACAAACTTCATTGGCAAGCGGTCAAAGCATGAGATAGATTGAGGTGGTAAGCGAGTAAACCACATAGTTGCGATGCCCCCTAGGGAGATTGGGAAACTTCGGCATCCGACCGCATCATCAGTCCGTGCGGCATTCATTAACCATTCGTACTTTAAAATGTGCTGGTTAGGGTCAGAGCTCTCATCATAAACATGTAGAGTTGGCATTCTGAATCACCGAGGCAGTTTAGCATAAAGGACATCATCGGTGAAAGGTTTATGACTCCGAGAGATTCCCCGGTCGTAATTGGTGAGGCCCTGACTTTCACAGATCATCTGATAGATCATTGTTGGGAAGTCTAGCATCTGGACATTTTGGGCATGCTAAGCCAAGGTGTGGTCAGGTTCCACGATACGAGGATGGGCCGGTTGCGATCGATGGTCCTTATCACGCCTCATTGGTTCTAAATCTTCAAGAACATAAGGCTCAGGAATATACTCATGTTGGCGATGGTTTGGTTCCGTTCGGTTTCGGGCGTAAGCTCCCAACTCAGTAGCAGCAGCGGCAGCGCAGTTTCCATTAGTATGATAAGGAATAGTACCTCCTAAGGAGGAGGGTCCAGTCTGATGGCTGTTTGATGGGCCGGACCTCGGTTGCCCAGGATTCAATGTGCGCCGATGTTCAGTAGCCTGTGTATAGCTTCCATCCAGCCGTGGGCGCGTGGATCTGTGATTGTGTCAGAAGAGGCTGAACTTTCAGTAGATGAATAGGAAGTCTGATCCCTTCTGGATCTCCTTTGCCTTTCATGGTTCAGTCGATTGGTCAACTCCACATTGGCTTGGAGCTACTAAGTAAGCTGCTGGCAGCTTTGAGTCAGCACTTGCATCAGCAGTTGGAGCTCTTCCCTGGTGATAGGGTCTTGCGGATCTGAAGGTCCGGCAGCATTTTGGTCGGTAGGAAGAAGTGGTATAGGGTTCTATCTATCCCGTCCTTCTAGTTTTACAACTGTTGAAGTAGTCATAGTGCTAACCATGGTGGATATCAAAGTATCTCTTAGACTTGGTAAAAATCTAAATAGGATGGAAGAACTTCTAGGCTTGAAGTTTGGGTCTCCTCCTTAGATTCTTGCAATCTGATATCGGCAGTAGATCCATTGAGCAGGAGAAAAGGCTAGGTTTTCTCTATGAAAGCACCAAAGTGTTTGTACCAAGATTGGGCACGACACTCTTCGGATGTGTTTGAAGAGATAAAATGAAGAAATTAAATGCAAAATGAGGTAGATCTAATAAACACTCCAATCAACAGATAAGAAAATGCACATAAACACATGAATTTAGAGTGGTTCGGCGGATTGCCTACGTCCATTATGAAACGATTGATGTTTATTGACTTTCACTCACTGATTACAAGAAGTTACGGCCAGTACAACAATAATCTAGAAATGATTCCCACGGAATATCAACGTAGAGAAGCAAAAAGTCCATTTTTTGTAAGTCTAGGGTCACTATTTATAGGCGCAGGCAGCAAATATCTCGCTCAGATCTCAAAAGACTTCTTCTCTCACGTGAGTGGGCCCACGAGATCGAGTTTAGGTGATTTCGACTCAATTTGGGAGCGATGCAAATTGAATTCGTACCGATCCATAAATGGTCCTTTTGGGCTATCTAATATATTCTTGAAGTTATAGACAAGCTCCTGTGAAATTTTGGTGGCATTTGGACTTGTAGATTTTGAGTTATGATCGATGCAAGTTTGAACTTTCAATGTCTTGTCGAATATGCATCGTTCTCATTCGCATTGCTTCTATTCGCATTGCTTATAGGAACGTGATGACCGATGACGTGGCGCTAACTTTTAGGATTGATCCACTTTTCATGTCGAGTGACCGGGTCTTCCTTCTTCATTGTGCCTCGTTCGTATCGAGATGGAACAATCTCCTTCGTATCGCTCCCTCGTCGTCCACTTCGTATTGATCAGATATATCTCTTTCGTGTCGGTCCCTCGATGTCCACTTCGTATTGCTCGTTTGAGTTTGGTTCGTATTGATAGCTTACATTTCTACTCGTATCGATATAGGCTCAAGTATTTCATATCGGTCCTGGAACGCTTATGTCGTATCGATTGAAAAGGGGTGACATTCGTATTGATCCACGAGGCACTCTTCGTATTGATCAATGACTAATCAATACGAAACATGTGAATGAGTGGATCGGTACGAAGTGCATGGATTGGTCGACATGAAGCGAAAATTCCCTATGGATACGAATTAACTCGATTCTAATGGATACGAAGAAGAATGTATTCGATCGATACGAAGTGATGTATATATGATGGATACGAAGTGTAGCTGTTTGCTTAGATGGATACGAAGTTGATAATGCTTTGCTATAGACATGAAGTGGATGGACATGAATGAGCTTACTCCTTCCATAGATGCAAACTAGTTTGATTTCTATGGATACGAAGGAGGCCGCCTAGGATGGATGCGAACAAGAATGGATACAAAGTAGTTGATCTTCTTGGCTTTGATCGATCAATATCTTGAGCATACGAACTCTGGTTGTCTTGAAATTTAGAACGTTGGCTTTCATAGCTTTTCTTGTCGTGTCACATTGATTGTAGCTCGATCTAGACTTGGAAAAAGTTTACCATTATCCATAGTAGACCTGTGTATAACCAACCTTCAGAACTAACTGTCCTTGGCTTCTAATCGAATTCTTGGTGTCACGGCCTTGCCAAAAGGCAGGATAACACATTCCTTAAAAAAAATTCCCTTTGAATTTGTTTTTTAAATGTTATTCAAATCCCCTCTCTCTTCTATATGCATGGATAGCCAGAGATGGTGCACATGGGCCCTCAAAAAATGTCCAAAATCCCACCAACATCAATCCTATTTAAATCCAATTCAAATGTGTGCGCGTTTATAACCTTTATATATGCACTTTATTAAGTGCTAATGTTATTAAAATATATTCAAATAAAATTTTAATAATTAATATTTCACAAATATTAATTAATTAAATTTATTTAAAGCACCTATTTTTTTTAGTATTTATTCTGTTCAAATCAAATTTAAACACTCTAAAGATATCGTATATCGATACACGTGTTTTTAACTTTTATAAATGCACTCTACTAAATACTAACGGCATTCAAAAAAAATTAAACAAAATTTAATAATTAATATTTCATAATTATTGATTAATTCAATTAATTTACAACTATTATAAATTAATTAAATCATTTATAACATTTATCATTTCGGTTGTGCGACTCAAAGGTGTAAATTCAGTCAACGATTAATATTGAACGATTCGAATATTAACGTTCACATGTCACTTATCAAGTGCTGCGACATTTGGCTGAATTTATCGCTTAAACATATTTTGGTAAAATCAATTTACTTATTATAAGCAGTACCCAATAGTGATAATTATATACACCAATTCTCTTCGTCAATACTATATCACATTAAGACTTATGGAATTTGGTAATGGTCAAAATTCCAATATCGTACACGTTCAACTTTATAGTCTAGACACAAAATCCTTGGTTCAACAATAATAATAATTATTAACCGAATTACTCTAGCTAGAGACTTTGACTTTGAGTTGACATCAGTTGACCTTGATACTAACCTCATATAATCGAGGAGACGAACCTTCTCTTGAATAGTGTTTAACCTCTAATGCTTTCGCTCAATCCAACTATAGTCATTCGATGGACGTCATGCCACGATTTAAATATAATCAAATCTGAGCTTTCATATTGAAGATTAGCACTATTCTTAAGTCGAGAGACCTATGTAAATTAGTCACATTGATATTTTATGTTTAACCTTAGTTATATTAACCACCATAAAACTATTGAGTAAGTCATTCCATAGTTATCCAATAACTATCAATATGCAACCCCTTAGTGCCCCCAACAGCCATGAGTAATACACTGCCAAACATTTGGAGAGCGTTATGTACTCTGGTCTCAATGGATATACCGATATTTAGTTTCGATACATCTTGACTAGGAATATTTGAAATGGTATATTTATTTTCATTGTGATAAATTAATCACGGTTATAACACTTTATAGTTACTACTATCACAAAACATATCACTTATGGATTTCTGTTAAATATACTTTTAATTAAATTAATTAATTAATATAACATTCTATATCATTCATTTAATGGAAAGAAAACACCTTCTACTTTTGAACAAGATTGGTTATCAAGTTAGATATATGTAACAACTTACATAATTTCTCCTAGACCATAATCTTAACTCTATCAATTTCCCACTTACACTTGGGGGTGATCTTATTCCAATTTCTCCAATCGGTTTCCTCAAAACCAATTGGGTTGGTCCTTTAGTAAACACTATGCTATTATGTTTCAGTTATCTATTTTGTCAATCAACTCTCTCCAACGGCGATAAACTGTTTTATCATATAGAACAATTCGGAGGTTTCAAGCGATCTCTAAGTTCTATTATGAACTATATTGCAACATTGTTATCATATAACAATGTTATGAGATTCTTAACATTTGGAAGCACCCTTGACTTAGTTATAAATTTACGCATTTATATACGCAGATTTGATTGGTGCGCTATTCAAGGCGACGTACACAACCTTTTTTATTGAATCAGCCACAATCTTTAATTTAGAATATTTCCAACTTAAAGATTCTTAGCTTGAATTTATTGTTAACATATTATACTCAGTCACTTCTGAAGTTTGAGTCTGAACACTCCTTTATAAGGAGTTTGTTATTTCTGTAATCAATTCTTTAATATTTCATAAAAACATGAAAAAACCTCGAGCAACCATTTAATGATATTACTTTGGATTTGGTATTTTCTTCATGTATCAAGTACATAAATAAATCACGATATCATAGATAACAAAATATGCATGATAATTCCTATTGCCAATAAATAAGGAATCCTTCTTAGATTTTCCTTATTAAACATTTTAATAAAGTGTCCTCGCATATCATTTGGAACATTCCCAATATCTTTTATACTTTCTATAGAAGACATCATTTAGAATCAGACGTTGAGTATTAAAACAAACAAAACCGATTTTAACATAAGTACATTATTAACAATCAGTGGTGTGTTGTTTACTTATGATTTAGTAATATCTATGTACCTTTTAACTTTCTTTCTTATGAGCATATGCTTCCTCTGCACTTTGATTGACAATCAAACTATATGATATTTCTACTAAAACATTTGTTCAATTTTGGTGCTTATAAAATGATATTTTCTATAATTTCTTGGATCATTTCCAAAAAACGTTTTCACTAAATATCGCTCCCACTGACTTCGAGACAATTTGGTTATTTATGTGCAAACAATCTAGTCTAAATCTATATGTAGAACTTTCTGTTTCAACATATATATCAAAATCCCAAGTCATACTAGGCAATAATTTTGTGAGTAAATCTGAATTAACTTGAGTATGTTGAATAACGAATCTATTACACTAATTTCAATAATCAAAATTTGCAAGTTTATTCTTACCAACATTGGTCATTAAATTCCAACTGCATTTGTCTCTTAAAGACATAATCACGCCCGATTGACCATATTCTTTCGGATACGACTACCAAAATCATATTTAATACATACTTGGAATCCTTTTGGATTTGCGCATCATACCATATCATATAGTCAATACTCTTAATGGTTTAATTAAATAACCAAGGATTATATATTTTCAAAATTGATAAGAAACTCATTTCTCTTCAATATGTAAGAATGCTTTTTAGACACTCTAATGCGATGTGTTCATTTGGGTTAGTTAATTTTATTTCATCTCATGTAATCGGTTATATTTTTGGATCGTATCCAATTCCTTTTCACTACCAATAATTTCTCAAAGAAATTCCTATACTATAAATTTGGTATTTTTTGAAACAACAATTATTCCTTAGTGCAACGGAATGGGTATTCATAAACTTTTATCAATTCCTTATTTATAAAATTGATTTTTTTCTAGTTTACAAAAATTACATTCAAAACTTAAATATGTCATCTAATGACAGGTTTTTAGTAACAACCTGCATTTTTATGCACCAAAATATTTAAATAATGGATTTATTTAAATACTAGATTGCTAGTTTAGTCGATGGGCTAAAAACTCAACTTTCACAAATGAGCAAATTAGAACTTGAGACCACTTCCATTGAGTTCGGATTGTTCGACAGGTTGGGAATGAGTATAAGCATCGATATATTTCGACTGATGGATTTTTAGCTAGTAGCATGCATTCGATTCGTAGAATGATCCAAAGGCTGACTTTTGTATGCGATGGAATTAGGTCCTAAAACCTTTTCCATTAAGTTTCAAATATAAGTATTTGGCTATAAATGATAGTGAGCACGCTTCATTTCGAGTTACAGTTTTTCTAATAGGTATTTGGAATGATAAGTATGAAATTAACCATCTTAGAGCACTGTCTTGGATAGCGACGAAATTTATACTACCGGGATCAACAAAATGAGGTGATCTGTGTGGATGAGTTTTGTAGCGATCCGATGTGCCATGTGATCGTATGAGCTTGAAATGCATGCGAGTTGTTTAAAAATCAAATAAAATATGTATATATTTTATTATATATACACCTTTCCAAATTAGAGAATACAACACTTCACTTTTCCCTATTCAATATTTCACTTTTCATTCCTCCACCAGTAAATGAAAATGCTTCCCCCCTTCAAAAATAAATTTAAAGAGCTGTAGGCCATGAAAATTGACGAGGTTAGATTAGTTGAACTCGAGAGGGTGAGAGCTTTGAATCTATATAGGCATTAGCTTGGGTTTGATCGACATTTTTGGTAGTCGGTCAGGGCTTGGTTTAAGCAGCGGTAGAGGGTATACTTGGAAAATCAAAGAATGGCATTCTATTTCTCTTCGAGGGGCACACGCTTTCGTACCGTTGAGATGGACTTTGAAACTCCATGACAAATCGCGACATTAGGATGCGATGGAGGGAGCTACAAGTTGAATTTTTTTATGAGGGTGTAGACGAGGTGGCGGCGATCCGTTGTGAAGAGATGTATGGTGCATTGTTCCAAATTTTTTAGTTCATCGAATCGTTGAGGAAAAGTGGAGAAATTAGGGAATGTCAGTATGCGTAAATGGGTTGTTTGTGCATGGCCCGTGCATTTGGCAATTTGGGGAAGAATGTAGATTATGCTAATTAACGTAATTAGTGAGTATTTAAGTTAATTAATCATTTTAATTAATTCAAATTCGTATAAAATTCATATCTCATGCATATTAGGTCCTATCGAGATGTGGTCATCGCCAGTGCACTCATAGTTAGATTCTTTTCATCATGATATAGACTTGGACTGGATTCGAACACTTGAAAATTTATGGTTGAAGGGAGTGGAATTATATCTCTAAAATTATTTCTCAGTACAAGTCCTCATAATTTTATATATTGAAATTGTTACCCTGTACTGGTATAAAATATATACATATAAGAAATTGTTTCCCCGTTTGATTGGATTTGTTTGAGTGAATATCCAGGATAATTGATTAATATCCCATATATTTATTTTGTTTTATATTCATGTCGAATAGAGTTAGATAGAGGTGATATTAATTTATAGTCATTATAAATTAATTAAACTCTAATTTGGAATTACATTAGAGATAGAAATATCATTATTTATTTTATTGCTAATGTTCAGGATAATTGATTAATATCCCGCATTTATAGATTTCTATTTGTAGCTAATAGAAAACGATGGAGTTGATATTAATTTAAAGTGTGATTATAAATTAATCAGAACTCTATTAGGAGCTATATTAGTGATAAAAATATTATTATATATTTTACCGCCAATCAGAAGTTAGAAATTGTAAAAGAAGTATTTTATTACTTAATAAGGTTTGATAAAGTTGTAAAATCCAAAATATTGCTATAATGGGATTTATTAAATTTAGACCCAAAGAAAGGATTTTAATGTGTGTGTATACATATATAGAAATTACATACATAAGCTATATAGAATTTTGAGGCCTTATTGGCAGCTAAACTTAATTTTGGCGGAATAATTAATTAAAATTTAGCTATAATATGATTCTAAGGCAAGGGTATTATTTAAAAATAAGTTTGGGACTTCTATAAAGTAATACAAAGAATATATGATTTGGGTAAATAAATAAATATTTCGATTGTTGAATGAAATTCTCAAGTAAGATGAATTTAGCTGAAATAAATGTTAGGATTTATAGAAAATTCTTAATTTTGTGAATGGGCTGATTAGTCAATATAATTGTATAGTATGGATTTTATTAAACAATTAAATTAGTTGAATGAGTAAAGCTACATGAAAGAATGTGTATACATTCTTATGTAGTCTATATATACTCAATGTGAGTTCACAAAAATATATTTAGCGGAGTTTGATATTCAAAAAATATAGTTAGATGAGCTAAATAAATTAAAGGAAAAAAATATCGTAGATTGTGATCTAATTGCTGGTGATCAGGTATCAAGTTTCGATGGCAAGATGTAGTAAATATAGTCGAGACGATGCTCAAAACGAGGTGGAACCTGTGTGATGTTTTCACTCGATGAAAACGAGATGTTATCCACGAGATGCCATGATAATATGACTTATTAGGCGGGACTAGAGTTATATTTTAACTCTGGTAATTCGATGCGTATCTTTGAGAGACGATACGATCTATACGGCTTTGGTGGATTGACTTGAGCTACCAAGAGAACATTATTAGGGATATGCCTGTTATCCATATAGTATGGGTATGTAGTGATTGCGTAGATAATCCATGATACCATTAGAGAATGGCATGAATTTCATATGAGATTTCGAAGCATGTTCGGAGAGAGATGGCGATGACTATCTAAAATAGATCATAAATCACTCATGCCTATAGTAGAGGTCAAGGTGAGATTTATAAGTGTCTATTGCATTGTGATGTAGCTCAAAGTATATGGTATATTTAGATACTAATTTATTCAGGTTTACTCTCCAATGGGCAGTCAACGGAAGGACAATTAGTAATATATCGTGTAGTAGACGATTATAAATATATCGTATTGTAGACAATAGGTACTATAATATACAGTAGTATATCGTATAATAGATAGTTTATATGAATAATGGGTACGCGATTCTTTTGTGGAGTTTCGTATACTTGTGTAAATTGCTTGACATTAGAGGTAGACCTAGATTAGGATTCTTATATCACCCCTAGTCTCGAGTGGGTGTAGTTTTGACCTTACACTCATATAATAGGATGTGCCCCACATTTCACTCTTGTGCATGCCAATTTTAGTCACAACATTATATTTATGATGGACTGATTTAAGAACACAGGAAGAGTTTACTTTACTTGTTTATAGGCAGTCCGGATTTCCCTTGAGCTGTATTTATGGAGAGGGTGGGTATGATTTAACCATCGTTGTTTATTTGTGTATAGTTTTACTATCAATATTCTGTAATAGTTTCTCTCACACTAGACTTTATGTTTGACCTGCATTTTTTATCTGCTTATGTCATGATAACTCTTGGGTACTAGGTTGAGTAATTTGAGAGTCAGGTGCTTTTGGGGATACACTTACAAAATATAGCTGGAGCAGGTTGGAGGCGTAACATCGATATATATACTTAATACTTTTGTAGTACATGATAGACTTATTTTTTAGATATGAGACTGTTGTATCATATATTTATTCAGAACTCCACTTGATTAGGAGTTGATGTATTATAATTCTCTATATTGATATTTATTTATCGGTCACTTCCCCTAGTTGGTCCCTTATATATTGCCATCTTATTATGTTCATGTATAGTCAGTATATTATATGTTGTCATTTCGTTGTGAGATCGTATCGATGTCTTGATTTAGTGTTTTGGTTTATTTTTACCCTTACACACTGTCTTTTTGTGGTATTCAAAAGTCAGACATTGTCATTTTACATTGATTACTAAGGGCGAATCATCACATTTAGTATCAAAGCTTAGGTTCAACACTCGGACCAAGTAGACCAATTTGATTTAATCAGTCTGGTAGTAGGAGATACATTGAGAGGGCATACTTGTATTTTTCTACTATATTATACTATATACAACGCTTGTCTTTTGGACTTAAATTATTCCAACTATTAACTGCTAAGGTATTTTCATTAGACTATCCATATGAGCAGACGGAATACATGAGCAACCGCAGATAGGCAGTTTGAGATGCTGAATAATTCAGAGACTATTTAGCTATCGCGAAAGATGTTCCGTCTTTCGTGAAAATTTCCAGTAGATTGAGGTTAGGGCTAGAAGTGGTGTTCCCCTTTGGGCATTAGTATTTCTACATCCACCAGCTTTAGAGTCTTCGAAGCAGTTCTATAATTTCCTTAGCCTAGGACGGAAGCCATATCTAAGCCCTAAGATGGTTGCCGAGGCATCGTCTTAGACACAGACATGAGAAAGCTTCCATTGGTTAGGCCTAGGGAATATTCTCTAGAGGAAGATTATTTTTCAACATTTAGGGAAGGGAGACTTTATCTGGGTAGGATGCAGTTTTGTGGCTGATAAGTAGACCTGTAATTCAAAATTTATTCAGGCATCGCTTTATGTTCCCAGTTCATTTCTAAGATTGAGAAGAGTGTGTAGCTTGGGTATTCCATCCAGCCTGACTAGGATGGCCTATCAATAAAGGAGAGTTGATCGATTCAATCTTTTGTTTTTGGGGTTTGTGGTGGTTGGTACTCTACTGTTATGGGCAAAGAGATTTTCCTTGGTTCTTCAACATTGGTTAGGGGTTCATGCTTAGCCTTATCCCTGTTAGGTTCCACTTTTGAATATCTTGTTGGGATGGTTTTACTTAGTGAGAATACCCATGAGATGCCATTAAGATAATGAAAGAGGAAAGCAACCGAAAACTCGTAAAGACCATGATAAAAGAAAGATCGAGCTTGTTCGAAAAGAAAAACTAGCCTGGTATGTCACTCTTGTGGCATATAAGGGACATTTCGCTATGAAATGTCATCCAACTGAAGTGAAGCATGCATGCTTCAGTTGTGATCGGCTTGATCACTTGAAGAAGAATTGTCCTACATTTTTGAAAGGTGTGTAATTGATGATAACTTGTGCCTCTTAGGCATTACGGGTCCTAGCAGGCTTATGGCTTAAGAGAATCGGAATGATCTTATGAAGCGAGGTATGCTCTATTTTTGAGAACTCAATTCTGTTCCTTCTAACATTTGAGCAGTATATTTTATCTGTTTCTAATTACTTGGCAAATAGGCTAAACTTGACACCTTTTATAGTAGGTAATTCTTTGGTATAGATAAACCTTGTATGAGTCACCTTAGTTGCAAAGATGGGGTAAAGCAATCGAAGTGATACCATTCGAACTTGATGCACTAGCTTTCAAGTTGAGTGGGTTCGGTCGATGAAGCATGCCTTGGATTTATGTCCATGTGGGGTTCGGTGGATGCCCAATAATGAGCAAAGATCGAGCGGATGACTTTTTGGTGGTAGTCTAGAGTCGTTCATGTTATAATTGTTTTTCTTGTGTTTGTAAACCTAGGGTGATGGGAGTAATCCCATGTGCCAAAGGGACATTTTCTAAAGAATGGTCCATTCACATACCAGTTCTTAACCTATATTTCGAGCGTAGAGTTTCTAGGTGATTTGCATCAGTTAGAAAAGGGTTTCCACTTGATTCTAATAGACGAGCACTAGAGTCAGATTTTTGAGATGACTAAGAGATTTCTAAAGCAAACCTTAGTCAAGCAATAAAATTTCTAAGTCAGACCAAAGAACCGATCAGAGTTCACATGGATAGAGTTAGGTGGCCAACCCTAATTTAACAAAGAAATCTTGCGAGCAAACGAAGGTTTAGAATGAGCATCGTGTCATTGGAATGATCTTTCGTAATTATAATTTTTTTTTATGATACTTATTATTTCATTGAAGAGTTCGAGGAAGGATTTCGCGACTAGTTTTATGGCGATTCGGATAATCTCCTAAGTAACGAAATGATACTTGCATTGGCAAGCATCTTAGCGCACTTATTATATTATCCTTATTAACATTGTGTGATCAAGGAGGATTTGAACCCTAGCAAACCCAAGCAATTTTAATTCTTCATTTAATTATGATTTAATTAGTGTAATTTTCTCTTCTCGGGAATGAGTTTAGTTTGGAAAAAAAGTAAGGTTGAGGCATTTATGATGAGTTCATTCGAGAATTTCGAGACTCGAGGATCCTACATATCGTATAGGTTTTCCTCTTCATAGTTAAGAGGTGTAATAGTTGTTCGTGTGTTATGTTCACAAAAGAATTTACACCACTTAGGCATTTATTCCTTTTGAATGTAGAATGGGCTCACTGGAATTTATGGTTTAACATGCGCGTTTGACTCTTGACAGTTACCGTTCATGTTGGTATAGACTCGTTTTAAATATTTTTTTGTGTGCTTGTTTGTTGCTTGCTGTTGTTTTCTGCTACTTATGTTTGCTACTTTTTTATATTGTTTCATTTCGCTATTGGTTGATTTTTATTATTGTTAATTTCTGTTGATTGCTTACTTGTGTGTTTGATAATTGATATGCTAGTTATTGTTGCTTATTCTTGCTTGCTATGGTTTGCTAGTTGCTTTGCTGATGGTTGCTTGTCATTGCTTGTTGTTTGGTTGCTGTTTGTAGTTGTTTGCTATTATTTGAATTTTGCTTGTCTTATGTGTTTGATTGATTGTATGGTAGTTATAATTTCTCAATTTAAAAAGGGATCCAGGGAGAGAGAAATGGCAATAACTATCTAAAACAAATCATGTAATCCATGGCCTTTGTAGGAGTCAGGATGAGGTCTATACGAGTCAATCTCATTTTGATGTTACTCAAAGTCAATGGTATATTTAAATATCGATGTATTTGAGCTTACTCTCCAATTAGTAGTCATATAGTTGTTATAGTATCAGTTATTTTGTTAAGGCTATACATATTTAAATTTTATGCTAGTTGCTTTTATTTTAGAAATTCAAGTTAGAGCATGTGTTGAGTTGCATGTTTGGATGTTATTCATGATGTAGTTAGCATGTTGATATGTATGCATTTGCCAATTCATCGTGCTTAAATCCATGGTTAATAATTATGTTTAATCTGCTTTGTAAAGTACATGGTTTGGAACATGGAAGTGGTTATAAGATATCAGGATGTTTATTGGCTTATATTGACACCTAAATGGCATATGCTTGCTAATGAAAGAGGTACGTGTTTATGCTCAACGGGTGTGTTTGCTATGTGTCATACACACTCTATAAGGTATATCATACGTATATATTATTGTTTAGGATTTTTTTAAAGCTAGTCGAGCAAAAAGGCGCTGTCGAAATTTTTCGTAACTTGAACTGTGTTTGAAAGAAAAATTAACGAAAAGGGTGTTAGATGTAGCCAATAGTTGAAGGGGTCGGTAATGTAGCATAGCTAGTTAACTTCTCTTTTGAATGGAAAGTTTGCACTTTGTTTTCCATTTCCATTTCCTTGGAAACGTGTGTGTAAATTAGCTGTTTGGTTTAGATTTTGAGTATTTGCAGATGCTCGATTAATAGGATGCTTTATGTTAATAGACACATGTATTTCCATGTATGTTTTTATGTAGAATAGTGCTGAGATGTGATGGTATATGACCTCCTCGTTATGTGTTATTATATGTGGCAAGGGTATGTAGTAATTAATGAATGTTACGAAGATGTTAGTGTTCAGATGTTATAGCATTTGGGTAGAGTTACATTTTGCCTTGAAATTTCAATGACGAAATCCTTTTTAAATGGATAGAATGTAACAACCTACATTTTCATCTACTAGAATATTTAAATAATGGGTTTATTTAAATATTAGCTGCAAATTCAATCGATGGGCAGAAAACTCAACTTTAACAAATAAACGAATTAGGACGTGAGACCACTTCCATTGAGTCTGGATCGTCCAAGCTGTTGCGAATGAGTATAAGCATCGATATATTTCGATCGATGGATTTTAAGCTAGTAGCGTTTGATTTGTAGATCGATCCAAAAAGCTAAATTTTATATACTATGGAAGTAGGTCCCAAAACCTTTTCTATTGAGTTCGGAATATAGGTATCTAGGTACAGACGATAGTCAACATACTTTATTTCGAGTCTGATAGGTATTTGTGAATGATACGTACGAAATTAATCATCTTGGAGCACTGTCTCGGGTAGCAATGAAATTTATACCATCTAGGCCAGGAAAATGGGGTGATGTGCGTCGATGAATTTCATAGTCGTCCGATGTGCCGTGTGAACATATGAGCTTGAAACGCATGGCGATTTGTTTAGAAATAAAGTAAAATATGTATATATTATATTATATATGCACATTCCTAATTAGAAAATAAAACATATCACTTTTCCCCTTTACCCTTGTCGCTCTTCATTCCTCCACCAGTAAACGAAACTGCTTGCCTCCTTCAAAAATAAATTTCAAGTGCTATAGGCTGTGAAAATCGATGTGATTAGATTCGTTGAACTCATGAAGGCGAGGGCTTCGAATCTATATAGGCATTGACTTGTGTGGCTGAGCTTGGGTTTGATCAACATTTTCAGTCATCGGCCAGGGATTGGGTTAGGTGGTGGTAGAGGGCATGTTTAGAAAAATGGAGAGTGGCATCCTACTTCTCTTCACAAGGCACACACTTTGGTATCATCAAGATGAACTTCAAACCTCGATGGAAAATCGTAACTTTGGACAGTGACGGAAGGAGATACATGTCGAAAATTATTACAGGGGTGCAGATGAGATGGCGGTAGGTCCGTTGTAAAGAGGATGTGTGGTGTGGTGTGCCTGAGTTGCCATTTCGTTGAATCTTTGAGCGAAAGTGGAGAAAACATGGAATGTTAGTGTGTGTGAATGAGTAGTTTGTGCACGGCCTGTGCATTTTGCAATTTGGGAAAGAATATGGATTATGCTAATTAAGGTAATTAGTAAGTATTTAAGTTAATTAATCATTTTAATTAATTCGAATTCGTACAAAATTCTTATCTCATGCATATAAGGGGCAAGTGAGACGCAATAATCGCTGTTGTGCTTGTAGTTAGATTCTCTACGTCATAGTATAGACTAGATTCGAATACTTGAAAATTTATGGTTTAAGTGAGTGGAATTATATCTCTAAAATTATTACTTAGTAAAAACCCCCATAATTTTATATATTGAAATTGTTACCCAGTAGCGGTAGAAAATACATACATATGTGAAATTGTTTCCCCATTCGATAGGTTTTTTTAAGTAAATATCCAGGATAATTGATTAATATTTCGTATATTTATATTATTTTACATACATGTCGAATAAAGTTAGATAGGGCTGATATTATTTTACAGTGATTATAAATTAATTAAACTCTGATTTGGAGTTATATTAGCGATAAAAATATCATTATATATTTTATTGCTAATATTCAGGATAATCGATTAGTATCCCATATTTGTAGATATTGAATTATATAGAAGTAGTTGATATTAATTTGTAGTGTGATTATAAATTAATCAGAATTCTAATTAAGAGTTATATTAGTGATAGAAATATTATTATATGTTTTATCACCAGAAGTTAGAAATTGCAAAAGAAGTATTTTATTACTTAATAAGCCTTGATAAAGTCATAAAATCCAAAATATTGCTATAATGGTATTTATTAAATTTAGATCCCAAGAAATGATTTTAAATGTATGTGTTTACATATATAGAAATTATATACATGAGCTATATAGCATTTTAAGGCCTTATTCGTAGCTAAACTTAATTTTAGCAGAATAATTAAGTCGAATTTAGCTATAATATGATTGATAGGCAAGGGTATTATTTTATAAAATAAGTTTGTGACTTCTATAAAATAATACGAAGAATATGATTTGAGTAAATAAAAAAATAATCTGATTGTTGAATTTAATTCTCAAGTAAGATGAATTTGGTTTAATTGGATGTTAGGATTTATAGATAATTCTAATTTTGTGATTGAGATGATTAGTCTATATAATTGTATACTATGGATTTTATTAAACAATTAAATTAGTTGAACGAGTAAAACTATGTGAAAGAATGTGTACACTATGAGTTCATGGAAATATATTTAGTGGAGTTTGATATTCAAGAAATATATTTGGATGAGCTAAATAAATTAAAGGAAAAAATGTCATAGATTGTGATCTAGTTGCTGGTGATCGGGTATCGAGTTTCGGTAGCAAGACGACGTAATAGATATAGTCGAGACGATGCTCAAAATGAGGTGGAACATGTATGATGTTTTCACTCGATGTGAACGAGACTTTTTCTGTAAGATGTCATGATATTGTAACTTATTGGGTGAGACTAGAATTATTTGTTAACATTAGTAGGTCGATACGTATTATTGAGAGACGATACATTACATGGCTTTGGTGGATTCACTTGAGCTACCTAGAGCACATTATATGGGATGCACCCGTTATCCATATAGTATGGGTATGTAGTGATTGTGTATATAATCCATGATACTATAGGAGAATGACACGACTTGCATATGAGATTTCGAAGCATGTTCGTACAGAGATGGCGACAACTATCTAAAATAGGTCATATATCACATATGCGTATACTAGGGGTCAAAATGAGACATGTATGAGTCTATTGCATTGTGATGTGACTCAGAGTCTTATTCTGATTTATTCTTCAATGGATAGTCAATGGAAGGACGATAAATAATATATCGTATAGTAGACGATTAGTAGTATATTGTATAGTAGACAATAGATATTATAATATATAGTAGTATATCATATAATACATAGTTTAGACAAATAGTAGGTGGTAGATTCTTTTGTGGAGTTTCGTATACTTGTGTAAATTGCTCGACATTAGAGGTAGACCTAGATTAGGATTCCTATATCACCATTAGTCTCGAGTGAGTGTAGTTTTTACCTTGCACCCATACAATAGGATGTGCCCCACATTTCACTATTTTGCATGCTAGTTTTTAGTCACAACATTATATTTATGATGGACTGATTTGAAGGATATAGGAAGAGTTTACTCTACTTGTTTATAGGCAGTTCGGATTTCCACTTAGCTACATTTGTGAAGAGGGTCAACTATGATTTAATTGTCCATGTTTATTTGTTTATAGTTTTAATATACCGTACTTTAAAATAGTTTCCCTTGTCTTTGCTGCTTATGTCATGACAACTCTCGGATACTCGATTCAGAAGTTTGAGAGTCAGGTACTTTTGGGGATACGCTTATAGAATGTAGTTTGAGAAGGTCAGAGGTGGTAGCATCGACATTTTGGGATATATATACTTGATACATTTGTAGACATGACAAACTTATTTATTATATAAGAGACTGTTGTATCAGATATTTATTCAGAATTCCAATTAATTAGGATTTGATATATTCTGATTTTCCATATTGATATTTATTTATCGGTCGCTTCCGCTAGTGTGGTCTCTTATATATTGTCATCTTATTATGTTCACGTATTCAGTATATTATATGTTGTCATTTTGTTGTGAGATCTTATCGATGTCTTCGTTTTGTGTTTTGCTTTAATTTTACCCCGACGGACTCTCTTTTTGTAGTTTCAGGAGCCAGACGTTGTCGTTTTACGTTGACTTAGGGTATTACGAAGGGCGGATCATCGCATTTTCTCAAAATTCTTTTGAGGATATTCGTTATCCCTCACGAATAATTATTATGTGCACACTTTCGATTCACATAACCTGCCAACTCCTTGGCCTAGGATATATTGGGGTTTCTTATAAACCCTTATCTTGTATGATTTTATAAACTATTATTTATATGAAATAATACTAACTTTGTGTACTACTCTTAAGTACATGACCTTATAGAAAGAAATTAACTCAACTTCATTCATCATTAATTGTGCTTTGGTTCGATTACTCTTTATCGGTACATCATTATGTATCATATGGAGGAGTGAATTTTGAGATTGAATCTTTATTCATTTTTAGGTACGTTCGAAACTCTTTTTAATATACTCACCTATTCGATCAAATCGAATCATTTTATTTTATTGCACGTTATTTTATTTACTTTTGTTTTATATTCAACGATCTTATCATAGACATACTACATATGTATCAAATACACGTGGACGGTGATAAACTATCAATGAATATAACCAAGTACGTGGAAATGATGTAATATTAATAGACCTGCGATTGCATACATCAATATGTATCAATTCGAAGAGTTTATCAACTCTTATGACGCTCCCATTAAATGGATGCATAGCCCTTGATTGTTTGATATATAATTAGCTAATGTCACATGATTCATAATCATATAATAAAAATTATTTCTCAAAACTACGGCTTAGTCTATAATTCTATATAACTTTAGATACTTTTGTATTTTCTAATACATCACTATTATTATGGAAAAAAAAATACCTACTTTCTAATGCATCGCTATTGTTATAAAAACAAATACCACATTAAGTTCTATTTCATAACAAATATTCATAATATTTACATTGAAATATAATTACTTCATTTTTCAATCGATGCTGAAAAATTGCCAGTATTACATAAAAAAATTTTTGTACATTTTACGAAAATAATTTTCCTAATCTGATGTAATTAACAAGTGCTATATGGCGTGCTCCAACTATTTCTACCATTATTATAATATTAAATTTGGAGGTCCATCATTCACTTAGTATAGGTTTATTTATTTCATATATTGCAACTAGTTTACTATGGAGTGTTCTTTGATCTTGAACTCAAAGAAATAAATCTCATAGAAAACAATTTTCTATATAAAAATACATTTTGGAATATAAATCATATTTCTTACTCCAATGTTAAGTATCGATTACAGCAATTACGATTCTCATTCCCGTTGTTTCTTTATGAAGCAAAAGCAACTGTTCACTTTCTTCATCCTAAATGTACCAACATCTACTCTTGTACATTCGTTTTTCTTTCCAAATGGTTAAACCATTCAAAAGAAAACTCTTACTACAATATCATAACGAACTCTTTACAAAGATGCATCTGATCATCCTTAACATTTAAGGACATCAAATATTATGCAACTTACTAAACTGATCAAACTGACATTTCAATGATCGAATTATAAAATTTACATGGTAGTTTCGGTCTAGTGTTACATTTAACATGATAAGATCCTTTTGTGATCATTCAAATTGAATACTTAATCTCACTTTAAGGTTCATTTGGTTTTTTCAGATGAACTAATATCATCGAAATATTGTACATTACAAACTTTACCATTCACCATATAACATTTATATGCGATTGTATATGGATCAAATATCCAAAGTTTTATATTGCTTTTAGAGTTCGAAACTCATAGAATGCAATACACAGTCTCGACTAAATCAACAAATTAGCGACCAAATTATGAATGTACTTAGTAGTTGTAAAATTAGGTGCTTGCGTGGGTATTAAAACATTAATAAGAAAGAAGCATTTATTAATAAGTATATGTTATACTTCTATCTGTCAATCATTAATTCAATCATTTGTATATCTTAATTCATAAATGTTTTATCAATCGTATTAAATGCACAAATCTATCATTGTAAATTATTATAACATTATATAGCATATGTCCTTACAATATTAGAAATGTTAAATGTTATCATTTCATTTTTTAATAAGGCTCCCGATAGTCTTTTATGTTTTACTAAACCCTAAGCGAAACATACAAGTCTTTCGACTCCACTAGTGGATGTTAGGACTCCTCCATCTTGAAATTCTAACCTTGAGTTTGCTCAACATATCATAGCTCTACGGACGATGGGTAACTCCTTATCGGTTGTATCACATACAACTCCTGAGAGAACATAGTACAAATTTGTACTATGTTCTCTCTATTTTGTACTATGTTCTCTCACCCATGGTTCCTGATACTAATCTTATTTCAACCATGAGTTTTCTCAACAAACCAAAAGAGATTATTCATTCTTACTTACCATATCACGACGACCTAAGTATAGTATATGTACCCTAAGTCTTCTTAACAAAAACATATAGTTACCTTACCTTGTTTATTCAATATATCAATACTACACAAAACATCCCTAGCTTGAGTTTGCTTAGCAACTAAGGAGTATGTAAGTAATTTATTAATATATATACGGTAGAGGACAACATTATACCGAAGATTCATAATCTTCAGTGTATTATATTGAATGATATCGATTTATAGAATAATATATTTCTTATGAAATACTCTCATGATTTAAGTGTCATATACATCGAAATCATGGTATATGTACATTTACGTATGTATTAATTCCTTATGTCTGTTTAAGGTTTCTTAATGTTCCACTTTTAACTATACATTCATATTATATAAGTTTTATTATTATATGACTTTTATATTTCATTTTACTCATATGTGTATAATATTACATTAATTAAATCTTATTTAATTGATTTTAATTAAGTATAAATTTAATTAATTTTATATCACCTTAATATAATATTTAATACCTATTATATACTATAACCTTTATACTAAAACACAAATACCATATATATGTTTATTATTTAATTAATTAACCTTTTAATTAAATTATTTAATTAAACAATTTTAGTTAAACTATATTAATTTCAAAATTTGTCTTACATACATACATGTGTACTTACGTTATCTTAAACACTTATAAAATAACATAGCACATATCAACATATATTATACATGCATTTAAGTATAAATTAATTAAATCATTTAATTAATTAATTTATTTCATTAATCTTATTAATAAATTTTAAATTTTGAAATTAATATTTAAGTAGTTTCAAACATTTTGAATTTTTTATTACAATTTCAAACATTTTGAAAATTTATATTTAATAATAAACTTTTATAATAAACATATTTTTATCTTTTAAATTTAAAATCTTGTATTAATTTTCAAAATTTGAAAATTAGCACAAGGTTTGATTTTAATTGGGCATTTTCTATTAGGAGCAACCTTTGGGCTCACTTCACCTTTTGGGTCAGGTCGGAAACCAGGTAGGACATGGTACTTGATTACCCAATTTCAATCCAAGACATTACCTTTCTAGACACCGTATTAAATGAGAAAGCTTAATTAGTTATCCCTAGCATGACTAATTTAGACCGCATAGGCTATTAGGTTCCGATATCATTGTTGGACCCAGGCCAGCCTGCAGCGGGAGTAATGAGTGAGTTTCAGTTCTTTCCCATTTTGGATCAATTGGGCCTATAAAGTGTAATGATCCGTAATTCATCACTTCAGAAATTTTTCAAAATATTCAAAAATAAGTTTTTAAAACATAAATGATGATGTTTTGAATTTTAAATAATAATGGTAATCTTATTTTGAATAAGTATTTACAAAAATATATACTTGGGTTTAAATATCAAAAAAATAACTATAAATTGTTTTATCAGTAAATAACTCTTTAGCCATCCAAACTCGTGTATGGAGCTGGATGCGTACACTCATATATATAAATATGAGTATGAATATGTAATAGAATTATCTATTTTATTATGAAATTTAAATTGCCTTCATACCGCTATGATAGATTTCACTATTTTGGAATAATTGATTTTTGAATTTAAATTTAGTTTAAATGATTTAATATTACTTTAACCATTAAGTAAGCTCTTATAATTATTATACAATGATGGAAATATTACTTTTAAAATTTGTTTACGAATATGTGTATATTAACCGAGAAGAGAAAATATGATCGGAAATCGAAACCAAAATTCGTAATCAACATAAATAAGTTGTGCAGCATTGTGGATTATATGCGACATACATGTGCACATATATATGTACATATATGAAGACATATACACATGCTCATGAACACACACATATATATGCACTTATATATATATACACACTACTAAAAATATATAAGATATTTCCTAAATTCACTAACACTTAAGCAAGCTCTAAGTCAAACTTACACATGCACATGGGTTGCACATGGCCTTGACCACGATGGCGGTCACTTCGGCCAGGCATATGGTGGGAGGTGATTCATGTGAGGATGATAAAGACGATGATGTATATGTAAAATTTTCTCCTCTTCTTTGCCTATAAATACCACCCCATCTCCTCTTCATTTTCATATGTTTTCTTCTTCATTTCTAAGCTCTTTTCTCTCCTCTTTAATGGCTTCCACCCTAAAAGAAATTATGGAGAATTTTATTCCAAAAAGAAATATATATATATATATATATATATATATATAGTTAGACCACCTCAAATTCTTCACCAAATACCTTCTCTTCCTTCTTATTACCCATTGCCACCATCATTTCCCATCAAAGTCACGCCTTCCTCCCTCCAAATCTAGGCCATGAGCTCCTTCACCCATTCCAAAGCAAGGCTGAGCCACCTAGGAGTTTAAGTCCAAGGGATCATGAGCTTTGAAATCCAAGTAGCGAAGCTGTAGCCCTTTTTAGGTTGATCGTTTAACCCAAGGCGAGAAACTTTAATTTTATTATATTTTTGGATGATGATACGATGTTTGAAATGGATATTCAATATGTTTTGATCATCATTTTTTGTTGTTTAATATTTTTGTTTAATTGTATTAACAAGCCGCGTTTAATACACGTCGAAAATCACAAAGGAAATCAGTTTCCCCTTTTATTAATGAAATGGTGTATATGGAATGCTTAAACCTCACAAAAATGGTTTAATATAGTTTATAAATGTTTTATAGACATTTAAAAGTATTTTAGCAAAGTTTAAATAAATATTGGAAATTTAGTCAAAATAGGTGCGTTGCGTAATGGTAGTTCGCGATTTCGCATCTTAAAAGTTAAATCCATTTATATGATGGACTCGAAGTTGGATTTATTTGTAACAAGAATTTGCCAAACCCTTGTAATAATGGTTTCAAACAAAGAAAGAAAATCAATATTACATTTAATAGATTTTGGAATATGAGCAAATCAAGTTTTCAAAATAGTCGTGGTTTGGCAGTTCAGAAACCAAAGCGAAAATTCTTTAAAATTGATAATTTTAAATTCTTCAAAAATAGGAATAAATTCTATAAACCTTTTAAAATATTTTAAAAGATATCCGAGTTATAAAAATTAATTTTCAAAAGATAGTAAGTCATCTTGACCAATATAGCTTTTTAAACACTTTTTGCAGCATTTTTACTAACTTTTGAAATATGAAATTTAAACATAACAATGCCTTTTCAAATCTGATAAAAATGTTTTCAAATAAACAATTAAGTAATTTAAAGATGATTTAGAGGTTTAAAAATGAGTATGTGAAAATGACTAGTATATTTGTTTCATTTGTGAGTGTCATAGTAAATCCGACCGAGGAATGGAACAAATCAAAGGGAAAACCTGGATGCTCTAAAATAATTAAAAGTTAATTAAGTATGTTAATTGATTTAGAGTTAACCAAATAATTTGACCACCTTATGGGTGATAGAGAGGTAGTCTCTAGGCTTGGGCTTGGGAAACAAGTTGTCTGCACTCTCTAGATATCCAAACTGGCCTGACCAAGGGGATTGTAAATTTGATTTACTTAGATCAAAGTTTCCCAAAGTATAACAGATATAATTTTACAAATTTAAATAACTTGTATTATATGGAGATAATCTTCTTATACTCAGGGTTAAATTCCAAGAAGGGAACTCGTATTATTCATGGAATTTAAAAGGTGAGTTCGCCATTATTCTACCCATAGTACTTGTTGAATACGAAAATTGATTTTGAGTAGAATCAGATTATTTCTATAGATATTTCTCATTTAATATTTACTGGTTTTGGATTAACATCCTAGATAACATGGTTTCAACTTAATCAAAATTTTGATTTGAAATTAAGGGATCTTTTTTAAGGTTTAAATAAATAGTTTTTCAAAGATAAGCAGAGGTTTTATGATTCCTTATATACCGAAAAGAATGTTTTAAAGATATATATCTTTAGAAGATATTTTTGATAAAAAGAAAGTAATTTATCAAATGATAAGCACCTGTTTACCTGACATCTTTACATCGATGATTAGTTTGAAGTAAACGGAGGCTGGTTTGAGTAATTCTTATCCGAAAAAATTTCGAACTAATTTACATATTCCTAGTGAAGACCCGAAATTGATTTGGAATATAAAATGTAGGGCTGTTTGTCACTGACCCTAGGGGGAAATTTCCCATATCAAATTATGTGGCAGTATTTTTTTGTTTGAGATCTTCGATACAAGGACTTCTCGCTACTAATCCTAGGGGTAATCCCCGAAGGAATGTGGTAGGGAGTGCCTTCGGTTTGTCCTGTTCCTAGACAACTTGCATGGACAAATATATGATGTTGCGTTTCTAGATCACGTTGACTGATCTCTATAAATGTATCATCGGTTTGGTGGCGAAGAAGGCAACTTCTCTTAGCTTAAACCCTTTCCTGAGACATATGAGCTCAGGAGTTATAAGTTGTAGACCTCAGTTGTGTGATTAAGGAATGAAAATGTGGCATTCAAAGTAAAATGTGCTATGTGAAAGGTAAAATGTTACCTCAGGCCTGATTAACTGGAAATGGCTAAAGCAGGGTAGATGCGGTAGAGCTATGTGAGTTGTTCCCATTAGGAGATGGAATCACTTTTCAAGATTACTCTCTATATGTTGAGTTTGTGGTTTATGCTTGGGGATCCCGTTATAGGTAGGTAACGAATAGGGTGGTGTCATATTTGGTACTATCCAGCGAAGGGGTAGGCCAGTTCTGTGTTGGTATAGGCATTCAGTATCTGGACCCTAGGTATACCCTCTAGAGGTATACTTTACGAAAGGTAGTTCTTTACCTTGTCATTGTATGGAATTCATTATCTGAATGAGCCTTGTAAGATTTTGACTGTGGAACCTACTTTGTAGCTAGTATGCTGGAATTTAATAATGTAACAATTTCGGCTAAGATTCATAAGTTTATCTGAAAAGTTTTCAAAGAATGTCCTTAAAACAATACCAAATGATTTTTCATAGAAAATATTTTGTTTATCACAAGGTAGAAACCCATTTCGTGTTTATATGCGGTGTGGTCTTATGATATACCTATTTTTTTTCAAAACGCGTATTTTGAGTTTCTCATACCAGTCCCATGACTGATCCAGAGTTTATTTTTCTTTTCCCTTAAACTCCAAGCTCCTATATTTCTTGGGAAATCATGCAGTTAGATTATTTAGAGCATTTTGGGATGGATCATGGAGCATTTTGGGTCTTTTGAAGAAGTCATCTATATTCCGCTATATCTGTATCTGTATTATGTGTCCACTTGCACTGTAAGGATGGGCCGTTAAACTATTCTAGCTGGGTAGTATCCACCATAACTTTGATAGATCACTTGGAGTGATTGTGTGTACTTTCCATATGTATAATTACAATGTTGAATGCGATGTGAGATTCTATTTTATTCTGTCTTCTACTTTATCTTCTTTTATCCCGTGATAATCTGCCTCTCCGCCACTTGGATTTGCGACGAATACCGAGGATGTATAAGTATCGATTTCTGAGGGTCGAGGAGGTGTGTCATCACGTTTGGTATCAAAGCTTATGGTTGAGCAATTACCTAAGCCTAGTTATGGTCAACACATTAGAGATAGGGTTAACAATGCCTAGAATGAGTTTAGTCCAAAAGAGCGCACATTTGAAAATCTTATCCGAATAAGTATATTTAAATTTTATGCCATCCCCTAAGATAATCACATCTATAATCCTAAAGATATTCCCTTACTACATTCAAGTAGTAGGAAATGAGTGCTAAAATGGGACGAGGAAAGGGAAACAAAAGGGTTGAAAAAATGATAGTTCCTATACGACCTTAAATTAATCTTGCAACTTTCTGCCTAACTTTTACCAACTTAGGTGAGAAAACATTCAAGGGTATTGAATCTATTGGTGAATTTCAGGTTTGGTTCCGATTATGTGAGAGAATCTTTCAAGGATTGGGCATCAAGGATGAGCAAAAGTGCTCATGGCATCTTGGAAATTGCGAGATAGGGCTTTGGTTTGGTGAGAGTCAATTATCATCAATAAACCAAAAGATGATATTTCATGGTAAAGATTTAAGAAACTTTTTGAACAGCGGTACCTACCAGATGCTGGGAAGTCCCGTCTCTATAAAAGCTTCATGGATCTAAAGTAAGGAGAAATGTCGATAGAAGAATACTCAAAAAAAGTATGATGAATTACCTCTCTTTGGGCCTGGGCCGATTGATGTTCCACGTAAGAAGAATGAAATGTTTGTGGCTCGAATGAGAAAAGAGTTTCATAATAGAATGATTGCTCACCTAAAGGGATCGTTCATGAACCTATTAAATATGGTTTTGTGATATGAATTTCTTGATGAGGAGAAGCCAACATCAGAACTAAATATCAGCAATAGTTGCAATAACCCCAGTGAGAAGGAATTCATTCCAAAGGCAAAGAGGCGACGAGGAGGAAAGAAGAAAAAGAATTTCATGGGTACCAGGTGTGGAAGTTGTCAAAAGAAATGACATATTATTGAAGATTGTAGGAGTTAGAAGAGGCAATGAGAAAAGTCGCTTGGTTCTAATTGCCACAAACAAGGGCATATGATGATGGGTTGTCCATTTATGGAGATAGTCCAGTCAGCTAAGACCTATGCCATGGAAGAAGAACCATTAAATTCAGAAAAGACCAGGGAAAGTGGAGTTCTGGAGGGTGTTATTTGTGTTAAAGGTATTACGGTTAAATTACTGTTTGATACTGAGGCTTCCCGCAGTCTTATTTGCAAATAATTGGTGGAAAAATTAAAGCTCACCAAAAAATAGTATATACCCCTATCCGTGTGTTAAATCCTATAGGCGGTACAACAAACCTTTGTATGATTTGTGAAAAGGTTCAAGTCACCTACCTTTCTCATTATTTTTTATGTCACATGTTTATCCTCAATTTTATCGGAGTTGAAGTATTGCTTGGTGCATATTGGTTATCCAAGAATAAAGCCGTTCTTGATTACGCTAAGAGAATGATATCTTTATGGACCAGCTTTGGTAAATTTATAGAAATATCTTGTAATGATCCTAGCCCGGTAAGGGATAGTTTCCACTACGCCCTTTTTTTCACCCTAAGGAAATTTGGAGACCATACCGCTTGTTATGAAGTTTCCATATGTTTTGAAGAGGTAAAATTTTTGCCCCCACATTGGGAAATTGAGTTTCGTACCGATTTGATTCCTAATGCAAGACTTATTGTTTACCAAAAGCGAAGATAGCTCCAAGAGAGATGAATGAATTGAGGGAATAAACCAATGAGCTGTTGAAAAAGGGATTAATAAGGCCAAGTCGCTCAAATTAAGGTGCATCAATAGTCTTCGTTGGCAAGTCTGATGGTTCCCTAAGGATCTGTGTAGACCATCGGGACCTGAACAAGCAAACTATTAAGAAAAGTATCCTCTATCTTGAATAGATGACTTATTTGGTCAACTTCATGGTGCTTAGGTATTCTCAAGAATGGATCTGGCCTCAGGATTCCATCAACTTAGAATAGCAGAAGACCGTGTTCATTTAACTGCGTTCAGAGGTCCAAATTTCTTACATGAGTGGTTAGTTATGCCTTTAGGCTAACTAATGCGCCCGCTTATTTCGTGGACATCATGAATAGAGTATCAAAGATGTGCTTAATAAATTCATGTTAGTATTTATTGATGATATTTTTATATATTCAAAGACTGAAGAAGAACATAAGAGGCATCCAGAGATTGTATTGGAGATATTAAGGAGGGATATGCTTAAAGCAAAATTCTTGAAGTGCCATTCTAGGAAAAAGAAATAAAATTCGTAGGGCATGTTGTATCTGGAGAAGGAGTTCTAGTTGATCCAAGTAAAGTTGTAGCGGTCCAAGATTGGAAGACACCCCAAACCCCAAAAGACGTCCGTAGCATTTTAGGTTTGGTAGGATATTATTGAAGGTTCATCTAGGATTTATCTAAATTTTCCTCCCATCTTACAAAATTAACAAAGAAGAATGTTAAATTTAAATAAACACCGAAATGTGAAGTAGCGTTTAACGAGTTGAAGAAAAGATTGACCAGTGCTCCATTCTTAACTATTGTTGATAAAGCAGCGGTTTAACCTTAATACGGATGCTTATGGAGAAGGTGTACATGTTGTTCTAATATTACATGGGAAAGTAATAACTTAAGCGAGTCAACAACTAGAGAATCATGAGAAGAACTATGCAACACATGATTTATAACTATTAACCGTTATGTTCGTATTAAAAATGTTGAGACATTATATGCTGGGTAAGAATTTAATATAGTTTATTTTAAGTAAAATTTGATTGACCCTAGTAAATAATATTCCTTCTTTAAATATGTAGAAAGTTTGAGTTCTTCATAGATCATATATCTTTGAAGTATCTTTTCACTTAGAAGGACTTGAACATGAGACAACAATGTTGGCTATAATTTCTTGCATCTTATGATCTGGATATCTTATATACATCCGGGAAAGCCAACGTAGTAGCGGATGCGCTAAGTAGGAAGTATGCCATTGTAGCTTATCTCGTATTTACCATGACTCTCCTGGAAAGAATCGCTAGCGAACAAAGAGAAGATCGGCATCTTAAGAAGATTATTAAAGATATACATAAAGGATATGATTCAAGCTTTGAAGTCGGTAACCAAGGGGTATTACGATTAAATGGGAGAATTTGTGTTCTCATATTGACAACCTAAGACAAGAAGTATTGACTGAATGCCATCAATCCAAACTAAATATTCACCCTGGTGTTCACAAAATGTACAAAACAGACATTTTGGTGGGGAAATATAGAGAGGGATTTCTCAATACATGTTAGCAAATGTGCAAATTGTCAACAAATCAAGTGTGATCAACAGAAGGTTGTAGGAATACTCCAGCCTCTTGAAATTCCGACTTGGAAATGGGACCAAATATCAATGGACTTCATCGATGACTTACCTTGATCAAAAAGGGAAATGAAGGCTTTCGAGTTATTATAGATTGATTAACCAAAAGCGCACACTTTATCCCTATAAAGCCAACACGAACTACTGCAAGCCTTGCAGAAATGTACACGAGGTATATTGTTCGATTACATGGTGTCCCAAGCTGCTAAGTCAGTGTCAATATCCCATCTTTACCAGTAAGTCATGGGAAGCATTACAAACAGCTTTGGGAACATGCTGAATATAAGCATCGCATATCATCCCTAGACCGATGGGCAAGCTGAAAGGGTAAATCGAGTGTTGGAAGATCTTTTGAGAGCTTGCATTTCAGATTTTGGAGGTTATTGGGAAAATTATCTTCATCTTATGGAATTCTCTTATAACAACAGCTATCGAGATAGTATCGTAATGGCACCATACAAAGCTTTATATGGTCGTCCATGTAGATCCACGGCATGTTGGATTGAGATCGGAGATCCGTTAGTACTAGGTCCTGATATGATTAGAGAAGCCTCAGAAAAGGTAGACATAATCAGAAAGAAGATGAAAGAAGTCCAAAGAAGGCAGAAGAGTTATACGGATCGAAAATGAAGAAATCTAGAGTTCTTAGTTGGAGATTTCGTATTCTTAAAGGTCTCCTCGATTAGAGGAGTGGTGAATTTGGGAGAGCTGGAAAATTGGCACCTCGGTACTTTGTACCTTTTTCTATCCTTGAACGGATTGGCCCGTTGGCTTATCAAGTAAAAATACTAGAAAGATTGTCGGGTGTACACAATGTTTTTCACATATCTCATATAGGGAAAGTATGCGTACGACCTGGAACAAATAGTGGGAGAAGCTGCTCAAGAAGATTTGAAAATTCAGCCAAACTTGACTATCATCAAACAACCAATTTGAATCATGGATCGTGATGAGAAACGATTAAGGGGAAAGGTTTTGAGACTAGTCAAAGTTCGATCGAGTGGTGATGCTAATAATTGCACTTGGGAAATAGAAGACAGAGTAAGGAAGGCTTATACTAAGTTCAAATTGGATGATTAATCTATATGTTGTGTCGATCTAGTGTATTCATCGACCTATGGTGTAATCACTTGCCATATCTTATATATAATATATATATATTTCATCTTGTTATATATATTAGTTTTCGAGTTATCTTCTTCTTATCATTAATTTCGGGGACGAAATTCTTTTAAGTGGGGAAATATGTAACGACCCATAAATTCATCACTTCAAAAAAATTTCAAAATAATAAAAATAAGATTTTCAAACATAAATGATGATGTTCTGAATTTTAAATAATATTGGTAATCTTATTTTGAATAAGTACTAACAAAAATATATATATATATATATATATATATTTAGGTTTAAATATCGATAAAATAACTATAAATCTTTTTATTAGTAAACAGCTCTTTAGCCATCCGAACTCGTGCACGGAGCTGGATGCACACACTCGTGTATATATATATATATATATATATATATATATATATATATGAGTATGAATATGTAATAAAACTATCTATTTTATTATGAAATTTAAATTGCCTTCATAACATTATTATAGATATCACTATTTTGTAGTAATTGATTTTCGAAATCAAATTTAGTTTAAATGATTTAATAATTACTTTAATTATTAAGTAAGCTCTCTTAATTATTATATAATGATGGAAATATTATTTTTAAACTTTGTTTATGAATATGTGTGTATTAACCGAGAAGAGAAAATATGATCGGTAATCAAAATCAAAATTCATAATAATTCAATGTGAATAAGTTGCAACGTTGTGGATTATATGTGACATACAAACGCACATATACATGTACATACATGAAAACATATCCACATGCACATGAACACACACATACATATGTAATTAAACAAACACACACACACACACACACACACTACTAAAAATATATAAGATATTTCCTGAATTCCTTAAAACTTAAGCAAGCTTTAAGTCAACACGTACACATGCACATAGGTTCTTAACCATGAAGGGGGTCACTTTGGTCGAGCATATGGTGGGAGGTGATGCATGTGAGGATGATGATGATGTATATGTAGATTTTTCTCATCTTCTTTGCCTATAAATACCACCCCTTCTCCTTTTCATTTTCATACGTTTTCTACTTCATTTTTAAGCTCTTTTCTATGTGCTTTAATGGCTTTCACCCTAAAAGAAATTATGGAAAATTTTATTCCAAAAATAAATCAAAATATGTATAGTATATATATAGTAAAACCACCTCAAACTCTTTACCAAACACCTTCTCTTCCTTCTTATTACCCACTGCCACCATTATTTCCCATCAAAGTCGAGCCTTTCTCCCTCCAAGCCTAGGTCATGAGCACCTTCACCCATTCCAAAGCAAGGCTGAGGCACCTAAGAGCTTAAGTCCAAGGGATCGTGAGCTTTAAATCCAAGTAGTGAAGCTTAGCCATTTTAGGTTAATCATTTAACCCAAGGTGAGAAACTCTTATATTATATTTTGGATAATGATATGATGTTTTCAATATATGTTTAATATGCTTTGATCATCATGTTTGGTTGTTTAATGTATTTTTTTAATTATATTAACAAGCCACGTCTAATACACGTCGAAAATCACAAAGGAAATCACTTTCCTTTTATTAATGAAATGGTGTACATTTGAGTTTAGACCTCTCAAAAATGATTTAATACAATTTAGAAATGTTTTACGAACATTTAAAAGTATTTGGAAAAGTTTAAATACATATTGGAAATTTAGTTAAAATTAGGCACGATGCGTAATGGCAATTTGCGATTTCGTGTCTTGAAAGTTAAATCAATTTATAGAAAGGATTCAAATTCAATTTTCTTTGTAAGTATTTTTCAAACCCTTATAATCATAGTTTTCAAATGAAGAAAGAAAATCGATATTTCATTTAGTAGATTTTGAAATATGAGCAAATCAAGTTTTCAAAATAGTCGCACTTTGGCAGTTTGGAAACAAAAGCGACAAATTCTTTAAATTGAAAATTTTAAATTCTTTAAAAATATGGAATAAATTATATAAATCTTTTAAAGTGTTTTAAAAGTTATTTGATCTATAAAAATAAATCTTCAAAAGATAGAAAAGTCGTCTTGACCAATATAGCTTTTGAAACACTATTTGCAGCACTTTCCGCGGCACTTTTTACTAACTTTTAAAATATGAATTTTAAACTTAACAATTCCTTTCCAAATTTATATAAATATTTTCAAATAAATAATTAAGTAATTTGAAGATAATTAAGAGGTTTAAAAATGAGTATGTGGAGATGACTAGTACATTGTTCCATTTGTGAGTGTCATAGAAAATTCGATCGAGGAATGGAACAGATCGAAGGGAAAACCCAGATACTCTAAAACAATTACAAGTTAATTAAGTATGTTAAATAATTTAGAGTCAATCAAATAACTTAACCACCTTATGGGTGACGAAGAGGTGGTCTTTAGGCTTGAGTTTGGAAAACCAGTTACCTGCCCTCCCTCCCTAGCTGCGCGGATCGGCCCGACGAAAGGGATATTAAATTTGATTTACTCGGATAAAAATTTCCCAAACTATAAAAGATATAATTTTCCAAATTTAAATAACTTGGATTGTATGAAGATAATCTTCTTATACTTGGTGTTAAATTCCGAGGAGGGAACTCGTATTGTTTGTGAAATTTAAAAGGTGATTTCGTCGTTATTCTGCTCATAGTACTTGTTGAATACAGAATTGATTTTGAGTAGAATATGTGAATTCTATAGATCCTTCTCATTTAATATTTACTGATTTTGGATTAACTTCCTAGATAACATGGTTTCAACTCAATCAAAATTTTGATTTGGAATTCAGAGATCTTTGCTAAGGTTTAAATAAATAGTTTTTCAAAGATAAAGAGAGGGTTAATGATTCCATATATACCAAAAAGAATGACCACTGGATGCCTAAGGCATCCTTGGGGCGATCTCGTAGTTTCTACGGGTGGAAATGATGGGGTTGGTCCATGGATTTTCCTTCCTTTTGCCACATTTCGCTCAAAGCAAAGGGTTGAAGGGAGATGGTGCATCAAGTTATTCGCAGGGGCCAACTTTAAAGATATATATATCTGTAGAATATATTTTTGATAAATAGAAAGTAATTAATAAAATGATAAGCACCTATTTACCCCACATCTTTTTATCAATGATTGGTTCGAAGAAACCTGGGTCGGATTTGAGTAATTCTTATCCGAAAACCACTTTGTACCAATTTGCGTATTCGAAATGAAGACATGGAAATGATTTAGAAGATGAAATGTAGGGCTGCTTGTCACTGACCCTAGGAGGGAAATTTCCGATATCATATAATGTGGCAATAGTCCATCATTTGAGATCTTCAATGCAAGGACTTCTAGCTACTAATCCTAGGGCTAACCTTTGATGGGATGTGGTAGGAGAGTGCCTTCGGTTTTTTCTATTCTTGGACAACTTGCATGGATAAATGTTTGATGTCGCAATTTCTAGATCACATTGATCGATCTCTATTAACATATCATTTGTTCGGTGGTGGAGAAAGCAACTTCTCTTAGCTTAAAACCCTTTCCTGAGACATACGAGCTCAGGAGTTATACATTTGTAGAAATCCGTTGTGTGATTAAGGAATGGCAATGTGGCATTCAAAGTGTAATGTGCTATGTGAAAGGTAAAACGTTACCTCGGTCCTCATCAACGGAAATGCTTAAAGCGGGGTAGATGTGGCAGAGCTATGTGGGTCGCGCCCATTAGGAGATGGTCATCACCTTTCTAGATTACTCTCTCTATGTGAGTATGTGGTGTATGCTTTGGGATCCTGTTAAAGGTTGGTAACGATGGGGTGATGTCATATTTGGTACTATCCAACGAAGGGGTGGGCCGATACTATGTTAGTATAGGCGTTAAGTATCTAGACCCTAGGTATATCCCTCTAGAGGTATACTGTACGAAAGGTAGTCCCTCACCTTGTCATTATATGGAATCCATTTTTCGAAAAAGCCTTGCAAGATTTTGATTGTAGAACCACTCTATAGCTAGTATGTTGGAATTTAATACAATTTCGGTTAAGATTCATAAGTTTATTTTAAAAGTTTTCAAAGAATGTCATGAAAAATAATACCAAATGATTTTGCATAGCCAATGTTTTAGTTATCATAAGGTAAAAATCTATTCCGTCTTTATGTGCGTCATGGTCTTATGAGATACCCTTTTTGTTTCCAAAATGCGTATTTTAAGTTTCTCATACCAATTCAATGACAGACCCAAAGTTTATTTTTCTTTTCCCTTAAACTCTAGGCGTTGTATTTTTTCAAGCAGCCAAGCATTTGGATTATTTGGAGCATTTTAGGATGTTGCATGGAGCATAGAGCATGAAGCATGGAGCATTTTGGGTCTTTTGAAGAAGTTATCTATATTCCGTTGTATCTTCATTTGTATTATGTGTCCACCAGCACTGTAAGGATGGTCCGTTATAACTATCCTAGCTAGGTTAGTACCCGTCATAACTCCGATAGATCACTTGGAGTGATTGTGTGTACTTTCCGTATTTATAATTAAAATGTTGAATGTGATGTGAGATTTTATTTTGTTCTGTCTTCTATCTTTATCTTCTTTACCCCGTGATAATCAACCTCTCTAGCACTTGGATTTGTGGCAGATGAATACCAAGGATGTATTTGTATCAATTTTTGAGGATCGGGGAGGTGTGTCGTCACATGAAGTCTAAAGGTATATTAGATCCAATCTAATAAAACTTTAGATAAAACCCTATTTTATTTAAAATTTGTAAAAAGGAAGTTTAAAATTAATTTAATTTAAAGTATAGTGTATCAAATACACCTAACAATTATTTATAAGAGTTAGTTTATGGAAGGAAACTTTTTATTTTTCTCTAAAACAACCAATTTAGTTGAGAGCATAAATCGCTTACATGGAGAGAGAAACCTTTCATTCTTTCTCTTTAATTAAATTAATTGATTCACTAAATGTCATTAGCTAACAATTTATTCATGGCATGAAATGTAACAATGTCCAAATGTATCATATTTTAAATTATGTAAGTGCTACATATCAGATTGTGTACATAGATGATGTTTTCTTCATATGTGTCTTTATTGTCAAATAGTACTATTTGAAATAAACACACATATATAGTAGACTACATATAAACGTGTTAAAATTAAGTTTCACTATTTTGTAAGTTTGAAATTATAGGCAAAAAAATATGAACCTAGTTTAAAAACTAAAAATGTTTAGGATTATAAATTATGATTTTACAAAAAAGTCCATCCTATAAATCTTAAGTCAAATTAACACACACATACAAACGCATACGCACGCACGCGCACGCACACACACATATGTATACACAAATGTAAATAATGTTTTAAACTTTATGCAACATCTTTATGTTAAAATTTATAACTTAGTATATGCTTTAATATAAAGTAACGAATTAAAGTCTAACTTTAATTTAAAAGGAAATCCATGGATTTATGATATTTTGCAATAATGTCCAGTTATGTTGATAATGAAACCTTTTTTTAACTTTAAATAGAAGTATGCAAAAACCAAAAGATTGGATTTAAAATAATGAACTCAAAACATGCATACAAACATTAATAAACTACATATGTTTTCTATTTGAATTAATAATAGAAATATTTCATTAACTAAGACTTAGATTTCAATCAAAAAGGGTTTTCCTTTTAAGGAAATGTATCGAATCGATTCTTTTTAATGAATAGATCCAACCAATAACAAAATAGATAGGACAAATTAGACACATATGTATATGTTGCAAATGTTTCAGATCTAAACTATGTAGGCAATATTTACAATTAATTAAATATGGAATCATATAGATCTAATAATGAGAATATGAATAGGTAAGCAATCGAAATGTATCTTAAAACGGATCCAAATAAAAATAACATCGTGGATATATATATATATATATATATATATAATTAAGATGGAGCAAAAGAGGATCTAATCTATGTGATCAAATAAACAAATACTGAGATGAGATGAAATATATGATGGATCCAATTTATCTAAACAAGGTAAGTAATGAGTAAATAAAATTAGAATTATTACTAGGAGATGTTGTTAAGAGAATGCACCTTGAGTGATGAATCTATGTTATTATTTTTCATGAATTGATCTCTGAATTTTGCAAGAATTAAGAGATTAGAACCAACTTTTGTTATCAATTTTATTTGATATTTTATTTTGGAGTTTTAGAGGTTTGGAGGCCATGAAAAATTCAAAAATTTATGACAGGAGGGAAAGGGGAATGATATTTTATAGGAAAGAAATCGATACACAAAGAAAATAAAGGGAGATTATTTTAATGGATTGATAAAAACTTTTCTTCATTCTTTAAAACTTTTCCCTCTTAATTCCTCTTTTAAATGTTAAAAAAAATCCCCTCTACCTTCTATATGCGTGGCTAGCAATAGATGGTGCCACATGCGCCCTCCAAATATGTCCAAAATCCCATTAGCATCAATCCCATTTAAATCTAATTCAATGGGTTTATAAATTTTATACATGCACTTTATTAAATGCTAATGTTATTCCAATAAATTAAAATAAAATTTTAATAATTAATATTTCGTAAATAAATATTAATTAATTTAATTTATTTAAAGCTCCATTTTTAGTATTTATTCTATTTAAATCAAATTTAAACGCTCTAAAGACATCATATATAAATACACGGGTTTATAACTTTATGTATGTACTTTACTAAATACTAATGGCACTCGAAGAAATTAAATAAAATTTAGTAATTAATGTTTTATAATTATTAATAAATTTAATTAGTAAAAAATGATTGTAAATTAATTAAATCATATGGTTTATTTTGAGCATTTATCATTTCGGTTATGCGAATTAAAGGTGTAAATTCAGTCAGCGATTAATATCGAACTATTTGAATACTAACATTCACACATCACTTAGCAGGTGGTGTGATAAGCTGAATTTATCGCTTACACATCTTTTGGTAAAATCCAATTTTAGCTATTATAAGCGGTACCCGATAGTCAATTATTTGCATAAATTCTCTTCGTCAATACCATATCCATTAAGACTTATGGAATTTGACAATGGTTAAAATTATAATATCGTCCACATTCAACATTACAATCCAAGCAGAAAATCCTTGGTTTAATAATAATAATAATTATTATTATTAACTAAACTGCTTTGGCCAGAGACTTTGACTTTGAGTTGACATCTGTTGACCATGATACTGACCTCATATAACCGAGGAGATGAATCCTCTTGAATGGTGTTTCACTTCCAATGCTTTCACTCGACCTAACCATAATCGTTCGATGGACGTCATGCCATGATTTAACTGTAATCAAAGCAGAGCTTCCTGCATTGAAGATTAACAGTATTCTCAAGTCAAGAGAACTGTGTAAATTAACCATATCGATATTTGCTGTTTGACCTTAGTTATATTAACCAACAGAAAACTATCAAGTGAGTCATTCTATAGTTATCCAATAACCATCAATACGTAACCCCTTGGTGCCCCTAGCAGCCATGAGTAATACACTATTCAATATTTGAAGAGCATTACATACTCTTGTCTCAATGGATGTATCGATATTAAGTCTCGATACATCTTGACTAGGAATATTTAAAATTGTATATTTATTTTCATTGTGATAAATTACTCATGGTTACAACACTTTGTAACAACTATCACAAACATATCATTTACAATCTTTTTAATAAATATACTTTAAATTAAATAAATTAATTAATATAACACATTATATCAAGTATATAATAGAAAGAGACACCTCTTATGTTTGAACAAGATTAGTGATCAAGTTAGATATATGTAAAAGATTACATAATTGCCCATAAGGCATACCTCCTAACTTTATCGGGTAGGAGATGGCTGGTACACCTTTTCACCATCACTTTGCACTCATATAGACATTTTATTTATGTTTAGGGTGTTTGCATACATATTTATATGTCACGATCATACACTCATGCTAGGGTTGAGCTCACTATATTATGTTTACACACATAATCACATTGTATTTTGGTTGAGAAGATGGTTGTGTTGGCAACTTGATTGTATAACATGGACGTCGATTGCATGTTACGCTATTCGTCCCTAGAAAGATTTTGGGGACGAAATCCTTTTAGGGGGAGAATGTAACAGCCCGTAAAATTTAAGAAGAGATAAGTAAATTAGATAAATAAATTGAATAAGATAAGACTGAAAATGGAAATTTTGCATTCCTTATGATTTTCTGATCAGTTTTCATTTATAATATGTTGAAAATGGAGCTCAAATGGAAAAGTTATGGACATTTGAAGTTTTCAAATTCAAGTAAATAAATAATTCTTAAATTTGATATTTGAAAGTTAACAACAATTAAACTTGGGAGTTTACTAATGGTTATAAATTAACGTTAACGTTACGTGGTAATTAAGGAGGAAAGTAAATGAAAAACAATGACAAAAAATCTTCCCAAAATAAAAGTATGGTCTACCGCTCGCTTCGATCAGTTAACCGCTAGCAATCGACTGGTGAAGACTAAATGGCGACTAGGGTTTTTGCACTTTGAACGTTTAGATTTTTATTATTTTAAACCGACATAAATCTAATGGTTCAGATGCATTGCAACCACTATAAATAAGATCCTAGCTCCCTCATTTTCATTAATAAGAAGTCTAATGAAGCTCTGTCAGTTCTTCTCTTCAAAATATTCAAAAAGTTTGTTTATGGTTTCTGGTAAGGAATTGTACATGTTTTAAGCTTATTTTCTCATCCTTTTCTCCTCCAACTCCTTATTTTTCGAATCTAATCCATATGCAATTTTCTTATTGCATATTTCTTAAAAAAGTGATCTTAAGGAGATTATTATAGGCATGTCAAATCCAAAAAGGAACAGAGTTAAGGGCCTATAGTGAGTGGAAATCTTGTCTTTCTGTTACTAATTGAATAGTGTAGTTTTGATTTATGCCTTGGAGAATTTTGGTATGTGAAAACATCATATTAAAACCTCCAAAATTCCCTCAAAGTGAAATGTCAATTCTTAGTTTGAAATCTCAATTGTTTATATTTAAGTAATGAAATTTGTGTATATTTTACAATTTGAATATTTTACCTTCTATTCCACTTCTTATCTTTTTCTTTAGATCTGATTAAGGGTTTTGATTAGGAAATGGTGTGTAAGGGAGGAATTCTTATTCGTAGTTTGCACTGCCTATTTTCATAATTTGAATAGAAATTACCTTTGTCTGATTTCATATAAAAAGAAGTTAAATAGAGAGTAAAAATATATAAATTTTGAGTTGCTATTATTGATTTATTCCATTGTTTTAGTATAAAATGCGTTTAGTTTGAATTTTATTGTATAGAAGTTTGTGATTGGATTTTGGATGCTGGATATATGGTATATTGACAATGTGGAAATGGGAATTGTATAATTTTTGAAGAGCCGACATTTAATAGTTAATTTAGATCATAATCTCCGCACGCTTAGAAATTGTTAAGCATGTGTGTGTATACACGCTAGCGTAAATAACATATAACTATAACATATTGATTGCACGATTAATAGGTTGTTAATTATCGTTAAATCCTCCTTAGGTAGGTAACTAATTGTAGAGGCAAAATAAGAAGTTTTCTTATAAGGCCTTAATAATGGATGCGTGAGATGTGTGATAATATATGTAGAGAGTGTTATAAATTATGACTAAGTTATAGGGATGCAAGGTCAGCTAAAAGCACAAGGAAGTCCGCCTAGCTAATCTGGCTAATAGTAGTAGACTTTAGGGCTGATGTGAGACATTGCCTATAATAAGTAACTACGAATGACACAAGGTTAGTCCTAAATTCTGTCAAACTAATGTGAGATGTCATTATAGGATATGGGTCATAATACGAAGGACCTGCTTCAAGGTTTGAAGGTATTAAGTGGCTGTCTGTGGACCCGCTTCTTCTCTATATTGAAATTAGTAAATGGCCAGGGTTAAGGGTTAGGCACGGTAGAGGATATCTTGCGAAAGGGCCCGCTTCGATATGAAGTATTAAGTGGCTGAAGAGATTCCGTGCAATGTCAGTAGATAAGTACCACTGAGGAGTCCATCTTGGAATTGGTATTAAATGACGGGATCTGCCTTAATTAAAGGTATTAAATAGTTAGAGTCTGTGTAATTTCCATTAAAAGTTATTAAGTGGCTTAGGTACCATCTCTTACATTGATAAGACATTATTGACGATAGATATGGGCTATTGGGCTGAAAGCGTAATGGCTATGGAATTGGATTGGGAAAGCCTTAGGGCATAAATTTAGAATAACTTAGAATAATGTTGATATACGAAAGGCATATTCCTATTAATATTATACCGTCCAAGTACTATAATAGTAAGGCTTGAGATTTTTATTCACTAAACATATGTTGTTCCGACTCCCTCCTCATTACAACACAGGTTAGGAAAGACGATGGTAGAGGTGAAGGCGAGAAGGATACTTGTGGCAGTTATCTATTTATCTATTCATGTTATTTTCCGATGTAACCATTAAAAACAAAGTTATGTGTTGAAACTATTGTACTATGGATATGTAATGGTTGTTATTGGTATTGTGTTATGGATTTTTATGACATTTGAATTTTAAATGAAATGGGTAAAGTTTCTGTTATTATATTTTACTCTTTCGCTGTGAGTTCTAAATGTATAGATAAATAGCTCTGTATTGTTCTTTATGCCAAATAAACAACCAGTTTTGGAATGGGTCTATGTTTCGATCGGCCTTTTCTAAGTCGGAATTTAGGTCTATTTCAGAATGGTTTGTTATACGTCTTTTTGTCGAGAAATATCTTGTATTTTGCTTATCTTTCCATTGCTTCTTTTTATTTGTTCCAATAGTTGGTGAGAGTCCGTGCAACCCAACGAGAGTCTTGAGTAACCCATAAAAAAGATGTCAGTCGATTACGTTGTTAAGTTGACATTAATTAACTAGCATCAAACTATTATGACTGCTTGAAAACTTAAAAAACTCACAAATCGTTAAGTTGCTGAACTGTCCATCTTCTATTAAGAAGACTCCAATGTTGTACTTTGGGTTATGGCCCATTATTATTAAAATATGAGATGCATGTTTGGATTAGATGGGCTGCACGGACCAGCTTGGGAATAGGGTAACCTATATAGCACTAGTGTAGTGGTCAAAATTGCGCTTATGGGAACCTCTTTGACGTACGATGGAGTCTGGGTCGCTCAAATTCTTAAAGGGGGATGCCTGCCCCTGAGTCTAGCTTACCCCTAGCTTATTAGGGAGGTTCAGTAACTAGGTTGTTCTTCTATTGCAAATGGCCAAGAGAATTAAAAATACCTAAGGCATGTTCCAAAGTGGGTGCCCGTTCAAGATTATGTTGGATCAGGTGTAGTAGGAACGAGGTCAAAAGTTTTACCATTTATTAAATTGCATAAGATCTTTGTTTTGTGCTTGCATAAATAGTATTTAGTTTACATTAAATCAAATTTCCAAATTTAATATTTTGTAAATAAAAAAGATCAGAATAAGTGTTAATATTCAAAATAAATTTATTAATAATTAATTTAAATTTATTTATTTAAGTTTATACTCTAATTTATTATGATATTCACAAACATTAGAATAATATATATACATATAACCTAATCTTGGGTTCGTGGGGATAATTGACTGTTTTGTCCTATAGTCAATAAGGCATCTAAGTATGATATTTAATATTTATAATATATATGTATGTATATATATTATTTATTATTTTATGTAAATTATTCTAAATGTACTGAATCAAAAAATAATACTATTTTTATTCAGATATTAAAATATATTATAATTTAATTTCTAAATTCAAAACTAATATAAACACACACAAAAATATATATGTGTGTATTTATGTATAACTTAAATAATGCATATATATTATATATTACAAATAAAACATTGGTTGTAAGGGATATATATTGCTAATATAAATATATGATTCAAAATTCAAAATTTAAATACTTATGACTTATTTACCTATGTATATTTGTATGTGCGTGTAAATGCATGTATATATGTATATATATATATTCAAGAATCTGATTTTTAAAATTAATAGACTTGGTAATAACATATGTATATTAAATATGAAATCCAACTTCTATATTATATAAAATAATCAATATGAATATATTCATTTATATACACATACACACATATGTTATCTAGCCATTTGACTAGATAACATCTTGACGGACTTGATGAATAGTACTTTAAAGCTATCATGGCAGATTGCTTAAAGAGATAGCCACAGAGTCTGAAAGTCAAGCACAACCAAGATCATGGGATCAACATCAGACCATCCCATGAAATCTTAGTGTTAAATACATCCAAGTGATGGATCGGTACCGATCCATCCCCATGGATCGTTACCGATCCATAAACTTGCACTAAAATCATTCCAACTTCCTCATACACTAAAATGTTGATGGTAGAAACCCATATCAAGCTCCATTGTCGATCACATATCATTTTCTATCGAACACCTCAAATACCTAAAATCAGCAACTCCATTCCTCTATCGATCCATCTCTTGGACTCGAAAACAAGCTCATAGTAGTACAAACAAGTTGGAAATCATGAAGCTATCAACAATTCACTTTATCCCAAAGCAATAAAAACGATCCACAAGTGAATCTTATGGATCGATACCAATCCACAGCTGTTTACTCACCTGGCCATGTTCTTTTGAGAATAACTACAACTAAATGGCGGGATTATGGAGGAAGATGTGGTGGAGCATTTCCCATCAACCTAAAGTTATAAATAGGAAGCTAGGAGCTCATTTACGAGAATCTTTTGGCTTCCTTGCAATTTTTAGACATTTATTTATAATTACTTGTGGAATGGTATCGAACAATAAGAACTGTACTTGTAAAACAGGAAGATAACGAATAGAAATCTCAAGTGGACGTAAGCAACGATTAGCCAAACCATTGTAAATGTTTGATGATAGGTTTTACTCATTTTCCATTTATATTTCTTTATTTCATTCTCTACTCTAATTTCTTGGGTGTTTGTGCCACATTTGGTATAAACATTTTGGTGTTTTCGCTGAAAGATGATTCTTTGTTTGTTTGGATCCATCATCTACTTTTGATTGCTTAAATATGAGAGATAGATCCAGTTTTCTTCTTTTTTGAAATTTTTAACTACTCAAATTTTTTACAAAAACTACACATGTGCTTTCTACCATGGCTCTTAAAAGAGATCGATCCAACACTTCATGCGCTACCCCGAGAATGTTGAGAACGCTAGTTCCCAACATATTGAGAAGGTTGCACAACCAAGCGCTTTTGAAAATTAAAACCCAACATATGTAGTTACTAGGATTGAGATGGACCATATGATGAAGCAAATGGAAGACAGGCTCCAGGAAAGCTGCAATTAACTGAATCAACAAATGAAATAGAGCTTGGATTTGTCAAATCAACTAACAAACGACCAATAGAGAAGTAAAAGGGATAAGATACCTTATGGTTCAAAATCTGATTGTTCCGCATCATCAGAGCAAAGCCAAAGGAACTAGGAATAGAAGATGGCCCAAAGCAAGATTGGAGAACAGAAGCAAAGGCCTAGATCAAGCTGGGGTAGAGAACTATGGATCGGTACTGATCCATCGAGAAGTATCGGTTACAAACCATCCAACTTCAGCTTTGGAGCTCGATTTTCAGAAAACGGTGTTGGCTTGGCTTCTAGTCATGCTGGAAATGGTCAGAATACTGGAAATCAGGTAGTTGCTGTAGACCCGCCTTGAAGAAGTCATCAAACTACTAAAAGAACGATTCTTCCAGAGATAGGGATCCTGGGTATCATGAAACAAATCAAGAACATTTTCTAGGCTAAACACTTGAGGCGAATCATGATTATCTCCATTCGGTGGACCCACTTGAGATGGATTTGATTGAAATAGTCAGGATACTTATAACTAAGAGCCGGCATCAGGCAAATGATGACTGGGGTTTCCTCCACGAAGTGAAATCCATTCATGGAAGATCTCTAATGTAAGGAATACTTAAGGAGATTTGTGATGCCGGTGATGCCATTGTATAACGGAAGACATATCCGAGGTAGCATCTAATGAAGTACGACTGGAACATGGATTCAGCTAGAGCTACTGATGTCATGCGATGTCATTGTTTCTCGATTTTCCTAGAAAGAGTAACGACGATGTGGTTCATCCAACAACTACTGAGATTCATATCATCCTTCGAAAAGCTGGCTCAGAAATTCATTGAGCAATTATATATGCATACTACCCGCCTGAAGGATTTCATTTCACTTTCTAACCACTTCCAGGGAGCAAGGGAATCTTTGAAATATTTCTTGCACAAGTTCGGTATTGTAGTGACTGAGGTAAGCAATGCTCAAGAAGATATTGTGTTGATGGAACTGATTAGGGGGATCCATCTTGAGACTGATGGTGGGAGGTGGCTGAAGATGAAACCTCCACCAACATGGACATGTTCTATAGAAAGGCAAATCAATTCTTGCGGTTGGAGGAGGCAAGTACTACCGCCCGGAAAGCTGACATCGGCCAATTGACTGTATAAAGTAATGTTGTTGTGAAGCAGTCCGTAGAGAGTTCTGGCAATGTCGATGTTAATGTGGAAAATATAAGTGGTGGACAAAGCAAGAATGACAAAGGAGCCAAAGGTAAAAAATCAGATTCAAGGAGGCATCTGAGAATCCCTACATTTGATAACTACACTCTATTGAATAACTCAATTGAGAACATATGCTGGCCACTCAAGGCAAAAAGCAATACAAAAAACCGGCCCTGAGGGAGTCAACTGAAAAGGAGAAAAAGTCTAGTAGGTTCTACAAATTTCATGAAATGCATGATCATGACACCAACGAATGCAGGCATTTACGTGATGTGGTCGAGGAGTTGTTCCGTAAGTAGAAGTTGCAATAGTTTATGCAAGCCCCGTAGGACGGGGGACAAGGAACTTCAAACCCCCAACAGGGGAAAGCCGGGCCTAGTGTTAATGAGCACAGGTGGCTTGAGAAGTGATTAGTGATCAATAATATTATTGGAGGACCACATCCAGCTGAGAAGAGCTGGAACAAGATGGAGCGATATGTAGGTGCATTGAAACATGCAGTGAATGAGAACTGTTTCACTATTGAAGATAATTTCCCAATAAAGCAGCTCAGAACAATGATAGATGACATGTATTTTAAAACAGAGATGCTGATGGGGTGGAAGCCCCGATGATTGATCCGCTTGTGATATCGGTCATGATTCGTCCTACATTTGTAAGAAAGGTGTTAGTTGGCTGTGGGAGTTCGATCAACATTCTGTTCAAGAGAGCCTACGACCAGATGCTTTTGGAAGCCAAGGACCTAAAGCGATGTAAATCTCGGATCCAGAGATTTGATGGACTACTACTGAGCCAGTGGGTTTCGTGGATCTACCAATGGAACTTGGAGAGGGCGATCGCAAGAGAGTAGTGTCATGCCTTTTATTGTATTCGACATTTATTCTGCTTAAAATGCTTTTTTAGCCAACTAGTCTTTACTAAAATTAGAGTGGTCATCGCTATGTGGTGCTTAATGATGAAATTCCCAACCGAGAATGGTATGGGAATTATCCAAGGAGATCAGGGGTGTAACGACCCGTAACTTCACTACTTCGAAAATGAGAGATTTTGTTTGTTTTAAATTTAAAATGGTTTAGAACTTAAATAAATAAGTTATATATAATAAATAATAATAGATAAATTATTTATTCTTATAGTTAATAATTTAAAAATTATAAGTTTAGAACAAATCAACAAAAGTTAAGTTTTGTTAAAAATAAATAAATGCTTAAATAAATAGGTTTAAATGTTTATTTAAAAAGATATGTCTTATTGAAAACATTTAATAATGATAAGGGCTTGGCTTCGCGTCTCCCTGTCCAGTGCTTTCCCGTCCCCTTTCATGTCCACCTCCCCTACCCTTTCTCAGCGTCTTCCCTCCCCCTCATCAACTCGCTCTGGACGTTGCTATAGATCCATGGCAGATGATGATTTCGCTCGACCTGACCTCCTTTCGTCCAGTGAATTCCCTCCCCTCACAGCAATTGCTCCACCTCCCCGTCTTTGTTCGAGTGACCCAAATGCGGTTGCAAACGATCTTGCTGCAAAGAACACTACAACGTCTAAACCAGGTGAATCGACTTTTCTTCCATTTTCTGGATCCAATGTGAATGACGATGCCATTCCATGTAGCAATTTGGGTCAACTTGTTACGGATTCTATGGTTTTGGACAGTGTGGCTAGTCCTGTGGCTCCGCAGGCTAAGCTTGCTTGCGACAAAATTGGTGCAGTTTGTGGCACTCCAACTATTCGACCAAATGCCGCTGTCAATGTTGGCTTTGTGCACCCTGTTCCTGGTGTCAGCTTGCACACAGTTGCTTCTCACAGTGTGGTTCACATCCCCAGTCCTATGGCTTCTTATGGTGGTGAGGAGTGTCGCCCTATTGCCCGTAGCCCGTCTGTTCCCAGAACATGGTCTTCCCTTTTTACAACCAAGCCCCGTAATGCGGGTGTTTATGAACCAGTTGATTTCGAAATCGCTGAGGAAAACGGAATTATGATCCCTCCCCCCTGTGTAATGCAAGCCGGTATGGATTTTTGGTCTGGGTATGTTGTTGGATTCTTTTTGGACCCGAATCATCGTCTTCTCGATGTGGCTGCTGTTTGTCGCCGGGCTTGGAGACTACAAGGTAGTCTCAGAGTAAAGTTGGTTGATTCCTTATACTATCTTTTGTTCTCCTACCCTGAGGAACGTAGCCGTGTACTTGAGTCTGAGCCTTCGTTCTTTGATGGTCAGCCCTTTATTATTACCCCCTGGACCTCGACTGTTGCTTGTGCTCGTGAACAAGTTTTATCTATCCCTGTTTGGGTTTATTTCTCCCAAATCCCTTCTGCTCTTCAACCGCTGCGCGGTTTGAACTGGCTAGCATGCAATATTGGTAAATTGATTTGTTTTGACTCTAATACAGTTGCGCGAGATAAGTTGGTTTACGCCAAGGCTCTGATTGAGATTACTCCTCTTAGGCCGCTTCCATCCTCTATTCCTGTCCAGCTTGCTGTTGGCCACGTGGTGGACGTTCGTGTTCGTTATGGATGGGTCCCTGACATCTGTTCCTTCTGTCACTCCTTCGGCCATGTAGCCTCTGCCTGCAAGCATTCTGTTGTTTCTGCTGCTGTGACGAAGATCCCTCTGCCACGGCCTCCGCTTAGGAAATGGGTTCCCAAAGTCTCTCTGGTTGCTTCTGCCCCCGATCCTTCTCTTTCCTTAGTGCGGCCTCCGTCTCCAATTCCTGCTGTTACTCCGTCTGCTGAGCCGGTTCTCTCTCCGCCTCTCGTTGTTTGGGCCGATACTGAGCATTGTTGGGTTGATTATAATTCTGATATGAGGTTCAACCCTGTAGACGAATCCTACTTTAGATATGTATCTGATGATCTGTTGGACCTTCGATGCCTGTATTACAGAATTTCTGGTGACACCTTGGTCCTTGATATGGATGGTTCGTATTCTGAGATTAATTCCGTAATTCTAGCTGACACTGCCTGGGATCATTCTTTTATATACTCCCCTGACGCTGACTGTTATGATCCCTCACTTGCGCTTCGTTTCCGCCCCTTTTTTGGTATTCTTGGGAATGGTTCTCTGGATCCTACTCGGGTTGTTGAGGGTGTTGCTGATTCTTCTTCTGCGGAGGAGAACTAGTCTAGTTATATATTTCTGTAGCTGTGACATGGCTGTCACACTCCTGTGCTGTACTTTTTATTTTTTTTTCCTACCATAGTAGCAAAGGTGTCCCTACCTTTCTCCTGTACTTCAACTTTATTACGTTCGTAATAAAAGTGGTCGGTCCACTATAGAACCGTCGGCCTTGCCAAAAAAAAAAGTATATAAAATATTTAAATGTATGTTAATAATCGTTTTACAAAAATAACCAAATTTTGTCAGTTTTACACATATTGTAAAATTAGAGATTTTATGATTATTTAAATATGATTTTAAAATATAAAGAGACATGTTTGAACTTATTTATAAGAAGTAAAAAGTTATTTTTTAAATTTTTTTACATAAATAAATATTTTAACTAAAACGTCAAAATGTGAACGTAAATCTTTTTGTCGAAAATCAACGTTTTGTCGATTAAAAGTTGTTGCAACATTGTCGCACCTTTATTTTCTTATATAGGAACATATATTCAAATAGTATAGGTATTAATTAATTCACTAATCAAGCTTATTTTTACTAAACATACTTAGAAAATTCTAGATTGTAATTAATAAAAGTAAGCACAAAAAGACAAATACGTCATTTCAAAGCAAAACGTAAACATCAAATCAATTCAAACATAATTATTATATTCTTTACTTAATACTTAAGTTAAAATGACATAAAGTAACAATTTGAAATGCGATGTTAAGTGTTGAAAAAATAAGGTTGCTTAAAAAGTAAGTAAAGATTATTTTGGTCTTTTTACGAAATATTATTTTAATCCAAAACTTTTTCTATAAATAAGCATCCACTTTCTTACTTTTTTTCACTTCTTCTTCTTTCTTTTTCAAGCTTTTCTTTCACTCTCTAATGGCTTCTTCTTCTCCCTTTTCCTTACTAACTTTTTTAAAACCATATCAAAAAAAGTCAAAACTCCACTAAACTTTGTCAAAGACCTTAGAATACCATTAAAACATGGTTTAACACCTATGAAGTGAAGAAATGATAGAGAAAGGGGATAAAAAAGGGTAGGCCGAGCCTATGGGTATTGTTGGAAGGCTTGGCCGAGAGCAAAGAAGAGGGAAAGACTTGTGGTCGAGAGAAAGTGGAAGTAAAGCGATGGCCAAGCACTAGAATGTGAGGTGGAGTTGTCTAGGTGATGGTTTGGTGAAGTTAAGATGATTTAGTGAAGTGTTATTTACAAAAAAAGAATGTTGGCAGGAAGTTAAACGATTTGGTTAAAGGTGAGTACTCAAATCTTAGTTTTATCTTAATAAAACTTAAGTTGATAATACACATGTTAAATTAGAAATTAATATGTTGAATATTGGTTGATAATGGATGATAACTTGGTTGATATTATGGTTGATTATTTGTTTGTGGTATTGACGATAACTTGGTTTGATAAATGACAAGAGAAATGGTTAGTAAGTTTCGTTAATTCAATGGAAATTAAATCCATACAAATATGTGTATGTAAATTATTTAGCCTCTTAATGATTTCAAAATATCTAAAAAGATTTAAAATGATATTATAATAATATAATATGAAATGAAAAATGAGTTTTAAATGACGAAAATATTGTTCTAAATAAGTTAAAATATAGTTTAAAAAAATTTGAAGTATTTCAAACAAGTTCCGAAGCAATTCACAAAATTTGTCAAAATCAAGCTCGTCGCGTTGCGACATTTCGTAAATTTCGACCTGTAACATCAAATTAACGTAGAGAATGATATATAAGTCGGATTTCTTTGAATAAAAATTCTTTGGCCCATAATGATAATAGTTCTATCGAAGAAAGAAAATCAAGATTTCATCTAGTAGATTTTGAAATATGTCTAAAACAATTTTCTAAAATCATCTTGGTTTTGCAATTCGGGATCCAAAAAGGGATTTCTTTATAAATGATATGTTTAAATGATTTTAAAATATGAAATAAATTCTAAAAATATTTTAAATTTTATAAAAGAGATTTAAGTTGAAAAGATGAATGGATTTCTAAATGATATAAAAATCATTTTGAAGAATATAGCTTTTTGCAACACTTTTCGCAACGCTTTTTGCAGCAGTTTTAAATAACCTTTGAAATATAGTTTTAAACTTAACAATTCTTTCCTAAATATTTTGTTAACTATTTTAAAAGAATAATTAAGTAATTTAAATGATGATTTGGAAGTTTAAAAAATCATTTCTAAAATGAAGATTAATAACTGAGTATGCGGAAACGACCAGTACATTTGTCCCGCTTGTGAGATCTGGAAAGATAAAACAATTTGTTTAACTAAGGTTGGGAATGGAGCAACCAGTGCCCTGAACATACCTGGCCTATATTTTCTCTTCTTAGGCGAGAGGTGGAACATATGGAAAGGAAAGCCCGGATGCTCTAAAAGATCATACTTAAGTCTTTCCAAGATTAAAAAAAAGAAAAAAAATTCTTAGAATGTTAATTAACTGCTTAACATCTTTTTACTCAATGATTAGTATGAAGGAACCAGGATCGGATTAGGTGATTCCTACCTGAAAAAACCGGGATTGGATTTGATTGATTCCTATCCGAAAACCCCTTTAAACTAATTTTCGAAATAAAACATATTGAAGACAAAGATCATTGAAGAAAAAGATCATTGAAGACGAAGATCTTCATGATGTAGGGTTACTTTCTGTTAGTCCATGGTGAAATTTACCATTCTAAGGTGGCAGCAGTGCTTTGTTACGAAAGTCTTCGATTTTCAAGAATATGATTTGAAGTTAAGAAGGAAATCTTTGATTAAGATTTAATGAATGATTTGGTAATATTTTCCCTAAGTTAAAAGTGTAACTTGACTATAAGAAATCTTTGATTAAGATTTAATGAATGATTTGGGAATATTTTCCCTAAGTTGAAAGTTATAACTTAAATATAATAAATATTTGATTAATATTTAATGAATAATTTGGAAATGTTTCCTTAATTAAATGAGAAAATAATTTGGAATTTTTCCAGGATTTAAGAAAGGTTTAAATAAACCAAATGATTTGATAAATGAGACTTAATGATCCCATATATATTAGAAAAGAAATTGGAATAAATTGAAAAGAATATATCTAAGAAAGATATTATACGTAAATAAAAGATGAAGTAATTGATTGATGATTGAGATCCACATATGAACTTAACATCTTTTAAAGCGATGATTGGTTTCAAAGGATCCAGGGTCGGATTTGGGTGACCCCTATCCAAAAACTACTTCGAACCAATGTGTACGTTCGAAAGTGAAGACATGTTGATGATTTTTGAAGACCCATGATCTTCATAGCATGATGACTGCTTGTTGACATGCTCTGGGTCGCTTCTATTATAGAGTTATTTATAGCAATGGTCTCCTCGTTGTGGAGATTTTTCCGATTACATGGACTACTAGCTACTATTGGTAGTAGGAGAGTGCCTTCGGTTTCATTCAGTCCCCGAACGAACTTCTATAGACAAGTTTCTGACATTGCATTTCCAAGATTTCATACATTGGTTTGTACATACGTATATCAATATTGGTGGAGAAGGCAACTTTTCTTTGCTTAACACCCTCCTTGAGAAATACGAGCTCAATGTTTGTATTTTTATGGAAGGCAACTAGTAGTCAATGGGAATGGCAATGTGGCATTCAAAGATGATGTGATATATGATATGTGAAAAGGTAATCGTTGCCTCGAGCCTCATCAACTGGAAATGACTAAAATAGGGTTAGATGCAGCAAAGCAAGTGGTTCATTCCCAATTCGGGTATGATCATCCCCTTCTAGATATATTTCTTCCCACTATGACATTTGGGTTGCAAATTAATGTGATTTTGTATGTTAGAGCGCACTCGGTTAAAGGTCGGTAATGACTGGGGGATGACATATTCAGTACTATCTAGTTATAGAGGTAGGTAGGTCTTGTGTTGGTAGAGGGTAGATGTTCTCTGCCTCGAGACATCCATCTAGAGGTGTACCCATTGGAAGGCAGTCTCTTCACCTAGTCATTTGTACGGAAATCCATTCTCCAATAAGAACCTACGGACTTGATTGTAAACCTATTATGCTAGAATTTAATCAATGTAACAATTTTGGCTAAGATTAATAAGTTTATTTGTAAATGTTTTCAAAGAATGTCATTAGAAATAATATCAAATATTTTGATATAGAAAAGTGTTTTAAGTTATCATAAGGTAAAAACCCATCCGTGTTTATGTGTGGGCGTGGTCTTATGAGATACTCTTTCTTTTCAAAGGATTTTATTCAAAGGTTGATCGCTGTCATTTATTATTGAATTTTCTCGCATTGGTTTATCAAGCCTGATCCGGGTATTTTTAAAACTCGGGTCAGATCTGAGTAGTTTCAGGTTTAGTCGAAGACGGTTGGAGTTTCCAGAGGAGAGTTGGAGATATTTATCTACGTAGAGACATATTCTATTATCCACTGTGATTTGTTTATTTTGATGTTTGCAGCAATTGTAAGGACAAATGTTTATAACTGTCTAAAGCTGAATTTAGGTTAGACTTTGATTTTTGCAATGTAAAAGTTTTCCGCTGTAAAGATATTTGTTCAATATTATATATTATTCCATTCGTATGAGTTTCTGTTCTGTCTTATTTTCTTTATTACCCTTCATATTCCGTCTTTTCATGCAATCTGAGTTGGACATGTGTGGTTTATTATCGATTCAAAGGGTAAGACATATGAGCCATGACATTTGGTGTCTTAGATGAAGGTTAAGCGAGAACCTTGACTTTATTGGGGTAATTCTCATAAGAGATTGGGTTAGTAATACCTAGAATGAGTAACCCATTAGAGTTAGGGTTCGTAACACCCTAGAATGAGTTGAGAGTATTATATATGTGAGCACATATTTGTTATTGGATATAAAAATGTTTTGTGTTGATTTATCGGTTGAGTGGTTTCTAAATTCTCGACGATATGGGAAGTACAACTGTATCGATAGGTATTTCTAAACTCTTAACAAGGCATATCGATACACTGATTTTGAAAAAATTGGTAAATGAAATAATTTTACCTAGGATTATATTTTGAATATAAAGTATATATTTTGAAAAGTTGTATAGTTAGAAATCAGGATTAGTGAAATTTAAATATGAACACCTTGTGATTAGAATTTTACAGTTTGACTACAACATGTTTCATAAAGACAATCGATAAGTAAGAAATCTGGTAAGGTAATTAAGAACTTTAATACTTATTCCAAAATAATAAACTATGAAATGATAATGTTAAGATACTATCATAAATTGATCAATCGTTTGATTTCAAAGTTTAAGTACAAATACCTTATGAATTAACTTTCACGATGTAACTATAAGGTGTTTGATAATAATATTTGTTTAAGGAATGAACATATAAGATAAAAATGTATATAACAAATAGAAAATGATTATGTAAAAGATAAATGTAAAAGGAATGAGAATTTAAGTTTGAGTAATGTAAAAGAATTATGGTAATTTAAGTGAAGTTAATTAATATAAGATTAAATGAATTTATAAAATAGGTTTTATAAAGAAATCTCTAAAGGATTTTGTAGATGGTATTATTTCAAATAAAAAGAGGTATTTTATGATAAAAAATTCGATTGGTTCGAAATTAACTAAAAATGGGTATGTGATGTGTTCGGATGGTAAACACTTCTCTGATTATTACTCTTCTTGTTAAGAGGATAAATGATACTATTGGTAATACCCAGTTCTTTGGACTATTTTGGAGTTACTCAATCTATATAATTTTCTTAAGTTAAAGAAAAAATGTGAATTATTGATTGGTAATCTTTATAAAAGTATTTAAACTAAAGATAAATTGGGATCGCTAATTGCTAAAATAAAGCAAAATTTTCGACGATTTTGGACAGTCGAAAATTTCCGAATCATACCTAACTCAAAGCTAAGGAATTTATGAAAACTTTTGATAAAATATTGTACAATACTTTGAGTAAATGAAATAAGATAAGGATAATTTATAAATCTGATTTATAAAAATGAATTTTTTTTAAGAGTATGAAGATTTAAATATGGGTGGTTTTAAAATTTGTTTTTCAAAGCTAGAAAATTAATAATAGTATTAAATAAGAAATAATTTTTCTAAATTATGAATTTAGATAATAGTAAATTACAACAAAGTCTAAATTTGTTAGAAAGACAAAACTAAGTAAAACCAATTTGAAATTTGGGATTTATATATACTCTTAGGATGTAAAGGTATATCATACAAATATAGATTTAAGTCATGAACTATTAAGTAAAATAATGACTCTCAAAAAGTTAATTATAACCTGGAAAGTATTTTATTAAAGAATTCTAACATAATTTAAGGATTTGGACTTAAGTCTTTAAAGTAATTGATTTGCATAAGTTATATAAAGAAATAAACTTAAGTAATAGTTTAACGAATGATTCATAAATAATATTAGTGTTAAAGGAAATACACCGAGTTAAAAGATTGCGGGGAAAACTTTTTTATAAAGATAAATCATCTTTTGAGTGAAAAATGGTTTCTTTAGACTATTTCCCTTTAATAAAAATATTTGAAAATAAATAATTAAAGGGATTATGCAAAAAAGCACCTTTGTAAAGTGTTTGAGCTTAAGATAAAGTTTTTATGAAAGTTTTGCGAGTTAATAAATACATATATTACATGTAGATCATTTCGTCATACAAATGTTGATCTAATATTCGAGTACGGAAGTTTGAGGTGTTTACACTGGTCCGGAAAAATGATAATCACTCGATTGTTGACGACGGACATTGATGAGGCTTTGTGGTTAGATACTTTAGTTTTTTATCATAGTTAAGAGCTATGCAAGGAAAGCAAAGGTTTCTGCGCGAAGAGCACGATTAAAGTCCGCGCTAAAGGATCGGGGGATCGATACTAGTATGGAAATAAAGTTGCGTATTTGAATAGGAGATCAAAAAAATATTTCATGTGGATGATCTGTTTATATTATATGGAATTAAGTTGGAAGATAAATATTTTAGGCAAACAATTGTTTTGGGTAATTTCGAGGATGAAATCCTCATAAGTAGGGGAGAATGTAACGACCCGCAATTTCGCTACTTTGAAAATGATAGATTTCGTTTGTTTTTTGATGTTTGTCAACAATTGTAAGGACAAATGTTTATCACTATCCAAAGCTGAATTTAGCTTGGACTCTGGTATATGTAATGTAAAAGTTTTCCGCTGTAAAGATATTTGTTCAATGTTATATATTATTCCATTCGTGTGAGATTCTGTTCTGCCTTATTTTCTTTATTACCTTTCATGTTTTGTCTTTTCTTCCAATTTGAGTTGGACATGTGTGGTTTATTGTCGATTCCAAAGGTATAGAGAAATGGGCCATGACAAGGGGCTTAGCCGCAAATGTCACATCGTTGATCTGAAAGAGGTAAGGTGAAGAGAGAAAGGAAAGGGTGCAGAGAGGACTTTCTACATCAAGGTTGTGGATGCATAGCAACCATTGCCTTAGGCCTGGCTCGGGTAGCATAGCGGTTCCATAAGGATATGGATCTATGGAAATAGTCAAAGGACGGAAGAGCTGCACCAACTAAGTTAACGATCAACATCTCGATTAGCCAAGATGATCATGTGATATCCCGGATTTTCGGGCATCAAATAATTAGATAGTTATCCGATTTAACTTTTAAAATATTGATTTATAAATTGAAAAAATCAAATGTGATAATCTCCATTATAAATTATTTAAAATTGGGCAAAATTGTTAATTTCAAATCAATAATAATAATGTGTTGTATAAATATTTATATAGATTTTAAATAGAATTATTATATACAAATTGGATTTGTGTTTGTTTAAATATATATATATATATATATATATATATATGACAAATTGATTTTTAAATTGGATTTGAAACTTAATTTGAATTTTAACATTTAAATTTAAAATTCAAAAGATAGATATTTTAAAATAGTTTGGATTTAAAATATATGTATAAGATTTTATTTATATACAATTGGTTTTTATTTTATTTTCTTTTAAAGGTTTTATTTATTAAGAGTTGAAAAAGCATTTGTTAATTTAGAAAGGTATTTATTTAATTAGGAAATTTATTTCAAAAACCTTTAAATTCATTTAAAAATAATATAAAATTGCATTATTACAAGTGTTTAATTCTAAAGCTTATTGTTAACATGTGTAGTTTAATTAAAAATGGTATTTGACAAATGTAGTTAATTAGAACAAGTGTTATCCTTTGTATTTCCTTTTTCTTTAATTTTTATAAAATCACAATATAATCTATATAAACATTCACCTTCTTTCTTCAACTCTTTTTCTAATCTTTATTTCTAAAAAAAAGAGAAGACTCAACCTGAAAAGCAAATCACAGTTCGAAAAAGAAATACAAACCCTAAAAAAACCCTCTCATCAGATCAAATCATTTTTTTTTCAAAGCCCTGTTATCAAAACCTGTAATCGTTTTTCTCAAACCTGGAGTATCCAAATATCTTCCCAACAATAACAAAAGTTCAGTTTTCAAATGAGAATTTGGTTTCCAAAGCATTTCAAGTCTCAAGTATTTTCTGCTGCAAATTCTAGTATCCAGTTCATTTTACAAAGCTTTTCAAGTTTCAAAAGAAATCAAAGTCTTAAAGTAACATCAAGTAGGTTCCAGTAAAACAAGATCTAAGCATTCAAAAGTTTCCAGCAATTCAAAGTTTTCAAATCCCAGTTTTTTCAAGATCTCTGCAATTTTTCAAAGGTGAGTAAACGAATTTTTAAAACAGTTTTAAAATTCTGAATTTCATTATGAAAACCATGCTGTTACGGAAATGCTTGGATTAAATGGATGCATGTATATGTATGGATATTGAATGCCTGTGTGTATATAGATATAGCTCTGTTGATTTTATCAGAGTTTGCATACTTTAAAAATCCAATTTCTCATCATTAAATCGCTGTTAGCCTTTGGTTTGTGAATGAAAAATGTTCGCAATCTTGTAACATTACTCCTAAAAATTAGTTCTGGAATTTATATTAAGAATTGTCTCAATTTTTTTTTAAAGAACAGTGAAGATATAAATTTGGTCGAAAATTTATGAACTCAATTCTAAGAATGGATTGCATGATTAAATTAGTGATAGAAAATCATGATTTTTGGTATGTATATCGTGATTTTTAGTTTCAGAATTTGTGTGCATTTTCGAGTTGAACGTCAGTGAGGTTTTAATCGAATTATGTCGATCGACGGCGAGTTGGTCGGAGTGGTTGTGCTTGAAGGTAGAGGAGGAGACGTAGATCATGGAAAAATGCTATCTTGATCTATCAGAGGTCGTGATGACCAAAGGGATCGAGATAGGGTTTTACTACCTGTTTTTTTCGACGAAGTTCAGATGGGTTTCGCGATGCCTAGTGGTGATCGAAGTCGATCGCAAATCGTCTTGGAGATGCTGGGAGACTTGGCGAAGCTTCGGTGAAGGTGGCATGGCATCTCAGGTTAGGGACCGTCAGTGGCGATCGATTTTCCAATGGCGTTTGGTTCAGATCGTGTTGGTTGTGAGCTCGATTTCGATTTTGGTTTGAATCGATTATGATGATGATCGAGATAGGTTTCGTGGATCGCCGGTGAGGTGTTGAGATCATCGACAATGGACGAAGTGTCGTAGTTCGTCATTGTAGGTGCATGTGCACGTTTCTGTGCTCCTGTGAAGTTGTTTTGGGGAAGATGTTCGTGTGCTTGGAGTTTTTGTTTGGGATTCTCGAGTTTTACTTGAAGCAGGGAGAGGTTGGGAAAAACCTCGAGTTTCACTCGAGTAATTGAATGATTTGGTCGGGTGTGTTGTGATGTGCAGGGTTATGTTGTACAGGTTTTAATTTTACAGGATGTTAAAGTTTTAAAACAAAGAAATTTGATTCTTTTGAAATGTCCTAAGTTTTAAAAACAAAAGTAAAAGGTTATTTTATTTCAAATCTTAATTAAATGATTTAGTTAAGTAAGTTAATTATAATAGTAAAATGTTTTAATTAAAAAAATATTAATGGTGATTAAGATATTTATAAGATAATGTTTTATCTTAAGATGATTAAGGTTATTAATAAATAGTTAATATATAATTAATTAGTTAATTAAAGGTTAATTAATTGATTATAAAAGTAATTAAGGATTGATTACTTTGTATTGAAGGAGATTAATTGATAATTAAGGTTTATTAATTAATAATTAAAGAATAATTAATCTATAATCAAAGATTAATTAATTGGTTTATAGGGTAATTAAGGGATGAATTACCCAGTTGTAATTAACGAGATAAATGTGATTAATTAATTTAATAAATTAAAAATAGTCACTTGATAATTGATTAAGTAAAATTACTTAATGAGATTGGTAAGTGTAATTACTTAGTGAAGTAATTGATGATAAAATTACTGGATGTAATTAATATAAAGGAAATTACTTAATGTGAAGTAATTAAGGTTAATTACTTAGGAGAAGTAATTAAGGATTAAATACTTGGTGTAATCAATTAAAAGATTAATATAATTAACCAAGGAGTTAATTAATTAAGGTCAGTAATTATAGGATGGTTAATTACTGTTTATGATTGATTAAGGCTGATTAATGGATGTAATTAATTAAGGAATTAATTAAGGACCATTAATTAATGTAATTAATGAAGGTAATTAAAGATTAATTACTGTAAATGGTTAAGAATGATTAATTCTGGTAATTAATTAAAGAATAATTACTTTATTGAAGATAATTAATCAAGGATGATTAATTAAGATGGATAATTAAAGGATAATTAATTAATTGATTTGTAATTAAATTAATGATTAAGTAAAGGTAATCTAAGTGATTAGAAGATTAGTAATTAATTTAATTAGAGATAAATTAAATTAATTTTGGATGATCCATTTTGCTTATAAATGATTAAATGATGATTAAATGCCTTAAATTGATTGATATCTCTAATACGAAATGTTTTGTGATATGATATGTTTTGGATGGACAATGATAGCGTGGTTATCTATAAATGATGAATTGTTGGTGTAAAAAGTGTCATCTTGTATTTAAAGTTGAATTGTGTTTCACTTGAATAACTTGGGTTAGGATGTATTGAATTCGAAGAGACCAGAGTCGGGTATTAGTAAATACCCGAAACCACTTCGATTTTTTATAGATTGATATGTGTAATCAATAGGCTGGAATGGAATGATTTAAGTGAACTGGACCATTTAATCTAAGTTTTGATACTTAGAAATTGGTGTGTGAAATAAGTGATGTCTATAACAAATTATGAATTTGTAAATTGATACGAGTTAGTCCGGGTTTTCTTTTATGGTTTGAACTTAGTCTTTGAAATTATATGGGTTTACTCATGCTGGTTTCCAGGCTGACCCGGGTGTTACTTTGATGTAATGCCCGGGTCAGACCGAGTATTACATATTTTCAAGGAAGGACGTTCTGGAACTCAGGAGGCGAGCTGGATGGCAGGAACGTATGGAGTGTTTCCGCTGTGATATATAGTTGTATATCTAGGACATGTTTTAAATTGTCCAATGTTATGTAAATGTTGTAACTCTGATGTATTTAAGTGAAAATTTGACAAGTACAGTTTTCCTTTGTGTAACTGTTATTATTTGTTATTATATTTTATCCACCGCGAATGTGAGATGATCGTGTTTCTGTTCTTCTTTTTCTTCTTTCTCTTTCTTCTTTTCCCTATCTATCCGAAATTTTTGGGATCGAAAATTCCGGGTCATTACCATTGGTATCAAAGCAGAAGGTTAAGCGTGAACTTTGGCTCTGGTGGGGAAATACTCATTAAGGATTGGTTCAATGGTACCCTAAAATGAGTTGAGTGTGTGTGTGTGTGTGTGTGTGTGTGTGTGTGTATGAGAGCGTACCTGTTATTTGCTTATATAAAGATTTTAAATGGTTTTAGAAAAGATTTTTATATAAGTTTATCTTTTGATATACATAAAGAAGTTGGTTGTTGATTATTGGAATTAAATGATAATAAGAATTAAGTGGTAATAATATTACAACCAAATTGAAATTAAATGAAGATAAGTTTGAAATAGATCCGAACTGGACCAAAATCCTGAATTTGAAGAAGTAAGAATAGGATAAAAATGAATTAGTATCCAGATATGATAATCTTGGGTATTATCATAAATAGTTATTGTGTTTAAAAATGATATATTTGTTAATAAGTAAGTCAAATGAAGTAAACTTTTAAGATGAGTATAACTTATAGATTGAAGTAGGTTTTAAATTGTGAAGTTTTAAAACCTAAAGTCTAGGAACATTTGAATTGTTCCAAAATGTTGAAAGAAAAGAATAAATAATATAATTCCGACTATTTTTTTTAATGTGATCTTATTTTAAAATAAGAAGTTGTTTGAAAACTTTAAAGAAATTTGTTTGAATTAAAACCAAAGGTGGTTTAAATTTTAAAATTTGGTTTGGTGGGCCAAGAAGTAAATATGTATTTATGTGTGGATATACATAATATTTTGAAATAAACTCTAAAGTGATGAGTTTTGATTTTCCCTGAAGTGTGACATAAAACCTAAATGATATAAGTTTTGAACTTATAAGTGGGAAAGAATTTTGAAATTTGAAGTGGGAATTCAAATTTGAGTAAGGTTAACGGGATTTAAGTTGAATTTAACTTTAGGAAAGTTAAATAAGTTTGAGTGAACAACCTGGTTTGGAAAATTTCAAGATGAAATTTGAGATTTAACTTGGAAAATTAAATGGTTAATTTGAATGGGCAATTTGTGTGATCTCAAAATCGATTTGAGATCTGAAAATGGATGGATATTTTAAAATAATTTGAATGATACCATCCTGTTGTTATTAATAATCTTTAAGCTGAAATTGGATTTGTTTAAATAAGTGAAGAAATGGGGTGTGATAATATATCCATTATTAAGATGAATTGGAATCATTTTGGACTAAGAATTAAATTGTTAAAAGACTTTAAAAATAAAGGTTAATTTGGTTTAAGAGGTTAAACCAGCATTTGAAAATATAACTCGAATTTATATAATTCGAGATGGTTTTAATTTGAAATTTGAATAGAATCAATTCAAATTGAATTTGATTTGAATTAATTGGAATTGTGATTGAAGATGGATAAGTTTAAAAATTCAAATGGAAAATTTGAATTGGATTAATTTGAAATGAAATTGAAGTTGAATGAGTTCAAATTCAAATGGGAATTGGGATTAATTCAAACTGGATTTGATATGAATTGAAATTGGTTCAATTTGAAATTTATTTGAATTAATTAAAAATGTGATTAAAGTTCAATAAGTAAACTCAAATGGGATTTGAATTGAATTTAGGAAAGAAATTGATAATTAATTCAACTTGAATTGGGGATAAATCAATTTCAATGGAAATTGAAGTTATTTAAATTGGATTTGAGTCAATTTAAATGGAAGTGGAAATTTAAATTGAGTTGATGAAAATGGAGATTGGGAATTGAACAGTTTGACCCTGGACTATTTTCAAAATAAATTGTTTTACTATAAATATTTTTTTTCAAACTATTTACTATACAACTTTTCTTTTTAACCTAAACTATCTTATAATCGTTTTACGATTATTTTTGGAACTATTTAAAAAAATTTCAACCGTTTTATAAACTAATTATTGTTTTTCAATTACTTTATAACTAATTACTATTTTACAACTATTTTGCAATTATTTAACTATTTTACAATTACTTAACTATTTTACAGCTATTTTACAAACTAATAATTGTTTTTCAACTACTTATCTATTTTTAAAGTTTTCAAGCTATTTTCTAGATTTAAACTGGATAGAGTTCGAATTGTTTATGATTAATTACCCAATTGAGATAAGGATTAAAGTGATAATCCGAATGGAATTGAAACAATTGGGTATAAGTGAAAAGAATTAAAGGAAATGTGAATAGAAAGGAGAAATTGATTTAGGTAATAACCAATTAAGATGAATACGCAGGATGTACGTATATTATTCTATTCGCATAGTGATTTGATCCGGATTCGAGCACGGAATTTTGAGATAATATATCGATCCGAGTTTGGATTTTTTCACTCGATTTTCGACGGCGAAACTGGATATGGATTGTTGATTGATTCTGGATATTCTCTATCATAGTAATGGCTATGCAAGGAGAATGACGGTTTCTGATCAAGAAACCAGATCTGAGTCCGCATTAGGAAGTAAGGTGGATGATACTAGTTCGGAAGTGAAATTGTATGATCGAGTGAGCGATCAGATTGGTATAGCGTACGGATGATAGGTGTACATCGTATGAGTTTGAATGAAATTGATACTGAAATTTTTTAGATAAGAAATGTGAAATGTTTTTGAAGTGAAAATATATTTTGTGAAATATATGATGAAATAAAATAGAAATTGGATATTTCTATGGTAGAAATTTACTTTATGGAAGTAAGTAATATGGTTAATGAATTTATAGAGTAATCAAATTTGAGTATTTGATTTGGAATAGATAAAGTTATATGTCTTTGTTATATAAGATAAATCTCCCCTTATTGAATCTATTAACAGAAGAAAAGGATTTTTGAAAAGTATTTGAAGTATAAAAAAAGAATTTATACAAGTTTGAAGTAATCCAAAGATTTTCAAAATTATATATATCTATGTGTGTGTGTATATATATATATATATAAAGGATTTCTTGAGGATGATTTTGGAAAGGTTTTTGGAACCTTTGGATTTGGAAAGGCTTTTGATTTTTGGGTAAAATCAATATTGGAATTTGGAAAAGCCTAATTTGAGAATTATCGATTTTGGGATAACCGATTTTGAGAAAGAAGATTTATATGAGATTCATACTAGGTGTATGATTTGGAAGATACTATATGTGTATAGTATAAAGTGTTTTGAAATGGCTCTGGAGAAAAAGGCGCTCCCTTGAAATGAACTTCTCAGGAGTACCATAGGTTGGTACTGCCTTGAGCCTCTAAGGGGTAGGTTCTAAAGTTGATCTTGTGAGGAGTCTGGACAAAACAAGTTCTTGAGGATTATGTGTAGTGTGTAGCGAAACTCGAGGGCTGAGGCCTACAGAGGCATTTGGATTATGTTGTGACGACAGCGTAACTCGATGTCACTGCGATCTATTACAGACCCTAGCGAAAGTCGGGTGTGCCGTTGAGAGCCAACAATTTACATTTGATTTGATATCGGTAGACTGCAACCTATGGTAACATAGCAAAAGTCATGTGTGCCGCTGAGAGCCAATAGTCTACGTTTGATTTTACATCGGTAGACTGCGACCGATGTGGGAGTGGAGAAGTTTCATTTTTGGCAGCGAAACTCGAGGGCATTGATGCCTACAGTTACGTGGACTTTCGCTGTGATGGCAACGTAACCCTGGGATATAACCGCGATATGTTGTGGGTTCCATGGCGTAATCGAGGGGCGCGAAGTGCTTACAGTTACATGGACTTTTGCTACGATGGCAAGTAACCCAGGATGTAACTGCGACCATGGATGGGGTGATGATTTCTAGAGCATTCTCACCAAAGATGTTTCCTCTATTTTCAAAAGTATTTCCTATATTTTCACTAAATTATTTTCCAAATATTTTCACCAGGTGTTGAAATGGGTTACCAAAACACTTATAGATTTTCAGTCCTACGCCCGATCAACGTATGACCGAATTTCTGTAAGAACAAGGATGAACTTGTTGAAACATCGAGTTATAAAAAGTACTTTTATAAAAACTATTTTATAATTTTAAAGTGTTTTAAAAATGATCAAAGAAAATTTATCCGATTTAAAGTATTTATTAAATTCTGGCTTCGTTCCTTTTCGAGGACGAAAAGATTCTAAGGGGGAAGGAATGTGATATCCCGGACTTTCGGGCATCAGATAATTGGATAGTTATCCGATTTAAGTTTTAAAACATTGATTTATAAATTGAACAAATTTAAATGTGATAATCTTCATTATAAATTATTTAAAATTGGGCAAAATTTTTAATTTCAAACCAATAATAATGTGTTGTATATATTTTTATATAGATTTTAAATAGAATTATTATATACAAATTGGATTTGTGTTTGTTTAAATATATATAATATATATACAACAAATTGATTTTTAAATTGGATTTGAAATTTAATTTGAATTTTAATATTTAAATTTAAAATTCAAAAGATAGATATTTTAAAATAGTTTGGATTTAAAATATATGTATAAGATTTTATTTATATACAATTGGTTTTTATTTTATTTTCTTTTAAAGGTTTTATTTATTAAGAGTTGAAAAAGCATTTGTTAATTTAGAAAGGTATTTATTTAATTAGGAAATTTATTTCAAAAACCTTTAAATTCATTTAAAAATAATATAAAATTGCATTATTACAAGTGTTTAATTCTAAAGCTTATTGTTAACATGTGTAGTTTAATTAAAAATGGTATTTGACAAATGTAGTTAATTAGAACAAGTGTTATCCTTTGTATTTCCTTTTTCTTTAATTTTTATAAAATCACAATATAATCTATATAAACATTCACCTTCTTTCTTCAACTCTTTTTCTAATCTTTATTTCTAAAAAAAAGAGAAGACTCAACCTGAAAAGCAAATCACAGTTCGAAAAAGAAATACAAACCCTAAAAAAACCCTCTCATCAGATCAAATCATTTTTTTTCAAAGCCCTGTTATCAAAACCTGTAATCGTTTTTCTCAAACCTGGAGTATCCAAATATCTTCCCAACAATAACAAAAGTTCAGTTTTCAAATGAGAATTTGGTTTCCAAAGCATTTCAAGTCTCAAGTATTTTCTGCTGCAAATTCTAGTATCCAGTTCATTTTACAAAGCTTTTCAAGTTTCAAAAGAAATCAAAGTCTTAAAGTAACATCAAGTAGGTTCCAGTAAAACAAGATCTAAGCATTCAAAAGTTTCTAGCAATTCGAAGTTTTCAAATCCCAGTTTTTTCAAGATCTCTGCAATTTTTCAAAGGTGAGTAAACGAATTTTTAAAACAGTTTTAAAATTCTGAATTTCATTATGAAAACCATGCTGTTACGGAAATGCTTGGATTAAATGGATGCATGTATATGTATGGATATTGAATGCCTGTGTGTATATAGATATAGCTCTGTTGATTTTATCAGAGTTTGCATGCTTTAAAAATCCAATTTCTCATCATTAAATCGCTGTTAGCCTTTGGTTTGTGAATGAAAAATGTTCGAAATCTTGCAACATTACTCCTAAAAATTAGTTCTGGAATTTATATTAAGAATTGTCTCAAATTTTTTTTAAAGAACAGTGAAGATAAATTTGGTCGAAAATTTATGAACTCATTTCTAAGAATGGATTGCATGATTAAATTAGTGATAGAAAATCATGATTTTTGGTTTGTATATCGTGATTTTTAGTTTCAGAATTTGTGTGCATTTTCGAGTTGAACGTCAGCGAGCTTTTAATCGAATTATGTCGATCGACGGCGAGTTGGTCGGAGTGGTTGGTCTTGAAGGTAGAGGAGGAGACATAGATCATGAGGAAAATTGCTATCTTGATTTATCAGAGGTCGTGATGACCAGAAGGGATCGAGATAAAGTTTTACTACCTGTTTTTGTCGACAAAGTTCAGATGGGTTTCGCGATGCCTAGTGGTGATCGAAGTCGATCGCAAATCGTCTTGGAGATGCTGGGAGACGTGGCGAAGCTTCGGTGAAGGTGGCATGGCATCTCAGGTTAGGGATCGTCAGTGGCGATCGATTTTCCGATGGCGTTTGGTTCAGATCGTGTAGGTTGTGAGCTCGATTTTGATTTTAGTTTGAATCGATTATGATGATGATCGAGATAGGTTTCGTGGATCGCCGGTGAGGTGTCGAGATCATCGACAATGGACGAAGTGCCGTAGTTCGTCGTTGTAGGTGCACGTGCACGTTTCTGTGCTCCTGTGAAGTTGTTTTGGGGAAGATGTTCGTGTGCTCGGAGTTTTTATTTAGAATTCTCAAGTTTTACTCGAAGCAGGGAGAGGTTGGGAAAAACCTCGGGTTTCGCTCGAGTAATCGAATTATTTGGTCGGGTGTGCTGTGATGTGCAGGGTTATGTTGTACAGGTTTTAATTTTACAGGATGTTAAAGTTTTAAAACAAAGAAATTTGATTCTTTTGAAATGTCCTAAGTTTTAAAAACAAAAGTAAAAGGTTATTTTATTTCAAATCTTAATTAAATGATTTAATTAAGTAAGTTAATTATAATGGTAAAATGTTTTGATTAAAAAAATGTTAATGGTGATTAAGATATTTATAAGATAATGTTTTATCTTAAGATGATTAAGGTTATTAACCAATAGTTAATATATAATTAATCAGTTAATTAAAGGTTAATTAATTGATTATAAAAGTAATTAAGGATTGATTACTTTGTATTGAAGGAGATTAATTGATAATTAAGGTTTATTAATTAATAATTAAAGAATAATTAATCTATAATCAAAGATTAATTAATTGGTTTATAGGGTAATTAAGGGATGAATTACCCAATTGTAATTAATAAGATAAATGTGATTAATTAATTTAATTAATTAAAAATAGTCACTTGGTAATTGATTAAATAAAATTACTTAATGATATTGATAAGTGTAATTACTTAGTGAAGTAATTATGGATAAAATTACTATATGTTATTAATACAATGGAAATTACTTAATGTGAAGTAATTAAAGGTTAATTACTTAGGAAAAGTAATTAAGGATTAATTACTTGGTGTAATCAATTAAAAGATTAATATAATTAATCAAGGAGTTAATTAATTAAGGTCAGTAATCACAGGATGGTTAATTACTGTTTATGATTGTTTAAGGCTGATTAATGGATGTAATTAATTAAGGACCATTAGTTAATGTAATTAATGAAGATAATTAAAGATTAATTACTGTAAATGGTTAAGAATAATTAATTTGGGTAATTAATTAAAGAATAATTACTTTATTGAAGATAATTAATCAAGAATGATTAATTAAGATGGATAATTAAAGGATGATTAATTAATTGATTTGTAATTAATTTAATGATTAAGTAAAGTCAATCTAAGTGATTATAAGATTAGTAATTAATTTAATTAGAGATAAATTGAATTAATTTTGGATGATCCATCTTGCTTATGAATGATTAAATGATGATTAAATGCCTTAAATTGATTGATATCTCTAATACGAAATGTTTGTGATATGATATATTTGGATGGACAATGATAGCGTGGTTATCTATAAATGATGAACTGTTGGTGTAAAAAGTGCCATCTTGTATTTAAAGTTGAATTGTATTTCACTTGAATAACTTGGGTTAGGATGTATTTAATTCGAAGAGACCAGAGTCGGGTATTAGTAAATACGCGAAACCACTTCGATTCTTTATAGATTGATATGTGTAATAAATAGGCTGGAATGGAATGATTTAAGTGAATTGGACCATTTAATCTAAGTTTTGATACTTAGAAATTGGTGTGTGAAATAACTGATGCCTATAACAAATAATGAATTTGTAAATTGATACGAGTTACCTCGGGTTTTCTTTTATGGTTTGAACTTAGTATTTCAAATTATATGGGTTTACTCACACTGGTTTCCAGCCTGACCCGGGTGTTACTTTGATGTAATTCTCGGGTCAGACCGAGTATTATAGATTTTCAGGTAAGGACGTTCTGGAGCTCAGGAGGCGAGCTGGATGGCAGGAACGTATGGAGTGTTTCCGCCGTGATATATACTTGTATATCTAGGACATGTTGTTTTAAACCGTCCAATGTTGTGTAAATGTTGTAACTCTGATGTATTTAAGTGAAAATTTGACAAGTACAGTTTTCCTTTGTATAACTGTTATTATTTGTTGTTATATTTTATCTGCTGCGAATGTGAGATGATGGTGTTTCTGTTCTTCTTTTCTTCTTTTCCCTAACTATCCGAAATTTTCGGGATCGAAAATTCCAGGTCATTACAGATCTTACATGGGTCCTGAAGGTCAGATCACAGCTCGGCGTAAAGATATTTAAAGAGTTGGTTGATTTTCTCTGGGTGAACCTAGATGCGTTCGCCTGGACTTATTCAGACATGTGTGAAATATCATTGGAGATAAAGACGCATGGATTAAATGTAAATCCTAAATGCATTCCTATGAAACAAAAATGCCGCATCCTAAGTCCGGGGAGATCCTGTACACTTAAAGAAGAAGAGGAGAAGTTGAAAGATAATGGATTTATCCACGATGCCCTGAACCTGGAGTGGGTATCCAATCCAGTCCTGGTAAAAAATTCTAACGGACATGGAGTACACGCATTGACTTTTCTGACCTAAATAAGGCATGCCAGAAGGAAAGTGTCCCGCTTCCGATGATCAATCACCTGGTAGATTCGACAGCTAGACATGAATTGCCTAGTTTATGGATGCATGCTCTGGATACAGTAATATACCGATGTGCACCCAGACCAGGAACACATCGGCTTTATAACCGACCTGGGACTGTACTGCTATCTTGTCAATTCCTTTGGATTGAAGAACGTAGGAGCAACTTACCAGAGGCTATAAACAAGTTTACCAAGTCCATTATTAAGAAGCGATTAGTGAAGGCCAAGGGCAAGTGGGTTGATGAAATTTCATTAATACATTGGGCTTATCGAATAACTCATAATTCCGTGAGTGGCCATTCTCCATTCGGCCAGGCTTGCAGATCAGAGGCTATGACCCCAGTCGATCTTGAAGTACGTTATTATAGAGTGACTCACTATAATCCATAGATAAATAAGGAACTCTTGCTGGAGTCTCTCAATATGATCGATGAGATGCGTGATGAAGCTGACTTGAGAGTAGTTGCACTTTGAAGCTGAGTCGCTCAATACTAATGCACAAAGGTTAGGAATTGGACCTTTGAAATTGGCTACCTCGTCCTCAAATGAATCTTCCTAGGCCTTGGGAACTTGGGTCCGAGTAGGGAAGTGCCATACACGATTGAGAAAAAGCTTGGAGATGAAACATTCAAGCTAGCAATGATGAACGGGATCTCACTTCCATTGGTGTGGAATAACGAGTACTCACGATGGTATTTCACTTGAGTGTGAATTTTTATATATTTAATCAAAGTTGTGTTGCCAGATGGAATTTGTCATTTCTAATGTTTATGAAGGAAGTACTTCCGGTGCTCTTGAATCTGTTATACTTGATTTTACATTATGGCTTGTGGTGTGTTTGAATGAACCTAAATGTGCAAAATGCAGGTGTGCAGGTGCTCGAAGATAGTGCCAACTAAGCTTCCGCGGTCCATGATTGGATGCACGAAGCATGATCGCACTTGTTATTTGTAGATAGTTACCCAACAATCCTCTAACCCATAAGTTAGGGGAAAGAGTATAAACATTCAGTGGCTAAATGAGATAGTTCGCCTTTATGACCCATGCCCAGTGTTTTGTAGAGCATCCATACCTCGCCCAGAGCAGGCAAGATGAAAGGTCTGCACCCAGAGTTAGGCAAGATCTCCTAAAAACTTCAATTGTTGCCTAGAGTTAGGCTCAATCACAAGTAAACATCATGGATAGGGAGTTCAAATAACCATCTAAAGTGGCTAACTCTCAATCGATGCCCAAAGTTTGGCATGGTCAGAGCACGCATCCTGAAGTGAAATGCCCAACTTGCTATTCAGAAAAGAAACATTTCAATGACGCTCGGTATGATCAAATTTAGAATTCCCCAAAAGGAATGTTTAAGTTATTACTCCAGGCGATCGGAATTCGGCCAAATTCTAGGGTGGGCATGATCATGTGCGGGCATGTGTGGATAGATGCTCTGATAATGGTCTTTTACCTACCTAAACAATGAAATGGACTAATGACTTAGTCTGATAACGATAATGAGAAGTGGATCGCAAAGATGTTGAACATAAAGCACATTCTAAAACACTTAGTCAAAACTCAAATTCATGCAAGATTTGAATGAAACAAAAAATCTAAACTATTCATAGTCGAAATCTGCCTTTTAGATACTTTAAACTTAAAGCTTGTCCCCTGGAGAGTTGTTGGTCATCATCATTGCCTTTGTCAACAAATGGTTATGGCCCATATAAGTATCAGCTTGGCCTTCTCTTCCTTAATTACCTCCTCCTTCACCTTTACCTATAACTTCACCTTCTTCGGTATGCTAAATGTATGTCGCCAGTCTCAACTACTGAACTTTGAATTGGGGGCACTGATGATTGGTCTCGATTATCTTCGGATGAAGAATCGTCCTCATCACTGTCGGCAACTTCTGGAGCAAGACCAATGCTACAATCTGGGTCCAACAAATTATATGCCAGCAGATTCTCATCATTAAACAGCGTCTTAGCCTCTTTCTCTTCCTATGGTATTTAGTGAAGTTGTTGGAGAGTTTCTGCCAGAATTGCATGACCTGGCCTATGAAGTACACTTGTGAAGAACAAAAAAAAACATTTAGTGATAAGCAGAACCATGAAACTGGACTTTTACAAAAAAGTCGAGAATAGAACTTGCAGAGAGACAACCACTGTACAAATCTAAAAGGACAGCGAACGAAGAAGAATTCAACCTTGAAATAGCTCAGTTTATTCCAAATTTTGACCATGATTCGACAACCCCTAGATGGCTCTAAAAAGAAGAGGGAAGGATTTCCCCTACGGTGCTTAAAACTAAACAGGTATCAAATCACTTGAAACTAGGAATTCGATCAAATTGGCGAGCTTATATGATGAACAGACTATGAAGGATTGCATAACTATTCGGATGAAGCTGAGCTGGAGCCAGTCTCATAAAGTGTAGAACTCATCGGATAAACTGATTAAATGGCGGGACGCACCATACCAAGCACATATACTTATTACATGTCGTATACCCATCTGGTAGATGGTGTGCTCTCTAGTGGCATGTTGAAACTAACACATTCTCAAATAGGATTCCATGCTTCTCACAAATTCTCCTAAGTGGTCCTTTCTTGATATTTTAAGCAGGGGAATTGACAGGATAATCTAATATGATGGCATCGTCAAGAGTGTCAGGAGCAGCTTCGACTTCTGGGCCTTCTATAGGCTCTAGTAGAACTTCCGAAATAGATTGTTCTACTTTTGGATTTTCAGGTCGACGTATATGCTGCACCGGAGTTCGTCGGGCTGATGGGACTAGAGTGGAGCTTGACTCAGTATCTGATTCTGCGTATTTGGAAATCGATAGGTCTGTAGCTTGAACGAAGAGATACTTGGAACGTCTATGACACATAGATATCAAAACTTAACACACAATTGATATCAGATTGATTAAAAGGTGTGCCCCAGCTAAAGTGAAAACCTAGTGCAGTGATTTGCAATGTCGTATAGTGCTTATTCCTAATATCATGCAACAATTTATTTAAAGATCTAGGTGTTGCCTAAAGTGAGTGTCATCGCTAGCCATTCCAATGTGCTTTATGTTGTCGTCCATGTATTCAAAAATATCTTGGAATTGGGAAGAAAATGTTTGGAAAAGGTTTGAGTATGATTCACATTGCAACATTTAAAACAAATAAAGAACCAAAATCCACCAATGGTTGGATCAGTATTGATCCATCCCCTCGATGGATTTTGGCTATTTTACATAACCTTCTCCAATCCCTAACGTGGCCATCAACGTGACCATCATACATCCTCTCCGTGTCCATCACCGCCTACCTAAAAGTCTTAGAGAATCAAGGAGATGCTTGATTCAAGTGTAGGCATGGGCCTGGAAGTGGATTAGGATATGGAACGATGTTTCAAACATGGGATGGTGGCTCAAGTTCAAATAAGGCACATGTGATAAAGTCACGTTGAGGTGAGAGAAGGATGGTGGCCGTTCTGATGTTAAGTGACGGTGGTTCAGTTGGAAGGAGGGTTGCTTTAATGGTGACTAGTAGCTTCAATTCAGTGGCAAGTTAAGTGAAGAGGAAGATAGAGATGGGACGGGTATACCATACCTCGAACCTAGATTTTTAGCGATTGACTAACTTTCTTCAAAGAGCTAGATTGGTACCTATCCATTTCCATGGATCGGTACTGATCGATCCATATATGTATCAAAAAAATAAAGGCAAAGAAAAGAATAATGAATTGTGTATGCATATCCATATGTCCAGGAGAATTCACAAAAGTGTGCATGTCCATGCGTGCGCATGTGCATATTTGAAATTCTACAACTGGAATTAAGGAAAAGCGTATTCAAACCTTACAAATCCGAAAAAGGAACTGGTTCAAGATTACTGAGGACAGATCGTAATAGGATACTCTAGTTTTATAATGCCATATACTAGTGAAGCGCCGTTGTAACGACCCAGAATTTTGGATATTTGAAATTGGAATATCTAATTGATTTTAAATATTTTAAATTTATTTTTTTAACTTGAATTTCAAATATAACCATTTATTGGATAACTTAATTACTGAATTTAATAATTGGAAATTTGATACAATATTGAATCTTGAGTTTTAAGCTTGTTAAAAATAATTCAAAGGCTTATAAAATTTATATTGATAATACTAAAGATAATAAAAACTTTAAAAATTGAATTTGAAAGTGATTTATTCAGTTTTAAAAATATATCATTTAAATTGACATTTAAAAATAGCCTTCCGAGGCAGAGTCTCGAAATTCGACGAAACCAGTTCCATTGGATCCATAATAGTGTATTATTATCGGATTTCAAATTTCATAGCCTTCGGAGTCATCATGTGGTCATACGGTATATAAACACGTTGAAACTTATATCGAAAATTCAATATAATAATTGGGTCCAAAAAGCTATCTTCTCCATACGATCGAGTTAAGACTCAAAACCTTTTTCATTGCGTTCAAAATATGGGTATAACATTATAAATGTCTAGCAGCGTGCCTTGATAGGAGGTCAAGGTTTTAAGCTACGAATTCGAGACGATTTAAATTTAAATTATATATATATATAATAAATTGTCAATCGCTTACATCAACTGGCTTTCTGCCTTTCTAAACCACCCTATGATGTGAAATCATGTTGCCCTGCATAATGCATCTCTTTCCTTTTCACCTTTTCAAATCCATGCGACTGTACAGTAATGAAAAAAATTCACGTCTCTTACCTCCTCGTTTATAAAAGCTAACAGACCAGAGCGAAAAAGAAAACTTCAAAAGGAAAGAAAAAATGGCCGATCCTCCTTGAGCAAAATAAAATAAATATATATTGAAATCAGGTCATTAAAAAAACTGGGGAAAGTAAATGAAATAAAACCGCGAGCTCGTTTTTGACTGCGTTGAATCGAGGTCGCGGCTGGGCCGTAGCGTCGGGGTTTCGGAATTTCGAACTCGAGTTCGAATGCAAGACGTATGGGCGATGTGGGTGAGAAAGGCCGCACGACAGAGATTGGAGGGTAAGCTTCGATCTCATGCACGTGTACATGGATCTCGTGGAAGTGTTCGAGATCTTGGATTCAATTCTAGGATGGTTGGCGCATCGATTCGAGCAGTGGTGATTGGTTTTGGGCTCGGCATGGAGGGTTGCAACTAGGGAAGGAGTTTGGTCGCAGGCAGTCGCATGGAGTGAGTCGTGACATTGGGCTCGCCTTCAAGAAGCTTCAACCGCGGGATGATGGAAGGGCTCGAATATTCGGCTAGGGTGGTGGAGAGGTAGAGGGGGAGGCGAGTGACATTGGTGTGGGTTTGGTTCATCGATGTTGTGGTGTGGACATTCGTGTGCATCTGGGCATGCACGCTAGGATGTTGCAAGAGTAGAAGAGGGAAGTAGGGAGGAGAGAAAAGGGGGGAAGAGTTTCTTGGGCCGGGTTGCTTCATTTGGGTATAGCTTTTGAATTTTAAATTAAATTAATGTTGGTTTAAATTAAATCATCGTTAACTTATAAATCATGATTTATTCATACGAGGTTGAAAAATTACAAAAGGGAGGAATTGGATTCGTAATGAAGTAGGGTTCGAAAATAATAAATTATTTGGTGATTTTTGGAGTCAACTGCATTTTTTAGCTTAAATCGAGCATTCGATTTAATTTAAAATTAGAACGATCAGAAAATTTAAAAAATCAAAGGTGAGTTAGTCTTACTCAAATTTGGAATTTCTGCAATTAATTTTCAGTAGTTAAAATTAATTATTAGTTGATTGCTTGAATTTGATAATTATTATCATTCTGGATGTGATATTATATATAGTGGTATATATATGGAGTGATAGATATTCCCGCATTTATATAGCGGATGAGACTCCATAAGCCCTGCATAATAGCGGATGACCCTATATAGCGCGATATCTCCCTCGAAGTGGGATTGGTATTTTTATATTGTATTAACATCTGTGGGTGTAGGAAAACAGGTTAAAAGGATCAACGGGATTCCTTAAAATGTTGCAATTATTTTTCATATTCAGTGGTATGATTTATTTGAATAATCTGTGATAGGTTATGTTGGAAATTGAATTGATTGGATGATATCGTATTGCTGGATATATTTTTGGCAATTTTAAATATCAAAAATACGAATATTGAAATTTTTTAGGAAAACAAAAAGGGAATTTTAAAGTAAAATATTTATAGTAAAGTTTGATGAATTAAATAGTAATGAATTTGGAAAAAAAGTAAATGGTTCGATTTTAAAATTATATTTAATAATCTAGAAATATGTAAAAATAGAGATTTTTGAATAAATGTGAATTAAAGTTTTAAAAAAAGAACTTAAGCGATATTGTTTTAAATATAAGAGAATGTATTTTTAAGTTTAAGATTTAAATAGTTAGGGAAAAATAAAAGGGGAATTTTGGAAATAAAATATGAAATTGATGTTCTAGATTTAAATAAGATTTTAAATCATAAAAAGGAAGTGAATCTGGAATTAGTGGATTTTGAATAAGTTTGGGTAAACTAAGAAATAAATTTTAAAATGGAATTTAACTCAAAAAAAAACGATTTGAAATCGACTTAAGTATTTTAAAAAAGTTATAAAAGAAAAATGAGACTATATGATTTATAAACTAGGTTTATAAATAAAGTGAAGTATGTATCAATGGATAATTTGAAATTATAAATTCACGGTGGGAATTTATAAGGAGATGGGTCCATCGTTTCAAAAATAAACAGTAGTTTTATTTTTTAGAAATGTGAGAAAGAAAATTTATGCGATTGGAACATAAATTAAATCGGAGATAAATCAAGAAGGATTTATAAATGATCATACTGGGTATACTAGAGTTGAAGATATATTTTTCTGAGAAGTTATGTTATTTTAAAAGGGAAAGATTTTAAAGTATTAATTAGAAAATTAGAAGTGTTATAAGAATGTTTTAGAAAATTTATTATTCAGTTATTCAAATATTGTTAAAGTGTTTATAAATTAAGTTAGTTATACTAGTTAATTATTATTAAAGGTTTAATCAACATTATTAGTTTAAAGAATAATTATTAAATATTTATGTTTTATATAATAGCTTTATTTAAAAAGTAGTTTTTGTCTATATTTTTACTTGGATAATTATTATAGAAATTTCATAGGTATTATTTTGAAAATTATTAAATGGAGTTTTCGGGCAGTTTTGGTATACTCGCATGGCGTAATCGGAGGCAGTGAGTGCCTACGGTTAGGTCTTGAGTGTCTATGGGATAGAGACATAACCATTGAACTATGAATCCATGGTTTGATACCACAGTGGTACTTTTCAAATTTATTTTAAAGGTTTTCCAAATATGTTTGAAAGAACAGTTTTGGTGAATTCACTTAACTCGATAAGATAAGCATATATTGTGGATGAAGAGATTTAATTTAATTAAATTAAGAAGAGATTTGGAGTTATTCAGTGAAATGGAATATTTGGTTGAATGATTTTCTATTTGATAGTTAAATAACCGACTATCAAATCCGGACAAAAATATAACTTTGGGAATATCTAGGAGAAATAAAGGAATTATATGGTACAATTACCGTTCAAGGTTCTATATTGTACGTATAATCTCGTTTCGTTCTTCTAGGACGTTTATAAGGAAATCCATCTACTAGTTGTTAGGAGGTAATCTCCCATCTTATTTCGTCTGTTTATTTCCTAGAGAACCGGGGTTGAGTTTACTGGAAGTAGCGAACGTTGTTTCGAAGAGACCGGGATCAGATTTGCTTCATTATAGCATGATAGGGGATTCTCGCTTCGTGTTTATTGGCGAGCAGGAGACTCGTACCCCTATATGTCCTGGAGTAGTTAGCTGCAGTCGAGAGGCTGGCTGTAAAAGAAAATTTGAGGTACTAGTGTGGTGCCACGATGGAAAGTGGCCGTTGACGGGATGGTTGAAAATCCTATCGGCTGTTACACTTTGTATTAGAGCTGAAGGTTAAACGAAAACCTTGGCTCTGGTGGGAATCACTCATTAGTGATAGGGTCTAATGTGGTTTCAATAAAAATTATTTTCGAGAAGTTGTTTAAACTGTTTGATTTTTGAAATAGTTAAAGGGTGTGGACCATTCTTTTCACCTAGCAATTTCGAGGACGAAAATCTTATAAGGGGGAGGAATGTAAGGACCCGGAATTTTGGATATTTGAAATTGGAATATTTAATTGATTTTAAATATTTAAAATTTATTTTTAACTTGAATTTCAAATATAACCATTTATTGGATAACTTAATTATTAAATTTAATAATTGGAAATTGGGTACAATATTGAATCTCGAGTTTTAAGCTTGTTAAAAATAATTTAAAGGCTTATAAAATGTATATTGATAATACTGAAGATAATAAAAGCTTTAAAAATTGAATTTAAAAGTGGTTTGTTCAGTTTTAAAAATACATCGTTTAAATTGACATTTAAAGATAACCTTCCGAGGCACAGCCTTGAAATTCGACGAAACCGGTTCCATTGGATCTATAATAGTGTATTATTACCGGATTTCAAATTTCATAGCGTTTAGAGTTATCATTTGGTCATATACGATATGAACGCGTTGAAATTAATATCGAAAATTTAATATAATAATTGGGGTTAAAAAGCTATCTTCTCCATACGATCGAGTTAGGACTCAAAACCTTTTCCACTACGTTCGGAATAGGGGTACAACATTAAAAATGCCGCGGCACGCCTCTATAGGAGGTCACGATTTTAAGCTACGAATTCGAACCAATTTAAATTTAAGTTATATATATTATATTGTTAATCATGCACGTCAACTTGCTTTCTATCTTTCTTAGTTACCATATGATGTGAAATCTTGTTGCCATGTACAACACGTCTCCTTCCTTTTAAAATCCATGCGACTGTACAATATTGAAAAAAAAATTCATGTCTCTTCCCTCCTCGTTTATAAAAGCTAACAGACCAGAGAAAAAAAGAAAATGAAAACTTCAGAAGGAAAGAAAAAATGGCCAATCCTCCTTGAGAAAAATAAAATAAACATATATCGAAATCAGGTTATTCAATAAAAGGGAAAAGTGAACGAAATAAAACCGCAAGCTTGTTTTCAAGCTGCGTTGAATTGAGGTTGCGGCTGGGCCGTAGCGTAGGGGTTTTGGAACTTCAAACTCTAGTTTGAACACGAGACGTATGGGCGATGTGGGCGAGGAAGGCAGCGCAATAGAGATTGGAGGGTAAGATTCGATCTCGCAGCGTATACATTGATCTCGTGGAAGTGTTCGGGATCTAGGATTCAATTCTAGGGTCGTTGGCGCATCGATTTGAGCAGCGGTGATTGGTTTTGGCCTCAGCGTGGAGGGGCGTGACTAGGGAAAGAATTTGGTGGCAGGCGGTCGTTTAGGGTGAGTCGCAACTTTAGGCTCGCCTTCGTAAAGCTATAATCGCGGGATGATGGAAGGGCTCGAGTATTCGGCAAGGGTGGTGGAGAGGTAGAGGGGGAGGCGAGTGACGTCGTTGTGGGTTTGGTTCGTCGAGGCTGTGGTGTGTACGTTCGTATGCATCTGGGCGTGACTGATAGGATGTTGCAGGAGGTAGAAGATGAAAGCAGGGAGGAGAGGAAGAGGGAAGAGTTTCTTGAGCTGGGTTGTTTCATTTGGGTATGGCTTTTGAATTTTAAATTAAATTAATGTTGGTTTAAATTAAATCATCGTTAACTTATAAATCATAATTTGTTCATACAAGGTTGAAAAATTACAAAAGGGTGGCATTGGATTCGTATTGAAGTAGGGTTCGAAAATAATAAATTGTTCGGAGATTTGGAGTCCACGGCAATTTTTAGATAAAATCAAGCATTCGATTTAATTTAAAATTAGAATGATCGAAAAATTCGAAAAATCAAAGGTGAGTTAATCTCACTCAAATTTAGAATTTCTACAACTAATTTTCAGTAGTTAAAATTAATTATTGGTTGATTGATTGAATTTTATAATTATTATCAGTCTGGATGTGATATTATATCTAGTGGGGTGTGTGTATATATATTGGAGTGATTGATATTCTCGCAATTATATAGCGGATGAGACCCTATACGCCTTGTATAATAGCGGGTGACCCTATATAATGCGATATCCCCCTCAAAGTGGGATTAGTATTTTTATATTGTGCTAACATCTGTGGGTGTAGGAAAAAAGGTTGGAGGGATCCAACGGGATTCCTCAAAATGTTGAAATTATTTTTCATATTCAGTGGTATGATTTATTTGAATAATCCGTGATAGATTATACTGGAAATTGAATTGATTAGTTGATATGATGTTGCTGGATATATTTTTGGCAATTTTAAATATAAAAAATATGAATATTGAAATTTTTGAGGAAAATAAAAAGGGAATTTTAAAGTAAAATGTTTATAGTAAAGTTGGATGAATTAAAAAGTAATGAATTTGAAAAAAAAAAACAGTTCGATTTTAAAATTCTATTTAATAATCCAGAAATATGAAAAATAGAGATTTTTGAATAAATGTGAATTAAGGTTAAAAAAGAACTTAAGCGATACTGCTTTAAGTATAAGAGAATGTATTTTTAAGTTTAATAATAGTTTGGGAAAAATAAAAGGGGAATTTTGGAAATAAAATATAAAATTGATGTTCCAGATTTAAATAAGATTTTAGATCATAAAAAGGAAGTGAATCTGGAATTAGTGGATTTTGGAATAAGTTTGGGTTAACTACGAAATAAATTTTAAAATGGAATTTAACTCAGAAAATCGATTTAAAATCGACTTAAGTATTTTAAAACGGTTATAAAAGAAAAATGAGACTATGGGATTTATAAACCAGGTTATAAATAAGTAAAATATGTATCAGTGGATAATTTGAAATTATAAATTCACGGTGGGAATTTATAAGGAGATGGGTAAATCATTTTAAAAATAAATAGTAGTTTTATTTTTTAGAAATGTGAGAAAGGAAATTTACGGGATTGGAACGTAAATTAAACTAGTGATAAATCGAGAAGGATTTATAAATGATCAAACTGGCTATATTAGAGTTGAAAATATATTTTTCTGAGAAGTTAATATATTTTAAAAGGAAAAAAAATTTAAAGTATTAATTAGGAAATTTTAAAGTGTTATAAGAATGTTTCATAAAATTTATTATTTAGTTGTTCAAAAATTGTTAAAGTATTTATAAATTAAGCTAGTTATAGTAGTTAATTATTATTAAAGGTTTAATCAGCATTATTATTTTAAATAATAATTATTGAATATTTATGTTTTATATAATAGCTTTACTTAAAAAGTATTTTTTGTCTAAAGTTTTACTTAGAGAATTATTATAGAAATTTCATAAGTATTACTTTGAAAATTATTAAATAGAGTTTTGAGGAAGTATTGGTATACTCGCATGGCGTAATCAGAGGCAATGAGTGCCTGCAGTCAAGTCTTGAATTTCTCTGGGATAGAGACGTAACCATTGAACTGGGAATCCATGGTTTGATACCTTAATGGTACTTACCAAATTAATTTTAAAGGTTTTCCAAATATCTTTGAAAGAATAGTTTCGATGAATTTACTTAACACGATAAGATAAGCATATATTATGGATGAAGAGATTTAATTTAATTAAATTAAGAAAAGATTGGGAGTTATTCAGTGAAATGGTATATTTGGTTGAATGATTTTTCATTTGATAGTTAAATAACTGACTATCAAATCTGGACCAAAAATATAACTTTGGGAATATCTAGAAGAAATACGAGAATTATATGGTACAGTCACCGTTTGAGGTGCTATACTGTACGTATAATCTCATTTCGTTCTTCTAAGACGTTTATAAAGAAATCCATCCACTAACGGTTAGGAGGTGATCTCCGATCTTGTTTTCTTCTATTTATTTCCTAAAGAACCGGGGTTAAGCTTATTAGAAGTAGCGAACGTTGTTTTGAAGAGACCGGGATCAGATAAGTTATCCGAAAACCACTTTGATTCAATGAGTACGTTTTCGTAATAAAGACAAGAGTATGGAGTCAAAGATGGAGTAGGGAAGTGCAAGGGCTAAACACTACTAATCCTGAGGGTGATTCCAAAATGGATGTAGTAGGAATAGAGCCTCCGGTTCCGTTCGGACCGGGAGTGGACTTGTATGGATGAATACTATCAGTACATTGTCATTGGAGGACAGTAGGCATTCTATGAATATTTCTAAAAAGGTAATAATAGCCTCTAGCCTCATCAACCGAGAATGATTGAAAAGCAAGGGAGATGCAGTAAGGCTAAGTGGGTAGCACCTAAGTAGGGTATGTCTATCACTTTTCTAGATAACCTTGGATATCATCACTGCGTGTGAAAGGAGCTTGGAAAGGGTGGGGACACCCGGGATGATAGCATATTCGGTCTATCCAGGTCAGGGATCGATAGGTTTAATCTTGGTATAGGGTTTCTAGACATGTACTGTGACAGGTGATACCCTAGTGCCTAGTCATTCAGTTGGAATCCATTCTCCAATAAGCTCCATACGGTTTTGAGTGTGCCCGACTATGTTGAAATGTGAGATGCAAGCAATTTAGCTATGTAAATAAGTATCTGTACTTAGACACTATTATAATATCAAATGATTTGATATGAAATGTTTTGGTTATCATAAGGTAAAAACTCATCATGTTTATTTGTGGCATGGTCTTACGAGATACCTTTGATTTTCAAAGGATTTTGATAACTTTAATAATTCAAATTCAGTGTGTTTCTCACGCTGGTTTTCCAGACTGACTCGGGTGTTATTTTGTTATAATGCTCAGGTCAGACCGAGTATTCCAGATACAGGATATAATATTATGGAGTTCAGAAGACGAGCTGTATGGCGAAGACGTATTTCACATATCTAATTTATATTCCACCGTGTATTGTAGGCTGTATATTCAGCTTTTGTGAGGACAAGTTATTATAACTGTCCAGTATTGTGCTAATGATTTTTGCTGTACTCTGATGATGTAATGTATAAAAACAGTTGTAATTCTTTTTCTATAAAGATCGGTTGTTATCTATTATATATTGTTCCGCTGCGAATGTGAGGTTCTGTGTTGTTGTTCTATTTCCTTTTTCTACCTCTTTCTTCTTTTCCCTAATGATCCGGTATTTCCGGCATTCGATTGCTCAGCATTCTATATAGTGGACGTATTGATGTCGATTTTTGAGCATCGAAAATCCCAGCCGTTACAGCCATAACAAATAGCTAGAGACATAACACTTTGCCAAAAAGGTCCAACAAATGGATAACAACTAGTTAAAGCCCGGATTAGAGTCTGATACGACAATCTCGACTTATCTCGGTTCAAAGCACATCATGTTTGACACAAGATGTACTTTGGGGGGCAAGTGTTATCCAGCCTTTTGACCATACAACATCTAGATGGACTTGACGAACCATACTTGAAAACTATCAAGGAAGACAACCAAGAGAGATTGCTATATAGTTCGGAAGTCAAGTACAGCCAAGATCACAAGATCAACATAAGACCATCCTATAAAATATTATGGTCAAATCCATATAAGTGATGGATCGATACTTATCCATCCCCACGGATTGGTACCAATCCATGAACTTGCACCCAAATCACTCCAACTTCCTCCTACACTTAAGTATTGATGGTAGCAACCCGTATCAAGTTTCATTGGTCAATCGCGTATCACTTGCTATCGAACGCCTCGAATTCTTGAAATCCATAACTACATTTCTCTACTGATCTATCTCTTGGAATCAAAAACAAGTTCATAGCAGTACAAACAAGTTAGAAATCATGAAGCTATCAACAAGTCGCTTCATCGCAAAGAAACAAAAATGATCCATAAGTGAATCTTATGGATCGATACCGATCCATGCTCGTGGATCGGTGCCGATCTATAGCTGCTTGTTGACTTGGCCATGTTTTCTCGAGAACATTTGCAGCTAAATAGTGGGAATCATGGAGTAAGACGTGATGGAGCATTTTTTGGCAACTACAGCTATAAATGGAAAGCTAAGGGTTCAGTTACGGGGATCTTCTAGCTTTCTTGCAATTTTTAGATATTTCTTTGTACTTGCCCATGGATTGGTGCCGAATCATTAGATATGTACTTGTAAAACAATAAGATAATCAATGGAAATCATAAGTGGATGTAGGCAACGATTAACTGAACCATTATGAACGATGGTGTCTTATTTTTACTCATTTTCCATTTATATTTCTTCATTTCATTATCTACTCTAATTTCTTAGGTGTTCATGCCACTTTTGATACTAACAATATATATATATATATATTTGTGTATGTATATATGGATATATATATATATATTTATAATAATAAATAATAAATTGAATTAATTTAATTTTCTATTTAAAACAAAAGCATAATGCTGAAAAATTTATCTATTTAAATTAATTATACGTAAATAAAATAAATTTGTATATTTTTATTTTCAAATCTAAAAGTTTTTTTTATAAATTAGCTAAATAGAAATATTTAACGTGTTTACATTTATATTTTATATAACATATGTATAGTTTAAAATAATATATATACATATATATATATATATATATGGAGTCTATTTAGTTTTAAAAAAAACTAATTATTTCCAAACATAAAATTTAGAATATGCTTACATGTAAGAGCATGTTTATATGAATTAGAACTAGATTAAAAATAGTATCTCTTACCAAAACAATCATGACAAGGGTTAGTACGTTGTTCGTACTGAAATTCCTCTTGGAACACCCCCTTCTCCGCCTTCTCCGAAGATAAAGAAATTCTTCATAAGCCTAGGATAGGCAGCTAGGTTTTATGGTAAAACGCCAGAAAAAATATGTCTTAAGTTATGGTGGACCTTATCTCATTTATTGCTAAGGGTTTGCACCATTTTCTCGATAATTTTCTCAACCCGTTAAAGACTAGGTAAAGTCACCCGCCTCCTCATAATGTGGTTGTTCTTAATATGGACTAATTTTGGTCAAACATCCGACCTACTCTTATTTGAATCACCATTAACTAACTAACTTATAGCTCCTCAATCGATCGAACCGGCATATGACTTTTATACTATTGTATTCGATTTAAGCTTGAAATAATCAAATATTTATATAATACTTTTACTAATTTATTATTAATTTATAACATTTGTAAATTAATTTTATCCTTAGTTGAATTCAAAAAAACCGACAACATGGTCATATTGACTCTCGGCTGTGAACTCGATCCACAGTCAATATTTAAATAATGAAAATGTTTGTACCAAAATTAGACACAACACTCTTCGGATGTGTTTGAAGATATAAAATGAAGAAAGTAAATGTAAAATGAGGCAGATCTAACAAACACACCAATCAGCATATAAGAAAATGCATAAATACACACAAATTTTGAGTGGTTCGACGTATTGCCTACGTCCACTATGAAATGACTTGTGTTTATTGAATTTCACTCGCTGTTTACAAGAGATTACAACAGTACAACTGAAGATTAATAATGATTTCAATAGAGTATCGGCATAGAAGCTTCCCTAAAAAGTCCATTTTCTAGATGCATATGGCTGCTATTTATAGGCGTAGGTTGAAAATATCTCGCCCAGATCTCGGAGGACTTCATCTCTCACGTAGATGGGCCCACGGGATCGAGTTCAGGTGGTTTTGACTCGATCTGGGAGCGATATGAATGGAATCCATATCGATCAAGAATTGATCCTTTTTGGATGAAATTTATCTGGTACATTTTTGACGTTGTAGGCAAGATGCTGTGAAAATTTGGTGGCATTTGGACTTGTAGATCTCAATTTATGATCGATGTAAGTTTGGATTTATATGACATTGTCGTCTTCATATCGATACTATTTTGCATCGGTCCTGCGTGGCTCTGTTCGAATCGATGCTTTGCGTGCTACTTCGTATCGATGGTTAGAGGCCACCTTCTTTGTATCGATCGGTGGTTTTTGCTGTTCGTATCGATGGTGGGAGATCGATACGAGATAGATGGAGGGAGACTGATATGAAATGGACATTGGTTGATGGATACAAAGTGTTGTTAACATGATGGATACGAAGTAGCTTCATTTTGATGGATACGAAGGAAGTTAGTGGGCGATGGATACGAACTGAATCTCTCTTGGGGAATGGATATGAAATTGGATGGATACGAATAGAGTTGGGTTTCTCAACCTTGATCATTAATATCTTGAGCATACGAACTCCGATTGACTTGAAATTTAGAACTTTGGCTTTCATAGCTTTGTTGGTCCTATCATAATAATTGTAGCTCGATCCGACCTCGAACAAAATTTACCAGTATCCATAGTAGACCTGTGTATTACGATCTCCAGGATGAACTATCCTTGGTTTTTAGTCAAGTTCTTGGTGTCACAGCCTTGCCAAAAGGCGGGATATCAAAAATATTAAAGTCCATGTTGATTTTTGCTAAAGCATAGCATAGGTTCAAGTTCAAGGCTTATAGACCATTTAGGCAAAGGCATATTTCTGATCCAAAATATGCCCACCTAGTAACGTACTCTTTTCGTTGTTAGTGTATTATTTAGATATCTATGTTATTGCCTAAGGATTTGGTTTTGATGTGATAACCCGGATTTTTGAACATCAATTAATTGGTAATTAACTGATTTTAATTGAAACACTGATTTAAGTTGAAAAATTAATTCAGATAATAAATATTGGTTTTGATAATCTTCTAATATATTTTCATTTCATAATAAATAAATATGATAGCTATTGTTTATATATATGTTTGATATTGATTGATAATCTTCTTTTATAATCATTTGAATTGGCAAAATTATCCTTTCAAAGCTAATAAAAAAATGTTTTCCAATTGTAATGTATATATATGTATACATTGTGAATGGAAAGCTTGGGTTCGAATTTAATATATATTAATGATTTTCTAAGAAGTTAATTAAAGTTAGATTGAACATTTTTAACACTAGTACTTATTTATAGTTATCAATTTAAGTAAATAGTTAAAGTTTAAATAAGATTAAATAAAAAGGGTTAATATTCTTTCCTTTTAAATTTAACATGAATAAATGTATTTGAATATATACACACTTGAAAACACCATAGATAAATTAAGGAAACAAATTAGATAATTTATAAAACTTAAGTAATTAAGAGAAATATATATATATATATATATATATAAGTTTTGACATTTGTTAGATAATAAAAACATGCTTTAAACATTTGTAACTCATGTAACATGCAAATTTGCAAGTGGCTTACTTTTCCTTTTGGATTGAAATATAAATAAATGTTTAAGAAAAAGGGGGGCTGGTTTAGTTCAAGGCATTTTCCATTTGTCTTTTCTAAACTCTTCTTTCATCTTTTAACAATAAGCTAAAATAAAAGAAAAATCAAGGCCTGTTTCAATGTTTTCAATCTGATCAAGGCAAGTAGATTCAAGATCAATTCAAAACAAAGCAAACCAATTTCCAGTTCAAAATCAAAAGCATTTCCAAGATTTTCTAAAGTTATGTTCTCTGTTTCTAAATAAAGGTGAGTAAACAATTTTTCATAAAAGCTTAAATCTGTTCTTATCTTGGATGCAAGTGGTAAATCTGTGAATTATTACTGTAAATATGGTTTTAATGGATGTGATTACATGCACATGAATATGAAAAAGGCTGTGCATGTCTGTATATATGTAAATTATCTTCTCTTTTTGAATTATAGGCATAGAACAACACAAATAAAATCATACCATCACAAAGAAACAATGTTAGACTTTGATCATTAAAAAGGAAAGACTTGAAACAATGTAATTTTATTTCTAAAAATAGTTTCAAGTAAAAATATTTAGTAAATATTGTGAAAATAAAAAATTACAGTGAAAAATCAAATATAAGTCAAAAAACGATGTTCATAATTTCGTGTTTGGATTTCAAAATTAGATTTGAATTGGAAAATGATGATTTTCGATAATCATTCCATAAATTTAAATTTATATTTGTGGAGAATTTCAGTGTTGAATGATATTTGCATTATCGTCAAATTCTGACAATCGCAAGGCTCGGATGTGTCGGGGTTGAGGCCAGAGATTGTTGGTTGATCGTTGATCATGGGAAAATTACTCGGAGGGATTCTAGATCACCGGGGTGGTCAGGTACTGGCAAACTAGGATTCTAGGTTCTGTTTTGGTCGACTTCGGTTTTGAGGTGGGTACGATGTCGACGAAGCATCGATCTTCATCGGAGTGGGTGGAATGGAAGCTTAAGACTGCGATGAAGGTCTGGTCAAGGTAGCAAGGTTTCTGGTGGTCTGAGCGTGGTGGTGCGAGGCGAGTTTGGGTGACCTAGTTGGTGTCTGATGGTGCTTCACTAGTTCGTTTTCATTTCTGGTGTTCATCATGAATTCTGGAGGGTCTTATAGATCGAGATGTTAGATGGCGACTTGGTGGAGCCATCGATGTCGGTTGGAGTTGCTCTAGTAGTCGGTGCACATGCATGGAATCGTTGGTGTATTAGTGTTCTGGGCTGCTGGTGGAAGATGGAAGCTTGAGTTTGATCTCAGGGAGGTGGAGTTAGAGCTCGAGAGTGTGTTCGGGTTGCACGCATGTCTGTGTCCAGGAAATAGTTTAAATTTTAATAGAAAAAATAGGCTAGGGTTGAACTCGGGGATTGACTCGAGAATTTTGTAATATGGCTCGGGTAATTTCATTAGGGAATCGGGTTTGTTTAAAATTTTAAAAGTTTAAAAAACAAAGGAAAATTTATAACCAGTTTTCAAATAGAAATGAACAAAGTTTCAAAGCCATTATCAAACAAGTTTCCAAAAAAATAAGTATTGAATAAGTTTTTTCAAGTGAAGTTTCCAAGATTAAAATGTTAATGTTAAATTCTTTTTTATGTTGAAAATAAATTGTTTTGGTTTTTATGATGATAACAAGTAATTAATTAAAGGATATGGGGTATTTTAATTATTTAAGATTTTACAAGTTGAAATAAAATTTCTTAATGTAATTAAAGGATAGTTAATTACTTAGTATAAGTAATTAAAGAATAATACTGAATGTAATTAATTAGAGGATAGTTAATTACTTAATAAGATTAATTAAAGGTTAATAATGAATGTGATCAATTAAAGATAATTAATTAATGAAGTGATTAAGGGTAAATTAATCAACTTAAGTGACTATGGAATAATTACTTGATGATGTAATTAGGGGATAGTTAGTTTGATGTACGTAATTAAAGGGTTAATTTGTTAATGTAATTAATTAATCAAAGATTAATTAATGTGATTAATTAAGAGATAATTAAGTAACTGAGGATAATTGCTTAAGCTGGATAATTAAGGTTGATTTATTAATTTGATTAATTAATTAAAGTAATAACAAATGGTTTGTAATTAATATTAATTAAGCAGGGTTAGGTAATTAATTTATTTGGTTTAAATTAATTGTGTGATTAATTAACTTTGTTTATGGATGATTGGATTATATTGAATGCCTTGAATTGGTTGATATCTCTGATATGAAATGTTTTGCGATATGATATGTTTGGGTTGAATAGTGATAATGTGGTTATCTATCGATGATGAATTGCTGTGTAAAAGTGACATCTTGTATTTAAAAATTAAATTGTATTCACTTAAATAACTAAGATGACATTGGATTCGAAGAGACCAGGGTCGGGTATTAGCAAATACCCGAAACCACTTCGATTTGTAATTTACAATAATTCTTTATAGATTTGATATGTGAAATCAATAGGCTGGAACGGAATAATTTAAGTAAACTGGACCATTGAAACTATGTAGTGGTACTTAGATATAGATTTGTGAAAGAATTGTGACTATAACAAGTTGTGAACTTGTAGTAAAGTATGAGTTACCTGGGTTCGGTTATGTTTTAAACTTGGTGTTTCAAATTATTTGAGTTTACTCACGCTGGTTTCCAGCCTGATCCGGGTGTTGCTTGATTGTAATGCTTGGGTCAGACCGAGTATTATAGCTTTTCAGGTTAGGACGTTCTGGTGTTCAGGATGTGAGCTGGATGGCAGGAACCTATGCAGTTTATTGCTGTGTATTGGAGTTGTATTATCGTATTATAGGACATGTATTTATAACTATCCAATTATGGTTGTGCTCTCTAGTTATGGTTGTGCTCTGATGTATTGAATGTAATTTGACATGTTACAACATTCTTTGTATAAATGCTATTATTCTGATATTATATTTTGATCCACTGCGAATGTGAGATGTTATTGTTTTCTGTTCTTCTTCTACCTTCTTCTTCTTCTTCTTTTCTTTAACAATCTGAAATCCCCGGCTTTCGATTTCTCAGCACTACTACCGTGAACATATTAGTGTCAAATTTTCGAGGTCGAAATTTTGGGTCGTTACATTTTGGTATCAGAGCAGAAGGTTCAGCGAGAACCTTGGCTTTGGTGGTTTTGCTCGTTAAGGATAGGGTCAATAGTATCCTAGAATGAGTTGAGTGTGTGTGTGTGCGTGTGAGTGTGTATGAGAGCATACTTGTTATTTTCTTATATAAAATTTTTAAAAATGGTTGATTCTAATAAAAGTTTATATTTTGATATATAAAGCAATGGTTTTTCTAATATATTAAGGTATTGGTTGTTGTATTATTTGAATTAAAAGTAATAATAAGAATTAAGTGGTAATAGAAATACAACCAAATGGGAATTGGATAATATGAACTATATAAATAAGATAAGCTAGAAATGGATTCAAACTAGAAAATAAAATCCTAAATTTGAAGAAGTGTTTTCAGAAAGTTGAATTAAGTGACCCTGATTTTATTTTCCAATAAATTATAACATAATATATAGTGAATTTGTTTTCAGATATGATAATCTTGGTTATTATCATAAATGGTTGTTGTGTTTAAAAATTAAATGTTTGTTAATGATTAAGCAAAATGAAATGTTTTAGGGAAGTAAAAATTTAGGCGAGTATGACTTATAAATTCGAAATGAAGATAATTTAAGTTGTGAAGTTTTAAATCTAAGTCCAGCATTTGGAACTGTTTCAAGTGTTATAAGATATTATAAATAATATTCAGAATATTTTTAAATAAAGGAATCTTATTTTAAACAAGAGTGTTTTGAAAATTTCAAGGGAATATGTTTTGAAATTAAAAAACCAAGAATGGTTTAAAATTTAAAGTATGACTTGAAGTGCAAAAGAAATGGATATGTATATATGTTGGATATACAAAATAACAAGTTAATTGGAAGTCAACACTAAGTGTTGAGTTTTGAATTTTCCTTGCAATTGGATAAGTTTTTAAACATATAAGTGGGATAGGATATTGATAAGAAGTTTAAAATTTGAAATGGATAATTCAAATTGAATAAAGTTGACTGGATTAAATAAATTAAATTTAACTTAAGGGAAGTTAAATAAGTTTAGAACAAACAACCTGAATTGGGAATTTCAAGATGAAATTAAGATTTAACTTAGAAGTTAAATGGGTTGGTTTGAAATAGGAGTTATGTGTGATCTCAAAACGGGTTTGAGATCTGAAAAGGGGTAATGGATGCTATGGATGGATGTCTTAAAATAATTGGATGTTTATTTATTTTGACTTATCCAAATATCATCCGGTTGTTATTAATAATCTATAAAAACTGAAAATTTAAATATTTTAAATGAATTAAGAAATGGATTGAGGTAATATACATCCATTACTGAAATAAAATAGAAATAAGATTTGAACTTATGAAAAGGAAATCGCTCTGAACTTAAGATTCAAATGTTAAAAAGGAACTTGTAATCTAAAATTGTTTAAGAATCATTATCAAAGTTTGAAGATAAAACTGAGTAACAAATTAGATTCCGAAGATTAAATCATTTGATAAGTTTTGAACTCTTATTTAAATTTTGAAATAAAGTAAAGGCAATTTAAAATGGAATTTTGAAATTGGGACTCGGAATTAAATGGTTTAAAGATTTAAGTTATTAATTTAAAATTAAAGGTTAATTTGATTTAAAGAATTAAATCTACATTTAAAAATTTAACTTGAATTTATATAATTCAAAATGGTTTAAAGTTGAGATTTGAATTGAATTAGCTCAATTTGATTTGAATTTGAGATTGAATGGGAACTGTGATTGAAGTTGAATAAATTTAAATTTAAATGGGAATTTATTTGAATTTGGGATAGAAATTGAAGTTAATTTAAATTGAATTAAAATTGAATCAATTTAATAAGATTGGAAATTGAAAGTTAATTGGAAATGGAGATTGGAAAATTGAACAATTTGACTCTAAAACTATTTTCAAATAGAATTGCTTTAACATAACTGTTTTAAATCTATTTTCCTAGCTATTTACTATACAACGTTTTTTTTAAAATCCAAACTATTTTATACTTATTTTACAAATATTTTGAAAACTAATTACTACTTTACATCTGTTTTACAAACTAATCATTATTTTACAACTACTTATAACTAATTACTATTTTATAACTATTTTACAACTATCTAACTATTCTACAAACTATTTAACTGTTTCACAACTATTTCATAATTACTTAACTATTTTATTGATATTTTACAACTGCTTATCTATTTTAAACATTTCAAGTTATTTTCTAAATTCAAGTTGGTCAGAGTGCAAACTGTTTATAAGTAAAGTGATAATCCTAATGGAAACGGAAGTAAATTTTGAACAAGTGAGTAGAATTAAGATGAAGGTGAATAGAAAAATATTGATTTAGCTAATAATCAATAAGGATAAATACATAGGATGTACGTATACTATTCTATTCGCAGAATGATTCGATCTAGATTTGAGCATAGAATTTCGAGATAGTATATCGATCTGAGTTGGGATTTTTCACTCGATTTTCGACGGCGAACCCTGGATATGGATTTTTGATTGATTCTGGAAATTCTCTTTCATAGTTAGGGCTACGCAAAGAGAATGACGCTTTTTGATCAAAAAATCAGATCTGAGTCCGCACTAGAAAGGCGGGTGGATGGTACTAGTTCGGAAGCGAAATTATTTGATCGAGTGAGCGATCAGATTTGATATAGCGTACGGATGGTATATGTACATCGTACGTGCTTAAATATAATAGAGTTTGAAAAGAATGTAAAGGTGATTTCTGAAAAGAAAAGTATATTTTGAGAATTATATGTGAATAAAACTGGGAGTTGGATATCTTTTGAAATTCACTTCATGAAAAGTAAGTGATATGGTAAGTAACTTTATAAAGAAAATCAAATTTGAATGTTGATTTGGCACAGTAAAGTTATATATATATATATATATATATATATATGTTATATATGATAAACTCCCTATGTTGAATCTAAAACCAAATGAAAAGGTTTTGAAAAATATTTGAAGTATAAAAGGGAAGTCTATATAAGTGATCCAAAATTTTTCATGATTATATATATAAAGGATTTTATGAGAATGATTTTGGAAAAGGTTTTGGAACCTATGGATTTTGGAAAGGCTTTTGATTTTTTAGAAAAAATCAATTTTGGGAATTTGGAAAAGCCAAGTTCGGAACTATCGATTTGAGATATCAATTTTGATTAAAAGAGATTTATGTGAATCATATGGAGTATGATTTGAAAGATACTATAAGTGTATAGTATAAAGTGTTTTGAGATTGGCTCTGGAGAAAAATGCGCTTCCATTGAAATGAACTTCATAGGAGATCCACGACGTAGTTCTGCCTTGAGCCCTAAAGGGGAGGCTCTAAATTGAATCCTGGGAGGAAGTCCAGACAAACTGTAGTTCCTGAGGATTATGTGTGTGGGTAGCGAAAGTCGAGGACACTGATGCCTATAGAGACATTTGGGTTATGTTGTGACGATAGTGTAACTCGATGTCACTGAGATCTATTATAGACCATAGTAGAAGTCGTGTGTGCTGTGAGGGCCAACGATCTACGTTTGATTTTGCCATGATGGGAACTTAACATCGGTAGACTACGATCTATGAAGACATAGCGAAAGTCGAGAGGCCGTGAGAGCTTAGGGCTACATTGGGACTCGACTGATGTAGTCTGCGACCTATGTAGGAGTGGTGAAGTTTCATTTGGCAGCGAAAATCGAGGGCGCTAATGCCTACAGTTACATGGATTTTTGCCGTGATGGCGACGTAACCCTGGGTGTAACTGCGATCTGTGGCAGGTTCCATGGCGTAATCGAGGGGCGCGGAGTGCCTACAGTTATCTATTATGGATTTTGCCGGGATGGCAACGTAACCATCGGGTTAACTGCGACCATGGAGGGGGTGGTGATTTCCAAAGCATTCTCACCTAAGATGTTTCCTCTATTTTCAAAAAGAAATGTTTTCCGTATTTTCAAAAAAATGTTTTCCCAAGTATTTTCACTGGGTGTTGAAATGGGTGTGCTAAGTACTTATAGATTTTCAGTCCTACGCCTGATCAACGTATGACCGAATTTCTGTGAGAACAAGGATGGACTTGTTGAGACATCTAGTTATAAAAAGTATTTTTTATAAATCTATTTTGATACTATCATGTAAATCTAAAAAGTATTTTTAATTATTAAATAAAAGGAATTTATAGTTAAAATGTTATGAGAATAATTTAACTAATAATAAACATTTTAATGAATTCTGGTTTCGTTCCTTTTCAAGGACGAAAAGATTTAAAGGGGGGAGGAATGTGATAACCTGGATTTTTGAACATCGGTTAATTGGTAATTAACTGATTTTAATTGAAACATTGATTTAAGTTGAACAAATAATTTAGATAGTAAATATTGTTTTTGATAATCTTCTAATATATTTTCATTTCATAACAAAATAAATATGATAGCAATCATTTATATATATATGTTTGATATTGATTGATAATCTTCTTTTATAAGTATTTAAATTGGCAAAATTTATCTTTTCAAAGCTAATAAAAAATATGTTTTCCAATTGTAATGTGTATATATATGTATACATTGTGAATGGAAAGCTTGGGTTTGAATTTAATATATATAATGATTTTCTAAGAAGTTAATTAAAGTTAAATTGAACATTTTTAACACTAGTACTTATTTATAGTTATCAATTTAAGTAAATAGTTTAAGTTTAAATAAGATTTAATAAAAGGGTTAATATTCTTTCTTTTTAAACTTAAGCTGGATAATTAAGGTTGATTTACTAATTTCATTAATTAATTAAAGTAATAACAAATGGTTTGTAAGTAATTAATATTAATTAAGCAGGGTTAGGTAATTAATTTATTTGGTTTAAATTTATTGTGTGATTAATTAACCTTGTTTATGGATGATTGGATTATATTGAATGCCTTGAATTGGTTGATATCTCTGATATGAAATGTTTTGTGATATGATATGTTTGGGTTGAACAGTGATAATGTGGTTATTTATCGACGGTGAATTGCTATGTAAAAGTGACATCCTTTATTTAAAAATTGAATTATACTCACTTAAATAACTTGGGTTAAGATGACATTGGATTCGAAGAGACCGAGGTCGGGTATTAGCAAATACCCAAAACCACTTCGATTTGTAATCTACAATAACTCTTTGTAGATTTGATATGTGACATCAATAGGCTGGAATGGAATAATTTAAGTAAACTGGACCATTGAAACTACGTAGTGGTACTAGATATAGATTTGTGAAATAAGTGTGACTATAACAAGTTGAGAACTTGTAGTAAAGTACGAGTTACCCAGGTTCAGTTATGTTTTAAACTTGGTATTTCAAATTATTTGAGTTTACTCACGTTGGTTTCCAGTCTGTCAAGGGTGTTACTTGATTGTAATGCTCGGGTCAGACCGAGTATTATAGCTTTTCAGGTTAGGACGTTCTGGAGCTCAGGAGGCGAGCTGGATGGCAGGAATGTATGGAGTTTACCGCTATGTATTGGAGTTGTATTATTGTATTATGCAACAAGTATTTATAACTGTCCAGTTATGGTTGTTCTCTGATGTATTGAATGTAAATTGACATGTTACAACTTTATTTGTATAAATGCTATTATTCTAGTATTATATTTTGATCTGCTGCGAATGTGAGATGCTGCTGTTTCCTATTCTTCTTCTACCTTCTTCTTCTTTTCTTTTACAATCTGAAATCTCCGGCGTTCGATTTCTCAGCACTTCTACCGTGAACGTATTAGTATCGAATTTTCGAGGTCGAAATTTTGGGATTCTACATTTGATGATAACAACTTTAGGAAATCATATAAAGTATAAATACTAACGTTTTATCAAGGTATATAGTATATTGTGCAGGATATTAGACAGGTGTTGGTTTAAGAAGACTGCAAAGTATCATGTAAAGATTGAAGAATTAAAGATGTTGACGTAGAGACTCAAAATTAAGACTGAATATTCAAGAGTTTAAGATGTCAAGATATTGTAGATAAGTTATAGAGTCTATAATGTTTGTTTAAATTCTGATAGCACTTGATCCCTCTCTCTCCGTTTTAAGTTTTAAAATGGTTTTAAAATGTTTTGGTTTTTAAATATTCTTTTCAAAATAGATTTTAAATAGTTTTTAAAATTATTATACTTATAATTTTAGTTTTTAATATTTTACCATGTTATTTTTTTATTAGATTTTTCTTTATAATAGTTTATTTTTCAAAAAATTTATCATATAGTTTTACTTAAATTTTATTATGATTATAATGTGTGTGTGTGTATTATATGTAAACATACTTACGAGGTATAAAATTATTTCACAAAATAATACCTTTCTAAACAATATTTTAAAGTGTTTTTTTAAAATTACAAAGAGTATGTTGATATACTCTAACCCTACATGTCGACATACTAGCTGTTAGTTTCAAAATTCAATTTTCAAAAGAAGTGTCTATCCGTCATATCCCTTTACAAATTGACATGACCGTTATTCCTCAATAAATACATGTGTTTCCAACGAGTTTTTTAATCACTTTTCATTGTTCTTCTTTTTTTCCTTCTTCTCTCTTATTTTCAAAAACAAATTATATCCATACTCCATCGAATTTCAACCAAAATCAAATTCCATCATGATTGGTCTGATTCTCTATCATTTGCTCTCTGTCGAATTAGTTTGATTCTCTATCATCTTTCTCACTCCAATCAAGATCTAAGTGTTATTCAAGCATTATAGGATCGTTTGTAACCAAGATTAAAGTTCTGAGTTTGTAAATCTCCATCAAATTAAACCGATATACTTGTGGGTGTGATTGTAGCCTGTGAAATCAACTAGGTGTGCTTAGTAGCCCGTAAATCTAGTGGGTGTGCTTGTAACTTGGAAATCAAGCGGCTCTACCCAGAGGCCGGGATTTTGGAGGTTGTGTCTCATAGCCTTGAAATTGGTATTTTCATTTACTAGTTGAAAAGAAAACCATACAAGGAATTATACGAGACTGGATGTAGGCTAACTCTAAACCGGTATAAAATCCTTATGTATTCTTTCCTTTTACTTTTACTGCATTTACTATTTATCTATGTTTTGATTCTGTGATTGTTTCTTTGATTGTTATTCTCATTATTCTAAGTATAATTTCAGAAGATTTCAAAAGGATTCATATAAATTAGAAAATACTATTTACCTCCCTCTAATGTTAATATAGACTTAAGATTCCTATCCCGAAATCTTACATTTGGTATTAGAGCATTAGTTATCAAAGTATGCATAAACTGATTTTTGAAAAGATTTAATGGCATTCTTCAATAATATTTTAACACTATTTTCGAAAGGATAATTTGTAAATTCATCATTACAATGTTTCATAGATTTGCATCCATTCATTATGAAAAGTCACATAATTTATTGAAAATGAATAAACAGATGTGTTACATGGCTTTTGATGAACAAACATCTAATAATCATAAACTACAGATCAAAAAGGAAAAATGGATATTATATAGTGGTTATTCAAGATACATGACTGGAAATCTGGAGTTTTGAAAGATATAGTTTACAAAGATGGAGGATTAGTCAATTTTGATGATAATTTTAAAGGATATGTGATTAGCATCGGCAATGTAGGTAATTCTAAAACTCCTACTACTTCCAATATTTTGCTAGTTAGGAATTTAAAACGTAATCTATTAAGTATTAGTCAGTTGTATGATAAAGGTTTTAAAATTAAATTCGTAAAAGATAAATATCACATTGAAGATAATGAGTCAAACATTATCTTTGAAGGTATTAGGAAACGAAACATTTATTATTAAGTATGAATATCTCAAATGATAACTTATGTCTTTTGGCTGAAACAAGTGATCCTTGGATTTGGCATAAAAGAATTAGGCATTTGAATTTCAAACTTTTTTCCAAAATTGCTAAAAATGATTTAGTTAGAGGTCTTCCCAAAATGAACTTTAAAGTTAATAATCTATGCGATGCGTATCAATTTGGTAAACTTAGAAAAAAGTTTATTTAAATCAAAAGATATGATTTCTGCTTCTCATCCCCTTGAACTTCTTCACTTAGATCTTGGCCCCTCTCAAATACAATCTATAAATCATAAGAGATATGTATTTATAATCATAAATGACTATTCTAGATTTACGTAGATGATTTTCTTAAAACTTAAAAGTGATTCTTCTGAAATGTTTAGGATCTTTGTTAAATGAACTCAAAATCAAATGTCCAGAAAAATTAAAACTATTCAAAGTGATCATGGTGGAAAACTCAAAATTGAAAATTTTGAGAAATTCTGTAATAAGAAAGGTATAACTCATAATTTTTCATTTTCAAGAACATCACAACACAACGGAGTAGTAGAACATAAAAATAGAACAACTCAAGAGTGCACCAGAGTTATGCTAAATGACAGTAATTTACTTACGAATTTAGGCTGAGGCAGCTGGTACTGCAAGTTATATACTAAAATAAAAATCCTTACGAACTATTTTATAATACGAAACCTAGAGTATCATATTTTAGAGTTTTTGGTAGTAAATGTTTTATTTTAAACACTAAAGATTATTTTGGATAAATTTAATGCTAAATTAGATAAAGGAATTTTTATTGGATATTCAAATAGAAGTAAAGTCTATAGAATTTTTAATATTAGAATTAATACTATTGAAGAGACATTAAATGTCTCGTATGATGAAAATTTCAAAATTCATAATCAAAATATTGATGAAGTAGAAAACATTGATAATGAAATTGAAAGTAATGAGAACATTGAAACTTATAATAATAATGAAAATTTGTATCCAAATAAATGAACTAAATACTTAAGAGATTATCATATAGAAAATATACTGTATAATATTGAATCTACTGTAAGACTAAAAATTAATTAAACAAAATGAGTAATGTAGTTTTTATTTCAACCATTGAACCTAAAAATCTGAAGGGAGCATCGAGTGATGATTCATGGATTGTTGCCACGCAATGAGAATTGAATCAATTCACTAGAAATGATGTATGAGAATTAGTCCCAAGACATGAGGATAAGTCTATTATAGGCACTAAATGGGTATATAGGAATAAAATCAATGAACAAGGAGAGGTCGTAAGAAATAAAGCTCGATTAGTTGCACAAGGTTATTGTCGAGAGGAGTGTATAGACTTTGATGAAATCTTTGCACCTATAGCCAGATTAGAGACTATAAGAATCTTACTTGCTTTCGCTAACCATAATAATTTCAAATTATATCAAATGGATGTTAAAAATGTATTTTTAAATGGATTCATTAAAGAAGATATATATGTAGAACAACCTCATTTTTCGAAGATGAAAAATTATCAAATCATGTAACTGATTAAAGAAAGCTTTATATGGTCATAGACTCCTAGAGCTTGGTATGATAAAATTAAATCCTATTTATTACAATCAAACTTTAAGATATGCAAAGTATATAGTACTTTCTTTATTAAAAGAAATAAAAATGATATCCAATTAATACAAATGCACTGGATGATATTATTTCTGGATCTACAAATGAAAATCTAAGTAGAAAATTTTCAGAACTAATGACTAAGGAATTTGAAATGAGTCATATGGGAGAACTAAATCATTTTCTAGGATTACAAATTAAACAATTAACTAATGGAATTTTTATTAGTTAGGAATAATATGCTAAAGACTTAGTTAAAAAATTTGGTATGGTAAACCAACTCCTATGGCAACTAATAAAAAATTAAACAAAGAAGAAAATTCAATATACATCAATAAAAAACTATACAGTGGAATGATTGGATCGCTACTACATATAATTGCTAGTAGACCAGATATAATGCATTGTGTTTGTCTCTGTGCATGATATCAATCTAAACCTAAAGAAACTAATTTAAAATCTATAAAATGAATTTAAAGATATGTTAATAACACATTAGACTATGGACTCTTTTATCCAAAAGATGATTCATTTGAATTAATTTCATATAGTGATGCTAATTATGCCGGTTGTAAATCAGACTAGAAAAGTACATGTGGAACTTGTCACTTTTTGGGACACTCTTTGGTTTCCTGGTTTACTAAAAAGCAAAATACATCTCCCTGTCTACGACAGAAGTAGAATATATTTCATCAGCATTAGCTTGTTCACATGTTCTCTATATGCAACAAACTCTAAGAGATTTTGGTTCAAATTTTACTGAATCACCAATATACTGCGATAATACGAGTGCGATTAATCTGTCTAAAACTCCAACTCATTATGCTAGAACTAAATATATTGATGTAAGACATCATTTTATAAGAGATAATGTAAACAAAGAAGTTATATCACTTGAATTTATAAACATTGAAAATCAAATAGCTGACATTTTGACGAACCATTGAATCAAACATCCTTTACTAAGTTAAGAAGAGAATTAGGTATTTGTTCTCTATCAGAAATATAAAAATTATAATATAAATTTACATAATTAGTAAGAAAAATAAAATAAACAAAATTTTCCATTATATGTCGATATACATGATCATTATATGTCAACATATAACATCAAAATTCAATTTTTAAATTCTCCCTCTAAAATTTATTTTGGAGGTTATATAAACAACAAATTCATCTTTCTTCTTCATTTTCTGCCTTTTCACTATTCTTTTCTTCCGAAATAAATAAATCATGGAATCCTCTGTAAATCCAAACCATAATTCAACATTTTCCTACCATTCTCCTACCCTTGGACCCTTCCAAAATTGTACCATGGCTAAAGTTATCAAATTGGAAGAAGATATGAAGAATGTTCTGGAGATGTTTACTGAAATTCAAGTCGTACAACTTCGTATATCGAAGGAATAAAAGAAACAAAGTAGGGTTCTGTGTAATCTTTATAAATATTTATTGGATAACCCAACGAATCCAATAATTATTGAAAATGATTTCATAAATTTAGCCATCCTAATCCTCATCAAAACAACGAAAAAGAAAAGGAAGAGGAAGAGGAAGAGGGACAAAATATGGAGGAGGATGAAGAGGTTCAATGCGTTGGGGAAGTTTTTTACCACCGAGATGGAAATCTCGTCGAACAAAAAGGAAACTTTTTCCTTCTTTATCCTCATTTTCCCATTCATAAGTCTCTATCATTAAGAATTCTCGTTCGAATATGACTTCTTCATTTAATAGTGTGTATTTTAACTTTAATTTTATTTTATTATATATATGGATTGAGTGGTTTGTAAATATGATAATTGAATGAGTATATAGTATGGTTTGGTTACTATTTGTGATTTCTTCTTCATTTATCATTTCTTATATATCATTCCTGTCATTTTGCATTTCATGATGATATCACTTATTGTTTCTATATATATTTATATCATTAGAAGTACATAGTGTTTATGTAAAAGGGAGTTAGAGTTAGTATTAAGAGTTAGGGTTAGAATTATAGTTATAGTTAGTTATTTTTTATTGATGCCAAAAGGGGAGAAATATATAAAATATCAGGCATAAATTAAGGGGGAGTTTTACATGGCGTAGATTAAGGAGGAGTTATATTACATTTTATATACAAAGTTGTCATCATCAAAAATGAGAAGATTGTTAGTGCCTAAGTATTTGGTTTTTATGACAACAATCTTAGGAAATCATATAAAATATTAATACTAATATTTGGTCAAGGTATATAGTATATAGTGCAGGATATCAGACAGGTATTGATATAAGAAGATAGTACAATATCAAGTAAAGAGGAAGGGTTAAAGATGTTGATATAGAGACTCAAGAATGAAGACTCATGTGTATTCAAGAGTTCAAGATTCCTAGATATTATAAATAAGTTACAGAGTCTAGAATGTTTGTTAATATTCTGACAGCACTTGATCTCTCTCTATATATATTTTAAGCTTTAAAATAGTTTTAAAATGTTTTGGTTTTTAAATATTCTTTTCGAAATAACTTTTAAATAGTTTTTAAAATTCGTATACGTATTATTTTAGTTTTTAATCTATTTCCAAGTTATTGTTTTTATTAGGTTTTGATTTATATTAGTTTATTTTTCAAAATTCTTATCATATATTTATACTTAAGTTTTATTATGACTATAGTGTATATATATTATATTTAACATACTTGCAAAGTATAAATTATTTCACAAAATAATACATTTTCAAAATAATATTTTAAAGTGTTTTTTCAAAATTACAAAGAGCGTGTCAAAAAACTCTAACCCTATGTGTAGACGTACTAGCCGCGAATTTCAAAATTCAATTTTTAGAAGAAGTGTTTATTCATACCTCTTCACGAATAGACATGACCGTTATTCCTCTATAAACACCTGTGTTTCCAATGAATTTTTTAATTAGTTTTCATTGTTCTTCTTTCCTCCTTTTTCTCTCTCATTTTGTAAACAAACTATAACCATAGTCTGTCGAATTTCAACCAGAATCAAACTCCATTATGATTAGTTTGATGATCTATCCTTTGCTCTATGATTTCTATCATCTCTCTCACTCCAATCAAGATCTAAGTGCTATTCAAGGATTATAGGATCATTTGTACTCAAGATTGAAGTTTCAAGTTTGTAAATTTCTATCAAATTAAACTGATATATTTGTGGGTGTGATTGTAGCCCGTGAAATCAGTTAGGTATGTTTAGTAGCCAATAAATATAGGGGGTGTGCTTATAGCCCAAAAATCAAGCGGCTTTACTCGAAGGTTGAGATTCTAAAGGATGTGTCTTCTAGCCATGAAATCGTGATCTTATTTGCATTTACTAGTTGAAAAGAAATCTGTATAAGGAATTGTACGGGAGTGGATGTAGTGTGACTCCGAATCAGTATAAAATCCAGGTGTGTTCTTTCCTTTTACTTTTACTGCATTTACTATTTATCCGTATTTTGATTCTGGGATTGTTTCTGTGATTTTTAGTCTCATTATACTAAGTATAATTTCAAAAGATTTCATATATATTAGAAAATACTATTCACCCGCCTCTAGTGTTAATATAGCCTTAAGATCTCTATTCCATAATCTTACAATCTAGAGTTTGGTCTCAGGTCAAAAACTTTATTGATATCCTTATTAATTACATAGTTCATTTTAAAATCCTTGGTTAAATCCAATAATGTTTATCGATTATCTGACTTACTCTGGCTAGATATTTTGACTTATTAATTACTGTGATACCGACCTTCAATAACAAAGGAGACGAATCCTCTATTAAGTAGTGTTTCACTTCAAGTGTTTCAACATGTATCGAACTATGGCCATAATATGGTCGCCATGCCATGTGGTCAACCATAAACAAATTGTAATCTACATACTTAAATTTGACAATACTCTCAAATTAGAGGCTATTGTACATCATTACCCTGAGATCGTTTATTTTGCCATAGTTATATTCATCTATAGAAGACTCTTGTCGAGTTGTTCTGTAATTGTTCAACACAGATATACAATGTAAGTGCACACTTGGAGGAGATTTCTCCTTATGACAGTCAAAAATGCTTGATACGCGCAAGAAAACCATTTGATATTATTATTAGTGCATAGTGAAGAACCTTTCGAAAGTATAATATAAATCTTAGCCAGCATACCACGATTTGTCGTATGCCTACTATAGCTACCGTTTAAGAATGGAAGGTTATACAATTGAAATCGTAAAGGGCGCGTATTGGATGATTGGGTTTCCAACAAATGGTCAGGCTAAGGAACTTCCCACACCGAAATGGAACGCCTCTGGAAGGACGCCCCCGAGAACCTAACCGGATCTCTGCCAAACAAGGCCAACGCTACCTCACGCTTTAACCAAGCTGTAACTAGGTAACTAACACACGAGCTATGCCATCCCCGGTCGTTACCGACCTTTATCCGAGCGCTCGACACCAACAACCACAAAGTAATAAATTTGCAGTAACCACATAGGTTAAATATCTGGGCTCCATACCATGATACCACCTCTTATCCAAAAGGAAATGGACATACCCTAGGGGCGCGACCCTTAAAAACCTTGCCGCGACATTCATGTTTCGACCATTTTCGGGTTGTGAGGCTCGACGAAGTCTCGTCCACAAAGCTACGCTTTTTCGCAAAGACATGCTTCGATCAACAAATGATCAGAAGCACTTCATATGCCACATTACCAAATTGGGAATGTATCACTAGTAACCATCAACTACATAACCTCTGAGCTCGTATGTCTCAGAGAAGGGTGTTAAGCTAAGAGAATAAATCTCCGCCACCAAACAGAAATGAATTTGACAGAAACCAGCTTTACATCTCAAAGTGTAATGTCAGACATACATCCATACAAGTCTGTTCCGGGTTCGAACAGAACCAAAGGCACTTCAAAAGAAGCCCTTGCAAATCTGGGTATTCACAATCTCGATCGGACTTCCCATCACTTAGGGAATCTCTATACCGGAGCCATAATGCAGAGAAAATCGACAGACAATCCTTTCATTTTCAAAAATACCCGGTCTTCACTACCGGTCTTCAAATGTTATCCATCTACGTCGTATCATTATTCGGAATGGGTTATATGATACAAAGGTCATCTCCCGGCTAAACCGAATAGCGAGCACAATATTTAAAAATCATATGGATACGAGAGTCTCAGTTAAATCACAACTTAAAGCCCAAAACCTTTCATTCAAATGGTTTAAACAAATTACATTTACAATGTTTAAACAAAAAGATTCATTTCAAAAACCTTCAATGGTTTAAACAATTTCCACACTTAAATCTTTTAAACAAAAGATTCACTTTTAAGACCCCTTTCAATCTAAAACAAGGTTCACCAATACTTCACAAAGATTCATTTATAGCCTTTCAAAGCAATTCCATTTCAAATTGGATTAACTCATCTGGTCTTTAAATCAAAGACTCATTTTATAGCTTTCAAAACCCGTTTCCAAAGATTCATTCATAACTTGGAAACCCATTTCATTTCAAATTGAAATCTCTTTAACACAAACAGGAAATTCATTCATTATATGAAAGCTTCTATTATTTGAAAACATATAGTTTTCGTTTCGGAAAAATCCGACTACATTTGCTCAAGTTAAAGCCTTTCAAATATAAACTTGGGTTAAATTCAAATTCTCAAAACCATACTTTTTAAAATAGTTTAAATCCATATAAATACGTTTATAACTTTGTACGACATCTTCAAACCATAATTTCCAAACATGGAATTCAATTTCAAATTTTGAATTCAAATTTAAATAAAATTATTTAAATTCCAAAACTTTATCAAGTTATTCAAAATACTTTTATCCTCAAACCCCTTTTTCAAAAGCTTTTCATATTTAACCCAATTCTATTTTCAAAACTGTTTGGATTTAAAATTCAACTTTTAAAACTATTTTGAATTAAATTCAGATATCTGTGACTTAACCGATTTCCTTGTGATATCCATATTTGTGTGTGTATTGTGTAATCTGGGGGTTTTACACAATAGCGCAACATCAATCCTCACAGATTCAATCATATCAATATCGATAAGTGGCATAACCCATAACGCTTATCTTCATTCACAGATTCATAGATAAGGTAAATTTATCAATCACAAAGATTCATCATTACGATTCGATGTTGATTTCGGATAACCAACTGGAATCCGACTCCCTGTCGCATCGAAATTCAAATGCCGTTTTATGGCACAAAGGGTTTTCACATTCACACAGCAGTATATTCATCACAAATATCACAGCTCAGCATAAAGCAATTCATATTACATAGCATCACAATCACATAACAGAGATATCAATCCACTACATAGTAATCAATAATAATCAAACATCTTCAATTAAGATGAATAAATCGTGTGGTTTAAATTAATTAACCACATAATTACTTTCATAAATTATCTTTGATCAACGATTAATTGTTATTAATTAATTAAATCTTAATCACCTTCATTAATTAATGAACCTTTAAATTAATTAATTATTATTAAATTAATTACCCTAATTAATTAATCACATTAATTAATTATTCTTTAAATTAATTAACTTTTAAAACACTAGATAAATTAACCTTTAATCATAAATTATCCATCCCTAATTACTTTTCTTAACTAATTAACCTTAATTACTTGATTAATCAATCTTTAATCATTAATTGTCCATTCTTAATTACCTTCATTAAGTCACTAATTTTAATTAGTTATTCATTAATTACTTGATTAATTAAACTTGGGTTATTAATCAATTTTATCTTAATTACTTATTTAATTAACCCAAATCATTAATTAATTAAATAAATTAATTATCCATTTTAATTATTTTAATGATTAAATCTTTATTTATTTAAAGATAAAAAACATTTTTTCTTATTAATGATCAACTTATCATTAACAAAGCATTTAAAAAACAATTTGCTTTCAAATTCACTTTCAAATTTCATTTTAAATTTAAGGTTTAAAATGGTTACAAATTAACTTTAACAAAGTTTTGAAAACAATTCCAAATCCTTTAATTTCACATGTTAAAGAAACATTTAACTTATAAAGAAGTTTAAAAGAATTTTAAACCAAATTTATTTTAAATTCAAATCATATTTAAAAATACACTTTAACATTCAAAGTTATTTAAATTATTTTAAATTTAAAAACTTTCATTCATTTCAAAAATGGAATACATATTTAAATTTGAGTCCAGATTAAACTTTAGATTTTAAAACTTTACTTACATTTTAAAAACTTTGTTTTTAAAATTCAAACAATTCAAACATTTTAAAATAGTTAAAACAATTTAAATTTATAAACATTATTTTGTTTTTAAAACTGAGATTTAAACTTGAATCGGATTTAAAAACTTTGATTTAAACTAGTTCTAAAACATTGCTTTACAATTCAAACTTCAGTTTAAATTTTAAAACCAAAACAGGTTTCCTTTAAAACCTGTTACAAAATTATTAGCCCGAGCAAACTTATTTTGCTTCGAGTCCATATCTAAGCTGCTTCGAACCAAACATCACAATCCTTCGAGTCAAGCTCGAGACGACAAACCCAAACCAAAATCCTACTGACACCAAAACATTCTCGTGCACATGCACCAGTGCCGGAATCACCTTTCACCTTCGATGAACTCTCCAGCATAACGAACTTCAATGCAGCAACCATCTCCAATCCTCCAAACGCCATCACCAGCCTCAGATCAAAATTGAGCTACCCAGTTAAAAACTGGAACCAACAACCATGGCCAACATCCACCTCGATATCGCCCCTTTGACCATCAGACGACGAGCATCTCCGTTCACTTTACCTTCGTTTATCCACGAAGCCGTTGCACTTGGTCCCATCGAACTCGATCACCTTGAGACACTGCCACGATCTCATTCCCAGGCATACCCAAAATTAGGTTTAAAAACCCAAATCACCACCTCAACTTCATCTCGACGATCTTGAGCAATTCCAGACAATTTTGCCCTACTTTCTGATCATACCTCAACCTTCACCCAAGATCTAGATCACCATAGAACTTGTGATCATCAGATATTACCAAAAATCCATATTCCAAACAATACCCAAATTCTCATTCAATACTTCACTTTGATTTTGATTTTAAAAATCATAACTTCCAAAGACAATTTAGTTTATATAATTGATCCATCCAATTACAACATTCGATTTTAACATTGATGTTAGAGTGGTTACTGAATTCCTAAATTTCCAGAGGAACTTTGCTTTGTTTAAATTTAAACTATTTTTAAATTTTGAATCTTGTTTAAACTAACATCTTTTGTTTAAAAATTATTTTCTAAAATAAGTCATAGAAATGGGAAATGATTTATGAACATATCTGATGCCTGTAAGCTTGGGTAGTTTCATTTGTCTGATATTCAGACATGCACATTCAATACACAACATCTTCATATATATAAATATGTTCTAGAATCTTAAAATCATCACGCAAGCACATTCTCAAACTTACATCATAGATTTACTTAAACCATATGTCAATGCATCAAATTTCAAGTGGTTCATGATTACAGAATTAAAAACAGAGGCTTAAAAATAGGAACAGAGATGCTTTCAAAGTCAATAGATAAGCATACACAGAAGCTCACATATATGCATTCATGCAGATAAATCACCAAACATAGTAATTCATAAGCATCACATATTTGTTACTAAATTTTAGTTTAAAAGTTTACTCACCTTTGAAAATGCAGAAGGATTTTGAAACTGGAATGAAATTAGCATGCATTTATTTTTGATTCCAGAAAACTTGTATTTTGAAAACATGAAGGCTTGCAACAGATCAATTTGAAAACTTTGTCTTGCTTTGATTTAAAAAGCTTTGATATTTGATTGATTAACTGGAACATGCTGATGAGGGTTCAAACTTGATTGAGGCAGTTTGCATTTGAAGATGTTACAAACTTCTTAGTAAAATGGTTACAGGCTTTTAATTCATTTCTGGATTGCATCTGTTTTTTTAAGGGGATGAATTTTAGGTTATATAATAAATACATAATCCCTTGGTATCCCCAACAATCACAAGTAAATCACCTTCCATCGTATGGAGAGTGTTATATACGTTAGTCTTAACAAATATATTGATATCCTTTCCCCGATGAATCTTGACTAAGAATATTTAAGGGGTTAATGTTTTTTTATATCGATTTAATACTTGTGAGGACCTGTCTCTTCAACTCTCGAAAATCGATACTAGTACATCCTCAGTATTCACGTGCCATAGATTCAAGTGTCGGAGAGGCAGATTCTCATGGGTAAGAAAGAAAATAAAGAGAATAGAATCTCACGCGAATGGAATAACATATATTATTTCGATATATATGTCTTTAAAGCGAAAATTTTAAATATATTTATCAAAGTTAAACATGGACAGTTATAAATATCTGTCTTTATAAATGTGGAATACAATGGTACACAAGTGTGATGGAAATAGATAACAACTTCAAAAGAATCTTCTAACTCCATGCTTCGGGCTCCATCAAGATTTTTTCTAATTAAACCTGACTACAAGGCTGCATGGGAAAATTTAGGCACCCAGAGTTTGAGGGAAAAGAAAATTAAACTCCGGATCATTCATGGGACTGGTGTGAGAAACTCGGAATATGCATTTTGAAAACAATGTTATCTCATAGGACCGTGCTACACATAAACAGAAAAAAGGTTTTACCTTATGATAACGAAAACATTTTCTATGAAAAATCTTGGAATATTATTTTGAATGACATTCTTTGAAAATATTTTCAAATAAACTTATGAATCTTACCCGAAATTGTTATATTGATAAAATTTGATAGCATAATAGGTTTGCAACTAAGTCTAAATGCACTAATTGGAGAACGGATTTCCATACAAGGGCAGGTAAGGTACTACCTTCCATACAGTACATCTTTAGAGGAATGTATCGAAAATACACAAACAATCCTCCGCATCTGGCAAGACCGGTCTATCCCTATTTGGTGTTAGTTCCTAAGACGATGGTTTTGATGACAACAACCTTAGGACTTGTTATAAAATATAAATACTAATATCTTTGTCTAGATAAATATGTATATGCAATATATATGTATATGTATATGCAGTTACTGAGAATGAAAACTGTACAGTATAGAGATTCAAGACCGACGAATTCAAGATTGAAGAAATCAAGACTGAAGACTCAAGAGTATCAAGAGTTCAAGATATCAAGATAAGTAATCTAGCCTAGATTTATGTTAAAAATTCATAATAGCACTAAAATCTTTATTCGGATTTTAATTGTGGAATGGAATCCACCTTCTCGCTTTAATAGTGGGATGGAACCCATGACCTCTTTAGTGGGATGGAATCCATGACCTTCGCTAGTAGAATGGAACCTATGAAATATTCAAAATAATTTATTTTAACTATTTTTTAAAAACTATTTTTTTAAAGTCATCTCTATCAATTTAAATATTTTAGCCTTAATTCAAAATCTATTCTTACAATCTTTTAATATTTTAATCTCAAAATCGTTTCTTATTTTTTAAACTATCTCTCGATTTTAATATTTTAGTTTTAAATCTAAAATATAAATTTTAAAGAAGTCTATACTTAGTTTTTAATATTACTTCCATATTATTGATTATATGTTTTAAGATTACATTTTAAAACTCTTTATAAGTTTAAACTATATTCAAAACAGTTTATAAAGTTTAGAAATTGTTTTGACAAGTTTTAGAATAGAAATCATTTTAAAGCAAAATCAATTTTCAAAAATAACAAAGGCACGTCGACATCCCTATACCCCCCATGCCGACATGGTTGCCATGAAATCTCAAATTTTCAAAAGAAGTGTCTATTTGTCATTACCTTTTGTGAATGGACATGACCGTTGTTCTCCTATATGTACCAATTGTTTTCAACTAATTTCAAGTTAGTTTTTCTTCATTTCTTCACTCATTTTTCTTCACTCAAATGTTCTCTTATATTTCAAATGCTTTAACAAAATTCTACTAAAATCCTACGCGAATCAAACTCGATCGTCTCTAGCTTGATTTTCTACCACTTACTCTCAAAGATCTCAGTGATATTCAGAGTTATAGGATCATTTGTAATGAAAGATCGAAAGATCGAAGTGTATCTAGTCTCTCTCTATCAAAATATGATTGGAAACGGTGTGATTGTGGCCCACAAATCAACTGGGTGTGATTGTAGCCCGTAAATCAATTAGGTGATCTTGTAGCCTGATTAAATCAAGAGAGTTTGCCCTAGACTTGGAGACAGGATGGTGTATATCGTGGCCTTGAAATTGTTGTTGTAATATCGACATTATATTTGAAAAGAAATCTGCACAAGAAATTGTGTGGGGCAGGATTTAGGATAACTCTGAACCAATATAGAATTCCGATGTGTTCTTTCCTTTACTGCTTTTATTTACTATTTGCATCTATGTCTTGTTCTGTGATTGTCTTTATGTTTATGAATTGCATCTGTTTGTGTTTAATTTGAAAAGATTTCAAAAATTCCATAAAATCTATTAAATACTATTAACCCCCCTCTAGTGTTAATCCAGCCTTGAGGTCCAAAATCTGCATTTCCAACGTTTGGTATCAAAGCGTTGGTTTTCAACTTTTTCATGATCTAATTTTTGGAAAGTTTTCAAATGGCTGCCGACGCTGGTAATGTCAACACTATCACTAGTTCATTTGTGAGCGCCAGTCTACTGCCACACCATCACTTTTTATCTGCTATAACTATGCATATTAGGTATGTAGGATGGAAATCTATTTACAATCAATAGGATTGGACACTTCGAATATCACACAAACTGAGTACATTGAACCCACAACTGATTTTGCACAGTGGACTGCTGAGCAAAAGAGAGTTGAACAAAATAATTCCAAAGCCATGAATATTCTATTCTGTTCGCCTAATAGGAATGAGTTTAATAGAGTGTCTATCTGTAAGTCTGCATATGAGATCTAGAATACTTTACAAGTTATTCATGAAGGAATAAGTAAAGTTAAACAGACCAAAATATTGATCTTCACCAAGCAGTTTCAATTATTCAAGATGAATACAAATGAGTCCATTTCAGACATGTTCAGTAGGTTTAAAGACATTGTGCACTCACTAATTGCATTAGGAAAGAAATTTTCCGAAGAAGATCAAGCTAGAAAAATTCTGAATTCACTCACTCTGGAATGGGATCAGAAGACTCTAGCAATGTAAGAGGCTAACGATATTAGTATTCTGAAAATTGAAGAATTGATTGGGAATTTGATATCGTTTGAAGTACAAATGCAAGGGAGAAGAGAAAGCTACGCCTTAGAAAAGAATTCAATAGCGTTCAGTGCAATAATAGATGGTTCAGACTCAAATAGTGACGACGATGAAGAAATAGTCTTGATGACAAGGAATTTTAGAAAGTTTCTAAAATGCAAAAAATGAACAATTATAAGAGAAATGATCATAAGAATTCTAAAAATAGTAACGAGACTCAAAATAATGTCAGATGCTACAATTGCAATGAGCCAGGCCACTTAAAAAGAGATTGTCTACATCCGTATGAACATAAATTTTCTCCAAGTAATGATTCCTCAAAGAGAAGAAAGAGAGCATATGCTGCTACACTAGACGATTCAGACTCATCCTCTAGTGATGAAGATCAAGAGACGAAAAATTCAAACATTTGTACTACAACTATTCACGAGTTTGCTGATCTCAAAAATATGGATCTAAAAATAGGTACGCATTTAAATTATATTGATTAAAGTTGCTTGTTTGAATGTTTGGTTGTTTGCATGTTTTGAAATTGCCTATTGTTTGAATTTAAATTTTATTTTCAAAATAATATTATTTTAATAATATTTTAATATCAAAATATTAATATTGAAGTGTAATTGTATTTAATATTATTTTAGATAAAATATAAATTAGATTATAGGATATGTAGATATAGATATTAAATAAAGTAGTAAAATAAGTCATATGATTTAGGGGACCTATGTCGACACGACCCTACCCCCCATGTCGACATCTCTGCCAGAAATTTGAAGTTCAAATTTGAATTCAAAATTTTGAATTTCCCTCCACCTTTTCACCAATTCCAAAGCTCTAAAAAGGTATCTCTTGACCAGAGAACATGGCGTTAGACATCTATTTATCTCCTTAACTTTATCCTGTCTTTTCACCTTCGTTTCAAAATTCAAACTCTCTTTCAAACTCTCCAACTCTCTACTTTCTTCAAAAATGGCTTCATCAAGCATTTCATCCACGATGAGATTGTCCAAGGCTACCAAAGAGTTCCTCTACAATGATCTGGAAGCTATCAAAGCATACATTAGCCATGTAAACTTTGGAAAGGTCACACGGGAAATTGCTATCTTTAATGATTTTCCTTTATATGATATCAATGTTCTTTTCGAAGAGAATCAAATTCTTAGCTTAATTGATGATTCTCAAAATGATTTTGTTTGTTATCTGAATCTTGTCAAAATGTTTTATGCAAATTTGAATTGTGATTTTTATGAAGGAAATGAAGGGGAAGTGTGAAGTAGTTTTAAAGTAACGCGTGTTGTTTTTTAGTGAGAATTTGGGTAACATTCTTTGTTCTAAGAGTACGGAATGGATCTTTTAGATTTTAAAATTGATGAACATGATAGTGAGACATTTCGTCACATTTTTGAAAGGGATAATAACTTTGAGTTTATAAACCAAAATTTACGTCCTAAAGCTAGAATTGTAAACCTCTTTTTGCAATATACAATAACTCCAAGATTGGAAAATTTCAATCACTCGACCTTAAAAGTTTATAAGGCTTTTTTGCTATTTTTGGGCACTATGAAATTAATTGGGCATAATCGATTTTGAATGAACTTCGTCTTCAATTTTTTTTACTTTAGGTGAAAACACTTTATACCATGGAATTTACCTCACTCGGATTTTCAACTACTTTAGCGTTGATATAAGAGAGAGAAGTTCATTTCTTGAAAAGTGTTTAACCGTGCTAACATCTCTCTTATGAGAATTTCGCTTGTGTTTCAACCATATGAAATACTTGCCGAAAAGGATTAGAGATTGACTCATGAAGAAAGGGAAGAAGAAGGAGAGGAGGAGGAAGAGACTTCATTGGAAAGCATCGAATACCCTATCACTCCTACCAGTCCATCCAACAAAACGCTTCTTAAGAACCAAAAGATTATCATGGAAAACCATCGGATTCTCAAAAGATCTGTTAGCAGAAGGTTGGACAAGATTTCCACCAAAATGAATAAGTTCTTTGGGAAAGTGAGTCGCAAGCTTGGATTATCATCATATTCACCATCCTCTAACTAATACTAGTTTCGTTTCATATTGTATTAGTTTATATCTCCCTTTAGTTAATGTTATGTGTCACTTTATGTAATGTTAACTAAAATTATCAATGAAAATATTTTATTTCTGTTTATTAGCTCTAAAATGTCTCTTAAATGCTTGTTATTATATTATATAAGTTTATATATGTAGACTTGTACATAATATAAAGAAACAAAGGCTAAAATTACAGGGGCATATCGACATCACCCTACCCCCATGTCAACATGTAACGGCCATAAACTGTTTTTTTTTTTTTTTGAAATTGAAATTGACATAACTACCTTGTGTCTTTTCATTTCAAATGACTTTCTAACTCTTTAAATACTTGTTTCTTCCAAAAATGCACACTTCCAATTCTCTTTATTTTCCGTTGGATTTCTTCATATTTTATCAAAAAATGGCCTCTTCTATTCATAATCTAAGTGAGAATCTAGAAGAAACTCTCAATCCCTCCAAGAACACACTTACTTTTATCCTTCGCAATCGACGACACTTAGAATTAAGCCAAATGCAGATGATAAAGGAACAAGAAAGGCATTTTGATGTCATTCGATGGATGATCTCTGCCTTCAATAGAGAAGAACTTGAAGCGAATCCAGAAGGAACTCTGAACAAAGATAATGAAGAATGGAATGCTATAAAGGTAGATCTTATCTTCAGTGAAGAAGTATAGGATGGCTTCAATTTCCAAGAAATGTTTGATTTTACATATATGATTTGATTTACTTTGATTTGGTTTGAATTGTTTGGTTTGATTTGATTTGTTTTAGATGAGTATGGTTTGTATTGATTTGAATATAGTGTGTAATATATGATTGAACATGGCATGGTTGATAATAACATGATGCATGTATTGATTGATTACTTTTGAAATTTTCATATCTCTTACATTTACCATTCTATATTTTACTCATATTATTATCCGTCTCATTTACACTCTACTATACTGTGTTATTATCATATACGGTGCTGTAGTATATGTTTTATGGAGAGTTATGTAGTTTACGATCAGTTTTTGTTGATGAAAAAAGGGGAGAATTATAAAATAGGTTAGATATGCTTAAATTAAGGGGGAGTTATTGGAATAAGGGGGAATCATAGTAGAATCGAAATCTGTTGGAGTAGATCTTAGAAATAAAGGCTTTCATCATCAAAAAGGAGAGATTGTTAGTTCCTGAGTTGGTGGTTTTGATGACTACAACCTTAGGATTTGTTATAAAACTATCTTTTTAAAAGTCATGTCTATCAATTTAATTTTTTAGCCTTAATTCAAAAACTATTCTCATCACCTTTTAATATTTTGATCTCAAAATCATCTTTTGTTTTTTAAACTATCTCTTGATTTTAATATTTTAGCTTTAAATCTAGAAAATATATTTTAAAGAAGTCTATACTTAGTTTTTAATATTACTTTTATATTATAGATTATATATTTTAAGATTACTTTCTAAAACTCTTTTATAAGTTTAAACTATATTCAAAATGGTTTACAAAGTTTAGAAGTTGTTTTGATAAGTTTTAGAATAGAAATCATTTTAAAGAAAAACCATTTTTTAAAATAACATAGGCATGTCGACATCCCTGTACACCCCATGTCGACATGGAGGCCGTAGATTTCAACTTTCAAATTTTCAAAAGAAGTGTCTATTCATCTTAACCTTTCGCGAATGGACATGACCGTTGTTATCCTATACATACCAATTGTTTTCAATGAATTTCAAGTTAGTTTTTCTTCATTTCTTCACTCCTTCTTCTCCACTCAAATTTCTCTTATATTTCAAATGCTTTAATAAAATTCTACCGAAATCCTAAGTGGATCAAACTCGTTCGTATCTAGTTTGATTCTCTGTCACTCTCTCTCAAAAATTTCAGTGATATTTAGAGTTTTAGGATCATTTGTAATCAAAGATTGAAATATCGAAGTGTATCGAGTCTCTCTCTATTAATATGTGATTGAAAACGGTTGATTGTGGCTCTAAATTAGTTGGGTGTGATTGTAGCCCATAAATCTATTAGATGATCTTGTAGCCTGCTTAAATCAAGAGAATTTGCCCTAGACTCGGAGACAGGAAAGTGTATCTCGTGGCCTTGAAATCGAGGTTGTAATATCGACATTATATCTGAAAAGAAATCTGCACAAGAAATTATGTGGGACTGGATTTAAGGTAACTTCGAATAGTAAAAAATTCCGGCGTGTTCTTTCCTTTACTTCATTTGTTTACTACTTGCATCTGTGTCCGGTTCTGTGATTGGCCCTGTGTTTGTGAATTGCATCTGTTTGTGTTTAATTTGAAAAGATTTCAAAAATTCCATAAAATCCATTAAACACTATTCACCCCCTCTAGTGTTAATCCAGCCTTAGGATCCGTAATCCGCATTTCCAACATTTGGCACTCGGACATGGCCTGGATAGAAGAATATGACATTACCTCGATCATTATCGACCTACCTGAGATCTCTTTTAGCATACACAATATACTCGAAGTATTGAGGGTTATCAAGAAAGGTAATGATCATACACTAATGGTTGCAAAGCATATTGCCTTGCGGTTTACCCTGTTTAAGCCATTACTAGGTGATGAGGGATGAGGTAACGATTGCCTTTCTCATAGCGCATTCCACTTTGAATGCCACATTGCCATTCCATGGTCACACAACTGATTTCTACAAATGTATAACTCCTAAGCTTGTACATCTCAAAAAATAGGGTTAAGCTAAGAGAACTTGTCTTCTTTGCCACCAAAAAGATGATACGTTCATAGAGATCAATCAATGTAATTGGAAATGCAACGTTAGACATTCATCCATACAAGTTGTCTAGGAATAGGATAAATTGAAGGAACACTCCTACCACATCGTGTTGGTAATCATCCCTAAGATTAGTAGCGAGAAGTCCTTACATCGAAGATCTCAAATGAAGAACTACTGCCGCATAATATGACATTAAAATTTTCCCTCGAGTGTCGGTTACAAACAACCCTACATTCCATCTCCCAAATCATTTCCATTTCTTCACTTCGAACATGTAAGTTGGTTCGAAGTGGTCTTTGGATACGAATCACCCAAATCCAACCCCGGTTCCTTTGAACCAATCATCGATATAAGAAATGTTAAGTTAATAGGGAATTATTATTTTGATTTATTACTTCCTTTTTTCAAAAATATCTTCAAGAGATATATCTTTTAAACATTTCTTTCCAATATATACAAAATCATTAAACCACTCTTATCAAATCTATTGATTACTTAAAATCTTTTGAAGTCTTGGAATAGTTCTAAATCATTTCATTTTTCACTTAGGAAATTATTTCCAAACCAGTTCATTTAAATCCTAACAAAGATTTCTCAATTCAAAACTCAAAATTTTGATTGAGTTAAAACCAAGTTATTTAGGATGCTAATCCAAACTAGCATATATTAATTGAGCAGAATCTATAGAAATTATCTTATTCTTCTCAATATAAATTCCCGTATTCAACAAGTACTATGGATGAAATAATGGCGAAATCTCCTTTTGAACTCCACGAATAGTACTAGTTCCCTCATCGGGCTTTAAAACTAAGTATAATAAAATTATCTCCATAAAATCCCAATTGTTTAAATTTGGAAAATTTAATCTTTTATACTAAACTAGTTTCCGACAATTCGACCTTATTGCTCCCTCGCCCAGGAGTGACCAGGTGCGCCCGGGCACTGATTGCTTCTAAATATCTCCTTAGTTTAAGCACCTTACCCAGATCTCACGAGTAGAAAAATCAAGTCTACACTTTGGCATTTAGAGCCAAGAATAAATCACTTGATTTTCGACATCTTTTCTTTAAATCATTAACTCAAACATTTTTAAATAAATTATAAAAATTCCATGTCAATTGAACACTTAATTATTTATTTTAAAATATTTATAAAAGATTTGGAAAAGTATCATTAAGTTTAAAAACCATATTTCAAACGTTACAAAAAAGTGCTGCGAAAAGTGCCGCGAATGGTGCTTTTTAAGCTATATCGATCATAACGACTTTTCTACTGTTTGAAAATTCATTTTTATTACTCAATTCACTTTTAAAACATTGTAAAAGATTTTTAAAATTTATTTCATATTTTTAAACATTTTTAAAATATCATTTAAAGAAATCCCTTTATGGATTCTAAACTATAAAACCGCGATTTTTTCAAAAACTTGTTTTGCTCATATTTCAAAATTGTAACAACCTGCATGTTTTACGATTGAATATTTAAATATTTTATTTAAATACTTCATCGTTAGTTGGATTATAGTCCAAGAAGCTAATTTTTGCAAACAGTCGAATTAGAACTCGAGACCACTTCCATTGAGTCCAAAATGCCATTTACAACCTTTTTGAGTATAAACATCGATATGTTTTGAGTTGAGTGAATTTTGCTATTTTTCACTTAGGGCTTTGGGTTTGGTTTTGGGTTCAGCCCACTAACCCAACTCATCTTATATCATTACTCCACCCCCTCTCCTCTTCATTACTTCACTTTCATTTCCTAACACTCAAGCTTCATCAAAAATGGAGGAAGAGGTTGAAAACTAAAATCCTAAGCCCTAGGTTCTTTGCAAATTCAAGTTATAGCTCCAAATTCAAAGAGAAGCTATTGGTAAGCATCCTCTTCTTCTCCAACTCATTCTACCTTCAATTTCAGAAATTCCTAAACCTAATTTTGGAAATGTTCCTCTTTTGAGCTTAAATTCAAGCTTCTTGGGTTAGAATTGAAGAGTGATTGTTATTGCCTTGCTCTATAGCTTCTTCTTCATTGTTTTGAGTAAAAGGTGAGATTTTTTTATCTCACATCTATGTATATAGCTATATTTGATTGTTGGGTATGAATTCCTAACACTTATTCATGTGCATTTGCTTTTGGTTTGGATTGAATTGGTGAATATTTCAATTTTTGGTGTTTTGAAGTCAAATCTTTAAAAATCCTAACTTTGAAGTTTGAACATGTTTTTAGTGATGCATCGAAGAGCCTATAGGGCTGGGTTGCCAATAGGCATAAACCCTTAGCGCCCGTTGCTCGAACAATCGCGATATGCTTGGGATTTTTCCCCTTAGGGGCTAGGCTGAAAAACACTGGAATTCCCAGTTCAGTCGACTGAACCAGAGGGTCAGTCGACTGAACCGAACCCAGGAAATTTCTTGGGCCATTGTCAGTCGACTGACCACTCTGGTTCAGTCGACTGGACCTGGAAACAGAAAGTTTCCAGATCTGAATCAATCGACTGACCACCTTGGTCCAGTCGACTGAATTTGCTGTTTTTGCCCAATTTGCCTTTTGGGTTTGAATATCCAATTTTTAATCGATTCTTTTTCTCCAATTAGATGTTATCACTTTTATCGACTTTGATGACTTCTATTTTGGAATTTTTGGGTATATCCATTTTGATGGATTTGATATCGATTTCTTTGGATTTAATTTACGTCTTCGAATGTGAATTTTGGTGATTGATTGTTTCTACAACCATTTTTGTGATTTGTCACTTCTAAATACAAAGGTTTCTATACTAGTAGTAAATATTCAAACTCTTTCACAAAGATGATTTCAACTCTATTTTCAATATCAAGCTCGTTTATAAAACCGTTTTCCAACCTATTAGTATATATAAACCTTTACCTCACTCGTATGAGAAATCTAATTAAACGGCTTAGTAAAACAAGTGGTATGAAGCGCTTGCGTTTACTTCATCGGTTAATTTTGTTCGATTGAATCTCTTGTGACAATTTTCGAGTGGAGACTTACAGTTTGTTCGTAAATATTTAAGTTAAGCAAGTGGTTATGAGACACGAAGCTAAACACATATATTTACTAGCTTAGTGTAATTGACACTTCTTGATGATCCATGATGATCATTTTATGGTTTGGACTAGCAATGTGCGATGTCTCTTTGTCCACATGGGGGACAGTACCTCGTCCTATTGAGCTTCGTCTCATTTCTTTTATGGGCTAGCGACCCATGTTTTTTATATGATATTCAGCTCATCGGATGTACCGTTATTGTACTACATCGATGTACCGGCTTTTCGAGTCATTGGACGTACCGTTATTGTACTGTGTCAATGTTCCGAATTGTTCGATTTTCGGTTTATCGGATGTACCGTTATTGTACTACATCGATGTCCCGACTTTTCGATTCATTGGACGTACCTTTTGTACCGAGTCGATGTTTCGAATTTATGGTTAGCGACCATGGGATAGCGTCCCGTTTGTGATACACGTGTTGGTGAATTTTCACGCTCCCATTTGTGATAGGCCTCCCCTTTTTGTGATTTCTGGATTTCTGATTGATGATTTCTAGAATTTGTGTTTCACCAGCTTTTATGATTGGCAGCGATATGATGTCAATATTTGTGGATTGGTGAATAAAATAAAGAATATGACATTCTTTTTGGTGCTTGAGATTTCTTGAGATATTGTATGATTTTAGTTGTTGTTAGATGTATACTTATCACAGTATGGCATTATTGTTATCATACGTTTTTGTCATATCTCTTATTCTATCTCATTTTATCTGATAATTATAGCTAGACTGATCCGTTTATTATTTTCTTATTAAATAATACTCGAGTCAGACTGAGATGTTACAGGTGCTTCTGCTTGACTCCTTATCTGGGATCATCGTTGTCTGACTTTTGTCTAGCTACATTACATTGGTAGTTTCTTTTGTTATACATTCGAGATAGAGACTCCTTGATGTATACATACTCTTTGATGTTGCACTTGTATCTATTCTTTTGCGATATCGTGGATCTTATTTGACCATTACTCTGATGCACACTTATATGTGTTATACTTATATATGTTTCCGCCTTTGTGATATGAATATTTGTGACTGATTATGTTATGTTTATTTCTATATTTGTTTCTGAAGACCACATAGCCACTTTGTAGTAGTTTTAAGTTTGCATCGGCATGTCGGATTTCCTCTTGAAATGAAATGCATGTTATACTATCTGACATATCGGTTCTCACACAAAGCAATTCCATGAATGGTCGCTCCTTAACAGCCTTATTCTTCGCGCTAGTTGACGACATTACTCCGTAGTGTCCTTGACTAGCGTGAGTATAGAGGTGGGGCGTCACAAAAATCTACTTATCGAAATCTCATTTTATTTCTTTATTTAAAAACTATGTATATAATAGTTTGAAAAATTCTTATCTTAAAGAATTCCAAGCTATATTCCATTCAATATATTCGTTTGACTTTTATGGCATGAAATCACGAACTACCATTACGCGATGCACCTATTTTCGACTCAATTTCCAATATTCCTTTAAACTTTCCCAAAACACTTTTAAATATTTATAAAATATTTCTATACCATATTAAACTATTTTTAATAGTTTTTAACATTCCATATACACCATTTCATTCAATAAAGGAAAGTGATTTCTTTTATTCTTATCGACGTGTATTAACATGACTTTTGTGTGTGTGTATATATATTCAACAACCATATTAAACAATGATATTATCATATTCAAACATGATAAAAAACACCATTAATAATCATATCCAAACATATATATATATATATATATATATCATCCAATAATATGTATAACTATAGCTTAGAAATTTTCTCACCATTATTGCTTCCTAACTTCGCTAAACGAACTATTGCTCCACCAAGATCACATGAAAGCTTTTGGAATTGGTCCTTAAACCCTTGGAAAGTCATAGCCGAGACTTGAAGATGGTGGCCAAAAGTATGGAAGAGAAGTGGTGGAGCTTCGATCTTGAATCCTTAAAACTAGACCCTAAAATAGGTCATCATCTCTTTGATTTTTGACTCACATACTCATAAAATTTGATAAAGTTATCAATTGGAAAGTTTTGGAAATAATCTTTCCCCTTGAATTTAAAAATATGAATTACTTGATTTCATTTTTTTGAGGTAGATATGGTCAAATGAAAAAGAGACATTCTTGGATTTACAAAAATAACACCTGAAAATGGGTTTATAACTAAATTTTGGATTGTTACTCAAAGAATTTTGAAAAGTTGTTAGAAGGAAAGTTCTTTAAAATTCTTTTCTATACGGCTGGGAAAAACAAACACTCCATTTTGATTTGTTATGAGGATGATATAATCAAAAGAAGAGAGGGCATTATCGAACCTAAATTTATGGGTCTGAAAATGCAATGCAAAGAAGTGAGCTTTTGGCATGGATAAGATCAAAAATGGAAGAAGTGCTCAACATAAAAGTTGTAGCTACTGGAATTTCATATGGTTTGAAAATAATAATTTATCATTCTTGTTCTAGTTTCAGGGAGTTATGGTGGAATGAAGAAGAGGGAAAAAGTATGAGTATTTATAGGCAAGTGGAGAGGTAGAAAATATCTCCACCTTACATCATCCATCATCACCAAACATCATTACATTCACCCCCTCCTGACATTACCCTAGGATGGCCTGAAGTCCCTTCCATCATGGACAAGGCCATATGCTTGTACTTATGCATGTGCATTGACTTTGTGAATGCTTAAGGATAAAGAAATCTAAAATATCTTAGATGTGTGCACATGACAAGTTTGTACATGTATATGTGTGGTTAATATATGTACATGACATGTAAATAAGGTTGCAAAAAACCTTTGAACGACTTCCATACGTTAAATCATTGAAAATCGAGAAACCGATTTTCGGTCACAATTTCACTCATATTTTAAATTACATATAAATGCAAACAAAATTTAAAAATAAATTTCTTATCATTTTGAACTAATTAAAATGATCTCATTTTATTCATAAAGCCATATAAGTTAACATTAATAATTATTTACAAAAATCGCTATTATATCGACAAAGGGATATGAATTTTTTATATTTTCAAATAAAGTATATATCTTCATAAAATTATTATAAATAATTTATTATCACTTTATAACTATTTAAAATGAATTATCATCATTTAAAAAATTATTTGAATAATTAAAATAATTATTAGAACATTAAATCTCAATTTAAATTCATAAATAAGTTATTAATTATAAGGGCATCACTGATGACGTCGTAAACACATTTTATTTCAAAAATAAAATAACTGATTTTATTTCATACTCATGTTTAATTGTAAAAATAAGTATTTTTTATACATCTCTATGCGTGATGTTTTACGATTATAGAGTTATTTATCGATAAAATGGTTTTCGGCCATTTTATCGGTATTCATCTAAGGAATTTTTTTACGAATATTTCTCCAAAATAGGTTCGTTGTTATCATTATTTCAGAAAACTTGATTGTTTGTTGAAAATAATCCATATTTGAATATTTAAAATAAATTAAATATTCCCGATTAAAGTGATCAGATTTTGGGTCATTATAATACTCGTTGTTACGAACTTCATAACTACTATTGATTAAACACCACTTTTAAGGATTTCTATTATATATATTTGATGTTATTAATTCATTATTTATATCACAATATAATAACATTTAAAATAGAAAAAATACCCAAAAAATCAACTATATATATAAATAAATTTTGAAATCAAATCGGATTTATGGATTATTTCATTTGGTGGTAAATATATATACAGTTGACAACTAATGAGCTTATGGATTTTAAAAATAAGGAGTTTTATTGTAAGTGTATATATAAATAAAGTATTTTAGAAACCATTTCCTATATAAAATTATATTATTTGTTTTCAAAACTTTAAAACTCTTATTGGCTTTTATTGTGCTAGCCTTGGGCTATTTATATGCTATTTTGGCATTTCTTGTGTGACTTTTGATATTATTGCTTTCTTGCGACTTTATTTGAATAATAAATCCAATTAAATGATTTAGCGATACATATGGTATGGTACATTTGTATTATTTTATCGGTTAATTCTTTAATTAGTTTAATTGAATATTTTAGTCGAATGAGATTACAATCTTTTAGTAAATATTTAAGTATCGCAAAATGGTATGGGACATTGGGAGATACTCGTTTAATTACTAATTGTGAGTGTATTATGCTTATTGAGTGGAGTTTACAAGCTTATAGTAAATATTCGAATAACTAGTTTGGTATGGGATATATGGTTGTTACTTGAGTAATTACTATTTGAGAATATATGACACTTATTCTGGCAAGTTTCAGACTCGTCCTTGGGGTATTATAGGCTCTTATGCCTATCTTGGAGTTTTATCGGCTTTTATGTTTATCTTGGAGTTACTATGGTATTTCATGCCCACCTTGGAGATCTATAAGCATTCATGCTTATCTTGGAGTTTACACATGCATTCGGTGAATTCTTATATTCACTAATCTTGGAGTATTTTACGTGCCTTCATCCTTGTGATTTCTATATTTTTATTTATAATTTCTAGATTCTATACGATTTGTGTTTCACCAAATATTTCTTAATATTTGCTTATCTTCGGTGTTAGCGCAATCTATTATCATAGCTTGCGAAGTGCTTGCTTTTGCTATGACTTGCGATGTGCTTGTCTTGATGATTTTATAACTTATGACTTGCTTTTTATGCTAGTGTATTGGGGTTTTGACTTACTTTCAAGCGGTCTTATATTTTCTAGAGTTTGACTTGCTTTTATGCAACTTTTGTATTCTTAGGATTTTACAGTTGGGTTCCTTATCACCATATTTGAGATGACTGCCATTGATGGGCATGAGAGACTTTGATGACATGGTGATTTGGTATTGATGACTTTTATTAACATGTGGCATAATTTATAGTCCTTATTATGCTTTATGTTTTATGCATGATTGTTAGCGATTGATTTCAACGTGAGTCCTTATGATGTTTAGTGTAATACACTATAAGGTTTCTATACCTTTGATGCTTATGCATGCTTATTATATAATCTCAACTTTTGGATATTTAGAGATAGTCTGACCCATTTATTATTTTTATAACATTCGGGTTGAACCGAGACTTGACAGATACAGTGCCTCACCGACTTAAGGATTTTGTGCTAGCACTAGAGTGGACTATTTTGACTGTTTTGATTTACTCCATTATTGTATATGTGCGTACATTTAGGATGATGGGTCATGTATGTTAGTTAGCAGTTGGCTTGTACCTGATGTGGTATTTTGGATGTGATATATATATATATATATATATATATATATATATATTGTAGACTCATATCTTATTATGTTATATGATATATATTATTTCACCATGGTCTGTAAATCTGACTCTGATTTATTTATATTATATACTGCTCTGAATATTTTAAATTGGTATGTTTCTTACTTTGTATTAATACCATATACGTCAAATTTTCAGCTTAGATCCTCCTATTAGTAGTAAAGATGTGACAGCGTTAGTCTAAAGATATACTCACATTCGAGCGTACTTAACTAACTATATTCTCTGTGTTATTAGATGACATTACTTGTAATGTTCTTTAGTAATATGGGTATCGCTGTGAGGTCGTTACAACTTTGAACAAAATTGTTTACAAAGTAAAGATTAGATAATAAATTACATAATTGCTCGTAGGGTATACCTTTAACTCTATTGATATCTCACCTGCACTGGCTAATTATGGACCTGCATGCCCATGCTTTCAAATGGTCTTCCTAAAATAAACTGAGAAAGCGCCTACATGATTGGATTTGCAATATTACCTTTTATATCTACTCACTTAATCATGATCTCTTTGACACTGATAAACTACCCCATCATGTGGAATTTGCGGAGGATGTGTCTTTCCTTCTTATATGCTCGAGTTTCCTGGGAAATATTTATTGTTGCATTATTGTTACTATACAAGTGTAACGATTGCGATTTTTCGTTGCCGAAAAACCGAAATGTTAGGGTTTAAGAAGAAGAAAAGAAAAAGAAAGAGGTAGAAGAAGAGAGAAAAGATAGAAAATAGAATGGAACAGAAAGAAATAACAGAACAACATCAGAATCTCACAATTCGCAGCGGAACAACATATAATATATAAATGAATAATCTTTAAACAAAGAACTATATCAGTTATTACATTACATTACATCATCAGAGTGTACAACAACAAATAACAACAAACAGCGGAAAAGAAATACTATATACTAGTGATACGCCAATGCCATCCATCTTGCCTCCAGCAACTCCTGAATTTCAAATATCCTGATAAACCTTAACTCTTGACTGCCCGTGTGGAAATTGGTGGGCACCCAGAATTTAGGAAGGAAAATAATAAACTCCGAGTCAGTCATGTGACCGGTGTGAGAACTAAAACAGTTTATTTATCTTTAAAATAAAGTAGAGGAATATTTTGAAAATCAATTCGCAATGATTTTAAAAATGAGACTACCATAAGGCCTCCCGCACACACACACACATGCAAACGCAGAATCGGAGGAGATTTCTCCTTATGATAGTCAAAGATGCTTGATACGCATTAAAAAGAACATTTGATATTATTACTAGTGCATAGTGTAGAGAAAATCATTTCGAAAATAAAGATATAAATCTTAGCCAGCATAGACATTTCGAACTATGCCTACTATAGCTACCATCCAAATAGTGGGGCGCCACCATAAGTGAATGATAGGTTCTACAACTAATACCGTACAAGATCGTATTGTTTCTTTGGATTTCCAACGAATGGTCAGGCCAAGGAACTTCCCATTGCCACATGAGAACGCCTCTGGAAGGACGTCCCCGAGAACCAAACCAGATCTCTGCCAAAACAAGGCCGGGTTACCCCTAACTGGGTAACAACTGACACGAGTGTGCCATCCCCTGGTCCTTTGGGACCTTTAACCGAGCGCTCGTCATCAACATCACACCATAATAATAACTGTTTCAACATGAGTAAGTATCTGGGCTCCATACCATGATACCACCCTTTTCCAGAAGGAAATGCACATACCCTCTACCCCTCATAACCTTGCCGCATTTTTCCTGTTTTGACCATTCCGAGGTGTGAGGCTCGACGAAGTCTCGTCCACAAAGCCACGCTTTTATACAAAAGCTGTGCTTTGGGTCAACAAATGATCATAGAAATGATCACAAAGATAAACGATCAAACAAATGATCCTATCACAAATAATCAACACAATGATCATTTCACAGCAACACTCAGCATGTCACATTACCAAATTGGGAATATATTGCTGATAACCTTCAACTATATAACCTCTGAGCTCGTACGTCTCAGAGAAGGGTGTTAAGCTAAGAGAATAAATCCTCCACCACCAACAGAAATATATTTGAAAGAAATCAGCTTTATATCTCAATTGTAATGTCAGACATACAATCCATACAAGTCTGTTCCGGGATCGAACAGAACCGAAGGCACTTACAAAGAAGTCCTTGCAATCCGGGTAATCTCTAATCACGTCAGGATTTCCCATCACATATGGAGATCTCTATACCGGGGATTGGCCAATGCAGAGACAATCAACAAGAAACCCTTTCGTTTTCGAAAATATCCGGTCTTCAACACCGGTCTTCAAATGCAATTCATAACGACGTATCACATATTCAGAATGGGTTATACGACCCCAAGGTCCTTTCCCGGTTAACCCGAATAGTGAGCGCTTATTTAAAAAAATAAGTGTGGCATTCAATTTCAAGCAAATCACAACAAATACCTATTTAAAGGTAAATATTGATAGTCGGTTATTGAACTATCAATGGACATGCACAACATCACCAGATTCCAAATAATTTTCCAAATTATTTATTTTCCAAAAATATCTTTACAAGATATATATATAATTTCCATACTTTAAAAATAAATCGATATTTATTTTTAAACCCTTTTTCCCAATTCCATTTATAAATTCCATATTGAATTTATATTTCCAAAATATTTATGAATATACGATTTCCATTCGATTTTTAATATTCATTTTCAATTTATCTTCAAAAAGATAAATTCAAAATATTCACTTAATATTGGAAACAAACATTTCCATACTTATTAAAAATAAGTAATTCACAAATCTTTTTATTTCCTACTCTTGGAAAATATTCAGTATACTCTAATCGAAATTAAGTACATATATCATTCTTTTAAGGAAATCATTCTCTTAAACATATTTATTTGGGCCAAAACGAATGTTGCGTAAAACATTGTTACGACAACCCAAAATCACTAGTATAGGGATTCGAAATTAAAATAGATATATAAATCCCAATACTATACAAAACATTTCCTTTCGGAAATCATTTACTATAACAACAGTGTTATAGTCCACTATTTCCTTCTATTTCTCGAAAACGTCTATTTCAACAATGAATGTTGAAATCTATGGTTTCGAATCTTAATACATTTAAAACATCGTTAGATCGTTTTAATTCAATTTAAAACATCACATTCAAAACCATTTCTTTAACATATTATTCACTATTCAAAAACGTGAATATACTTGTTAACCAATTTCATCATTTCTATTCATTTTATTTCAAAGGATTATTCACTGTCTAAAATGTGAATATAACTCCATAATTAAGTTATAACAATTTACTTATCAAAATAAGTCGTTTGCGGATTTATAAAACAATGTTTATAAATTCCATTTCTATTTATTTTATAACTACTTCCTTTATAAATCTCCTTTATTAACCTATTCGATTTATAACTCAATTATATACCGAAAGTCCATATTATAAGTTAAATGCTTATAATTTATTTGTTTACAAAATTGTTCTTCCAAACTTCCCAAATTATAAATCTTATAACTTATAAGATTCATTTATTTATCCAAAACCTATTCTTTTAACTAACTTTACAAATTTTATAAACCTACTGTTTATAAAATTCCATTTATAACTTCACCGTTATAATTCTATAAATTTCATTCATTTATGAAATTTATTTACAATTCATTCTAACACTTATAAAAGCTCGTTTTACAATACAAAATATTTTTAATTTATAAATATCGATTTATAAATCTTTTATATGGATCAATTTATATTATTCTTTTAAAACGTCTTTAAACTCCTATATAATTTCATCATTCTCTTAGATTTACAAAATAATCAAATTTCATAAATCCTATATTTAAACCTTTTATAATAAATTCAGAAATCCCAGTTTAAACTATTTTGTTAAATCATTAATCCCATATTTTCAAAAATCAACTTTTAACTGTATTTCTCAAAAATCATAATTTTTATAATATTAAAATTATAACGTTTATTTATTTAAGATGAATCAATTTCAAAAAAATTATTTTATAAACGTATACTTTCAAAAAAAATTCACTTTAGAAATCCCTTAAAATCAAAATCGTTATTTTTAAACTTCAAAATTGGATCCGATGATGTAACACATCAAATAGTCAATCACGACTTTCCAACATCATATATCGATATGATAAACAATCAAATATCACAATATTTGAATCAAATAAATATTTGTGAGGAATCCAGTTGGATCCCTCCAACCTGTTCCCTGCATCCACAGACATTAGCACAATACCCATTCCACTTCGAGGTGGAATATCGCGGTATATGGGATTCATAAAATATTATCCGCTTAATAGGCGGCGCAATAGGGTCTCATCCGCTATACAATGCGGGAAATCAATCATCTGCAATATATACATATGCCAATATATATATATTGCTATATATATAGATATATCCTACTATATCTAATATCACAACCAAATAGCAATCAATAATTAACTGCAAATCCAACTTTAAATTTTTGAGTGAGAAGTTCTCACCTTTTGCTTTTATTTTGCAATCCTTTTCCATCTTGACTCGATTTCCTTGATTTAAGACCTTGTATAAATGTTATACAAATTAATTAATATTCGAACCAATTAAACAATTATATTTTTCACTTGATTAATTTAATTAACTAACCATTTAATTTTAACCAATGATTTTCTTTTCAACTAAAAATTTAAAATTTGAACTGATTCCTTTTAAATAAATCTATCCAACTAAGACTTTATTTTAAAATTGATTACTCTATTTTAAATCAATTTCTTTTAATGATTAAATTAACAAAAGTTCAATTAAAACTAAATTTCTTTTTCCCAAAATCATATCTATTAATATTTAACAACTGTTTAGATCAAATTCGTATAAACTTTCGAATCTTTTATTTTTATTTTCAAATCTTCCTTCAAAATTCTATTCCTAAAAAAAAAACTGAACATAACAGTAATTTAATTTACTGTAAAAAATCTTTTCCTATTTTTTTTCACTGCATATATTTTTATTTTCAAATATATATACATATATATTCAAATTAAATGAAAATGACATTTATACCTTACTGACCGGTATTCAATCCCCCTGTAGAACTCAAATCCCATCGCGTACACGAGCTGCCGCAGCTTCCAACCCAACTCGCGAAAGCTCGAAACCGAGCCAAAACCCTAGAATAGCTCTATCCTCATGTCGCCTTCCCACGGCCATCGCCAGTCACGCGATTGCCACAGTCCATTTCCCCTTCCAAAGTCGCGAACTTCACTTCTTCGTGCTTCCCTCCTCGGCCGCGACTCGACTTCACAGCACCACCCTCCTTCAATCGCGAGCACCGCTTCCTTATTCAGTTTCTTTTTTTTTTCGATTTGAAGGCTTTGGCCGTTAATTTTAATTTTGTTTTCGACTTAGAGAGGAAGAAGGGAGAAGGAGTACGTGATTATTTTAACTGAGGGATTTTAATGAAGAAGGAAGCGGCCATTAAAATTTTGAGATTTGCTTCGTGAATTTTAGTTCAGCCGTCTTTTTTTTCTAAGTAAAAGGACTTCGTCCATTATATTATTATTATTTTTTTCCTCATCGTGCAAAATAAGCATGTCTTGCACGATTCCATCGGCGAGATTTCTGGCGTGATTAATGGAAAGATAATGTGCTAATGTTGACTAAATAAAATTTTAAATTCAAATTGAATTCGATTTAATTTTAACGCGTTTACTCACCGTGTGCTCACATATCAACTCCGAAAAATACGAAATTTGAAATCCGATAATAATTAAATATTACGGATCCAATGGCACTGGTTTCGTCGAATTCCGAGACTGTGCCTCGGACGGCTATTTTAAATATCGATTCAAACGATATATTTTCAAAACTGAACAAATCACTTTCAAATTCAATTCTGAAGCTTCTATTATCTTCAGTATTTTCAATATGAATTTTACAAGCCTCTGAAATATTTTTAATCGGCTTAAAATTGAGGATTCAAATTTTTATTCAACTTTCAATAGATTAAACTCTATAATTTAATCGCTAAATTCATTCTGAAAATTTGAAATTCAAGTCAAACCATCATTCAAATATTTAAAATTAATTAAATATTTTCAATCTAAATTGTTCAAAATTCAGGGTCGTTACAACCTTCCTCCCTTAAAAGAATTTCGTCCCGAAATTACAAGTTAAGAAGAACGATCCTTAATCCGTCTACTATTTTTCACAATTCAAATAGTTTTATCAACTTACTAACCTAAATCTTTTTACTAGAGATTCATTATCATTTCAACTAGCTTTCCAACTTCAATTATAAGTTTTAAACAATCATTGTTCTCCTAACAATTCAAATTTAAATTTAAATTCAAATTTCAAACTTTCAAAATTTCTCAAAATTTTTCTAACACCCGAAATTCTCAAAAAATTTCGCCAGCGTCTCCTTTGCGCGGCTAGCTCGGTACGACTACAAAATGGCACCACGGCCCCTCAGAATCAAAAAGATAAGAGAAAGCCAAGTGGCTGGAGAAGAAAATCACCAAATTTCATACTGAAATTATAATACGTACCTTTTTGTCGAGCAATTCAATTTTATCTTTGAAATCAAAATCCCAATTCCATTTCTTTTAATACACCTGTATATCCTGCTAGTCATAATATCCAATTCCAACATACAAACCATTTTGCCAATTTCACTACAAAATTTCCAATATATGCTTCTTTTACATTTTTACTTCACTATTGAAGTTACACATTCATTTTCATTCAATTTTACATTTCAATCTCATTTGAATTCAATTCACAATTTCAATTCTATTTGAATTCAATTCACAATTTAAATTCCATTCGAATTCAATTCTCAATTCTAAATATTGAATTCTAACGATTAACTTTCATTTGCTAATTCATATTTACTACTTTAAATTAGTTTTATTTACTAATTCTTTTTAAATTTCAATTTCCATATTCAATTCATCTCGAATTTACTTAATTGCTAACAAAGGGAATTTCAATTTATTTCTTTTACTTACTTGAATTTATATACAAATTCAAATTTATCTTCAAATTTAGCTCACGACTAAACTTTAATTTAACCAATTCAAATTCATTTATTTACAATTTATTTTACAAATCCCAATTGTATATGAATTCATTTCCTTATATACATATTTTCATATTTATAAATTTCATTTGTTAAATGAATTTATCTCTAATCTTTGGTTATACATTTTTTTTCTTTCTAATTTCTTATAATAATGATAACAATTTAATATTATCACTTCCTAACAACCATGCAACCATATACTATAATAATTCATAGAAAATCATTCCTTTTCTATACAAAAATAGTTTTGGGCAAAATTATCTTATTTACCCAATTCAAAAACAATTTTATATTCACTAACAAATACGCGCTCATATCTATTATTACACTCAAACTCATTCTAGAGTACTGCTGACTCTATCTCTAATGAGTAACACCCAACAGAGCCATGGTTGTCGCTTAACCATATGCTCTGATACCAAATGTAACGATTGCGATTTTTCGTTGCCGAAAAACTGAAATGTTAGGGTTTAAGAAGAAGAAAAGAAAACGAAAGAGGTAGAAGAAGAGAGAAAAGATAGAAAATAGAACGGAACAGAAAGAAATGACAGAACAACATCAGAATCTCACTATTCGCAGCGGAACAACATATAATATATAAATGAATAATCTTTAAACAAAGAACTATATCAGTTATTACATTACATTACATCATCAGAGTGTAAAACAACAAATAGCAACAAACAGCGGAAAAGAAATACTATATACTAGTGATACGCCAATGCCATCCATCTTGCCTCCAGCAACTCCTGAATTCCAAATATCCTAATAAACCTTAACTCTTGACTGCCCGTGTGGAAATTGGTGGGCACCCAGAGTTTAGGAAGGAAAATAATAAACTCTGAGTCAGTCATGTGACTGGTGTGAGAACTAAAACAGTTTATTTATCTTTAAAATAAAGTAGAGGAATATTTTTAAAATCAATTCGTGATGCTTTTAAAAATGAGACTAGCATAAGGCCTCCCGCACACACACACATGCAAACGCAGAATCGGAGGAGATTTCTCCTTATGATAGTCAAAGATGCTTGATACGCATTAAAAAGAACATTTGATATTATTACTAGTGCATAGTGTAGAGAAAATCATTTCGAAAATAAAGATATAAATCTTAGCCAGCATAGACATTTCGAACTATGCCTACTATAGCTACCATCCAAATAGTGGGGCGCCACCATAAGTGAATGATAGGTTCTACAACTAATACCGTACAAGATCGTATTGTTTCTTTGGATTTCCAACGAATGGCCAGGCCAAGGAACTTCCCATTTCCACATGAGAACGCCTCTGGAAGGACGTCCCCGAGTACCAAACCGGATCTCTGCCAACACAAGGCCGGGTTACCCCTAACTGGGTAACAACTGACACGAGTATGCCATCCCCCGGTCCTTTGGGACCTTTAACCGAGCGCTCGTCATCAACATCACACCATAATAATAACTGTTTCAACATGAGTAAGTATCTGGGCTCCATACCATGATACCACCCTTTTCCAGAAGGAAATGCACATACCCTAAAGGGAGCTACCCCTCATAACCTTGCCGCATTTTTCCTGTTTTGACCATTCCGGGGTGTGAGGCTCGACGAAGTCTCGTCCACAAAGCCACGCTTTTATACAAAAGCTGTGCTTTGGGTCAACAAATGATCATAGAAATGATCACAAAGATAAACGATCAAACAAATGATCCTATCATAAATAATCAACACAATGATCATTTCACAGCAACACTCAGCATGTCACATTACCAAATTGGGAATATATTGCTGATAACCTTCAACTATATAACCTCTGAGCTCGTACGTCTCAGAGAAGGGTGTTAAGCTAAGAGAATAAATCCTCCGCCACCAACAGAAATATATTTGAAAGAAATCAGCTTTATATCTCAATTGTAATGTCAGACATACAATCCATACAAGTCAGTTCCGGGATCGAACAGAGCCGAAGGCACTTACAAAGAAGTCCTTGCAATCCGGGTAATCTCTAATCACGTATGGATTTCCCATCACATATGGAGATCTCTATACCGGGGATCAGCCAATGCAGAGACAATCAACAAGAAACCCTTTCGTTTTCGAAAATATCTGATCTTCAACACCGGTCTTCAAATGCAATTCATAACGACGTATCACATATTCGGAATGGGTTATACGACCCCAAGTTCCTTTCCCGGTTAACCCGAATAGTGAGCGCTTATTTAAAAAAATAAGTGTGGCATTCAATTTCAAGCAAATCACAACAAATACCTATTTAAAGGTAAATATTGATAGTCGGTTATTGAACTATCAATGGACATGCACAACATCACCAGATTCCAAATAATTTTCCAAATTATTTACTTTCCAAAAATATCTTTACAAGATATATATATATATAATTTCCATACTTTAAAAATAAATCAATATTTATTTTTAAACCCTTTTTCCCTATTCCATTTATAAATTCCATATTGAATTTATATTTCCAAAATATTTATGAATATACGATTTCCATTCGATTTTTAATATTCATTTTCAATTTATCTTCAAAAAGATAAATTCAAAATATTCACTTAATATTGGAAAAAAACATTTCCATACTTATTAAAAATAAGTAATTCACAAATCTTTTTATTTCCTACTCTTGGAAAATATTCAATATACTCTAATCGAAATTAAGTATATATATCGTTCTTTTAAGGAAATCATTCTCTTAAACATATTTATTTGGGCCAAAACGAATGTTGCGTAAAACATTGTTACGACAACCCAAAATCACTAGTATAGGGATTTGAAATTAAAATAGATATATAAATCCCAATACTATACAAAACATTTCCTTTCGGAAATCATTTACTATAACAACAGTGTTATAGTCCACTATTTCCTTCTATTTCTCGAAAACGTCTATTTCAACAATGAATGTTGAAATCTATGGTTTCGAATCTTAATACATTTAAAACATCGTTAGATCGTTTTAATTCAATTTAAAACATCACATTCAAAACCATTTCTTTAACATATTATTCACTATTCAAAAACGTGAATATACTTGTTAACCAATTTCATCATTTCTATTCATTTTATTTCAAAGGATTATTCACTGTCTAAAATGTGAATATAACTCCATAATTAAGTTATAACAATTTACTTATCAAAATAAGTCGTTTGCGGATTTATAAAACAATGTTTATAAATTCCATTTCTATTTATTTTATAACTACTTCCTTTATAAATCTCCTTTATTAACCTATTCGATTTATAACTCAATTATATACCGAAAGTCCATATTATAAGTTAAATGCTTATAACTTATTTGTTTACAAAATTGTTCTTTCAAACTTCCCAAATTATAAATCTTATAACTTATAAGATTCATTTATTTATCCAAAACCTATTCTTTTAACTAACTTTACAAATTTTATAAACCTACTGTTTATAAAATTCCATTTATAACTTCACCGTTATAATTCTATAAATTTCATTCATTTATGAAATTTATTTACAATTCATTCTAACACTTATAAAAGCTCGTTTTACAATTCAAAATATTTTTAATTTATAAATATCGATTTATAAATCTTTTATATGGATCAATTTATATTATTCTTTTAAAACGTCTTTAATCTCCTTTATAATTTCATCATTCTCTTAGATTTACAAAATAATCAAATTTCATAAATCCTATATTTAAACTTTTTATAATAAATTCAGAAATCCCAGTTTAAACTATTTTGTAAAATCATTAATCCCATATTTTCAAAAATCAACTTTTAACTGTATTTCTCAAAAATCATAATTTTTATAATATTAAAATTATAACGTTTATTTATTTAAGATGAATCAATTTCAAAAAAAATATTTTATAAACGTATACTTTCAAAAAAAATCACTTTAGAAATCCCTAAAAATGAAAATCGTTATTTTTAAACTTCAAAATTGGATCCGATGATGCAACACATCAAATAGTCAATCACAACTTTCCAACATCATATATCGATATGATAAACAATCAAATATCACAATATTTGAATCAAATAAATATTTGTGAGGAATCCAGTTGGATCCCTCCAACCCGTTCCCTGCATCCACAGACATTAGCACAATACCCATTCCACTTCGAGGTGGAATATTGTGGTATATGGGATTTATAAAATATTATCCGCTTAATAGGCGGCGCAATAGGGTCTCATCCGCTATACGATGCGGGAAATCAATCAACTGCAATATATACATATGCCAATATATATACATTGATATATATATAGATATATCCTACTATATCTAATATCACAACCAAATAGCAATCAATAATTAACTACAAATCCAACTTTAAATTTTTGAGTGAGAAGTTCTCACCTTTTGCTTTTATTTTGCAATCCTTTTCCATCTTGACTCGATTTCCTTGATTTAAGACCTTGTATAAATGTTATACAAATTAATTAATATTCGAACCAATTAAACTATTATATTTTTCACTTGATTAATTTAATTAACTAACCATTTAATTTTAACCAATGATTTTCTTTTCAACTAAAAATTTTAAAATTTAAACTGATTCCTTTTAAATAAATCTATCCAACTAAGACTTTATTTTAAAATTAATTACTCTATTTTAAATCAATTTCTTTTAATGATTAAATTAACAAAAGTTCAATTAAAACTAAATTTCTTTTTCGCAAAATCATATCTATTAATATTTAACAACTGTTTAGATCAAATTCGTATAAACTTTCGAATCTTTTATTTTTATTTTCAAATCTTCCTTTCAAAATTCTATTCCTAAAAAAAACCGAACATAACTGTAATTTAATTTAATGTAAAAAATCTTATCCTATTTTTTTTTTCACTGCATATATTTTTATTTTCAAATATATATATATATATATATATATTCAAATTAAACGAAAATGACATTTATACCTTACTGACTGGTATTCAATCCCCCTGTAGAACTCAAATCCCATCGCGTACACGAGCTGCCGCAGCTTCCAACCCAACTCGCGAAAGCTCGAAACCGAGCCAAAACCCTAGAACAGCTCTGTCCTCACGTCGCCTTCCCACGGCCATCGCCAGTCACGCGATTGCCACAGGCCATTTCCCCTTCCAAAGTCGCGAACTTCACTTCTTCGTGCTTCCCTCCTCGGCTGCGACTCGACTTCACAGCACCACCCTCCTTCAATCGCGAGCACCGCTTCCTTATTCAGTTTTTTTTCGATTTGAAGGCTTTGGCCGTTAATTTTAATTTTGTTTTCGACCTAGAGAGGAAGAAGGGAGAAGGAGTACGTGATTATTTTAACTGAGGGATTTTAATGAAGAAGGAAGCGGCCATTAAAATTTTGAGATTTGTTTCGTGAATTTTAGTTCAGCCGTCTTTTTTTTTCCTAAGTAAAAGGACTTCGTCCATTATATTTTTTTTCCTCATCGTGCAAAATAAGCATTTCTTGAACGATTCCATCGGCGAGATTTCAGGTGTGATTAATGGAAAGATAATGTGCTAATGTTGACTAAATAAAATTTTAAATTCAAATTGAATTCGATTTAATTTCAACGCGTTTACTCACCGTGTGCTCACATATCAACTCCGAAAAATACGAAATTTGAAATCCGATAATAATGAAATATTACGGATCCAATGGCACTGGTTTCGTCGAATTCCGAGACTGTGCCTCGGACGGCTATTTTAAATATCGATTCAAACGATATATTTTCAAAATTGAACAAATCACTTTCAAATTCAATTCTGAAGCTTCTATTATCTTCAGTATTTTCAATATGAATTTCACAAGCCTCTGAAATATTTTTAATCGGCTTAAAATTGAGGATTCAAATTTTTATTCAACTTTCAATAGATTAAACTCTATAATTTAATCGCTAAATTCATTCTGAAAATTTGAAATTCAAGTCAAACCATCATTCAAATATTTAAAATTAATTAAATATTTTCAATTTAAATTGTTCAAAATTCAGGGTCGTTACAACAAGAGCATCAGATTTTCAATGCTTGAGACTACACCTAGCTCCTTAATGAATTTATGCATCCATGTTTCTTTTTTTACGACATCGTTCAAGGAGATGTACTCGACCTCCATAGTAGAATCATCCATAACTTCTTGTTTGAAACTCTTCTAATTAATGACCCCTCAATTGAAAGTAAACACAAACCTCGAGACGTACTTACTGTCATCTATATCTCTTTGAATACTTGACTCTGAATACCCTGTCTTAAGTAGTTCATTGTTTTTGTAAATCAAGAACAAATCCTTAGTATTTCTTAAATCCTAAGGATAACCTTAACTATCATCCAATGGTTTCCTCTCGGTTTAAATTGATATCAACTTACTGCACTTATTGCAAATGGATATCGACATAGTACATAACATGACATACATGATTGATTATATTATTAAGGCATAAGGAATCCACCTCATGCATTGTCTTTCCCCATTCATGGATGAGGAGTCTTTCTTACTAAGGAAAATTATGCGTCACACTAGAACATTTCCACACATGGAATTTTCCATGCTAAATCGCCTTACCACGGTATCCATGTACATATATCATTATAATCCCAACATACTTTTAGACCTTGGTTTATAGATTTTTATACCTAGTACACAGTATGTCTCACTTAAATCCTTCATTGAGAGGTTATTAGATAACCAAACCTTCATCGAATATAACATTGATACATTATTACTGATTAATATCAAATCATCATTGTATAAAACCAAGAATGTTATAACACCGTTTTGCACTTTCTCATGTATGAAAACTTCCTTTGTGTTTTGACAAAAACCAAACTATTTGATTACCTTGCCAAAAAATTTGTTCCAACTTCTAGATGATTGCTTAAGATTGTAAATTAATATTAAACCAATATGCCTTATCTCCACTCTCACTGATCTCGAAACCCTCTGGCTATAGTGTATAAACATCTCTTCTAAATCACCATTTAGAAGAGCCATTTTAATGTCTATTTGCCCAATTTTGCAATCATATTGTGTGGCGACTGCAAGTAGAATCTGAATGGATTTATGCATGGTTATTGGGGAAAACGTTTTGTCATAATCAACACCTTGAATTTATTGGAAACCTTTTGCAACTAACCTCGCTTACTAGTTCTTGACCTTTCCATCTGCACCAATCTTTTTCTTAATGATCCGTTTGTATTTGATGGTTTTTATACCTTCGCATACATTTCCAAAATCCAATTGTTCTTGTACATGAATCCATCTTGGATTTCATCGCATCAAGCCATAAAGTAGAGTCTTTACTCTTCAAGGCATGCCGATACGTAAAGGGTCATGAATAACACAACCCACATTCTCGCCGACAATGAGAAAACCGTAGTATATCTTTGTTACTTGAGATTCCGTATTAGACCTTCTAATGGGTTATTTATTTTCTATAGGTGTTGAATTACTATCTATTTATTCAGTCTCTATGGAAATTTCATGGATCTTGTATCACTCCATAAATTAATCAATAATTAATTAAAGGATTAATAATACGAATAAATGTTTAAATGATTTAATTATGAAACAAAATAATATAATGTGATAAGTAATTGAATCTACATTATTAAAGGGAGTATTTAATAACGCTTAACTTGAATGAATTAAATAGGAAAGGGTAAGGGTGGGCTGGTAGCCTATAAAGGGAAATAATACCTTTTCAAATCCTCATCAATCCTATATAACTCATTCCTCAATTAGATTAAAATAAAAAGTTTAGAACTATTAATGATGGTTGCGGCCTAAATAAGAAAAAAAGGAAAAGAAAAAGAATAAAGCTAAGGGAATAAGAAATATCAATGTACTAATAAATCTAGGTAAGTAATATATTCTACAACCTTGTTTTATTCACTAAACTTCTCACGGTCAATATTATTTTCGTCAATTCTCATGCTTTTTGCAATTTATACCACTGGAGAGTTTAATATGATGTTATTAGAGATGAGTTTTGATTTACATAATTTTTCCATAAGTAAATAAATTGATATAAATTAATTGAGTGTTATATATTATGGAAAATGATCGAAAAAGGGGGTTTGAGGAATTGTATGTAAGAAACAAATATGTGCGTTTATATGATATTTTGGAAATAAAATAAGTAAATTTGAAAGTAATTAAGTTTGAACAGAGGGATAATTCGAGTGTAGGAAGGCAAAATGCATGGGAGTCAGAAGGTATTTTAATTAAAATAAGTTTAATAATGGGTCAATGGATCAGTTCCACATTATGTTGAACATTCAGTATAGTACTAAATAAAATAAAAGACTCAATCAAAAAAATAATGAGGTGACCCATGTAAAGCCAATGTCAAAAGTGCAGAGGACGGTCCCCGACGTGTACCGAGAGGAAACACGAGAGATTCGATGTCGAACTGAAATAAAATGAATCAGAATCTTAGGTGGTCGAAGGTTAAGTATGAATTTTGAGTAGTGGAGGTGTTTTTAGAAATTTTAAATTTTAAATGTCATATATCACTAAAGCTAAACTAAGACAAACTTCCCTCAACCAGACAGAAGGTAGTGATTATTTCCAAGAGTGGCGTAACTCTCTCCAAGATGTTGAAGTCGAAGCTAGTGATTTTTAAATGAAGAAATGTATGCTAAGACTGAAGATGGTAGAAATTGATGTCGAAACATTGATGATAATGTAGTGACACGGCTTAATGGATAGCTAAGTGAAAAGCCTAATGGTGAGTGGTTAGATAGTGCATTCGGTAGTTGATGTAAGGCCTAAGGAGATAGTCATGGGACTAAGAGGTGAAGGAGTAAGGCCTCGGTCGCATCCGCAAGCACAAACGTAGATGTAAGACCTTGATGGCATCCAAAACCGCGAACATAGGCATACGGTCTAGTGTGGCAACCACAAACAAAAGCATTGGTGTAAGGAACAAAGTGGCAACCATAATCAAAAGTGAAGACTGGCCTAAGGTTGCGTCCAAGATACAAAAGCAATTGGTATACGGCATGTTGTGGCAACTAGAGATCCAGTAGGAGTCATAATGCCTAATATGTTAGTCAAGCATCGAAAGTGATGTAGGTGCAAGGCCTTAGTGGCAACCAAAATACGAATGTAGAAGAGTGACAATAAAAAACGAAAAGAATTAGGCACAAGGCTGGGTGTGGCAGCCGAAATACGAAAGCAAAGGTGTAAGACCTAAGTGGAAACCAAAAAAATGAGTTTAATGAAATTTAGAAATTAGTGAAGGTAAAAGGCTTTAGTGGCATCCGAATGCTAAGATAAGAACCTTTCCTCTATTTTTGAAGGCACAAGGCCTCGGTGGCAGTCTGAATAGAATGTTTTAGGTTTGGTCAGAATTTGTATGATAAATGATGGTAGATCGTGTGAAATGGATATTTAGCCAAATTAAGACAACCTTGACACTATTTGTGTTCTATGTTGTTTTGAATGAATATTTTGTTATAGTGAAGGAAAAACCCGTTCTGTTCTTTAGCAGCGTTGTCTTACAATGTTTTTTTAGGGTAATTTGTTACTCATACCAGACTTTATGTTTGACCCTTGTTTTCATAATTGATTTCCCTATAAACTCATGGATACCTTTTTGAGTGAGTTCAGTTTATGGGTTTAGACAAAGTGCATTTTGGTGGAAGAAAAATAAAGGATCCGAATACAAAGCAGGAGGCCTGGGAGTATTATTTTTTTATTCTAATTCTGTTGTACTAAGTATTTATGTCAGCATCTTTATATATTGGGCATAACACTATTATTTATGTTGTATTATATTTTTGACTTTTGCGTAGGCACATATATTGGAAATTAAATTGTCAAACTTGAATTGTAATGATGTGTTTCTTACTATTTAGTTAATATCTTTTTTTAATTAAGACCGTATAATATAATTGATCTCATCTGTGTCGTCAAAAGATATTTCCAAGGTGACCACAAAACACTAGGGTTCAATCTTTGGGTTTTAAAATAAGGGATGTTTCAGTTGGTATCAGATCTTAGGTTATGTGACCTTTAAGTAAAACACATTTAATAAAAGTCTAGGTAAGCTCAGATAGTAGAAAATTAACACGTTGGGGATGGCATACACTACTGTACGACATATTCGTATTTGATATGTGAAGACACAGATAAGTTTAGTAGAGGTTTTCTGTTATTAAATTACTTTCTTCCTTCCGTTTTGATGAAGACTTTCTTAGTAGAAATGGATATGAGAAATGGAAGGATCAGTAGAAGGAGCCAATGCCCGGAGGGAGAACGATAGTACACAAATTGTCAGAGGCAATGTTAGGGAGCATCCTCTGGCAGCTGAGAATGAGGCAGTCCCATGTGTTGTGTGTTTAGTTCCAGTAGTTCATGATGTAGATAACGAGACATAATACGTCGAATAGTAGAGCCGAGGCCAATTGTAAGAGACAACTTTTCAAAGATGAACCAAGATTACGGGAACTTAGGAGGTAAAATGTTTATTGAGAGTGCTAGTGGTAGGTATGTTGAATTGGTTGAAGGTGGGTGAGCGATTATTCAGGGATGTGGTGCTATATGATGCTCAAAAGCGATGGTTGGCTTCAAGAAAGTTTCATGAATATGCTTTGGATTGGTGGGAAATGGTGATTGTAGAGACTTCTACAGAGGATATCACTCAAGAGAAGTTTAGGGAGAGGTTTGTGGCTCATTTTGTCTCGAGTCTTAGAGAAGTGTGCTATTGACGGAGTTCATCGATCTCAGGCAAGGAGGTCTTTTTGTAGAAGGCTATGTCTAGATGTTCAACGCCTTGGCAAAGTATGGCTAAAAACCGATTAACAACCCTTTAAAGAAGAACAAGAAGTTTATCCTGGGCTGAAAAAGGTGAATCATAAGATGATGATACACTTAGCATATCTTTTTTGAGTTTGTAGTGGACATGACCGAAAGTTATGATAGTATGAACCAAGAGGAGAGAAGGGTGGAAGTAAAGCCAAAAGTAGAACAAAATAAGAAGTTCGCTTCATACCAAAAAGGGAAAAAGGGGTGGTAGCCAAAGAGGAAGACCTAGGAGGGCAGAGGCCAAAAGGATAATTCGAATGTTACATGTTTTAACTGTGGACAAAAGGAGAATTATGCATCAAAGTGCCTATAACCAGCTGGAGCAACCAAGGTTAAGTGTTTCAACAGTGATAAGCTAAACCACAAGAAGAAGGATAATCCAGGTCTGAAGCAGATAAGGTCATTTTCCTAGGAAGGAGCGAGAGGAGGGTCTTTTGCCAAGGCGAAAGGCAAGAATGTTATGTTGGAAGGTATGCTTCAGATTCCTAGTTTGTAGTTAGAGTTCTGTTTCATACTGGAGCTACATATTCTTTCATTTTGAAAGATGTAGTTGATAGTTTGGGGTTAGATGTTACCTATCTAGTTCCATCGTTGCGTGTGCCTAATCCATTTGGTGGGTATTCTGTTCTTGAGTTAAAAAGCAACAACCTAGAGTTTGTTCCGTGTGACTATTCTTTTTACGACCCATTTTTGTTTGACTTATAGGGTATAGGATAATTTTAGGTATGGATTGGTTAGTGCAGAATGATGCCTGAATTTATCGTTTTGAGAGAATCATTGCCCAATGGAACCAAAAAAAGGAAAAAGAGTCTTAGTCTTTGCATGAGATAAAGGGAAGGTGTAGAGTTTCATTATGTGCGATGGAAAGTCTAGAAAAGGAGATAAATGTAGTTTTTGGGTTTAGCAATTTGCTAAAGTCTTCAAACCAGTAATAGGATTACCTTTAAGAAGAGCAATTGAGTTTCATGTAGATTTGGTACTAGGGGCACAACCCCATAGTAGACCGTCTAGCATAATGCCACTAAAGAAAAGGAAGAATGAAGAAGCAACATGTGGAACTTGACCGGAGGATTTTCATTAGACCAAGTAGCTCACCTTGGGATGTCAATAGATACTTTTGAATATAGATAGTTCCATATCCATATTCGAAATCATTTTTGGATATCCGCGTCCGCTTATTTTTCGAATATCAGATATTCGTATCCTCTTAATTTTCGAATACGGACGGATATCAGATATTTATCCGCTCCGCCCATAATTAATAAATTTAAAAGTATAAATGAAAAGGTTTGGATCAACATAAAATAGTTTTTGAACTAATGTTCATAAAAAACCAAGGAATAAAAAATGTGATGAAAAACATTGTTTTAATCTTTTTCGGATTGTAGTTTAGTTGTTAAACTCTTTGCATGTCAATTTTCGCTACAAAACTTGATCATTTGCTATGCTAAATTGCCGTTGGAAGTTGAGTTTGAAGCAAGAAAAATATGCAGGAAATTGTCCATAGCCTGGGTCGACCATAACCACTAGGTCGAGTTGGCGGTCGACCTGGCCTTTGGGCTGGGTCGACCCCCTAGTTAGCCCAATACGTAAAGTTATGGTCGATTATTCCTATCCCTTTTGCAGCATGTTCTGTAGCATTGTCTTTGAATTGCTATGGTTTTGTCACTTGTCTTGATGCAAATTTTGAGAAGATTTCGACGATGCTTACGGGCTATGATATCCATCAATGGATTAGCCAAGTTTTGGATGAATTTGGAGTTTTTAAAATTTGGTATATTCGAATTAAATTCGAATATCGATTTGGAGTGATTCTTTCGTTTTTCTTCTATTTCAAGCACTAATCTTTCCAAATAAATTTTGAGGAAATTTTTAAATAATTTGGTTTTGAAATCATTATTATGGAATATTTTGAAATTATTATTAAATTATTTAAAAGTATTTTAATAATATTTATTTCCTATAATAAGGAGAAATTTCACTAAATTGCTTCCAAAATGATTTCAGAAAATTATTTTTAAATCCCATTTTCTCTAGCAAATTATTTTATAAATAATACGTTTTATTTTATAATTTTTGGACGTATGAGAAAGAGAATTAAACGATTTAGTAAAATATGTGGTATGGGACACGTGAGTTTAATTTTTCTGTTAATTCTGGACTTGTACGATCGAAAGCTCTTGAGTATATTGTATTGAGTTTGATTATTAAGATTTATAATTCTAGGCAATGCTATAGCGATTCAAAGACAATGCTAAGGAAAAAGCTGAAAAAGGGATAGGAATAATCGACCATAACTTCACGTGCTGGGCCAACTAGGGGTCGACCTAGCCCAAATGCTAGGTCGACCTCCAGGCTACGGACAATTTCCTGCATATTTTTCTTGCTTCGAACACAACTTCCAACAGCAATTTAGATAGAAAATGTTCAAGTTTTGCAGAAAAAATTGACATGCAAAGACTCTACCACTATACTAAAATCCAAAAAAGGTCCGGCAGCATTTCGACTGAAAATCATGGAGATATGGCCACTCAAAGTGGCAACCAAAACAGCAAAAAGCAGCAACAGAGAATACAAACATATACAGAAACTTTTACAGAGAAGATTTCTTAGCAATAGCACTAGTTTTAGTTAGTAATTATGAGTATTGTACTCACCTCAAAAAATTAGCAATATTTTGTGCAATTTCAAGAGGAAGATGATGGCTTTTGGTGGAGAAACAACCTTCAGCAACCTGTAAAAGCTTGAAAAGTGACAAGCAAAAGAATAGAGTAGATTGCAGACAAAATTCATATCAAGCTCATAGATTTGAATGAAATTTTTATAGTATTGGTTGTGATTACCTTTCTCTTTTCTTGTTTTGGTGATTTATTCTTTGAATTAGCAGCGATTTAGAGTGAAAATTGAATTTAAAAGGAGGCTGTCGTTTATTTTCTTTTGTTGTTTTTACTGTATGTTCTTAGTTTGAGAAAGAAGAAGAATAACTATGTACAACACAAATTTTCTCACCAGAAAACTCTAAAGAATGGTCTTTGGATCCCATTCCTAACTATATTAAGCCCAAATGTAAAAATACGTAGTGAAAATAACAAAGGAATGTATACATTTACATATTTTATTACTATGTTAACATATTTCAACATTTATATGCCAAATAAAATGTATACATCCAATTGTATTGAAATAAAATAGTTATGGTGACAAAGTAAAATTTATTTTAAGAATAAAAAGATAATTTTAGTAATAAAACTCCATTTTTAACAATATTTAACAGTTTACACAATTTTAGTGCTAATATACCATTTTTAACACAACAAACTAAATAAAAATTATTTTCTTGTCAAATAAGTTGCAATAAATCATTCAAAATTAATTGCGTCATTAAAATATTATTTCCAACCAATATTTAATCTTTTGTTTTAATAAAATATATAATTTCTACATATTTCTCCTTTTATATTCAATAAAAGGCGAATAGTGGCAATAATTACCAATATTATTACATTGACTTAATTAAAATCCAATAATTGATTATTTTCACACCAAATTCTCAAAATAAAGTTTTTAAAACTTTACTTCAATTTATTTATTTATTTTTATTTCAATAATTATATGTTGAAATACATCCCTTGATTAATTTATTAACTCAAATTACCAAAGATTCCAATATTTCCAATTTATTACTCAAAAATCCATTCAATTAAATTCCAAGATCAGTCTTTAACTTCAAACACATTGTTTATTTTAAACAATTTAAAACAAATTTATCCTCTCTATTTCATTTCATTCTCAATATTAAATTATAACTTTCGTTATAATTTAATCTCATAGGTAATCACCAATACCAAGGTTGTTACTAATATCTGTATGCGTATCCAAAAATATTCAAAAATTAAACACTAAAACTGCCTTTTTTCACTAAAAAATGAGCAAAAAACGATATCGCTGTAACATCCAAAGGTTAGAAAATAGTTGAAAAATCATATATTAATTAAATATAATTTTAATTAAATATACATATGCGTCAGTTAATCAAACGGATATTTTCGGATACAGATACCATAATAACCACGTATCTGGAAAGCTTTTTGGGTATCGGATATCTGTATCCGCTTTTCGGTAACAATAGGTAATGGATATTTTTCGGATACGAATTCAATTGGATATTGGATTTTCAGGTACCCAGTAACAGCCCTAAGCTCACCATGGGAAGTTTCAGTGGTATTTGTGAAAAAATCAAATGGATAACTTTGGTTGTGCATTGATTACCGAATACTGAATGACTTAACAGTGAAGCATCGTTACCTATGGCCAAGGATAGATAATCTATTTGTTCAGTTGAGTGGAGCTAGTGTATTCTCACAATTAGATTTGGCTACAAGGTTCGATCGACTAAGAGATACTAAAGAGTTTATTCATTGACTGCGTTTAGGACAAAGTATGTTTTATGTAAGTGGTTAGTCATGCACTTAAGGCTAATCGATGCTCCAACATTCTTTGTAATCTTATGAACCGGGTCTTTCGCGATCAGTTTCACATATTTATGTTGGTCTTCATGTATGATATTTTAGTGTATTCTAAGGATGAGCAAGATCATGAAGTTCATCTTATATTGGTACTGGAGACCTTGAGATAGCACAAGCCGAAGATGAAATTTTCTAAATGTCAATTTTGGAAGCAAGGATCTAAGTTCCAAGGATATATGGTTTCGAAGAAGTGATTGGATGTAGAGCTTTGAAAGGTTGAAGCCATGAATGATTGGAAGAAACTAGAGATAATTACCGAGATAATGAGTTTCTTCGAGGTTAAGAACGTACCCACTTCAAGCCCATTGGGGTCAGGTGCCCCCATTCATCTTTTAGAATTTAGGTACAAGTACAATTTAATGAGGAAACTCGAAAAGAAAGCTATCATGCTTCATAAAAAATAATAAAGAAAAAGGTGATAATATAGTCACCTTACTCTTGTCACTAAATAAATATTGGTTAAGTATGATCCATGCTAATTCTCTAGTTAACTTTTATTGAACATTTTTTTACTACTAATTGTCCTTCTGCACTGAGTTTTTTTGTAGATACTTTAACTACAAAATGAAAATCAAGTCATACAAGTTTATATAAACTTCCAACATTGAGCAAATATTTATTTTCATTTTCATTTTTTCTTGCGTCACTTTTTTGTATTATATTGCGACATAATACTGCAATTACAAGGTACTACTACAAATAATAGTAGTTAAGGGTTTGGATATATATATATATATATATATTATATCATAATTTACTAGAATAATAATAGTTTCACTATAATCTATAGAACTTATTGACTATAATTTTATAATAATTAGAAGCATTATATATATATATATATTTACCATGAGTATGAAATTTCTTTTTGTTCGTCCCCACTGTTTAGAGTTTTTTCTGTATGTCACTCTTTGGGGTTGGTCATCTAATATCAGAGATTCATTAGAGACTTCTTTAGGACAGCGACATCATTAACCAAACCTACCCAAAAGACTGAAAGGTATGTTTGGACAAAGGAGTGTGAGGTAGCTTTTCAAGAGTTGAAGCTTCGATTAATAGAAGCTTCAGTTTTAGTTATACTGGAAGGGAATGGAGATATAGAAGTGTACATAGATGCTTCGGGATCAAGGTTAAGAGCAGTGTTAATGCAAAAGGGTAAGGTTATAGCTTACGAATCAAGATGGTTGAGACTCCATGAGGTATGGTATCCAACTCATGATTTAGATTTAGTGTTAACTATCTTTGTCTTAAACATTTGGAGGCATCACCCTTTATGAGAAATGTTTGAGTTGGTTGTTGACCATAAGTCTTTGAGATATTTGTTCTCTCGGAAAGAGCTGAACATAAGAAAACAAAAATGGTTAAAGTTCTTGGCATTATATGATTTTAGGATAGAGTATACCTCAGGGAAAGGAAATAAGATTGTTAATACCTTCAGCCGAAATAACATAGTTGTGTTTGGCTATGATTGAAAACTGGAATATTTTGGAGACTTTGGCTACTTATCATGTAGGATCGAATGCTAGTACAAGTTAAACTTCGAGGATATTGTCATATCTGGAAGTACATCTAGCTCTCATCGAGAATATTTTGACTAAAAAACATAGGTACGGATGCACGAGGAAAAATGTAAGGAAATATACGATGGGTATTAGGAAAGGAGTTATAATTGTAAAGTGCGCTTTTCTGCCTCAATGTGTAACAAAAAATCTTTTAATCGAAATAGTAAGGTAGAAAGAAGATCCGCTATGTGTCAAAAGTATCCAAGGCTCAAAGAGTGGTGCCAAGACGAAAGAGCTAAAGGGATTCATGTTGATGTGAATGCTTAGCTTCAAAAGATGGGAAGGTTGTATGTTCTGGATAGCGGAGACACTTAGAAATTAGTCTTAAATGAATGTTATAATTCTAGGTTTGCTAATACTAGAGGCACTAAGATGAATAGAGATATGAACTAGAGCTTCTACTGGGAAGAGATAAAGAGAGATGATATAGAATGTGTGAAGAGATGTTTCACATGCCAACCAGTTAAGGTAGAATATCAAAAGCTAAGTAGACATTTGTTGCCTTTGAAAGTTCCAGTATGGAAGTGAGATTCAGTTCGACGGACATTGTTGATGGTTTGCCAAAGGCTGGGGCAGGAAATGAAAGTATATTAGCTATAGTAAATAGATTGACTAAGAGTGCCCATTTCATTCCGTTAAGTCTATAAGGACCATAAAAAAATTGGTTGAGATATATGTTAAGGCTATAACGAGGATTCAAGGAATTCCAACTACTATAGTTTGTGACCAAGACCCATTATCTGCTAGTGGGTTTTGACGGAGCCTGCAGAGTGCTTTGGTTTTAGAATTGTGCATGACTATTGCTTACCATCCACAAATATATGGTTAGACTGAATGGGTCAACCGAGTGCTGGATGATTTGCTGAGGGCACATGTTTTAGAATTTTGTGGACCAAGGTCATTTTCTCTTAGTAGAATTTTCATACAATAATAGTTACCAATTCAGTATTGGGATGGCACCTTTTAAGGCATTGTATGGAAGACCTTGTAAGCCGCCAATGAGTTGGTGCGAGATAGGAGATAGACTTTTTCTAAGGTTGGATCTTGTAAGAGAAGCTTCAAAGAGGGTTGAATAGATTCAACAAGGATGAAGGATGCTCGATCAAGGCAGAAGTACTACACTTATGAGGCGAAAGGATTTGGAATTTGATCTATGGGATCTGTATTTGTTAAAATGTTACCAATGTGGGGGCACTATGAGGTTTTGGAAGGCTGGAAAGTTGGCACTAAGATATGTTTCCCTATTTCCTGTACTAGAGAGAATCATCAAATTAGCTTATACAGTAGAATTGTTGAATGCTTTTCTTGTGTACCATAATGTGTTTCATGCATCACATATAAGGAAGTATACCTGAGACCCTGAGGTAGTAATGAAACCAAGAGCTATAGATGACTTGGATGTTGAACCAAACATGACTTATGGAAGGTAGCTCATTCGGGTTACAAACTAAGATGCAAAAAAACATATAAATAATGAAGTAAAGCTTATACAAGTCCAATGGAGCGAGGATTAAGATGATTATACATGGAAAATGGAGGATAAGATCAAGAGTACTTATCCTAAGTGTTTTATTTAGGATAACATGTGTTCTTGCTATGTTTTGTTTTAATCCATATGTATGTACAATGTTATGGTTGTTCAGTGCTTGGATAGAGACATATTTGTAAAGAGCATGTGTTTTTTCGAAAACCTGCATGGAATAAAAAGAACTGCTAATAATCAGTCAGAATTTCAAGGATGAAACTGATAGAGTTAAGGGTATGCCATGGAAGCGTATCTGTAATTTATTATAAATTATTAAATCTAAAATAAAATCTCTTTCGAAGAAAGGTGTTTTAATTTCTATTATACACTTGATATAATGTGTTATATTATTTATTTATTTTATTTAAGTATATTTAATAGAAAACCTATAAATGAAACATTTTATGATAGTAATTACAACGTGTTCTGATCATGAGAAATTTATCAAAATAAAATAAACATATTCCCAACCAAGATGTATCGAGACTGGATATCAATATATCATTTGAGACTAGAACGGTTTTCAAACGTTGGACGGTGTATTACTCATGGCTGTTGGGGCACCAAGAGGTTACATATTGAGAGTTATTGGATAACAATGGAATGATTTGCTTAATATTTTTGTGTTGGTTAATATATTGAACATAGAATATTGTAGTGACAGTATTACATGTCTCTTGACTTGACAATACTATTGAACTTCAATGAGCACCTCCACTTTGATTATAGTCAAATCATGGCATGACGTCCATCGAACGACTATAGTTGGGTCTGAGTTGAAGTATTGGAAGTGAAACACTATTCAATGGTGAATTTGTTTCCTTGGTTGTATAGGATTACACGGTCAACTGTAGTCAACTCAAAGTCAAAGTCTGTGGCTAGAGCATATTAGTTAATAATAATTGTTATTATTGAACAAAGAAGTTTACCTTTAGACCATACAAGTCGAATGTGGATGATATTAGAATTTTGAACAAAACCAAATTCCATAATTCATAATGTGATATAGCTTTTATAAAGAGAATTGGTGCTAATAATTGTTACTACAAGGGACCGGCTAAATAATAAATTCGGTTTGATCGAAACCATGCAAGCAAGAAAATCGGCTAAACTATCATATGCTTGATAAGGTGATGTGAGAACATTAATATTTTAATCGTTTGATATTAATCACTAACTGAATTTGCACTTAAGAGTCGCACAACCGCAATGTTAAATACCCTGAATACCACCTGATTTGATTTAATTAAATTATTATTGTTATAGATTAATTAGTATTTGTGGACTATTAACTATAAAATTCAATTTAACTTATTTGAATATGTATTGAAAGTAGTGCGTATATTAGAGTTATACATGCATGCATGAATATACAATATTGATGTGCATTAGAATTTAATTTAAATGTGAATTTATCGATATGGTTTGGAGTTGCATATAGGCCCGTTATCATATGGAACTATTGGCCATGTGAATGGGGATAAGAGGATGATATATTTTGATATAAGGCTTTAAATTAGTAGAGAAAGAATGGGAAAAAAGACTAGATCTAGGTCTCTTCTTTTCTCTCCTTCTCCCTTCTTATCACCACCCTCTTTATTTTTGAGTTTACTTTTTCAACTCCTCCCCTCCCCTCTAGGGCATAAGTCAAAGATATCTCCCCCTTTATTCTTTAAACAAAATTCAAATTAAATCAAATAGAACTAAAGGTGCATAGATCTTTTCGGTTACTAGCAAAATCTAAAATGGATAGAATCGGATTCTGGAAAATCATTCGAGATTCAACTTCTAGGTGTTATAAATAAGCAATAGCTAAGGTAACTATAGATTTATATCAATTATATATATATAAATAGATATAAATATATATATATATATATATATATATATATATATATATATATATAATCACTTATGATTTTGTATATAGGTTAAAATTTTATCACGATTCCTAAATGCATTTGTTGTCATTTTAAATATGAATGTGTTAATAATAAGAAAGGATTTTTTGTGTGTATATGATCATATTCTTTTCGACCATAACCAATATAAAACAGTTTTTTAATTTAAAATTAATTAAAACATTCTTAAATTAAAATGTAATTTTAAAACCACTATTTTTTTGGGCAATGCATTTTAAAACCATTATTACATATACGTATATATACACATTATTATGAAAAAGTTTAATATTTTTTATTTTCAAAACTATACAAAAATTTATATATACATACATACATATATATAATTTAAAACTAAAATGTACTTTTAATAAATTTTAAAGTATTTAATAATATTTGAATATGTAAACGTACATACACACACACATACATATATGTGTATATATACACGCACAGATATACATATATACATATATTTAAAATATATTTTTATCAAAAAATAACTAATTTTGTTTCCATGCGAAAATTTTAAACTTATAAAATCACTTATTCCGTGTGGATTAAAAAAATTGATTTTGTTGAATAAATTATGATCGAAAATAAATAAATTATTATATATTTTTATTTTATATATGATTATATAATATACATATAAATTAGAATATTATATAATTTATGTTATTTTGTTGATTATGCAGTTCTAAGAAAGATAATTTTTTATCTATATATAAATATAATTTTAAAGTAAAAGTAAGATAGTTAAATTTGAAATTTTGAAAAGATATTTTAAAACAATACCAGTTCCAAATTTAACTTTTCTTAAATATTTAAATTGTTTTATAATTAAATTTATATATAATAATTTTACATATAAATACATGTATATATATATAGTTACTTTAATATTTACATAGGTATGTTTTATATTGTAATATTATTATAAAATAATAGGCTACAAATATGTATATGAAGGGTCTAATGTGTATGTTTCTAGTGTAAATCCTAGCACTTAGATACTGACATGTTAAACCATGGGCACATTTTATGTTGCACGTGCACATATATGTACATGTGTATTAAATACACATGTACAAAGTATATATCATTATAGAAACAAATATAATCTTTTATGAGCCGATTATATTAATAATGATTTTATTTAAAATTTGTTTAATTAAGATTTAATTTACACTTCATAGGCCCAATAAGATCCAAAATGGATTTTTTTAATTTAGCCATTTAACCTACTGCGTGCTAGCTCAGTTTCAATAATGGTATCAAATCCCAATAGCCTATGCGATATAAATTAGCAATACTAAGGCTAACTTATTAGAGCCCGCCTATTAATCGAGTGTTTAGAAAAGTAACGTCTAGGCTGGGTTTGAGTAATCAATTATCTTGCCCTACCTAGCTACCGGTTCGACCAAGAAGGTGAAGTAAGCCAAAGGTTATCCCTAATATAAAAGGCCCAACTTGAATTTGGGCCTTAGGCTAATTTTTCAAATTTTATTTGAAATTTAAATAAAAAATTAATTTAAAAGGTTAAATTTGAAATAAGTAAAAGGTTTATATGTGTTATAAAATAATTTTCAAAATTGTTATGAAAATTTAATAATTAATTTCAAAAATTATTTAAAATCAATTAGATTTATTGATTAATTCTAACAATATATATATATATATATATATATTGATATATGTAACATTGTGTTAAAATTTAAAGTAATATATATATATATATATTGATATATTTAACTTTGTGTTAAAATTATAAATAATATATATATATATATGTAATTTTCAAAATTAATTATATTTGATTAAAACTGCTTAATTAAATAAATTACTTGAATATTAATTGATAAATAATACAATAGATATATACTAATATAAAGGTGTATAAAATAAATTTTACAGTATACATATACAATTTTAAAATGTTTAAAATGAATAAAACTAACTTAACTAAATGTTAATTAACTAATTAATCAAATTGATTAAATACGGTTTAATTAATAAAATTGATGTAAGATTATCACATATGTAAATCAAAATTATAAACTATTATGCAGAAATTAAACTTATGTAATATGAGATATAATACAAGGTGGAACTATGATAAACCCAAATTAGATTTAAGAAATAAATACATACGTATAACACGTTATTATCTTGCTTTTAAACTAAGCAATATTTTGATGAGTGCAACACCTCATAGTTTAGTAACATTATTTAGGAAATTTAATTAGTTAAATAAAATAAAATAATGTAAGTTGATTAATGGATTGAGATTTGTGATTAAATAAGGGGCTGTCGTGCCATGTTAAGGATGAATTAAAGAATAAAAATGAAGTGTTAGGGTAAATAGATAAGGGGCAATATAGGAAAAGCATTATTCTTATACCTTAAACCCATAGGCCATACAATTCACACGTTCATTCATACATTCACAAACAAAAATATAAACTAAGGCCGACCATCACTAGCAAGCTCAAGTGAAGATAAAAGCTAAGATTTCAAGAGGAAGAATTAAAGCACTCAATCAAGATCAAATCTCACATCTTTAATCACAAAGCTAAGGTGAATAATGACTACATCTCAGTTTTCTTATTGTTTTTGGTTTTAAGATAAATTTGAAGTATTTTGCACGATTATGCCACGATTTTGAATTATTAAATGTTTATATATGCTTGTTGATGATTTGTGCTTGTTCATATAAATCTTATGATATGTTTTTAATGTGAAAAACTTATTTAATGACATCCAAATGCCTTTCGATTTTAGATTTAGATCAGAAATGATATTTTAGAGATGGATATCAATTTTCATAATTTTCTGAATTAATATGGATTTTATATTATTTTTTTAATGTAGAAAATGATTATTTGGGTTTTAAATTATTTATCGCTGAATAGTTAATATTTTGGGTCTGAAATTAATATATGTTAGAAACATATTAAAAATGATTTTTTGGAATTTTGGTAGAATTTTCCTATGCGTTTTCATGAATATATAAAATTATTTAAGGCATGGGGCTTAAATGTTTTATATATTTATAAAAGGAGAAGGGTTATTTTGTAAATAAATTAAATTGTTTATTTCTGAAACATTAGCGGCAATTTTACAAAAAAAAATAGAAACCAATAATATTTTGACAAACAAGGCAGGTTAGTTGAAAATAAATTTTTGTTAAAGTAAAAATCAGTTTTAACATGCTTTTAACATGTTTCGCCACTTTCGGCACCAGGGGTTCCGACTTAGTAGCTCTGCCACCATCACCCTCAAACCCAATGAGAACGGTATCAAAGACTTGGTGCGCAGTGAATTGTACTTAAACGGAAGGCACGAGGTCGAAGCTGTGGGTTTCGAAATGGTCGAAGTATGACTTGGTTTTAAATTGAAAATGCACCTGCTTTTCTTTTGAAGGATATGCTTTTGACTTGGTTGGCTTTCAGCCGAGTCAAATGTTTTAAAGGAATGGTTTCGAATGGTTTGTGCCTTTTGAGTTTAGTAAATTCTTTCGAATGGGGTCGAAACCTCTAGCAGTCGCTTTTCTACCCTTCGAAGTCAATGGTTTCGGAAGGTATACTTTGTTTTAAAACCCAAGCCGCTTCTCCATTGCTTTTGGAAGATTGGTTTCGACACCATTACTTCTTTGTTTAGGAATGCTTTCGAAAGAGTGCTTTCGAATTAAATGGTTTTAGTGACCCTTTTGCTTTGTTGAAGATAGAACCCAAAGGTTTCAAAGGAGTTAATTTTTAATGGTTTCGAAAGATGTTTCCACATTTTTAAGTTAAACTCAAATGCTTTCGAAAGGTTTGCTGTTTACAAAGGTTTTGATGCTTTTGAAAGGTTTTAAATGTAGGTTTTTCGAAAGGGTGGTTCCCCCAATGATTTCGAAAGGTTTGAAAGGAAGGTTTCCAATGGTTCGAAAGGTTTGAAAGGAATGGTTTTCCAATGTTTTCGAAAGGTGGTCTAAAGTGTTTTAAAGATAAGATGTCTAAGGTTTTAAAGCTTTTGAAGGAAATGTTTTTCAAGTGTTTTTGAAAGGAAGATTGAGTGGTTTTGGATGGAATGTTTTGGCTTTTGGCCTAGGTTATAAATAAGGGTTTTACTTGATATCGAAAGGGGTACTTTCAATGGATTCGAAATGGGTACTTTACAAGGTTTAAATGTTTTCAAAAATAAAGATTTATGTAAAGTATGTATATATATATATATATATATATATATATATATAACATGGCAAGGTGATTTTGAGTAAAGCATAAAGTATATGTATTTTTCTTGTTTAAGTTTGGTTTAAAGGTTTTTATCAATTTGAGACAAAAAGGCTTTCAAGGAAAATTTTGGGAAGATTTCCCTAAGTAAAATGACTTAGATAATAGTATATCAGATGAGACTGGTATAGAGTCGCGCCCAATATATCAGCTATTAGCCCCAACTAATTTAGTCCAAAATTCATGTGTGTAGGGTTTTGTCATAGATAAGACTAAAATGATGATTACACACAGAAGGGAATATATATTTGTATACAAAAAGGTTATTTGTGAGCCTATAAAACCATTGGGATCAGGTGACCCAGGAAGAAGATAAGTTAGGGACAGACTTCCCAAAATATTAGTATTTAACAGATAATTTAGGGACAAACCATCCAAAAGAGGAGTGCCTAACAGGTGTTAGATTATTTTGTTTATATTGTTTGGTAGGCCAGAGTCAGCAAAAGATTAGTAGTTAGCCAAACAAAACTATGATGTTCAAATGGATAGTTCATTTGTTACCTGACATGTATGTTTACATAATAGTGCTTTATAATTTTAACCAATTTTGTTTGCAGGACAAAGGTATGCAAAAGAAATGTTTTAAAAGGTTATTAGTGACGGGAAACTAGTTCCGCAAAGCGGTGTGGTCCCACTTAATACCAAATAACCGAGATGTATAGCATTATTCATACCAGGCTTTATGTCCGACTCGAAGTTATGCTTTTCCCCTTAAACTCTCAGTTGCTCAAAATTGATTTGAGAAGGCTGAGGGTTAAGGTTTACAGGTTTTAGTAGGTTGACGAACAAAGCCGCCGAAGACAAGCATGAGGCTAACGGATAACTATTAGCAGTTGCTATTTTATTTTGCTTATTACGCTGCGTTGTATTAAGCCAGTTATGACTATGTAGTACTCTTGTCAGCCACGGAGGCATCATCATATGATGCTCTTGGCATATTTATGTAATAATTATATTTTATTTGAAACTGAAAAATGATTATAGAATTATGTAATTTGAATATGAAACATGTGTTTTGAAATGTGATCAGTAAAATGTTGCTTTTGGAATTCGTGATCTTATTTCATATTCACGTGCTTCTTATATTATGGATATAATTAACATGGTCGTATTTCATCGTCGAAAGTTAATACTATGGATGACTGCAGAATCTGTAGCGCTTAGCTTTGGGCCTTTAGATAGGGGATGTTACAACTTGGTATCAGTGCATAGATTTATGAAAAAACTTTAAACTAACATGATTTTTGTAAACATAGTCCTAAGCAATTAGAGATAAGATCAGGGTATGGGATAACGCTATAGTAACATATTTGTATTTGCTATATATAAGTATACGCTATATCTCTAGTTTACTATCTCTCTTAGGCTATTCTTTTCTATCTTACGAGGCTTTAATACAGATATGGATGCTAGAAGTGGAAGAGTGAATCTTGGAGGAAGCACCACTACAAATAAAAATGCCAAACCGAATATTAGAAGGAACCAAGGTCAGGCACAAGCGGGGAATGTTGGTGCTGGAGTCCCATTAGTGGATATGGGAGCTATGTATCAGTTTTTTGTGAATATGATGAAAGCTGGAATTGCTGCTGGTGTGGTTGGAGGAAATGCTGGAGTAGGAGTTTAGGAAGCTTCCGTGGTCAACAACTATGCTATGTTGAGTAGGGACTATGTCAGGCTTGGAGGAAAGACATTTATTGGAACCGAGGATGTTATTGAGGTGGAGAGCTGGTTGTTGCATTGCTAAAGGATATTTGCTAGTTTGGGGAACAATGATGAGTAGAAGAGGAGGCTAGCTTCGAGACAGCTTCAAGGAGAAACTTTATTCTGATGGAATAGTGTATCGACTTGAGTGGATGAAGAAACGATGACGTGGTCTGAGTTTAGGAGGAGATTACAAGAGAGGTTCATGTCTGTGATGGCGCATCTGCTTTGCTCAGAAAGTTCGCTGAGTTAGAGCAAGGAGAGATATCTATTTTGGAGCGCGCTTGAAGATTTGAGGAGTTGTCTAGATATGGTTATGCTACTATGGATACCGTGATGAAGACGAATGAGAAGTTCATTAGGGGGTTGAAGCCTGAGTTGGCAAGGGCTACATTACCTCATATCAGAGATCCTTGTGATGTCGTAGTTGAGATGGCTTTAAGACATGAAGAGATGCTTGTTTCTTAGGAAAAGAATAAGGTGAATGAGGTCCAGGTCGGGCAGAGCTAGAAAAGGAAGTTCTTTCATAAGAAGGGTGCTCTGAATGGTGGAGCAGCAAAGAAAGGAAAGTCTGAGGTTGTTTGTTTCAAGTGTGATAAGAAGAGGCATTTTGCAAATGAGTGTCGTACTGGAAAGGCAAGGAAGTGATCAGATTATATACTCCATAAGAAACCCTAGCTGTGAGATGAATGCATTGTTGGGTGTTGTAGAGTTAGAATACAAGTTGAACACAATTTTTATGGTCAAAGAATTCACAGATGTGTTTGAGCCTGTAGTAGGATTGCTACCAAAATGAGCCTATTGAGTTTCAGATAGATTTGGTGCCAGGAGCAGAACTAGTGAGTAGCCGCCAAGTAGGATGACACCTACCGAGATGAGGGAGTTAAAGTGCAGTTGGTGGATCTGGAAGGCAAAAAATTTATTAGACCGAGCAGTTCACCTTGGGGAGCAACAACAGTGTTTGCTAAGAAGTCGGACAGATCGTTGAGGTTATATATCGATTATCGTAAGTTGAATGAGAAGACGATAAAGAATCAATATCCGTTGCCTAGAATTGGCGATTTGTTCGATCAGTTGAGTGGATCCAAGGTATTTTCTCGGTTGGATTTCGCAACAGGTTTTCATCAGCTTAGAGTAACAGAGGATAATATTCCTTTGATGACATTTAGGACAAGATATGGATCGTACGAATGGTTAGTTACGCTGTTCGAACTAACTAATGGGCCGATATTCTTTGTGGATTTAACGAACCGATTTTTCCGAGAGCACTTGGATAGGATCGTATTGGTTTTCATAGATGATATCTTGATGTACTATAGGGATGGGAAGAAACATGAAGTTCATCTTAGAGTTGTACTTAAGATGTTGAGGCAGTATCAGCTGCAGGCGAAGTTTTCGAAGTGTCATTTCTGAAAAAAGGAAGTGAAGTTTCTTGGTCATGTAGTCTCCGAGAAAGGGTTATCAGTAGATCTGAATAAGATTGAAACGGTGGATAATTGGAAGAGACCCTAGACAATGACTGAGATAAAGAGTTTTCTTGGATTGGCCGGATATCATCGGAGATTTATAAAGGATTTTTCGCGAATAGCAGCATCGATTAACAAGCTAACGTGAAAGGATGTGATGTATTTGTAGACTGATAAGTGTGAAGAAGCATTCTAGAGCTTGAAACACTTATTGACCCATGCACCTATGTTGGTTGTTCCAAAAGGGAATCGGGATTTACTAGTTTATACAGATGCGTGTGGAACTAGATTAGCAGCTGTGTTGATGCAGAGAGGTAAAGTGATTGCTTATGCATCTCGACAGCTTAGACCACATGAGGTTAGATATCCAACACATGATTTGGAATTTTCTCCAGCAATATTTGCATTGAAGATGTGGAGACATTACCTTTTGGGAGAGAGATTTGAGCTTTATATGGATCACAAATCATTGAAGTATTTGTTCTCTTAGAAGGAACTGAACATGAGACAGCAGAGATGATTAGAGTTTATGGCCACTTATGAATTTGAAATTAAGTACACACCAGGGAAAGGTAATAAGGTTGCAGATGCGCTTAGCATAAAGCATCATATTGTAGTGTTGGGGATGATAGCTGAGTGGAAAGATTTGAAAGCATTGATGAATTGTATAGTGCAGTTGAGATCTGAAGCTAGGTCTGGTGGAGGATCTGTTGTTTTGTCTGGTTTAGAAGTTGGACCAGTTGTGATCGAAACGATTGCTTCCAAGCAAGGAGAGGATCCAGTATTGGTTGAACAGATCAGGAAGTTGAGGGATGTAACCAAGATAGATGACTTGAAGGATTTTATTCTTGACCAAAATAGGTGGTTGAGAAAGAAATGGAGGTTGTGTGTTTCGAATGTAAGAAACATTAGGAAGGAAGTTTTGGAGGAATGTCATCGTTCGAAGTTCACTATTCATCAAGGAGGAACTAAGATGTATCAGGATATGAAGAGAACTTTCTTTTGGGAAGGTATGAAGAGGGATGTGGGCTTATGGGTGAAGCAGCGTTTGAATTGTCAACAGGTAAAGGCCAAACATCAGAAGCCAAGTGGGTTGCTACAGCCATTGGATATTCCGGTATGGAAGTGGGATTCTATTTCTATAGATTTCATAGACGGGTATGGGTCATAGTGGATAGACTGACCAAGAGTTCCCATTTCATTCCAGTTAAGTCAACGAGGACGGCACGGGCTTTGGCTAAGTTATTTACGAAGAATTTGGTTAGACTATATGGAATTCCTAATAGTATAGTAAGTGATAGTGATTCCTTGCTTACTAGTGAGTTCTGCAAGAGTCTACAGGAGATTTTAGGAATCAAGCTCAAGATGAGTACCGTTTACAATCCACAGATCGATGGGCAAACGGAAAGAGTTAACAAAGTCCTAGAGGTTAAGAGCTTATGCATTAGATTTTGGAGGATCATGGGAAGACCATCTAAACTTAGTCGAGTTTTCGTATAACAGCAATTATCAAACTAGTATAGGTATGGCCCCATTTGAAGCTTTGTATGGAAGGCAATGCAAATCTCCCGTTTGTTGGTTAGAGACTGGGGATAGGTTGGTTCTTAGTCCAGATTTAGTTAGAGAAGCCACTGAGAAGATTGAATTGACTCGAGTTAGTACGGAGTGGCTCAGTCTAGGCAGAAAAGTTATGTAGATAGAAGAAGGAAAGGCTTGGAGTTATTTGTTGTAGATCATGTGTTTATTTAATTTTCACTGATGAAAGGTGTAACTAGATTTGGGAAATCGATGAAGTTGGCATCGAGATTTGTAGGACCATTTCCTATTGTAGAAAGGATCGAGAAACTCACATATAGAGTAGAGTTTTCGAGCAGTTTGAATGGAGTCCATGATGTTTTCCATTTTCTCATCTAAGGAAGTATGTTAGAGACTCAGAGACTACTATTGCACCGACTGCATTAGAGGACTTAGTAGTAGAGCCAGACTTGACTATAGTTAGAAAGCCTTTCATATAGTCGCGAGAGATGAGAAGAGGATAAGGAATAAGACAGTTAGATTAGTGAAAGTCCAATGGAACGATGGTGAGAGAGACTGTACTTGGGAGACTGATAGCAGGTTTAGAGACGCTTATCCTGGATTGTTTGATGATATGTTTTACCTTTTTTTATTGATGTGTTGTGTACCTTATCATAATTTCAAGGACGAAATTTTTTATGGGGGGATATTTTAACACCCCATAATTTTAGTAACATTATTTAGGACATTAAATTAGTTAAATAAAATAAAATAAGTTGATTAATGGAATGAGATTTGTGATTAAATAAGGTGTAGCCGTGCCATGATGAACTAAAGAATAAAAATGAAGTGTTAGGGTAAATAGATAAGGGGCAATATAGAAAAACATTATTCTTATACCCTAAACCCTTAAGCCATACAATTCACACGTTCGTTCATATATTCACAAACAAAAATATAAGCTAAGGTCGGCCACCATTAGCAAGCTCTAGAGAAGATAAAAGCTAGGATTTCAAGAGGAAGAATAAAATCACTTAATCAAGAAAAAATCTCACATCTTTAGTCACAAAGCTAACGTGAATAATAACTACATCTTATTTTTCTATTTTTTTTTATTTTAAGATGAATCCGAAGTATTTTGCATGATTATGCCATGTTTTTGAATGATTAAATGTTTATATATGCTTGTTGATGATTTATGCTTGTTCATATAGATCTTATGATATGTTTTAATGTGAAAACCCTATTTAATGACATCCAAACGTCTTCCTATTTTAGATTTAGATCAAAAATGATATTTTAGAGATGGGTTTCAATTTTCATAATTTTCTAAATTAATGTGGATTTTATATTAATTTTCTAGTGTAGAAAATGATTATTTTGGTTCCAAATTATTTACGGCTAAATAATTAATATTTTTGGTCTGAAATTAATATATGTTAGAAAACATATTAAAAATGATTTTTTAGAATTTTTGTAGAATTGTCCTAAGTGTTTTCATGAATATATAAAATTATTTGAGGTATGGACTTAAATGTTTTATATATTTATAAAAGGAGATGGAGTATTTTGTAAATAAATTAAATTGTTTATTTTTGAAATATTGGCAGTACTTTGGAAAAAAATAAGCAACCAAGTGTTTCGACTTAGTAGCTCCGCCACCATTATCTTTGGAACCAATGCGCACGGCATCAAAGACATAGTGTGTAGTGAATTGTGCTTACAGGTACTAGATCGAAGCTATGGGTTCCTATGAGGTCGAAGCATGACTTGGTTTTCGCCTACTTTTCTTTCGAAGGGTATGCTTTCGACTTGGTTGGATTTCGGCTGAGTCAAATATATTAAAGGAAATGTTTCGAATGGGTTGTGCCTTTTGATTTAAGTAAATACCTTTGAATGGGGTCGAAACCTCTAGCTGCCGCTTTTCTACCTTTCGAAGTCATTGATTTCGGAAGGTATACTTTGTTTAAAATCCAAGCCACTTCTCCAATGCTTTCGAAAGGTTGGTTTCAATGCCGTCACTTCTTTGCTTAGGAATGCTTTCGGAAGAGTGCTTTCGACTTAAATGGTTTTAGTGACCCTTTTGCTATGTTTAAGGTAGAACCCAAAGTTTTGAAGAAGTTATTTTTTAATGGTATCGAATGGTGTTTCCACATGTTTTAAATTGAACCCCAATGTTTTCGAAAGGTTTGCTGCTTACAGAGGTTTTGATGCTTTTGAAAGGTTTTAAATGAAGGTTCCGAAGGGGTGGTTCCCCCAATGATTTCAAAAGGTTTGAAAGGAAGGTTTCCAATGGTTTTGAAAGGTTTGAAAGGAATGGTTTTCCAATGTTTTCGAAAGGCGGTTTAAAGTGTTTTGAAGATAGAATGTCTAAGGTTTTAAAGCTTTCGAAGGAAATGTTTTTCAAGTGTTTTCGAAAGGTAGATTGAATGGTTTTGAAAGGAAAGTTTTGGCTTTCGGCCTAGGTTATAAAGAAGGGTTTGGTTTCGAAAGGGGTACTTTTAATGGATTCGAAATGGGTACCTTCAAAGGTTTAAATGTTTTCATCAACAAAAATTTGTGTAAAGTGTGTGTTTATATATATAACATGGTAAGGTGATTTTGAGTAAAGCATAGAGTATATATATTTTCCTTGCCTAAGTTTGGTTTAAAGTTTAAATCAATTTGAGATGAAAAGTTTCAAAGAAAATTTTGAAAAGATTATCCTAAGCAAAATGACTCAGATATTAGAATACTAGATGGAACTAGTATAAGGTCGCGCCCTACACATTAGCTATTAGCCCCAGCTAATTTAGTCCAAAATTCCAGTGTGTAGGGCTTTGTCAAAGGTAAGACTAAAATGATGATTACACACGGAAGGGAATATATATTTGTATACAGATACGTTATTGGTAAGCCCGCAAAACCATTTGGATCAGGTGACCCAGGGAGAAGATAAGTTAGGGACAGACCGCCAGAAGAGGAGTATTTAATAGATAAGTTAGGGACAAACCGTCCAAGAGGAGTGTCTAATATGTGTTAGATTTTTTTTTATATTGTCTGGTAGGCCAGAGTCAGCTAAAGGTTAGTAGTTAGCCAAACAAGGCTATAGTATTCAGACAGATAGTTCATTTGTTACCTGATATGCATGTTTATATAATAATGCTTTACAGCTTTAACCAGTTTTTGTTGCAGGACAAAGGTTTGCAAAAGAAATATTTTAAGAGGATATTAGTAAGGGAAAAACCATTCCGCTAAACGGCGTGGTCTCACTTAATATCAAATAACCGAGATGTATTGCATTATTCATACCAGGCTTTATGTCTAAGTCAAAATTTATGTTTTTCTCTTTAAACTCTCGGGTTCTCAAAATTGTTTTGAGTAGGCTGAGGGTTGAGGTTTACTGTAACAACTCAAAATTTTCGATCCCGGAAATTCCAGATAGTAAGGAAAAAAAGAAAAGAGATAGAAGGAAAAGAAGAAACAAAAATACCAAAAACTCAGATTCTCACGTTCACAGCGGATCAAAATATAATATCAAATAATAGCAGTTATATAAAGGAAATCTATACTAGTCAAATTATACTTTAATACATCAGAGTTACAACATTTCACAATCACTAGGCAGTTAAAATAACTTATCAAATAAATAACAATATATCACAGCGGAATGCACTCCATACGTTCCTGCCATCCAGCTCGCCTCCTGAACTCCAGATTGTCGTTACCTGAAAATCTGTAATACTCGGTCTGACCCGAGCATTACATCAAAGTAACACCCGGGTCAGGCTGGAAACCAGCGTGCGTAAACCTATATAATATGAAATATTAATCTATAAACCTTATTTTAAAATCCAGGGTAACTCGTACCTTATAACGAGTTCTCAACTTGTTAAAGCCAACGTTTATTTCATACATCTATATCTAAGTACCAAACTTAGTTTAAATGGTCCAGTTACTTAAATTATTCCATTCCAGCCTATTTATTCCAAAATCAATCCATAAAGATTTATTTGATTATGAATCGAAGTGGTTTTTGGGTATTTACTGATACCCGGCCCCGGTCTCTTTGATTCCAATATCATCTTAACCCAAGTTATTCAAGTGAATACAATTCTATTTTAAATACAGGGTGTCACTTTTACACAGAAAATCATCATAGATAACCACATCATCATTCAATTATTTCGAAGGCATTCAATATCATTCAAATACCTATAAATAAGGTTAATTAGTCATACCATTTCTAATTAATTCAAATAGATTAAATTAATTACTTCAATCATCTTTAAATCCCACTCACTCAACATTAATTAATTACAAAACAATTAATTAATCATCCTCTAATTTTCATCTTTAATTACATTAAGTAATTAGCCTTTAATTAATTTCACAAATTAATTATTTAACCCGTAACTACTCTCATAAATTAACAATGATTTATTACATTTATCCTTAATTAGTTACTCAAATTAATTATTCTATAATCACTTACGTTGATCAGTTATCCTTTAATTAATCATACTCAATAATTTACTAATCTTTTAATTGATTATTGAAATTAATTCTTTAATCATATAATCATTTACATTAAATAATTAACCTTTAATTTCTTCATTAATTAATTATCTTAAGTAATTATCCTTAATTAATTACTTTACTTAATTGTCCTTAATTAATGAAGAACCCTTTTATTAATTATACTAATTAATGATTTTTAATTAATTTCATTGAGTGGGTTGAAACACTCACCTTTTGAATTTAAATTGAATTTAAACCCAAAATTCAAACAGTCTCCGAATCTGTTCAAACTAGCGCCAAAATTTCCAAAATTTTAATATGATCCTAGAGGAGAAAACTACGCATGAATCGGACTTTGTAAGTAAAAGTTATGTGGGTTAGAAGATTGAAAAAATCAAAATATTAAAAAACCAAAATAGAATAAAACATTCTCACCTTTCCACGCCACGTCACCGCTTCTTCCATTAGCTACAGGTCGAACCCATACTCTCGTACGCGAGTGGAAGTCGCCTCCACCTTTGGCTTCGACCGCGCCTTCTATACGTTGCGCCCCTCCTCGTGAGCGTCGCACCGCCAAACCCCCCTTAGGCCTACGTGACAACCTCTAAGTCTAACGTCATCATCGGTCGTGAGGTGAAACGCAGCCGCCGCCTTTAGGTTTGAAACCTATCGAATTATTAGCGACAATCTGACCGCTGAAACAAAGAACTAGCTACACCGATGTGCTTTCCTCGACCACCTCTACACAACGGTGTCTTTGATTTAGTCGATCATGACTCAATGGACGGCCGATAATTAATTCGTAATTTCTAGACAGACGAGACCCGGATCGAAAAACAGATAACATATTCAACTTGCGCTCGTTGAGAGCTTCAGATTGATATATAATTCAATATTATTTGAGGAGTTTGAATTTTTGGCTTTGAATTTGATTTGAAATTGCATTTGGATTTGGAATTTAGAAATTGTTTGTCTGCCATTGAGGAAGAGGAGGAACATAATGAATTGCACGTATAGACAAATGACAATGAGAAACAATTAGGGTTTATAACGAGGTATATATAGGCAAGGCTGAAAATAGAATAGATGGACCAGATTTTGATTTGGAAAATTGAACGATATATGGCCCAAAAAGCCCATTCTGACTTCGAAACGAAATTGGGTCACCCGTATATCAAAATAGATGTTTTTAAATATTTCAAATGCAATGGAGCATGTTTCAAGTCCTAATTCCGTCGTATGAAGAAGTTATGCTAGAATCAAGTTATTTCAAATTGATTTCAATTGATTTCAATTAATTGATTTATAGGCGTTTCGAGCCCGTACGATCAAACAACAAGTCCAATCGCTACGAAACTTGAAATCCTATTATAATTCACCGTTACGGATCCGATGAAGCTAGTTTCGTCGAAATCCTAGTCAGTGGCCAAAATGGCTATTTTCTAGTTAATTAAATAAATTAATATTAAATAAATTAAATCACTATTTAAATTCAAATTCTATAATTCTTAAATTATATCATCATGGATTACTTTAGAAATTTATAATCCTTTATAAAAAAAATTCATATCAATTTAAAGTTAATCAATTCACTAATTATAGTATCAAATTCCAATTCCAATAAATTCATAAATTATTGATTGGAAATTCCAATGAAATCTATTTATTTGATTTCTACATTTCGTTATCGAATAAATTATCATTTTATGGGAAAAATTATAATTGGCTTACTTTTATCACATTAATAATTCCCGTTTCATCCTAGTTTTCAATTAATATAGAAATTAATGTCATTTACTTACCAATAAATTCATTTATTATCGACTACATCCCAATAAATTAAAAATTGATTTTAATATCGATTTGGTTAAATTGCCTTCTTTATACTAGGTCCATATTACTCTATCGTCCAATTACATTAGTTTTATATCATATTATACTAATGTACGCCTACTTACATCTTACATTTGTATAAATATTACCTTAATATATTCAAATCCCTAACTCCTCTGTATTAACTATCATATTTCCATTTATTATATTTTTGCCAAATATATACATAAATTACAATTAATATTCTCGATAAATTTATTTACTTGGTCTCATGCTTTATATTACACCAATTACTACCTTATAAATAAATTTACGTTTCTATTAAATTTACGTTCACACTTTCCGTTATTATATTAATTATCATTAAAGTAATATCTAATTACCTTTATTTGTAATTGGTAAATTAACTGGTAACAACAACCATTTGTCACCAATATACTCTTTATAATACTTGTATGGTTATTCTCCACAAACAATTACCATCTATCATATTATTTCACACATTAATACAATAATTGCATTTGTTTTTATTATATTCCATTTATAACTAAGTCATAACATTTAAATTATTTCATTAAATTGGAATGTTCACTCAAGTTCATTAATTATTAACTTGCATTAACATATTTTCTTAATTTACATTCAATTACTGTTAACAATGTGTTATTTCATTAATTAATCCAATACTTACTTTTATCTTCTCATATTCAATTTATATCCAGGTATAACACTTTCACTACTTCATTTATTAGAATTTTCTTCAAATTACTAATAATTAGTTTTAATTAACATTGCTATACTTCATTTTATCATTCATTTCAATATTAAATTATAAAGTTTTTATTTCTTACTTGATTTAATTACAAAAATCTTATTAAATTACAATTTTAATCATTAAAAATCTACGGGTCGTTACACTCTCTACTCAAAACTTTTCGTCCCCGAAAAGGAACAGAAGGGAAAAGAAAGAATTAAATAATCAATACATCTTATTCAAAAATATTAACTTTATAAACAAACAAACTTACAAAATTAATTAATTTTTGTAAAATGTACCAATTTTATAACTATTAGTTCTTTTTGTACTCAAATTAATAAAGTTTGGAAAACACTTTTCAAAAAATTTCTAAGTCCAAAATTAACGGAAAATTTTGGCTGAGTCTTCTTTGTATGGAAAGGCTTGGGAGAAAATATAATATCAAATATAACAATACACAACATATATATTTTCCAAAATAATATATATCCCAACACGGGAAAACAATATAATAACGCTATAAAACCGTAATCCGAGAACGTACCTATTTGTCGGGCAAACAATGCTTAAATTATGAAACCAAAACAGTAGCAATTGCTTCCATAACCTGTATTTCACTTATATAATCCAAAAAGAATTAACAATTATATAAAATGAAATATTTAAGTTGTTTCACCCACTAACAAACAAACCAAAATAAACAACAATCACTTGCAACCAACATACAATCAAAAACCAACACAATCAATTATCCATTCATATCAACAAAACTAATAGTTGTTTGGGTTTAAGAACTTTAAGATGTACATAATGAAAAATAAACTACTAAGTGCATCATTTCCTCAACAGTCTTAAATGAAACTAAATAGATTATTTATTCATCCAACAATTTTAAAGTATCCTTGCCCAAACAACCACAAACCAGACAAACAACAATCTCAAATAATAGATCAAGTTCATTCTTATCAATTTCATTTCATAACATTTGTTGCTTGATTTCCTTTCTCCATATAATGATTTATCCCTTTTAATTTACATTTAACTTCTTACAATTTCAATTTATTCGTATCATGTAAATTTTCTTTTTATTGTATTACATTCATTTATCCACTACTTAATTTCATTTATTTACAGTATTCATCTTTCCATTTATTTTTATTATAAATAACTTCAACACTTACTTAAGTTTATTATCATTTCTTTATAAATTTTCTATTATATCTAATTAGCGGCCTTTCAGTCATAACTTAAGTTTATAACAATTATAACATTAAATTCTTATTTATAAAAGCAAATTCATTGAATACTTTCATTACTCAAGTTTTATTACTTGCATAATATACATTACATTTTCTTATTAACATTTCAACTTTTGCATCTTTTGGTAAGTATATATATATACCTTTAAGAATGTAATTGAAAGTTATACAAGTTTATCCCATTTCTTTTAATTTAATTTAATGTTCAATAATTATATCCTTTGCTTATATAAGTTAAAAATTTCAACTTTTTGGAAATCTCATTTACAACCTAGCATTTAATCTCTTATTTCATTCAGAGGTTCCAATCATTAGCTAAATTCCATTTCACTACACTAATTGAACTATTAATTAATAGAAACTTAAGAACTAAATACCGGGTTAAATTTAAAATCATTTTAAAAATAATAAATAAATGTATATACTTACAACTTATATATCCAATTAGTTTAAAATTTTATATTTTTTATCCAAATAAATCTGCAGTAAACTACTACAGTGTCCTTTCCACTTAGAAACTCGAAAATAAATGTCGATAATGCGTGCACTCATCACCGAAATTATTTTCCAGCGACAGAGAGGGGAGCGTAGAACTTATTTCTTTTCATAGTTTCTTTAAAATAATTCTTTCAAACCATACTGAAATATTTATATCAGAAAATACTTATAAAAAAAATATTATTATATACCAAAATCCTTTGAACGAATTTTTCAAAATCCCGGAACTTAAGTTCTAAAATTTCCAAATTTCATTTATTTTGTTAGAAATCTTATTTTCAACTAATATCTAAAATTTCACTACCTAACAACCAATACATTACAACCAAATATAATCTTTATAAAATTTATTACTTTATATACAGAAAATATAATAGGAAAAATTATTTTATTCACCTATATACAAAATGAATATTGTGTCGGTCTGTCCTATTAAGCATTTAGAAATCACTATTGATGTCATAGCGTCCTATGCACCAACCAGAATTTATAAATACAAAACGGAACAAATTAACACAATATCAAAATCTTTTTATAACACTAACAAATACTCTCTCTTATATATACGCTCAGCGACTCATTATAGGGTATTACTACCCTATTAATAAAGAGTCAGACCCCACAAATCTAAGGTTTATTGCTAAACCAAAGCTCTGGTACCAAATGTAACATCCCGCCTTTTTGTACGCTTTAAATCGACGATAAACCACACACGTCAGACTTAAACCATACAGAAGGGCGGATTGTTTTGGGGTAAATAAGAAAAAACAGAGAAAGAAAAAGAACAAAATAGAATCTTGCAGCGGAAAGATAAAATATAAATCAAATATACAGTTCATGAAGCCGTTTTTATAAAATATTCGATTATACTTATACAATACATATCTGAGTTGCATATACCAGAGAACAATACATAATGCAGCGGAACAATACGGATGCAGTGGAATACTATAATAAATAATAATAAATCTTCGTCTTCATCCTCCAGAATACGGTCTTTCAAATCCTGAAATGCTCAGGCTGACCCGAGCGATTTGAAAAGACAAAACACTCGAGTCAGAACTAAAAGATCTTACGTAAGCCAAATCAACTGGAAAATATAAGTGGAACGGCGTCAGAGATGTTTATGGGATTTGACATCTCCTATCCAGTGTCAAACATGAGTGCAGTAACTTAAGGGATGCTCGGGATTCACATCTCCTAATGATCTGTTAAACTATTTACTATGTAGTAATATTTCGCTATTATAATAATGTCTATAGTAAAATAAACTTACTTTTAAATAGCATTAAGGAGTTATCCAATCTCCCCCTTAACACAATAATAGTCCCAGTAGTCCATCCAGTATCATGGTCCCTCCTGATCGGAAAGCCACCAGAGGATACCACACGGGCTACGGGAGAAAACCAAACTCGTACAAGGCATGATAGGGTAGGTGACACGGCACAACTAGGCAATGCCAGGGTAGATATACCAATTACGCTTCCGGGTCGGTGGTAACGCATAGCGCGCAGCTACCGCCCACCTCAAGCCATACCCCCAAATCAAAAATCAAAAATGGCCATCGAATCAATCCAAAATTCAGAGTATAATATCGAAGGAATGTGTCTGATAAAAGGTGCTATCTTCTTAGCCCGTCGATCGCTCCTGTTTTAGCCACCTTATGCCAACTCACGGGAGTCGGGTCCACGTATTTACCTCAAAGTAAATGCCACCACCATCCTACTTCATTCTGGAATCTCCACCGCGTACACGGTTGTTAAAGTGATTTTCGAAGTTGGTAGAGAGTATGACAACTTCCGATCGGTCTCTTTAACAACCAAACGTTATTATAACACCGCGGTCTTCTCGAAATACTTTAAAATTTTAAAACCAGAATATAATATCCATTTCAAAACCATACAAATACGATATCGCTTCCGTTTCAAAAACCAAATCATTATGATATCATTTTTATAAAAACCCATATCAATATAATATCATTTTATTTCAAATATATCTCTTTTCCAAAATCATAGCAATTTCAACTTTATAATATTTCGAACCCAAACGCTTGAAACATAACCTTTCAAACATAATACTACGAATCTCATAGCTTCTAAACCATAACTTCCAAAACTTAAATGGTTTGGATATTCAAACAGTATATAAAATAAAATAGTGAATTTAAGATTACTTTATAAAGTAAAATAATTTCCTCGACTTTACAATTTTATTCACTTTAAATTAAATCTCAATTCATAACTTTCAACTCACTTTCAGTTTCAATAAACCATTTCAATTCCAATATATTTCAAACTTTGAGTATTAAACAATTTCAAAACTAAGTTAGGTACTTACGATTCAACAATTCAATGTTCTATTATTTAGTTTTGAAATATTTACATAATAAATCCATTATCATTTAAATAAAACTCAAATTACAAATAACTAGATATCTTCTTCAATTTATCTATACTTGAAATATTCATTTAATTCATCTTGAACAAAAATCCGGTTAAAAAATTATCCTTTTAAAATTTCAAGTTAAATAAATTTTACATCAACATATGGAGTTTAATTGTTAAATAAGCTCAATTTCAAATAAATTTCCAATTTACCTTCCAATCTTAATTTATTTAAATCATTATAACCTCTATATTAAAGTATGATTTAAATACTTAATCATATTTTATTTTAAAAAAATCAAACTCCATAATCTCAATTCCTTCTGCTCTGCAACCGTTGCTAGGTTTGAACTGGCTTGCATGCAATGTTGGCAAATTGAAATGTTTTGACTCTAACACTGTTGCACGTGATAAGCTTGTATACGCCAAGGCTCTGATTGAGATTTCTCCCAATAAGCCTCTTCCTTCCACTATTCCTGTTCAGCTAGCTGTTGGACACGTAGTGGATGTTCGTGTTCGTTATGGATGGGTCCCTGACATTTGTACCACCTGTCACTCTTTTGGTCATATAGCCTCTGCCTGCTCGCGCTCTGCTGTATCTGCCGCCGCTCCTAGGATCCCTCTTCCTCGGCCTCCGCTTAGGAAATGGGTTCCCATAGTCTCTGCGGCTGATTCTGTCCCTGGTCCTACTCTTTCCTCTGTGAGACCTGATTCCCCAGTACCTTCTGTCTTGCCTTCAGTTCTCCCTGCTGAGCCGGAGCTCTCTCCGCCTCTCGTTGATTGGGTTGAGCCTGAACATAGTTGGGTTGATTGTAGTATGAGTATGAGATTCAACCCTGTGGATAACTCCTTCTTTAGATTTGTATCTGATAATCTTACGGACCTACGATGCCTATATTACAGAATTTCTGGTGATTCGTTGGTTCTTGACTTGGACGGTTCGTATGCTGAGACTAATTCTGTACTTCTAGCTGATACTGCCTGGGATCGATCTTATATCTACTCCTCTGACACTGACTGTTATGATCCTTCTCTTGCTACTCGTTTTCGCCCATTTTTTGGACGTGTGGGGAGTGGTTCTCTGGATCCTTCCCGGGAGGATGAGAGCGATGGTGATTCTTCCTCTTCGGAGGAGAACTAGTCTAGTTATTTATTCCTAGTAGCTGTGACTTGACTGTCACACTCCTGTGCTGTTTTTTACATTTCTTACCATCATAGTAGTTAAGGTACCTCTACCTTACTCCTGTACTTCAACTTTATTACGTTGTAATAAAAGTGGTCGGTCCACTATAAAACCGTCGGCCTTGCCAAAAAAAAAAATCAAACTCGATTATTAAACTTATTATTATTAAACAATTTATACATTCTTAAATTTAGGAATTTAACTATATAAAATAACATTTATATAATATAAAAAAATCAATATTTATTAAACCGTATATTTCTATCCAAATTCATAGAAATCATTTTCAAAATATTTATATATAGACCGACGATGTCTGTATATAATTTTCTATCCTATGGTCAAGTGATATGGATATTTATCATTTCAATCCGTAATTTAAAATTAAAAAAACGGTTATATATCATTTTAAACCGCAATCCCGAATGAAATAAAAATCTATACAACTTGCAGTTTATAACAATATAACATATAATATTCATTCATCCAATATCAATCATCAAACATTTATCACAATCATCACCCAATTAAATCAATAACATCAATATAAATAGATAAATAAACAACATGTATTTACTGGCAGTTTATATTCAATAAAAAATTAAATAACAATTATACTGGCGGTTTATATGCAATAACAAATTAAATAACAACTTAATTCAATAATTTCAATTCAACTGAGATGATGATTAAAAGTATGCCAAATTGTCATAAATAAATTTCTAATCACAACAGAAATTAATTTAACACACATAAGAAATTTTAGAAGTTGTGAGTGGGTTGAAACACTCGCCTTTTGAATTTAAATTGAATTTAAATCCAATTTAAACCCAAAATTCAAACAATCTCCGAATCCATCCAAACTAGCGCCAAAATGTCCATAATTTTAATATGATCCTAGAGGAGAAAACTACGCATGAATCGGACTTTGTATGTAAAAGTTATGTGGGTTAGAAGATTGAAAAATCAAAATATAAAAAAACCAAAATAGAATAAAACGTTCTCACCTTTCCACGCCACGTCACCGCTTCTTCCACAAGCTACAAGTCGAACACATACTCTCATACGCGAATTGAAGCCACCTCCACATTTGGCTTCGATCGTGCCTTCTATACGCTGCGCCCCTCCTCGCGAGCGCCGCACCACCAAACCCCCCTTAGGCCTATGCGACCACCTCTGAGTCGAACGTCATCATTGGTCGCGAGGTAAAACGCAGCCACTGCCTTTAGGTTTGAAACCCTATCGAATTATCAGTTACAATCTGACCGTTGAAACGAAGAGCTAGCTACACCGATGTGCTTCCCTCGACCACCTCTACACAACAGACAACATAATCAACTTACGCTAGTTGAGAGCTTCAGATTGATATATAATTCGATATTATTTGAGGAGTTTGAATTTTTGGCTTTGAATTTGATTTGAAATTGCATTTGGATTTGGAATTGAGAAATTGTTTGTCTGCCATTGAGGAAGAGGAGGAACAGAACGAACTGTACGTACAGATAAATGACAATGAGAAACAATTAGGGTTGATAACGAGGTATATATAGGCAAGGCTGAAAATATAATAGATGGACCAGATTTTGATTGGCAAAATTGAACGATATATGGCCCAAAAACCCCGTTCTGACTCCGGAACGAAATTGGATCAACCCATATATCAAAATAGATGTTTTTAAATATTTTAAACGCAATGGAGAAGGTTTCAAGTCCTAATTCCGTCGTATGAAGAAGTTATGCTAGAATCAAGTTATTTCAAATTGATTTCAATTAATTGATTTCTAGGTGTTTCGAGCCCGTACGATCAAACGACAAGTCCGATCGCTACGAAACTTGAAATCCTATTATAATTCACATCCGATGAAGCTAGTTTCGTCGAAATTCGAGTCAGTGGCCAAAATGGCTATTTTCTAGTCAATTAAATAAATTAATATTAAATAAATTAAATCACTATTTAAATTCAAATTCTATAATTCATAAATTTTATCATCTTGGATTACTTTAGAAATTTATAATCATTTATAATAAATTTTCATGTCAATTTAAAGTTAATCAATTCACCAATTATAGTATTAAATTCCAATTCTAATAAATTCATAAATTATTGATTGAAATTCCAATGAAATCTATTTATTTGATTTCCAGATTTCGTTATCGAATAAATTATCATTTTATAGGAAAAATTATTATTGGCTTACTTTTATCACATTAATAATTCCCATGTCATCCTAGTTTTCAATTAATATAGAAATTAATGTCATTTACTTACCAATAAATTCTTTTATTATTGATTACATCCCAATAAATTAAAAATTGATTTCAATATAGATTTGGTTAAATTGCCTTCTTTGTACTAGGTCCATTATTACTCTATCATCCAATTACATTAGTTTATATCCTGTTATACTAATATACGCCTATTTACATCTTACATTTGTATAAATATTACCTTAATATATACAAATCCCTAACTCCTCTGTATTAACTATCCTATTTCCATTTATTATATTTTTACCAAATATATACATAAATTACAATTAATATTCTCGGTAAATTTATTTACTTGGTCTCATGCTTTCTATTACACCAATTACTACCATATAAACAAATTTACGTTTCTATTAAATTTACGTTCACACTTTCCGTTATTATATTAATTATGTTAAAGTAATATTTAATTACCTTTATTTGTAATTGGTAAATTAACTGGTAACAACAACCATTTGTCACCAATATACTCTTTATAATACTTGTATGGTTATTCTCCACAAACAATTACCATCTATCATATTATTTCACACATTAATACAATAATTGAATTTGATTTTATTATAATCCATTTACAACTAAGTCATAACATTTAAATTATTTTATGAAATTGGAATGTTCATTCAAGTTCATTAATTATTAACTTGCATTAACATATTTCCTTATTTACATTCAATTACTGTTAACAATGTGTTATTTCATTAATTAATTTAATACTTACTTTTATCTTCTCATATTCAATTTATATCTAGGTATAACACTTTCACTACTTCATTTATTAGAATTTTATTCAAATTACTAATAATTATTTTTAATTAACATTGCTATATTTCATTTTAGCATTCATTTCAATATTAAATTATAAAGTTTTTATTTCTTATTAGATTTAATTACAAAATCTTATTAAATTACAATTTTAGTTATTAAAAATCTATGGATCGTTACACTACTTAATCACTATTATAATTTATTTGAAATCACATAGAAATTAAATAATTTACTTATTATATTTAACTTTGAAACCTTTAACTTCATCGGTATATCAAAAATACTCGGTTCTAATCCCAACCGCCGAGCTAACTTCAGATCAAATTTAACCACTAAGTATATTTGAACACATTTCTTCTTATACCTTTTAATCCTTATTTCTTTATTTAAATTTACTTCTTAAACAACGACACACTACTTCCGACACATCTAAACACAGAACCCATGAAATAAACTATCCTTCCTTCCCTCTCATCCTCTTATTTCCCTTCAACAAAACAGTACGAATTCCAGTTCCTGGTCGTACACGAAGTCATGCACGTATCCGTGCATGCTTCCTCCGATGATCGTGCCCCATCGCCGATCGCACCCACAACTTTTCATGATCCTCCTGACCCTCCTATCCTCCTGAAACACAATTGAAAACTCCCCTTACCAAAATTCGAACTTGAAATGATAACTGGCATCATCCCAAACCTATAGACCCACCTCGTCGCGCCTCCTTTGACAACCATCGCCCACCAAATCTCATCGCAAACTTCACCTCCTCCCTCTTTTCCCTTAGGTGCGCAGTCCTCCTGTTCCATCACGTCGCCACAATTGTAAGCGAAATAACCTCGACCCTAAAACCGACCAAACCCTAAAGCTCTCTCTCCTCAGTGCTACGGCTATTAGAAAAATGTGCCCTCATTTTTCTCGTGATCGCCCACCTTCGATTCCTCTCTGGCCACAATTCCGAGATTTCAAAGCCTCGCGATCAACTGGAATCGCCAAAAACCCTTTTCCGTCCATCTCGACAATTCCCAAAAACCACATCTTAAAATTCATGATATTTATATCAAAAATCATGTTTTCCAAACACGAAACCAAATTTGCAATCAAAATGCGAAAATTTATCAATCAAATTTTCGACTTGAAATTTGTTTCCTCTGTAAATTTATTTTTTTGAAAATTTTTGCTGACTAAATTTCTTCAAACTAGTTTTAAAAGTAAAATCACTCCCATACCATCACTTTTCTTTTAACGAACATGATTTGAAAAACAATGGAGCAGAAAATATTGATTTTTGAATTGTATTTATATTTATTTTTCTTTTTCCTGGGCCTGCAAGCTAAGAACAGAGACTATATATATAATATATAGACATGCATTTGATCACCAGTAATTCTACTGAAATTTTAAAGCAAAATATATTTATAAATTCATGCAATCAATATTTCTACCTTTAATTATCGCATTTACCAGAAAAGAATGAAAAATTAAACTTAGATAGTTTACAGTTTACTCACCTCTGGACGAATCAGAGAAGCTCTGGAAATTTTGAATTTGCTTCCTGATCTTGATTTTAACTGCTACTTTTCAATTTAAAAACTGGGTTGATCTTTGTTTTACTTCCATTTTCCCTTGATCTTGCTTGATTGATCTAGTTGAAAAGTTGTTGCTTGATATTTTTGGTTTGCTTTAATCCTTCCTTTTTCTAGTTTTCAGTTTCTTTTCCAGATTTGATTTTTGATTTCTTTTAATTCAATTTTTCAGTTTTAATTTGGGAGAATGAAAGAAGGTGAAGATGCTTTGAATTTGTATAAAGCCTAGTTTAATTCTTTATATTTATTTACATAAAAAATTTAAAAAGAAAAAAAAAGTGCCGTATGTAAATTTGCATGCTAACTAAAGTTACACTTGTTAATTTCATGTATTATAAGGCTTACAAATGTCTTTATAAATTTTTTCAAATTATATTAGCTATTTACTTTTATACTTATATGTGTGTTTATATAATATTTATATTTTTATGTTTAATACCTATATTAAAGAAAGTATAAACCTTAAATCCTATTTATATATTTTTATTAATTTACTACAAGAGTTATTATTTCCATATATTTAATTATCAGAACTTTATTTGTTCACTTATAAATCAACATTTTACTAATTCAATCCAGTTGATTATCAAATAATAGATGTTCCACAGATCCGAGTTATCACATTCCTCCCCTCTTAGAATCTTTTCTTCATCGAAAAGGAACGAAGCCAGAATTAAAATGCTTATTATCAGAAAAATTATTCTTTGATCACTTTTAAAACACTTCTACATAATATTATAAAATAGTTTTGATAAAAATACTTTTTATAACTCGATGTCTCAACCAGTCCGTCCTTGTTCTCATATAATTTCGGTCATACGTTAATCAGGCGTAAGACTGAAAATCTATAAATACTTAGCAAACCCATTTTCAACACCCAGTGAAAATACTTGGAAAATAATTTTATTGAAAATATAGGAAACATTTTTGAAATCGAGGAAATATCTTTTGGTGAGTATGCTCTGGAAATCATCACCCTCATCCATGGTCGTAGTTAACCCGATGGTTACGTTGCCATCCTGGCAAAATCAATAGATAACTGTAGGCACTCCGCGCCTATCGATTACGCCATAGAACCCGCTACAGATTGCAGCTACATCTGGGGTAACGTTGCTATCACAGCAAAAACCCATATAATTTTAGGCATCAGCGCCCTCGAATTTCGCTGCCAAAAATGAAACTTCTCCACTCCACTCGACCATAGGTCGCGGTTTACCGATGTTTCGTTGCCTTCCTGGCAAAATCAAACGAAGACCGTTGACACTCACCTCCACACGATTTCCGCTATGGTCCATAGTAGATCGCAGCGACATTGAATTACACTATCGTCACAGCATAACCCAAATGTCTCTGTAGACATCAGCGCCCTCGACTTTCGCTACCCAATAATTCTTAGGAACTTCAGTTTGTCCGGACTTCCTCACAGGATCCACTTTAGAGCCTCCCCCCTTTGAGGCTCAAGGTAGTACCAACCTATGGTACTCCTAAGAAGTTCATTTCAAGAGAGCGATTTTTTCTCCAGGGCCATTTCAAAACACTTTATACTATACTCATATAGTATCTTCCAAATCATACCCTTGTATGAATCTCGTATAATTCTCCTTTACACAAAATCGATTATTTCAAAATCGATAATTCTCAAACTAGGTTTCCAAATTCCAATATTAGTTTTACCCAAAAATCAAAAGCCTATTTAAAATCCATAGGTTCCAAAACCTTTTCTTAAAATCATTCTCATAAGATCCTTCATATATATACACACATACATACATACATACATATATATATACATATACATATATATATATATATATAACTTTGAAAATCTTTGGATCACTTCATACTTGTATAAATTTCCTTTTTATATCTCAAATACTTTCAAAAATCCTTTTCTTCTGGCTATAGATTCAACAAGGGGAGTTTATCAATTATATATATAACTTTGTTTATGCCAAATTAATATTCAAATTTGATTACTCTATGAAGTCACTTACCATATTACTTACTTCCATAGAGTAAATTTTTACCATAGAAATATCCAATTTCCATTTTATTTCATCATATAGTTCAAAAAATATAATTTTCATTTCCAAAAACCATTTACAGTTCCTATCCACAAATTTTCAATATCACTTTCATTCAAACTCGTACAATGTACATATACCATCTATACGTAATTTCAATCTGATCGCTCACTCGATCACACAATTTCTCTTCCGAACTAGTATCGTCCCCCCCCCCCCCTCCGACTTCCTAGTGTGGACTCAGATCTAGTTCCTTGATCAGAAATCGTCGTTCTCCTTGCATATTCATAGCTATAATAGAGAATTTTTAGAATCAATCAAAAATCCTTATCCAGGTTCGCTGTCGAAAATCAAGTGAAAAATCCTAACTCGTATCGATATACTATCTCGAAATTCTATGCTCGAATCTAAATCAAATGACTATGCGAATAGAATAATATACGTACATCCTACGTATTTATCTCCATTGATTATTAGCTAAATCAATATCATTTTTCTATTCACATTCATCTTAATTTTTATTCACTTAATTACAATTGCTTCAATGCCATTTGGATTGTCACCTCAATTATTATCTCAATTGGGTATTTAATCATAAACAGTTTGAACTCTATCCAGCTTAAATTTAAAAATAGCTTAAAAAATTAAAAATAGATAAATAGTTGAAAAATAATTATTAATTTGTAAAATAGTTAAGAAATTGTAAAATAGTTATAAGATAGTTAAATAGTTAGGTAATTGTAAAATAGTTGTAAAATGTTAAGTAGTTATTAAGTAGTTGAAAAATAGTAATTAGTTTATAAAATAGTTATAAAATTGTTGTAAAATAGTCAAATAGTTTCAAAAGTAGTTGTAAAAAAGTATAAGATAGTTTAGGTTTAAAATTTTACATTAAAATAATTTATTTAAAAATAGTTCAGAGCCAAACTGTTCAATTCCCAATCTCCACTTCCAATCAATGCAAATTTCCAATTAACTTTCAATTTCAATTCAAATTAAGTTAACTTCCATTCCCAACCCAAATTCAAATCAACTTCCCATTTGAATTTAAACTTATCCAACTTCAATTTCATTACAAATTAATCCAATTCAAAATTTCCATTTGAATTTTTAAACTTATCCATCTTCAATCACAATTCTAATTAATTCAAATCAAATTAAATTTGAACTAATTCAATTTAAATTTCCACTTCCATTTAAATTGACTCAATTCCAATTTAAGTAACTTCAATTTCCACTGAACTTGATTTAACCCCAATTCAAGTTGAATTAACCTCAATTTCTTTCCAAATTCAAATCAAATTCCATTTTAATTTTAAACCTATTCAACTTTAATTACAATTCCAAATTATTCAAATCAATTTGGACTAATTTCAAATTGAACCCACTTCAATTTTCAAATCATTTCAATTCCTATTTGAATTAATCCAATTCCAATCTCCAATTATATAAATTCGAGTTAAATTTCAAATGTTGATTTAATTCCCTTAAATCAAATTAACCTTTACTTTTAAACTAATAACTTAAATCTTTAAACCATTAAATTCTGAGTCCAAACTTCAAATTCCATTTTAAATTATCTTTACTTAACTTATTTCAAAGTTCAAATAAGAGTTTAAAATAATTTTATCTTTAAAATTCAATTTATTACCCAATTTTATCTTCCAATTTTGAAACTGATTCTTAAACAATTTTTAATTTACAAATTCAATTCTTAACATCCAAATCTTAAGTTCAAAGTGATTCCATATCCTTAATTTCAAATTAAAATTTATCTTCCCTTTTATCTCAATAATGGATATAGTACCACAATCCATTTTTTCATACATTAAACAAATCCTATTCACAGTTTAAAGATTATTAATAACAATAGGATGATATCATCCAATTTATTTTTAAAACATCCATCCATTTTCAATTTCCAGATCTCAAACCCGTTTTGAGATCACACAAATTCCCAATTCAAATCAACCATTTAGCTTCCCAAGTTAAATCTTAATTTCATTTTGAAATTTCCAATTCAGGTTCCTTGCCCTAAATTTATTTAACTTTCCCTATGTTAAATTCAATTCAATTTACTCCAGTCAACATTATTCAATTTGAACTTCCATTTCAAATTTTAAGCTTCTCATTAATAATCTTCCCACTTCAAATTTCAAATTTCTTTCAATATTCTTTCTTACTTATAAGTTCAAAGACTTATATCACTTTGGGTTTTCACATCACATTCCAAGGAAAGTTCAAAACTCAACCTTAGAGTTTATTCCAAACATACATATTTGTTTCCTTTACACACCAAGTTACTTTAATTTTAAACCTCCTTTGGTTTTAAATTCAAAAAAAAATTCCTTTAAAATTTCAAAGAACTCTTGTTAGAAATAGGACCCTTCATTCAAATAAATAATATTATTTATTATTTCCTTATCACTTTGAAACAATTTTCCAAATTCTGGGCCAAGTTTTAAAACTTCACAATTTAGATCATCTTCAATTCCAATTTATAAGTCACACTCACCTAAATATTTTACTTCCTTAAAACATTTCATTTTACTTACTCATTAACACACATATCATTATTAAATCAATCATTTATGATAATACCCAAGATTATCATATATGGACACTCATTTCACTATTATCTTATTCTGAAATCACTTCTACAAATTCAAGATTTTAATTTCAGTTTGAATCCATTTCAAACTTATCTTCATTCAATTTAAATTTGGTTGTATTACTATTACCACTTAATTCTCATTATTTTATTCCAATAATCAACAACCAATTTCTTTATATATTGGAAAAACTATTGCTTTATATATATTCAAGATATAAACTTATTTAAAAATCATTTTTAAAATCATTTTATAAGAAAATAATAAGTACGCTCTCTCATATATACTACACTCGACTCATTCTAGGGTACTACTTACCCTATCCTTAATGAGTAAACCCTCCAGAACCAAGGTTCTTGCTTAACCTGGTTCTGATACCAAAATGTAATGACCCGAAATTTTCGATCCCGAAAATTCTAGATAGTGAGAAATAGAAGAAAAGAGATAGAAGGAAAAGAAGAAACAAAAAAACCAAAAACTCAGAATCTCATATTCGCATCGGATCAAAATATAATATCAAATAATAACAGTTATACAAAGGAAATCTATACTTGTCAAATAATACTTTAATACATCAGAGTTACAACATTTCACAATCACTGGACAGTTAAAATAACTTGTCCTAGATAAATAACAATAAATCATAGCGGAATGCACTCCATATGTTCCTGCCATCCAGCTCGCCTTCTGGAACCCAGATCGTCCTTACCTGAAAATCTGCAATACTCGGTCTGACTCGAGCATTACATCAAAGTAACACCCGGGTCAGGCTGGAAACCAGCATGAGTAAACCCATATAATATGAAATATTAAGCTATAAACCTTATTTTAAAACCGGGGTAACTCGTACCTTACAACGGGTTTTTAAACTTGTTAAAGCCAACATTTATTTCATACATCAATATCTAAGTACCAAACTTAGTTTAAATGGTCTAGTTACTTAAATTATTCCATTCCAGCCTATTTATTTCAAATCAATCCATAAAGATTTATTTGATTATGAATCGAAGTGGTTTGCGGGTATTTACTAATACCCGATCCCGATCTCTTTGATTCCAGTATCATCTTAACCCAAGTTATTTAAGTGAATACAATTTAATTTGAAATACAGGGTGTCACTTTTACACAACGAATCATCATAGATCACCACATCATCATTGTTCACCCCAAACATATCATATTACAAAAACATTACATCTCATATAGCATCACAATCACATACCAGGGATAACAAATAGTCCAAGGCATTCAATATCATTCAATTACCCATAAACAAGGTTAATTAGTCATACCATTTCTATTTAATTCAAATAGATTAAATTAATTACTTCAATCACCTTTAAATCCTGCTTACTCAACATTAATTAATTACAAACTAATTAATTAATCATCCTCTAATTGTCATCTTTAATTACATTAAGTAATTAGCCTTTAATTAATTTCACAAATTAATTAATTAACCTGTAATAACTCTCATAAATTGACAATGATTTATTACATTTATCCTTAATTAATTATTCTAATTAATTATTCTATAATCACTTACGTTGGTCAATTATCCTTTAATTAATCATACTCGTTAATTTACTAATCCTTTAATCGATTATTGAAATTAATTCTTTAATCATATAATCATTTACATTAAATAATTGACCTTTAATTTCTTCATTAATTAATTATCTTAAGTAATTATTCGTAATTAATTAATTTAATTAATTGTCCTTAATTAATTAAGAACCCTTTTATTACTTATACTAATTAATGATTTTTAATTAATTTCATTGATTAATTATACATCAATAATCAAGACCTTATTTTTTTTTGGCAAGGCCAGCCGGTTTTATAGTGGACCGTCCACTTTTATTACAAACGTAATAAAGTTGAAGTACAGGAGTAAGGTAAAGGTACCTTAACTACTAGGAAAAAAAGAAAATACAGCACAGGTATGTGACAGAGATGCCACAGTAGCTACATAAATCACTAAAACTAGGTTTCCTCCAACGAGGAAGAATTAACATCAACCACTGACACACGGGAAGAATCACATGGTTCAGAACCACAAATACCAGCGAAGGGGCGGAACCGGGTAGCAAGACAAGGATCGTAACCCAAAACATCAGAAGAGTATATGAAGGAACGATCCCAAGTTGTATCAGCAAGCATGAAAGCATTCTTACAAGCAAAATGACCATCCAAATCAAGAACTAAGGAATCACCAGACGGTTTGTAGAATAGACATCTAAGATCCAAGTGATCGTCGGATACAAATCGGAAGAAGAAATCATTCTTCGGGTTAAATCTCATATCAGAAATCTGATCAATCCAGCACCTCTCGGCCTCATCCCACAACACAAGCGGGGGATCAGAAGCTGAAGTAGCAAAGGGATCTTCAAAGGCAACACACGGGGCATCAGGAATCAATGGGGAGGCAGTACTAGTAACAGGAAAGGAAACAGGTGGAGGGCCCAAAGAAGATGGAGGAACAGCAGGGGAGGGGGCAAGCTGAGAGGATGAAACTTTAGGCAACCAGATCCGAGACGGAGGACGAGGCAGAGGAATCTTCGGAGCGGCCGCGGAGGCTACTGAATGATGGCAGGAAATAGCAAGATGACCAAAGGAGTGACAGGTGGAGCAAATATCAGGGACCCAACCATAACGAACTCGGACGACGGCAACATGCCCGACAGCCAGCTGAACTGGAATAGAATCAGGCAGAGGCTTAGAGGGAGATATCTCAATTAGAGCCTTGGCAAACATCAATTTATCACGTGCTACCGTATTAGTATCAAAACATTTCAGTTTTCCAACATTACAAGCTAGCCAATTCAACCCAATCAGAGGCTGAAGAGCAGACGGAATATGCGAGAAGTAAACCCATACAGGGATAGAGAGAACCTGTTCTCGAGCACTAGCGACTGTAGCAGACCATGGAGTAATAATGAAAGGTCTACCATCAAAAAAGGTAGGCTCAGCCTCAAGGACAATCCGACGCTCTTCGGAAGTAGAGAACTTGAGATAATACATCGAATCAATCAGCTTAACTTGTAAATTGCCACAGAGTTTCCAAGTCCGTCTAAAAACAGAGGATGCATCACGAAGGCGGTAATTAGGTTCCAAGAAAAAGCCAACCAAATAATCAGACCAATAATCTACACCAGCCTGCATAACAATTGGAGGAGGAATCATCACTCCATTCTCCTCAACAATGTCAAAATCCATAGGTGTATAATCTCCCGCATTACGTGGCAAAGTTTTGAATAGTGAAGACCAAGACTTGGGACGAGCCAGTTGCGGGGAAGTAAGACCAGTTTGACAAGGAGGCCTGGGAATACTAGGAGCTTTATCAGTAACATTTTGATCGTTAATCACTGCGTCAATTACACAAGCACCTGGTGTGCTGTGAGATAAATTGGAATTGGCAGCAGGCTTTGATGGTTTCTCAGGACCGATTGTACAAACATGTCGCTGGTCATCCAAAACATCATTCATAACACTCCTATCCTCCAAACGAGCAGTAACCACAGGGGGTTGTCTGCCGACATCAAAGGGAAGAGGACACTCACCTGATAACGAAATCGTATTCGGAGCCAGACCATGGTTCTCAATCGAATTCAAATGGTGTTTGTGATTCACGACATTATAATCAATCGCGTTTAAAGGAGACGCTCTGCCAGATCTTGCGTCCAAGGTCGATTCAAAGCAAGAAGCGCTCGCATCCACATAGCTCAAGAGAGGCCTAGCAACTGCATCATTCAAGGACGGCAAAGAACTATGCAAAGGGGGAAACTCAGTGTTCGAGAGAAGTCCAGGAGACTCAAAATCTAAGGTCATCGCGTTGAAAACGCGACCAGATCTCGTTGACGACGGCGAGAAAGGGAACGTAACGGGGGGAAGCCGAGGAGAAAGGGGCATGGGAGATGGGGATGAAGCGGAGAGAAACGGGGCAGGGAAGGAATTCAGGGAGGAGAAGATGAAGAAAACTGGGAGGAAGCCGCAGTCGCCATTTTCAAGTTCGCCATTTTCATTTTCTAAAGTAAATTTGAATCAAGACCTTATTTACTTTAAGATAAATCATTATCTTAATTAAAATCCTTAATCACTATTAGAATTTATTTGAAATCACATAGAAATTAAATAATTTACTTATTATATTTAACTTTGAAACCTTTAACTTCATCGGTATATTAAAAATACTCGGTTCTAATCCCAATCCACGAGCTAACTTCAGTTCAAATTTAGCCACTAAGTATATTTGAACACAATTCTTCTTATACCCTTTAATCCTTATTTCTTTATTTAAATTAACTTCTTAAACAACGTCCCATTACTTCCGGCCCATCCAAACACAGAACCTACGAAACAAAAGATCCTTCCTTCCCTCTCATCCTCTTATTTCCCTTCAACAAAACAATACAAATTCCAGTTCCAGGTCGTACATGAAGTCGTGCACGTATCCGTGCATGCTTCCTTTGATGATCGTACCCCACCGCCGATCGCACCCACAATTTTTCCTGATCCTCCTGAGCCTCCTATCCTCTTGAAACACAACTGAAAACCCCTTACCAAAATTCAAACTTGAACCGATAACTGGCATCAACCCAAACCTGTAGACCCACCTCGCCGCGCCTCCTCTGACAACCAGCACCCACCAAATCTCATCGCAAACTTTGCCATGCCTTCCTCCCTCTTTCACCTTAGGTGTGCAGTCCTCCTGTTCCATCACATCGCCGCAATTGTCAGCGAAACAACCACGACCCTAAAACTGGCCAAACCCTAAACCTCTCTCTCCTCGCCGCTATGGCTATCAGAAAAATGTGCCCCCATTTTTCTCGTGATCACCCACCCTCGATTCCTCTCTGGCTACAATTCCGAAACTTCAGAGCCTCGCGATCACCTGGAATCGCTAAAAAACCCTTTTCCGTCCATCTCGACAATTCCCAAAAACCACAGTCTTAAAATTCATGATATTTATATCAAAAATCATGTTTTCCAAACATGAAACCAAATTTGCAATCAAAATGTGAAAATTTATCAATCCAATTTTCGACTTCAAATTTGTTTCCTCTGTAAATTTATTTTTGAAAAATTTTGCTTGATTAAATTTCTTCAAATTATTTTTAAAAATAAAATCACTCCCATACCATCACTTTTCTTCTAATGAACATGATTTGAAAAACAATGGAGCAAAAGATATTGATTTTTGAATTGTATTTATATTTATTTTTCTTTTTCCTGGGCCTGCAAGCTAAGAACAAGGACTATATATATAATACGCAGACATGCATTTGATCATCAGTAATTCCACTGAAACTTTTAAGCAAAATTTATTTATAAATTCATGCAATCAATATTTCTACCTTTAATTATCACATTTACCAGAAAAGAATGAAATAATTAAACTTAAATAGTTTAAAGTTTACTCACCTCTGGAAGAATCAGAGAAGCTCTGGAAATTTTGAATTTGCTTCCCGATCTTAATTTTAACTGCTGCTTTTCAATTTAAAAACTGAGTTGATCTTTGTTCTGCTTCCATTTGCCTCTGATCTTGCTTGATTGATCTAGTTGAAAAGTTATTGCTTGATATTTCTGGTTTGCCTTAATTCTTCTTCTTTTTTCTGGTTTTTAGTTTCTTTTCCAGGTTTGATTTTTGATTTCTTTTGATTCATTTTTTCAGTTTTAATTTGAGAGAATGAAAGAAGATGAAGATGCTTTGAATTTGTATAAAGCCTAGTTTAATTCTTGATATTTATTTACATAAAAAATTTAAAAAGAAAACAAAAGTGCCATATGTAAATTTGCATGCTAACTCAAGTTACAATTGTTAATTTCATGTATTATAAGGCTTACAAATATCTTTATAATTTTTTTTAAATTATATTAGCTATTTACTTTTATACTTATATGTGTTTTTATATAATATTTATATTTTTATGTATAATACTTATATTAAAGAACGTGTAAACCTTAAATCCTATTTATATATTTTTATTAATTTACTATAAGAGTTATTATTTCCATATATTTAATTATCGAAACTTTATTTGTTCACTTATAAATCAACATTTTACTAATTCAATCCAGTTGATTATCAAATAACAGATGTTCCTCAAATCCGGGTTATCACATTTACAGGTTTTAGTAGGTCGACGAATAAAGCTATTGAATATGAGCAGGAGACTAACGGATTGCTTTTAGTAGTTGTTGTTTTATTTTTTTATTCTGCTGTGTTGTATTAAGTCAGTTATGAATATATAGTACTTTGGTCAACCAAGGAGGCATCATCATATGTCGCCCTTGGCGTATTTATGTAATAATTATATTTTATCTGAACTTGGGAAACAATCATTGTAACATCCCCCTACATGTAGGCCAAAAACTAGCGGTTATGGACGCTGCAGTCATCAAAAGTTATTTATTCCTAGCGACCAAATACGGCGATAATAGATACAATGATACACAGATCACAAGAACATGGAAAAAAATAACATATCAAGAGCATATTTCCACATTCCATTCAAAACATTTCATGTTCATTATATAATCCCACTAACATTAATCACGTTTAGAAAAATCTAATAATTCCACATACGCCAAGTGCGACATATGAAGATGCTCGCTTGGTTGATCAGAGTATATAACAAGGCTAAGTCTGCCTTTACATCCAAAATACACAGTGGAAAAAGATAACTCTAAAAAATTAACAACCTCACGCCTCCTGCATGCCTCCAGAAGCTTTATTCGTCTAAGAGGAGAACCTGGAAACCTTAAATCTCAAACTACTCAAAATCGATTAAGTATCCAAGAGTTTAAGGTGAAAAAAACTTTGAGTCAAACATAAAGCCTGGTATGAATAATAATCTAACATCTCAACCATTTAGATATCTAGTAAGACCACGCCGCTTAGAGAAACGGGTTTTCCCCTCACTGGCATCTTAAAACCTTTTATAAAACCATGTACTGTGCTCCTGCATCCACACTAGTTAAAAACATAACATTTCAAAACGTTATGATGATATGCATACAAATAAACATTTTGGATTTCTCATCCTCCAATTTAATTGACTCCCTGTAATGACCCATAAATTTTATAGGTTTTAATAATGTAATTAACTGAAATTTTGTGAAACTTTAAATAATTGAATTTGAAAATAAAAATTTGATATTTGGAATATGTCTACTTAAACATAATAAATGATAAACTTTCATCTGATAATATGGAAGTTTATTTTATTGTGTAATTTTATTCAAATTTATATCAGTTATTATTTGATGATTATAAAATATTTTTCAAACCGGAATATTTTTATACAATAAATTTTTAAATCATCTTCCGAGTGAGACGTCATATTTCATTTCATCAAATTTGGACTGCTATTGCTTCGTTTATCTTATTTTCGGCGTTTTAGCAGCATTTACGGTACAGATTATTGACTTTTGATAGGATGATCGTACCATCGATATCTGTGTACCGTTTTGATCGCCTCATCGTGCTGATCGCTGTGGTATATTCAATTCTGTACTTTGAAGTCCGATATGCAGCGGAATTCGAATAAACGGTAACCGTATCGGTCACCATTTTGTGTATTTTGGTTCTTACACCATTTCATATTCCACCGTTTAAACCATATGGCCACTGCATATTAATAAATTTCAAAAATTCAACTAGTGATTTTTATTTTTCCACCAGTTCGCTTTATAAATTTCTGTTCGTTCATTTTCCATTTGGCTCTTCCTCTCCTCTGTTTCATGCTACAATGCCTAACTAAAATATAAAATTTTGTATTCCATGACTCATATTTGTGATGTGTGAAGCCTGATGCATATTTATCTTTCCCCTTTGCACCATCTGTCTTTGCCTAATGGTTGCTCCACTTCTTTCCTCTACCTGCCATTTACCCCCACGTCACTGACCTCTCCTCCCTCTGCCTAAAGCTGCCATGCAACCACCGTGAGCAACCTCTTACCCGTACTCCTTTTCGAAACCCATTGGCATCAACTCGCGGCCCAACCCATGCTCGGCCTCCACCTCCAACAGCCGAGCAACACCACCGAGAGCCGTGCTACCTTTGCTCCACCTCAACAGCCATGCACATAGCCCTCCCCTCTCTCTTCTTTTCCCTTTCTCCCATAGCTTGCTTGCCGACCTCCTCTTCCACTATGGCCATTCCTCCTCCATGCTAGGCTGGAGGCATAGCCTTGCTCGCGTCCAGATCGGCTTCCCATTCCTTCTTTGTTGAATTTGTAGGTGAATATATATATATATATATATATATATATATATATATATTAACATATATATTAGTTTATATATATATTAACATATATATTAGTTTATATATATATATATATTGTTTATAAAGTCATTTATGAAAGCTATATAACCTACTATTTATATAATAGTGTAAGCGTAGTATTAAGTATAAGTTATTTTATGTTGTTGTAACTATATATATACATATGTTTATATACAGTTTTATATAAGATTTATATGATATGTTGTTGTTTTGTGTATATAGGTATATGTAAGTCTGATCTTCAATATAGAACAAAAGTTTATCTTAAATTTTTAATCTATATTTTTATGTAATGATTTAATATTTACGTCTACATAAATATGTTTACAAATTTTTATACAGTTATCAAAATTTTCTACAGTTAGCTGTACACATGTGTTATACATTTAATTTAAGTTGTATATTTGATTTACTAAGTTGTTTTTGAGACCTCACACATATATACATTATAAGGTCATCCCTACATATGTTTTGTTTGTCACATTTAACTAGACTGTATATGTATTATTGAATAGCTTACATATATATATATATATATATATATATATACATAGATACATACATACATATATATATATATATATGCATATAACCTACATATGTTGGCTAGTTGTATTGATGATTTTACAGTGAATAAAATATATGATATATATATATATATGTTGATTTTAATATATGTATTTTATTTAAAACAATAATTTGAAATATAAATATTTAGTTTAATATGTGTTTAAATTAATATTTATTTGTAAATAAATATAACATATATCTAATTTTAATATATGTTTGGATTTAGGATATGACTTTATATATAAGTTCACTTATATCAATTATCTTCATCGATCCGGTTTTGATTTGTTCTCATCGATTTCTGCTATCATCTTTGATCATCGAATTCATGTCAATTTAGCTTTGCTTTGAAATTCATGCTTGGATTCTTAACTCATCTCATTCTCGTTCATCTCTAGCCTCGAAAGGTGAGCAATTAATCACGATTAACGTTCTTATATTTATTAAATTAGATTTCAATTGAAACGACAATTGAAATATGTTGTAAGTTATTTACATTGCTATATATGCTATTATCTATATCTGTTCACCTATGACATCTAACACTATTATCTGTTATTTATATTGATGATATATGCATGTTATTGGTATGTTATATTATCATCATCACTGTTCTCGCTCTACAAGTTTCCTGTTAGTATAGAATTCCGTATAGGTTGAAATGATACATACTCGAATGATCTTGTAGAATAGGAGAAAATCGTTATGGGTTGAAATGATAAATCCAAGCGATTTTCATTGACATTGAATTTGGGATGGCGGGTTGAAAAGATATATACCGGTATGTATTTAAATTGCGGATTGAAATGATAAATATCTGCATCACTTGACCATAGGATAGAAAATTATATACAGATACCGTTGGTCTATATATATATTTGAAATGATTTCCGTAGTTTTAAAAAAGGAAATATATATGGTTTTAATAAATACTGATTTTTAAATATTATATATAATTAAAAGTTATTTTATAAAGGTTTACATTTTAGAATTTTAAATTTTATTTTTTGAAAATTTAAAATTTATAAGTTAGTTTTAAGTTATAATTTTTAAGATTTTCTTTTAATATTGATACTCTTTTAAGAATATACATAAATTAGATTTTTATAATAATTTTTGATAAATTAAGGTTATAAAGATAATTTGAAATTTATTTGAAATTGTATTTAACTAAGACTTATGTTTGAATAAGTTTGGGTTGAAATTTATTAAATTTGAGATTTTAAAGATATGACTTTATAACTTGAATTTGATTAAGAGTGATTTAAATGAATATTTTCAAATTACATAAATTGAAACGGAATATTTAGTTTTATTTAGATTTGTAATTGGAAGTTTTATTTATATGTTATTGGGATGATTAAGTAAATATTTCAAACTAGATAATAGTAAAGTGAATTTGATATATATATATATATATATATATATATATATGAAATTTTCAAATCTAGTTTTTAAATATTTAAAGCTTTGAAATATATTGAAGTTGAAATAGTTAATTTCCAGTTTATATCTATATTTGAAGTCGATATAAATTGGTTTATTGAGATTTGAATTGAAATGGAAGAACTGAAATTTGATTTAAATGGGATTTTGGAGTTTGAGTTAATTAGAATTGATTTGTGAAATTTGAGGAAACTATTTTATTTTATAATTTATTTAATATGTATAAAGATATTTAATTTTATATGTTATTTTAATATATATAAACTATTTTAATATAAATTATTTTTCTTATAAATATTTTAATATACAAATTATTTTAATGTAAACATTTTAACTCATAATTATTTTTAACATATAAATAATTTTATTATATAAACTATTTTATTATTATATATACATACTATTTTAATATCTAAACTGTTTAAGAGGAAAGTGTTATGGATTTCCAGGTATTATGATTCAAAAGTTATATTTCCAAAGTGTTATAATTTCAGAGTGTTATAATTTTGAAAGAGTTAAAATTTTGGAAAGTGTTAAGACTTGGAAATGAATATTATTTTTAATGAGAAATGATATTGTATTGATATGGTTGTGAAATGGATATGATAATTTGGTTTTGAAGTATGATATTTTGAAATGACCATAGTGTTATAATAACGTTTGGTTGTTAAAGAGACCGAGATCGGTTATTGTCGTACTCTCTACCAATACCGAAAACCACTTTAACAACTGTGTACGCGGTGGAGATTCCAGCATGAAGTAGGTGGTTGATGATGTTCTATATGAGGTATATATGTGGACCTGACTCCCGTGAGTTAGCTTAAGGTGGATAAAACGGGAGCAATCGACGGACCAAGTGAGGTAGCTCTTCCAATCGGACACATTTCTTCGATTTCCATTCTATTACTTTGTAATTGATTTGGTGCGCACCTTTGATTTGGGAGCATGGACCGAGGTGGGTGGTTGCTGCGGCTATGCATTACCGCTGGCCCGGAAGTGTAATTGGTATATCTACCCTGGCATTGCCTAGTTGTGCGGTGTCACCTACCATATCGAGACCACTACGAGTTTGTTTTCTGCCGTACCTATGGAGTGCCCTCTGGTAGCCTCCCAGTCAGGAGGTATTACGGTACTGTATAGACTATGGCACTATAAAATATGTTAAGGGGGATATGGGTAACGTTTTAACGCTATTTTAATAGTTTACTTTACTATAGACATATTATAATAGCGTATTGTACTACATAGTAGATAGTTCTACGGATACTTAGAGGATGGTTATCCCAAACATCCTTTATGTTACTTGTATTTTAGTTGATATTTCATTTGAGTTGTATATATTGATATAAGAATGTTTATGCTGACTTGAATGTTTTGTGTTTTGCTCTATGCTCGGGTCAGACCGAGTGTCATAGCATTTGAGACTCACCTTTGAAGTTGGAGCTTCGCTTGGAGATCCATCTATATCTATCCATCTTTCAGTTATTCAGTTGACTCCAGTGATATATTCAGATTATGTGATTTGACTATTGTATTGAGACTTCTATGTATTCTAGACTGTTGTTGTATCTTGTTTTAACTCTGCTATATATAGTAGCTTCATGAATTACTATTCTTTTGTTTCCACTGCTTATTGTTATTACTCCACTTTTGTGATTCTATGATTGATTTATTTACTGTATATGTTGAGTTTTGCGAAATATAAATTAATAATATGATATTTTGAGCACTTCAAGTGCGACGTGTGCGGATGTGAATGGTTGAAAATATCGGGATGTTACACTCCCTATCATGTTCATAGTTTCTAGAGTCACTATTAACCTATTAGTTTTCATAGGCTAACTAATAACCTTTTTCATATTTTATTGACTCCCAGTCCTATTTCATAGTTTTCATGGGATCACTAAGAACCTATTAGCCCATGCCAATTAACTTAATTAATTCATGGGCTCCCTCTGAACCTATTGATTCCTCAAATAACTTCTATTTTATCCTAGTTTTCATGGGTTATTGGGAACCTATTGACTGATGTCAATAACTTCTTCCTCTTCCTAGTTTTCATGGGTTGACTAGAAACCTGTTGACCGATGTCAATACTTAATCCGAATAGAGTTTTCATGGGTTCACTACAAACCGATTGGCTCCTGCCAACTATCCTTCATACATAATTTTCATGGGATCACTATGAACCTATTGATTACCCCTATTATTTCCAAATCATAGTTTTCATGGGTTTACTATGAATCTGTCTCCCAGACAACTTCTATATTTTGGCATCCTATATTCTGGTCTCCATGACCTCCTCAATGCATTTCTACTCATTCAGGAGTTTAATCAATTTATATTCACTACTAGGTTAACCTAGCTGGTTTTTCTACCCTTTTATGACCAAAGTACAGTTATTAGTCTTTTATCACATGAATATATATATACACACACACACATACATACTTGAAGACGCAAACATAGTAACAAAACAATACCACTCCTGTAGGTTTAATGTCCTTGAAATATTTATCATATAAAACATGGTTAATCCCTTTAACCTATAGTTTTATCTAGGAAAGCTTCTTCTTAAAAATCATTCCAAAATCTTTTGTTTGGCCATGAGTTCATTTAAAATTGAGTTTGGTTTCAAAAAGCATTTCGATACCATCGAAACCTTGCTTTCGACTTCATCGGATGAGCTCCTTCGAAAGCATTAAAATCTATCTTCAAAACATTAGGCTCCTACGCCTGAATACTTTAAAACCTTTCTTTCGAAAGCTTTCGACTGTGTTAAAGTATTATCATATATCTATAGAAGCACAGCTTCGAAACCATTTGAAAGTACCCCTTTCGAAACCAGTGAAAGTCGCCTTTCAAAATCATTAGAAGTATATCTTCCGAAGACATTGGATTTATATTTAAAATGTCATTTTGGGTCAAAGTGAACATAAGCAAAAGTATCCCTTTCGAAACCTTTCTTTATCATATAGAAGTATTGGGGAAAACATGATGGTATCGAAACCATCCTTTCGAAAGAATAAAACATCCGCGTAAAAAAATTAAAGGTTGGTTTTAGAACCCCTTCCGAAACCATTGCCTTCGAAACTCCTAACCCCTTTCGAAAGTAGTAGGAAGTGGCTTATATAAAAATACAGCACCATTCGACAGTATTGATATCTTCAATACCATCGAAAGGTTCAAAATTATAGAAGGGTTTCGACTTGGTTGAAACTACCCCTTCCGATAGCAGCATTTTGAAAACTTAGTAACTCCTTCGGAAGCTACTTACTTTAAAAGGACGGCGTTCTTCTTCAAAAGCTTCTTTTGAAATACCCTTTTGCAACCGTTGATTTCGACTACTTCAAAACCCCTTTCTAAATAGGCAAGCACATTTTCTTTTAAAAACAAATCAAAGGTACCGACACCTTCGCAAGCTATGTTTCGACACCCTACCTTCCGCCTTTCTCCAATCCACTGCGTACCAAGTGTAACCATGTGTATTGGTTTCGACTAGGTTGAAGGCGGAAGCTTTGGGTCGAAAGCTCCTTCCAAAGGAAGCGGAACCTACTTTTCTGAGCAAAAGGCTATTTTTACTAAATAAAGCAAACTTTTTTTTAACTAACTTGCCCACATGTAAACACTTGATTGGTTACACTAAATTTGCTAATTATTTTGCTAATATTTGCCACATTTTCTCATATCTAAAAACCGAATAACTTTTAACAAATAACCCCTTCCCATTAACAAAGAATTAAATCATTTAGATCCTCCTTTTAAGAGTAATTTAGTTTCCATACAAAATCACTTAGTAAAAATCCCCAAAATTTCCAAAAATTCACTTTAATCATGTTATCTAACATATCAAAATTTTAGACCCAAATTCTCGATGTAATTGAAATCCAAATAACCATATTTTCCTTTGAAAATTCATAATTAATTCTCCACGGCTTGGAATATTATAAATTGAAACCCAACTCCAAAATCATGTTTTTCAAAACATATAATTTTTCCACGGCATTTAAAAACCATTTAATCTCAGTTTTTCCCTAAAACCATGCATATCTCCTTATAAACAATCTTATTTAAACTAAACAAATTATACATCAAGCATATCATCATCCTATACATCATAAAAAGGAATTTGCCCTTAAATCCGAAAACATATAACTATAAAAACCAAAATAGAGATGTTATGATTATTATTCACCTTAGTTTGGACAAGGAATTTGAAAATTGATTGAGATTGATTTCTTCTAGTTTGATCCTAAGCTTTTACTTGAATTTTCTCTTCTTATCTTCCTCCTAATGGCCGGCCTTATTTTTTCTTTCTTACATTTTAAAATTTTGCTTATGATAAAATGAACGGTATGGCCTAGAGATAATAGTATAAGGGTGGGAAAATTGGGGTGGCAATGGCCCTAATGCCATTATGATTTATTAGTTAACACCTAACCGTTTATACGCCTATTCATTTTAAATAAGCACGACCACTAAATTTTATATACCAATCTCAATACCCTATATCACTCTACATTATTCTATTTAATTTATTTAAATTAAGTCTCCTGAATAAAGTTGTTAAAAATTAGGGGTGCTATAGGCTACCCTTCTTAAAGAATTTCGTCCTCGAAATTTAGTAAGGACTAAATATCAAACATAGCAATCATTTGTAACAACTCCTAAAATCCATACTAACCTACCCGACTAGCAACTAATCTATTTAAATCTAATATAGACATACCATCAAAGTAGATCAGGATAAGAATCTTGAATATTGTCCTCTATATCCAAAGTACAGTCCTTCTCATTGTCGCTCCACTAAACTTTCACCAACTTCACAATCTTGGTCCTCAATCATTTCTCATCTCTCGCTACAACCCGAACTGGTTGTTTAACAAAAGTCAAATTCGGCTCTACTACCAAGTCTTCCAGCCCTATCGGAGGAATAATAGTCTCTGGATCATGCACGTACTTGCGAAGATGAGACATATGGAATACATTATGGACACCTGCCAAACTGCTCGGCAACTCTACTCCGTACGTGAGCTTTCCATTCCTTTCTATAATCTGGAATGGACCAATATATCTCGGGGGTAACTTTCTCGACTTCTTATAACGTACCACACCCTTCATCAGTGATACCTTAATGAAAACCCTGACTCCCACAGAGTACTGTAGGTCTTTACGCCTCTTATCTGCGTAATTCATCTATCTGGATAAATCTTCCTTCATCCGTTCTCAGATTGATTTAATCTTATATGACATCTCTCTAACCAACATGCTGGTCATTTGCATGGCCTTCTATAAAAAACTTCAAAATGTGTCATTCCTATACTAGTCTGATAACTATTATTAGAGAAAAACTCAACCAAATGTAGGTGATCCTCCCAAGATCCACCAAGGTCCAATACACAAGCTCCCAATAAATCCTCGAGTACCATATTGACTCTCTCTGTCTGCATATCCGTCTATGGATGATATGATGTACTCATCTTGATCTTGGTACCCAATATATCTTGTAGACTCTTTCAAAATTCACAAGTGAATAATGTGTCTCTGTCACTAACCGTGCTACTAGGAATCCCAGTATGTTCTTCATGAATTACTTTGCAAAAATAGGTGTCGTCTTGGTTGACTCGACTGGAATGAAATGAGCACTTTTGGTCAACTTATCCACTATGACCCATATACTTTCATTTTCCCTATTCGACCTTGTAAACCCATCTATAAAATCGATGGATGTCAAACCCCATTTCCATATTGGAACCTCTAAAGGTTGAAGCAATCCACTCGGCTTTTGATGTTCAGCTTTCACTTGTTGACAGTTACACACTGCCTAACCTACAAGCCAACATCCCTCTTCACACCTTCCTAATAGACTCATCTCTTTATATCCTAATACATTTTGGTCCCTCCAGGATGAATCATAAACTTGGATCGATGGCATTCCTCAAGAACTTCCCTCGTTAAGTTCTCTACATTCGGAACACACAATCATCCCTTCTTTCTCAACCATCCTCTTTGGTTAAGACCAAAATCCTTTAGATCATCGATCTCTGATCCAACATCAAGCCTTCTAATCCTCTCAGCTAAAACGGGATCCTCTTTCTATTTAGAAGTAATTCTTTCGATCAACACTGGTCGAACTTCTAAACAAGACAAAAAGGCAGTACCCTGACTAGAACTAGCAGTAGATCCTAACTGCACCACGCAACTGGATAAAGCTTCTAGATTCTTCTATTCTACCAACATAGCTAACACCATGTTAGCGCCAAAATTGGTCACTAACACCCAAATCCAGATGAAAGCACCAAATCCCAATCACAGCTCACAGATAGGATGTATGTAGAGAGTAATAGTATGAAGAATAGTTAGAATTAAAATGAAAGCAATAAAGAACAACAGATTTTACAGTGGTTCGGCTAACTCTGGCCTACATTCACTCTAGAAGTTTCCTTTTTATTGATGTTCGAATCAATTATAGTTACAAAGTGGTAGACTAGCCTTAGTCTTAGGAAATAAAAAAGTCAGAGAGTAGAAGAGAAGAAGAAGATCCCCCATCTGGAGACCCACATGCTGTATTTATAGGCAAAACCAGGTTGTTGGGCCTCCTGAGTAGTTTGGGCCCATCAAGGTCATAGCCGAACCCTACTTCATTATGTTGACCGATCCTGAGCAGTTGGTATGCCGAACGCGGGGAGGTATGCCGACCGAGTGGAGGTATGCCGACCGAGTGGAGGTATGCCGACCGAGTGGAGGTGTGAGGTATCGAGGTGCGACTCCTTTATGCCGAGCGACAACCAATGCCGAACCATTCCTTTATGCCAAGCGGCAACCAATGTCGAACCATTCCTTATGTCGAGCGAGGAGTGTAGACCGAACGATCTCTAATGCCAAGCGCTCCTGGATCCCGAGCGCTACTGGATGCCGAACGCTACTGGATGCCGAGCGCTAGTGAATGCCGAGCGCTACTGGATGCCGAGCGCTCCTGAATGCCGAGTACTCTTGAATGCTATTAGAACGTGAATGCCGGACGAACCATTTGTGCCGAACCTCCATCATACCAAACCATGTTCAACGTCGAACCATGTTTCCTAGACCCAAATTATTGTTGATTCATCTTTATCCAATCATGTTTCCGTCTCCCAAGCATGTTGCGTCGTCCATCCATCCAGTCGACCGAGTCCATCGTACACCAGCCTCGACGAACGTGCAGTTGATTAAGTTAAACCCGCCTGTCCATGGCCTTGTAAAAAGGCGGGTTAACACTCCTTGCTGTTGGAAGGTGTGTTTTGAATTGCCTCAAAGCCGCAATCCAAAGTCCATGTTTCATCCACATCCAATAACCAATAACCGACTCTAGGACCTCTTCGGGTTAATATCCAAACCCTCTGACATTCATAGCCGATATTCATATCCGTAACCTCTCCGGGTTCTTGTCAAGCACAATCCACCCCTGACGACCGTAGTCCAGTGTCCCTGAACATTGAGTAATGCATGGCTTAAGTCCTATGCCGAATCCTGGTCGCTCCGGACCCTTGCCGAGCATTGTCCATACTCGACGACCTGAAATAGTAACCGATAATATAAGGCCTAAGTCCTAGGCCGAATCCCGGTCTCTCCGGACCTTTGCCGAGCATAGTCCATACTCAATGACCTGAAATAGTAACCGATAATATGGGGCCTAAGTCCTAGGCCGAATCTCGATCTCTTTGGACCCTTGCCGAGCATAGTCCATACTCGACGACCTGAGTAAGTCGATTTGCCGTGCTTGGACAAAGAGACCCACCCCTTTCCAAGTATAATCCATACCTGATGACCGTTTATCAAAAACCAGATAAAAAATCCAATTGAAAGCCAATCCAAAATCTAGATCAAATCAGAAAACAAAAAATCCATATCGAAAATCTAAACCAAAATCCAAACAAGAAAACAATCATCCAAATAAAAGTCCCAACTAAGAAACAAACAAAACCTGAAGTTCAAACCAAATTAGAAAAAAGCAAATGTCCAAGCCAAAAAAGAGAAAGCAGATTTCACAAACTAGAGCGTCGCGGTTTATCATCTCAGAGCATGCCTAGAGGCTATCTCCGTCCCCATACATGAGTAAGTGACTTGGTCGTTTGCCCGTAGTTTGCTACTTATTTCATAATATCCCAATCAATTGATGACCAATCGACCATCATTCCCGTGCCTCGTACCATCAATGTGTGAAGTAGACGGTGGTTGCTCCTGCCCTACCGCTGCATTTCGAGCTTCGGCGTATTGTTGCAACTGTCCATTCCTTACATGCTCCTCAATTATGTCCTTTAAGTGCCTACAGCTGTTGGTATCGTGCCCGTCCAAATCGTGGTAGAGGCAGTGTTTTCCTGATGCCCTCTCACGTTCGGAGGGTTCTCTCCTAGCCGGCCTTCGGCGAGGAAGGCAATTTCGAGTCTCCAAATAAATTCGTTCCCGCGTCTCGTTCAATCCTATGCAGGTGGAGAATTTTTGCTCTCTCTCCCGCTTCCTAGACTTTCCTAACTCATCATCCAGCTTCCTTTTTCCTTTTTCCAAGCCTCCACTGGATGGCCCTCCATCCTCAGCCGCGTTCACCTCCTTTAACTTCATATTTGAGCATGCATCTTCCTACCGGAGGAATTTCTCAGCTTCGTGAAAGAATTCCCCGAGATCCATTGGAGGGTCCCATATCAGTGACACTTTGAAATCTGAATTTTCTCTAACTCCTGACACTGCCGCCATTAAAACCATCGATGGATCCGGCCGATCCACCGAAGCAACCTCTGCATTGAACCGAGTTAAGAAATCTCTGAGTGATTCATCTATCCTCTGTTTTACCGATGTCAGTGTTATTACATTCTTTGGCCTTTTGATATGTACCTGAAACTGCTTCAAAAACCTGTCCACCAACTCTATCCATGCCCCTATAGATCCTTCTTCCAGCTGCCTGAACCGCATAGCGGCTATGTCCATTAAGAATAAAGGGAAACATCGAGCCATAACTTCTTCCGATGCCCCAGCACCTCCACGTGTCTTGTATATCTCATCAAGTGATCTGTTGGATCGGCCTTGCCATCGTACATTTCCACTTTAGGTAGCTTGAAATTTGGCGGATTCCGGGCTATCCTGATTTCACGAGTGAACGGACTCTTGTTTACTCCTTCTAGATTTCTATATGTCAAACCCCCATGCATGATTCGCCTGATAATCTCAGCTAATCCAACATTGTTCATCAAGGGTTGCCCCCCCGAGTTACCGAGGGAATTCTGGTACATAGTCTTCATCTCTTGCTCTTACATTCCTACCAGCATCCTATTGCATGGTGTTAGCTGGAACCCCTCCATGAACTGGTTCAGCATTATCTGATGGTGCGCCCCCGAGTCCAGATCCATTCGGATTGTTAGTTGTCTGTTGATTAGTGGTTTCCCCCTGTTGACCCATTCCCTCTGCTTGCTGGTTGAGCGCTTCTGACCTGGCTCCATGGATCTGAGCCCCCACATTTCCTGCTTGCGTAAATTGTCTGAGAAGAGCCTGCATCATCTCCTCTTGTCTTTTCATCATGACTTCCATTTCCTTTCTAATGATGTAGATGGATGCTTGACCTGCTCCAGCTCCAGAGGAAGCCTCTTGACTTTCCTCCTGATTGCTCCTTTCTGTCACTTGATTTCTTGTTGATGGCCTAGCCATTGCTTTCTAGAGTCCAAGTTCCTAGCTCCAATATCCCTGAGTGCTTGCCTTCTCAGTGAAAGTACCAAAATGTTAGCGCCAAATTGGTCACTAACACCCAAATCCAGATGAAAGCACCAAATCCCAATCACAGCTCACAGATAGGAAGTATGTAGAGAGTAATAATATGAAGAACAGTTGAAATTAAAATGAAAGCAGTAAAGAACAACGGATTTTATAGTGGTTCGGCTAACTCTGGCCTACATCCACTCTAGAAATTTCCTTTTTATTGATGTTCGAATCAATTACAGTTACAAAGTGGTAGACTAGCCTTAGTCTTAGGAAATAAAAAAGTCAGAGAGTAGAAGAGAAGAAGAATATTCCCCATCTGGAGACCCACATGCTGTATTTATAGGCAAAACCAGGTTGTTGGGCCTCCCGAGTAGTTTGGGTCCATCAAGGTCATAGCCGAACCCTACTTCATTATGCCGACCGATCTTGAGCACTTGGTATGTCGAACGCGGGGAGGTATGCCGACCGAGTGGAGGTATGCCGATCGAGTGGAGGTATTCCGAACGAGTCGAGGTATGCCGATTGGGTGGAGGTATGTCGATCAAGTGGAGGTATGCCGAACGAGTGGAGATGCGAGGTATCAAGGTGAGACTCCTTTATGCCGAGCGGCAACCAATGCCGAACCATTCCTTTATGCCGAGCGGCAACCAGTGTCGAACCATTCCTTATGTCGACCGAGGAGTGTAGACCGAACGATCTCTAATGCCGAGCGCTTCTGGATGCCGAGCGCTCCTAGATGCCGAGCACTACTGGATGCCGAGCGCTACTGGATGCCGAGTACTCTTGAATGCTATTCGAACGTGAATGCCAGACGAACCATTTGTGCCAAACCTCCATCATGCCAAATCATGTTCAATGTCGAACCATGTTTCCTAGACCCAAATTATTGTTGATTCATCTTTATCCAATCATGTTTCCATCTCCCAAGCATGTTGCGTCATCCATCCATCCAGTCGACCGAGTCCATCGTACACCAGCCTCGGTGAACGTGCAGTCGATTAAGTTAAACCCACCTGTCCATGGCCTTGTAAAAAGGCGGGCTAACACACCGCATTCTGATGTTTTCTACTAAGAGCATCTGCTACCTTATTTCCTTTTCCAGGAGTGTACTCTATACCGAAATCATAGGCAGCCAAAAACTCAAGCCACCTCTGTGCCTCATATTCAAATCCTTTTGAGAGGACAAATATCTTAAAGACTTACGATCGATATACAAATCAAATCTCTCTCCCAAGAGATAGTGCCTCCAAATCTTCAAGGCAAAGATCACTGTATCCAACTCTAAGTCATGAGTAGGATATCTAAATTCATGCGGTCCAAGCTGTCTGGATGCGTAGGCAATAACCTTACCCTTCTACATCAATACCACTCCCAATCCAGTTCCACATGCATCAGTGTGCACTACCAACCCTTGATTTCCATTTAGAACAACTAACACTGGTGCATTGGTTAATAAATGTTTTGACTTAAGGAACTCTTCCTCATATTTGTCGGACCAAACAAACTTTACGTCTTTCCTGGTCAACTTAATCAAATGTGATGCTATTCGTAAGAAATCCTTAGTGAACCTACAGTAATAGCCTGCAAGTCTAAGAAAACTCCTGATCTCAATTATAGTCTCTAGTCTCTTCCAATTATAAACAGCTTCGATCTTAACTGGATCAACTGACAAGCCTTCCTCTAAAACCACATGACCAAGAAACTTAACTTCTTTCTTCCAAAAATAACACTTGGTAAACTTCACCTTCAGGTGATTCAACCTCAGTGTTTCCAACACCACTCTATGATGAATCTCATGTTCACTTTCATATTTCGAGTACACTAAAGTGTCATTTATGAATACCAACACAAACCTATCCAAGTGCTCTCGGAATACTCGGTTCATCAAATCTACGAAGAAAGCAGGTGTATTTGTGCCTTATTTGAAATGTCGTCAAAGGAATGCTGTCCTCCGCCACTCTCAACTGGTGGAACCCTGTCGTCGAATCCAATTGGAAAAACACTATGGCTCCACTTAACTGATCAAACAGATCGTCTATCCTTGGTAGAGGGTACCTATTCTTGGTCGTCCTTTCGTTCAACTTACGATAGTTGATGCACATCCTTAACGATCCATCTGGTTTCCTCATGAATACCACGGTCGCTCTCCAAAGCTAACTGCTTGGCCTAATAAATTTCCTTCCTTCTAAAGCCACTAGCTGCACTTGTAATTCCTTCATCTTTGCCGATTGCATCCTACTTAGTGGTTTACTTACAAGTTCAGCTCCCGGTACAAGATCTATCCGAAACCCAATAGCTCGTTTCGGTGGTATTCCCGTAACCAGCTCAAAAACATCAGCAAGTTCTCATGCTACCCAAACCAGACTTAACTCTTCTTCCATGTCCATGGAAGTTAACAAAGCACAAACCCTTCTGCTGGAATTCTTCACTGAGAATATGATTCATTATGACTATCTGAGTGTATCAATGGTATTTCCTTACCCTAACAAAATATCCTAGCCTCATACTTAACCAACCAATCCATATCCAAAATGATCCCAAAATCTACGAAGTTAAAAACATACAGACTGCATGCAAACTTATGACCTAACAAATTAAGTTCTAACTGGTCACATCTCATTCTTAGAGTTGCATATCCTCCTATTGGATTCGCAACCCTTAAGGAAGTAACAAGGTATGTAGGTACTATGCATAACCTATAAATCAAATACTATAATATAAATGAATGTGATGCACCGCAATCAAAAACTACCGTTACTGGTATACTTTGAATCAAAAGCATACCATCCATCGTAGTTTTACCTTTATCTGTTGTAATAGGCCTCGAAGAAGATGGTGGTCCTATAGCAAAAACCTTTCCTCCGTTCGCCCTAACTGGCTCTGGACACTAGTTCTTATAATGCCCAACTTGGTCGCAGTTGAAGCATTTCACAGGCTTCTTCCCTTTGCCTGATCGGCACTCATAGGCATAATGACCTTTCTTATCACATTTCTATCACACTAAATTAAACTTTTCCTTTTGGCAGCATCCCCTATCTAGGCTCCTTTCTTCTTAAAAAAATTCCTCTTCTTTCCCTAAGGACCCCAGGACTCAACTGGTTTCTCCCTTGCAGAAACAGCAAGCATCTCTTCATATCAAATGGCCACCTCCACCACCACATTACAAGGTTACCGGATATGTTTCACCGTCATTCTAGCTAGCTCTGGCCTCAGTCCTTGAATGAACCTCTCATTCCTTATGATGTCAGTGTCTATGATAGCATATCCATATCGAGATAGCTCATCAAACTTAGCAGCGTCTTCAACTACTGACATCTCTCCCTGGACTAAATCCATGAACTTCCTCATCATTGCCGACTTTGCTACTTCAGATGAAAATCTATGCTCAAACCTCCTTCTGAAATTAGCCTATGACAGCTCTTCCTTCGGAACTCTGGCAGTCACACTATTCCACCAGTGGAGCACTGTCCCTTGCAACTGTCTAGAGGTCAGCGTCCTCTTTTGCTCATCACCCAAACCTAGATCAGTAAAGATCCTCTCATAGCTTAGTAGCCAATTATCAACCTTAACAGCATCCTCCATTCCAACAAACGGCTTTCCACCCAGACTGGTATTGTCTCTGCTCAGCCCAGCATAATTATTCCCAACTAGAGCTATAGGATCAGCTCCTCCAACATTATCAGCAATTCCAACTTGCGAAAGATTGGCTAATAACTAATACACCATCCCCGCATCTACTGGCAGAATCCCAGCACCTACATTGGCTTCAACATTTGGATTAACATTAGCCTGTCAACCGTGGTTCCTCCTTGTATTAGGTCGAGCATTTTTGTTGGTTGTGGTGCTTCCTCCACCTAGATTTCCTCTTCCATTTCCTGCTTCCATATACCCTTTCTCATAAATCTACATACGAGCTTTAGTAAGATATAGAAGAATGGTCTAAGAGAGAGGGGAACACGTACTTATATATATACATATATCAAATACAAGTACGTAACTATAGCATTAACCCAAGCCCCGATCATATTTCTGATTCAGTGGATTATGTTTCAAAAAGCTTTTAAGTTTAAATTTTTATTTAAAGTTTCATAAACCTATGCTCTGATACCAACTTGTAACATCCTCCTACTTGGAAACCCAAAACTAACGGCTACGGATGCTGCAATTATTCATTGTTATAAATTATCGGTGACCAAATGCGGCAATATTAGATACATCGATACACAGATCACAAGAATATGGGAAAAATGAACAAATCAAAAACATATTTGCACATTCCATTCAATACATTTCATGTTCATTATATAATCCCACCAACATTACCACGTTTAGAAAAATATAGTTATTACACATATGCTAATAGAGACATATGAAGATCCCCCTTGATTGATCAAAGTATATAATAAGGCTAAGTCTTCCTTCACATCCAAAATATACAGCAGAAAAGATAATTCTAAATAACTAACTTCCTCCTGCACGCCTTTGGAACCTTTATTTGTCTTAGAAGCGAACCTGGAAACCTTAAATCTCAAATTACTCAAAATCAATTGAGTACCCGAGAGTTTAAGGGGAAAACAAAAATTCAAGCCGGACGTAAAGTCCGGTATGAATAATAATCTAACATCTTAACCATTTAGATATCTAATGAGAACATGCTTCTTAGCGAAACGGGTTTTCCCCTCACTAGTATCCTAAAACCTTTTATAAAACCATATACCATGCTCCTGCATCTACACTAGTTAAAAAAATAACATTTCAAAACATTATGATAATATGCATACATAAATTTTTTGGATTTCCCATCCCCCATTTTAATTGACACCCTATCATGTTCATAGTTTCTAGGGTCACTATTAACCTATTAGTTTTCATGGGCCAACTAATAACTTTTTTCCTATTTTATGGACTCCCCATCCTATTTCATAGTTTTCATGGGATCGCCAAGAACCTATTGGCCCCTATCAATTAACTTAATTAGTTCATGGATTCCCGCCGAACCTATTGGTTCCTCCAATAAATTTTATTTTATCCTAGTTTCATGGATTACTAGGAACCTATTGACTGATGTCAATAACTTCTTCCTTATCCTAGTTTTCATGGGTTGACTGGGAACTTATTGACTGATGTCAATAACTTCTTCCCTGCCACTAGTTTTCATGGGTTGACTAGGAACCTATTGACCAATGTCAATACTTAATCCGGATATAGTTTTTATGTGTTCACTACAAACCAATTGGCCCCTGCCAATAATCCTTTATGCATAGTTCTCATGTGATCACTATGAACCTATTGGTTATCCCAATTATTTTCAAATCATAGTTTTCACGGGTTTACTATGAACCTGTCTCCCATACAACTTCTATATTTTGGCATCCTATATTCTGGTCTCCCTGACCTCCTAGACGCAATTCTACTCGTTCAAGAGTTTAATCAATTTATATTCACTAATAGGTTAACCTAGCTAGTTCTTCTATCCCTTTTATAACCAAAATACAGTTATGGGTCTTTTATTATGTGAATACATTTGTATATGAAGAAGCAAACAAAGTAACAAACCAATACCACTCATGTGGGTTTAATGTCCTTGATATATTTATCATATAAAATAAGGTTAATACCTTATTTTATCAAGGAAATCTTCTTCTTAAAATCATTCCTAAATCCTTTGTTTAGCCATGAGTTTTTCCTTTAAAAATGATTTCGGTTTTTAAAAAGCATTTTGACACCTTCGAAACTTTGCTTTCGACTTCATTGGATGACCTCCTTCAAAAGCATTAAAATTTATCTTCAAAACATTAGGCCCTACCTTACGAATACTTAAAACCTTTCTTTTGAAAGATTTCAACCGTGTTAAATTATTACCATATATCTACAGAAGCATAGCTACGAAACCATTTGATAGTACCCCTTTCGAAACCGTTAAAAGTCGCCTTTCGAAATCATTGGAAGTATATCTTCCAAAGCCATCGGGTTTATATTTAAAATATCATTTTGGGTCAAAGTGAACATAAGCGAAAGTACTCCTTTCGAAACCTTTCTTTACTATATAGAAGTATTAGGGAAAACCTAATGGTGTCGAAACCATCCTTTTGAGAGCATAAAACATCTGGGTATAACAATTGAATGTTGGTTTCGAAAACCCTTCAAAAACCATTGCCTTCAAAACCCCTAACCCCTTTCGAAAGCAGTTGGAAGTGTCTTATAAAAATAGACGTACCATTCGACGGCATTGATATCTTCAATACCATCCAAAGGTTCAAAATTACGAAAGGGTTTCGACTTGTTCGAAACTACCCCTTCTGATAGCATCATTTTGAAAACTTAGTAACTCCTTCGAAAGCTGCTTACTTTAAAATGGCGGCAGCTCTTCTTTTAAAGCTTCTTTTGAAATACCCTTTCTCAACCCGTTGGTTTCGACTACTTCGAAACCCCTTTGTAAACAAGCAAGTGCATTTTCTTTTAAAAACAAAACAAAGGTACCGACACCTTCGGAAGCTATGTTTCGAAACCCTACCTTCCTCCTTTCTTTAATCCACTGTGTACCAACTAAGTGATACCATGTGTATTGGTTTCATAGTTTCAACTATGTTGAAGGCGGAAATTCTGGGTGGAAAGCTCATTCCAAAGGGAGCGGAAACTACTTTTCTGAGCAAAAGGCTGTTTTTATTAAATAAAGCAAACTTTTTGTAACTAACTTACCCACATGTAAACACTTAAATTTGTTTTCCTAGTATTTGCCTCATTTTCTCAATCTAAAAACTGAACAACATTTAACAAATAAGCCCTTTCCATTAACAAAGCAATTAAACCATTTAGGTCCTCCTTTCAAAATAATTTAATTTACATACTAAATCACTTAGTAAAAATCTAAAAAATTCCGAAAATTCACTTTAATCATATTATCTAACATGTCAAAATTATAGACCCAAATTCTCGATATAATTTTTGAAATAAATTTACAAACCTAAATAACCATTTTTCTTTTAAAATTCATAGTTAATTCTCCATGGCTTGGAAAATTATAAAAATTGAAACCTAACTCCAGAATCATGTTTTTCATAACATATAATTTTTCCATGGCATTTGAAAACCATTTAACCTCAATTTTCGTCCTCTTAAACAATCTTGTTTAAACTAAACAAATTATAAATCAAGCATATCATCATCCAATACATCATAAAAACGAATTTACCCTTAAATCCAAAAACATATGATTATAAAAACCAAAATAGAGATTTTATTATTCACCTTAAATTGGATAAGGAATTTGAAAATTGTTTGAAACTAATTTTTTCTAGCTTGATCGTAAGGTTTTACTTGAATTTTTTCTTCTTATCTTCCTCCTAATGGCCGACCTTATTTGCTTTCTTAGGTTGTAAAATTTTCTTATGATAAAATGAATGTGTATGTCCTAGAGATAATAGTGTAAGGATAGGAAAATGGGGGCGGAATGACCCTAATGCCCTTATGATTTATTAGTTAACATTTAGCCATTTATAAGCCTATTCATTTAAATAAGCATGGCTAATAAATTTTAATTACCAATCTCAATCCCATTTATCACTCTACATTATTCTATTTATTATTCTAATTAAATCTTCTGAATAATGTAATTAAATAGGGGTATTATAATTATGGGATTATGTAATTGAATGTGAAACGTGTGTTTTGAAATGTAAACAGTAAAATGTTGTTTTTGAAATCCATGATTTTTTTTCATATTCAAGTGCTTCTGATATTACGGATACTATCAACATAGTCGTATTTAGTCGTCGGAAGTTAATACTATGGATGACTGCAACATCTGTAGCACTTAGCTATGGCCTCTAGATAAGGAATGTAACAATGAGTTAGAACCATTGAATGGTTATGAAATAAACTAGAAGTCTAGAAGTGAAAATTTGGATGAATTTGGGTAAAGTCGAAAGAATCGGTGTTGAACCATGCTTACCACTAGAAGATACTTAGTCATTCTTTAAATAAGTCAAGTGGTGAAAACCAAAATGGAAAATTACAAGTGGAAGTCACAATTCAGTACCGGGACATCCCCTTCAACTCGGTACCAAGTCATGATTGATGAGTTGGCATAATGGATTAAAGAGAATAAAGAAAAGAATGTAGCAAAGTATTCAAAAGCGGAAACCTAATAACTCAACATCGGGTTGTGAAGCACAATCCAGTATCAAGTTGAAAATCAGTTATTGATCTAGCAATGATCTTCCTTTAGAGCATCATTTTGGGCATGGAGAATGTGTGGAGAATGTTTTGGAGCTTATTTCATTGATCTTTGTCTAAAAATAGGAGGAGATATGAACATAAATAGGATCAATTTCTCTTACTTTCCGAATTAATATATTTTGCCCCGAAACTCTGTTGGAATCTTACCCGAGGTCTAAGCAACCGAGTTGTAAAATCACTATTGTAAAAGAAGGCAAGAACCACTAACAAAGTTGACAATTGATGTAGGCTATTGATTTTTGGCCCAACCATAATAAATTCTATATGTTCTTCCTCATTTCTAATTTCTTTATCTATATAATCATCACTTATTAATCGATTGGGTATTTGTCCCACTTTTGGTGCAAATATTTTGGTGCTTTGATTGAGATATTTCAAGATTCTCACTCATAGATCAATCTTGAAGCATTGGATTTAATCTAACCATAAGAGAGATCTATAAATTTGTAGTCATAAGATATTTGATTACTTAGATTTAAAAGAAGTCATAGAAGTGTTATAGCACCAAGGAAGGATAATGAGAAGTCAACTACTTCAAGACCCACCAATGCTCTTGAGAATGACGACTATGGACATAAAGAAGAGACAAATCAACTGCCTATGTTGAAGTTCCAAGCGCACCAAAGATGGTGACTAGGGTGGATTTGGACCAAATGATGACCAAAATGAATAAGAAGATATTAGAGAGTCAAACTGCCATCTTAAAACAGGTACAGAGAAATATTGCTTTGATGATCAACTACCTCAAAGTCAAAACAAGAGTTATGGAGAATCATCATCTTCTAACTCAATAGGAGAGAGTTCTTCTTCATCGTATGGAAACTTGAGAGGTGGAAAGCAGAAGATGAAAATGCAGTAAGCTTGGACATTGAAAATGGGACCTGCAATGGCCTCGGCTCAAAAGCCACAACTCGGCACTGATCCTTTACGAATCGGTACTAAGTTGTACAACCGAGTCGTGAATGGCAACTCAGGTGATGAACTTAATGAGGGGGTTGATGCTGGTGTTGAGCATGTTATTGATGGTAAAAGTGATGGTGTTCAAACAAATTCCATTGAACCACTAAAGAGAGAATATAGACAACAAAGAGCTAGAGGGACAGATCTCATAGAGACAGGGGAACACAAATATCACAAAACTAACCGAGAGTGTTTGTAGAGCCAAACACTCGAGGCTATCCCAAATGACCGTCGGCCAGTCGATCCAATTGATTTAGAATATATAGCTGACATGGTAAGAAGGCTAATGAATGAAAACTGACACAGAAGTAACGATGAATGAGGTTTGATGCCTAGTAGAACTCTATTCACATATGATATCTTAAAGGAAGGTTATCCATTGAATTTCGTTATGCCTACAATGCGGTCATATAACAGGATAGCAGGCCCTAGACAACATTTATTGAAGTATGAATGACACATGGATGGTATCCAAGCGGCGGGCATAGTTCAGTGTTGTAACGACCCGGAATTTCTGTTAATTAAAATTTGTATATTTAATTGATTTTAAATATTAACAAGTAAAATTTGTAAGTCAAATAAATTTTTATTTCGAATATCTAGATTTAATTGGATAATTAAATCGATAATTTAATATTGAAATTACAGAAATAATTGGAAGACGGGTTTAATGTGATTAAAATTGATTTGTAAAATTTTATTATATCATGTTGGAGTTATAATAATGTTATAGAACTTTGAAATTCGAATTTAAAGTTAATTTGTTAAAATTGAATATTTTAATATTTAATTAACGAGTTAAAATAGCCATTTTTCAATCAGTCTTGGATTTCGATGAAACTAGTTTCATCGGATCCATAATGTTATATTATTGTAAGATTTCAAATTCCGTGTCAATCGGAATTACGGTTTGTCCGGGGCAAGCCAAAACGCATAGAAATTAGTTTAATCGGTTTAATTTAAAAATTGATCGTTTATTGCTGTAACTCACACAGATGATCGAATCAGCCTCCGAAATCTATTCCATTGTGTCCGGAACGTAGGTTAAACCCTAAAAACGCCGGTCACCGCGCTTCGTTTGGAGTTCGGAAAATGTCAGGATGAATAGTGTTTCGATATTTTTCTATAAAAGCACCTCAACTTTCACATTTGCAACAAACCCTCCAACCTTTCTTCAGCCGGACCTAATATTATCAATGGCCGATGTTTTCAAGAATTCATCCCTTAAACTGTCTAAATCTGTTAACAATTAAGAAAAACTTCCAACTACAACATTGAAGAGCCAAGTGAGAGCTTTAAATCCATATGGTGATGATCGTGATCGATGCAGTGTAGAGGAAGTTATTGAGCCGCGTCTGGCTACAGTTCGCGCACGAAAATCCAAGTATAGGTGGGATCGAGCTTCAAGTGCCCCTGGCCGAAGGTTGCTCTCGTCGTGGCCATTCATGTGGTGCTAGTGGATCGATGCAAAAGTGATCGTGGTGGCCGCAATTTGGAACCCTAGGCCGCGTGTGTTGGGTTCATACGTTCGTAAATCACCTGGAACGAAGAAGAAAAAGCTTGCGGCCATGATTTGTTGAGCTGAAATGCACGGCTATGATGGTTTAGCGATTAAAAATAAAAAGAAATTGTAAATAAAATTATAATTTAAATCGTGTAAACTTTAAAACATTGTATCTTTGTCATACGAGGTCGAAATTGGACAAGACAAATTGCGTTCGCTTCGTTTTGACGAGCACTACGCAATGGAACTGGATTGGAGTCATTTGGAGTTAGTGAGAATTTCGGGTAAAATTGAACGCACGTTTAATTTTATTCGAAATAAAACGCTGGAAATTGGAACCCAAGGCGAGAACTTCTCACTCAATCGAATTGCGTTTCGATTTAAATTTTAAATTGTTAGATTTAAAATTGCTTGATAGTATACTTGGATGGTAAATTGCTATCTGTTGTTTTGAAATTGACCCTATACGCCGCATATTAAGCGGAGGTTATTTATTAAACACATATACCATGATATTCCACCTTGAAGTGGAATTGGTATTATATATGTACTTGGAGTTGACTTTCCCGCATTATATAGCGGATGAGACCCTATTGCGCCGCATAATAGCAGATAATATTTTATAAATCCCATATAACGCGATATTCCACCTCGAAGTGGAATTGGTATTGTGCTAACATCTGTGGATGCAGGGAAACAGGTTAGAGGGATCCAACTGGATTCCTCACCCGTATTGATTTATTTACAAATATTGTGATATATTCTGTTATCATATGATATATGATGTTTTGGATGCCGTGATTGTTATATTTAGTGCTATTGCAGCATTGGGCCTATTTTTAAAGTTTTAAAAAATGTTAAAGTAACGATTCCGAATTTAAAAGGATTTTCAAGTGATTTTTGAAATAAGTAGTTGATTAATTTGTAGAATGGTTTAAATTGGGATTTTTGAACTATTATAAACGGTTTATATAAAAGATTTATAAAATTGATATTTTATAAGTTAAAAATATTGGAATTATAAAACGAGTTTTTATAAGTGTTAAAATGAAGTACAAATGGATTTCATAACTGAATGAAATTTATAGATTTATAGATTGTGAAGTTATAAAATGAATAGATTTTTGTAAAATAAAGGATTTATAAGTAATTAACTTATAAATTAGATTTTTGGTATAAAATTGAGTTATAAATTGAATTGTTTAATAAAGGAGATTTATAAATCGAAGTTTTTATAAATAGAAATGGAATTTATAAACATTTTTTTATAAATCCAAAATTTATTTAATTTGACAAATTAAATATAGAAGTTTATTAAGGAGATATATTCGTGATTTTGGATAGCGAATTATCCTTTATAGAATATGTGTAATAATATAGAGTTTGGTTGGGAATTATATCTACGATTTTGGACAGTGGATAATCCTTTAAATAAAATGGTAGAAATGTTGAATTTGATTAACGAAGTATATTCACGATTTTGAACAGTGAATAATATATATTAAAGAAATGTTTTGGGGAAGTGATATTTTAAAAAGAATTAAAACGATTTAAAGATGTTTTGAATATATTAACTATCGAAACCATAGATTTCAACATTCATTGTTGAAATAGACGTTTTCGAGAAATAAGGAAATGGTGGACTATAGCATTGTTGTTATAGCAAATGATTTCCGAAAGGAAATGTTTTATATAGTATTGGGATTTATATATCTATCTTAATTTTGAATCCCTATACTAGTAATTTTGAGTTGTCGTAACGATGTTTTACGCAACATTCGTTTTGACTCAAATAAATGTGTTAAGAGAATGTTTTCCTTAAAGAATAAATTATATACTTAATTGTGATTTAAGTATATTGAATATTTTCCAAATGTTGAAAATAAATAGATTTGTGAATTACTTATTATCAAATAAGTATGGAAATGTTTTCCAATATGAAATGAAATGTTTGAGATTCCATCTTTTAAAGATAAATTGAAAATAAATATTAGTAATCGATTTGAAAATCGTATATTCATAGATAATTTGGAAATGTAAATTCACTATGTAATTTATAAAAGAAAGGGAAATTTGTTTAAAAATAAACATTGATTAATTTTTGAAGTGTGGAAATAAATTTACGGATTTGGAACGTAAGTTTAAAATAAATCGGTAAGGATTTATTTGATTGATTTGAATGAACCATTTTAAATTTAAAATGGATAAATATTTGGAAGTGTTTCCATTTAAGGAAATTGATTTGAAATTTGTTTTCAAAGATTGAAAGGTGAAAAATAATTTGAAATTTGTTTTCAAATGGTTGAAGTGTGGAAAATATATCTTGTAAAGATGTTTTGAAAAATAAATAATTTGGGAATATTATTTATAATCGGGTGATGTTGTGAATATTGATTGATAGTTAAATAACCGACTATCAATATTGACCTTTAAATAAGTATTTGTTGTGAATTGGTTGAAATTGAATGCTATGCTTATTTTTAAATTATTGCGCTCGTTATTCGGATTACCCATTCCGAATAGTGATACGACGTAATGGATAGCATTGAAGACCAGTGTTGAAGACCGGATATTTTTGAAAACGGAAGGATTACCGTCGACTGTCTCTGCATCAGCTGATCTCCGATATAGAGATTTTATCACCCTTTGTGATGGGAATCCGGACGTGATTAGTGAATATCCAGATTGCAAGGGCTTCGATCCCGGAACGGACTTGTATGGTTACGTGTCTGACATTACATTTTGAGATATAAAGCAGATTTCTTTCAAATACATCTCTGTTGGTGGCGGAGAATTTATTCTCTTAGCTTAACACCCTTCTTTGAGACGTACGAGCTCAGAGGCTTTGTAGTTGAAGGTTATCAGCGATATACTCCCAATTTGGTAATGTGGCATGCTGAGTGTTGCTGTGTGATGATTATTTATCGATCATTTGTTGATCAAAGCGTGGCTTTGTGAAAAAGCATAGCTTTGTGGACAAGACTTCGTCGAGCCACACAACCCGGAAATGGTCGAAACAGGAATGTTGCGGCAAGGTTTTTTTAGGGGTCGCGCCCCTAAGGTATGTCCATTTTCTTCTGGATAGAGGTTGTATCATGGTATGGAGCCCAGATATTTAACCTATGTGGTTGCTGCAAATTTATTACTTTGTGGTTGTTGGTATTGAGGATCCTCGGATAAAGGTCGGTAACGACCGGGGATGGCATACTTTTTTGTGTGGAGTTATCAAGTTATAGCTTCATTGCATCCAGAAGCGTGTGGTAACTCGGCCTTGTGTCAGTAGAGATCCGGTTAGGTTCTTGGGACGTCCCGCCAGAGGCGATCCCATGTGGCAGTAGGAAGTTCCTTAGCCTGACCATTTGTTGGAAAATTCAAAGAAACAATACGAGCCCTGTACGGTTTTAGTTGTATAACCAGCCATGGAATGTGGCGGTAACCTGCTATTGAACATGGTAGCTATAGTAGGCATAAGTGCGGAATGCCTATGCTGGCTAAGATTTATATTATACTTTCGAAATGTTTTCCTACACTTTGCACTTATAGTAATAATATAAAAGTAATTTGCGTATCAAGCATCTTTGACTATCATATGGAGAAATCTCCTCCAATTCTGCGTTTGCATTGTGTGTGTGGCGGGAGGCCTTATGGTAATCTCATTTTCCAAAAGCATTGCGGATATTTTTCACTTCCTTTGTTGTTGTTGTTTAAAAGATAAATAACTGTTTTTAGTTCTCACACCAGTCCCATGACTGACCTGGAGTTTATTGTTCCCTTTCTAAACTCTGGGTGCCCATAATTTTCCACACGAGCGGCCTAAAGTCAGGTTATCAGGATATTCTGAAATTCAGGAGTTGCTGTAGAGATCTGGAGGCAAGTTGGATGGCTTGGCATATCAACCAGTATATAGTATTTCTTTTCCGCTGTTTGTTGTTGTAAACTCTGATAATGTAATGTGATCTAATGTAATAACTGATATAGTTCTTTGTTTTAAAGATATTCATTTATCTATTATATATTGTTCCGTTGCGATATGTGAGATTCTGTGATTGGTTTTGTTGCTTCTTTTTCTTTCTTTCTTCTTCTACCTCTTTTCTTCTTCTTTAACCCTAACGGTACGATTTTTCCGGCCTTCGATTGCTCGGCAATTGATACAGTGGACGTATTAATGTCGATTTTCGAAAGTCGAAAATCCCGAACGTTACAGGTGTAGATGTTTACCTATATTCCTAGGCATAGTAGTTACGAAGTGGTTTACTGGGCTCGCTTTGAAATCCATATCTTCGTTTGATCAATTTGCAAGGAAGTTTATGGAGCAGCTCAAGCTCCAACCGATCGTCCGAAGGAAGTGATGTCCTTATTGAGCATCTATCAAGTTCCTGGAGAGCATTTGAGGGGTTTCTGGAGTCAATTTGATACTGCTGTGACCGTTGGGAACGATCCAAAGGAATATATTGTGTCTATGGCATTGATTCGAGGTATACATCCGAATATATATTTTGATTAATAACTAAAGATGAAACAACCACCCACCATAGACGAGTTTTATCAAAAGGCCAATTAGTTTCTATGCGTAGAAGAGGTAGACCTGGTCACTACAAAAGCTGGTGGTAGACCATCAAGTGAAGTTGTACAAGGAAACGTTGCTATCAAGAAAACCGATGAGAGCATTGGGAACATTGCAGTTGATGTTGGGAATGATAATAACAATAAAAAAAGGAATAGAAATGCTGGTGGAACAAGTAGCACTTTAAGAAGCATCTGAGATATCTAAAGCCTAAAGATTATGACTCATTGAATAAGACTATTGAAATATTACCTTGTTATGCAAGGAGCTAAAAATTACATGAAGCCACCTCGAAGGAAGGCAACTGAAAGATAACGGATCTTGAGGAAATATTGTCACTTCCACAAGATACCTAGGCAGTATAGCAATGAGTGCTAACATTTTTATGATATAATCGAGGATTTAGTCAAAAAAAGCTATGAATGAATGTGAAAGACCCATAGAATAACGGGTAAACGAACAATAGATCCCAGGACAAATTGCTCAATGGGAATAAGCTGGCTACTAAGTACTTATAGATTTTCAGTCTTATGCCTAATCAACGTATGACCGAATCTCTATGAGAACAAGGATAAACTTGTTGAAACATCGAGTTATAAAAATAATTTTTATAAAACTGTTTTGGCAATATTATATAGATTTTAAAGTGTTTTAAAAATGATCAAAATGTGATTAAACTAATATTATGTATTTTAATAATTCTAGTTTCGTTCCTTTTCGGGGACGAAAAGATTCCAGAGGGGGGGAATGTAATATCGCGAAATTTCAAGGAATTTAAAATGTGATAATCTCTTTTATAAATTTATTAAAATTGTTAAAATTGTTATTTTCAAATATAAATAACCAAATAATTAATGATGTGATGATTTTAAATATAGTTATAAATGGATTTTAAAATAGTATTATTATTTTTGAATTAATAAGGTATTTGTGTGTATATATATAAATATATATATATATATTTGAGATTGATTATAAAAAAATAGATTTTTTTTAAATAAAGTTATTTTTGCAAATTCAATTTGTGTTTGTTTAAAATTTATATATTTATTTAATTTGATATTAAATTTGATTTTAAATTGAATTTGAATTTGAAATTAAAAGGGTATATATATTTTTTTGAAATTATTTTGGCTATAAAATATATGAAAAAGGATTTTTATTTGAATAAGAATTGTTTTATATTATTTTTCCTTAGAAGAATATTTTTTATATAAATTTGAAAAGTGTTTATTTAATAGTAAATAAATACAAAAAAAGTTTTATATTAACATTTAAAAGTGGATTAAATATATTTTATATAATTTTATTTAGAATCTAATTGGTGTTATTTCATGTTCTTTTAAAGATTTTATTTATATAATATTTAGAAAGCATTTATTAATTTACAAATGTATTTATTAATTAGGAATATAAATATTAAAGCTTTTAATATCTTTTAAAAAAAATGATATAATTACAAATGTTAGGTTAATGAAATTTGTAAATACACATGTAAGTAATAATAATGGTTAATGACAAGTGTTTGTAATTGAAAACAAGTGTCAAAATTTATTTCTTATTTTCTTCAATTTTAATAAATCACAAATTAATCTATGTAAACACATATCTCCTTTCTTCACTTCTTTTTGCTATCTTCTCATTTCAAAAATAAGAAAACTTAAAAGCAAAACTGTAAAACTTTATAAAACAAAAATCAAAAACTTGTTAGCATTTTCAAACCAGTAAAAGAAAGCAAATAAAATCAAAACTAAAAGCTGGTTGATCATCTAAGACAGGGCCTGTTTCAATAATTTCAACTTGAGCAAAGCTAGGATTAAAAGCCTCAGGAAAACAAGTAAATGCAAATTCAAAACGAAGATCAACTTTAGCTTTCAATTTAAATTCAAGTCCAGATTTTGGGGCAAGCAATTTCCAGTTTTTTTCAAAGTAAAAACCGGTTCTCTATTCTAGGCATATGTAGGTGAGTAAACTAAACATAAAATAATTTAACTTATTAAATGTTAGAATTAACATTGTGATATATGGTTGAATTTATGGGTGTGTGCTGTCTTAAAGATGAATACATTTTATATGATTAGAGATACTGTGAATGTCTGAATATATGGGATTATCTCTGTTTAAGTTCCAGAGGTTATAACTTAGTCCAAAAATTCCTATTCCTCTCTCTCTCTCTCTCTGATCTCTATTAGGCTTAGGTGTTTAAACGAATTATGTTTGTTAATGCACGAGCTAAAGTTTTAAACTTAATTTATGTTAAATAAGTTTGTATATTTTCTGGAATTTGGAATTTTACAATAGATCTCAGAATTGTCCAAATTTTGATTTCAACAATTTAATGTTATATATATATATATATATATATATATTCATAATCATCATCAAAATCTACGATTTTAAAAATTTTAAAATCATGGTTTTTAATTGGGTAATTCGAGAGATTTTGATGGATGAACGGATTTTTGGTTTCTAGTTATTTCTGGTGACCGACGGCTCTGGGATGATCGGGGACTGGTTGTAGCGAGCTGGGGGTTTAACAAGGTTGGGAATAATAGTTAAAGTTATTCTAGTTCGTCGTGGTGTCGGGTTTTGGTCGGTGTGGGGTTTTCGAGTGGTTTTTTTCAAGAACGGAAAGATGGTTACTGCTCCATCGTGGGAGCACTGAAGGAAGTCGGCCGTGGGGGAATCGAAGGCTTGGGTCGTGGCGAGGTTTCAGGTGTGATGATGAAGACTCTGGTGATCAGAGCGGGTGATGCAAGGCGAGTGTTGGTGATTTAGTTTGGGGACTATAGGTGTTTACTGACTCGATCTCGATTTTGGGGGTCAATGCGATTTTTGGGTGGTTGTATTAGTCGAGGTGATTGTCGCCGTCATGTTGGTGACTGGAGCATGGATTGGAGATGGCCAGAATGTGTGTGCATGTGCACGTGTGACCGTTGATATCTGATGGTGGTTTGTTGTTGTAGAATCAGTGAAGTAAAAAAAGGGAGAAGAAGGAGAGAGGATCGGACTGTACTCGTGTGTTTTCATTGCTGGCCCCGAGTCATGCTTGAGATTTTTGAAGTGGGAAAGAAGTTCGAGTGTTGGCTCGGGCGAATTTATCTTTGGCTTGGTTAGTTTTGGTAGTTAGCATGTTTTTAGCGAAGTAGAAGTAAAAGAAAGGTAACATTAACGAAATTTCAAAGCAAAGGAAAATGAATAAGTTCTCAAGCCAGAATATTTATTAAGTCATTCAAGTATGTTTCAAAGTTTAGATCATGAAGATAAATGTGTTTTGAAATTAAGATTACTTTGTTTTTGAATTTTTAGTGGATTATTTAATTATTTCTTTAACTGCATTCAAATTAAAGAGTTATAATTAAGTAAGTAATTAAGGTGAATGTATTGAATAAATTATAAGAATCAAGTAATTTTGTTGTCAATAGTAACTTACTTTTAAACATTCAATTTAAATAAGATCCTAATAATGATTTAGTAATTAATAAAGGTAAATGGGTTATCTTAAAGTAAAACAAAATTCTTGAATAATTTAAGATTAATTAAATTAATAAAGTAATTTAAGAGTGATTAATTAATTTAATTAATCAATGATCAAGGATTACTTAATTGATAATTAATGTTAATTAACTAAGTAATTGGAGATTTATTACTTAAATAATAATTACTTAATGTAAGTAATTAAAAGATAAATTTGTTATGGAATAATTAATTTAAATTAATAACTAAAGGTAAATTGATTAAGGATAATTAACCAATGAGATAATTACTTAATGGAAGTTATTAATGGAAGGAAAATTACTTAATGGAAGTAATTAAGGGTTAATTACTTAGTGTAATAATTAAGAATTGATTGATTGATTAAGGAAACTAATCAAGGGTTAGTTAATTAATGAGTGCGATTAATTATGGGATAATTAATCAATGTAAGTGATTATAAGTTAATTAATTTGTGTAATTAATTTATGATCAATGTAATTATTGTGAATGGATAAAGTTTTTAATAAATTTGTGAGGTTAATTACTTATTGTAATTAAAGGATGATTAGTCAAGGATGATTAATTAAGATGGATAATTTAAGACGATTAATTAATTGGTTTGTAATTAATTAATGTTAAGTAAAGGTAATCTAAGTGATTGAAGATTAGTAATTTATTTAATTAGAGATAAATTGAATTAGTGTTGGAAGAGATCATTCTTGCTTATGAATGATTGAATGGTGTTAAATCCCTTGAATTGATTGATATCTTTGATATGAAATGTTTTGTGATATGATATGATTGGATTGAATAGTGGTAATATGGTTATCTATCAAGATGAATCGCTATATTTAAAGTTGAATTGTATTTCTCTTGTATATCTTGGGTTAAGATGACATTGGGATCGAAGAGACAGGGGTCGGGTATTAGCAAATACCCGAAACCACTTCGACACTTTATAGTTTTGGTATGTGAAATCAATAGGCTGGAATGAGATTGATTTAAATGGCTGCACCCTTTTAAAACTAAGTAAAGATACTTAGGAATTGATAAAGTGTTGACTGTAACAAGTTGTGAACTTGTAGTGATGAACAAGTTAGCCCGGGGTTTAAATAAGTTATATGCATTGGAATTTCATTTTAGAAGGATTTACTCACGTTGATTTCCAGCACGACCCGGGTGTTACTTTGATGTAATGCTCGGGTCAGACCGAGTATTACAGATTTTCAGGTAAGAACGTTCCTAGAACTCAGGAGGCAAGCTGGAAGGCAGGAACATATTGAGAGTAACCGCTGTGTATTTTTGATTTGTATCTGAAACATGTTGCTTTTAATGTCCAGTGATTGTGAAAATGTTGTAACTCTGATGTACTAAAATGTAATTGACTGATACAGCTTCTATGTATAAATGTTATTTTATGATATTATATTTTGATCCGTTGCGAATGTGAGATTATGAGTTTGGTTTTCTGTTTCTTCTTCTTCTACCTCTTTCTTCTTTTCCTAACTACCTGGAATTTTCGGGATCGAAATTTTCGGGTCGTTAATTTGGTATCAGAGCGAGGTTAAGCGAGAACCTTGGCTCTGGTGGGATTACTCGTTAAGGATAGGGTCAATGGTGCCCTAGAATGAGTTTTGTGTGTGTGTGTGTATGAGAGTGTACTTGTTATTTTCTTATATAAAGATTTTAAATGATTTTATATAAGAATATATTTTGATATATAAAGCAATATTTCTTTCTAATAAATATTAAGGTAATTGGTTGTTAAAATATTGGAATTAAATTAAGTGGTAATAGAAATATAACCAAATTGAAATTGAATAAAGATAAGTTTGAAATAGATTCAAACTGAATTTAAATTTGGAGAAGAATTTTCAGAATAAGATAATAGTGAATTGATTTCCAGCTGTAATAACCTTGTTTATTATCCTAAAATGATGAATGTTTTAGTAAAGTAAAACATTAGGCAAGTATGACTTATAAATTGGAATTGAAGATGATCTAAACTGTGAAGTTTTAAATCTAGGTCTAGAAATTTGAAAATTGTTTCAAAGTGATGAAGGAATAATAAATAATATTATTTGAATGAGAGAGCTTGATTCAAACAAGAGTTGTTTGGAGATTTAAAGGAATTTGTTTTGGACTATAAAACAAAAGGTGGTTTAGATTTTAAAGTATATCATGGTTGGTTAAGAAATAAATATGTATATGTATGGATATGCATAATATCAAAGATGGTTTGAAATAAACTCTAAATGTTGAGTTTTAAATTTGGAATGAGATGTGATACCCAAAAGTGATAAGTTTTTGAAATTATAAGTGGGAAAGAATTTTGAAATTTGAAATGGAGAATTCAAATTTGAGTAAGGTTAACGGGATTAACTGAATTTAACTCGGAGGAAGTTAAATAAGTTTGAATGAACAATTTGATTTGGAAATTTCAAGATGAAATTGGGATTTAACTTGGGAAGTTAAATGGTTAATTTGAATTGGGAGTTTGTGTGATCTCAAAATGGGTTTGAGAAATAGAAATTGGAAATGGATGGACGTTTTAAAATAATGAAACCATCCAGTTGTTATCAATAATCTTTAACCTGAAATTGGATTTGCTTAAATAAATGAAGAAATGGGGTATGGTAATATATCCATTATTAAGATAAAATGGAATTTGGATTCAAAATTAAATGGTTTAAAGATATAAGTTGATTTGATTTGATTTAAAGGATTAAATCAACATTTAAAAATTTAACTCGAATTTCTGTAATTCGGGATGGTTTAAATTTGTAATTTGAATTAAATTAGTTCAAATTGAATTTGATTTGAATTAATTGAAATGAAATTGAAGTTAAATGAGTTCAAATTCAAATGGGAATTGGGATTAAATTGATATGAATTGAAATTGGTTCAATTTGAAATTTATCTGAATTAATTGAAATTGTGATTAAAGTTGAATAAGTAAATTCAAATGGAATTTAATTTGAATTTAGGAAAGAAATCGAGGATTAATTCAACTTGAATGGGGGTTAAATTAATTTCAATGGAAATTGAAGTTATTTGAATTGGAATTGAGTCAATTTAAATTGTAGTGGAAATTTAAATTGAATTGGTTGGAAATTGAACCGTTTGACCCTGGACTATTTTCAAAATAAATTGTTTTAATATAAATCTATTTTTCCAAACTATTTACTATACAATTTTTCTTTTTAAACCTAAAACTATATTATACTTGTTTTACAATTATTTTTGGAACTATTTAACAAATTTTCGACTGTTCAATAAACTAATTACTATTTTTCAACTATTTTATAAATTAATTACTATTTTACAACTATTTTGCAATTATTTAAAAAAAATTCTATAACCATTTGGCCATTTTCCAACTATTCTACAATTACTTAACTATTTTACAGCTATTTTACAAAGTAATAATTATTTTTCAATATCTATCTTTAATTTTTCATACTAAATTTAAACTGGACAGAGTTCAAACTATTTATTCTTAAATATCCATTTGAGATGATAATCCAAATGAGGATTTAAGCAAATGTGAGTAAGTGACTGTGAGTAGAAAAGAGAATTGATTTGGTTAATAATCAATAAAGATAAATACATAGGATGTACGTATATTATTCTATTCACATAGTGATTTCATCCAGATTCGAACACAGAATTTCGAGAATAGTATGTTGATCCGAGTTGGGATTTTTCACTCGATTTTCGAAGGCGAACCTGTATATGGATTGTTGATTGGTTCTGGATATTCCCTATCATAGTTATGGCTATGCAAGGAGAATGACGGTTTCTGATCAAGAAACCATATCTGAGTCCGCACTAGGAAGTAGGGTGGACGATACTAGTTCGGAAGCGAAATTGTGTGATCGAGTGAACGATCAGATTGGTACAACATACGGATGATATGTGTACATCGTACGGGTTTGAATGAAATTGATACTGGGAATTTGTGGATAAGAAATGTGAAATGGTTTTTGAAATGAAAGGTATATTTTGTGAAATATATGATGAAGTAAAGTGGAAATTGGAGATTTCTATGGTAAAAGTTTACTTTATGGAAGTAAGTAATTTGTTAAGTGACTTTATAGAGTAATCAAATTTGAATATTTGATTTAGAATAAACAAAGTTATATATATATCTTTGTTATGTAAGATAAATCTCCCCTCGTTGAATCTTTTGCCGGAAGGAAAGAATTTTTGAAAGTATTTGAAGTATAAAAAGGGAATTTATACAGGTTTGAAGTAATCCAAAGATTTTTACTTATATATATATAAAGGATGTTGTGAGAATGATTTTGAAAAAGGTTTTGGGAACCTATGAATTTGGAAAGGCTTTTGATTTTAGAGAAAAAATCAATTTTAGAAATTTGGAATCTCTAGTTGAGAATTATCGATTTTGGAATAATCGATTGTGTGAAAAGGAGATTTATATGGGATACAGACTAGGTGTATGGTTTGAACGATACTATATGTGTATAGTATTAAGTGTTTTGAAAATGGCTCTGGAGAAAAAGGCGCGCCCTTGGAATGAACTTCTCAGAAGTACCATACGTTGGTACTGCCTTGATCCTCAAAGGGGGAGGTTCTAAAGTTAATCATGTGAGGAGTCCGGACAAAACTAGTTCCTGAGGATTATGCGTAGTGTGTAGCGAAAGTCGAGGGTGCTGATGCCTACAGAGGCATTTGGATTATGCTGTGACGACAGTGTAACTCGTTGTCACTACGATCTACTGCAGACCATTGCGAAAGTCGTGTGTGCTGCTAAGAGCCAACAGTCTACGTTTGATTATATATTGGTAGACTGCGACCTATGGTGACATTGCGAAAGTCGTGTATGCTGCTTAGAGCCAACAGTCTACGTTTGTTTTTATATCAGTAGACTGCGACCTATGTGGGAATGCAGAAGTTTCATTCTTTTGGCAGCGGAATTCGAGGGTGCTGAGGCCTACAGTTACATGGACTTTTGCTGTGATGGCAACGTAACCTTGGAATGTAACTGCGATCTGTGACGGGTTCCATGGCGTAATCAAGGGGCATGGAGTGCCTACAGTTACATGGAATTTTGCTGCGATGGCAACGTAACCCAGGATGTAACTGTGACCATGGATGGGGGTGATGATTTTCAGAGCAGTCTCACCAAAGATATTTCCTCTATTTTCAAAACTATTTTCTATATTACCAATAAAATATTTTTCAAATATTTTCACTGGGTGTTGAAAATAGGTTTACTAAGTACTTATAGATTTTCAGTCTTACGCCTGATCAACGTATGACCGAATCTCTATGAGAACAAGAATAGACTTGTTGAAACATCGAGTTACAAAAGTAATTTTTATAAAACTGTTTTGGCAATATTATATAGATTTTAAAGTGTTTTAAAAATGATCAAAAAGTGATTTAACTAATATTAATTATTTTAATAATTATGGCTTCGTATCTTTTCGGGGACGAAAAGATTCAAATGGGGGAGAAATGTAATATCACAGTATTTTGAGGAATTTAAAATGTGATAATCTCTTTTATAAATTTATTAAATTGGTAAAATTGTTATTTGTAAATATAAATAACCAAAATAATTAATGTTGTGATGATTTTAAATATAGTTATAAATGGATTTTAAAATAGTATTATTATTTTTGAGTTAATAAGGTATTTGTTTATATATATTTAAGATTGATTTAAAAAAATAGATTTTTTTTAAAATAAATTTATTTTTGCGAACTCAATTTGTATTTGTTTAAAATTTATATATTTATTTAATTTGATATTAAATTTGATTTTAAATTGATTTTGAATTTGAAATTAAAAGGTTATATGTATATTTTGAAATTATTTTGGTTATAAAATATATGAAAAATGATTTTTATTTGAATAAGAATTGTTTTATATTATTTTTCCTTAGAAGAATATTATTTATATAAATTTGAAAAGTATTTATTTAATAGTAAATAAATACAAAAAAAAGTTTTATATTAACATTTAAAAATGGATTAAATATATTTTATATAATTTTATTTAGAATCTATTTGGTGTTATTTCATGTTCTTTTAAAGATTTTATTTATATAAGATTTAGAAAGCATTTATTAATTTACGAATGTATTTATTAATTAGGAATATAAATATTAAAGCTTTTAATATCTTTAAAAAAAATGATGTAATTGCAAGTGGTAGGTTAATGAAATTCGTAAATACACATGTAAGTTAAATAATAATGGGTAATGACAAGTGTTTGTAATTGAAAACAAGTGTCAAAATTTCTTTCTTATTTTCTTTAATTTTAATAAATCGCAAATTAATCTTTGTAAACACATATCTCCTTTCTTCATTTCTTTTTGCTATCTTCTCATTTCAAAAATAAGAAAACTTAAAAACAAAACTGTAAAACTTTATAAACCAAAAATCAAAAACCTGTAAGCATTTTCAAATAAGTAAAAGAAAGCAAACAAAATCAAAACTAAAAGCTGGTTGATCATCTAAGACAGGGCCTGTTTCAATATTTTCAATTTGAGCAAAGCTAGGATTAAAAGCCTCAGGAAAACAAGTAAATGCAAATTCAAAACAAAGATCAACTTCAGCTTTCAATTCAAACTCAAATCCAGATGTTGGGGCAAGCAATTTCCAGTTTTTTTTTCAAAGTAAAAACTGCTTCTCTGTTCTAGGCATATGTAGGTGAGTAAACTAAACATAAAATAATTTAACTTATTAAATGTTAGAATTAACATTGTGACATATGGTTGAATTTATGTGTGCATGCTGTCTTAAAGAAGAATACGTGTTATATGAATAGAGATACTGTGAATATCTGAATATATGGGATTATCTCTGTTTAAGTTCCAAAGTTTATAACTTAGTCCAAAAATTCCTATTCCTCTCTCTCTGATCTATGTTAGGCTTAGGTGTTTAAACGAATTATGTTTGTTAATGCATGAAATAAAGTTTAAAACTTAATTTATGCTAAATCAATTTGTATATTTCTGGAATTTGGAATTTTACAGTATATCTCAGAGTTGTCCAAATTTTGATTTCAACAATTTAATGTTATATATATATATTCTGAATCATCATCAAAATCTAGGACTTTAAAAATTAAAATCATGGTTTTTAATTGTGTAATTTGAGAGATTTTTATGGATGAACGGATTTTTGGTTTCTAGTTATTTCTAGTGATCGACGGCTCTGGGATGATCGGGGACTTGGCTGTAGCGAGCTGGGGGTTTAACAAGGTTGGGAAAAATTGTTTAACTTATTCTAGTTCGTCGTGGTGCCGGGTTTTGGTCGATGTAGGGTTTTCGAGTGGTTTTTGTCAAGAACGGAAAGATGGTTACTGCTCCATCGTTGGAGCATCGGAGGAAGCCGGTCGTAGGGAATCGAAGGCTTGGGTCGTGGCGAGGTTTCAGGTGTGATGATGAAGACTCTGGTGATCAGAGCGGGTGATGCGAGGCGAGTGTTGGCGATTTAGTTTGGGGCCTATAGGTGTTGACTGACTCGATCTCGATTTTAGGGGTCGATGCGATTTCTGGGTAGTCGTATTAGTCGAGGTGATTGTCGTCGTCATGTTGGTGACCGAAGCGTGGATTGGAGATGGCCAGAATGTGTGTGCATGTGCACATGAGACCATTGATATCTGATGGTAGTTTGTTGCTGTAGAACCAGTGAAGTAAGAAAACGAAAGGGAGAAGAAGGAGAGATGATCGGACTGTACTCGTGTGTTTTCGCTGCTGGCCCGAGTCATGCTCGAGATTTTTGAAGAGGGAAAGAAGCTCGAGTGTTGGCTTGGAGGAATTTATCTTTGGCTCGGTTGGTTATGGTAGTTAGCATGTTATTAGCGAAGTAGAAGTAAAAGAAAGGTAACGTTAACAAAATTTCAAAGCAAAGGAAAATGAATAAGTTCTCAAGCTAGAATATTTATTAAGTCATTTAAATATGTTTCAAAGTTTAGATTATGAAGATAAATGTGTTTTGAAATTAAGATTACTTTGGTTTGAATTTTTAGTGGATTATTCAATTATTTCTTTAAGTGCATTCAAATTAAAGAGTTATAATTAAGTAAGTGATTAAGATAAATTAATTGAATAAATCATAAGGATCAAGTAATTTTATTGTCAATAGTAAATTACTTTTAAACATTTAATTTATATAAGATCCTAATAATGATTTAGTAATTAATAAAGATAAATGGGTTATCTTAAAGTAAATAAAGGTCATGAATAATTTAAGATTAATTAAATTAATAAAGTAATTTAAGAGTGATTAATTAATTTAATTAATTAATGATCAAGGATTACTTAATTGATAATTAATGTTAATTAAATAAGTAATTGGAGATTTATTACTTAAATAATAATTACTTAATGTAAGTAATTAAAAGATAAATTTGTTATGGATTAATTAATTTAAATTAATAAATAAAGGTAAATTAATTAAGGATAATCAACCAATGAGATAATTACTTAATTGAAGTGATTAATGGAAGGAAAATTACTTAATGGAAGTAATTAAGGAATAATTACTTAGTATAATTAATTAAGAAATGATTGATTGATTAAGGAAACTAATCACCGGTTAGTTAATTAATGAGTGTGATTAATTATGGGATAATAATCAATGTAAGTGATGATAAGTTAATTAATTTGTGTAACTAATTTATGATCAATGTAATTATTGTGAATGGATAAAGGTTAATAAATTTATGAGGTTAATTACCTATTGTAATTAAAGGATAATTAATCAAGGATGATTAATTAAGATGGATAATTTAAGACGATCAATTAATTGGTTTGTAATTAATTAATGTTAAGTAAAGGTAATCTAAGTGATTGAAGATTAGTAATTTATTTAATTAGAGATAAATTGAATTAGTGTTGAATCTTGCTTATGAATGACTGAATGATGTTAACTCCCTTGAATTGATTGATATCTCTGATATGAAATGTTTTATGATATGATATGATTGGATTGAATAGTGATAATATGGTTATCTATCGAGATGAATCGCTGTATTTAAAGTTGAATTGTATTTCTCTTGTATAACTTGGGTTACGATGACATTGGGATCGAAGAGACAGGGGTCGGGTATTAGCAAATACCAGAAACCACTTCGACTCTTTATAGTTTTGGTATGTGAAATCAATAGGCTTGAATGGGATTGATTTAAATGACTGGACCCTTTTAAAACTAAGTAAAGATACTTAGGAATTGATTAAGTATTGACTATAACAAGTTGTGAACTTGTAGTGATGAACAAGTTAGTCCGGGGTTTAAATAAGTTCTATGCATTGGAATTTCATTTTAGAAGGATTTACTCACGCTGGTTTCTAGCCTGACCTTACTTTAATGTAATGCTCGGGTCAGACCGAGTATTACAGATTTTCAGGTAAGGACGTTCCTAGAGCTCATGAGGCAAGCTAGAAGGCTGGAACGCATTCACAGTAACTGCTATGCATTATTGATTTGTATCTGGTACATGTTGCTTTTAGTATCCAGTGATTGTGAAAATGTTGTAACTCTGATGTACCAAAATGTAATTGACTGATACAGCTTCTTTGTATGATTGTTATTTTATGATATTATATTTTGATCCACTGCGAATGTGAGATTCTGAGTTTGGTTTTCTATTTCTGCTTCTTCTATCTCTTTCTTCTTTTCCTAATTATCTGGAATTTTCGTGATCGAAATTTCCGGGTCGTTAATCTCTGGGTGCCCATAATTTTCCACACAGGCAGCCTAGAGTCAGGTTATCTTATCAGTAGATTCAGGGGCTAATTCGAATGGTAGATGTGAATCTAGAGATCTTTGGTTTGGGGATCGCATTCGCTTCATTGCAGCATGATAGCTTGTGGTTTTGAGCTTTTGGATCTTTGGAGGTATGGTATGGAGATGTAGTTGGTTGAGCTCTCTCTCTTCAAGACTTTGTTGATGTTGTATTCTGTTGTTGTTTATCTGTCTCTAATGTTGGGCATTTGTTGTAGAATGTTGTCATTCATGTTGTACCGATTTGGTGTATCAATAAAGTCTCTTCTATGTTTCCATTGTGTTGTTTTCACCTAATGTATTATAAGCTCCGACGAATCGGACTCCAACATTTGAATCTCTAGCATTCGAATATGGATGATGTATTGGATGTCGATTTTTGAGTGCTGGAACCTGGATCGTCACACCCTATTACGTTCCAGTGTAAGAGCGGATAATCCTTCGTATAGGAGTCATGCCTCGAAGTGGTTGATTTATGTTTTGTGATTATATATGGTCTAATGCAGGGGAATAGGTCGGAGAGATCCAATAGGATATCTCACAACTGTTAATTTTATATATGTGTGTGTGTGTGTGAGTGTGCGCGCATGTGTGCACGCGTGCGCTAATATATATGAGTTCTGATGTAGGGGAAAACAGGTTGGAGGGATCCAATAGGATTCCTTGCTATTATTGAATTGTTTCAACAATATTCCTTTTGTGTGGATTATTGGAAAATGAAAATGCTTCTAGACACCGTGGTTATAACATCGTTATATGTTGAAAATAAAACCCGGAAGTGATAGAAAATCAATATCGGTATTGGTTAAGTATTGGGTAGCTATTGCCTTAAATTGGAATTTTAAAATACTATAAATTGCAAGTGAATTGGGATTGGATTTCGATACAGAAAATGATTTTTAAATCCGAAATTGGATTTCAAATTTTTTTTTTAAAGATATCTATTTATATTAATATTGTTTTAAAGTTATTTAATTAATTAATATTGTTTAAAAAGTATTTAAGTGTAGTAATATTATTTCAAGGTTATTTAATTATATTAGAATTATTTTAAACTTATTTGTTATAGTTAATGTTGTTTTAAAGAATTTTTCAAAATACAAAAAATTTGAAAGGTTAATTATTTCAATAATAATTATGGTTCGAAATTAAAAATAAGAATTTATTAATAAGGTTTTGAAGATAAATTATTATTATTTATAAAAAGGGGTAAAGATTAATTATTCTGTTACCTAACCAATATTTTGAAATTATTAATTTTTATTTTAAGAAGTTTAAAGTTAATGATTTTCATTTATTTATAATGTTTATTTTTAATAATTATTGTTATATATAAGGGTAGTTTGAAGCAAAATATTTTTAATTATTTATAAATGTTTCGAGACCCATGAATGGAGTTGAAAGACTTGGATTTTATGAAGGAGTTTACAAAATGGCCTAAAGACTTAAGGAAGGATTATTTGCAAGGTGAAAAGGTTTATAAATGGTTGGATATTCATAAACAAATTCTTGAAACTGATTTATAGATTTATAAAAGAAGTTTTTTAAATGATTTAGAGATTTATAAAGGATTTATAAATGAGTATTAGAAATGTACAAAAAAATTATAAATGGTTGAAGTGTGTAAGAGAAGTCTTATAAATGGTTTTAGGAGTTCTATAAAATGGATTATAAATGTTTTCAGAGAATTATAGGGAGTTTTATAAATGGTTTTTGAATGTATAATAAGAAAATCTTTCAAATTTCTACGGATATACTTATACCGTTGAGATAAGAATACAGATGTTTCTAAGTATTGAAATGTAGGGATTTGCGATTATACCTTTGTAAAAGTATTCTTATACAAGTGATTTACAAAGTGGGTTTTATTTATGAAGATTTATAAAACGAGGCTAGTGTGCTTATATGCCAAACCAATGTTGGTTTTTTCCTATGAAATAAATCCCTGATTAAATGTATGTTTGTTTATAATTAAATAATCGACTAAAAAAATGGACCCAGTGTAACTTTGAAATATCTAGGAGAAACATGTAAGTTATATAGCACAATCATCTCCAATGATGCTGTACTAGACGTATAAATCTCGTTTCGTTCTCCTAGGACAATGATAAGGAAATCCGTCCACTAACGGTTAGGAGGTGATCTCCGATCTTATCTTTGACTGTTTATTTCCTAAAGAGCCGGGGTTGAGTTTATCGAAAATTGTCAAACGTTATTTCAAAGAGACCGGGATTGGTATGTTATCCAAAAACCACTTTGATCCAATTAATGCATTTCGAAGTGAAGGCAGCGTGTAGAGCATGGAATCAAAGATAGTGATGTGAAGTCCAAGGGCTAATCGCTACTAATCCTTAGGGTGATTCCAAAATGGATGTAGTAGGAATAGTGTCTTTGGTTTCGTTCAGACCCAGAACGGACTTGTATGGATGAATGCTGTCAGCACATTGTCATTGTAGGGAAACGAATATTCTAGGCGTAAAGGTTCTAGAAAGGTAATCGTAGCCTCAACTCTCATCAATCGGAAATGACTAAAACATGAGAGATGCAGTAAAGCTAAGTGGGTAGCTCTCAAGTAGGTTAAGATCATCCGTATCTAGAGTCGCTATTATCTCTCGATTATATGCTTCGGGACCCATTAACGATGGGGTGATCATATGCAGTACTATCTAGTAAGGGGTAGGCCGGTCCTGTGTTGGCAAGGGATCCAGGCGAGGTCCTTGGTGTTATTTATCTAGAGATGCACCGTGATAGGTGATACCCTAGTAGCCCAGTCATTGTATGGAATCCATTCTCCAGTAATCACCGTATGGACTTAGTTGTGCCCAACTATGCTAAAATGTGAGATGCAAGCATTTCAGATATATTAATATTTTACTTTGACCCATAGACATTATTATTATATAAATGGATTTGCTATAAAAATGTTTTGGTTATCGTAAGGTAAAACCCGTCCGTATTTATGTGCGGTGTGGTCTTACGAGATACTTTTGATTTCAAATATTTTTGTTGTAACTTTAAATCCAATTGGGTGTATTTTCTCACGCTGGTTTCCCAGACTGAGTTGGCTATTATTTTATTATAATGCTTAGGTCAGACCGAGCATATTACAGATTAGTTTGGATGCTTGGAGCTTCATGAGACAAGTTGGAGGCCCTGAGACGCATTCACGTAGACGGTTATTTTCCACTGTATTTATTGTTGTGTTATCATAAATTGCAAGGACAGGCTATTAAAACTGTCCAAGCTGAAATAGGTTAGTATACTCTGATCGATGTTTGTATATACACGTATTACAGTTTTGTTTTTGTGTAAAGATTTATGGCATATTATAGATTACTCATTCCGCTGTGAGATTCTATGTTGTTCAGTTTTTCTTCTTATCTTCTTCCTTCTTTCTTTTTTCCTAACAATCGGGTTTTTCGACATTCGGTTGCTTGGCATGTAAAACAGTGGATGTATTAGTGTCGATTTTTGAGGTTCGAAAATACTATTCGTTACATTTCCCGGTTGGCTTGAAGCTATGTTTTACCTTTATTTAGCACTTCCCACTTGGAATACTACACTGCCCTCCACGCATCAATGCAATGCTAGCATTCATACATATAAGCTCGTTCTGGAACTGAACATAATCGAAGGCACGACTTCTATTACATCCTTTTTAGGGAATCCCTCCCAGAATTAATAGCAAATAGTCTTTGCACATCATAGCTCTATCTTCCATTCCATATTCTTCAAGACGTCTTCAAGTCAAAATGCTTGAGTTGGATCGAAGTGTTTTTCGAGAAACATATTCGATCCTGGTCTCTTCGAAACAACTTCCAATAGTTTTCGGTAAACTCAACCTCAATTCTTCAAGAAATAAGTAGGCAAAAGATAAGAGTGGAGATCACCTCCTAACCATTAGTGGATATTTCCTTATCATTTGTTCTAGAAAAACGAAATGAATTTATACGTTTAATATAGCACCACCAATGATAACTGAACCATATAAATTTCGTGTTTCTCCTAAATATTTCCAAAGTTATGTTTTGGTCTAGATTTTTGATAGTCGGTTATTTAACTATCAAATAGACAAACATTCAAACATTGATTAAATCCCATATGGAAGCCACTAAGCCTTATTTAATTATCTTTAATGAATTAAAATTGCTTGATAAACATTCGATCAAAAGAAATTTGCAAAACACTATTTCCAAACCCTTACATCCCTTTTATGCTTGGGAAAACATTTATATACTTATCTCAATGGTATAAGTATATTATTAAAACATTTGGAAAATTCCTCCTTTTAAATTTCTTTTTGAAATTATTACTTGTTATAAACGGATCCACTATTCTTCATAGAAGTTCCCTTTTAAAAGCCCCCTTCACATTTAATTACCTTTATAAATTTCCAAAATCAATTTATAAAACACTTTTATAAGTCTACAAGTCAATTTACAAAGCTTCTTTACAAACCTCTAAAATCATTTGTAAAACATTTCAACATTTAAGACTCCTTTGATAAATCTTCTTTAAGAAAAATCCTTTATAAATTATCTTTTGCAAATCATTCTTTTTAATCACTTTAAATAAAACCTTTTATATTGTAAAACCAATTTTTATAAACAAGTTAATGATTATAAATATATTTATAAAATAATAATATGACTTTCAAAATAATTTGTAAATCTTAACCCTAAATTGATTAAAGAATTCAAATTAATTCAAAACCATACTTTAAATTTTCAAAAAGAGGATTGGCAATCCCAATGGTAGAAAATTAAATTACCATAACAGCAACCTTACTTTCAAGCCACTTAACCATTTATTTACATAAGTCAACATATATGTAAACGCATTTTATATCCAAATTAGGGAATAACATATCAATACAACTCAACTAGCATATACATGTCCAAATAACATAATAGCATGATAGTGATTTGTCCTGCTAAATTGATGTCCAAAACAATTCAATTAATATATAGCAGAACGGAAATTTATTCTACTAAACATATATGTACACAATAAGCAATTACATTATAGTAGAATAAGGATTTATTCTGCTATCAGATGTCAAACAATCAACTTGTAGCAGAACGGGGATTTATTTTGCTAATGCATATCCATACAATCAAACCATTTACATAACTCATTCACAATTGTTTTTCTACTTAACGGTATCGACATTTGAATCCCTTGTGTTCAAAACCATCATTGAAAAAGAGGTACCTTTAAAACAATTTGATTCATGGAAAATAAGGATTAAAATTTAAAACTCCCCTTTTGAAGTAATTAATTACAAGTTATACCCTTTATTAAACCATAATTAATCTCTATTAATTATTAACTTTATTTAATTATAAATTAATAAAAATTAACCTTAAATAAATAATTAAATGATAATTAACCATTACATAAATAGTTAAACCCTAATTGAAACAACCCTAGTTTCAGGTGATACCTATAAATACTAACTTAAAATGGTAGTTATAATTTAATATTGCGAATTAAATATAAATTGGAAATTTAAATTGTTTATTTGGAATAAAAAAGTGGATTAGGAAATAAAATGTGAAAATAAATTTTTTAAAACTTTATACTGGTTATTTATGATAAAAATGAATGAAATATGATTTTTATTCAGTGAAAATGCAATAATTTTTGTAATTATTGCCAAATGCTTCTTTAATAATTTTTAAAGGAAGTATTTAATTTGCATATGTGTTTATAATAAATAAAAAGGTGAAATTTGATTTAAAAATAAGTTTTGATCATAAAAATGAAGGAAATGGTTAGTTATATTTTATTACATAAGAAAATTATTTCTGTGTAATTTTTGAAGTTAAAAGTGGTGATTTATGTGAATATTAGTGTAAATTGGTTATTTATTTAAAAATGAAAGTCTTTGATAATAATAATATTTTTATAACAAAATTTCTTTTTATATCTTGTAAAATATTCTATTAAACGTGAAAATATGTTTACATAATTTTATTGTGTTTGAAACATTGTGAAAGTATGTTGTTTTATTTATCAACATAAGTGTAATGGTGTTTTTAGTGATAAAATTAATTGCTTAGGCTAATTTCTTTAGTTTTGGGTCCAAAGCCCACTTTGCATAATAAACCTGAACAAAGAAAAGTGAGAAACATCATTTCTCCTCCAAACCAGTACGTTTATTTCTTCTTTCAATAAACTAAAAATAGAAAAAGAAAGAAAAATTTACCATTTTGCAAATCTAAAGCTCCAATATCAATTCTTTTAACAAATTTGTTGTTTTAATCAACTTAAAGCTAATTTACTATAGGTAATTCGCTCCAAAATGAGAATATTTCGTCAAATTTCAATCTTGTGAATGGGTTTGTCTGTAATAGTGTTTCCTTCTCTTGCATGCTTCTGTTTTGCTCTTCTACAAGTCTTTGAAGCAAATTCAAGCAACAAGCTCCTACCATTTAGCCGTAAATATGAGAATTTGCTCTACAATTGCAAGGTGAGTAATAATATCACAAACGCTAGCTCAAACAAAGCTGAATTTCAAGCTGAAAATGCCAAAAATTGTTTACTATAATTGAAATTTTTGTGTTGTAGGATATTACAGTACAGATTATTCTAAATAGCTACTTTGCATGACCATATCTTCTTATTTCTATGTTGGAATTCACCGACTCTTTTTTATTTGAAAGTTGAAGTTTTGTACCATGTGCATACAAATTTTCAGTTCAATATGAGGACGTTTGGTCCTCTAACCCGAGATGGTTTTCAGGTCTATACATATTTCCATTTTCTGAGTTGCTGCAAACATGGCCGAGTCCATGTTTGAGATAGCATATCTCTTTCATTTCCTGTCGGGAATTCATCGATTCTTTTTTGATTGACATTTAAAGTTTTCTACTATGTGCATACCAATTTTCAGTTCAATCCAAGGTCGTTTGGTTCTCAGTTTCATGTCTGTAAGTTGAACCCAAGATGCTTTTCAGGCCTGTATATATTTTCGTTTTCCGAGTTGCTGCAAACATGGCCTAAGTCCATGTTTGAGATAGCGTATCTCTTTCATTTTCTATCGGAATTCATCAATTCTTTTTTATCTGAAAGTAAATATTTTCTGCTATGTGCATACCAATTTTCAGTTCAATCTGAGGTAGTTTCGTCCTCTGTTTCATGCCTATAAGTTGAATCCGAGATGGTTATCAGGCCTAGGCACATTTCCATTTTTTGAGTTGCTACAAACATGGCCTGAGTCCATGTTTTAGACAATGTTTCTTTTCTGTTTCCTATCAAAGTTCATTGATTCTTTTTTATTTGAAAGTTGAAGTTTTATACTATGTGCATACCAATTTACAGTTCAATCAGAGTTCGTTTGGTCACCTGTTTCATGTCTGTAAGTTGAACCCCAGAGGACTTTCAGACCTGGGCAGAATTCAACATGGCATGAGTCCATGTTTGAAATTTTATATCTTTACCGTTTCATGTCAGAATTCAGTGAGTCTTTTTCCAGTTCATAGACAAATTGTTCTACTTTTTTTATATCAAATTACAGACCATTCTGAGGTCATTAAGTCGTTCAAATTATGTTTGAAAGTTGTACCCGGAGAAGATTTCAGACCCGAGTATTGTTTTTGCCTGTGCATTTTTTTGTGTTCTACCTTCGTTTTCCATCTGATTTCCTACTTCTACATCTTATATTTGTGATATTTCTGAACTACTTTGAAGGCTATGATGCCTACCAATAGGCTAGCCAAAATTTTGGAGAATCTGTGATTCAAAATGAATCGTTTTTTAGATGAATTCGAATGTCCATTTTTGGGAATTTTCAATGTTTTTTCTTGATTTCGAGCACGGGTTTTTCAAAATAACTTTTAAAGTAAATTGGCTTTTGAAAGAATTATATATTATTGATAAATTACTTTCAAGCTATAAAATCTATATATTCTCTATAATAAGGGAATTTTAAAGTTTGTTTTCCAAAATGAATTCGAAAAATTGTTTTAAAAGCTTGTTTTCACAAACAAACTATTTTCTATATAAAATACACATTTTTGCACTATTCGAGCGAATGAGAAGGAGAATTAAACGATTGAGTAAAACACATGGTATGGGACATATGCGTTTATCTTTTCGATTAATTCCTGACTTGTCCGTTTCATCGTTTTGACCTTTGGGTCGTATTTGCCAATGAGATAGGGTAAATATTTTTATTGCTTTCATGTTTGAGACAACATATGTCTTTCATTTCCTGTCGGAATTTATCGATTGTTTTTTTATTGAAATTTAAAGTTTTCTACTATGTGCATACCAATTTTCAATTCAATCTGAGATCGTTTGTTCCTCTGTTTCATGCCTATAAGGTGAACCCGAGATGGTTTTCAGGCCTGGGCACATTTTTGTTTTCTGAGCTGCTGCAAACATGGCCTAAGACTAGGCCTGTAAACGGATGCAGTCGGATACGGATAGTGCTGTACCCGTATCCGTATCCGAAAATAAAAATCCGTATCCGAATCCGTATCTGATATCCATGAATACCCATTGAATATTATCTGTATCCGTATCCGCTAATATTTTCGGATATCCGAAAATATCTATATCCGGCTTTGCGAATACGGACATTTTTGGATATCCGAAAATATCCGTATCCGAACCTCAAATGTATCCGAAAATATCCGAAAATTAATCAATATAATGCATATTTCATTTTTGTGACTGAAAAAAAGATTAAAAAACCTTGTAATACATAAATTACATCAAATTAACAATAGATAATCCAATCACACAAAATCCATACAATAAATTAGTGTATTTGTATTAAATTTATGGATATAAGATAACATATTAATATATAAATATTTAATTTCAAACCGGATTGATATTTATCGGATACGGATATAGCCATATCCGTATCCGTATCCGAAATATGTTTCGGATATTGGATATCTGCATCCGCTTTTCGGATATCGGATATTTTTCATGTTTTCGGATACGAATGCGGACGGATTTCGGATATTTCGAGTATTCATTGACAGGCCTACCTAAGTCCATGTTTGAAACAGCGTATCTTTTTCATTTTCTATCGGAATTCATTGATTCTTTTTAATTTGAAGTTTTCTACTATGTGAACACCCATTTTTAGTTCAATCAGACGTCGTTTGGTCACCTTTTTCATGTTTGTAAATTGAACCCGAGAGGGCTTTCAGATCTGCGCCGAATTCAACATGGCTTGAGTCCATGTTTGAAATTTCATATCTTTAGCATTTCATGTCGGAATTCAGTGAATCTTTTTCCATTTCATAGATAAATTGTTCTACTTTGTGTCTATCAAATTTCAGACCATTCTGAGGTCATTAAACCACTCAAATTATGTCTGAAAGCTGAACCCGAAGAAGATTTCAAACCTGGGTGTTTTTTTGCCTGTGCATTTTTTGCCATTCCATGGCACTTATTTTGAGATTTGAGATTTGTCATTTCATGGCATTTATTTGAGATTTTTACTCTCCTTTAAGGAGATGCATGTGGTTTCCATTGTGGCGTATTTTCGAGCTTTGAGATTTTTCTATTTTGAGAATAAATTTGAGATTGTCGTTTATGGCGAGTATGAGTTTTGAGATTTCTCCTATTTGGAAGTATGGTTCATCGAAACCTTTATGGTTTTTTTGGTTTTATGCTGATGATATGAGTCTTGCTTATGCTTAGTTGCTTTTGTATTTGAGTTTATCTCTTTGGAGGCTATATAGATGCTTAGTGATATTACTTCACTTGAAGTAATGACATGTATTTAAGCTATTATTTCTTCTCGTTTGAGAAGAATCATCGCCCTTTAACTTATGCTTCATATTATCACCTATCTTACTAAATTGATTGTTTTAGCTCAGACTGACCCGTGTATTTTATACTCGGGTCAGACCGAGTTGTTTCAGGTTAGATACTTGTTTTTGAACTTAGCTTCGCTTTGATGCTTCCACTTGGATATCTTTTTATCACCCTTTCGTGTAGACTTGTAGACTTTTATTTGATTCTGATATGTATATATATATTGTTTTGACTTGTTGTATATAGTGTGGTCTTCATACCACTTATGATGTATCATTTTGTATTGTACTAGTGATGTATCAGTGTGTATGTATGTGTGTGTATATATATATATATCTACTGTTCTATGACGTACATTTATTTGTGTATTTTGTTATGATAGATCCGTTAGCCACCTGTAGTTTTTTATTAAGCATCTATTGAATATGTCGATCCACTTCAGATAGAAATTTTTTTAGAGCACTAATCAACGTATTTAGTAGATATTTAAGACAAAGCTATAGATGTTCGCTCCTAAACAACCCTATTCTTCGCATTAGCAGACAATATTACCCACTCTTTGTTAATGTGGATCTCGGGATGAGGCGTCACACCAATTAATCCTTTATTAATTATTATATAAAAAATTAAACCTTCATTAATAATTAATATTAGTTAACCTCAAATATTTAATGAAATAACCTTTAGTTACAACTTTAATTATTAAACCTTTAATAAATAATTTATTATAAGTTAAAACGTTAATCAATTCATCATTAAAAATAATTAAACACTTGATTAATTAAAAAAAAATTAACCCTATATTTAAATAGTAATTAATTAAAAATAAATTATATACTTAACTCATACGTAACTAAAAATTAATCTTACCATTAAAGGATAATTAACTAGTAACCAATCTTTATTTAATTAGATTAATGAACCTTGTTTAAACTTGATTAATTATCAATTATCAAGTTTAATTAATTAATAATTATTATTAAAACTTAATTAATATTCTAAAACATTTTTATTAGGTTTACAAAACCTTTCCAAAATAATATTAAAGTATGAAATTGAATTTTTTTTTAAAAAGGACTTTCATCGGAACTACATCCATAGCGATTATGGATGTCATACTTGCAAACGTTTCAGCTTTTCTCTTTGGAAATTTAATACAAGAAATCTTATTATCTTTTCAAAACTCAAAATAAATAATTTGAAACCAAGTTTCTAACTTTTAAAATCGATTTTTGATTACATACCCAAACTCGTACTCCTCACAAAGGATTCTTCATTGATAACCAAATCTAATTATTAACTTTGTTAACTGTTCTTTGCACAATAAGCACATAATTATGTCCATGATAACTTATTCATCCAAACAAGCACGATCACTCTTTTACATCACTCACAAAAATCTGGACTTCACATTCAAGCATACACTAACTTAACCGCATGCATTCATAAGTTAAAGCAACATATACATGCATCCAAACCATACAATAGTCCAACCAAACAATCAAATTATTTTATTACCAAATAGTCTATAAATGCAAAGGTAAAAACTTTTCCAAAAATTATGAACTTTGATCACAAATTTTTTTGCAAAACTCTTTTGAAAACTTGAAATACTTTAGGACTTGAAAAGCTTGGAAAACCACAAAATCAACTCAAAAATGGGTCAACTTTTTCTCAATTTTTGGCTATGTTACTCTCGGAATTTAGAATAGTGGTCAAAAGAAAAGTTCTTGGAAAATATTTTTCTAAAATTTTCAAAAAAAAAAATCACTCTATTTGGATCTATTTCTGGAAAATATGGTTTAAAGAAGAAGAGGTATTCCCAGACTTGAAACCATGGATCCGAAAATAGGTCTGAAAGAAATGAGATTTGGACATGGCTAAGCTCAAAATTTGAAGTAATGATATAAATGAAAGTTGTAGCCACTGAAATTTTACATTGAAAGAAAGAAAACCTAGATCTAGTTAAGAAATGAGAAAGGTACGGTAGAAAGAAGAGAAGACAAAATTGAAGAAATGAAAAGGGTATTTATAAGTAAGAATAAAGTAAATTACCTAAACACTCTTAGTCCTTTACCCACCACCTACTTCTGTCACCTCACCATGCCACCTCATCTTCATGTACCTCAACCCACACTCATGTCCCCTCTCCTTTTCGAAGCTCCAACATGTTTTAAGTGCCAAATGTACTTATGTTTCTATATTGTTCATAAGGCATTTTTTAATTTTTTTTTTAATTTTAACTTAACTAAATGCATTATTATACATATATGTATGCATGTATATGATTTTACTTATTTGAAAACGAATGTGAATATTAACTTATTTATAAATGTGTATATCTATATACAAATGCTCATAACGTATTCTATACGTTTTAACCGACAAAAAGTCAAAAATTCGAAAAACGAATTTCGGACAAATTTTTGTTTTCTTCGAACTTAATATTTTGTCAACACATTTGAAAACTATTTCACCATCAGTGATTATTATTTAAAATAGTTTAATTTTCATTATAAATCCTATTATTTGAATATGTAAAGTTAATTAAATATTCATAGATCAATGCAATGAAATCCAAGGTCGTTATACTATTAGTTACACAATTGTTACCCTGTTAATTTTGTAATTACTATCTCTTTCCATCTACACCTTCTAATCCTATAATTTATTATGCTATTCATTAACTATACGTCCTAATTATAACTAATATGAATATTGACATATATTACCCATGTGTGTGTGTCTTCTCGTATTCCAAACACATAAATTCGTATGCTTAGAAATTTTAAAATATTAATTTCTGCATTTTAATTTATCAGAGTTATCCTTTCCAAAAAGGATAAGCATTATAACCTTTTGTAAATTACCCAAAGTGAGACTTGTGCTTCGTTTAAATTTACAAGAAATTATTTATTTTTCTTTTATTATATTAGAGAGCGCAAACTACGAACAAAAATATCCATAGTTTACACATTTTTTTTTTTTTGGTATACTTCTTATTAATTCAAATGACGCACTTTTTATATGTAACAGCCCAAATTTTTAACAAGTATTTTTCACTGGTATTTTAAAAACTTTGGGGTTTATTATATAAAAATCTAAATTTTAAAGTGATTAAAATAAAAATAAAAATAATTGACCAAATTTTTAATTAAATAATAAGATCTCTGAAATTTTGACATGGTTAAGAATTAACTTTAATTTGGAAATTTGGGTTTTTGTCGAAGATGGTAAATAACTTAATTTCTAGAAAAATCAAGTTTTAAATAAGAAAACATTAATAGTTTAGGTGGTTAAGACATCTAGGCTATTCACGACAGGTCACGAGTTCGAGTCTCAGCTAGGTCAGAATTTCGAAATTTTTTTAGTGTATAAATGAACTGGGTAATTACGCGTTAAAAAGGGCGCGTAAATTTAGGTAATAAATACCGAATATATATATATATATAAGAAAACGTATAGAATTTTAATCCGTTATTTCGGTATATTTTGGGCATAAAATATTATGGCTATGGTACACATTCTTAAAAATATAACCTTAGTGTAAATGAGTAAATTTATCAGTGGCATGTGTATTTAGAGGGAAGGAATATTCTAGTGTTCAAATCAAATATGTTGCCTCTAAATTCAACGCGTTACTTTAAAATATTGATTTCCATAGATTTTTTTTCCATTCAACAAAATTTATTTCTTGCATTTTTCAAAACACAATTTTCTTCTAAATCTCAGTCATGCGCAGTATCCATTCTCCTATCTGCTTGCCTATTTCATATGCGTTTTTTCTCTTTACTCATATCTCTTACGTTATTTTTCTCTTTCCAGTAAAATTTACTTCCCAATTTATATATATTTTAATTTGATCAAATCATTTCCAAAATGCTAAATAATAAATGAAAGTTTCACTTTGTTTAAGGATAACTCTAAATGGGAATTTTAATAATAAAAAAAAATTGGATTATATACTTGCTTTAAAAATTTGTAATATTTGGTCCATTTGGATAATAAATCGCCTTTTTATGGCAATAAGAATCAGAGAGATGTAACTAAAGTTTTATCTTTTTAATTTAGTAATAAATGTTAAGAATTTATAGCATATTAATAAACTGATAATTTCGAATTTAAAAAGGGCACGCATTGTAATGGTATAAGTAAGTATAAACGTATAAATTAAAAATGTTACTTTTGCATAAATTTTTGGGTGTATGGTAATGCGTCAGTTTGGCGTATTTTAAAAAAAATTATATTTCAATATCTATATGGATTAATAAAATCAGTTAGGAGATTTCCAACCAAAACGTATTGATTCCGTTTCTCTAAAATCATGCACTGATTAAGGAGATTCCCACTACCAATATTGTTTTCAAAATCGTGCTTCCCTTTCACGCAAATATCATCTGGAAAGAAATCAAACTTGCTTTCCTTGTGCGTGACATATCAGTGAAATTTATTTCCTTTAACATCTTTGTCATTTGCCTCTTTATAGAGATTTGATTTAAAAACTTTCACAAATAAATTTTATTCCATTTGCCATCCATTCCTCTCAATCAAATATAATTGTTTGCCTTCTAAAATTCAATCAATCAGAAAATTAAATTTCTTACCATTTTCTCTCCGTGACATAAATCAACGCATGCATTCAAATCTGTCCTTGAAGTAGCATCCAAAGCAAATTAATACTTGCTGATTCTTTGTATATAAATCTCTCAGACTATAAAAATAGCACGCAACTATTAATTGGAAAAAAAAAGAGATATAACGTTGCAATCAAATTTTTCTTATATCTGGCAATAAAATCATGCATATATTATCTAAGAGAAAATCAAATTTGCTTTCCTTTGCGCGTGACATAAAATTTTATTCTTTTAACATTTTTGGCATTTGCCTCTTACCTTCCTTATCTATTATTTCTTGCGCATGTCCCTGTATTCATTTTTAATTCACGCATCAGAATGAATGCATTAAATCAAGAATTTTCGTATAACTTGGAATGGTTCAAATTCTTTCCTCTCTGCATGTAAAATCACTCAGACTTATCCATTCGAATGAAAGAAAATTGGCAATATTAATCACGTATAAATTATCTTCCATCAATGCTTGTCGTTTATTCTCTGCATTTAAACCTTGCTAATCAAACAATGCAAGCCTTATCCATTCAAATCTGGCAATATAAATCGCGCATATTTTTCTAGAAAACAAACTAAAGAAAACTGGAAAGAAATCACACATATTTTTTTTTTGCTTGCCTCTTCCTTAAATTTCGCAAGTTGTTTATCTATATATATACACCATACTCAGTTACAAAATTCCACTATCTTCTCTCTGTTTCTTCTCGTGAGCTTGCATACAATCAGGTAATATTTCTATTCCTCTTCTTCTTTTGTATTCTCTCTGTTTTCTTTCTCCCTCCCTTATATTTTTGTTTTCCTTCTTCAGTTTTTTTCCTTTTCTTTTTCACCTTGCTCGGCTACTTCTCACTCCATATTTCTGCCGTCTTTGACTAAGTACATGCCTTTCTTTTCCCCCTGATAGTGTTGCCATGTTTTGCCGTGCATATCATATAGGAAGTCAAGCTTAGTTGCATTCTGTAGAGATTTCATGCGTGTGTGCCTGTAGTTGATATAGGTTGTTATAGCCATAATGAAAAAAAAGAAAAAAAAAGAAAGACCATTGCCGAGCATAACCCTGTAATATCATTGAGTAGAACTGATAGAAGGCTTTCCAAATTTGAAAGAAGACATAGAATGTCAAAATGGGACGTGTTTTTCAAGGCATGGTTCATAAAATGGCAAAAGAATATAAAGAGTTTCAGTTGAAGGCCTGCAATGCTTTGAAGCATATAGTTGCGTGGGATAGTTTGCATCTATGCATGGAGGACGTGTTATCTGAAAACTGAAGGGGAGGCGTGACTATAGGGAAAGGACTTTAAAAATATGGAGATGTTATGATGTGTGCATGTTTTGATTTGGAGTTTGGCAGAGACGTGTTTATCTAGGCAGAGACGCAAGTTTTGCATAAAATTCATATTTTCAAACTAGATAAGTAGGACATGCCGTTGGAAAAATTTATATATATATATAATAATAATAAATAGCATTGCCAAGCCTATGAAGTTGGGGTCGGGATGTGGGGTGAGGCAGTCGAGTAAAAGCTGAACCAAAATTTCTTTTACTCTATTCGTTCCAATTGTCTCAAAAATTTTTGCTTTGACCGTAATTTTTAAAGTCACGTATTCGGTATTTGGATCTTGAATCTAGGCGTGACATCCGGGGAAAATTTGATCGTTACCCGCTGTGCGATTCTTTTTCGGGGGATTTTCATTTTGAATCAAAATTTCTGCAGCTTTAAGGTGAGTATTTCTCACCAGACAAACATACCTATATATCCGTGATTTATCACAAGTGTATTTGTAAATTATTTATTAAATTTTATCTACCTGTGATATAACGTATGATGTTAAACCCCATTTTAAATTGACACCTCATCAGTTATTTATCTATTGTAATATTATTGCAGTTATACTATGTAATGCTTATTTACTCATTAAATCATCACTGTAAGTTCCCTGTAAATTTGAGATCGTTATAGGCTAAAATGATAGGCCTGAACGATAATCATTTGTTCATTTATTTAATTGTTTAATTATTTATTTTTTAACTTGGGATTTCGGGTTTGAAATGATAGAACCCGGGATTTTGTAAATTGCGGATTGAAATGATATAAATCCGTATCACTTGACCTAGGCTAGAAAACTATATACAGACCCGTGGTTTATATAATATTTTTCTGAAATGTTTAAAAGTATTTTAAATGGGAATTTATAATATTCTAGTTCAAATGTAAAGGATTTTTATAAAATTTATAATGATTTTTGAATAAGTCAAAATGTTAAAAAAATAAATGTTTAAGTAAAATTTTTGGAATATAACTTATTTTGGAAAATTCTGAAATTTTGTTAAAAGTGAGTTTTAGTTAAGGAAATAATTGATAGTAAGTTATATTAGGGAATTTAAAATTTGATTGTTAAGTTAATAATTTATTACAGCACTTAAATGCTGTCTTTTATAAATGAACTTTTTTGACTTACAGACTTTAGGTGGCATTTCATAAATGCTATGGAAACTGAATTTTTGGATTGTTTAAAATAAATGGAAATAATCTTTAGGGAAAAAGGCTTAAATTTTGGAATTTAATATGTAATTAATAAAAAAATAAGAAATTGACTTTAAATGGTTTTAAATGGAAGAATTTAACTTTTAAATGTGAGTTGAAAGGAAAATTAATTCCTAAATAAATTGAATAGATTTAAATGGTATTTTATATTAAATAAAATGACTGATGTTTAAATAAATGATGGTTGAAATGATATTATGGTATTGAAATGTATTTGAAACTTATTTTGATTTTTAAAGTATAAATACCATTTCTAAAAGTTGTAACCACGGGTTATAATAACGTTTGGTTGTTAAAGAGACCGGGATCGGATATCTGGCATACTCTCTATCGATACCGAAAACCACTTTAACAACCGTGTACGCGGTGGAGATTCCAGAATGAAGTAGGATGGTGGTGACGTTTCCTTTGAGGTAAATACGTAGACCCGACTCCCGTGAGTTGGCATAAGGTGGCTAAAACAGGAGCGATCGGCGGATTAATAAGGTAGCACCTCTGATCGGACGCACTTCTTCGTATGCCATTCTATTACTTTTGTGATTGTTTTGGTGCGCACCTTTGATTTGGGAGTGTTGTTCGAGGTGGGCGGCAGCTGCACGCTGCGCGTTTCCATCGGTCCGGAAGCGTAATTGGTATATCTACCCTGGCATTGCCTAGTTGTGTCGTGTCACCTACCCTAGCGCATCTTATACGATTTTGGTTTTGTACCATACCTATGGAGTGCCCTCAGACGACGCCCATTACGGAATTGATTACGGTACTGTATAGACTATGGGAATATATTATGTGTTAAGGTGGAAAATGTAAAGCCTTAACGCTATTTAAAAGTAAGTTTATTTTACTAATAAACACTATTATAATAGCGAAGTATTACTACATAGTAAATAGTTTAACGGATCCTTAGATGATGGGCGGTCCCAAGCATCCTTTAAATTACTTGCTTTATATTACAGTACACTTGAATTAGCTTACACTATATAAGTATGTATGTCCTGACTCAAGTGTTTATGTTTTATTTTACGCTCGGGTCAGCCTGAGTTGCAGTTCAGTCATCATCCCGGAGCTAGGACTTCTGTAGATCCTTTCAAGCCGCTGGCTTCTTTCTGTCCGTTATCTTATTTATGAAATCAAGACTTTGGGATTTTTGGATTTTCTATTTGATGATTTAAACTATATTTGGGATGAAAGACTTAGTAATTTGTATTTGTTGAGACTATTTATAGTGGCTTCATGAACCACTAAGTATTCTTAAATTCCGCTGCGAGTATTCTGATTTTGTGTCTGTGATTCTGTGATTAATTATTACTGTATATTTTGAGATTTTCCAAATTTTATTTACAACGCGGTATTTTGAACAATTCAAGTCCGACATGTGCGGATGCGAATGGTTGAAAATACTGGGTCCTTACATTTGGTATCAGAGCTTTGGCTCTAGGCAAAACTTAGAATGTATGGTACATTTGATTTACAGAATCACTTTCATTCGAGCTTGAATCTCTTCCTTTTGATTCGATTTCCTTTGAATTTTGGAACGTTCCCTGTGGTTCCGAAGTTCATTCGTGTCCCTCACTATTCATTTTCTTTCGATTCTGGAGTATCCCATAACTCCACTTCGGATGATCTTTATAGTGAATTGGCGGTCTCGCCAATATTCTAATAAAGGGGTGAAACTCCTTTACAATTAGCATTGATTCACCAAAGATTTATATTTAACCTCGGTTTAGATGCTAGTATCTTTGGTTATTCCAAACTCTATCTCTTCGGATCGAATGGTAAATCTACATTCGATCTGACTCTTTAAGTCATGGTTGACCAGGTTAAGGTTGCCCGTGATTTATATAAGCTTATCTAGTTCCTTATTCTGTTATTTAATCATCAGATCTTCTGATTCCAATTTATCTTTAAATCAAAATTCTCTTTGATTTAAATCCATCAAATTTGAATCTCTATCCTTGTTTTGAAAAATTTATTCCTATATTTGGGAAAAATCTAATTTTATATATAAGTATAATTTTCAGAATTTTATAATTAATTTAACTAGTTGTCAAGAGATAATAGTGTTTGATTTTATTTATGGTTTTGTAAACCATTGGTTTTGTCTTATATAAATAATTGAACTATAAAACATGGTTATAAATTTATTTGGAAACAGAAATGGATTTAAAACAAGAATTTAAGAATTTAATTTCTGATAGTTTCAAACCTTGTGTTTAAAGTCTTAAAAGGATATATTATTATTTAAATTTTTCCGAATATAAATTTGTTTCCAAAGAATTTTAAAGGTTTAAAAATCACTGCTCTTCTCTTTGTCGCTAGGAAATAATTTCGGTAATGACAGCAACATCATCGACATTCATTTTCGAGTTTCGAAGTGAAAAGACCATTCTGTAGTCTTGCTACAGTGTTACCTTGAGAATTTAATTGATTTGAATCTCTAAATATGACTTGATTTATAATATATAGATATATATGATTTAAATTTAATTTGACATATTATGTACATATATTTATTTGGGTTTTAATTCTTAAATTTTATCTTGAGGAATAATTTTAAAAAAAAAATCAAAATTTTGAATAAATAATTCCAACTTGAGATAATTGAATTTGAAAGTTTTATTTGTATAATACTCAATTTCATTTCAATATAACCTACCTTGATTTTCAGAAGTTAACAATGTAATTGGATAATATAAAATATAAAAAGATTTATAAATAAAATTTGAGTGGTTATAATAAATGTTATACACTTAAACTCTAGTTATAAAAAGATTAACATAGGAAAATAAAATTAAAGGGTAATGGAATAATTTTTAATATAAAATGATGTTAAGGAACTAAGAATAAATTTAAACAGTTGAAATAAGTGTAAACATATTTGACATAGATGAGAAAAATATATTGAGAGAAATAAATTTAATTATAGTTTGGAATAAAGAAGAAACTAAATGGGGAATTTAGTTTATTTTGGGAAATGGTAAATTTACTTTAACAATTAAGTTAAATTACGATTTCAAATTTGGATTAAAATTAAACATTTTAAATTAGAATGTTATAATACCTTGTGTAAAATTTGGATAAAAAAAAATGAATGATTTTTTTAGTGTAGGGATATTATACAAGTAAATATGTAAATAAATAAATGTTAAAATTTTAAGTATAAATAGATGAAATCAATGATTAATTTAAAATTGAATTTTTATTGTTTAGATTAATGATTCTAATTTAAGTTTCAATTTAGTTTTTTTTAGGTTGTTTCTATTCCCCTACCTTCTTCCTTTTCGAGGACGAAAAGTTCTTAGTGGGGGAGAGTGTAACAGCCCAAATTTTTAACAAGTATTTTTCACTTGTATTTTAAAAACTTTGGGGTTTATTATATAAAAATCTAAATTTTAAAGTGATTAAAAATAAAAATAAAAACAATTGACCAAATTTTTAATTAAATAATAAGATCTCTGAAATTTTGACATGGTTAAGAATTAACTTTAATTTGGAAATTTAGGTTTTTGTCGAAGATGGTAAATAACTTAATTTCTAGCAAAATCAAGTTTTAATTAAGAAAACATTAATAGCTTAGGCGGTTAAGACATCTGGGCTATTCACGACAGGTCACAAGTTCGAGTCTCAGTACGGTCAGAATTTCGAATTTTTTTTAGTGTATAAATGAACTGGGTAATTACGCGTTAAAAAGGGCGCGTAAATTTAGGTAATAAATACCGTATATATATATATATATATATATATATATATATATATAAGAAAACGTATAGAATTTTAATCCGTTATTTCGGTATATTTTGGGCATAAAATATTATGGCTATGGTACACATTCTTAAAAATATGACCTTAGTGTAAATGAGTAAATTTATCAGTGGCATGTGTTTTTAGAGGGAAGGAATATTCTAGCGTTCAAATCAAATATGTTGCCTCTAAATTCAACGCATTACTTTAAAATTTTGATTTCCATAGATTTTTTTTCCATTCAACAAAATTTATTTCTTGCATTTTTCAAAACACAATTTTCTCCTAAATCTCAGTCATGCGCAGTATCCATTCTCCTATCTGCTTGCCTATTTCATATGCGTTTTTCTCTTTACTCATATCTCTTACGTTATTTTTCTCTTTCCAGTAAAATTTACTTCCCAATTTATATATATTTTAATTTGATCAAATCATTTCCAAAATGCTAAATAATAAATGAAAGTTTCACTTTGTTTAAGGATAACTCTAAATGGGGATTTTAATAATAAAAAAAAAGAAAATTGGATTATATACTTGCTTTAAAAATTTGTAATATTTGGTCCATTTGGATAATAAATCGCCTTTTTATGGCAATAAGAATCAGAGAGATGTAACTAAAGTTTTATCTTTTTAATTTAGTAATAAATGTTAAGAATTTGTAGCATATTAATAAACTTATAATTTCGAATTTTAAAGGGCACGCATTGTAATGGTATAAGTAAGTATAAACGTATAAATTAAAAATGTTACTTTTGCATAAATTTTTGGGCGTATGGTAATGCGTCAGTTTGGCGTATTTTAAAAAAATTATATTTGAATATCTATGTGGATTAATAAAATCAGTTAGGAGATTTCCAACCAAAACGTATTGATTTCGTGCCTATCCGTTTCTCTAAAATCATGCACTGATTAAGGAGATTCCCACTAACAATATTGTTTTCAAAATCGTGCTTCTCTTTCACGCAAATATCATCTGGAAAGAAATCAAACTTGTTTTCCTTGCGCGTGACATATCAGTGAAATTTATTTCCTTTAACATCTTTGTCATTTGCCTCTTTATAGAGATTTGATTTAAAAACTTTCACAAATAAATTTTATTCCACTTGCCATTCATTCCTCTCAATCAAATATAATTGCTTGCCTTCTAAAATTCAATCAATCAGAAAATTAAATTTCTTACCATTTTCTCTCCGTGACATAAATCAACGCATGCATTCAAATCTGTCCTTGAAGTAGCATTCAAAGCAAATTAATACTTGCTGATTCTTTGTATATAAATCTCTTAGAGTATAAAAATAGCACGCAACTATTAATTGGAAAAAAAAAAGAGATATAACGTTGCAATCAAATTTTTCTTATATCTAGCAATAAAATCACGCATATATTATCTGAGAGAAAATCAAATTTGCTTTCCTTTGCGCGTGACATAAAATTTTATTCTTTTAACATTTTTGGCATTTGCCTCTTACCTTCCTTATCTATTATTTCTTGCGCATGTCCCTGTATTCATTTTTAATTCACGCGTCAGAATGAATGCATTAAATCAAGAATTTTCGTATAACTTGGAATGGTTCAAATTCTTTCCTCTCTGCATTTAAAATCACTCAGACTTATCCATTCGAATGAAAGAAAATTGGTAATATTAATCACGTATAAATTATCTTCCATCAATGCTTGCCGTTTCTTCTCTGCATTTAAACCTTGCTAATCAAACAATGCAAGCCTTATCTATTCAAATCTGGCAATATAAATCGCGCATATTTTTCTAGAAATCTAACTAAAGAAAACTGGAAAGAAATCACACATATTTTTTTTTTGGCTTGCCTCTTCCTTAAATTTCGCAAGTTGTTTATCTATATATATACACCATACTTAGTTACAAAATTCCACTATCTTCTCTCTGTTTCTTCTCGTGAGCTTGCATACAATCAGGTAATATTTGTATTCCTCTTCTTCTTTTGTATTCTCTCTGTTTTCTTTCTCCCTCCCTTATATTTTTGTGTTCCTTCTTCATTTTTTTTCCTTTTCTTTTTCACCTTGCTCGGCTACTTCTCACTCCATATTTCTGCCGTCTTTGACTAAGTACATGCCTTTCTTTTCCCCCTGATAGTGTTGCCCTGTTTTGCCGTGCATATCATATAGGAAGTCAAGCTTAGTTGCATTCTGTAGAGATTTCATGCGTGTGTGCCTGTAGTTGATATAGGTTGTTATAGGCATAATGAAAAAAAAATGAAAAAAAAAAGATAGACCATTGTCGAGCATAACCCTGTAATATCATTGAGTAGAACTGATAGAAGGCTTTCGCAATTTGAAAGAAGACATAGAATGTCAAAATGGGACGTGTTTTGCAAGGCATGGTTCATAAAATGGCAAAAGAATATAAAGAGTTTCAGTTGAAGGCCTGCAATGCTTTGAAGCATATAGTTGCGTGGGATAGTTTGCATCTATGCATGGAGGACGTGTTATCTGAAAACTGAAGGGGAGGCGTGACTATAGGGAAAGGACTTTAAAAATATGGAGATGTTATGATGTGTGCATGTTTTGATTTGGAGTTTGGCAGAGACGTGTTTATCTAGGCAGAGACGCAAGTTTTGCATAAAATTCATATTTTCAAACTAGATAAGTAGGACATGCCGTTGGAAAAATTTATATATATATATAATAATAGTAAATAGCATGCCAAGCCAATGAAGTTAGGGTCGGGATGTGGGGTGAGGCAGTCGAGCAAAAGCTGAACCAAAATTTCTTTTACTCTATTCGTTCCAATTGTCTCAAAATTTTTGCTTTGACCGTAATTTTTAAAGTCACGTATTCGGTATTTGGATCTTGAATCTAGGCGTGACATTCGGGGAAAATTTAATCGTTACCCGCTGTGCGATTCTTTTTCGGGGGATTTTCATTTTGAATCAAAATTTCTGCAGCTTTAAGGTGAGTATTTCTCACCAGACAAACATACCTATATATCCGTGATTTATCACAAGTGTATTTGTAAATTATTTATTAAATTTTATCTACCTGTGATATAAGTATGATGTTAAACCCCATTTTAAATTGACACCTCATCAGTTATTTATCTATTGTAATATTATTGCAGTTATACTATGTAATGCTTATTTACTGATTAAATCATCACTGTAAGTTCCTATAAATTTGAGATCGTTATAGGCTAAAATGATAGGCCTGAACGATAATCATTTGTTCATTTATTTAATTGTTTAATTATTTATTTGTTAACTTGGGATTTCGGGTTTGAAATGATAGAACCCGGGATTTTGTAAATTGCGGATTGAAATGATATAAATCTGTATCACTTGACCTAGGCTAGAAAACTATATACAGACCCGTGGTTTATATAATATTTTTCTGAAATGTTTAAAAGTGTTTTAAATAGGAATTTATAATATTCTGGTTCAAATGTAAAGGATTTTTATAAAATTTATAATGATTTTTGAATAAGTCAAAATGTTAAAAAAAAAATGTTTAAGTAAAATTTTTGGAATATAACTTATTTTGGGAAATTCTGAAATTTTGTTAAAAGTGAGTTTTAGTTAAGGGACTAATTGATAATAAGTTATATTAGGGAATTTAAAATTTGATTGTTAAGTTAATAATTTATTACAGCACTTAAATGCTGTCTTTTATAAATGAACTGTTTTGACTTACAGACTTTAGGTGGCATTTCATAAATACTACGGAAACTGAATTTTCGGATTGTTTAAAATAAATGGAAATAATCTTTAGGGAAAAAGGCTTAAATTTTGGAATTTAATATGTAATTAATAAAAAATAAGGAATTGACTTTAAATGGTTTAAATGGAAGAATTTAACTTTTAAATGTGAGTTGAAAGGCAAATTACTTCCTAAATAAATTGAATAGATTTAAATGGAATTTTATATTAAATAAAATGACTGATGTTTAAATAAATGATGGTTGAAATGATATTATGGTATTGAAATGTATTTGAAACTTATTTTGATTTTTAAAGTACAAATACCATTTCTAAAAGTTATAACCACGGGTTATAATAACGTTTAGTTGTTAAAGAGACCGGGATCGGATATCTGGCATACTCTCTGTCGATACCGAAAACCACTTTGTGACGCCCCACCTCTATACCCACGCTAGCCAAGAACATTACGGTCAATGCTGTCAACTAGCACGGAGAATAAGGCTGTTGAGGAGCGACCATCCGTGTAATTGCTTTGTGCGAGCATCGATATGTCAGATAGTATAACATGCAAATCTTTTCAAGTGGAAATCCGACATGTTGACACAAACTCAAAGCTACTACACAATGGCTATAATATCTTCGGAAACAAATATAGAAACAAACATAACATAAATCAGTCACAGACAATTCATATCACAAAGGCGGAATATGATATGAATATTACACATAAAAGTGTACATCAGAGTAGTGGTCAGAAAGATCCACAATATCACAAAAGAATAGTTACATGAACTACACAAAAGAATAAGTATACATAATGGAGTCTATATCTCAAATGTATACAACAAAAACTACTAATCTAAGTAGTTAACCAAAAGTCAGAGAAATCAATCCCAAGAGAGAAGTCAAGCAGAAGCACCTGTAACATCTCGGTCTGACCCGAGTATTATTTAATAAGAAAATAATAAACGGATCAGTCTAACTATAGATATCAGATGAAACGATATAGAATAAAAGATATGACTAAACACATAATAATCACAATCCCAAGCTGTGATATATAAAAGTAATTGAAAATCAACGAGAGATTAATCAATATCACTAAATCTACACAAGAATCAAAGAAATGCCATACTCCTTATTTCGTTCATCAAACCACAAATATTGACGATAATATCAATGTCAATCACAAAAGTCAATGACACACAAATTCCAGAATTCAATACACGAAATCCAGATATCACAAAAGTCAATGACGCACAAATTCACCGATGCACAAATATTGATAAAACTTATCAATGGAAATCACGAAAATTGGTGAAACACAAATTCTAGAAATCATCTCAAGAAATCCAGAAATCACAAAGGGGGGGAGGCCTATCACAAACGGGAGCATAAAGCCCACCAACACGTGTATCACAAACGGAACGCTAATTCCATGGTTGCTAACCATCACAAATTGAGCCGAAGCTCCACAAACGGCCCGAAGACCATGGGTTGCTACCCCACCAAATTGAGTCGAAACTCCACAAAACGGGGTTTAGTCTCTCTCGCAGACAAAGAGACATCGCACATTGCTAGTCTAAATCACAAAGATGATCGTCATGATCAACGAGAAGTGTCAATTACACTAAGCTAGTAATTATATGAGTTTAGCTTCATGTCCCATAACCACTTGCTTAACTTAAATATTTACGAACAAATTATAGATCTCCACTAGAAAATTGTCACAAGAGTTTCAATCGAACAAGTCCAAGAATTAACCAACAAAGTAAACGCAAGCGTTTCATACCACTCGTTTTACTAAGTCGTTTAATTAGATTTCTCATACGAGTGAGGTAAAGGTTTGTATATACTAATAGATTGGAAAACGGTTTTATAAACGAATTTGGTATTAAAATAGTATTGAAATCGTTTGAGGAAAGAGTTTTGATATTTACTACTAGTATAGAACACCTTTATATTTTTAAAGTGACAAATCACAAAGAAGATTGTAAGGACAATCAATCACTAAAATTCACATTCGAAGACGTGAATAAAATCCAAAGAAACCGATAAAGAATCCATCGAAATGGATATTCAAAAATCCCTAAAAAGAGTCATCAAAGTCATAAGAAATGATAACAACAAATAGGATTATCACGAATCGATTTAAATTGGAATTCTCAAACAAAAAGGCAAGAAAGCAAAATCACAACAGTTTCAGACGTCTGAAACAAGTGGTTCAGACGTCTGAATCTGGAAATATAAAAATTTCCAGAACACGATTCAGACGTCTGAACCAAATGTTTCAGACGTCTGAAATAGGCATATTTTAGCCTATTTTCTTTCTGTTTGAAAATAAGCCAATTCAGACGTCTGAAATCCCAAATTCAGACGTCTGAATCTGGGAATAGAAAACCTCCCAGACAATATTCAGACGTCTGAATATCACGTTTCAGACGTCTGAATGAAGGGTTCAGGGCATTCCCTGAACCTAGGCCAAAATGGCCAAACGAATGTAGAAAACGATCGATTGAGCAAATGGCGAGGACAAAGGAATTACGTCGAACGACAACCCAGCCCAAACGGCTCTTCGATACGCCTCAAATATCAATGTCCAAATATCCATAATAGGATTTTCATAAATTGGACCAAAACACCAAAAATTGGAATATACACCAATTCGATCCAAACCAAAATCAATTGCACAAGAATAAGTGTTAAGAATTCATACCTAACAATCGAAGATGATTATAGACTAAGATGTGAGATAAAAATCTCACCTTTGAACCCAAATCAATGAAGAAGAAGCTTGTAAGCAAATGGAAATCAACCACACTTCAATCTCAACACTAGAAGCTTGAATCTAAGCTAAAAAGAGAAACATTTCCCAAAGTTAGGTTTAGGAAATTTCTGAAATCAAAGAGAGAATGAGTTGGAGAAGATGAAGAGAAAGCTTACCAATGGGTCCTCTTGAGTTTGGAGCTAGAAGATGGATTTGCTAATGGAAACTAGGGCTTAGGTTTTCCTAATTCTTTTTCTCTTCCCCCATTTTTGATGAAGCTTGAATGTATTAGGAAATTATGAAGTAATGAAGAGGAGAGGGGTTGGGACTGAATACATAAGTGGGGTTATTGGGCTCAGCCTAAATCAAAGCCCTAAGTAAAAAGTGGCAAAAATCAACTTTCTCCAAACATATCGAAGCTTATACTCAAAAAGGTCGCAAACGTCATTTTGAACTCAATGGGGTTGGTCTCGAGTCTCAATTCGACTGTTTGCACAAAGTAGCTTTTCGGACCAAAATCCGATAAACGGAGAAATACTTAAATAAAATATTTAAATATATAATCGATAAATATGCGGGTTGTTACAGACTCCCCTCCTTAAAGAAATTGCGTCCTCGCAATAATTAAGAAGGAAATATATAGTAACAACCGTGGAAGCATATTAACACAAAAGAAAATTTGAATCAAGAAGTCCACCATAAAGAGCACGAAGGAGTAAATCCAAAAGTTTTCGTTCGATGAATTCTTAAGATTTCACATGAGCAATCCTTAGGATTTGAGAACCATTGAACTTTAATCAAAAAGAACATCTTTATATCGAAGGCGCTCAACCTCCAAAGCAATGATGCGAATAGAATGTTGCTCAAAAGTCAAATTTGGTGAAACTTCAATCCCTCAATAACACCGGGCTCAAGAATAAAAACCGGAAACATAAAAGCATTTCCATAGTTAAAAGACGTGGAAAACGTCAAGAATAGCAGAAAGTTGAGCCGGTGCAACGGCATAGTACAAATACGGTATGCCCGAGAAACTAGAAACTCGAATAATTTGGAACACCGACGTAGTACAAAGACGGTACGTCTAGTGAACCAAAAAGCCAAGTCATTGATGTAGTGCAAACGGTACATCCAATGAATCAAAAAGCGAAGACATTGATGTAGTACAAACGGTACATCCAATGAATCAAACAGCAAAGACATTGATGTAGTAAAAACGGTACATCCAATGAATCAAAAGCAAAGACATTGATGTAGTACAAACGGTACATCCAATGAATCAAATAACAAAGACATTGATGTAGTACAAACGGTACATCCAATGAATCAAACAACAAAGACATTGATGTAGTACAAACGGTACATCCAATGAATCCAAGCTCAAATAATTCGGAACACCGACGCAGTACAAAACGGTACGTCCAATGAACCGAAGCCCGAATGATTTCGGAACACCGACGTAGTACAAAAACGGTACGTCCAACGAACCGAACACAATAAAAGGACATCGGACGCTAGTCCATAAAAGAAATGAGATGAAACTCAATAAAAAGAAGTACACCAAAACGCCCGATGAACTTGGTAAAAAGATGATTCCATTCCGACATCATCAAAGAATCAACACCTTATTGCCTACGACAAAACGTATTGGCAACACGATTTCCCCTTCGGGAATAAAAAGAATATCAAGATCATAAGATGCTAGGAACTCGAGTCAACATGCAGTTCCTTAAGAGAACATAAATATTCCAAAGATTTATGATCGAGGTAGAGAACAAATTTCTCATCCAAATATGATGATGCCAAATTCCAAAAGCAAAAACAATAGCCGAGAGCACTAGATCATAAGTGGCATATCTAGTCTCGATAAGCTATAATGATTTAGAAGCACAAGTGATAGCACGTTCTCTTTGGCAAGAGAACGGCATCCAAACCAATACGACTAGTATCGGTACAAATAGCAAAGTCTTGGTTCCCCTTCAGGAATCACAAGAACAAGAGTATCGAAAGGAAGAGTTCTTTTAGATAATCTTCTTTCTCAAAAAGCTAAAACTTTCAAAATCACAATTATTTCAATGTAAAAATATTTCTAGAAAAATTTACAATTTACAAGTCAATATATCGTGTCTGATTGTCACATCAAAGCGTTTAGGAAATTCCTATCGGTAACGTTGATCAAGCGCATCGACCAAAATTCTTAAAGCACTCAACGGGCAATACAATCACAAAATCATCTTTTATAGGATAAATAAATCTCTTAAAAAGTTTTAAGAATATTCTTTGTTCGTTTCAAGAACAAAATCCAGTTTTACTTATAAATAAATCTTATGAAAAAGATTTACTAAATTTTAAATTACTATTTTCATCCAAAATCAATAAATACAAGAATGGTCTCATCGAAATATTCATAGAATATTCGATTTATAAAATGGATGAAATAAGCTGGACAAATTGAATGACATAATAAGTCATTCATAAGAATCATAACGAGTGCGGAATGTGGTAAGTGGAATGCTAACTTCCGCAACTCGTAGCAAATGAAAACCGGTGATAAGGTCAAATTGAAAAGACCTTAGCACCACTCAAAAGATTGCTTAGGAGATATTCCTAAGACAAACTCAAAAATACTGGAAAAGTTTCACAAATTATTTAGATAAGAGAAATAATACTTTCCTCATCATAAGGGCTTAAAGAATAAAATGATGCCATCAAATTGGAATCATAATCACATAGGAAAAACAGAAATCTGCTTAACAGATAGAAAATGTCGAAGATGAAGAGTCCACTCAGAAAATAGGATATAGGCTTCATAATGATGAAGCCAATCCTATCGCACAAATCAATTCCGGAGCCTAAGCAAAAATATCAGCTCGGAAAGAAAAATCACATAAAATAATTTCGACATCTAAACAAAAGCAAATTGTTGCGGATCCATCCGGATTCACAATCCTCAAAGAAGTCTTCAAGCCCAAAAATGTTTAAAAAGAATCAACAAGTTCTTTTGATATAAATTAGTGAGATGGAACCCATATCAAAAAGAACTCGAAAAGGAAAATCATAAAACAAATGTCATCAAGGATAGAATGGCTACCTTGACTAAGAGAAGAGTTGCTAGGGGCTTGTAGCTTTCCTTCTCTCTTGCTTGGAAGCCTAGGGCACGAAGATAAAAGATGACCCGAACCTTTGCAATAACGACAAAAGAGGGGTTTCGGGCACTCCCTTGCATAGTGGTCTGTGGAACCACAATTGTAGCATTGTCCACGACTAGAGGTAGGAGTCTTTGCTACCGGAGTTGGTTGCTTCCCTTTCTTATTAGAATTGGGGCCTTTGAATATGATAGGCCTCTTCAAGTTATTGTCGAAGTTCTGTTGGGCACGCACAACTTCAACATCACCTTCATTATCGGCCTCTTCAAGACGAAGAGCGATATCAATAAGCTGATCAAATGAAACCTCAAGTTTCAGAAGTAATGGCTTCTTAAGATTCTTATTCAAGCCATAGACAAATCTCTGATTTTTCTTCAATGGGGTATTAATGTACTCAACCCCGTATTTGGATAGAGATTCGAAAGATGCGACATAGTCTGTCACAGAAGATTCACCTTGAACAAGGTCAATAAAACGCCGGGCCAAAGTTACTTTTTCAGCCTCCGGCACGAATTTCAATTCGAATCTTTCCCGGAATTGCTCCCAAGTGAGATCCGCTTCAACGATTTCAGAAATTAAAAGCTCATACCAATCTAATGCTCTTTCTTGGAGCATGCTAGAAGCCACTTGGACTCGATGTAAGTCAATAAGATTCATGCGAGAAAAGATACGATCGCATGATTTGAGCCAAGCTTGAATTTCAATAACACTCTCGGATCCCCTGAATGGCCTTCCACCCAAATCGGTGTAGTCTCTGCACAAGCGTGCAAAACCGGATCTAGGATGAGTAGGCTCTGGATTGGGACCGGCTGCTTGAGCGTTCTTAACTAGATTTAAAAGTTGCTGGGCAGACATAAATACTCCATCCTAGGGAGTAGCACTAGATTGACCAGCGCTGGGACGGCCAGGTCTAACCATTTCTCTCCTTTAAGAAAGAAAGAAGGAGAAAAGTTATTCTCAAAATAAATATCAAGCAATCTTGATAGATAAATCAAGGAATCATAAAATAAAATAGGATAGGACGGTACGAAGACCCGAATAAAATCCGAAAGCACGACTCCTAAGATGGACTTAGGACGATGATCCTTGTTATAATATTCCATATTGTTCCGAAGTTTGGCTCTGATACCAAGCTGTGACGCCCCACCTCTATACCCACACTAGCCAAGAACATTACGGTGAATGCTGTCAACTAGCACGGAGAATAAGGCTGTTGAGGAGCGACCATCCGTGTAATTGCTTTGTGCGAGCATCGATATGTCAGATAGTATAACATGCAAATCTTTTCAAGTGGAAATCCGACATTCCGACACAAACTCAAAGCTACTACACAGTGGCTATAATATCTTCGGAAACAAATATAGAAACAAACATAGCATAAATCAGTCACAGACAATTCATATCACAAAGGCGGAATAAGATATGAATATTACACATAAAAGTGTACATCAGAGTAGTGGTCAGAAAGATCCACAATATCACAAAAGAATAGTTACATGAACTACACAAAAGAATAAGTATACATAATGGAGTCTATATGTCAAATGTATACAACAAAAACTACTAATCTAAGTAGTTAACCAAAAGTCAGAGAAATCAATCCCAAGAGAGAAGTCAAGCAGAAGCACCTGTAACATCTCGGTCTGACCCGAGTATTATTTAATAAGAAAATAATAAACGGATCAGTCTAACTATAGATATCAGATGAAACGATATAGAATAAGAGATATGACTAAACACATAATAATAACAATCCCAAGCTGTGATATATAAAAGTAATTGAAAATCAATGAGAGATTAATCAATATCACCAAATCTACACAAGAATCAAAGAAATGCCATACTCCTTATTTCGTTCATCAAACCACAAATATTGACGATAATATCAATGTCAATCACAAAAGTCAATGACACACAAATTCCAGAATTCAATACACGAAATCCAGATATCACAAAAGTCAATGACGTACAAATTCACCAATGCACAAATATTGATAAAACTTATCAATGGAAATCACGAAAATTGGTGAAACACAAATTCTAGAAATCATCTCAAGAAATCCAGAAATCACAAAGGGGGGGAGGCCTATCACAAACGGGAGAATAAAGCCCACCAACACGTGTATCACAAACGGAACGTTAATTCCATGGTTGCTAACCATCACAAATTGAGCCGAAGCTCCACAAACGGCCCGAAGACCATGGGTTGCTACCCCACCAAATTGAGTCGAAACTCCACAAAACGGGGTTTAGTCTCCCTCGCAGACAAAGAGACATCGCACATTGCTAGTCTAAATCACAAAGATGATCGTCATGATCAACGAGAAGTGTCAATTACACTAAGCTAGTAATTATATGAGTTTAGCTTCATGTCCCATAACCACTTGCTTAACTTAAATATTTACGAACAAATTGTAGATCTCCACTAGAAAATTGTCACAAGAGTTTCAATCGAACAAGTCCAAGAATTAACCAACAAAGTAAACGCAAGCGTTTCATACCACACGTTTTACTAAGTCGTTTAATTAGATTTCTCATACGAGTGAGGTAAAGGTTTGTATATACTAATAGATTGGAAAACGGTTTTATAAACGAATTTGGTATTAAAATAGTATTGAAATCGTTTGAGGAAAGAGTTTTCGTATTTACTACAAGTATAGAAAACCTTTATATTTTTAAAGTGACAAATCACAAAGAAGATTGTAAGGACAATCAATCACTAAAATTCACATTCGAAGACGTGAATAAAATCCAAAGAAACCGATAAAGAATCCATCGAAATGGATATTCAAAAATCCCTAAAAAGAGTCATCAAAGTAATAATAAATGATAACAATAAATAGGATTATCACGAATCGATTTAAATTGGAATTCTCAAACAAAAAGGCAAGAAGGCAAAATCACAACAGTTTCAGATGTCTGAAACAAGTGGTTCAGACGTCTGAATCTGGAAATATAAAAATTTCCAGAACACGATTCAGACGTCTGATACAAATGTTTCAGACGTCTGAAATAGGCATATTTTAGCCTATTTTCTTTCTGTTTGAAAATAAGCCAATTCAGACGTCTGAAATCCCAAATTCAGATGTCTGAATCTGGGAATAGAAAACTTCCCAAACAATATTCAGACGTCTGAATATCACGTTTCAGACGTCTGAATGAAGGGTTCAGGGCATTCCCTGAACTTAGGCCCAAAATGGCCAAACGAATGTAGAAAACGATCGATTGAGCAAATGGCGAGGACAAAGGAATTACGTCGAACGACAACCCAGCCCAAACGGCTCTTCGATACGCCTCAAATATCAATGTCCAAATATCCATAATAGGATTTTCATAAATTGGACCAAAACACCAAAAATTGGAATATACACCAATTCAATCCAAACCAAAATCAATTGCACAAGAATAAGTGTTAGGAATTCATACCTAACAATCGAAGATAATTATAGACTAAGATGTGAGATAAAAATCTCACCTTTGAACCCAAATCAATGAAGAAGAAGCTTGTAAGCAAATGGAAATCAACCACACTTCAATCTCAACACTAGAAGCTTGAATCTAAGCTAAAAAAAGAAACATTTTCCAAAGTTAGGTTTAGGAAATTTCTGAAATCAAAGAGAGAATGAGTTGGAGAAGATGAAGAGAAAGCTTACCAATGGGTTCTCTTGAGTTTGGAGCTAGAAGATGGATTTGCTAATGGAAACTAGGGCTTAGGTTTTCCTAATTCTTTTTCTCTTCCCCCATTTTTGATGAAGCTTGAATGTATTAGGAAATTATGAAGTAGTGAAGAGGAGAGGGGTTGGGACTGAATACATAAGTGGGGTTATTGGGCTCAGCCCAAACCAAAGTCCTAAGTAAAAAGTGGCAAAAATCAACTTTCTCCAAACATATCGAAGCTTATCAAAAAGGTCGCAAACGTCATTTTGAACTCAATGGGGGTGGTCTCGAGTCACAATTCGACTGTTTGCACAAAGTAGCTTTTCGGACCAAAATCCGATGAACGGTGAAATATTTAAATAAAATATTTAAAATATATAATCGATAAATATGCGGGTTGTTACACACTTTAACAATCGTGTACGCGGTGGAGATTCCAGAATGAAGTAGGATAGTGGTGACGTTTCCTTTGAGGTAAATACGTGGACCCGACTCCCGTGAGTTGGCATAAGGTGGCTAAAACAGGAGCGATCGATGGAATAATGAGGTAGCACCTCTGATCGGACGCACTTCTTCGTATGCCATTCTATTATTTTTGTGATTGTTTTGGTGCGCACCTTTGATTTGGGAGTGTTGTTCGAGGTGGGCGGCAGCTGCGCGCTGCGCGTTTCCATCGGTCCGGAAGCGTAATTGGTATATCTACCCTGGCATTGCCTAGTTGTGCCGTGTCACCTACCCTAGCGCACCTTATACGATTTTGGTTTTGTACCATACCTATGGAGTGCCCTCTGACGACGCCCATTCCGGGGGAGATTATGGTACTGTATAGACTATGGGAATATATTATGTGTTAAGGTGGAAAATGTAAAGCCTTAACGCTATTTAAAAGTAAGTTTATTTTACTAATAGACACTATTATAATAGCGAAGTATTACTACATAGTAAATAGTTTAACGGATCGTTAGAGGATGGGCGGTCCCAAGCATCCTTTAAGTTACTTGCTTTATATTACAGTACACTTGAATTAGCTTACACTATATAAGTATGTATGTCCTGACTCGAGTGTTTATGTTTTATTTTACGCTGGGGTCAGCCTGAGTTGCAGTTCAGTCATCATCCCGGAGCTAGGACTTCTGTAGATCCTTTCAAGCTGTTGGCTTCTTTCTGTCCGTTATCTTATTTATGAAATCAAGACTTTGGGATTTTTGGATTTTCTATTTGATGATTTAAACTATATTTAGGATGAAAGACTTTGTAATTTGTATTTGTTGAGACTATTTATAGTGGCTTCATGAACCACTAAGTATTCTTAAATTCTGCTGCGAGTATTCTGATTTTGTGTCTGTGATTCTGTGATTAATTATTACTGTATATTTTGAGATTTGCCAAATTTTATTTACAACGCGGTATTTTGAACAATTCAAGTCCGACATGTGCGGATGCGAATGGTTGAAAATATCAGGTCGTTACATTATACATTTGTGGAATTAAATAATTATCGAAATTACATGGAAATAGATACACTTAAATTGTACCGCACTCCCAATAAATTAAAATATAAAAATTCGCATTCCAAGTCAAATTAGTGCAATCTAAACTATATACCTAACTATAAATCTGAAATCAGCTTTACAACTTTATCAACATTCAATTTTATTAAATTTAGGGATTGATTTTCAAATTTCTAGAGTAGGGTGTAAATAACATTACTGTTCCAATTACCCATCTTACAGAATATGTAGGCAATATTCTTATATGTTCATTTTAAGCCTACAACTCATCAGATCTTATATAGGCATAATAATTAAATAAAATTAAACAATATAAATGTAACATCCCCCTACTTCGAGGCCCAAAACTAATAGCTACGGATGCTGCATTCATTCATAATTATTAATTCTCGACGACAAAATACGATGACATTAGATACATTGATACATGGAAATACAAGAATATGGAAAAAAAATTAAGCAGCATACAAATTCCACATTCTATTTCAAAATATTCCAACTTGATTTCATAAACTCAATTCGCAGACCATGTTCATATAACATATAATTATTACAAAATACGCTAAAAGCAACATATGAAGATGTCTCCTTGGTAGATTAGAGTATATAGATGGTAATAAAACAATTTACCTTTACAAACAAAACACACAGCGGAAATATAAGAACTCTAATAACATGCTTGCTTCCTACACGTCCTTGGAAGCTTTATTCGTCTAAAGAACACCTGAAAACCTTAACTCTCAACCTACTAAAAATCAATTGAGTACCCGAGAGTTTAAGGAGAAAACAAAAACTTCGAGTCAGACATAATGCCTGGTATGAATAATAATTTACCATCTCAAACCATTTAGATATCTAGTGGGCCAAGCTGCTTAGTGGAATGGGTTTCCCTTCACTAGTATCCTAAAACATTTATAAAACCATATACTGTGCTCCTACATCTAAAATGGTTAAAACATAGTATTTCAGAACATTATGATGATATGAAAAACCAATAAATCAATGGGGATTTTTACTTCAAGGGCTTATTTGTCCAGGGTAATAAGTTTTAAGGACAGTACTTTTGAAAAATTAGTTTTAAGGACATTTTACAGGAAAAAGATAAAAGAATTTACCATTTTCAGTTATACATAAATAATGATAAAACGATTTATCATTTTCCTGTATAACATGAAAAGATAAATGAATTTATCATTATGCTGCAAATTGTCCTTAAAACTAATTATTTAGAAGTGCTGTCCTTAAAACTTATTACCCTGCAAATAGAAGCCCTTAAACCTAATTTCCACTAAATCAATTGTAGATTATCCATCCTCATTCATTCTGACTATCTGTCTCAATTATAGTTTATAGGGTTACTATTAACCTGTTAAATGTTTATGGATTATCTGTTCAATTACTTAGTTTTCATGGGATCACTAAGAATCTATTGGTAACTCCAATATCTTATTTCTTATCCTAGTTTTCATGGGCTCACTAAGAACCTATTGAGTGACTGTCAATATCTTAATCTGGATATAGTTTTCATGGGAAAATTACAAACTTACTAGCCCCTGCCAGTATCAAATCATAGTTTTCATGGGCTGACTATGAACCTATTGGCCCTTGCTAATATCATACATTTTTCATAGGCTTATTGTAAACCTATTAGCCCACGCCAATATCTTGAATTAAGATTTTAACATCTATTAAGTTATATTCACTACTGGGTCAACCTAGCTGCTTATTATGCCCTTTTCCAAAAATACAGTTATGGGTAATAACAATGTGAATAATATTTCGAAAATCTTTATTTATGCCATTGTTTTTCCTTTAAAATGAGAATGGGTCATTTATTTTGAAACTTTAAAACATCACTTTCAAAACCACTGGATGACCTCCTTCGAAAGCATAGAAAACCACTTTTCTAAACTCTAAGTATATACCTTTTGAAACCAATGATACCTTTCGATGGTATCAAGAAACAATCTTAAAAACATAGCTTCAAAACAAATGAAATACCCTTTCGACAGCATTGATTTTACTCTTTAAAAATCATTTGGGCCGAAATGGTTATATATGAAAGTATCTCTTTAAAACTAACAAAATAAATTTGGAGAAAAGTTGATGATGTCGGAACCATCTAGTTCAAAAGCAAAGACATTTTAAATCAAAACTTCGAAGGACGGAGTCGAAACCTCCTTTAGACTCCATCACCTTTGAAACCTTCAACCCCTTCGAAAGCAATTAGGAAGCGGCGAACTATGGTTAAAACAGAGATAACCTTTCGAAAGCATCACAGTTGAAAGTAGCATAGCGGCCAGGTTTCGACTAGGTCGGAACCTACCCTATCGAAAGATCTTGTTTAAGAAAAAGGTACTCCTTCGAAAGCTAATACTTTAACATAATATGACAACCTTCTTCGAAAGCTAATTATAAAACCCTTTCGAAATCATATGTTTCAACTGTGTCGAAAGCTTTAAGTAAAACAAGGAAAGAATTTTAACTTATGAAAACAAAGCAAAGTTTCGACTCCATTAAAAGCTATCCTTTCGACACCAAGGCTTCCGCCCTCCTTCCAATCCACTTCTTATGTAACATCCCGCCTTTTAGTACGTTTTAAATCGACGATATACCACACACGTCAGACTCAAACCATACAAAAGGGAGAATTGTTATTGGAGTGAATAAGAGAAGGAAGAAAGAAAGAAAACAAACAGAATCTCGCAGCGGAATGATAAAATATAATTGTCAAATACAGTTCATGAAGCTGTTTAACAAAACATTTGATTATACTATACAACACAGAAATAGATTTACACATACCAAAGAATAATAAATAACAATGCAGCGGAACAGTGTAGTAAATAATAGTAATACGATCTTCATCTTCGTCCTCTAGAAGTAAGGCCTTCAAACCCTGAAATACTCAGGCTGACCCGAGCGAATTGAAAAGAAAAAACATTCGAGTCAGAACTAAAAGATCTTATATGAGTTAAATCAACAGAAATAAATATGATTGGAACGGCGTCAGAGATGTTTACGGGATTTGACATCTCCTATCCAGTGTCTAACGTGAGTGCAGTAACTTAAGAGATGTTCGGGATTGAATCTCCAAGGATCCGTTAAACTATCTACTATGTAGTAATATACGCTATTATAATAATGTCTATTGGTAAAATAAACTTACTTTTAAATAGCGTTAATGGGTTACCCATATAGCCCTTAACATGTAATAGTCCCAGTAGTCCATCTAGTATTAGCGCATCTCTAGATCAGGAGACTAACCTAAATACTCCACGGGCTACGGAAGAAAACAAACTCGTATAAGGCTCGCTAGGGTAGGAGGCACGGCACAACTAGGCAATGCCAGGGTAGATATACCAATTACGCTTCCGGACAGGTGGTAACGCGTAGCAGCTACTACCGCCCACCTCGAGCCACACCCCTAAAATCAAAAGGGCCCCAATCAATCACAAAGTAATAGAATGGTATCGAAGGAGTATGTCCGATAAAAGGTGCTACCTTCTTAGCCCATCAATCGCTCCTGTTTTAGCCACCTTATGCCAACTCACGGGAGTCGGGTCCACGTATATACCTCAAAGGAACGCCGCCGCCATCCTACTTCATTCTGGAATCTCCACCGCATACACGGTTGTTAAAGTGGTTTTCGGAGTTGGCAGAGAGTAAGACAACTTCCGATCCTGGTCTATTTAACAACCAAACGTTATTATAACACTGCGGTCATTTTCAAAATAGTTTATACTTTTAAAACCAAAATATCAATGCTTTTTCAAAACCAAACCAATACGATATCATTTTCATTTCTAATATATCCTTTTCCAAAATCATAGAAGTTTCAAAGTTATAACACTTCGAAATCAAAAATACTTGAAATGTAACACTTTCAAATCATAATGCTTTAAAACTCACAACTTTAAAACATAACTTCCACCATTTTAATGGTTTAAATATTAAAATAATTTATATAATGAAATGGCTTCTTCAATTTCATGAATCAAATTCCAAAACAACTCGAATTCTAAATTTTAAATTTAACAAATGCCAAATCATAAATTTCAATTTAATTCAGTTTCCAATAAACTATTCCAAATTATACCGATTTCAGAACAGATTTGATCCACATAATAAACCATTTCAAATTCAAAATATTTCAATCTTTAAGTATTCAACAATTCTAAAACTATATTTGGTAATTTCATATATATATATATATATATATATATATATATATATATATGCACATATATATCAAATTCAATTTCCTGTTATTTAGTTTCGAAACATTTACTTAATAAATCCATTATCATTTAAATAAAACCCAAATTACAAATAACTAAATGTTTCCTTCAATTTATTCACTTGAAGTATTTATTTTAAATCATCTTGAACAAAATCAAGTTATAAAAATCGTGCCTTTTAAAATTTCAAACTTAATAAATTTAAAATCACACTTATTTGATTTTAATTCTTGAATAAATTTAATTTTAGAATAATTTCAAATTTATCTTCCGACCTTAATTTATTAAAATCATTATAAACTCTATATAAAATATAATTTAAATACTTAATCATATTACCTTCACTAAAATCGAACTTTTTTATTAAACTCATTCTATATTGAAACAATTTATACATAGCTTAAAATCAATAATAAAATAATATTTATATAATATCTAAAATTAATATTTTTCTAAAACTATATATTTCTATACAAACCATAGAAATCATTTCAAAATATTTTTATATATAGACCACGGTATCTGTATATAATTTTCTATCCTATAGTCAAGTGACGCAGATATTTATCGTTTCAATCCGCAATTTAAAATATAAATACGGTTATATATCATTTCAAACTGCAATCCCGAATGAAATAAAAATCCAAAACAAACTTGTAGTCCATAACAGTGTAAAATACAACATCTATCCATCCAATATCAACAATCAACATCTAGCACAATCATCATCCAAAAAAATCCATAAATATCAATATAGAAACTAATAATAAACAATTGGTATTTAACTGGCAGTTTATATGCAATAATAAATTACATAACTATTTTATCCAAATAAATTCAAATTAACTCAGATGATGATTCAAAATATGCCAAACATTCATAAATAAATTTCTAATCACATCGTAAATCAATTTAACAAACATAAGAAATTAGAAGTTGTGAGTGGGTTAAAACACTCACCTTTTTTAATTTAAATTAAATTTAAATCCAATTTAACCCCAAAATTCAAATAGTCTCAGAATTATTCCAAACCCACGTCAAAAAGTCTCGAATTTAAATATGATCCTAACAAAAGAAACCGCGCGTAAATCGGACATCGTATGTAAAAGTTATTAACATTTGAAGTTAGACGATTCAAATATAAAATAAATAAAATAATAAACAATAATACACGTCACAAACCTTACCCTCTATACTGCCTTGACTGAACTAGAACCCATGCATGAGAAGCCACTACCCACCTCGGCTCGCTCACCGATGCGCCGCCTGAACAACTGTCGATCCCCTTGCCGCCGCTGGCCTATGCCACCACGGCCGCCGCGATCCCCCATGCCTCCTCGATCGGCCATGTACGCGCTGAAAGCAACAGCCGTCGTCCCTTTTTCATTAACCCTAATCTAATTTCTCAAGGCGATCTAGCCGTTAACACACCTAACAAAGCACGCTGATGGCCTACGCTCGCTGCTCTCCACACTATGGTACCATCAATTTGTCAATCAGGCAGAGTCGATCTTGACGCAATGGATTGCCGAGAATAGATATGCAATTTCTGGCCAAACAGAGGTTCAAATCGAAAAACAAATTTCAAATCTGAGATGCGCTCATCGAGGGCTTCAGATCAATATATATATCGATAGGGTTTGCGGTGTTTAAATTTTGAAGTTGGATTTTGAATTGAATTTGGATCGAGGAGTTTTAGGGTTTCAGCCAATGAGGAAGAGAGCAACATAAGTTTCTGTACATACAGAATTGAGATATAGAAAGGCTGCTAGGGTTTATAATAGGGTATTTATAGACACGGCTGAAAATAGAACAGATGGACAAGATTGATTTACACGTTTAACGATGAATGGCCCGAAGAGCCCGTTCTGATTCCGAAACGAAATTGGGTCAACCTATATATCAAAATAGATGTTTTTGAATATTTTAAAATCAATGGAACAGGTTTCAAGTCCAAATTCCATCGTATGAAGAAGTTACATTAAAATTAACATATTTCAAATTGATTTCAATTAGTTTCGATTAAATTGATTTCAAGGCGTTTCGAGTCCGTATGATCAAACGACAAGTCTGATCGCTACGAAACTTGAAATCCTACTATAATTCACCGTTACGGGTCCGATGAAACTAGTTTCGTCGAAATCCAAGTCGGTGGCCAAAATGGCTATTTTTACATTAATTAAATAAATTAATAATTAATTAATTAAATCAAATTTTCAGTTTCAATTCTATAATTGACAGTTTTTACCATTTTTGAATTTCTTAATCATTTACACTAATTTAAACAAATTTAGATGTCAATTTAGAGTTGATTAATTTATTAATTTCAGAGTTAACGTCAATTTCATTAAATTCAGAAATTATAAATTTAATTTCCAATAATTCCATTTAATTTACTTTTCATCCTATTATTCAATTCATTGTTGTCAAATAGATGAAATTAACATTGGATTCATGATCTATTACATTAATATTCTCAAATTCCATCTTAATTTCAATTAACGTAATATTTAGATATTTAATTTCCAAATATTAACTTAATTAACATTAATGTAATATTTTATTTGGATTAATTGCAATTGATTCCAATTTAATTTAATGATTAAAAGTATATCGTTAACTTATAATAATTGTTGCCACTAACTCTTAATCATACTTTTATAAGTTATCATTTCCAAATAGTATGATAATTACTTACAGAACATTGATTTTATTAAATTACTATTTATTATTATTAATTCATTAATTAGTTCAATATTTACGTTCGTTTTCTTATATTAAATTTATTACCAAGTATACATTTACCTTATTTCAACTAATTGGAATTCCATTCAAGTTGTAAATAATTAACTATAAATAACACTGTTGCGTTTCACTTGAGTTCTTATTTCGTTAATGAAATTACAAAAAAAATTATATCTTCCAATATTTATTCACAAACTTTTATTAAATTAACATCTTAATTATTGAAAATTACGGGTCGTTACACTCCCCCACTCAAAACTTTTCGTCCTCGAAAAGGAAAAGAAGGGAAATGAAGGAATTGAGTAAACAATACATCTTATTCAAAAATATTAACTTTATAAAGAAATAAATTTACAAAATTAATTAATTTAAATAAAATATACCAATTTATAACCATTAAATCTTTTTATACTCGAATTAATAAAGTTTGAAAAACACTTTTCAAAAAATTTCTAAGTCCAAAATTTACGAAAAATTTCAGTAGAGTCTCCTTTGTACGAAGAGGCTTGGAAGAAAATATAATATCAAATATAACAATATATATATATATATATATCACAATATCTTAAAATAATAACTCCCAACAATGGGGAAAACAATATAATAATGCTATAAAACTGTAATCCGAGAACGTACCCATTTTTTGGGCAATTAACGCTTATTTATGAAACCAAAAGCGGTAGTTATTGCTTCCATAACTTAAAATTTCACTTATATAATTCAAAAGAGGTTAATAATCATAGAAAATGAAATATTTATAATTGTTTCAACCACTAACAAACAAATCCATATAAACAACAATCACTTGCAACAAAGCATACAACCATCACATAAAATCAACACAAATCAATTATTCATTCATATCAAACAAAACAAATAGTTGTTTGGGTTCAAAACTTTAAATTGTACATAATGATGCACCATTTACTCAACAGTCTTAGATGAAACTAAATAGATATTCATACATCCAAAAAAATTTAAAGTATCCTTGCCCAAACAAACAATGATTCCAAGCACAAACTAAGTTCATTCTTATTAATTTCATTTCACAACATTAATTGTTTCATTTCCTTTTCATTCATATAATGATTTATCTTTTAATCTACATCTATTTCTTGCAAATTTTCATTTCCATCCATTGATTCAGTGTTTTCTTCACTTATTTGCACTTATACTTACATAAATTCATGTCATATAAATTTCTTTTTATTGCATTACATTCATTCATTTCTCAATTTCATTTACATAAGTTTAAAATCATCTACTTACAACACTAACCTTCTATCATATTTTATTATAGTAACATTTCAATTGTAACTTAAGTTTATAACTCTATAACATCAATACTTATTTATTAAAGAGTTTCATTGAATACTTTCATTATTTCAAGTTTTACTTGTATAATATCCTATTACATTTTCTTATTAAACATTTCAACTTTTAATTAAGTTATATATTTGACTTTAAGAATGTAATTGAAAATTACACAAGTTTGTCTTATTTCTTTTAATCAATCTAATGTTCAATAATCATATCCTTTGTTTTTTACAGATTATAAATTTCAACTTTCTTGTTATTTCATTTATAACCTAGCATTTAATCTCTTATTTTAGTCAGAGGTTCCAACTATTAATTAGTTACATTCCATTTCACTACAATAATTGAAATTATTAATTAACGGAAACTTAAGAACTAAATACCAGGTTAAATTTCAAATTATTTTAAAATAATAGATAGATGTATACACTTAAAATTTGTTTATCTGATTATATTTGAAACAATTTGAAATTTATATTTGTTTATCAGAATAAATATGTGGTAAACTACTACAGTGGCCTTCCCACATTGAAACTCGAAAATGAATGTCGATGATGCGTGCACTTATCACCGAAATTATTTCCCAACGACGTAGAGGGGAGTACAGAACTCATTTCTTTCCAAAGTTTCTTTAAAACAATTCTTTCAAATTATATTGAAATATTTAAATCATAAAATACTTATAAACAATATTATTATATTCCAAAATCCTTTGAAAGCAATTTTCAAAACCCGAAACTTAAGTTGTAAATTTCCAATTTTACTTTATTTTATTAGTAAATTTTATTTTACAACCAATATTTATAAATTTCACTACCTAACAACCAATATATTACAATCAAATATAACCTTTATGAATTTTATTACTTTATATACAGAAAATATAATAGGAAAAATTATTTCCTTTACCTATATTTCAAAACAAATATTGTGTCAGTCTGTCCTATTAAGTGTTTAGAAATCGCTATTGATGCCATAACGTCTTATGCACCAACCAGAATTTATAAATACAAAACGGAACAAATTAACACAATAAAAAAAAAATATAACGCTAAGAAATACGCTCTCTCATATATATACACTCAGCGACTCATCATGGGGTATTGCTAACCTATTAATAAAGAGTCGGACCCCACAAAGCTAAGGTTTATCGCTAAACCAAAGCTTTGATACCAAACGCAACATCCCACCTTTTAGTAGGTTTTAAGACGACGATAAACCATACACGCCAGACTCAAACTATACAAAAGGGAGAATTGTTATTGGGGTGAATAAAAGAATGAAGAAAGAAAGAAAACAAAAAAAATCTCGTAGTGGAATGACAAAATATATTAATCAAATACAGTTCATAAAGCTATTTTACAAAATATTTGATTATACTTTACAACACAGAATCAGAGTTACACATACCAAAGACTAATAAATAACAATGCAGCGGAACAATGTAGTAAATAATAGTGATACAATCTTCGTCTTCGTCTTCCAGAAGTAAGGCCTTCAAACCCTGAAATGCTCGGGCTGACCCGAGCAAATAGAAAAAACAAAACACTCGAATCAGAATTAAAAGATCTTATGTGAGTTAAATCAACAGAAATAAATATGATTGAAACGGTGTCAGAGATGTTTACGGGATTTGACATCTCCTATCCAGTGTCTAACGTGAGTGCAGTAACTTAAGAGATGTTCGGGATTCACATATTCTAAGGATCCGTTAAACTATCTACTATGTAGTAATATACGCTATTATAATAATGTCTATTGGTAAAATAAACTTACTTTTAAATAGCGTTAAGGGGTTACCCATATAGCCCTTAACACGTAATAGTCCTAGTAGTCCATCCAGTATCAGCGCATCTCAGTTCGGGAGACTACCTTAAATATTCCATGGGGTACGGGAGAAAACCAAACTCGTACAAGGCTCGCTAGGGTAGGTGACACGGCACAACTTGGCAATGTCAGGGTAGATATATCAATTACGCTTACGGACCGGTGGTAACGGGTAGCAGCTTCTTAGCCCATCAATCAAACTTCCGATCTCGGTCTCTTTAACAACCAAACGTTATTATAACACCGCGGTCATTTTTAAAATAGTTTATACTTTTAAAACAAAAATATCATTGCTTTTTCAAAACCAAACCAATACGATATCATTTTCATTTCAAAGGTATCCTTTTCCAAAATCATAGCGGTTTTAAAGTTATAACACTTCGAAATAAAAAATACTTGAAATATAACACTTTCAAATCATATTACTTTGAAACTCACAACTTTGAAACATAACTTCCACCACTTAAATGGTTTAGATATTAAAATACTTTATATAATGAAATAGCATCTTCAATTTTACAAATCAAACTCCAAAACAACTCGAATTTCTAAATTTTGAATTTAACCAAATCCCAAATCATAAATTTCAATTTAATTCAGTTTCTAATAAACTATTCCAAATTATACCGATTTCAGAATAGATTTGATCCATAGAATAAACCATTTCAAATTCAATATATTTCAAACTTTAAGTATTCATCAATTTCAAAACTATGTTTGGTAATTTCATATATATATATATATATATATATATAATTCAATTTCCTATTATTTAGTTTCGAAACATTTACCTAACAAATCCATTATCATTTAAATAAAACCCAAATTACAAATAACTAAATCTTTCCTTCAATTTATTTACTTGAAATATTTATTTTAAATTATCTTGAACAAAATCAAGTTATAAAAATCGCACCTTTTAAAATTTCAAACTTAATAAAGTTCAAACCACACTAGTTTGAGTTTAGTTCTTAAATAAATTTAATTTCAGAATAATTTCTAAATTTTCTTCCAAACTTAATTTATTTAAATCATTATAAACTCTATATAAAATATAATTTAAATACTTAACCATATTACCTTCAATAAAGTAAACTTTATTATTAAACTAATTCTATATTGAAATAATTTATTCATAGCTTAAAATCAAGAATAAAATAACATTTACATAATATTTAAAATCAATATTTATATAAAACCATATATTTATATACAAACCATAGAAATCATTTCAAAATATTTTTATATATAGACCACGGTGTCTGTATATAATTTTCTATCCTATGGTCAAGTGATACACAGATATTTATCATTTCAGTTCGTAATTTAAAATATAAATACGATTATATCATTTCAAACCGCGATTCCGAATGAAATAAAAATCCAAAACAAACTTGCAGATTATAACAATATAAAATAGATCATCCATCCATCCAATATCAACAATCAACATCCATCACAATCATCATCCAAAACAATCCATAAATATCAATATAGAAACTAATAGTAAACAACGGGTATTTAACTGGTAATTTATATGCAATAATAAATTAAATAACTATTTTATCCAAACAAATTTAAATTAACTGAGATGATGATTCAAAATATGCCAAACAGTCATAAATAAATTTCTAATCACATCGTAAATCAATTAAACAAAAGAAATTTTAAAAGTTGTGAGTGGGTTAAAACACTCACCATTTTGAATTTAAATTGAATTCAAATCCAATTTAAACCTAAAATTCAAAAAGTATCAAAATTCGTCCAAACCATCCACAAAATGTCCAAAATTTTAGTACGATCCTAACAAAAGAAACCACGCATAAATCGGACATCGCATGTAAAAGTTATTAACATTTGAAGTTAGAAGATTCAAATGTAAAATAAATAAAATAATAAACAATAATACACATCACAAACCTTACCCACTCTACTGTCTCGACTGAACTGGAACCCACGCACGAGAAGCCGCTACCCATCGGCTCGCTCACTGATGTGCCGCCTGAACAACTGCTGATCCCCTTACCGCCACTGGCCCATGCCACCACGGCCGCCTCAATCCCCCAAGCTTCCTCGATCGGCCATGTACGCGCTGAAAGCAACAACCACCGCCCCTTTTTCATGAACCCTAATCGAATTTCTCAAGGCGATCTAGCAGTTAACACACCCAACAAAGCACGCTGATGGACTACGCTCGCTGCTCTCCACACTATGGTACCATCAATTTATCGATCAGGTAGAGTCGATCTCGACACGATGGATGGCCGAGAATAGATCTGTAATTTCTAGCCAAAAAATGGTTCTAATCGAAAAACAAATTTCAAATTTGAGATTCGCTCGTCGAGGGCTTCAGATGATATATGATTCGATAGGGTTTGTGGAGTTTAAATTTTGAAGTTGGATTTTGAATTGAATTTGGATTGAGGAGTTTTAGGGTTTCAGCCATTGAGAAAGAGGAGCAACAGAAGTTTCTATATGTACAGAATTGAGAAATAGAAAGGATGCTAGGGTTTATAACAAGGTATTTATAGAAATAGCTAAAAATAGAATAGATGGACAAGATTGATTTACACGTTGAACGACGAACGGCCCGAAGAGCCCGTTCTGACTCCGGAATGAAAATGGGTCAACCCACATATCAAAATAGATGTTTTTGAACATTTTAAAATCAACGGAACATGTTTCAAGTCCAAATTCCATCGTATGAAGAAGTTACATCAAAATCAACATATTTCAAGTTGATTTCAATTAGTTTCAATTAAATTGATTTCAAGGCGTTTCGAGTCCGTATGGTCAAACGACAAGTCTGATCGCTACGAAACTTGAAAACCTACTATAATTCACCGTTACGGGTCCGATGAAACTAGTTTCATCGAAATCCGAGTCAGTGGCCAAAATGGCTATTTTTACATTAATTAAATAAGATAATAATTAATTAATTAAATCAAATTTTCAATTTCAATTCTATAATTAAAAATTTTATCATTTTTAAATTACTTAACCATTTACACTAATTTAAAAAAAATTAGATGTCAATTTAGAGTCGATTAATTTATCAATTTCAGTGTTAACCTCAATTTCATTAAATTCAGAAATTATAAATTTAATTTCCAATAATTCCATTTAATTTACTTTTCATTCTATTGTTCAATTCATTGTTGTCAAATGGATGAAATTAACATTGGATTCATGATATGTTACATTAATATTCTCAAATTCCATCGTAATTTCAATTAACGTAATATTTAGATATTTAATTTCCAAATATTACCTTAATTAACATTAATGTATATTTTATTTAGATTTATTGCAATTGATTAAAATTCAATTTAATGGATTAAAATATATCGGTAACTTATAATAATTGTTGCCACTAACTCTAATCATACTTTTATAAGTTATCATTTTCAAGCAATATTATAATTACTTACATAACATTGATTTTATTCAATTACTATTTATTATTATTAATTCATTAATTAATTCAATGTTTACATTCGTTTTCTTATACTAAATTTACTACCAAGTATACATTTACCTTATTTCAACTAATTGGAATTCCATTCAAGTTGTAAATAATTAACTATAAATAACACTGTTGTGTTTTACATGCGTTATTATTTCGTTAAATAAATTACAAAAATTTTATATCTTCCAATATTTATTCATAAATTTTTATTAAATTAACATCTTAATTATCGTAAATTATGGGTCGTTATATCTTACCATCTCAGTGATATCATGTGTATTGGTTTCGACTAGGTGGTTTCGACTGTGTTGGTTTCGACTGGAACGACGCGAAATCAAAGGAGTCGAAAGATACTTACTATCTAAGGCGGAACACCTTTTTCTAGGTTAAAGGCTGAATTGCTGCAAGTTTTAGTAATTACTTTATAACAACTTACCTATTTGTAAGATACTGATTGGTTTCCATAAAAACTTTTTAAATATTTTACGTTTAAAACTGCCACATTTACATCATATCAAAACCATAAAAGCGTAATGTTTAGAACCTTCCATATACTGAAACCACTTATTTTAGAAAAGTCCTTCTAAAATAATTTATTTTCCCTAGTAAATTAATGAGGAAAAATCCCCTGAAATTCTCGAAATAAATAATTTATTTCATCATGTACTCAAACATATTAAAATTTTAGACCCAGTTTCTTCCTGAAATTCTCGAAATAAATATTAAATATCATATTTTTCATCAAAAATTCATGACAACGTTTCTATGGCTTGGAAAATTCTAAAAATTAAAACCCATCTTCAGAATCATATTTTACTTAACATAAAAAATTTCTATGGCAATCTAAAATCATAGATTCTCGATTTTACATCAAAACTGTGCAAATTCATATGCGTATGAATTAAAATAAATCGATATAATAAAACTCAAGCATATCATCATCCATTTTATCACAAATAAAATTAAATCATAAATTCATAACCACATAGTCATAGAATAAAAATAGAGATGGTATGAGATTATTATTCACCTTAGACTTGATAAGGAATTTGATATATGCTGTTGATTAATCTTCTCTAGCTTTAGATCCTTAGCTTTAGATAAATTTTTTGCTTTATTCCTTGGTAATGTCTGGCTTTAGTTTAGGTTTAAGATTTTTCATTTGTGAAAGTGGAAAATGAAATGCGAATAGACAATTACAAAAATATATAGCATTGTATAATAAACTGGCTAATTTACTAATATGCCCATGTGTAGTTTAATTAACCAATACACCAATCTAAAGCCATTTATCCTGTTAATAAGCATGATCCTATATATATAATTTTTTCAAATCTCAATCTCCTTAACATCATTATTATATTTAATTTATCTAATTAAATTTTCTGAATAATTTTTTCAAAAATTAGGGATGTTACAATAGATTTCAATGTTATAAATAAATAATATAATTCCCACTCACCTTTTTAGCTTTTCAAATCTTCCAAATCTGAATTCATCCATTTACTTGACTTCATTTCCAATCTAATCCATAAAAGGTTGTATAAAAAGTTGTATATATACGTATTATTAGAGTTATAAATGTGAGGAGAGATTTTGGGTTAAGGGGAATATAGATTTATAGTTAAGAAATTTACCTTTTTCCGCATTATTAATTCGCTCCATCTCTCCTTCTCCTTTATGTTTTGCCCTTTTCCAATATATATATTTTTTAATATATTATAATTAGTTAAATAGCGGAGAAGAGAAAATGGCATAGCTTCATTTCTTTCATTAGAAAATATGAAAAGAGAAGTGAGGGGTTAGTCCAGTATTTATAGAAGCTCGAATCAATAATATCCATTATACTTAAAATAATAAAATCCAGGTCATTCGGCCTAGGTTCAATCCTAACTGCCACTACAAAGACCAGTCGGCCGCTCCGCTATAGGCCGTCGACCGACGCAAGAAGGAGGTCGACCGGTGGGCTCCTGCATTTAACATTATTTATTTTCTTTTTTCGTCTTTTAATTATACTCGTTTTGAAATTTTCAAACGGTGATAATTTGTTTGTTTGAATTTCAATCATAAAACACCAAATTTGAAAGTTGCTCAGAAAGTCACCACAAACACAATGGTGTAAGGTTGATGGCCAAAATTTGACATTCTTTCAAATTCCATTTTTGAGCCTTATTAATTATTTATTAGTTACCATTAATTTTACAAGGTGTTATATTCTCACCCCTTAAAAGAATTTCGTCCCTGAAATTCCATAAGGGTTAAATTATGAAACATAACACGCCACCAATTTAAGTTGTCTAACAAATTAGTGTACAACCAATTGTATAGTGAAACGTGTACAAGTACATGGTGTACCACAACATATATAATATGCATGCTAAAAAGTTCTAAATAGGTGGCTCCATATGAATGCTTTCTTTTAAAAAAAATTACAAAATATGATGCAAACAACCTATATATACTAACAGTTCTATATATATGCAAGTTTTCAGAAATCAAAAAACCTTTTTCACTGACAAATTTCCGTACACCTAAGAGTCGGAGTCTAGTTCAACCACTTTTGCATCCAATCACTAACATCCAATACTTAACACACAATTTCTAACATCCAAAAGTTTTAAAAAATCCAGTTTTTATGAATCTGTACTCTTATGCCGAAAAAAAATTTAGACGGTAAATTTTACGTTTCGACCCTTCTTTTGTACACCTATTCCACTATACTTAGAACCGTTTTGTTTTCCTCCAAATTTTATCCAACTTTTCCAAGTACAATTTGCACAAAAATGTTTATTTTTGGATAATATAATGTAACTATCCTAAACACAAGTTTTGTTTCACTATCAACAAGGTATGAAAATAGAAATTCCAAAGCTAAAACATACTTTTCCCTTGTTATTATCTATGTTTTGTGTACTATCACCCGGGACGAAATGTAAAATTCATATTCACTAACCCTACGCTAAACATGTGGCCTTTGAAAATAAGAAATTCTCTTATTTTCTATGAAAATATCTTTCTCCCTTTCAATCAAACTTGCAAAACAGTTTGAAAACCGAATTTTCGAAAGCATTTAAGCACCATTTTTTCAAAAGCACTTGAACAATATTTTCCAAAAGCATTTGAACCTAACTTCTCAAAAGATTTGCCACTCCATCTTTAGAAACAAATCAAGTCACATCTTAACATAATCAGGACTTAGTTAATGAGTTAATGCGTATGATTGACTCTAGCAATGTGTAGTTAATCCTAACTTTTACTTTTACTCCAAAGTAACAAACATACAACTCTATTTATAAATTTTAGCTTTTAAGGCATAGGGACGATGACCCATGATTTCGCAACAACCTTTCCATCATCCGCTTGTTAAAATTTATTTTTTCCAAAATTCTAAAGTTTTCGGGATTAAAGCATTTTTTATTCTAGTTACTAACCTAATTTCCTAATTAACTTCTAGCTTTAATAACATTTATCGCTAATTAAGTATCCTTATGATGTTTCCTTATTTAAACTGTTGTCCAGTATGTATAGCAGTCAATGCTCATCTAAATATTAACACGGTGATAAAATAAGAACATATCCCATATCATATCGTACGTTTTTTCAATATCCAAAGGGAGACAATTAGTGATTACAATCCAAATAACCTAAAAGAAAATGATTGTTGGAAGCTACCCTTCAACATCAATTGGTGTTAATAATGTTGTGGCCCTATCACTTCTTATTCAATTAAATTGGATATCTCTAGTATGTTATTCTACTATAACCTACATGTTTTAACTTACCCCTTGGCTCCCAATAAATAAGATTCATCCATTACTTCAATCAATATACCGATCATAGGATAAATTGTGCATTCCCATACCGTAGTGGTTTATACATGTTTAGAATAACTCTTCGGAAAATTGGCTTAGTGGACTAACTTTTACCACCTATCTTGCCTTCTTTAACCTTGAGTCAACCAACATCCTTTATGTGGGTTCACCATCTCGTTACTCTCTTTTCCAATCATACTACTATCTTCTCTCAATCAAAATATCTTGATAATATCCTCAAACTTTTATATTTACTTTACTTGTCATTGATCTTCCATGCAAGTATCCTAGAATTCAAAAAATTATACTTTGATACAATTCCTCATTCCTTTGAGGGTTCTTCTTATATTTTTCATGCATCTCTAATACAACATTCCTATATTCATATTAATATTCCTTATATTCAATAGGGGTTCCTCATTGCTACCCAAGGATATCCATAGGTATTTTATTCATAGCCCAAACCTTTATCCCGTCTTATCTAGGCAGTCATCGCCATCTACTCCATATCAAAAATTGGTTTGGGTTTCACCACTCTTTGTAAAACTAAATCTTTGAAGTACCTAATCAAAAACCTTTATCTTTGAAAATATAAACTTAGGACCATTTTATCAAACTCAGAAATAGCTTGATTTCCAAAAAGAGCCACAAAAAATTTTCTTTTCAAAGACTTTCTACAACAAATATTTGCTTCTTTAAAAATAGGATTTTTAAACTTAAAACATTTATTTACCTTCAAAAAATCAATTTTCATACCAAATCATTTTTTTATAACATCTTTAAATAGTGAAGATTGGAGTTGGTACAGATAACTTCCATTTTATTATTTTTCTACTACTCATGCTCTTTTCATTTTCACCCTTGACGGGGGATTCTAATAGCATATGAGAGGGACTTCTAAAAGATATGTGCAATTGCTACATCTATCTAAGCACCTATCTAAAACATATGCGCAAGTATTACACATATTTATGGAATTTATCCATACTTCCTATCCAATTCCTATTGCTTTTCTCCTATATTATTCCTAATTAGATTGCTAACCTATTATAAGTTCCTAATACTATTTCCATCTAAATTTCCTAATATTGCTACTATCATAATTTCTTTTATCTAAATTGCATTTAAGTGGATTTTCCCTATATAGCTCTTTTCAAATTTTTTTCCCATTGAGTCATTGCAGTACATTAGCCTACGGCTTTCATTGAGCTTTCTCGTATTAACATGATAACAGATATGTATAAATCTATTTCAGCTATTATTTTTCGTATTTCCTTATAGAGAATATTCCTCCTACCTTCATTATCAGGCATTCTTACCCTTCTATTCTCTTTACCCTATTTCTATCAGGTACTATTTCCATTTATCAACCCCTTAGAAAGAATTTTTAAAAAGGAACTTTTAAATTTACAAAATAGGAAAAATCATCGAGCCAAACATACAACATCTTTTCCTTTCATTTCAAACATGAAAAACCACATTACCAAAAACCTTTAAATTGAAAACTTTTGACTCAACCAATTTTGAACTAAGAAGTTGAAAATTTCCTTGCTTTTTCAAAACAACAATTTCCCAATAAATCCTTTGAAAAATCCATTCAAAACGTTTCAAAGAATTTACAAAAATATTTTTTCCAGTTCTTTCATATTGGTTCAGACTTAGAAATGGACTTTAGTTTCTCCTTCTTTTGGTCACTCCTTCTTTTCCACTCACCTTCACTCTTAACCTCTTCTTATTAAATATACTAAAAATTTGGCTATCATCTTGTGGTGTTTAGTGCACACTTTCTTATGGGAACTTGGTCGATCCTTGTTCACATCTTGCTTTCGGATACAACGTATAGTTTCTTATCTCTCTTCCTTCTGTATGAAATGTACGTCTTCAATCGGTAAATATCGAAATCCATATTATAAGGAGGCCTAGGCCCAACAAAGGAGTTAACTATCATCTAACCTTCGGGGTTCTTCTATATGTTATGCTCATTCTCTTTTTGGTTAACGCCTTACGATACAGCTAATGCTCCATGGGGTAATTGAGGTAGGTGTATAAATTTAACTCCATTTATTGGCCCAACTCATAGTTGCCTCGTCCATCCTTTTAGAATATAATCGCAACTACTTCTACAGCTAGAATTCAGAGAGTTTGGTGTATGATATATATAGGTAAAAATACAAATATCTTCTCTCAATGTATCCTAATTCCTATGATCGACTAACCTAAGCTTTGATATCAAATGTAACAACTTGCACCTTAATGGGCTTGAGAATTTCAACCAAATCGAAACCCAAGTCCATTAGGGCATAGATCGTTCGTTTTGGTAACTTTTAATAAACATAAGCATATCAAAGAGCGATCAATACAAACTCACAATGAAATAGAAAAATATAATAGAACATATATACCGACTACGGCCACTATCTTGGAATCAGTATTAGTCCTTAGATATCTAGTCACCTTATCAATGTCGAAGACTCCACCATCTCCAGTTACCGTCTAATACCAGTATCATGTCCCTCTAAATCTATCATGTGGTTTGTAATGAGGAGGTGGTCATAACAACATTCTGGTGACTAAAAAATTACATACTTTACTCGTAACATTAAATTATGCCGATTGATTTCCATTTAAGTGTTATGTCTATTATTTATGGCTAATCTATTCATTTCCATAAGCACGTACGATATGCCTAACCTCCTCCAAGGTATAACTATATATATATAAACATTTTACTACCCAAAAACCCTTGTCACTTAATGCTTCCTAAATAGGGAGGAGGCAAACCCAACGACCATTTAATGCCTCAACCCCAAAGTTGGCCCTCTGTAGCGCTAGTTAATTGGTCCTAACTATATAGAACGATGACCCCTATATACATCTTCATAATTTAATTATCATATTACTAATGCATTTCAAAGACTCCCCTTAGGGTTAACAAGCCCACCTCCGATAAAGAAACAACTAATTAACTGAACTTGAGGTTTGTCCATATCTTATACAAATTCTACACTAATAGGAAGTGAATCAGTTAGGGCGCTAGCCGAGTCTTTGTACCAACTGCTCAGGACCGCTGGTAGTCATAGCCTATATGTCAACCCTACTACAAAATACTGATCCAACAATAATACTAACATACCCATCGAACTTCCACAGCTGAAATCCCATTTAGACTAACTTAATGTAAATCAAGGAAAATTCCCTTTTAGTTACTTAAAACCTCTTATTAGAAAAGGAGCGGACCCCGTTTCCTTAAAAGTACTAGGCCGTTTAATACTTCAAACTCAAGACAAACCCTTCGTGTATTTTCCCCTACCTATCAACAATGCATATCCCTTCCTCCATAGGTCCTATGGTTGGAGAAGTCCCACATCAGCAATACGTAAACACAAACGTCAGTAGCCGTTGGGTGAAGTGCGGACTTCCTTTTGTGTAACTCTACTGACCTCACATTCCAACTCACTAAACCAAACCAATTATCCCAGGCCTAAGTATTTGACTAGGACCATTAATTCATGCTTATCCTAAACATATAATTAAGGCTTTATAATTTCCTACTATGAAAATTATACCGTCTCTTAGCATTTAATCCATGTCTTATATGCTTATTTACTATAATCCATAAATGTCAATTGTCTATAATAAATGATCATTATTATTCAATTAGATAATTTCTAATAACCATTATTTATTTATTTTAACTCAACCTATTATTCCTATTTCATTTCCCCATAAATGTGATATTAAATCCTTTAACCAGTTCCATTAAACACATTTATGTCCCCATTTAATTCATGCAACTCCATTTTAACTGCACATTTATTGCCCCATTAATTTTTTAGTTCCTATCTCTTTTCATCTACACCTCCTAATCCAATACTTTATTATGCTATTTATAACCATATGACCTAATTATAACTAATACGAATATCGACATACATTACGCTATATATATACATATATATAATCGTTTGGCACGTTTATTAGTGTGTGTGTGTGTGTGTGTTCCTATTCCTAACACATAAATTCCTATGCTTAGAAATTCTAAATATTAATTTTCATATTTTAATTTATTAAAGTTATCCTTCCCAAAAAGGATTATAGCTATAACTTTCCATAAACTACCCAAAGTGAGACTTGTACTCCATTTGAAATTGCAAGAAATTGTTTCTTTTTCTTTTATTGAAATAGAAAGTGCAAACTACAAAGAAGAATATTTATATTTTACACATCTCTTTCCTTTTCCGTATATTCCTTATTAATTCAAGCGACGCACTATTTGTACTTTCATGGAATTAGATGATTTATACATGAAAATAGATACAATATAATTGTTCCTCGCTTCTAATAAATTTAAACATAGAAATTCACATTCTATGTAAAATTAATGTAATCTAGACTAATACTAACATTTTACAACCCAACTATAAGTTATGTATAAACTTTACAACTCCATCAACATTTAAGTTTAACAAATTTAGGGACCGATTTCCAAATTTCCAGATTATGGGATAAATAACATTCCTATTCCAATTACCTATCTTACATAATATGCAGGCAATATTCCTATATGCTCATATTAAGCCTACATCTCATCAGATTTTATATAGGCATAATAATTAAATAAAATTCAACGATATAGGTTTTATTGTTATAAATAGATCATACAATTTTCCAGTCACCTTTCTAGCTTCCTGAAACTCCCAAATCTAAATTCATCCCTTTACTTAACTCTTTTTCCATTCTAATCAAACGAATATATATAACAAGATATATACATACTATTAGAAATACAAATCTAAGAAGAGACTTGCGGTTAAGGAGAATATAGATTTATAATTATGAATTTACCTTTTTCGCAGTGTTGATTCGCTCATTCTCTTCTTCTCTTTATTTTCTCTTCTTCTCTTTATTTTCATCCCATCTTGGATTTATATTTAAATAATATAATATTTTATATTTAATAGAAATAACGGAGAAAGGAAAAATGGTAGGGTTACATAGCTTTTATCAGAAAACATAAGAAGAGAAGTGAAGGATTAGGCCTGTATTTATAGGCCTTCGAATCAATCACATCCATTATATTTAAAATAATAAAATCCGAGCGGTTCGGCCAAGGTTCAATCCTAGCCGCCACCATAAGGATCGATTGACCGCTCCCCTTAGGTGGTCAACCGCTAGCGATTGACGAGCCTAAGGATGAGGTCACCTATGGGGTCCAGCAATTAACATTATTTATTTGTTATCTTTTCTTTTTAATTATTCTCGTTTTGAAAATTTTAAACTCTGATAACTTCTCCATTTGAACTTCGATCGCAAAACTCCAAATATGAAGGTTGCTCAAAAATCACCATAAACACAATGGTGCAAGTTTTTGGGTGAAATTTTGACATTTGCTCAAATTCCATTTTTAAGCCTTATTAATTATTTATTAGTTCTCGTTAATTTTATGGGGTGTTACACCCTTACCCCTACATGTCATGTGATAATTGAGCTAATCAAAAGGCTGCATGTAAAACTCATTCATGAGGTACCTTGTTGGGTCACCCAAAGGATTTGGGTAAGACCAACAATGGTATTAGATCTTTATAGCATATATGATCCAGATTAGTCATATTAGTCTCACTAATTAAGTGTATCTATTTATTAGAGTGTCTAGAAAAGTAGTGTCTAGGCTGGGTTTGGGTAATCAAGTACTCTACCTTACCTGTCTAACAACCTTGCCCGAAAGGTGAAGTGAGCCCAAAGGTTGTCCTTAATAGAAAGGGAAAATTTTGAATTTGAGCCTTGGGCTAATTTCCAAAATTATTTTGAAATTAAAATAAATTTAAAAGTTAAAAGTTAAATTTAAGATAAGCAAAACATTATAAATTTTATATTCTGATTTTCAAAATTTTTTAATAAACTTTCTAGATAAAATTTTAATTCTATTAATTATTAGTAAGATTAATAAATTATATTAATTAATTAAATTGTTAATTTAAGTATATTTATATAACATATATAAGATATGTGTTACATTACTTTTAGTTGTTTACGGTGATGTAATTATATACATAAAATTATCGAAATTAAAATTGTTTTCATAAACAAATTAATTAAATTTTAATTAGTAATATAAAACACACACACACACACACACATATATGTAAAATATATGTGTATAACTATAAATGTTATAGTACACATACTCAATATAAAATGTTTAATTAAATAATATAAAATTAATTAATAATTATATAAGATTTAATTAAAAATATTATATAATGTTATATATAAGACTATTATACAGTTAATTAAAATTATAAAAGTTATATAATAATTAAAAACTTATATATTATGAATGTATAATAAAAAGTGGAACAATAAGAAACCCTGAATAGACTTGAGAGATAAATACATACATATAGTATGTATTGCATGATTTCTCATGTGTCTAACACTTGAATAACAAGGATATTTCATAAAGAATACATTATTCCATAAGTCGATATCACTCAACTAAATATATAGATTATGAATCTTTAATATAAAGTTGGCCTTCAGCAGTTATATATTAATAAATTATTTGCATACTTATTAGTTGTTGATAATCCTTATGTTAAGGATGTTATGTGCGGTACTATTGATATATTGAATAGATAAGTTAAGATATAACTTAGGCCGTCACAAAATGGTGTGTACGAGTGAACAGTCTCTTTTGATTTGTTGATGTTCCTCAAGGTCAAAATGAGATTAGAAGAAGAAACCATAGGTTGTGAGTTGTATATGATACAACCAATGGTATGTTATCCATCATATGCAAAAGTATGATTTGTTGATATTCCTCGAGGTCAGAATCCCAAGGCAGATGAGTCCTAACCTCTAGTAAAGTCAAAAGACTTTTATGTTTCGTCTTAGGGTTTGGAGAAGCTTAAAAGACTAATGGGAGCATACTGGTAAAATAAATGTAATATTTAACCATAATAATATTATAAGAATACATACTATAAATAATATCCTAATCTGCTAACTTAAAATTCATAGAAAAATGTCTACACCTAAGTTATTTCCTGAAAATCACAAACTGACCAGACCTATCTACACAAACTAAGTAAGGGCAATAAAGATAGCATTACTTATGAACATCTTTGGTTATTGATATCCGAACCTCATAGGGTTAGACCCACTGATGATGCCGATCAAACTTAGATTAACCTATTAAAAAAAATGGGTCTTGGACCGCAAAATGACCTAAGTTTATGTGTTTTCTACGTTAGACAAACCATTAGAAACCGTTGTAAAAAAGTGATCTTGGATCCCAATAAGCTCAAGGCAAGATCAATCTTGTATCAGATCATAGGATGTCCCAAAAATTCCACAGATATTTTCAACAATACCAAGGAACAAAAGGTTATTGTTTCTCAACATGCTACTTTTTGAAATGGAATTTCTATTAAAGGAAATTAACAGCAAAGTTATGGAATTGGATTATATCTGAGAGTCTAACACGGAGAGTGTAACAACCTTTTTTAGAAAATTACCTTGAGTAAAATTAAAATAAATTAACTTTAAAATTTAAGTGAGAATTTAAAATTTTCAAATATTAGAGAATTTAAGGGAATAAAAATTAAATGTGCATGATTTGATAATTCTAGAAAATTTTGTTTTTGGTTGAGAGGGCAAAATATAGTTTTTCTTTTAATCTTTGTCCTATAATTATTATTTAAGCAAAACGGAATTAAATGAATTAAAATTCAAAAAGTACAAAGGTTTAAGACTTAATATTAAAATTTAAAAGCTTTGGAATTTTGTAATTTAAGAAATTTTATATGATCGAATAATGTATATATTTATTATCAATAAAAAGCTTTAACTATTGTTTATACAGAAATGTTAAAAAGGTTACAATAAAATGATTGTTTTATTAAAGAATTTTAGGTTGTTATATTTATAAACTATTATATGGAATAAATTTTGGAATATAGATAATAAATGGAAAATAAGTGAATTTTGAAAAAATAATAAATGGACTTCAAATTTAATTAATAAGTTTTGATTTGGAAAAATTTTAACAGCGCTTTATTTTTGTAGAAATGTAAATAAGAAAAGAGAGGAATTTAAAATAAAAAAAGAATAAAATTAAAGAAAATTGTTTATTTCTTATTTGGTTTGTTACAACCAAAAGCTCAATATAAAATTCAAAAAAGGAGAAATTTTGCTCGTTCCTTTCTCATATACGTACATTTTTCAAAAAGAAATAAACGAAGTTCCTCTCCTCTCCGTTTCAAACCCTAAGTTAAAATCCTCTTTGTAAGTTCAAATAAATTCCCGGAAATTCTAGAAAAATCAAAATAAGCTTTCAAGCCCTCATACATCTCTTAGGCAAGTTAATTTCTAGTTTGGTGTGATTTTGAATACATTATATAACTCTCTTGCTGTTTTCCTTAGGGCTAAGTAGTAACGGAAGGCAAGGTCAAAGTAGCTCTTTAGCAAGCTTGTTTATAGCTTTAAGGTGATAAATTAGCGACCACTCATTTTTGTTAACTATATGCTAAAGTATCAAGTCTGAATTCAGTTTAAATCATATGTGATATTGAAATTACTTGTTGATTTGTTAATAGTATTGCTAGATATTTGAATGGGATGAATTGCTAGTAGAATCCCTTGTATTTGGTCACATGAGGTGAATTCTTGCTTACTATATGCGTGTGCATGTTAGTATGTGGTTTTGTAATTCCCTAAGACGTCAAAGCATTGCCATAATTAACAAGAATCGGTCGGAAATAGGATTCCTAGAGCCAAAATGCTCCAAGAAGTCGCCAACATCAGTGCATCGGTAGAGGCCCACCAGTGGACATGTTAAATAATTTGCTAGCGCAAGTTAGCTTCAAGACTTAGGCTAAGTATTGTTTATGTTCATTTCTATTATTTGAGTTTATTTTTTCCATTGAATCTTTTTTTCCGAATTTGAATTCTATCGCTTTTCTCTGTTAACTTTGAATTTCAAATAATTTTAAAAAATTTAATTAAATTTAATCTACTAGTAAATATAAACTAGTTTTGCCTAATTTCTTTGAAAATGGTTTGCATACATTCTTAAATGATTTCATATAATACCATACTTATCATAAATTCAACCAAGATTTTAGTTGAATAATATATATATATATATATATATATATATATATTCAAATGTGAAGATTTAGATATTTGAAAGGGATGTTATTTTCATCTATGAAATATAATTGCATATATACATGTATATTTATTCAGATCTTAACCAAGAAGTATTTTCAAAGAATCGGTAGTAGCTTTGAAATGTTATTTGTATATTCTCAAACTAAATACATTCCTTATGAATAAAAATCTATATTTCATATAACTTTTCAAGTTAGCATTCAAGCTAATTATTCTTCTATGAAGTGAATACTTTAATTAACGGTTTAGTAGTATCGGTTGGAATGGGACATTCGATATCACTTCATTGGTTAATTATACGACTTGTTGCAAAGGAAATATTTAAGAGCGAGTGGAAATTACTACTTATAGTAAAATTTTAAGGAACACCAAGTGGCATGGCACACTCGAGCGATGCTTGAATGATTACTATCAGAAAGTACTTGACACTTTTTTGATATTAGAACTTTAGGGATAATTCACTATTTTTATAGCTCGTGACGTGTGAAGTGTATTTTTATGGCTTGACTTTATAGGCTGGTTTTTCGTCCTAACGGCTTGATTGCGGCAGTCGCCCCCTAGTCATGGTATCCTTATGTTTTTCGAAACTCTTAAGTCTTGCGAAGTGCATGACTTAAACATACTTTAGTTGCCCAATATCACAAAACCAACACTTAGTCCTTGGGTGATACTGAAATCATACGATCATATCATTTGTTATTAGATGGGGCATTTTAGTGCATTTTGGAGTAGGCGATACAACGTTATGATGATCAGATAACTATTAGACTTAGGAGTGTTGAAATCGATTAATTTGGAGAAACTCCTGGAGCTAAACGAAGTGCCCATCAGTCTCCCCTTAGAAGATAGTGCTTACACTAACAAATTCCCCAAACATAGTTTCTATAGGGACAGTTACTTTACCCTAACTTACTTTGTTCTCATCTTCAACGTAGACTTGTGATGTGCATGTCTTAGATATCTATTTGTGAAGTGCAATCTTGCAAAATTCATGTATTAGATTCCTACCGAGCATTATTCCCTATAGTACTCCATAATATTACTTTATAATTTGTAATATGGGTATGGAGGTTGGGCATCATAGAGATTGAACCAGTTAGGGAACAAAGTTTACCCATATATGAAAACATGCAATTGACTGGAAGGTCTATTAGGGAATCTTGCACACTAGAGAGATACTATGGTTTTCTCAAGGGTGATAAGAAGGAGGAATGTGTCTTAGATGGTGACATCCTCTATCATTCCAACAAGCACTGTAGAGTCAAGACTCTGCACTTTGGCCTGGAGCTATGAATTCTAAGATGGATTCCAGGTATGAAAACAAAGTAGGGACTTTGGCTGACATATCCAAAGGGATAAACCCATTGGCATCAAATGGATTTTTAAGAAAAAACTAAATGCGGATGGATAAGTGGAGACTCGGAAAGTAAGGCTAATTGAGAAAGGATTTCGTCAAATTCAAGTGTTGGTTATGAAGAAATTTTTTTGCCCACAGCAATGTTTAAATCATTCTGATAATGCTAGTTATTGCTTCATTCTATGACTACGAAATATGGCAAATGGAATCAATGATGACATTTCTAAATGGTGATTTGGAAGAGACCGTCTCTATGTTGCAACCCGAGGATTTCAAGGTCAGTAGGACTAAGGGCAATGCTTGTTGTTATGGTTCGTTTATTAACTCAAACCAGCTTCAAGAAGTCAGAATAAGTGTTTAGTATTCAACATTTTAGTTTTTATCAGAACATAGAGGAAGTCAGCATATACTAAAAGGAACGGTGAAATGTTATCGTGATCTTAGTATTATAAGTTGATGATCTCCAGTTGATTAGCAATAACATTTCTTTATTGCAATCAGTGAAAGATTGGCTTTCCAAGAACTTCTCTATGAAGGATTTGAGAGAAGAATCCTATACTAGGTACAAAGATCTTCAAAGACAGATTTAAAAGGCTATGGGGATTATCCTAATTTTCGTATGTGGATACCATACTGAAAATGTCGGTATGGAGAATTCCAAGAGTGGAAATGTTCCAACACAATCTGAAATTTTCATTCTAAGAAGGATGCTCCTCAAATTAATAAAAAGAATGAGCATGTAAAAAGGATATTGTATGCTTTGGCAACTAGTTCCATAGTATACGCTATGTTGTGCACTAGACCACATTTAGCATATGCATTAGGATGCATAAGTCGATACTAGTCTAATCCTAAAGAAAAGCATTGGACGGTTGTACGATGTATACTGAAGTATTTAAGAAACACTAAGGGCTTGTTCCTGACATATGGGAATGGAGATCTCCTTATGAAAAGGGGTACTGACTTTAGCTCTCAAATTGATATCAAATAGTAATTCAACATTGAGTTACATCTTTACTATTAATGGTGGGGCTATCAGTTGAAAAATCTCTAAACGGATATAATAGTCATTTCTACGATGGAAGCCAAGTACATCACCATCAATGAAGCAGCCAAAGAAGCACTGTGGATACACAATTTTTTAAGTGAGCTAGGAGTGATTTCTAAAGTGAGTATCTAGTAGCATAGTAATATGATAAAATATGGTGATGCAGATCATAGAGGAGCCTAAAGCACACAAAAAATCATGACACGTTCTTCAAAAGTTCCACCTAATCGGAGAATTTGTTGAGAAGAAAGAAGTCATGATACAAAGGGTAGATACCAAGGACAACATAGCAGATCCATTCATGAAGGGACTAGCTCAACTGATTTTCGTAAAGCTGATTCGAAGGGATAGGACTAAGATTCCATAATTGGCCCAAATACAAGTGGGAGATTGATAAAGTTATGGATTTGCCCTAGGAGCAATTTTGTAATTTATTATAAATTATTAACTCTGTAATAAAATCTCATTTGAAATAAAAGGTTTTTTCTTTCTATTACATGCTTGTTGTAAATTATTTAATTTAAGTATATTTAATAGAAAGCCCATAAATGTGTATTTTGTATTAGTAATTACAAAGTGTTGTAATCATGAGCAGTTTACCATAATATAATGAATACATCATTTTAAATATTCATAGTCAAGATGTATCGAGATTGGATATCGACACATCCTTGAGACCAGAGTCTGTAACACTCTCCAAATGTTGAATAGTGTATTACTTATGACTGCTGTAGGTACCAAAGGGTTATATACTGATAGTTATTGGGTAACTATGGAATAACTCATTGGATAGTTTTCTATTGGTTAATATAACTATGGTCAAACAAAAAATATCGATGTGAAAATATAGGCAGTTCTCTGGACTTAAGAATACTATCCAGATTCAATGTGGAAACTCCACTTTGATTATACTCAAATCATGGCATGACATCCATTGAATGATTATAATTAGGTCAAGTGAAAGCATTGGAAGTGAAGTACTATTCAATAGAGAATTAATCTCCTAAGTAATATGAGGTCGGTATCACGGTCAATTGAAGTTAACTCAAAATCAAAGTCCCTGGCCAGAGAAGTTTGTTAATAGTAATTGTTAATTATTATTATTGAACTAAGGACTTTGTTTTTGGACTATAGAGTTGAATGTCGACAATATTGGAATTTTATACATATCAAATTCCATGTCATAATGTGATGTAGTTTTGATGAAGAGAATTGGTATAAATAATTGTCACTGCAGGGTCGCTTAAAATAAGTAAAATTGAATTTTACCGAAGCAATGTAAGCGATAAATTTGACCATAATGCCACAACAATAGCTAAGTTGACATGTAAACATTAATATTTGAATTGTTCGATATCAACTGCTGACCGAATTTACATCTAGGAGTCATATAACTAAAATTTTGAATACTCCAGCAACCATCTGATTTAATTAAATTATGATTTTTATAAATTGATTAAATTAACTAATATCTTTGAAATATTAATTATAAAATTTTATTTTATTTGTATTGATCGATATTGAAAAAAGTGTGTATATAAAAGTTGTACACACACATATCGATATGCATTTAAATGTATATTATTTACTAAGGCTTAAAATAAAATAAAGGCCCATGGAGAGGCATGACATGGCTAGTCATAGGTATGGATAAAGTAGTTGATTTGATACAAAAGGGATTTGAATTGGTAGAGATATTTGTGGATCTAGATCCACTTTTAGCTCCTTTCTTTCCCTGATGTTTAAACTGCCTTAATCCCTCATTTAAGCACTCTTTCTTTAGCTCCATCCTCACATATTTCTTACCGCATATGATCCCACTCCTCCTTCATTAATTCGATCGTCAAAAAAAACAAATTTAAATAAAAACATCGTGGCCATATGTAGTTCTTTTAGTCGGGTAGCTCTTTCTGGAAGGATTTAGATTCAGACAGAAACGAAGCAATCGAATTAGCATTCATGGTGTAATCTCTAGGCCATAGTAAGGTAATAATTTATATATATATATATATATATATATATCCATTATATGATTCATGTTTAGATAGATCAAATATATTACCACAAATCCCTATATGTGTGTAGTTAACGTAGGATGTTAATATATTATATATATGTATTATGATTAATACACACACACACACACACATACATGCATATATCTTTTGGTAAGAGAACAAAAAACAAATTTAATGATAACTTAGAAATGGTTTTTAAACAAAATTAACTTTAATATATATAAATATAAGTATATCATGTAAGTGTAATTTTTATTAAATTATATACAAGACAGCATTCCAAAATTTAAATAAATTCATATATATGTATATGTCTATGTATACATGTATGTATATGTATATATCGATTTTCAAATCCATATATATATTTAAGATAACTTATTTTAGAAATATAATACATTACTTTAATTTTAATATATACTATAAAATACACGCATACACATACATTTATATTAAACATACACATATTTATTTATGTTGTGAAGTTAATTCCAAAAAACAAATTTTTTGATCAATTTTCATATGAATATTGTTAATAAAAAAATTAAAACCATGAATATTAAATTAAAAAATTAATTTTATTAAAATATTTTTGGTCAAATATATATATATATATATATAATTTTATTCATTTACATTTAAATATATAATGTTATTTTATATTTGATTTCTAAATATTAATTTTAGTAAATATGTATATAATCACTTCATAAAACAAAAATTAATTTCTGCAAGTATACACTATTAGAAAATAAACAATATACCAACGAAGCTTATTAACGAAATACATACGACTTAAGGTAGTGCCATCAGTAAGTCATTAGTAAGTGGTCATATTCAACAAGTAATCAGTAAGTCGTCAATAATTTTCAATGACATACCGACGACTACTTGATAAGAAACAAAATATTTCCCAACGTTATCAATGTCGTCGGTCTGTCATTGAAAATTTTGAAGACTTATCAACGAATTATTCCCACTAATACATGACCAGACCCGAACTTCTCATTTTATTTCGTCCAAATAAAAAGTCATGTACCAAAACTCTACACACCAAACACTCCTCCACTGCCTCCATACCCATGCTCTGCAACTTCCAGATCGTTTCTCTGCCACCTCTATACTCAAACCCTCCTAAATTATTGTGCTTCACCAGATCCTTATTTCACCCTCCAGACCCAAAATCCACCATCGCCAAAGCCCTTATCTCTAGAACCGTGCTCCATCGCTTCTCCAAACCCGAACCAGCCTCTCCAACACTACACCAAGGCACATTTTTGATGACATCTATTCCAAAGCCTCCTTCATCGATGGTGTTCCAAGCCCCCAACCCTCCATCAATGTTATACCTAGCCCCTAAACCTCCTTCGACCTTCGAAACTTCGAAGGTACTGTTCTTTCATTTCAAAATATCCATTTATGATTTTGTAATTTTAGTTGATTACAATGAGAATAGTATGACTGATATAGATTGGTTAAAATCAAAATATGTGTTGCCATAAATGGTTAATTAAAAATGTATGTACCTATAGATTTGTTGTCCCCGTCTGACTAGTTTTGTATATGATCGTTATATTGATATTCGTTTTTACTAAATGAAAATCAATATTCATCTGATATAATAGTCATTGTATTTATCCTAGTATTGGATAAGTTATAAACAAAAATAATATACATAAGTCGCAAATCAATATTTATCCTTGACGGTTTATAGAATTTTGACAACGCTTCCTATTTTACTCTTCATGTATGTTTTTTCATACAACACGGAGAATAAGAGAAAGTGCTAGCGATTTTTGCGAATCATTTGTGATATAGTATTGATTTATGAATTACTTATATTTTTGTGTGTTTGTGGTAGGAGATAGGAGAGTTGGCCAGTTAAATCATGGTTTACTCCTATCATTATCATTTACTTAATTATAAAATTCAAGATATAATAATATATTATAATGTAATAAAAACTAATGATGAATAAATAGTAGTATATGATTTTACTAAAAGAAAATAATATTGTATGATATTAATAATAAAATAATGTTTAGTATAGCAATATATGATATTAGTAAAGAAAATATTATTGTATGGTATTAACAATAAAATAAAAATTAACCGTATATGATTTTAACAATAAAAATTAATAAAATAATAATAATAATGGTATTAATAAAATAAAATAAAACTTAATGGTGTATGTTATTATTTTCTCCATAGAGTATAGAATGGATTATTTGAAGCTTGAAGTTAGATGTATAAGAAGTTCGAAAAAAAGTACCATTGTAATTTAGTCAAGGTGTGGAAGTAGTCCTAAAGGTTGCTTCTAACGATAAAACATATATGAAAGAAATTAGGTGTCTGTATAGTAAATATCGTTGTGTGAAACTCAAGGAATATGGTTCTGTAGCTTTACATTTAAGTACAAAGCATTTTGTGCTAGAATACCACGTGCGGAAGTTTGATAGTGAAGTCAAGACAAGTTGTGAATCGACAGTAATATTTGAAGATTAACCGAAAACACTGATGTCATATTTGACGAACCTAATACAGATGATAGAATGAAATAGATGGTCCATCATGCCGTTGGTCCATGTATGTGGACTAATGAACCTGAAAACTAAGAAGAACTTGACCTTGAATCAAAAATGTTTTTTGATCTGTTAGAAGCTTTGAAAAGACCATCGTATAACTAACATAAATGACGCATTTATCAGCGACATCTAGGTTAATCGCTATAAAATCCACATACAACGCATTGGAAAATCTAATGAACTTGATTCTTAGTCTTTGTAAGGAATTACTTCCACTAGACAATGTGTTAGCAGAAAATTGTTATTTGCTAAAAAATAAGCTTCTGCCTTTGGTCTACCATATGAAAAGATTGACTCATATCTAAGTGGATGCATGATATACTGGAAGAAAGATAAAAACCTGTTGTAAATTCTGCAACAACCAAAGATATAAATTAACAAAGAGCAGTGGTAAAGACATGCTTTTTACTTATATTTATTATTTTCCATTGACAAATAGATTACAAATATGGTATGCATCTTCTGCTACTACAAAACACATGTTATGGCATAGCGAACAATAGCGAGCTGAAAATGTTTTATGTCATCCATCAGATGGCGATGTGTAACGACCCGTAAATATATCGCTTTAAATAAATAATCGTTTAACTTTATCGATAATACAACTAATTTTGTCAATAATAATTATTATTAATTTATATGGTTTTACAAATAAAATATGATCGTTTTTATTAGTTAAGAATGGTAGGAAAATCTATTTTAAATTTTCTTTTACAAAAATGTGCATATTGATTTAAATGAGAAAATATGACCAAAAATCGGAACCGGGATCTGTAACGATACAACGTGTGGAAGTTGTGCAACGTTGTAGGGATATGATACATACACATATACATGTACATATGCATACATATAACATATACATAAACTTACATATATGAAAATTATTAAGTATAAGAAAATAATATAAAAAATATAAGATATTTTAATCAAAATCTTACTCCTTAGGCTTTTATAAGTCAAACCATGTACACATGAGAAGATGGAAGTGATGTGCACACGGGGGAAGGCTTCTAGCCATGCCTTGGAGGGAGGATGGTGTGTTGGAGAAGCTTGTAAAAAGTGATGTATAGATGTCTTCCTTTATACTCTTCTTTTTCCTATAAATACCATGCCCTCTTCTCCTCTTTTTCATTCATTTTATTGTTCATATTCTCAAGCTTTTGCATCCTCTTTAACGGCTTCCAATCTAAAATAAAGAATGTCAAAAATTATTTAAAAAAAACTAAAATAAAAAATATATAGTTATATATAGTAAAACACCTCAAAATGATCCAAAAACTCCTCATTTCTCTTTGTTCTTCACAAAACCTAGCTCATTCTACCTTAGGCCGAGCTCACTCATCACTACACCTTAGGTCGTGCACCCCTGACTTGGTCTAGGCATTTAGGAACTGAATTCCGAAGAATAGCAAGCTTCAGAACTCGAATAGCGAAGATATAGCAATTTTTTGTGTCTCATTTAAAATCCAAGGTGAGAACTCATAAAATTATTATATTATATGTTAGATGATTATATGATTTTTGCAAGTAGATTTTTATTATGCTTTGATCATCAAGATTGGTTATGTTCAATGAATGTTGAAATTATATATAAGTCATGAATATACATGTCGATAAACACAAAGGAAATCACTTTCCTTGAAATAATGAAATGGTATGTGTATGGAATTGTTAAACCTCTTAAAAATGGTTTAAAATGTATTTGAAATGTTTCATAAACATTTAAAAGTGGTTTGGTGAAGTACGAAAAGAAGGGAAAATTTAGTTAAAATAAACATGTCGCGTAACGGTAGTTCGCGATTTCACGCTATGAAAGTCAAACAAGTATAAAAGTTGGAATATAGCTCAGAATTCTTCGGGTTAAGAATTCTCCGAACTATTATATCCATAGTTTTCCAAAAAATAAAGAAAACCGAGATTTCAATAAGTAGATTTTGAAATACGAGTAAAACAAGTTTTGAAAAAATCTTGAATTTGCAATTTGGAACTCAAACCGGATTTCTTTGAAAACGATCTTTTAAAAATATGGAATAAATCTTATAAATATTTTAAAAGTGATTTGAGTAATAAATATGAATTTTCAAATAATAAAAAGTCATTTTGATCAATATAACTAAAAAGAGCACTTTTCGCAGCACCTTTTCTATAACTTTGAATTATAGCTTTAAACTTAACAATTATTTTATAAATCTTTTAAATGGTTTATTAAGTGTTTTAAAGATGATTTGACAAATTTTTGGAATGATTAAAGATTTAGAGTCGATCAAATAACTTGACTGCCTTATGGGTGTCAGAGAGATAGTGTCTAGGCTTGGGTTTGGAAAACCAGTTTCCTACTATCCCTAGCTATCTGGGCTGGCCCAACGAAAAGGATCGGAATTTGGTTTACTTGGATCAATATATTTCTAAATAAAAAATGAAACGATTATGAATTGATTCCTAGTAAAAAGAAGTTTAAAAGATTATCAAGGAATTTTATAAGAGTGGTTTAATATTTCCACATATACCGGAAAGAATGTTTTAAGAAATGTATATCTCCAAAAGAGATTTTGATAAAAAGAACTGAATCAATTAAAGAATGATTTCCTATTCATAAGAACCTCTTTTTATCGATGATTGTTTTGAAGGGACCGAGGTTGGATCTAGATGATTCCTATCCGAAGACCACTTCGAAACAATTTATGTATTCGAAGTAAAAACATGGATATGATACTGGGATTCTTATAATGAAGGAATATATGTTGATCATTTAGGTATAAACTCCAATATACATACAGTAATGGTAGTTTCTTCGTTATGAAATATCTGATGGAAGGATTAATCGCTAGGGTAAATTTCCGACAGGATGTGGTAGGAGAGTGCCTTCGCTTTGTCATGTACCTTGATAACTTATATGGACGAATGTCTGACATTGCATTCATAGTTATATAAGTGAACTCTATGAACATATCATCTGTTTGGTGGCGGAGAAGACAACATCTCTTAGCTTAACACCCTTTCTTTAGATGTATGATCTCAGTGTTATATGTTTGTAGAAATTTGTTATGTGACCATGGGATGACAGTGTGGCATTCAAAGAAAGATGATGTGAAATGAGAAAGGTAATCATTGCCTCAAGCTTCACGCCCGAAAATGACCGAAACACGGTAGATGCAGTAAGGCTATATGGCTTACAACCATTAGGGTATGATCATCCCCTTCTAGATATATTTCTACCAGCTTTGACGTTCGGGTTTAAATTATTGTGGTGTATGCTAAGAGACGTGTCGATTAGGTCGGTAACGAACAGGGTGATGACATATTCGGTACTATCTAGGAAGAGGTAGGCTAGTCTTCTGTTGGCAGAAGGCCATCTGTTGGGCCTTGGTACATTTCTCTAGAGATGTACTGGCAGAAGGTAGTCCCTTCACCAGGTCATTTATATGGAATGCATTCTCTAATAAGTGCCTACGATTTTGTTTATAGAGCCTAGTATGCTAGAATTTAATAATGGTGACAATTTCGGTTAAGATTGATAAGCTTTTTTGCAAATGTTTTCAAAGATATTTCACTAAAAATAATATCATGTATTTTTACGTAGAATGTTTTGGTTATCATAATGTAAAAACCTGTTTCGTGTTTATGTGTCGCGTGGTCTTATAAAAAACCTTTTTGATTTTCAAAAATGCGTATTTTGAGTTCTCACACCAGTCCCATAACTGACCCGGAGTTTATTTTATTTTCCCTTTAAACTCTGGGTGCCCTATTTTCTCGGCCAGCCAAGTAGTCAGGATTTTTTTAGAGTGTTTTTGAAGGAGCATGCTGGAAGAGATTTTTGGAGCAATGGAGCTGGAGCACTCGATGGGGATATATATCTATCTATTTTTTTCCTGTTGTTTATAAGTTAATAATACCAGCAAGTGTAGGAGCAGGTAGTTACGACTATTCTTGGTTGGGTTAGTCATAAAAAACACAAATGTACCCTAGTGTTGGTGATTGTATGTACTATCTGTCCATTTAACATAATGTGAGAATTTGTGTTTCTATCTTTTACTTTACTTTAACCTTGAAAATCTGCCTCCCCGGCACTTGGATTTACGGCACGTGAATACCATGGATGTATTAGTGTCGATTTTCAAGAGTCGAGGAGAAGGGTCTTCGCATGATGCTAGGAAGCACTACGACAGCATATATCTTGATTTAACTAAAGAATCTAGTAATGTAAGACTTGTTTTGTGTACTAATGAATTTAAGTCATTTACTTCATTTGGTAATAAACCTTACTCAATGAAGTCGGTTGTTCTAACACCTTACAATTTTCCACTGTCAATGTGCATGAAGAACCCATATATGTTTTCAACTGTATTAGTTCCAGGATCGAGAAGTCCTAAATATGGGATAGACGTATATTTGCAGCCTTTAGTGGATGAACTGAAAAGACTATAAACAGATGGCGTTGTAACTTACAATGTGTCAAAGAAACATTTAGACTGTTTGCATCACTACGGTGAATGATAAGTGATTTTTCTACATATGGGATTCTTTCTGGATGGAGTACAACTAAAAAATTTACTTGCCCTGTTTGCAAGGATTCAAAAGAATATTTTTGATTTAAATTTTATGGCAATAATGTTGATGGGATCATCATCATCGATTTTTGCATCAAAATGATCGTTTTAGATTTGATAATAAAAATTTCATAGCTAATTGGTGGGTCGTTTTCAAAACAAAACCATGTCCATTTAACTTAGATGCAGTCACAATTGACGATCAACCGTACCGACATGATCCAAATCCAAATAAAGTAATTCAAATAACGCCAGATGGAGGTGATATCGGAACATAACAATGCAGTATTCAATGGAGTTGAATTAGATGAAGATGTTAACTTATACGAACAAGTTGATGACCGAGGAAATGAAAATTATACCAAGTTTGAGGTTGAAGTCGAAGAAGATGATTTTGATGATGAAGAGAATAATGTAAATAATGACATTGATGAGAAAATATTGACTCATAGTGTGTACATTTGATTGTGAAGATTTTAATGTACATTTGACAATGTAAGTATGAATATAAATTTCAGTTTAGTTAGTATGTATTTTTCTTTCGAAATCTGCTGGTACAAATGTATGACTATTCTTCATAATGAATTGTTTATTTTACTATGTAATTGAAAATTTAACAAATATGAGTACCCATTCTGATAATAGATGCAGAAGAAGTGGTGTCAAAATCCATCGCTTAGCAGTATACGACCCCGACATCTCATTCCATTAGGACATCATCAGACCGGCGAAGGTCTTAATCACCTATTGTAGGTGATGATCCTCATCACATGTTATCACCATTCATTGGGTCCATCATATTGAGGAGCATGATGATGAATTCATCTACACATGATTCTGTTACAGATTCCATTGCATCCATAGATTGAGTCGGCATTATTTATTGTGCTGAAAAAGGTAAGTGATAAAATTGCATTTTTCTTGAATTGATAGGATATAATCTCAAATAAATTCACATTTAATATACCATTTATGTATATGTAGAACCGACTTCAGCAATGGAATCACAAGTGGTAGCATTCGCGATTTGATTCTTGCTATGGTGAATCGATTCTAGCCTAGATTCTCAGATATTCCACCCATATCAAAGACATCATGTTCAAATATTTTATGATAAAAAATTATTGCATATTTGATTTTTTATATATAAATTTATATGTTGATAATATATTTAAATACAAATGCAATGAAAAATATCAATGGAAACCTGATACATCTTAAGCGCTTATTAAAAAACTCTAGGAGTGAAAAACAAACAAAGATACAAAGATATGGTGCACGGGATAAAGAAAAACTTGAAGATGGTTAAGGCGCTTGCTCAAGACATCCATGAACAGTTCATTTCGTATTAGGAGCGAGAAAATGTGAAGGCACATGCTAAAATAAATGCAGCAAATAGAGTGCAATATCAAATATTGTACTATGGCCGTTCAAGATCTTTTGCGAACTATCAATAGGATTTGGTAAGTTTAGTTTAATTTTCAAAAAAAAATATAATAAGTCATTATTGATGTTTGATTCTTCTTTTTCTAATTATTCTACACAGTATCAAAGATATGCAATAGCCTGGGATGTATATGTTTGGACTCACAAGTTCAAGTTGAGTAAGGGGTTATCCGTGTGGGTTGATGTTGCTGCTTTCGAGTTTACTGTAAATTATCCACAAAATTTGATTTGAATGGTAATCAAATTTAATTCAGTTTCATATACTCACGAATTCGGAAAAAATATAAATCAGCAAAAACATGCTGTTATGATTCAGTAGTTAATGGAACATGGTTTTATGATCAATCCTGAGGTGGAGGAGCATATGTTTCTCAGTTTGTCCGATTCATAAAAAAGAGGAGGGATCGCATACCCTATCTTGGGAATATTCCTGGGGTAAGTTATAACCCAGACTTATGTTAACTAATTAATAGAAAACAATCTATTTGTTTATAGTTTGTCCATTAATTCATCATTTGTTTTTTATATGATGGTAAAATTTTAAATAATATGTTAAGCTCCCTTTCTAACATTTGGTAAATAGGTAAATAGCTGCCCTTATAGTATTTATTTTAAATTGAAAATATTGATGTTAAGCTCCCCCTTTTAATATTTAGTGAATTGGTAAGTATTTAAAGTGCAATTTGGCATTTAATATGATTTTCAAAATTTTATTATGAGTGATTTTTATGGTGTTAGCCCAGTCAGAGAGGCGTCTCCTATAAGGCTACCCAAACTCAAACGCAAACCCAGGCTAAGCTAGAGGAATTGACAAGAGAGCATGTAGAGCTGCTTCAGAAGCACGAGGAGGAGATGTCGACACAAAGAGAGATAACGAGGATACATAAATAAGAGACGCCCAAGCAGAAAAAGCAAGTCAAAAACCTTATATCAAATGTTCAATAGGCAATTTGGAAATGCGCACCCACCACAATCATGAGTTTTTTTTGTATGGACATGATAGATGATGTATATATTTATGTCGTTGTTTACTATATGGACATGTTATGGTATAGGATGTTGCATATAGACATAACGTGATATGAACATGATGTTGTGTATGGACATGTATTTGTTGTTTTTATGGAATTTTCATGGTGATGTTTTACTTTTTCAATGTGTTTTTGTTATTTTTATTGTTTCTACATATATTGGGTATGATATTATGTTGGTTTGGTGTTATATTTGCTTATATGGCATTACTGGAGTGGCTTGTTTTGTGTTGTGGTTTGACCAAAAGAAGAGTGATATAAATGATGAAAATTTAGTTTCAGCAAGTCACAGGCAGCTGATCAAAAAATTCAAAATTTTCATTTTGGGTTAAATGTTTACATGACATCAACAAGTTGTCGGCAATATTGTTGTCGGCAAATCATCAAAAACAAAGTCTGTAACATCTCGCTTTTTTGTACGCTTAAGCGGACACATGTGCCAACTTAAACCATACAAAAGGGCGAATTGTTATTGGGGTGAATAAGGAAAAGGAAGAAGGAAATAAAACAAAACAGAATCTCACAACGGAATGACAAAATATAATAATCAAATAACAGCTCATGAAGCTATTTTACAAAACATTTGATTATACTTTTACAACACATATCAGAGCTACACATACTAGAGAAAAATAAATAATGCAGCGGAACAGTATGAATGCAGTGGAATAATATAATAAATAATAGTAATACAAATCTTCATCTTCGTCCTCCAGAGATAAATTCTTTGAATCCTGAAATACTCAAACTGACCCGAGTGAATTGAAAAGACAAAACACTCGAGTCGGAACTAAAAGATCTTATGTAAGTTAAATCAACGGTAAAACATGAGTGGAACGGCGTGAAAGATGTTTATAGGATTTGACATCTCCTATCCAGTGTCAAACTTGACTGTAGTAACTTAAGAGATGTTCGAGATTCACATCTCCTAAGGATCCATTAAACTATCTATTATGTATAATATATGCTATTATAATAATGTCTATAGTAAGGTAAACTTACTTTTTAATAGTGTTAAGGGGTTACCCATATATCCCTTACCACGTAATAGTCGCAGTAGTCCATCCAGTATTAGCACATCTCTAGATCAGGAGACTCCCTAAATACTCCACGGGCTACGGGAGAAATCCAAAATCGTACAAGGCGCGCTAGGGTGGGTGACATGGCACACAAGGCAATGCCAAGGTAGATATACCAATTACTATCCGGACTGGTGGTGATGCATAGCGCGCTGATACCGCCCACCTCAAGCCACACTCCCAAAATCAAAAATCAAAAGTAGCCACCGAATCAATCTCAAAGTCTGAATATAATGGAATGGTATCGAAGGAGTGTGTCCGATAAGAGGAGCTACCTCACTGGCGTGGAATCGCTCATGTTTTAGCCACCTTATGCCAACTCACGGGAGTCGGGTCCACGTATATACCTCAAAGGAATGCCGCCGCCATCCTACTTTATTCTGGAATCTCCACCATGTACACGGTTGTCAAAGTGGTTTTCGGTATCGACATAGAGTATGCCCATATCCGATCCCGGTCTCTTTGCCAACCAATCGTTATTATAACACCGTGGTCTTTTAAAAATAGTTTATACTTCAAAACCAAAATATCATTGCCATTTCAAAACCAAATACAATGTCATTTCCATTTCAAAACCAATAAAATATGATATCGTGTCCATTTCAAAACCACATCAATAATATATTATTTCCCTTAAAAACCTAATCAATAATATGTCATTCCATTTCAAACCATATCAATAATATATAATTTTCAATTCAAAAACCACATTAATATTATATCATTCAAATAAATCCAAACTTCCAAATTGCTGAATATTTCCTTCGGTTCTTTTGAACTTGAGATATTCCCTCTTTACATCGTCTTAAACCAAAACCTTATTATAAAGTGAGATTCTTACGTCTTTAATTTCAATAAGTTCCAAATCAATATATATTTAAAGACAAATCCTAATTAAATGCAATTTCAAGTAAATTCATTTTAAAAATCATGTTATCTCAAAGTTGTAACACTCTAAAACTAAACACTTTGAAACCATAATACTTTGAAATTCTTAACTTCGAAACACTTCAATTTTGATAAAACATTTCAATTTAGATATATTTCAAGGCTTTAAATATTCCATAATTTTCAAACTAAATCTAATAGTTTCATATATATCTTAATTCAATTTACTATTATTTAGTTTTGAAATATTTATTTAATAAATTCAATATTATTTAAATAAAACTCAAACTTGAAATATTTGTTAATCACCTTAAACCATCATCAAGTTATAAAATCATGCCCTTTAAAATCTCAAATTCAATAAGTTCCAGATTGCTTTAATTAAATAATTTTAAACCAATTTCAAATCCATCTTCTTAACCTTAATTTATCAATATCATTATAAACTCTATATATATATATATATATATATATATTAAAATAAAATTTAAATAAATACTTACCCATATTATACTTTAATAAAATCAAGCTTTATTATTACTCTCATTATATAATGAACAAAACTATACATAGCTTAAATCTAAGAATTTAACTATATATAAAAAAATATTTATATAATATCAAAAATCAATATTTATATAAACCCACATATTTCTTACCAAAACCATAGAAATCACTTCAAAATATTTTTATATATAGACCACGTTATCTGTATATAATTTTCTATCTTATGGTCAAGTGATACGGATATTTATCATTTCAATCCATAATTTAAAATATAAATACGGTTATATATCATTTCAAACCGCAATCCCGAATGAAATAAAATCCATAACAATTTGCAGTTTATAACAATATAAAATACAACATCCATTCATCCAATATCAACCATCAAACATTTATCACAATCATCATCCAATTTAATCAATAACATCAATATAGAACAGAAAATAAATAGCAGATATTTACTGGCAGTTTATATTCAAAAATAAGTTAAATAACAACTTAACTGGCAGTTTACATGCAATAATAAATTAAATAACAATTCGATTCAATAAATTCAATTTAACTGAGATGATGATAAAAAATATGCCAAACGGTCATAAATAAATTACTAATCACATCAAAAATAAATTTAACATACATAAGAAATTTTAGAAGTTGCAAGTGGGTTAAAACACTCACCTTTCGAATTTACATTGAATTTAAATCCAATTTAAATCCAAAATTTGAACAGTCTTAGAATTCATCCAAACCAGCATCGTAATGTCTGGAATTCCAATACGATCCTAGCGAAGAAAGCCACGCATGAAACAGACCTCGTGTGTAAAAGTTATGATCGTTAGAAGAGTTTAAATTGAAATTAAATAAACTAATTAATTATAAACTAACAACAACCCGACACCTCACCGCTTCGTGCTTGAAACCCTAGCATGCTTTGTCACGAACACGCCCAGGTAACAGCCGCCACAGTAAAATCTCACCATCGCCTCTGCTTGAAGCAAATCTAAAGATGATCCATGTACGCCACATGACACCGCACCTCGGGCAGACCCTACTTGCCCCATGCGCGACCTCCACGGCCACCACTGCGCGTGGCACCGCAGCCTGCTTTCGTGAATTTTCTGACGAAATCACGGCCTCTCCGAAGCAAGCGAACGCCATCGATGCAAAGCCCCGGTCCTCCTCTACATACCGCAACCCCTCGATCATCGCATCGTCGCGAATCCACCGTACGATCAAACTCCCACAAATGGACGGCTGGGAATAAACCAATGATTTCTGGCCTGACAGAGACCCGAATTGGAAAACAGACAGCATATTCAACTTGCACTCGTCGAGATCTTTAGATTGATATATAATTTGGTATATTTTGAGGAGACTGAATTTTTGAAGTTGAATTTTGATTTGAAATTGAATTGGGAATTTAGGTTTTTGTCTACCATTGAAATGAGGAGGACAAATGGAATTGTACGTACAGGAATGAGAAATAGAAAGGCTGCTAGGATTTATAATTGGATATATATAGGCAGATTAGAAATAGGAACAAATGAATCGAATCGGTTTGAAAGTTGAACGATACACGGCCCGGAAAGCCCGTTTCGACTCCGAAACAAAACTGGGTCGACCCATATATCAAAATAGATGTTTTCAAATATTTTAAAATCAATGGAACATGTTTTAAATCCAAATTCCATCGTATAAAGAAGTTATGCTAAAATCAAGTTATTTCAAATTGATTTCAATTAAATTGATTTCTAGGCATTTCGAGTCCGTACGATCAAACGACAAGCCCGATCGCTACAAAACTTGAAATCCTACAATAATTCACCATTGCGGATCCGATGAAACTAGTTTCATCAAAATCCGAGTTATTGGTCAAAATGGCTATTTTCTAGTAAATTAAATAAATTATTAAATTAATTAATCACTTTCCAATTTAAATTTAAATAATTTACAACTTCTATCAATTTTGATTTCTTAACCATTCACGAATAATTTAAACAAATTTAGATGTCAAATTAAAGTTGATTAATCCATCAATTTCAGTGTTTAATTTCAGTTTCATTAAATTCAGAAATTATAATTTAGAATTCCCAAAATCCATTTAATAAATTTTTAAACCTGTCTATTCACATCTTTTATCACAATAAGGATGCAACTAACATTGGTTCTTGATTTACTACATTAAAATCTTCAAATTTCATCTTAATTTTCCATCAACGTAATATCTAAATATTTAATTCCATTTATTTGCAATAAACCCAATTACTATAATTTAAATTCAAATAAGATAATAAATCTTGATTCTTATTCTTTAAATCAACCAATTGTCATATTATAAATGGAATTGAAATTTTTTCAAATATTATCTTAATTTACATTAACATGATATTAATTACACTTACTGAAATTTATTTCCCAAGCCTAAGAGAATGAGTAAGATAGTTTTCCAAAATCATTTACTATTCCAAATAACCATAAATATCAACGAATAAAGGAATTTCATTTACAGTTTGATGCGAGTTCAACTGGATGTTGATTATCTTATGATGATAGAACTTCAACTGGAATAGTAATAGCTTTCACTTGGTTTAAATCTTGATTTTATAGGTAAATACCATTTGAGATGAAAAGAAATTAATATCGATCTCTTTGGTGGTCACACTTAAAGTAAGAAACGTTGATGAAAAAATGCAATAAGATTCAAATAAGCTTCACACGTCTGAAGTAAATGAACTTGAAGGTTTTAGGCCAAAGACATGGTTGATTCTAAAAATTAAGCAACTATTAACAAAAAATGAAGTTTTATAGCATCCAGAAGTATATCACATAAGGGTCAATATATATTGAGTGTTGAACAGTGACAAAAGATAGTGTTTCCACTTATTTTGTACCAGTCAGTAAAGAAAATGAACTTGAACTGGCAAAATTAATTGCCAAATTTTGACATGCATTAGCAAAGAAGTAAAATGAAGTAAATACTTTAGTTATTCTAGTTATAGTTGTACATATACATGGATAAACTTTGAAATATATTTTTCCCAATATGAAAGGCATTAGTAAAGGTCATTAGCCCTTACATTTCTATCAGTTGAATCAACAATGTAAAATCATAGCGCCTATTTACGAAGAGTTATTTAAAAAAAAGTTTAAAAGACTCGTTTTTGTTCCATGCTCACAAGTCACAACTAAAACTCTAGTACTAATAGTTTACGAAATAAAAAAAGTAACCGACTTGATGCAATAGAAAATGTGGAAATGTTTACTAAACTTAACATGCAATGTTACGCTATTAAAATCTTGAAAAGTAGAAAATGACGATATATTAATGTTAGCATGAAAAGTGGAGGCATAACAAGCAGAACTTTTTTGGAATCTTTTATTCACAATGATATATAAGCATATATTTAAGAAGCAAGAATAAGACCAAATTGAGAATATGGTATCATGAGCAATAGTCATTTAAGGAAAAGGGAAAGAAAAATGATGGTCAAGATGCGTTTTATCATAACATGGCTTTCAGTCTTCTATTGTTCTTTTTGTTGACGTAAAGGAGTGAGGACAAATTTCCAATCAAATTGAGCCATATTAGTCCACTACAATACAACGGTAAATTGAAGTTTTAAATTTTGCAAAGCTAAGCTATACGTAGCCAAAAATTTCTCATCTATGATAACCTAATCATGATTGATTTAGCAACAAAAAATATAGTTTCCAGAACACAATTATTATATGTATTATATATATAACTTTGAAGAAATATCATATTCTAAACTACGGTCAACCCACACCGATAAATAATTTATTGCTAACTTATCTACTGAAAGGTGAATATATGATCAACCATATGTTCAAGTTGGAAGCAAGCAACCATGAATCAATGCATATATCTTCATTTACATTTGCAATTTTAGCATAGAAAAATATAGCCATCCAATTATATTTTTGTATGGTAATCACCAAATTATATTCTGCTCATCCAACATTTGTCCTTAAATAATATTTGATATCATGCTGAAGAGAAGCTAATTCTTTTAACCATTATCACAAAACATACGATAAAGTATACCTTTTGATCCTAGATCGTATCAATTCCTTTTACCAAATTAAGTCTTTACTGAATAAGCAAGAAAAAAAGCTAAAGAAATACAAGAAAGTATCAAATTTTCATGGAGAACTGCTTTAATCAGATCTCAAAGGTCAGCAAGTCTATCACACCCGAGCCTCCTCCTCTTTATCCCCCTTCTTCTTCTTCCCTCAAGGTGGTGCAACCTGAAATCGATAATGAGGGATTCCAACTAGTGAGGAATCGCCGTAACAGAGAGAAGACCCTTCAGCAGCAAACTCCAGCAAAATATCCCAGTAAGAATCATGCGGATCTGTTTAACAATGGCTACAGGAAAACAAGATTCAACAATACTAAATCCAATCCAAATCATTTTTCGCTTTACGCTCCAAATTATATAGCCATTGTTCAAAAGAAACAAGACAACATAGGCGCAACTATAATGCAGTATAGCAGTAAAGGGTCTTCTTCAAATAAAGCATCTTCCTGGGCAGATTTAATCAGAGAAGGGGGGCCTCAGACCTGAATTTGATCTGAAATTCCAAGCACCTCTAACCATTAACAAAAAGAAAATGGTTGTTATGAAAGAAGGTGTCAGTAAAAGAACAGAGACAAAGTGGGGCTGCTCGGTAATAGCATACGTATACGATAATAGACTTTCTTATCATCATTTTAAAGCATTTGTGCAAAGAACATGGAATCCCACGAGCAATTTTGAAATTTTTTCAAGAAACAATGGTTTTTTTGTGATCAAATTCACGGCTGAATGCGACTGTGACAAAGCTATCAATGGGGGTCCATATTTCATCAATGGAAAATTAATCATTTTAAAAAAATGGAGCAGTAAAATTGCATTTGACAGAGACTTATTATCCACAATTCCAATTTGGATTCATTTGCCAGAATTAAGTTTAAAATTGTGGGATAAAGAAGCCTTTGAGGCAATAGCAAGTGTTGTGGGAAACCCTCTAAAACTTGATGAACCAACAATAAAGGAACTAAGGTTAAGTTATGCAAGAATCCTTGTTGAAATCAATGCAAATACAGAATTTCCTGATGAAGCCATATAACAATGCATGATGGAGAAACTTTAATTCAAAGTATTGAATACGAATGGATTCCACCAATATGTTCAAATTGTAAATGTTTTGGGCATTCAACTGAAAGCCGTTCTTCTAAAATGATTTGGAAAGAAAAGCAGAAAGATCCTACAATCATCAAAGAAAAGGCCTTGCTACCAGAAAATAATCAAGAAATCATCAAAGATTCAATTTTTAACAGCAGACAGCAAGAAATGATCCAAGAATCTTGTGTTCCTGAAAATTCTTTAACTGGAAAAATAAAATTCTTTGAAAATTTTAATATTAAAGGCTGCATAATGGATATGTCTACAAATGTGAATGATTCTGTTGTTTCAAACCAGCAGATAGTACCAGATCAAATTATGGCTGAAATCTCTGAAGAGTTATCAAATCAGGTAATGGAAAATGATTTATCTCCTACTGTTATGGAATCAAACTCGGATCATGGTGCAATGCACTCACCTGGTGATGCCAGTAATGCGAATGATAACATACCATTGGCAAGTATAATTGTTTCAAAAGTAACAACTGCTGGTGCTGAAGGCAGGAAAATTGGTTCTAAAAACTCTCTCAGAAGATTTAGTCCAAAAAGCCATGAAACTAATTCCAAATTCATCTCCTCGATCAAAAAGGAAGAAAAACAAAACAAAAAACCTTCAAGATATTCTTTCTCAAGGGAAAGAAGAAAACTCTGGAAAAGATGAATTCCAGGAAAAGTATGTAATGGAAAATCCAAGGTGGTCTGGTTATCAGAAAATTCAAGATAAAAAACCATTAAAAAGAAATGGGCATAAAAATTCAGATTTCTTAGAAGAAAAAAGAGACAAAGGAAAGCTGGAGGAACACAATCTCAGTCTTTCAATATGAAGCAGCGATATCCTTAATATATCCTTTATTATTCAATTTATTTTAATATCATATATCAATGATTACTTGGAATGTAAGAGGTTAAACTCCCCTGGAAGAAAGTTAAATCTAACCAATCTAATTTTCACAAAGAAACCAAGCATAGTTGGTATTCTTGAACATGAACTTGAGGATTCTAAAATTAGCAATTTCCATGAAAGATATTTTAAAGATTGGGGTGTTATTAACAACAATAATATGGGGGGTAATGGTAGAATAATGGTAATTTGGGACCCAAATATTTGGAGTCTTAGCCAATATTTTACTCACTTCCAATTTATCCATTGTAAATTAATAAATAAAGGGGGATTTCAAATTGAAATCTCTTTTATTTATGCTTCTAATAGTGAAAAGGAAATAAGTTTTTTATGGAATGATCTTAAAACATTAAACTCCAATATGTCTAAACCCTGGATCATCATTGGTGATTTTAACACTGCCTTTCACTCTTTTGAAAAAAGGGGTGGAGTTCCCATTCCGTTTAGTAAGTTAGAATTTTTTAACAACTTTTTTCTGAAAACAGGTCTAATTGAACCCACTATCAATGGGAATCAATTCACTTGGAAATCAAGTGTTTATAGGAACATCCATTGTAAACTTGACAGAATTCTTATCAATCATCTATTTGCAAATATTTTTCCTAATTACAATTGTTCTACTCTTCCTCAAGCAACTAGTGATCATACCCCTTTGCACATAACTTTCTCTGGTCATGTTAATATTAGAAGAAATATTCCTTTTAGATTTGTTAATGGGTGGACCTATGATAAAAGTTATAAGGATACTGTCAAAAGCAGTATTATTACTATAGAAAGTGGCTCTGCCCAAAGCAAATTTAAAAGCATTCTTAAGAATATCAAAGGCAACTTAAAAATCTGGAATAAAAATAGGAACAGAGATAATATTAAAATTATTAAGGAAGAATGTGAGTTTGCCCAAAACAATATTGATTTTGATAGCTCAGACAAATCTAGAATTAATCAATTTTTTCAACTCCAAGATAAGTTAAGTCATGGTCTGCATGTTCAAGCTATTAACATGAGGCAGCAAGCCAAAGTATAATAATCACCTTAAACCTTCATCAAGTTATAAAATCATGCCCTTTAAAATCTCAAATTCAATAAGTTCCAGATTGCTTTAATTAAATAATTTTAAACCAATTTCAAATCCATCTTCTTAACCTTAATTTATCAATATCATTATAAACTCTATATATATATATATATTAAAATAAAATTTAAATAAATACTTACCCATATTATACTTTAATAAAATCAAGCTTTATTATTACTCTCATTATATAATGAACAAAACTATACATAGCTTAAATCTAAGAATTTAACTATATATAAAAAAATATTTATATAATATCAAAAATCAATATTTATATAAACCCACATATTTCTTACCAAAACCATAGAAATCACTTCAAAATATTTTTATATATAGACCACGTTATCTGTATATAATTTTCTATCTTATGGTCAAGTGATACAGATATTTATCATTTCAATCCATAATTTAAAATATAAATACGGTTATATATCATTTCAAACCGCAATCCCGAATGAAATAAAATCCATAACAATTTGCAGTTTATAACAATATAAAATACAACATCCATTCATCCAATATCAACCATCAAACATTTATCACAATCATCATCCAATTTAATCAATAACATCAATATAGAACAGAAAATAAATAGCAGATATTTACTGGCAGTTTATATTCAAAAATAAGTTAAATAACAACTTAACTGGCAGTTTACATGCAATAATAAATTAAATAACAATTCGATTCAATAAATTCAATTTAACTGAGATGATGATAAAAAATATGCCAAACGGTCATAAATAAATTACTAATCACATCAAAAATAAATTTAACATACATAAGAAATTTTAGAAGTTGCAAGTGGGTTAAAACACTCACCTTTCGAATTTACATTGAATTTAAATCCAATTTAAATCCAAAATTTGAACAGTCTTAGAATTCATCCAAACCAGCATCGTAATGTCTGGAATTCCAATACGATCCTAGCGAAGAAAGCCACGCATGAAACAGACCTCGTGTGTAAAAGTTATGATCGTTAGAAGAGTTTAAATTGAAATTAAATAAACTAATTAATTATAAACTAACAACAACCCGACACCTCACCGCTTCGTGCTTGAAACCCTAGCATGCTTTGTCACGAACACGCCCAGGTAACAGCCGCCACAGTAAAATCTCACCATCGCCTCTGCTTGAAGCAAATCTAAAGATGATCCATGTACGCCACATGACACCGCACCTCGGGCAGACCCTACTTGCCCCATGCGCGACCTCCACGGCCACCACTGCGCGTGGCACCGCAGCCTGCTTTCGTGAATTTTCTGACGAAATCACGGCCTCTCCGAAGCAAGCGAACGCCATCGATGCAAAGCCCCGGTCCTCCTCTACATACCGCAACCCCTCGATCATCGCATCGTCGCGAATCCACCGTACGATCAAACTCCCACAAATGGACGGCTGGGAATAAACCAATGATTTCTGGCCTGACAGAGACCCGAATTGGAAAACAGACAGCATATTCAACTTGCACTCATCGAGATCTTTAGATTGATATATAATTTGGTATATTTTGAGGAGACTGAATTTTTGAAGTTGAATTTTGATTTGAAATTGAATTGGGAATTTAGGTTTTTGTCTACCATTGAAATGAGGAGGACAAATGGAATTGTACGTACAGGAATGAGAAATAGAAAGGCTGCTAGGATTTATAATTGGATATATATAGGCAGATTAGAAATAGGAACAAATGAATCGAATCGGTTTGAAAGTTGAACGATACACGGCCCGGAAAGCCCGTTTCGACTCCGAAACAAAACTGGGTCGACCCATATATCAAAATAGATGTTTTCAAATATTTTAAAATCAATGGAACATGTTTTAAATCCAAATTCCATCGTATAAAGAAGTTATGCTAAAATCAAGTTATTTCAAATTGATTTCAATTAAATTGATTTCTAGGCATTTCGAGTCCGTACGATCAAACGACAAGCCCGATCGCTACAAAACTTGAAATCCTACAATAATTCACCATTGCGGATCCGATGAAACTAGTTTCATCAAAATCCGAGTTATTGGTCAAAATGGCTATTTTCTAGTAAATTAAATAAATTATTAAATTAATTAATCACTTTCCAATTTAAATTTAAATAATTTACAACTTCTATCAATTTTGATTTCTTAACCATTCACGAATAATTTAAACAAATTTAGATGTCAAATTAAAGTTGATTAATCCATCAATTTCAGTGTTTAATTTCAGTTTCATTAAATTCAGAAATTATAATTTAGAATTCCCAAAATCCATTTAATAAATTTTTAAACCTGTCTATTCACATCTTTTATCACAATAAGGATGCAACTAACATTGGTTCTTGATTTACTACATTAAAATCTTCAAATTTCATCTTAATTTTCCATCAACGTAATATCTAAATATTTAATTCCATTTATTTGCAATAAACCCAATTACTATAATTTAAATTCAAATAAGATAATAAATCTTGATTCTTATTCTTTAAATCAACCAATTGTCATATTATAAATGGAATTGAAATTTTTTCAAATATTATCTTAATTTACATTAACATGATATTAATTACACTTACTGAAATTTATTTCCCAAGCCTAAGAGAATGAGTAAGATAGTTTTCCAAAATCATTTACTATTCCAAATAACCATAAATATCAACGAATAAAGGAATTTCATTTACAGTTTGATGCGAGTTCAACTGGATGTTGATTATCTTATGATGATAGAACTTCAACTGGAATAGTAATAGCTTTCACTTGGTTTAAATCTTGATTTTATAGGTAAATACCATTTGAGATGAAAAGAAATTAATATCGATCTCTTTGGTGGTCACACTTAAAGTAAGAAACGTTGATGAAAAAATGCAATAAGATTCAAATAAGCTTCACACGTCTGAAGTAAATGAACTTGAAGGTTTTAGGCCAAAGACATGGTTGATTCTAAAAATTAAGCAACTATTAACAAAAAATGAAGTTTTATAGCATCCAGAAGTATATCACATAAGGGTCAATATATATTGAGTGTTGAACAGTGACAAAAGATAGTGTTTCCACTTATTTTGTACCAGTCAGTAAAGAAAATGAACTTGAACTGGCAAAATTAATTGCCAAATTTTGACATGCATTAGCAAAGAAGTAAAATGAAGTAAATACTTTAGTTATTCTAGTTATAGTTGTACATATACATGGATAAACTTTGAAATATATTTTTCCCAATATGAAAGGCATTAGTAAAGGTCATTAGCCCTTACATTTCTATCAGTTGAATCAACAATGTAAAATCATAGCGCCTATTTACGAAGAGTTATTTAAAAAAAAGTTTAAAAGACTCGTTTTTGTTCCATGCTCACAAGTCACAACTAAAACTCTAGTACTAATAGTTTACGAAATAAAAAAAGTAACCGACTTGATGCAATAGAAAATGTGGAAATGTTTACTAAACTTAACATGCAATGTTACGCTATTAAAATCTTGAAAAGTAGAAAATGACGATATATTAATGTTAGCATGAAAAGTGGAGGCATAACAAGCAGAACTTTTTTGGAATCTTTTATTCACAATGATATATAAGCATATATTTAAGAAGCAAGAATAAGACCAAATTGAGAATATGGTATCATGAGCAATAGTCATTTAAGGAAAAGGGAAAGAAAAATGATGGTCAAGATGCGTTTTATCATAACATGGCTTTCAGTCTTCTATTGTTCTTTTTGTTGACGTAAAGGAGTGAGGACAAATTTCCAATCAAATTGAGCCATATTAGTCCACTACAATACAACGGTAAATTGAAGTTTTAAATTTTGCAAAGCTAAGCTATACGTAGCCAAAAATTTCTCATCTATGATAACCTAATCATGATTGATTTAGCAACAAAAAATATAGTTTCCAGAACACAATTATTATATGTATTATATATATAACTTTGAAGAAATATCATATTCTAAACTACGGTCAACCCACACCGATAAATAATTTATTGCTAACTTATCTACTGAAAGGTGAATATATGATCAACCATATGTTCAAGTTGGAAGCAAGCAACCATGAATCAATGCATATATCTTCATTTACATTTGCAATTTTAGCATAGAAAAATATAGCCATCCAATTATATTTTTGTATGGTAATCACCAAATTATATTCTGCTCATCCAACATTTGTCCTTAAATAATATTTGATATCATGCTGAAGAGAAGCTAATTCTTTTAACCATTATCACAAAACATACGATAAAGTATACCTTTTGATCCTAGATCGTATCAATTCCTTTTACCAAATTAAGTCTTTACTGAATAAGCAAGAAAAAAAGCTAAAGAAATACAAGAAAGTATCAAATTTTCATGGAGAACTGCTTTAATCAGATCTCAAAGGTCAGCAAGTCTATCACACCCGAGCCTCCTCCTCTTTATCCCCCTTCTTCTTCTTCCCTCAAGGTGGTGCAACCTGAAATCGATAATGAGGGATTCCAACTAGTGAGGAATCGCCGTAACAGAGAGAAGACCCTTCAGCAGCAAACTCCAGCAAAATATCCCAGTAAGAATCATGCGGATCTGTTTAACAATGGCTACAGGAAAACAAGATTCAACAATACTAAATCCAATCCAAATCATTTTTCGCTTTACGCTCCAAATTATATAGCCATTGTTCAAAAGAAACAAGACAACATAGGCGCAACTATAATGCAGTATAGCAGTAAAGGGTCTTCTTCAAATAAAGCATCTTCCTGGGCAGATTTAATCAGAGAAGGGGGGCCTCAGACCTGAATTTGATCTGAAATTCCAAGCACCTCTAACCATTAACAAAAAGAAAATGGTTGTTATGAAAGAAGGTGTCAGTAAAAGAACAGAGACAAAGTGGGGCTGCTCGGTAATAGCATACGTATACGATAATAGACTTTCTTATCATCATTTTAAAGCATTTGTGCAAAGAACATGGAATCCCACGAGCAATTTTGAAATTTTTTCAAGAAACAATGGTTTTTTTGTGATCAAATTCACGGCTGAATGCGACTGTGACAAAGCTATCAATGGGGGTCCATATTTCATCAATGGAAAATTAATCATTTTAAAAAAATGGAGCAGTAAAATTGCATTTGACAGAGACTTATTATCCACAATTCCAATTTGGATTCATTTGCCAGAATTAAGTTTAAAATTGTGGGATAAAGAAGCCTTTGAGGCAATAGCAAGTGTTGTGGGAAACCCTCTAAAACTTGATGAACCAACAATAAAGGAACTAAGGTTAAGTTATGCAAGAATCCTTGTTGAAATCAATGCAAATACAGAATTTCCTGATGAAGCCATATAACAATGCATGATGGAGAAACTTTAATTCAAAGTATTGAATACGAATGGATTCCACCAATATGTTCAAATTGTAAATGTTTTGGGCATTCAACTGAAAGCCGTTCTTCTAAAATGATTTGGAAAGAAAAGCAGAAAGATCCTACAATCATCAAAGAAAAGGCCTTGCTACCAGAAAATAATCAAGAAATCATCAAAGATTCAATTTTTAACAGCAGACAGCAAGAAATGATCCAAGAATCTTGTGTTCCTGAAAATTCTTTAACTGGAAAAATAAAATTCTTTGAAAATTTTAATATTAAAGGCTGCATAATGGATATGTCTACAAATGTGAATGATTCTGTTGTTTCAAACCAGCAGATAGTACCAGATCAAATTATGGCTGAAATCTCTGAAGAGTTATCAAATCAGGTAATGGAAAATGATTTATCTCCTACTGTTATGGAATCAAACTCGGATCATGGTGCAATGCACTCACCTGGTGATGCCAGTAATGCGAATGATAACATACCATTGGCAAGTATAATTGTTTCAAAAGTAACAACTGCTGGTGCTGAAGGCAGGAAAATTGGTTCTAAAAACTCTCTCAGAAGATTTAGTCCAAAAAGCCATGAAACTAATTCCAAATTCATCTCCTCGATCAAAAAGGAAGAAAAACAAAACAAAAAACCTTCAAGATATTCTTTCTCAAGGGAAAGAAGAAAACTCTGGAAAAGATGAATTCCAGGAAAAGTATGTAATGGAAAATCCAAGGTGGTCTGGTTATCAGAAAATTCAAGATAAAAAACCATTAAAAAGAAATGGGCATAAAAATTCAGATTTCTTAGAAGAAAAAAGAGACAAAGGAAAGCTGGAGGAACACAATCTCAGTCTTTCAATATGAAGCAGCGATATCCTTAATATATCCTTTATTATTCAATTTATTTTAATATCATATGTCAATGATTACTTGGAATGTAAGAGGTTAAACTCCCCTGGAAGAAAGTTAAATCTAACCAATCTAATTTTCACAAAGAAACCAAGCATAGTTGGTATTCTTGAACATGAACTTGAGGATTCTAAAATTAGCAATTTCCATGAAAGATATTTTAAAGATTGGGGTGTTATTAACAACAATAATATGGGGGGTAATGGTAGAATAATGGTAATTTGGGACCCAAATATTTGGAGTCTTAGCCAATATTTTACTCACTTCCAATTTATCCATTGTAAATTAATAAATAAAGGGGGATTTCAAATTGAAATCTCTTTTATTTATGCTTCTAATAGTGAAAAGGAAATAAGTTTTTTATGGAATGATCTTAAAACATTAAACTCCAATATGTCTAAACCCTGGATCATCATTGGTGATTTTAACACTGCCTTTCACTCTTTTGAAAAAAGGGGTGGAGTTCCCATTCCGTTTAGTAAGTTAGAATTTTTTAACAACTTTTTTCTGAAAACAGGTCTAATTGAACCCACTATCAATGGGAATCAATTCACTTGGAAATCAAGTGTTTATAGGAACATCCATTGTAAACTTGACAGAATTCTTATCAATCATCTATTTGCAAATATTTTTCCTAATTACAATTGTTCTACTCTTCCTCAAGCAACTAGTGATCATACCCCTTTGCACATAACTTTCTCTGGTCATGTTAATATTAGAAGAAATATTCCTTTTAGATTTGTTAATGGGTGGACCTATGATAAAAGTTATAAGGATACTGTCAAAAGCAGTATTATTACTATAGAAAGTGGCTCTGCCCAAAGCAAATTTAAAAGCATTCTTAAGAATATCAAAGGCAACTTAAAAATCTGGAATAAAAATAGGAACAGAGATAATATTAAAATTATTAAGGAAGAATGTGAGTTTGCCCAAAACAATATTGATTTTGATAGCTCAGACAAATCTAGAATTAATCAATTTTTTCAACTCCAAGATAAGTTAAGTCATGGTCTGCATGTTCAAGCTATTAACATGAGGCAGCAAGCCAAAGTAGAATGGCTTACTAAAGGTGACGAATCTAGTAAATTTTTCTATGCCAAGATGCCATCTAGGAAAAAAATCAATGACATAGGCAAATTACTTGATCCTAATGGTGCTACTTTGAATGATGTCTCTAGTATAGAGAATATGGCTATCAACTATTTTTCTGACCTATATAATTCCAATGATTATAAATAAGCTTTCCCAAGTATTGAAGCTAAATTTTTACTTAATGAAAGTAGCAGTGATATTCTTCTTGCCCCTATTGAGTTGGAAGAAGTTAAAAAAACAATTTTTGGCTCCAATATAGATAAAAGTCCAGGGCCTGATGGATTTGGGGCAAAATTTTACAAAACACACTGGGATGATTTCAAAACTATTATTCATCAAGTTATCAAAGAATTTTTTTCATCTGGAAAGCTTCTCAAAAGCTTAAATCATACTTTTATTACTTTAGTTCCCAAGGTTAAAATTCCCTCAGGTTTAGGTGATTAAAGGCCAATTGCCTGTTGTAACTTTATTTACAAAATCGTTGCTAGTATATTAAGTAATAGAATAAAAAAAATTCTTAAGTATCTGATTTCTGAAAATCAATTCCAGGTAGATATATCATTGAGAATTCTCTTTTGGCTCATGAACTTATCAGAAACTTTAATAGGGGCTGTAAGAATAAAGTCTGCATTAAAATTGATATTCACAAAGCTTTTGACAAGCTTAATAGGCATTTTATCATTTATATGATGAGACAAATGGGATTTCATAAAAAAAATTGTGATTTAGTTAAAGAATGTATTGACACTGCCTCCTTTTCCATTTTAGTCAATGGATCTCCCTGTGGTTTTATTTCTAGTAACAGGGGAATTAAACAAGGGGATCCTCTCTCCCCCTATTTGTTCACAATAGCTATGGAATATTTTTCAATTCAAATGGAATTGGAACAAATATGAGGAAATCTCAGGCCTGTCAATAGAATTTCTCCTAGTATTACTCATTTACTATATGCTGATGATTTGCTTATATTTATAAATGCAGATACTAACAGTGCCTAAACTTTAGCTAAAATCTTGGGGAAAATGGAAAATATTGCTGGTCTCTAAATCAATGAGAGTAAAAGCAAAGCATATTTTAGTAAAGATTGTGCTAATAAAGGGGAAATTCTTCAAATTTTAAAAATTAATGAAGGTCAACTGCCTGTTAAATAGTTGGGTCTCCCTCTCAGCACCAATCAACTATCAGCCAGGGATTGCTCTAAACTAATTGACATCATTCAAAATAAAATAGAAAATTGGTCTTGCAGACTACTATCTATTGCTGGAAGGTTAGAGCTTGTGCACACTGTCATCACAGCTATCATCATGTATTGGATACAAACTCACAATATTCCCAAATCAGCAATTTGCAAAATAGAAAGAATATGTGCCAATTTTATATGGAAAGGGAAAAATCACAAAATTTCATGGGACACAGTTTGTAAACCAAAAGAGGCAGGTGGTTTGGGTTTAAGAAACATCAATGATTTAAAAGAAGCCTGTAGTATGAAGCTTTTTTGGAGATTGGTAGAAGGCAAATCACTATGGGCTAAGTGGATGATTTGCAAATATGCCAAAAACAAAAATTTTTAGGCAATGCCAGCTGAAAATCATCATTCTCACACATGGAAATCCATCTTAAATAGCAGAAATAAAGGCATCAAATTATTGGACAGAAAATTCAAGGATGGAAAAAAAAAACAAGCCTATGGTTCGACCCTTGGATAAATGGTAAATCATTAATCAGTTTGCTAGGTTGGACAAATCTTATATACTTTGGAGGAGCCAATTTAAAAGTGGATAGTATTATTGAAAATCATATGTGGAATCCAAACAAGCATCCAGCATCTTCTATTTTTAAAAATGCCATCGAAAAAATTGAAATTGATCCAAATTTAGCAACAGACTGCTGGAAGTGGAAACTTTCAAAAAAAGAGAAATTTTCCTTCAAATTTACTTGGGATTATTTAAAAGGATTTGAAACAAATTTGGAATGATGCAGTATTATATGGAATAATGCAAACTGCCCAAAAATGGCACATTGTGCCTATTTTGCATTGTTAAATAGATTACCAACCAGAGGCAGATGCAAAAAATGGAGTAAAAACAATATATATGAAACCAAATGCCTCCTCTGCAATATGGATAGTGAATCAGCTGATCACTTATTTATTGATTGCATTTTTTCAAGGCACATATGGTTCATTGCAAAGAATAAACTCTTTTTCAGTCAAAGCAAGCCAATGCAAAACATTAAAGACAGTATACAATACATTCAGGAAAGCTTCAATATAAAATCAGAGAAATTTAATAAAGCTAGCATAATGTTGACTACTGCCATATATCATATATGGAAAGAAAGAAATTCTAGATTGCATTTGAATAAGAAAACAGATGTCATTAAAATCTGGAGAAGCATAGAAACATATTTTCATATTCTGAGTCAGAAAGCAAGCAAAAACAAATCTCCATTTTGTCAGCTCCTTGAAGAGCACAATGAACAGAAAAAATTTGCTGCTAGTATGGAGTTATACTTACAAGGGGGGAAATTAAATAATGAATTTCCCCATAGTCGTAACCCTCAGCCCGATACTCTCAGAATCTATGATATCCCGAGGAGGGAAGCCAGCAACTTCACCAATTCACTTGCAGGAGGCGGCCATTCCTTCCCTAATACCAAGAGTAGCTCCTACAAGGGAAGTAAACAGGGATTTAATTTTAATAATTGCAAAATGAAAGATAATAGAAGCACTCTCACCAATTATTTTTTACCTGATATTAGCATGAATTACCGCACTTCCAGCGAAGAAATAATGAAGCTGGAATCCCTCCTATATCAAAACAAAACAAACAATTCAGATCATATCCTGCATAGAACTGAAGAGAATAGCTACATAAGCAAGCTTAATGGCAACATTTATCACATATCTGTTTGGGAAAGAGGAGAAAGCAGCAGGGATGACATCGGAAATGACAAAAGCAAGCTTCTCTACAAAGCCGACTGTCGGAATGACCAAATAAGCATATCAGCTACAACAATGGCAACTTGATCCAAGAGAAGGACAGATCTACTAACTATAATAATAGAGCTGCCGTGAAAAACCCAGAGATCAACTCTATGGAGAAATCGAGAATATGGAACCCTCCATAATCCAGATCTGTTTTCAAGCTCATAGATCCAGCTTGAATTTGAGATCATAGAGCCTTCATATAGCATTTTTCATCAATTTTTCATCTATTTGAAGGACTTGGAGGGATTCGTCGTCATTTCCCTTCTCCTGTTGTTATTTTTTTTATCGTGATAATTGTGTTGTTAGTGTCAGCTGCCATTAGGATTAGCTGTTGTTATCATGGATCGGGTGTTAGCTTTTATCCGTTTTTGTATTTTGAATTTGGGCCTGGCCCATTATCCATTTTTCAAAGAAAAAAAAAAGTATACCTTTTGATCTGGATAGCTTTCTTCTTTAATAACTTAATCCTGCATGCGTGCATCAAACAAATTAATAAATCACCATTTATATATTACCATATTGCTAAGTAATAAAGATTTAACATGTAAACTTTTAATAGTTCATGAAAGACTTTGAAAAATAAATACTTAAATTTAATAATCAATGATAGAGAAACTCGGTATCACAACACCTTGAATATTTCTTTATATACGATGTACTCTATATAGCCTTCATTTTCCAACCCTTGTCGGTTAAGAAAGACCTTTAGACCCTCTCCTGAAGTAGTTCTAGAGATGGCAACATACAATTACCCTTGCAAAAAAAAACTAGACGGGGCAAATAGACCCCTACGTTATCCAATGGCCTTGACTCTTGTTAATGGTCATTGCAAAGCATACTTTGATTGAAAATTGAACATGATGCAGAATAAATGGCCACTTCATATTTGTTATAGTATGAACGACTTTAGGCAGTAGAACTGTTGTTCTTATGATGATTTCTGCTCCAATTACTCATGTTGCCAATTGACGGACAATCAGTCATGTACCATTGTGGAGCCCAATATTTTGGTTTAGGTTCCATAGCAACATGATGGGAATGCCTATCTTCAAATTGATCTCGTGGTTAGGTACTCCAGAGACCTGAAGACTGTTTAGAAATTCCATTTGGAAGAGTATATCTTGGTTTTCCAGTCCTTCTGATGCATGGCTTATTATATCCGCGTTGCGGTATGAATGAGGCTACCGGTTAACGAAGATGTAATATAACAATTAATTTTATCCACAGAGTCATTAGTTGGTGCTAACATGCATCTATTTTTCAAGTAGTCTACTTTAAAAAGGCGCTTCGGTAAATCAGGATAAGTACCATCGACAAATTTCTGTATCGCAACGATTGTCTCCTTAATCAAGAACTAATATGGTATTTTTATCCATGTTGGTTCGACATTCTGTTCTAGTGCTATTGCAGGGATGTTATCATCACCAATGTCAAGAATCCATTTTCCAAACCATTGTGGGTTGTTTATTTCAGATGATGTACCAGATGTTGTTCTCACCTGCATGTTGGTTGTTAATTTGAAAACGGTATAGTTCCCACACTGGTGATTTACTAATGGTAGTTAACTATATGACTTCGACTTCCCTTGCGACAACAAGTAGAAACTAACGAAAATCTCCACCAAGAAGCACATTTTTGCCACCAAATATTTTGTCAGTGTCCGTGAAAGTTGTGATCCATTAAATCACATAACATTCTATCCCATGCCTTTGAAGGATTACGGTGGACCATGTGAACCTCATCCTATATAATAAGATCTGTTTTGGTAATGAGATTCCCTAGATCTGATTGTTTGGTAATAGCACAGGTTGAATTGTCATCAAGTTCTATGGGTATTCTAAACCTTGAGTGAGTTGTTCGGCCACTAGGAAGAACCAACGATGTTATTCTTGATGATGCAATTGCCAACACATTATTCCCGTTGCTATGTAAAGTTGTAATAATAGTTTTCCAAATATATGCTTTTACCCATCCCACTACTTGCGTACACGAAGTAGAGTCCTCCTTTGTTGTTCTCAACTGCATCTATAACTGCATCAAATACATTTCTTTGCTCTGGGTTCAAACAATTAATCAGAGACAAAGATTTTTGTAGTAAAAGCAAGCAATCGTAGCTCAACTCTTCATGTAGAAGGCGGTTCGTAATAGGTAGCTGGCAATTATAGTTTGCTTTAGGCATCGAAGAGAAATCTTTTAATGAACTACTGTTGATGTTTAATATTTCCTCTAGGTCAATAAGTGCATAGTTTTGTATTTGTTCTTTTGTCATGCATAGTGAGGGATCCTTTGCAAAAGTGTGTTGTTTGCATAAACTGCCATCAGATAGCAGCTCCCAGTGTTTTACCCATAAGTCTTTCGGTTTGATATTTCGTAGAAAAGTAGCATGGTTGCAAACAGTTGGCGTAAACTATGACCGAAAGCCCAGGAACCCACTTCCATTAATGCATCGCTCCATTCATTGTAATTATGCATAGTTAGCCAAGTGCAACGTAAGCAGCTTGAAAATCAGGATATAGCACACCATTAACGGTTCTAATTTACTTAAAATTCCTTGGTCCTTTACAACGTTCAGGAGCATACGTAAGTAAAATCTTCCCCTGACATTGGATCGGCATAGTACATTCGACCTATTTTGTCTCCTTTCTGCCTAGGTTTCCATGTCCTATCCTTTTTACACCATACCCATTTTATGGGGAAGTCAACATCAGTAAGGTCTCGAGCTGCTGGGTGCAACTTATTTGAGTTCATCCATTCTATGAACATAGGTTTTCCTACGTTAGGTTTGCTTGCTATCTCGCCAAAGTGTCACTATCGTTGAAAAAGATCATTTGTTCGTTTAGCAAGTGCAAAGGCAGACGTTTGATAGACGGCGTTAGATAATGGACCTTAAATTCAAAGATACGCTAGTATGCTTCAGAAGCCGAAAGGTAGTGACAATCTAGGTATCTTTTTATTTCATCGATGTAACAACCCGCTCTGTAATAGGCTTCAATTCCAGTTCAGGAAAGGCCCATCGAAAATTAAAACCATTCTAAAGTTGGCTGTTGGTCGGTGAAAATGACAAAGCAAAGCTATCTATTTATTATTTCAGAACTCATAGTGGAAAAAATAAAATATAATAACAGTAATTATACCCATTTATTTCAAATCATTTCAAATATCATCAAACATTACACAATGTCAAACGTTACAATATTTTTTTCATAACTACATTTCATGGGTAGAATATGAAATAACACAAAAAGATAGAAAATAACTGCCACAAGCTTCACTCTCGTCATCTTCAAGCATCATCAACTCCTCTAACTTATATTGTAATGAGGAGGGAGTCAGAATAACAAGTGTCTGCTGAATAGAAATCTTGAGCCTTACTACTTCCGTACATGGACAATATAATTTAAGTTAGAATACGTCTTATGTAATTAAATAATTTAATACTTCATATAAAGAAAGGAGATGGGTCCTCGATCAACCATTTAATACCTTCCATTCTCGAAGAAGGTTTCTATATCCCATAACCCATATTCCACGTCATAATATAAGAGATAACACCCAAGCCATTTAATACATTTTATTGTAAGATAGACGGACTCTGACTATTTAATTAAGACCTTAATTGAGCTAGACCCCATCATTTAATACTTATTTCCAAGGCAGACTACTTAATGGTGACTATCTAGCTGATATCGCATGGAACATCCTGAGTCACTTAATACTTCTTTATGGAAAGGAGGACCCTAAGTCAATCACTTAATACCTTATCCCGAAGTGAACCCCTATCAAAATACCACCTATTGTGCCTAACAACTAGCCCCTTGGCCATTGAATACTTCATTTGGGAAAAAGATGCAGGTCCTCAAACAATCACTTAATACCTCAAGACCTTGAAGCAAGCCCTTCGTATTATGACCCATAATCATAACGACGTCTCACATTAATCCGATTATTCATAGGAACCGGTAGCCATATTAGTTAGGAAGATTTACTCTATAGAACTTAGGACTAATCTCGCGTCATTATAAATACTTATCTTAGGAGATGTCTCATATCAGGCCTAAAGTCTCATTGCTGGTAGCCAAATTAACTGGACAGACTTCTGTGTGCCTTCTGACTAACCACGCATCCTTGTGACTTAGCCATAATTTAGATACTCTCTATATATAATACTCATCTCACTGTTCCATAATTAAGACCTTACAAGGAATCTTCCTTATTACGCCTTAAAATACCAATTGCTTTCCTAATGGGGATTTAATGACAATTATTACCTAACTAACTATACAATTATACGTTATAATTATATGTTTATTACGCTAATTAATATATAAATAAATACACGCTTATTATTCTATGCATGCGAAGATTATGTCCTAACTAACGTCAAATGTCAATTCCTTTTTAATTATAATAATACAAGTATTTCCTTGTTCTTTTATTTTACCAATAATGTCCAAATTCTGATATCCATAACAAGAGATTCTACAATGCATAACAAGGATTCAATACTCATATCCAAAAATGCAATAAATAGACTTGTATATAGAATCTAAATCCAACTTATCTCGTATTAAAACAATGGAATAAAAAAAATATGGAAACTTACAATTAATCAATTCTACGCTCTATTCAACTTCTTTTACATGAGTTTAGACAAGGGAAATTTTAATAAATTTTATAGAAATAGGTGGTGCAAACATGAATAAAGATTCGTCATTTACATATCATTTCTTAATTAAATCCCTTAATCAAATATAGAGAAAATGAATAAGAAGTTGAATAAAAGGTAGAATACATAAAATGCAAAATCCACCAAACTCCATTATTTTAACATGGAACAATTAGGATTCCAATCCTACAAATTAATATTTCTGTAATAACCCGTAAATTTCGATAATTAACTTTGTCATTTTAATAAGATTTTGTAATTTAATTTAGAAACAAATAAATTTTTTATAATTTATAATTTAGTAAATGTTAAGAATAAAGTGTAGTGATGGTTATTAAAACTAATTATTAACAATTGAAGTGGAATCACAATAATAATGAAATAGTGTAAATTGTTGCACTTGGGTATAAAATGGAAAATAAGTTGATAAAGATAAGCATTGAATTAACCAAATGAAATATTATATTGATTAATATAGACTTAATAAAAGAGTTGAATTGAATCAATCTATTTATTTGAAACTAATTAATTGGTATTCAAATTTTTAATAAATGGGTTTATTTTAATAAATTGAAATTTGATACTATAGTGAATTGGAATTAAGATAAAAATGGAAATATTGAAGTATGTTAATGCAAGTTATCATTTATGAACTTGATTTAACATTCCAATTTAATAAAATAATTTAAATGTTAGGACATAGTTATAAATAGAATATAATAAAAACAAATGTAATTATTGTATTAATGTGTGAAGTAATAGGATAGATGGTAATTGTTTGGGGAGAATAGCCATAGAAGTATTATAAAAAGTATATTTGTGATAAATGGTAAGTTTATAATTGATTCATAATAAGAAAAGAAAAAATCAAATGAATGTATTTATTGGAATGGCAATTGATAATTAATGAATTCATTAAAATTGTAAAGTTATAATTGATTGGAATTTGTAAATTGGGAATGGATTCAAAGTTATATAAATTGATGTAATAATACGTAATGAATTGTAGATGATAGGATGAATGCTAGATAAGTAATTATAATAAATTGTAGTTGATAATTAAGTATGAATGTGAATAAATTTTGGCATTAGTGATGATTATTAATTTTTACCCATTCGTCTACTTATTTAATTAGATCTAAATCAATGGCAACATTTGTTGTTAATAATAGCTTGTAAGTGAAATTGAATGTTAAATGGTAACAAATATTTTAGGTTAACCGTTTATTTTGTATATTAAGTTAAAACGGGTAATTGATTGCAATAAATCTAAATTAACTGTTACGTTAATGTAAATTTAGGCAATAAGTGGGAATAATGTAAATTTTATTCATAATATTATAATTAGTTGAATTAAAAGAATGGGAGTCAGGATTTACTAATTTATTTGAATTTAAAGTTAAATAATTAGGTTTATTGCAAATAAGTGGAATTAAATATTAAATTATTACGTTAATGGGAATTTAGGTGGAATTAGAGAATATTAGTACAATAACTATGAACCAACGTAAATTTCACCCATGTGATAATAATTAATTGAATAATAGGATAAAAAGTCAATTAGATGGAATTTTTGAAAATAAAATTTGTAATTTCTGGATATTCGAAATTGAAAGCATAGATAGTAATTATTGAAATAATTAGCATTGAATCAACATGGAAATTTGTTTAAATTGTTATAAATGGCTAAATAAATCAAAAATGATAAAATTTACGAACTATAGAATTGAGATTGAAATTTGATTTAATTAGTTAATTTACTAATTTAATTAATTACTGTAAAAATAGTCATTTTGGCCACTGACTCGGATTTCGACGAAACCAGTTTCATCGGATCCATAATGGTGAATTATTGTAGGATTTTAAATTTCATGACGATCGAACTTGTCGTTTGATCGTACGGACTTGAAACGCCCAAAAATCAAAGAAATTGAAATCAGTTGAAATCAATTTGAAACAAATTGATTTTTGCGTAACTTATTCATGCGATTGAATTTGGACCTAAAATCTGTTCCGTCGCGTTTAAAATATTTTAAAACATCTATTTTGATATATGGGTTAACCCAATTTCGTTCCGGAGTCAGAATGGGTTTTTCGGGGGCGTTATTGTCATTTCAAACCAAATCAACTCTAACGGTAACCTATGAAAATGATAGATTTGAGCCTCGAAAATGGTTTCATTGTTTTCTAAAGGCCATTTTATGTTATAATAGCCTATCGGCATGCTTCAATCGGAGTTCGGCCTGTTTTCGGACCTAACTATATAATTACGACACGCATCACGAAAAAAAATTCCAAAACCCTAGAGCCCCTACAGCCGCCATCTTTTTCTCAACGGCTGAGAACCATGCGTCTTCTTTCTCTTAGATCTCTCCATCCGATCATCAATTTGCATCAACTCTTAAATGAAAGTTGTAGATTTCTTCGTCCTCTACGTTTTGAACGGTGGATTTGACTTGGATGCTCTCACAATCGCCAGAACTTGGCCTTGAAGTTACGTTGGGTTTTGGTTTTGTTTGGACGAATGGTGGTAGCGGCTAAGGCGAGACTTTGGGCGGTGGAGGTGCATGCTTGGACGCACGTGCCAGCACCCTTGGATCGGGCCTCGGTGGCCATTGGTGGTTGGTTGTCGTTCGCTGGGTGCGTATGGGTTAGGTTGCCTGCGAAGAAAGTTACGTGGAGGGTAATGTATATTATTTTATTTTAATTCCAATTTAAAATTTAACCGTTCTAATCCATATAACTTTTACATACGATGTCTGTTTCACGCGCGGTTTTCTCCGCTAGGTTCGTATCTGAATTCCAGACATTTTGGCTCTGATTTGGACGAATTTGGAGACTGTTCAATTTTTGAGTTTAAATTGGATTTAAATTCAATTTAAATACAAAAGGTGAGTGTTTTAACCCACTCACAACTTCTAAAATTTCTTATGTTTGTTAAATTTATTTAGGCTATGATTAGAAACTTATTTATGACTGTTTAGCGTATTTTTAATCATCATCCCAGTTAAATTGAATATAATTGAATTAAATTGTTATTTAATTTATTTGTTGCATATAAACTGTCAGTTAAATTTTCATTTAATTTATTATTGAATATAAACTGCTAGTTGATACCTTTTGTTTATTATCCGTTATATATTGATGTTATTGATTGAATTTGATGATGATTGTGATAAATGGTTGATGGTTGATATTGGATGAATGGATATTGTATTTTATATTTTTATAAACTGCAAATTGTTATGCACTTTATTTTATTCGGAATTACGGTTTGAAATGATATATAACCGTATTTTTATTTTAAATTACGGATTGAAATGATAAATATCCATATCACTTGACCATAGGATAGAAAATTTTATACAGACACCGTCGGTCTATATATATATATATATACACACACACACACACACATACACACACACACACACACATACATATATATTGAAAATGATATTTTTATGGTTTTGGATAGAATTATATGGTTTAATAAATATTGATCTTTTTGATATTATATGAAAATATTTTATACATAGTTAAATTCATGAATTTAAGCTATGTATAAATCTGTTTAATGACAATAAGTTAAATAATGGAGTTTGATTTATTAAAATAAATATGGTTAAGAATTTAAATCATATTTTTTATATAGATGTTATAATGATTTAAATAAATTAAGATTTGAAAGATAAAATATGAAATGGATGTGAATTAAATTGTTTAAGAATTTTATTTGATTTGAAATTTAGATAAATTTGATATTTTATGAAATTGAATTTATTTAAGGATTAAACGAACAGGGTTGATGTGAAATTTATAATAACTTGATTTTTGGGTCTAAGAATTAAATGATTATTTCAAGTATAATGAATTGAAGGCAATATCTAGTTATTTGAAATTTGAGTTTTATTTAAATAATGAGAGGTTTATTATATAAAATATTTCAAAACTAAATAATAGGAAATTTAATTGTTGAATAAATCGAAATTATCAAATTTAGTTTTGAAATTTTAGAATATTTAAAGCCTTGAAATATATTGAAATTGAAATGTTATAGAAATTGAAATGTTTCGAAGTTATGAATTTCATAGCATTATGTTTTAAAGGTGTTAAAATTTCAAATGTTTGGTTTTGAAGTATAAAATTTGGAAGTGCTTTGATTTTTAAAAGGGGTTATATTTGAAATAAAATGATATTATATTGATTTGAAATAAAAGGAATATCATATTGATTTGGTTTTCAAATTTGAAATGATATCGTATTTATATGGTTTTGAAATAAATATTATATCCAGGTTTTGAAGTATAATTTTTTTTGAAATGATCGCGGTGTTACAATAACGTTGGGTTGTTAAAGAGACCGGAATCGGAAGTTGTCATACTCTCTGCCAACTCCGAAAACCACTCTAACAACCGTGTACGCGGTGGAGATTCCAGAATGAAGTAGGATGGTGGCGGCGTTTCCTTTGAGGTAAATATGTGGACCCGACTCCCGTGAGTTGGCATAAGGTGGCTAAAACAAGAGTGATTCTCGGCCAATGAGGTCATTCCTCTGATCGAACGCACTCCTTCGACATTATACTCTGACTTTTGGATTGATTCGGTGGCCACTTTGATTTTTGATTTTGGGAGTGTTGTTCGAGGTGGGCGGTAGTAGCTGCTACGCGTTACCACCAACCCGGATGCGTAATTGGTATATCTACCCTGGCATTGCCTAGTTGTGTCGTGTCACCTACCCTAGCGTGTCTTGTACGAGTTTAGTTTTCTCCCGTAGCCCGTGTAGTATTTAGGGTAGTCTCCCGATCTGGAGATGCGCTGATACTGGATGGACTACTGGGACTATTATTGTGTTAATGGAGAGATTGGGTAACTCCTTAACACTATTTAAAAGAAAGTTTATTTTACAATAGACATTATTATAATAGCGAAATATTACTACATAGTAAATAGTTTAACGGATCCTTAGGAGATGTGAATCCCGAGCATCTATTAAGTTACTGCACTCACGTTTGACACTGGATAGGAGATGTCAAATCCAATAAACATCTCTGATGCCGTTCCACTCATATTTTATCGTTGATTTAACTTACATAAGATCTTTTAGTTCTAACTCGAGTGTTTGTTTTTCAATTCGCTCGGGTCAGTCCGAGCATTACAGGATTTGAATACTTTATTTGGAGGACGAAGACGAAGATATTATTACTATTGTCTATTATATTATTCACTGCATCATGTACTCCGCTGCATTGTTATTATTCTTTGGTATGTGTGACTCTGATATATATTTTATAAGAATAATAGAATATTTTGTAAACAGCTTCATGAACTGTATATTTGATTATTATATTTTATCGTTCCGCTGCAAGATTCAATTTTGTTTTATTTCTTTCTTCCTTTTTCTTATTTACCCCATAACAATCCGCCCTTCTGTATGATTTAAGTCTGACGTGTGTAGTTTATTATCGATTTAAAACGTGCAAAAAGACGGGACGTTACATCTGGTATCAGAGCTTTGGTTTAGCGATAAACATTAGCTTTGTGGGTTTGACTCTTTGTTAATAGGGTAGTAATACCCTATGATGAGTCGCTGAGTGTATATATATGAGAGAGCGCATTTGTTAGTGTTATAAAAAGGTTTTGATATTGTGATAATTTGTTCCGTTTTGCTAGTTGATGCATGGGAAGCTATGACATCAATAGGGATTTCTAAACATTTAATAGGACAGACCGACATAATATTTGTTTTTAATATAGGTGAATGAAATAATTTTACCTATTATATTTTCTATATATATAAAATAATTTTTTATAAATAAGATATATATTTGGTTGTAATATATTGGTTGTTAGGTAGTGAAATTTATAAGCATAGGTTGGAAATAAGATTGAAAATAAAATAAACGAAAATTGGAAATTTAGAACTTAAGTTCCGGGGTTTTGAAATTTCTTTTGAATGATTTTGAAATATAATAATAATATTATTAAAAGAAGTATTTTCTGATATAAATATTTCAATATAAATTTGAAAGAATTGTTTTAAAGGAGATTTTGGAAAAAAAATATAAGTTCTATACTTCCCTCTCTATCGTTGGAAAATAATTTCGGTGATGGCGGCCGCATCATCGACATTCATTTTCGAGTTTCAAAGTGGGAACGCTACTATAGTAATTTTACTGCAGATTTATTTTGATAAACAAATATAGATTTTAAATTGTTTTAATTATAGTTAGATATATATAAGTTGTAAGTATATACATTTATCTATTATTTTAAATGATTCTTGGATAAAAACCCGGTATTTAATTCTCAAGTTTCCGTTAATTAATAGTTTCAATTTGTGTAGTGAAATGGAATTTAATTAATAGTTGAAACCTCTAAATGGAATAAGAGATTTAATGCTAAGTTATAAATGGAAATTAAAAGAAATTGAAATGTGTAACCCATAAGACAAAGGATATTATTATTGAACATTAAATTAATTAAGTAAATAGAATAAACTTGTATAACTTTCAGATTACATCCTTAATAACATATATATAACTTACCGAATATTAAAAGTTGGAATGTTTAATAAAAAAATGTAATAGAAATTGTACAAGTAAAAGTAGGTAATGAAAGTGTTGAATAAATTGCTTTTATTTATAAGAATTGATGTATAGAGTTATAAACTTAAGTTATAATTGAAGTGTTACTGTAATAAAGGTAATAGTAAGTAGGTAAGTATTGTAAGTATAAGATTGTAAACTTAAGTAAATGGATTAATATGCAAAGACATTGATTAAATATAATAGAAGGCAGGTATTGTAAGTAGGAAATTTTAAACTTAAGTAAATAAGTTGAAGTTAATTCTAAATAAAATTGTAGGAAATAAATGTAAATTAAAAGATAAATCATTATGTGAACAAAAAGGAAATCAAACAACAAATAGTATGAAATGAAATTAATAAGAATGAACTTAATTATTGGTTGGATTAGTTGTTTGTTTTGGTTATGGTTGTTTGGGTAAGGATACTTTACATTTTTTGGTTGTATGAATAATCTATTTTGTTTCATCTAAGACTATTGAGTAAATGATGCATTTGATAGCTTACTTTCGTTCCGTACAATTTAAAGCTTTGAACCCGAACAACTATTTGCTTTGTTTGATATGAACGAATGATTTATTTGTGTTGATTCTATGTGATGGTTGTATGCCTTGTTGCAAGTGATTGTTGTTTGTATTGATTTGTTTGTTTATGGTTGAAACAACTTTAAACATTTCATTTTATATAATTATTAACTCTTCTGGATTATATAAGTGAAATACAGGTTATGGAAGCAATTGCTACTGCTTTTGGTTTCATAATTAAGCGTAAATTGCTTGACAAATAGGTACGTTTTAGGATTATGGTTTATAGTGTTATTATATTATTTTTCCGGGTTGGGATATATATTATTTTGGAAAATATGTTGTATATTGTTATATCTGATATTATATTTTCTCCCGAGCCTCTCCGTACAAAGGAGACTGCCGAAATTTTCGGTAAATTTTGGACTTAGAAAATATTTTGAAATTGTTTTCCAAACTTTATTAATTTGAGTATACAAAGATTTAATGGTTATAAATTGGTATATTTTATTTAAATTAATTAATTTTGTAAATTTATTTGTTTATAAAGTTAATATTTTAAGTAAGATATATTGATTTCTTAATTCTTTTTTTCCCTCCTTTTCCTTTTCGAGGACGAAAAGTTTTGAGTGGGGGAGAGTGCAACGACCCGTAAATTTCGATAATTAACTTTGTCATTTTAATAAGATTTTGTAATTTAATTTAGAAACAAATAAATTTTTTATAATTTATAATGTAGTAAATGTTAAGAATAAAGTGTAGCAATGGTTATTAAAACTAATTATTGACAATTGAAGTGGAATCACAATAATAATGAAATAGTGTAAATTGTTGCACTTGGGTATAAAATGGAAAATAAGTTGATAAAGGTAAGCATTCAATTAACCAATGAAATATTATATTGATTAATATAGACTTAATAAAAGAGTTGAATTGAATCAATCTATTTATTTGAAACTAATTAATTGGTATTCAAATTTATAATAAATGGGTTTATTTTAATAAATTGAAATTTGATACTATAGTGAATTAGAATTAAGATGAAAATGGAAATATTGAAGTATGTTAATGCAAGTTATCATTTGTGAACTTGATTTAACATTCCAATTTAATAAAATAATTTAAATGTTAGGACTTAGTTATAAATAGAATATAATAAAAACAAATGTAATTATTGTATTAATGTGTGAAGTAATAGGATATATGGTAATTGTTTGGGGAGAATAACCATAGAAGTATTATAAAGAGTATATTTGTGATAAATGGTAAGTTTATAATTGATTCATAATAAGAAAAAAAATCAAATGAATGTATTTATTGGAATGACAATTGACAGTTAATGGATTCATTAAAATTGTAAAGTTATAATCGATTGGAATTTGTAAATTGGGAATGGATTCAAAGTTATATAAATTGATGTAATAATACGTAATGAATTGTAGATGATAGGATCAATGCTAGATAAGTAATTATAATAAATTGTAGTTGATAATTAAGTATGAATGTGAATAAATTTTGGCATTAGTGACGATTATTAATTTTTACCCATTCATCTAATTTATTTAATTGAATGTTAAATGGTAACAAATTATTTTAGGTTAACCATTTATTTAGCATATTAAGTTAAAAACGGGTAATCGATTGCAATGAATCTAAATTAAATGTTACGTAAATGTAAATTTAGGCAATAAGTGGGAATAATGTAAATTTTATTCATAATATGATAATTAGTTGAATTAAAAGAATGGGAGTCAGGATTTATTAATTTATTTGAATTTAAAGTTAAATAATTGGGTTTATTGAAAATAAGTGAAATTAAATATTAAATTATTGTGTTAATGGGAATTAAGGTGGAATTAGAGAATATTAATGCAATAACTATGAACCAATGTAAATTTCACCCATGTGATAATAATTAATTGAATAATAGGATAAAATGTCAATTAAATGGAATTTTTGAAAATAAAATTTGTAATTTCTGGATTTTTAAAATTGAAAGCATAAATAGTAATTATTGAAATAATTAGCATTGAATCAACATGGAAATTTGTTTAAATTTTTATAAATGGATAAATAAATCAAAAGTGATAAAATTTGTGAACTATAGAATTGAGATTGAAATTTGATTTAATTATTTAATTTATTAATTTAATTAATTACTGTAAAAATAGTCATTTTGGCCACTGACTCGGATTTCGACGAAACCAGTTTCATCGGATCCATAATGGTGAATTATTGTAGGATTTCAACTTTCGTGACGATCGGACTTGTCGTTTGATCGTACGGACTCGAAATGACCAGAAATCAAATCAATTGAAATCAATTTGAAACAAATTAATTTTTGCATAACTTCTTCATACAATTGAATTTGGACCTGAAACCTATTTCATCGCGTTTAAAATATTTTAAAACATCTATTTTGATATATGGGTTGACCCAATTTCGTTCCGAAGTCAGAACGGGCTTTTCGAGGGAGTTATTGTCATTTCAAACCAAATCAACTCTAACGGTAACCTATGAAAATAATAGATTTGAGCCTTGAAACCGGTTTCATTGTTTTCAGAAGGCCATTTTATGTTAGAATAGCCTGTTGGCACGCTTCAATCGGAGTTCGGGCTGTTTTCGGATCTAAGTATATAATTACGACACGCATCACGAAAAAAATATTCCAAAACCCTAGAGCCCCTACAGCCGCCATCTTTTTCTCAACAGCTGAGAACCGTGCGTCTTCTTCCTCTTAGATCTCTCCATCCGATCATCAATTTTCATCAACTCTTAAATGAAAGTTGTAGATTTCCTCGTCCTCTACGTTCTGAACGGTGGATTTGACTTGGATGCTCTCACAATCGCCAGAACTTGGCCTTGAAGTTACGATGGGTTTGGTTTTGTTTGGACGAATGGTGGTAGCGGCTAACGCGAGACTTCGGGCGGTGGAGGTGCATGCTTGGACGTACGTGCCAGCACCCTTGGATCGGGCCTCGGTGGCCGTTGGTGGTGGGTTGTCGTTCGCTGGGTAGCGTGCGTATGGGTTAGGTTGCCTGAGAAGAAAGTTACGTGGAGGGAAATGTATATTTTTTTTAAATTCCGATTTAAAATTTAATCATTCTAGTCCATATAACTTTTACGTACGAGGCCCGTTTCACGCGCGCTTTTCTTCGCTAGGTTTGTATCTGAATTCCGGACATTTTGACCCTGGTTTGGACGAATTTGGAGACTATTCAATTTTTGGGTTTAAATTGGATTTAAATTCAATTTAAATACAAAAGGCGAGTCACAACTTCTAAAATTTCTTATGTTTGTTAAATTTATTTAGGATGTGATTAGAAACTTATTTATGACTGTTTGGCATATTTTTAATCATCATCCCAGTTAAATTGAATATAATTGAATTAAATTGTTATTTAATTTATTTATTGCATATAAACTGCCAGTTAAATTTTCATTTAATTTATTATTGAATATAAACTGCTAGTTGATACCTGTTGTTTATTATCTGTTATATATTGATGCTATTGATTAAATTGGATGATGATTGTGATAAATGGTTGATGGTTGATATTGGATGAATGGATGTTGTATTTTATATTGTTATAAACTGCAAATTGTTATGCACTTTATTTTATTCGGGATTGCGGTTTGAAATGATATATAACCGTATTTTTATTTTAAATTACGGATTGAAATGATAAATATCTGTATCACTTGACCATAGGACAGAAAATTTTATATAGACACCGCCGGTCTATATATCTATTTATTATTATGACTATTTATATTTATTATGACTATTAATAATAGTCATAATAAATATAAATAGTCATAATAATAAATAGTCATAATAATAAATAGTCATAATAACTATATTATATTATGTTCTCTCTATAGTTATTTATTATGACTATTTATTATTATGACTATTTATTATTATGACTATTTATATTTATTATGACTATTATTAATAGTCATAATAAATATAAATAGTCATAATAATAAATAGTCATAATAAATAACTATATTATATTATGTTCTCTTTATATAAATACTTTGAAAATGATTTTTATGGTTTTGGATAGAATTATACGGTTTAATAAATATTGATTCTTTTTGATATTATATGAAAATATTTTATATATACTTAAATTCATGTATTTAAGCTATGTATTAATCTATTTAATGACAATAAGTTAAATAATGGAGTTTCATTTATTAAAATAAATATGGTTAAGAATTTAAATCATATTTTTTATATATAGGTTATAATGATTTAAATAAATTAAGATTTGAAAGATAAAATATGAAATGGATGTGAATTAAATTGTTTAAGAATTTTACTCAAATAAAATTTGATTTGAAATTTAGATAAATTTGAGATTTAATGAAATTGAATTTATTTAAGGATTAAACCAACAGGGTTGATGTGAAATTTATAATAACTTGATTTTTGGGTCTAGGTGAATTAAATGATTATTTCAAGTATAACGAATTGAAGGCAATATCTAGTTATTTGAAATTTGAGTTTTATTTAAATAATAAGAGGTTTATTGTATAAAATATTTCAAAACTAAATAATAGGAAATTTAATTGTAGAATCGAAATTATCAAATTTAGTTTTGAAATTTTGAAATATTTAAAGCCTTGAAATATATCGAAATTGAAATGTTTATAGAAATTGAAATGTTTCGAAGTTATGAATTTCATAGCATTATGTTTTAAAGGTGTTAAATTTTCAAATGTTTGGTTTTGAAGTATAAAATTTGGAAGTGCTATGATTTTGTAAAGGGGATATATTTGAAATAAAATGATGTTATACTGATTTGAAATAAAAGGAATATCATATTGATTTGGTTTTTAAATTTGAAATGATATCGTATTTATATGGTTTTGAAATAAATATTATATCCGAGTTTTGAAGTATAAATTATTTTGAAATGATCGCGGTGTTATAATAACGTTAGGTTGTTAAAGAGACCGGGATCGGAAGTTATCATATTCTCTGCGAACTCCGAAAACCACTTTAACAACCGTTTACGCGGTGGAGATTTCAGAATGAAGTAGGATGGTGGTGGCGTTTCCTTTAAGGTAAATACGTGGACCCGCCTCCCATGAGTTGGCATAAGGTGGCTAAAACAGGAGCGATTCTCGGGCCAATGAGGTCATTCCTCTGATCGGACGCACTCCTTCGAAATTATACTCTGACTTTTGGATTGATTCGGTGACTACTTTTGATTTTGGATTTTGGGGGTGTTGTTCGAGGTGGGCGATAGTAGCTGCTACGCGTTACCACCAGCCCGGATGCGTAATTAGTATATCTGCCCTGGCATTGCCTAGTTGTGCCGTGTCACCTACCCTAGCATGCCTTGTACGAGTTTGGTTTTCTCCCGTAGCCCATGGAGTATTTATGGCAGTCTCCTGATCTGGAGATGCGCTGATACTGGATGGACTACTGGGACTATTATTGTGTTAAGGGGGAGATTGGGTAACTCCTTAACGCTATTTAAAAGTAAGTTTATTTTTTAATAGACATTATTATAATAGCGAAATATTACTACATAGTAAATAGTTTAACGGATTCTTAAGAGATGTGAAACCCAAGCATCTCTTAAGTTACTTCACTCACGTTTGACACTGGAAGGAGATGGCAAATCCCATAAACATCTCTGACGCTGTTCCACTCATATTTTACCGTTGATTTAACTTACATAAGATCTTTTAGTTATGACTCGAGTGTTTTGTTTTTCAATTCGCTAGGGTCAGTCCGAGCATTACAGGATTTGAAGACTTTATTTGGAGGACGAAGACGAAGATATTATTATATTATCTATTATATTATTCACTGCATCATGTACTCCACTGCATTGTTATTATTCTTTGGTATGTATAACTCTGATATATATTTTATAAGAATAATCGAATATTTTGTAAACAGCTTCATGAACTGTATATTTGATTATTATATTTTATCGTTCCGCTGCAAAATTCTATTTTGTTTTATTTCTTTCTTTCTTTTTCTTATTTACCCCATAACAATCCGCCCTTCTGTATGATTTAAGTCTGACGTGTGTGGTTTATCGTCGATTTAAAACGTGCAAAAAGGCGGGACGTTTTAATTTCACTTTGGGGGAATTTTGAGGAATTTTAATATGATGTTTTTATAATCCAAAACTCCATGGCATAAATCCAAACCATGTTATTCAACTACTAGAGTAGAAAAACTAAGATTCTTACTCACAATTGGTCCTTAGCTTTGCTTTTTGTTGGACTTGCAATGCATATTATAATATCCTTCAGATCTTTTTTTTTATATATATAACAAAGGATTTGTATATATACATATATTAGATTCAGAATGGTTGGAGGAGAAAAAGTTTAGAAATTAAATAATAAATAAAGATAGATTAGGATTTCTTACTTGAAACCTGATGGAGTTTTCTGAATCTAAGAAGAGATAAACTGACAGAGCTTCTTTATCTGTGAATGAAACCGAAGGGTCTAGGTCTTATATATAGTGGTTGAAATATAGTAGAATCGTATGATGAAACTAGGTCAAAAAGAAACATTTAATAACAAAAAACCCTAGCCGCCACTGTAAAGTAGTGGTCGACCGCTTATACTCGACTAGTCGGCCACTAGGGGTCGACCGGTTGGGTCTTACTAGTTGAGCGCTCCTCTTATGTTGAGAGTATTTGATTTTTTTTTCCGTTGTCTAATTATTTTATTCCCTAATTAAATTTTAACGTTAACTGTTTAACTTGACATTTACTTAACCCCCAAGCCTAACCATGGTTAATTGTTGAAATTCAAACTCTAAATTTAAATACTCATTTGAGTTCGAAGTAAATTAATTTAAATCTGAAAACTTCAAACGCTCATAAATTCTTCTTTTTAGCTTCTTTTTTAGCACATTATATATGAAAATAGATCATATTTTTGCCACAAATGCAACAGAATAACTTTCATGGCCAAATTTCAACTTTTATAAAATTTCTATTTTTATCCCCACCCTAATTAATTGAATTTTTTTGATTTACTTATTTAATTATGGTTGATTTTATGGGTGTTACAATCAACCTCTTTAATAACAACATTGCCTACGGCTGAATTATCTTCAATTACCACCGTCGCTCTATCATGACCTTTGTTGATGTACTTGAACAGATACTTTATAGATTTAGTTTTATTGCACACCTTGACGTTGATATGAGCATCATATTTGACTATCAAACCTGTATTATACGACATAACCCATCTCTATCAACTGTGATGTCCTTTGGAACTTTAATGGAATTTCCGTTATTCCGACCATCATCGTCAAAAGTAGTTTCATTGAAAAAGGCCTTTCGATAGTGGTTAAAGCACCAATCACATTCATACACGACGCTTGTTTACATAGTCCGGCAGGGTTGGGTATAGCATCGGGGCACTTCAACTGTGGTAAATTTACCTACCTATATTACAGTTTTTGATTTGTCTTTAGAGTGTAGGAAGAGGAGTACGTGTGCATGTGGCAGACCCCTTTTTTGAAATTAGATGGTGTAAGTTCCTGCATACAAATAGTATGTGCCATTTTATGCTTAAGTATATTCCATATTCGGTAAGTGGAAGGATTAAAGCATTTACCTGCTTTGACGTGGCCAAAATGATTATTTACGCGAAGATCATCCATATATTGGTTTAACTTAATATACACTGCAAGATAATACGGCTATTCAACGCCTCCTAGCCGTTGGCGGCCGTTGGAAGCCGTTGGAATAAATCCCACGCCTTCCAATGCTTTCCAACGGATCCAACGGACCATTTCCAACGGAATTTCCAACGGCCGCTAACGGCTTGGAGCCGTTGGAATCCGTTAGAAACCGTTACAATAAAATGGGCAATAAGCCGTTGGAAGCCGTTGGAAATACTGGGTTTATTTTGCTGTAGAACAGCAAGCCTTTTTACCTTCCACCCACACCATTTCCAATCCATTCAATTTCCATTTCATTTCCAATCAATTCCACACATATATATCAATATCAATACAAACAACACACATAAATCAATAAAACACCAATATAAACAAACCAAACCGATCAAACATCACAAAATATACCATCAACGTACATACCATCAACAAATGTCCATAAACCATGTACATACCATCAAAATATTTCTCACCCACTCCATACCAATATATACAACATCACCATCAACATCAAAACATCTCCAAGTCAATATATACGTTGTTCAAACACAAATACCCAAAAACATACCTCCTCAAGGATCCTCGTCGCCTCTAGAAGCACTAGACGACGAAGGAAGGGTACCATGATTCTGCAAATACTGGCAAGCTTTTGATCCAGCTGCTCCACCTGGATGGCTCGTAGACGATTCTCCTCCCGTAGCTGCTCAACCATAGCTCTAAGCTCCTTGATTTCTTATTTGTCTTGGTCTTTTTAAGCTTGTCGAGCCTGGAAATAGAAATAATAGCAAAAGGGTTGTCTCAGCATATAAAATATTATAACATTATATATCTAAACGCTGATTTTTTATACATATGTAAAAGGATTAATTACCATTAGGTTCCCGAAGCCAAAACGTCTACTCCGTTGCGCCGGATCCATAACAGTGGTAAAAATGTTATCCTGCTCCTCCTGTGTCAGCGCATCACGACCAGACTACTGAAGCGCATAAGCCTGTGCCTCCTGCAACCTCGACTATAATGAAGAAAAAAAACAATTTTAGTTGAAAAATAGTAGCATGTAATTATTTTGCATAGCTAGAAATTAATAAACTTATCGGTGTAAGTATTAGAAATTAAAAAATGCATACATATGCCTCGGTGGCCCTATCTTGATTACCCCACTGATATATTATATTGCCAGCCTCATCTACTTGCCTAGACGCGTGGGTGTGAGCAAACACCAACCCAAAAGCATTGCATATGCAGGAAAATCGCTAATAGTCCATAACAAAGAAGCGAACATCTGAAAATTTTTCTTTTTTGATATGTCGTATATTTCAACTCCTTCATACCATAATATTTTCAACTCTTCGATTAACAGTTGTAAGTAAACATCAATGCCCTGTGTCGGATCATCAGGACCAGGGACGACAATCGTGAGAAACATATATGAAGTTTTCATACACATCCACGGAGGTAGATTGTAAAGTGTGATTATTATAGGCCAAGATGAATATTTAGAACCAAACTAAGAAAACGGTGAGAAGCCGTCTGTACATAAACCTAGTCTAACATTTCGGCTCTCCGCTGCGAAATCGGGATATTTCTTGTCAAAATGTTTCCATGCTTCTCCATCGACTGGGTGTGTCAACGTACCTTCTTGAGGTGTTCTCACACTGTGTCATCTCATATAATGCGCTGTTACAGATGATGCATATAATCGTTGAAGTCTAGGGGTGAGAGGCAAATAATGCATACGCTTGTACGGAACTTCTTTTCCCTTCTTTTTCCTCGATTTGTATCTTTCCTGACTACATATTTTACAATTTCTAAGATTGATGTCTTCTTTCTAATACAACATGCAACCCTTTGAACATGTATCTATTTTTTGATATGGCAAACCGAAAGATGACATGAGTTTTTTCACTTCATAATAATTTTCGCACATTAAATTATCGGATGGCATATGACGTTTAGCAGCTTGCACAACAGCCGTAAATCCAGCTTCTGTAAGGTTGCATTTTGATTTCATTGCAATGTATTCTGCAGTTACCAATAATTGAGAGCCGCTTAAACATCCATTCCAAAGGGGTTTTTTAGCATGATCCAATAAATCATATATTTTTTTAGCTCCAACATTTGGTTCCTCTTCGATGTTAACATCGTCGTTATCAATTACAACGGTAGAGAACATTGATCGTGCTGCATCTTCGACCATATGTTCTATGAGATTCGTACTACCTTCTTCGTTGACGACCACCCACCGACTGTTCTTAATTATTAGGGGCTATAATTTCTCCATGACGATCCCACGGCAAATAATTGGGTACGAAACCGAATTGGCGCAAATGAACCCTAGCCATATTCGGTTCTAAATAGTTCAACAATTTGCATCTACTACACGGACAACGAATTTCTTCATCATTTGCAATATTACTTATAGCAAATTCGATGAACACTTGTACCCCTTTTAGAAAATATTCGCTTATTGCGCCACTAATTTCCCTTCTTTGATACATCCAGCTCCGATCATTAAAGTAATTGACCATGTTTCCCTACTAGAAAACCTATGATAGAGTAAAAATGTTATAAATCATTCATTTTATATTTTGCAGGAAATTTTCCAACGGCTTCCAACGGCCGCAAACTGCTAATTTCATAAACTTTATTTTAAATAAGCAACTATTGTTTCATTGCCACTTATGTGTCTTTCTTTGATGGTCGGTCATCCTACTTCCCATTACAAACACAATAGTAATTATATTCCGTAAATCGTATCATTTTAAACGATTCACAAAATTTCGGCAGCATTTCCCCCGTGCTCCTTGTATCGTACACAAATGCGTGTACACAAGGAACGTAAAGGAAATGCCATTGAAATTTTGTGAACCGTTTAAAGTGATATGATTGACGGAAACTTTATAGTGTTTATAACTTGTCCAATACAGGGACAAATCCGACAAATGATGTATCAGATGATTAGAGTTGTCCGTTTTGTGGAAAAAATGAATATCCCTAAAACGATCATATACAACACTTGTCAGACGGGGCCAAATATGTCTAAGGATTTAAATATTTGTTTATATTAATATATAACTCGTTTAATTAATATTGGTTTATATTTTTCCGTTTTATTACATAAGAACTAAATTCATTTATACACAAAATTTATACACAAAATTCATTTATTACAAATTCATTTACACACTAAATCAATTCACGTATTCGCACAAATACAAAACTCGTGTTCGCACAAATGCAATATCCATTCTAACGGCTTTCAAATGCAATAAACTCTATCACGCACATATGTTTAATATACTAACCAAATCAGCATAAACTACAATGCAATATCCTAAATTACAAAATTTTCAATCGGTTATAATAACTTGTTCATTATGGTATAATAGTTGCAATTAGGGGATAACATGATGTAATATGCATACACTAACAAGTAGGAATCAATCAACATTCGAATTAAACTCTAAATCAAAAAAACCTAAATATTAGGTTTAGCAAAATTACCGATTTTGAGAGCTAGAAGGGTGGAGATGGGCCGGAGCAGCTTCTAGCTTCTAGATGGCGTCGGAGGTTGGGATGGTGTTTGGGCCATAAGTAGCAGGTTGGAGGTGGTGGAATGGTGGAATTGGGGGAAAAGTTTTGAAGGGGAAGATGAAAAATGAACTGAAGGTCGGTCTCTGGAAAATATGCAGGAAATTTTCCAACGGCCGCAAACGGCGAATTTCCAACAGCTTCAAACGGTTACGTCAAGATCCAACGAGCCGTTGGAAATGCCGTTGGAGGCCGTTGGAAATTGGGCGTTGGAATACACTGTAGTTCTAGTAGTGATAACATACGTGCGAAATAATGTCTAGTATATTATTGGGTTTTTGTCCTGGGAATTTGTCGATCATTTGTTGAATTTCCTACCATTTAGAGTTGCATGTGAAAGTTATGAAAAGTCGAGGTTACCTCCCCAACAACATATTACAATAGCATCCTAGTAATTTTGAACTATATATCTTGGACCCCTTATAAATGAAGATGGTAAGATGGTTCTTTTCCCCATTGATTGAGCAGATGTATTGCCTGCTCAGATAGCATCCTAAAGGCCCTTATACAAATCAGAACGCATATTCTTTTGATGGTTTATGATCCAATTTAGTCTATCCTCTTCAATACTGGTGTAAGAATCAACCGTGCACTATTGCAAAAGCCTACCTCCCTTTAAATGTTTTTGTCCTTCATCGTCTTGTTGTTGCAGGAGAAAAAAATAGAATTCTCGTATTGTTATACTCTCATTTTCATTAGTTGTTGTTTTTAGTATATCGGTACTCTATGTACGATCTAAACCCATATTCAACATAAGAGAATAATAATGGATATTGTATAGCCATGAAAGAAGGACGTTTCTCCCTAATTCGCCGTAAAATACCCATCTTTCTTTTTATAATTATACCTCTTGCAGTGGCTTCCGGGATATTTGCACTGATATATAACCTGCTACCTCGGACAAAGTAGGTAATATACAGTGTCTACTGTCCTTTTCTCGTTTATCTATAATTCAAATGCCAACATTTGTAAGTTACATTTTCGAACTAATCCCTGGCCATATGGAATACCTTTGTTAGTTCATTAATTTGATCAAACATTTCTATTAGATGCTTCACAATATTGGGATGTAGATTATTATTTGCAGTTGGGCCATAAGATTGAATTCTATTGTCAATCTCGTTGTTAGTGTCATACATACACAACTGAGAAAATTTGGGTACCCTAACGTGAGGATGTAAAGTTCCAATATTATGATGGTTCTATCCATTAAGACGAAAAGGATAAGGCCCTTTACCATTATTAATAAAGCTGTTAATACGACCTCCCATGGATGTAAATGCAAATATAGAGTTATATGCTCGTATTCGACCTCTAAATTTTATAGCATTCTCTCAGACGGTATAGTCAAACAATGTTTCTAAATAAGTGGGAGTTGTTGAAGCAAATATATTTGTACTTTTCCACTCTGACAACAGGTAGCGAAAGTTGCTACGTTAGGTCTATCCATCTTTCTACTTCGTTCTTCATACCACAAACTTGCACCGTAATTTGGGCCAATGGAAGTGGGAGGACCAAACGTTAATGTCTGGAAGAAATGACCTGCTGAACAAAAATTGTCCGAACAGTATGTAGGCTACAGTATAATGGCTGTATGAAGAGAGAATGAATAGCGATGTACGTAGTTAATGCTGGAAAGTAAGTAGTCGTTATGGGTAGACGATATAGTTATTGTTGAACATCCTCGGCAATATTCTATGTTATAGTTCTTATTGAACCATCCTCAGCAATATCCCATGGGTCCACGACATTTAGATTTCCAATGGTATTTGGTTGTCATGTCATCGCATACATTGTTGGATAAGTGTTATTCGAGAATAGTTCTACACACAACGACTGTATGATAGCAAGGAAGAAAGATATATGTTGATTGTAGCAGTTTCAATAATAAAACCCTATTAGGAGAACGAGTACTCATAATTTGTTTTTACCATTCGATCATTGCCCATGTTCATGTGCAAGATTTCTGAGTCGAGATGTCAACCTGGTCTGCCTGTTGAATTTGGATGATTCAAATATTTGTTAAAGAGGAAAGAAATTAATTAATTGATTCATTCAAATCAATTAATTTGGCTGGTATATGGAAGGATATTTTGAAGGAAACTAATTCATTAATCAATCAATTAATTAGTCATTATATTTGCGATATGAAGAAATAAATGATTGGCATGGAGAATAAAGGAAAGATATGAAAACCAAGATTATGTCATTTATCTGTACTAAAATCAAATCATGCAATTTGAAAAGATATCTGGATAATCAGGAAATTGATTTTCTTAATCTCCAAGCAACCCTTCATTATCAAGTCTATTTAAATGAAGGACTTTCATCTCCATATGTGCAAGCAAGTGTGTGAGAGTATCCACCATTATTCTTCTCTCTCTTTTGTACTCTTTTCTTTAGTAAAATAAAAGAAGTTGTTGGGTCACCATGGACGTAGGATATTCATATCCGAACCACCTTAAATCTTCTATGTCTCTTATTTCTTTTATTATTTCTGTGAGAATGCGTAATTTTTTTAAGTGTCACTGGTATCTAAATAGGCAATACTAGATCCTGAACAAATAAATCGCTTTCGCTCAAATTAAAACAAAATTCACTACAGTTTGGTATCAGAGCTAGTGTTATTGTTCCTATTTGGGTATTAATGACTACTTCTAGTAAGTCTGTTGGTAGATCTGGTGTCAATTATGGAGTAACATGTTTTGACGGAAAAGGAGATTTTGGTACTTGGAAGATGAAGATGGAGGCTGTATTAAAGAAGCAGAAGACTTATAATGTTGTTTCTACGCCGGAGAAATTGAAAGGTATTGATGCAGCTAATTTGAAAGAGATGGAAGATGAAGCTCTCACAATAATTCAGTTGAGCCTTTTAGATGAAGTTCTTAGAGAATCCTCTCAGAAGAAGATGGCGAAGGAACTATAGGATGCATTTTCGGATGCATGTCAAGACAAGTCTCTCACTAATCGGATTATTCTTCAGCAACAACTCTATTCGTTTAAGATGAAGCCTGAAGCTGGTCTCATAGAGCATATAGATGCTTTGACGACTTTGATTATGAACCTGAAGGCAGCGGAAGTTGATATTACCGATGAGGCTCAAGCTGTGATCCTCTTATGTTCATTGCCTAAGGAGTATACTGCTTTTTTTAATTCCATGATTTACGGCCATAGTAAAATTAGCTTGTCTGATGTAAAGGCTAGTCTTCATAATCAAGTATTAAGAGGTAGATTGGCGAGCACTAGCTTGGATAGTGATACCGAAGGCTTATCTGTTCAGAGAAGTAGAGGCCAAAGCAGGTCGAAGAAAGGTGGAGGACGGAATTCTTCACGGTCTCAGCCTAGGGGGCCTAAGAATTTGACTTGTCATTATTGTAAGAAACCAAGGCACTTCATAGCACAATGTCACAAGCTTGAAGGTAGGAGAAAAGATCCAAAGAAAGCTTGAGCTTCTACAGTAGAGAAATCAGATACAGAAAGTGACACCGATGTATTTACAGCTTCTCGCTCTTTTGGGAAGAGCAACTTATGACTGATTGATTCTGGCGCATCCTATCATATGACACCTGATAGGAACTGCTTTTCCACTTACTGTGAAATTGATGAAGGAGAAGTTCTGATGGGTAATGATGCATCTTGTCGTATGGTTGGTATTGGTAGCGTGATGATTAGGATGTTTGATGGTGTTATTCGTACGATCACCGATGTTAGACGTGTACCTGATTTGAGGAGGAGCTTGATCTCTGTTGGGGAATTGAGTAAACTTGGCTTGAAGATTGTAGTGGAAGGAGAGAAAATGAAGATATCGAAGGGCTTTATGATTGTTATGAGAGGTATGAAGGTAGGAAATCATTATCTATTAAAGAGCAGTACTGCAATTGGTGAATCGGCTTCTGTTACATCAGTTGATTCAGATTCTTCCAGATTATAGCACTTACGGATGGGTCACATCGGTGAGCGCAGCACGGATGAGTTGAGAAAACGAGGATTGATTGATGGAGTTCATCATTCAAAACTTGTTTTTGTGAAGAGTGTGTTCTTGGAAAGCAGACGAAGATTTCTTTCAGTATAGGAGAGCATAAAGCAAAAGCTGTCTTGGAGTATGTACATACAGATGTCTGGGGTCCCTCCCCTTGTCAGTTTTTAGGTGGAGCCAGATATTTCGTTTCATTTATAGATGATTTCTCTCGTAAAGTATGGGTATACTTTCTTCGGTCAAAGAGTGAAACCTTTGCCAAGTTTCGAAAGTGGAAATCTATAGTTGAGAAGCGTTAGGGAAGAAATTGAAAGTTCTCCGTTCAGATAATGGTTGTTAATTTGTATCACAGGAATTCATCGATTATTGTGAGTCTGAAGGCATTAAGAAGCATTACACTACACCAGGTGACCCCCAGTCTAATGGAGTTGCAGAAAGGATGAAACGGACATTATTGGAGAGAACAAGATGCCTTAGACTGACTGCTAAATTGAAAAAGAGACTTTAGGCTAAAGATTTATCTATGGCAGCTTTCCTCGTCAACCGCACACCTTCTACTGCCATAGATATGAAGATCACTGAAGAAGTATGGAAAGGAGAGCCTGTTAGCTATTCATTTCTCAGAGTGTTTGGTTGCCAAGCTTATGTGCATGAGAGCAAAGGGAAGCTGAAACCTAGAGCTCGCAGGTGTATTTTTCTAGGTTATAGGAGAGGTGTGAAGGGATATAGGTTGTGCTATCCTATTAATAAGAAGATCATTATGAGAAGGCATGTGACTTTTGATGAGAAAGCTATGTTGAAGGTAGAGCCTTCCTCATCGGATGAGAGTGAGAGGACATGTAAAGAATACCAAACACAAAGCAAGTCATCTGTTGATTCTTTCCATAGACGTTCAAATGGTGTTTCCGATGACGCCGTGGTTAATGAGAATAATATCAATATTGGTACGGTTGATCGAACTCGAGGTGGTGCACATTCAGAACTTAAGCCTGTCAGACAAAGAAGAAAGCCTAAGCGGCTTGATGAGTTTGTTGAATTGAGCATCGAAGATATTAACTTCGATGATATGGCAACATATGCTTTGAACGTTGTCCATGATGAGCCTTGTGATTATAGAGAAGCTATCGCATCAGTTAACAGTTCCAGTTGGTTAGTTGCTATGGAGGAGGAGATTGAATCATTGTAGAGAAATCATACTTGGGATTTGGTGCCTCTTCCCACCGACAAGAGAGCTATTGGATGCAAGTGGATCTATAAAGTGAAAGACAGTGAAAATGGTAATCTCAGATACAAGGCAAGGTTAGTCGCAAGGGGGTATGTTTAGAAGAAATGGGTAGAGTATCATGACATCTTTGCTCCAGTGGTTAGGCATACTTCTATTCATATTCTTTTGGCATTAGTTGCTCGTTATGATATGGAATTAGAGCAACTAGATGTCAAAACTGCATTCTTGCATGGTGATCTGGTTGAGGAGATTTATTTAAAGCAGTCGGAAGGGTTCATTGATAGTAGCAGACCAGACTATGTTTGCAAACTCAACAAATCTCTATACGGACTGAAGTAGTCTTCTAGACTATGGTATAAGAGGTTTGATAAGTTTATGCTTTCACAGGGATACTCCACAAGTTTCAAAGACCGGTATGTTTATTTCAGGAGATGCGATGGTGATATGATTTATTTGTTGTTATGTTGATGATACGCTGATTGCATCTCGTAGTATGGTCAAAATTAAGGAGTTAAAAGCGGAGCTCGGCAGAGAGTTTGACAAGAAGGATTTGGAAAAGGCACAAACAATATTGGGTATGGAGATAAGCAGGGATAGGAAGCGGAGAGAGTTAAGTCTCACTCAAGCGCAGTACATCGAGAAGGTCCTCGCTCGATTTGGAATGGAGAAAGCTAAACCGGTTGGCACTCCATTAGGCACTCATTTTAAGTTGTCAAATGACTTATCTCCCTCATCGGAAGAAGACAAGAGGTATATGGTTGATATACCTTATTCTAGTGCTGTTGGTAGTCGTATGTATGCGATGGTGTGCACATGTAACGTCCCGCCTTTTCGCACGCTTTAAATTGACACACGTGTCACTTCAAACCATACGGAAGGGCGGATTGTTATGGGGTAAATAAGAAAAAAATAAGAAAGAAATAAAACAAACAGAATCTCACAGCGGAAGGATAAAATATAATAATCAAATATACGGTTCACGAAGCTGTTTTCAAAATATTTAATTATACTTACAATATATATCAAAGTTATACATACCATAGAATATCAATAATGCAGCGGAATACAATAGTGAAGTGGAACAATATAATATATATTAATAATAATACCGAAGTCTTCGTCTTCGTCCTCCAGAGATAAAGCCTTCGATCCTGAAATGCTCGGACTGACCCGAGCGAATTGAAAAGACAAAACACTCGAGTAGAACTAAAGGATCTTATGTAAGTTAAATCAACCGAAATAAATATGAGTGCAGTAACTCAAGAGATGCTCGGGATTTACATCTCTTAAGGATCCGTTAAACTATTTACTATGTAGTATATTTTGCTATTATGATAGTGTCTAATTGTAAAATAAACTTACTTTTAAATAGCGTTAAGGGGTTACCCATATAGCCCTTAATACAAAATATATTCCCATAGTCTATACAATACCGTAATCTCCCCCGTACCGGGCGTCGTCAGAGGGCACTCCATAGGTATGATACTAAACAAAATCGTATAAGGCGCGCTAGGGTAGGTGACACGGCACAACTAGGCAATGTCAGGGTAGATATACTAATTACGCTTCCGGGTCGGTGGTAACACATAGCAGCTACTACCGCCCACATCGAACAACACCCCCAAAATCAAAAATCAAAAGTGGCCACCGAAAATCCAAAGTCAAAGTAGAATAGCGAAGGGATGTGTCTGATAAAAGGTGCTACCTTCTTAACCCGTCGATCGCTCCTGTTTAGCCACCTTATGCCAACTCACGGGAGTTGGGTCCACGTATTTACCTCAAAGGAAACGCTGCCGCCATCCTACTTCATTCTGGAATCTCCACCGCATACACGGTTATTAAAGTGGTTTTCGGAGTTGGCAGAGAGTATGGCAACTTCCGATCCGGTCTCTTCAACAACCAATCGTTATTATAACACCGTGGTCTCTTCAAAATAGTTTATACTTTAAAACCAGAATAAAATTTCCATTTCAAAACCATATAAATACGATATCATTTTTATTTTAAGACTCAAATCACTATGATATCATTTTATTTCAAAATATATCCTTTTTCCAAAATCATAGCACTTTCAAATCTATATACCTTGAAACCCATAGCTTTGAAACATAACTTTTAGTACTTAATTGTTTAAATATTATATTACTTTATATAATAAATTAGCTTCTTAAATTTCACAATAAATTCCAGATACCGATTTAAACTTCCAAATAAACCATTTAAATTCTTATGTTTCAAAGCCTTAAATATTCCACCATTTCAAAACAAATTCTTTTATAATTTCATATATATCAAATTCAATTACTATTATTTAGATTTGAAATGTTTACTTAATGAATTCAATATAATTTAAGTAAAACCTTTAACTTCACATAACTGGATATTCTTTCAATTTATTTAACTTGATATATTCATTTAAAACAACCTGATATTCATTTACATCACTCTACACAAAATCAAGTTATAAAAATCATATCCTTTAAAATTCTAAATTTTATTAAATTCCAAATTAATTTAATATTCATCTTCCAACCTTATTCTCATTTAAGTCATTTAAACTCCAAAAATTAAATCTAAATAAATGCTTAATCATATTTGATCTAAAAAAAATCAAACTTGATTGTTAACCTCTTTTATACTTCAAATCAATTTTATGCATAGCTTAAAAACCAGAATTTTACTATATATAAAATAACCTTTATCAATAACCAAATCAATATCCCATAAACCATATATATATATATATATATATATATATATCTTTACAAAACCATAGAAATCATTTTAAAATATTTATATATATATATATATATATATATAAACTGCGATGTCTGTATAAAATTTTCTATCATATGGTCAAGTCATACGGATATTTATCATTTCAATCCGTAATTTAAAATAAAAATTACGGTTATATATCATTTCAAACCGCAATCCCGAATGAAATGAAAATGCATGATAACTTGCAGTTTATAACAGTATAAATAAACATCCATTCACCCAATATCAATCATCAAACATTTATCCCAAACATCATCCAATCCAAACAATATCATTAATATATAACAGGATAAATAATAGGTATTAACTAACAATTTATATTCAATAATAAATTTAATAACTGCTTAACTGGGAGTTTATATGCAATAAATGAATAAATAACTAATTTTACTGGCAGTTTATATACAATGAATAATTAAATAACAATTTAATTAAATAAATGCGATTTAATCGAGATGATGAATAAAAGTATGCCAAACAGTCGTAAATAAATTTCTACTCATATCATAAATCAATTTAATAAACATAAGAAATTTTAGAAGTTGTGAGTGGGTTAAAACACTCACCTTTGGGATTTAAATTGAATTTTTAACTGTCTCTAAATCCGTCCAAAGCAGCGCCAAAATTTCCTAAATTCCAATACGAACCTAGCATAGGAAACCGCGCGTGAAACGGAGTAAGTATGAAAAAGTTATTCAGATTTTAACATTGAAATTAAAATTAAATTAAAATAAACATATCTTGCTCTCTGTACATGTCATCAAGAAAAAAGAAACGGCCGAAACCCTAAATCTCGTGAAACGCTACAGGTCGCGAACAACTTGAAGCCGCCGCCGTCCTCTCGATTATCGCCGCTACATTGTCCACGTTCGTGATGATCAGAGATCGCCACGTCAGGCCGCCCCTCCCAAGGCCGAGCACCCCCCCCCCCCCCAACCGTTGCCCAAACGTGATCGCTGCCGTGCGGTATACGACCAATTCGAGGCGAAATCTGGTGCTAATATCAGGAACTAACCGTATGGATCAAACCCCCTTGCTCCCCTCTACTCGGTTGTGCCCTTCGATCGCCATGAAATTGGCGATCCACCGTCGATTTAAACCCGAGGTCAATGGATGGCCGAGGTTCAACATGAATTTCAGAGCCAACGATGCAACGAATTTAAAAACAAATTTCACCAGAAGATTACGCTCTTCGAGAGCTTCAATATGTATTTTTTTCAAATTTTTCCGAGGACTTTGAAATTTATGCTTTGGATTGATTTGAAATTGAATCTGAAAATATAGTATTTTGTCTGCCATTGAGGAAGAGGTGGAATAGAATAAATTTACGTATAGACAAATGAGAATTAGAGAGGCTAGGGTTTATAGCAGGATATTTATAGAGAAAGTTGAAATATAATAAATGGATCGGGTTGAATACGCGCCAACGGCAAAGTGGCCCAAAAAGCCCGTTCTGACCCCGGAACGAAATTGGGTAAACCCATATATCAAAATAGGTGTTTTAAAATATTTTGAACGCGACGGAAAAAGTTTCACATCCAAATCCCATCGTATGGAGAAGTTATGACAAAATCAAATTATTTCAAATTGATTTCAATTTCATAAATTTCAAGGCGTTTCGAGTCCGTACGACCAAACGACAAGCCCGATCGCTACGAAACTTGAAATCCTACGATAATTCACTATTACGAATCCGATGAAACTAGTTTCGTCGAAATCCGAGTCAGTGGCCAAAATGGCTATTTTTATATTAATTAAATAAATAAAATTTAGTCAATTTAATCAAATTTTCAATTTAAATTCGATAATTACCAATTCTTATCATCTTAAATTTCCCAATCATTTACAATGATTTAAACCCAATTTAACTGTCAATTTAGAGTTGATAAATTTATAAATTTAGGTATTAACCCCCATTTCATTAAATTCGAAAATTATAAATTAAATTTTCAAAAATTCTATCAAATTTACTTTTCATTATAATATTCAGTTCCTTGGTAACAATTAGATGAAACTAACATTAGGTTCATACTTTATTATATAACTATCTCTAAATTTCATCTAAATTTCTATCAACGTAAAATTTAACTGTTAAATTTCATTTATTCACAATAAATTCAATTATTGAATTTTCTTCTTCAATCAAATAAATAAATCTTGCTTTCTATTCTTTAAATTAGCCAATTGTCATCTAATAAATAGAATTAGCATTAATTACATCTTATAAAATTAACCATTTTCAATGACAAATCACACCTACCCTATCTGCACAAATTAAGTCAATTAATTGTAATTGATTTCCCATTAAATGTTATAAATTATAAATTGAAATCTCAATAAATTCGTTTATTGATTTAAAATCATGCTATTAAATCAATTGACATTTTATGGGTATAATTAACAGTGAAATATATTACACTTCCTTAATGTATTTATTAAATTTATTTCCAATAATGTACTACCTAATTTCCTTTAATTGCAATTTGATTTCCAAATTTTATGCAACATACTAAAGAAATAAAACATATATTAATTGATTCGTTTAATTTAATTTTTTTTATTAAGTTCAATACTACTATATAAACTTAGTTACCATGTTTTTCCCATTCATTACTTTAATATATCCATTCTAACAACTCCTAACCATTGTATTACATTTCACACAAATGTAACATATATTTACATTTATTACAATTTATCTCCAATTAACCATCTAAATGAATAGGTAACCTACAATAAACATTATCGTTACTCTTTAGTCACATAAGTAAGCCTCTATTATTTACAAATCAATGTTGGCATTTATTTCCACACTACTAATTGTATTCACTTATGTTCTATCCAAACATTTGTTTAGGTTTTATTTCCATTAATTAGTTCAATATTTACATCCACTTATTAACAATTTACTTCCATTTATACCGTTGCAATTCATTTTAGTTATATTGATGTTATCCAATTACCATTAAATTTACCTTCAATTACTATTCAATGTATATTTATTCATTAATTAATTTGATATTTACGTTTGTTTCCTTCCATTCGATTTAAAACCTAGTATATATTTACATTAATCCTATTTCATTCCATCCATTAATGGGTAATGCATTGAAATTTAATTTATTAGCTTATATCAACATTATTACCATTAATTGCAATTGGATTACCAAACTTATTCAATACCCTAAATAAATAACATATATTAATTCAATACTTTTTTTTTCCTATGTATGTTTTCATTCCTAAACAATATTTCAATTACTACAGGACATTGATTTAATTCAATTTACTATTTAATATTATTAATTCATTAAATCAATTCACTGTTTACCTTTGTTTTCTTATATTCAAATCTTAGCCTAGTATAACAATTTACATTATTTCAGTTATTCGTAATTTCAATTCAACGGTTAATACTTATCTTTAATTTTCATGGTTTCATTCCATTTTCAACATTCGCTTCATTTTTTTTAAATTTAATTTCAAAAATTAAATTAAACTAACCAATTTTTTTATTAAAATTTACGGGTCGTTACATCACAAGACCAGATTTGGCCCATGTAGTGGGTGCTGTGAGATATATGTCTAACCCAGGCAAAGAACATTGGCAAGCTGTGAAGTGGATTCTTAGATATCTTTGAGGCACTTCTTCGGTTGGCTAGTTATATGGTGGAGTGGATGGTGACATCTTTCTTAAAGGATACCGTGGTTCTGATTACGCTGGGGATAGAGATGCTAGGAAGTCGGTGTCGGGCTATGTTTGTACACTTGGCATAGGCTCGATTTCATGGAGATCAAAGCTGCAATATATCGTAGCTTTATCGACTACCAATGCAGAGTTAATATCGATTGTGGAAGCAACAAAGGAAGGATTATACTTACTTCAGTTGTTGGATGATCTTTCAATGGTGCAGCGGACAATAGAGCTATTTTCAGACAATCAGAGTGTGATTAATCTTGTAGAAAATCAAGCTTATAGTTCACACACGAAGCACATTGATGTTAGAGGTTTCTTTCTTATGCTTGAGGAAGAACGAAGCAAGATCAAATTGTTGAAAGTGAGTACTTTGGATAATCCTTCAGATATGATGACTAAGTCACTTCCAAAGGACAAGTTTAAGTATTGCTCAAACTTGATCAGTTTGATACTTGTTACTTGAGCGTCATGGGGCGCTAGACCCAACAACTTATATGTCGATTACTTGATAATAAGATGATGAAGAGAGATTGTTATATTTGAATCAAGGTGGAGTGTTGAATTTGGATGATTCAAATATTTGTTAAAGAGGAAAGAAATTGATTAATTGATTCATTCAAATCAATTAATTTGACTGGTATATGGAATGATATTTTGAAGGAAACTAATTAATTAGTCACTTAATTAATTAGTCAATATATTTTCTATATAAATAAATAAATGATTAGGCATGGAGAATAAAGGAAAGATATGGAAACCAAGATTACGCCATCTATTTGTACTAAAATCAAATCATGCAATTTGGAAAGATATCTGGTGTTATCCCGCTTTTTGGCAAAGCCGCGATACCAAAAGATTGATCGAAAGCGAAGGACAGTTCGCCTCAGAGGTTGATCGTACTTCCTTTCGCCATGGATATCACTGAATTTTATCCGAGTCCAGATTGAGCTACAATTTATAGGACACGGCAAGAAAGACCACAGGAGTCAGCATTTCAAATTTCAAGTCAATCCGAGTTCGCATGCTCAAGCTATGATCGGTTCAACTTGGAGGGAACATGCTGGTTTCGAACCCTTCATGATGGGCGTCTTCGAACCCATCGTCACGCGCCATTCGAAACCATCACCTTCGAACCGAAGGACATCGAACCCATCGGTTTCGAAACCATCAAAGCGCCTCACCTTCGACTCCATTACCTTCGACTCCATCGTGTTCGAATCCATGTGCCTCGTATCCATGGAGGGTTTGCAGAGCTCATGTGCATCCAAGGAACACAAGTTCGAACCCATCACAGAAGCCATGCTTCGAACCCATCACAAAGGCCTTCTTTCGAACCCATCTGTGATACCATCTTCGAACCCATCCTGTGTAACTTCGTTCGAACCCACTGGGTCAACCAACCACGATGACGTGTCTTCCATCGGTTCGAATGCGCCGAGATACATGGAGTCGAAGCGGTCAACACGGAGTGAAGTCCGGATCGATTCGAAGTTTGCGCTCCACGTCACCACGAAGCCGCGTGCCATGATGGATTCGAAACCATCGTTTCGAATACATGGGTTCGAACCAGACAGCTATGCCAAAAACCCAATTTCGAATCCATGATATCTCCCAACCTATTGATCCAAATGCCACGAAATTTTCACTAAAGCTTGCGTACATGTTGAAGAATGTCCACGCCAAATTTCACCTCGATTGGATGAATTCTTGATCGGTTCGAATGGAGTTCGAATCGATGCCAAAGTGGGCCCAAACTTCCTGAGACCGTGCGTGTGGGCCCCCTCACGTGCAAGAAGTGGTCTCCCGAGTTTTCAGCGGAATATCAGCAGCCTACGCCTATAAATAGCTTCCCAGGGCCAACAGAAAAGGGATCTTCTGACACTAAGGCGTCCAGACTCTGCCGGATCAAGATCTCCATCATCCTATATCATAATTTGATTGTTGATTTCGAATTTCCAGTTGTAACTTGCCGTTGATCGCTGTAACAACTTGTAAACATTGAAAGAGAATCAATAAAATATCAAAGAACTTCACAGTGGACGTAGGCAACACGCCGAACCACTATAAACCGATTGTCTACGCATTTTCTTTACTGTTGATTGGAGTTTTTGTTAGATAATATCTGTTTTGAACTTGCATTCTTGACTATTATCTCTTCAACGACTCCCGAAGAGTGTTGTGCCCAATTTTGACACAAACAATTTGGTGCTTTCACTAAGAACACCCAGATTTTCTCCTGCTCGTTGGATCTGTCATCGATACCGGATTGAATAAATCTAAGAGAGAGATCCAGATCGTTAAATCCAACTTCTTTCCCTTCTATTCAGATTTGCATAAAGTCTAGGAAAGGAACTCAACTCTAAAGATGGTTAGCACAAGAACCACCTCGAACGCCGCCAATCAAGAAGGACAGGATAGACAGAATCCTGCCCCCTACTTCCACCTAATCAAGATGCCGCTGGGCACTCAGAACCGTCGGGTCCGGTTACCCGACAAGAATTGCAGTTATTACTTCAAGAGCTGACCCAGAGTCGGCGACAACTAGAAGAACAGCTACGCGCTAACGCTGAGCTAATCAACAAGCTGGATCGCCAAAAACGAAAAAGATCCATGAGAGATCGTGCTTCTCGCTCTTCCAGCGAAAGTTCTTCATCTTCTGATTATCATAACCGACCTCCATGACCCCGGTTAGATGGGAGTCGTATGCCACCCGCTGGAAACCAACCAACATTGACCGTTGGACAAATACGAGTTGGTCCGTCGGCCAGCTTCCAAACCGGACCCTCCTCCCGAGGAGGCGCCGTTCCTCATCACGCCGCAGAATACCGCGCCACTAGCGTCGCAGCTGAACCAGGAGTCGACGCTCAAGACCAGTCGGACCTAGACCGTCGTCATAGCGGCCGTACTCCTGAACCGTACGTCCCAGAGGACTATGAGCCGAGAAGGCAAGATGTGAACCGTCAACGATATCCGGTTCAAACCCGAAGTATGGAACGTGACCATACTCCGGCGCAAATGCCAGATCTTTCAACTATGATATGTCAGATGATCCGTGAGAGTCAGGGATTTACAAACGACGATTGGGGAGTTTCCCGAAGTCACACTCCCTTTACGGACGACATTCTTAATGCTGAACCCCCACGGCGATTCCGAATGCCAACTTTGCCCATGCATGAGGGAAACTCCGATCCCAATCAACATATTCTAAAATATGAATGGTCGATGACTGCTGCCAGAGCCGATGACGCTGTGAAATGTCGTAGTTTCCCCATATCCTTGGGGGGCATCGCCACCATGTGGTTCACCCGATTGCCTCCTCGATCCATCTCCTCATTCGACCCGCTGGCCACAAAATTCGTTGAGCAATTCCGCATGCACGTCGCAAGGCCGAAAGATGTCAACACTCTATCTAGTGTCACGCAAGCTCCCGGAGAGACACTCAGACACTACTTAGAAAGATTCCACACTGCATGTGCAGAGATTAGTAATCCAAACGATAACTCCATCCTTATGGCGTTAACTAAGGGGATCGACCCCGATTCTGAATTTGGCAATTGGCTAGCTGGGAAACCACCTGCGTCATTGGACCGTTTCCATGCCAAAGCAGCTCAATTCCTGAGACGGGAAGACGCGAAACAGTCTAGGAAGCAAATTAACGCAGGACCAAATGCGGAAGGAACCCAAAGCAATGTTGCAATAAAACAATCCGGTGAGAGCTCCGGAAAAGTTCAGTTGAACATTAAAAATAAACAAGCTCGGCGAAGAGAGAGCGTGAATCTACTTAAAAAACAAGATCAAAATCGCGGTCCGCAACGTAAAAATCCGAAGTTCGACAGTTATACTCCTTTGAATATTTCATTGGAGGACTTGTATTTGCGGACCCGTAATGCGATTCAATATGAAAAACCTGCTTCAAGACCGTCGCCAGAGAGACAAACCCAGACGGGAAAATTTTGAAGGTTCCATGAAGGCTACGGGCACGATACGAACGAGTGTCGTCACCTACAGGATCTTGTTGAAAAACTGGTCAGGGAAGGGAAACTGGAACAGTTTGTGCGGACACCGCAGCCCAGAGATGCGGGCCCATCCAATCCAATCAGTGAACCCAATCGACCGAGGCAGGAAGACTCGACTTGTCCCCGTGGGAGATTGGTGATAAATGCCATCAGTGGCGGGCCCACTCATTCAGAAGCCTGGAACGACGAAGGACCTCGTCACTGTCACACATGACGGGCTCCTTCAATCCATGAATACTTTACAATTTCTTTTACGTTCTGAATTTTGAATTTGTAATAAGGCACTGACTTTGCCACATTTTCTCATTTCAGCAAATAAAACGCTATCTCTTCAAGCTAAAGCTGTGATTCACCGAATACAACATTCAACAATCACGACACACGAAGAGCTAAGTTCCATCGAACAATGGAATTTATTCAAATAGCGAGTGACTGCGTTACAACCGGCCACTCACTAAGTGAAGCCCCAGCTCGGGGGCAAGCCAACACATCGAAGGCTGAACTGGACCAACACACGACAGTCCATTTCAATAATTCGTTCCCAGAGTGCGAACGGACTCCAAATTCCCGGAGCGCGAATTGGAGTATAAACATTTAACAATTCGTTCCCAGAGTGCGAACGGACTCCAACTTCCCACAGCGCGAATTGGAGTATAAACATTTAATAATTCGTTCCCAGAGTGCGAACGGACTCCAAATTCCCGGAGCGCGAATTGGAGTATAAACATTTAATAATTCGTTCCCAGAGTGCGAACGGACTCCAAATTCCCGAAGCGCGAATTGGAGTATAAACATTTAATAATTCGTTCCTAGAATGCGAACGGACTCCAAATTCCCGGAGCGCGAATTGGAGTATAAACATTCAATAATTCGTTCCCAGAATGCGAACGGACTCCAAATTCCCGGAGCGCGAATTGGAGTATAAACATTTAACAATTCGTTCCCGGAGTGAAAATGGACTCTAACTTCCCACAGCGCGAATTAGAGTATAGACATTCAATAATTCGTTCCCGGAGTGCGAACCGAAGTATCAATGCCAACTCCATGATCCCCAAAATATGAATTGGGGTATAGACATAAGTTGCGGGTTCCCGGAGCGCGAACCGAAGCATCCGTGCAAACTCCAGATTCCCGAAGTGCGAGTTGGAGTATAAACGTCAATTCCGGGTTCCTGAAGTACGAACCCAAACATACAAGTTTTATCCAAGTTCCCGGCGTGTGAATTGGAGCATAAACACCAAGTCAAAGTTCCCGTAGTGCGAACTGAAGTGTTAATACTAACTCCGAGTTAGTAGAGTGCAAGTTGGAATGTGAACATCATTCCCAAGTTCCCAGAGCGCGAACCACGTTACAAGCATCAATAACTCTCGAATTCCTGGAATGCAAACCGGGTTATCGATCTCAAATTATTCTAAGTCCCCGGAATGCGGATGTGTGCTCAAGACTTGCAACAAGTGCGATCAACCACCACGAATACAAGTGTTGTTCCCCAAAACTGGGGGGCACGAAAGCTAAATATTAATCACTAACCGAAGTGATACAACGTCCGAAGTTCAACTCATTCATCAATCACAACGTGTGACCAAGATCTTCAGACTTGGAAAATGAGACGAACTCTACTTAAACGGTAAAAACACCACAAGTACACCGGACCGGAAATAAGTCATTGCAAATACTTAAGCACAAATAAAACGAGAGTTGGAACAAAGAAACTAAATTTTATTTCAACTAACTTAAAACAAGGACTTACACACAGATAAGTTCTTCCAAAAAAGAATGCCTACTAGCAGGGGCCGAACCTGCATCTATACACGACCTACTGACAAAAAACGAAGACAAGAACCTATCTACCAAAACATCTACTTGAGAAGCCGATTTATTTCTTCTTTTTCGTCCTTCTTACTAGTGGTACATCATCAGTGTCACTAGGGACAGAAATTCTTCGTTTTGAATGTCTCCTCTCCGGCGGTGGCTCTTCAGCTGGAGGCATGATGTCAATATCCTCCTCGGAGCTTGAGTATGCATGGAGGCTTCTCGCTGGAGGAGCAAGGGGGACTGGATCCGTAACGAGAGTTGAGACAGTGCCACCCGATGGCGCTACCGTAGCAGGTGCTGGACTCTGCGCCGCCGTGCTGCCACCGACGGTACCGCTGTGCCCCGCAGCCTCTATTTCGGCGTCGATCTCAGCCAAAATTTCCTCATCACGAGTCGCATGGGCTTGGCTGGGGGCATCTACGGCCTGCATCGAAGGACTTGAGGACGGCGGGAGGCTACTAACGATGATAAATGGCAAGTCAGAGAAAGAACCACCCTGCTCACCGAGCAGTTCGTTCACCATTTGTTCGTCAGCAGATAAGGATCCCCCCTGCACCGTCTCAGCAGATACCGCGGTTACAACAGTAGTCTCGGTAGCGATGGCCTTATCTCCTCTGCTTGATTCTTGAGCCACAACAGTCGGCGCAACTCCAGCCACTAGGCAAAAAATAAGAAGTTATTAAAAACTGCTACAAAACAAATACTCTATTCAGAAAACGCTTGAGAAAACTTCGGAATACCTTCCCCAGTTTGGCTCGCAGACGGCTGAACGGCCTCGGTAGTGCGCTCATGAATAGGAGATAAGCGCGGCTGTTCCGGGTCGTAAGCAGGAACAGGTTGCAAACCGACCGCAGATACAGACACCGACGAAGATGGTGTGGTGACTTCAGTGACAGCAGAATGGTGCTCAACACCTGACCCCTCTCCGACTTCCAGGGAGCGACCACCGATCATTTCCTTCTCATGAGCGATGATAGCGTCATGAAGAACCTTCTTCTCATCGTCTGTGAGCAGCCGATTCTCAAGTTCGAATCGATCGACCGCTTCACCTGGGTGCGCTTCCTCTTCCTCCTCAACCAATCGGTCCCAGGCGCTACGAAGGTGAACTGGATAATCTTGAAGCCAGGCCAAGTTTCTGTGCTTCAACACATTGGCATTGTAAGTTATGAGCAAATCTTCGATATCGGCCTCTAGCCTGGCCTCTGCATGTTGAACCTTCTCCTCCACCTCTGCTTCGACCGCCTGAACTTTGGCCACGGCCACATCTCTTTCAGTGCGAAGCACTACGGCTTGCTCGCAGGCTTCTTGCGCCGTGTTATGCGCGTCATCTCTATCTTTAATAATCTCGGCAAATTTGGCCTTGAGCTCATTAAGTTCTTTTAACGCCGCATCCCGCTCAGCAGTGACGACAGTGTTCCGGTGGCCCATGTCTTCCACCGTAACATAGTGCTCCTTTTTCATTCTATCCATGGCTGCTTGAGCTTCGTCGACCTTTGTAAGAGCCTCCATCTCTGATTTTCGAGACGATTCAGCCTCAGTATTCAGCACTTGTATGATGCGGTCTCTTTGAGCCAGCTCGGTTTGAAGCTTTTCAATGGTAGCCGCTCGTTCGAAGGCCAACGCCGATGCCTTATCGGCCGCCCTATACCACGCCTTGTATTGGGAGTAAAAGTCATGCACATAGTCGAGCGCTAACCGCTCGGCCTCCGGCGGGATTCTTTTCAGGTTCGGAGGAAAGACGTAGTTATCGAAACAAATATTCGGGAACTCCCTCTTTAATTGCGCAAGTCTAATTGCCCCTTCTCCCGGGATCTCTGTAGGAGGCTGCTCTGCGACTATCGGGGTCATCGCCTCGGATCGGGAAGGTTGAGAAACCGACGTATATCGAGAAGACTCGGAAGGATGAGGGACGTGAGCAGGAGGTTGTACGGGATCTCTGGAAGGAGGAGGGGTACGCGACCGCGATCGACGCTTATAGCCCCTGTCCGTGTCATATCTCTCGTGACTAGAATACCCAGAGCGTCCCTGGTCATAATACCCAGGACGCCCCTGATCATAACCTCTATCCCCTTCACGTCTGCGCGAATCGTAATATGAAGGCTTGCGGGCGTGTCAAAGACTCCCAAGCATTGAACCTCGCTTAGACATGATATCTGCGAAGCAAAATAAAATAGAATTAATCACTTTCCAAAACAGGTAGTTTACAGTCAAAGGTTATGCAGTGTCGTGAAATGTATATGAATATGCATTCCCCCCGACCAACCGGAAGGGTCGACCTCGCTAGTAATAAGAGGCTCGTTCAATTCTAGGGTGCGATGGAATTCCTCCAACCCGGCATCATGTTGAAAAGACACATCGTCCGGGATTGGAAGATCGGCAAGCCCTTCAAAAAGATTTTCAGTTCTCGGAGGAGACGTCTCCGAGATTCTAACTCCGGGAGCAGAACGGGCCGTGACGACCGATTTCCATCTCCCCTTCTTACTTGACTTAACCATGGCAGCCTTGCCTTTTCTCTGTTCCGCGACATCCGAAACTGCGTCAGTAGGCCCGGTCAGCGGCTCATCATCGGCGTGGTTCTTTCAGAGTCCGTTTCCTCAGCTGTGGTAACTCTGGGTTTCTTGTGCTTGACTCGTTTCTTCGAGACGACCCGTAGTGCCACTTCAAAGCTTATGCTCTGCCCTCGTTCGATCAAACCGCAGGCCCGGAGATTCCTATCCGTCAATAACACATCGATATCCCTATCTCCACCCGGGACTTCTCGAAGCACTCGCTCCATCTCCCTAAAGTGCTCGCCCTCAGGTCGCTGGATCACCGCTGCAAAAAAGAATAAAATATAAGTTCCATCTCGGTTGCGATTGCCATAGTAATTATTTACGAACTCAACTATACTCACGTCTGAATAGCCATCGTCGGGCGAATCCAGGAGGACATCTGACATAAAACCATTCTGCCCTATAATAGCTCAACCTGGTCCAAGACCCGGTAACCACTTGGCAATTTCTCACCGCTTTCAGGAATGTGAAGGAGGGATAATCACCCCGAGTTTTGAAATTGAACAAGTATCTGATCTCGATTGGGAGCGGTGGTCGATGAAGATATTCCATAAATGCAATGAACACGCTACTGATCAACGCATATCCGTTCGGGTGCAGCTGAGATGGGGCAATCCTCAAAAATGACAATACTCCCCTTATATACTCGTTGAACGGAGGAAGTGTCCCGGCCGCGCACGCGTGGCGGTTAAATGCTGTATATCCCTCCGGCGGATTATGCGGTCTATCATTCGGCCCCGGCAACAGCACATCATCCAGCGACAGGCCGTGTCTCAAACATATTCTCCCCAACATGTCTTCAGGGATATTGGACGGAACGGAATCTGATGGATTGGCAATGAATGACGCATCGGGAAGTTCATCCGGGGCTGGACCAATAATCTCAGGGTCAATATCCGGAATTTCTAGCCTCGGAGAGACTGTAACTTGAATCTCCTGCTGCTGTGAACTTGACGATTCCATAACTAGCTAACTCACGACAAACCATCGTTAGATGACAAAAACTCGTGCGTTCCCCAGTGTAGCGTGTATGAGCGTGTGTTGTGCAGTGACATGCATTACTTGAATAAATGTTGCAGAGTTAAAGAAATATGCAAACGACAAGGCTACGGAGTCCAGCTATAATGACCGTCATCGCTGACCGTCATCACCAGTCCGTTTCCATGATGGAAGTCGGTTCGGGTAGAAGTTGTTATAGTTCCATCGACGAGCTTCAAAAGGTAGTCATGTATGCAGTTTAATATTCAAGTCCAAATATGCAGGAATGAAGCTCGTCGGAGTTATGATTGGAGAATTTCAAATTTTGGTATCCATCATGTAGGTTTCGAAACCATCACCAGGACTTCGTTCGAACCCAACCGAACATCTCTTCTTTCGAACCCATCCTGACGTCGCTTCGAACCCATGCGTTCGAACCCATCCTGACGCGCTTCGAACCGATAAACAGATGACAAGTTCGAACCGATGAGAAAACGTCAACTCCGCATCATTCACGTTCGAACCGATCCACTTCGTATCGATACGAAGTTGTGGACTTCGAAACGATAGCCTATGGGTTCGAACCCATCGGTTCGAATCGATCCCTCGAATCCCTCGATCGGTGCGAACTACACATCCCAGCAAGGACATTCCAAGGATCGATTCGAAATCCAGTAAAAAGACGCCACCGTCATCGATTCGAACTCGAGCCCACGCATCGGTTCGAATCCCTCCCAAACCAGATCTGGTTTTGCCAATCTCGAAGCTACGCAATCGATAAAAAAAACGGGTTCGAAATAACTTCGCCGTTTGAATCCGAGGCTAATTACCTAGTTTGGATGATGAATTCAAGGAATTGAAGATTCGGATCTTGAATGGTTCGAAAGAGCGACACTGTGTTTTCTCTTTTGGAGCTCTGAAACGATGAAGAGCACAGTAAAAAGCAAGCAAGAGTAAAAGTAAAAAGTGAAAAAATGCCGAGGTCTTTGCTATTTATATGGGGGGTTGGAGATGACTGGGTCGATTCGTGTGCCGGTAGACATGACCGATTACAACAGGTCAGAATGCAGAACCGGTTCGAAATCCACTTTCGAACCCATACGTTTGAGGCTCCATCGTGTGAAGCACACGGACCACTGCCACGAACAAAAGTCTCGAAACCATCCTATCACATCGGTTCGAATGTCAGTTTCGAACCCATCACAACACAAGAATACTCCACCCTTTCAGATCGGTTCGAATGTCAATTTCGAATCCATCATAGCAGCAAGCGTAGCGCGTCCATACAAACGTGGGTTTCGAACCCATCAATGCTCGAATGCGTCGGTTCGAAACATTACGCTCGCGCAATACAAATTCGATCCCTTTAACCTTCTACATCGGTTCAGGAGAGGATCGATACGAAGGAACCTTTCAAAACAACCGCCAAGCGTTGTCTCAATTCAAATTTCAAAATCGGTTCAGGAGAGAATCGATACGAAATTCTATAGCAAACCAAACTGACAACAACTCGTGGACGCACGACGTTAACAAGGGCCAAATTAACATACGCGCATATATGTCGGACTAACATTCGATTTTGGATATTCACAGGGATCAAACACTCATCCTGTTACAAATGCGACAACCAATGGCTAAGCACTATTATACAGCAATCAATCATATCAAAGCAAGGTTACAGCAGTACAGCATACGAGTTTCGACAAAAAAGAGAGCAATGATTGTTCAGAGAGAGATTGCAGCTATTCAAAGCACGTCATGTTCCCACAAGACGTACTTTGGGGGGCAAAATGTTATCCCGCTTTTTGGCAAAGCCGCGATACCAAAAGATTGATCGAAAGCGAAGGACAGTTCGCCTCAGAGGTTGATCGTACTTCCTTTCGCCATGGATATCACTGAATTTTATCCGAGTCCAGATTGAGCTACAATTGATAGGACACGGCAAGAAAGACCACAGGAGTCAGCATTTCAAATTTCAAGTCAATCCGAGTTCGCATGCTCAAGCTATGATCGGTTCAACTTGGAGGGAACATGCTGGTTTCGAACCCTTCATGATGGGCGTCTTCGAACCCATCGTCACACGCCATTCGAAACCATCACCTTCGAACCGAAGGACATCGAACCCATCGGTTTCGAAACCATCAAAGCGCCTCACCTTCGACTCCATTACCTTCGACTCCATCGTGTTCGAATCCATGTGCCTCGTATCCATGGAGGGTTTGCAGAGCTCATGTGCATCCAAGGAACACAAGTTCGAACCCATCACAGAAGCCATGCTTCGAACCCATCACAGAGGCCTTCTTTCGAACCCATCTGTGATACCATCTTCGAACCCATCCTGTGTAACTTCGTTCGAACCCACTGGGTCAACCAACCACGATGACGTGTCTTCCATCGGCTCGAATGCGCCGAGATACATGGAGTTGAAGCGGTCAACACGGAGTGAAGTCCGGATCGATTCGAAGTTTGCGCTCCATGTCACCACGAAGCCGCGTGCCATGATGGATTCGAAACCATCGTTTCGAATACATGGGTTCGAACTAGACAGCTATGCCAAAAACCCAATTTTGAATCCATGATATCTCCCAACCTATTGATCCAAATGCCACGAAATTTTCACTAAAGCTTGCGTACATGTTGAAGAATGTCCACGCCAAATTTCACCTCGATTGGATGAATTCTTGATCGGTTCGAATGGAGTTCGAATCGATGCCAAAGTGGGCCCAAACTTCCTGAGACCGTGCGTGTGGGCCCCCTCACGTGCAAGAAGTGGTCTCCCGAGTTTTCAGCGGAATATCAGCAGCCTACGCCTATAAATAGCGCCCCAGGGCCAACAGAAAAGGGATCTTCTGACACTAAGGCGTCCAGACTCTGCCGGATCAAGATCTCCATCATCCTATATCATAATTTGATTGTTGATTTCGAATTTCCAGTTGTAACTTGCTGTTGATCGCTGTAACAACTTGTAAACATTGAAAGAGAATCAATAAAATATCAAAGAACTTCACAGTGGACGTAGGCAACACGCCGAACCACTATAAACCGATTGTCTACGCATTTTCTTTACTGTTGATTGGAGTTTTTGTTAGATAATATCTGTTTTGAACTTGCATTCTTGACTATTATCTCTTCAACGACTCCCGAAGAGTGTTGTGCCCAATTTTGACACAAACATCTGGGTAATCAGGAAATTGATTTTCTTAATCCCTCCAAGCAACCCTTCATTATCAAGTCTATTTAAATGAAGGAATTTCATCTTCATATGTGCAAGCAAGTGTGTGAGAGTATCCACTATTATTCTTCCCTCTCTTTTGTACTCTTTTCTTTAGTGAAATAAAAGAAGTTGTTGGGTCTCCGTGGACGTAGGATATTCATATCCAAACCACGTTAAGTCTTCTGTGTCTCTTATTTATGTTATTATTTCTGTGAGTCTGCATAATTTTTTTAAGTGTCATCGGTATCTAAATAGACAATACTAGATCCTGAACAAATAAATTGCTTCCGCTCAAATTAAAACAAAATTAACTACATGTTCATTGCCCATGTTTATGTGCAAGATTTCTGAGTCGAGATGTCAACCCGGTCTGCCGACCCGTAGGTGAGCTTGGTAGCACAAAGGATGGTTCGATTGTAGGGGTGCATTCATTGGAACTGGACAACTGTGAAAGAACTAATTCATCGTCTTTATGATCCACAAATTGTACCTTTCTTTGTTCACTGTATGTCGACACAAATGTCGCTATTTTCTTACTAATTGTCCTATTTTTGGACACTAGTGGATGAACATTATCTCTTTTACCTTTTCGAAGTCGACATCTTTTGCGATAGCTTGAAGTGGACATTGTTGTGTCTTACAGGCACATTGGTGAAGCGAATTTACCAAGACAATGAAGATAAAGTGTAGTTGCTATTGGAATGTAAAATCAGAGCTACTAAGCCCACAGTGGATGGAGTTAGGAACACGATCTGATTGTCTTTGTACGTGCTCCGAAACATAAGAACAAAGTGAAGACCACATGCTATGGTATTTTAGTACTGAATAAGGTTAAACAATGTTGCGGCAAACAAAAAATCTGTTTGATGAGCATAGTTGTACAGGCTTTGAGGTTTTCATTTTATGCAATAGCGATAGGATCGGTAGATAAATTGGATGTCGTACACAACCGAGGCAAGATAAGTCCAGATGGGGGAAGGCGTTTTCAAAAAGATTCGTAAAATCATATATGTAAACTCAACTTTGTACATAAGATTCATAAACTGTAAATAATTTATCATGCTTCCAATAATACAAAGTTATTGGATAGTGGCATTAGATATGGATGGCCTCAACTACAAAGGTTGGTTCAATCAAAGATTAAATCTATAAATTAGTGAATCCAATAGTGTAAACTTAGTTGTTATTTTCATTGTGCTTTGCCCATTGACTTAATGTTAGTTATTATATTTTTAAAATTCTTCCGATTCAAATAATTGTGAGTTAAATATATGGGTTTCGATGTATATAATGCCTCTTTGTCTACTTTTCAAGTAAAGCTGCGATCCAAATTCGAGAGTTTTATTTAACTTTAAAGAAGGAAAACAAACATTTTGGGCAAAATTTTGAAAAGAGAAAAACATATATAATGTCTCTTTCTCTATTCTTTCTGTGAAAAAGGAATTCAAATTTGAGAGGTTTATTTGACTTTAAAGAAGGGAAACAAACGTTTTAGGTGAAACTTGTTTATTTAACTTTAAAGAAGGCAAACAAACATTTTAGGTGAAATTTTGGAAAGAAAAAACATATATAATGTCACTTTCTCTACTCTTCCAATGAAGCAGAGATCCAAATTCGAGATGTTTAATTTAGCTAAGTTTCGAACTTGTGACCTCTCGTATCAAGTCAAATCACTTAACCACTGCGACAATGGTGTTTGTCGTGTTTATTCAACTTTAATGAAGGGAAAAAACATTTTGGGCGAAACTTTGAAAAGAGAGGACATATAAAATATCTCTTTCTCTACTGTGAAGCAGGGATCTAAATTCGATAGGTTTAACTTTTCATTTCATAGTACCAGTGGTAGATAAGGGAGAACAAAAATCCTTTTCATATAATCTACACTATAACTTCAAATAGGAACCAATTTATAAAAATAGTTAAACAAATGACTCCTTTGGCATGTGCATATATGAGAATAAGAAAATTGGTTCTCACCTTCATACTCTAAATTCAAGTTGGGTCTACTTGTCAATATTTGTAGATATCGTGTGAGGTCAAAACTAATGACAGATAAAGCTAATTTAATTAAATAAGATATAGAATATTAATTAAATAAGATACAGAAGATTTTCATACATGCATGAGTTCTTAATCATCTAACGAATACCGAAAGTAATCGTTATATGTATAAATTTAAGTTATTTATATTTTACCTTTTTCATAGTACATGTAGCATTTTACAAAATGTCCTATAATTTCGTATGTAGGATATGTGTTCGTAGGCAGTCAAACTTTTGTCAACTTACTTAGTTCAAGAATCGCCATTCATCTTCAGTGTTCGTTTCTTCTAAATTTGCACAACACAAAACTACTATGGTTTGAAATTTTTTTAACATCTGGACCGTGCTTAACAGTTGTAAATAATATCGAAAGTTTGAAATTCTTGAAGTAAGGACTCAAACCATTGATTAGTACAGCTGCACTTTAAGAATTTGCATTGAGTCATACTTGAGGACAAAGTTGCAAATATTAAAGAATTTCATTAACATGATTGCATTAATGAAAACAACATATGTTAAATTAAGTTACACGCACAACAGATTAGCTACTTTGACTAATTTCATATTGAGTAACCATTAGAAATCTTTAACGATTTTTCATATGTAGACCAAACGTATTGATATGAATCTATCCTTTCATATATAAATGTAAGAATTAAAATTTGAACATAAATAGTACAGGGGGAAGTTTTTAAAGCGATCGTTTTATTAAGTAATCAGCAAGAGGAATCTAAATCAATCAATCAGTTCATATATACAAGACATAAATTAGTTTCGTTGACCTGTAGGACGTCCATAGGATGCAGCTAGAGATGGTGGAGAGAGACTGGGTAAATTGCAGCGCAACACGCATGATGAAGGAAAGTCCTTGGGGAGTGGTCGGTTGGATTACCTACAACAGTGCACTTTACACTGTCTACGAATTGTATAGGAGAGAAGGCAGAAGATAGGGCCAAGGGAAGAAGGAGAAGTAAAGGCAGATGGAGAAGGAGATGATGGTAGCTCCGATAGTGTTTTTTTCCTAAGGTGTAAAATGATGGGGAAGAAAGACTATATTGGCCCATTAGATTTGGTTCCTTTACACGTATCAACGTACTGTTTTTTATGGAGAAAACCGAACCGAAAGGTCTTCAAAGGGATATTGATCTTTCATATGATATAATAGATAGATTTGGAAAGGCAATACACCATTAAAAGCTAAAATACATATATGGTTAATTATACATAAAAAATTAGATACTATAGAATTATTAAAAATATATATAGTTATTGATAATAAATGTTTTTTCTGTAATATGAGAATAGAAAATATATCGCATTTATATTTTGAATGTCATGTCACTAAGTATATTCTTACAAATTGTCTTAATAATTTTTACTTTAATATATAACTAATAATGAAATTAATTATGAACTATTTTGGAATAGTCTCAGGTTTCGATATAATGGATTTCATAAATTAGTAATAAATACTATTTGACTATAATATGTTGGTACATATGGTGCGGATGAAATCAAAGGGTATTTAATAATATAACCAACAAATAATTTAATACATATAATTGCGTTATTTTGTTTTAACTGGATTTCAAAACCTAGTTATAATAAAGATAATATTAGTTTCAATAAATACCTTAATAAAGTTAAATTTCATATTAATCTAGTTAAGAAAAACGTGGTACTTAAAATTAGAAATAACAATAGCACTTTAAATACCTTTTTAATTGACATGTATGCCAATGAATCCAATGCTATTTTATATTAAGGTAGTTAGTTAGGTTCTATAATATTACAATCTTGAATATAACATTCATCACAAAATCTATGACGTTTATAAGTGTAAGTTTACTTCATAGTGTTTAGTTGATTGTATTCATCAACCGTTTGTCCATAAGTCCTGTGAGGTATGTATAGGTCATACCTAGACTACTATTTCTCGTAATTGGATTTATATTGTAGCTTTTACTGCTCCTTATCTAGCGTACTCATTTTATTGCTTATTTTATTATTATTGCATATATATATGTATATTAATATATGTAAATATATTTATATACATATATATGTATTGGTCTTATACTCTTTGTAGTCCTTTTTGTAGTTTTAGATATGCTCGTGGTTAGGATGGATTCAGGTCATTTGAGGATATGGTCACTTGTCATTTTTAGTGAATTATAGTGTTTTTTATTTTATTTTTATTATGGACCTTATTTTTCTAGGATTGGGGGGTTTATTATTATTATTTATAATTTTATGGAATGAGTATCGCTATCTGTCAAATATGTTAATAGTTATATTTTTTAGTGTAGAATAAAATACACGAGTACTCTCCTTTTCTAGTAAAGGCTCACTTATTTCCTTTTAAATTTATATTTACAATCAACTTTAAATCTATTTAAACACATTTGTCCTCATCAAGGAATTATGTAGACACAAGAAATATTAACTGTTTATACATAACTAATGAAATTCTTAGCTTATTGTGTAGTATATGGCTAAATAATTCCATATCTTTTCTAAAACATCAACAAATATAGTAATAAACTATTTGAAGATATTATTTATAAAATGAACGAGAATAAGATACGAGGATAAATTGGAGAAATATTGTTTTTGCTATGTGCAGTATCATTAACCAATGAAATATATAGAAAATCTAGTTTGAAAATATATGCCATAATATTATATTGGCGCAGATAAATTGATATCCAGTAACGATATTCATACTAAAAGTGTGATACTAAAGGCAGCTTACAATCTTATAGAGCTTACAATCTTACAGTGTTCTTACTAGTACCATTGCAACTAAATAAAGATTCTTTTCATTCTTCTTACTAATTCATCGCAATCAAATAAAGATTCGTTAATAGATTTACACTCTATGATACCACAATTATGTTTTTCACCATTCAATGACTAATTAATGGACAATGAAATATGAAAGAAGTGGTTTTTCATTGAATGTCCGATGAAATTCAGTACCATATAGTGTAACATTGATACCACTCAACAACTTTAGTAAAAAATGATTGAAATAAAATTTTGAAAACTAAGGGTCCGTTTGGTTTCGTTTTAAGTTTTGTATTTTCTATTTTCAAAATGCATTATAAACACGGAGAGAAAATATTGAAGTCATTGTGACGATGATGGAGGGGCCGGAGAGACGATGGAGGACGACGAAGAGGATGTAAGAATGACCGAGGGATGAATCATTCTGTGCTTTTGTTATTTTTCATAATAGGCAACACAAAATAAATTCGTTCTCTATTTTGTATATTGATTTTATTTTTTCAAATCGGTTGTTTTTCAACCAATGACTCTTTCCACTTTTATTATTATACGAGTATTTATTGAGAATTTATTATATAAGCTAGAAGTTTTATTTGACATTTGATAAAATCAAATAGCTGTAACGACCTCACCCTATACCCATATTATTAAAAAACATTATGAGCAATATCGTCTAACAACACGAAGAATACACATAATTAAGAGTGATCGAATGCGAATATATCTTTGCACTAATAATGACACGTCTTTATTACTTTTTAAGGATCTGAACTGAAATTTTTTGACTTGTACAATATTAATACAAAGTAATAAACACATCGATTAAAAATATTCAAAATAAAATATAATTTTTAATAATAGCTGTAATACCTTTAGTTACCAAAAATGCCCCTATGTTAATATCACTTGAACATTGGATCAAACTTCTTTTACAAATTTAATTTTTCCTCTATAAAAATTACCAAATATTTGTATCACTTAAACATGGCATCTAAAGAATAAACTTCCGTAAATATTACCAACAAATTCAAAATTTTCCTCTACAAAAATTACCAAATCTTTGTATCACTTAAACATAGGATTTAAAAAATAAACTTCCATAAATAATACCAGACAAGTTCAAAATTTTCCTCTACAAAAATAACCAAATCTTAATATTAAACATAGGATCTAAAAAATAAATTTCCGCAAATATAACCAAATCTCAGTGTCCCTTAAATATTGAATCTAACAAATAAACACATTTTACAAATTCAAAATTTCCCTCAACGGATATTTAACAAATCTTAATATCACTTAGATATAAGATCCAACAAATAATTTTTTTTTACAAATCAATAGAAACAAAAATTCAAACTAACAACAAATTAGATGTTGTAATTAAAAAATAAAAATTCAAACTACACATGATTTCAACGTAAAAATACGGTTTAAAGTTTATGCAAATTATTTCTTTTGAATATGTTAAACATATTCAATTTGTATAAAATTAATTCATATGTAAAACGTCTGCCGTTATTACGCACGAAGCACGTGCCATAACACTCGTATAAATAAATCAGAATCAAAATTACAGATCGCAGCGGAATAATATACATCATATACATAGAAAAATGCGAGTCTATAAAATAACGGTGCTAGGCCAACGTAATATATACATTACATCCAAAGTACCGTATAGGCATAGATACTCGTTGACCTTTGAATTTTGAGCTAGCTTTCAAGTAAACTATTTAGAAGGAATAAGTTTAGGAGCTTACCTGATTATATTACCCAGTAGCCGTTCTGTTCCTAGAACTAAAAATTACAAAGCCAAACCGTGCAAATTTTTCAAAAGCAGTCGCAAACGTACGAAATTCTCGAATTTCGGAAGACTCGAAGGAATGTACTATTTTTCTTCTTTTACAAACTACAAAGGTTCATTTACAGTACTCCCAGTAAAATCACGCTCCAAGCATCCTAAAACCTCGAGAAACATCATTCCCTACTCTGCTAATTAAAGAAAACGTCAAGCAATATCATTTTCATATCTCTGGTTTTATCGTAACCAATGTCTTCTGATGCATCATCTGCCCTAGAAGGTCAGTTTTTATTTTGGAAATCCATGATTTCTTTGCTTTTTGAGAAAAATACATTTTCCCCTCTATTTAATTGTTTTTTATTCATTTTTTATACACAGCGAGGCAACAAGTTCAAACCTTTCTTAATGCTGCCCAATCTGGAGACCTCGACCTTCTCAAAAGTGAATTTTTTGTGAAGTTGTTTAGAAAAACCTATTTCCTGTAGTCTGTTTTCATGAATTTATGGAGGGGTTTTTTTTTTTTAAAATAAATGTTTAGGACAAGCAAAGTTATTAGATGAAGGAAAAGGGTTGGCCGAAACCATAGCTGATATCAAGGATGCAAATAAGAGGACTGCTCTTCATTTTGCAGCAAGGGAAGGGAGGATTGAGATATGCAAATATTTGATTGAGGAATTGAAACTTGATGTGAATATCAGAGATGAAGATGGTATGTTTTTTTTTTTTTTTTTTTTGGTCCGTTCGTTTGGTGGTCTGAACGAAATCCTCTAGTGACCTAGTCCCGAATTTCTCCTTCCATGTGCCCAGCCAAAGAGAGATAAAGAAAGTTTACAAAAGAATCCTTCGATATAAGTTGGTTGGAGTTTTAATGCAAAATGTTTAATTAGCGTGGTGCTAAGGGCACTGCAGAAAATGCGCACTAATGCCATTGCTAGGAAATACCAGACAATTTTATTCTATGATCTCCTAATGCCAGATTTTTCAAAGGGTTACCAAAGCCATCATCTACGTCCCTTTTTGCACGGCCATCAACAAATGGGTAAAACGGTTTTGTACGGCCATCAACCACGGAACTAATGAAGTTCGATGGTTCATGACCGTGCAAAATAATTTTGGCCGGTGGTTGATGACCATGCAAATTTTTTTTTGTAGGTGATGGCCGTGTAAAAAAGCTTTGATATTAAGAAGCATATAAATTTATTGTGGTTGTTATTTTTCCTTATCTTATTAGTAAGAACATAGTGTGTTGCCCTTACCACCACACTTTAATTATGCTTCAAACTTTTATTGGTGTGGCATGGTGGACATGGATTGTTGGATCAAAGGATTTGCTTACCTGAACAAATAGGCAATTTTCCTATCCAAAGACCTTGAATATTTAAACTTACATAAAATTCAAACCAGTTGGTTAAGGCAAAACAATGGTTGAAAACAGAAGTTTGAAAAGATAACATATTGCTATAAGTGAATATTAGGCTCAGATCCCTAATAAGTTTCAAAATACACAAAAACCCCAGTAAAAAAAGTATGTAAATTAGGTCTCTACAATTAAGTTACTAAGTAATTGCATATAGTTATGCAATTATTCACTGTATAATTGCAGACATTTATGCAATTATATCCAAAAGTTGCATAAATTTATGCAATTTTTTCAGTGAATAATTGTGGAATTGCGAAAATTTTCGCAATTTTTTGGCGAATAATTGCAGAATTTTCTGCATTTTTTTTAAAAAAAAACGCAGAAATTTCCACAATTTTTCAGTGAATAATTGTGGAAATGTCTGCAATTTTTTGATATAATTGCATAAATGTCTGCAATTATTCATTGAATAATTGCATAAGTATTTGCCATTATTCAGTAACTTAATTAAAGGGACCTAATTTACAAACTTTTTTTACTGGGGTTTTTGTGTATTTTGAAACTTATTACGGACCTATGTCAAACTGTCCCTTGCTATAACTATGTGAATTACACAACTCTCAGTACTTAAGTAATAAAAAAAGTTAGAATGAAAATAATAAATACACATCATTTTAACCTTTTCTTCACACAATCATGAGCGCAAACTCTATTCCACCCTACTTGTTGTAGTAATTGTATGGAACAACAAACTTGAGGATTTTGTTTGCACAATTGCAGTTGATATATTCGTCCGTTGATTCAGAGAACAAGAAATTTATTTTAGAAATGAAGAACGTTTTGAGGTATAAGAAAGGAGAGGTTGGTTGTGCTGCAAAACTGTTCCACTTTAAACTAAAACTGTGAAAATCACCTGTGCATTGATTTGAATCCTGCTTCATAACAATTCTTAATGACTCGTTTAAACCCATACCTTTCTATTTATCAACATCATCAAATAACATGCTTAACTGGCACCATATACCAAGCTATTATAGCCTTTTGCTATTGTTGATTTGAATTATCATTGTTGAAATAATTTGATCTCAAACGTGAAGGTCATAAACTACAGGTACATAGTGTGAACATATCCCTTTTGAAGTTACATGCCTAAGAAGCCATCATGCCAATGGTTAAAGTTAAAGCTATCATTGTCAATAACCATCTCCATGACTAGTTACATCACTCTCTGTACATGAAAGCATATTGGTTTTTCCTTACCTTAATTTCTTTTTGCACTTTTCACTTAACCCATTGACATCTTCTAAAATTTCCATGCTGTATGTGGAAGTAGAAGATGACATGTCTCATTTTATCCTTACTTGCCTTTGTTTGGTAAACATTAGTGTACAGCTATCTTTTCAATATTTTGTCCTTTTCCTGATTCTAATTATATTTTTAACAATCTGACAACACATTGCTCTTTTAAAGAACTTCAGGACAAAGTAATATTTACTTAATTACTTGTTTATTTGTTTACTTATGAATACTCTTTGATCAAACGAAATATGCTTATATTATCATAATTCCTATAATTTCTGATAAATGAATTGCGAACGTAATACGATGTTTCAGTGTCCCCTTCGCTTTAAACACGTACCATTTCATATTTATGCTATCTCATTTTAACTTAACGTGATTAGACATTTCATTATTTTCAAGCTTCTCATGTATGTTATTCTGTGTTCTTATTTTAGTATCAGTTTAGATAGATAAAATTTTCAGGGTAGTATATACTTCAAAAATAATTTGATCTTTGTAATTTGTATTCCAGTTTATAACCTGAATTATGAATTAGCATGTGTTCTTATTGTCTGAATCAATATATTTTATTTGCACATATTTATAAACAGCAGTTATCATGGCAAAAGTCTTGCATGGTAATGTATATCTTAGTTCTGCTAATATTCCACAGGTGAGACTCCTCTTATCCATGCATCACGTCAAGGACACTTTGACACAGCAAAATATCTTGTGGATCAAGGAGCAGATCCTTCCATTGCCAGTGAGTTAGGAACCACACCTTTGCACCATGCTGCTGGTATAGGTAAATTTATTTTTTATTATTTTAAACTTTCTACCCTATTAAACTGTATTCTTCTTTGGATGCATTTTTAGGTACAATTTTGAGGCACTCTGTTAGGTAGACAAGATACTAGCACTTGAGATGCACAAACACGATGGCAGCAATATTTCGCTGGTTATACCCACGGCATATTTATGTTTCATGTGTTCATTGTCTTTATGGTACTATGATCTGCATAATGCATCGGGTCCTTATTCATGACATGTACCTATGTTATGTAGGCATGACATTAGTACAATAAACAAAATTTATGTTGTCATATAACATGAAATGATCTGTGTGCATCTTGGTAAATTTGGGTGCACCGTAAGCTGCACTCTCTAGTTGTTCATAGGGAAATATACCAGTAACATGTACAATGTATATTTTCCTGCCGTGAAATTTATTGCTTCCTTTTTAATGAGTATGCATTTTTTGCTTTTCTCTTTTGATGCATGTCATCAGTGTATTTTTGTCTTCTTTGTTCCACTAGTTTGTGGCAGCACAATATCATTTATGCCAGATAATATATAATACGGAAATCATGTACAGTAGGAAAAATAAAAATATCACGGAGGGAATTTTCTTTTAATCGCAATTCTTAATGCAGGGAACATTGAATTGTTGAGATTTTTACTTTCAAAAGGAGTCGATGTGGAGTCTCAAAGTGATGCTGGCACTCCACTAATTTGGGCTGCTGGGCATGGGCAGGAAGAAGCTGTCAAGGTTTTGTTGGAGCATCATGCTAATGTAAGTATTCAACTTATCACATAATAACTAGCTTGTTCTGCAGGTTTGATTTTCTTCAAATACATTACACAGAAAATGCACCTCAGTATGAAGCTTTTCAAAAGTATCCCGAAGCATATATAGCTCATTACTCGTTTGTTTAATGCTTTTGTGTAGTTCTCCCCTTTAGTGTGTTGCAATGAAACGTAGAAACTTAGTTTTGATTTTTAAACTCTGAATACTATTCAAAAATGATGAACATGATTTTCGCCACAGTAAGGTCATATGTGGAATTCAATACCAGCAGGAACCTCTTGGTACATCTATTACATAGGAAGTAGACTGCTTCCCTAGACTCTCCAATACCCTTGAATAGCGAGAAGCCTTGTAAACTAAATTCTGCCCAATATTGCTCAGAAACACATGCATTGCGAAATGAGTGAGATGCTTAAGCATACGAGGAGAGAAACTCCATACCTTTTCGCTGCAAAAAACATGAGTCAAAATTTCCCGATGATCTTAACAGTTATTAATATCCCTTTACATAATAGTGGATAACAATGGTATATCCATTATAATATGAGTTTGATATATTATACCCTTGTGATATATGTACTACAAATTCAATTTTTTGATGGTTTATCCTTTTAAATGTTTGATTTGTTCCTCGACACATCAACTGTTTGCATCTACATGTTGATGAGTATGCTATATTAAAAATGGTATGCATTGTCCTTTTACATCTACATTGCCAAATGAAAAAAATATTAGCCATGCCTGGTCTCTACCATCATTTAGTGCGTGATACTTTGCTGAATATATCCGTTGGTAATATTATGGTTAGTTACAACTGATTAATACAAATTAGACTCTCTAGCCGAATAGACTTATTGTTTGAGCTAATAATCTTGTATATAATTTTCTGTAGCCAAATACTGAAACCGATGACAACATTACACCACTATTGTCAGCAGTAGCAGCTGGATCACTGCCTTGCTTGGAACTGCTAATTAAGGTATATATACTCCTCAAAGTTGGCAACTTTTTTATGGTTCATCTTTTTTCTAAAACTATAATCTTCTAAGAAGGGTTTGTGTTACCAGCAATTTTCCATACTTCTTTTGAAGGTTTATTATCACATTCAACTAAAACATTATATTTGTTATCCAAATGTTATTTTGCACAATTATATAAAATAGTAAAATCGGCCACACATGATAAGATGTTCAAAATGGATGTATTTGTACATTGAATGGATTTCATCAAATTTATTTGTTTCTGAATTGTATTATCCTTTTTATGCACTCTTCTTGTTTGAAGAATCGTACATAAAATTTGGGTTTGTTAAATGTGGTCCGTTTGAAAAAAGAGAAACCCTAGAGATTCACACACTCTTTTTTGATTGGTTGTACGCCTTGAGATTTCTGTTTTTAATTAATTTATTAAACTATGGCGGTATTAGTTAGTTCTGAAATAATGTAATTTATAACCAATCAAAAATGAGCGAATCCAGGTCATAAAGGAGTGTGAGGGTAGCATTTCTAATGAAAAAAAATGATTATCTACATAAGGTTGATGAACACCAATTATCGGTTAAAGACGCTTGGATAGTTTTCAGAAAATAAATAAGAGAACATGAATATGGTGTTTTAGCCCCATCAGCGAGTTTTTCAAAATAGAAATGCTTTCTTACATAATAAATGACAGCCTATTGTGAATTATTGGACTCAAGTTCTAACAAATAAATTAAATGGCTAACTGTTTGCTGGTCAATGACAAACACAGATGCCTTTTACCAAATTTACATTTAAGTTTGAGTACTGCATTTACATGTACATTAGGTAGTATAGAATCGCCTTCTTGATCTCTTATCTACATTAATTAGTTGGGTATATCACTTTATAGGCAGATATTAAAGTACATGATATATGCGGCATAATTTGCTTTGAATATGTAACCATACCATGGGCTTTGTTTTTGAATGCATTAGTCGATTAGGTTTTTGTGGGCGCTTGGTCTAATGGTCAAGTATCGGAAATAGTCCCTCCAGTAGGACTGTATACAACCTGCCCGTTTTAGACCCCACTGAAGTTGGAGTCTTATGCATTCTGTAGATGTAGACGATGATCAAGTATTTTTGAATTTTTCAACACTAACTTCATCTCTTTTTCCCGATTACAAAATTAACATAGGCAGGTGGTGATCCTAACATTAAAGCAGGTGGAGCCACTGGGTTGCACATTGCAGCAGATATTGGAAGTGAAGAGATTATCAATTGCTTATTAAAAGCGGGGGCGGATCCTAATATTCCAGATGAGGTAAATCACGTTCAACATTTATTAATACGGGATCTAAAGGCACACGCTTCGCACATGCATGAGAAAATAAACTAATATATATGATATTCGATCCACGCACAAAATAAAAGGTAAAAAAATACAAATGTCATGCACTCCGCATGTGAAGGACATTAATAAATAGCATAAATAGCTTATGCTTCACATTTAAAAGATAAAAGGTTTACGTTTGAAATTCAGAAGCTTAAATGTTAATTTTGGGCATCATAACACCAGGTCCATATATGTAGAACTTGCAGATAATTTTCATATAAACATAGTATGATGGTTCAACATATATCAAATACCATTATACATACATTTGTGTTTTCAACTTCCTTTTTCTGATTACACATTGATGCTAATAGTAGAAACATTACATATCATCGAGTAAAAAACCTTTGAAAAGAGTATTTTGCTATTGTTTACAATGCTAATTAAAGTATGACTCAATAATTATTGTTCATTTTCTTATACCTAAGTTCGTAGTTTGTCAATGTTTACTAATTGTGAAAGCAAAAACTAACTTAGTAATTCTACGAATAAAACCGAAAAGAATCTTAGAATTTCTGTTAGGTTATGGGCACTTTAGCACGCGCCTTGTATGTGTGTAAAGAAAGCATCTTTGAACGAATTACATATTTAATTGAAATAATCAAAATTTTAGATGTAGTTTTGGTTGTTTTTAGTTCCGAAGAAAAATCTATAATTAGAAACAATTTAATATTGTTAAATTTTAGATTAAAATAATGTAAAGCTATATATTATATATTGTGTGTGTACACACATAGATATACATGTCTAAATATATGATTTTAATTTTCTTTTGTACTAATTTCAAATCTTTTAAGTACGAGAAAAACCAAACTATTATATAAAATTTTACTCAAGAAAACGAATACACACGCATATATGCGAGCTAATTATTACTTTCAAATATTTAGGAAAAATATTTGTTTCACAAAATAAGCTAAAATTATACAAAAGTCAAAATAACGAGCGCGTTCAATATTAGAATAAAAAATATATACAATACTCGGGAGAGAAAACATTAGAAAAATTGAAAGATAGAATATATATATATATATATATATATATGTATATATGTATGTATGTATGTATGTATGTATGTATGTGTGAAAGAAGGCCATCATTGAAATTAGAACCTATGACGTTATAATAATAATTTTTCCATAAGCGGGATTCGAACTCGTGACCCTAGGATCCTTATCTCTATAAGTGTATTTTTGGAACTTCATGGTCGGACCAAAAAATTGTTATTCTATTAGTCTATTCTAACTATTAATAAAGATTCTTAATGCGGATATTTGGAAATGCTACCGCTACTGTCTTGTTTTATCCTATAGAACCTGGTTAATGTCTTTTAAATACCCAAGGAAGATAGTTTGTCGGTTTTTTTTTTAATCTGTTTTTCTTTAATACTCGCTCGTGCACACACACACGTGTGTACTGTGTACACACGTGTTTTTTATGTGTATACATGTATGTATGTATGTTTGTATGCATGTTTGTATGTATGTATACACAGTACACACACATTACAATATTTAAGTTTTTGTGTGTGTACACACACATTATAATATATACATGGATATAGGTTCACATCATAGTTATCACCAGTAGAAATGAAGTAAGCATTGAAATATTTATTAAGTTGATATCTGGACCATAGACCAGATATCCAATTTCGTTATTGTGCATGCATGGTTTGAGTAATTTAGCCACACCTTTTTAAGAGAACAATGAAAATGTAACAGCATATTTCAAATCATACGTTTCATATGTTCCTTTCCTTTCCAAAAGAAAGCTGTGGTTTTCCAACACTAAAACTAGTATCTTATACTTGTTTTATCCATTTGAACTATGTAAATGTCTTCTAATCACTCGTACAAATCAAACATTTATATTATGTTAAATACCTAAATCGATATGTGGAATTGGGGCAAATATGCATTAGTTTTTTTTTTTTTGTAAACACATTCTCTGTAGTTGAACCGCTGAGCAAAACCTTCCTTTGGGATGGGAAAAAATATTGTGGATGAATCGTGGATGAATTAAGATATATTGGTTATAGGGCGGTCAACGAGTACCCAAAAAATCTGAAAATCCATCTGCATATGCATCCCAAAAATGAAAAAAGAATATCAAAAATTCGATAAATAGATACATATATAATACCACTAGCGTTTAAAAATTATCTGATCGACTTTTATCATTATAGTAGTTGAAGTTATGCATATTTTACTACATAAAAATGATTGCATATTTTACTACACAAAATGGTTGATGAATAGTGTTTTATCGTGATAATAATTCATATTATTCGTGTGTTAATGAATATTTACTATCAAACATTGATTATTATCATCATATTCTTTATTTCTTGTATTTATGTTAGCATTATTACTAAAAAAGATTCATGCTGCTATTTGCACCATCATGTGGTACAGGCAACGAGATAATTATAATAGAGAAAAAAATGAAGAAAGTAAATTAAAACGTAAAATAACAAGACACACAAGCTTTATAGTGGTTCAGTCAATCATTGCCTACGTCCACTTACTGATTTGGTTGCTGTTTACAAGAGGTGTTCTTATGGATTAGTGACGATCCTGAGATTTTATGAAAGGTACAGAAAATTGTTAAAAGAGGCAAAAAGATTTCCCAAATGATGCCCCTCCTCTATTTACAGCCGAGGATCGTCGGAATTTTCTCATCCATGTTCTTGTCCACTTTCCCTATTTTCAGAGAGTGCTAACCGAAGATCGTGGCCACGTCATCAACGTTCAGGGATCAGTACCGGTCCATGAACTTCCTTCCTGGACCGCGACCTTCCTCTTACGAACACTTGGTTGACTTATATCTTGGCCCTTGGCATCAAATTGTGTAGACATGAGCTCGAGTTTGAGTGAGTTATTTGGTTTGGATGTCGGTTGAAGCTTTTGGTTTGCCCATCAATCGTTTGAGTTGCACCTTGCTAGCGAGCCATCATCTAACCGCATGTTTGAGTTGATGAGGACCTTAGCCCCGCATTTCATGAAGATCGAGAAGTTTGGGGGCGATTTCCATTGATCGGTATCGATCCATGACTTTGATTAGTATTCGAGCGTAGATCTTGCACTTGGGTTTGCTTAGCACGTTTGCTGTTTTTGGAGTCTTTGGCAAGTTGGCAACTTTGTCTCTTGACTTTTTTCGATATTTAAGTTTGACAGTTATCGTTCTAGATTCCTGCTTGGTAATTTCTCTGTTTAATCGATCGAGCTTATCAAATACGGTATGTTCAGAAGGCTGGATAACATTTGCCCCCAAAGTATGTCTTGCGAATGGAAGGTGTACTTTGCTCAAGATCAAATATCGAAGTCGTTGAAACATTAGTGGTTGAATTTTTTGACTATCAACCCACCAAACTTGCGGCGAGTCATCTGGTTCTTTTGGATTCACCTGTAAATCAAAGATCTCTCTGGACCATTATAGCCAGGAAATTGAGTCCTAACTTGAGTGCTAGCCACGGATAATCATTCCGTGTTCCCCAGAATTATTATATCGTGTCTTGTGTCATGAATCAGAGTCATCCTGTGTTCATCTGGGAGTTGGCAATCATGCGTTAAATCAAGGGCTCGATTCGATGATCGCTAACAAATAGTTTCAAGGTTAAATGGTGTTCGAAACCAAAGTCTAAGTTTTGATTTCTTTGGGTCATGTATTTGATAAACAATTCAATTCCTGATCGCTTTGGATCGTTATTTGAAATCTCGATCTCTTCGGATCGTTAACAAAATCCGCAGCCTTTCCGCACCGTTAGTTAAATCTCGATCTCACTAGATCGTTATTTCAATCCATGATCTTCCCAGATCATTTAACATCCAACTAAGGCTCGATTTCTTCGGATCTTTGTTGAGCCCAATCTGCTTGCTCTTCGGCAAGAGGACTCAATGACTGAAGTATGTCCATCCGCTCACTTTTTGATAAAGGGACATACTCTCTTACAAACCCAATCCGCTTGTTCTCCGGCAAGTGGACTTGTACCTTATGGTCATAACCCCGTCTCTCCGGGCAAGGCTACCACATTCAATATCGGTCATCACATTCAAGTGGATTTCAAAACCCAAGCATTCATTTACAAAATCCAAATTCAAGCATCAAACAGACATCACGACATCTATCCAGGCATTGCAGCCTAACATCCAACCTAGAGTGCCTACAGACCGATCGAAGTCTCATATACAAGTAAGTGGCTTAACTGTAATACCACATCATTTATTGATAACAAAGACAAAGTGCGAGAAATAAACCATACTCCCCGTCATTTTGATCATGAGATAGCTATCTTTGACCTAGATCCAAGGCCGCTTTCATTTGCTACAGATGATGACTGCTCATGTTCCATCATTGCAGCTTGTTTTCTCACGTATTGCCGTAGCTGCTTGTTCTTAACCTGCTTTTCAATCAAATCACGAAGATGTCTACGATCATTTGTTTCGTGCACATCCAGCTCATGGAATAGGCGATACTTCCCCGATCTTCTTTCTCAATCGGTGAGCTCTCTCTTTTCTGGTTTTGATAGGGGATATGCCTTTGGTATCAAGATAAATCCGCTCCAGGGTTTTCCGTCTCGTTCAATTCTATGTAGGAGAACTTAGGTTTTGTTCTTTGCCGTTTTGGTCCTTCAAAGTCATCATCAGCCTTTCGCTTTCCTTTGTCTTTACTAGATCCTGCTCCGGACAGTCCTCCACTATTCACATCATTAACTTCTTCCTTTTTAGCTTCGACATCCTCTTGACGTAAGTATCTCTTGGCCTCATTGGTAGAATTATGCGAGATCCACCGCTGGATCCTTTTCCAAGGCAACCGTAAAATCTGTCTTACTAGCAACTTCTGAAACTGCTGTCATCAGAACCACCGCGGATCCAGCTTACTAATCGCAGCGGCGGCTGCTGTATTAAACCTAGTCAAAAAACTTCATAGGGTCTCTCCGGCCCTTTGTTTCACGCTCGTTAGCGTCATCACGTTTTTTGGTCTTGAAATGTGAACTCTGAACTACCTTATAAATCTATCCACCAACTCGGTTCACGTGCTGATAGAACCGTTCTCCAGCTGTTTAAACCACATTGCTGCTAAATCCGTCAAATACAAAGGCAAGCACTGTCCCATTACTTCTCCGGATGCACCCAGCATCTCTATATGTCAGATGTATCTCATTAAATGAATCGGCGGATTAGTTTTTTCCAGCGTACAAATCTAGTGTCGGTAGCTTGAAATTAGGCTGATTTTTTGCATACCGGATGTTAGATGTGAATGAGTTTCTAGTCACGTCTTCCAGGCTCTGGTCCGGTGGCCCACCTCTCGATGCTCGCCTGACTATCTTAGCAATTCTATCATCGCCATCTAACGGAAGTCACCGCTTCATATTCTCGTTCTGCCTCTGTTCCTACAAGGAAATTTTGGTACATACTCCTCCGGCAACATGTTCGCATTCTGGTGTCTGGGAGCATTCCTCAAACGAGCATCTTCAAGTTCTGGATTCAAGTCAGTATTACCCTCATGGATTCTTGGATCGGCACTGATCCGAGGTGCTTCTACGGGGGTTGCTTCGACCTACTCCATTTCGATCCTAACTGTGTTTGTCTTGCCTTTTGTCATTCGATTTTGGTTTTCAGCTATTTCAATCGTCGTTCGTTGTTCCATTCTTCTAAAAAATCCCTCCATCATTTCTTCCTAGCGGGTTATCACTTTCGCTTGCATTTCTGTCATCATTGTTTCCATTTCGTCTCTAGTTATGTAGATTGAAATGGTGGTTAGATCCTGAGAACACTTCTTGGCTGCCTCCATGTCCTTGTTGGTTTCCTTCAACATCGGTTTTCCTGGTTGAAGGTTTCGTCATCCTTTTCAATCTCAAGTCTCGAGTCATTGAATTCAAGTGTTTCTCAGTGAAAGCACTAAAATGTTTGCACCAAAATATGACAACACCCAGAGAGGTAGAATAGAGAAAAAAGTGAAAGTAAATGAAAACGTAAAATAAAAAGGCACGCAAAATTTATAGTGGTTCGACCAATCGTTGCCTATGTGCACTTAACTTTTTTTTGCTGATTTGGTTGTTGTTTGCAAGAGGTGTTTTTATGGATCAGTGATGATCACTGAGATTATAGGAGAGGTACAGAAAATTATTAAGAGAGCTAAAAAGATCTTCTAAATGATGCCCCTCCTCTATTTATAGTGGAGGGTCATCGGAATTTTCTTACCATGTTCTCGCCACTTTCCCCACTTTCAGGGAGTGATAACCGAAGAAGATCGTGGTCACGTCATCAACGTTCAGGGATCAGTGTTGATTCATGAACTTACTTCCTATACCTTCCTAAATTGCAACCTTCCTCTTACGAACACTTGGTTGACTTGTATCATGTTTATTGGCATCAAGTTGTGTAGATATGAGCTCAAGTTTGAGTGAATTCCTTGGTTTGGATGTCGGTTAAAGCTTTTAGTTTGCCTGTCAATCGTTTGAGTTGCACCTTGCTAACAAACCATCATCTAATCGCCTATTTGATTTAACGAGGACCTTAGCCCTGCATTTCTCGAGAATTTTTAGGGCGACTTGCATGGAACGGTACCGATCCATCACTTTGATTGGTATTCGAGCGTAGATCTTTCACTTGTGTTTGTTTAGCACGCCTGCCTTTTGGGAGTCTTTGACAAGTTGGTAGCTGTCTCTTGATTTTGTTCGATATCTAAGTTTGACTGCTATCGTTTTGGATTTTTGCTTGGTTATTTCTCTGTTTAACCGATCGAGTTCATCAAATGTGGCATGTTCACAAGGCTGGATAACATCTGCATCAAATTTTTTATTATTTATTTAGCTTTATTAATTATGAGAGGAGCAGATAAATATTTGGTATCCGTCCGCATTCGCAGATATAGGTATCCAATATTCGAAAATGATTTTTGAATGTGGATATGACACCATCCACATTTAAAAGTATCCATTGAAAAACTTAATATCAGACGAATCTTTTAAACATATATCTAATTACAAAATTATTAAAATCTTCCATAGCAGCTTATATGTGAACCAATTTTAAATGAGAAGCTCATTGGGGACCTATGGGCATGAAATCTTATTATACGCGAGGAAAAGATTTCATAAAGCAAGGACAAAACTGACATTTTCACAAAATACATTTCAAAGTAAAAACTACATCTAATGTCTGCTTAACTATATTGGTTTTATGTATACGTAATTGTTTTTTCTTCTCTATGTTACTAGGCACAATCTGGCTGACAACTAGAGTTGAGATCGACAAATTGAAATTGAACCGACTAGATCCAAGCTTGTGGGATCGTAGGTCGGGTATAAGTGACTAATGATATTATTAAAATCCGATCAAAATTTAATCCAACTCAAAAGATCCCACAAAAAAGACATGCAATATACACATTGACTACTATTATCACTCAATCCGATCTGCATAGAAACTCGGAATGGGTTTAGGTTTAGGAAAACATGCTTTGGACCGATAAAATTTAATTCAAATAAGCCCAAGCTCACTAGGTTGAGTCTAATTCAAGGGTTGAGATTTTGGTCAAAAAGTCGAAATTTCGGTCATGTCGTTCTGTTTTTGATCGCACCGGAACGGAGTCCGATAAAGAATCTAGTTCCGACTGAAAATCATATATTTTGAGCAGCGAGAAAAAATAAAATTACTTTTTTGTTTTATTTGGTTGACTTTCCTGTTTCGGATTCAAGAGGTCTACTTCGGTGATCAATCATGGCCATCATTTCTTTTGAACTTACTTTCAAATTTTGATTTTAGGGTAAACTTATGGGTTTGGGAATTGAGGAGAGTGAGGAAGAAATACTAGCACGTGATTTTGCGGAGGTCTGGCTTGTTCTATTTTGCTTCTACTTATATTTATTAAAGCCCTCGTCTAGGCGCCAAAAAATCCTAGGTGGCCAGCCTAGGGTTTTTTACCTTTTAAAGCGTCGATGATGCGTAAGGCGCTAAAATAGCCCCAAAACGCTCGTTTTTTGAAGCGTTGAAAAAGCATGCAATGTTATTGAGTAGAAAAAAGTTTCAGTATTTGGCCGAACATGAAGTCCTGTTACATTTTGAAATCCATTAAGCAGCAAGAAAAAGTTTATTTATCGCACTTCAATATCGAAGAGTAAAAAACATCATTCTTTCAATATCGAACAAAAAAACTCTAGGCAATTTCTATATTTTGAGTATTTTTGCTGTTTGTAGACTTGAACTGAATGGTTTTGCGCCTTCTTAGTTTGATTGATGATGATCATATGATGTTTTATTCTCAATATTGCATTTATATGCAATTTTTTGAAGCCAAAAATTGAGTTTTAAGGCATTTTTAATTGCAATTCTTTTGCTGTAAAACAGAAAAAGTGATGCTCAAGGCGTCCAAAAAAGCCCAATGTGCAAAAAGCGCTAGGCACCCTTAGACAAATGTGGTTGACTAATATTTTTAATGGTGTAGAGCAACTTGTGCAAAAAGTAATTATTACAAATAGTCATACAAATGTAGTTGACTAATATTTTTAATAAAATAATTGTGTATATGAAAATTAGTAATAAACTTATTGGTATTCAATATGTGCAATATTATTTTTGTTTACTCTAATATATATATATATATATATATATATATATATATATATATATATATATATAAAATTTAAATTAGTTATAACAAAAAAAATGTAAGGTATACTCATATGATGCTCGATGGTCAAATGAACAAATTTTTGTACTAAAATTGTTGTATGTTGTATATTTTCTTGTATTTTTCATGCATAAAAGCACCAGAATTAAAATGAAATTTCCAAAATTACCGAAACGGAATCGAAATTTCCATAGTTACCACATAAACGGAAAAAGGATTTTGAACCTTGGTCCAATTGACACCCTTAGACCCGAAAAAAATAAAGTGGATTTCTAACCACTATTTTAAATCTCGTTTATCTCATGTGAAATCTCGCTCGAGATCTCATTTTTGAACTTCAGCGAGATTAAGACATAAATTTTGTTTATTTCTTATTTGACACTTATCTCATTCAACAAGTGAAAATTTGGAAAATATATGAAGGCGAGGTGAGTGTCATACTGCGGTAAACATGTTATACCATTTTATTTGTTTGAATTTCTAGTTTGTAATATGTACATATGACAGTATTATAATGCAATTTACTTTTTAATTTTAACCGTTACTAGTCATTCTACGTATCGAATCAAATATAGAAATAAATTAAGCTAATGGGCTTGCAAATTATATAATGCACTAGTCATATAATACAATGAATACGCATGAGAACAAAAATCAATATACGAAATGGAGCACAACAATAAATGAACTTAAAATCACACATAAAAAATATTGCCAGTCTCTTAAAATAATAGTTTAGCTACAAAGAGTAAAACAAAGAGGATCATTTCACAACATCTTTGCAATGAGAGTCTGGAGATCAAATGAAGTTTTTGGCCTAAAGTAGTGTTTAGGTATTTAGTCCATTCATAAATTGGAGTTTTACTGTGTGATGGTTCAGGTATAAAAAGGGAAAAAAACGTGAAAGTGAAGTATGTGAAAAATCAGGCCACAAAAAGAATAACAGAAGATACATTCATGGGATAAAACACTGCTATGGTGCCGATATAGTTTTGATCCGCTAAACCCAGAAAACAGTTTTAGAAATGCTAAGGCAATTTATCTGCACAAATTGACACACGTCAGTAATCAGTGCCAACTCTTTTTTTTAGGGGAGCAGGGAAAATGTACTGCATATTCAATAATTATGTCTCAGTTAGCCCTTTCCACTTTGAAAGAAAGATGCAATGTTCATGCAAAAATCCACATCAGTTTCGTTTGCATTTTATGCATCATTTGGTGCATCTTGATTCAGAAGCTTGCTGCATTATATTCCAACCCTTTATTCTTTTAGATATGAAAATTAAAGTTATGTAAGAATATATCCCTTAGTTTTTGAGTAGAAAACACGATATAACTATGTCAGATAACATCAATTTTCATTACATATGCTAATCACTTCACATATTTTACTCTGAATTCCAATGCCCTTGTCTTACCATAATTAATCAGTCAAAATTTGTATTTTTTACACGTGCTTGATACCGTGGGTTCGGGACTAGGAATGATAAAGGATAAGCCACAAATTTTTAATACAAATGAGGTTGGAGTAGGATCTACAATTTTTAGTATGCACGATAATCTGAAAATTGTCTTCTTCTTTTGTATGCTATAGATTATTCATAGTTTTGATGTATTGATAATTGCTACATTCTCTGATTTTTAGCCCTAAGATCATGTCTGGAACGAATTCGAATTCAAGTAATATTTTTAGTGATGGTTTATCAGATTAGAGAAGCCACTTGTTTTCACATATTTAGCGAGCTTTGTTGAGACAAAGCTTGCAACTGCAATTGTACTAGTTTGCATTCTTAGTTTTGATTGTTCACGTCAGTTCTTATCGGTTGTTTGGTATTTTATTTGAGTTATTTCTGTGTAAAATTTGTGGCAATGTACTTAACTAGTTGCTAATTTCAATCATTTATTCACATTTCGCTTTAGTAAATCAATTTTGGTCAGGATAGAAAATTAACTTTCTTAATTAGTGCCGGTGGTATTATATTTCTGCACGTTATTTTCACATTATGCACTCATTGTTTCCTTTTGAGGGATAAAATATTATTATTTACCTTTTTATATAAAATAAATACATCTTTATGTAGGATGGTAATAAGCCAATTCAGGTTGCTGCCCTCAGAGGTAATCGAGAAGCTGTTGCTGTTCTTTTTCCATTGACCTCTCCAGTTAAAAACGTACCTGAATGGAGCATTGATGGAATTATTAAACACATTCAAGCTGAATCAACCAAAGAACATGTGACTATTCATCGAAAAATCTCCAGTATTTTATGTTGAAGGTATTTTCTCCTCCTGACAACTGATACATGATTTCTTTTTCCTTCTATTTCGTAGGAAATTGCCAAAGATCCAAAGTTGCCACAAAATGTTAGCGTGCAAAAGCCAGAAGTTGTGGAGGTACTGCTTATAGTAATGCATGCATGATTCAGATGTTTAAAAAAATAAATAAAGCTTACATGTAAAATAGCCAAGATAAAGGATTCACCTCTCTCTGAGTGTCGCCGGCCCCCTTCGTTATAAATTCCCCTCCAGTCCCTCCTCCATCATTTTGTGCAGAAAGCTTGTAGATCAAAGTGAATTTCTGTAGCTATGTTATATTCATTAGCAATGTCATCGATGCAAAATTGGAAACCATTTCAGAACTTTTTAACTCCTCCAAAATACAACCAATATGGACCATCGAAAAATACTCTTTGGACCATTGATTTGAAATGCAATTTTTGAAGGGGTTGGATGTTTTGGAACAATTTCAAATTTTGCATCGATAATCTTGTTAATGAACATAACATACCAACAAAAACTCACTTCGATATGGAAATATTTTGCACAGAAAAACGGAGGGGAGTTTTAAGGGATTAAATGAAAGGGGGATATGTGTGTGTATATAGTGAATGTCAAGCAATCTGTTTTATCACTGAATTCTGCAGGTTACACCTGAGGCTAAGAGGAAGTCATTGGCAGCAAAGTCCAGAGGGGATGATGCTTTCAAAAATAAAGATTACCACACGGCAGTTGATGCTTATACACAAGTAAATCGGTTACATTATATATTTTGTTTATTTTCAGGTTGGAGTATGTAACATAAAAAGTTAAATAATTTACTTGTTGTCAAGATGGATTTTTAAACTATATGATCTGGCATTTGGATTCTGATACATGTAAGCACACATATGTATATGTATGTATGTATACAAATACATGTGTGCAAGCGCGCGCACGTGTGTGCATGCCTGTGTGCGCATGTGTGTGCATGCATGTGTGCGTGTGTACATATGTGACCGTGAATGCCCAAACATGATTGCGTAAAAGTATCCTAGATTTATACTGTCCATAAGGTGCCTAGTCTGATCTGAATAGTTGTTGCTATGTGGAATTGCTGCGTCGGCAAATGTTTGAAATAAAGATATTTGGAATTGTTTTGGATCACAATACTAGTGCAACTTATCTAAACTAATTGTGCAAATAGACAGGATCTAAAAGTTGGTGACATTTTATTTATTAAAAATTTCAAAGTGAGCAAAAAAATGTCAAAAGGCCACATTTATTTAAAATTATAACTTACAAAAGGTTTCAAATCTCGGATTTTGGAGAAAATCTCGGGTTGATATCTCGGCTGAAACGAAGAAGATTTAAAACTCTTATAACTAACCAAGTTGTCAAATCTCATATTTTGGAGAAAATCTCGGGCTGATATTTTGGGTGAGAGGAAGGAGATTTAAAACCTTGCTTAGGAAGGATGGCTGCGTTTTAATTCTATCCCTTTTTTTTGGTGTGTGTACTTGTGCATGCACGCGTCCACACACATGTATAATCCAAAAAATAGCACACCACAAATCCTTCCTTGAAGAAAAATGTTTGTCCCCGAAATCTATTTTTATACCATGATATTTTGCATGGTTTGAGGTTTCGGCCGGAATAGTGAAATTCCGGCCACCTCGTCTCGGTTTCGGTCAACTCTGGGACGAAACCCTAGCAATAATCCGGTTTCGGTTGAGAAGAGAGAAAAAGTTTGAAATTTTCGAAAATTACAAGCATCTAGTTGAAGATATACCTGTGTTCTCGTCGTCGACTTCAACCTCAGCATTGGCTTCAAGCAAATCTAGCCAGAGGGGTTCAAATCTCATCGTCGACCATCTTCAGTCTCGTCAGACTTCATGTTCGTGGTCGACTGTTGTGATATTTCGTTCGTTTTCTTTTTTTCCTTGTCTGTAGTAGAATCGATCGATGCTTTTTGGAGGCTTTTGGAGGGTAGGGTTTAAATTAGGGTATAGTGAGATTAGGCTGGGCATAGAGTAATTACTTTATGTTTAAGTTGGGCTGGGCCAACAATTAGTTTTCTATTTTAACCAAGTAATGGTTAATTAGAACCGAAAAGTAGCTAGCTAGGGTTTAGTTTATTTGTTTATAATATTGAATGTTGTATTCTATTTTTTATAAACTATATTTTATATTCTATTTACAAAGGATTATTATTACATTTTCATTAACACGTCATAACGTCATAAGAATTCAAAACCGGGAGCGAAACCGAAATCAAAACCGAACTTCCGAAACTTCCGGAATCGTTCGAAACTTAGAAAATTTCAATTGACCGAAACTGAGTTTTCGAACCTTGATATTTTGGGTTCTTAATATCTGAACGGTTATTGAACTAATAGAGGTAGGCATTAATATTAAAAGTCTAAAATTCCCTACGATTTGAATCCCGTTTAAATCGAATCTCTTCAGTTAACGTTCAATTGTGAAAATACGATTCAAAGCTCAATTAAAGTCATAGTTAAAAGGAAAATTTTCAGTTGATATTGAAATAATAAATTACCAAAATACTTATCTTAATTCACAATTCAAATTTTATTGTGTTCTAGATAGAATAGAGCAAAAGGGAAGAGAGAAAATTAAGTACAAAATATTACTAGAAAAAGAAGAATCGATGCGTTTACATACTGATACTTTAAATATTATTTGATAATTGAAATAGGTTTCATCAAAATATGTAATGCAAAACGTTATTTGATGACGCACATGTTATTTAAAGCAAAATTTTCAATATATGCATTTCAAATCATTAAAATACATCTTCATTGAATGTACGATCCACAATTTAAATCCAGTTCTGTTTCAAAATTTAAACTTTGCGATATACGATTTGAATTGCATTTTGAAAACATTGTAGGTAGGCTTTATTTACACACTGGATTAAATTTTTGTGTCCGTCCATCTAAATGTCATAATCATGCTCCCTATATATAATTTTATTTTGGTCCCATCAAGGTCTAAATTGCTAATGGGCCAACTAGAAGTACATGAATAATAAAATACTCAGGATACAATATTCCCATCAAAAGAGTCATGTGTATAAATTAATTGCTAATGGGCCAAGTAACTTCATTTAATATTCTGATTCAGATGATGCATGATGCATCTACACTTGACCTTTTAATTTGGGGTATTTATTAATTATAATTTTCCAGAGTTTTAAACTTTGTCATAAATGCATTAACATGTCTGGCATACTTTGGCATCCCACTCATAACCCATGTTTACAATTTCACTTTACATGGTATGTGGTTCAAGTGAACAATTATTTTTCAAGGCTTAATGCAAAGTGTTAAACGTGACGAAATTCCAAAGTCGGAGAAAGGGTTCACAAATTTAATATGTAATTTTGGGTTCATCGTTTGTAGAATCTAATATCTATTACTAGGAAAGAAGAAAAATGTGCACTCATATGGCAAATGAAAAATAAACAGGCTATCGATCTCGACCCAAACGAAGCAACCTTGCTATCGAATAGAAGCCTGTGTTGGATACGACTGGGCCAAGCAGAAATGGCTTTAGCAGATGCCAAGGCTTGCAGAGCACTGAATCCCAATTGGTCTAAAGCATGCTATAGGGAAGGTGCAGCTCTTCGTCAGTTACAAGTATGATTTGTATACATTTATTGCTTCTTTACTGTAATTATTATATACAATATTACAAAGTCAGCTCCTAGATGGTTAAATATTGTTTCTTTTTTTTTTGTTCTACTCTTTGCAGAGATTTGATGAAGCAGCAAATGCTTTCTACGAGGGTATCAAGATTGACCCAGAAAATAAGGAACTTGTAAATGCTTTCAGGTATGAATTATTCTCTTTGATTTAACAATTAGCAATTGGACTTTGTATCATAAGAAGCTATTAAGGGAGACTATCATCATATGGCAAAAGTGGTTCTCCTGTATTATTGCACTTAGCAGCAATATTTTAGTGTAATGATTTATTTTTGTATGATTTGGATATAGGGAAGCTGTGGAGGCTGGAAAGAAATTTCATGGGACGGATAAAACTAAACAATAGAAAGTGGTTATTATTTATGTTTTTATACGTGGGTGGAAGTTTCTCTACATTTTGTGTACCATGTGTATAACATATTTGGTAAGTAAAACATTTTTGCGTGGACAATTTTTTGTGAGGATGGTGATTAGGCTTGCCAATGGATTGGATTTTTGACTCAAAATCAAGCGAAATTGCTAGTATTTCAAATGGATTTGGATGGTTTTGAACTTGATTTTTGGATCTGTAATCAGTTTAAAATATGGATTTTTTAATATTATTATTATTATCCTTTTTAATGGTTGGAATAGAAACAAATTTTTGGTCCGACTGTGGAGTTTCAAAATATTCTTATATGTGTTTCTTTATCAATAGTTGTAATACGTTTGTTGTCACTCTTTTCACGTCAACATGTAATACAGAAAATGTATTTTTAAAGATATTGTCAAAATTTAGTCATTTAAAAATTTGATCTGACAATTAAGTTTTTTTTTACAAATTCAAATTTTTTTCCATAAATATTTATCAAGTCTTTGTATCACTTAAAATAAGATTTAACAAATATGCTGTTTTACAAATTTGTTTTTTTATTAGTTAATGATATAAGTAAAATTTAAACTAACAAAAAAAATTGGATATTGCAATTTAAAAATAAAAAATCAAATTATTTACATATGATTCAATATAAAAGTATAATTAAATATTTGTGGAAATCATTTCTTTTAACGTATTAGAAAAACATAACTTGTAAAAAAAAAAAAAAATTCAAGTGCTTCATCACACGTGTACGTGTAGTGCATGCGATATGCATTTTCTATGTTTATTTTGAAAGATCGTTCTCATGTTGTGTGAATCTTTACTGTGCAACTTTATATTTGATGATGTCGGCTCTAATCGCCTTCTTCTTTTGTGAAGCAGAAAAAATATCGTCTTTCCCTCGATTAATTGATTAGGACTAGGATTTGGATTTTAGTTCATGCAAATCATCTGCGGGGAGATGAATCCATATGATTGTTCCTTATCAAAAGGGCACGTGAGAAATGTATCCATGTGATTGAATCCATTTCATTTTACAAATGGGCATGTGATCTATATTCAAAAGTTTGGTGTTTCGGTGTGCTGGTTCGATCACAAAACTTAGATTGAGAATTAGGAAAAATGACAAACTTTGAAAAAAAATTTAGACACCAAGTTTTATTTTTAGACTGAAGGACAAATGCTAGTTATAATTAGCATTATATTCGACCTTTATACTATACAACATGCTACTTATAATTAGCATTATATTCAACCTTTTACACGGTACAAAATGCTAATTATATATAGCATTATATTTAGTTTTACACTATACGAATGCTAATTATAACTAGCGTTGTCTTTCAAACTAAAAGCAAACTTGTTGTCCTTCAGCCTAAATGTCTTTTTAAGTTTGTCCTTGTGTCTATTTTTCTGTATCTGTAAACTATATGTTTATTTATTTTGTATTGATTTGTTGGTTACAGTGAGATATTAAATTTGGATACAGGTGCACCCTGTGCAGTTAATGCGCTCGGTAGATACAAAGCGGTGGAGGTGCAAAAAGTCATAGCGGGGATACAGCGAGGATATAGCGGGATATAGTGGATGACTCCAAAATAGCATATACTTAATGTTTTTACAAATATATAGATGATAATTAAATGAAAAATTATCATTCAATTGAATTGTAAATAATACATAAATAATTTTAAATAAAAACATGTGCGAATATACTTTAAATAAACGAAAATTTGTTATATAACATAATTGAATTTGGTAGAATATTAGAGTATTTTCATTTCTGAAAATATATTAAAAATTAAATCAAATAAATTAGTTTCATAATTTTATAATGTATAAATACAATTTTTCAATTCATTTTATTAAAAAAGATATAGCGAAAATAGCGGAATATCGCGGAAATAACGGAATATAGCGGAAATAGCAAGGATTAAAGCGGAAAGGCTATATTCTGGGGCTATATGGAAAAATCGTAGCGGTAGAAATCAGCTATGAGATATAACGGGGTTGTAGCGGGGTAATAGCGGGGCATTAACTACACATGGTGCACCTTGTTTTTGGTATTCAATAAAGTTAAATTCAATATGAAAATAAAGCACAGAAATAAAAAACAGTATATTATTTATTTCATTATTATTTTGCTTAATAATGAATTCGATACTCTTCATTCGATGCGTTTGAATATATAATTATTAATAATCAAACCACCCATTATCGAGGTTTGTTTATAGTTTTAAAATCTAATTGTGAGGAGAGAAAAAAGTAATATGTAGATCTTCTTAAATTTCTTCAATGTTATTTATTTTGGTTATCTTCGTAAATATCTCATCTGTCACCTTTAACTTTTTTTTTTTTTGGTTATCATTTGATGTTTAATTAAAATCAATGAAAATCACGTTGAGTACTCGAAGTACTAATACAAAAGTTGGTTTTTCACATTTTGGCTGTACTATTATAAAATTTCGCATCCACCTCAGGCTGTATTATATTCTTATTTAACAATGTCCGGGGCTTGCCTTTAGAGGTCAATCACTTCAGTTTGACAACCTCTTGTCGGTGAATGCACCATAAAGTGCCATACGATTAGAAAATGAGGTCGAAACTTAAATAGTTGTGTATTAATGCCATTATTTGACAAGTACGATCAAGTACGATACATGCAAGCATGTGTTGTACAAATTAGTTAAAATATGAAAAGTTTACAAATGCACTACATTGAATTACCAAAAACTGAGCTATGTAATTTTAAAAGCACCTGAACGTTGGTGAATCTCATACGGTCAATTCTCTTTGTAAATAACGTATGTTAATGCACGCACTTCATGCGTGAATTGTTTTCTTTATAAATTATATATATTTAAATCGGTCCAAAAAAATGATTTTTTTATATTCAACTAATATTAAGATTTGTATGTTTATAAAGAAGTATTTTGAATTTGTAAAGAAATTCACATTTTAGATCATGATTTTGTAAGCATTTTGAATCTGTAAAGCATGTTTAATTGTTGGATCTACTTTTCATGGGTATTTGAATGTGTAAAAGAAGTTTAATATAAATTCTATTTTTATGTTATTAAGATTTGATAATATATAAATGGACGTTTTTTGTAGTTCACGTTGATAGCAAAATAGTGTGACACCAAAGTTATTACAACTATCATTATAAATAAAGACGGTCAATTCTCTTTAAAAGCATGTCTTGCGCTTTATTTTTGTGCCTAAAAGGAAAGACATTTTGTTTTATTATAAAAAATAGAGTCGAAGGACAAAGTTTTTAAACAGCATAGCCTGGTAATTTAGGCCCAAATGTTGAAAATATAAATACTGAAAATAAACATCTCAGTTCTCAATGATACGTAGTCCACTTAGAAAGTTATCAAAATAGCAACAACATGGAGTAACTGAAAATGAAATATGATAAATAGCACGTAGAGGGTAACTAAAAGCAATATAACTTCAACGTCCAGCTCCTTCTACCATGTACCGTGGCTGACCAATTCATTTGTTGGCATGTCCTCTTGTGGCTTAAAAAAAAGAAAGGGATGTGCTACAAAAGTCCTGTGAATAAATTGTATTACTACTACATGGTGCTTAAAAGCAATTAACATTATTTACAGTACACATGACCTATGGTGTCATTTTTATGCTTGCGAATTACTTACCAGACGGTGTTACTTTAACTTAGTCCTAATTACACATATACCCAAAACATATTGCAGAGGTTTATACTCAAAGGTCGGACAACGGATCGATTAATAATCTCTAAGACTTCTTCTAGTAAAGATCTCAAAGAACGATTTTATATCACTATTGGGTTGGCATTACCCAAATATCAACTACAGATATCGTGCTAACACAGCGAGTGGACCTCGCAACGCCAGGCTTGCATCGAACTTACTACCTCGACGACTTAGGGACTACCTATGCATTCGTGTCAACAATCTCAATGGTAACGTCCCCATGCGCCATGCTGGACGTCCATAAAAGTGTCTAAGTCAAATTACCCACGTATACCGAGAAACCTTCCATTGGTGTCATAACTATGCACCACGTCGGACATCCACCAACGGTGTCTAGGCCGAACCGCTCACTTACACCAAGGGACCGTCTGTTAGTGCCATAACGATGCACCACGTCAGGCACCTACAAATAGTGTGTAGGCTGCATTGTCCGCTTACATCGAGCAACCTCTCGTTAGTGCCACGTGCTCAACACACCATCACAATCAAACCGCCCTAATATCTAATATGCCCTCATGCTCAATATTGTCCAAGCCTAATTGCTTGCATATACGTTCTTTTAAGTTCCGTGGTGTCTAAAAGTCAAGAAAGTGGAAACTAATTTCTCATACTTATACGATTGTTATATATATTAAGCCAGAGCCAGACTAAGGTTCAACCAGTGCCTTACGCAATAATTGGTCGACTGTCTATACCTTAGCAGTCGACCGCTTGCTGTCCGTCGACCGAGTAAGAACAGCCATCGACCGACGGATTTTGACATTGATTTCAGTGTAAGTTATTTTATACGTAAACCTATTAACATAAATTTTACTATACCGACATAAATTTTCTAAAGTAAATTACACCAGCTCTAAATTACTTCATCATTTACCTTATCTATAATTCAAGGTGATTTTTTGTGTACAATCAATAATTTTGTTTACATAAATTCAAACTATTTACTTTACTTACACCGTTTTATATAAATTTCACTGTATATCTCTAACTAAATTTATATACATGTATGTATGCATGTGTATCAAGATTATATCAAGGTAAATAGAATATTATTCAACTTCGTTCCTTGATTTAATCCAAGTTCTTATCAACAATGATCTATATGGTTTAAAAGGAATTATCTAGTATACTTTCTCAAATTTTTACTGTATATAAAATTCATTTTTCTCCCTTCTGTTTGTACATAGACGAGCTTGATTATTTAAGATAAACTTTGAATGGGAACTATTATCTTAAACTAAAATAAATCAATTCAATTACTTATGAAATGACATCTTTTAGTAATCAACCCACTCACCTCTTAAGGTTTCCTTCCTAGTTTATCATCATCTTCTCCTCTTCTTTACTTGTTGATTCCCTTTTTTGGTTTGACTTTGTTTTGAATTTTATTTTTATTTTGGTTTTGAATTTGAAGGAGACATAGAGATTTTGGGAGAAAAGGGAAATTCGAACGTGTATGACCGATTTAACCCTAGAGAGGGGGGGGGGGGGGTAGGGTGATATTATTAATTATAAAAATTTATTGCGGAAGTTTATATAAAATAATTGCAACACAGCTTTATCATAATTATAGCAGCACATCTAATAGTAGAATAATAAAAATAGAACACACAAATTTACCCAGCTTCAGCAAAACCCTGCCTACGTGCTGCCCCAAGGTTTCTACTAGAAATTAAGCAGTCAAACGCTTACACACGTAAACTCACGACATCCGCTATCAACTAACTTTAACTCTACGCACAAAACCCTGTCACAACTCAGCCACTGAGTTGCGAATTCTCGAATTACACCACCGTAGTTCGTCCCTAGTCACACGACTAGAAATTACACAAAAGTTTAAAAGAGAAAATGCAAATTTAGTAACAATTTAAATAGAAAACCCTAATTTTAAATATTAAAGCCCAAATATATAGGCCGACCCAATAAAAAAAGATAGAAATTAAATCCCTTTTTCTTTTTATTATTCGGTCGACTTTGCTCTGTGAAAAATGGCTCGTTCCTCTTTGTTACTCGTTCGTTCTTCTTCGTTCTTTGTTCGAAAATTAGGGCTTGTAATTTGGAGCGCCGATTCTAATCAATTGCTGGTCATTCCTCAATTGGCTTCAATGCTTCTTCAATTTAGCTTGCGGTCGGTTCCAATTAGTCGAGTTTGATTGTTGAAAGAATTGGTATGTTTATTCCTTTTTGATTTATATAGTACTCGACTTTGATTCAAGTTTAATGATTTATTCTTCTCTGTTTAGCTTGAACTCGAATGGATTCGTAGCCGATGATGTTATACATTTATATAGGGTTCGAATCCCTTTATTTTCATTCGTCTGAATTCATTTGAATTTGTCAATACTTTTGCCCGGCCGTTGATGTTGCTTGGATGTTGATGATAATTTCTGACTTTGTCAATTTCGTATATTTGATTACTTGTTTATCACAGCTCGATTCTTGGCTACCATGGCTCTGGCTTTGCTGTGACGATGTTGATTTATCTTTGTTCCCGTTGACTTCAACCACTTGATTTTAATTGCAAAACCTGCTTCCAGATGTTGTATTACTCCACGTATGTGTGCAGTGTTTTTTTGATATTGACCCCGGTTGTCTGCACTGGGCACCGCATATATTGTTTTCATATTGTCTGGTTGCATCGATTTGTGGTAGCACTGTAGTATTGCCTCTGTTTTGCTTGAACTTGAATCTGGTTCTACTGCCTTGGCTCTGGTTACATGTGCACCACTTTGCACTGTCTACTGCCATACTGCCATGTTGTATTGTTTTGTAGTATTTGTGACATATTGGGTCTTGACTTGCTCGAGTCTGGTTCAGGTTGTAGTGATACTTCTTGCATTCATATCCTTGTTGTCCCATTGTTTTAAACCTGTTTATCACCATATATGTACATTTGAGTTTTATTGTGTTTCACTTGGATTTGTACTTGTAGTCTTCACTGGTATCACTATTTCATTTGTGTTGTGTTGCAGTTGACACCTTGAACTGCTACATTTGACTTTGTCTCAGCGATGATATTGTCATGTGTACTCAGTTGGTTCATGTTCATTTATACTTGATGTGTGTTGTGCATTTGTAGTTGTATCGAGTAGATTTGTGTTGTGATGTTTGTTTCACTGGTGACATTGTTTTGTACTGATGCACCTGATATCTTCACCTGTGCATGTTGCCTCGAGCTCTGTCTTCATTGCAACCATATTGTCTTGTCATCTGGTGGTCTGGTTCACTTTGTCCTTCTGATCTAGTGCATTTAAGTCATGTGCATTGAGCCAGTTTCATATTATAACTAGGCTTGCCTTTGGTCATTGCATTTATGTTCATCTGTATATAGTGCTCTGGTGCCATATGAATTTGAATATGCACTTGTATTCAGTTGGCTTGCTCACTGGTCTTTGAGGCTGCTGCACCACTGTTGTCACACTGGTTTGATTAGATGCACATGTATATTTTGTTCATTTTGGTTTTGTTGCATTCATTGTGTAGTCTGGTTTGACCATCCTCCATTCCTCTGACCAATCTGGGTTCAAGTGTACATCCGAATTTTGGTTGAGGCTGTGTTGTATGTATCTTGACCCATAGTTTTGTATTGCATCCGAGTTGAATCTAGCTTAAAGCTCGGGTTTGACCTTGTGCTGATATCGTCATTTTATGTGTATTTCACTTGAGTTGAACCCCGCTTTTAATTGTGTTTGACCTTGTGCTCGCCTGTCCCTGTAATTTTATAAAGTGTATGTCGGTATGCACGGTCTTGTGACATGTACAGTGATACACTGTACATGTCACAAGTTGTTCGTGTTTGATGAATTCAAATTTAAATGATGGCGAACAACCCAAATAACATAGGCAAATAATATTTTCAAAATTACATTTTATTTTACACTGCAAAAATATTTTCTTTTCAATTTTACTACGTTAGTGTTTATTTTGCAGATTGCTCAAATGCTGGATACAATCTCAAATAGAGTTGATGATAAATACGAGTTTGAGTGAAATGTAGTGAGATGCATATGTAAATGATAAATTGTGATGTAATCTATGTATTGTAATCAAAGATTGTATACATAGTAAGAGCTCAAATTTTTACTATTCAAAATTGTAATAAATATTTATTTAAATAAAATATCTGTTTGAATTTAAATTCTATGTTATTTATTTTATTCAACAAATATTAATTTAATCTATGAAAATAAAATAGTGCATTAACAAATACATTTAAATGAATATATATATATGTTTATTATCATCAAACAAAAATCTTATACTCGCATATTCAATAGAATGTACTGTTGTTGGCTAGAGTAAGGTTTTAGAATAGGAATAGTGAAGGGTTACATCCCATTTATAACTACTAGAATGCACACAACAAAAATTAGATTAATATTATAAAATATGGACTATTTAGGCTAAGTCTAACCCTAGTTGATGCACATTAATCAGTCGATCGGTCAATAGTAGGCGGTCGACTGCTAGGGATCGACCGATCCTATGCCTGCTGTTGACCAGTTAACGTTATTTTACTAACGTTAATTTCTCTATTTATTTGTTCCTTTATTTTCTTTATTATATTTTGAATTTCTTTCGATTTTAAAATTTTAAACGTTGATAAAAATTTCATTTGAACTCCGATCATGAAATTATGAATGTTGTCCAAAATTTACCACGAACACAATGGTGTAATTTTTATAGCCATCTTCTGATATTAGCTCAACTTTCATTTTATTCTTTTATGATTAATTAATTTATTTCTCTTAATAAATACCCAGTTAATTTTTTCTGGGGGTGTTACAGTATGGAAATTGAAAATATAAACTGTATTTGCATTATACTTCTTATACATGCATGAATTTGGCAATGGTTATATTGGATGGTCATGTGTCCAATTTGCAAGATTTATTTCGAATGAATAGTCATTGGTCAAGGAGATGATTATGTCATGTGTAGTAGGTATGATTTGAATTGCTCTTTTTATAATTTCATCAACAAAAACATAGAAATATATTTCCGCAAGATCTACCATTCTATGCAGAAGGTAAATTTAAGTGAAAATTTAATTGATTTTGCACTATGATATCCACATGAAAACACTGTACCACATAATGTGCACCACCTGCACAAATTTATAATGATACTAAAATGAAGATGAAATTATATCATTCATTTTTATTATATCTTTGGTAATAATGTTAGAGCTATGGACATAGTTCAATGTTAGAAAAGAAATAATAATTGTGCGCATAGAGTGGAAAGGTTTGTCTACATAAAAGATTGCAACAACATATAATTTTACTTTTACCATCTCCTTCTATATATTGGGATTGGTGCTACAATATTCGCCGTTTGGAGTTGACGAGTATTGTGATTTGTCATATAAAATCATTTAAAAGAAACAAATATAATAAAAATGAAAAAATATTGGACTTGCTCAAAACAATATTGTATATATGGATATGCATATCATGATAAAAGAGAAGATTTTACTCTTTCAAATTAGATGCAAAAATTTATTTGTTGCCATATAAATGTGGATTTGAGCACCAAGTAATCTTTTGTTATATATAGACTTATATAGTGGTCATTGTAAGGTATGGAAAAAGGTAATTTTTCCTAGGATTTTGGTATTGATATTTCTTCTCAATTTTAAGGCTTTCTCTTATAGTTTTTGGTGAATTTAATAAAGGTTGATTATATGAATCTCTTTGTATTTTATTTTTCTTCACATCTTATCTTTTTTCTAATATAATTACGTAGCAATTCTTGAGAAAACCCTAATGGTTGGTATCAAAGCCTACTATACAAATTTTTTTTGAATGGAGTTTGGTCATAGAGAAGATAAGTGTTAAAAAACTTAATAGGAGAGATTGGAGGTTACGGAAGACGAAGATGAAGGGTTTTCTATACCTTAATGATCTTCGCCAACCGTTAGAGAATAAAGGAGAGAAACTTAGTAATATATATGAAGAAAAGTGAGAAACTTTGGATAGGAAGGTTATTGCGTCTATTCGGCATTTTTGGAGAATATAGTGTTCATATTGTTGTTAATGAATTGGAATTTGAAATTTTTTGGATGGAATGTATGTCGAAACTGCATAACTAACAAGGCTATTCTAATAGAAGATTGGTAAATCTAAAGCTTAAGGAAGGTGATTCAGTTGAGAGCATCTTAATGATTTCAAGTAACCGTTAATCAATTGACGACCATAAATTAATATGGATGATGAGACATAGGTCTTGATATTGATGAGTTCATTGTCGGAAAGTTGGAGAACACTCATGGTGACTTTGAACAACTCAAATTCTGATGGAGTTGTTTCAATGACATCGGTGATTAGTAGTCTGCTTAACGAGGAGATATAGAGGATGAACCTAAAGAAAGAAAAGGATAAGGAGGAAAGAGAAGGTGAAAATTAGATTGAAGATATCCATCTTGCAAGGAGGGAGCAACCTTCTAAATATGAAAGGATGATCAAATAGATCGAACACGGAAAGAGATTTCATCTATTATTAATATGAAAAAAAATCCGATCATTTGTTGAAATTTTGCAACAAGCTTAAAAAGGATAAAGAAAGGATGAAAGCATTAAAGGAAGGTAAAGACAAGTCTAAGGAAGGCAGCAATGATGAGGTGAATTTTGGTATTATTAATGATATTCTCTACGTTGATGGAAGAAAAAGAGACGAGCGGGTACTTGATTCAGTGCATGTTTTCATATGTGAAAAAAGGGAGCATTCGTTGACTATAAATAACAAAAAAAGCAAGGTGGAGTGCACTAAGGTAGAGAAGTCGAGGTGAAGTGTATAAGTTCAGTTAGGCTAAAGATTTATGATTGGAGGGTGGTGAAATTCATGGGAGTTAAGCATGCTTCAGAAATCAAGAAGAATCTTATTTCAGTGGGACAATTGAAAGTAAAAAGCTGCATTTTTTCAACTTGAGTCACTGAGGTTTGGATGGTAATAGGAGTGCTACGCGTAAAAAAGAAAAGCAACAATATTTATAAATTGCTTAGAAAAACGATAGAGAATGAAGGAATTTCTCAAAGTGGTGTTAGAGAGGAAAAATTTTCAAAATCAAGATGGAGCAGCAATAGAAAACCGCAAAGACCGCATGATGGTATTTATGGTATTGCAAGAAGTTTTGAGTTATTAATGACATGCATGTTCAATTGAGGGCACGTATATTTAGGTAGTTTGGAGGTTAGTAAAGTTTTCTTTTGGAATGGAGACATTTGGCTTCATTGTGATGTTGGAGACTGTTTGGATCTTTTGGTTGTAGGTAGACTTTAGATGATATTTACGGAGATATAGTATCTACGTGGAGATTGTTGGAATTGGTGCAAGAATATTTCATCGCTTGGAGTTAGAGTGTGTTATGATTTGTGATACAGAATTACATTTAGAAGAAATAAATATAATAAAAGTGTAACAAATACTTGAAGTTGCTCAAAATAAGATTGCATAAATGGATATGCATTTAATAATAAAAGAGAAGATTTTACCCTTTTAAATTAGATGCAATAATTAATTTATTACTGCACAAAAGAGATTTGAACACCAAGCAATCACCTGTTATAAACTGACTGGTATAGGGGTTATTGTAAGGTGTGGAAAAAAAATATTATTTTCCAGGGTTTTAAGGATTGAGATTTCTTCTCAAATTCTAGGCTTTCTTTTGTAGTCTTTTTGCTGAATTTAATAAATGTTGTTTGAAGGAATTTCTTAATATTTTGTTTTTTTTTCTTCATTTCTTATCTTTTGTCCAATATAATTATGTTAGGATACCTGGAAACCCTAATAATATCAAAGAATCTTTCAAGTTTTTGACTTTTCCAGAACAAAAGCATCTTTATGGGCCAAAGTGGTTTGTCGTTCGGGTTCATATCTGTCCACATTTAACTATATAATGGGTAGTTGGGAAAGTTGTTAATGACGGTGGACTTTTATGATATGAAATTGAAGATGATGGATTTTTACCGTATGAAATTGAAGCCGATGCAACTTTACTCATCTCCGATCAATAAATATATGGTATACTTATGATACAAAAGTAGAAATGATTACATACCACAAACCGCATTGAATGCTATAAAATTACATTTTCATCAAATCCATACTATTCCAAGTTGCTAAAATGAAGTGTTAGACCACTCAAAGTTATGTATAAAGGATGCCTCTTCTGAATCTTTCATCAATAAATTATTGACAACCAAGCTTTTACCGATTGTAACATTGTGCATCATTAAGATTAACATTCAGTAGTAAATCATCAACGTATAAAACTAGAAATGTAACATCACCATTTTATTCTATTCTATATACACATGCTTCCTCTGGCTTTGACTGAAACCATACAATTTTATTACTTTGTCAAAACATTTATTCCAACCTTTTGATGCTTGTTTAGGACCATAAATTAATTTTAAAAATATTCTACATGCTGACCGTCACTCCCACTGAATTTGAACCTCTTTAGCTACGACATACAAATGGTCACTTCTAAATCACCATTTAGAAATGTTGTTTCAACATCCATCATTCATATTGTGTAGTCATAATAAGCAGCAACTGCAAGTAGAATCCGATCTGATTTAAGTATAATAATTGGAGAAAATGTTTCGTCGTAATCAACAATTTGAATTTAAGGGAAATGTTTCGCCACCAATTTTGCTTCATAGGTCTTTGCCCTTTCCATCTGCACTTATCTTTTTCTTAAAAATCTATTTACAGCCAATGTGTTTACTACTTCAGGTACATCTCCAAAGTTCAAACTTTTTTCTTATATATGGAATCCATTGCATCAATCCATAAGGCAAAGTCTTTACTCTATAAGGCTTGTCGATATGTGAGGGGATCATCGTCATGGACGATGCAATCAACTTTCTTACCATCGATGAGAAACCCATAATACCTCTCTAGCATATGGGATTCCTTATTAGACCTTTTAATAGATTGCTTATCTTCTATAGGTGTTGAGTTACTATCTAATATTCAATTTCTAAGAGAGTTCCTTGGATCTCATCCAATTCAATCTTACTACCGTTATTTTCTCTAGAAAGAATTTTTTTTTTAAAAAAAATGGGCTGTCTTAAGACAAGCACTTTTTATTCCTCGGTATAATAGAATATATATATATATCCATGAGAATTTCTACGATGCCCTAAAAACTTGCATAAAAATGATTTTTCCTCAAGTTTAACGGGGTTTACATTCTTAACGTAATCCAAATGAACCCATATATTAATATAATTAAGATGAGGTTTCTTACCACTCCACAGGTCATATGAGGTGTTAGGAATAGATTTAAATGGCCTAGGATTCAATACATATCTCATAGTTTCAACCACTTATCCCTTAAAGAAAAGAGGCAAATCATTACCACTCATCACCAATTAAACCATGTATAAAAGAGTTTGATTTCTTCTTTCCAAAACATCATTATGTCAAAGAGTATAGGGAGGAGTGACTTGAGAGAGAGTTTAATTCCTTTTAACGTATTCTTAGGGATCATATCCAATATACTCACCGCCTCAACCAGATCGAAGTATTTTAATTTTCTTGCATGTTTGTTTTTCGAATTCGTTTTTATATTCTATTAATTTATTGTAGACCTCTCATTTGTGTTTCCTAAGGTACACATATTGGTATCCAAATAAATCATCGGTGAATGCAACGAAGTATAAGGATCGGCCTTTGGTGGCTATATACATGGGACTACATTCATTTGTAAGTACTAGTCCTAAGATTTTAGTAACGATTTCGTTGCTCACTAAATGGATGCTTGGCCATTTTACCTTTACGACATGATATACTAATACAAATGATTCAGAAACAAAAGACGGTAAAAACCTTTGGCTTCTTAATTTATTCAATATTTCTTACTTATATGGCATAGTTTACAGTGCCATGGGCCGCTATCATTTATTTTAGATGTATTTTTTTCCAATAGCAAATGCATTATTATAGTTACACATATAAATGTCACTTTAAGAGTATCAAAGCAAACAGTTCTATTATCATAATAAATATTCATAACATTGTCATTGTAAATAAAACTATAACCATTTTCTATAAAATGGGAAATGAAGAATATTCCATTGGTAAAGTTTAGTACAAATTGACAATTATATAAACTAAGTCATATCCACTGGAAAGCTTCACATGGTATTCTCCTACTACCATTATAGCCATAGTAGCTCTACTTGCAACTTGAAATTCAAAGGTCATTCTTATTACGGCCTTCTTGCTCCTAAGCTCCCGTAATGAATTACAGATATGAGTTCTAGATCCAGTATCTAAAACCCAAGACGAAGCACCTATAAATAAATATTTTTCTATAAGGGAAATACCTTTAGGAGTAGAATTAGATTCCTGCCTTTTGAGCTCTTTAGATAATTGGGAAAGTTCATCTTCCAACTCCATTTTTAGAGCAATAGTGACACTAATCTTTCTCTTGCTCTTTTGTTCTTCGAACAATTCGAAGAAGATGCGCTCTTTGCTATGAGTAGTGCATTAGGTTCTTTTGTGAACGTACTCTTGGCCCTCCTTTACATATTAAGGAGACCTATGACAATACACTCCAGCGAGTTCATATTGAAGTTCAATATGAATGGGTCAAACTGTGGTACCAATGATCCAAAAATCAAGTCGGTCTGTAACTCAGTATCAAGAGTAGTTTCCAACTTAGCCAATCTCTCTATGTACCTAATCATATTAAGTATGTGATCTCGAATGTGAGTTCCTTTGCTTGTTTTCATATGAAACATTTTCCATGTGATCTTGTACCTTGCGATATAAGATTGTTCGTAGTACAACTTTTGTAATTTCTTAATATGGATCTAACATCCATATTCCTATGGTACCTTTGAAGCTCGGTGTTTGTGGTTGATAGTAAGTAACATTGAGAAAGTTCATAATATATCGACCATGACGCATAGAAGGATATTTGTTTGGGCATTGCATTCTTATCGAGTTTAGCCTTAGGCTCGATGATGATTATAAACCAAGTTCTTCATAAGTGAGGGATATTTTTACATTTTTGCACTAACCCTTATAGTCTATGACATTTAGTGTATTTTTCTCTCAAAATAGCTTATTTATTGCCATTTAACCTATACAAATTTATTATAATAAACTGATAGCGTTATGTTTGATCTTATACTTATTAGATTGGTTTATTATATTTATCTATTAAGGCTCCTACTGGATTCCGCATCTCTTGGAAAACCCCATAAGAGATACAAGAAATTTTGAAAATTCCTCTAGTAGGTATTATGATCCATTTATCATGTTATTACAACCTTAAGGGTGCCCAAAACATTACATTCCCCATAAATGGTAAGTAAATCTTATTTATTGTATCTCATATATAATTCCTTACCTTATACTTATTTTCTCCTAATTATCTTCATAACTTTAAGGGTTCTCAACAAATCATAAAGTACATTAGATACTCTAGTTGTGACGCCCTACCTCTATACTCACGCTATCCAAGAACACTACGGAGTAATGCCGTCAACTAGAGCGAAAAATAAGGCTGTTGAGGAGTGACCATCCGTGTAATTGCCTTGTGCGAGCCACGGTATGTCAGATAGTATAACAAGGGGAAATCCGACACACCGATACAAACTCAAAGCATCTACACAGTGGCTATATATGATCTTCGGAAACAAATATAGAAATAATCATAACATAAATGAGTCACAGATATCCATATCACAAAGGCGGAAATAGATATGAATATAACACTTAGAAGTGTTTATCAGAGTAGTGGTCAAACAAGATCCACAATATAATAAAAGAATAGATACAAGTGCTAGATAAAATAATATGTATACATCAAGGAGTCTCTATCTCGAATGTATAACAATAAAAACTACCAATATAGTGTAGTTAGTCAAAAGTCAGGTAATACTCCCAGATGAGGAGTCAAGTAGAAGCACCTGTAACATCTCGGTCTGACCCGAGTATTATTTAATAAGAAAATAAAAAACGGATCAGTCTAGCTATAAATATGAGATAAAATGAGATGGAATAAGAGATATAATAAAACGTATGATAACAATAATGCCATACTATGAAAAGTATAGATTTGACAACAACAAAAATCGTACAATATCTCAAGAAATCTCATAACATCAAAAAGAATGTCATATACTTCACTCTATTCAACAAACCACAAATATTGACATCATATCGATGCCAACCATAAAAATTGGCGAAACAAAAATTCTAGAAATCATCAATTAGAAATCCAGAAATCATAAAGGGGGAGGCCTATCATAAATGGGAGCATTTAAACTCACCAACACGTGTATCACAAACGGGACGCTATCCCATGGCCGCTAACGATAGAGCCGGTGCAACGACGTAGTACAATATCGGTACACCCGAGGAACCTGAAACTCGAATAATTCGGAACAACGACGTAGTACAATGGTACGCCCAAGGATCTTGATAAGCTGGTACAACAACGTAGTACGAAGGTACGTCCGATGGACCGAACTCCATAAAAGAACATGGGTTGCTAGACCACAAAAGAAATGAGACGAAACTCAATAAAACGAGGTACCGTCCCCTACGTGAACAAAGAGACATAGCATATCGCTAGTCTAAATCACAAAAGATGATCATCAATGATCATCAAGAAGTGTCAATTACACTAAGCTAGTCAATAGATGTGTTTAGCTTCATGTCCCATAACCACTTGCTTAACTTAAGTATTTACGAACAAATTGTAAATCTCCACTCGAAAGTTGCAACAAGAGTTTCAATCGAACGAGTCTAAGAATTAACCGACAAAGTAAACGCAAGCATTTCATACCACTTGTTTTGCAAAGTCGTTTAATTGGATTTCTCGAACGAATGAGGTAAATGTTTGTATATATTAATAGATTGGAAAATGGTTTTATAATGGACTTTGTATTAAAAATAGAGTTGAAATCATCTTTGTGAAAGAGTTTGAATGTTTACTACTAGTATAGAAACCTTTGCGTTTTAAAGTGACAAACCATAAAGGTGATTGTAAGAACAATCAATCACCAAAATTTCATGTTCAAAAACGTGAATTAAATCCAAAGAAATCGATTCACAATCCATCAAAATGGATATACCCAAAAATTCCAAAATAGAAGTCATCAAGGTCGATAATAAATGATAACAACAAATCGAAAAACCCTAAATCGATAAAAATTGAAATTTCAAGCAAAATAGGCTAAATAGGCAAAAACAAGCAGTTCAGTCGACTGATTACAGAGGCCAGTCGACTGATTGCAGGAAACAGAGACTTCCAGCCTCTACAGAGAGCCCAGGAACATTAATTTGCTACAGCCAGTCGATTGGTTGCAAAGGTCAGTCGACTGACTGGCACGGGGGCTATTTTTCAGCCCATCAAATGAAGAGTAACTCCTCCAAAATTGCAACCGGACGAGCAATGGGTGCTAGGGGTTTATGCCAATCGGCGACCCGACCCTATAGGCTCTTCGACACGTCACTAAAAGCATGATCAAACATCAAAGCTATGATTTTTAAAGATTTGACTTCAAACACCAAAATTTGGAATACTCATAAAACCAATTCAATCCAAGGCAAATGGACATGGAATAAAAGTTAGGAATTCATACCTAACAACAAATGAAGGTTATAGACATAGACGTGAGATAAAAATCTCACCTTTTGCACAAAAACAAGGAAGAAGAAGCTATAGAGCAAGGTAAAAACAATCACTCCTCAATTCCAACCCAAGAAGCTTGAATCTAAGCTTAAAAGAAAAACATTTCCTAAGTTAGACTTTAGGAATTTCTGAAATTGAAGGTAGAATGAGTTGGAGGAGAAGAAAAGGATGCTTACCAATAGCTTCACTTTGAATTTGGAGTTAGAACTTGGATTTGCAATGGAACTAGGGCTTAGGAATTCTAATTCTCTTTCTCTTCCCTTATATTTATGAAAGCTTGAAGGTATTAGGAAATGAAAGTGAATGAAGAGAAGTGGGGGTGGAGCTAGAGTCAATAGTTTAGGCTAACCCAAACCCAAAGTCCAAAGTGCATAGGTCAAATATTAGCTAGCTCCAAACATATCGAAGTTATACTCAATAAGGTCACAAACGGCATTTTGAACTCAATGGAAGTGATCCCGAGTCCTAATTCGACCGTATGTAAAAAGTAGCATTTCAGACTATAATCCGATTAACGATGCTGTATTTAAATAAAGTATTTAAATACATAATCGTAAAATATGCGGTTTGTTACAGACTCCCCTCCTTAAAGAAATTGCATTCTCGCAATATTTAAGAAGAAAAATAAAAAGTAACAACCATAAAAGCATATCAACACAAAAGAAATTTGAAATAAAAAGTTCACCTCAAAGAGCACGAGAAAGTAAGTCCGGATGTGTTCGCTCGATTAATTCTCTAGATTCCCAAGAACAATCCTTAGAATTTGAGGACCATTGAACCTTGACAAGAGGAACATCTTTATTTTGAAGGCGTTTAACCTCTGATGCAATAATACGAACAGGATGTTGCTCATAAGTCAAATTAGGCTAAACTTCAATTTCTTCCACAACACCGGACTCAAGAATAGAATCAGAATCTCGAAGGCATTTCTGTAATCGAGAAACGTGAAACACGTCATGAATAGCAGAAAACTGAGCCGGTAATAAAAGACGATAAGCCACGGAACCAATACGTTCGGTGATGGGAAATGGACCGATATATCGAGGTGCTAATTTTCCCGATCGACTGAAATGCACAACACCCTTCATAGGTGAAACACGAATAAACACAACATCTCCCATAAAAAATTCCAATTTCCTTCTTCGGTTATCGGCATAGGATTTTTGCCTACTTTGAGCTTCTTTCATCCTATGACGAATAAGACCAATCTTTTCTGTGGAATCACGAATAAAATTTAGACCTAAAACTAGCCTCTCGCCGACCTCAAGCCAACAAGAAGGAGATCGGCATGGCCTTCCATAAAGTGCCTCAAAAGGTGCCATGCCAATACTAGATTGGAAGCTATTATTATAGGAAAACTAAACAAGATAAATATGATCCTCCCAACTTCCACCAAAATCAAGAACACATGCACGAAGAAGATCTTCAAGAGTTTGATTCACACGCTCGGTTTTTCCATCGGATCGAGGATGATAAGCAGTGCTAAAATTAAGCTTTGTTCCCAACGCTTTTTGAAGACTCTTTCAAAATCCACTAATAAACAATGGATCACGATCGCTAACAATAGAAGTAGGAATTCCATGTAATCTAACAATTTCTTTAATAAAGTGTTTGGCCAAAAGAGGCACGGTCCGATTGAACCGAACGGGAATAAAATGGGCGAATTTGGTAAGTCTATCAACAATCACCCATAGGCTATCATGACTCGAATGAGAACGGGGAAGACCGTCAATAAAATCCATGGAAATTTGATCCCACTTTCAAATTGGAATATCCAAAGTTTGCAATAACCCTCCGGGCCTTTGATGCTCGGCCTTGACAAGTTGACAAGTCATGCAGCGCTTAACAAAGTTAGCAATATCGGATTTCATTCCATCTCAATAATAAAGTCGCTTCATATCCGCGTATATTTTACTACTACCGGGATGAATGGTAAATTTAGAACGGTGAGAATCTTCTAAAATGTCTTTTCGAAGATCATCAATATTTGGCACGATAAGTCTACCAAATTTTCGAATACCGCCACGAGAGTCAACATCAAAGTCTTTCAAACCTTCAATATCAATTTTATCCCTACAACTTTGGCTAAGCAGAGCCAATTCGAGATCTAACTTTTGAGCTTCAAGGATGCGGTCTAAAAGAGATGGATGAGCCTCAAGGCTTCATAAAATAAGAGATGAACATAAATCAGATTCACGATCTCGAATCTCAGAAGTGGATAAAGTCTTGAGATCATTCCATTCGGATATCATCATAGAAACAACCGCTTGTTGCTTACGACTAAGGGCATCAGCAACACAATTTCCCCTTCCGGGAGTCTAAAGAATATCAAGGTCATAAGATGCAAGGTATTCGAGCTAACGTTGTTGACGCAAATTAAGTTCCTTTTGAGAAAACAAATACTTCAAAGATTTTTGTTCGGTATAGAGAGCAAATTTCTCTCCCAAAAGATAATGATGCCAAACACGAAGGGCGAAAACAATAGCCGCGAGCTCTAAATCATGAGTGGCATATCTAGTCTCGGCAGGCTTCAATTGCCTAGAAGCATAAGCAATAACACGTTCCCTTTGCATAAGAACGACACCCAAACCAACCCGACTAGCATCGATATAAACAATAAAATCTTAGTTCCCTTCGGGAATCACAAGAATAGGAGCATCGAAAAGGATTTTTTTAATTTCTGAGAAGAAGCTTCACATTTGTCCGACCAAATGTATTTAACTCCTTTCTTTGTCAAGCTAGTAAGAGGCACGGAAATTTTAGAAAAGTCTTTTATGAACCGACGGTAATAACCCGCCAATCCAAGAAAACTATAGATTTTCATCACACTCTCCGGTCTCTTCCAATCTTGAATCGCTTCATTCTTCGAAGGATCCACGGAAATTCTGGATTCAGAAATAATATGGTCGAGAAATTTCACACGAGATTGCCAAAAGTGGAATTTAGAAAATTTTACTTTCAATTGATTACTCCTAAGAGTTTTTAACACAATCCGTAGATGCTTTTCATGCTCTTCCTCAGTTTAGAATAAACAAGAATATCATCTATAAAGATGAGAACAAATCGATTGAGGAAGTCCTTGAAAACTCGATTCATAAGGTCAACAAAATAAGCTGGAGCATTCGTTAAACCAAATGACATAACAAGCCATTCATAAGATCTATAACGAGTGCGGAACGATGTCAAAGGAATGTTATCCTCTGTAATACGAAGCTGATGAAAACCGGTTGCTAAGTCTAACTGTGAAAAGACTCTAGCACCACTAAGTTGATCGAATAGATCATCAATCCGAGGTAAGGGATATTTATTCTTAATGGTGAGATCATTAAGCTTGCGGTAGTCAACGCAAAGCCTAAGTGTACCATCAGATTTCTTCAAAAAATAGCCGAAGCTCCCCAAGGAGAGGAACTAGAGCGAATAAATTGCTTCGTCTCCAATTGGGATAATTGCTTACGCATCTCCTCATTTTTCTTATTGGACATACGATAAGGAGGACGAGTAATATGTAAAGCTCTAGGAATTAGATTAATTCTGAACTCAATTGCCCGCTTAGGTGGTAATCCTAAAATGGGCTCAAATATGTCGGAAAATTCACAAACAATGTGAATAAGAAAAATGACATCTTCTTCATCATCATTATCGTTATCATGAGGATTTAGAGAATATAAAAATGCAGCCAAGCTGGAATCCAAATCTTTAAGAACAATAGAAATCTGCTTAACAGATTGAGGATGTCGAAGATGAATAGTTCGCTCAGGACATATGATATGGGCTTCATAACGGTTAAGCCAATCCATTCCCAAAATCATTCCGAAGCCTAAGTAACGCATGACATGCAAATCGGCTCGGAAAGAAAAATCACACAAAATAATCTCGGCATCTTTACAAAGTAAACTAAGTGTTGCGGATCCACCAACCGAATTCGCGATTCTCAAAGAAGTCACTAAAGCCATAACACTGAAAGAAAAAGTATCAACAAGCTCTTTTGATATAAAAGAATGGGATGCACCCGTATCAAAAAGAACTCGAATAGGTTGATCAGGAAACATAACAATGCCATCAAGGATAGAATGAGAAATACCTTGACCATGAGAAGTGTTACTAGAGGCTTGCACAACATTAAGCTTTCCCTCCTTCTTACCTCGAAGTTTGGGACACGAAGATAAAAGATGACTGAACATTTGCAATAACGACAAAAGAGAGGTTTCAGACATCTATTAGCATAATGGTTCTTAGAACCACAATTGTAGCATTGCCCACAACTAGGAGTATGAGTCTTTGCTACAAAAACTGCTTGCTTTCCTTTCTTGTTGGGATTAAGGCCTTTGAACTTAATAGGCCTTTTCTTGTTGTTGTTGAAGTCTGGTTTGGCACTAACAACTTCAACATCACTTTCTTTATCTGCCTCTTCAAGTCGAAGAGCGACATCAATAAGTGGATCGAAAATAACTTCCAATTTCATAAGTATTGGATTTTTGAGATTTTTATTCAAGCCATAAACAAATCTCTAATTTTTCTTCAATGGGGTATTAATGTACTCAACCCTGTATTTAGAAAGAGATTCGAAAGTTGCGACATACTCTGCCACAGATGATTTACCTTGAACAAGGTTAATAAAACGACGGGCCAATGTCACTTTTTCAGCTTCTGGTATAAACTTTGATTCGAATCTTTCCCGGAATTGCTCCCAAGTAAGATTTGCTTCAATAATTTTAGAAGTCAGATGCTCATACCAATCTAATGCTCTTTCTGGGAGCATACTAGAGTCACTTGGACTCGATGAAGACCAATAAGATTCATGCGAGAAAAGATACGATTGCATGTTCTAAGTTAAGCTTGGACTTCGATAACGCCCTCGGAAACCCTGAATGGCGTTCCACCCAAATTTGTATATTCACTGCACAGGCGTGCAAATCCAGATTTTGGGTGAGTAGGCTCGGGAATGGGTCCGACAGCTTGAGCATTCTTTACAAGATCAAGAAGCTATTGGGCAGACATAAATACTCCATCCTGGGGAGTAGCACTGGATTGACCGACGCTGGGACGTCCTGGCTAACCATTTCTCTTCTTTTAGAAAGAAAGAAATAAAAAGAAAAAGTTATTCTCAGAATGAATATCAAACAATGATGATTGAAGAAATAAGGCATCACAAAGAAAATAGGATAGAACGGGTCTAATGACTTGAAATGAATCCTAAGGCACGACTCCTAAGATGGACTTAGGACAATGATCCTTGCTATAATATTTCATATTGTTCCGAAGTTTGGCTCTGATACCAAGCTATGACGCGCCACCTCTATACACACGCTAGCCAAGGACACTACGGAGTAATGCTGTCAACTAGCACAAAGAATAAGGCTATTGAGGAGCGACCATCCGTGTAATTGCCTTATGCGAGCAACCGTATGTCAGATAGTATAACAAGAGGAAATCCGACACACCGATACAAACTCAAAGCATCTACACTGGCTATATATGATCTTCGAAAACCAATATAGAAATAATCATAACATAAATCAGTCACAGATATCCACATCACAAAGGTGGAAACAGATATGAATATAAGACTTAGAAGTGTTTATTAGAGTAGTGGTCAAACAAGATCCACAGTATAACAAAAGAATAGATACAATTGCTAGACAAAAGAATATGTATACATCAAGGAGTCCCTATCTCGAATGTATAACAACAAATACTACCAATATAGTGTAGTTAGTTAAAAGTCAGGTAATACGCCCAGATGAGGAGTAAAGTAGAAGCGCCTGTAACATCTCGTTCTGACCAGAGTATTATTTAATAAGAAAATAATAAACGGATCAGTCTAGCTATAAATATCAGATAAAATGAGATGGAATAAGAGATATAACAAAATGTATGGTAACAATAATGCCATACGATGAAAAATATACATTTGACAACAACAAAAATCATACAATATCTCAAGAAATCTCATAGCATCAAAAAGAATGTCATATTCTTTACTCCATTCACCAAACCACAAATATTGACATCATATCGATGCTAATCATAAAAATTTGTGAAACACAAATTCTAGAAATCATCAATTAGAAATCCAGAAATCACAAAGGGGGAGGCCTATCATAAACGGGAGCATGTAAACTCACCAACTCATGTATCACAAACGGGATGCTATCCCATGGTCGCTAACCATAAAGCCGGTGCAACAACGTAGTTCAATATTGGTACACCCGAGGAACCTGAAACTCGAATAATTCGAAACAACGACGTAGTACAACGGTACGCCCGAGGATTCTGATAAGCTGGTACAACAACGTAGTACAAAGGTACGTCCGATGGACCGAACTCCGTAAAAGAACATGGGTCGCTAGCCCACAAAAGAAATGAGACGAAACTCAATAAAATGAGGTACCGTCCCCTACGTGGACAAAGAGACATAGCATATCGCTGGTCTAAATCACAAAAAATGATCATCAATGATCATCAAGAAGTGTCAATTACACTAAGCTAGTAAATAGATGAGTTTATCTTCATGTCCCATAACTACTTGCTTAACTTAAGTATTTACGAACAAATTGTAAACCTCCACTCGAACGTTGTCATAAGAGTTTCAATCGAACGAGTCTAAGAATTAACCGACAAAGTAAACGCAAGCGCTTTATACCACTTGTTTGCAAAGTCGTTTTAATTGGATTTCTCGAACGAATGAGGTAAAGGTTTGTATATACTAATAGATTGAAAAATGGTTTTATAAAAGACTTTGTATTAAAAATAGAGTTGAAATCATCTTTGTGAAAGAGTTTGAATATTTACTACTACTATAGAAACCTTTGCGTTTTAAAGTGACAAACCATAAAGATGATTGTAAGAAAAATCAATCATCAAAATTTCATGTTCAAAGACGTGAATTAAATCCAAAGAAATCGACTCCCAACCCATCAAAATGGATATACCTAAAAATTCCAAAATAGAAGTCATCAAGGTCGATAATAAACGATAACAACAAATCGAAAAACCACGAATCGATAAAAATTGGAATTTCAAGCAAAATAGGCTAAATAGGCAAAAACAAGCAGGTCAGTCGACTGATTACAGAGGCCAGTCGACTGATTGCCGGAAACAGAGACTTCTAGCCTCTGCAGATAGCCTAGAAACATTAATTTGCTACAGCCAGTCGACTGGTTGCAAAGGTCAGTCGACTGACTGGCACTGGGGCTATTTTTCAGCCTATCAAATGAAGAGCAACTCCTCCAAAATTGCAACCGGACGAGCAATGTGCGCTAGAGGTTTATGCCAATCGACGAGCCGGCCCTATAGGCTCTTCGATACACCACTAAAAGCATGATCAAACATCAAAGCTATGATTTTTAAAGATTTGAGTTCAAACACCAAAATTTGGAATACTCGTAAAACCAATTCAATCCAAGGCAAATGGACATGGAATAGAAGTTAGGAATTCATACCTAACAACAAATGAAGGTTATAGACATAGATGTGAGACAAAAATCTCACCTTTTGCACAAAAATAAGGAAGAAGAAGCTATAGAGCAAGGTAAAAACAATCACTCTTCAATTCTAACCCAAGAAGCTTGAATCTAAGCTTAAAAGAAAAACATTTCCTAAGTTAGACTTGAGGAATTTCTGAAATTGAAGGTAGAATGAGTTGGAGAAGAAGAAGAGGATGCTTACCAATAGCTTCACTTTGAATTTGGAGTTAGAACTTGGATTTGCAATGGAATTAGGGCTTAGGAATTCTAATTCTCTTTCTCTTGCCCCATTTTTATGAAAGCTTGAAGTTATTAGGAAATGAAAGTGAATGAAGAGAAGTGGGTGTGGAGCTAGAGTTAATAGTTTAGGCTAACCTAAACCCAAAGTCCAAAGTGCATAGGTCAAATTTTAGCTAGCTCCAAACATATCGAAGTTTATACTCAAAAAGGTCGCAAATGGCGTTTTGAACTCAATGGAAGTGTACCTAAGTCCTAATTCGACCATATGCAAAAAGTAGCATTTCAGACTATAATCCGACTAACGATGCTGTATTTAAATAAAATATTTAAATACACAATCGTAAAATATGTGAGTTGTTACATTAGTCCCATCATTTTGCAATAGCCTAAGGGTAATTTTATAATCCTTGAGGGTGGTTATAAAATATCCTTTACAATCTATAGACTGTATAAATATCAGTATACATATTTATGGCATGAGGGTGCTCAACAACCATAAGTGCATATAGTACTCTATTTATACTATAAATGAAAAAAAGACATTATTTTAGAATAATAATGAGTATTATTGAGAGATGAGTTTAATATCTCATGTCATCATATGTCTCTACACGTTATGTATACACCCTTAAGTTTATATGAATTTTAATTTATTTAACCTCCTTTTCTTATACACATGATACACACACATACATATAATTTATTATAAAACTTATAATTCATTAAGTTATTTTTTTGAAAATGGATTCTTTATTAATGACGATAAGAACACTAGAAAAACCACCTCCTTAGAAAACATTACTAGCGTAGTAAGGAAAAAGAGAACGATGAATTTTATACATTTTCACAACAAATAAAACAAAAAAGAAAATACAACATCCTTATTACAAACGACATACATCCGGCCCAATCCATCAAACACATAAAACAATTGATAAAGTAATGCACCACCTATCTAGGATCTAACTCAATTCTCCAATTTTGAATAAAATCTATGTCCTCCATCTTAATCTCACCTCCTCAACCATGAAACCGAGGCTTGAATCTCCACATCAATTAACTTTCCCTTCTGATCTGCTGAGAGCTCCTTTTGCTCAAAGGCTCTCCTATTTTATTCCGGCCAGATAGGGTGAATTACAGTGCTGAAACCAGTGAAAGCAATACTTAGTTTGGTTCCTCTTCGGCCTATGTAAGCGCTATTGCCTTGGATCTCATTAAGCAAAGTCAAAGTGGAAACTGGATCAAGCATGAGTCAATTTCTAAATTGATTCCATAGATAAGCACTAAACTTGCATGTGAAAAGTAAGTGAGCATGATTTTCTTCTTCTTGATTGCATAGAAGGCACACTGTATTGTCTACAATTTCCTACGACTTAACTCTATCTTTAGTCGGAAAGTCGTCCTAAACATGACTTATAGGCTGTTATACTGAATTTATTTGCTATTGCATGATGCCGGATAATTTTGCCCCAATTCTGAAAAGGGAAAGTAAATCTGATATGATTCCAAACCGACTTAAAATAGAAAAAGTTGAATTTACTATTTTACAGTAATTAGAGTTATGATCAGTGGCTGTAGTAACTTGGTTGATTTCATGTTCAAGTTCACACATAGATGATAATAATTCTGGATGTAAGGCACCTCCCTCAAAAATACCGCTAACATTCAAATTAGCTTGTGAACTTAAACTGATTCTATGCCAACATAATAAATCAACTATAGATTTGTGATTAATCCATGGGTCATACCAAAGTGAAGTAAAATTACCATCAACTATAATTTTGTGCAATAGTAGTACAATAGTATCCCTAGCTCGAAGAATATTTTTCATAATGCATGAGTAAATATTATTAATAGCCATGTACCAGAAATGTTGATCAACTAGGTATTTATTTCTCATCCATGCACTCAATAGTCTATCTTTTGTAAGTAAAGTCCAGATCAATTTCAGAATTGATGTTTTCCTAAGATCTTTAAACTGTCTTAATACAATTCCCTCCTTCACCTTTAGGCCTACTCAACAAATCCCATGCTATTTTGCGATATCTGCCCCCTCCCTAGAAAAAGTCTGCATATATGTTTTCAATTTTATCCAACACTAAAGTAGGCGGTTGATTAATCAATAGCCAGTACAACACTATTGGGGTGATAGTGCTTTGTATTAATTCATCTCTCCCTACAGTTGATAATAAAGCACTATCCCACCCCTTAAATTTATCAAACACCTTATGAAAGTGGAGCACAATCTGCTACATGAATATAATCTGTAGACAATGGAACTCTTAAATATTTCATAGGTAGTGTACCCTCTGACATCCCCAAAATATATATAGTCATATGTATTTCTTTATTAATTAAACCTTTTAATTACTATATATACAATATTTATATTTATGAAAAATTTAAAACGATTTTAAGACTGAATTTCACATCTCTTTCTAAAATTTTATTATATTTTATTTAAATTCAAAAAATTTGAAATTTAAATTTGTAGTATTCAAATTCAAATATTTGAATCAACCTAACATGTCAAATAATTTTTGGCCTTCCACTAAGGGATACCTTTAAAATTGACTACTTTAATGAGCCAGGTAAGGACCAAGAGGTAGGAGGTTTCAATCCATAAGAATGTTCGTTAATCAGAGTAACCTTCTCCAAAGTTAATCATCCTTGCCTTAAAAACCCATCTACTTGGATTTTTCAAGTGCATACCCCATGTATTGGTTAATTATTCATGTTAACACAATGCAGGCTCTGATACCATTTTTGGATCAGGAGCATTGTTGGCCGTGGGTAAATAGGGGAAATTTTGAAAAAAAAACCCTTCTATTAATTTTGCACTAGATCCTTATTTCATATTTACTTGAATAATTAGTTTGTACTAAATCATATTTAGTAAATATTATTAAAAGGAGGGGTTTATTATTTGAACTTAATTTAGTTTTAGTTTTATTTAATGCTTTATTCATTTACCATATATGTAAATTTAATTTAATAATTATTTATTTTAAGTTTACTTAACTTAATTTTATTTGTTAGACATTAACATTCATACCATGAATGTCAACAGATGATTTAAATAAACTAAGAAGTATAAGAAATAGCAAATAAAGGGTGTTTGTGATCAATGGGATTTATGGTCATATAACATAAATGAACATATGATATTTATAACTAGTATAATGCCTTCTTAATATATCTTGCATGTCTATAGGGATATGAATATGTGTTTACATACATATATATACATACACACACATATAAATATTATATATATATATACATTTAAATGCTTTCGGCGATGCGTGTATGTGTGAACATATAATGGGAAATAGTTTAGCTAATTTAACACATACTTGCTTATATGTATGATATTCAACATGCAAAAAATTATTTTAAGTTTATTATTTAAAATTCTAATCTAAGTTTGTCCATATATTAAAAAGAATTTATTATACAAGATCGTGAAGATTTTTTAAAACTTGAGACTACGCACACAAACACACACATATATGTAATTTAAAATTTATGCTATTTTAAAATATCTATGTAAGTTCATATTATAATCAAATGTCAATTTTATTATTATTCAAGCAGCAAGTGTGTGTTTATAAATATGTGTGTGTAATTCCAAAATTATATTAAATTGATATATATATATATATATTTGTGTGTGTGTGTATAGTGTGTATGTGTGTGATTAAGTTATGGATGAACCATAATTTTATTAAATATGATTTATATATAAATATTATTTATACACATACACACACATACATAGATTAATATATATATATATATATATATATATATATATATATATATATATATATATATGGAAATGCACACTAACTTAACTACAAAAAATACGTTACGTATATTTAAAAATAGTAATTTAAAAATACTTACCTTAGATATATAGATTGTCTGTACATTGTGATGTTAGATCTTCCTTCTTAAACTGTGGTTCTTCCTCCTTCAAGCTTGGTATGCAAATCCTAGATTCAAGACTTCAACAATTTTTAAATGGAGGCTAAGCAATTTAGTTTGTGTCTCTTGAATGAGAGAAGGTAAGGCTATATATAGTCACTAGAATATAAAGTACCACCACCTTTTCCTTTATTTTAAATTCACATATGATCTAGGTCAAAGAGACTCATTCAAACTCCCCTTTATCCATGTATTGTCTACCCCTTTTTCATGGACATTTCATGATGTCGGTCCTAATTAAGACACTATATATTATTTATTTATTTATTTAAGCATGTTTGTTTAATTAGATTAATGTATGACAATTGTATATTATTTTAAGGCAGTAGATAAATAATTAAATGCTAAATAATTTCAATACAACATTTATATTAGTTTTTACTATTAATTTATAACATTTATAAATTAATTAAACAATTTTAACTCAGTAAGTAGTTAATAATACTATTGTGTTAACTCCCTTTTATGAACTCAGTTCTTAATAATATTTAAACAATTTAAATACTAAAGCTTGTATAGACTTTGCTATAATAAAATATTAGGGTCAGCTGCTTATACGTCATTTAAGCAAAGTCTAATGTTACACCTTTGTAATGATAAATTGTCATGTTTTCTTTCAATCATCACTATATCAGTAAGTTATCTTAAGTTTGGCCAATGGTCAAAACATTAAATAATATTAGTAGTTAATTAAGTAGTGCTACTCTAAAGCCCTTAATATAATCCAATAACATTTATCGATTAGCTGATTTACTTTGGCTAGAGATTTCGAAATTAAGTTAACTTCTAACTATGGTGATAATAAACTTCTAAAACGAAGGAGGCGAATCCACTTGAGCAGTGTTTCAATTCTAGTAGTTCAACATGTACCAAAATATGATCATAACATGACTGTAATAAAGGAACTGATCGAGTCGTAACATGATAAATGAGTGAATTTCAAAGATAATTTTAAATAAAATATTTATTTTATTTAATTTGTTTATATAAAAGTATTATTTTTATTTATATAATATATAATGTACATGTGTATGAAATACAAATATATTTTTATAGTGTACGTACAACATATAGGAAGTGTACATGGCTTAATGTTACCATGTATAAGTGCTAGGATTTATAAGTAATGGACATATTTGTCTCTTTACATACATATTTGCTATCCATAATTTAATTTATTATATGTATGTATGTATGTATAAAACAATAATAATTGTTTTGTTTATTTAATATATTGACCAATTTAAAATAGTTTGAATTAATAATATCTAAAATTGTTTATGATAGTTTTATATTTAAAAAATAGATTGAAACCTAGATAAAAATCTATCTTAAATTTAAATTCAAATTTCACATAAAAATGTGTGTGCATATATATATATATATTCTTTTTTTGAAACGAACATTTAAATTTTTTTAAATTTATGTTTTAAAATATTTATTTATAAATTGTTGATTAGTAAACAAAATTGCGTAAGAAAAAACTATTTTTTAACCTTCGACCAGACTATTTTTATTTAATTTTTTTATTTTACAAGTCCGTATGCATTTGTATTCAATTTTTTTATAATGTAAATCTATAAGGTTTTAAATTAAAAATTAACTTTTTTTATAATTTAAATATATACTGATTTACATTAATGAAAATTAATTTACTTTAAATTACACTAGTTATTAATTTTTTTGGAATATTTAGTATATTACCAATTAATTTTTGAATATATATATTGAATTATATATTTATACTTTTTCTAATATGTATAAATATATATATATATATATATATATATATATATATTAATATAGTAATATATATATACACAAATTATAAAATCATATTTTAAAATATAATAATTAATTAAAAATGTTTTTAATTTCGAAAATGATTTATTTATTTGTATTGACAATATATATATGTGTGTGCGTGTGTGTGTGTCTTTTTTTAATCAGTTTAAATGTTTATATATGTATGCAAAATTATACAACAATTATATATATAAATTCGTTTTAGTAAATAGCGTACAAGCGACATAATTAAAATAAACAACATATATAAATATGGAATAATTGTAAAATTAAATCACTACCAAAATTATAGCATGTGAGGTGCACCTTGAATGTTAAAAGAAAGCTTGTTTATGTCCGATCTACACTCCTCCAAAATGTGCAGCTAATTGTAAGAAAAATACCACTCCTTGAAATAGATTTAATTTGGTTCTATATTATTTGAAAAAATGAAGGGAAAATCCCTTAGATTCTTGTGGCTAGGATGAGTAAGGGAAGGCAAAATGTGAAGTCAAAAATAGAGAGGAGGTGAGGTTTAAATAGGCAGCAGAAATGAGTAAAAAGTGGAGATCTATATCTCCAGATTTACTTGTTCTTTTAGCCAATTCAAAAATAATATTTTCATTCAAAACTCTTGCCCACCCTTCGAATATGAGCAGCCATTACATGATGAGCTCATTTCCAAATCTAATCCGTATTTGTTTAATTTAAATACAATTTAAATATTTAACGATATCGTATATCGATACATACATGTATAACTTTTATATACACGCTTTACTAAATGCTAATAGATAAGTCTAATAAAATTTTAGAATTAATACTTCATAAATTAATTTATAATGATTGTAATTTAACTAAATCATGTGCTATTTCGGAGTATTCAACATTGCGGCTGTGTGACTCAAATGTGTAATTCTGTCAGTGATTAATATCGAACAATTCGAATATTAATGTTCACACGTCACCTTAGCCAGTGATGCATTAGTTTGATCAAATTATCGCTTACACATTTTTTGGTAAAATCCAATTTCATTATTATAAGTAGGACGTTATATATATGATAACGATTGTTTACACATATTCTCTTCGTCAAAACTGTATCACTTTAAGACTTATGGAATTTGGTTTTAGTCAAAGCTATCTCATGATTTAACTATAATCAGAGTGGAGTCTCCACATTGAAGTTCAATAGTATTCTCAAGTTGAGAGAATTATGTAAAATTGCTACTTTAAAATTCTGTGTTTGACCTTGATTATATTAATCAACAGAAAACTCACAAGTGAGTTGTTTCATAGTTATCCAATATCTATGAGTATGTAACACCTTGGTGCCCAAGTAGCCATGAGTAATATACTGCCAAGTTTTGGAGAGCATTATGTACTCTAGTCTCAACCGATATGTCGATATACTTTCTAGAAACATCTTGACTAGGAGTATTCGAAATAATATGTTATTTTAATATGATAAATTTCTCATCATTACAACACATTGTAACTACTATCACGAAACAAATTATTTAAGGATTTTCTATCAAATATGCTTAAATTAAATAATTAACATAATATCGTATGACCATTGTATATAGAAGAAAAACACATTTTATTTCTAATGAGATTTTATCACCGGGTTAATAATTTACAATAAATTAGAGAATTGCTTCTAGAGCGTGCCTCTAACTTTATCAATGGTGTCATATGACTGACTACAATTAGAGCATAATTTGGATATTTAACGTTAACTGTACTCTCGAGTCCGAAGACTATTGCACATGCTTATATGAGATCTTCCATTTTGACGTAGTTGTCTTAACCTATAGAATACTCTCAATGAGTCATTCTTTGATTGTTTCAAAAAACCATAAGTGCTACCTTTATTGTCTCCAATGGTCATGATTAATTCACCGTCCATCATATAGAGAGCATTACATAAACTAGTGTTAATATATATATATATATATATATATATATATATATATATATATATTCTTTTATTGAAACATTTTGACTAGGAAAAGGTTAAGTATTTTGAATTGTTGATTCAAAACCCATGATTAAGAACACATTCGCAACTTCAATCAATTAAATATTTTCCTCAAAATTTTTTACTTACATATTTTAATGTATTCAGATCATTAATTATAGCACAATATAAAAAAAATATAATGGATAACAAAACCCAAACCATACTTTATTTCGAAAAAGATTCTTATACAAGAGTTAGATTATATAATAAATTGCGTAACTGATCTTAATGTACGCCCTTAACTCTATCATGTAGGACACTATAATTAACCCTAAATGCAAGTAAGAGATTGATAGTGTTAAGGGCATGCCTTATGGGTAATTATATTACTTGGTTACGTAACTTAGTGCTTATTAGAGATATTATTTGAAATAAAAGTATGCCTTTTGTCTTATTTCTATTAAATTTAATAAAAATACTGTGAAGAATACATATTAGTAGAAATATTTAAGAAAAAGTCTTTAGTCATCCACAATTACAAAATGATTTGTAATTATGAGTATTGGTCATACAAATAAACAATTTCTTATTCTTAAAATTTTCCTAGCTAAAGATGTTTCAAGAACAAGAAATTTATGGATCGATTACTAATGTATGTAAAGCTATCCACACGAGGGAAAATAATTTACTCATGACTATTGAGGAACTAATAAGCTACATGCTTGTAGTCGTTCGAAACAACGATAGAATGACTCGCTAAGAGTCTTTATACTGTATTTTACCTATGTAAAATACAAAATCTCACGGGACATTTTGTAGTTGGCTTTCGACTTGAAAGTACTATGAATCTTAAGATTGTCACCGTAATTGGAATTTGACATGAAGTCATAAATCTCTGACCAAAGCAATATAATTAGACAATAAATGTTATTGATTGAATCAAATAACTTTAAGGCTAAATTTTTTAAATTAATATGGACATTATTAGAGTATTGACCAAACTCTAGATGTCCAAAAGACACAGTTTTGATGAAACGACATAACACATAATACATATCATTTCTTAATGGTGCAATTTAAAAATTACTAGACGTGATTTATAAGAAAATGAGCATGTATCTACTGCCGTATTTCAACAAAGTCCGTACATCATAGAGTTAAAGGTGTGGCTAAAAGGTAATTATGTAATTTTATATATAAACTTAATTACATAAAAAATCTTCTTCGAAATAAAGTATGCCTTTGGTTTTATTTTCTGCTATATGTGTTGTAATATAATGATATAAATAATGAATTAATTTCACTAAGCATATATAAGTAGAAAATCCTTAGGAGAAGTGTTTTATTAATTATAGTTATGAATATGTTCATACAAAACACTAGCTACATAAATGTTCCTAGTCAAGAAATATCAAGAAAAAGGACATCAGTACATCCGTTAAGACTAGTGTACTTAACGATCTCCACATGATGGACACATTGGGGCATCAAAGGGGTTAAGTACTTGTGGTTGTTTGGAACAATCACGGAATGACTTGACGAGAGTCTTATACAGGTTAATATAAGTAAATAAAAATTGAGGATCTCATCATAACGACATACAACAGTCCTTTGACTTGACTGTGTTATCGATCCTGGTATACTATACTTTGACTATGGTCAACCACATGACATTGCGACCATGTTACGACCATAGTTGGGTACATGTTGAACTATTTGAAGTGAAACACTGCTCAAAAGAGGATTCGTCTTGTGACGACCCGCAAATCCATATGCTTTGAGTCGACAATAAACCACACATGTCCGACCCAAAAAGCACTGGCTGACGGAAAGTCATGAGAAAGAAAAGAAGAGAGAGGAAGAGAAGAGAAGAAAGAGAGAAGAGAAAATAAAATAGAACAGTATAGAATCTCACATCGCAGCAAAAAACATATAATATCATATCAACGATCTTTACAAAACAGAAACTGTATATACATACATCAAATAGAGTTCAACAATCAATCACTAGTTATCAGCCTAGATAGTTATAATAACCTATCCTTACAATTGTCGATGATATAAAATAACAATGCACAAAGCGAATAACAAATAGATACGTGTATACAAAAATGAAGATCTCCAGCTCGTCCCCTGAAGCTCCAAAAGCACCAAATCTGAACAAGTAAACATACTAGGCTTGACCCGAGCTTTGCAAGGGAAGAATGCCCGGATCAGTCTGGTAAACCAGCATGAGAAACACACTCAACTAAATTTATCAAATTACCAATATTTTCCTTTCAAAGCAAAAGTATCTCGTAAGACACGCCCACACATAACATGGACATGTTTTTATCTTACGATAACTAAATCCTTTCATATTAAATCATGTTATATATAATAGCATCTACTGCACAAATAATATTAATCATAGCCAAAATTGATTAAATTCCAGCGTATAACCCAATTTGGGTAATACAATCAAAATGGCAGGCACGTAGCAGAGTTTGGATTTCCATACAAATGACCGGGTGAAGGGACTACCTTCCAGCAGTACGTCTCTAAAGGAATATACCGAGAACCATCACAAAGAATCCTCTACGAACACAAGATCGGCTTACCTCTATAACTTGGTAGTACCGAATATATCATCCCCCGGTCGTTATTGACCTTTTCCGAGGGGCCTCATAACATACAAACTATATTAATTTATTCTGAATGTCATAGCGAGAAAAATATATCTACAAGAGGATGATTATATCCTAATTGGGAATGACCCACTTTGCCTTGCTGCATCTAACCCTATTTTAGTCATTTTCGGTTGATGAGGCCTTAGGTAACGATTGCCTTTCACATATCACATATCCCGTCACTTTGAATGCCACATTGCCATTTCCGTTGAGTACTCATTGCCTTCCATAAAAATACAACCCTTGAGCTCATACATCTCAAGGAGGGTGTTAAGCTAAGAGAAGTTGCCTTCTATACCACCACTAATGTACATTCGTAAAAACCAATGTACATAATCTTAGAAATGCAATGTCAGACACACAAGTTGCCCAAGAACAGGACGAACCGAAGGTACTTTCCTACCACATACTATCGGGAAATCCCTAGGATTAGTAGCGATAGCCCTTGCATTGGATATTTTATAACGAAGAGACTACTGCTACTGGATGTATTTTTGTATTTTAACCCCAAACATCAATAAGCAGTCATCCACTATGAAAATCCTAAATATCAATATCATCACAACCTGCACAATTGAACGAATATACGTTGGTCTGAAGTGGTTTTCAGATAAATCTGATCTCGGTCTCTTCGCACCAACAACGCAAAAGCGTTTCTCAACCTCACACAGAAACTAAGTCTCATAGACTTATCACGTCACCAACTTTCAACTTGCTCTCCTTCGGCCAAGAAGGAAGGTCGATAGATTGGAGTAATACTCCACACTACACGAGTCAACATCCTCAACACAAATGATAATCAAGCCTACACAGATGGCTACGTACTAAGTGTACGACTAAATAGTTCCCACATCATGTCAAGGAACAAAAATGGCCAAATTTGATAGTCGGTTGTTTAACTATCAAAGCAAACAACAAATATTTAGTGCCATAAGCCATCCCTTTTTAATTTAATCTTTTATTAATTAAATCACTTTCCAAATATTCACTTCAAATTATCTTTATAAATATTTAATTCCAAACCATTTCAACTTTCTATATTGGAAAATATTTCCATATGCTTATTTAATAATAAGTAATTCACAAATCAATCTATTTTCAATACTTAGAAATTATTAATATACTTAAATCATGATTAAGTGTATTTTTATTCTTTAAGGTAAACATTCTCTTAAACGTATTTATTTGGCTCAAAATGAATGTTGCGTAAAACATCGTTACGACAACCCAAAATCACCAGTATAGGGATTCGATAATTAGATAAGTATATAAATCCCATATACTATACAAAACATCTCCTTTCGAAAATAATTTACTATAAAGTGTTATAGTCCATGCTTTCCTTACTTCTCGAACATATCTATTTCAACAATGAATGTTGAAATCTAGGTATTCGATACTTAACACATTTTAAAACATCTTCAAATCATTTAACTTCATTTAAAAGATCACATTTCAAAACATTTATTTAATTTAAAAGATTATTCACTGTCCAAAATCATGAATATAATAATTAATCTACCAAATCCATTACTATTGCATATTTAATTTAAAGGAGCATTCACTGTCCAAAATCATGAATAAAATCCCTTTAATAAACTTCCATAATTAACATATCAAAATAAGTTGATTTCGGATTTATAAAACAATGTTTATAAATTCCATATACAAATTTCCGTTATTAACCAATCTCATTTATATCTCAATTATATTTCAAATCCAATTATAAGTTAATTTACTTATAAATCATCTATTTGCAAATCCATTCTTTTATAACTTCATCAATTCATAAATCTTATTTAATTGTAAGATCCAATTATAACTTCACTTTAACACTTATAAAACTCCTTTATAATTCCATCACTTTTTATTTATAAAATATCAATTTTATAAGTCTTATGTGTAAATAAAATCCATTTATAATAAATTCAAAAATCTCAATTTAAACTATTTTACCAAATATTTAACTCCATATTTCAAAAATCACATTTTAATTCCATTTAAATAAACTTTTTCTTTAATAATTTATAACTTATTACTAAAACTTATATAACTTCGACGACCACTTAAACAACATTTTAATTTAAAAACCATCATTTTAGTATTTTTAAAATTCCAAAATATGGCCAAATGCTACAACAACACTAAATAAGGTAATACACATCAATTACGACATCCAAACACCAAATATCATTTGATAACAACATATATAACAATATCTATAAATAAAATCAACACTGGCAAGGAATCCAATTGGATCCCTCCAACCTATCACCTGCAACAAATATACATATTATAAAATATGTACAATGTCTGCTTCAAGGCTGATGCACGTACAAAGGATCATCCGCTCATACACAGGAACGTATTCATCTGCTCCAATAGGCATGAATATATCCAAATACCAATCAATATATATATATATATATAATATCATATATCATCCAAACAATCATCAATCAACACAAAATAAATTTATTCTCACTTACATAAAAATATATGCGTGACAGAAAGAGTGAGTTGTACTCACTTTGATCCCAATAGACGTTGCTGCGTTTTATTCCGAATAAAATTAAATTGACATTTAATTTTACCCAAAATTTTCACTGGCTCCAATCAACTCCAAACCAGCTCTAAAATGTAATGCTCGTCAATATGATCCCAATGCAATTTGTTTTGTCAAAAACGGACCTCGTATGAAAAAGATAAGCTATTTTAAACAATACACGAATTTATTATATAATAAATTTATAATTTTTTTAACCTTCAAACAAATCAAATCACACATTTTCAGATAATAGATGTGGCCATTCATTTCTTTCTTCTTCCCCGTTCAATTCACGTTCGAATAAACCCATAGCTGCCATCGTTCTTCAAATTGCCGCGACCTCATCTTTGATCGTGACGACAATCAGCTACAGCCATTCGAACGTCCCCACTGCCGTGCGCCACCACCCCAAGACCGGTCGAGCTCAGTCACACCATCGCCAAGATCTATCCTTATGAATATGCGCCGTTCAAAACCACATCGTCGTTGATCCGCTGCGTTGATTTCGATCATCACCGTTGGATGTAAAGTGTTCATCGAGCTTTACAATTTTGTAGTTGCAGGATTCTCGTAAAAGTCGATGGATTTGGAGATATTGGAGGAAGAAGGAGAGTGATTTTCAGCCATTGAACAGAAAATGGCGGCTAGGGTTTAAAGAGATTAGGATTTGCAAAATAGAAAAAAAGTGGCCTTTTATAGAAAATTTTCTCGCACTATTCATCCGAAATTTTTTCGAGCTCCAATCGAAGCGTGCCGCCTGACGTTTATAATGTTTTACCTCTATTCCAATGGAATATATATATCGAGAGTCAATTCGATCGTATTTGGAAGATAGGTTTTTCGAATCGACTTATTTTAATTTAAAATTTACTTAAACAAATTTCAGCTTCTCACGACAAAACCGTAAGTCTAATTGACACGAAATTTGAAATCATACAATAACAAAACATTACGGATCCAATGAAAATAGTTTCGTCAAAATCCAAGACTTTGTGAAAAATGACTATTTTTACACGTTAGTTAAGTATTAAAATATTCAATTTCTATAAATTAACTTTTAAATCATTTTAAAAGTTTACCAACATCATTCTAATTCAAATATAATTTAATCGAACTTTATAAATCATTTTCATTCACATTAAATTCAAAATAAATTAATTCTACAATTTCAAATATTAAATTAATAATTTAATTATCCAATTAAATCCTTATATTCAAAATATAAATTATTCAACTTATAAACTTAACTTGTGAATATTTAAAATCAACTAAATATCCCAATTTCGAATGACTGAAATTCTAGGTCGTTACATTCTGCCCAACTTAAAAGAATTTCGTCCTTGAAATTACCAAGTAAGAAAAAGCCATAAAATCCATTAACTTTCCAAAAATACTTCGTTCAAACTAGATATCAACATCATTTAAACCTTTTTACTTTTTCCAAAATCCATTAGTTAAACTTCTTATAAAACTTTTCTTAGTTTTTAAATCCATACTTAGTTATCTTTTCAAAACCAACTAATATTGTTTCAAATTATTACTCAAAAACAAAATTTTAGTTATCAAAATTTTTCCAATTTTCACAAAATTTTTCTAATACCTTAAATTTTAAAAAAAAATTCTCCAAAGCCTCCTTTGCGCGGTTCGATCCAAAGAAATCACAATATATATATATATATATATATATATATATATATATATATATTTATCACAAATATACATCTCATCTTTGAGGATGAGGCATTCCGTATGGTAAAAAAATATAAAAGTACGATATATAATCCGAGATATGTACCTTATATATTGTTAGCGAGCATATACGACTAATATAGCATGAAAACGAGCTCCAAATCCGAAGTATATGCCATCCGCACCTACTAAACAATCAACAACAAATAAGAAACATGTATGTAGAAAGTAATATCAATATACAACATATACCAATATAACAACTATATATGCCAATATAGTAAATGCTATCCAAAAGCAACAAATTCCATCATCAAACAACTATCATCTAGCCAACATCCAACAAACTAATATCTATCCAACAAATCCATAACCAAATCAGTATACATTTATTTCTCATTAATATTCTTTGAATTCGTTTTTTAATTTAATCACATTTGATTCATTAACATTGGATTTTACAAACATTCATCTATTCATTTATATTCAATTAGTTTACATTCACTAATTTACGTTCAAGTTTGTTCACTTTCAAAATAAATCAAATTCAATCCTATTTAGATACGCTTAACTATCAATTTGAATTTAATTATTTAACTTTCAATTTCATTAACATTTAATGAATCTCTATTCAATCAACTAACATCCATCTGACAACTAATGCATATCCAACATAATAAAATTTATTTAAATTGCACTCAACATTCATATTTACTTCATTTACCTTTAGTTTAGTCTAACACTTTAATCCCAATTAGTTTAATATCTAATTGACTTTCATTCAATTATTCAATTCTCAATTTCATTAGCTTTCAATGAATTAACACTTACATTTACTTTCTCTATACAACTTAAGTTCACTCCTAATTTTAATTCGAATTCTATCTTATTTAACTCATTTCATTATGTCACAACCCATTTTTCCGTACCGATTTAAGCCGACCCTAAACCACTCTTGTTAGCTAAACCGTACGGGAAGACATATAATGAAAGAAAGAAAGAAGGTAGAAATAGAAAGAAGATAGAAGAAAAGAGAACAAATCAGAATCTCACAGCGGATCGACTAAATTATAATATAAACAAATCTTTACATGAAACCAAAACTGTTACTTTATATAACATATACAGGTTTTAAATCAGAGTAACAACACAAAACTCGGACAGTTATATCAACCCTGTCCTTACAACCATAACCACATGATCAAATAAACCGAATATAAACATCTACGAGAATACGTTCGTGATCCAGCTCCTCTCCTAAATAGCTTCCACTCTTCCAGTTAAACCTGGGATACATATGCTCGGTCTGACCCAAGCATATAGGAAAAACACCAAGCCCGGGTTAGTCTGGTAAACCAGCATGAGAAACAACTCAACTTGATTGTTAAAGTTAGAAAATCCTTTGAAACAAAAGCATCTCATAAAACCACGCCACAAATAAACATGTCGGGTTTTTACCTTACGATAGCCAAAACACTTTTTATTAAAATCCTCTGATATTATAATGGGGTCTATTTACAAATACTTATTAAACTAGACAAAATTGTTACATTCATTGAATTCCAGCTACTAGCCACAATCGTGGGTAATACAAACAAAACCATAAAAGGCGCCCAAGGAAAATGGATTTCCAACTAATGACTAGGCACTGGGGTACCACCTGTCACAGTACGTGGCATAGATCACCGTACTGAGAATTACTCCCAATCCCATGCAACACAAGACCGAGACTACCCCTTACTGGATAACCCGAGTAAGATCACCCCACGGTTGGGATCAGCAACCGCACCACTAAGCCGAAATAAGAAAGGGACATCTAGACAGGGATGACCTCACCCTAATGGGTGCTACCAACATAGCCTTACTGCATAACCCCTGATTTTCAGTCATTCTCGGTTGATGAAGCTTGAGGCTAAGCGTTACCTTTTTAGAACATATCACTTAAAATGCTCATCGCCCACCTGATGATGTTTTGAAAGCATTCGTCCATACAAGTCCATCCTGAGTTCGAATGGAACCGAAGGCACTACTCCAACTACATCCATTTTGGAATCACCTCAGGATTAGTAGTGACTAGCCCTTGCACTTCATTGCTCCATCTTCGACTCCAAACTATTGCCTTCATCCCAAAAACGTACTCGTTGGATCGAAGTGGTTTTTGGATTACAAATCCGATCCCGGTCTCTTCGAAATAACGTTCACTATTTCACGGTAAACTCAACCCCGGTTCTTTAGAAAATACACCGACGAAATACAAGATCGGAGTTCCCCTCCTAACCGTTAATGGACAGGTTTTCTTATAATTCGTCCTAGAGAACAAACGAGTTTATTTGTATGGTATAGCACATCGAACGGTAACCGTACCATATAATTCTCGAGTTTTCTCTAGAATTCCCAAAGTTAAGTTTTTGTCCAAATTTGGTAGTCAGTTGTTTAACTATCAAACAATCAATCAATACAACAAAGTTGTTTCCCATTGCAACTATTAAGCCTTGTTCATATTTAAAATCCAAACGGATTAAAATTTACTAAGAAAGCTTATTCCATTCGATATACATACATATATACATATATATATATATATATATAAAACCATTTCTTTCCAAATCATACTTATGAAGTTTCTAATATTATTTACAAGTTTATTAAATAAAATACTCTTTATAAAAGTTATTATAAAACATTAATTAAATATTAATTAAATAACATTTATATTAAATATATGTATATTGAGGAAAATATACTTGAATATTATTTTAATAAAAGTTATCTTTTAAAGAATCATTACAAAATAGTTTAATACTTGAAATAATTTAAATAATACATACTTATAAAAATTTACTTTTATAAAGATTTTCAAAAATAATAATAAATAACTTGTAACGACCCACTATTTTGTACCATTCAAATTCGACTAATAAGTTAAACATGTCGAGCCTGAATAGTTCAAAACAATAGATTGTAAATAAATTAGGAGCACATGAAATCAAATCACAGAATCACAGACACAGAAATCAGAATACTCGCAGCGGAATAAAATAAAACTTAGTGGTTCATGAAACCACTATAAATAGTCTCAAGATAAGCATAAAGTACAAAGTCTTAAAACAAATATTGTTTGAAATCTCCACAGTACTCTCAATTATTAAATTGTCTTGATTACAACGGTAAAGATAAGAACTGAACTAAAACTTGACGGAAGCTTGAAAGAGATGATCTGCTGAAATCCTAGCTCCGGAGGTGAAGTCTGAACTAAAACTCCGGCTGACCCGAGCGTAAAATAAAACATAAATACTCGAGTCAGGACATACATACTTATACAGTGTAAGCTAATTCAAGTGAATTGTAATAAAGTACAAGTAACTTAAAGGATGCTTGGGATCGCCCATCCTCTAAGGATCCGTTAAACTATTTACTATGTAGTAATATTTCGCTATTATAATAGTGTCTATTAGTAAAGTAAACTTACTTTTAAATAGCGTTAAGGGGTTACCCATATAGCCCTTAACATATAATATATTCCCATAGTCTATACAGTACCGTAATCTCCCCGTACTGGGCGTCGTCAGAGGGCACTCCATAGCTATGGTACAAAACCAAAATCGTATAAGGCTCGCTATGGTAGGTGCCACGGCACAACTACGCAATGCCAGGGTAGATATACCAATTACTATCCGGACCGGTGGTAACGCATAACTGCTACTATTGCCCACCTCTAACAACACTCCCAAATCAAAGGTGCGCACCAAAACAATCACAAATGTAATAGAATGGCATACGAAGAAGTGCGTCCGATCAGAGGTGCTACCTCATTAATCCGAGAATCGCTCCTGTTTTAGCCACCTTATGCCAACTTACGGGAGTCGGGTCCACGTATTTACCTCAAAGGAAACGTCACCACCATCCTACTTCATTCTGGAATCTCCACCACGTACACGGTTGTCAAAGTGGTTTTCGGTATCGACAGAGAGTATGCCCATATCCGATCCCGGTCTCTTTAACAACCAACGTTATTATTACCCATGGTTACAAAAATCCAAAATAGTTTTCTATTTCAATAAAATACTATATATAAAAATATTTAAAGGAGAAGTATAATTCTTACAAAATCCCATATAAATCCCAAAGGTTTAGCCTTACTCATTTGTATCAATATCAGCACTTGCAAAGTGCGGAAATATCCTTTACAACAGATTTGAGTAAATTAAATATAATTTTAGAAAAAATAAGCCTTTATTTAAACAAATTTAACTTATAAAATCATATTTTTAAATAATCATTTAAATCACTCAATAAAGTTTGCAAATATATATCTAACTTCTTTATTTTTACTTACTAAAATTAAGTGCGAAATTTGTATGAATTTCACTTAACAATTAAGTTAAATTACCATTTCCAAAATAAACTAAATTTTCAATTAATTTCTTAACTTACCTTTGTTTCAAAACCAGCCTCCTGTTTCTAAATCAAGTTATATTTCAACTTCCATATTTTCCACTAATTTAACTATTTAATTCATAGAAAACTTAACCTTTATTAATTCGCTTTATATTCAAGTTATGCCAAATTTCATATTTTATTTCTTAACTTAAATTCCATTTGCTTTACAAATCCATATTTTCAAGATAAATTTGTACTTTAAATTTCTAACATTTATTTACATATTTAACTAGTATAATATCACTATACATATAAAATCATTTTTTTATCAAATTTTAAACAAAGAATTATAACATTTAAAATATTTAATATTTCCAAAATATATATATATTTATCCACGGGTCTGTATAATATTTTCTAACCTAGGTCAAATGATACGGATAATATATCATTTCAATCCGTAATTTACAAGGAAAAACCGGGTTCTATCATTTCAAATCCGCAATCCCAAGTTAAATAATAAATAAATAAATAAATATCGTTCAGGCCTTTCATTTCAGCCCGTAACGATTTTATTCTACAGGGAACTTGCAGTGTGGTAAAAGTAAATAATTAAATAAATAAATAACAGCATGCATTTACAATAAATAAATAAATAACCGTATGCATTTAACAGTAGATAATATAACTGATGATGTGTCAATTCAATAATGGGTTTTAACATCATAAGTTTATACCACAGACAAATAAAATTAAATATAATTATTTTACAATTACACTTGTTATTAAATTTACAGATATATAAGTATGTTTGTCAGGTGAGAATACTCACCTTTATGAAGCTGAAGATTTTGATTCGAAACTACGGTAACCACAACAAAACAGCGTATAGAAGGCACGATCAATGATTGGAAGATGAGCCAATCCGATTCAGATCTTGAACAAGATAAACGAATAACTAATTACGCGAAATTCAAAATGATCAAAATTTTGAATAATAACTGGAACGAGATTAAAATAAAAGGATGATTGCCTCAATTTCTCGACCACACCACCCAAGACTTGACCCTATTCTCAAAGCTCGGCCCAAATTTCTATTTGAATTATATGAATGCTAAAGAGTGAACAGTGGGAAATTTAGTTATAAAGTCTGTGATCAAAAAGTGGTGCACGCACACTTATTTTTTCCAACAATGCAAAAGGTGATGACACTTTGGTTTAAAATTTTGAACACGCAACTACTATTCTCGGCCATTTATGCACGTTATTACTATTTTTCTTTCTTAAATTAAAACCAAATCTAACGTGCTAGACAGAAAAACAATAAGCTAAACTTAGGTGGCTCATGCTTATATCCTATTCACATGCAACATATTCACGTTGAAAATTTACGAAATCCAGCCTATAACCCACCTACATTTTTCACCGAGCTTATGCAAATTGATTCCCTTTTTTTTTTATTATTTTTATATGCACGCGAGTTCTCAAAGTAAGATACTGTTAGGCATAAAGTTTGCAAAAGGTGAAGAATGAAAATGGAATTTCAAAGCTTCAGGTGGAGCAGCCGAGTGAAGTAAAAGAAAACAAAGAAAAAGAAAAAGAAAATAAAAGGAAGAAGAAAGAAAATAACTTCCATAACCTGAAGCTCCACACAAGCTAGGAGACGAAGTCCAAAAGATGAGGTAAAGAAAAAGTGTTCGTGACTAGTATTTATCAATGAGCTATGCGTTGATGTAGGCAAGAAAGATTTGAAAACTCATATTTCAGTGAGTATTGATTTCAGTGGAGATTTGCGTGGATTACGAAAAAGTAACGACAAGATATAAATTGCTTTAGGGTCGGTAAAAGGAAAATTTTGAACGTGATTTATTATCCAGAGAAGATGTGTTGAAAAAGGGTATAGTGGGAAAGGAATCTATCAGAAAAGAAACGGCTTTTACCAGAAATGGAATTGGAAAAATATACGCGATTTAAAACTTGCGTTGATTGGGATGAAAGATAGGTAAGAAATAAATGAAGATTTGAACGTTATTTTATTCAAAGTTTTATACCAAATTTAAAAAAAATGAAGAAAATGGGAAGTGTAACGTTTGCACATGTATTCAGGGTACTATACATTGAACGGCTATAATTAATTAATTTATTATTTAAGAACGCGCACTCTAGACGCAAGATTTAAATCAAACGTACTCCCGCATTTAAATTTACACGTTTTTATTCATTTTCTACTCGTATATGCTAAAGAGTATTTTATTACATACGTACTATTTACATCCCCAATGAAGCAAAACGTGTACAAACGTAAATTTAAAACGTGCCTTTTATAACGCTTATTTATCCACTATCCACTATCCAATCTAACATTTTATTTATTTCTTACTAACTAAGAAACAAAATGGTAAACAAATGAGGTTAAATTCTTCTATAAAATATAAATATATTTTTTATTTTGAAACGTCTATGAATTAATAATTGTTAATTATTCACGCAAAGGAAAGTGGAAACCCCCGGTGATTTCAATCCAGTTCTAAAAGAAATTAACAGCTCTTTGGAAGAGTCAAAAAATATATATACATTTTTAAATAAATGGAAGTAATGGCAAGGCACTGTGAATTTCCTCCTTTAAACGTGCACGACAATTGATTTAGGACAAAGACTATAATTAGAATGTGAACGGTTATAAATTTGTGGGTAACGCTTCTATTAAATCAGAAGGAAAGTAAATATATTTAAAATGCGTACAACAGACGCAATACTTTATGCCCAAATATAACGAAAATAAAGGATTTAAATTTCATATGTTTTCTTATACGTTATTTATCCCATCAATTAACGCGCCCTTTAAACGTGTAATTCAATAGTTTATTAATACACTGTAAATTGTGAAAGTTATTACTTAACTAAAAATAGAATTTGTTTATAGCCTTCGGACTTATTTACCATTTTCTAAGAAATTTATTACTTAATTTTAATATATATAATTCATTTTAAAAAGTACCAAAAAGGAAAATAAATGTTATTACCAATATAAGTAAACATCCTCATAGTAAATCTTGTACATATATAATTCGTATATAAAAGATTTAGAAATTAAAATTTTAACATTCCAATTAGAGTTATCTTTAACAAAAGTTGAAATTTCAAAACCCTTGTCTTTTATTTAAATTTTGGGAAATGATTTAATCAAATTAAAGATTTATATTATAATAAATCCAAAGGTTTTATAAATAAAAGAATACAGCGCTTGTAAAACTCTTGGGTTGTTACATAACTACTTTTGATATTTCCAAAATATTTGTCAGTTACTGTAAATCATTTCTAAAAATAATATTTATTTATAAACAAAACTAGTTTCAAAATCAATCCAAACAGAATAAGGCTTATCAGTCTCAACGGTACTTATCAATTTACAATTCACAGTCACTGATATTCAAATCGATGAGCTTCCATAGATCGATTCACATTATATTCTCAAATATAATTAACAGGGAAATACATATACATGTATGAATAACAGATCAGAATTAGCAATGCTAGTAACAACTACACGGATAATATCAGATAGATGGCTTATACAATCCACAAGAGTTAAATTTACTATTCAACGGAATGGTGTCAGTTTTCGCTGTCCAGATGTCAAACAGTTTGAATAATCTACAATTAACACATATATTCAGTTTGGGAACATCTTAACAGATAGGTCGTGTAAACTTATACAACGACATTTATTTTCAAATGGTATTTTGATTCTGCCTGTAAAGTCTGTAAAATTTTCTTATTTAATCTTCACAATAGATCGTACAACGGCGTAACATCCACTGATAAGAACAATCTTCTTAATAACACTTTATTTTATGGGAAATTAAATAATTATTATAAAATTACTTAAGAATTTGTGTTATTTCAAAAGTATAACATTTATTTATTTTTCCTTAATTATTTCAATTATACTTCACTTTATTCAAAACTCAAGTATAATAAATAAATTACTAATTTAAAAAGCTTTACTAGTTTGTAATAAAATAATTATTTTTAACTACCTTAAATAGACTTAAAGTAGACAAATTTATTACCTTTAAAATAAATTCTCTGTCTATAATAAAACTTAAGTAACACTTTTAATATAAAGATGATTGATTCAACACATATAATTTAATCACCTGCTTGTTACACGCTTTTGTGGAACAATTCGTTACAATTTCCTTTGCATTATAACTATACTCCTTTATTATTTAAAACCAGATATCGGCCGAAGCCCAAATCCATAACTAAAAGATACAACAACCGAAACCTATTTATTTACTCAACTCAAACGGGGCGTAGCCCAAAACCAAACCTACCCACTTCTCCTCAAATCCTTCTTCTTCCCATCACCAGATTCCAGTTCCAAACATGAGGAACACAGCCAAAATGACCAACACAAAACGAAACAACCCAAGCTCGATAAATTCGAGCATCACCTCAAAGATAGCTCGAATCCATCACCGGTCGTACGCAACATCAAGCACGAAAACACCTCACCTGGATCACTAGTGCACGGTGATGCACGTGAACGTGCATAACCACATCATTGACCATCACACCGCAGCGACACCCTAGCCTAGTCGCACCTCATTCCCAGATCCCATCCGATATCTCGCCGAAGTCCCTCGACCATCTGATCGAAAAATCGATCAACATCCCAACTTCCTGAAACCAGAAATACCAACATACCCCCACACATTGACACACCGCAACAACAACCAACCACTACCTGGCATGCCGCCTATCTCAATCGAGAGTCCATCCATTGCTCTTTCTTCCTACCCAAAATCGAAGAACTCAGTTGCCACATCAACTCCAAAATCTACTCTGTTCCCACCATTACCCAAAACTTCACCAAACCCTAAAATTGACTCGAACAACCAAACCAAACCCAAAATCAACAAATGGCCATGGTAGATGCCTCCTCCATGATCACCTGCTCCTACCAAAACAGGCCACAACACCTCTCTTCGATAAAATCGTCGGAAATATATTTTTGGGAGAAGACCGATCATCTAACAATTCCTCGAAACGTTCAACGCTAAAAATTATAATTTCACCACTAAAATTCATATTTTCTCCCAAGAATCGAGACTACATGCTTGAATCTTTGAAATAAAAACATTGAATTTCCACTAAAATTGGATTACCCACTGTAAAACAGGACCCTATCGAACCACACAACATATTCCTTCACAATTCTATTTTTTTCACAAACTATATTAGAAAATAAACAAACTCCTAGTTTGCATCAACATGATATATGGACTAGGTGAAGAGATTCAGATTTTTGAAGGCTAAATGAACAATACATTTATAGTAACAGAGTAATTTCGATTTCTAGGTTTTTGAAAATTTAGTTTCTCACCTTCCACATTGATTCCAGATGCTTTAAAACTCGAAGTTGAAGTCTTGATTTAAAAGTTGAAATCTAAAATTCGAACTAGCCTTTAAAATTTTCGAGTTTGGATTTGAAAAGCCATCACCAACTAGAGTGTTTTCTTCTTGATATACAGAGTACTATTTTTCTTCTTACCCTTAAAACTTTGATTTCTAGTTGCTTAATAAATTTTGAACAGAGCTTTGTTTTCAAATTACAGGCTCTACAATTTCAAACAACTCGGACCTGAGGTTGTTCAGATATATACATGCAGTTGCAGTCAAAGATAATGAACAGAGTTGACATTTGGTTAGCTGAAGTTGCCATTTTGTTAGCTGAAGTTGATATTTCCTTTTTTTGTTGAAAAGATTGTGAAAAGAATATGGATTCTTGTTAGATATTTTCTATTTGGTCAGACAATTTTCTGCTGCATGTATACTATTGTTATTTGTTTTTTTTCCAGATGCTTTAGTTAACCAGTTTCTTTTTTTACTTAAAGTAAAGGGTTTTGCCAATCTTCCTATCCTTCTTACAATTTCTATGTTACAGCTTTCTTTGTTTACAAAGGTGTTTGTATTCAGGTTTGAACAAAAGACATATATATGTATGTATTATATTTAAGTGATGGATGGAAATAATCCCTTGGCGGCTGAAGTAGATGTTTGCTTTTTGGGGTGAAATGAAAAGTGAAAAGTATTTGAATTAATGTTTTGGTTTTTACTATATCTTGCCAGGCAAGCTGCTGCAATACATCTTTTATTTCTTTCCAGCTTACTTGATTTAGATTTAGATTTAAGTGATTGTTATACACCTAAATTTATTTATAACATTTTATCAATTAAGTATTATAAATTTCCTTATTCAATGGGTATATAGTTTCTTTCCAATTATTTATTTGATTCATATACACATCTATTTATTTATAACATTCCGTCAATTTAAATATTTTAAATTTCCTTTTTAACTTATCATTACACATTCACAACCTTTCTAATTCAATGTATATCATTATTTTAGAAATCTTATTACAACATTGTTTATATACCCAAAATCAAAAATATCACTTTTACTTCATTATGAGTTTTTATCCAAATTTTATATACATCTAAATTTTATTTAATGCCATGAATTCCTATTCTCATTATATGTAAATTTATTGTTTCCAATATAAGACTATGAGCATTTGATTTCAATAAATTTAAATTCTCTAATATAGTTTATCTTTTAGAATAAAATATACGCATTTAATCTTTAAGCAAAATGCATATATATTTCCAAAAAAATCTACACATTTTTTTATCCAAAACAAAATATGTATATATGTAAGAAATTCCATTTAAACCAATCTATAATTTAATATAGATTTGAAAATACAAATTATATTGATTTGGAAAATTGCATAAAATTATTAATCATTAATTTATGGGAATGTTGTGTATATATATAAAAATACAATATTATTGAATATTATAAATTAATATTCACAACTCGAGATGTTAAAAATCTCGGATTGTTACATTCCTCCCCCCTTAAATGAATCTTGTCCCGGAAATTCCATAGCCAATTTAGTAAAATTATCTACATAGATTAGGATAGATCAATAACAATCCAAACCAGTAAACACATAGATTTAAACTCTTTATCCAAAATATACATTACATTTAGTACCATCTAGAATATTCCTACAGCTGTTATCATCATCCATTCAACCCTATATATATATATATATATATATTACCTCACCAAACATCTAATATCCAATAATCATGACGTCCATGGGTCATAAACACCTTCAAAAAAACACACCCTACCATGAGAAAACAACCAACTATGGACTCTCACTACCAGAGTCCTCCTTTCCGGTCCTGACAATTCCCTGACCTCTGCATCACTGTCAGGTACCCAAACATCCTCTGGATCAGGCACTCCAGGAATGAAACCTACACCATCTGGCTCCTCAACGGCATTATCTAAATCCCAAATGACTGCGTCCTCGTTCTCCGATTCAACAAATTCCCCATCTTCAAACTCTTCCTCGTCAGCAAACTCCTCCTTTTCTTCTTCGCGTCCTTCCTGATCTCGAACACCTCTTTATCGTCGAATACCTCTTCAAGTTCTTCTTCGTCCTCAAACTCCTTTTCTGGTTCTTCTTCAGCTTCCCCCTTGGGCTCCTTACTGGTTCTTCCTTGGGCTCTTCTTCCTGAGGTTGTGGCTGCTTGATAGGCTCCACTGGCACTTCCTCGTATATTGACGGTTCACCCCAGATCCTCCTGAAACCTCCTAGCCAAACCATAATCGCCATCCCTTCTGGCCTTCGAGGGTGCTCCACCCCGGTTGATGCTACGGGTTCTCTACAATCAAAACCAAAACCCAAAGATGAGATCCTAAGGTTTTAGAATTCTATAGGCTAAGGAATACATCAAGGGTTATTTTATTCCACCTTTTAAATTCCTATTATCCTAGAATTTTATAAAATCATCCTTTCAAAATAATTTAAGTATACATATTTGAAAAGTAATTATCGGATGGAGAAAATTCACATATATGTATAGTAAGTTTTATAAACAACTTATTTCTTCAATTTATAAATCCATATATAAATTGTTATAAGGTTTTTAAATTTCAAACATCTCTTCTCTTTTTTTTAGAAACCCATTATTCTAAAATTATTTTAAAGGGTGGAAAATTTCCCAAAAATTTACTAGTTTAAAAATTTCCAAATTTCTTCAGTAAATAAACTCAATAGAATCTTCTTTCCAAAGATTCGAATCCTAAAGAGTTCTATTTCTAAGGGTATGTTCAAGTCAAGAAGGGCAACCAATGAAAATACACAAGGTTAACAACTAAGACCACTAAATCCTAGATGTCAAATTATTATCATCGCAACCAATCATTTTAAATTCCATATATATATATTTAGAAATCATACTCCTTTTATATAGAAAATACATTTTAGGTAAAATTATTTCATTTACCCCTTCAAAACAATATTGTGTCCGTTGGACTGGTTCAAGTGTTTAGATCTCCCTATCAATAACGTTAGCTACACGTATTGACCAGAATCCATATGCCACTTAACCGATCAATTAACGCAATATAAACACATTTTTATATAATTAACAAGTACGCGCTCTCGTATACACACACACACACACACACACACTCAGACTCAACAAGTTGCTACATACTCTATTTCTAAGGAGCAACTCGCTTGAGCCTAGGTATTCACTCAACCTAGGATCTGATACCACAATGTCACAACCCATTTTTCCGTACCGATTTAAGCCGACCCTAAACCACTCTTGTTAGCTAAACCGTACGGGAAGATGGATAATGAAAGAAAGAAAGAAGGTAGAAATAGAAAGAAGATAGAAGAAAAGAGAACAAATCAGAATCTCACAGTGGATCGATTAAATTATAATACAAACAAATCTTTACATGAAACCAAAACTGTTACTTTATATAACATATACAGGTTTTACATCAGAGTTACAACCACACAACTCGGACAGTTATATCAACCCTGTCTTTACAACCATAACCACACGACCAAACAAACTGAATATAAATATCTACGAGAACACGTTCGTGATCTAGCTCTTCTCCTGAACAGCTTCCACTCTTCCAGTTAAACCAGGGATACATATGCTCAGTCTGACCCGAGCATATAGGAAAAACACCAAGCCCGGGTCAGTACGGTAAACCAGCGTGAGAAACACACTCAACTTGATTATTAAAGTTAGAAAATCCTTTGGAACAAAAGCATCTCGTAAGACCACGCCACAAATAAACATGTCGGGTTTTTACCTTACGATCGCCAAAACACTTTTTATTAAAATCCTCTGATATTATAATAGGGTCTATTTACAAATACTTATTAAAATAGCCTAAATTGTTACATTCATTAAATTCTAGCTACTAGCCACAATTGAGGGTAATACAAACAAAACCGTAAAAGGCGCGTAGGGAAAATGGATTTCCAACTAATGACTAAGCACTGGGGTACCACCTGTCATAGTACGTGACCTAGATCACCGTACCGAGGATAACTTCCAATCCCCTGCAACACAAGACCAGGACTACCCCTTAATGGATAATCCCGAGTAAGATCACCCCACGGTTGGGATCAGCAACCGCACCACTAAGCCGAAATAAGAAAAGATATCTAGACAAGGATGACCTCACCCTAATGGGTGCTACCCACATAGCCTTGCTACATAACCCCTGATTTTCAGTCATTCTTGGTTGATAAAGCTTGAGGCTAAGCGTTACCTTTTTAGAACATTTCACTTAGGATGCTCATCGCCCACCTGACGATGTTTTGAAAGCATTCATCCATACAAGTCCATCTCGGGTTCGAACGGAACCGAAGGCACTACTCCTACTACATCCATTTTGAAATCAACTCAAGATTAGTAGCGACTTGCCCTTGCACTTCACTGCTCCATCTTCGACTTCGAACACTTGTCTTCATTCCAAAAACATACTTGTTAGATCGAAGTGGTTTTCGGATTACAAATCTGATCCCGGTCTCTTCGAAACAACATTCACTATTTCCCTGTAAACTAAACCCCGGTTCTTTAGGAAATACACTGACGAAATACAAGATCGGAGTTCCCCTTCTAGCCGTTAATGGACAGGTTTTTTATAATTCATCCTAGAGAACAAACGAGTTTATTCGTACGGTATTGCACCTCGAATGGTAACCGTACCATATAATTCTCGAGTTTTCTCTAGAATTCCCAAAGTTAAGTTTTTGCCCAAAGTTGATAGTCGGTTGTTTAACTATCAAACAATCAATCAATACAACAAAGTTGTTTCCCATTGCAACTATTAAGCCTTGTTCATATTTAAAATCCAAATGGATTAAAATTTACTAAGAAAGCTTATTCCATTCGATATATATATATATATATATATATATGTATGTATATATATATATATATAACCATTTCTTTCCAAATCATACTTATGAAGTTTCCAAATATTATTTACAAGTTTATTAAATAAAATACTCTTTATAAAAGTTATTACAAAATATTAATTAAACAACATTCATATTAAATAGATGTATATTGAAGAAAATATACTTGAATATTATTTTAATAAAAGTTATCCTTTAAAGAATCATTGCAAAATAGTTTAATACATGAAATAATTTAAATAATACATACTTATAACAATTTACTTTTATAAATATTTTCAAAAATAATAATAAATAACTACTTTTGATATTTCCAAAATATTTACCAGTTACTGTATATCATTTCTAAAAATAATATTTATTTACAAACAAAACTAGTTTCAAAATCAATCCAAACAGAATAAGGCTTATCAGTCTCAACGGTAATTATGAATTTACAATTCACAGTCACAGATATTCAAATCGATGAGCTTCCATAGATCGATTCACATTATATTCTCAGATATAATTAACAGGGAAATACATATACGTGTATGAATAACAAATCAGAAATTAGCAATGCTAGTAACAACTACATGGATAATATAAGATAGATGGCTTATAAAATCCTCAAGAGTTAAATTTACTATTCAGTGGAATGCTGTCAGTTTCCGCTGTCCAGATGTCAAACAGTTTGAATAATCTACAGTTAACACATATATTCAGTTTGGGAACATCTTAACAGATAGGCCGTGTAAAATTATGCAACGACATTTATTTTCAAATGGTATTTTAATTCTGTCTGTAAAGTCTGTAAAATTTTCTTATTTAATCTTCACAATAGATCGTACAACGGCGTAACATCCATTGATACGAACAATCTTCTTAATAACACTTTATTTTATAGGAAATTAAATAATTATTATAAAATTACTTAAGAATTAGTGTTAATTCAAAAGTATAACATTTATTTATTTTTCCTTAAGTATTTCAATTATACTTCACTTTATTCAAAACTCAAGTATAATAAATAAATTACTAATTTAAAAAGCTTAACTAGTTTGTAATAAAATAATTATTTTTAACTACCTTAAATAGACTTAAAGTAGACAAATTTATTACCTTTAAAATAAATTCTCCATCTATAATAAAACTTAAGTAACACTTTAATATAAAGATGATTGATTCAACACATATACTTTAGTCACTTGCTTGTTACATGCTTTTCTGGAACAATTCGTTACAATTTCCTTTGCATTATAACTATACTCCTTTATTATTTAAAACCAGATATCGGCCGAAGCCCAAATCCATAACTAAAAGATACAACAACCGAAACCTATTTATTTACTCAACTCAAACGGGGCGTAGCCCAAAACCAAACCTACCCGCTTCTCCTCAAATCCTTCTTCTTCCCATCACCAGATTCCAGTTCCAAACATCAGGAACACAGCCAAAACGACCAACACAAAAAGAAACATCCCAAGCTCAATATATTCGAGCATCACCTCGAAGATAGCTCGAATACATCACCGATCGTGCGCAACATCAAGCACGAAAACACCTCACCTGGATCACTCGTGCACGGTGATGTACGTGCACATGCATAACCACATCATTGACCATCAAACTTCATCGATACCCTAGCCTAGTCACACCTCATTCCCAGATCCCATTCGATATCTCGCCGAAGTCCCTCGACCATCTGATCGAAAAATCGATCGACGACCCTACTTCTTGAAACTAGAAACACCAACATACCCCCACACATTGACACACCGCAACAACAACCAACCACTACCTGGCATGCCGCCTACCACAATCGAGAGTCCATCCATTGGTCTTTCTTCCTACCCAAAATCGAAGAACTCGGTCGCCACATCAATTTCAAAATCAACTCCGTTCCCACCATTACCTAAAACTTCAACAAACCCTAAAATTGCCTCGAACAACCAAACCAAACCCAAAATCAACAAACGACCATGGTAGATGCCTCCTCCACGATCACTGCTCCTTCCAGAATAGGCCACAACACCTTTCTTCGATGAAATCGTTGAAAATATATTTTTGAGTGAAAACCGATAATCTAACAATTCCTCGAAATGTTCAACGCTAAAAACTATAATTTCACCACTAAAATTCATATTTTCTCCCAAGAATCGAGACTACATGCTTGAATCTTTGAAATAAAAACATTGAATTTTCATTAAAATTGGATTACCCACTGTAGACCAGGACCCTATCGAACTACACAGCATATTCTTTTTTATTTTTTTCACAAATTATATTAGAAAATAAACAAACTCCTAGTTTGCATCAACATGAAATATGGACTAGGTGAAGAGATTCAGTTTTTTGAAGGCTAAATGAACAATACATTTATAGTAACAGAGTAATTTCGATTTCCAGGTTTTGAAAATTTAGTTTCTCACCTTCCACATTGATTCCAGATGCTTTAAAACACGAAGTTTTAGTCTTGATTTAAAAGTTCAAATCTAAAATCCGAACTAGCCTTTAAAATTTTTGAGTTTAAATTTGAATAACCATCACCAACCAGAATGTTTTCTTCTTGATATAACGAGTACTGTTTTTCTTCTTACCCTTAAAACTTTGATTTCTAGTTGCTTAATAAATTTTGAACAGTGCTTTGTTTTCAAATTACAGGCTCTACAATTTCAAACAACTCAGACCTAAGGTTGTTCAGATATATGCATGCAGTTGCAGTCAATGATAATGAACAGAGTTGACATTTGGTTAGTTGAAGTTGCCATTTTGTTAGCTGAAGTTGATATTTCCTTTTTTGTTGAAAAGATTGTGAAAAGAATATGGATTCTTGTTAGATATGTTCTTATTTTGCCAGACAAATTTTTGCCGCATGTATACTGTTGTTATTTGTTTGTTTCCAGATGTTTTAGTTAACCAGTTTCTTTTTTTACTTAAAGTAAAGGGTTTTGCCAATCTTCCTATCCTTCTTACAATTTCTATGTTACAGCTTCTTTATTTACAGAGATGTTTGTATTTAGGTTTGAACCAAAGATATGTATATATATGTATTATATTTAAGTGATGGATGGAAATAATCCCTTGGCGGCTAAAGTAGATGTTTGCCTTTTGGGGTGAAATGAAAATTGATAAGTATTTGAATTAGTGTTTTGGTTTTTACTATACCTTGTAAGGAAAGCTGCTGCAATACATCTTTTATTTCTTTCCATCTTACTTGATTTAGATTTAGATTTTTTTTTTATTTTTTTATTTTTTTTTCAGACGTAACATTCTATGTTAAATACTCCATATACATATGTTATAAAATAGAATAACTTTCAATATTAAATACTCTGTGTGTTATAAAACTTCATAGTGGTATAAAATTATTTTTAAATCCTTCTTGCATATATAACCGTATACACAATTTCATTTATAATATAGACATATATTATTTACAAATATATTAAATCATTTATTATCTATGCGTATATAGTTTCTCCCAATTATATATACAACATCTCTTTATTATACTTAAGTGATTGTTATACACCTAAATTTATTTATAACATTTTATCAATTAAGTATTATAAATTTCCTTATTCAACGTGTATATAGTTGCTTTCCAATTATTTATTTGATTCATATACACATCTATTTATTTATAACATTCCGTCAATTTAAATATTTTAAATTTCCTTTTTAACTTATCAAAAAACATTCACAACCTTTCTAATTCAATGTATATCATTATTTTAGAAATATTAATACTTCTTTTAAGTTAACATAGACAACATTGTTTATATACCCAAAATCAAAAATATCACTTTTACTTCATTATGAATTTTTATCCAAATTTTATATACATCTGAATTTGATTTAATGCCATGAATTCCTATTCTCATTATGTGTAAATTTATTGTTTCCAATATATAAGACTATGAGCATTTGATTTTAATAAATTTAAATTCTCTAATATAGTTTATCTTTTAGAATAAAATATACACATTTAATCTTTAAACAAAATGCATATATATTTCCAAAACAATCTACACATTTTCTTATCCAAAATAAAATATGCATATATGTAAGAAATTCCATTTAAACCAATCTATAATTTAATATAGATTTGAAAATTCAAATTATATTGATTTGGAAAATTGCATAAAATTATTAATCAATAATTTATGGTAATGTTGTATATATATAAAAATACAATATTATTGAATATTATAAATTAATATTCAAACTCAGGATGTTAAAAATCCCGGGTCGTTACACATTACCTCATTTCTTTTTCTTTACTTGAGTTAAATTTCATATCACTATCCGCATTCAATTTTTTTTGCTTAAAAAAATTGTTTAACCATTTTAACATTTGGTTTTACTTATATTTTCTCATTTTATAAGTTATACAACTTAGTCATCTAAACTTTCAAATTCATATCATAATCAACTACCATTTAAGTTTAATTTTTATTTCAATAACTTATCTAATCTAGTTCAAATCCAATTCAATTTTCTTAACTTTCCTTTTTGTGACGTCCCGGAAATTTTTAACATTTGAAAATCGAAGTATTTAATTGATTTTAAATATTTGGAAGTTATTTTAACTTGAATTTCAGGTGTGAATATGAATTTGGCAATTAAATTATTGAATTTAATTTATTAAAGTTGGATAAAAATTTGAATCTTCAGTTTTAAGCATATTTAAATTATTTTAAAGGCTTAGAAATCTTATATTGATAATACTGAAGATAATGGAAGCTTCAGAATTGAATTTGGAAATGTTTTGTTCAGTTTTGAAACTATATCGTTTGAATCGATATTTAAAAATAGCCTTTCGAAGCACAGTCTCGAAATTCAACAAAACTAGTTCCATTGGATCCGTAATATTGTATTATTATCGGATTTCGATTTTCGTAGCATTCGGAGTTGTCGTTTGGTTGCACGATAGGCAAACGCGCTGAAAATTATATCGAAATTTAATAGAATAACTGGTTCATAATGCTATCTTCTTCATACGATCGAATTAGGTCTCGAAACTTTTTCCATTTCGTTCAGAATAGGGGTTTAACATTAGGACCGCCTAGCGGCATGCCGTGATAGGAAGTCGAGATTTTGAGTTGCGATTTCGAGGCGATATAAATTTAAATTTGAATAATTTTTACAAATGGGTTGACTGGTCAATGTGGTTCACATCAGTTGTTTTTCTTTCACTTCGTCGCCACTGTAGCTAATTTGTTCAAACACGCAAACATCTTTTCCTTGTTCCCCTTTCCAGCCGATAACACGTAATCTTCCTTTGCAATCCTCGACGCAAGCAGTTAAATTCAAAATCAGATAGAAATGACCGAAGCCCTTTCCTCTTATCTATAGACCAAAAATTTAAATCGAAACAAATTAATGGCCGCATCGCCCTCTTCATCCCCAAAGTCGTTCGTGCGTATATATGAGGAAAAAAAAGTGCATCGCGAATTGGGGGTTGAGCCGACGTTCATCGCGAGGGCACGCGGCGGTGCTGGTCGAGCGACATCGTCTACAAATCGATCGAGGGGCTCAAGAGTGAAAGCGACATGAGGTTTCGCTTCTAACTAAGGCATGCACCGAGGTGGAGTGTCGCGAGGCTTCGTGGTGGCTGTAGAAAGATATTGGAAAGCAAAATCTTATGATTTGATGATGGTCTTTGTGTAGTGGCTCGACGTTGACAAGGTGGCGCACATAATTCGGGGTGGGGGTCGGTGAGTCGAGAGATGCCTGGAAGCGGGGGCGTGCTCGAAGGCAGGGTGGTCTGACTTGACTGGGCTTGCCTATAATAGTAGGTATAATTTTATTGTTCAATTTTTTTATTCCAGTGAGATTTAGTTGCAGATTTATATGTATGCAGTAGAACAAATTTCTGTTATTATTAAAAATAAAAAAAATAAGGAGTTAGATTTTTAAAGTAAATATAGATCATCTTCTTAGTTCATGCAGTTTGAAAAATGGAAGATAGAAACAAAATACAATTTACCAATTTATTTTTGAAATTAATTCGTTTAGTTAACTTATGTAACTATTTTTAATTGCTAAAGTATTTAATAATAAAAAAAATTTAGTTTTAATTTAATTTTTAGTTAAATAAATTTATTAAAAAGAGTTTGTTTAAAAATTGAAGGCATTAGTTTCTTTGCTTTTAAATTTCAGTATTTTAATACGAGATTAAGTGAACCTTAATTTAATTTAAATAAATTATTTATTTATTTAGCTATCAAACATAAACAGTAAGTTTATTTTGGAGATAATTTATTAAGGTAGCTTATGTGGTTAATGAATTTATTTCAATTATTTAGCTACCAAATTAATTATAAAAGGAAAATTTGTAAAAATAAAATTTTCGGTTAAGTAAATACATTAAACGACAATTTAATTGTTCGATTTAATTCGAAAATTGATAAACTTTGTAAATATTTGTACAAGGTATAAATCGAGAAACAAACCGGAATGGAAAATGGATTGCATGCATAATCCAAGGTGAGATCTTCTCACTCAATCAATATCATTTTGATTTAAATTTTAAATAGTTAGATTTAAAATTTATTGTCTGTGTGCTTGGACGATTGATTTATAATTATTCACTGGATGATATTATATATATAGTGGTATATAGTATATATATTGGGTGATTGATTTCCAGCATTATATAGCGGACGAGGCCCTATGCGCCGCATAATAGCGGATGATATTGTTTATACATCCCATATACCGTGATATTCCACTTCGTAGTGGAATTGGTATTTAATTGTTGTGCTAACGTCTGTGGATGCAGGGAAACATGTTGGAGGGATCCAACTAGATTCTTCAGATATTGAATTCGTTTCATATTTTGTGTGTTGATTATTTATAATCTGTGTGTGATCATTTGTAATTGAAACCCTTGAAGGCTATAATTTAACCGAATATATTTCTGATATCGTAGGATATCAGGAATAAATAAAAATTGGATTTTTGAAATTCAGTAGAAAATTTATAGTCAATTAACTTTAGAAAATCGAATAAATTTAAAAGGAGGAATTTGTTTCAAAAGATAATAAATTTGGTGTTGAAATAAATATAGAAATCAATTTTGAAAATTGATTTGGTACTTGTAAATAAATTTGGAAATCAATTCAGAATTTAATCGGTGCGAAAAATGAATATTTAGAAATCGATTTGAAAATCGTATATCAATGGATATTTAGAAGTTTAAATTCACAATGGGAATTTATAAAAGAAATTTACAGATTTGGAATGTAAATTAAAATAGATCGGGAATATTTATTAATTTATACAATTGGAAAGAGAATTCTTCCCTGAAAAGCGGAATATATTTTCAAAGAAACTTTTAAAGCATAAATTAAAAGTTTTAGAAATTGTTTTGAAAAAATATCGTTAGAGAAATTATTTGGGAAATGTTTAAATCTTTAAAGTAAAGATTTGTTTAGTTGATTATAGAAATGATTATTTTAAATATTTAATAAAAATTTGATTTAGAAATAGGTTATCTAAATATTTATACCCTATCTACTAATTTTTATTTTAAAGTTAGTTTGGACTTGAAATTTTATATGAGACATTCACATAATATTTTCATAACTAATATTTAAATAAATGTTTTAAAATTGTTTTATCTAAATATTTCCAAGTATATATCTTGGATAAGTGACTTAAAGTATTTGAACTCGACAGACTCTCAGTGGAAATAAATAAAATCGAGAATCGTATTCCGAGAGTGAAAAGTGATTTGAAATTTGTTTTCAAATGATTGAAGTGTAAAAATATATATCTTGCGAAGATATTTTGAAAATAAATAATTGGAAAAATTATTTAAATCTTGGTGTTGTTGTGAATATTTATTGATAGTTAAATAACTGACTATCAATATCAGCCTTTTAATGACATTTGAATTTCGATGCGACCAGGGGTCGGATTCCAAGTGGATATCCGAAAACCACATCGAACCTTTGTGATTGTGATGGATATTTTATTTACAAGATCAAAGTGGAAACTATTGTGATTTGTTCGAAATCTGAATGAACACTTATTTTTAAAAATAAGCGCTCGTTATTCGGATTAGTCGGGAGAGGACTTTGTGTCATAAAACCCATTCAGAATAACGATACGACGAAATGTGGTTGCATTTGAAGACGGTGTTGAAGACTGGGTATTTTCGAAAACGAAAGGATTACCTGTCGAATGTCTCTGCATCGGGTTGCTCAGGTATAGAGATTCTATCACCCCTTGTGATGGGGATTCCGGACGTGATTAGTGAATATCCGGATTGCAACGGCTTCTTTGGAAGTGCCTTCGGTTCCGTTCGATCCCAGAACGGACTTGTATGGATGTGTGGCCGACGTTACACTTTGAGATGTAAAGCTGGTTTTTATCGAATACATTTCTGTTGGTGGCAGAGAATTTATTCTTTTAGCTTAACACCCTTCTCTGAAACGTACGAGCTCAGAGGTTATATAGTTGATGGTTACTAGTGATACATTCCCAATTTGGTAAGGTGGCACACGAAGTGCTGCTGATCATTTGTTGATCAAAGCATGACTTTGTGAAAAGTGTAGCTTTGTGGACGAGACTTCGTCGGACCTTACACCCCGGAAATGGTCAAAACAGGAAAGATGCGGCTAAGTTATGAGGGTCACGCCCTTTAGGGTATGTCATTTCCTTCTGGAAAAGGGCGGTTTCAGGTATGGAGCCCTGATACTTAACCTTTGTGGTTACTGCAAATACTTTTATTTGTGGTTGTTGGTGTAGAGGATCCTCAGATAAAGGTCCCAAAGGACCGGGAGATGGCATACTCGAGTAGTAGTTACCTAGTTACAGAAGTAACCCGGCCTTGTGTTGGCAGAGATCCGAGTAGGTTCTTGGGACGTCCCTCCAGAGGCGTACCCATGTGGAAGTAGGAAATTCCTTAGCCTGATCATTTGTTGGAAATCCAAAGAAACAATACGCGCCCTGTACGGTTTTAGTTGTATAACCTGCCATGGAATGTGGCGGTAACCTGCTATTGAACATGGTAGCTATAGTAGGCATAAGTGCGAAATGCCTATGCTGGCTAAGGTTAATATTATACTTTCGAAATGTTTTCCACACTATGCACTAATAATAATAACATCAAAAGAATTTGCGTATTAAGCATGTTTGACTACCATAAGGAGAAATCTCCTCCAATTCTGCGTTTGCATTGTGTGTGTGGCGGGAGGCCTTGTGATAGTTTCATTTTTCAAAAGCATAGTGGATTTCTTTTATTTTCTTTATGAAAATAATTGTTTTTAAGATCTCACACTAGTCCCACGACTGACCTGTAGTTTATTGTTTTCTTTCTAAACTCTGGGTGCCCACAATTTTCCACACGGGCAGCCTAGAGTCAGGTTATTAGGTCATTCTAGAATTCAAAAGTTGCTTTGGAAATTAGGAGTTGGAGCTGGATGGCGAGGCGTATCACTTATATATGTAATATTTCTTTCCGCTGTTTGTTGTTGTGCGCTCTGATGATGAAATGTGATGTAATGTAATAACTGATATAGTGATTTTTTTAAAAGATATTTATCTATTATATTTGTTCTGCTGCGATATGTGAGATTCTGTTGTTGTTTTCTTTCCTTCTTCTTCTACTTCTTCTTCTTTAAACCCTAACAGTTCGGTTTTCCGGCATTCGACTGTTCGACATTCGATACAGTGGACGTATTAATGTCGATTTTTGAAAGTCGAAAAATCGGGTCGTTACATTTTTAGTATCAAAACATTTGGTTAAACGATAACCTTAGCTCTGTTGGGTGTCACTCATTAGAGATAGAGTCAGTAGTACTCTAGAATGAGTGTGACTGTAATAATAGAAAAGAGCGCGTATTTGTTAGTGAATATAAAATTGTTTTATATTGTGTTGACTTATCGGTTGATTGTTTATAGGTTCTGGTCGGTGCAGTTTGGCCAACTACATCGATAGGGGTTTCTAAACTCTTAAACAAGATAAATAGACACAGTGTTGTTTTAAAATAGGGTGAATGAAATAATTTTACCCAAAACTATTTTTGCACATAAAAGAAATGATTTTCTGTGAATTTTTATAACATATGGTTGTTTGGTTGTTAAGGAAATGGTAATATTAAACTATTATCATTACTGAATAAGAAATTGAAATGTTAAACAAAGATTAAGAAATAAATTCACATATAAATGGAATTTGAAAATATAAATTGTAAATGTGATTTATAATTTAAAATGGAACTCCAGAGAAATATTTTTGAATTAGATATGAAATCTGGTGGGGTTTGAAATTTAAAAATATTTGGAAAATATTTTGAAGGGATATATTTGATTTTAAAGTTGGTTTTGAAATGTGAGTAATTGTTGAAAAGACCCTGGAATGTTATATAAAATATCTACGGAATATCATTAAGTTGATAACTTATACAATTTGACATTGATAGAATGAATTTAACCTAAAGGATGGAGTTAAATTAAAATAAGTATAAGTGAATCAATTAAATGAAGTAAATTTAAAGAAAAGTCTAAGGAGACTAAGTATAATGATTTCTTAAATAAAATTTATTAAGTTGAAAATAAATTTGGGGTTAAGACAAATGAATTGGAATTGAGTTTGAATTATGGAAATAAATTTCTAAAGGTTTTAATAAATTTATAATTGCAAGTAAACGAAAGTGAAATTGAATGTTGAAATTCATTTCAAATTTGTAAATAAGTAGAACTGGAATTGGAATTGAATTTGGTTTGTATTAAACAAAGTGAAATATTGAAATAAAATTAGTAAATAAGACTAATTAAAGGAATGAAGAAATTGAATAGTTTTGAAATGAATCGAAATTCAATAATTGTAAACGAAAGTAAATATATTAACAGAGGTGAATAAAATTGAAATTTTAATCAATTGGAATAATATGGGTTTGTTTAAAATTAAAAACGAATGTGAATATGGAATGCAAAATGAATTGAACGGAATCAATTGGAAATGAAATGGAATAAGGAGTAAACTGAGTTGATATCAATTTAAGCTAGTTATAAACTAGATTGGATATTCTGTTAAGTGAATATCGTCGAATTTGCATAGAAATGGCCGTCGTTTGACGCAAACGTGATTGGATAAAATTCTATGAGTTAATGGAAGCCAATAAAATTGATTTTTGAATCAATTGAAGTTGATATGAGTTTGTTCCGTTTAAAAAAAATGAATTGAATGAAAAAAAAGTGAATTGTAAATCGCTTGAATTGAATAGAAATGGTATGGAATGTGGTTGTAAGCAATTAAATTGGTATTGAAACCTTATAAATTGCTTATGGGAATTATTTTGAGTCCATTGCTTATGAAAACTATGTGTTTATTATCAAAAATAAGTGAAATGTAAATGAATTTCCTATATATGTCACTTACGTGTATAAATTGAGTAAATACAAGTACGTGAGGGTCGTTTGGCTGGATTTGGTCGCGCTAAAATGCTAATAATAAACCGCTTTTCTTAAAAATGCTAAATAAGGTACACCTACGCAATAAAAATAGTAAATATGAACTGTTTTTTCTTTTTCCGACCGGGTGGGTCGATGTATATATATTTATATCTTTTGTCAAATTGCAAAAGCACCTCCGTACAAAAGGGACTCTGCCAATTTTTTCTGAAAATTTTGGGAGACAGAAAAAATTTGGGAAATTTTTTCGTTAGCAATAAAGATTTCAAATTGAAAATTTAAGTAAATTAGTGAATGAAACTAAATTAAAATAATGATATGAATCAGTTATAAATAGAAGATAAAATTCAATATTCATAAGTTAAACTGAATCCAAATAAATTGAAATTGTAAATTGAATTCAAATGAAATTGAAAATGTAAAGTTAAATGAAATGAATATATAACTTCAATAGTGAAGTAAAAATGGTATAAGAAGTATACATTGAAAATTTTGTTATGAAATGTGCAAAATAAATTGAATGTTGTTATTGAATATTATGGCTAGTAAAATATACAGGTATGTTACAGGAAAACGAGAAATGGAATTGGATTTGATTTTCGAAGATAAAATTGAATTGCTCGACAAAAAGGCATGTATTTAAATTTCTATTAAATTTGGTGATTTTCTTGCCCAGCCACTTGGCGTTTCGTTTTCTTTAGGAATTTGAGGGCCTGTGGTGCCATTTTGTAGTCGTACCGAGCTAGCCGCGCAAAAAAGAGGCTGGCGAAATTTTTCGAAAATTTAGGGAGTTAGAAAATTTTGAAAGTTAAAATTTGAATTTAAATTTAAATTTGAATTGTTAAAGAAAACAATGTTGTTTAGAACTTATAATTGAAGTTAGAAAGCTAGTTGAAATGATAATGGATTTTTGATGAAAAGATTTGTTTTGGAAAGTCGATAAAACTATTTGGTTTCGAAAATATTAAACGGGTTAAGGATCATTCTTCTTTACTTGTAATTTCGGGACGAAATTCTTTTAAGGGGGGAAGGATGTGACGACCCGGAAATTTTTAACATTTGAAAATCGAAATATTTAATTAATTTTAAATATTTGGAAGTTATTTTAACTTGAATTTCAGGTGTGAATATGAATTTGGCAATTAAATTACTGAATTTAATTTATTAAAGTTGGATAAAAATTTGAATCTTCAGTTTTAAGCTGATTTAAAATATGTTAAAGGCTTAGAAAATTTATATTGATAATACTGAAGATAATGGAAGCTTCAGGATTGAATTTGGAAATGTTTTGTTCAGTTTTGAAACTATATCGTTTGAATCGATATTTAAAAATAGCCTTCCGAAGCACAGTCTCGGAATTCGACGAAACCAGTTCTATTGGATCCGTAATATTGTATTATTATCGGATTTCGATTTTCGTAGCATTCAGAGTTGTCATTTGGTCGCACGATAGGCAAACGCGCTGAAAATTATATCGAAATTTAATAAAATAACCGGTTCAAAATGCTATCTTCTCCATACGATCAAATTTGGTCTCGAAACTTTTTCCATTTCATTCAGAATAGGGGTTTAACATTAGGAACGCCTAGCGGTATGCCGTGATAGGAAGTCGAGATTTTGAGTTGCGATTTCGAGGCAATTCAAATTTAAATTTGAATAATTTTTACAAATGGGTTGACTGGTCAATGTGGTTCACATCAGTTGTTTTTCTTTCACTTTGCCGCCACTGTAGCTAGTTTGTTCAAACACACTAACATCTTTTCCTTGTTCCCCTTTCCAGCTGATAACACACAATCTTCCTTTGCAATCTTCAACACAAGCAGTTAAATTCAAAATCAGATAGAAATGGCCGAAGCCCTTCCCTCTTGTCTACAGACCAAAAATTTAAATTGACAAATTAATAGCCGCATCTCCCTCTTCATCCCCAAAATCGTTCGTGCGTATATACCAGAAAAAAAAAGAGCATCGCGAATTAGGGTTTGAGGCGGCGTTCGTTGCGAGGGCACGCGGCGGTGCTGGTCGAGCGACATCGTCTGCAAATCGATCGAGGGGCTTAAGAGTGAAAGCGACATGAGATTTCACTTCTAACTGAGGCGCGCGCCGAGGTGGAGTGTCATGAGGCTTCGTGGTGGCTGCAGAAAGATACTGGAAAGCAAAATCTTATGATTTGATGATGGTCTTCGTGTAGTGGCTCGACGTTGACAAGGTGGCGCACGCGATTCTGGGTGGGGGTCGGTGAGTCGAGAGATGCCTAGAAGCAGGGGCGTGCACGAAGGCAGGGTGATCTGACTTGACCGGGCTTGCCTATAATAGTAGGTATAATTTTATTGTTCAATTTTTTTTATTTCAGTGTGATTTAGTTGCAGATTTATATGTTTGCAGTAGAACAAATTTCTGTTATTATTAAAAATAAAAAAATAAGGAGTTAGATTTTTAAAGTAAATATAAATCATCTTCTTAGTTTATGCAGTTTGAAAAATGGAAGATAGAAACAAAATACAATTTACCAATTTATTTTAGAAATTAATTTGTTTAGTTAACTTATGTAACTATTTTTAATTGCTAAAGTATTTAATAATAAAAAAAATTTAGTTTTAATTTAATTTTTAGTTAAATAAATTTATTAAAAAGAGTTTTTTTAAAAATTTAAGGCATTAGTTTCTTTGCTTTTAAATTTCAGTATTTTAATATGAGATTAAGTGAACCTTAATTTAATTTAAATAAATTGTTTATTTATTTAGCTATCAAACATAAACAGTAAGTTTATTTTGGAGATAATTTATTAAGGTAGCTTATGTGGTTAATGAATTTATTTCAATTATTTAGCTACCAAATTAATTATAAAAGGAAAATTTGTTAAAATAAAATTTTCGGTTAAGTAAATAAATTAAACGACAATTTAATTGTTCGAGTTAATTCGAATATTGATAAACTGTGTAAATATTTGTACAAGGTATAAATCGAGAAACAAACCGGATTGGAAAATGGATTGCATGCATAATCCAAGGTGAGATCTTCTCACTCAATCAATATCGTTTTGATTTAAATTTTAAATAGTTAGATTTAAAATTTATTGTCTGTGTGCTTGGATGATTGATTTATAATTATTCACTGGATGATATTACATATATAGTAGTATATAGTATATATATTGGGTGATTGATTTCCCGCATTATATAGCGAATGAGACCCTATGCGCCGCATAATAGCGGATGATATTTTTTATAAATCCCATATACCGTGATATTCCACTTCGAAGTGGAATTGGTATTTAATTGTTGTGCTAACGTCTGTGGATGCAGAGAAACAGGTTGGAGCGATCCAACTGGATTCCTCAAATATTGAATTCGTTTCATATTTTGTGCGTTGATTATTTATAATCTGTGTATGATTATTTGTATTGAAACCCTTGAAGGCTATAATTTAACCGAATATATTTCTGATATCGTAGGATATCAGGAATAAATAAAAATTGGATCTTTGAAATTCAGTAGAAAATTAATAGTCAATTAACTTTAGAAAATCGAATAAATTTAAAAGGAGGAATTTGTTTTAAAAGATAATAAATTTGGTGTTGAAATAAATTTAGAAATCAATTTTGGAAATTGATTTGGTACTTGTTAATAAATTTGGAAATCAATTCATAATTTAATTCGGTGCTGAAAATGAATATTTAGAAATTAATTTGAAAATCGTATATCAATGGACATTTAGAAGTTTAAATTCACAGTGGGAATTTATAAAAGAAATTTACAGATTTGGAATGTAAATTAAAATAGATCGGGAAGATTTATTAATTTATATACATGGAAAGAGAATTCTTCCTTGAAAAGCCGAATATATTTTCAAAGTAACTTTTAAAGTATAAATTAAAAGTTTTAGAAATTGTTTTGAAAAATATCGTTAGAGAAATTATTTGGGAAATGTTTAAATATTTAAAGTAAAGATTTATTTAGTTTGTTATAGAAATGATTATTTTAAAGATTTAATAAAAGTTTGATTTAGAAATTGGTTATCTAAATATTTATACCCTATCTACTAATTTTTATTTTAAAGTTAGTTTGGACTTGAAATTTTGTATGAGACATTTATATAATATTTAAATAAATGTTTTAAAATAGTTTTATCTAAATATTTCCAATTACATATCTTGGATAAGTGATTTAAAGTATTTTAAAGTATTTGAACTCGGTAGACTTTCAGTGGAAATAAATAATATCGGGAATCGTATTTCGAGAGTGAAAAGTGATTTGAAATTTGTTTTCAAATGATTGAAGTGTAAAAAATATATATCTTGCGAAGATATTTTGAACATAAATAATTGGAAAAATTATTTAAATCTTGGTGTTGTTGTGAATATTTATTGATAGTTAAATAACCGACTATCAATATCAGTCTTTTAATGACATTTGAATTCCGATGCGACCGGGGGTCGGATTCCAAGTGGATATCCGAAGACCACATCGAACCTTTGTGATTGTGATGGATCTTTTATTTAAAAGATCAAAGTGGAAGCTGTTGTGATTTGTTTGAAATATGAATGAAGACTTATTTTTAAAAATAAGCGCTCGTTATTCGGATTAGCCGAGAGAGGACTTTGTGTCATAAAACCCATTCCGAATAATGATACGAAGAAATGTGGTTGCATTTGAAGACGGTGTTGAAGATCGGGTATTTTCGAAAACGAAAGGATTACCTGTCGAATGTCTCTGCATAGGGTTGCTCCGGTATAGAGATTCTATCACCCTTTGTAATGGTGATTCCGGACGTGATTAGTGAATATCCAGATTGCAAGGGCTTCTTTGGAAGTGCCTTCGGTTCCGTTCGATCCCGGAACGGACTTGTATGGATGTGTGGCTGACGTTACACTTTGAGATGTAAAGCTGGTTTCTATCGAATACATTTATGTTGGTGGCGGAGAATTTATTCTCATAGCTTAACACCCTTCTCTTGGACGTACGAGCTCAGAGGTTATGTAGTTGATGGTTACTAGTGATATATTCCCAATTTGGTAAGGTGGCACACGAAGTGCTGTTGATCATTTGTTGATCAAAGCATGAATTTATGAAAAGTGTAGCTTTGTGGACGAGACTTCGTCGGACCTCACACCCCGAAAATGGTCAAAACAGGAAACATGCGGCAAGGTTATGAGGGTCACGCCCTTTAGGGTATGTCATTTCATTCTGGAAAAGGGTGGTATCAGGTATGGTACCCTGATATTTAACCTTTGTGGTTACTACAAATACTTTTCTTTGTGGTTGTTGGTGTAGAGGATCCTCGGATAAAGGTCCCAAAGGACCGGGAGATGACATACTCGAGTAGTAGTTACATAGTTACAGAGATAACCCGGCCTTGTGTTGGCAGAGATCCGGGTAGGTCCTCGGGACGTCCCTCTAGAGGCGTACCCATGTGGTAGTAGGAAGTTCCTTAGCCTGACCATTTATTGGAAATCCAAAGGAACAATATGCTCCCTGTACGGTTTTAGTTGTATAACCTGCCATGAAATGTGGCGGTAACCTGCTATTGAACACGGTAGCTATATTAGGTATAAGTGCGAAATGCCTATGCTGGCTAAGATTAATATTATACTTTCGAAATGTTTTCCACACTATGCACTAATAATAATAATATCGAAAGAATTTTGCGTATTAAGCATGTTTGACTATCATAAGGAGAAATCTCCTTCAATTCTGCGTTTGCATTGTGTGTGTGGCGGGAGGCCTTTTGGTAGTTTCATTTTCCAAAAGTATAGAGGATTTCTTTTATTTTATTTGTGAAAATAGTTGTTTTTAAGATCTCACACCAGTCCCACGACTGACCTGGAGTTTATTGTTTCCTTTCTAAACTCTGGGTACCCACAATTTTCCACACAGGCAGCCTAGAGTCAGGTTATCAGGTCATTCTGGAATTCAAAAGTTGCTATGGAAATCAGGAGTTGGAGCTGGATGGCGAGGCGTATCACTTATATATGTAATATTTCTTTCCTCTGTTTGTTGTTGTACACTCTGATGATGAAATGTGATGTAATGTAATAACTGATATAGTGATTTTGTTTAAAGATATTTATCTATTATATTTGTTCCGCTGCGTTATGTGAGATTCTGTTGTTTTTTTCTTTCCTTCTTCTTCTACCTCTTCTTCTTTAAACCCTAACGGTTCGGTTTTCCGGCATTCGACTGTTCGACATTCGATACAGTGGACATATTAATGTCGATTTTCGAAAGTCAAAAAATCGGGTCGTTACACTTTTGTTTAATTTCAAATCATATATTTTATTATGCTTACTCAAATTTAATTTAACCTTATTTACGTTAAATTTTAATTTCATATCTCAGTTTCACACTTAAACTTTTGAAATTTCCTTTTCTTATTTATACTAATTCCAATCATAAGTTCAAAACTTATTTTACTTAAATTTATCAATTTCAACTTGGATTTTATATTCAAATTTGTTTATCACAACAAAACTTTAATTTCAATTTATTATAGGTTGCGAACCCATCACATAGAAACTCGAAAGTGATACTGATGATGCTGCAATCATCATCCTTATTATTTTCCAACAACAGTTGTGAATTCAGTGCTTTATATTCTTTTAAAAATACTTTTTATATATAAATCCTATTAATAAATTCGTACATATAATTTCACTTTACGTATATATGATTAGTTCTAAATTATTATCTTATTCAAATTTATAATAATATAATCTCTTCAAACTTTGAAAAATAACTTTCAAAATCAGCGGGATTCAAATTCTCAAATTTTTAGTTTAAATTCATTTTTTATTTACAGCTCATATTTGTAAATATACTAATGTAGTTTCAATATAAGGTTATTTCACAATTATAAATCATATTAATTATAATTCCATACTTATAATTCATTTGCTTATATAGTTTATTCCTTTACAATTATTGTTTTTATTTAGATTATTTAAACAGCTTTTATTAACTTATATATATTTACATTTTCAAACAACCAAACAATCCATTTATATATATACTATAATAATTTCTGAAAAATGTCTCTTTATATATAAAATAAAATTGAGGTAAAATTATTTCATTTACCCAATTTATAAACAATACTATGTCGACTTGCCTCGTTTAAGTGTTTAGAAATCCCCATCGATAACATGGCATCCCACATACCGACCAGAATTCACAAGCAACTCAACGGATAAGTAAACATAATATAAAACATTTTTATAGTCACAAACAAATACGCGCTCATATATAAAATACACTCAAGCTCAATCAAGGGCGCTACTGCCCCTATCTACACTGAGTACACACCAAAGCTTAGGAATATACCAAATTTATGCTCTGATACCACGTGTGATGACCCGTAAATCTGTACCCTTTGAATCGACACTAAACCACACATGTCCGACCCAAAAAGCACATATTGACGGAAAATCGTGAGAAAGTAAAGAAGAGAGAGGAAGAAAAGAGAAGAAAGAGAGAAGAGAAAACAAAATAGAACAATATAGAATCTCACATCACAGTGGAAAACATATAATATCATATCAACGATCTTTACAAAACAAAAACTGTATATACATACATCAATTAGAGTTCAACAATCAATCACTAGTTATCAGCCTGGACAGTTTTAATAACATGTCCTTACGATTGCCGATAATATAAAATAACAATGCACAAAGCGAATAACAAACATATACGTGTATACGAAAATGAAGATCTCCAGCTTGCCTGCTAAAGCTCCAAAAGCACCAAATCTGAATCTGTAAATATACTCAGTCTGACCCGAGCATTGAAAGGGAAGAATGTCCGGATCAGTCTAGTAAACCAACGTGAGAAACACACTCAACTAAATTTATTAAATTACCAAACTTTTCCTTTCAAAGAAAAGGTATCTCGTAAGACATGCCTACGCAAAAACACAGGCATGTTTTTACCTTATGATAAATAAATCATTTCATATTAAATCATGTTAAATATAACATTGCCTATTGCGCAGATAATATTAATCATAGCCGAAATTGTTATATTGATTAAATGCCATCATATAGCCCATAGTGGGCAATATAATCAAAATGGCTAGCATGTAGCGGAATTTGGATTTCCACATAAATGACAAGATAAAGGGACTACCTTCCAGCAGTATATCTTTAGAAGAATGTACTGAGGACCATCACAAAGGATCCTCTGCCAACACAAGACCGACCTACCTCAATACCTAGGTAGTACCAAATATATCATCCCCCGATCGTTACCGATCTTTTTCGAGGGCCCTCATAGCATACAAACCACATTAATTTACATCCCAAACGTCATAGCGGAAAGAAACGTATCTAGAAGAGGATGATCATGTCCTAATTGGGAATGACCCACTTAGCCATGCCGCATCTAACCCGATTTCGGTCATTTCCGGTTGATAAGGCCTGAGGTAACGATTACCTTTCACATATCACATCACTTTGAATGCCAGATTGCCATTTCCGTTGACTACTGATTGCCTTCCATAAAAATACAACCCTTGAGCTCATACGTCTCAAGGAGGGTGTTAAGCTAAGAGAAGTTGCCTTCTCCACCACTATTGATGTACGTTTGTAAAAACCAACGTACATAATCTTAGAAATGCTATGTCATACATTCGTCCATACAAGTTGTCCAGGAACAGGACAAACCGAAGGTTCTTTCCTACCACATTTTATTGGGAACCTAGGATTAGTAGCGACAGCCCTTGCAATGGATATTTCATAACGAAGAGACTACTGCTACTGGATGTATATTGGGATTTTAACCCCAAATGATCAACAAGCAGTCCTACTATGAAAATCCTAAATATTAATATCATCACAACCTGCACAATCCAATGCATAAATGTTGGTCCAAAGTGGTTTTCAGATAAATCTGATCGCGGTCTCTTCGCACCAACAACGCAAAAGTGTTTCTCAACCTCACACAGAAATTAAGTCTCATAGACTTATCACGTCTCCAGTTTTCAACTTGCTATCCATCACTAAGAAGGAAGTGTGAGAAATGCGGAATACAGATCTTAAGGCTAGGATTAACACTAGGGGGTGAATAATGTTTAAAGGAATCACTAAATCCTTTTGAGTTTTTGTTAATTCGAACACAAATGTATGCAATATTTAGATACAGATATGATCACAGAAACAAACTCAGATGCCGAAATAAAATAAAAGCAGTAAAGGAAAAACACACCTGATTTTATACTGGCTCAGAGTTACCCTACATCCAGTCCCGCACACAAGTACGGATTTCCTTTCAAAAGCGATTGTACAATTACACCCTCGATTTCAAGGCTACGAGGTACACCCTCCAGATTCACAATCCTCTAGGTAGAGATACATGATTTCAGGGGCAACAAGTTCACCCAGTTGATTTCCTAGGCTACAATCACACCTTTTCTCGTTTGGTTGATTTCCAAGGCCATAATCACACATTTTCTCGCTTGATTGATTTCCAAGGCTACAATCAAACCTTTTCTCGCTAAATTGATTACAAAAAAGTCTATAACTCTGAATAGCACTAAGATCTTGTTGAGATAGTGATAGAGAATCAAAATAGAAATGATCTGGTTAGATTCAATGTTGATTTCGGTAGAGTAATGGTAAAAATATGTATAAAGAAATATGGAAGAAGAAGAGGAGTGAAAAACAGAAAAATATGAATTGAAATTCGTTCAAAGCAGCCCCAATTTATAGAAGAACAACAGCCATGTCCATTTGTGAAGGGATATGATGAATAGACACTTCTTTTGAAATTCAAAATTTTGAAATCAACTGCCACTATGTCGACATGGGTATCTTGGGTATGTCGACATCCCAAAGAAAATTTTGGTGATTTTTTTTCTTTGAAAATAACTTCTATCTTGTATTAAAACTATTTTAAACTTTATAAATATACTTAACTATAGTTAAAATACATAAATAAGTATAGAGAATAATATTTTGGTATATATAAAATTTTACTATAATTTTATATTTAAATCTAAGTATAAATATTTAAAAGTTAAATATATTATTATTTAAAGATAGTTTAAAAACAAGGATAATTTGATTTTGAAAATAAAGATTATTTTGACGCTAAAATATTTAAAATCAGGATATATGTTTTTGATTCTTTTAAAAGAAAGGTTTTTAAATCATTTTGAAGACATGATATAATTTTGTAAAAACATTTGAATAAAAGGTTAGCGGATACAAAACAATGTTCCACTAGATTTTTCGTAGGTTCCATCCTACTTAGGATTCCATCCCTTTAACAGGCTCAAAGAGGATTCCATTCCATGAATAAATTGGATTTTAAGATGCCAGTGCTTTTCTAGGAGTTTTGACAAAATTCCTAATTAAATTACTTATTGTTGAAATTTTGAACTCATGATAATCTTGATATTCTTGATACTCATGAGTCTTCAATCTTGATATCTTGAATATCTATAATGTACAGTCTTGATTCTTGGTACCTACATGGTTAAATCCTGTATATACATATATTTCTAAAAATAATGTTAGTATTTATATTTTATAATCCTATTCTAAGGTTGTTGTCATCAAAACCATCATCTCAAGGACTAACAATCTCCCCCTTTTTGATGATGACAACCTTTGTTTATAAAATATTACTTCTATCCTAATAACTCCCCCTAAAACTAATAACTTCCCCTTAATCTATGCCTAACTATCCTAATTTATATTTCTCCTCCTTTGTCATCAACAAAACATTAACTCAAAACTATATAACTCCCCCTTAAACCTTTAATCTATGACATGTGATTATAATGATAGTGTTAACATAAATAATCAATACTTAACTCTAAAACTTAAAACTTAGTCCTAAACTACTAACTATCCTAACTAAGTATCCATATAATAATATTTTAACAGAACACCTATAAGAACACGAATTATTTATTAATTATATAGTTATATTTACATTTTCGTAGAGAACGTAATAAAGAACATACAACAATAGGAAAAAGAGAAAAGAAACTAATGAGTATGTTTGAAAATGGGAGTTCTATGAACCGAACAATTTGGATAATGGAAACAGAAATTTCCATGTTGTTCGACAAGATTTCTATCTTTGTCAAAGCACACTTCGCCAACAAAAACAACTTTGTCATATTCTTCAACATACTCTTCTTCCATGGAGGCTTCTTCTTCTTCTTCCTCGCTGCCCTATTGCACTTAATCTCCTGAAGAATCTTCATCAATGTAGATTGGATTAGCATTATTGTCCATTAGAATTTTTGCAAACTCCTCAGGATTTTGCCTTGCCTCTCTTGTTCTTTGGCCATTCTAAGTTGTACCACTTGAATTTCAGTCAATAATTGCAGTGCATCCTTCAGATAATCCTCCAATTTTGTCACTCGTGCGAGCGTAGTTCGTTGAAACGGTCCAGAAGTAGGAGAAGGGAACGAAAAGGTTGAATTTTTGTTTGATTTGGAAGAGGAGGCCATGGTTTAATTTATTTCAAAAGTTAGAACAGAGAGAATGATCAAAATTTTGAAAATAAGAAGAATATATAACCAATTATTTGAATTTTTGGTGGGAAAAATTTCAAAAATAAAAAATCGTTGTATGTCGACATGGGTTGAGGGGGTATGTCGACATGGTCCTTGAAATTTTTACTATTTGATTTATTTTGATTTAATTTTCAATTATTCTTTGTTATTTATATTTTTACATTTCAGTTATTGAACAAATTCCTAATTCTCTTCTTAATTTAGTAAATATAGATTCATTTAAGGGTTTTGTTAATATATCAGCAATTTGATTCTCGGAATTAATATAATCTAGAGTAATTACTTCCTTATTTGTATTATCTCTGAGAAAATGATGTCTTATATCAATATGTTTAGTTCGAGCATGTTGAGTAGTATTTTTGAATAAATTTATCACACTAATATTATCACAATAAATTGGTGGTTTTGAGATATTTAAACCATAATCTTTTAAAGTATGTTGCATATATATTACTTGAGAACAAGCCAAAGCAGCAGAAATATATTCTGCTTCAGTTGTTGATAAAGAAACCGTGTTTTGCATTTTACTAGACTAGGAAATCGGAGAATGCCCCAAAAAAGTGACAAGTTCCACTTGTACTTTTTTGGTCTGATTTACAACCAACATAATCAGCATCACAATAAGATATTAAGTCAAAAGAATCATTTTGAGGTTAAAATAAGCCATAATCAGAGGTGCGTTTAACATATCTTATGATATGTTTTGTGGCTTTTAAGTGGGTCTCTTTAGGTTGGGATTGATATCTTGCATAGAGACAAACACTATGCATGATATCAGGCCTACTGGCGGTGATATAGAATAGTGATCCAATCATTCCTCTATATAATTTTTGATCTACATCTTTCGAGAGATCTTCTTTACTAAGGTATTCATTGGTTGCCATGGGAGTGGGTTTTCCACTCGTAGTAGTCAAACCAAATTTACTAATTGGGTCTTTAGCATATTTTTCTTGACTAATAAAGATACCATTATCTAATTGTTTATTGTAATCCTAAAAAAAAATTAGTTCACCCATATGACTCATCTCAAATTCTTTTGTCATTATTTTAGAAAATTCTTTATTCATTTCAAAATTAATTGATCCAAAAATGATATCATCTATGTAGAATTGTATTAGTTGAATAACATTTTTATTTCTTTTAATAAAAAGAGTATTATCTACTTTACCAATTTCAAAATTTGATCGTAATAAGTAAGATCTTAGTCTATCATAGCAGGCTCTAGGAGCTTGTTTTAGACCATATAGAGCTTTCTTAAGTTTGTAAACATGATTTGGTTATTTTTATTTTCAAAAAGTGGTGGTTGTTCAACATATACTTCCTCTTTTACAAATCCATTTAAAAAGGCACTTTTAACATCCATTTTATATAATTTGAAATTACTATGATTTGCGAAAGCAAGTAGAATCCTAATGGCTTCTAATCTTGCTATGAGAGCAAAGGTTTAATCAAAATCCATTCCTTCTTCTTGACAATAACCTTGAGCGACTAACCGGGCTTTATTTCTAACAACCTCTCATGGTTCATTCATTTTATTTTTATAAACCCATTTAGTTCCAATTATAGTTTTATTTCCAGTTCTAGGAAAAAGTTCCCAAACATCATTTCTAGTGAATTGATTTAATTCTTCTTGCATAGCCAAAATCCATGAATCATCAGTTGATGCTTCTTTTGTATTTTTGGGTTCAATAGTTGATATAAAGGCTACATTGCTCATTTTACTTACTTGATTTCTAGTTTTAACGACATATTGCATATCTCCTAGTATATTTTATATAGGATGATCTTTTAAAAGTTTAGTCCTTTTAATAGGATAATTAATTTCATTATTAGTTTCAGTTGACTCTTGATTTTGAGTGATTAAATCCTCTTCATCATTTGTATCTTCAAAAAATTTCAGATTTTCATCGAATGAAACATGCATTGTTTCTTTGATGGTGTTTGTTCTTAAATTAAACACTCCGTATGCTTTACTTCTATTAGAAAATCCGAAAAAGATACCTTTGTCGGATTTAGGATCAAATTTATCTAAGTTATATCAAATCCAAGGGTCACTTGTATTTGCCAACAAACACAGGTTATCATTTGAAACTTTCATACTAAGAATATAAATATTCTTTTTCCTAATTCCCCCAAATATTATGGTTGAATTATTATCTTTAATGTAACACTTATCTTTTTCAAATTTAATTTTATATCCTTTATCGCAGAGTTGACTTATACTTATTAGATTATGTTTCGGATTCTTAACTAGCAAAACATTAGTAATAATAGGAGTTTCAGAGTTGCCGACTTTGCTGATGCCAATCACATATCCTTTTGAATTGCCTCCAAAGTTAACCAGCCCTCCGTCTTTGTATATTATATCATTCAGTATATCTGAATTTCCAATCATGTGTCTAGAGCATCCACTATCGAGTGTCCATTTGTTCTTTTTGATTTCCATAATTTGTCCACTGTGGATTGATTCCTTAACCCCCATAAAGCGTGTTTCCTGCACATAAAACAATTTTGGTAGACAACTTGAACTTGAACATTGATTCTATGTAGACTCAAGAGGTAATTATGATCTGAATATTTCTAAACTAGTATTAACAAACATACCCATTTTAAAAACTTTTTCAAAAATCAAATTATGAAACTTTGAAAACCTTGCTCTGATACCAAATGTGAGAAATGTGGAATACAGGTCTTAAGGCAAGGATTAATACTAGAGGAGGGTGAATAGTGTTTAAAGGAATTACCAAGTCTTTTTGAGTTTTTGTTAATATGAACATAAATGTATGCAATATTTAGATACAGATATGATCACAGAAACAAACACAAATGTAGAAATAAAGTAAAAGAAGTAAAGGAAAGAACGCACCGGATAGTATACTGATTCGGAGTTACCCTACATCCAGTCCCGCACACAAGTACAGATTTCTTTTCAAAAGCAATTGTACAATTACACCCTCGATTTCAAGACTACGAAGTACACCCTCCAGATTCACAATCCTCTGGGTAGAGATACTTGATTTCAGGGGTAACAAATTCACCCATTGATTTCCTAGGCTACAATCACACCTTTTCTCGCTGATTGATTTCCAAGGCCACAATCATACCTTTTCTCGCTTGATTGATTTCCAAGGCTACAATCACACCATTTCTCGCTAAATTGATTACAAAGAAGTCTATAACTCTGAATAGCACCGAGATGTTTTTGAGATAGTGATAGAAAATCAAACTAGAAATGATCTAGTTAGATTCAATGTTGGTTTCGGCAGAGTAATGGTAATAATATGTATAAAGAAATATGGAAGAAGAAGAGGAGTGAAAAACATAAAAATATGAATTGAAATTCGTTCAAAACAGCCCCTATTTATAGAAGAACAACAGCCATGTCCATTCGTGAAGGGATATGACGAATAGACACTTCTTTTGAAATTCAAATTTTTGAAATCAACTGCCACTATGTCGACATGGGTATCTTGGGTATGTCGACATCCCAAAGAAAATTTTGATGATTTGTTTTTCTTTGAAAATAACTTCTATCTTGTATTAAAACTATTTTAAACTTTATAAATATACTTAACTATAGTTAAAATACATAAATAAGTGTAGAGAATAATATTTTGGTATATATAAAATTTTACTATAATTTTATATTTAAATCTAAGTATAAATATTTAAAAGTTAAATATATTATTACTAAAAGATAGTTTAAAAATAAGGATAATTTGATTTTGAAAATAAAGATTATTTTGAGGCTAAAATATTTAAAATTAGGATAGATGTTTTTTATTATTTTAAAAGGAAGGTTTTGAAATCATTTTGAAAACATGATATAATTTTGTAAAAACATTTGAATAAAAGGTTAGCGGATACAAAACAATGTTCCACTAGATTTTTCGTAGGTTCCATCCCTTTAACAGGCTCGAAGTGGATTCCATTCCATGAATAAATTATTTTAAGACGCCAGTGCTTTTCTAGAAGTTTTAACAAAATTCGTAATTAGATTACTTAGTATTGAAATCTTGAACTCTTGATAATCTTGATATTCTTGATACTCGTGAGTCTTCAATCTTGATATCTTGAATCTCTATACAGTCTTCATTCTTGGTACCTGCGTGGTTAAATCCTGCACATACCTATATTTCTAAACTATAATGTTAGTATTTATATTTTATAACCCTATTCTAAGGTTGTTTTCATCAAATCCATCATCTCAAGGACTAACAGGAAGCTCGATAGATTGGAGTAATACTCCGCACTACACGAGTCACCATCCTCAACTCAAACGTTAATCAAGCCTACACAAATGGTTACGTACTAAATGTACGACTAAATAGTTCCCACATCAAGTCAAGGAACTAAAATGGCCAAATTTGATAGTCGGTTGTTTAACTATCAAAGCAAGCAACAAATATTTAGCGCCATAAGCAATCACTAGGCCCTTTTTAATTTAATCTTTTATTAATTAAATCACTTTCCAAATATTCACTTTAAATTATATTTATAAATTTATAATTCCAAACCATTTCAACTTTCTATATTGGAAAATATTTCCATATGCTTATTTACTAATAAATAATACACAAATCAATTTATTTTCAATACTTACAAAATATTACATGTACTTAAATCATGAGTAAGTATATTTTTATTCTATAAGGAAAACATTCTCTTAAACATATTTATTTGAGTCAAAACGAATGTTGTGTAAAACATCACTACGACAACCCAAAATCACTAGTACAGGGATTCGATAATTAGATAGATATATAAATCCCATATACTATACAAAACATCTCCTTTCGAAAATCGTTCACTATAACAATAGTGTTATAGTCCATGGTTTCCTTACTTCTCGAAAATGTCTATTTTAACAATGAATGTTGAAATCTAGGTATTCGATACTTAACACATTTTAAAACATCTTCAAATCATTTAACTTCATTTAAAAGATCACTTTTCAAAACATTAATTTAATTTAAAAGATTATTCACTGTCCAAAATCGTGAATATAATTCATTTACCAAATTCATTACTATTGCACATTTAATTTAAAGGATTATTCACAGTCCAAAATCATGAATAAAATCCCTTTAATAAACTTCCATAATTAACATATCAAAATATGTTGATTTCGGATTTATAAAATAATGTTTATTAATTCCATATACAAAATTCCTTTATTAACTAATCTCATTTATATCTCAATTATATTTCAAATCCAATTATAAGTTAATTTACTTATAAATCATCTGTTTGCAAATTCATTCTTTTATAACTTCATCAATTCATAAATCTTATTTAATTATAAGATCCAATTATAACTACACTTTAACACTTATAAAACTTCTTTATAATTCCATCACTTTTTATTTATAAAATATCAATTTTATAAATCTTATGTATAAATAAAATTCATTTATAATAAGTTCAAAAATCTCAATTTAAACAATTTTACCAAATATTTAACTCCATGTTTCAAAAATCACATTTTAATACCATTTAAAATAACTTCTTCTTTAATAATTTACAACTTATTATTAAAACTTATATAACTTCAAAAATCACTTAAACAACATTCTAATTTAAAAACCATCATTTTAGTATTTTTAAAATTCCAAAATATGGCCCAATGCTACAACAATACTAAATAAGGTAATACACATCAATCACGACATCCAAACACCAAATATCATATGATAATAACATATATAACAATATCTGTAAATAAAATTAACACCGGCGAGGAATCCAATTGGATCCCTCCAACCTGTCAACTGCAATAAATTTACATATTAGAAAATATGTACAATGTCCACTTCGAGGCTGACGCACGTATAAAGGGTCATCCAATTCTTTCTTCTTCCTCGTTCAACTCACGTTCGAATAAACCCATAGCCGCCATCGTTCTTCAAATTGCCGCGACCTCATCTTTGATCGTGACGACGATCAGCTACCGCCGTTCCCACACCCCCACCACTATGCGCCACCGCCCCAAGATCGGTCGAGCTCTGTCACACCATCGTCGTGATCTAGCCCCATGAATGTGCACCATTCAAAACCACATCATCGTTGATCCGCTACGTTGATTCTGATCATCACCGTTGGATGTGAAGTACACATCGAGCTTTACAATTTTGTAATTGGAGGATTCTCGTAAAAGTCGATGGATTTGGAGATATTGGAGGAAGAAGAAGGGTGATTTTTGGCTATTAAACAAAAAAGAGCGGCTAGGGTTTAAAGAGATTAGGGTTTGCAAAATAGAAAAAAGCATGGCCTTTTATAGAAAATTTTCGCGCACCATCAATCCGAAAAATTTCCAAACTCCAGGTTGAGCGTGCCGCCTAGCATTTATAATATTTTACCCCTATTCCAAACACAATGGAGTATATATCGAAAGCCAATTCGATCATATTTGGAAGATAGGTTTTTCGAATCGACTTATTTTAATTTAAAATTTACTTAAATAAATTTCTACGCGTTTCAGCTTTCCCCGACTAAACCGTAAATCCGATTGACACGAAATTTCAAATCCTACAATAATAAAACATTACGGATCCAATGAAATTGGTTTCGTCAAAATATGAAACTGTGCGAAAAATGACTATTTTTACACATTAATTAAATATTCAATTTTCATAAATTAACTTTTAAATCAATTTTAAAAGTTTACCAACATCATTATAATTCAAATATAATTTAATTTAACTTTATAAATCATTTTCATTCACATTAAATGAAAAATAAAATTATTTTTTGCAACTTCTTATATTAAACTAATAACTTAATTATCCAATTAAATCCTAATATTCGGAATATAAGTTATTCAACTTATAAATTTAACTTGTGAATATTTAAAACCAATTAAATATCTCAATTTCGAATGACTGAAATTCTAAATCGTTACACGTCTTCTTCGTTATAGAAGGTCGGTATCACCATAATTGGTAGTCAAGTTAAAGGTCAAAATTTCTAGCCAAAGTATATTGGTTAATCGATAAATGTTATCAGATTGAATCGAGTAAATATAGATACTAACTGAGTTTTCTACCTTAGACCAAACTCTTGATATCTACATGATACCGTAATGATGAAATGAATACGAATACAAAAAGTCATTACTAGGTGAGCTTATTACTAAATGTCTGTAAGCATTGAAATTATGCCTGATTTCATACTTAAGCAAAGTGTGTGCTGACTTTAGTATTTAAATTATTTAGATTTTGATTGAGGATTGAGTTCACACCAAAAAGCCAACATAACCGTATTATTAGTTATTTTCAAATCCAACCAATGTTAAAACTACCAATAAATGTTATAAATTAGTAACAAATAAATACAAAATTTTGTATTGAAATTATATATCTTTTAAATTATTTATGTTAAAGCTTAAAATCGACCAAACGTTATATAGAAGTTGTACGTCGGTTCGGTGAGATGGGAGCTTAAATAATATAATTAGATTATTGATTCAGATGGAAGGAACTAAGAATGATCATGCTAAGTAAATTTTGAGGTTGGCCATATATAAAGGGGGTCATGGATGACCAAGTTTTATGGGGTTTGAGAGAAAAAAGAAGATATTTTTATACCTAGTAGTTTATAAGTAGATAGCCTCCACTCTTTTTCTCCCTATACTTAACCAACACAGCTCTTACCGCTATTGAACATTGGTGAAGCCAAAGTGACAACTTTGCAACCTATAACCAAGGAAGAGAACAAAGTGTTCGAGGAGGAAACAACACACAAACAAGGAGTTTGACTATCTACTAGATCTCAAAGTGAAAGGCACTGATTTTTATTCAAATATTTATATAAATTGCATGCATGTGTACTTTTTCACACACACACATATATGCAATTATCTTATTTTTTATTCATCTATGTTTACAAAAAAAAACTAAATTAAAAATTTAGTTTTGAAAATAAACTATTTTTAAAATATACATATTTATTATATATTTGATTTAATTTTGGCAAATAGTTATCTTCTCCATAATCAATATAATATAATATAAAGTGAAATGGAGAAACTCTCCGTAAACCCTCTTTTCCATTACCACGATCACTAATCTCATCCTCCACCTTCTGTTTGCCCACCTCGTTCTAACCCTCTCTCTACCAATGACCCCCCTTCATCTGCGAACCGCATATCTACAACTACCCAAATCATATGTCGAAGTCACCAGATCTGGACACTGTAGTTCTACATTCAAAACTCAAACCGTAACCTCATCTCTTTCATTTAGAAACTATGAACCGTGGAAAAAATGCGGAAAGGAAAATCCTTTTGTTTCTAATGTAGAGCCTTAGATCATTGCTCTTCCTCTTACCGAGAGCCCATTCATTACTTTCTTTGCAGCTGTTTCGGTAATAGGAGATATATCCATAAGAAAAATGGGCTAGGCTTGAATTCTCATCTCCATCTTCAACCCTCCTTTCCATTATCCTCTCCGACGTATGATCATCAATCGACCTCTAAGGAATTGAGATATCAATTTCACCTAAAATATTTGGAATTGCATTCTAATATTCATATGCACCTTAAATTCAATCTCTTCTATTCCTTTGCTCCAAAAGCCTGATTCTTTATTAGCTAATTTTGAGGCTTTATTCTCTTCTACATCGAAAAATTCGAAAGGATCGACTGATGGTTCATATTCATTCATTAAGATGAATGAGATGGATGGCCTCTGGATGTTTTCTTTCTTATCTAGTGCCAATTCTTCTCCTGAGGCAAATAGCAAGCGTGATGTGATTTTATCAGTTCCAGATTCAAATCCGCCGAATTCCCGTGAGCATATCATTCCAAGACGATATTGGTTCCTCTAAAGTGGAAAAAAGTGATGTACCGATCTATATTGAGTCGAATGTGGATACAATTGAAGTTGAGGCATTAGATCCTACATCTACTGAAATTAATGTTGATGCAAATGAAAAAGTCTTCGCTGCAAAAGATTTAATTTCTATCACCTCTGTTGAAGACACATATAAGGACGATTAAGCAACCTAGAACCAAGAATTTGTTGATGATCTCTGCGAAGACTACTCTCTAGTACTCCTGAGAGATGTTGCGGATCAGTAGGATATTGGCCCAAGTGGAGATCCAAAAGCATTTCTAATGATTTTTGTACGCAGAATCCTAAGTCATTTTCCTTCGGGTTGCACCTATGATCATCATCTCAAGGTTATCACATTCTTTTTGGAAGTACTTACATACCCATTATTTTGAACACATTATCTTATAATCAAGTGTATCACATAGCTAAGAACATCAGTTTCATTTATAATCAAATAGACAGTGATATTGATTACATTAAAAAATCGAACTGGATAGGGCTATAATGTAAATAAGTGAAGATACGTAGCTGGAACATTAGGGGCCTAGGGAAACCAATAATATGATCTAGAATTAAAATATTTATGAAAGACTATTCGGTAGATATAGTACTTCTTCAGAAAACCAAAATCGAAACACCAAATGATTCTTTCATTAGATTGATTGGCAAGAATCATCTCATTGGATGGACTTTTGTTCCATCATCGGGAAGTTCAGGCGATATTCTTACGATGTGGAGAGAAGATAAATATAAATTCCTATAATCAATCCCTAATCGATTCTCTTTACATGTTTTTCTTCTAGACTTGCAAGATAGTAATGTCATAAATATCACAAATGTATATGATCCTAATAATAGAGCCCTTCGATAGCTCCTTTGGGCTGAATGCTCTGACTTTCGAAATCTTTCTTATGGTCCTTGGATAGTAAGTGGAGATTCCAATGTTTCTAGGTACTTTGGTGAGAGGTCACCAAAAGCGGGTGATTTCGTCAATATTGAAGAATTTAGTGATTTCATTAACTCTAATAACCACAATGAATTACCCTTTATTGGTAGGAGATTTACCCGGTCTAATGGTAGACAAGATCCATCAATGGCCTTGCTAGATAATTTTTTAGGAGTGTGGAATGGGAGGACAAATTCCCTCTCTCCAAGGTTTACGCGCTAGCTAGCTTCATTTCTGGCCATTGCCCTATCCTCTTAAACATGCACGATCATTGCAATAATCAGATTATTTAAACTAAAAAAGTGGTGTTTAAAGATGAAAACTTTGAGAACCTCGTTATTTCAAAATGGAATTCTATGACTAGCCATACATATAACAATGTAGCTAAAAAGTTAGTCTATAAATTTCAAGAATTAAGAAATATCCTTAAAAAATGAAACATTAATGTGTTTGGAAATATTTTTACTCAAAAGAATATGATTTTAAGTGAAATATTGGAATTAGACAAAATAGGTGAAATCAGGAACCTAAACCAAGAGGAGAAAATCAAACTAAATATTCTGAAAACAGGCTCGAAAAAAATAATGGACCAAGAAGAAATTTTGTGGAAGCAACGCTCTCAGATTAATTTGATCAGCGAAGGGGATATAAACACTAACTTTTTCCATTGAACAACCAATGATAGACATTACTGGAATACTATTAGATCTATTACTCTAAATGGCATAAAAATTTCAGAACAATCCGAGTTAAATTACGCCTTTACCAACTATTATTAGAAGATTATCATAAATTAATGTAGGCATAGAATTAAGGCAGACTGGATGGCTCTTTATCCACTGATGGATAGCTCGTTAAGGGATTTAGATAACTCGTTCACTGAAGAGGACATACTACCCACCATCAAGGGCCTTTCCAGTGACAAGACCCCTGGCCCATATGGTTTCCCAATGTTCTTCTACTAAAAATTCTGGCAAATTATTATAAAAGACAAATTAAATTTATTCGAAGAACTTTATAGTAGTAGACTCCGAATGGGTAGGTTTAACTTTGTGAATGTTTTACTCACCCCAAAAAAGAAAATCCATAAGAGATTGCTGATTTTAGGTTGATCTCCCTAATTAACCGCTTAATTAAAATTATCACCAAAGTTTTTGCTAATAGGTTGCAAATTAAGATGGATAAATTAATTGATAAATCTCAAACAACCTTCATTTAAGGTAGACACATTGTAGATGGCATTGCCATCACCCAAGAATTTATTAACATTGTCATAAACAAAAAATAGATGCACTCTTCTTAAATTGGATTTTGCCAAGACATTTGACTTTGTCAATTAGGATTTTATGGTAGGCACCCTCAAAGCTAGGGGTTTCTCTTAAAAGTTGACCTCTTGGATTGATCTTATCCAAAATTCCAATGTATCATCAATCTTAGTAAATGAAATTAAGGGAAATAAAATTCAATCTAAGAGAAGTTTACACCATGGAGACCCCCTCTCGCCCCTACTATTCAATCTCACGGTTGATATCTTTAAAAGAGCGATTAATTTAGCCCTTAATAATAATATTCTTCCTACAATCAGAAGAAATATTGCTAATTATCGTATTTCTACTTTACAATATGCGGATGACACTTTGATTTTCTGTTCTCATCTTCCTCACCACAATGCTTCTCTTAAATTAATTTTATATAACTTTTAATTACTATTAAGCCTTAAAATAAGCTTCTATAAGAGTTTTGTTTTAATCATCAGTGACACTTCGAACATGACAACCAATGTAGTTAATATTCTCAACTCTAAATCCATGAATTTTCCTATTAACTATTTAGGAATTCTCATCCTAGAAACAAAACCGAAAAAGAAAACTAGAACCTAGTCATCGATAAAATCTGTAAGAGATTGCCCACTTGGAAAGCCAATTTTCCTTCAAAGGCGGGGAGAATAGTTCTCATTAACTCTATTCTATCTGCAATCCCGATTTATTGGCTTTTCTATTATCAATTTTCTGTTTGGGTAACTAAAAAATGATAACATTAGGCGTAAATTTCTTTTGGAAAAGAAATTAAGATTGCTCTAGCTTAAATTACCTAATTAGCTGGGACCTCGCTTGCGTACCAAATCCTAAGGCGGATTAGGTATTGTTAACTTAAAATTACAAAATATTTCATTACTTTATACATGGATTTGGTGATTCCTTAATGAAAATAATACAATTTGGAAACAAATTATTATTAATTTTTATTATAATGGCTCTAGAAATCTTTATAAACCTAATGCTCATCTACTTTCCTTCTTTTGGAAAATCATATCTAAACTTTTTCACAAATTTAAAATTGGGACTGAAATTAATATCCACTCTATAAATAAAACATCCTTCTAGAATGATCATTGGGTTTCTCCAATTTCTTTTAAACTTGAATTCCCATATCTTTATTTAGCTTCCAACAATAGGAATGACCTTATCATTGACATCTTTAGTCTGCACGAGATGTTTAAATGGAATAACTCATTTAACCAAAACTTGGTTGGAAATATACTAAACTAATATACAAAGCTGATTAATATTATTGATCATATTATTCTGGATGAACCATATGATCGGACAATATAGAGTTGGGATAAAATAAAAAGTTACATTTACAAATCAACGCATAAGTACTTAATCTTCTCAAGTGCCAATATATTTAATTATTTTATACCTATTTGGAAAATGAACACACCACTAAAATTTAAAATCCAGATGTGGATTGACCTTCATGATAAATTAAATACAATTAACAAATTAAACTCTAAGTTAACTAATAATCTAAATAACAATTCATGCTACTTCGATAACGCATTCCTTGAAACCACTTCTCATCTTTTCTAGGATTGTCAATTCACTCAAAATATAATCCACACAGTACTGGTCATTTTTGGCCTTAATATAAACAATTTTGTCCCATCCCCATGCGAATATTGGACTAGTTTTAGATTTAAACATTACAAATCTAGCAGAAAAATGTTACACTTCATATTCGATTACCTGTTGGAGCCTCTTGTTTGAACGAAACCAAAGATTATTCAATACAACATGAAAAACTTCGTGACTATTTTATATTTCATTGCTTGGTGCATTTCTCTTTGGATAGGTACCCCTAATGATCATTCGAGTTAGAGAGATCGGGTGAAGTTGATCACGGATGATGATGCATCCTGCACTAACCAACCATTACTTTTGCTTGACCACAGCTTGAGATGATTGTCCACTCAACGACTATTCCAATCATCATTTCACCATTGCTTCAGCTTGCATTTCTTTTCAAGCTTTAAGAAAAAAAATTATGCACCTATTCTTTTCCGCATGTCTTTGTTGTGATTTTTGGTTCGCAACATGTCTTCACCATGCCAATTACATGGCTCAACCGCCTTCTTGCTTGCACCATTTTCACATCTTCACACTTTTGGCTCTTGCTCACCCCTCTTCACTTCACTCCTTGCATTTACTTCATGCTTCTTTGCATCAGTTAATGTATGCCAGATCTACACTGCCAATAGCCACCTATACTGTCCAGTTCGCAATCAGATCGCTTGTAGGGTTTACTTGCTTTTCCATAGCTTCAGATCAGTAGTGCTTTGTGGGAGATCAACAGCTTTCATCCAACTTTGCTTGGCCTTTTCAATATGTGCAATTTACTAAAACATGTTGCAGTCCTTCTCGGCATTCTTGTTCAGATGCAGTTAATCGTTCCAACGCAGCCTTGCGTGAACAGATGCTCCTACAAGCCCAATCATTTCAGTTCTTCACATTTACATATTTATTTCAATGTAATCATATACACATAATAATCCAATTTGGGTTATTATCTCTTTTTTTATCATCTATGTGATGATCCTATATTTTATTATCAACTTTTGTATAGTCACCCGTCAGACTTGTTGGTGGCTTTTGGTTTTCTGTTTAATAAATAACGAGTGCTTTCCTCCCAATGGGGACCAATCATTCATAGAAAAGATTTAATCTTGGCCTAAAAAATTAATTTCAGATTTGGTTATACATATTTTTATATGTTTACAGTAATTTTTTTATTATTTGAATCTTGAAAATAGTTTTCAGTTTTATTAAAAATTAATTATTATTTTATTTTGGATTTCATTTAAAAAATTCATTGGTTTGATATATATAATAAAAAAATTATTTACTATTTTCGATTATAAATAAATAGTTTTTATTCGATATTTTATTTATAGGTGAAAAACTATCTAAATTTAGAATCTCCCTTTTAAATTCGATCGGATTTATTTAAAAAATATTAGTATATATTGGTGGCTTTTAAAAATATTTTTAGATATTTATACATATCTTTTGCTAGATATTTATCTCTAAAAAGGAAAATGCTATTTAAAATTCAAATTTTAAATTCTTTTATAAAAACAAATATTAATTTATAATTTATATATATATATATTAATATATATATATATATAAATATATATTTTGTAATAATTATTATTTTTAAATAATATTTACTATATATATATATTTATATACATCTATGTAAATATTGTTTATGTATAATTGCTTAATATATTCAAATAAATAAATTAGTTTATATTAGTATTAATATAAATTTAACTATATGATTATATGTTCATCCCCTTTGACATTAATGTTAACATATGTTGTCGCATATACACATATAGCCATGTGTCACAACTGTTGGAACTGGGCCACACGCAACGGGTTAAATGAGTGAATTTATTTTTTTAAACCATTTTTGAACTTGTTGGGCCTATGAAGTCTAAATTGATTTATATCCAATTTAAATAATTTTAAATAAAATCTATATTTTATTTAATTAATTTATATAAAGATTTGATTTTCTATAAATATTATATATATAAAGTGTATATGTATCAAATAACCACATACGTGTAAGTGTGCGTGTAACATATTAATGTGTACATGGAATACTGTGACCGTATTTAATTATTGGGATTTACACCGCAACAGACAAATTGGTCCTTTATATGCACACTACTGTCCAAAACAAATTTAAATTATAAATATACACATATAAATATATATGTGTGTGTGTATGTATATAATATCTAAAATTTTGAACATTTATTTTGTAATGAAATAAGCTATTTTGAATAAGTCAATAATTTTGAAATTCAAAATTCATTTTAAATATCTAATTTGTCTAATAAGTAAAACAGTTTAAAACAGATCTATAGATTTTTAGCAGCAGAGTTAAAAGGGCCCATACTTTTATTTATAACACGTAAGAATTTATTACATGCATTAATGGAGATTACAGAGATAACATAAGAGAAAAACCAAAATAAAAAAGGAACCAAAATAAATAAAGAGAAAAAATACAGAAGCAAGCTAACATTAGTTCCAATTTATCATAGTAGTGCTATCAGAAGGGAATTTGGAAAGTGTCAAAGCAGATCATATTTCATGGCAAATGGCATAAAACACTTCCATGTGCTTCCTCTTGGTATGATTAAAGATTCTTGCGTTCCTTTCCTTCCATATTTCATTAACAAAGACCTTTAGTAGAACATGAAGCTCATAGGAGGATGATTGTTTCTATTTAGTTGCTTTGTAGATATTCGACCATTCCTGCTTATTGTCCCAAGTAGGATTGTCAAAACTAGCTTTTAGCTTCACTTTTCTCCATAAGAAATAAGAGAAAGAACAATTAAAATATAAATGATGGGTTTCTTCAGTTCTTGAATTTCATAGAACACATGTGGTAGAGTCTATTGATCCCCTCAAACCCAATTTAGCCAAAGTATGAACAACATTTTTAATGACCTTCCAATGCATAAATTATGCTTTTCACTAGAGAACTAATTCCATGTTCTCCTATGCCATGGAAAATTAGACTGGTCCGAAGATTTATCCAAGGGGATGTATATGTCGTTAGTCGAATGTTCTTTCATATTATACAACCAAATGTATTTGTCAGAGGTGCTTAAAGAATATAAAGTGTCATTGTACATGGACCATATCATGCTAACACTGGAAATGCTAGAACCGGGAACGTAGATTTTACCATTTTTGATATAGGTAAACAACCTTTGCTAATTTGGGGATAGCACATGATTGTTGTTCATCATGAGATATGGAATGTTAGAGAATCAAACCTTATTTCAACCATGCACAGTCCAGAATTTTTCTTTACTAATAGGATCCAGAGATAATCTAACATGAGAATGAAGATTATCTTTCACACATAGCATGGTTTTCCAGACCCAGTTATATGCTTGTTTGGATTTTGTCAGCCATATGTCTTCCTGCTTCAAGTTGTGGGCAATGCACCAAGAGAACAACAATGTATCATTTCCATTAATCAAGTTATCAAAATGCTTTGATAAGGCAGCAATGTTCCATCTACTCATGTTTTTTATACCAAGACCACCCTTTTTTTTCCAGTTTACAAAAGGCAATTGGAGAAAGCTTTCTGGTATGAATGGCTCCAGTCGATAAAAATCTAATCACGGCAGTTCTGATCATGGATATCAACTTATTTGGGAGAAGAAAGGTTCTACACCAATAAACTATCATAGAAAAAATTTGAGAATTTATTATAACAAGTCTACCTGGTTGAGATAAATGTTTGTTTTACCATCTGGACAGAACATTAGTTATCTTCTCATAAAGATGAATACATTGGGTAATAGAGATTCTCTTTATGGCTAGTGAGATTCCTAAATAATTCATGTTAGTTTGAAGAGGTTGCATTTTAGTGATGGACAAGCATAGCTCAATCGGAGAGAACCCCAACAAATAAAATATGAGGCTTTTATGAATTTTTGTTCAATTCAGTGAACTCATAAAATGATTTCAAAGTTGCCATAATAGAATAAGAGATTGTATTGCTAGCCTAGTGAAGATTATCAAAGCATAAGCAAAGGCTAAAGAGGTCATCATAGGAGATCTACGTTTCGAGTGAAGGCAAAAGATTTTTTCATCAATTTGTTTTTGAAAAGCAAGAGTAAGGATCTCTATAATTATGATAAATAAGTAGGATTATATAGGATCACCCAGCTTCAAACCCTATTTGTAATTCAAATATAGATTAAAATTAAATGTATATATATATATATTATAAATTTTAATAAAAATACCATAAATATAAATGAAATAGTTTATTTTGAATATGTAACAATTTTGTAATTAAAAATTCATATTTTAAAATATCTAATTTGATATCTTGATCTATAGATTTAAATTTAAAAAATATATATTATATATAAAAGTAAATAAAAATGTCATAAATGTATGTATATCATATAATTTCCAAAAATGGATTTTTCAAAAAATATATAAAATAATACTTTAAAATATTAATAAGAAATTAAAACCAATGTATTGAAATAAAAGGCCTTACGCGAAAATTGTGTGTGTATATATATATATATATATATATATATATATATATATATGTGTGTGTGTAGTTTTTTAATCCTGTAAAAAATAGAGTATAATTTTGTAAAATAAAAATATTAATATATATAATACTAGTTAAGACATGTCGCAGCAACATTAATACATATATATGTACATATAAACTTTATATGTAAATGAAATAAAGTAAATTTTGAACTCTTTTTGCTGTAATATTAAACTTAAGATACATAATAAAATAAAATAAAACAATTTTTGATACATAATTACGTTTATTTATATTTATAATTAAGACAGTGTTTTAAATCAATTTAAACCAGTTTTTAATGTTTTAAAAATGATTAAAAATTATATTTATAAAATCATCATCACTGTGATATGCACACACACATTTTTCCACAATTTCGTTAGTTCAATCAAATAGAATTGATAAATAGTGAAATTTGTATATTTATATTTACATATACATATGTGTGGCAATACAATTAAATAGGACAACGACTGTGCATAAAAATTCATTTAAATTTATTTTAATTAACTATATTAACATAATGACATATTTATCAAAGATTATAGGATGTTATCTCAAAAATGTTTCGATAGATTTGCACCTTGATTAGCAGACTTTTCTAGAATCAATCCCGATTAGAGCTCCTAGCTTTGCAACTTCTTGGAGAACCACTTTTGATTTTTCATTGGACATTTGGATCTATTATCTTTGGCTTATGGGGCTAGAAATGGTGGGTATCATAATGGAGTGGGAGAGCAAAAAATATTTAAATAATGTGGGGTAGTGTGCCTTTTATAAAGAGAGTAAATGAGATATTCTCTCTGTGGTTACTTCTTCTCTGTTACCAAATCTAGATCTAACCTTTTCGAATCTTTATCCCCTCTCTTTCTCTCATATAACTACTAGATAGGGCTATATAGGTCTCAAATAATTTCAAACCCATTAGTAATTAATCATATTTAAATTCAATTTAAATGCATACCGATACCAAATATCAATTCGTGTATATATAACTTTTATATACTCACATAATTAATTACTACTGGCGCCCATAAAATACTAGTGGCACCCAATACACTAAGTAAACAATTAATTAATGATTCATAAATATTATCTAATTCAATTAATTTATAATAATTATTAACCAATTAAATCATGTGGTATATCAAAGAATCTACCAATGCAGTTGTGCGCTCGCAAGTGTAAATTCAGGTGGCCATTAATATTCAACAATACGAATATTAATGTTCACACATTACCTTAGCTAGTAGTGCGATAGTTGGTCGAATTTATCGCTTATATATATTTTTTGGTAAAATCCATTTTAACTATTTTAAGCGGTACCAGTTAGTAACAATTATTTACACTAATTATCTTTATTAAAACTATATCAAATTAAGGCTTATGGAATTTGATAATGGTTAAAATTCCATTATCGTCCATATTCAACTTTATTGTCCAAACACAAAGTCCTTGGTTCAATAAAAACAATTATTTATTAACCGAATTACTTTGGCCAAAGATTTTGACTTTGAGTTCACCATGATGCTAACCTGATGTCACCAAGGAGACGAATTTTCTCTTGAATAGTGTTTCACTTCTAATGCTTCCACTCGATCCAGCTATAGATGTTCGATGTACATTGTGCCACGGTTTGACTATAATCTATGCATGGTTTCCACATCGAAACTCAATGGTATTCTCAAGTCAAGAGAAATATGTAATATTATCATATCGATATTTTATGTTTGACCTTAGTTATATTAACCAACGGAAAACTATTGAGTGAGTCATTCCATAATTATCCAATAACTATCTGTACATAACCCCTTGGTGCCTCCAATAGTCATGAGTTATACACTGTCCAACATTTGGAAAGCATTACATACTCTAGGCCCAATGGATGAATCGATATCTAATCTCCATGCATCTTGACTAGGAATATTTAAAATGGTATGTTTATTTTATTATGATAAATCACTGGTGGTTACAATGCACTGTAAGTACTACTACAAAAAAATTATGAATTTTCTAAAATATATTTTTAATTAATTTAATTAATATAACACATTATATCAAGTATATAATAGAAAGAAATACCTTTTATTTCGAACAAGATTGGTTATTGAGTTAGATATATGTAAGAAATTACATAATTACCACTAGGGCATACCACTAACTTTATCAACCTCCCACTTGCACATATGGCCAATTATGGAATCACTATTACATCCCTTTAATTAGTCTGATGAGAACTAATCGAGTTAGATCCTTTGTGAATGGATCTGGTATGTTGTTTTAATCATCTACTCTGTCAATCAACTCTCTCTGATGTTTGATAAACTAACTTTATCATGTGGAACCATTGGGAATATGTTTCTTGACTTCTAGTAATTTATTATCATTTAACTATCATATAACAATATTATAGTATTCTATATACATGAAATCACCTTTAGCATAGTTATAAATTTATGCATACATATTTATACATTGATTTTATTGTAATGCTATTCAAGGTGACGTACTTAGCCATTCATTGCAACGGGTTTAATGGGTGAATTTCAAGTTTTTTTTTATACCATTTTTGAACTTATTGGGTGTAACGACCCGCCTTTTTGACCCTTAGAATTCAACACTAATACATCCACGATATTCATATGCTGAACAACCAAGTGTCGAAAAGACAGATGGTTAGGGGAAAGAAAGAAGATGATGACAAGAAGAAACAAAAATATAGAATCTCATATCGCAACGAATAATATATAATATAAAATAAAGTCTTTACAAAAAAAATAACTTTAATTTACATACACACATATCAAAGTACAACACTAACCTACCAATAACCTTGGATAGTTATAACACTTATCCTTACAATTTTAGATAAATACAACAAAGCCATGTAGTGGAAGATAAAGAAATACATAGATACGTCTTGGCCTCCAGCTTGTCTTCTGAGCTCTAATGCATCCAAAGCTAATCTGGAAAATATGCTCAGTCTAACCCGAGCATTATAAGAAAACACCGCCTGGGTTAGTCTGGTAAAACTAGCATGAGAAACTCAAATCATAAAGAATTTTATTATAACTTATAAAATCCATTAAATCAAAGGTATCTCGTAAGACCACGCCGCACATAAATACGAACGGGTTTTTAGCTTACGATAACCAAAGCATTTTATATGAAAATCCAATGATATTATCATAATGTCTAAGGTCTAAAATATTAAATAACTAAGTTGTCGTGATGCGCGTACGCGACAATAATAATCGGTATACAATCAAAAACCAAAGACGCTTATTGGAGAATGGATTTCCATTTAATGGCAAGGTAAGGGACTACCTTTCGAGAATTTGTACACCTCTACATATAATGTACGGTGAGATAGAAAACCTTTCGACCTCTGCCAACACAGGATTGGCCTATCTCTTACTAGATAGTACCGAATATGATCACCCTTGACTGTGATCAACAACCAAAAATGGGACCCAAAGCATACATAGAGATATTGATAGTAGGTCTTGAGATAATCATACCCAAATGTGTGCGATCCACATAGCCCTGCCACATATACTATGTTTTAGCCATTACCGAATTGTGAAGCTTGAGGCTATGTTTTTCCTATTAGATAGAAATCTACTTGGAATGCTACACTGCTCTCTAGACACAATGAAATGTCAGCGTTCATCCATACAAGTTCATCTAGGACTGAACAAAACTGAAGGCACTACTTCTACTACATCTGTTTTGGAATCACCCTCAGAATTAGTATCAAGTAGCCCTTGCACTTTAAATCTCTATCTTTGATCATCGTTAGGATATCTTCAATTAGAACGCTTATGCTGGTTCATAGTGGTTTCCAGATAACATATCTGATTCCGGTCTCTCCGAACCAACAATTGATAGTTCTCGATTGCCTCATTCTCGGATCTTTTGGAAGTATGCAACAAGTATTCAAGTCCTCATCGGGGATATACAAACATACTTTTTGAGTCAAATCTGGCCAATATTTGATAGTCGATTGTTCAATTATCAAAAATCAAAAAAAGAAAACAATTCAGAGAATTAATTACCCCATAGCAACCCTAAGCCTCAAAATAAATTTTCATTTATTTAATCTCCTTTCAACACGTTTATAAAAACATTCATATACTTATCTCACTAACATAAGTATATTCATAGAACATTTGTAAAAGAATTCTTATTTTAAAGTCATATTAAAAGGATCAAATAAATGTTATTAAGTTGGAGATAAGAACAACCCCAACACTATTCTTACAGTGTTAAGCATGAGAAAAAGTTCCATACCACGATAATTAAGAAGGTCAATTAAGGGGAATCCATATCTCAAATTCCTATTTACAAATTTATTCAATGAATCCTTTTTATAAATCATTTCCATCTATGAAATCTCTTTTTTCTTAAATTCTAAATCTATTTATTAAACTTTTTTTAAATATCCAAAAGTCATTTATACAACTTCTTCTATAAGTCTCAAAATCATTTATAAAACCTTTTTCATAAATCTCAAAAATCATTTATAAAACTCTTATATAAATATCCAAATCGTTTATAAAAATATTCTATAAATATCCAAAATTATTTATAAAACTCTTTTATTAATATCCAAAATCATTTATCAAACTCTACTTTAAATCTCCATTTATAATTCTCATTTCTTAAAAATATCATTTGTAATTCTCTTTTAAATAAATCCTTTAGAAAATATTATTTACAAAATATCTTTTTCAAATACCTTTATCAAAATAGTTGGGAAACTTACAAAAACATTTAAAATAATTAACCTCTGATAAAGAATTAAAGCCAATTTAAAAAAACATTGTTTACAAATTTAAGGAGGCTTAGTGATCACAATGGTATTAAATCAAGCTACCATTTTAATTAATTTTAACTCCAAGTCACATAACGGTTATTTACATAAGCCAACAAATAAAATCCATAAAAATTATCAGGGAATAACATGTCAATGCAAACCAACTGGCAGATACATGTCAAATTAATATATTAGCAGGATGGTGATTTGTCCTGCTAAATAGATGTACAAACAATCTATTAAGTTTAATATAGCAGAACAAGGATTTATTTTGCCGAGAGATGTCCAATAATCTACCTAATTAAGGTATAACAGAATAGGGATTTATTCTACTAACAAATGTCAAAGTTGAGTATTACCTATTCACATTTGTATGGTTACTTAATGGCGTCGATAATATAATCCCTTTTTCTCAAACTATTCTTTGTAAAAGAAAGTCGCCTTTGAATAAATTGATGTTTAGAAAATAAAGTAATTAAAACTTTTAACCCCCTTTTAATAATTAAAAGTTAAATCCTTTTAAAAAAATAATTAAATCTTAATTAAGTATTAAATTAACTTAATTATTAATTAAGAAATGATTAATATTTAATAAATAATTTATTTATAAATTAAACCCTTAATTAATCTATAATTAACACAATTAAACACTTAACAATTAATTAATAATTAACCCTAAACTTAATTAATAATTAAACAAAATAAACCATATACTTAATTCATAATTAATTAAAAATTAGTCTTATCTAACCAAAGACTATTAAAATTAATCTCACTTTTAAAAGATAATTAATTTGTAATTAATCTCCACTTAATTATAATTAACAAACCTTGTTTAATACTTGATTAATTATTAGTTACCAAACTTAATTAGTAAGATAATTAATTAACAATTAACTAATAAATCTTTAATTAACTTCTTACCATTATTATTTAAGTTTATAAAACATTTCCAAGCATTTTAAGTATAAAATTTTAATTTGCAAAAAGTGGACTTTTTAGCGAAATTGCATCCATAGCAACTATTGATATATGGACCATACTTGAAATTTTTTTGTCTTGGCTTTCCATTTTGAATCATGGAAGCTTACTAACTTTTTCAAACATATAGTAGGAGGTCTGTAAAACTAAACAAGTTTGAAGCTTTAAAAAAGATTTGATTTTTAAAATTAAAGCCATAGTTTTCACACCAAGACTCCAAATCGCCAATACCATATAAAGGTACTAACTTTCCTTAACATATACACCTATCCAAATCCATATCATACAAAACATATTACAAGCCATATCATAAACAAAGATCACATCTTTACCATATTAACATCACTTTTAGACTTATTTTCAAGTCTAAACTACATATCACATTCTAACACATATAACCACACATATATTCATTTAAAAGCATGTAAATAAATAATAACCAAGAAATATCACATAATAACAACAAATATAAACCAAAGATATAATTTTCAGAAGGGATTTGTGTTTTTACAGACCAAAATTGTAAATAGGACACGTCTAATGGTGTTAGAGGTGGATGTGGGCTTGATTTTGAAGGAGGAAGGTAATAGGAAAAAAGAAATAAGCGATTTTAAGTGTTTTTAGGAATTAAAAGTAAGAAAGAAGTGATTTTTAAAACTTCAAAAATATTTGGAAGCCATTAATGTGTTAAGCTTAAAGAAGATGATAACTTTTGGAAAAAAATAGAAAATGAAATGGAAGAAGAGAGAGATGACTTTTTTAATAGAATGGATGAAGTGAAATTACCATTTTGCTCCCTTAGTGTACTACCCTCCACCCAAATCATGCCACATCGTCACACACCCCTCTCTCCCTTCTCTTTTACATGTTGGTGAAGAGGTCACCCCTTTTATCCAATGTGTAGTGCATGGACTTATTCTATGGTGTAAGACATGTGAGTGATAAGTGACTTTTCATATTTTATTTTGATTTAAAACTTGAATATCGTCACATCTTATTCTTTAACTAAAGAAAAAATATTATTAACTTTTATTATATTGTTAATCCATGCTTATATTATTTATAAATATATGTATGTGTTAACTAAGATGTTCACAACATTTTAAACAACCTTTTGATGGTGAAAAATTGAAAAATTTGAAAAAAAAATAGGTTACATTTTCTAATTTCTTTTTAGCTAAATAATTTTGTAGACAAAATTCAAAAATGAATTTTCTAACATTAGTTATAAATTATAAGAGGATTATTTTAATTATTAAAACGATTAATTAAATATTTAAAATTAATTAAATATTCACAAATCAAAGCGATCAAATTTCGGATCATTACATTCTCCCTCTTTAAAAGAATTTCTTTCTCGAAATTTCACCACATGAACACACAATACTATTCATAAATCCGCATGATATTCATAGATCATCCATATGAATAATTTAATTCGATCACTATTCAAATACATAACTTAATTTCCAAACTAGCATCGCTCACCTGATTCACTAGTGCGGACTCTGATTAGGCTTTTTGTCTAGAAACTTCAATTCTCCTTACATAGACATATATTATGATAGAAAAATTTAGCTCCCAATCAAGAACCCTTATCAAGTGCTCACTGTCAAAATTTGTGATACATCCTTATCCAGAAATAGTTTAAAACATCTCAAGCTATGTGCTCAAATTTTGGATCGAGAACAATTTGAGAAAGGGAAATGATCTACACACAACCTACATACTCATCTAAAGGTTCTTATTTACCTATTTATCATCTTACCCTCCCACAAATATTTATGAAATCTTTTCATAAAAATTCCAATTTAGGTTCAAATATTTTTAAATGATAGAACTTATTTACGAAACCTTTCATAAAACCAACTTAAATTGTTAACTTGGATAATACCCTCCTATACCCTAAGAATGTATATATATAAAACATCTTATTTTTAATTCTATTCACTTTTAACTATTCAGATATAGGCCCAAATAATTTTGGGTATTTAAAACCGAGTCGACCAATTCAACCTCTTTATCCATTCGGTTGGGTAAGTAGCTAAGAAGAGTATGATGCTAGTATCCAAACTATGTCTTAGAGTCTACTTTTTTAGGACACCTCTATGGTAAATGTGTTTATTAGCTGGCTTAAAACATTAAATACTATTTAGCCTCCTAAGTGTTAAAACCCAGAAGACACTATTTAATAGAACCAAGTTTTTTTAAACCTTCTTATTAATTAATTCAATTTTAAAACTGTAACAATCCATATTTTTAATAATTAAAAATGTTAAATTTAATAATATTTAAGGATTTAATATTGTCAAAAATTAAAGTTTATGATTTATTAATGAAATAAAGTGGTAAGAATATAACCTGATCTTAAATGAATTCTAAAAACGACAAGTTCAATGAGGTATGGATGGAAGCACAAATTAGAACATAATTTAATGTTATTGATTTGAATATAATCAATAACCATTTGAATGTAAACTTCGTCGATTGTGAATAATAAAATGTTAACAAAGAATGAAATGGTTTTTTATTTCTAATCGGAATATAGATGTAAAGTTTAATTTGGATATGATTGTAGAGTTTAATAAGGAATTTAAGGATAGAGATAATGTACTGGTATTCTATTTATAGTGATAACAGGAATTGGAATAATAGATTCAAGTTTTAATGTTGAGTTAAATGAATATTGATTGATAGAGAAAAACAATTTTTTAGTATGTAATTTAATGCTTGTTGGATACTATAATAATGTGTTTGCATGACTATAAACAAGAATTACAATGTTTACATATTTATTTAATTGATTTCATCAATTAGGGTCTGTTTTGAAGTGGAAGATTGAAATCAATTGGAAATATATTTATTGAAATCTTTCAATTGAAAATGGAAAAAAAGTAACGAAGTGCAATTAATGAATTTAATGTAAGAATGTTTTCATTTGGATGTACATTATTTGGAAATATAAGAATGGATTTAATATTGTATAAGTTGATTATTTTAGAATATAAGAATGTTTACATTTATGAATTGCAAGTAACCAATAAGCATTTTAAGGAAAATAAAAGAATGTTTGAGGAAAATAAAGTGAACGTTTCCATTCTGGATATAAGTATAACGTTGTAAAAAGAGAAAATTAAATTTTTAAAACCACATTTTATGGTAGTTAAATAAAAAGCATAGGTTGCACAAAAGTGTTTATATTGCTAACCTTGAAATTTAAAATAAATTAAATATTTGAGTTCATGATTACATGTCGAGAAAAATGTTGGTTTTAAAGTTGAGTTTTTGAATCATGGTTCATATTTTATTTTGTGTAGCGACGGTCCTCGTTATGTTGAGTTAATTAAATCTTTAATGGATGTCAATTTTTGTATGTTTGGGGTTAACAAAATTAATTGAGTGAACAAAAGTTTTGAAATTTGAATTCCAAAGGTTTGTTTACAGTGTAGAGTTGGTCCACTCATTCCCTTTCTAATTAACAGTTGTCACACTCTTTCCATTGTTTACTCATTTTTCCATTACTCATTTTCATTACATTCTCTGAAGCTTTTTCATTTCACAAACTTCTTTCCTTCACCTATTTTAATACCTACATTTTTTGGGGTTGTTCATGTGTTTACTTGATTTCAATTCCCAGTTTGTTTATATTTAACTTTATTAGTTTTTCACTTGTTTCAATCTTCGTTCCTGTAGCCTCATTTCATTTTTTTAAATCTCATCTTCTATAACTTCATTTTTTCTCTCTTCACCTTCCTCCTTTTTCATGTTTCTTCCTCAAATCTCCTTTTTCTCTTTTTTTTCCAAAGCTTCCTTTTTTTCTTATTCTTTAAATCTTCTTATTCTTTTTTAAAGCTTTTTTTTTCTTTTTCAATTCTTCTTCTTCTTTAAATTTTCTTTTTTTTTGAAACCTTCTCTTCTTTCCAAATCTTTTTCTTCAAATCCAGATCTATACAAACTTCTTTGTCTCTTCCAAAACTTTCTAAAAAAAGATTAAGATAGCAAGGAAACAAAACAAAACGAGAAAGTTGTAGCGAATCCAAATCTGACTAGAAAAGGGAAAGCCAAAAGATGAGTGTTTAAACTCAATCACAAAATACTGAAATTTTATTGCAAGTTAAACCAAGTCATATAGTGATAAATTTATTGATCGTTGGTTTGGAATTTTAATTTGACATTTAATTTAAATACTCCTAATAGTTAAATACCAGTATGTGATAGCTAATAATTATTGTGACATGTTTTTGAACTTGTTGATTGTTGAATTGGTTGATTTGAATGTTGATTGTATATTGTGATGGATGCTATTATGATTGAATGTGTGTTTATTCATTTATTTTGACATATCCCTGTTATCACCCTATTGCTTATTGTAATCATATAAATTTTCATATTGATTATTTGAACAGTGAATAAGGGTACAATCCTCTGGATTTCCTATATTGACATGTGAAAAAAATTAGTATGTTTAGATTTACTATTTGGAAAATAAACCGTCGTCACCTTATTTGAAAGTTTTCAAATTTTAAATTTGAAGCCTTAGGAAGTTTTCATAATTTGAATGTTGAAACTTTGGAACATTTTCATAAACCAAATCTCCTGAACTCTGAAATTTAATTTCAATTTTTTTCTACAAATTTGTAAGTTATTAGAATGGATCTATTGTGAAATCTGTTGTATTCTGAATGTGGAAATAATTACTTTTCCTAAAAATTTGAACCTACAAAAATATAGTTACATGCATTCCTTATTTCACCTGATTTTGAAGACCATATGTATTAATATTTTTCCGCTGCATTATTTGGTAGTTTGTTTATTGTACTCTGATTGATGTCGTAAAAATGTATAATCAAATGTATATTGTAAACAGCTTTATGAACTGTTTTATTTGATTGTTATATTTTGTCATTCCGCTACGAGATTTTGTGTATTGCTTTTCTTTATTAAAACCCACTGATAATATGCTTGTTTGGATGGTTTGAGTTAGACAAGTGTGGTTTATTATCGACTTGAATCATCCAAATAGGTGGGTCGTCACAGATGGTATCAGAGTGAGGTTTAGAGATTCCTTAGCCTATTAAGGGTAAACTCATTAAGGGATAGGATAATGGAATGCTTTATCATAAGTTGAGAGTATATATACGAGAGAGCATATTTATTAGTGTCATTAAATGATTTGAAATTGGTAAATGAACTGATTTTTACTCGAATTATATTTTGTATATATATAAAAGAATGAATCTAATAAAATTATATAGTCCTTTATGATTAATTAATGATTAATGACTATTATCACTTTACCGATTGATTGATTGGAATGGTAGTGCTTATTATCATGTATTGATTGATTATTTATGCTCTCCCAGTTTATGAGCATCGACTATTGGTTGTTGATTTGAGCATTGAATATATCATGAATTTTTGAAACAGTTTTAAATGGTTTATAATAAATTGTGTATTTTCAACATGAGATTTTGGGATAAATACATATTTGAATTCCCCACTGTATTATTATACCGTGTATTATACCATATCTTAAAGTGATATATAAAATATGGTTTAGATAGACATGATTTATAATTAAAATGTTACTCAAATTGAAAATTTGAGAACTTGAATTCTGGGGTTTTGAGATTGGTTTCTGAGATTTTGGAAAAAAATAATATAGTAGTATTGTTTGAAGGTATTTTCCGTACTGAAATATTTTCAAACTGATTTCGAAGGAAATAAAGTGCAGAACTCATTTCTGTAGCCAGAAAATAATTTCGGTGATGATCATGATATCATCATCACTCATTTTCAAGTTTCAAAGTAGCGAAGACCACTATAGTAGCTTTGCTACACGATTGAATTGACGAAACTGATTTTGATTAAAATCCCTAAAGTATGACTTGATATCCAAAAGATATGTATATATTTATTTCAAATGATTTGACTCAAGTTTTATATTGAATAATATTATGAACACATGTATCATATGCATTAGGATTGATTGGTCGATTGATTGTGCATCGTGTTGAGAATATTGATTGCAGATCCAATTTTGAATTGGAATTTGATTTTTTTTCAACTGTTCTGAATAATCGAACACTTCCAAATTGAGAATAAATTTTCAAAGCTAAGTATTTTGGAAAGTATATAGTGTTTAGTTTTGAAAATTTTAAAATAAACACTAACAGAAGTTGAACAAGTTTTAAATGTTAAATATTTTGATAAGTAAATGATATAAGATTATTTTGAATTATACAAGTATGAAATTTTGTCTGAGATGTTTTAAATGAAAAGAGTTTTGAATTTTTTTTCGAACGTAGTAAATATTTATAAAAACTTCTTATTGGTAAATTGATGTTTTTTAAGCAGTTTAGTCTTTGTATAAATGCGAAAATAGTTTTGGAAGGTTTATAATGAGAATTATTTGAGAAACATTTTGAACCTAGTAAATGTTTTATAACTAGAGATTTTGAAAAGTATTTGATTTGGAAAGAAATTTGATTTTATCCGAATTGAATATAAATATGGAACTGAAGTAAAATTTTCAAAAACAATTGATTTTGAAAATTTTGAATTTTGATCGATATTTGATTTGAAAAGGGAAAAATGATTGTTGAAATCGTATATGGATTTGAAATGAACAGGTATTTAAAATTAATTGATTTTGAACACCTTTGACTCTATAAAAATATTGATTTGAAAGTTTTCGACTCTTATATGAAAATGGTTTGTATATGTATGAAGTTGTTTCTAAAACTATTGATTTTGGAAAGTACTTAATTTGAAAAAGAAATCTTATATGTAATGGAATTTATATAACTGTGACAATTAAAGTTATGATATAGAAAGGGTACTATATATGGGATGATATATTTTGAATTAAAAGGTATGGAGAAGTACCCTCCACGAAGAAGTATAGTAGATATGCTTCAAACCCATTGGACTTGGGGAATCCAGGAATGGATTTGACCCAAAAAAACCCTAGTATACTTAGGTGAATTCAAAAATGGATTCGAACTGATATGGTTGTATGGACTTAAACTCGTGTGTTCCTCGAAATTTTTTCAGGGTGGATGGTTCTTTAGTTTACCCAATGGAGGCGCTTTCAATCCTGAGATCTATTGTTTATGGATCTTTCAAGAAGGAAGTGCATCCATTGCGTAAATCATTGAATCAACAGCGTACTACTGCAGCACGATGGTCCCTTGCTTACGAAATGGATACAATATTTTTCTGGAATCCGGAAGGTGGAATGATCTTCTGGAAGGTTTTGTGTCCATTGCGTAAATAATGGATCAGCAGGGGGCCACTGCTATCGTAACATCATCATTTGACATTAGATTTTGAGCGGTACTTTTCATATCTGTTTTTAAGTATTTTCACTGGATGTTGAAATAGGTCTACTAAGTACTTGAAGAATTGTAGTCTTGCGCCTGATCGACGTATGACCAGAGTCTGTAAGCACGAGGATAAACTTGTTAAGACATCGAGTTATAAAAGTATTTTGATAAAGTATTATATAAATGATATTTTGATTATTTTTTCTTTTCTAAATACTTTAAAATGTTTAAAAGGTTGTTTATTTATGTACAACATGGTTTAAAGGTTAATTATCAATGTTGTAAATATTATGAGAAGTTTTTAATTCAATAAAACATATTTAAAGTTAATGATTATTGATTTATTAATGATGTTGAGAAGTATTTTGAGATTAAATTAATAAATTTATAAATAATCGATTTAAGGTTTTCAATAACTCCTTTCTAAATATAAGTAATGATGTAAATAATTATTTTCAAATAGTTTACATTTATTTATGGAGATGTTATTTAAAATATTTAAATGGTATTTATAAATGAAGCAAGAATTTTACGAATGAGCTTTTGCAAAGTATTAAAGATGATTGGTTTGCCAATGAATGTTTCAAATAGAATTTGTATAAGTTTTTTGGAATAAATAATTTGGAGATATTATATAAATGGACTACATAGTAATAAAAAACCTTCTATTTTTAAATTTTATGAATAAATGATGTGGGAAGTTTTATTTATAGTAATTTGTTTGAAAAAAAAAACTGAATCTCTATTTTTGAAAGTATGGGTTGAAATATTTACTTGGTTTTCGAAGTAGTAATATGAAATTTATAAGCTTATTTACTACTTGAATTTCATATTAAACCGAAATAAACGTTTTCCATGATTTTGATATTCATTTTTGAAACAAGTATTTTAAAATTAATTACGAAGATATGAAATTTTATACTTTGACTTGAAAACTTAATGTAAGATTTGAGTATATTATTAATTTAAGTTTAATAATATTTGAGTTTATACTTATTTAAAATAATTCGTCTAATAAATTATTGGATTTAAAGAACTTTATATTAAAGCTTGTTAAATTGTTTTGATATAAATTTTCAACAGTGCTTTAAAAAATTTGGAAAATTCTTGCATAATGCTATGAGGATGTTTTAAATATATCTTATATTTATGCTAAGTGAATAATGTTAAATGTTTTAGTTGAATTTTAAGATATATTGAAATATTTCTTTCCTCTTCAAAGACGAATACCAAATACTTAAATTTTCATTCTATAATCGAATAATTTATAAACTTAAGAAAATGAAGTGGAAGCTTAAGTGATATTTTATGAAATGATTCATTAACGACTTAAATATTTAATGGAAAGTAAATTATGTAAGTGACTAATCTTTACATAAATAAACGAGTATTAAAAAAATGAATGAAAAGATTTCTTAAAGGAACCAATAGAATAAAATATGTAAGTTGTATGTAGATCATTTATTCATATGGCAGTTTTGATCCAGATTTGAATACATGATTTGTAATAATTCACACCAGTCCGTATTAGGATTTTTCACTCGATTCTTGACTGTGAACGTTTGATAAAGATTTCTGATATGAATTTGAAGTTTCCTATCATAGTTTACGACTATACAAGGAGAATGGAGATTTCTAATCAAGATACTGGATCAGAGTCCTCACTAGAGCAGTCAAGTTTAAAATACTAATTCGACAGTGAAATTTGTGTATTCAAGCAAGTGATTAGAATTAACGTTGTGTACAAATGATATACGTACATTGTACAAAATTTAATAATTAAATGTTGTGCTATGATTGTTTCTTCTATTTGTTATACTATTTTGGTTGCATGTAACTATTACATTCCATTAGAATTGATTGTAGGAGTGCATCATACTTATCAGTTGTGTTATATTGCTTTGTTGCATATGATTGCTATATTGTGTGTTGCTAGTGTTTATGATAGAATATTTAGTATATTGCCCATTTATCATGTTCGATTCTCTTGAATTATATAAGTAAGATACAGGTTTATGGAAGCAATAGATGTTGCTTTTGGTTTCATAAATAGAGTTTTGTTGCCTAACAAAATAGGTACATTTTTGAATTACGGTTTTTGTAGCGGTATTTTATTACTTTCCCATGGTTTGGGATGCTATATTATTAAATATGATATATACAATGTAATTATTGATATTGTTATTTTTTCGGACCTATCCGCACAAAGGAGATGCTGTTGAAATTTTTCGTAAATTTAGGACTTAGAAATTTTTTGTGGAAGTTGAGTTATTTTCAATTTATATTAAACTTAAATATGTAAGTTAATAGTTTATAAATTGATTATTTTGAATAAAATATATCAGTTCTCTTGACTCTTTTTTGTTCCTTTTTGGGGACGAAAAGTTTTGGGTGGGGGAGATTGTGGACGACCCGAAATTTTTAGGCATTTAAAATCGGAATATTTAATTGATTTTAAATATTTAAAAGTAAAATTTTAACTTGAATTCAAATAACACTATTTATTTGATAATTAAATTATTGAATTAAATAATTTGAAGTTGAGTAAAATGTTGAATCTAGAGTTTTAAGCCTGTTAAAAATAATTTGAAGGCTTGTAAAATTTAATTGATAATAATTGATCCAAAAAGCTATCTTCTCCATACGATCGAATTAGGACTCGAAACCTTTTCCATTGCGTTCGGAATAGGGGTATAATATTATAAACGCCTAGCGGCACGCCTAGATAGGAGGCCAAGGTTTTGAGTTGCATTTATCGAGACAATTTAAATTTAAATTTATATTTGGTCAACATCAGCTGAAATTTACATCTACATCAATCCTTTTCTTCACTTCAGCTTTCCTTTATTTCAAGGTATTGTAGCCTGATAATGTTGGCACGCTGTCTCCCCTTTTCAAAACATCGCTGTCTTCCTTGGAAAGATTATGGCCGATCTCTTTAAAATCTACATAAACTTATTTCTTTCCCAATTAAAATCGTATCCCTAAATCCTTACCTTCCCGTTCAAAATCAAAACCACATTCCTCCTTTTCATCTTCTTCATTTGATAAAAGGGTAAAGAGGAAAGAAATGGCGGAACTTAGATTCGAACGAAATTCGTTCGAAAATCAAAAATTAAAATAATCACGTCCTCAATTGGCAGCTCGATTTCATGCCGTTCAATTTGGGGGCCGCGAGTTTCCTCCTTTTTTTTTCAAATCTACTGATAGTCAAGCTCGAGTACACGGTGGCGCACGTAAGGATGTAGGGTTTCGCGTCAGGGCTGCAACTTGAAGGGGGAAAGTCTTGGTGGGTCGTGGTTCGTGCTCGAACTCGAGCTGCCGATAGTTGACGTGAAGACAGGCGTGGTGGTGTTGCTGAATGGCAGCATTTCCGTGAGTTCGACTTGATGATAGGGAGGACCTTCTCGTGTTGGTTCTTTCGTGAGGTATCCGTTCTTCTTCTTTTCGTTTATGCTCAAATATAATACTGATTGGAAAAAATTATATAGTTTAAAATAGAAAAAAAATAAGTATAGATTTATATATATTTACCTACACAGTAAGAAAGAAAAAATCATTCTGGTTAATTTTAAACGAGCCTTACCTTTTTGGAAATTTAGTTGTCAGTATAGGAATTTCAAAAAAAAAAGGAAAGAATGTTGTGGGGTTTACAAAAACAAATTAGATTTTTAAAACATTGGAAATTTGTATAAAATTAGATTTTTGAAATCTATGATTTATTGTTATAAGTATACATATGTATAGTTTCAAAGAAAATAATAATACATATACACAATTTTAACTTACTGGTTTATTTTAAAATAACGTATCATGGAGATTAAATTGTTTGATTTAACTTATCTAAATTTTTTTAGTTACTAAGAAATTATTTAAAAAAAGAAATTAGTTTAAAATTAAATTATTAGTAAATTAAATTTTGTTAAAGATAATAAAATATGTGGTTAATTAAATTATCAAATGGGAATTTAATTGTTCAATTGACTCGAATATTAATAAAACAAAATTTAAATTACCTCAGTGATTAATAACGATATGTAATGTGCTTATACAAGGTCTAAAATCGGAAAGAAGACAAGCCGGTTGGGATCGGATTGCAAATTAAAAAGCAAAGGTGAGTTAATCTCACTCATCTGGTTTGATTCAAATTTAAATGGTTAAATTTAAATAATTGGTTGAATGGTTGAATTGATTTGATGTGCTATATTATGGTATATAATATATCTTGGAATGATTGATTTCCTGCATTATATAGCGGATGAGACCCCTTGCGCCGCATAATAGTGGATGATATTATATTTAAATCCCATATACCGCGATATCCCACCTCGAAGTGGAATTGGTATTTTATATTGTGCTAACGTCTGTGGATGCAGGGAAACAGGTTGGAGGGATCCAACTGAATTCCTCAACATTTATTTAGATTATTTAATATTCTGTTATGATTATTTGATCTTCTGTGATGAATTATATTGGAATATTGAATGCTATGGTTTGCTTGAATATATTTTGGTACACGGAGTTATCAAAATATATAAATTGGATTTTTGGAAAGACAATAAAAGAGTGGAGTTTTATGTAAAATACTTATAGCGAATTTGAATAAATTAAGAATGAATTGAAAAGAAATGGAAGTGATATTAAAATACTAATAAATAATTTCGAGTACAAAAAAAATGGATTTTGAATAAACAGAAATTAATGAATTGTAAACTTAAGTGATATCATTTAAAGAACTAAAGAATTATTTTAAAATTTAAGGTTTAAATTTATTTAAAAGGATAAAGAAGTAATTTGGGAAATCTAAAATTGTTATTTTCAGTTAAAAGTATTTTAAATCATAATTAAGGAATAAAATCTGAAGTTAATGGGTTTTGGAATAAATGGAGTAAATTGGAAATAAATTTGGGAATTGATTTAAGTGTGTAAATCCGGGATTTTTAAAGGAGAATGAGGCTATGAAATTTATAAACTGGGTTTGTAAAAGCAAAGTAATATATCAGTTGATATTTGGAAGAATAAATTCACGATGGGAATTTATTAAAGGAATGGGAAAAATTTTGTTTAAAAATAAATAGTGATTTATTTTTAAAGAATGTGAAGAGAAGTATATTACCCTGGATAGCCAAGTACGTTTCAAAGTAAAATTTTAAAAGCTTTAATGTTGTTTTAAAAGGCATGTTTAGAAAATTTATTATTTCTAAATGTTTAAATTCTAAAGTAAATATATTTTTCTAATCTATTATCATAGTAATTAATTAAAGGTGACTTGATATTTTGTTTTAAAAAGAGAAAATCTAGTTTAATATTTTATAAAGTAACCTTATTTTAAATATTCCTAAAGTATTATTTTTAATTAAGTATTAAAGTAGTTTTTCTAAATTTAAATGTTAAAGCATATTTTACAATAAAGTGTTTTTAAATTATTTTAAAAATCTAAAGTTTTGTGCTTGGTGATTTCAGTGGAAATAGAAAATATTTGCGAAATTTATTCTGTAAAAGGAAGATAGTTTGAAACTGTTTTCAAAAAGGTTTGAAAGGTGGAAATATATCTTGTGAAGATATTTTAAGATAAATAAATAAATAACTTGGGAAATTATTTATTGTTTGATGGTTGTTTGTGAATGTTAATTGATAGTTAAATAACCGACTATCAACATTGGCCAATGCGCTGATCGTTTCGAAGAGGCCGGGATCGAGATTTATTTCTCGAAAACCACTTCGATCCGGTTTGAACGTTTACGTGGAAAAACGAGTTCGGAGTCGAAGATGGAGCAGTGAAGTGCAAGGGCTAGTCGCTACTAATACTGAGGTGATTCAAAAATGGATGTAGTAGGAGTAGTGCCTTCGGTTCCGTTCGAACTCGGGACGGACTTGTATGGACGAATGCTTTTGGAACATCGTAAGGTGGACGATGGGCATTCTAAGTAAAACGATCTAAAAGGTAACGCTTAGCCTCAAGCCTCATCAACCGGGAATGACTGAAAATCAGGGGTTATGCAACAAGGCTAGGTGGGTAGCACCCATTTCAGGGTGAGGTCATCCCTGTCTAGATGCCCCTTTTATTTTGGCTTAGTGGTGCGGTTGATGATCACAACCGTGGGGTGATCTTACTCGGGATTATCAAGTAAGGGGTAGTTTCGGCCTTGTGTTGCAGGGGGTCGGGAGTGATCCTCGGTATGCTGATATAGACCAGGTACCGTGACAGGTGGTACCACCGTGCCTAGTCATTAGTTGGAAAACCATTTTCCCTACGCGTCCGTATAGTTTTGATTGTGCCCAACTATTGCTGAAACGTGAGATGCAAGCATTTCAGCTAGATTCTATTTTACTTTCTATAGACACTATTATAATATCAAAGAACTTTAATAAAAGTGTTTTAGCTATCGTAAGGTAAAAACACGACATGTTTATTTGTGGCGTGGTCTTACGAGATGCTTTTGATTTCAAAGGATTTTGAAACTTTAATAATCAATTTGAGTGTGGTTTTCTCACGCTGGTATTCCAGACTGACTCAGGTGTTATTTAACTGTAATGCTTGGGTCAGACCGAGTATTATAGAATACAGGATATGATGCTGTGGAGCTCAGGAGACGAGCTGGATGGCGATACGTACTTTCGTATTTGATTATTGTTCCGCTGTGTATCCAGTTGTATGCTATTGATGTTGCTGGACTCTGATGATGTACTCTGATGATGTATGTATAAACAGATATAGTTTTCTTTTGTGTAAAGGTATGTTATTATCTATTGTATTTTATTCCGCTGCGATGGTTAGATTCTGATGTTGTTTTTCTACTTTCTTCTTCTACCTCTTCTTCTTTAACCCAAGTAGTTCGTATTTCTGTTCATCTTGAGTTGATAGATGTAGAATAGTGTTGACTCAAGGGGTTCGGATTTGTGGGTCGTTACAGATTGTAACAACCCGTATTTTTAATAATTGAAAATATTAAATTTAATAAGATTTTGGGTTTTAATATTGTCAAAAATTAAAATTTATGATTTATCAATGAAAAAAGGGGTTAGAATATATAACCCAATCTTAAATGAATTCTAAAAACGACAAGTTCAACGAGGTAAGGATAATAACACAAATTAGAATATAATTTAATGTTATTGATTTGAATATAATTAATAACTGTTTGAATGTAAACTTCATCTATCATAAATAATAAAATGTTAACAAAAAATGAAATGGTTTTTTTATTTCTAATCGAAATATAAATGTAAAGTTTAATTGGATATAATTGTAGAGTTTAATAAGGAATTTAAGGATAGAGATAATGTAATGATATTCTATTTATTGTAATAACAGGATTTGGAATAATAAATTCTAGTTTTAATGATGAGTTAAATGAATATTGATTGATAGAAACATTTATTTAATATGTAATTTAATGCTTGTTGGATACTGTAATTTTATAAATGTGTTTGCATGACTATAAATAAGGATTACAATGTTTACGTATTTATTTAATTGATTCCATCAATTAGTGTCTGTTTTGAAGTGGAAGATTGAAATCAATTGGAAATAAATTTATCAAAATCTTTCAGTTGAAAAAGGAAAAAGAACCGAAGTGCAATTAATGAATTTAATGTAAGTATGTTTTCTGTAACGACCCAGTAATTTTACCAGTTTTTATAATGAAATTAATTGAATTTTTGTTTGAAAATAAATGATAAAATTTAGTAATGAAAACTTGATATTTGGTACGCGTCTATTGAGGCATAGCGAATGGCAGATTTTCGTAAGAAATTATATAAGCTACTTCTGTTGTGTAATTTTCAATTTCACTATTAAATCAGTTGAAATTTGATGAAAATAAAATATTTTCGAAATCTGAATATTTTTATATAATAAAAATGTAAACCTTTTTCTGAGTATGACGTCATATTTTGTTTCGTCAAATTTAGACTTCTCTAGTCCTGTTTGTCCTATTTTCGACAGGTTTGCAGCAATTTAGCAGCGAAATATCGAATTTTGATAGAATGGTCCTATTACTGATATCTATATACCATTATGTTTGTCTCATCATGCTGATCTCCGTAGTATATTCATTTGTGCAATTCAATGTCCGGTACGCGACAGAATCAGCAAACCGATTAGCTGTTTTGGTACCCATTTTGAACCTTTTGGTTTCCATATGGCCATTCATTATCCACTGTATCAAACCAAATGGGCACTTAGCTTTTATTATCCCTTAACTCAGCAGTCGTACTGTGGCTTTTCCCATGGTTTCAATATTTATTCCGGTTGGTCCTTTCCTATTTACTTTCGTTCTGACACTAAAGAAAAATTTATATATTTCATCTTTATCTCTTTTCGAGCCTGCTCATCATCTATTTTCTGTAACCTGAAGCTTCATTCCACCTTCCCTTTGCGTTACTTCACTGACAGCCTACTTTAAGATTAAATTATATAATATTAGTTTATATATATTGATCCTATTCATTTTTGCTTTACCCACATGTTCATCTCCTTGCCCGCAAACCTTGTGCTCAATCATTTTCTTCTTTCCTCCATTCTTTCGTCCCGCAGGTTATAAAAAATATAGATATATAAAACCAAATAGTTCTTATGTATTTGTTTGCCTGAAGAGTTTGTTTATACTTCTGCTTGTTTCCCACGTGCAAATTATCTCCTTCCTCTAAAACTTAATCCATTCCCCTTCAGCTAGCTTGGTCGCGCACAACTTCCACCCGTGCCATTCACCTCATCACTTGACAATGCCGAGCTCCACCAAAAGCCACGTCCCCTCGTGTCCATCTCCTGCTGCTTCATCCCCGCCTCAAATAGCTCCACCGACCCACTACCGCTCTAACCCACCACCGCCTGCACCTTCACCAATCTCGACCTGCTCCGTGCTATCACCAACCTCCGGCCGAACCCGCTCAGATCACCTCTCTGACCACCAGAAACCCGCTCCACCATCTCTGCAACAGCCAAAGCCATGCTCAGTAGCCCACAACTCAACAGTCGAACCGTCCCCACTACCGCCTAGCTCTGACTTGCTGCCCACTGTCCGCTGCCGCGTGCCGCCTGTAGCCTCTCCTTCTTTATATATATGTAATTATTATATACAGAATTATATATATATATATATATATATATATATATATATATATATATATATATATATATATATATATATATATATATATATATTGAATCAAAATCCTTGCATATTTCTTTTGCTCGAATCTCGCCTACTTCCTTTTGCTTTATATTTTTGGTCTGCAATTATATCAATAAGCCTGCAGCTTCTTTTGCTTAAAAAAAAAAGAGAATATGTAAAAGCAAAGCATTTGTGTGTATGAGTTTACTGCAGCCTTCTTCTGTTCCTTTGTTTTGATAGAACCCGCCTCTAACCTCTTCTATTATTATATATAAGGTATATAGTATATTATAATCTTATTCTTTGTAATATATATATATATATATATATATATATATATATATATATATATATATATATTATTGTATATCTATATATTAGAGTCTGCATACACTCGTTTGTATATACCTGTAGTTTACTTTTATGTTGAATAGCATGCATGTATTTGGTTCATATAGATATAGTTTGCAAACATATTGATTTTTTGGTATATGTTTTGACTTTTAGAGTAAATTATAATATACAGATATGCTATTTAAATATGTGTTTTAAATCAAGTGATGATTTTGTAATATATTATATATATGGACTTTATTTTATATATGGGTTTTGAATTAAATATTGATTTTAGAATACACATATATATAAAGAATTTATTTTGATTTGTGTTTCAAATCGAATATTGATTTTAAAAGGAAAATATACATTATAAAGATTTTATATGAGTAAATAATATATTTTTTACACACACACTTATATATATATATATATATATATATATATATATATATATATATATATATATATATATATTTCATTTTCTTCGATTTCCAAATTCCAGGCCAACTTTGCTTCACTCGTCGAATCAGTGTTCAACTTGCTTTGCTTTGAGATTTTTTTTTGGATTGGCAATCGTCTAGTTCATGATTTAATTCGTAGCTTGTCGTGTTGACAAATTTCTTTGGCCTCGAAAGGTGAGCAATCATCCATGATTAACATTCTTATATTTAGAAAATTTAATTCACATGAACTGACGATTGAAACATGTTGTTAAATATTGAATTGTTAGTTATTTAATTATTAAATCTGATATGCTATTATATGCAATTGTTCACCTATGACATATGACATCATACCCTGTTGTATATATTATATTTAAATTTGTTGTTGATGATATATGCCTGTTGTTGATTTATTATTATATTTGTTCTCACTCTGCCAGTTCCCTGTTAGTTTAGAATTCCCTATGAGTTGAAACGACACATACCCGAACGATATCAATGATTAGGGAAAAATCGTTATGGGTTAAAATAATAAACCTAAGAAATTTTCATTGATTTTGAAATTTTGGGATTGCGGGTTGAAATGATACACACCCATAATTATTTAAATTGTGGAGTGAAATGATAAATATCTGTAACACTTAACCATAGATAGAGAATTATATATGGACACCGTTAGTATATTTTCAAAAATGATTTCCAAGGTTTGAAAGAAAATATGTAGGTTATAATGAAAATTGATTTAAATATATATATATATATATATATATAATATAAATGCTATTTTTATATATGTATGAAATTTAGATTTTAAAATTTTGTGTTTTGGAAATTTTTGATTTATAAGTTAGATTTGAAAATATAAAATTTAAGATTTTACATATAATTTTATTACTATAATGTACATAATAAGATTTAGTATAAAATAAAATTAATAATAAGAATTAATTAAATAAAATTTAATATAATTAGTATATATATAATATGTTTAAGTATCTATATAAAATTATATATTATAAAAAAAGATAAATTTTGTAATAAATTTAATAAATTATGGTTGGAAAGATAAATTGAAATTTATTTGAAAGATTAATTGATTAATAATTGAATTTAAATAAGAATTGATTTGAACTTATTGATTTTGAGATTTTGAAAGATACGATTGATAACTTGATTTGATAAAAAGTGATTAAATGAATATTCTAAATTTAAATAAGATTTGAGACTGAACGTTTAATGTTGATTTGAAATTTATAAATTGAGATTTTATTTAATTGTTATTAAAATGATTAAGTGAATATTTTCCAATTTGAATAAAATTAAAGTTAAATGTTGAAATCTAAATAAAACTTATATTGAAAATGTTTGAATATTTAAACTTTGAATCTGATTGGAATTAAAGAGATAGTTCAAACCTGTATTTTAAATCGATAAAAATTGAAATGGTTTATTTAGAATTTGAATTGAATCTTTAACCTTTTAAATTGAAAGTGTTGAACAGGGATTGATTTTGAATTTTGGAATTTGAGTTGATTTGAATCGATTTGTGGAATTGGATGAAACAATTCTGATTTTGAAATTATTTCAATATAATCTCTTTAAATAAATATAAACAATTTAATTTTTAACTATTTTAATATATAAATTATTTTAATATATAACTATTTTAATATATAACTATTTTAATATATATACTATTTTCAATATCTAAACTATTTAAGTTGAAGGGTTATGATTTCAAAAGTGTTATGATTTCAAAAGCGTTATGATTCGAAAGTGTTATAACTTTGAAAGTGTTATGATTCTGGAAATGAATGTTATTTAAAGTGAATAATGATACCAAATTGATAGGGTTTTGAAATGAATATGATATTTTGATATGAAGTATGAACTATTTGAAATGAAATGTCCACGGTGTGAAATAAGCGTTCGGTTGTTAAAGAGACCAGGATCAGACATTGTCATACTCTCTGCCAATATCGAAAACTACTTTAACAACTGTGCACATGGTGGAAATTCTAGAACATAGTTGGATAGTTTGGCGACGATTCTGTATGAGGTATTAACGTAGCCCTGACTCCCGTGAGTCATCTTGATGTGGCTAAAACGGGAGATACGCCGGGCCAAGTGAGGTCATTCCTCCGATCGAGCACATCCCTTCGATACCATTCTATTACTTTGTGATTTGATTGGATGCACCTTTGATTTGGGAGTGTGTCACAAGGTAGGCGGTAGTTGCTACTATGCATTACCACCAGTCCAGATCCGCAAATGGCATATCTACCCTGGCATTGCCTCGCGTGCCTTGTCACATGCCCTATCGCGCATTCTTAGAGTTTGGTTTGTGTCGTACCTATAGAGTGCTCCCTGATAGCCCACCTGCGGGTGGAGTTTACAGTATTTGTATAGACTACGGCATTATATAAAATGTGTTAAGGGGGAAATGGGTAATGCCTTAACGCTATTTTGATTGTTTACTTTACTATAGACATTATTATAATCTTTATATTACTACATAGTAGATAGTTCCACAGATCCTTAGAGAATAGGAATGCTAAACATCCTTTAAGTTATTTGTATTTCAGTTGACATTTCACTTGAGTTGAATTTACTATATAATAATGTTAATCCTGACTCGAGTGTTTTGTGTTTTACTTTATGCTCGGGTCAGACTGAGTGTCACAACATTTGAGACTCACCTTTGGAGATTGGAGCTTGTTTGAATATCTATCTATCCCACTTTTAGTTATTTCAGTTTATTCTAGTCATTTATGTTCAGACCCGTCAGTTGCTTATGTATTGGAGATTCATTTGTATTTGAGATTCTGTTGTATTTTGTTTCAGACTCTGATGTTTTATAGTAGCTTCATGAACTACTATTTATCTATTCCGCTGCTTATTGTTTATTACTCCATGTCAATGATTCTGTGATTGATTTATTACTGTATATGCTAAATTTTGCCAAATATAAATTAACAATCTATTGTTTTGAGCAATCTAGGTCGGAAATGTGTGGATGCGAACGGTTTGAAATGCCAAGTCGTTATATTTTCATTTGGAATATACATTATTTAGAAACACAAGAATGGATTTAATATTGTATAAGTTGATTATTTTAGAATATAAGACTGTTTACATTTATGAATTGCAAGTAACGAATAAGTATTTTAAGGAAAATAAAAGAATGTTTGAGGAAAATAAAGTGAACATCTCCATTCTGAATATAAGTATAACATTGTAAAAAAGAGAAAAATGAATTTTTAAAACAACATTTTACGGTAGTTAAATAGCAGGCATAGGTTGCACGGAAGTGATTTTAATGCTAACCTTAAAATTTAAAATAAATTAAATATTTGAGTTCATGATTACATGTCGAGAAAAATGTTGTTTTTAAAGTTGAATTTTTGAATCATGGTTCATATTTTATTTTGTGTAGCAGCGGTCCCCGTTATGTAAATTAGTGTTTTCAAATTTAGTTATGTTGTGTTAATTAAATCTTTAATGGATGTCAATTTTGGTATGTTTGAGGTTAACAAAATCAATTGAGTGAACAAATGTTTTGAAATTTGAATTATGAAGGTTTGTTTACAGTGTAAAGTTGGTCCGTTCATTCCCTTTCTAATTAATAATTGTCATACACTTTCCATTGTTTCCTAGTTTGTTCCATTATTCATTTCCATTACATTGTCTGAAGCTTTTTCATTTCATGACCGTTACCTACTTTTCATATTTTTAATTCTTTCCTTCACTTCTTTTAATACCTACCCTTTTTTAGGGTTGTTCATATTTTAACTTTATTTCAATTCTCAGTTTGTTTATATTTAACTTTATTAGCTTTACTCTAGTTTCAATCTTCATTCATGTAGCCTCATTTCACTTTTTTAAATCTCATCTTCTGTAGCTTCATTTTTTTCTCTCTCCTCAGCTTCCTCCTTCCTTCTTTTTCATGCTTCTTCTTCAAATCTCATTTTTCTCTTTTTTTCCAAAGCTTCTTTTTTTTCCTATTCTTCAAATCTTCTTTTTCTTTTTCAAAGCTTCTTTTTATCTTTTTCAATTCTTCTTCTTGATTAAATTTTCTTCTTTTTCTTCAAACCTTCTCTTCTGTTAAAATATTTTTCTTCAAATCCATATCTATATAAAATTCTTTGTCTCTTCTAAAACTTTCTAAAAAAAGATTAAGATAGCAAGGAAATAAAACATAAAGAGAAAGCTGTAGCGGATCCAAATCTGATTAGAAAAGGGAAAGCCAAAAGGTGAGTGTTTGAACTCACTCACGAAATACTAAATTTTTTATTGCAAGTTTAACCAAGTCATATAGAGATAAATTTATTGATTGTTGGCTGGGAATTTTAATTTGACATTTAATTTGAATATCCTTGATAGTTCAATACCAATATGTGATAACTAATAATTATTTTGACATGTTGTTGAATTGGTTGATTGGTTGAATTGGTTGATTTGAATGTTGATTGTATGTTGTGATGGATGCTATTATGATTGAATGTGTGTTTTTTCGTTTATTTTGATATATCCCTGTTATCACCCTATTGTTTATAAATTTTCACATTGATTATTTGAATATTGAATAAGGGTACAAACCCTTAGATTTCTTATATTGACATGTGAAAAAAATTAGTATGTTTAGATTTACTATTTGAACCATAAAAATGATTTTTGAGAAATAAACCGTCGTTACCTTATTTGGAAGTTTTCAAATATAAATTTTGAAACCTTTGGAAGTTTTCATAATTTGAATGTTGAAACTTGGAACATTTTCATAAAACAAATCTCTTGAACTCTGAAATTTAATTTCAATTTTTATTGTAAATTTGCAAGTTATTAGAATGGATTTATTATGAAATCTATTGTATTCTGAATGTGGAAATAATAACTTTTCCTGAAAATTTGAACGTTCAAATACATGCATTCCTTATTTCATCTTATTTTCATTTAAATTTGCATAAGAATTTTAGTTCTGACTCGAGTGTATTATTTTCCTTTATGCTCAAGTTAGCTTGAGTATTTTAGTGTTTTGAAAATATTTTTCTGGAAGATGATGATGGAGTTTGAAGGCCGTTTGTATTAATATTTTTCCGCTTCATTATTTGGTAGTTTTTTTATTGTACTCTAGTTGATGCCGTAAAAATGTATAATCAAATGTATAATGTAAGTAGCTTCATGAACTGTTTTATTTGATTATTATATTTTTTCATTCCTCTACGATATTTTGTGTATTGCTTTTCTTTTTCCTCTTATTTTCTTTATTAAACCATTGATAGTCTTTTGTTTTTGGATGGTTTGAATTAGGCATGTGTGGTTTATTATCGACTTGAATCGTCCAAATAGGTGGGTCGTCACAAAAACTTCATTTATTAACCATTTTAAATCAAGATACCTTTACATCTTGAAAAATTAGGTGCTAAATACTCAGGTTTTATGTAAAAATCTTTTTAAGTAGTAATAATTATTTTATTCATAGAAAATATACATATAGCTCGAGTAACCTCAAAATGATACTAAGAACTGGATGCTACCAAACAGTATCGTATATTCCCTTACCTAGAAGGGTAATACTCATGAGAAATGTTTGCAGCTCGAACAAATCTCTTTCCCATTTTAAGTGATTTTTAGGCTACTGGGACTTAAAAATATTCTTTTATGCCAAAACTCCCTTTTTGAACCAGTATTTTACATAATTTTAACAAAATATTTATTGCTGATTTGCGTTGGGTTCATTCGGATTTGAACTCATTTCGATCGTACGATGATAAAGAGAATAATTTACTAAGTGCACTACAATTTTGCCTAAGCAAACATCCTTTCATCACATAGAAGATTATTCAGATTGTCATAAAGTAAATCGAAACTCGTTACCCTAACCAATCCTAAGAAAATACTTCTTACTCAAAATTTCAATACCAAAAAATTTCTCTTTCTTAACAAAAATACTTTCAAATGATATTATTATTACTTTTCAAAACCTTGAAAACCATTTTTCAAAAGCAACGGGATTTAAGTACTTAAGTTTCCTACTTAAATTCTTTTTATTTATACATCACATCTTATAAACCAATTTTATAAATTCATTTTCTTATATAAAATCATTTCTAAATATTCTAACTTTTAATAGACATATTATATTAAACCAGATCCTTAGCCCATCATTAACATCGAACATCTTATAGTCAAACTGTGAAACTTAATTTACAAGGTGTTCGTTCCAATGTTTTCCAATTTTCTATTACATAACCCATGTTTTAAAAATGGAAGCTACCTACAACACTCAACAACTGTCTATGCTCAAACTGGACGAGCATGACTAAACCAAGTCCTAAATGATAATAATAGAATATTATCATTTCCTATTCAACAAGCATCTCAAAACTAATATACAATTTTTGAAATATCATTTTTGTATATATAAAATATATTCCTAGGTAAAATTATTTTATTTACCAAATTTAATACAATACCGTGTTAATTGGTCTTGTTTAACTGTTTAGAAACCTCTATCGATAATGTTAACCAAACGCATCGACCAGAACTCATAAGCCACTTAACAAATCAATTAACACAATATAAATTTTTTTATATCACTAACAATTACGCACTCTCATATAATACACTCAAACTCATTCTAGGGGGTCACTTACCCTTCCCTAATGTGATTACCCCACCAAATCCAAGGTTATCGCTTAACCTTCAGCTATGATACCAAATGTAATAATCTACCTTTTCGATCCTCAGAAGTCGATACTAATACTTCCATGGTATTCATATGCCGGAAAGTTAGATGGCTAGGGAAAAAAGAAGAAGATAAGGAGAAGAACTAACAATAAATTGCAATGAATAATATATAATATAAAATCAAAGTCTTTACAAGAACTTTAATTTATACTCATACATCAGAGTACAACACTACCTATCAACAACCTTTGATAGTTATAACACCCGTCCTTACAATTTTTGATAAATACAATAAAGCCATGCAGGGGATCATAAAGAAATAAGTGGACATGTCTTGGCCTCCAGCTCGTCTCCTAAGCTCCAATGCAATTAAAGCTAATTTGGAAAATATTCCCGGGCTGACCCGAGCATTATAAGAAAACAGTGCCTGGGTTAGTCTGGTAAAACCAACGTGAGAAACTCAAATCATAAGGAATTTTATTATAACTTATAAAATCATTTAAAATCAAAGGTAGCTCCTAAGATCACGCCACACATAAACATAGACGGGTTTTTAACTTACGATAACCAAAACATTTTATATGAAAATATAGTAATATTACCATAATGTCTAAGGTTTAAAATAATTAATAACCAAGTAGCTGTGATGCCTGTACATGATAATAATAATAGGTATACAATCAAAAACCGAAGGTGCTTAGTGGAGAATGGATTTCCATCAAATGGCAAGGTAATGGACTACCTTCCAAAAATCTGTACACCACTAGATAAAATGTATAGTGAGATTGAAAACCTTTTGACCTCTGCCAATAAAGGACCGGGCTACCACTTACTGGATATACCTAATATGATCACGTCTTAGCTATGATCAAAAATCAAAAATGGGCCCCGAAGCATACATAGAGATATTGACACTAGACCTTGGGACGATTGTACCCTAATAGGTGCGACCTACATAGCCCTGCCACGTCTACCCCTTTAGCTATTATTTGGGTTGTGAGGCTTGAGGATACATTTGGCCTTTTAGATAGCAATCCACTTGGAATGCAACACTACCCTCCAGACACAATGCAATGCTAGCATTCATCCATTTTGGAATTACCCTCAGGATTAGTAATAAGTAGCCCTTGCACTTTAAAGCTTCGTTTTCGATCATTGTCTGGATATCTTTAATTGGAACTCTTATATTGGTTCGAATTGGTTTTTGGATAACACATCCTATCCCGGTCACTTCGAACCAATAATCGATAGTTTTCGATTGACTCATTCCCGATTCTTTTGGAAGCATGCAACAAGTATTCGAGTCCTCACTGGGGAGCTCGAATATACATACTTCTTAAGTAAAATTTGGCTAAGGTTTGATAGTCAGTTATTTAACTATCAAAAATCAAACAATAAAAACAATTTAGAGATTTAATTACCCCATAGCAACCACTAAGCCTCAAAATAAGTTTTCATTTATTTAATCTCTTTTCAAAACATTTATCAAAACATTCATATACTTATCGCACTGACATAAATATACTCACAAAATATTTTTGAAAGATTTCTTATTTCAAAATCATATTTAGAGGATCAAACAAATTTTATTAATTTAGAGATAAGAACTGTAACGACCCGTCAATTTTCAATAATTAAGTTTGGTTATTTTAATAAAAAATGAGTAATTAAATTTAGAAGAAAACAAAATTTTTATAATTTATAATGAAGTAAACGTTAAAAAGGTATAGCAATGGTAAATTAAATAAGACTTTGTGATTTAATATTTGGAGAAATAAAGTTGCATAACTTATTAATGAAGTAATAAGTAAATTAAAACGTAACAATGCTAATTATGGTTAATAATTAATAGGTTGAATGAAATGTCAATTAATGAATTTATTAAAATTGTAAAGTTATAATGTAAAATGGTAATTGGTTGGGAAGAATGAACATTCCAACTTAATAAAATAATTCAAATGTTTTGACTTAGTTTTAAATAGAATATAATAAAAACAAATGCAATCAATGTATTAATGTGGGAAATAATATATGGATTAATTGTAACTGAATGTAAATTAATGAGATTATGTTAATGTAGGTAAATAAATAATTAATTTAGTGCTATCCCAAATAATTAAAAGCAATGTAAGGTTATAATTGATTATATTTGATAAATTTGAAATAAATTTCAATAAATATAATTAAATAGCATGCTAATAATGATTGAATGAAATTTGGGTTATTTAAACAATTGTAACAAGTGTTTGGGAATAGTAACTTATAAGTTATTTAGCCTGCTTATTTAAATATGGGAAAAATTTAAAAAAAATCTAAGTAAATTATCACGTTAATGTTAACTAAGGTAATTTTTAATAAATTGAATGAAATGCAAATCAATGGAATTAATAAAGACGTATACTTAGCTATAAATTGAATATATGAAAAAATGTAGGTATTGATTTAAATTAAGGAATTTAATTTTTATTAAATGGTCACTGAATAAAATAAATGTTCAGTAAGTGAATTTATTGGGAATATTAAATGTAATTGGATGTAGATTTATGTAATAATGTTAATGCAAACTAAATTAGCGCAATCCCAATTAATGAAAACCAATTGCAATAAATGAATTAAATTTACATTATTGTGGATATAAGGTAATATTTGGTAATAAGGTAAGGTTAGTGATTTATGAATGAATGGATAATTAAAATTAAGGGTAGTGATGTTAATATAAGTTGACTATAAACAAGTTAATGAAATCCCAATAAAGGAGGAAATGCAAATGCTATATTTGGCAAAGATTTCAATACTAATGGAAATTATAGTTAATACACAATAAAGAAAGTACGTTGAATATATTTATGTAATAATGTAAAAACCAGCCTTAACTATGTTATTTGAAATCAGTGGATGGGTTATAAAGATTGGAATCAAATAAAAACAATTTATTTGGAATTTAAATTGTAATAATAGGATTAATTGAAATTATAGGTAATTTAATTTGTACGTTAATTGAGAATTAAGTTAAAATGGGATAATATTAAGAACCAAGATTTAAAAGCAATGTTAGCTATATTCTTATTGTAATAAGACTTGAATAACAAGGGTTAAGAATTTAATAAATGGATTTTGGAGTTATATTTTATAATTTCTAAATTTAATAAATTGAAATTAAATATTGAAATTGAGGTAAACACTGAAATTGTTAAAGTAATCAACTCTAAATTGACAACTAAATTTGTTTAAATCATTGTGAATGATTGAGAAATTATAAATGATGAAATTTGACAATTTAAGAATTGAAATTTGAAAAGTGGATTTAACTAATTAATTTATTAATTTATTTAAGTGTAAAAATAGCCATTTTGCCACTGACTCGGATTTCGACGAAACCAGTTTCATCGGATCCACAATAGTGAATTAATGTAGGATTTTCAGTTTCGGATCGATCGGACTTGTCGTTTAATTTGATCGTACGGACTCGAAACGCCTTGAAATAAATGAAATTGAAATCAATTTGAAAAATATAGATTTTAGCATAACTTCTTCATACGATGGAATTTGGACTTGCAACTTGTTCCATCGTGTTTACAATATTTAAAAACATCTATTTTTATATATGGGTTGACCCAATTTCATTCCGGAGTCGAAACGGGCTTTTTGGGCCACTTTGGCATTACCGCGTAAATCTATCTTATCCATCCATTCAAATGTCAACCCTGCCTATATATGTCCTGCTATAAACCCTAGCAGCCTCTGTTCCTCATTTCTATACGTTCTATTCACCTCCTCACTTCAATGATAGACAAATCCTAATTCCAATTGCAATCCCAAATCAAATCCAAAGCTGAAATTTCAAACTCCACAATATGTGCCAAATTTTATATCAATTCGAAGCAATCGAAGAGCGTAACTCAGATCTGCAGCCCGTTTTTCGATTAGATGCATTGTTTGTCCAGAAATCGAAAAATAATTTTCGGTCGTTCATCACGTCGAAATCAATCTTATCCGATCGTCGAACCGATTTGGGGGTTTTGTAGAGGGGGCTGAGTGTTGTTCATTGGCGTGGCTCGCAGGTGATTTCAATGGTCAGATCAAGGGGGACAATTCAATTAGGGTTAACAAAAGTGTGCGGCGGCTTCTCGAAATTGTGAATGCGACTTGCTCGCATGGGGAGCCGGAGCTTGGGGTTGGCGGCGGCTTTGGAAGTGATGGTTCTGATGAGGTGGTACCGCGGCGATTCACGATGGAGTGGCGGCTATAGCTTGTCGTAGTGTTTTACTGTGTATGTTCGTGGTTTTCTCGTGCGTTCTGAGAGAGGAGGTAGATGGGGGTGACGTGGCATATTTTAGTTAGGTAGGTATTGTTTTGTTTTAATTCAATTTAATTTTGTTTTCAAACGATTTAACTCGAATAACTTTCACATACGGACTCAAATTCACGCGCGGGTTTTTCCGCTAGGTTCGTATTAGAATTTCGGACACTTTGACGCTGGTTTGGACAGATTTGGAGACTGTTCAAATTTTTGGGTTTAAATTGAATTTAAATTCAAAAGGTGAGTGTTTTAACCCACTCACAACTTCTAAAATTTCTTATGTTTGTTAAATTTAATTTTGTTGTGATTATGCATTTATTTATGACTGTTTCGGATATTTTTAATCATCATCTCAGTTAGTTGCATTTTTTTAAATTAAATCGTTATTTAATTTATTATTGAATATAACTGCCAGTTAATTTCCTGTTATATATTATCATTGATATTGATTTATTGTTTTTGGATGATGATTGTGATGGATGTATGATTTATGATGGATGAATGGATGTTGTATTATATTATTATAAATGTTCGTCGACGAAATTCTATCGGTTTAGAAAACCGTCGAACGAATTTTGAAATAAAAATAACCGCAAGCCCATGGTGTACGAATGTAGCACGTGGCGAATACGGGTCGATCCGCAGGGGATTGATTATTTAAATTTTCTACTCAATCAAATTATACCAAAGTCGAGAGTGTATTTAAGCTAGAAAATGAGAAAATGAACTAACTAACAAAAAGAAATGAAATGCAAATATGAGAGTTAAATGTCAATTTAGAGAATAAATCCACTCTCTAGATCATGTAGTTCAACACATGAAATCATAATCTCTCTTTTATGGTCATTAGTGTTTTAATTGATGTGTTTATCATAAGTATGACATATTTGAGCTATTAATTAGCCAACATAAGTCATCAAACTATAACACACCCCTTAAAACACTTACTAACTTTCATGAAACTTGACAAAGAAAATGAAAATGAAATCTATTTTAAGTATGGCCTATTAACTATTGATTAGAAACATAGACCATCAAATTTTAATTTCAAATCACTTTCTTATGCCATAATCATATATTGATGAAGAGGCATTTGTGTTAATGATTGTTTAAGCATAGCCTATTTGTGTCAACAATATAGACTATCAAATTTAAGGCAAAAACAACGAATAAAACCACTTCTATCATCATCATTAAGCACAAAAAGAGAGCATGAATTAACAAAATATTGAAGCTACATTAATTAGAGAGCTTCATTACCCCTAAATTGAAGGGGTTTAGCTTCTCATATTTGTCATTTTATTAACAAATGTAGCTAACAACATGAAAGCAAAATGAAGAGGAAAAAGAGAGCAAAATGAAAAGATAAGCTAATTAACTTGCATAAAAGAAAAGAGATCTACACTACAACATGAAAGTAAATGAACATGAAAAGGAAAGAGCATGTATTAAATTGCATGAAATAAAAAAGATTACATAAAATAAAAGTAGCTAAGTAGCCATGAAAAGAGAAAGAGGAGCTTTCATTTTATTTTTGATTTAAACTAAACTAAAGAGAAGGAGGCCTAAGAGAGACTAAGAGAAGAGAGAGAGAGGGTACATGAAACATATGGGTATTTATACATGTATGAAACCCTAATTCATATTTTTGGGGAATGCCCAAAATGCCCCTTAGGAAGTGTGAAGGCCAAGTAATCATTAACATGTCTTAATCCCCCATTAAGTGTACATGAAGCCATTAACTCCAAAAGCATGTGCATTGGCCTTTAATTTGTACATTAAGGTAGGTGGGTAGGTGGGGTCCTCCATGTTATTCACTTTGAATTATTTCCATCTTCATTCCTTTGTATTAATTTTGTGCATGCATATCTTCATGAAACCACTTATATTTGAGTTCAAATTCCTACAAAAATATATACAAATTTTCAATTAATTTTTCTCAAATTAATATACGCACAAAAATGACCGTTTTGCCCTTGGATGAAGATGAATATGTGACAATTTCAAATAATATGAATTTTGGTTTAAACAAGTTAAAATAACCAATATGATCATTTATTTAATTTAAAAAGAATAAATATGATGATAAAAATATGCACATTTACGTGCACATCAAATACCCCCACACTTATCTTTTTTTTCGTCCTCGAATAAAGGGAAACTAAGATAAATCCGTTTTCGTAGAAAGCACGATTGCATTGAGCATATGCAACAAGCCGTTAAACCTCTAGGTGTCCCCAGTAGGACGAGTGTTGTCTCGTGAGGGTTTTCAGCGGATACTACCCACAAAATCCAAATGCATGATGAAAATATTTACAAAATGCAAGATTTATTTACAAAGAGATGAACGCAAATTTTTGAATTTTTTTACAAATGAAGGATTTATTTTTAAATTGACACGAATAAGTTAAATATAGGTTTTGATTATTATCTTGAAAATTTATGTCATTTACTCGTCAAAATTTCCAACAAAAATCAAGTTATCATAACAAATAAACAATAGTTTAACTTGTTGTTTCGGTTGATAACAAAGTGTAATTATAAAATGGATCCTCAGTTGATTATCAAAGTTTATCAAAGTGGTATTTTCATTTCTTTTCAATAACAAATCAAATCAAATAAGTAAAAATAGTGCTAGGATTTCAATTGCTTGCTCTCTCATTATTTGCAAGAAAAATTACACACCTAGCTCAGGTTGTAACAACCCAGCTTTTTCAACAGTTAATTTGTGCTATTTAGAATGAATTTAAATAATTAATTTGAAATATAATTTGTTTTCAATATGAAAAGTTGGTTTGATGTAATAAAAAGAACTCAGAATTTAAATATGAAAATTAATTGAATAAATTAAATAGCAGTTGACAATTGGGTAAATTATTTAAATCAGGAATTGTAAGCTTGTTAAAAATATTTTAACGGCTTATAAATTTATATTGATAATACTGGAAGTAATAGATGGGTTAAAATTGAATTTAACTGCTGTTTGTTCAATTTTAAATTTACAATGTTTAATTTGACAATTGAAAATAACCTTCCGAGACACAGTCTCGGAATTCAATGAAACCAATTCCATTGGATCCGTAATATTAAATTATTACAGGATTTAAATTTTCGTAGCATTCTGAGCGATTGTGTGATCGTACGAGGTGAAAACGCTTCGAAAATAATTAATTGTTTAAATTAAAATATCTAACATCTTTTCTCCAGTTAAACTTCTTTCACCTCAGCAACCCTATTTCTGAACAGCCGCATTCTTTCAAATCGTGCTCCCTCATCCTCATAATATCTCGTACCCTTTGTCTCCCATTGGAAGCAGAAATCAAATCGATGCCCGCCCTCGTTCTTCTTATATTGCGTATCCTTCCTCTTTCATTCTTCACGAGTTCGAAATCGAAAGAAAAAATGGCCGCCTTTCCTTCTTTCCCAATTCGAAACCTTATCTTCGTTCCCTTCCTTTTCTCGAAATTCAATTTTTTTAGGGCCGAACCTCTCCCACTTATCAATACCTCAGCGACTTCAAAAAAAAAAAAAAAAATGGTGAACGCAGCCTAATCGAAGTCGAATTCGATTTTGAACCGAAAGTCGTGGCCTTCCTTTTTGAACGAGCTTCCCTTTACTCATAGGCCATCTGCTCGTGTCTTGGTTCACGAAGCCGGGGGTTGGAAGCATCGCGGTTTAGGGGAGGGTCGCGCTCGTGATTGGATAAGGTGTCGTGTGACCGGTTGGGGTTGTTGAGGTGCGATGGTCACTAGGGTAGGCAGTGCTCGAGGTGGTTCGACCTAGGGTTTCTCGACCAAGAAGCTAACTCGCGCGCGTTGGAAATGGGAACGTGACGCTTCGGGTGACGGCAATGTGAAGTCGAGCTTGTGTAGTGGATTGAGGCGAGCTGGAGATCGTCGCGGCAGGGAGTCGCGTGGGTTGGGCATTGCAGTTCCATCGAGTCTTTGAGGTATCTGTAGTTGTTTGTTTTCTTATGGAATTTCTTTCTCAATTTAAAACTAATGATACATATTTAGCTATACAGAGGAAGGAAAATGAAACTTTAAAATTCAAAATTTTATTTCTGTTTTTTTTACAAACATATATGTATAAATAGAAATATATAATACCCAGTTTACTGGTTAAGATTAATATATATGTATTCAGATAAAGTTTTGAAAGAAAAGAGGAAATAATATAATAAGAATTTTAAGGGGTTGGAAGTTATGTAAAATTTGGGCAGAAAAGGAAATGAAATTAAGTTAGGTTAACGATCATTTGGAAATTTAGTAAATTGCTGGTTAATTTTTAAAAGGGAAACTTATTACAATTTAATTACTTGTTAAAACCAAATCAATAGTAAATGAAATTTATTTAATTGGTAATTGATTGTTCGATAAATTTCAAATATTTATAAATCGTATAAATTGTTATACAAGGTCAAAAGAATTATGAGGACAAGCCCGTTGGGAATGGATGGCAGACAGTAAAATAAAGGTGAGTTAATCTCACTCAGTTAAGTTTAAAATTTGAATTGTTGAATTTAAATTTAATTGTTGAATTGCTTGAATGATGGTTGAGGTAGTGAATAATTAAATAAACTTTTTACCATATACTACAATATTTCACATCGAAGTGAAATTGATATTTTATTGTGCTAACATCTGTGGATGCAGGGAAACAGGTTGGAGGGATCCAACAGGATTCCTCAAAACTATTTATTTTATTTCGTATATATGCTGTTCTGTGACAGGATGATATATTGATTTGGGTGGTTTTATAGATAATTGAATTATCAACTGCTGAATCACAGAGAAGTTGAAAAATTGAAATTTCTATTACCGTTGATAAATTAATTTGAAGAAGTTAAATAAAACTCAAATGGAAAATATTTATTTGAAATTTGAATCTACTTTAAGTGAGAATGAAGAAAAGAAAATAAAAGTATATTTTCCACTTAAATTAAACTTTAATGTGATAAAGTTGAGTTTGGAAAATTTAAATTATAAATTATACTTGGAGGAATATTGTAATCGATAAGGAATTAAAGAAAATGGAATTATATTAAGAAATGGAAATGGAGGTCTATTAAGGAAATAAAAAGAAATATTAATAAGAAAAGAAAAGAAAATTTATTAAGAAATAAAGAAGATGCTATTAAGAATTATGAATAAGAAATTCTATTAAGAGCCAAAAGGAAATTTTATTTAATAATGAATGGAATTTATTAAATGGGACAATATGGAACTTTATAGAAAGAAATAAATTATAAAGATGAGATTTTTAAATCAAACTATCTGATAATAAATGAAATCCAAAGAGATTTTATAAATTCATGAATGAAATTTATAAATGAGATATGAAATTTGTTGAATGGAAATAGAAAGATATTTCCAAAGGTGAATGTGGACAAGAGGCATTTATAAATGGATATTGGATTTTTTAAAATTACAATTTTTCTTAAAAAGGATATTTTAAATTATTATACTATATAAATTTTTTTATAAACCATTATTTGAATGTAAAATATTTTCGAATTAGTTATTTTGAAGGTTTAGCTATTATTTATTATAAACTCTAAGTTTTCTAAAACTAGCTTTGAAACTTATAAATAACTAGATATAAATTTTAATATTTAATATTACTTCTTATTTTATAAATCTATATGTTTTCAAAATGTTTTTAAAATCCAATTAAAATCCTCTTGTGATAGTAAGCAAATTAATTTAAATGGGATAAGATTTAGGAGAAATCTTATTAAGTGGAAAAAGTGAGTTTGAGAAATTATAAGGAAAGTGTAAATTGAATTTTCGAGGAAGAAATGAGAAAATAGAAATATTTTCAAAGGATAAATCAATTGTGAGTGAGTATAAGAAATCAGTTAAATGATTTCATGGAAATAAAAGGACTTTGAAAATTTATTTCAAATGGATTAAAATGAGAATTATATCTGAATGATATTTGAGATAAATAATTTATGGAAATTATTTGATGGTTGCTTGTATGTGATTAATTGATAGTTAAATAACCGACTATCAATATTGGACAATGCGCTGATCGTTTCGAAGAGTCCGGGATCGGATTTAATTATCCGAAAACCACTTCGATCCGGGTTGAACGATTACGAATGAAGACCGTGAAGAGTTGAAGACGGTGATTCGGTTTGTCCAGACCCAGGGCAACTTGTATGGATTGAATGCTTTCAGAACATCGTCAGGTGGACGATGAGCATTCTAAGTGATGCGTTCTTGAAAGGTAACGTTTAACCTCAAGCCTCATCAACCGGGAATGGCTAAAACAGGGGAGGTGCAGCAAGACTTCGTGGGTAGCCTCCATTGGAGAGTGAGGTTTCCCCTGTCTAGATGTCCCTTTTATTCAGCTTAGTGGGCGGTTGGTCGCGCCAACTGCGGGGTGATCTTGCTTGGGACTGTTCAGTAAGGAATGGTTCTGGTCTTGTGTTGCAGGGGAGTTAGGGTGGCTCCTCGGTACTCTGATCTAGACCAGGTACTGTGACGGGCGGTACCCCAGTAGCCCTGCCATTGTATGGGATCCAAACTCCAATAAGCGCCTGTACGGTTTTGATTGTGCCCAACTATTGCTGAAACGTGAGATGCAAGCATTTCAGCTAGATTCTATTTACTTTCTATAGACACTATAATAGTATTAGAGAACTTTAATAAAAATTGTTTTAGCTATCGTAAGGTAAAAACCCGACATGTTTATTTGTGGCGTGGTCTTACGAGATGCTTTTGTTTTCAAAAGATTTTTCAAACTTTAATAATCCAATTGAGTGTGATTTTCTCACGCTGGTATTCCAGACTGACTCGGGTATTGTTTTATATGATGCTCGGGTCAGACCGAGTTAAACAGGATTTAGGTTTTATACTGGAGCTCAGGAGACGAGCTGGTGACAGAGCATATCTACGTATTTGCCTATTATTTCCGCTGTGTATGATCTTATAGTAGTTGTCTCTGTATGATTGATTGATGTACTCTGATAATGGTATGTATGTATAAGTATACAGAACAGATTTCTTGTATTTAAAATTATATTATATATATATTATATTTTATTCCGTTACGATGTGAGATTCTGATGTTGTTTTTCTTCTTCTTCTTCTATCCCTTTCTTCTTTTCATAACTATCTGGAGTTTTCGGGTTGAGAAAATTTTGGGTTGTTACACAGGTAAACTGAGGCCAGATATACCACCCATGCACTGCCTTTCGGGCTTATGTGAGGGGAGTACAAAGCATGGCGAGTGTACACACTTTCGAGCATACACCTATCGACCATAGGTGGTTTTTATTAAGTCTTTTTTTTAACATGTGTTCCATACAAGCATAACCATGAGGACTTTTAAATGAGTATGAAAGCATATAATCAAAGATTCCAAGTAATTCACCCATGCATAACCGCGAGGACTTTTAAATGAGAGTTAATACTTGGATGTTATTATTTTTTTATTTTTATTTTATTTTATTTTTAAGAGAGAGAGAGAGTTTTGCAAAATCATCTTAGCACCTTTTAACTAAGAAGACGAAAAAAATGTTATATCCTTTACTTTAAATCAACCACTTTTTAAAACAAAAATTTTCAATTAGGATATACTTCATAATTAACACGTATGAATCTTCCTATATATTAGTTAAACCATTATTATTTGTAATCAAATTTCATTTTTAATTTTGTTTAGACAAACAAATTTTCAAAAATTTCAATTTAATAAACCAAAGCCATATATTTATCTTATAGTGTTTCTTTTAAAAATAAATCAAAAGAAAATTTGTTTTTGGGATTTTTTTTAATTTTTTTTGTTTTTGTGATTTTAAAGCAAAATAAACCATGAAAAAAAAATGAAGATGAGTCTCCCCCCCCCCCACACTTGATTTTGACTGTGTCCCCACAGTCAACCCAAGTGGAAGGAGAAAAAAAAATCCAATATTTACATGAAAGATTATTATTTACAAGAGATGAGAAAGTATACAGTCAAAAAGTAAATGAAACGGTCTTCTAAAGACCGATTCATTTGTCTCCTCAACTGTGTGAGACACAGTTTAAGCACGAAAAACCAAATCGTAAAAGATTTCGAAGTTGAGTGTGGATTTGGAAAAACGAAAGTCGTTTTATTGAAAATCGTTGGGGTTGATAAAACAATTGATTGACATTCAAGTTTATTTTCACCAAATTGAAGTTCAAACTTATCATTGAAAACTTCCTCAAAATTATCGATTTCAAAATCAAAACGGTGATCGAAATTTTCCCCTTTAGAATTCAACAACTCATTTTCAAAAAGTCCATAAAACTCATGTTCGTTAAATTCGACTTCCTTTGTTGGATTATTAACAACTTCATCGTGTAAATGGAGTTTAAAATTCAAAGTTGTCGTATTCAAGTTTTCAGAAAAAGGAAGATTGAAGTTTAAATCGAATTTCGCACCCTCAAAAGAATTGAAATCCAACTTAATCACCGTATTTTCAACAACTTGATTAAGATCGTCATTATCAATTTCAAAAGTTGTTATTTGAAAATCCTCGATTTGGGTAAAAGATGGATTATCGTTTGACTTCTCACACGTTGGAATTTGAGTATGTTAATCACGTTGATTCAAATATGTTTCGAAAACCAAATCCGTGTGATCATTGTACATTTCATTCATTTGCTCAACAAAGTCAAATTTGTAATTATTAACTTGAAAATTTTCGATTTGGACTTGTTGAGAACAAGAATTGTCAATTTCGATAAACAGTACATTATTATTTGATTCTTCGCAAGTTGAGATTTGTTTATGATTTTCACGAAAAGTTTTGTATTTTTCAAGTAATAAATCCCCGTTATCTTTTTCCATTTGGTCAACAAAATCAAATTCATAATTATTAAATTGAAAATTTTCATTTTGAATTTGTTGACAACCAAAGTTTTCAATCGTATCATTATTGAAACTATTCCCATTGCCAAAATTATTTGAAAATTGGCTCACATTTTCGTCTTGATTTTGGAATTCATTTTGAAGCTCGAAATTGAATTGGCATGGGCTACACTCAAAATCATTTGAATTTTGAAGCGAATTCAAATTTTGATTATTTTGAAAACCTTGATCCGAGTTATAGCACAAATATGAATTGCACAACTCATTTATCTCTTGATTTTGTTGCGTAGAGAGCTTAAGTAACGATGAAATGCTATTTTCAAGAGCTAAGGGTTCATCGTTTTGAAAATTTTGTGGTTCAAGACTCAAATTGTTTAAACAATTGTTGTTGTTGTAATATCCATAAGAATTTGAAGTAAACTTATATGGATTAATTGATTTTCACAACTATCGTAAAATTCATGTGAATATGGAAATTCGGACATTTTCAAGAAATTTCTTTTTTTTCTTTATAAAGGAATAATATTTACAAATAGAATTTATTTTTCAAAAGGGAAATTGATTTTTTTTTTGGTTTTTAATTTTTTTTGTTTTTGAATTTTTTTTTAGATTTTTGTTTTTCAAATTTTTTTTGGATTTTTGAAATTTCAAGGAAAAAGGATTAAAAATTTCAAAGGAAAAGGAATATTTACAAATTTTTTTGTTTTGGATTTTGAATTTTTTTGTTTTTTAAATATGCATGAACTAATGCAACTAAATGAATGCAAGATTTTAATTACAAATGATTTATTCTAAGTTAACCCGAAATTGTATAATTACAAATTGTCTTAGATAAACAAGATAGTTCTCGGCCAGGTAACAGACAGGAGTTATCGGTGCACCACGAATCACCGTAGCAATGCAGCCGAAGGTTTAAGTACCTTCAGAGGAACAATCACTATAATATTTACGAATCACCGTAATATTTATATATGGTTATTACTCTACCGTAGCCTAGACACTAAGAAATTAAATTGTTCAAAGAAGACAAATTGTCAATATACAATTAAGTGTTATTGATTTCTAACCGTTGTTATTAATCAAAATCTAAGATGAAATGCAAAGCAGAAAATAAATGTGTATTAACAATGAAACTAGAAAGAAATTTTGTTTTAGCTTTTGATTTTGAATTTTTAAATTTTTTTTTCTTAAAATGCAAGCATACAACAATGCAAGACAACTAAAACATAAAATTTTATAAGCAAGCAAGCGGCTATTTTTTTTTCCGGCAAGCACTTCAAATCAAGCAATTTATTTAACAAGCACTTCTGCTCTTTCCGTAATTCTGCTTTGGCAACCTGAAATAAAGCAAGATATATACAACTTTTTTGTTTGTAAGGAAACTTAAAAGTAGGGTTTTACTTAAAAAAAAAAAATTGAACAATTTTTTTTTTAAAATACAAAGCAAACTAAAAATTAAGAATCAAAACAATTCCTTTCTCCCCTTTTTTTTTAATATAAGGATGAAATTTAAGAAAAACTTGAAACAAAACAAACAAATTTACAACTAATTTTTTTTTAAAGATAAAGCAAAACTAACTAAAAACAAATTAAACAAAGCAAACTTTTTTTTTTCTACAAGACAAAACAAATAAAAAAAACAAAATAACTCAATATAGACAGCTAAAAAAAAGAAAAAAGGCTGTACTAATTTTTACAACAAGCCCGACCCAAACTAAAATAAAATTATGACAATCCTCGGCCCAAACACTCAGATTCTAAAACAAATCAGAGGCAACATTCTCAAATACGAATCAACCCTTGCACAATGCTTCAAAATCAATTTTTCAAGAAATAAATCAAAGTTCCCAAATATTTGACGTGAGTGATTCAGTGACGTAGGAAGACGAATTTGATTTGGGTTGATGTCGGCGAAGTGAGACGAGGCGATGGTGGGGAAAATGGATTCGAAGGGGGTGGTTTCGGTGATCGATTTGGTTGGTGGGTTGCAGCAAATTCGAGGCGTTGGAGTCTTTGTCGATGTTTTCCGGTGGAGGAATTGTTATTGAGGTGGTTGGAAGCGGAGAAGCAGGTCGCTGTTGTTTTTTTTTGTCAGTGGAGTGGCGATTGATGGCTGAGAGGGTGGTCGGGATTAATAGTTGTTTTGTGGTGGCTGTTATTGGGTTAGGCTGCGACGTAGTTTTACCGAGGAGGATTTGGGTTGAAGGCGAATTGGGTAGCGGGTGATTGGTGTTGCGATGTGGTCACGATTTGTCAGGTGTATAGGAATTGGAATTTGGGGATTCGAATGGTAGCAAGGGGACAGCTGCAGATTTGGGGATTTAAGTGCTTCCGAAGTGCAGATATATGGGTGGCTGATGGTAGATTGTAGTGATTGGGGGGATGTTGTAAAATGGTGAAGGAAGGAGGATGTCACCGTGCAGGTGATTGCGAATTGGATGGGATTCTAGAGTGATGTTGTGGATGATAGCTGAAGGCCGTTTCTTTGCAGCAGAGAATGGTGAACAACAGTTAGTGGCAGGGATCAATTTAGGGTGAGGCGACTGAGTGAAACGGTGGACAGCAATGGATGTATGAAGTGATTAGAGAGGGAGGGGAGGTTATGGTTATGAAGTGATTTTATTGTATGCTTGCACTGCAGATAGTGGTTATGTGTTGGAGCTGATGATGTTGCCTGTGACTGGTTTGTGGTTGTTGTGGAAGGTTTGCAGAAGTGTTTAATCGAGGATGTGCAGGGGTGTGGACTATGGAATGATGAGGCAGTGGTAAATGCTGCGATGAGGGGAGCAGTTTGTTATGGTGGATTTTTATTGTGATTGTAGAAGTGAGTTTTTTTTTGGTTGTAAATGGTCTTGCGATTTTGGAATGAGGAGATGCAATGTTCAGGTGAAAGGCAGTGATGTAAGAGGATGTTGCTTTGCGAAGGAGTTTTAGATGATGGTTGGTTGTTCGAAGGAGGGTGCTGGTTGTAGTGAGGTGGAGATTGGAGCTGGTTGTAGTGAGGTAGAGATTGGAGTATATTGTTTGCAAAGTGAAGGGAAGGCAGCAGGAAGGTAACAGTTGTGAGTGGCTAGAGTAACACAGTATACACAACAGAGAGTATAAAATGTATTGCAAATGAAATTTGTAAACAGAAAAATTGCAAATGTATTGCAAAAGAGAAGTTTGAAATGGAATATTTTTTTTCTTCAAATGAATAGTGTATGTTATTTTTTAAAGGAAATGCTAATGCAAAATAGAAAGAACAACAAACAAATGCTAGCAACAAGCAATCAACACACACAATTTTTTTTTTAAATGCAAACACACAAGAATCAAAAGAAAAATAATCTGAAGAATAGAAAATCAAAATCAAAGCAAATCCCCGGCAATGACGCCAATAACTTGTTCGTCGATGAAATTCTATCGGTTCAGAAAACCGTCGAACGAATTTTGAAATAAAAATAACCGCAAGCGCACGGTGTACGAATGTAGCACGTGGAGAATACAGGTCGATCCGCAGGGAATTGATGATTTAAATTTTCTACTCAATCAAATTATACCAAAGTCGAGAGTGTATTTAAGCTATAAAATGAGAAAATGAACTAACTAACTGTTATCCAGCTTTTTGACAAAGCCGTGATACCAAAAGATCGATCGAAAGACAAAGGATAGTTCGTATCAGAGATTGGTCATACTTCGTTTTGCTATGGATATCGCTGAATTTTGTCCGAGCCCTAATTGTGCTACAATTGATAGGACACGACAAGAAAGACCATAGAAGCCTTCATCTCAAATTTCGAGTCAATCCGAGTTCATACGCACAAGTTATGATCGGTTCAACTTGAGGGGGGAAGCATTGGTTTTGAACCCCCCGAGCTAGGCATCCTCGAACCCATCGACAAACATCATTCGAAACGATCATTTTCGAATCGATGGACTTCGAACCCATCGGAGTGCCTCGGTTCGAATCCATCAAACTCGAACCCATCTAAGTTCGTATCTGTGCACCTCGTGGAGGGGTTGCAAAGCTCATGTCCATCCAAAGAATCCTTGTTCGAATCCACTAAGCTTCGGTTGTTCGAACCCCTCACAGAAGCCTTGTTCGAACCCATCACAGAAGCCTTGTTCGAACCCATCACAGAGGCCTTGTTCGAACCCACTTGTGAAGCTTCATTCGAACCCACTGGGTCAACTAACCATGATGACGTGTCTTTCATCGGTTCGAATGCACCGAGATATATGGAGTCGAAGCGGTCAACTCGGAGTAAAGACCGGATCGATTCGAAGTTTGCGCTCCACGTCACCACGAAGGCGCGCTCCACCATGGTTTCGAAACCATCGATTCGAACGCATGGTTTCGAACCAAACAGCCACGCAGTGAACCCCATTTCGAATCCATCATATCTCCCAATCTACTGATCCAAATGCCACGAAATTTTCACAGAAGCTTGCATTCATGTCGAAGATTGTCCATGTCAAATTTCACCTCGATTGGATGAATTCTTGATCGATTCGAATGGAGTTCAAACCGATGCCAAAGTGGGCCCAAACTTCGTGAGACCGGGCGTGTAGGCCCCCTCACGTGCCAGAAGTGGTCTCCCGAGTTTTCAGCGAAATATCAGCAGCCTATGCCTATAAATAGAGCCCCAGAGCCAACAGAAGGGTTGGATCTGTCATCGATACCGGATTGAATAAATCTAAGAGAGAGATCCAGATCGTTAAATCCAATTTCCTTCCCTTCTATTCAGATTTGCATAAAGTCTATGAAAGGAATTCAACTCTCAAGATGGTTAGCACAAGAACCACCTCAAATGCTGTCAATCAAGGAGAACAGGATAGACAGAATCCTGCCCTTCTACCTTCATCTAATCAAGATGCCGCTGGGCAATCGGAACCGTCGGGACCGGTCACCCGACAAGAGTTGCAGTTGCTACTCCAAGAGCTGACCCAGAGTCGGCGACAACTAGAAGAACGGCTACGCGCTAATGCTGAGCTAATCAACAAGCTGGATCGCCAGAAACGAAAGAGATCCATGAGAGACCATGCTTCTCGCTCATCCAGCGAAAGTTCTTCATCTTCTGATTTTCATAATCGGCCTCCACGACCCCGGCTAGATGGGAGTCGTATGCCACCCGTTGGAAATCAACCAACGTTGACCATTGGACAAATAAGAGCTGGTCCGTCAGCCAGTTTCCAAACCGGACCCTCCTCCCGAGGAGGTGTCGTTCCTCACCACGCCGCAGAATACCGCACCACTGACGTTGCGGCTGAACCAGGGGTCGGCGCCCAAAATCAGTCAGACATGGACCATCGTCATAGCGGGAATACTCCTGAACCGTACGTCCCAGAGGACTATGAGCCAAGAAGGCGAGACTTGGACCGTCGACGATATCCGGTTCAAACCCAAAGTATGGGACATGATTATACTCCGGTGCAAATGCCGGATCTTTCAACTATGATACGTCAGATGATCCGTGGGAGTCAGGGATTCACAAACGACGATTGGGGAGTTTCCCGAAGTCACACCCCCTTTACGGACGATATTCTTACTGCTGAACCCCCACGGCGATTCCGAATGCCCACTCTACCCATGTACGAGGGAAACTCCGACCTCAACCAACATATTCTAAAATATGAATGGTCGATGACTACTGCCAGGGCCGACGATGCAGTGAAGTGTCGTAGTTCCCCCATATCCTTGGGGGGCATCGCCACCATGTGGTTAACCCGATTGCCTCCTCGATCCATCTCCTCATTCGACCAGCTGGGCACAAAATTCGTTGAACAATTCTGCATGCACGTCGCAAGGCCAAAAGATGTCAACACTCTATCTAGTGTCACGCAAGCTCCCGGGGAGACACTCAGACACTACTTGAAGAGATTCCATACTGCATGCGCGGAGATTAGTAATCCGAACGATAACTCCATCCTTATGGCATTGACTAAGGGGATCGACCACGATTCTGAATTTGGCAACTGGCTAGCTGGGAAACCACCTGCATCATTGGACCGTTTCCATGCCAAAGCAGCTCAATTCCTGAGACGGGAAGACGCGAAACAGTCTAGGAAGCAAACTGATGCAGGACTAAATACGGAAGGGATCAAAAGCAATGTTGCAATAAAACAGTCCGGTGAGAGCTCCGAAAAAGTTCAGTTGAACATTAAAAATAAACAAGCTCGGCGAAGAGAAAGCGTGAATCAAATTAAGAAACAAGATCAAACTCGTGGCCTGCAGCGCACGAATCCAATGTTTGACAGTTACACTCCTCTAAATACATCACTAGAGGACTTGTACTTACAAACCTGTGGAACAATTCAATATAAAAAGCCTGCGCCAAGGCCGTCGTTAGAAAGACAAATCCAAACTGGAAAGTTTTGCAGGTTCCATGAAAGCTACGGGCACGATACGAACGAGTGTCGCCACTTACAAGACCTCGTTGAAAAACTGATCAGAGAAAGGAAGCTGGAACAGTTTGTGCGGACACTGCAGCCCAGAGAAGCGGGCCCATCCAATCCAATCAATGAACCCAATCGACCGAGACAGGAGGACTCCACTTGTCCCCGCGGAAGATTGGTGATAAACGCCATCAGTGGCGGACCTACTTACTCAGGAGCCTGGAACGACGAAGATCCTCGTCACTGTCACACATGACAGGCTCCTTCAATCTATGAATATTTTGCAGGTTCCTTTATATTCTGAAATTTGAATTTGTAATAAGGCACTGACTTTGCCGTATTTTCTTATTTCAGCAATAAAATACTATCTCTTCAAGCTAGAGCTGTGATTCACCGAATGCAACGTTCAACAATCACGACACACGAAGAGCTAAGTTCCATCAAACAATGGGATTTATTCAAATAGTGAGTGACTGCGATACGACCGGCCACTCACTAAGTGTAACCCCAGCTCGAGGGCAAGCCATCACGTCAAAGGCTGAACTGGACCAACACACGACAGTCCATTCAATAATTCGTTCCCAGAGTGCGAACAGACTCCAACTTCCCAAAGCGTGAATTGGAGTATAAACATTAAACAATTCGTTCCCAGAGCGCGAACGGACTCCAACTTCCCAGAGCGTGAATTGGAGTATAAACATTCAATAATTCGTTCCCAGAGTGCGAACGGACTCCACCTTCCCAGAGCGTGAATTGGAGTATAAACATTAACCAATTCGTTCCCAGAGCGCGAACGGACTCCAACTTCCCAGAGCGTGAATTGGAGTATAAACATTAAACAATTCGTTCGCAGAGCGCGAACGGACTCCAACTTCCCAGAGCGTGAATTGGAGTATAAACATTACACAACTCGTTCCCAGAGCGCGAACGGACTCCAACTTCCCAGAGCGTGAATTGGAGTATAAACATTAAACAATTTGTTCCCAGAGCGCGAACGGACTCCAACTTCCCAGAGTGTGAATTGGAGTATAAACATTCAATAACTCGTTCCCAGAGCGCGAACGGACTCCAACTTCCTAGAGTGCGAATTGGAGTATAAACATTAAATAAATCGTTCCCGGGGTGCGAATGGACTCCAAATTCCCAGAGCGCGAATTGGAGTATAAACATCGAATCCATCGTTCTCCGAGTATGAACGAATTCCTGAAAGCCCAAACAGATGTGACTGACCATCCAGCGGCTAACTCCGACTTCCCAGAGCGTAAATCGGAGCATAAATGTGGGTTACAGGTTCCCGGAGCGCGAACCGAAGCATTTGTGCGAACTCCAACTTCACAGAACGTGAATGGAGTATAAACATCAAATCCAAGTTCCCAGAGTGCGAACCCAAGCATACATGCTAACTCCAAGTTCCCAGAGCGTGAAATGGAGTATAAACATCAATTCCAGGTTCCTGGAGTGCGAACCGTACTATAAACGTCGATGACTCTTAAATTCCCATAGTGCGAACCAAGTTATCGATTACAAATTATCCTAAGTCCCCAGAATGTGGACATGTGCTTAAGGTTTGCAATAAACGCAGTCAACCACCGAAACACAAATGATATTCCCTGAGACTAGGGGGAAAAAAAGCTAAGTGCTAATCGCTAACCAAAGTGATGCAATGTCCGGAGTTCGATTATTCATCGATCACAACTCGCGACCAAGATTCTCAGACTTGGAAAATAAAAAACGAACTAACTAACTGTTATCCCGCTTTTCGGCAAAGCCGTGATACCAAAAGATCGATCGAAAGACAAAGGATAGTTCGTATCAGAGATTGGTCATACTTCGTTTTGCTATGGATATTGCTGAATTTTGTCCGAGCCCGAATTGTGCTACAATTGATAGGACACGACAAGAAAGACCATAGAAGCCTTCATCTCAAATTTCGAGTCAATCCGAGTTCATACGCACAAGTTATGATCGGTTCAACTTGAGGGGGGAAGCACTGGTTTCGAACCCCCCGAGCTAGGCGTCTTCGAACCCATCGACAAACATCATTCGAAACGATCATTTTCGAATCGATGGACTTCGAACCCATCGGAGTGCCTCGGTTCGAATCCATCAAACTCGAACCCATCTAAGTTCGTATCTGTGGACCTCGTGGAGGGGTTGCAAAGCTCATGTCCATCCAGAGAATCCTTGTTCGAATCCACTAAGCTTCGGTTGTTCGAACCCCTCACAGAAGCCTTGTTCGAACCCATCACAGAAGCTTTGTTCGAACCCATCACAGAGGCCTTGTTCGAACCCACTTGTGAAGCTTCATTCGAACCCACTGGGTCAACTAACCATGATGACGTGTCTTTCATCGGTTCGAATGCACCGAGATATATGAAATCGAAGCGGTCAACTCGGAGTAAAGACCGGATCGATTCGAAGTTTGCGCTCCACGTCACCACGAAGGCGCGCTCCACCATGGTTTCGAAACCATCGATTCGAACGCATGGTTTCGAACCAAACAGCCACGCAGTGAACCCCATTTCGAATCCATCATATCTCCCAATCTACTGATCCAAATGCCACGAAATTTTCACAGAAGCTTCCATTCATGTCGAAGATTGTCCATGCCAAATTTCACCTCGATTGGATGAATTCTTGATCGATTCGAATGGAGTTCGAACCGATGCCAAAGTGGGCCCAAACTTCGTGAGACCGGGCGTGTGGGCCCCCTCACGTGCCAGAAGTGGTCTCCCGAGTTTTCAGCGAAATATCAGCAGCCTACGCCTATAAATAGAGCCCCAGAGCCAACAGAAAAGAGATCTTTCGACTCTCAAGCGCCCAGACTCTGCTGGATCGAGATCTCCATCATCCTACATCATAATTTTACTGTTGATTTCGAATTTCCAGTTGTAACTTGCTGTTGATTGCTGCAACAACTTGTAATCATTGAAAGAGAATCAATAAAACATCAAAACACTTCACAGTGGACGTAGGCAACACGCCGAACCACTACAAATCGCTTGTCTACGCATTTATTTTACTGCTGATTGAAGTTTTTGTTAGATAATATCTGTTTTGAATTTACATTCTTCGTTATTATCTCTTCAACGACTCCCGAAGAGTGTTGTGCCCAATTTTGACACAAACACTAACAAAAAGAAAAGAAATGCAAATATGAGAGTTAAATGTCAATTTAGAGAATAAATCCACTCTCTAGATCATGTAATTCAACACATGAAATCATGATCTCTCTTTTATGGTCATTAGTGTTTTAATTGATGTGTTTATCATAAGTATGACATATTTGAGCTATTAATTAGCCAACATAAGTCATCAAACTATAACACACCCCTTAAAACACTTACTAACTTTCGTGAAACTTGACAAAGAAAATGAAAATGAAATCTATTTTAAGTATGGCCTATTAACTATTGATTAGAAACATAGACCATCAAATTTTAATTTCAAATCACTTTCTTATGCCATAATCATATATTGATGAAGAGGCATTTGTGTTAGTGATTGTTTAAGCATAACCTATTTGGTTTCAACAATATAGACTATCAAATTCAAGGTAAAAACAACAAATAAAACCACTTCTATCATCATCATTAAGCACAAAAAGAGAGCATGAATTAACAAAATGTTGAAGCTACATTAATTAGAGAGCTTCATTACCCCTAAATTGAAGGGGTTTAGCTTCTCATATTTGTCATTTTATTAACAAATGTAGCTAACAACATGAAAGCAAAATGAAGAGGAAAAAGTGAGCAAAATGAAAAGATAAGCTAATTAACTTGCATAAAAGAAAAGAGATCTACACTACAACATGAAAGTAAATGAACATGAAAAGGAAAGAGCATGCATTGAATTGCATAAAATAAAAAAGATTACATAAAATAAAAGTGGCTAAATAGCCATGAAAAGAGAAAGAGGAGCTTTCATTTTATTTTTGATCTAAACTAAACTAAAGAGAAGGAGGCCTAAGAGAGACTAAGAGAAGAGAGAGAGAGGGTACATGAAACATATGGGTATTTATACATGTATGAAACCCTAATTCATATTTTTGGGGAATGCCCAAAATGCCCCTTAGGAAGTGTGGAGTCCAAGTAATCATTAACATGTCTTAATCCCCCATTAAGTGTACATGAAGCCATTAACTCCAAAAGCATGTGCATTAGCCTTTAATTTGTACATTAAGGTAGGTGGGTAGGTGGGGTCCTCCATGTTCTTCACTTTGAATTATTTCCATCTTCATTCCTTTGTATTAATTTTGTGCATGCATATCTTCATGAAACCACTTCTATTTGAGATCAAATTCCTACAAAAATATATACAAATTTTCAATTAATTTTTCTCAAATTAATATACGCACAAAAATGACCGTTTTGCCCTTGGATGAAGATGAATATGTGACAATTTCAAATAATATGAATTTTGGTTTAAACGAGTTAAAATACCCAAAATGATCATTTATTTAATTTAAAAAGAATAAATATGATGATAAAAATATGCACATTTACGTGCAAATCAATAAACTGCAAGTTATTATGCATTTTTATTGATTTGGGATTTCGGTTTGAAATGATATATAACCGTAATTTTTGTTTTAAATTACGGGTTGAAATGATAAATATCCGTATCACTTGACCATAGGGTAGAAAATTATATACAGACACCGCGGCCTATATATATGTAAAAATATTTTGAAATGATTTCTATGGTTTTGTAAAGGAATATACGGGTTATATAAATATTGATTTTAGATGTTATATAAACGTCAAATTTATTATTGATTTTAGCTATATATAAATAGGCTTTGAAATATAAAATAAGCCCAAAAATAAAGTTTGATTGTTTTATATAATATACTTAAATGAATATTGATTTTTGATATTATATAAATATTATTAAAATGCTTGAATTTGAGCTATGTATAAGTTTGTTAAATAAAAATTTAGTTTAATAATAGAGTTTGATTTTTATTAAAATAAATGTGAGTAAGTATTTAAATTTTATTTTAATATAAAGTGTATAATGTTTTATTTTAATATAAAGTGTATAATGATTTAAATAAATTAAGGTTGGAAGATAAATTGGAGATTTATTTGGAATTAAATTTATTTAAGAATTAAACTCTAAAAGGTTGATGTGAAATTTATTAAATTGAAAATTTTAAAAGGCATAATTATTATAACTGGATTGTTGGATCTAGGTGAATTAAATGATTATTTCAAGTACAAATAAATTGAAGAAAATATTTTGTATTTGAAATTTGAGTTTTGTTTAAAATAAAATGTATTTATTATGTAAAATATTTCAAAACTAAATAATAGAAGATTTGATTTTTGAATCTAAATTATCAAATTTAGTTTTGGAATTTTGGAATATTTAAGCCTTGAAATATATCGAAATTCAAATGTTTTATCGAAATTGAAATGTTTCGAAGTTATGAATTTCAAAGTATTATGTTTTTTTAAAAGTGTTATATTTTCAAATGTTTGGTTTCAAGGTATATAAATTTGAAAGTGCTATGATTTTGGAAAAAGGAATATTTTTGAAAATGATATTATATTGATTTGGGTTTTATAAAAATGATATCATATTGATTTGGTTTTGAAATAGAAATGATATCATATTTATATAGTTTTGAAATAAATATTATATTTTGGTTTAAAGTATAAATTATTTTGAAATGACCGCGGTGTTATAATAATGTTTGGTTGTTGAAGAGACCGGGATCGGAAGTTGTCATACTCTCTGCCAACTCTGAAAACCACTTTAACAACCATGTACGCGGTGGAGATTCCAGAATGAAGTAGGATGGTGGCGACGTTTCCTTTGAGGTAAATACGTGGACCCGACTCCCATGAATTGGCATTAGGTGGCTAAAACAGAAGCGATTCTCGGGCCAATGAGGTAGCACCTTTGATCGGACACATCCCTTCGATATTATACTTTGACTTTTGGATTGATTCGGTGGCCACTTTTGATTTTTTCTATTTGGGGGTGTGGCTCGAGGTGGGCGGTAGCTGCGTGCTACGCATTACCACTAGCCCAGATAGCAATTGGTATATCTATCCTGACATTGCCTAGTTGTGCCGTGTCACCTACCCTAGCGCGCCTTGTACGAGTTTCTATTTTTGTCGTACCTATGGAGTATCCTCTGGTAGCCTCCCGGTCAGGAGGTATTACGGTACTGTATAGACTATTGGCATTATTTGTGTTAAGGGAAATATTGAGCCACTCATTAACGCTATTTAAAAGTAAGTTTATTTTACTATTAGACACTATTATAATAGTGAAATATTACTACATAGTAAATAGTTTAACAGATCCTTAGGAGATGTGAATCCCGAGCATCTCTTAAGTTACTGCACTCACGTTAGACACTGGATAGAAGATGTCAAATCCCATAAACATCTCTGACGCCGTTTCACTCATATTTATTCCTGTTGATTTAACTTACATAAAATATTTTAGTTCTGACTCGAGTGTTTTGTCCTTTCAATTCGCTCGGGCCAGTCCGAGCGTTTCAGGATTTGAAGATTTTATTCTGGAGGACGAAGACGAAGATTTGTAGTACTATTATCTACTATATTATTCCTACACCATTTAATTCCGCTGCATTAATTATTATTCTCTGGTATGTGTACTCTGATGTGTATTATATAAGAATAATAGAATATTTTGTAAACAGCTTCATGAATAGTATATTTGATTATTAGATTTTATCGTTCCGCTGCAAGATTCAATTTTTTTTTTATTTCTCTATTTTTTCTTATTTACCCCATAACAGTCCGCACTTCTATATGGTTTAAGTATGACGTGTGTGGTTTATCGTCGATTTAAAGCGTATGGAAAGGCGGGACGTTACAAGAACAACCCCAAACACTATTCCTTCGGTGTTAAGCATGGAATGAAAGTTCCATACCACCATAATTAAGAAGGTCAGTCAAGGGAAATCTAAATCTCAAATTCCTTTTTATAAATGTATTCAATGAACATTTTTCTAAATCATTTCCATTTATGAAATCTCGTTTTACTTAAATTATAGATCCATTTATAAAACTCTTTTACAAATATCCAAACGTCATTTGTAAAACTTCTTCTATAAATCTCAAAATCATTTGTAAAACTTCTTTCATAAATCTCCAAAATCATTTATAAAACTCATCTGTAAATATCCAAATCGTTTATAAAACTCTTTTAAGAGAGAGCACATAGTATAATATTATATTATGTGCTAAATATCCAATTATAAAATCTTCTATAAATTTCCCTTTATAATTCCTATTTCTTAAAAATATCATTTGTAATTCTCCATTAAATAGATCCTTTATAAAATATTATTCACAAAATATCTTTTGTAAATTCCTTTACAAAAATAATTAGGCAACTTACAAAATCATTTAAAATAATTAGTCTCAAATTGATATAGAATTAAAGTCAATTTAAAAAAAAAACATAATTTACAAATTTGAAATGAGGCCTAGTGACTTGAATGGTACTAAATCAAGTTACCATGTTAAATAAAGTTTTAACTCCAGGTCACATAATAGTTATTTACATAAGCCAACATATTTGTAAATAATTAAAATCCATTGCCAAATCAAAAAATAACATGTCAAGACAAACCAACCGGTAGGTACTTGTCTATTAAACATAATAGTAGGATGGTGATTTGTCCTGCTAAATAGATGTCCAAACAATCTATTAAGTTTAATATAGCAGAATGGAGATTTATTCTACTGAGAAATGCCCAATAATTTACTTAATTAAGATATAGCAGAACAAGGATTTATTCTGCTAACAATTCTCAAATTGAGTATCGATAATAGAATACCTTTTGCTTAAACTACTCTTTGTAAAAGAAAGTTGCCTTTAAAACATTGAACTTTGGAAATCAAAGTAATTAAGAACTTAAAACCCTTTTTAAATAATTAATTACAAGTTAAATATTTTTAAAAACATAACTAAATCTTAATTAATTCTTAACTTAACTTAATTATTAATTAAGAAATAATTAACCTTTAATAAATAATTTATCTATAAATTAAACCCTTAATTAATTTATAAGTAAAATAATTAAACACTTACTTAATAATTAATTATTAATTAACTCTGCTCTTAATTTATAAGTAATAAAAATAAATTGTATACTTAATTCATAACTAATTAAAAATTAATCTTAATTAATCAAATATTATTAAAGTTAATCTCACTTTTAAAGGATAATTAATTAGTAATTAATCTCCATCAATTATAATTAATAAACCTTGTTTAATATTAATTATTTTTTAACTACAAAACTTAATTAATAAAATAATTAATAATTAACTAATAAATCTTTAATTAACTTCTTAATTATTATTATTTAATTTTTATAAAGTGGAAATTAGCCACAAGGGCCTCTTTAGCAAGTGCAATTAGTTTCTAGGACACATAACTGAAATAATTACTTTTAAGGACAAAATACAAAATAATTAGTATGTAAGGTCTAAAAATCTATGAAATTATGTCCTTGAAAGTAATTAGACTGCTGACTTTGTCCTTAAAAGTAATTATTCTGTTGACTTTGGCCTTGAAATTAATTTCTATGGATGTGTGTCCTAGAAACTAATTGGACTGCAAAGTTTGTCCTTCTACTGAAATGCCCCTTTTATAAAACATTTCCAAAGTATTTTAAGTATAAAAATTTAACTTGCAAATGTGCGCTTTTTAGCGAAACTACATCCATAGCGACTGTCGCTATATAGACCATGCTTTAAAAAAATTGTCTTGGCTTTCCATTTTGAATCATGGAAGCTTACTAAAATTTTCAAACAAAAAGTAGGAGTTTTGTAAAACTGATTTTTTTAAAGCTGTGGAAAAGATTTGATTTTTAAAAGTAAAACCATAGTTTTAACACAAATTCCAAATCGTCAATAACATAAAAAGGTGCTAACTTTCCTTAACATATATACATATCCAAGTCCATACCATACAAAACATATTACAAGCCATACCATAAAAAGATCACATCTTTACCATATTAACATCACTTTTAGACTTATTTTCAAGTCTAAACAAAGTATCACATTCTAACACATATAACCATACATATATTCATTTATAAAGCACATAAATAACCAATAATCAAGAAATATCACATAATAACAACAAACAAAAACCAAAGATGTAATTTTAAAAAGGGATGTCAGTTCCAAAATTATGAAAGTAAGGAAAATCGTTTTAAAACTCTGAAATAAACTCAAGATCTTGCATTTCAAAACCAAAACTTGATTTTTGGACATTGGAAGTGCTTTTTAGCCTTGGATCTAGAAAAGTGGGCTTGGTTGAGTGTAAATAAGGCACAACCAAGGGTGGTGGAGGTGGATGTAGGCTTGATTTTGAAGGAGGAAGGTGTAAGAAGAAGAAAGGAGCGATGTTTAAGTGTCTTTAGGAATTAAAAGTAAGAAAGAAGTGATTTTTAAAACTTAGTAAATATTTGGGAAGCCATTAATGTGTTTTTGAAAGCTTAAAAAGATGATAACTTTTGAAAAAAAATAGAAAATGAAATGGAAGAAGCAAGAGATGGACTTTATTTTTTTTATAAAATGCATGAAGTGAAACTACCATTTTGAACCCTTAGTATACTACCCTCCTCCCAAATCATGACACATCATCACACACCCCTCTCTCCCTCCTCTTTTACATGTTGGTCAAGTGTTCACCCCCTTTTATCCAATGTGTAATGCATGGACTTGTAATTTGGTGTAAGAGATGTGAGCGATAAGTGACTTTTCGTGTTTTATTTTAATTAAAAACTTAAAAATTGTCATATATTATTCTTTAACTTAAGTAAATATATTATTAACCTTTATTATATTATTTGTAAATGTATGCATGTGTTAACTAAGGTGTTCGCAACATTTTAAACAACCTTTTGATGATGAAAAATTGAAAATTTTGAAAAAGCTTTTCGGTCATATTTTTTAATTTCTTTTTAACAAAATACTTTTGTAGACAAAATTCAAAAATGAATTTTCTATCAATACTTATAAATTAAAAAGGACTATTTAGATTATTAAAACCAGTAATTAAATATTTAAGGTTAATTAAATATTCAAAAATCAAAGTTATAAAAGTCTGGATCATTACATCGGGGCTATGAAGCCTAAATTGATTTAGATCCAATTTAAATAATATTAAATAATCTATATTTTATTTAATTAATTTATATAAATATTTAATTTTGTATAAGTAATTTATATAAAAAGTGTATATGTATCAAATACTACACACATACATGTAAGTGTGCATGCAACATATTAATGTGTACATGGTATGTTGTGCCCGTATATAATTGTTGGTTTTACACTACAACAGACACATTGGTCCTTTATACGCACACTACTATACGAAACAAATTTAAATTATATACACACACATATAATATTTAAAAATTCGAATATTTATTCTGTAATAAAATAATTTATTTTGAATAAGTTAACACTTTTAAATTCAAATTTCGTTTTAAATATCTAATTTTTAATTTTTAAAATAATTTAAAAACAGATCTAAATCTATATATTTAAATTAAATATGTATATATATATATTATAATTAAAAATAAAAATATTATAAATATAAATAAAATAATTACTTTGAATAAGTTAATAATTTTGAAATTCCAAATTCATTTTCAAGTATCTAATTTGTTTAATTATAAAATAATTTAAAAACAAATCGATTTATCCACGGATTAAATTAATATATATATATATATATATATTTATATATTATATAAAATTAAAAAATATCATAAATATATTTATATCACATAATTGTTAAAAATTAATTATATTTTTTCAATAATAATAAATTAGAATAGTTAATAAGATAATTAAAATCTATGTATCTAAACAAAATGCCTTACGAAAAAAATTAAATATATATATATACACAATTGTTTTTTAATTCTATAAATAATAGAGTGAAATTTTATATATTATAATACAAGTTAATACATGTTACATTAACATTATATATATATTAAAATTAAAAGCGAAAAGGTCGCTATGGATGTACTTTGAAAATGTCTTGTGTTCAACGATTTTTAAAGTCAACTTTGAAAGACATTCTAGGGGCTTCTTTGCATTTTTGATAAGTACTATAGGTGTACTTATTATTGAAAAAGTATCAAAGTTTAAATATATATTCAATTTTATAACTATTTATGAATTTTTAAAGTAAAGCATTTTAGATTATAAAACATGCTTTGTATTATTTTTAAATAAATTATAAAATAATATTTTTATGTAATATTTAATATAAATGTTTTAATCCATAGTTTACGTATTTTTAAAGTATTTAAATATATATGTATATATATTTTAGAAAATTAGTCAAATATTTTGTAAAAGTATTAAAAAGTTCATGTAATATAATATCTTTTAAACCATTTTAGAATTTTATTAATTATATTAGCTTACAAATAAATTAGTATGCATATAAGGCATCATTTCGAAAAGGTTTTTCGAAAATATATAAATTGAAAAAAATAAGTTAAGTCTTTTATAAAAATAATAAAAGAGGTTTGGATTTTAACACTTAAGTTGAATAAATGGTTTCAAGAAGTTAAATTAAAACTGCATTACCTTAATTAATAAGTGTGGATATGCTATGATCATTAAAAATGAATATTTCAAAGATAACTACAAGTAAATGTTTTTGGGTTGTAGTAAATAATGTTTTTGTAACATTTATTTTTAACCCTTATTAATTATGCTCAGGAATATAATTAGATATTTAATAATGAATATTTTTTTTGCACAAAAAATGGGCAAACACCTCCAAGTCGTATGTATTAGTTGATTTTATGTTGATCTGGATGGTTTGGGTGATTTACGCAAATATAAAAAAAAATAGATGGACTAAACTGTAAAAGACACACAGATTTATAGTGGTTCGGCCAGAACGTGCCTACGTCCACTTTATATGTTATTCTCCTTTATCTTTCAGATTACAAATACAAAGCTTTGTATATAAGTATATGAAAGTTGTTTGAGAGTTCCTTCCGTACTTGAGCTCTCAAACTTGTCTGCCATTGTTGTGCCCCTGCCCCTCTATTTATAGAGTGAGGCTGGGGACAGGGGTCTTGGATGTGTACAGCAGTTGGCGAGCCTGGGCTGATGCAATCTAACCTGGCAGAGTTGGTCCGGTTTGCTTTGGTCCGGTGGTTGGAGATGGTTGGGCCGGTGGAGCTTTGGTTCGGTGGTTGTTGGTGGGAGATGAGACCTTGGTCCGATATGGTTGGTTCGGCTAGGACGTGGAGATGTGGTGGTTCGGTGGAGGGTGAGGTTTGGCTCGGCAGTGGTTGGTTCGGTGTTGTCGATTCGGTGGTTGGTCCGGTGTTGTTGAGGAGATGTTTCGGTTCGGCTGGGGAATGGTCCCGTGGTAGAGGCCGGAACTCGGTTCGGCAAGTACGAGAAGAGGTTGGTTCGGCTTTGAGGTGGAGAGGTGGCGTCTCCTTTTCCTTTTGGATCGGTGGTGGCGGAAACACACCCAACATTTACCCCCCAAAGTAGGGCATATGCCTGTATATGGCGTGCTTTGTTTTCTCGTGGTTTGGATGGTTTCATTCGGTTGTGAGTGCTGAACTGGTTGGTCCGGTTACCCTGCGCTCGCCTATAAGTAGGGGCATCATGCCACTGTCATTCCTTCACCTTTCGAGATAGCCGAACCAATTGAATTTCGAATCAAAATCCCATTCTTGCCGAATCAGGTGAGATCTTATTCTGCCGAATGTGTCTTTGTTCTCAACTACCGAATGGACTCGGGGACCTTGTGTACCGAATGAACATGAAAACCTTGTTTTACCGAATGGGATAGGGAGTTTTGAGTGCCGAATGGCCCTTTGGTATTGTACTACCGGATGTGTTCGGGGACCCTGTGTACCGAATGAACTTGAAAAAACTTCGATTACCGGATGTCCTCAAAGACTATCAATACCAAATGAATTCGGGAGCTTAAATGTCGGATGTCCTTTTGTGTTTTGAATCGTGAATGAAACTCCAGGCTGCATGTACTTGTTCGTTTACATTTTCATACTCCTTGTTCTAACAATATGTCTTTCCGGTGATGCAGATAATGTCTCACAAAGTGGAAACTCGATCAGATAAGAGAAAATCCAAGGGCGAAGGAGAGTCCTCCGCAGTGCCCCCAGTCCAACCAGGACCGGGACGACAGGGGCCCATCCCGAGATCGCTAGGGGATGGACATGGTCCTCAGGAGCTCTTGAACTCTCCTCCTGACTGCTTTCCTAGCTCCCTCCGAGAGGAGCAGCTTGATGTTATATCCCTCTCCTTTGGGATTGATAGAGCACTCATGCTGTTGCCGGGGGACGGAGTGATGCCGTACAATCCCCCTGAAGGATATTTTGCATATAGTAGGTACCATTGCATGTGCAGGGCCATTCCTCCAATCAATGCGTGGATAGTCAGCTTCATTACTTACCTGAAAGTGGCTCCTTTTCAGCTTCATCCCAACTCCTACGCCAACTTAGTGTGTCTATTCGTTATCTTCCAGAGGAGATATAGGCGCCCCCCTTCTAACCGAGAAATCTGATATCTATACAATCTGTGGGGCTACAAGAAGGGGTCTCCGTACATTAGTTTAGAGTCAGCCGTGTCCTTCAAGCCGGTCTTGGACTTATACTCGAAGTTTACCATGTTTAAGAAGGAATGGTTCTTCGTCAAGGACGACTCCGTTTCTTTTCGCCTTTTCACTTCTGGCTGTAAGTTGAATTCCACTTGTAATTTCTTTGTCTCGACTGCAATGCTTCTTCTCATATGCCTTTATTTCTTGCTAGCGACAGGTGGCTTTACGGTCGTGGAGAATGATCGCCTGGTACAGATGGCCGCGGAGATAGAGGCTATCTCTGGAAGGGACAAGTCGGCTTCTTACCTAATCAGGAATGCCACTCTCCTGGAGCACAACCTGATTCTGCCACGTCAATCCGTGGTTAAGCAGAGAGATACAGCCGAGGAAAGGGCTGCAAAAGCTAAAGATGGGGCTACTGCGAAGAGCAGCAAGAGGAGGCCTTTTACAAAACCTCCAGTTGTCGGAGGTAAGAAGCTCAAGAAGTCTGACGGCCCTTCCCCTAGCACGTGCCCAATTACTCCGGCGGAGGAAGATGTGGAGGAGGATAGAGGTGAAGGCGAAGGAGGCGATGTAGGAGGAGAGGCAGAGAGCGGAGATGACAGAGAAGGTGATGGTGGTGGTGATGGCGTCGGGGCTTCGCCTCCTGGGCAAGCAGGCGAGATTCAAGAGTGGACGGATGATGCCTTCCGCCAGGCTTTTGAGGGGTTGGAGGAAGGATCAGCCTTGGTGGAGAAATCTAAGGCAAAGGAGGCTGACAAGGCTGGGTCTGGTGCCGATCCATCCTCTAAGAGCTCTTCAGCTAAGGCGACTCCGGCGATTCAAGGTGAACTTTTGACTTCTGCAGACTCCATTTACGATAGGGACTTAGGAATATCTTATGGTTCGCTCCCGTCCTGGAATGAGATTCAGGACTTATTGCAGTATCCTACTCCTCCGCAGGGTTTGTATAATAGATGTGCCTTCTCACTCCTTTTAACTTAACATATTTATTGAATTATGGATCACTGTATGTTCGTAACACTTGTTCTTAACTCCAGGGGCAGGCGGGGTGGCAAAGACCTCAGGCGTTCGACACCGCCTCGAACAATGCAGACTTCTCAAAGCCTCTGCCAAGCCTAAGTGTGACGCCCCACCTCTATACCCATGCTAGCCAAGAACACTACGGTGTAATGCTGTCAACAAGCACGGAGAATAAGGCTGTTGAGGAGCGACCATCCGTGTAATTGCTTTGCACGAGCACCGATATGTCAGATAGTATAACATGCATTTTATTTCAAGAGGAAAATCCGACATACCGATACAAACACAAAGCTACTACACAGTGGCTATAATAATCTTCGGAAACAAATATAGAATAAGCATAACACAAATCAATCACAAACAATTCATATCACAAAGGCGGAAGAAGATATGAATATATAACTAACACATGAAAGTGTATATCAGAGTAGTGGTCAAAAAGATCCACAATAATACAAAAGGATAGCAACACATGCTATACAAAAGAATACAACTATGAGTCTATATCTCAAGTGTATACAAAAAATAAATAAACTACTAATCTAAGTAGTTAGCCAAAAGTCAGAGTAATGATCCTGGATGAGAAGTCAAGCAGAAGCACCTGTAACATCTTGGTCTGACTCGAGTATTATTTATTAAGAAAATAATAAACGGATCAGTCTAGCTATAAATATCAGATGAAACGATATAGAGTAAGAGATATGACTAAACACATAATAATCACAATGCCAAGCTGTGATATATATAAGTAATTAAAAATCAACAAGAGATTAATGAATATCACAAAATCTACACAAGAATCAAAGAAATGTCATACTCCTTATTTCGTTCATCAAACCACAAATATTGACAATTGTATCAATGTCAATCACAAAAGTCAATGACACACAAATTCACCAATGCACAAATATTGATAAAACTTATCAATAGAAATCACGAAAATTGGTGAAACACAAATTCTAGAAATCATCTCAAGAAATCAAGAAATCACAAAAAGGGGGAAGGCCTATCACAAACGGGAGCATAAAGCTCACCAACACGTGTATCACAAACGGAACGCTAATTCCATGGTTGCTAACCATCACAAATTGAGCCGAAGCTCCACAAACGGCCCGAAGACCATGGGTTGCTACCCCACCAATTTGAGTCGAAACTCCACAAAACGGGGTTTAGTCTCCCTCGCAGACAAAGAGACATCGCACATTGCTAGTCTAAATCACAAAGATGATCGTCATGATTAACGAAAAGTGTCAATTACACTAAGCTAGTAATTATATGAGTTTAGCTTCATGTCCCATAACCACTTGCTTAACTCAAATATTTACGAACAATCTGTAGATCTCCACTATAAAATTGTCACAAGAGATTCAATCGGACAAGTCCAAGAATTAACCGACGAAGTAAACGCAAGCGTTTCATACCACTCGTTTTACTAAGTCGTTTAATTAGATTTCTCGTGCGAATGAGGTAAAGGTTTGTATATACTAATAGATTGGAAAACGGTTCAAGAAACGAGCTTTGTACTAAAATAGAGTTGAAATCATTTGAAGATAGAGTTTTGATATTTACTACTAGTATAGAAACCTTTATATTTTTAAAGTGACAAATCACGAAGAAGATTGTAGGAACAATCAATCACTAAAATTCACATACGGAGATGTGAATAAAAATCCAACGAACCGATAAAGAATCCATCAAAATGGATATTCAAAAATCCCTAAAAAGGAGTCATCAAAGTCATAACAAATGATAACAACACATAGGAAACAACACGAATCGATTAAAGTTGGAAATTCAAACAACTAGGCGAAATAGGGAAAAATGCACCAGGTCGGTCGGCCGGCTACAGAGCTTGGTCGACCGGACCCTGTTCTCAAAATTCCTCGGGAAGCAGGTCAGTCGGCCGAACCCTGTAATTGGTCGACCGAACCTTAAACGGAGAAGTGCTTATGCAGTTGGCAGCAGGTCGGTCGGCCGGCAGCAGGGCTCGGTCGACTGGACCTGTTGCCAGTCCCTTCCCAGCCCATCCAAATGAGGTCCAACCTCAACCAAATTGCATTCTCTCGAGCAACGACGCTAAGGGATTATGCCAATCGACTACCCGGCCCTATAAGCTCTTCGATGCATAACCAAAACACATTCAAACATCAAAGTTAAGATTTTTAAAGATTTGAACCCAAAACACTAAAAATTGGGATTTTCACCAAATCAATCCAAACCAAAAGCAAATGCACACGAATAAGTATTAGGAATTCATACCTAACAATCGAAGATAGTTATAGACAAAGATGTGAGATAAAAATCTCACCTTTGAACTCAAGCAATTGAAAAAGAAGCTTGAAAGCTAAAGAGAATCAACCACTCTTCAAATCCAACTCAAGAAGCTTGATTCTAAGCTAACAAGAAAAACATTTCCTAAATTAGGTTTAGGAATTTCTGAAATTGATAAGAGAATGAGTTGGAGAAGAAGAAGAGAAGCTTACCAATGGGTTCTTCTATTAGTTTGGAGCTAGAGCTTGATTTGCAAAAGGAAACTAGGGTTTTGGAGTTTTAATTTCCCATCTCTCCCACCATTGATGTTTTAAAACTGAAAAGAGGAGAAAGTGAGGGTGAATGGGGAGGAGTGGCTCAGATTTGAGTATAAGTTAAACATAGGGCCAAGCCCAAACCCAAACCCAAAGTGAAAAAGTAGTAAAAATCAACTTTCTCCAAACATATCAAAGCTTATACTCAAAAAGGTTGCAAACGGCATTTTAAACTCAATGGGAGTGGTCCCGAGTCCTAATTCGACCGTATGCAAAAAGTAGCTTTTCGGACTAAATTCCGAGTATCGGTAAAATGTTTAAATATAAAAATCGACAAATATGCGGGTTGTTACAGACTCCCCTCCTTAAAGAAATTGCGTCCTCGCAATATTTAAGAAGAAGATATATAGTAACAACCATAAAAGCATATTCAACACAAAAGAAGTTTGAAATAAGAAGTTCACCTCAAAGAGCACGGGAAAGTAAGTCCGGATGTGATCGCTCGATGAACTCTCTAGACTCCCAAGAACAATCCTTAGGATTTAAAGACCATTGAACTTTAACAAGTGGAACATCTTTATTTCGAAGTCGTTTGACTTCCGAAGCAATAATACGAACAAGATGCTGCTCATAAGTTAAATTCGGTGAAACTTCAATCTCTTCCACACCGGGCTCAAGAATAGAATCGGAATCTCGAAGACATTTCCGTAATTGAGAAACGTGAAACACGTCATGGATAGCAGAAAATTGAGCCGGTAATAAAAGGCGATAAGCCATGGAACCAATATGTTAAGTGATAGGAAATGACCCAATATATCGGGGCGCTAATTTTCTCGATCGACTGAAACATACAACACCTTTCACAGGTGACACACGAATGAACACAAGATCTCCCACAGAAAATTCTAACCTCCTTCTTCGGTTATCGGCATAGGATTTTTGTCTACTCTGGGCTTCTTTCATCCTATGACGAATAAGATCAATCTTTTATGTGGAATTACGAATAAATTCTGGACCTAAAACCAGCTTCTCACCGGCCTCAAGCCAACAAGAAGGAGATCGGCATGGCCTACCATAGAGTGCCTCAAAAAGTGCCATACCAATACTAGATTGGAAGCTATTATTATAGGAAAATTCAACAAGAGAAATATGATCTTCCCAACTTCCACCGAAATCAAGCACACAAGCACGAAGAAGATTTCAAGAGTTTGATTCACACGCTCGGTTTGTCCATCGGACTGGGGGTGATAAGCGGTGCTAAAATTAAGCTTCGTTCCCGAAGCTTTTTGAAGACTCTTCCAAAATCCACTAGTAAACAATGGATCACGATCACTAACTATAGAAGTAGGAACTCCATGTAATTTAACAATCTCTTTGATAAAGAGTTTGGCCAAAAGAGGAACGGTTCGGTTAGACCGAACGGGAATAAAATGGGCAGATTTAGTAAGCCTATCAACAATCACGCATAAGCTATCATGACCCGAACGAGAACGGGGAAGGCCATCTATAAAATCCATGGAAATTTGGTCCCACTTTCAAATTGGAATTTCTAAAGGTTGCAATAACCCACTGGGCCTTTGATGCTTGGCCTTAACGAGTTGGCAAGTCATGCAACGCTTAACGAAGTTAGCGATGTCAAATTTCATTCCCTCCCAATAATAAAGTCGCTTCATATCCGCGTACATTTTACTACTACCGGGATGAATGGTAAATTTAGAATGATGAGAATCTTCTAAAATATCTTTACGAAGATCACCAATATTTGGCATGACAAGTCTACCAAATTTTCAAATGCCGCCACGAGAATCGATATCAAAGTCTTTCAAACCTTCAATATCAATTTTATCCTTAATATTTTGGCCAAGAAGAGCCAATTCAGGATCTAGCCTTTAAGCTTCAAGAATGCGGTCTAAAAGAGAAGGATGAGCCTCAAGGCTACATAAAACAAATGATGAGCATAAATCGGATACGCGCTCTCGAATCTCACAAGTGGATAAGATCTCGAGATCGTTCCATTCGGATATCATCATAGAAACAACAGCTTGTTATTTTCGGCTAAGAGCATCGGCGACACGATTACCCTTACCTGGAGTGTAAAGAATATCAAGATCATATGGTGAAAGAAATTCGAGCCAACGCTGTTGACGCAAATTAAGTTCCTTTTGAGAGAATAAATACTTTAAAGACTTATGATCGGTATAAAGAACAAATTTCTCTCCTAAAAGATAATGACGCCAAATCCGAAGAGCAAAAATAATAGCCGCGAGCTCTAAATCATGTGTGGCATATCTAGTCTCGGCAGGCTTTAATTGCCTAGAAGCATAAGCAATAACACGTCCTTTTTGCATAAGAACGGCACCCAAACCAACGCGACTAGCATTGGTATAAAAAACGAAATCTTGATTACCCTCGGGAATAACAAGAATAGGAGCATCAGAAAGGAGTTCTTTTAATTTCTGGAAAGAAGTTTCACATTTGTTCGACCAAATGTATTTAACACCCTTATTCGTTAAGCTAGTGAGAGGCACGACAATCTTAGAAAAGTCTTTGATAAAACGGCGGTAATAGCCCGCCAATCAGAGAAAACTACGAATCTCTGTCACACTCTCCGATCTCTACCAATCTTGAATCGCTTCAATCTTTGAAGGATCCATGGAAATTCCAGATTCGGAAATAATATGACCGATAAACTTCATACGAGATTGCCAAAAATGGCATTTAGAATATTTTGCTTTTAGTTGATTACTCCTAAGAGTTTCCAACACAATCCGAAGATGTTTTTCATGATCCTCCTCGGTTTTTGAATACACAAGAATATCATCAATAAAGATGAGAACAAACCGGTCGAGGAAGTCTTTGAAAACTCTATTCATAAGGTCAACGAAATAAGCCAGAGTATTCGTTAGACCAAATGGCATAACAAGCCATTCATAAGATCCATAACGAGTACGGAACGATGTCAAAGGAATGCTATCCTCTGCATTACGAAGCTGATGAAATCCAGTAGCTAAGTCTAATTGCGAAAAGACTCTAGCACCACTAAGTTGATCAAATAGGTCATCGGTCCGAGGTAAAGGATATTTATTTTTGATAGTAAGATCATTAAGCTTGCGGTAGTCAACGCAAAGCCTAAGTGTACCATCGGATTTCTTCACGAAAATAGCCGAAGCTCCCCAAGGCGAGGAACTAGAGCGAATAAATTGCTTCGTCTCCAATTCGGATAATTGTTTACGCATCTCCTCGTTTTCTTTATTAGACATACGATAAGGGGGGGCGAGTGATAGGTTGAGCTCCAGGAATGAGATTAATTCTGAACTCAATTGCTCGCTTTGGTGGTAATCCTAAAACGGGCTCGAATATGTCGGAAAATTCACGAATGACGTGAATAAGTGAAATAATATCACCCTCATCATCATCGTCATCACGAGGGTTTAAAAAATATAAAGATGCAACCAACGCAGAATTCGAATCTTTAAGAATAACAGAAACCTGATTAACAGATTGAGGATGTCGAAGATGAATAGTCCGCTCAGGACATAGGATATGAGCTTCATAACGGTTAAGCCAATCCATTCCCAAAATCATTCCAAAGCCTAAATAACGCATGACATGCAAATCGGCTAGGAAAGAAAAATCACACAAAATAATCTCGACATCTTTACACAATAAACTGATTGTTGCGAATCCACCAACCGGATTCGCAATTCTCAAAGAAGTCATTAAACACAAAACATCCAAAGAAAAAGTATCAACAAGTTCTTTTGATATAAAAGAATGGGATGCACCCGTATCAAAAAGAACTCGAATAGGATGATCACGAAATAAAATAATTCCATCCAGAATAGAATGAGAAATACCTTGGCCACGAGATGTGTTGCCAGGGGCTTGAGCAACATTAAGCTTTCCCTCCTTCTTGCCCTGAAGCTTGGGGCATGAAGATATAACATGACCGGGACCTTTGCAGTAGCGACAAGAGATAGACTTGGGACACTTGTTCGCATAATGGTCCTTCGAACCACAATTATAGCACTCCCCACGACCAAAGGAAGAAGTCTTTGCCACAGGGGTCGCTTGCTTCCCTTTCTTATTGGGATAAGGGCCTTTGAATTTACTGGGCCTTTTCTTGTTGTTGTTGAAGTTTGGTTTGGAACCCACTACTTCAACATCATTCTCCCTATCTGCCTTTTCAAGACGAAGAGCGATATCAATGAGTTGGTCGAAAGAAACTTCTAATTTTAGAAGTAATGGCTTCTTGAGATTTTTGTTTAAGCCATAGACGAACCTCTGATTTTTCTTCAATGGGGTGTTGATGTATTCAACCCCATATTTGGAGAGAGATTCAAAAGACGCGACATAATCTGCCACGGAAGATTCACCTTGAACAAGGTCTATAAAACGGCGAGCCAAAGTCACCTTCTCAGCTTCTGGTACGAATTTCAACTCGAAGCGTTCCCGGAATTGCTCCCAGGTGAGATCCGCTTCATTAATCTCAGAAATAAGAAGCTCGTACCAGTCCAATGCTCTTTCTCGGAGCATACTAGAGGCCACCTGAACTCGGTGAAGGTCAATAAGATTCATGCGAGAAAAGATTCGATCACATGACCTTAGCCAAGCCTGTACTTCAATAATAGCTTCGGAACGTTTGAATGGCTCCCCACCCAAATTAGTATAATCGCTGCACAAGCGTGCAAATTACGACTTTGGGTGAGTAGGTTCCGGGTTAGCTCCAGCTGCTTGAGCATTTGTCACTAAATCAAGAAGCTGTTGAGCAGTCATAAAAACTCCATCCTGGGGTGGAGTGCAAGATGGTACGGCTCTGGGGCGGCCTGGTCTAGACATTTCTCTTCCTTCAAGAAAGAAAGAAGAGAAGGAAGAAGGTTATTCACCAAATTGAATATCAAGCAATCTTGATAGATAAACAAGGAATAATATGGAAAATAGGATGAATCGGTACGAAGACTCGAATTAAATCCTAAAGCATGACTCCTAAGATGGACTTAGGACGATGATCCTTGTTATAATATTCCATATTGTTCCGAAGTTTGGCTCTGATACCAAGCTGTGACGCCCCACCTCTATTCCCACGCTAGCCAAGAACACTACGGTGTAATGCTGTCAACTAGCACGGAGAATAAGGCTGTTGAGGAGCGACCATCCATGTAATTGCTTTGCGCGAGCACCGATATGTCAGATAATATAACATGCATTTTATTTCAAGAGGAAAATCCGACATACCGATACAAACACAAAGCTACTACACAGTGGCTAGAATAATCTTCGGAAACAAATATAGAATAAGCATAACACAAATCAATCACAGTCAATTCATATCACAAAGGCGGAAGAAGATATGAATATATAACTAACACATGAAAGTGTATATCAGAGTAGTGGTCAAAAAGATCCACAATAATACAAAAGGATAGCAACATGTGCTATACAAAAGAATACAACTATGAGTCTATATCTCAAGTGTATACAAAAAAAAATAAACTACTAATCTAAGTAGTTAGCCAAAAGTCAGAGTAATGATCCTGGATGAGAAGTCAAGCAGAAGCACCTGTAACATCTCGGTCTGACCCGAGTATTATTTAATAAGAAAATATTAAACGGATCAGTCTAGCTATAAATATCAGATGAAACGATATAGAGTAAGAGATATGACTAAACACATAATAATCACAATGCCAAGCTGTGATATATATAAGTAATTGAAAATCAACAAGAGATTAATGAATATCACAAAATCTACACAAGAATCAAAGAAATGTCATACTCCTTATTTCGTTCATCAAACCAAAAATATTGACAATTGTATCAATGTCAATCACAAAAGTCAATGACACACAAATTCACCGATGCACAAATATTGATAAAACTTATCAATAGAAATCACGAAAATTGGTGAAACACAAATTCTAGAAATCATCTCAAGAAATCCAGAAATCACAAAAAGGGGGAAGGCCTATCACAAACGGGAGCATAAAGCTCACCAACACGTGCATCACAAACGGAACGCTAATTCCATGGTTGCTAGCCATCACAAATTGAGCCGAAGCTCCACAAACGGCCCGAAGACCATGGGTTGCTACCCCACCAATTTGAGTCGAAACTCCACAAAACGGGGTTTAGTCTCCCTCGCAGACAAAGAGACATCGCACATTGCTAGTCTAAATCACAAAGATGATCGTCATGATTAACGAGAAGTGTCAATTACACTAAGCTAGTAATTATATGAGTTTAGCTTCATGTCCCATAACCACTTGCTTAACTCAAATATTTACGAACAAACTGTAGATCTCCACTATAAAATTGTCACAAGAGATTCAATCGGACAATTCCAAGAATTAACCGACGAAGTAAACGCAAGCATTTCATACCACTCGTTTTACTAAGTCGTTTAATTAGATTTCTCGTGCGAATGAGGTAAAGGTTTGTATATACTAATAGATTGGAAAACGGTTCAAGAAACGAGATTTGTACTAAAATAGAGTTGAAATCATTTGAAGAAAGAGTTTTGATATTTACTACTAGTATAGAAACCTTTATATTTTTAAAGTGACAAATCACGAAGAAGATTGTAGGAACAATCAATCACTAAAAAATTCACATACGAAGATGTGAATAAAAATCCAACGAAATCGATAAAGAATCCATCAAAATGGATATTCAAAAATCCCTAAAAAGGAGTCATCAAAGTCATAATAAATGATAACAACACATAGGAAACAACACGAATCGATTAAAGTTGGAAATTCAAACAACTAGGCGAAATAGGCAAAAATGCACCAGGTCGGTCGGCCGGCTACAGAGCTCGGTCGACCGGACCCTGTTCTCAAAATTCCTCGGGAAGCAAGTCGGTCGGCCGAACCCGGTAATTGGTTGACCGAACCTTAAACAGAGAAGTGCTTATGCACTTGGCAACAGGTCGGTCGGCCGGCAGCAGGGCTCGGTCGACCGGACCTGTTGCCAGTCCCTTCCCAGCCCATCCAAATGAGGTCCAACCTCGACCAAATTGCATTCTCTCGAGCAACGGCGCTAAGGGATTATGCCAATCGACTACCCGGCCCTATAAGCTCTTCGATGCATAACCAAAACACATTCAAACATCAAAGTTAAGATTTTTAAAGATTTGAACCCAAAACACTAAATGGGATTTTCACCAAATCAATCCAAACCAAAAGCAAATGCACACGAATAAGTGTTAGGAATTCATACCTAACAATCGAAGATAGTTATAGACTAAGATGTGAGATAAAAATCTCACCTTTGAACCCAAGCAATTGAAAAAGAAGCTTGAAAGCAAAAGAGAATCAACCACTCTTCAATTCCAACTCAAGAAGCTTGATTCTAAGCTAACAAGAAAAATATTTCCTAAATCAGGTTTAGGAATTTCTGAAATTGATAAGAGAATGAGTTGGAGAAGAAGAAGAGGAGCTTACCAATGGGTTCTTCTATTAGGAGCTAGAGCTTGATTTGCAAAAGGAAACTAGGGTTTTGGAGTTTTAATTTCCCATCTCTCCCACCATTGATGTTTTAAAACTGAAAAGAGGAGAAAGTGAGGGTGAATGGGGAGGAGTGGATCAGATTTGAGTATAAGTTAAACATAGGGCCAAGCCCAAACCTAAACCCAAACCCAAAGTGAAAAAGTAGTAAAAATCAACTTTCTCCAAACATATCGAAACTTATACTCAAAAAGGTCGCAAACGGCATTTTAAACTCAATGGGAGTGGTTCCGTGTCCTAATTTGACCGTATGCAAAAAGTAGCTTTTCGGACTAAATTCCGAGTATCGATAAAATATTTAAATAAAATATTTAAATATAAAAATCGACAAATATGCGGGTTGTTACACCAAGCCTCCTACTAACCGTCTTGGAGACGTAGTTGGCTATCGCCCCCTTCTCGGAGTTATTGAAGAAGACATTCAGAAGAGGAAGAGGAGACGTTCTTTGTTTGGTTCTCCACCTGGTCCTCAGCCCCCAGTCCAGCCTATTCACGATATTACCGAGGAAGATACTGGGTTTATGCCTTCCCCACATCCGTCGGAAAATCCAACCGTCACCCCGATAGATCGCCCTGGTTTGGCACGCAACCCATTTGCCGGTCACCCCGATCTGGACCCGAGTTCTTAGGATATTTCACTTGACGAGGCCACGGGTGAGCACCTTCTTCCCCGCAACCCCATGGTACGGGTGCTTGATGAGGCCAAGTCCCTAGACCTTGATTTGCTTACTACTCGGATAGTTACCATGGGGGACGAAGCCAAGGCTAATATTAACCGGGTTGCGGAGGAGACCAGGAAGTTGATGGGTCATCTTGGCCGACCGGTCAAGGCTGGAGAGGAGATTGGGAGTGCCAACATTCGACTACGGTTAATGGTTTCTGATCAAGCCAAGCAACTCGCCGATCAGGCCATTCAGATTTCTCAGCACGAGGCATCCTCCAGGCGGTTGAAGGAGACTATGGAAGAGGCTAGTAGGGCAGAACTACGAAAGATGGAGGCCGCCTGCAAGGAGCGGATTGACATAGCCATTGCTATGGTGGATGAGGTTCGGAGGGCGGATCTCGAGCAGGTAGAGGAGTTATCTGGGAGGCTTGAGGCCGTAGAGCTTGTTCAGGCCAGGCTAAAGGAAGAGATGGAGGAAATGAGGAGGTCTCTCCAGGCTGACCGCTTGAGATATCAATCGGAGAGGGATGTTGTCATCGCTAAGTTGCTGTCCTCCGAGGCCCGGGTGAGGGAGTTTGAGGAGAATGAGGGAATGATGGATGAGATGTTGCAGGATATGTACTTCAGAGTTTGGAAGCAGGGTAATCTATCATGGATGGATGACTATCCCCGGATCATGGCTAGGATATATCTCCGGGCTTTGGAGGAGGCCAAGGTCGATGTAGATAAGGAAGGTGGAGCGGCATTCAGGATGGATGTGGTTACCGCCCAGTTCTCAGAGGAGGAGAAGGTAGCGGTGAAGGAGGGGATGCGGCTACTTGCTGCAGAGGAAGCCGATGTGCAGTTGGGGGATGAGGACCAAGGAGAGGGTGTTGGTGAGTTTTCCCTTTTTAGCTTTTCATAACTTGATCGTTCGTTGTCGGTTTAATGGACTCTTTTCCTGAATTGGACAGGTGGGGCCTCTGGTTATCATGCTGGGAGCTCCGATCCTGCAGTCAAGTAGATTCGAAGAGCTGGTGGGACGAGGGTGGAGCACTGGTGCAGTTGGTTATTTTATTTGGTCTGCTTGACATTCTTGTACATGCTAGTTCAAAACATTAATGTACTCTTAAGTTGTAATTATGTTATTTAACATCTTTATGTAAGTTTATAACATAAGCTGATTCTGTTATATTTTGAATGCTGTTATTATTTTGAAGTGCTGTATAAAAAACATAGTTATGCATATGCCTGTGATTTAATTTCGTTCGATGTTAAGCTTTTGCTTGAAATATAATCTCATGTTTTGCAATGTTATGAATAAGTCATAGCTACATGATTATGTACAAGAGAAAAGAGTATCGCCCTTCATATTCTGGTTGCAGGGGGTGGCTTTGGACATCTTGTGTAATTGACCATGGATGCGGCTGAGTGCCTTGTCACCCAGTTTGCGGGCTCAGATTCTCGTGAGCGAATGCCTCCTATTTAGTGTCCTGTACTTTGGGGACCGTTATACAGGATACAAGAAAAGTATTTAAATGGAATGGAAATATAGGAAAAGTAAAACTTCCAGTCACGGAAGGCCGTCGATATGCTTAAGTTCGTGGCTAACGGGTTTTGTAGCCACTTTCCCTAGCTGTGGGTCTTGGAGACATTTGTCACCCATCTTACGCCTCCGCGGGGAGTTTATGTTTTTTACCATAGCCGCACTTAAGACATATCGGAGCCTAGATCGCGCACAGTAACTACCCGAGCCATTATGGCCCGTAATCGTGGGTATTATTCGATTTACTGTGGTCGGCTAGCGTGGGTGCCGATCGTCAACCGTGAACTACCCCTGCCTGGCCACACCTTATGTTGGGGCTTAAAGTAGGTTCACAGTTGCCGGTGAGCCGAACGCCGTAATGAGCTGCCATCGGCTAAAGTCGGCCTTCGTGATGGCTTATAATCGGCTCATTACAGTTGGCTTTGAGGGCAGTCGCGAGAAATGAGTTAACCTGCAGCAGAGGGATGCTGGAGCAAAAGTGTCTCATTGGTGAGTGCATAGAATCGCATAGTACCTGTTGGGTCTTGTCCAGGTGAGGCTGCGCCGCGAAGTTCCAGTACGGAAATGTCGTTATACATGATTTCGTTCAACAGAAAAGGATAACGCTTAACAAGCAGCCAAGATATAAAGGAACAAGTTAAAAGAGACAAGATTTTTATAGTGGTTCGGCACGAAAATGCCTACGTCCACTGATTCTCTTTGTTAATTCACTTCACATGGGCAGTACAAGTTAAGAAAAGTATCGGCGGAGGTGTTGGATGTTCCATACCCTCTGGAACACCTCTCCGTCCACTGTTGACAAAATATAAGCTCCGTTGTGGAGATCTTTATGAATTACATAGGGTCCGTCCCAGATTGGATCTAGCGCTCAGGGGCGCGGGAAGATCCGCTTGAGGACAAGATCTTCTTCCTGTAAGCTGCGGTGCTTGACTTTAGAGTTGTATTGTGCTGCTACTTTTTGCTTGTGAGCTGCTGCTTTGAGTGCTGCATCGTTTCTTCTCTCTTCAATTAGATCCAAAAACATGTGGAGGAGTTCTTCGTTCTCTTCTGGGTTGTAGTGGATCCTGCGGTGGGAAGGCACTACAGTTTCAACTGGGAGCATGGCCTCCGATCCGTATGCCAAAGAGAAAGGAGTATGCCCTGTTGATGTTCTATAAGATGTGCGGTGGGCCCAAAGTGCCGTAGGAAGTTCATCCACCCACCCAGGCGCCTTTTGACTTTTCAAGTTTCTTCTTGATTAGGGTTTTGAGGATTTTGTTGACAGCTTCGACTTGTCCGTTTGCCTAGGGTTAAGCCACAGATGAGAAGTTTTTGTGAATTCCGTGCTCTTGGCACCAGTCGGCAAATTCCTCGCTGTCAAATTGAAGTCCATTGTCCGATATGATTTTGAGTGGAACCCCGTACCTGCATAAAACATTTTTGATCAAGAAGTTAATAACTTTCGCCGAAGATATTTTATTTAGAGGCTCCGCTTCCACCCATTTGGTGAAATAGTCAACTGCTACTATGGCATATTTGGATCCGCCTCGGCCCACTGGCAGTTCGCCAATCAAGTCAATTCCCCATATTGCAAAGGGCCAAGGGCTGGTCATTTGAGTAATCTCGTTTGTTGGTAGTCGAGGAATTTTAGCAAATTTCTGACATCTGTCACATCTTTTGACGAAGTCTAGGGCGTCTTTGTTTAAGGTAGGCCAGTAATATCCATATCGGAGTATCTTCTTTGCCAGAGTCTGCCCACCAGTGTGATCTCCGCAACTTTCTCGATGTATGTTGGATAAGATCTCCTTGGCTTCCCTTCCAGCGACACACCTTAATAAGGGATTAGAGAAGCCGCTTCGATAGAGGATGCCTTCTTGTATCGTGTAGCGGGAAGCTTTCCTCACGATTTTCATGACTTCGTTACGCCCGTCGGGCAGGGTGCCATCTTGTAAATATTTCCGGATAGGAGTCATCCAAGTTTCCTCTTCGATTGCAGCTATCATGTTCATTGTCTCGTAACTCGGGGTTAGTTGCTGCAAAATGGTTATTGTTTGGGAAGAGGTGTCGTCCTTCATGCTAGCTTGCTTTGCCAGTTCGTCGGCCTCCTGATTCTCCTCTCGAGGAATGTGTCTGATTAAATAGTGATCCAACTGATTGAGCAGCAGCTTGGTCTTCTTTAGATATGCTGTGAGTCGATCTCCTCGAGTTTGGAATTCTCCCAGTATTTGATTTACAATAAGTTGGGAATCACTATGGAGACATAAAGAACCGACTCCAATCTCCAGGGCAATTTCTAAACCGGCTATCACTGCTTCGTATTCTGCGTCATTGTTGGTGGCAGCGAACTCCAACCTTAGGGCGTAGTGCAGCTTCCTTCCCCTAGGGGTGATTATCACAACCCTTGCCCCCGAGCCTTGCTCATTTGATGTTCCATCAACGAAGAGATTCCACTTGATATTTTTTGCTACTTCAGATTGCTCCTTACCTTCGTTAGTAGTGAATTCGGCAATGAAATCAGCTATGGCTTGTCCCTTGATAGCGGTGCGAGGATGGTAGGTAATATCATATTGACTCAGTTCAATGCACCACTTAAGTAGTTGCCCAGAAGTGTCGGGGCGATGTAGTACCTGCCTTAGCGGTTGATCGGTTAAAACTATGATGGAATGAGATTGGAAATAGTGTCGCAGTTTCCGTGATGTGATTAGTAAACAGTATGCTAGCTTTTCAAGTTTAGGGTATCTGGCTTCTGCCTCTGTAAATCTCTTGCTTACAAAGTATACGGGCCGCTGTGCGCGGTCGTCTTCTCTCACCAACGCGGCGCTTAAAGCATGGGATGATACAGCAAGGTATAGGTATAGTTCCTCGCCTTCATTTGGAGTTGAGAGTACTGGTGGTCTTTGGATGTGTTCGATTAAGTTAAGGAATGCTGTCGAGCATTCGTCAGTCCATTCGAAATTTCCTTTGTCCTTCTTAAGAGCTTCGAAGAAAGGGATGCATTTGTCGGTTTCTTTAGAGATGAACCTGCTTAGGGCAGCCACTTTCCTGTTTAGGCTTTGCATCTCTCTTCGAGTGGATGGTATCTTGATATCTTGCAAAGCCCGGACTTGTTCGGGGTTCGCTTCAATCCCCCTAGCATGTACGATGAATCCCAAGAACTTTCCCGACGATACTCCGAAGGAGCACTTTAGAGGATTCAGCTTCATTCCATATTGGCGAAGTACTTGAAACATCTCGTCCAGGTGGTTTATATGATCGTTGGCTTTCCTTGATTTTACCGGCATGTCATCCACATAAACCTCCATAGTTCGTCCTATTAATTTCACAAACATCTTGTTGACGAGGCGTTGATAAGTAGCTCCAGTGTTTTTAAGTCCAAAAGGCATTACTTTGTAGTAGTACAATCCCCGGTCAGTGATGAAACTAGTGTGGTCTTGATCGGGGGCGTGCATAGGGATCTGGTTATATCCTGAGTATGCGTCCATAAAGGCTAAGAGTTCGTGTTCGGCTGTGCTGTCCACGAGTTGGTCGATTCGGGGGAGTGGGAAGCAGTCCTTCGGGCAAGCGTCATTTAAGTTGGAGAAATCGATGCATGTTCGCCACTTTCCATTAGCTTTCTTTACCAGTACCGGGTTGGTGATCCATTCTGGGTAGATGGCTTCTCGTATGAAGTCATTGGCGAGTAAGTTCTTTACTTCTTCCTCGAGGGCCGCTGATCGTTCTGCCCCCATGCTCCTCTTTTTCTGCTTCACTGGCACCTTGGTGGGATCGATGTTCAGCATGTGGCATGCTACGTCTGGAGAGATTCCTGTCATGTCGGCGTGCGTCCATGCAAATACATCCATGTTGTGGCGAAGAAAATCGACGAGTTGACCTTTCAACTCCGTTCTTAATTGAGACCCGACCCTCAGCAGTCTACTTGGGTCGCGTTTGTCTGCAGATACAAATTCCATAGCCTCTGCAAGCTTGGTTGTGGCCTCCTCCTCTTTGTCCCTGGGGTCTAATTCGTTGAAAGGATCGTTGGTATATCGAAGAGGAGGGGCTTTCTTTAATTGCTAGGCTTCCAGGTATTTCTTGCAGAGAGAAGTCTCTGCATCCTTCCCTTTATCTTTCCTGCGGTTATTGCGAAGCTCAGTTACATAGAAATCTTGAGCGGCGTCTTGATTTCCTCTATTTCTCCTACTCCGTTATCTGTTGGGAATTTCATCTTCAGGCACCATGGGGCTAGGACAATTTGGAAGTCAGACAAGGCTGGTCTTCCCAAAAAGGCGTTGTAGGCCGAATGGTTCTCTATCAGTACAAATGTTTGTTTTCGCACAGCGGAGCGGGGATGACTTCCTATTTCAACAAAAAGGTCCAGTTGCCCGAGGGGCATCTTCGCATCTCCAGTGAAACCATGTAGTGGTTTGTTGCAGGGAGACACATCCTTCATTGACAGCTTCATTTTGTCGAATGCATGCTTGAATAGGATATTCACTGAGCTTCCAGTGTCTACTAAAATTCGGAAAACTTTGGGAGGACCGCTCGGTGTGAGCTCGGGTAAAGATAAGGATAAAGGAAAAAGGAAGCGCTTGTGAGAACCAAAATTCTCCACTTATACATGACTAAATGCAACATTGGAATAGATATACTTGGATACTTGGGATCTCCTTCCTTATCGAAGGCCGGCACGGAGGGAACGCTCAAAATGCAAAAGGGCATCAGGAAGGCACTGTCTCTTTCATGACCTGGATGGGCATGATACTAACAGCTGCTAACATCTAAAGGATATAATCGAGGAGCATGTAAGGAATGGTCAGTTGCGACAATACGTCGAAACTCAGAATGTGGCGGTGGAACAGGAGTAGCCGCCGCCTACGTTGAACGACGATGGCGCGAGGCCCAGGAATGGTGGTCGGTTGGTCACCAACTGTTCGTGATGGTCTGGAATAAGTAATAAACTTTCGGCTAACGACTAAGTCTCTTACTCATGTACGGGGACGGAGATAGCCCCTAGGCATGCTTTGACTCGACGATGAACCTTGATGCCTTAGTTTTAGAAATCTATTTTTTCTTTAGGACATTTTGTTTTTGGAGTTTGGTTTGAACTACTAGTTTTGCTCGCTTTCTGGTTTGGATTCGGGTTTGGATGTTTGTTTTTGGTCTGGATTTTTGATATGGATTTCCGGTTGGATTAGGATTTCGGATTGGATTTTGATAATATTTTCCTTTGGATTTTGGCTAAAAGGTCGTCGAGCATGGACTACGCTCGGTAAGGGTCCGGCGAGACTGAGATTCGGCCTAGGAATTAGGCCCTACATTATCTATCACTTGTTATTTCATGCCGTCGAGTATGGACTATGCTCGGAAAGGGTTCGGAGAGACCAGGATTCAGCCTAGGACTTAGGCCCCATATTATTTATCGGTTACTATTTCAGGTCGTCGAGTGTGGACTATGCTAGGCAAGGGTCCGTAGTGATAAGGATTCGGCTAAGGACTTAAGCCACGGCATTGCTTAGTGTTCAGGGACACTAAACCAGGAACACCATGGCATTACTTGATATAGGTCGTAAGGTGCAGATTGGGCTTAAAAATAATCCGGAGAGGTTATAGATTTGGATATTGGCTATGAATAGCTAAGGATTTCGGCATGGACCTGGAGCGGTCCCGGATTTGGATATCGACCCGAAGAGGTCATGAATATGGTTATTAGTTATTCGACCTGGGTGAATTAGGACTCGGTTGTCGGGTTCGGACGGATGTGGACTTCGAACATCGGATTTGAGGATACTCAAAACACACATTCCAACAGCAAGGCATCTATTGGGCGGCAAATGTTAACTCGCCTTTTTTGTCAAGGCCATAAATAGGCGGATTCAACCTAACTAACTTTACGATTATCAAGGCTAGAATATGATGGATTTGGTTTAAATGGATGAAGCTCGCTTGGATGGGCCGCTAGGCATTGAGGTTCGTCATTGTGGCTCGGCATTATGGTGGCATGGCTCGGCGTTGATGGGGTGGTTCGGCATTGGGCATGGATCAGTATGGTTTGGGTTGGCTAGATGATATAGGACGGGTTCGATCTGGACTTCGTGGCTCGTTCGGCATGGGCGGCTCGGTGTGATGTTACGGTCGGGAAGATGTGGCCCGGTGTGGTGGTGTGGTTCGACCAGGAGAGGTCGTTCAGCCCGAGGGTTTGGCAAATATAGTTCGGTCTTGGTGTGGTTCGACATTGGACATCGCTCAACATTGTGGCTCGATCAGGGTCGCTCGGCATTGAGGTTCGTCAGGGTCGCTCGGCATTGATGGTGGCTCGGTATAGTTTGGGTTGGCAAGATGATGTTGATCAGCTTCGATCTAGACTTCGTGGTTCGGCGTGCTGGAGTTCACGAGTGGGTCGGCATAAGGTAGTGGTTCAGTGTGAAGGTCGTTCAGTCATAGTGGAGTGGGTCGGGATCGGCACTCATCTAACTCCGAGTTGGCAAGCAAGTGGCTTCGAGTCACTGAGCACTCTACTTCGAATCGTCGCTAGGGGAACTCCCGTTTGGCATGTTGACTACGCAGGGTTAGTCACGATGATAATTCTAGTTCGGCCATGGCTTTAATAGGCCCGGGTTACTCAGGAAGCCTAAATACCAAGATTTGCCTATAAATACAGCATGTGGGTCTCCGTTTGGGAGATCTTCTTTCTACTCTCCGACCTTCTCTTCTCTAAGGCTAAGGCACTCAGCAATTATTAAACTTTGGATTGTAACTATAATCGATTATTACAGCAATAAAAAGGAAATTCGTGGAGTTGACGTAGCCGGGGTTAGCCGAACCACTATATAATCTATTGTTCTTTACTGCTTTCATTTTAATTTGTGTTGTTCTTTATATTAATATCCGCCACGTATATTCTATATGTGAGCTGCGACTGGTATTTGGTGCTTTCACTTGGATTTGGGTGTTAGTGACCAATTTTGGCCCTAACACCATTCTAGCTTAAACACATAAAAGAAAATGAAAGGGAAATAAAGTGTTGCCATTTAAATAAAAATAACTTAAGTTCTACCATTAGGAAAATAGAAGATAAAGTGGCTAGAGCTAGAAGTAGGAGATAAAAGTGTCCTTCTGTTCTTCTGTATTGTGAGTACACACTTATCTTGTTATTGGATTTGTACATATATATCCTATGATTATATGGGTGAATCATGATTTTGTGGTAAATGCTTATTTATTGTGGGCTAATACGTATGGGTATGTTACGGTTCACCATGGGCAGGCCATCAACATTGTACATCTTCCTAAAGCTACTCTGTTCATGTGTATTTGTTTAAAACAGTTGAGCTCTTGAACTTTAAAAATCAACATCTCATCAAACAAGTAGTTTTAAACCTCGATTCCAAAAGGAAACTTGTTTATGTTCAAGTGTAGGGTATCTTAAAATTTATTTCCTTAAGTTTCATTAAGCATAGAAGAAGAACGACCCATTTTACAGCAAGTGACACAAACATAACCGAGTTTTGAATATCGTAATTAAATAATTTGATTAAGCAGTTGTGATCATTATTGAAATTTATGATTTTTGGTCGTAGTTTGGGAATTTTTAACGTTGTGGCATGACAGAAATGTTAAGATGGCCGAAATTGGGCGAACTTCAAAATTTCGACCATCTAATTGATTTCATGGTTGGTCATTAGATGTGGAGGAAGCGCAGACCATGGGGAACTCGAGAAAAATGGCATGGCATTTTACTTCTGGGTATGTTGGCATGGCGCGACAAAAGTAGGGTTTAGTGGGAGTTTTTGTGGGGGTTCGGTTTCACGCGAATGACGATGACGAGAGGGAGGTGCAATCCAAGAGAAAATGAGGAGAGGGACGTGGCGCTCGTTTCGGCAAAGTTTGGTGGTATACGGTCGATGGTGGTGGCATGGGGAGCGATAGGGTGGCTCGTCTTCACTCGTGTTTGGCTTAAGGGTTCAAAACGTTTGAATTGGTGGTTGTCGACGTTTCCATGAGGTTGGACGTGAGGTAGAGGTCGAAGGCGGTTTGTAGGAAGGGTCGGCGACAGTAGGCATCGAGCGTAGCAGGTGCGCAGGTGCACATGTAGGTGCACAACCTTAGTTTATTTCAGGTGATAGAAGAGGAAGAAAAGTAACAGGGAGGATAAGAAGAAAGGGTATGAGGCCGTCAGTTTTAGTTTGGGCCGGGTTTGTGGATGTGTGGGCCAAGTTTCTTTTTATTAAGTAAATTACATTCATTTTTATATTAAAAATCTTTAAATTTAAACATTGTTTTGTCAATCCATTTTGAACCATTCAACATGAAGATTTTTACATTTTATCCTATTACTCGGTATTATAAATTAGTGTCATTGATTTTCTGTAATTTAAAATTTAGTTATATTATATAATTAAAACCAGTAATTAATTATATTCTTATTTGACTTAAATCTTATGTTAATTAATTAGTTATTAAATAGATTGTTCAATTTTTAATTAACTAATAATAAATCGTTTTATAATTTCTCTAATTTATCATTAATTTGGATTAAAAATATAAGTAGATCCGGTTTAATTTAAGTCGATTAAATCCTGATTGTGAATTAGTTAATATTAATTATTTATCATTAAATTAAGTTAACGATATATGTTTGGCTTTATTACTCTTGAATATTTATTTCAGGTATTCTTGTGTGTGCCATTAAGTAGCCAAACGAATTTAAATAATTAGAATAAAATGTTTACACGTTTATTGAAAACAAATATATGTAATAAATTCTCATATGTGTATATTGACACCTTGGATATGAATTGTTTATTTTAAACAATTTTCCTTTTTAAAATTTATCGTTTTGAGTTCAAAGAGACCGGGATCGGATATCTGCATTATCTGGAACCACTTCGATCAAATAACCACTACGAACCTTTATGGTTTTGATTATAGAGTCCTATATGCTAGAATTTAATTAATTTAACAAATTCGGTTATTTTAATAAGTATTTTATACTTAGACATTATTATAATACCATCGGATTTTCTATAAAAGTGTTTTTGTTATAATAAGATAAGAACTCGTCGTGTTTGTACGAGTTACCTTGGTTTTTCGAAGGATTTTGATGACTTAAATATTTCAAATTTGGTGTATTTTACTCACGTTGGTTTCTAGCCTGACTAGGGTGTTACTTTATTGTAACGCACAGGTCAGACCGAGTAATACTGTTTCAGGTTAGGATGCTCTTGGAGTTCAGGAGACGAGCTGGATGGCAGAGGCGTATTGCATATTTGATTATATTCTGCTTTGTATTGTAGGTAGTATATTCAGCATTTGAGGACAAGTTATTATAACTGTCCAGATTTATATGTTGATGATTGTACTCTGATAACTTATATGTATATTAACAGTTATGGATTCTTTTGTATAAAAGCTATTATTATATATTATATTTTGTTCCACTGCGATTATGAGATTCTGTGTAGTGGTTATTTCCGTTTCTTCTTAACCCAAACAACCTGGTATTTCCGACATTCGATTGCTTGGCACTCTATACAGTGAATGTATTAGTGTCGATTTTCGAGGTCGAAATTCGCCTGGTCGTTACACGTGGTATCACAGCTGAAGGTTAAGCGAGAACCTTGGCTTTGGCGGGGATTACTCATTAGGGATAGGGTCAGTAGTACCCTAGAATGAGTTGAGTATATTATATATGAGGGCATACTTGTTATTTTCTTATGTAATAATTTTAAAGGATAAACTATTTCAAATCAACTTTTATAAGATTATATTATGATATAAAAAGAAATAAATTTTCTAGAATTTTTATTGTATATTACGGTAATTGGTTGTTGTTGTTATAATCAAATAAGATCATAAATTTAAGTGGGAATATACATACATACATACATACATACATACATATATATATATATATATATATATAACCAAATAGAAATTTGGGTAAGAGTGAATTATGCAAATGGGTTGAGATAAGAGTAGACCAAAACCAGAATGTAAAATCCTAGAAATTTCGAAAGTGTTTACCTTGGTTATATATTTTTATAGGAATAATTTTCCAGAAAATTATTATGGAATATATGATGTGTTTGGTTTCTAGATATGATAATATAAATTATTATCATAAATTAGTTGTTGGGTATTAATGAAGGTGTTTGTTACAAAATAAACAATGATAAAACAGTGTGAAATGTTTTTAAGGAAGTGAAATTATATAGGCATGAAATATGACTTATAAATTAAAATGGATCTAAATCATGAGGTTTTGAATCTAAGTCCCAAATTTTTTGAAATGTGTTTCAAAGTGTTTAAAGAAAGAATAAGTAATATTATTTTGAATATTTTTGATATGGGGATTTATGTTTTGAAAACAGGAGTTGTTTTGAAAATTTCGAAGGGATTTGTTTTGGATAGAAACCAAGGTTGGCTCAAAATTTAAAGGTGTAATTAGGTATATAAATGGGATGTGTGTGTGTGTATGATTTCAAAGTTGATTGAAATAAATGCAGGGTGTTGGAATTCTGGGATTCCCATTGAAATGAGGAGTATAAACAAAAAGAAAATGACTTTTTAAATTTATAAGTGGGAATGGATGTTGATTAGAAAAGAAGTGTGAGAATTAAATTTTAGGGTGTGAAAATTTAAATTGAAAAAGTTTAAACGAATTGGAAATTTACTCAAGCCAAGCTAAGTAAGTTTGAACTTATTTCCTAAAATTTGAAATTTCAAGATAAATTTAGAATTTAATTTACGGAAGTTAAATAGGTGAAATTGTAAAAAAGGTATAGATTTGATAAGAGGTGCAATGGATGTTATGCATGTATAAATGATTTCAAAATGATTTTTGAAATGAAACAGTTTTCGAATTCTGGAAATTTATGATGGATGTTATTGATAATGTTTTAGATAATTTGGATGTTTATTCATTGTGACTTATCCTGCTATCATCCTGCATATTATTTACAGTATATAAAACTGTAAATCAAATTATAACGAATAAATTAAGAAATAGGTTGAAATGATATATATATCCATCCTTGAAATAAAATAGAAATAAAATTTTGATTTGAAACTATTTAAATGATTTTGATTTTAAGAAATAAAATCGAATTTATGGGAATGGGATCATTTTGAACTTGAGTTAAAATGTAAAAAAAATGAACTTGTCAACCGGAATTGTTTAGAGAATTATTTTTGAAATTTTGAAGTTATAATTGAGAAATCACTTGAGTTTCGATTTGTTTTAAATAGATTTAAACTCTTACTCGAACCTTGAAATAAATCCGAGTAAAAGTAATTTAAATGGATATTTCAAAATTTGGGCTCTGAATTGAATTATTTTTAAAGATCAAGATTTTTAAATTGAATATTGAAGGTTAATTTGATTTAAGTGATTAAAATCGATATTTTGAAAATCGAATTCGAATTTATATAAATCGAAATGGTTAAAATTTGAGAATTGAATTGAAAATTAATTCTAATTGGAATTGAAATTGGAATTGAATTAAAGTTGGAATCGAAGTTAATTCGAATTGGAATCGGAATTCAATCAATTTAAATAGAAATGAAAATTGATTTGAATTTGAGATTGGGAATTGAATTAGTTTGACTTTGAAACTATTTTTAAATAAATTATTTTAATAAACACTGTTTAAAATCTATCTTTTTAAATATTCAAATTATTTTGATTTTCCAAGATACTTTACTATACAAACCATTTTGAAAACTTAAACTATCTTATATTAACTATTTAACTATTTTAAAACTATTCAAGCTATATTTTAAATTCAAACTGGTCGGAATGGAAATTATTTATATTTAAATCATGGATTTAAATACAAGTAGGTTTAAATTGAAGTTATAACCCAAATGGAAATTCGAAGCAATTTTGAATTGAAACTGAAATCGAGATATTAAGGTAAAAATGATTTTGAAGCGAAATAATATATTTTGCGTAAATATGATGATTTTAAAATAAAGGTAGAATAGCTACTATAACTGAAACTTACTTTATAAGAAGTATGGAATGTTACCAATAACTTTGTAAAGCAATCGAACTTGGAGATGTTTGATTTGGCATTGATACGGTTATATATATTAGTTTTATACTCAAACTTCCCTTGTTGAATTTATAACCAGAAAGAAATGATCTTTGAAAGGTATTTGAAATACTATCTAGAGTTATATGAGTATGAAGTGGACTCAGAAAATTTTGATCCTTAAATTATTCGAACTGGAAAGAATGATCCTATATGCATATGGAATTGAAATAGTTTTGGAACTTATCAATTTTTAAAGTCTTTTGATTTTGGCAAATAGTCGATTTGGGAAATTGGGTAAACCGAATTTAAAACTATCGATTTAGAAATCGATTTTATATAGATAAAATTTATATGTGATACGTATGAAGTATATGATTTGAAAGGTACTGTATATATATAGTATGATAGGTTTTGAAACCAAAAGTATGGAAAGGCACCCCCGCGAAAGTCGAAACTTAGAGTAGAAGATCCATTGGGTGGTTTTTCCTAGGGATCCACTGGGTGGAATGAGAGTTGGGATCCTAGAGGACGTTCCGACAAAACTCATGAGTTCTTGGTGATCATTTTTTGGGTACCGTAAATCGAGGGGTATTATACCTACAGTTACGTTGGATTTTGCTGTGATAGCAACATAACCTTTGTGTAACTGCGATCTATCACATTTCCATAGCGTAATTCGAGAGGTAGTGATTTCCTACAGTCTACATTTGATTTCGCTGTGAGAGCAGCGCAATATCGGTAGATTGCGATCTATTTGGTTCGGTCACATAGCGTAATTTGGGTGGTAGCGATTACCTACAATCTATGGTTGGTTTCACTGGGATAGTGACGCAAACCTTATCTAGCTGCGATCTATGTGGTATAGTTTCATTTGATAGCGTAATTCGAGGGTCAGAGATTGCCTACAGATTACTTATTGTTTTGCTGTGATAGCAACGCATCCCTTATGTAGATGCGGACTATTGTGTTCCTATGGCATAAGTCGAGGGGTGTTGATGCCTACAGTTTTCTTATGATTTCGTCGGGATGCTGACGCAATCATCGGGTTAACTGCGATCCATGGTGGCAAATGGGGGTGATACTTTCCGTATTACTTTTAAAAGTTTTTCAAGTATTTTCACTAGGTGTTGAAGTGGGTCTACTAAGTACTTATAGATTTTCAGCCCTACGCTTGATCAGCGTATGACTAAATCTCTGTAAGAACATGGATGGACTTGTTAAGACATCGAGTTATGAAAAAGATTTTAATATCAAACTAGCTTGGTAATACTATGTAATTTAAACTGTATGTATCCTAAATTGTATAATAAAGGAGTAAAGAGTATAAAAGGTTTAAAGATGATTGATCTAGTAATATACGTCAAAATTTTAATTCTCGTTTCGTTCCTTTTCGAGGATGAAAAGTTCTAGGGGGAGGAATGTAACGACTTAGATTTTTAGCCATCTATTAATGGGATAATTAACTGATTTTAATTATTAAAATATTAATTTTTATTAGTCAAATAAATGAATTTTCCGTTATTTAAAATATCAGAATCTATAAATGAATTAAACTATATAAATTTTTGAAATATAAATTTTTGAAAATGGGAAAATTTATCAATATATGTATATGTATTTAAACTTCACCATTTCAAACTCATGACAAAATAATCTCTGTATAAAATGGTATATATATGTGTGTAGAAATGTAAAAAGGCATACATACGTAAATATAGGCAAATATGTAAATGTATATGTATATATAACCATGTATATGTATGTAGATATGACAGAAATATACATAAGTACGCATAGATAGACATACATATGTGAAATAGTGAATGGGTATATATATATATATATATATATATATTAATAAAAATATGGTATGTGTAAATAAGTATATATACATGTAGGTACAAACTTCATAAATGGAAAAGTTTCAAACCTTTGACTATATATATATATTGGTGTATGTTGTAAAATATATGCATATGAGAATATAAATATCTTAACAGGATAAAATACATACACCTAACTATATATATACATATAAATGTTTATGCATAAGGGGACATCGTAATGGTAAATATCTACTCAAGCATATAATAAATCACATCTTTCACTCAAAATTTCAAGCACACAAACATTAAATCACGTCTTAACAAATAAAATCAGCAAAAGAAAAGAAAATATAATAAAATAAAATGAAAAAAAAGATGTGAAGCCTGTAACAAGCTTCAACCCTGGTATTCACTCAGCTAGCCTAAGCTTGCCCTGTTCATTCCATTCCTATCTTTATACACACGTATATCACTCTAGCTTAAAAACATAAAAGGAAAAAGGAAACAAAGTGTATCCATTTAAATAAAAACAACTTAAGTTTTTCCATTAAGAAAATAAAAGATCAAGTGGCTAGAGCTAGAAGCAGAAGATAAAAGTGTCCTTCTGTTCTTCTGTATTGTGAGTACACACTTATCTTGTTATTGGATTTATGCATATAATCTATGATTATATGGTTGAATCATGATTTTGTGACTAATGCTTATATATTATGGGGTAATATGTATGGGCATGCTACAGGTTCACCGTAGGCAGGCCATCAACACTGTACATCTTCCTAAACCTACTTTGTTCATGTGTTTGTATAAAACAGTTGAGCTCGTGAACTTTAAAAATCAATATCTCATCATACAAGCAGTTTTAAACATCGATTCCAAAACGAAACTTGTTTATGTTCGAGTGCAAAGTATCTTAAAATTTATTTCCTTAAGTTTCATTAAGCATAGAAGAAGAACGACCCATTTTAAAGTAAGTGACACAAATATAGCCGAGTTTTGAATATCATAATTAAATGATTTGATTAAACAGTTGTGATCATTATTGAAATTTATGATTATTGGTGGTAGTTTGGGAATTTTAAACATTGTGGGTTGATAGAAATGTTGAGATGGCCAGAATTGGGCGAACTTCAAAATTTCGTCCATCCAGTCGATTTCTTGGGTGGTCGTTGGACGTGGAAGAGGAGCAGGCGTTGGAGAACTCGATAAAAATGGCATGGAATTTTACTACTAGGTGCGATGGCATGTCGAGGAAAAAGTAGGGTTTAGTGGGAGTTATTGTGGGGGTTCGTTTTCAGGTGAATGACGATGACGAGGGGGAGGTGCGGTCCAAGGAGAAAAGGAGGAGAGGGACGTGGCGCTCGTTTTGGCAAAGTTTGGTGGTATACAGTCAACGGTGGTGGCGTGGGGAGGCGATGGGGTGGCTCGTCTTCACTTGTGTTTGTCTTGAGGGTTTGAAAAGTTTGAATTGGTGGTTGCCGAGGTTTCCATAAGGTTGGACGTGAGGTAGAGGTCGAAGGCGATTTACAGGAAGGGTCGGTGGCGACAGGCGTCGAGCGGAGCATGTGCGCACATACGTGCAACGCCTTGGTTTGTTTTAGGTGATAGAAGAGGAAGAAAAGTAACTAGGAGGAGGAGAAGAAAGGGTGTGAGGCTATGATTTTTAGTTTGGTCTGGGTTTGTGGATGTGTGGGCCAAGTTTCTTTTTATTAAGTAAATTACATTCATTTTTATATTAAAAATATTTAAATTTAAACATTGTATTATCAATCCATTTAAAACCATTTAACATGAAGATTTGTACATTTGATCCTATTACTCAGTATTATAAATTAATGTCATTGATTTTCTATAATTTAAAATTTAGTTATATTATATAATTAAAATCAGTAATTAATTATATTCTTATTTGACTTAAATCTTGTGTTAATTAATTAGTTATTAAATAGATTGTTCAATTTTTAATTAACTAATGATAAATCGTTTTATAATTTCTCTAATTTATCATTAATTTGGATTAAAAATATAAGTAGATCCGGTTTAATTTAAGTTGATTAAATTCTGATTGTGAATTAGTTAATATTAATTATTTATCGTAAAATTAAGTTAACAATATATGTTTGGCTTTATTACTCTTGAATATTTATTTCAGGTATTCTTGTCTGTGCTATTAAGTAGCCAAACGAATTTAAATAATTGGAATAAAACGTTTACACGTTTATTGAAAATAAACATATGTAATAAATTCTCATATGTGTATATTGACACCCTAGATATGAATTGCTTATTTTAAACAATCTGCCTTTTTAGATTTTTTATTTGGAGTTCGAAGAGACCGGGATCAGATATCTGCATTATTCGGAATCACTTCAATCAAATAACCACTACGAACCTTTACGGTTTTGACTATAGAGTCCTATATGCTGGAATTTAATTAATTTAACAAATTCAATTATTTTAATAAGCATTTTATACTTAGACATTATTATAATACCACCGGATTTTTTGTAAAAGTGTTTTGGTTATAATAAGATAAAAACTCATCGTGTTTGTACGAGTTACCTTAGTTTTTCGAAGGATTTTGATAACTTAAGTATTTCAAATTTAGTGTGTTTTACTCACGCTGGTTTCCAGCCTTACTCGGGTGTTACTTTATTGTAATGCACGGGTCAGACTGAGTATTACTATTTTAGGTTAGGAAGCTCTTGGAGTTCAAGAGACGAGCTGGATGGTAGAAGCGTACTGCGTATTTGATTATATTCCGCTGTGTATTGTAAGCTATATATTCAGCATTCGAAGACAAGTTATTATAACTATCCAAATTTATATATTGATGATTGTACTTTGATAACTTGTATGTGTATTAACAGTTATAGATTCTTTTTTGTAAAAGCTTTTATTGTACATTATATTTTGTTCCGTTGCGACTATGAGATTCTGTGTTGTGGTTATTTCCGTTTCTTCTTCTATCTCTTTTCTTAAACCCTAACAACCTAGTATTTTCGGCACTCGATTGCTCGACACTCTATATAGTGAATGTATTAATGCGATTTTCGGGGTCAAAATTCACCCGGTCCTTACGGTAAAAGCTGAAGGTTAAGCGAGAACCTTGGCTCTAGTGGGGGTAACTCATTAGAGATAGGGTCAGTATTACCCTGGAATGACTTGAGTCTATTATATATGAGGGCATACTTGTTATTTTCTTATATGATAAATTTAAAGATAAATGATTTTAACTTTTATAAGATTATATTTTGATATAAAAGGAAATAATTTTTCTGGAATTTTTATTGTATATTAAGGTAATTGGTTGTTGTTATTATAATCAAATAAGATTGTAAAATTTAAGTGGTAATATATATATATATAACCAAATAGAAATTTAGGTAAGAATGAATTATGCAAATGGGTTGAGCTAAGAGTAGATCAAAACCAGAATTTAAAATCCCAGAAATTTCGGAAGTGTTTACCCTGGTTATATTTTTATAGGAATAATTTTCTAGAAAATTATTATGGAATACATTATGTGTTTAGTTTCTGGATATGATAATATAAATTATTATCATAAATTAGTTATTGGGTATCAATGAAGGTGTTTATTACAAAATAAACAAAGATAAAACAGTGTGAAATGTTTTAAGGAAGTGAAATTATATAAGCATAGTTTGTAAATATGACCTATAAATTAAAATGGATCTAAATTGTGAGGTTTTGAATCTAAGCCCCGGAAATTTTGAAATGTGTTTCAAAGTGTTTAAGGAAATAATAAGTAATATTATTTAAAATATTTTTGCTATGGGGATTTTTTTAGAACAAGAGTTGTTTTAAAAATTCCGATGGGGTTTGTTTTGGATAGATACAAGGTTGGCTTAAAATTTAAAGGTGTGATTAAGTATATTGATGGGATATGTGTGTGTGTGTGTATGATTTCAAAGTTGATTGAAATAAATGCAGGGTGTTGGAATTCTGGGATTTCCATTTAAATGAGGAGTATAACAAAAAAGAAAATGAGTTTTTGAACTTATTAGTGGGAATGGATGTTGATAAGAAAAGAAGTGTGAGAATTAAATTTTAGAATGTGAAAATTTAAATTGAGCAAGTTTAAACGAATTGGAAATTTACTTAGGCCAACCAAATAAGTTTGAAATTATTTCCTAAATTTTGAAATTTCAAGATAAATTTAGAATTTAATTTATGGAAGTTATATAGGCTAAATTGTAAAAGAAAAGGTATAGATTTGATAAGAGGTGCAAAGGAAGTTATGTATGTATAAATGATTTCAAAACGATTTTTGAAATGAAACGGTTTTCGAATTCTAGAAATTTATGATGGATGTTATCGATTGTGATTTTAGATAATTTGGATGTTTATTTATTGCGATATATCCTACTACATCCAACATATTATTTACAGTATATAAAACTGTAAATCAAATTATTTCGAACAAATTAAGAAATAGGTTGAAATGATATATATCCATCCTAGAAATTAAATAGAAATAAAACTTTGATTTGAAACTATTTAAATGATTTTTATTTTAAGAAATAAAATCAAATTTATGGAAATCGGATCATATTGAACTTGAGTTGAAATGTAAAAAAAAATTGAACTTGTCAACCGGAGTTGTGTAAAGAATCAGGTTTGAAATATTGAAGTTATAATTGAGAAATCACTTGAGTTTTGAAAATTGATTTGTTTTAAATAGATTTGAACTCTTACACAAACCTTGAAATAAATCCAAGTAAAAATAATCTAAATGGATATTTTGAAATTTGGGCTCGAAATTAAATTATTTTAAAGATCGGGTTTTTTAAATTGAATATTAAAGGTTAATTAGATTTAAGTGAATAAAATCGATATTTTGAAAATCGAACTCGAATTTATACAAATCAAAATTGTTAAAATTTTAGAATCGAATTGAAAATTAATTCTAATTGGAATTGAAATTGGAGTTAAATTAAAGTTGGAATCGTAGTTAATTCGAATTGGAATCGGAATTGAATCAATTTAAATAGAAAATGGAAATTGATTTTAATTGGAGATTGGGAATTGAATTATTTTGACTTTGAAACAATTTTCAAATAAATTATTTTAATATAGACGGTTTAATATCTATCTTTTTAAATATTCAAATTATTTTGATTTTCCAAGATACTTTACCATACAAGCCATTTTGAAAACTCAAACTATCTTATATTAACTATTTAACTATTTTAAAACTGTTCAAGCTATTTTCTAAATTCAAACTGGTTAGAATGGAAATTATTTATATTTAAATCATGGATTTAAATACAAATTTGGTTAAATTGAGTTATAACCCAGATGGAAATCAAAGCAATTTTGAATTGAAACTGAAATCGAGATATTAAGGTAAAAATGATTTTGAAGCGAAATAATATATTTTGAGTAAATATGATGATTTTAAAATAAAGATGAAATAGTTACTATAACTGAAACTTAATTTGTAAGAAGTAAGGAATGTTACCAATAATTTGTAAAGCAATCGAACTTGGAGATGTTTGATTTGGCATTGATAAGGTTATATATATTAGTTATGTATTCGAACTCCCCTTGTTGAATATATAACCAGAAAGAAATGATCTTCGAAAGGTATTTGAAATCGTAAATAGAGTTATACAAGTATGAAGTGGACTCAGAAACTTTTGATCCTTAAATTATTAAAACTGGAAACAATGATCCTATATGCATATGGAATTGAAATAGTTTTGGAACTTATGATTTTTAAAGAATTTTGATTTTGGCAAATAGTCGATTTGGGAAATTGCGTAAACCGAATTTAAAACTATCGATTTAGAAGGTATCGATTTTATATAGCTAAAATTTATATGTGATACATATGAAGTATATGATTTGAAAGGTACTGTATATATATAGTATGATAGGTTTTGAAACCAAAAGTATGGAAAGGCACCCCCGCGAAAGTCGAAACTTAGAGTAAAAGATCCATTGGGTGGTTCTGTCTAGGAATCCACAGGGTAGGTTCAATGAGAATTGAAATCCTAGAGGATGTCCGGACAAAACTCATGAGTTCTTGGTGATCATTTGTTGGGTAGCGCAAATCGAGGGGTATTATACCTATAGTTACGTTGGGTTTTGCTGTGATAGCAACGTAACCTTTGTGTAATTGCAATCTATCGTAGTTCCATAGCGTAATTTGAGAGGCAGTGATTGCCTACAATCTACGTTTGATTTCAATGTGAGAGCGACGTAACATCAGTAGATTGCGATCTATGTGGTTAGGTTACATAGCGTAATTCGGGTGGTAGCGATTGCCTACAATCTACGTTTGGTTTCACTGGGATAGTGATGCAACCTTTGTATAGCTGCGATCTATGGGATATAGTTTCGTTTGATTACGTAATTTGAGGGGCAGAGATTGCCTACAAACTACTTACAGTTTTGTTGTGATAGCGACGACACCCTTATGTAGCTGCGGACTATTGTGTTCCCATGGCATAAGTCGAAGGGTGTTGATTCCTACATTTTTCTAATGATTTCGCTGGGATGGCAATGCAATCATCACCTACGGTTTTCTTATGTTTTCATATGGTTACATAGCGTAATTCGAGGGGCAGAGATTGCCTACAGATTACTTATGGTTTTGCTGTGATAGCAACGCAACCCTTGTGTAGCTGCGGACTATTGTGTTCCTATGGCGTAAGTGGAGGGGTGTTGATGCCTACAGTTTTCTTATGATTTCGTCGGGATGGTGACGCAATCATCGGGTTAACTGCGATCCATGGTGGTAAAGGGGGTGATACTTTCCATATTGCTTTTAAAAAGTTTTTCAAGTATTTTCACTAGATGTTGAAACGGATCTACTAAGTACTTATAGATTTTCAGTCCTATGCTTGATCAACGTATGAATAAATCTCTGTAAGAACAAGGATGGACTTGTTAAGACATCGAGTTATGAAAAAAGTTTTAATATCGAACTAGCTTGGTAATACTATGTAATTTAAACTGTATGTATCCTAAATTGTATAATAAAGGAGTAAGGAGTCTAAAAGGTTTAAAGATGATTGATCTAGTAATATACATCAAAATTTTAATTTTCGTTTCGTTCCTTTCAAGGATGAAAAGTTCTAAGGAGGGATAAATGTAACGACCCAGATTTTTAACCATCTGATAATGGAATAATTAACTTATTTTAATTATTGAAATGTTAATTTTTATTAGTGAAATAAATGAATTTTCTGATATTTAAAATATCAGAATCTATAAATGAATTAAACTATATAAATTTTTGAGATGTAAATTTCTGAATAAGGGAAAATTTATCTATATATATATATGTATGTATGTATTTTAACTTTACCATTTCAAACTCGTGACAAATTAATCTCTATATAAAATGGTATTTATATATATAAATGTAGAAATGTAAAGGCGTGCATATGTAAATATAGGCAAATATGTAAATATATATGTATATATAACTATGTATATGTATGTAGATATGACAGAAATATACATAGGTACTCATAGATAGACATACATATGTGAAATAGTGAATAAGTGTATATATATATATATATATGGTATGTGTAAATAACTATATATACATGTAGATACAAACTTCATAAATGGAAAAGTTTCAAACCTTTGACTATATATATATATATATATTGGTATTTATTGTAAAATATATGCATATGAGAATATAAATATCTTAATAGGATAAAATACATATGCACAAATAAATGTTTATACATAAGGGGACATCATGATGGTAAATATCCACTCAAGCATATAATGAGTCACATCTTTCACTCAAAAGTTTCAAGCACATAAGCATTAAATCATGTGTCAACAAATCAAATCAGTAATAGAAAAGAAAATATAATAAAATGAAATGAAAAAGAGATGTGAAGCATGTAACAAGCTTCAGCCCTGGTATTCACTCCACTCAGTTAGCTTAAGCTTGCCCTGTTCATTCCATTCCTATATATAGACACATATACCACTCTAGCTTAAAAACATTAAAGAAAAAAAAGGAAACAAAGTGTTGCCATTTAAATAAAAACAACTTAAGTTCTACCATTGAGAAAATAAAAGATCAAGTGGCTAGAGCTAGAAGCAAGAGATAAAAGTGTTCTTCTATTCTTCTGTATTGTGAGTACTCACTTATCTTGTTATTGGATATATATATATATATATATTATGATTTTATGGGTGAATCATGATTTTGTGACAAATGCTTATATATTGTGGGGTAATATGTATGGGTATGTTACGGGTTCCCTATGGACACGCCATCAACACTATACATCTTCCTAAAGCTACTCTGTTCATGTGTATTTGTTTAAAATAGTTGAGCTCTTGAACTTTAAAAATCAACATCTCATCATACAAGTAGTTTTAAACCTCGATTCCTGTTTAACGATGGAAATTCTATCGAACTAGAAAACCTTCGAAAAATTTATAATAAAATTTGTACCGCAAGCGCATGGCGTACGATTATAGCACATATGCGAGTACGGGTCGATCCGTAGGGAATTATAGATTTTAAAATTATATTCAATCAAATTAAACCAAAGTCGAATGATTGTTAACTACTAAAAGAAAGTAAATGCAAACTAAAACTAAAGAAAATAAAAATATGAGATTAAAGAGCAATTTAGAGGCAAATCCCCTCAATCACATAAATCAACATAATGAAATTATGATCTCTTTTTGGTCTTTGTGAGTTTAGTTGTTGCATTTGTCATAAGCACGGCCTAATTGTGTTATTAATTAACATACTTAAACCATCAAACTTTATGCACCCTCTAACCCACTTACTAACTTCAATGAAAATGACATGAAATTAAAAATAGAATCTATTTTAAGCATGGTTTATTAACTATTGAATTAGAAACATAAAGCATCAAATTTTGATTCTAAATCCACTTCAATTACCATGATCATATGTAGATGAAGAGGTAATTAGTGATTCATATGACTAAGCATAGCTTATTTGTATTGAACAACATAAGCTATCAAACTCAATATTAAACACAAAATCAAACAAACATCTAACTTTCCATTAAGCACAAAAGAGGCATAAATGTAAAATTATGTTGCATCTACATGATTCAAGAGAGCTTCATTACCCCTAAATTGAAGGGATTAGCCTCTCATTTGTGTTATCATGTCAACACAAGTAGAAAGCAACATGAAATAAACAAAAACAAAAGAAGGGGAAAATGAAAGCTAATGGAAAAGAGAACTAATCTAATTGCATAAAATAAAAGAGATCTACACTACAACATGAAAGGAAATAAACAAGAAAAGGAAAAGAATCTGTATTAAATTGCATAAAAAAATTACATGGAAAGAAGAAATGGCTAAGTAGCCATGAAAAGAAAGAGAGTTCTCATTTTATTTTTCTAGGAGAAGAGACTAAGAGAAGATCTCCTACAAGAGAGACTAAGGGAGAAGTTACATGAACATAATGTGTTATTTATACAAGCATGAACCCCTAATCCATAATTTCGGGAATGCCCAAACTACCCTTGAGAAAGTGTGGAGGCCAAGTAATTACTATCTTTTACTAATCATCATTTAAGTGTACATGAAGCCATTTATTCCATAAGCATGTGCATTAGCCTCTATTTTGTTCATTAAGGTAGGTGAGGTCCTCCAGGTTCTTCACTTTGAATTATACCCATCGTCATTCCTTTGTATTCATTTTGTGCATGCATGTGTCTTCATGAAACCACTCTTATTTGAGATCAAATTCCTACACAAATATACATAAATTTTCAATTAATTTTTCTCAAAGAAATATATGCACACAAATGACCGTTTTGCCCCTATATGAAGATGGATACGTGACAATTTGGAGTTAATACGGATTTTGGTTAAAACAAGTTAAAATACCCAATATGATCATTTATTCAACTTAAATAGATTAAATATGGTGGTAAAAATATCCACATTTACGTGCACATCAAATACCCTCACGCTTATCTTTTCATTCGTCCTCGAATAAAGAGAAACTAAGATAAATCTGTTTTCATAGGGAGCGCGATTTCATTGAGCGTACGCAATAAGCCGTTAAACCTCTGGGTGTGTAACGACCCGTAAATTTCTGACGTTTAAATTGTTAATTTAATAAGATTTTGGTAATTAAATTTGGGGGAAATATAAATTTGTGATGTATTAGTTAAATAAATACTAAAATGAAATATAACAAACGATAACCAAAGGTAATTTTTGACAATTTGAATGTAATTCCAATAAATGAAATAGTGCAAATGTCATACTTAGTTATAAATGGAATAGATGGAAATAAAAGTAAATATCGTATTGATATAAAGGAATTTGTATATAATTAATGGTAATTAAATAAATTCAGCATTATGTATGTAGTTATAATAACTGGTTGAAAATAATAAACTTAAGTGTAACATTGGCTTGTAAACAATTATTATAAGTTACCTGTTTAATTAGTTAATTGAATTTAGATTGGAAATAAAATTTAATAATTGTAAATAAATGTGACATTAATGTGAAATGTAATACAATGTTAGCAGTTGATAAATTGGAATATATTAAGGTAATGAAAGGTAAAACAAAGGTTAACTATAGGTTTATAGAGTAATATTGAACTTAATAAAAGGATTGGAATTGAAACAAATCAATTTATTGAAATTCAACTTATAATAGATGGATTTATTATAGCAAATGAAATTAAATACTACACAATTGGAATAAAGATGAAATAGGAAATGTTAATGTATTAGGATATAAACCAATGTAAATGGTACCCTTAAGATGATAAGTTAATAATGGATTCAATCACAAGATTGAGAAATCGAATATATGGATTTATCGGGAATTTAAAACATATAATTACTGAATTAATTGAAATTGAAATCAAACGCTGTAAATTGTGAAATGTTCTATAATAAGTTAATAAGAGAATTTGTTTTAAAGAATTTTAAATTACTAAGTAATCCAAAATGGTAGAATTTGGAAATAATAATAATTGAATTGAAAAGTGATTTAATTTAATTTATTAATTTATTTAATAAGTAGAAAATAGCTATTTTGACTACTGTCTCGGATTTCGACGAAACTAGTTTCATCGGACCCGTAAAAGTGAATTATTATAGGATTTCAAGTTTCGTAACGATTGGACTCGTCGTTTGATCGTACGGACTCGAAACGCCCATAAATCAATTAAATTGAAATCAATTGAAATAAATGTGAAATAAACTGATTTTAACGTAACTTCTTCATACGATGGAATTTGGACTTGAAACTTATTCCATCAATTTTAAAATATTCAAAAACATCTATTTTGATATATGGGGTTGACCCATTTCCGTTCCGGAATCGAAACGGGGATTTCGGGTCAATTATCGTTCAAAAACCCAAGTCAATCGTATTCGCTTCTCTATTTTCAGCTCTATCTATATCTATCTGGTTATAAACCTTAGCAACCTTTCTATTTCTCATTTCTGTACGTACAGAAACTTCTGTTGCTCCTCTTTCCCAATGGCAGATAAATTCTCAATTCCAAATCCAATTGCAATTCAAAATCAAATCAAAAATTAAATCTCTTCAAACTATATCAAATTATATATCGATTTCAAGCTCTCAATGAGGGCATCTCAAATCTGTAATTCGTTTTCCAAATTGAACCACTGTTTGTCCACAAATTGAAGAACAAATTCCGGTCGTTCATCGCTCCGTGATGAACTATGACTGATCGTCAAATCGTTTGATGGGTTTTGGAGAGAGTGACAAGGGTTTGCATCGACGCAGTTCACTGGATGGTTCGACGGTGGGATTGACCTAGAAAATTCAATTAGGATTTGGCGCATGCGCCGGCCGGTTGTGTTTTGGGCCGACCGGACCTGGGGGGTTCAGAAGGGTGTGTCAGGGCGAGCCTAACGGCGGTGATCTCGGGGTCGGAGGCGGCGTATTGGTAAAGTTACGGTCGGTCAAAGGTGAGCAGCTACCGTGTTTTCGCTGGTTCGACGTTTAGGGTTCGAGCATAATGACCTGGCTCAAGTGCATGAAGAAAGGTAGGGAGATCATTGCTGACATGTCTTCGTGGTTGGTTGCTTTCTTTTTTATTTGTTTACTTTTTAAATTTCTGATTCAATCGTTCTAACTCGAATAACTTCCGCATACGAGGTCCGTTTCACGCATAGTTTCTTCCGCTAGGATCGTATAGAAGTTTTGGAAATTTTAGCACTGGTTTGGATGGATTCTAAGACTGTTCAGTTTTTGAATTTAAATTGGATTTAAATTCAGTTTAAATTCAAAAGGTAGGAGTTTTAACCCACTCACAACTTCAAAAAAAAATTGTGTTTGTTAAATTGATTTACGATGTGATTAGGAATTTATTTATGACTGTTTGGCATATTCTGAATCATTATCTCTGTTTGTTTGACTTTATTTGGATAAAATAGTTATTTAATTTATTATTGAATATAAACTGCCAGTAAATACATGCTATTTATTATCTGTTCTATATTGATGTTATTGATTGAATTGGATAATGATTGTGATAAATGTTTGATAATTGATATTGGATGAATGGTTGTTGTATTTTACATTGTTATAAACTGCAAGTTGTTATGGATTTTTATTTCATTCGGGATTGCGATTTGAAATGATATATAACCGTATTTGTATTTTAAATTTCGGATTGAAATGATAAATATCCGTATCACTTGACCATAGGATAGAAAATTATATACAAACAACGTGGTCTATATATAAAAATAATTTGAAATGGTTTCTATGGTTTTGTAAAGAAATATATAGTTTTAGATAAATATTAATTTTAAACATTATATAAACGTTACATTATCCTTGATTTTAAGCTATGTATAATTTGTTTTAATATAGAATAAGCTTAATAATAAGTTTGATTTTTATTGAAGATAATATGGTTAAGTATTTAAATTATATTTTAATACAGAGTTTATCAATGGTTTAAATAAATTAAGTTTGGAAGATAAATTTGAGATTTATTTGAAATTGAATTAATTTAAGAATTAAACTCAAATAAGTTTGATGTGAAATTATTGATTTTGAAATTTTAGAAGGTATGATTTTTATAACTTGACTTGGTTTAAGGTGAATTAAATGAATATTTCAAGTATAAATAAATTGAAGGAAATATTTAGTTATTTGTAATTTGAGTTTAATTTAAATGGTAATGGATTTGTTATGTAAAATATTTTAAAACTAGATAATAGAAAATTGAATTGTTGAATCGTAATTACCTAACTTAGTTTTGAAATTGTTGAATACTTAAAATTCGAAATATATTTTTAAAATGGTTTATTCTGTGGGTTAAATCTGTTTTGAAATCGATAAATTTGGAATAGTTTATTTGGAAACTGAATTGAATTGAAATTATGATTTGGAATTTGGTTAGATATAAATCTAGAAATTCGAGTTGTTTTGGAATTGATTTGTGAAATTGAAGAAGCTATTTATTATATAAAGTATTTTAAATATTTAAAACATTTAAGTGGTGGAAGTTATGTTCAAAGTTATGAATTTCAAGGTATTATAATTTGAAAGTGTTATATTCAAGTGTTTTGATTTCAAAACTTTATAGCTTTGAAGGTGTTATGATTTTTGAAAAGGATATATTTGAAATGAAAATGATATCGTATTGATTTGGTTTTGAAAAGGCAATGATATTTGGTTTTAAAGTATAAATTATTTTTAAATAACCGCGGTGTTATAATAACGTTTGGTTGTTAAAGAGACTAGGATCGGAAGTTGTCATACTCTCTGCTAACTTTGAAAACTACTTTAACAACCATGTACGCGGTGGAGATTCCAGAATAAAGTAGGATGCTGGCGGCGTTCCTTTGAGGTATATACGTGGACTCGACACCCGTGATGTGGCATAAGGAGGCTAAAACATGAGCGATTCCGGGCCAGTGAGGTAGCTCCTCTTATCGGACACACTCCTTCGATATCATTCTATTACTTTGTGATTGATTGGGACCCTTTGATTTTTTTGGGGGTGTGGCTCAAGGTGGGCAGTAGCTGCGCGCTATCCATCACCACTAGTCCGGATAGTAATTGGTATATCTACCCTGGCATTGCCTAGTTGTGCCGTGTCACCTACCCTAGCGCGCCTTGTGTGATTTTGGATTTCTCCCGTAGCCCGTGGAGTATTTAGGCTAGTCTTCCAATCTAGAGATGCGCTGATACTGGATGGACTACTGGGACCATTACGTGTTAAGGGGAATATTGGGTCATTTCTTAACGCTACTTAAAAGTAATTTTATTTTACTATTAGACATTATTATAATAACGTATATTACTACATAGTAAATAGTTTAACGGATCCTTAGGAGATGTAAATCCCGAGCATCTCTTAAGTTACTGCACTCACGTTAGACAATGCATAGGAGATGTTAAATCCCGTAAACATCTCTGACGCCGTTCCACTCATATTTATTTATGTTGATTTAACTTACATAAGATCTTTTAGTTCTGACTCGAGTGTTTTGTCTTTTCAATTCGCTCGGGTCAGTCTGAGCATTTCAGGGTTTGAAGACCTTATTTCTGGAGGATGAAGGCGAAGATTGTAGTATTACTATTATTTACTTCATTGCTCCGCTGCATCATGTATTCCGATGCATTATTTATTGTTCTTTTAGTATGTGTAACTCTGATTCTATGGTGCATAAATAATCAAATGTTTTGTAAAATAGCTTCATGAACTGTTATTTGATTATTATATTTTGTCATTCCACTCTGAGAAGCTGTTTTGTTTTATTTCTTTCTCTGCTTTTCTTATTCGCCCCAATAACAATCAGCTTCTTTGTATGGTTTGAGTTTAACATGTGTGGTTTATCGTCGATTTAAACCGTACAAAATGGCGGGTTGTTACGGGGTGTCCCCAGTAGGACGATTGTTGTCTCGTGAGGGTTTTCAGCAGATACTACCCACAAAATCCAAACGCAGGATGAAAATATTTACAAATTGTAAGATTCATTTGCAAAGAGATGAATGCGAGTTTTTGGAAATATTTACAAACGAAAGGTTTACTTTTAAATAGACACAAATAAGTTAAATATTGGTTTCGGTCATTATCTTGAAAATTTAAGTCATTTACTCATCAAAATTTTCAACAAAAATTAAGTTATCATAACAAATAAACTATAGTTTAACTTGTTGTTTCAGTAGATAACAAAGTGTAATTATAAAATGGATCCTTAGTTGATTATCAAAGTTTAGCAAAGTGGTATATTCATTTCTTTTCAATAACAAGTCAAGTCAAATAAGTTAAAAATAGTGATAGGATTTCGATCGCTTACTCTCTCTTGTATTTTTGAAAATTTTATTGATATTTACAATATTTATATATGCCTAACTCAGATAAACCGAGGCCAGATATATTACCCATGCACTTCCTTGCGGAATGATGTGAGGGGAATACAGAGCGTGGCGAGTGAACACACAAGTGTGAACACTTATTGACTGTTGCCGTTATTAAAAAGAATTTTTATCTATACACCTAGCTCAGATAAACTGAGGCCAGATATACCGATCGTGCACTGCCTTTCGGGATTACGTGAGAAAGGTATAGAGCATGGTGAGTGTAAACACAAATGTGTAAACCTGTCGACCGTAGGTGTTAATAGAAAATATTTACATATATACAAATGTTTTGTTGTCGAATTTTTTTTGAAAGAGAGAGTTTTGCAAAATAATCTTAGCACCACTTAACTTAGAAGACAAAAAAATGTTATATCTTTTACTTTAAATCAACCACTTTTTAAAACAAAGATTTTCAGTTGGGATATATTTCATAATTAACATGTATGAATCTTCCTATATACTAGTTAAACCATTGTTGTTTGTAATCAAACTTCATTTTTATTTTTGTTAGACGAATAATTTTTCAAAAATTTCAATTTAATAAAAAAAACCATATATTTATCCTATAGCGTTTCTTTAAAAATAAATCAAAATGCTTGATTTTTAATTTGAGTTTTGGAAGAAGAAAAAATGAAAAATTAATCATGAATTGATATTGACTATGTCCCCACAGTCAACCCAAGAGAAAGGAGAAAAATAAAAATAAAAACACGACCTTTATTTAAATGAAAATTAACGGTATTTACACGAAAGTATATCATTAAAAAGTAAATAAAACGGTCTTCCAAAAACCGATTCATTTGTCTCGTCAAGTATGCGAGACATGCTTAAGTTCGAAAAACCAAACCGTAAAAGATTTCGAAGTTGAATGTGGATTTGAAAAAACGAATGTTGTTTTATTGAAAATCGTACGAGTTGTTTTATTTTCGATGATTTTCGGGGTTGATAAAACAATTGATTGAAATTCGAGTTTATTTTCACCAAATTGAAATTCAAGTTTGTCATTGAAAAATTCTTCGAAATTATTGGTTTCAAAATCAAAGTGGTGATTTAAATCTTTTCCGTCGGAATTTAACAACTCGTCATACAAAAGTCCAAAAAGTTCATGTTCATTAAATTCGCCTTCCTTTGTTGGATTATCAACAATTTCATTGTGTATCTCAAGTTCAAAAATCCAAAGTTGTTGTATTCAAAATTTTGAAATCGAGAAAAGAAAAGTCGAATTTTGAATTTGGTTCCACACCCTCAAAAGAATTGAAATCCAACTCAATTACAATGTTTTTAACAACTTCGTTAAGATTTTCAATTTCAAAAGTTGTTATTTGAAAATTGTCGATTTGGGTAAAAGGTAGATTATCACTTGACTCGTCACACGTTGAGATTTGATTTTGTTTATCAGTTGTTTCATATATATTTCAAATAAAGAATTTATGTGATCATCGTAAATTTCGTTCGTTTGTTCAACAAAATCCAATTTGTAGTTATTAATTTGAGAATTTTCGATTTGGATTTATTGAGAACAAAAAATTTCAATCGCATTGTAGTCGAGATTATTCCCATTGCCAAAAGTATTTGGAAAGTGGATCACATTTTCACTTTGATTTTGAAATTCATTTTGGATTTCAAAATTGAATTGGCATGGGTTATAATCGAAATCGTTTGAATTGAAGTGAATTCAAATTTTGATTATTTTGAAAACTTTGATTCGAGTTATCGCACAAATATGAATTACACAACTCATTTATACTTTGATTTTGTTGCGTAGAGAATTCAAGTAAAGATGAAATGTTATTTTCAAGATTTAATGGTTGTTCGTTATTTTGAAAACTTAGTGGTGCAAAATCTGAATCGTTTGAATAATAGTTGTTAAAATATCCATATGAATTTTTTGTGAAATTATATGGATTATATTGATTTTCACAACTATCGTAGAATTCGTGTAAGCAGAGAAACTCGGACATTTTCAAGAATGTTTTTTTTTGTTTTTTTTATAAAGGAAAATATTTACAAATAAAATTTATTTTTCAAAAGGGAAATTGATTTTATTTTTTTTGGTTTTTCAAATTTTTTTGTTTTTTAAAAGGTTTCATTTTTTTTTGGATATCGGTTTTTCTAATTTTTTTTTGGATTTTTAAAATTTCAAAAAAAAGGATTTAAAAATTTCAAAGGAAAAGGAATATGCACAATTTTTTTTTGTTTTGGATCACTGTAGGGGTGCAAGCATGGCACCTTAGGTGCGTTGCGGAAAGCGCGCAAAGAGAAGTTCGTCAAAGGTGGTGGTGATCGATTTTGTCGATCGTAGCTCGAGTTAAGGGAGATGTCATGCATGAAAATGGTGCATGTGCATATCTCTTTGTCCATCCAAAGTGAATTGGAGATTGGGGAAGAAGTGATAGGTAAATTATTAATTTATTTAGTTAATTAATTACTATTTTTAACCCGGTTACTTACAAAATTCATATGTCTTGCATACGAGGTCCAGTCGAGACGCCGTTTTCGCCATTGCACTCGTAGTGAGTTATATTCATCTCCATCCGGCTTAAGGTTCGATGAATTAACACGCCGTTTGTGACGCCCCACCTCTATACCCACGCTAGCAAAGAGTATTAATAGATAATACCGTCTGCTAACACGGAGAATAAGGCTGTTTAGGAGCGACCATCTATAGCCTTGCTTTAATTATCTATTGAATACATCGACAATTGCCTTACTAAGCAGATCAACATATCCAATGAATACTTAAAACAAAACCATAGGTGGCTAGAGGATCTATCAGAATAGAATATAACAACTCAAATGCAATATACATCACAGAAGAGTAAACCATCATATACACATATACTGATACATAGCATAGTATACAAAATAATACATGTCAAGTGGTATAGCAAACCATAATATACAGACGAGTTCACAAGAATAAATATCAGAGTTACAACATAATAGGACTACACAAAAGCTATGACAAAAAGAAGCTAGCGAAGTAGTCCATGCGGAAGCAAAATAGGCTAAGTCCAAAGTACCTAACCTGAAACATCTCGGCCTGACCCGAGTATAAAATACACGGGTCAGTCTAGCTAAACAAATCAGTTAGATAAACTGAACAAGAATAAACCTGCAAGGTTACAAAGTGTAACGACCCGTATTTGTACGTGTTGATAAATCGTAGAATTATTAGGTCGTTAGTATTGTTTATGTCATCCATAGCCTAAGTCGTGTAAAAGATGGCTCATAAGGAAGTTAACTCGGTTGCATAGGGTCCTTAGATCGGCTCTTGGTTAGGTCGTAGATGGTTTTAAGTCATGAACGACTTAGGGGATTACGACCTAGCAGTTTAGATGTGTTAGCGAGTTATAAAAGTTAACATAGTGGTAAACGACTTATCGAGTTAATAGTTGTAATAGGTTAACGAGTTAGTCGTGTAGCGGGTTAGCAAGTTACGACTTAAAGGGGGTTAACGGGTTACGACTTAAGAACTGGGACGAGTTAGCGGGTTAGTGGTGAACGACTTAGTGCTAGGGCTTAAGTCGTAAGCGACTTAAGTATGGTTAGGTCGTGGAGACCCTGTTGTGAGTGTGTTAGCGAGTTAGGTCGTTAACACGAGTTAATGGAGTTAGGTCGTTGGACGACTTAAGGTAGGTCGCTAGGAAGTTAAGTCAAAGCATTTGTTAACCCGGGATGCTTTTGGGTCGTTAATGACTTAGTTAAGTCGCGGCATCGTAGATCCGCGTTCATTTTAGGTCGCGTAACATCTGGACCGTTGATTTTGTTAAGTCGGACCTAGTTAAGTCGGCAATATAGTTAGTCTTTAGGTTGTATAGGTGATAAGTCATTCGAAGGCTTGAGTCGTTAGGGGCTTGAGTCGTTGGGTCGGCTTAGTGTTAGGTCGTATGAGTCGAAGCCGTGAGTCGTTAAGTAGTAAGTCGGTGGAGTTTTAGGTCGTAGGTCGTTGGGTTTCGATGGTCGTGGACGACCTAAAACCGAGTGAACGACTTAAAACCGTGCGACTTAAGGATTTCAGCTATAAATAGGGGCGCCTATCTTCACTTCTTGGCACCGGATTTTGAAGCGATGAAGTGCTGCCATTTTAAGAGCTCGACTACAACTCTTCTTCACTTCTTTTCTCCACTCTAATCTAGTGATTTCTTCCATCTAAAATGAAGATCAAATTGAAGATCCAAGAGCCAAAGTTGAAGATCTTCATCCAACAAAGAGAGATTTCATCGTTTGAAGCGAGATTTTGCTGGATCAAGCTTGGTTCCTTGCTGTCCAGATCTGGAGTTGATTGTTTTTAAGGTGTTTAGGTGATTCGGTGAGTGGTAGTTATCTCTCACACGGACCCAAGGGAGTATATTGGATTGGTGGCTTGTTTATGTGTTAAACATAGTGATTTCTTGCAATTTCCTTAAGTCTGCATGTAGATCTATCACCTATGAAGTTTTGATATCTATTTTACTACATGTTCACTTATGCAAGTTCATTCATCAAGTTATAGAGACATTTGCCTATGATTCATACTTGTTAGATTTGGACACTTGAATTACCAAATTGCCATTATTGTTTGATTGCTTGGATTAATGATTGATTTATGATTGATTTGATTGATTAGTTGATCGATAACTTGATTTAGACAAGTTGGTCGAAGATGATTCAAAAGCTAAGTGGAAAGGCTCTTGAATGGTGAAAGCTGCTTGTGGCATATGAAGCGGATGTGGAAGCTCATATGGATAGATTTGATGATGATGGACTTTGCCATGATGCAATGAGGCAAGCCATGATGTTGAGATGGGACTTTGCTATGATGCGTTGAAGCAAAGCATGATGTGTGAAAGCCTTGGTTTAATCCAGACGGGATCATCCCAAGCATGTTGATAACTCGGTGATGCGGTCCGGGTTGGTTGATAATGGTGGGCTCGAGAGGCGCTTGAGCTAGTGTGAGAATAGTCGTCGAGGAGGATGACTAGGAGGCTTGGATCTTATCGTTATTGAAGGTTTTAGCATGCTCAAAGCAAGAGTACGTTGGAACGGGTCACGATGACGTTCCAGACACGGGTCATGATGACGTGTTAGTACTCTGGGCAGATGCGATAGTCCTAGGCACGGGTCATGATGACGTGCGGAGTTATGTCTAGGATCGGGGTTGCCATTAGCCCTTGACGGACGGCTGAAAGAAGGTGCCGGTCATTCAATTAACGGTGAAATCGAGGCAATGATAACAGTGATAGCCAGAGTCATGGATGTTTGGTTGTATCGTCATTCGGACTCAAGAGCGGTGTTTTCTGAGTGCTTATCTGATCTTGGTTTAGGCCTTGGGGGTTTGTACTTGGAAAACATTGACCTTGACTCGAGTGATAATTACTTTACTTAAATTGTCTGCTTTGCTATGCTTGTTTATGCTTAGTGGGTCTGGGGGCTATCACTGTAGAGTGAGGTGGAGTGGGATGGTTGAGTTCCTATTCCTTTTATCCTTTATGCTCTTTTGGTATGTTTGATAGTTAATTTACTGCTCACTAAGACTGTTGTCTGACTCAAGGTTTTATGTTCAACTCTTATTACCTTGGGCTGTTCATCCATGTTGGGATGGGCAGACTAGGTAGCAGGTGACAAGTGCTGTTCTTGGCTACCAACGCTGTTGATGACGAAGACGAGCTGGAGGCTGGCATATTAGTTTTCTTACTATATGTACTGGATGTTCCGCTGCTTGTATATGTTTTGAGTGTTATGTAGTGAGGCTTGATGTATTGATTGTTCAGATGCTTGTATCAAACCTTTATGAAGTCTATATGATGATATTCTGTTATGAGCTTCACTATATACTTATATTTCTCTATTGTATTTTGTCCATGCGCTGTGAGTTGTACGATAGAGTTTTGCTGTTTTATCTTACCCTGACTATCGTCCATGGCTGCCTGGCACGCCTTTCAACGCACCATTCTCTTGTTTAGTGCAGGAGTCATGGGCGGTCGTCACATTTGGTATCAGGGCTTTGGTTAATCGATTTTAGCCAACGCGCGCTGACGTAACTACGTATGAGGGACGTAATTGTATTTTGATGGATGATTACTATATATAATATAGTAGCTTAGAAGGATTTGAACTCCTTATGCAGTTGTTTCTCAAGGTGTTCTAAGTCATTCCTTTTTGTAGATATTAAGAATGAGTCGAAGAGGGAGACCAGCTGCTAGGGAAGGCCGTGCTGTTGAGGGGGCTGCTGATTATGCTCCTATGTTCGAGGCTATGATGACTTCGATCATGAGGAGGATGCCAGCTCCGGGGCCATCAGTAGATGTTGGAGTTCAGGTTCAAGCTCCAAGACCAGTGGATTTTGCTAAGTTGTGTAAAGACTATACTGCTCTCGGAGGAAAGGTTTTATTGGGAACGGAATCGACTATTGAAGTTCAGAGATGGATAGATGCTTGTAGAAGGATCTTTGGTGACTTGGGAATTGAGGATGCAACTAAAAGGAAGCTTGCATCGAGACAGCTTCAGGGAAGAGCTGCTGATTGGTGGGGTTCTATCACCATTGATACTCCAGAGGAAGAGATTACTTGGGAGCAATTCCAAGTTAGATTTGAAGCTAAGTTCATTTCTACGGCTCAGAAATCTGTTTTGTTTAAGAAGTTTGTGGAGCTCAAGCAAGGTGGGAGACCAGTTCTTGAGTATGTTTCTGGGTTTAAAGCTTTGTCCAAGTATGCTCGGTCGTATATTGAATCTCCCTATCAGAAGAATGAGAAGTTTGTGACAGGCTTGGACAGTTATCTTGGGAGACAGTTGGTGGATCATCTGGACGATCCATTTGAGAAGCTTGTGGAGAAAGCTCTCAGGCACGAGAGTTTGTTTCCTAGGGAAGGATCTGTTGTTGCTGTGACCAAGGAGCAAAATGGGAACAAGAAGAGGAAGCAGCAACAACAGAAGGGTAAGGATGGCCAGAAGAAGCCAAAGGGTGAACTGACCTGCTACAATTGTCGGCAGAAGGGACATTTCTCTAGGGATTGCAAGAATCCAAAGGTGCAGTTGAAGTGCCACAACTGTGATAAGCTGGGACATATCAAGAAGGACTGTCCAGAACCAAGGAAAGATAAGCAGATTGTGCAAGCTTATGCTTTGGGAGCTGTTCCATCGTCTTCGAAAGCTCCTACTGTTGATGAGAAAGGGAAATGTATGGTGGTTCGAGGTACTCTTTCCATTTGTGGTGTTCCTGTTAGAGTGTTGTTTGATACTGGAGCATCGCATTCTTTTTTTTGTGATGATTTGGTAGGCCGGTTGGGTTTGGAACCGGAAATTGTTGATAGACCATTGGTTGTGACTAATCCAGTTGGGGGTTCGTCTTGTTTGTGTATGGTATGCCGTGGTTTAGTTGTATCGAGTCATGATTGCTCTTTTATCTGTGATTGCTTTGTTCTGAACTTTGCGGGGTTCGGAATAATTTTGGGTATGGACTGGCTTAGGAAGTATGCGACAAAGGTTGATTGTGAGAAACTGGAGGTGACAGTCGGGAATGTGGAAGGGCGAAAGGTTGTGATACGATGTAAGCATGAAGAAGGCGTCTTCATGGGCTTCATGTATTCGCTGGTTGTTCCACGGGATGGACTGTCATCGATGCCGGTTGTGAATGGATTTGAAGACGTCTTTGACGAGGTCAAAGGGTTACCGCCGCATAGGGAGATCGAGTTTCGTATCGATCTAGTTAAGGGAGCCATACCTGTTGTGATTCCTCTTAGACGGATGGCGCCTAGAGAACAACAAGAGCTGAAGGTGCAGGTTGATGACCTTTTTCGGAAAGGATTCATTCGGCGTAGTGTGTCCGAATGGGGTGCACCAGTTGTGTTCGCAACCAAAGCGGATGGATCGTTGAGGTTGTGTGTGGATTATCGTGAGCTGAATAAGGTGACTAAGAAGAACAAGTATCCATTGCCGAGAATAGATGACTTGTTTGATCAGCTTCACGAGGCTAAGGTGTTTTCTCAGATGGATTTGGCAACGGGATTTCACCAATTGAGAGTGGCTAAGGATAGTGTGCCAAAGACTGCTTTTAGGACACCATCCGGTTTTTATGAGTGGCTGGTAATGTCGTTTGGATTGACTAACGCACCAGCATATTTTGTGGATCTTATGAATAGAGTGTTCAGAGATCAGTTGAACAAGTTTGTACTTGTGTTCGTGGATGATAATTTGGTTTATTCCAGAACTGAGGAAGAGCACAAGACGCACTTGCGGATTGTTTTGGAAATCTTGCGGAAACATCAGCTGAAGGCTAAGTTTTCGAAGTGTCACTTCTGGAAGAGTGAAGTGAGGTTCTCAGGCCATGTTATTTCTGGAAATGGAATAGCGGTTGATCCCGCTAAGGTGGCAGCAATCCAGGATTGGGTTAGACCTAAGAATGCATCTGATGTGAGAAGTTTTCTTGGATTAGCAGGATATTATCGTCGGTTTATCAAAGATTTTTCCAAGATAGCTGCACCGTTAACAGGATTGACGAAAAAGAATCAGGTATTTATATGGGATGATAAGTGTGAACAAGCTTTCGTAATCCTGAAAGAGCGACTGACAAGTGCTCCTGTTTTGATTATTCCAAGTGGGAATGATGAGATGGTGGTTTACACCGATGCATGTGGTACTGGACTTGGAGCAGTGCTAATGCAGAAGGATAAAGTTGTTGCGTATGCAAGTCGACAACTGAAGCCGCATGAAAGGAACTACCCGACTCATAATTTGGAGTTAGCGGCGATTGTTTCTGCTCTGAAGATGTGGAGACATTATCTATTGGGAGTTCGATTCGAGTTGTTTATGGATCATAAGTCGTTGAAGTATTTGTTCTCCCAAAAGGATTTGAATCTTCGGCAGCAACGATGGCTTGAGTTTTTAGCATCATATGATTTTGGTATAGCCTATACTCCGGGAAAAGGCAACGCAGTGGCGGATGCGTTAAGTCGAAGACATGCAGGATTGAGAGCCATGTTTTCGGAATGGAAGAGTCTCGAGTATTTGGCTGGATTTGATTTCAGGCCTAGGTGTGAATTGGAACCTGAGATGTTGGCAAACCTATCGATAAGACCTACTCTTGTGGAAAGAGTTGGCGAGAGCCAAAAGCGGGACGATAAGCTTGTCAAGATTATCCGCGATTTGGAATCTGGATTGAATCCAGAAAAGGATAAAGGATTCGAGGTCGATCGAGAGGGTTGGCTTCGGAAACAAGGACGACTAGTTGTTCCCGATATGGATGGATTGAGAGATGAAGTTCTGAGGGAAAGTCATCACTCGAAGTTGACAGTTCATCCAGGTGGAAATAAGATGTATCGGGATATGAAGAGAACCTATTACTGGGAAGGTATGAAAAAGGATGTTGGAAATTTTATTTCCAAGTGTATGAATTGCCAGTTGGTAAAAGCTGAGCAGAAGAAGCCTAGTGGATTGCTTCAGCCATTAGAGGTTCCTACATGGAAGTGGGAGTAGATATCGATGGATTTTATCGATGGTCTACCTAGAACCAGGGCAGGAAATGAAGGGATTTGGGTCATTGTAGATCGTTTGACTAAGAGTGCAAGATTCATTCCTGTTCGATCAACTAGGACTGCATCGAAGTTGGCTGAGTTGTATGTTAAGTGGATAGTTCGATTCCATGGTATTCCGAAGAGTATAGTGAGTGATCGAGATCCATTGTTCACTAGCGGAATTTGGAAGAGCTTCCAGGAAGTTTTGGGAACCGAGTTGTGTTTAAGTATAGCTTATCATCCCCAAACAGATGGTCAGACCGAGAGAGTCAACCGAGTTTTGGAAGATCTCCTTAGAGCATGTGTTATGGATTTCGGAGGATCATGGGAAGATCATCTTCACTTGGTGGAATTTGCGTACAATAACAGTTACCAGTCAAGCATGGGTATGGCACCATATGAGGCATTGTATGGAAGACCGTGTAACTCCCCGACATGTTGGTTGGAAGCTGGGGAAAAGTTGATGCTTGGGCCAGAGATGATTCGTCAGACCTCGGATTGTATAGAGATCATTCGACGACGAATGAAGGTAGCCCAAGACCGTCAGAAGAGTTATGCCGATAATCATCGAAAAGATTTGGAATTCGACGTAGGTGATATGGTTTTTGTGAAGATTTCTCCTCTGAAGAATGTTATTCGATTCGGGAAGAAAGGAAAATTGACTCCAAGATTTGTTGGACCATTCCCGATCATCGAGCGAATTGGAAAGCTCGCCTATAGATTGGAGCTACCGGAAAAGATGGCGGGTGTGCACAATGTTTTTCATGTATCTTATCTACGGAGGTATGTGCATGACCCAAGTACGGTGGTTTCTGCTGATAGCTGTGAAGATTTAGAAGTTGATCCAGTGGTTACGAGACCTCGTAAGCCGCTTCGTGTTGTTGAAACCGACACGAAACAGCTTAGGAGGAAGACGATTACGTTGCTCAAGGTACAATGGAGTGATGATGTTAACGACTGTACATGGAAGGAGGAAGAGAGGATGAAGGCAGCTCATCCTGAACTCTTCGAGGTATGGCCCTAAGGTGTCGTGACATCTCATGAATTTGTAGCTTGTTCTAATCTTAGAATTCTGCATGCTAGGCTAGAAATTGGATGCATGGTTTGTTGATTGCTATGGATGGTAGGCATGCAGAATAGTTTGGATGCTTCTGTTTGATTGGAATTTCGGGGGCGAAATTCCTAAGGGGGGAGAATGTAACGACCCGTATTTGTACGTGTTGATAAATCGTAGAATTATTAGGTCGTTAGTATTGTTTATGTCATCCATAGCCTAAGTCGTGTAAAAGATGGCTCATAAGGAAGTTAACTCGGTTGCATAGGGTCCTTAGATCGGCTCTTGGTTAGGTCGTAGATGGTTTTAAGTCGTGAACGACTTAGGGGATTACGACCTAGCAGTTTAGATGTGTTAGTGAGTTATAAAAGTTAACATAGTGGTAAACGACTTATCGAGTTAATAGTTGTAATAGGTTAACGAGTTAGTGGTGTAGCGGGTTAGCAAGTTACGACTTAAAGGGGGTTAACGGGTTACGACTTAAGAACTGGGACGAGTTAGCGGGTTAGTGGAGCACGACTTAGTGCTAGGGCTTAAGTCGTAAGCGACTTAAGTATGGTTAGGTCGTGGAGACCCTGTTGTGAGTGTGTTAGCGAGTTAGGTCGTTAACACGAGTTAATGGAGTTAGGTCGTTGGACGACTTAAGGTAGGTCGCTAGGAAGTTAAGTCAAAGCATTTGTTAACCCGGGATGCTTTTGGGTCATTAATGACTTATTTAAGTCGCGGCATCGTAGATCCGCGTTCATTTTAGGTCGCATAACATCTGGACCGTTGATTTTGTTAAGTCGGACCTAGTTAAGTCGGCAATATAGTTAGTCTTTAGGTTGTATAGGTGATAAGTCATTCGAAGGCTTGAGTCGTTAGGGGCTTGAGTCGTTGGGTCAGCTTAGTGTTAGGTCGTATGAGTCGAAGCCGTGAGTCGTTAAGTAGTAAGTCGGTGGAGTTTTAGGTCGTAGGTCGTTAGGTTTCGATGAGTCGTGGATGACCTAAAACCGAGTGAACGACTTAAAACCGTGCGACTTAAGGATTTCAGCTATAAATAGGGGCGCCTATCTTCACTTCTTGGCACCGGATTTTGAAGCGACGAAGTGCTGCCATTTTGAGAGCTCGACTACAACTCTTCTTCACTTCTTTTCTCCACTCTAATCTAGTGATTTCTTCCATCTAAATTGAAGATCCAAGAGCCAAAGTTGAAGATCTTCATCCAACAAAGAGAGATTTCATCGTTTGAAGCGAGATTTTGCCGGATCAAGCTTGGTTCCTTGCTGTCTTGATCTGGAGTTGATTGTTTTTAAGGTGTTTAGGTGATTCGGTGAGTGGTAGTTATCTCTCACACGGACCCAAGGGAGTATATTGGATTGGTGGCTTGTTTATGTGTTAAAGATAGTGATTTCTTGCAATTTCCTTAAGTCTGCATGTAGATCTATCACCTATGAAGTTTTGATATCTATTTTACTACATGTTCACTTATGCAAGTTCATTCATCAAGTTATAGAGACATTTGCCTATGATTCATACTTGTTAGATTTGGACACTTGAATTACCAAATTTCCATTATTGTTTGATTGCTTGGATTAATGATTGATTTATGATTGATTTGATTGATTAGTTGATCGATAACTTGATTTAGACAAGTTGGTCGAAGATGATTCAAAAGCTAAGTGGAAAGGCTCTTGAATGGTGAAAGCTGCTTGTGGCATATGAAGCGGATGTGGAAGCTCATATGGATAGATTTGATGATGATGGACTTTGCCATGATGCAATGAGGCAAGCCATGATGTTGAGATGGGACTTTGCTATGATGTGTTGAAGCAAAGCATGATGTGTGAAAGCCTTGGTTTAATCCAGACGGGATCATCCCAAGCATGTTGATAACTCGGTGATGCGGTCCGGGTTGGTTGATAGTGGTGGGCTCGAGAGGCGCTTGAGCTAGTGTGAGAATAGTCGTCGAGGAGGATGACTAGGAGGCTTGGATCTTATCGTTATTTAAGGTTCTAGCATGCTCAAAGCAAGAGTACGTTGGAACGGGTCACGATGACGTTCCAGACACGGGTCATGATGACGTGTTAGTACTCTGGGCAGATGCGATAGTCCTAGGCACGGGTCATGATGACGTGCGGAGTTATGTCTAGAACCGGGGTTGCCATTAGCCCTTGACGGACGGCTGAAAGAAGGTGACGGTCATTCAATTAACGGTGAAATCGAGGCAATGATAACAGTGATAGCCAGAGTCATGGATGTTTGGTTGTATCGTCATTCAGACTCAAGAGCGGTGTTTTCTGAGTGCTTATCTGATCTTGGTTTAGGCCGTACGGGTTTGTACTTGGAAAACATCGACCTTGACTCGAGTGATAATTACTTTAATTAAATTGTCTGCTTTGCTATGCTTGTTTATGCTTAGTGGGTCTGGGGGCTATCACTGTAGAGTGAGGTGGAGTGGGATGGTTGAGTTCCTATTCCTTTTATTCTTTATGCTCTTTTGATATGTCTGGTAGTTAATTTTTTGCTCACTAAGACTGTTGTCTGACTCAAGGTTTTATGTTCAACTCTTATTACCTTGGGCTGTTCATCCATGTTGGGATGGGCAGACTAGGTAGTAGGTGACAGGTGCTGTTCTTGGCTATCAACGCTGTTGATGACGAAGACGAGCTGGAGGCTGGCATATTAGTTTTCTTACTATATGTACTGGATGTTACGCTGCTTGTATATGTTTTGAGTGTTATGTAGTGAGGCTTGATGTATTGATTGTTCAGATGCTTGTATCAAACCTTTGTGAAGTCTATATGATGATATTCTGTTATGAGCTTCACTATATACTTATATTTCTCTATTGTACTGACTAAAATGGCCAGTCGACTAGTTGCAGGAAACAGAGACTTCTTGTCTCTGTTTACGGCCTTGATACGCCAATTGGCTACAGCCAGTCGACTGACTGAAGAAGGTCAGTCGATTGACTGAGCCTTATGGCTGTATCTTAGCCTTTCTAATGAAGGAAACCCTCCTTCAAAATGCAATCGACGAGCAACGACGCTAGGGAATTATGCCCAACGACAACCCAGCGCTCTTGGCTCTCTTACCCAACTCCAAACACATGATCAAACCTCAAACTATGATTCTAGAGTTTTATACTTCCAAAACACCAAAATTTGCAATTTTCATAAAACCAATCCGAATCATAAGCAATTGCACATGAATAATTGTTGGGAATTCATGCCTAACAACCCAACATAGTTGTAAACATAGATGTGAGACAAAACTCTCACCTTCTAATTCAAAACAAAGAAGAAGGAGTTCAATTTGCAAGGAGAAGACCAACAAATCTCCACTTCAACTCTACTAGCTTCAATCTAAGAATAATACAAGTATTTTCCTAAATTGGGTTTAGGAAATTTCTGAGATTGAAGAGAGAAAGAGATAGAGAAGATGAAAAGGAGCTTACCAATGGCTTCTCTATGATTTTGGAGCAAGAATTTGGAGTTTGCAAATGGAATTAGGGCTTGCAAATTTCTATTTCTCTTTCCCTTCCACCATTTTCAGTTTTTGCTTGAGAAATGAAATGAAATGGAGATGAATGAAGAGAAGGGACTGAGTTAGAGGGTTAAGTGGAGATTGGGGCTGAACCCAAACCCAAAACCCAATAGAAAAAGGGTCAAAATTTTACAAACTCCAAACATATCAAAGATTATACTCAAAAAGATCGCAAACGCCATTTTGGAACCAATAGAGGTAGTTCCGAGCTCCAATTCGGTCGTATGCAAAAAGTAACATTTCAGACTCCGAAAATCCGACTAACGACGCTATATTTAAATTAAACATTTAAATATAAAATCGTTAAATATGCGGGTTGTTACAGATCTCCCCTCCTTACAAAATTGCGTCCCTGCAATTCCTAGAGACGGTATTTGTAACAACTACATACATACAACATTCAAAAGAAAAGGAAATAAGCTTGAGATGAAAAGACATTCTCACCGTTTCAAAGTAAAGATAGAAAATCCGGATAAGATCGCTCAATAAACTCTCTGGTTTCCCAAGTACAGTCATTGGGATTAGCGGACCATTGAACTTTAACGAGCGGCACGTCCTTGTTTCGAAGGTGTCGCACCTCCATGTCAAGTACGCGCATAGGCTGTTGTACAATAGATAAGTCCGGTGAGACCTCAAGCTCTTGCAAGTCAGGAGAAGTAATAACAGAATCCGATTCCTGAAGACACTTCTGAAGTTGCGAGACGTGAAACACGTCATGAATACCAGATAAATGAGCTGGAAGTGAAACTCTATAAGCCACAGGGTCAATACGTTCAGTAATAGAAAATGGTCCTATATAACGAGGAGGCAATTTCCCAGTCATACTGAAGCGCATAACCCCATTCAAAGGAGAAACACGAAAAAAACAAGATCGCCGATCGAGAACTCGAGAGGCTTCCTACGGTTGTCCGCGTAGGATTTCTGGCGACTCTATGCCTCTTTCATTCTCAATCGAATAAGATTAATTTTCTCGGATGAATCACGAATAAAATCTGGACCAAGAATAAGCTTCTCCCCAGATTCCAACCAACAAGAAGGTGATTGACAAGGCCTTCCGTACTAGGCTTCGAAAGAGCCATACCAATACTAGACTGAAACTATTATTGCAGGAGAACTCTAAAAGAGGTAGGTGATTCTCCTAACAACCACAAACATACCAACTCAAAGAATAAGAGGATAAGAAGTTCACCATAAAGAGCACGAGAGGATAAGTCCAAACTCGCTTACCAAGAGAATTCTATGCATTCCTAAGCTCAAAATAATTTGGAACACCGACGTGGTACAAACAATACGTCAAATGAACCAAAGCTCAACAAAAGTGAAGTACAACAAAACATCCGATGAACTTGGTAAAAAGATCATTCCATTCGAACATCGGCAAAGAAACAATCACCTGTTGCTTACAACTAAATGCTTTGGCAAAACGATCCCCTTTTTGAGAATAAAATATCAAGATCATAAGATGCTAGGAACTCGAACTAACATTAAGTTCCATATGAGAAGATAAGCATTCCATAAGTATGATTGGTGAGGAGAGCAAAATCCCTCACTCAAAAGTAATGATGCTAAATACAAAAAGCGAAAACAATAGCCGCGAGCATTAGATCATAGGTGGCATACCTAATCTCGGTAAGCTTTAATGGTTTAGAAACATAGGTGATAGCTCGTTCTCCTTTGCAAGGGAATGGCATCCAAACCAATACGATTAGCATTGATACAAAAGATAAGGTCTCGGTTCCCTTCGGGAACTACAAGAATAAGAAAGTATCGAACAAGAATTCTTAAAGCGCTCAATGGGCAATACAATCACAAAACCATCTTCTATATGACAAACATGTTTCCAAAAACTTTTGAAAATTCTCTTTGTTTGTTTTAAGAACAACAATCCCATTTGTACTTATAAATAAATCTTATGGAAAAGATTTGCAAAAGTTTTAGATTCCTAATTCCATCCAAAATCAACAAATACAAAAATGGAATCATCAAGATATTCATCGAATACTCGATTCATAAAATGGATGAAATGAGCTAGACAAAGGGAATGACATAACAAATCATTCATAAGAATTACAACGAGTGCGGAGAGTGGTAAGTGGAATGCTAACTTCCGCAACTCGTAGTCAAATGAAAACCGGTGGTAAGGTCGAGCTAAAAACACCTTAACACTACAACAAAAGATTGCTTAGGTGATAATCATAAGACAAGACTAGAAATACCAGAAAATTCTCAAACTACAAGAATGAGAGAAACAACACTTTCCTCATCATGAGGGCTTAAAGAAAAATGATACCATCAAATTGAAAATCGAAATCACAAAGAAAGATAGAAATCTGTTTAACAGATTGAAAATGTTGAGGATGAATAGACCACTCGGGATATAGGATATGGCTTCATAATAATTAAGTCAATCCTTTCAAAAATATCAATTCCAAAGCCTAAGTAACGCATAACATGCAAATTGGCTTGGAAAGAAAAATCACATAAAATGATCTCGACATCAATACAAGAAAATTGAGTGTTGCGGATCCACCAATTCGGATTCGCAATTCTCAAAGAAGTAACCATACAAGAAACATCCAAAGACAAAGAGCTTCTTCGATACGAAAGAATGTGAAGCACCCGTATCGAAGAGAACTCGAATACAATAGGCATGAAATACAATAGAACCTTCCTAAACAGATGGAGATGTACCTTTTCCCTGAGAAGAACCTCCAGAAGCATCCGCTATATTTAGTTTTCCTGACAGAAGATTGCTCGGAGCAATAGGACAAGTGGAACTACGATGGCCTTCCTTCTTGCAGTAGCGGCAGAAGAGAGGCTTAGGACAAGCTCGAATCATATGATCAGATGAACCACAATTGAAACACTTCCTAATGGAAGGTGTTCCAGCAGAATGAGACTCAGTTCCAACATGCTTTTTCTTCTTGGAAGGGAAAAATTTCCGCTTATCGAATGGAAACTGCCTCTTGTTGGTGTTCTTGCGAACCTCAACATCATTCCCACAATCACACTCCTTCCCGAAGGCTTCGAGATGAAGTGCCGAATCAACCAACTCTTCAAAGGAAAGCTTAAGCTGGAGCATTAAGGACTTCTTAAGACATTTCTTAAGACCAGATACCAACTTCAGATTCTTCCTATACGAGGTACTAATGAATTCAAGACCATACTTAGATAAGGCCTCGAAAGATGCAACATATTCAGAAACGGAAGACTCCCCTTGCTTCAATTCAAGAAAGCGCCGGGACAACAAAGCTTTCTCAGATTCAGGAACGAACTTGAGTTCGAATCGTTCCCGAAACCGAGTCCAAGAAAGAGCAGACTCATCAAATTCAGCTAAAAGAAGCTCGTACCAATCAAGGCCACGCTTTAGCAATAAGCTAGAAGTTACAAGATCACGATCATGGTCAGAAAGATCCATGCGAGAGAGAACATGCTCGTACATGCGAATCCAAGCTTGGACCTCAAGAACAATCTCAGAGCCTTTAAATGGCTTCCCTCCAAGATGAGAAAAATCACTACACAAACGTACGAAGGTGGACTTGCATGGAGGAGATGTTCGCGTAGGAGCCGGAGGCTGTGTGCTCCTAAACTACTCCAAAAACTGATCGGCAGACATATAAACGCCGTCCGGATGTGAGCCACAAGATTGCCCAGCATCCGAGCGTCGTCCTCCGTCTCTTCCAGCCATAAGCTGAAAGTTAAGATAAAGTAAAGATTATTCCCAAGGTAGATAATTCAATATGGAATACTACGGAATTTAAATGCATTCCTAGACATATTCCCAAATCCTATCTAACCTTTGATGGTAGAAGGAATAGAGAGGCACGATGATTCAAAGATTTGTATCACTTATCACACTCTGATGTATTGTAATATGTGCTCTATTCTGTGTTTATCATATTTTGCTCTGAACCTCGCTCCGATACCATGCTGTGACACCCCACCTCTATACCCACGCTAGCAAAGAGTATTAATAGATAATACCGTCTGCTAACACGGAGAATAAGGCTGTTTAGGAGCGACCATCTATAGCCTTGCTTTAATTATCTATTGAATACATCGACAATTGCCTTACCAAGCAGATCGACATATCCAATGAATACTTAAAACAAAACCATAGGTGGCTAGAGGATCTATCAGAACAGAATATAACAACTCAAATGCAATATACATCACAGAACAGTAAACCATCATATACACATATACTGATACATAGCATAGTATACAAAATAATACATGTCAAGTGGTATAGCAAACCACAATATACAGACGAGTTCACAAGAATAAATATCAGAGTTACAACATAATAGGACTACACAAAAGCTATGACAAAAAGAAGCTAGCGAAGTAGTCCATGCGGAATCAAAATAGGCTAAGTCCAAAGTACCTAACCTGAAACATCTCGGCCTGACCCGAGTATAAAATACACGGGTCAGTCTAGCTAAACAAATTAGTTAGATAAACTGAACAACAATAAACCTGCAAGGTTACAAAGTATAACAAATATCTCTAAAAGAGATAACACAATCATCAACAAAAGATGAATCATATAGAACAAGCCTCATATCATCGGCGACATAGATAAACAAAGGATACAATTATCCCAAATCAAGCCAAAAGGAAAATAACAAATACCCATAAGGTATACAAGTTCCACAAGGTAATCGCTACACATCATGCGGTTCAAAAAGACCAACACCGAAGGGCGATACCAAGGGAATATACATATTAATGAAACATCGTAAAATTGCTCGAGCTCAGTACTGTATAAACAAGGATCCATGAGCCCGAAGACTCCAAACCCAATATCACCCATGCGGCTTATAACGACCAATATAGAAAGCGATACTATAGGGCACCCCGATATCACCCATGCGGCTCATAACGACCAATATAGAAAGTGATACTATAGGGCAACAAACCCGAAGGCACATACCCGAAGGCAACAAACCGTAGTGGTGAAGGTCAGAGACCTAGTACTGGACACCACTAACTGGCGGAATGTGTCACAACTCTCGAAAAGGAATCCGAAAAGTGTTCACGTATGTCCCATAACCACTCGTTCGCACTAAACGGTTTACTATCCGTCAGCCACTTTCACACTCAAAGCAGTACAAAGTTTACCTCATTTCATCGATAAACCAAACCCGAAGGTCAAAACGATCAATCGAATAGGTCGGGGACTAATCGAAAAGATAAACGCAGGGATTCATGGTCCGTGTTTTACGTAACCATTTAATCTTCCTTCCACTTCGCTCGAAGTGCGAAATTGTGTGTTTTAAATAGAATTTATAAATTGGAGAAACGAACTTTTAAATGTGATTTTAGAAGATTATTTTATAAAAACCAGTGGATGAAGTCAAAAAGGAATCATCATGGTCAAATATGCATAAACAACTAATTGGAATCAATTTAAATCGATAAAAGTAGGAATCACAAACAAATAGGCACATTAGGCAAAATGAGGCAGGTCAGTCGACTGGTTCACTGCAGTCAGTCGACTGATCCAGAGACATAAAAATCCCATTTCGTGCATTCAGTCGACTGACTAAAATGGCCAGTCGACTGGTTGCAGGAAACAGAGACTTCTTGTCTCTGTTTACGACCTTGATACGCCAATTGGCTACAGCCAGTCGACTGACTGCAGAAGGTCAGTCGACTGACTGAGCCTTATGGCTGTATCTCAGCCTTTCTAATGAAGGAAACACTCCTTCAAAGTGCAATCGACGAGCAACGACGCTAGGGAATTATGCCCAACGACAACCCAGCGCTATTGGCTCTCTTACCCAACTCTAAACACATGATCAAACCTCAAACTATGATGCTAGAGTTTTATACTTCCAAAACACCAAAATTTGCAATTTTCATAAAACCAATCCGAATCATAAGCAATTGCACATGAATAATTGTTGGGAATTCATACCTAACAACCCAACATAGTTGTAAACATAGATGTGAGATAAAAATCTCACATTCTAATTCAAAACAAAGAAGAAGGAGTTCAATTTGCAAGGAGAAGACCAACAAATCTCCACTTCAACTCTACTAGCTTCAATCTAAGAATAATACAAGTATTTTCCTAAATTAGGTTTAGGAAATTTCTAAGATTGAAGAGAGAAAGAGATAGAGAAGATGAAGAGGAGCTTACCAATGGCTTCTCTATGATTTTGGAGCAAGAATTTGGAGTTTGCAAATGGAATTAGGGCTTGCAAATTTCTATTTCTCTTTCCCTTCCACCATTTTCAGTTTTTGCTTGAGAAATGAAATGAAATGGAGATGAATGAAGAGAAGGGGCTGAGTTAGAGGGTTAAGTGGAGATTGGGGCTGAACCCAAACCCAAAACCCAATAGAAAAAGGGTCAAAATTTCACAAACTCCAAACATATCGAAGATTATACTCAAAAAGATCACAAACGCCATTTTGGAACCAATGGAGGTAGTTCTGAGCTCCAATTCGGCCGTTTGCAAAAAGTAACATTTCGGACTCCAAAAATCCGACTAACGACGCTATATTTAAATTAAACATTTAAATATAAAATCGTTAAATATGCGGGTTGTTACACCGTTTAACTTGTATATGTTGTGTATATATTTGTTGTTGTTAAAATATAAGTTAAAATAGATGACAATGTAATTTATTGCTTTTAGACCCCTCCTTTCTTTGTAAAGCAAGTGCCAACGTTATATATAATATAATCTCTTTTATAACCCTCTAAAACATGTACCATAGACAAGACTTGTTGTTTACATGTTTGAAATGTTATATGTGAAGTTGAAGTGTGTTGTGAATGTTTAAAGCGAAATAATTGCTATAAACGAAATTTGAAATCCTTTGTATTTAACATATGTTAAATTGGTTACAATGTGATTATATTGGGAAATTGTATATTTGGTTGTTCCTTACACATGCTTTGATGTGTTCGACAAAAAGAATTGGTTTGGAAAGTTATAAAATTGTGAAACAAAGTTGTGATTTTAGAAGCGAAAGGGTCTTTATGGATGTACTTTGAAAGTGCCTTATGTTCGGCGATTTTTAAAGTCGGCTTTGAAAGACATCCTTGGGGTTTCTTTGAATTTTTAATTAGTACTATAAATTTTTTAATTAGTACTATACGTGTACTTGTTACTGGAAAAAATCAAAGTTTAAATATATATTTTTATAATTATTTATGAATTTTTAAGGTAAAGGGTTTTAAATTATAAAACAGGTTTTGTATGGTTTCTGAATAAATTATAAAATAAGCATTTTTAAGTAATATTTAATATCATTGTTTTAAACCATAGTATAAGTATTTTTAAAGTATTTTTAAATCATTTTAAGTACATATTGTTTTTAGAAAGTTAGTTAAAGATTTTATTAAAGTATTAAAAAATTATAATACAATATCTTTTCAATTATTCTAGAATTTTATTAATTATAATAGCTTATACATAAATTAGTATACTTATAAATATATACATCATTTTAAAAGGGTTTTAGTAAATATATAAGTTGGTAAAAATAAGCTAAGTCTTTTACAAAAGTAATGAATGAAGTTTGTGATTTTAACACTTAAGTTGAAATAAATGGTTTTAAGAAGTTAAATTAAAAGTGTGTCACCGTAATTAATAAGTGTGGATATGCTTTAATCTTTAATAATGAATATTTTAAAGATAACTAAAGTAAATGGTTTTGGGATGCAATAAATAATGTTTTAGTAACATTTGTTTTTAATCCTTATTAATTATACTTAGAAATATAATTAGATATTTAATGAATGAATATTTTAAGATAATTATATTTTAAAGACAAATGTGTAACGTGTTAATTGTTAAAAGAGATTACGAATATAATTAGATAATTATATTCTAAAGATAAATGTGTAACAAAAAATTAAAAGAGATTTTTAAAAATAAATGTGTAAAGTGTGAAATGTTTTGGGTTTGAGTAAAAATGTTTTATTGTATTTGTTTTTAAACCTTTGAATTATATTTTTAATATGAAAGAATATTGTTAAATGATTATGAATATACTTAGATATTTAATAATGGAATTCTAAAGATAACAACAAGTATTGAATCTCTTATGAAAAGATAGAAAAAGTAAAAGTTTAACTAATAAAAGAGAAGGGGTTTATAGTAACAATTTTTATTGATATTTGTTTTTAACCTCTTTGATTTATAAAGTAAGTAAATCATGTTAATGATATATGAATATACTTATACCATTTAAGATAGGTATATGAATACATTTTGAAGTATAGAAAAGAGAATATGTGAATAATAAAATACAAGTATATACCATTTATAAAGGTAATTTAAACCTACATACAAGTTTAAATAATTTAAGTTTTAATTAATAAAGGATGTTTAATTGATAATGTGTTTTAACTAATAATGGAAGTTTCAATTAATAAAGAAAGTTTAATTAATAAGGAGTTTAATTAATAAAGGAAGTCTAATTAATGGAGTTTAATTAACAAAGGAAGTTTAATTAATAAGTTAATGAAAGAAGTTTTATTAGAAAAAGAGTTTAATAATAAAAGAGGTATTAATTAATGAAGATTAATTAACTAAAAAGGGACTAAAAGTCGTTTATGTGACTTAATCGTGGTTTGTGAGTGTTAATCGTGCTTTGTGTGTTTACTTGTATATGGAGAGTATTTAGTCGTGTACTTAGCACTAAAGCCGATGAAATGACTTATTTCTATTTGTAAGAGTTAAGAATGATGATTCGAGTATGATGTAGAAGCAATTGTGCTCTAAATTACCATGCTTCACTCTTGACCAAGGGATAATGGAAGTTTAGAGGGTTGGAAACGTGATATGTACACAAGACTTGGTTTCCATATTTGATCATTTCATTGTTGTTGAATATGACTATATTAACTTGGAAAGTATCAAGAAGAAACATAAGAATTATACGGTTATTCGTTCGGTGATGACATATCCTATGTATAACTTGCCTTACTCTTCTAGACAAATGACAAGGAAATCCGTTTGAATAGGAGATGACCTCTACCCTTATGTATTGTCTGTTTATTTTCAAAAAAACTAGAGTTGAGTTAACCGAAAATCTATCAATTGGTATTGGAGCGTCCTGTACGTGAGGGAGTGTACTTATATGAGATGACTCGAAACCATAACCGCTTTAAAACCATATACGTGATATATGCTTTGGAAGAAGTTTGTGATCTATTTGACATGTTGGAATCTATGTGGACATTCAAGATCTATTCGAGATCCTCAAACCCATGTAGAGGTTTGTGATCCATTCGAGATGCTGGAATATACTGTTATAACTGCCCAGGCTGATGATAGTAGCAACTCCAAAATGTTGTGTATATTTGAGTAGCTCTGTGTATTATCTTTTGATATTATATGTTATCATTTTTCATATGAAATTCTAATGTTTTTGTACATTTTGTTTTCTTCTTTTTCTTTATATTAATGTTTTACCTTTCTGACACTTGGGCGCTCCGCACCTGAATACCATGGATATATTAGTGTCGAATTAGAGGGTCGAAAAGGTGATTGTTACATGGCGTTCATAAAGGAAAGGGAGGGAAAATATTATTTAAACAATAAGTGGAGTATGACCTTTTATAAAGAGAGTAATAGAGATATTCCCCCCTTGATTTACTCCTTCATGATTAGCAAATCTAGATCTAACCTTTTGAATCTTTAGCCCCTCTCTTGCTCTCCTATAACTATTAAATTAAGTTATATAGGCCATAAGTCATTCCATACCATTAGCAATTAACCATATTTAAATCCAATTAAAATGCATGTCGATATCAAATATTGATTCGTACATATAATTTTTATATACGCACTAATTAATTACTATTGACACCCATAAAATACTAATGGAACCCAATACATTAAATAACCAAATAATTAATACTTAATTAATTGATGGATTGATTAATAATGATTATAAATCATGTGGTATATCAAAGAATCTACCAATGCAGTTGTGCGACTCGTAGGTACAAATTCAGCTGGCGATTAATATCGAACAGTTCGAATATTAACATTCACACATCACCTTAGCTAGCAGTGTGACGGTTTGGCTAAATTTATCATTTATACATTTTTTCGTTGATATCCAATTTTACAATTTTAAGTGGTACCTATTGGCGATGATTACTTACACCAATTCTCTTCCTCAAAGCTATATCACATTAGGACTTATGGAATTTGATAACGGTCAAAGTTGAATATCGTCGATATTCAACTTTATAGTCCAAACACATAGTCTTTGGTTCAATAATAACAATTATTATTAACCAAGCTACTCTGATTAGAAATTCTGACTTTGAGTTGACTTCATTTGACCATGATACTAATCTCATATAACTAAGAAGATGAATTCTCTCTCGAATAGTGTTTCACTTCAAGTACTTCCACTCGACCCAACTATAGTCGTTCAATGGGCACCGTGCTACAATTTGACTATAATCAAAGTAGAGTTTCCACATTAAAGCTCGATGGTACTCTCCAATTGAGGGAACTGTGTTGTATTGTCACATCGATATTTTTGGTTTGACCGTAGTTATAGTAATCAACAAAAAACTATCAAGTGAGTCGTTCCAAAATCATCCAGTAACTATTAGTACGTAACCCCCTTGGTTCCCTCAGCAGTCACAAGTAATACACTTTCTAACATTTGGGGCATTACATACTCTAGTTTCAACATATGTATCGTTATCCAGTCTCGATATATCTTGACTAGAAATATTAAAATCTTATTTTTAATTTCATTGTGTAACTCATTGTTACAACATTTAGTAACTACTACATAAACATTACCATTTATGGATTTTTTTATTAAATATACTTTTATTTGAATTGATTAATTAATTAATATACACATTATATCAAATATACAATAGAAAGAAAAGACCTTTTATTTTGAACATGATTCTTTATCGAGTTGGATATATGTAATAAATTATATAATTTCCCTAGGGCATATCTCTAACTCTATGCTGATAGAGTTAATTTTACATATATTCTCATATTACTATATATTACTCTATACCTTTTAATATAACTATGATGTTGGTATTTTGAATACGAACATTTCAAAACATTCAAACATAAAACTAAAGTAAAATTAAGTTAATTTTAAATCAAATTAATAATGAAATATTATTATTAAATAATTATAAACAAACAAACATTTTCAAATGAAATTAAATATATTAAAATATTTCTCAAACTCTTGCATTAATAAATACTAAATTTTATTTAGTATAAATAAACTTTATTCACATAAATGCAAACTATGATCTTATACAAATTAATAAAAAGATTTTTTTAATCCACCCTTTTAACTCACTGTCACTGCACCTAATCCAACACATGCATTAGTGATTGCCTTGTATTTATGTGAATAATTAACTAACATGTAGGGGATTATTTTGGAAAAGCCAAACTAGATGGATGTCTAAGGATAATGTGCTTAAACTAAGGAGAAGGTTTCTCCAAATAAGGAATGTTCTTATGCCCTTATGAAAGAATCTAAAGTGTTTTGAGTTTTAGAGTGATTCAAATAAGCATACTTGCATATTATAATGTAATTTTTTTTTTTGAATTTTACTAAATAGTCACATAATTTTACAAAGAGTTAGAAAATTGAAAATTTTAAAATTGTTTTAAATTTGTTAAATATAAAGGCTATATTTATAATTAGTTAGATTGTTTAATTAATAAAACGAATACATATAAGTGTGTGTATATAAATTAATAAATTATAAATGTTATAATTATATATATATGTGTGTGTGTGTGTGTGTGTGTGTGTGTGTGTGTAAATAAAACGAGAGGTTAAATAAATTAAAACACATCAGATCTAAAGGAGTATACATTGGATGTGTATAAATATATATTATATCATGAGTTATATCATCCTCCTTAAGTATTCGATAGCACTCTATAAAATTATTTTGAATTATGAATTTTAAATAATAATGTCATGCATCGATTATAATATAAATAGATTACCTTACATATTCATGGTTGTTGGGCAACCTTAACCCTACCTAAGGTGATGTTTATATTATTTTAAGATAAATAAGAATGTTATATAACTTTGTTGTGCTGCCTTAAGTGTTACATAATTCCCCTTAGGTTATTGCAAAATGATGGAGTTAAGGTTTTTAATGCACTTCATGATTTGTTAAGCAACCTCAAGGTCATGAAGTTGATTAGGACCATAGTTTAAAGATGTTAGGAATTATATAGAAGATCTAATTAGTAAAGTGTCGCTTATCATTTATGGGGACTACCATCTATTGAGTAACCTCAAGGTTGCAGCAACATGATAAATGGATTGTAACACCTACAAAAGGAATTTATGAAATTCACATATCTCTTTTATGGTTTTTGAGAGATGTAGGATTCAGTGAAGCCTTATTAAATAAACATAATAAACTAATCTAACACGTATTAAGACATATGTAATGTTAATGAATTTACGTTGAAAAAATGGAATCCATAAAGCAGTTTTTTAATTTTTACACACTAACTGGCGCAAACTATAAACTAGCTAAGAAAAGTAAAGATAAAACTCAACTATGAAATGCTTAGATACGTTGTATCGAACGACCCACTAGTTAAAACTGATACGAATGCCATGCTTGAAAAAATTAAGGTATACGAGGATTTATCAATGGATTACGAACTTGCCCACTATTATGTGCTATCGACTATCAACATGGAGCTCAAAAGACAACATGAAAACATGGATATTCAAGAAATATTCATGCCCCTACAAAAGTTGTATTATGTGTAGTGTTGTACTACTAAGTATGAGATCTCATAGAAGCTGTTCCATACGAAGATGAGTAACGACACCTCCGTCTAAGGTTATGTACACAATATGATTAGGTACATCGATTGGTTAATTAGCCAAACTAGGAACTATGCTTGACATCGATTTTCAAACTAATTTGATTCTTAGATCGGTGCCTTCATAGTTCGATCGTTCATATCAAACTTCAATATGAACCTACTAAATTATACTATCGTGGATTTCTTTAAAATGTTATGGATGACCGAGAGTATGTTCATGAAGGAACCGAACGCAAATCTTACCATTAGAAGTACCTCTTCTTTGAATAGTTTGAAGAAGAGAAAGCATAAATCTAAAGGGTAAAGTGAAGGCGCATTAGAAAGGTTAATGTCACTTTTGCTTGAAGAAGGGATGTTAGAAGAGGAGTTATCTATACTACTTAAAGCCGCCCAAGAGGAAGGAATCTTATTCTGTCTAAAGGTATTTTTCTTATAGAAAATTATTTATCTATAAGTGCTTCTAGTTGGAATTTATACACTGGATTTGGAAGTCTTGTATGTAATTCATTATGGGTACTTACAAGCAATCAATTCTCGGCAAGAGGGAGCATGGAATACCAAGTTGCAATGAGATCTACTATGGCTACCATGGCGATCAGATAATACCATTTGAAGCTTGCTAGTGGGCACGAATGGATTTTAAATAATCACGGTTATGTACAAAATTTTCTTAGCAGAATAATTTTCATTTCTGGTTTGATGAAATATATATATTATTGGTTGTAATGGACATATTATGAATATTTGTTTTGGAAATAAATCTATTGGCTTTAGTGCTTTAAATATTTGTGTTTATGTACTTAATAAGAATCGTGTATTTGTTGGTTAAATTAATATTGTGTTTAGAGTAAATGATAATTACCTTCAACGCTGTAGACTAGGTCATATTTGTAAGAAACGTCTAGACGAGTTAAGAAACAAAGGATTTCTACCATCATTTGATTTTGAATCATTTGATACTTGTACATTATGTCGTAAAAGCAAAATGGCTAAGTGACCATTCAATGGAAATAATGAAAGAGTTGATGAACTCTTAGGACTAGTACATACCAATGTACGCATGCCTATGTCTACAACTACCAAAAGTGGAACTTCAGAATTTGTAACATTCTATGATGAGTTATCTATACATGGATATGTATTTCTTCTGAGACATTAATCATCGATTTATGATAAATTCATATAATATATGAACGAAGTAGAAAACCGGACTAGTAGAAAAATTAAAATATATCGATTTGATCGAGCTAGTGAGTATATTAGATCCAAACTCTAAGAGTTTCTAAAAGAGAATAGGATTCTCTCTCAAGTCCCTCCTATATATACTCTACAACACAATGGCATCTCAGAAATAAGGAATCAAACTTTGTTGGACAGGGTTCGACCAATGATGAGTGATAATGAGTTGCCTCTTTTCTTTTAGGGATATGTGCTAGAACCGCTTCAATATGTTGAATAAAGTACCATCTAAATCTGTACTTGAGACTTTATACAAGTCATAGACTGGAAGGGTTGTCCGGCTTAGGTTAAGAATGTAAACCTAGTAAGCTTGAGGAAAGATCGGTTTTATGTAAGTTGTTATGATATTCAAGAAATTCTCATGGACATATAAAATCAGTTTTGTGTAAGTTTATAGGATATCCAAGAAATACTCCTAGATATATATCCTATCATATTGAGGAACAAAAGATGTTTGTATCAAGAAAAGCCACCTTTAACGGAATTTCACTCTCTCTTGAAATAAGTCGAAGTAAGACATATTTGGATATGATCTAATAAACTTCAATAGAGGCACAATATATAGACAGTAATGCAACACCCATGGAAAATACGCAAGTTATTAGAAATCTAATATGAATCTCACATGCCAAAGAGATACTATAGGTTTCTCATTGATGGCAAGAACAAGGATTGTAACGATCCTGACTCGACCTTCGAAAATCGGCACCCGTACTTCACTTGTACTCGAATGCCACAGATTCAAACGCCGAATCAGGCTCGCTGGAGCTTATAACACATTAAGTACAACAACACAGCGGAAGAAAAAGAATAATATCATATAACTCCAATGAGTACAATATCCAATGATATACAACAGTGATACAAATTATACCAATATCAGAGATACAAGATAACAGCGGGAAAAAAAATAACTCCAATGGAATGCATCTCCAAAAGAAACACTATCTCCAAAACAAAAGATAGCTTGAACCAAAGCTCGAACAACCATCAACACTGAAGTGAAACAACTCGATCCAAATGTGATTGCCAATATCCAGAGATAAAATGCTATAGACTTTACAACTACTATTCGACTATCTGAAAAACCAAACTCTAGACTTCCCGTGTGGAAAATTGCGGGCACCTAGAGTTTAGGAAGGGAACAATAAACTCCGGGTCAGTTATGGGAATGGTATGAGGAAACGAAAATAGTTTTATCTTTAAAACAAACAACAATAGACTTTGAAACATTGAAAACCGCAACGCTTTTTGGAAAATGAAACTGCCATAAGGCCTCCCGCCACACACACAATGCAAGCGCACACTTGGAGGAGATTTCTCCTTATGACAGTCAAAAATGCTTGATACACGAAAACCATTTGATATTATTATTAGTGCATAGTGCAGAAAACATTTCGAAAGTATAATATTAATCTTAGCCAGCATACCACATTTTGTCATATGCCTACTATAGCTACCACGTTAAATAGCAGGTTATACAACTAAAAACCGTACAAGACGCGTATTGGATGATTGGATTTCCAATAAATGGTCAGGCTAAGAAACTTCCTTACCGAAATGGAACGCCTCTGGAAGGACGCCCCCGAGAACCTAACCGGATCTCTGCTAACACAAGGCCGATGCTACCTCATGCTTTAATCAAGCTATAACATAGGTAACTACCACACAAGCATGTCATACTCGGTCGTTACCGACCTTTATCCGAGGGCCCTCAACACCAACAACCACGAAGCAATAGATTTGCAGCAACCACATAGGTTAAATATCTGGGATCCATACCATGATACCACCTTTTATCCTGAAGGAAATGGACATACCCCAGGGGAGTGACCTCTAAAAACCTTGCTGCAACATTCCTGTTTCGACCATTTTTGGGTTATGAGGTTCGACGAAGTCACATCCACAAAGCTACGCTTTTCACAAAAGTCATGCTTTGATCAACACCTGATCAGCAGCACTTCGTATGCCACATTACCAAATTGGAAATGTATCACTAGTAACCATCAACTACATAACCTCTGAGCTCGTACGTCTCAGAGAAGGCTACTAAGAGAATAAATCTCCGCCACCAAACAGAAATGTATTTAGTAGAAACCAGCTTTACATCTCAAAGTGTAATAGCAGACACACATCCATACAAGTCTGTTCCAGGTTCGAACATGTAACAACCCACAGATTTAACCGGTTTTAATAACGTATTTAATTGAAATTTTGTGAAATTTTGAACGATAAAATTTTGAAATATAAATTTGATATTTGAAATGCGTCTAGTCAAACATAGCAACTGGTAAATTTTCATCCGAAAATATGAAAGTTTATTTCGTGCGTAAATTTACTTCAATTTAATCAGTTAAAAAGCGATGAAAATAAAACGTTTTCGAAACCAAAATATTTTTACATAGAAAAATTCTAAATCATCTTCTAAGCAAGACGGCATTTTTCGTTTTTCCAAAACCGGACTTTTTAGCTCAGTCGATCTTATTTTTCCGTTTATTTCATGCATTTTCCGCTAGTATAAAAATTTCAAATTTTTATAATTCAATCGTACTACCGATATCTGTATACCATTTTGTTCGTCTCGTCATGCCGATCTCTACGGTATAATTATTTCTGTGTTTCGATGTCCGGTTCGCGGGGAAACTGCGAAACGGCTAACCGTATCGGTACGTTTCATGAGAATTTTGGTTTCTTTGTGCCTTTTTATTTCCAACCGCACAGACCCAACGGTCATTTTCTTTATTAATTTCTGAATTCTCATGCGTAGCTTATTCTATTCCCAACGTTCAATTTTATCATACGTTGCTTCGTTCGATTTCTTTCAACCGCCTCGTCTTCTATCAGCTTCATTTAGAAACATTATGTACAAAAGAAGTGGAATATATTAGCTTTCTATCACCGAAACTTCTCACGGCCGATCCTAATGCCTTCTGGTTCTCCACGCCTCTTCCCCTCCTCCTCCCGACTTCGCGCAACGCCACCCAACATCCTCGGCCCACCTCACCTCCGCGCTAGCCTCACCCTCTCCGAAACCGTGCCGCAGCTCCACTCGTCCACCATCGACTCGCCCTTCAAAGCAACACCGAGATCCGCCTCCAATATGCACGTCATCACCCACCATCAAGGCCTACATCACTGAACTCCACCTCCCTTCGCTTGACAGCTCATTGCCAAACCCAGCTCCGTCCGTGACCTCCTTGCCTCGACTCACGCCACGACCGCTTACCCCGAACTTTGCACCTCATCTCCACCGCCTTCTCTGTTAGTCTCGGCCCCACTCAAATGGCCATTCCCAAGAACCTTGCAGCGGCAACCATCACGTCTCGGCCTTCCCTGTCAACCATCTCCACCAGAACCGATCCACGCAAGTCAATGCCCTTCCACCATCCGTCGACCTCCGACCTCTCTCTCCCTCAATAGCCAACACCGATCACCCAAACTTCCCTGTCCGCCAGTACTTCACCCGCTCTACCTACTCGAGCCGTGCCCGCCTCCCGATTCACCCAGTTACCCCTCCGCCTATCTCCTCTTCAACCCATCTCTCCACGTGCTGTCGCACCCTATAGCTTGGCCAAAGCCTCCTACCGCATTCCTTTCTGCCGAGCTCGGCCACCGTGCCTTCACTATGTCTTCTTTCGAACAGGTATTATATTTTACTGTAAGTTGCTGTGTATAAGGGTCATGCTTGGTTCATTAATATTGTACAATCATGAACTATTGTATGAAGTAAAATGTGAAATACGGTTTTTCATGGATATTTAAAATTATGCATGCATAAATTTGTATATACTAGCATTTATAAAAAGGTTGCATCTGAAGAAGCGTGTACATATATATGCTTTACATATATATTGGTTAATGGACATTCTGTAGAGTTTTGAAATATGCATACGCTTGCAAGTTTGGAGTTGTACACAAAAAGATATACATGTTTTCAATACATACATCATATATTACATATAGGTGTATAATAAAAAAAGAGAGTTATAATATTGGTTATAGATTTGTACGTATATATACATACAAAGTTGTATTATAAAATTTGTAAATGTTTACTTTATAAGATGTGGCGTATATGTGTACAGAGATTGTCTGGTTTTATTAGTAAACTTTGAACTAGTATATTGTATAGATTCCTATATAAAAGTTGTTTACAAGCCTATCTGACCTGTAGATGTTCATGTTTTACTGACGATTTATATATATGTTTATACAAGTATACTTGAGTTTATATAAAATCTATATTGTTTGATTTTGTTTATATATTAATTTATATAGGTTGTATTATACTTTTTTTGTCTGACACGTATAAGATTTGTACGATTAAAGAACTATATATGGTTGCACTGTCTGTGTTATGTATATAAACCGGTTATATATACAAATTTAAAATTAGTTGTTTTTTTCTTTTATAAATTTTAATACGTCTGTTATATTTATAATATAGTAATATATATGTTATTGTTTTAGTGACCTTAAGTATAAATGATTTCGTACGTATATATAGGAAAGTATAATGCCCAACTTATTGTATAAAAAAAATGTACATCTGCTTTACTGACTACCTTCAGCTCAGAGAAAATTTAAGTATTATATATATTATATTATAGTAATTGTTCGAGTCTTGTTTAATGTAGGTATGAAGATAGGATATTAGTTTTAATATACGAGGGTTGTTTTGCAAATATAAAATACTTCGACTTTAATATGTGTTTAACTTTGTCATTGACATTTAATATATGTGTTTTGGCTAAAACAATGATTTGAAATATGTATACCGAGCTAACATATGTTTAAATTAATTTGTAAATAAATATAATACACGTATATTAATTTAAAAATATGTTTGAATTTAGAATATCATTTTATCTATATATAGTTGTATATAAAGCTCACTCATCTTGTCTATCTTCCCTGATCCAATCCTGATTTGTTTTGTTTATTCCTATTTTCAGCTTTGATCGTCAAACCGTGTTCATCTAGCTTGTTTTGGAATTCGTGCCTGGATTTTGTAACTCGATTTCGCTGTCCATCCTTTAGCCTTGAAAGGTGAGCAATCACTCACGATTAATGTTCTTTTATTTATTAAATTCGATTTCAATTGAAACGACAATTGAAATATGTTGCTGCTGATTATTTACACTGTATATATATGTTATTACCTGTATCAGTTCACCTGTGACACCTAACTACATTATCTGTTAATTTTGCGATGATAATCCTGTTTGGTTGATAATTGATTGATTGTTTGTTGTTTATATTGGATGTTAAAGTGTAATGTATAAAGTGATAAATATTATGAAATTGAATTTGACGTATGATAGTTAAAAATTTGAGTCGACATATGTGTTGAATTTGATTAGATAAAATTTATATAATATGACCCCTTTAATGTTTAATTAGTTGAAACGTAGAAATTTGATAAAATAACCTCGAACCGTGTAAATGTCTGTTGTTTAAATTGATGTTGTATGAAATCGAATAATAAATGACCAGTGTAAAACCGTATAAATATTAATGTAATAATCTTTAATCTACATGAAATAATAGTGTAGATTTTAGAAATAATTATATTAATTTGCACAAACAACAATGTAAATTAATACGATTATTTTGGGATTATTGAATCAATTATTGGATTGGTATTGATTGTTGTTATTGTTTGTTTATTTACCTTGACACCATCCCAGTTATCACACTGCAAGTTCCCTTTGTTATGCTTTGATTTTTGAATTGAATTGGAATCAGGTTGAAATGATAAATACCCAAATAAAACTTGACTTAGGATAGAGAATTAAATAAAACTCGATTGGTCAATAATGATATGATTTAAAAATATAATAAAGACTCTATTTGGATAAATAATAAGGTTTGAAATGAAGTTGGAATTTGAATTTTTATGAAAGGGAAATGTTAATATTTAATAATTTGAAACAAAATATTAATAAAGTAATTGATGAAAGATCGTTGTTAAATTTAAGAAATTATTGAATTAGTTTTGAAATTATTTAATAATTAAGTTTTGAAATTATTTAATAATTGAGTTTTGAAATTATTTAATAATTAAATAGAATTGAATTATTTGAGAATTAAATAAAAATTCGAATTCTTTGATAAGAGAAAATTGAACTTTTGATTAAGTGAATTTGAACTACGTTAATAAATGAAATTGGGTTTCTTTATTTATTAAGTTTGGAAAATTATTTAAATAAGTAAATAAGTGAAATTTAACTTCTCGAATATGTGAAAGTTAGTTTCTTTATTAATTGAGTTTGAAATTTGTAACTAAGTAAATAAATAAATGGGATTGAATTTCTTAACAAGAAATAAAATGCGTCTTATTGAAATAAATATAAGACTTGAATTTTAGACTTCGATTTGTCGAATCTAATTTAATTCAATTTGAAGTTTTGATATAATGAAGCGAACTTAGGTAACTGATTTAATGAATTGGAAATTAAATAGAAATTGTTTTGAATGATAAATTTACTTAATGAATATTGAATGAAATGAATCAATGAATTTAAATTGATTGGAACGTTAAATTAAACTAATTTAAATGTTTCACGAATGAAATTTATATACGAACTTGAATCATTATTTGAATTGTTCAAATAAAATTGAAATCGAATTATAAGATTTTGAAACAGTAAGTTGAAGTTTTGAAATGTAAATTATGGAAATTGTTTAGAAAGACAAATGAAATGTTGATTTATAAATTCTAATTGAAATTGAATTTGATTTGGTTTTGAAATTTATTAAATGACCAATCGGTGAAATAATTACGAAAGTTATTAAAGAGACCGGAATCGGTTAGGTACATACTCTCTGTCTAAACCGTAAACCACTTTAATAACTATACGCGGAGTGTGATCCAGAATGAAGTGGTTGGAATGATGTACGTGATGGCTGAAGAAAGAGAACGATAATGATAGCCTTGACACTTGTGTCAAATTGAAAATGACTAAAACAGGAGCCGTGCCGGGCCAAATGGGGTTAGCTACCTCGAGCGAACACACTTCTTCAAAAACTACTCATTACTTGTTATTGATTGGTGCACCCTCGTACTTTTGGGAGTGTTGTTTCGGGTATTGCGATCGTTGCGGCGATGCGTTTTCACCAGTCCGGATCAGGCAAACGGTAGTTTCACTATTTTGGGTATTGCCTTATGTGCCTTGTCATACTTGTATCCCTATATACACGACCACTATGAATTTGTTTTGTGTTATACCTATGGAGTACTCCCTGATATCCCACTAGTTTACGGTGGAGTTTACAGTGCTGTATAGACTATAACGCTTATATAAAATGTGTTAAGGGGGATAATGGTAAAGCCTTAACATTATTTTGATATTTATATTACTGATAGGCATTATCTATTTAGTGTATATTACTACATAGTAGATAGTTTAACGGATCCTTAAAGGATGGTTATTCCAACGTCCTTTGAGTTACTTGTATTTCAATTGTTATTTCACTTGAGTTGAATTTATTGATATAAGAATGTTAATCCTGACTCGAGTGTTTTGTGTTTTGCTTTACGCTCGGGTCAGACTGAGTGTACCAGCTATCAAGACTCACCTTCAGAGTTGGAGGTTCGCCTAGAGATCCAACTATCTATCCAGTTTTCAGATATTCAGTTGATTCCAGTGATGTATTCTGATTCTTGTATTTGATTATTGTATTCGAGACTTCTGTTGTAACTATTTAACTTTGTTATATATATATATAGTAGCTTTATGAAATACTATCTTTTTCTTCCGCTGCATATTTATTACTCTGTGTCTGTGATCTATGATTATTTATTTACTGTATATGTTCAGTTTTGCCAAATTTAAATTAACAATTCGGTATTTTGAATTATTCAAGTCCGACATGTGTGGATGCGAATAGTCCAAAAAAGCGGGTCGTTACAGTTGGTATCAGAGCTTTGGTAGCTCTAGGCAAAACTTAGCATGTAGGGTAAATGTATTTACAGAATCACTCTCATTCGAGTTTCTTGTCTCTTCCTTTTGACTCGATTGTTCTGAACTTTGGAACATTCCCTGCGGTTCCAAAATTCATTCGTGTCCCTCACTATTCGTCTTCTTTCAATTGTGGAGTTTCCCATCACTCCACTTCGAATAATCTTTATAATGAATCGGCGGTCTCGCCAATCTTCGAATTATTTGTAAATGGATGAAACTCCTTTACAATAGACATCGATCTACCGGAGATTTCTGTATCCTTGGTTTACGATACTATATGTTCCCTACTATACCTGAATTCTATCTCTTGAGATCGAATGTCGATTTGCCTCGGAATTCTGCATTGATCTAATTCTTGAAGTTACGGTTGACCCGGTTAAGGTTGCTCGTGAATTAAATAAGCTTATTCATCTCCTGATTCTGTTAACCGAATCATCTTATCTTTTCTTTCGAACTTGTATTCGAACCAAATTTCTCTTTGATTCGATTTCCGTCAAACTTGAATCTCTATACTTATTTTGAAATCCATCCTTGAATCGTCGAGAGAGGGAGTGTATTTGTATTTATACTAATGTAACGACCCGAAAATTTCGACAATTAAATTTGTTAATTAAATGGGATTTTGTAATTTAATTTTGTAGAAATAATAAAGGTGATAAATTAGTATTGGAATGAACGCTAAATTAAAATATAGCAAGGGTAATTAAAACTTATTTATTAGTAAATTGAATAAAATTTCAATTAATGAAATAGCGTAAGTATTATATCTGGATATAAATTGAATATGAAGAGTATATGGTAGACATTGAATTAGTTAATGTAAGAGCACGTTGTTACAGCAATTGATTTAGTAATGTGGGATAAACTGAAATTTGATAAAATTAATATTAATAAGAAATATAATGGGTGTTATACAGGAATGAATAAAAAGTTTGAAACCAAATAAATTTATGGAAAACTTTTATTATTAATCAATGTATATATTAGGCAATTGACAATTTATGGATTTGTTAAGATTACAAAGTTATAATTGAGTGTAGATAGGGATATTTGGTGATTAATTAAAGTAAGAAAGAAATGTAAATGGTATACCTTGGTTACAAAATTTATTTGCGGAAGTGATGAAGATATGAATTAATTAATGTACGAATTATTTTTAATGGGATAAAATGTAAATTAATGTAATAAATATAATGCAGGTTGATAAGTATTCATAATGGTTGTGTTGATGTTAAACGTTACTTTAATGATTGTAATATAAAATAACGGAAGTGGAAATGGAAATTAATAGAAACATAAACTTATTTTAAGGTGGTAAATTGGAGAATTGGAAATTTATTTCAAAGGTTATATTAATTAAGGAAATAATACATATTAAATTACAATTTGATTTAATCAATGCAAATTAAGTAATTATAATAAATTGTAGTTGGTAATTAAGGACGAATATGAGTAAAATTTGGCATTGGAGATAATTATAAAATTTTACCCATTCATCTAATTTATTTAATTAAATCTAAATCAATGGCAACATTGTTGTTAATAATAGTTGTAAGAGAATTTGAATGTTAAAGGGTAACAATTATTTAGGTTAACCATTTCCTTAGTATGTTGCATAAAATTTGGAAATCAAATTTGAAATTTAAGAAAAATTAGGTAGTACGTTATTGGGAAATAAATGTAATGAATACGTTAATGAAATGTATTATGATTCAGTGTTATTTATACCCATAAAATGTCTATTTATTGAATAGCTAGATTTTTAAAACAATAAACGAATTTATTGAGGTTTCAATTTATAATTAATAACATTTAATGTGGAATCAAATACAATTAATTGACTTAAATTATGCAGTTAGGGTAGATTTGATTTGTCCTTGAAGATGGTTAATTCATAAGATGTAATTTATGATAAGCCTATTTACTTTATGAAGTTTGTTTGATTTAAGATTTGGAAGCAAGATTTATTATTTGGATTGAAGTGTAAAATTCAATAAATTGAATTTATTGCAAATAAATGAAATTCAACATTTATTATTACGTCAATTGAAACTAGATGTAATGGGAGGATATTTTTATAATAGATTTTGAATCAAATATTGATTTCATCAGGGGTAATAAAGAAAGTACATTGAACACAAGAATGGAAATAAAGATTTATAAATTTTGAGATTCGAACTATAATAATTGTATTCAATTGCAATAAAATTTCATATTTAAATATTATATAAATATAAATTTAGATGAAATTTGGAGATATTTACGTAATAGAGTATGAATCAAATGGTAGTTTCATCTATTGGATACTAATAGATTGAATGAAAGTCAATCAAAGGGAATTATTGCAAATTTAATTTATAATTTGTGAATATAATGAAATTGAAATTGTACGACGAAATGAATAAATTTGTTAACTCTAAATTAACATCTAGATTTGGTTTAATTAATGTGAATGATTAAGAAAATAAAAGTGTTAAAGATAATCAATTTCAGAATTTAAATAGGAAATTTGATTTAATTAATTTATTTTAATTTATTTAATTAATGAAAAAATAGCCATTTTGGCCACTGACTCAGATTTCGAGGGAACAAGTTTCATCGGATCCGTAGCGGTGAATTATCATAGGGTTTCAAGTTTCGTAGCGATCGGACTTGTCATTTAATCGTACGGGCTCGAAACGCCTTGAAATTATGCAATTGAAATCAATTAAAATCAATTTGGAAAATATTGTTTTTAGCATAACTTCTTCATACGATGCAATTTGAACCTGAAACCTTTTCCATCGCGTTTAAAATATTTTTAAACATCTATTTTGATATATGGGTTGATCCAATTTCGTTCCGGAGTCGAAACGGGCTTTTTCGGCCAATTATCGGTTAGCATGTTTATAAATTCGGATCCATCTGTCTATTCCCACTTTGTCTATAAATACCCTACTAAATCCTAGCCTCCGCCTATTCTCATTTATCAGCACTAAAATTTCATCAGTTCCTCTTTTTCTTCAATGGATGCAAACCCAAGATCCAAATCCATTTCCAAATCAAAGTTAAAAATTCAAAGTCCTCAGAAAATTTCAGAAAAAATATATATCGAAGATCTCCAAGAACGTAAGTCAGAGCTGCAGTCCATTTCTCGATCTGAGTTTTTATGTTGCCGAAATTCAAGGAACAAATCTCGGCCTTTCATCTTGTCGTAATCAATTGCAACGGATCTTCGATTCGTGGGTACAGTCGGGTAGAGAGGACGGAGGAGAGCGCACCCATGTGGTTCATCTCGCGAATTGACGGCTAGATCACCTAAAAAAATTCAATTAGGTCAACTTTTTTTCGGTGGAGGCTGTCCAAATTGCGCGTCGATCGACACGCCTTGACGGTCGCGAAGGTTGCGAGGCGCGGTGGTGCGCAGGAGATGGCCGATGGCGGTCTGTGGCGGCGAAGTTTGTGGGGCCTGGGACGATTTCGCGGCGGCTAGGGCAATCGCGTTTTACCGGGTTTGGACGGGGGTGTTTTGCGTGCGTATGCTGTTGAATCGTGCGCAGGGTTGAGTGAGAGGAGGGTGACGTGTCTAAATTTTGGATGGGAGGTGATTGGTTTTTTTTTTTCGATTTCAAACTTCTAAAATACATAATTTTGACATATGAACTCCGTTTCACGCGCGATTTTTTTGTTAGGATCGTAATAAAATTTCGGATCTTTTGACGCTAGTTTGGACGAATTTGGAGACTGTCAAATTTTTGGGTTTAAATTGAATTTAAATTCGATTTAAATTCAAAAGGTGAGTGTTTTAACCCATTCACAACTTCTAAGATTTCTCATGTTTGTTAAATTGATTTATGATGTGTTTAGAAATTTATTTATAGCTGTTTGGCATCTATTTCATCATTATCTCAGTAATTTGCATTCATTTAATTTACTTGTTATTAAATTTATTTTTGCATATAAACTGATAGTTAAATTTTTAGCAAATTTATTGTGCATATAAACTACCAGTTAAATTATCAGTTAATTTGTTTTGCAAAATAAACTGCCAGTAAATGCCTGTTATTCATCACATGTTATATATAGATGTACCGTTTGAATTTGGATGATGACTGTGATGAATGGATGTATGATTTTGATGGATGAATAGATGTTTATTCATATTAACTGCAAGTGTTATGCATATCGTTACATTTGGGATTGCGGTTTGAAATGATATATAACCGTAAATTTTATTTTAAATTACGGATAGAAATGATAAATATCTGTATCACTTAACCATAGGATAGAAAATTTTATACAGACACCGTCGGTCTATATATAATTATTTTGAAAATGATTTCTATTGTTTGAATAAGATACGGTTTAATAAATATTAAATTTTGATATTTTTTTAATATATACATATATAGTTAAATTTTTGAATTTAAGCTTTGTATAAATCTGCTAAATAAAAATGAATAAGTTCAAAAATGGAGTTTGATAATTTATATTATATGTTTAAGTACAGGTTTAAGATCTTGTATATATATAGAGTTTTAAATGATTCAAATCAATCAAGATTGGAAGATAAATTAGAAATTTATTTGGAATTGAGCTTATAAAAAAATTTTACTCCATAAGTTGATGTAAACTTATTAAAATTGGAAATTTTAAAGGTATGATGTTCATAACTGGATTTTTATTCAAGATAAATTAAAGGAATAATTCTAGTATAAACAAATTTAAGGAAATATTTAAATTGTTAGAAATTTGAGTTTTATTTTATGGATTTATTATGTGAATGTTTCAAACTAAATAATAGGACATTAAATTGTTAAATAAAAAAAAAATTCCAACCTTAGTTTTGAAATTGTTAAATACTCAAAGTCTGAATATATTGAAATCGAAGTGTTTTATTGAAACCGAAAGTGAATCTAAATTTATGGGTTTTAGACTAAAATTAAAGTGAATAAATGGTAAAGGCATGGAAATTATTCACTTTATTAAGTAATTTAAAATTAACTATTTTACATACTATTGAATATCCAAACCATTTAAGTTTCGGAAGTTATGGTTTTAAAACTATGGATTTCGAAGTATCATGTTTGAAAGTTAAAATTCAAATATTTGGTTTCGAGGTATTATAAATTTTAAAGTGGTATGATTTTGGAAAAGAAATATATTTGAGATAAAAATGATATCATATTGATTTGGGTTTTAAAAGGAAATGATATCGTATTTATATGATTTTGAAATGGATATTATATTCTGGTTTTGAAAGTATAATTATTTTTAAATGACCGCAGTCTTACAATAATGTTTGGTTGTTGAAGAGACCGGGATTGGAAGTTGTCATACTCTCTGCCTACTTCGAAAACCACTTTAACAACCGTGTACGCGGTGGAGATTACAGAATGAAGTAGGTTGGTGGCGGCGTTTCCTGTAAGGTAAATACGTGGACCCAACTCCCGTGAGTTGGCATAAGGTGGCTAAAACAGGAGTGATCGACGGGTTAATGAGGTAGCACCTTTGATCGGACACTTCCCTTCGATACTATACTATGACTTTGGATTGATTCGGTGGCCACCCTTCACTTTTGATTTCTTTGATTTGGGGGAGTTTGTCCGAGGTGGGCAGTAGTAGCAGCTACGCGTTACCACCGACCCGGAAGCATAATTAGTATATCTACCCTGGCATTGCCTAGTTGTGCCGTGTCACCTACCATACCGAGCCTTGTACGAGTTTGGATTTCTCCCGTAGCCCGTGTGGTATCCTCTGGTGGCTTCCCGATCAGGAGGGACTATAATATCGGATGGATTACTGGGACTATTATTGTGTTAAGGGGGAGATTGGGTAACTCCTTAATGCTATTTAAAAGTATGTTTATTTTACTATAAACACTATTATAATAGCGAAATATACTACATAGTAAATAGTTTAACGGATCCTTAAGAGATGAAAATCTCAAGCATCTTTTGAGTTACTGCACTCATATTTATTTCTGTTGATTTAACTTACATAAGATCTTTAAGTTCTGACTCGAGTGTTTTGTCTTTTCAATTCGCTCTGGTCAATCCGAGCGTTTCAGGATTTGAAGACTTTATTCTGGAGGACGAAGATGAAGATTTCTTTATTATTATTATTATTATTATTATTATTATTATTATTATATATTATATGGTTCCACTACACTCTGTATTCCGCTGCATTGATATTTATTGGTATGAGAACTCTGATATTATTGCACAAAGAAGAATCAGATGTTTTGTAACAGTTTATGAACTGTATATTTGATTATTATATTTTATCCTTCCGCTGTGAGATTCTGTTTTGTTTCATTCCTTTCTCGTTTTTCTTATTTACCCCATAAAAATCTGCCGTTCCGAAGGTTTGAATTGGCACGTGTGTCGATTTAAAGCGTGCGAAAAGGCGGGACCGTTACAACTAAAATGTTTAATTTTATATTGTGTTGTTGAGTTGTTGATGTTGATTTGGGTTTCCGATTGATTCGTCTGATCAACGCTATCGATTGGATTTCCAAAACGCTTGAATAGAGCAAACTGACACAATAGTATTTTTGAATTTGGCGAATAAAATAGTTTTGTATGATTATATTATGTATAAGTTTTCTGAAATTAAATTGTTAATGAATTTGTTGTCAGAAATGATAATATTGATTTTCATTTATTGTTTGTAAACCATTGACTATTGCATAATAATAAATAAATGAATTTATAAAATTTGGTTATAAATTGATTTGGAATTTGATGTGAATTAAAATTAGAATTTGAGAATTTAATTTTCGATAATTTCGAACTATGGTTTTCAAGTTAAAATGTATATTATTTTAAAAAAATCTTCGAATAGAAATGGTTTTCAAAGAATTTTAAACGATTAAATTAGAGCTCTCCTATTTTGTCGCTGGAAAATAATTTCGGTGATGACGGCCGCATCATCGGCATTTATTTTCGAGTTTCGAAGTGGAGAGACAAATTCGTAGCTTTGCTACTATTTTGTTTTGGAAATTAAATCGATTTAAATTTCTTAAGTATGATTTGATTTATATACGTGTGTGTGTGTGTATATATATATATATATATATATATTATTTTTAAATTTAATTGGATTTGATATATATAATATACATATATAATTATCTCTAAATGGTTTGAAGTGAAATCGGAAATTTAAATTCTTAAATGTATGATTAAAGATGATTTCAAATTATAAATTGAGACAAAGATTTGAATAAATATTTAACTTAAAATAACTGAATCGTAAAATTTTTAATTGTGTAATACCCGGTTGCATTCCATATATAACTTCCCTAAATTTCTAAAAGTTAACTATGTAATTAAATATTTTACATAATAAGATGATGTTAAAGGAATTTATAAATAAATTTGAGTGGTTTTAAATAGGGTAAATATACTTAATATATATGTGATAGGATATATTAAGTAGAATAAATTTAATAATAATTTGGAATAAAGAAAATTAAATTTGTCGAATAAAGTATGATTATAATAAATGACTATTCAAATTTATGATCTTTGAAATCGTTAATTTAAGAAAATTGGATAATATATAATATAAAATATTCTTATAAATAAAATATGAGTGCGTATAATAAATGTTATTCACTTAAATTTTAATTATAAAATGTTTATGGAGATAAATAGAATAATAAGTTAAATAAATAATAGGTATGATCAATAGAAGAAAAATTTGTTTTGAAGGTTAATAAATTGAATTAAATCAACTTTAGGGTGTATCTTGAATTAATTGAATTTAAATTGAATTTCATTTGAAAGAAACCTTTTGTACCTAACATTTATAAATGAGAAATCAAATCAATTTAATGAAAATCTTGAATTTAAAAGTCAATTGTTGAATATAAATTAAACTGAAATTTATATGGTTTACATTAATTGTTTATTTTGGAATTCAAATCTATTTTCTTCTGGTTGTTTCTATTCTCCTACCTCCTTCCTTTTCGAGGACGAAAAGTTTTGAGCGGGGGAGAGCGTAACAACCTGCAGATTTAACCGGTTTTAATAACGTATTTAATTGAAATTTTGTGAAATTTTAAACGATAAAATTTTGAAATATGAATTTGATATTTGAAATGCGTCTAGTCAAACATAGCAACTGGTAAATTTTCGTCCGAAAATATTATTTCGTGCGTAAATTTACTTCAATTTAATCAGTTAAAAAGCGATGAAAATAAAACGTTTTGAAACCTAAATATTTTTACATAGAAAAATTCTAAACCATCTTCTGAGCAAGACGACATTTTTAGTTTTTCCAAAATCGGACTTTTTTAGCTCAGTCGATCTTATTTTTCAGTGTTTTTCATGCATTTTCCGCTAGTATAAAAATTTCAAATTTTTATAATTCAATCGTACTACCGATATATGTATACCGTTTTATTCGTCTCGTCATGCTGATCTCTACGGTATAATTATTTCTGTGTTTCGGTGTCCGGTTCGCGGGGAAACCGCGAAATGGCTAACCGTATCGGTACATTTCGTGAGAATTTTGGTTTCTTTGTGCCTTTTTATTTCCAACTGCACAAACCCAACGGTCATTTGCTTTATTAATTTCTAAATTCTCGTGCGTAGCTTATTCTATTCCCAACGTTCAATTTATCATACGTTGCTTCGTTCGATTTCTTTCAGCCGCCTCGTCTTCTATCAGCTTCATTTAGAAACATAATGTAGAAAAGAAGTAGAATATATTAGCTTGCTATCACCAAAACTTCTCATGGCCGATCCTCATGCCTTCTGGTTCTCCACGCCCCTTCCCCTCCTCCTCCCTACTTCGCGCAACGCCACCCAACATTCTCGGCCCACCTCACCTCCGCGCTAGCCTCACCCTCTCCGCCACCGTGCCGTAGCTCCACTCCTCCACCATCGACTCGCCCTTCACAGCAACACCGAGATCCGCCTCCAATATGCACGTCATCACCCACCCTCATGGCCTACATCACTGAACTCCACCTCCCTTCGCTCGACAGCTCATTGCCAAACCCAGCTTCGTCTGCGACCTCCTTGCCTCGACTCACGCCACGGTCGCCTACCCCAAACTTCGCACCTCATCTCCACCGCCTTCGCTGTTAGTCTCGGCCCCACTCAAATGGCCATTCCCGAGAACCTTGCAGTGACAACCATCATGTCTCAGCCTTCCCTGTCAACCGTCTCCACCAGAACCGATCCACGCAAGTCAATGCCCTTCCACCATCCGTCGACCTCCGGCCTCTCTCTCCCTTAATAGCCAACACCGATCACCCAAACTCCCCTGTCCGCCAGTACTTCACCCGCTCCACCTACTCGAGCCGTGCCCGCCTCCCGATTCACTCAGTCACCCCTCCGCCTATCTCCTCTCAGACCCATCTCTCCACGTGCTGCCGCACCCTATAGCTTGGCCGAAGCCTCCTACCGCATTCCCTTCTGCTGAGCTCGGCCACCGTGGCTTCACTATGTCTTCTTTCGAATAGGTATTATATTTTACTGTAAGTTGCTGTGTATAAGGGTCATGCTTGGTTCATTAATATTGTACAATCATGAACTATCGTATGAAGTAAAATGTGAAATACGGTTATTCATGGATAGATAAAATTATACATGCATAAATTTGTATATGCTAGTATTTATAAAAAGGTTGCATCTGAAGAAGCGCGCGCGCGCGTGTGTGTGTGTGTATATATATGCTTTACATATATATTGGTTAATGGACATTCTATAGAGCTTTGAAATATGCATACGCTTGCAAGTTTGAAGTTGTACACAAAAAGATATACATGTTTTCAATACATACATCATATATTATATATAGGTGTATAATAAAAAAAAGAGCTATAATATTGGTTATAGATTTGTACGTATATATACATACAAAGTTATATTATAAAATTTGTAAATGTTTACTTTATAAGATGTGGCGTATATGTGTACAGAGATTGTCTGGTTTTATTAGTAAACTTTGAACTAGTATATTGTATAGATTCCTATATAAAAGTTGTTTACAAGCCTATCTGACCTGTAGATGTTCATGTTTTACTGACGATTTATATATATGTTTATACAAGTATACTTGAGTTTATATAAAATCTATATTGTCTGATTTTGTTTATATATTAATTTATATAGGCTGTATTATATATTTTTTTAGTCTGATACGTATAAGATTTGTACGGTTAAAGAACTATATATGGTCGCACTGTCTGTGTTATGTATATAAACTGGTTATATATACAAATTTAAAATCAGTTGTTTTTTTTTCTTTTATAAATTTTAATACGACTGTTATATTTATAATATAGTAATATATATGTTATTATTTTAGTGAGCTTAAGTATAAATGATTTCGTACGTATATATAGGAAAGTATAATGCCCAACTTATTGTATAAAAAAATGTACTTATGCTTTACTGACTACCTTCAGCTGAGAGAAAATTTAAGTATTATATATATTATATTATAGTAATTGTTCGAGTCTTGTTTAATGTAGGTATGAAGATAGGATATTAGTTTTAATATACTAGGGTTGTTTTGAAAATATAAAATACTTCGACTTTTATATGTGTTTAACTTTGTTATTGACTTTTAATATACGTGTTTTGGCTAAAACAATGATTTGAAATATGTATACTGAGCTAACATATGTTTAAATTAATTTGTAAATAAATATAATACACGTATATTAATTTAAAAATATGTTTGAATTTTGAATATCATTTTTTCTATATATAGTTCTATATAAAGCTCACTCATCCTGTTTATCTTCCCCGATCCAATCCTGATTTGTTTCGTCTATTCCTATTTTCAGCTTTGATCGTCGAACCGTGTTCATCTAGCTTGTTTTGGAATTCATGCCTGGATTTCGTAACATGATTTCGCTGTCCATCCTCTAGCCTAGAAAGACGAGCAATCAGTCACGATTAATGTTCTTTTATTTATTAAATTCGATTTCAATTGAAATGACAATTGAAATATGCTACTGCTAGTTATTTACACTATATATATATGTTATTACCTGTATCAGTTCACCTGTGACACCTGACTACATTATTTGTTAATTTTGCGATGATAATCCCATTTGGTTGATAATCGATTGATTGTTTGTTGTCTATATTGGATGTTAAAGTGTAATGTATAAAATGATAAATATTATGAAATTGAATTTGACGTATGATAGTTAAAAATTTGAATCGACATATGTGTTGAATTTGATTAGATAATTTTTTTATAATATGACCCATTTAATGTTTAATTAGTTGACACGTAGAAATTTGATAAAATACACCTCGAACCATGTAAATGTTTGTTGTTTAAATTGATGTTGTATGAAATCGAATAATAAATGACAAGTGTAAAACCGTATAAATATTAATGTAATAATCTTTAATCTACATGAAATGATAGTGTAGATTCTAGAAATAATTATATTAATTTGCACAAAAAACAATGTAAATTAATACGATTATTTCGGGATTACTGAATCAATTATTGGATTGGTATTGATTGTTGTTATTGTTTGTTTATTTACCTTGACACCATCCTAGTTATCACACTGCAAGTTCCCTTTGTTATGCTTTGATTTTTGAATTGAATTGGAATCGGGTTGAAATGGTAAATACCCAAATAAAACTTGACTTAGGATAAAGAATTAAATAAAACCCGATTGGTCAATAATGATATGATTTAAAAATATAACAAAGACTCTATTTGGATAAATAATAAGGTTTGAAATGAAGTTGGAATTTGAATTTTTATGAAAGGGAAATGTTAATATTTAATAATTTGAAACAAAATATTAATAAAGTAATTGATGAAAGATCGTTGTTAAATTTAAGAAATTATTGAATTAGTTTTGAAATTATTTAATAATTTAGTTTTGAAATTATTTAATAATTCAGTTTTGAAATTATTTAATAATTAAATTGAATTGAATTATTTGAGAATTAAATAAAAATTTGAATTCTTTGATAAGAGAAAATTGAACTTTTGATTAAGTGAATTTGAACTACGTTAATAAATGAAATTGGGTTTCTTTATTTATTAAGTTTGGAAAATTATTTAAATAAGTAAATAAGTGAAATTGAACTTCTCGAATATGTGAAAGTTAGTTTCTTTATTAATTGAGTTTGAAATTTGTAACTATGTAAATAAATAAATGGGATTGAATTTCTTAACAAGAAATAAAATGCGTCTTATTGAAATAAATATAAGACTTGAATTTAAGAATTTGATTTGTCGAATCTAATTTAATTCAATTTGAAGTTTTGATATAATGTAGTGAACTTAGGTAAAAATTAATTAGAAATTGTTTTGAATGATAAATTTACTTAATGAATATTGAATGAAATGAATCATTGAATTTAAATTGATTGGAACGTTAAATTAAACTAATTTAAATGTTTTCAGAATGAAATTTATATACGAACTTGAATCAATATTTGAATTGTTTAAATAAAATTGAAATCGAATTATAAGATTTTGAAACAGTAAGTTGAAGTATTGAAATTTAAATTATGGAAATTGTTTAGAAAGACAAATGAAATGTCTATTTACAAATTCTAATTGAAATTGAATTTGATTCGGTTTTGAAATTTATTAAATGAATAATCAGTGAAATAATTACGAAAGTTATTAAAGAGATCGGAATCGGTTAGGGACATACTCTCTGTCTAAACCGAAAACCACTTTAATAACTATACGCGAAGTGTGATCCAGAATGAAGTGGTTGGAATGATGACGTGATGACTGAAGAAAGAGAACGATAATGGATAGCCTTGGCACTTGTGTCAAATTGGAAATGACTAAAACAGGAGCCGTGCTGGGCCAAATGGGGTTAGCTACCTCGAGCGAACACACTTCTTCGAAAACTACTCATTACTTGTTATTGATTGGTGCACTCTCGTACTTTTGGGAGTGTTGTTTCGCGGTGTTGCGATCGTTGCGGCGATGCGTTTTCACCAGTCCGGATCAGGCAAACGGTAGTTTCACTACCTTGGGTATTGCCTCATGTGCCTTGTCATACTTGTATCCCTATATACGCGACCACTACGAATTTGTTTTGTGTTATACATATGGAGTACCCTCTGATATCCCACTAGTTTACGGTGGAGTTTACAGTGCTGTATAGACTATAACGCTTGTATAAAATATGTTAAGGGGGATAATGGTAACGCCTTAACATTAATTTGATATTTATATTACTGATAGGCATTATCTATTTAGCGTATAATACTACAAAATAGATAGTTTAACAGATCCTTAAACGACGGATATGGGATATGGGATCTCAGTTAATTCACAACTTAAAGTCCAAAGCCTTTCTTTCAAATGGTTTAAACAAATTACCATTTCCAATCTTTTAAACAAAAAGATTCATTTCACAAAGTTCACCAATCTTTCACAAAGATTCATTAATATCTTTCCAATTCAAACCTTTTATACAAAAGATACACTTTTAAGATCCCTTTTCAATTTGAAAACAAATTCACTAATCTTTAACAAAGATTCATTCATAGCCTTTTCAAAACAAATTTCCTTTCAAATTGGGTTAACTCATCCAATTTTTAAATCAAAGATTCAATTTACAGCTTTCAAAATCATTTCCACAAAATAATTCCATTTCAAATCTTTTATATAAAAGATACACCATTTAAAATGCTCTTCAATTTCAAATCAAGGTTTGACTATCTTTCACAAAGTTAGTTAATAGTTTTCAAAACTATTTCAATTCGAACTTGAATCTTTCAACACAAATTGGAATTTCTTTCCTTATATAAAAGCTATTATTATTTGAAAACCACTTGTTTCCGTTTCGAAAAAATCTGATTATATTTGCACGAGTTAAAGCCTTTTAAGTATAAACTTGGGTTAAATTCAAATTCCCAAAATAATACTTTTAAAATGGTTTAAAACCCATATAAACACATTAATAACTTGCAAAACCATTTTAAACCATAATTTCCAAATATAGAGTTCAATTTCAAATCTTTGAATTCAAATCAAACTATTTAAATTTCAAAACTTTATTAAGTTATTCAAAATAACTTTTATTTTCAAAACTCCTTTTCAAAAGCTTTTAATATTTAGCCCAATTCCAATTCCAAAACCATTTGGATTCAAAATTCAACTTTAAAAAATCATTTCATAATATTAAATTCAAATATCTGTGACTTAACCGATTGCCTCGCGAAATCCATATTTGTGTGTATGGTGTAGTCTAGGGGTTTTACACAATAGTGCAACAACATCAATCATCACATATTCAATCATATCAATATTGATAAGTGGTATGATCTATAACGCTTATCTTTATTCACAGATTCACAGATAAAGTCAATTTGTCAATCACAAATATTCACCATTACGATTCGATGTGGATTTCGGATAACCAACTAGAATTCGACTCCCTGTTACATCGAAATTCAAATGCCGTTTTATGGGCCAAGGGGTTTTCATATTCACACAGCAGTATATTCATCACAGATATCACAGCTCAGCACAAAGCAATTCATTTTACATAGCATCATAAGCACATAACATAGATATAAAACAATTCATTATTCAATAGAATCCAAACATCCATAAGTTGGATTAATTAATTATCTGATTTAAATCAGATTAGTCACTAATCCTGGTTAATTAACATTAATTTATTACAAACTTTAATCATTAATTAACCTTAAATCATTTATTAATTAATCTTTAATTATAAATTTATTTATCCCTAATTATTCATAAATAAATCCTTAATTGATAACAATAATTAATTAATCCTCAATTAATTATCATTCCTTAATCACTTTCATAAATTTAAAGGATAAACCATTTATCTTTATTACTTAATCCTTATTTAATAACCTTTGGAAATAAATCATCATCAATACATTAATTAACGTAAAATCTTTAAGTTAGATTAAGGATTATAAACTTAATTACAAAAATTAAGTTTGTAAACTTTAAAACAAAAGTTATATGGATTAAAACACTTTTAACTTAATAAATTTGAAGTAATTTATTTTGAAAACAATTTGAGAATTAAATTCAATAATCACCTGATATTTAATTTTTCAAATCAAGATAATTTAATTTCAAAACACATTTGCATTAAAACTTCATTTCTTATTGCCTTTGAAAACCAGATACATATTTTCAAACCTGGTTCATCCCTTCAAATACTCGAGCCAACTTCGATTCTTACCCGAGCCAAACCACAAAATACACGAGCAACCCCCAAGCCAATTGCAGACTTACCCGAGCAAACAACCCTTTCTTCTTCTCCTCTTTTCTTTTAACTTTGATTTTGTTTTAAAATTCATAATTGTTTAAAATCACTCGCATATGAATTCGAATACCAACCTGATCCAACATCACGTTTTCTCGAGAGTAAACCCGAGCTACCATCATCTTCTTCAACTACCATACTTTCTAGATGCACAGAGTTTCGCGCGTGCATGTGCACAGTTCGTCGAAGCGATTCCGATCATCGTCGCTGATGCCAACAAGTCACTTACGACTTCCTCCATCCATCCCAATCACTAAATTATTAAATTGAACTTGAAATCAAAATCGAGTTCGAGCACACCCAAACTGGAATGAACCCAGACCAACGAAATCGATCGTCGACGACAATCTCGACAATTTGGAACCACTCCGCTCCTCCCAAAAACACGTCACATGATTGCACTTCGATCCTCCTTGGACCCGTCCCTCCCGGTGCCTTGACGTCGACGAAATCTCCCCTACAAACCTCGCAACCAAAACTGAGCAATAAACAATAAAATCAAGTCGCGACGGCACCTCAATCAACCAGAAAATTCTCGTGTATTTTTCCCATATACTTCATCACCTACATCTCCTCTGACATCAAGCCCAAGACTCAGTTGTTTGTTGATCGTCAGAAATCAATGTTTTTGTGTTTTCCGTTCAAACCCATATACACACTTCAATTCAAAACTTAAAATCACAATTTTATTATTAAAATTCAACATTTACGAGCACAAATCAGATTGCATGATCAAAACAAGGAATTAAATCATTTGATTTTTTTTCATTAAAAGATCATTACTGTAAAAAAAATTATTTCCAGTAACCTATTTGTAAATTTTACTTATTTATATTTTATAAATAATGTTATACTCATAAGAACATTATTCATTCAGCAATCTAAACCTAAATGTTTTGTGGTGGGATAATTTAAATTTCCAAATAGGTTTTAAAAACCTGGAATGTGTGTACAGAGGCAAGTTTTGCCTGTTTCAACATGCACATCGTATTCAAGCATATATATATATATATATATATATATATATACAAACTTCTCATAATTTTATCTCAAGCATGATCACAAACAATCAATAATAACCAGATTTAAACACTAGGTATACTGTTTTCTCACAGGCATTTAAAAATAAAGATGGTGAGGTTTGCTCACCTTGGTCAATGAAGAACAGAGAACATGTTTTGATCTGAAATCTGGAATTTCTTGATTTACTACTGAGTTAACTTGATCTTGGGTTGTTTGAGTTGCCTGATCTTTTTGAAATTTTTTCATGCTTGATCTGGAAGTTGTATTCGACTTGAAGCTTGATTGTTGAAATCTTTGCTTTGGAATGCTTCAGATTTTGAAATAGTTTTGCTGCTTTGTTTTGTTTCCCAGGTTTTGAAAATTGTTTTGATCTTTGATCTTTGGTTTTGGTTTGGATTTTCAGGTTTAAGATGATCTACTAGTTTGAGACAAATTTGTTTTCTGGTTATTATTTCGTTTCCAGATTTAAGTTTTTGAATTTGAGTTGCTTTACTGGTTTTGATTTTCAGCCCAGGTTTTCTTTCCTTATTTTAAAACATGTTTATACAAATTCAAATTAAAAGAAAATTCCTCATTGCCACTTGTTAAAACATGTTAACACTTGTCTATACACATTATATAAATCTAACACTTGTTAACATATAGGTATTTTGTGTTTTAAACCTTGTTTAAAAATTAATTTATAACTTTGTTTTATATCCCTCTTTTAAATAATTTTACAAATTTTGTTTTTAAACCTTTATTCCTTTATATCTAGTTTTATTTGTTTATATGGATTATCTATTTACACGTGATTGAATGCTTTGAAAAAAATTGTTTTGTGATATAAATACAAATCACATTTACACAAATTTTATTTTATCTCAAGTTTCAATTTTCAAACGAAAAGGTATCAAACCTTTTACTAAATCTTTTTCATCTAAAACTATTATATCTAATTTAATCATATCAAAAATCCAAAGACAATTTTATTTTCTAATCAACAATATTCATTGTTAATATATTTATTAAATTTCAAAATCAAATTCTCAATTATAATCCATTTATATAACTAAATGAACATATATCTTATTAAATTTGGAAAATTCCAATTCAACATTCTATCTAAAATACATATTTTTTTCTCTATCTTGGAATTTTCATATTAATTCACAGTTAATTTCATAATTAAATCCAAAATTTTATATTAATTGCTAAATTAAGTAGGCTTAAAAATCAGGAATGTTACAGATTCCCCCTTAAGAAAATTTCGTCCTCGAAAATTGCAAGGGAGACAACAAAGGACAGATGAAAGATAGAGGAATATCTTTCTAGAACAAACTGAATATCTATTCTTCATTTGGCTTACCAAACCAGAATATCATCAATAATTATGAGAACAAACTCATTCAATACTTTACAAGATACTCGGGTCATCCAGATCTACGAATATGCAGAGGCATTGATTAGTTCGAAGGGATAACTAACCATCCGTAGAATATATGTGGACCTAATAGAACAAACAATGGATACAATCCCAAAACTTTTTTGTTTAGAAACCAAAGTATACCTATCAACCATAGAAACCAAAGCAAACAATTCATCCAAACAAACAATTCCGACCATCTGGAGTTCATGTCCCATGCAAATATATCAAAGCTTCTTCCTCGAGATGCCACAAAGCAATCAAAGAGTTTGAAAATGGATCAAAGGAGATTGATAGAAAAGTTGTTTCCGTTGTTGTTACAGGGTATTGACCATTGGTAGTCGTATTCCCATGTCCCCTATCTCGTTCTCTTCTTGCAGTCATATTTACTATCGGTGGATAGCGAGAGAATTTACTGAGGCACATAGACGGTTCTAGCGTATACTTCGCCTTATTTCTAATGAGTTACCTAATGTGTTATACTCCTGAGCTAAAGTTCAACCTTCAGCTCTGATACCACTGTAACGATCCTAACCCGACCTTCGAAAATCGACACTCGTACTTCAATTATACTCGAATGTCGCAGATTCAAACGCCGAATCTGGCTCGCCGGAGCTTATAACACATTAAGTACAACAACACAGCGGAAGAAAAATAATAATATCATATAACTCCAATGAGTACAATATCCAATGATATACAACAGTGATACAAATGATACCAATATCAGAGATACAAGATAACAGCGGAAAAAAAACTCCAATGGAATGCATCTCCAAAAGAATCCAACACCATCTCCAAAACCAAAGATAGCTTGAACCAAAGCTCGAACAATCATCAACACCGAAGTGAAGCAACTCGATCCAAATGCGAAGTCCAATATCCAGAGATAGAATGCTATCGACTTTACACCTACTATTCGACTATCGAAAAAACCCAACTCTAGACTGCCCGTGTGGAAAATTATGGGCACCCAGAGTTTAGGAAGGGAACAATAAACTCCGAGTCAGTCATGGGACTGGTATGAGCAAACGAAAATAGTTTTATCTTTAAAACAAACAACAAAAGACTTTAAAACATTGAAAACCGCAATGCTTTTTGGAAAATGAAACTGCCATAAGGCCTTCCGCCACACACACAATGCAAGCGCACACTTGGAGGAGATTTCTCCTTATAACAGTCAAAAATGCTTGATACCCGAAAACCATTTGATATTATTATTAGTGCATAGTGCAGAAAATATTTTGAATGTATAATATTAATCTTAGCCAGCATACCACATTTCGTCGTATGCCTACTATAGCTACCATATTAAATGGCAGGTTATACAACTAAAAACCGTACAAGACGCGTATTGGATGATTGGATTACCAACAAATGGTCAGGCTAAGGAACTTCCTTACCGAAATGGAACGCCTCTGGAAGGACGCCCCCGAGAACCTAACCGGATCTCTGCTAACACAAGGTCGACGCTACCTCATGCTTTAACCAAGCTATAACATAGGTAACTACCACACAAGTATGCCATCCCCGGTCGTTACCGACCTTTATCCGAGGGCCCTCAACACCAACAACCACAAAGCAATAGATTTACAGCAACCACATAGGTTAAATATCTAGGCTCCATACCATGATACCACCTTTTATCCATAAGGAAATGGACATACCCTCGGGGCGCGAACCCTAAAAACCTTGCTGCAACATTCCTGTTTCGACCATTTTTGGGTTGTGAAGCTCGACGAAGTCACGTCTACAAAGCTACGCTTTTCACAAAAGCCATGCTTTCATCAACACCTGATCAGTAGCACTTCGTATGCCACATTACCAAATTGGGAATGTATCACTGTAACCATCAACTACATAACCTCTGAGCTCGTACGTCTCAGAGAAGGGTGTTAAGCTAAGAGAATAAATCTCCGCCACCAAACAGAAATGTATTTGATAGAAACCAACTTTACATCTCAAAGTGTATTGGCAGACATACATCCATACAAGTCTATTCCAGGTTCGAGCAAAACCGAAGGCACTTTCAAAGAAGCCCTTACACTCCGGGAATTCCCAATCTCGATAGGACTCCCCACCACATATGGAGATCTCAATACCGGGCGCTAATCGATGTAGAGTCATTCGACGGGTTATCCTTTCATTCTAGAAAATACCCAGTCTTCACCACCGGTCATCAAATGCTATCCATAACGTCGTATCATTATTCGGAATGGGTTATATGACGCAAGGTCCTCTCCGGCTAAACCGAATAATGAGCGCAATATTAAAAACATATGGATATGGGATCTCAGTTAAGTCATAACTTAAAGTCCAAAACCTTTCTTTCAAATGGTTTAAACAAATTACCATTTCCAATCTTTTAAACAAAAAGATTCATTTCACAAAGTTCACCTATCTTTCACAAAGATTCATTAATATCTTTCCAATTCACACCTTTTATACAAAGATACACTTTTAAGATCCCTTTTCAATCTGAAAACAAATTCACCAATCTTTAACAAAGATTCATTCATAGCCTTTTCAAAACAAATTTCCTTTCAAATTGGATTAACTCAGCCAATTTTTAAATCAAAGATTCAATTTACAGCTTTCAAAACAATTTCCACAAAACAATTCCATTTCAAATCTTTTATATAAAAGATACACCATTTAAAATGCTCTTCAATTTCAAATCAAGGTTTGACTATCTTTCACAAAGATTAGTTAACAGTTTTCAAAAATATTTCAATTCGAACTTGAAATCTTTCAACACAAATTGGAATTTCTGTCCTTATATAAAATCTATTATTATTTGAAAATCACTTGTTTCCGTTTTGGAAAGATCCGATTATATTTGCACGAGTTAAAGCCTTTTAAGTATAAACTTGGGTTAAATTCAAATTCCCAAAACAATACTTTTAAAATTGTTTAAAACCCATATAAACACATTTATAACATGCAAAACCATTTTAAACCATAATTTCCAAATATAGAGTTCAATTTCAAATCTTTGAATTCAAATCAAACTATTTTAAATGTCAAATCTTTATTAAGTTATTCAAAATAACTTTTATTTTCAAAACTCCTTTTCAAAAGCTTTTCATATTTAACCCAATTCCAATTCCAAAACCATTTGGATTCAAAATTCAACTTTAAAAAATCATTTCATAATATTAAATTCAAATATCTATGACTTAACCGATTGCCTCGTGAAATCCATATTTGTGTGTGTATGGTGTAGTCTAAGGGTTTTACAAAATAGTGCAACAACATCAATCATCACAGATTCAATCATATCAATATCGATAAGAGGTATGATCTATAACGCCTATCTTTATTCACAGATTCATAGATAAAGTCAATTTATCAATCACAAAGATTCACCATTACGATTCGATGTGGATTTCGGATAACCAACTGGAATCCGACTCCCTGTTGCATCGAAATTCAAATGCCGTTTTACGGGCCAAGTGGTTTTCATATTCACACAGCAGTATATTCATCACAGATATCACAGCTCAGCACAAAGCAATTCATTTTACATAGCATCATAAGCACATAACATAGATATAAAACAATTCATTATTCAGTAGAATCCAAACATCCAAAGTAGGATTAATTAATTGTCTGATTAATTTAAATCAGATTAGTCACTAATCCTGGTTAATTAACATTAATTTATTACAAACTTTAATCATTAGTTAACCTTAAATCATTTATTAATTAATCATTAATTATAAATTTATTTATCCCTAATTATTCATAGATAAATCCTTAATTGATAGCAATAATTAATTAATCCTCAATTATCATTCCTTAATCACTTTCATAAATTTAAAGGATAAACCATTTATCTTTATTACTTAATCCTTATTTAATAACCTTTGGAAATAAATTATCATCAATACATTAATTAACTTAAAATCTTTAAGTTAGATTAATGATTATAAACTTAATTACAAAAATTATGTTTGTAAACTTTAAAACAAAAGTTATATAGATTAAAACACCTTTGACTTAATAAATTTGTAGTAATTTATTTTGAAAACAATTTGAGAATTAAATTTAATAATCACCTGATATTTAATTTTTCAAATCAAGATAATTTAATTTCAAAACACATTTGCATTAAAACTTCATTTCTTATTGACATTGAAAACCAGATACATATTTTAAAACCTGGTTCATCCCTTCAAATACTCTAGCCAACTTCAATTCTTACCCGAGCCAAACCACAAAATACACTAGCAACCCCCGAGCCAATTGCAAACTTGCCCGAGCAAACAACCCTTTCTTCTTCTCCTCTTTTCTTTTAACTTTGATTTTGTTTTAAAATTCATAATTGTTTAAAATCACTCGCGTATGCATTCGAATCCCAACCCAAGCCAACATCACGTTTTCTCGAGAGTAAACCCGAGCTACCATCATCTTCTTCAACTACCATACTTTCCAGATGCACAGAGTTTCGCGCGTGCATGTGCACAGTTCGTCGGAGCGATTCCGATCATCGTCACTGATGCCAACAAGTCACCTACGACTTCCTCCATCGATCCCAATCGCTAAATCTTTAAATTGGACTCGAAATCGAAATCGAGTTCGAGCACACCCAAACTGGAATGAACCTAGACTAACAAAATCGATCGCCGATGACAATCTCGGCAACCTAAAACCACGCCGCTCCACCCAAAAACACGTCACATGATTGCACTTCGATCCTCCTTGGAACCGTCCCTCCCGGTGCCTTGACGTCGACGAAATCTCCCCTACAAACCACGCGACCAAACTGAGCAATAAACCCTAAAATCAAGTCGCGGCGGCACCTCGATCAACCAGAAAATTCTCGAGTATTTTTCCCATAAACTTCATCACCTACATCTCCTCTAACATCAAGCCCAAGACTCAGTTGTTTGTTGATCATCAGAAATCAATGTTTTTGTGTTTTCCGTTCAAACCCAAATACACACTTCAATTCAACTTAAAATCACAATTTTATTATTAAAATTCAACATTTACGAGCACAAATTAGATTGCATGATCAAAACAAGGAATTAAATCATTTGATTTTTTCATTAAAAGATCATTACTGTAAAAAAAATTATTTCCAGCAACCTATTTGTAAATTTTACTTATTTATATTTTATAAATAATGTTATACTCATAAGAACATTATTCATTCAGCAATCTAAACCTAAATGTTTTGTCTTGTGATAATTTAAATTTCCAAATAGGTTTTAAAAACCTGGAATGTGTGTACAAAGGCAATTTTTGCCTGTTTCGGACATGCACATCATATTCCTTTATATCTAGTTTTGCCTGTTTATATGGATTATCTATCCTGGAATTTTCATATTAATTCACAGTTAATTTCATAATTAAATCCAAAATTTTATATTAATTACTAAACTGAGTAGGCTTAAAAATCAGGAATGTTATTAGGATTATGTCATGTATGACAATGACCCCCTACCAATAAGCCTAGGAGATTAAGGACTTTGTCTTATAGCGGATGTAGTGAAATTTAAAATGGATTCCTTATAAAAAAACAAAGTATGGATTTTGGAAAATGTACCCGAAGGGGTAAAACCAATCGGATTCAAGTGGATCAAGAAGAAAAAGATATGTGCAAATGGAAAGATCGAGACTTGAAAGGTTGGTCACAAATGGTTTTTGTCAAATTCAAGGTGTTCATTGTAATGAAACATTTTCGGCAATCGTCGTTCGTAAATCCGTTCGCATACTACTTGTACTCGCCGCTTATTATGACTATAAAATATGGAAAATGGACATTTAAACAACATTGCTAAATGGTAATTCAGAAGGGATAGTTTATATGTTGCAAATAAAGGATTTCAAAGTTGGTAGGAGCGACTATAAAATATGTCGACTCTTAAAATTAAATATGGTCTTAAGAAAGCATCAAGGAGTTAGAACAAATGTTTTGAGAAGATAATCAAATAGTTCGGTTTCTCTCAAAACACATGGGAAACATGCATATATAAGAAGGACAAAAACGATATTGTAATGTTTTTAGTATTATACGTTGATGACATGCTACTGGTTGGTTGGTAACGGCGTATTGATGTTACTATCAGTGAAAGCTTGGTTGCCCGGTAATTTTTTAATGATGGATTTAGGTAAGGCATCCTATATATTGTATATAAAGATCTAAGGAGATGGATCTAATTGGATATTGCAATTGTCCCAATTTATCTGCATAGATACCATACTGATATAATTTTGTATGGAAAATTCATAGAAATTTTTGAGTGCATCATCGAATTCCCTTCTAAAAAGACTCTCCATCCATAGATGAGGAAAGATAGCACATAAGCCAAATTCCTAATGCATCCGCGATAGGATTGATCATGTACCTTATGTTATAAATAAGGTTGGATGTCGCTTTTGCACTAGGTGCAGCAAGTCGATATAACCTGAATTTGGGTGAAAATCACTGAATAACAGTTGAGGTCATCCTTAAAGATTTACGAAATACTAAGGTTTTGTTACTCATATATGGAAATAAAAAACACGTTATGTAATGGTATTCGAACCTAAACTTTCAAAGTCATCATGACGACGGTAAATCAGCAGGTTCCGTGTTTACCCTTAACATGATTCAACAATGGATACACAAATTAATTAAGGGGTTACGAGTGATCCTAAACATTGCGGGCCTGAAGCTCAAATATTGCAACAATAATGCGGCAACACAGATTTCGAAGGAAGCACGAGCTTCTAAGAATTCGAGACATATCGTCCAAAAGTTCCACATGATAAGGCATTCTATCACTTATAGAGAGATCATGATCGAGAGAGAAGATACCAAAGATAGCATAGCAGATCTATCCACTAAGGTGTTTTCGCAGTCTTATTCAGGAGGACAGATCAAACGCATATGGATGAAGATCCATAATTGGCCCCATGTGCTAGTGGTAGATTGATAGAGTTAGGGGATGCCCTATGAATAATTATGTAATTTTTTATATAAACTTAACTCTGTATAAAATCCTTTTGAAATAAATTATGCATTTTTTTATTTATATAGTGATGCAAATAATAAATTAATCACATTAAGCATATATGAATAGAAAATCCTTAGGAGGTGTTTTATCGATTGATAGTTATGAATATGTTGGTAAACATTAGTATTGAACGACATGTGAAACACTAACTCCTTAAACGTTTCTAGTCAAGATGTTTTAAGAAAAATGATATCAATATATCGATTGAGACTAGTATACATAACATCGTCCATATGATGGACGGCCACTTACTTATAATTGTTGTGGGAACTAAGGGGTTATGTACTTGTGGTTGTTTGGAACAATCAATTAACAACATGATAAGAACCTTCTATAGGTTATTATAACTAAATCAAAATAGAAAAACTCATGATGACAATGTATAATAGTTTTTTGATTTAAGAGCACTGTCGATCTTAGGTAGGTAGGTTGTACTTTCACATGGTCAAACCCATAGCATAACGACCATGTTATGACCATGGTTGGGTACATGATAATATTTGAAGTGAAACAATACTCAAGAGAGGATACATCTCCCAGTTATAGAAGAACAATATCACCGTAATTGGTAGTCAACTTAAAAGTCAAAATCTCTAGATAGAGCAAACTATTAATCGATAAATGTTATCAAATTGAACCAAGGACTTTAAAGTAGTCTATGCAATTTATATGGATATTAATAGAATTTTTGACCCTACAACAAACTCTAGATATCTAAGTGATGTAGTGATGTTGAAAATAATATGTGCACAAAAGTTTATTACTAGGGGAGCTTATTATAGAGTAGAAACACGATTTTGCCAACATGATCTATAAGCATTGAACTTGTGCCCGATACTGTACTTCAGCAAATTCCGTGTAGACTTAAATATTTAAATTGTTTATATATTGGTCATGGACTGGGTTCAACCAAAGAGTCAACATAACCACAATGTTGGTTATTTCAGAATTCGACCAATGTTAAAATTAATTTATAAATGTTATAAATTAATATAAATGTTGTATAAAACTTTATGGCTTATAAATTATTTATGTGGGGCTTAAAATTGATTAGGATAGTGTACAAAATTTGTACGTTGATTCGGTTAAAAAGGAGCTTAAATAGTAATGAAATTATTGATTGAAACAAGATTCAATGGCGAGGTCAGCTGTAATAATCCGACCTTCCAAGCCTTTGAAATTAATTAAATTTAATCAAAAATACAATTTTTGACTTTAATTTTAGATGTTTTTTATTTCTAAAAATATATCTTTTTAGGTTAAAAACTATTTGAAATGGAACTTTTTTAATAAATTGAGTTAGCTGATAAATTCTTTTTAGAAAATATATTAAACTCAAATAAAATATTTAAATTAAATGTAATTTTTTTTCATATTGTAAATAATTTTACACAATTGAAATATATGAAAAGAAATAGTATTTCACATTGATAAAATCTATAAATCAACGAAGATAAATAGCTAGAGAATTAAATATTTTTCGTAAATTATCAAAAATATATTTGTAAAACTTAGTAAATTAATATAAATCAAAAATGTACTTACAACTGAATGATAGAATTTTTTATATGTAAACAAAAAGATATGCCTAAAATCATGAATGTCGGATGTATGATGGGTTTCATCTTGCATCTTCACCAAAGTTTGTTATATGGTGCTTTTAACAAAGTTGATATTCTTTAGCTTGGGGAGTTGATTTGGTTGGTTATTTTTGGGTTCAAAATGTGTTGACATGTGGATGCTCTTCTTTCTCACCCCTAAATTCCATGGATTTGGGCATTGCTTTCTTGCTTCTTTCGTTTTAGGAAAGATCTTCTTTATTTCTTTATTTTGTATGGGACAAATTGCTATTCTTTTTACTTGAGCTTTGGTCTGTAGTCATATTTGTACTATAAAGAATGCAAGAGATTACGTATATGTGATTTTGAGTTGACATTTGTTTTTGTACTCCTCCACCTGTTTGAACATCTTCTATGTAATTTTGAATTATCGTTAATAAAGGACCTTGTTTTCAAAAACGATATTTAATTTATAGTCAAAAAGGGTTAAAAGAAAATTGTACTGCTTAAGAGCATAATGGAAAACTAAAAGAGATAAAACTACATTGATAAAATTCCTTTTTTCCTTCTTTACTTGTTCAAAACCATTCCTTTTCCTTCTCTCTCCCTAAAATCCCTAATGCATTTTCCAAAATAAAAAAAGTATGCATGCAGAAAAAAATAGAAAATTGATGTACGGGCGAAGTCAAAAGAGGAGGCAACAAGGCATGCAATGTTTATGATGACTTGCACAAGTGGAAAGAGCTCGACCTGGAAGCTTGCATGTGTGACATGGGAGGTGCGACGCAAGGTGCTGACAGCAAAATTTATGTATGCATTGCTACGTATTCTCAAATAGTATGAGACATCGGTAATGCTAGCTTAGGTTTGGGGCTGTGAAGTTTTGGCTTGGGCATTTTTGTCAACTTACTTTTATGTTCTAGTTCATATATATATATGTTTGCATGCCTTTATTTGATTGTTATGGCGATGAAATTGTTATTGATACGGATTGAATTGGTTGAATTTAAGTTGTATGTCATTATTTGATCATGGATGTGACGAATTTTAAGTTATTCTAGTTTGCTCCTATATACTGCAATATAACAATTGAAATTGCTTTGAACTGACATTAAATCATTATGTGTTTTTGTTGTATATTGATATTTTGGTATATGTATGTACATGTTGTTATATGGTAGAAATTAGACAAGAATTTGTGTCAAAAATTGATCAAAAAGGAAAATTTTCAATTTAAATACTTTTTAGAAAATATTTATAAAAATTTATTTGAATTGAACTATTTTTAAAAGTGGGGATTTTAGAATTTTACTACACAAAAGGATTTTAAATGTTAATTTTGAAATAAAATATTATGGCTTTGGAAATATTTTAAATTACAAATCAATTTAGGTTAATTAGTATAAATTTAAATTTGGTATTTAATAGGAAATAATTTTCATACTAAAGTAATGTTTTATATAAATTATCAATAAGTAGTTTTGGGTTATATAAAGTGAAGGGATGTACTTTTGAAGGTGAATAGTTTTATGAAATTTTGGAAAGGAATTAATTTTGAAATTTGGAATTAGTATTTTTGTGAATAAATTTATGAATTGATATTATTTATATATAATTATAAAAATCTTTGAAAAGATTTTTTCAAGAAAGGGATTTAAAGTTTACATTGCAAAAGCGATGATGTGACGACCGCCCATGACTCCCGCACGGAAACAAGGGAATAGTGCGCTGAAAGTGTGCCAGGCAGCCATGAGTGACCGTCAAGGGTAAAATAAACATCGCAGACTCTATCGTAAAACTCACAGCGCATGGATAAAATACAATAGAGAAATAGAATATAGTGAAGCTTTCATAGAACAGAATATCATCATCTAATCATAATAGCTTTATACAAACATATGAATCATCCATACATCACAGCCTCACTACATAACACTCAAACAAATACAGCAGCGGAACACCCAGTACATATAATATGAAATAATATGCAAAAGCCTCCTGCTCGTCTTCGTCATCATCAGCGTAGATCTCCTAGAACAGCACCTGTCACCTGCTACCTAGTCTGCCCATCCCAACATGGATGAACATCCCAAGGTAATAAGAGGAGACATAAAACCTTGAGTCAGACAAAGTCTTAGTGAGCAGTAAATCAACTATCAAACATACCAAAAGAGCATAAGGGATAAAAGGAATAGGAACCAAACCATCCCACTCCGCCTCTTTCTATAGTGATAGCCCCCAGACACACATTAAGGAGAAGCAAGCATAACATGGCAGACAATTGGAGTAAAGCAATAATCACTCGAGTCAAGGTCGATGTTTTCCAAATACAAACCCCCAAGGCCTAAACCAAGATCAGATAAGCACCCAGAAAACACCGCTCTTGAGATCGAATGATGATACAATCAAACGTGCAAACATCCATGACTTTGGCTATCACTGTTATCATTGCCTTGATTCCACCGTTAGTTGAATGACCACCTGTCAAGGGCTAATGGGAACCCCGGTTCTAGACGTAACTCCGCACGTCGTCGCAGCCCGTGCCTAGGAATTTTCGCAACTACCCAGAGTACTAGCACGTCGTCGCAGCCCGTGCTTGGAACGTCGTCGCAGCCCGTTCCAACGTACTCTTGCTTTGAGCATGCTAGAACCTTCAACAACGATGAGATCTCAGCCTCCTAGTCATCCTCCTCGACGACTATTTCCATACTAGCTCAAGCGCCTCTCAAGCTAACCATTATCATCAACCCGGATCGCATCACCGAGTTATCAACATAGCTTCGCACGTCGTCGCAGCCCGTGCTTGGAACGTCATCATGACCCGTCCCATTTCATCATCATGCTTTGCCTCCTCGCATCATGGAAAAGTCCATCTCAATACCATACTTTACCTCCTCGCATTATGGTAAAGTCCATCTCAACATCATCTAATCCATACATATGAGCTTCAACATCCGCTTCATATGCCACAAGCAGCTTTCACTATTCAAGAACCTTTCCACTTAGCTTTTGAATCATCTTCGACCATCTTGTCTAGATCTAACTATCAATCAACTAACATACATAGCAATCAATCAAATCAATCATTAGCTTAAGCAATCAAGTAATCGAATATGGTCTAAGTAGGCATTTATAACTACAATGGAAATTTCGTAAATAAATGAGCATAGATATAACATACATGAATCATGGGTTTCTAGCATAGATCTAACAAATATAAATCATGGGTTTTGTCTCTACAACTTGATGAATGAACTTGCATAAGTAAACATCTTCATAAGTAATGGATCTACACTTGGATCTAAGGAAAATGTATGAAATCACTATCTACAACACTCCAACAAACCACCAATCCAATATACTCCTTTGGGTCCGCGTGAGAGATAACCACCACTCACCAAATCACCCAAACACTTCAAAAACTATCAACTTCAGATCTGGACAGCAAGGATTCAAGCTTGATTCGTCGAAATCCCGCTTGAAACGATGAAATCTAGCTTCGTCGGATGAAGATCTTCAACTTTGGCTCTTCGATCTTCGATCTTGGATGGATGTTAGAACTAGATTGGAATGGAGAAAAGAAGATGAAGAAATGTTGTAGTCGAGCTCTCAAAATGGCAGCACTTCGTCGCTTCAAAAACCGGTGCCAAAAAGTGAGCCAAATCCCTCTATTTATAGGCTGAATTCTCCTTAGGTCGTAACTCGTAGGTTCGGTTTTAGGTCGTTGCCGACCTAAGAAATCTCCGACCTAACTAAGTCGTCTACGACTAATAGAATCCCTACAGCTTACGACCTACCCACTTCACGACCTAACAACCCCAGGGTCACACGAGTTAACACACGGCCGACCTAACTCCTATACGACCTAAGAACCTACCGAGTCAACGACCTACGACTCATCACTAAGTCGTTCATACGACTTAGCACTCAACAGCTTAACATCATCACGAATTAACAACCTTACGACCTAACTGTGTTACGACTTACGACCTAAAACAAACACGACTCAAGCTGTGACAACTTAACAGCCTTACGAGTTACAACTTAATTCTAATACGACCTAAGACCCACAGCATCCTAACTAAGGTCGTCTACGACCTAACACACTCACAACTCTTCAGGGTTAACGACATACGACTTATCGTTAAGTCGTTCCAAACGACTCACGACCTAAGCACCTTAACCCGCTAACCTTTAGGTCGGTCCAAATCTTAACTCGGTCAAACTCTATAAGTCGGTCATCCTATAGGTCGTAACTCGTTAACAACCAGACCTACCCCTACACGAGTTAACTTTCTTAACTCGACCACGACCTATCTTCCCTAGGTCGTTCACCCCTTAAGCCGCTACTACTAGGTTTCTCACAACCCTTAGGTTGTTAACTCCACTAACTCGCTCACGACCTAACTCCTCAAGGTCACTGCAACACTTTAGGTCGTAACCCAATAACTCGTAACTCGTGCACCCTCCTAAGTCGGTTACGACTTAAAACTCCACTATCTCGTTAACTCGTACACGACTCATCTCTTAACCCGTTAACTCCTCTAATCCAACCTAACTTCCACACGGGTCAATTCCTTACGAGTTAAAAACGTACGACTTAAGCTATAGATGCCATAAACAACACTAACAACCTAGTAGCCATTGTTTTACGATTAGTCGACACGTAAAATACGGGTCGTTACATTCTCTCCCCCTTAGGAATTTCGCCCCCGAAATTCCAAACAAACAACAGCGATCAAAACTATTCTGCATGCCTACCATCCATAGCAATCAACAAACCATGCATCCAATTCTAGCCTAGCATGCAGAATTCTAAGATGAGAACAAGTTACAAATTCATGAGATGTCACGACACCTTAGGGCCATACCTTGAAGAGTTCAGGATGAGCTGCCTTCATCCTCTCTTCCTCCTCCCACGTACAGTCGTTAACATCATCACTCCATTGTATCTTGAGCAACGTAATCGTCTTCCTCCTAAGCTGTTTCGTGTCGGTTTCAACAACACGAAGCGGCTTACGAGGTCTCGAAACAACTGGATCAACTTCTAAATCTTCACAGCTATCAGCAGAAACCACCGTATTCGAGTCATGCACATACTTCCGTAGATAAGATACATGAAAAACATTGTGCACACCCGCCATCTTTTCTGGTAACTCCAATCTATAAGCGAGCTTTCCAATTCGCTCGATAATCGGGAATGGTCCAACAAATCTCGGAGTTAACTTTCCTTTCTTTCCAAATCGAATAACATTCTTCAGAGGAAAATCTTCACAAAAACCATATCACCTATGTCGAATTCCAAATCCTTACGACGATTATCGGCATAACTTTTCTGACGATCTTGGGCTGCCTTCATACGTTGCCGAATGATCCCTATACAATCCGAAGTCTGTCGAATCATCTCTGGCCCAAGTATCAGTTTTTCTCCAGTTTCCAACCAACATGTCGGAGAGTTACACGGTCTTCCATACAATGCCTCAAATGGTGCCATACCAATACTCGACTGATAACTGTTGTTATAAGCAAATTCCACCAAATGAAGATGATCTTCCCATGATCCTCCGAAGTCCAAAACACAAGCTCTGAGAAGATCTTCCAAAACTCGGTTGACTCTCTCAGTCTGACCATCTGTTTGAGGGTGATAAGCTGTACTCAAACACAACTCAGTTCCCAAAACTTCTTGGAAGCTCTTCCAAAATCCACTAGTGAACAAAGGATCTCGGTCGCTCACTATATTCTTCGGAACACCATGGAATCGAACTATCCACTTAACATACAACTCAGCCAACTTCGATGCAGTCCTAGTCGATCGAACAGGAATGAATCTTGCCCTCTTGGTCAAACGATCTACTATGACCCAAATCCCCTCATTCCCTGCTCTGGTTCTAGGTAGACCATCGATAAAATCCATTGATATTTGCTCCCACTTCCATGTAGGAACTTCTAATGGCTGAAGCAATCCACTTGGCTTCTTCTGTTCAGCTTTTACCAACTGACAGTTCATACATTTGGAAATAAAATTTCCAACATCCTTCTTCATACCTTCCCAATAATAGGTTCTCTTCATATCCCGATACATCTTATTTCCACCTGGATGAATTGTCAACTTCGAGTGATGACTTTCTCTAAGAACTTCATCTCTCAATCCATCTACATCGGGAACAACTAGTCGTCCTTGCTTCCGAAGCCAACCCTCTCGATCGACTTCGAATCCTTTATCCTTTTCTGGGTCCAATCCAGATTCCAAATCTCGGATAATCTTGACCAGGTTATCGTCTCGCTTTTGGCTCTCGCCAATTCTTTCCACAAGAGTAGGCCTTATCGATAAGTTTGCCAACATTTCAGGTTCCAATTCACATCTAGGCCTGAAATCAAATCCAGCCAAATACTCGAGACACTTCCATTCCGAAAACATGACTCCCAATCCTGCATGTCTTCGACTCAACGCATCAGCTACTGCGTTACCTTTTCCCGGAGTATAAGTTATACCAAAATCATATGATGCTAAAAACTCTAGCCATCGTTGCTGCCGAAGATTCAAATCCTTTTGGGAGAACAGATACTTCAACGACTTATGATCTGTAAACAACTCAAATCTAACTCCCAACAGGTAATGTCTCCACATCTTTAGAGCAAACACAATCGCCGCCAATTCCAAATCATGAGTCGGGTAATTCCTTTCATGCGGCTTTAGTTGTCGACTTGCATACGCAACAACTCTATCCTTTTGCATTAGCACTGCTCCAAGTCCAGTACCACACGCATCGGTGTAAACCACCATCTCATCATTCCCACTTGGAATAGTCAAAACAGGAGCACTTGTCAGTCGCTCTTTCAGGATTACGAAAGCTTGCTCACACTTATCATCCCATCTAAACACTTGATTCTTCTTCGTCAATCCTGTTAACGGTGCGGCTATCTTGGAAAAGTCTTTGATAAACCGTCGATAATACCCAGCTAATCCAAGAAAACTTCTCACATCTGATGCATTCTTAGGTCTGACCCAATCCTGGATCGCTGCCACCTTAGCGGGATCAACCGCTATTCCATTTCCAGAAATAACATGGCCTAAGAATCTCACTTCACTCTTCCAGAAGTGACACTTCGAAAACTTAGCCTTCAGCTGATGTTTCCGTAAGATTTCCAAAACAATACGCAAGTGCGTCTTGTGCTCTTCCTCAGTTCTGGAATAAATCAGAATATCATCCACGAACACAAGCACGAACTTATTCAACTGATCTCTGAATACTCTATTCATAAGATCCGCAAAATATGCTGGTGTGTTAGTCAATCCAAACGGCATTACCAGCCACTCATAGAAACCGGATGGTGTCCTAAAAGCAGTCTTCGGCACACTATCCTTAGCCACTCTCAACTGGTGAAATCCCGTTGCCAAATCCATCTGAGAAAACACCTTAGCTTCGTGAAGCTGATCAAACAAGTCATCTATTCTCGGCAATGGATACTTGTTCTTCTTAGTCACCTTATTCAGCTCACGATAATCCACACACAACCTCAACGATCCATCCGCTTTGGTTGCGAACACAACTGGTGCACCCCATTCGGACACACTACGCCGAATGAATCCTTTGCGTAAAAGGTCATCAACTTGCACCTTCAACTCTTGTTGTTCCCTAGGCGCCATCCGCCTAAGAGGCATCACAACGGGTCTGGCTCCCTCAACTAGATCAATACGAAACTCGATCTCTCTATGCGGCGGTAACCCTTTGACTTCGTCAAAGACATCCTCGAATCCATTCACGATTGGCACCGATGACAGTCCATCCCGTGGAACAACCAGCGAATACATGAAGCTCATGAAGACGCCTTCTTCATGCTTACATCGTATCACAACCTTTCGCCCCTCCTCATTCTCGACTGTCACCTCCAATCTCTCACAATCAACCTTTGCCGCATACTTCCTAAGCCAGTCCATTCCCAAAATAATTCCGAACCCCGTAAAGTTCAGAACAAAGCAATCACAAACAAACGAGCAATCATGACTCGACACAACTAGACCATGGCACATCATACACAAACATGACGAACCCCAACTGGATTTGTCACAACCAACGGCCTATCAACAATATCCGGTTTCAAACCTAACAGGCCTACCAAATCATCACAAACAAAAGAATGAGACGCTCCAGTATCAAACAACACTCTAATTGGAACACCACAGATGGAAAGAGTACCTTGAACCACCACACTCTTCCCCTTCTCTTCAGCAGTAAGAGCTTTTGGAAACGACGGCACGGCTCCCAAAGCATAAGCTTGCACAATCTGCCTGTCCTTCCTCGGTTCTGGACAATCTTTCCTGAAATGCCCTGGCTTGTCACAGTTGTGGCATTTCACCGGCGCCTTTGGATTCCTACAATCCTTGGAGAGATGGCCCTTCTGCTGGCAATTATAGCAAGTCATTTCGCCCCTCGGCTTCTTCTGGCCATCCTTACCCTTCTGTTGTTGTTGCTTCCTCTTCTTGTTTCCACCCTTCTGTGGCTTAAACCCTTCCTTGGTTACAGCAAGAACAGAACTCTCCCTAGGAAACAAACTCTCATGCCTGAGAGCTTTCTCCACAAGCTTCTCAAACGGATCGTCCAGATGATCCACCAACTGTCTTCCAAGATAAGCATCCAAACCGGTCACAAACTTCTCATTCTTCTGATAGGGAGAATCAATATACGATCTGGCATACTTGGACAAAGCTTCAAACTCAGAAACATACTCAAGAACTGGTCTTCCACCTTGCTTAAGCTCCACAAACTTTTGAAACAAGACAGATTTCTGAGCCGTAGAGATGAACTTAGCTTCAAATCTAACTTGGAATTGCTCCCAAGTAATCTCATCCTTCGGTGTATCAATGGTGATAGAATTCCAACAATCTGAAGCTCTCCCTTGAAGTTGCCTTGATGCAAGCTTCCTCCTAGTTGCATCCTCGATTCCCAAATCACCAAAGATCCTCCTACAAGCATCAATCCATCTCTGCACTTCAATAGTTGATTCCGTTCCCAAGAAAACTTTTCCTCCAAGAGAAGTATAGTCCTTACAAAGCTTAGCAAAATCCACTGGCTTTGGAGCTTGAACTTGAATTCCAACATCTACCACTGACCCTGGAGTTGGTATCCTTCTCATGATCGAAGTCATCATCGCTTCGAACATAGCTCCATAATCAGCAACTCCATCAGCAGCACAACCTTCCCCGGCAGCTGGTCTCCCTCTTCGACTCATCCTTAGTATCTACAAAAAGGACTGATTAGAACACCTTGAGGAACAACTACATAAGGAGTTCAAATCCATCTAAACCACTATATTATATATAGTAATCATCCATCAAAATACAATTACGTCTCTCTTACGTAGTTACGTCAGCGAGCGTTGGCTAAAATCGATTAACCAAAGCTCTGATAGCAAATGTGACGACCGCCCATGACTCCCGCACGGAAACAAGGGAATAGTGCGCTGAAAGTGTGCCAGGCAGCCATGAGTGACCGTCAAGGGTAAAATAAACATCGCAGACTCTATCGTAAAACTCACAGCGCATGGATAAAATACAATAGAGAAATAGAATATAGTGAAGCTTTCATAGAACAGAATATCATCATCTAATCATAATAGCTTTATACAAACATATGAATCATCCATACATCACAGCCTCACTACATAACACTCAAACAAATATAGCAGCGGAACACCCAGTACATATAATATGAAATAATATGCAAAAGCCTCCTGCTCGTCTTCGTCATCATCAGCGTAGTTCTCCTAGAACAGCACCTGTCACCTGCTACCTAGTCTGCCCATCCCAACATGGATGAACAGCCCAAGGTAATAAGAGGAGACATAAAACCTTGAGTCAGACAAAGTCTTAGTGAGCAGTAAATCAACTATCAAACATACCAAAAGAGCATAAGGGATAAAAGAAATAGGAACCAAACCATCCCACTCCGCCTCTTTCTACAGTGATAGCCCCCAGACACACATTAAGGAGAAGCAAGCATAACATGGCAGACAATTGGAGTAAAGCAATAATCACTCGAGTCAAGGTCGATGTTTTCCAAATACAAACCCCCAAGGCCTAAACCAAGATCAGATAAGCACCCAGAAAACACCGCTCTTGAGATCGAATGATGATACAATCAAACGTGCAAACATCCATGACTCTGGCTATCACTGTTATCATTGCCTTGATTCCACCGTTAGTTGAATGACCACCTGTCAAGGGCTAATGGGAACCCCGGTTCTAGACATAACTCCGCACGTCGTCGCAGCCCGTGCCTAGGAATTTTCGCAACTACCCAGAGTACTTGCACGTCGTCGCAGCCCGTGCTTGGAACGTCGTCGCAGCCCGTTCCAACGTACTCTTGCTTTGAGCATGCTAGAACCTTCAACAACGATGAGATCTCAGCCTCCTAGTCATCCTCCTCGACGACTATTTCCATACTAGCTCAAGCGCCTCTCAAGCTAACCATTATCATCAACCCGGATCGCATCACCGAGTTATCAACATAGCTTCGCACGTCGTCGCAGCCCGTGCTTGGAACGTCATCATGACCCGTCCCATTTCATCATCATGCTTTGCCTCCTCGCATCATGGCAAAGTCCATCTCAATACCATACTTTACCTCCTCGCATTATGGTAAAGTCCATCTCAACATCATCTAATCCATACATATGAGCTTCAACATCCGCTTCATATGCCACAAGCAGCTTTCACTATTCAAGAGCCTTTCCACTTAGCTTTTGAATCATCTTCGACCATCTTGTCTAGATCTAACTATCAATCAACTAACATACATAGTAATCAATCAAATCAATCATTAGCTTAAGCAATCAAGTAATCGAATATGGTCTAAGTAGGCATTTATAACTACAATGGCAATTTCGTAAATAAATGAGCATAGATATAACATACATGAATCATGGGTTTCTAACATAGATCTAACAAATATAAATCATGGGTTTTGTCTCTACAACTTGATGAATGAACTTGCATAAGTAAACATCTTCATAAGTAATGGATCTACACTTGGATCTAAGGAAAATGTATGAAATCACTATCTACAACACTCCAACAAACCACCAATCCAATATACTCCTTTGGGTCCGCGTGAGAGATAACCACCACTCACCAAATCACCCAAACACTTCAAAAACTATCAACTTCAGATCTGGACAGCAAGGATTCAAGCTTGATTCGTCGAAATCCCGCTTGAAACGATGAAATCTAGCTTCGTCGGATGAAGATCTTCAACTTTGGCTCTTCGATCTTCGATCTTGGATGGATGTTAGAACTAGATTGGAATGGAGAAAAGAAGATGAAGAAATGTTGTAGTCGAGCTCTCAAAATGGCAGCACTTCGTCGCTTCAAAAACCGGTGCCAAAAAGTGAGCCAAATCCCTCTATTTATAGGCTGAATTCTCCTTAGGTCGTAACTCGTAGGTTCGGTTTTAGGTCGTTGCCGACCTAAGAAATCTCCGACCTAACTAAGTCGTCTACGACTCATAGAATCCCTACAGCTTACGACCTACCCACTTCACGACCTAACAACCCCAGGGTCACACGAGTTAACACACGGCCGACCTAACTCCTATACGACCTAAGAACCTACCGAGTCAACGACCTACGACTCATCACTAAGTCGTTCATACGACTTAGCACTCAACAGCTTAACATCATCACGAATTAACAACCTTACGACCTAACTGTGTTACGACTTACGACCTAAAACAAACACGACTCAAGCTGTGACAACTTAACAGCCTTACGAGTTACGACTTAATTCTAATACGACCTAAGACCCACAGCATCCTAACTAAGGTCGTCTACGACCTAACACACTCACAACTCTTCAGGGTTAACGACATACGACTTATCGTTAAGTCGTTCCAAACGACTCACGACCTAAGCACCTTAACCCGCTAACCTTTAGGTCGGTCCAAATCTTAACTCGGTCAAACTCTATAAGTCGGTCATCCTATAGGTCGTAACTCGTTAACAACCAGACCTACCCCTACACGAGTTAACTTTCTTAACTCGACCACGACCTATCTTCCCTAGGTCGTTCACCCCTTAAGCCGCTACTACTAGGTTTCTCACAACCCTTAGGTTGTTAACTCCACTAACTCGCTCACGACCTAACTCCTCAAGGTCACTGCAACACTTTAGGTCGTAACCCAATAACTCGTAACTCGTGCACCCTCCTAAGTCGGTTACGACTTAAAACTCCACTATCTCGTTAACTCGTACACGACTCATCTCTTAACCCGTTAACTCCTCTAATCCAACCTAACTTCCACACGGGTCAATTCCTTACGAGTTAAAAACGTACGACTTAAGCTATAGATGCCATAAACAACACTAACAACCTAGTAGCCATTGTTTTACGATTAGTCGACACGTAAAATACGGGTCGTTACAGATGAGTTTATTTATATGGAATTGAATAGATGTGAAGTACTATAAATAATGCTTCTGGAATAATAATAAGTTTGATTGAGATTTACTAATTGAATAAAAAATATGATTAATGGAAATTTATTACAATATTTTGTTAACTATAATTTCTCAAAGTAATTTATTTTGTATTTGATTATTTAAATAAAGTGAAATTATTTTTAAATGCTTTTGGAAATATTTGCAAAGTGTTTTACATGAATTATTTCAGAAAGAGAAATTTTTGTATTGGGTTATATAATTGATATAAATTCACATTTTAGTGTTAAATAGTTGGAATATTTTTCTAAAAAGTGAATTATAATTTAATAAATTATTTTTCAAAGTGGTTTTAAAGGATTTGGAAGTAAATAAGGGTTTCCGTTATTGATTCAAAATTTAATATCGAAACTTTAGAAATATTTTGATATAAATTAAATTTAGGGAAAAAGAAAATACTATAAATTGATTTATGGAAATTCTTGGATCACAAATTCCTTTATTAATGATTTTAAAGCATTAAGGAGGACTTTCAATTATAAGAATTATTTCCAAAAAGGAGCTTGGCAGAATGGAAATTTACTGAAGGTTTAGATTGAAAATGGAGTAAGATGTTTTAAATTATAGGCTTTTGGAATTTAATAAGACGACGAGAATGAATGAAAATTTATTATTTAAACCTTTTTAAATTTAGTATTTCATATTTGAAATTTTAATAAAGTTGTTGGAATGAGTATTTTATAATAAAAATGCTTTTGAATCTAAATAGTTATATTATATAATTTGTGTGTAAATTTCTATGCAATCAGAATACTGAATAAATAGAGTTATATTTCAAGTGGTATAGAACATTGGAAATATTTCTTTGGTTATTTAGTCTACTCGTTATATAGAGTATCATATGATGTCGAGTGTAATTTAAAACATTTAGTAAGCAGGTGAATAGCACCAAGTGGTATGGGACATTTGTGCGGTTGTTTATTTGGTTACTTCTTGAATGTGCATGTCAATCATTTTTGCAGGTTATAAATAGTGTCTAGGGTTATAGCTGGTGTGCTCGCTAAGGCTTGCTCTATGCTTGTAGACCATGTGCTATTTTACTAGATAGACTAGTTATCCACCCTAGCGGCTTATTGTAGGGTCGTGCCCCAAATCATGACCTCACATATCTTCATGTGTGCTCGATTCAATTACTTTTAATGTGCTTTTATTTCCTGATGTCATAAAGCCAACATTATATTGCCAAGGGCAAGTTGATGTCACGATCCGGCACATCAGAGGATTGCAACATGCTACAATATGCATTCAAGATACGGTTGTCATGATGACCAATGTAACCGGAAGCTTATAAGAGTATTACTGTGTGCTTCTCGAAGACTCCTGGATCAGTGTTGTGTGCATATCATTTTTCCATATGGATATTTAAATAGACATACAATATTTTAAATCCTCATTTCTAGACTTGCTATGTGCTCGCCTATTACACTGACTTATTGTGTACTCATCTCTTCTTATGACTTGTCGTGTGCTTGTCTATTATTATGACTTGCTTTATGCTCGACTCTTCTTATGACTTGCTTTGTAATCATCCATTCTCATGACTAATTGTGTGCTTGTCTATTCCTATGACTTGTTGTGTGCACGTCAATCATTCGAATTTGCTGGATGCCGGTCCATGATTTGCATGGTTTGTGTGATTATTTGCTTCATTCAACAAGTCTCACCACTATCTAGACTTGATGTGTGCTCATCTACGCCACTCTTATTGCTTGTATATTGTTGTTTTTTATTTCACTCTACCATGTTATGCTTAGTTTATATGTGCATATATCTTAGGGGTGATTATTATTATTATGCATGGTATATTGTATAGGTGATGCTATTTTTGCTGCACTTAGCTTGTAGTTGATATGTCATATTTCATGACACCATGCTATCGTCTTTGTGTACTAAGTACTGACATTTGAATCTAGACATAGTTTAATCCATTTATTATTTATATACTACTTGGGCTAGTCTGAAACTCTTCAAGTACAACGATAAGTTAGCCTCTTTTGGATATTTGGATTTTTGAGCGTGTTTATTTTGGAAGTCTATCATGTATATGTTATTTTGTTGTTTCCTTGTATGTGTTTTTGTATATGTGTAATGAAGTTTTGGACGCATATTGTACTTAACTCGTATCGATCTATACTTTGTAATTGGCGATATACTTCTTTTTGTAGACTTGCTTGTTAAGTATATGTGATGATATTATACTTTTTCGCTGCATTATATGAATCTTGTTCTATAATATGTATAGTGAATCGTTTTGTCATGGGAAACCCACGTGTTTATTACTTTGTGCTGATGTCGAATACATATATTTAATGTATTATATGAGGTAAAGTCATCTACCGGTGTTAACCCAAGGGAATATTCACATGTGATCACCTAATGTCGCTTCATTCTCTATACTGTCAAACAGTATTACCATGTAATACTCCTTGATAGTAAGGGTGCAGAGGTGGAACTTTACTTTGGCCACACGTGAAACGGGGCTTGAGAGACCTAATCTTCTAGAGTTTAAGGGAAAAGAGCGAATATTTTGATACCTAGTAGTTTATAAATGATGACCTCCATTATCTTTCATTATACACATGCAACTCTTGCCCCCATTAGACAGCTATGAAGCCGAGGTGTTAGTTTTTCAATACGTAACCAAAGAGGAGAACAAAGTGTTCAAGGTGGATGTTGGAACTGGACCAGCCCGCAGCAGAAGAAATGGGTGAATTTCAATTTTTTTAACCATTTTGAACCTTTATTAGGCCTATGAAGTCTAATTCATTTAGAACTTTTCTTCGTTTCTTTTAAATAAAATCATTATTTTATTTTATTTATAAATAAAATTTTACCTTATATTGTTTTTTTATTATATTTGGATATGTATCATATACACATATGTGTGTACGTGCACGTGCAACATAATAAAGTGTACATGGTTTGACATGCCCATGTATAGATGTTGCGACTTATACTACAATAGATATATTAGCCCCTCTAGTATCTTATGTGTTACCTAAATGAATATATATATATATATATATATATATATTTATCCATGCATCAAAAATTATATATATATAATATATAATTATGCAAAATTATACTTATGTAAAATATAAACATATACACATACGCAAATATAAAGAAATAATAATGAAAATAATTTATATATAATATTTTAAAATATTTCTGAACAAATTTTTATTTATATTAAAAAAATTGCATAATAATTAATTTTTTTTAGAAAATTATTCTAATTGATGCTGCAAAGTTATGTACATTTTTTTAATATTTAATATTTAATTTATAAATATATATACATATTTGATCATAAATAAATAAATATATATTAATAATACACAAATTTAAAGTCACGGCAGAAAAATTAATTATTTTTAATTTTTTTATATTTTAAAATGATTTTTAATTAAATAATTATAAAATCAATGTAACTAAATTAATTAAAATTATGTAAAAAAATCAATTCCAAGATATGAAAATTATGTAATATTTTTATGTAAAAGTTTATAATTAATTTCAAACTATATTATACACACACGCATATACATAATCAATTTCTAGTATATCATTAATTAAATATAAAATATATTAAAATTGAAAATTCTTTACTGCCAAATTGATATTATACAAAGACAAGATTTTATAAATTTTAAAACATATATTATACGATTTTAATCTTCAAGATATAATATATTAATTAGTAAAATCATGTGTGTATAATATTATTTAATTAAAAAATGATTTTTTAAGGTTTAAGCCGTGATTTTAATGCTAGTATGAAAAAAAATTAATTAACATATATGTAGATGCACTAATGTACTAAATCATCTAATACGTGATAGAACATCGATACACTAGATTCATAATATAATCTAATAACCTACAATGCATTACAATAATATATAATAATGTTAAATGAATTACTATACAAGTTGAATTCCTTTCACCAAGGCATAGAGATCTCACTTTGAAGTGATGAAATGACTCCTTGAATCAAATTCCAAGTTCTAGAGTTGCTGGCTCTTAAACTACTTTACCACCAACGATCGAATTAAATAATTTTGATGTGATTTGAACTTGGATTTCTTTTGGGTTTAAATGGGTTTGCTGGTCAAAAATTTTGGAGGGAAAAGGGAGAAAAATTACCAAAAAGAATGGTGTAAAGTGGCATATAAATAGGAAGTCAAATGGAGAGAAAAGTGGATCTTATCCTTATCTCTCTCTTACAAATTCCACTCTTTTAAACAAAATCAAAAACCTCCGCCGTTTGCCAACATTTGGCTGGCCTGTAAAAGCTATTTTGGTTGAAATTTGGATGTCCCATATGGGCCTCAAAGCCAATTCCATCCCAAAAAATGTCCATTGCATTTAAATCTAAATTTAAACACATATCGATATCCTATATCTGTTAGTATATTTATAACTATAGCACATGCATTGTTTGACACATCAATTACAGAATTTTGTAATTGGTATTTCATAAATATTAACTAATTTTAATATTTTATAATAATTAAAAATTAATCAAATCATGCGGTAAAAGGAGCATCATTGTTTCAGTTGTGTGACTTTTAGGTGTAAATTTGATCAGCGATTGATACCGAATAATTCGAATATTAACGTTCACACGTCACTTAGCAAGTGGTGTGACATTATGATCAAATTTATTACTTATTTGATTTCCGTAAAAATCAAATTTTGCTTTATTAAGCGTTACCCGTTGTGACAATTATGTACGCCAATTCTTTTTGTCAAAACTATATCACTTTGGACTTAGGAATTTGGTAATGGTCAAAATTCCAATATCATCCATATTCAACTCTATAGTCCTTTGTTCAACAATAACAATTAACATTAACCGTATTGCTCTGGCTAAAGTCTTTGACATTAAGTTAACTTCAATTGACCATGATACTAAACTCATATAACCAAGGAGACAAAAACTCTCTAGAATAATGTTTCACTTCCAATACTTCCATTCGACACTACTCTAGTAGTTCGATAGACGCCATATTATGATTTAACTATAATCAAAGTGGAGCTTTCATATTGAAGGTCAACAACATTCTCAAGTAAAGAGAACTGTGTAATTTTGTCACATCGATATTTTCTGTTTTACCTAAGTTATATTAATCGATAGAAAACTATTGAGTGACTCATTCCATAGTTATCCAATAACAATCGATGTGTAACCCCTTGGTGCTCCCAACATTCATGAGTAATACATTGCTAAACATTTGGAGAGCGCTATGTACTCTAGTCTCAACGAATGCATCAATATACAGTCTCGATACATCTTGACTAGGAATACTTATACAGCATGTTTATTTTATTGTGATAAATCAATCATGGTTACAACGCATTGTAACTACTATCATAAAACATACCATTTATGAATTTTCTATTAAATATACTTTTAATTAAATTATTTAATTAATATAACATATTACATCATCAAGTATATAATAGACAGAAAATGCCTTTTATTTTGAACAAAATTGGTTATCGAGTTAGATATAAGTAACAAATTACATAGCCTCTAGGGCATACTTCTAACTCTCTCGATCTCCCACATGCACTTGAGGCTAATTATGGAATCCCAATCCCCATCCATTTGGTCAGTTTGATGAGAACTTATCAAGTTAAACCCTTCGTTTATTGATCCACTATGTTGTTTAATTTTCTACTCTATCAATCAACTCTCTACGATGCTAATAAACTACCTTTATCATATGAAACTATTCAAAATATGTTTCTTGACCTCTGTAAGCTCTTATTATTATTATCATATAATAATAATTAGTGTTCTCAATACTTGGAATCACCCCTGCCTCAGTTATAAATATATGCATTATATTTATACATTGCTTTTATCATGGCGTTATTCAAGGCGATGTACTTAGCCTTTTGGTTTAATTAGCCATAGTGTTTTATTTGGAATATTTCCAACTTAAAGCTTCTTAATTAAAGTTTGAGCATGAATTTAATATTGACACATTATACTCAGTGTCACTCATGAAGTTTGAGTTTGTACATTCCTTCATAAGAAGTTCGTTATTGCGGCAAATAATTCTATATTATTTCATAAATACTCGAGAACACTCTAAACTTTCATTAGCGATCTTAATTTGGATTTGATATTTTCTTTATGTATCAAATACATAAGCAAATTACGATAATTTAGGCAATACAACATGTATGATAATTCGTATTTCTAAAGCATAAGGAATCCATCTTACATGTTCCTTATTAAATATTCTAATAAGGTATTCTGCATATCTTTTGGATATTCTCAATATCCTTTATACTTACTATAAAACATATAATTTAAAAATCCAATATTGAGTATTAAACAACCAAAGTATTGGCGATTTAACATAAGTCCACTGTTAATAATCAGCAGTATGTTTGTTACTTTTAGTCTAGGAATATCTATGTACCTTTTAATGGTTTAGTTTTATGGACACACGCTTTCTCTACATTTTGATTGAAAATTAAACCATTCAATGCTTTATCAAAATTCCTATTAAATTTTGATGCTTGTAGAATGATACTTTCGTATCATTTGTTGGATCCTACCTTAATACCCACAAACTCAATATCACTCCCATTGACTTCAAGAAAAATTGGTTGTTATGTGCAAACAGTTCATTCTAAACCATTATTTAGCATTTTCCATTCCAACATATATATACACCAAACACAAAATCAAACCAAATGATAATTTTGTGGGTAAATCCAAATTAACTTAAGCCTGTTGAACAACTGATCTATTACGCCAATTTAAACAATTGAAATTTATGATGTTATTAGTCATTATATTCAAACTACATTTGTCTTTCTCTTGAAGACTCATTCACGACCTATGGATCATATCCCTTCAGGTACAACTACCAAAATCAAATTTTTATAACATACTTGGAATCCTTTTTAGATTTTTGCATCATACCGTATCATTGAGTCAATACTCTTAATGGATTAATTAAAAACCGAGGATTATATATTCTCGATATAAGTGAGAAACTCATAGTTTCACTTCAATGTATGAGAATACTTATTAGACATTCTATTGTGTTGTGTTTATTAGGTTTGGTTAATTAAATTTTATACCTTGTAGTAAGTTTTATCCTTAGATCATATCCAAATCTAATTCACTGCCAATAATTTCTAAAAGAAATTCCTTCTCTATGAAGTTGATATTTCTTAAAGCAACAATTGTTTCTTTGTGCAATAGAATAGATATTTAAAAACACTTTGCGAATTGCCTTGTAACAACACGCACTTTAATGAGGCAAAATTTCAACGAGAATTGAAACCCAAGTCCATCAAAGCACAACTCATTGGATTTGGTACCTACAAATAAGCATGAGCATTATCAGAGATTGATAAAAATCTAAAATTATAGTGGAAATAATAATATGATACATGTAATGCCTATGGCTACCACTATGGAATCAATGGTATTCCTTGGATATCAATTGCCACATCAACATCGTGCATGAGAGAAAAGAAGTCTTCTTCAATAACCAATCACGTCTAGCTCTAATGACCTATTCCTCTAAATCTATCATGTGGGTTGCAACGAGGAGGGGGTCAGAACAACATTTTGGTGACTGAAAAATATATATAATGTCCTATACCGATTGATTTCCATTTAACTGTTATGTTTAATATTTTTAAGGTTAACTAACTCAACCTAATATTACACACACGGTATTCCTGCCTAACATGATTTACCAACCTACCCTTCCCAAAGTACAAAATACTGATGTAAGTCTATCAACTACTTAATACTTCTGAATATGAAGCGGGCTCCTAGCATCGTCATCGTCGGTCTATTGGTCCTAGCTACAGAGACCTTTGACCACTATTTATGGCTTTATTATACATAATAGACATACTTCTAATGCATATATTGTCGTTAAAGTCTTAGCCATATGAGAGATAGTACCTAAGCAACTTAATACCTTATTAATAAGGGCTAGGCAGACCTCTAATCATTTAATATCTATATTCTGGATAGCCTTTGTCATTTAATACCTAACCTCCAAGGCGGACTCCTCACTAGTACTATCTAACTGACATCGTTTGGAATCTAACTAGGACACTTAATACTTCTTTATAGGAGAGAGGCAGACCCTATATCAGTCACTTAATACCTCAAAACCCGAAGCAGACTTTAACAACCCGAATTTTCAGACGTTTTATTTGGAATATTTAAATGGTTTTAAATATTAAACTTAAATTATAGATTGATTTTAAATATGAAAATTTGGTATTTTATTTACAAAATAAATTCAGAATTTAAATATAACGGTTTATTGGATAATTCAATTATTGGATTTAATAATTAATATTGGTAAAATTATTGTATCTTGAGTTTTAAGCACGATAAAAATAACTTAAAGGTTTGTAAAATTTACATTGATAATAATGAAGATAATTTTAAGTTTTAAAATGGAATTTAAATGTGACAGCCCGCAAATCTGAACCCCTTGAATCAACACTATTCTACCTCTATTAACTCAAGTGGCACAGAATTACGAACCATTAGGGTTAAAGAAAAGAGATAGAAGAAGAAGAAACTAAACAATATCAGAATCTCACAGTCGCAACGGAATAAAATATAATAATGAATATAGAACTTTACACAAAATGAAAATTGTCACTGTTTTACATATATCACATCATCACAAATCAGAGTATCTCGTACATCAAATTACCAATCAGACATACCATACAATCACAGCAGCGGAATATACATATATATATATATAGATAATACGTCTCGGGCTCCAGCTCCTCTCCTGCTCCAAAGCATCAAGTCCTGTATAAATAATACTCGGTCTGATCCGAGCATTATAATACAGTAACACCCGAGTCAGTCTGGAATACCAGCTGATACTAGATATGCATCCAAATTGATTATTAAAGTTTCAAAAAATCCTTTGAAAAACAAAAGCATCTCGTAAGACCACGCCACAAATAAACATGTCGGGTTTTTACGATAGCTAAAACACTTTTTATAGAAATCCTCTGATATTATAATAGTGTCTATAGAAAGTAAATAGAATCTAGCTGAAATGCTTGCATCTCACGTTTCAGCAATAGTTGGGCACAATCAAAACCGTACGGGCGCGTAGGGAAAATGAATTTCCAACAATGACTAGGCACTGGGGTACCACCTGTCACAGTACGGGGCCTAGATCACCGTACCGAGGACTACTCCCTTCATCCCCTGCAACACAAGGCCGGAACCATTCCTTACTGAACAGTCCCGAACAAGATAAACCCCGTGGTTGGCGCGACCAACCACCCACTAAGCCGAAATATATAAGGGACATCTAGACAGGGGAATTATCTTGTCCTGCTTGGGCATGACCCACCTAACCTTGCTGCATATCCCCTGATTTTCAGTCATTCCCATTTGATGAGGCTTGAGGCTAAGCGTTACCTTTAGAACGTTTTCTCTTAGAATGCCCATCGCCCACCTGACGATGTTTCGCAAGCATTCGTCCATACAAGTCCGTCCCGGGTTCGAACGGAACCGAAGGCACTACTCCTACTACATCCATTTGGAAATATCCTCAGGATTAGTAGCGACTAGCCCTTGCACTTCATTGCTCCATCTTCGACTCCAAACACGTTTTTCGCACGAAACGTACAAATCGGATCGAAGTGGTTTTCGAGAAATAAATCTCGATCCCGGTCTCTCCGAAACGATCAACGCATTGTCCAACATTGATAGTCGGTGATTTAACTATCAATTAATATTCATAAGCATTCATATACATCCATCACACAATAAATAATTCCCACATTATTTATTTGCCTCAAATATCTTTAAAAGATATATTTCAAATTTCCAAACTCATTTGAAAACATTTCCCAAAATTCTTCCTTTACAAGGTAAATCCTTACCATAATATTCCCATTGAAAATATCCAAGTCCGAAACAGTTTAGATTTAAAAACAATTTAAAACATTTTAGTTTAAAATATATGCTTTAAAATAGGTAAATTTACTACTAATTATTTACTCAAAATATAATTTCAAAATATTTAAAACAAACTATTATACAAAATATACTTGGTTTGAAATAAGGTTTTAGTTATACTATAATTAAAAAGTAGAGTTTTTAAAGAAATTAATAAATTTCAACAACTTTATTCAAAAAAACTAGTTTTAAGCAAAAATCCATTTGTAAAGATAATTATTAAAGTATTTATAAAATTTACTATTGCTAATATACATATAATTACTTTAAAAAAGTAATTTCCAAACCACTCTTTTTAAAACAAGCTTAACTTTTAGAACTTTCTTCTTATAAAAACAGTTTAAACTCGAACTTGGGTTCTCCCAGGAAATCTCATTTCCACTTAAACGTCACAGAAATCCTTCTCTCGATTCCTGTCCAATTATTTCACTTTAGTTTTATATTTTGAATAACATAAATTTATTTTCCCAAATTTTCAACTAATAACATTTATCTTTGATTACCATTCCAGATTCCCCAAAATTTCAATTTCCATTCTAAATAGATTTCAAATTTTAACCCTTTAAAATTCTTTATTAACCATATCTTTTGTTTCTCTAAAATTCAATTTATCCATTTATAATTATTTATGGATTTATAATTTACTCAACATTATTCCGATTAAATTTTAGTTCAATTTTCCATCCAAAAGATTCTAATTTTATTTATTCTTTTAAATTTCCTATTTATTAATTTTCTTAGCTTCTTGAAAACCCAATTAAATTCCTTTATAATTAAAACCCCAAATTCCTTTATAATCAACATTTGGGTTTACAGTTTATCCTACAATGTCACCATACAATTTAATTCCAAATTTACCCATCACAGAATATAACAGGCATCATCATCACTATAAAAATATTACTACATTGTGAGGAATCCAGTTGGATCCCTCCAACCTGTTTTCCCTGCATCCACAAATATTAGCACAACCACATATATCAATTCAAATTTGATAATAATTAACATAAACAGCTAAACATCCAACAATAATCAATATTAACTGTCTAACTTTACTAGTATCCAGATGTGAGTGAGAATAACTCACCTTGAGTTTCGGCGAGCGTTCGAAATTTAAATTAAACCGGACGATGTCCGATTTAACCCAAATTTCTACTTGCCCGGAATGAATCCGGATCGGCACCATCACGTAGTATTCTTTCCTGCGATTCCAACGCTTCCAGTTTCGTCCGAAACTGATAACATATGCAATAGTTATGTATTTTATAAATTTCAATTTGAATCTAAAACAAATCCCCTTTTTTTTTTATATTTATATATATTTATACCAGAGCAATCAAGGCCGTTTGTCCCAGAAACGAAATCAAGGCCGCACGCCTTTTCTTTCCACGCGACACAGATCAGAAACCGAACCCAAAATAGCCGGCCTAGGGCATAAAATCGCAACCACTTTCGTCGCATCCAGCTCGATCGGAGCTCGCCACCGCAGTCGCCTCCACCGCCTCCACCTTCGCCTAGAACGCGGTTACACTCGGTCACCTCTAGCTCGAGCACGACGAACTCGAACGGCAGGCCTTCGAGCCAAAATTCTGGTCAATCTACTCCTCCATCAACGATCTTGACCGTTGGATCTCACGAGCTCACCGAGCTCTCCCCTTTTCATGTTGGAAGATGTTGCTATTATGCGATGGATTAGAAGAAAAATTAAGATGAATTTGGGAAGTTTTCGGCCATTAAATGCATATGAGCGGCGGACCTGAGCGTATGCTAGGGTTTAGGAAATTTTATAATATATATATGTTATTTAATAATATTTTAATCAACAAATTTTCTCAATTTATTCACAAAAGCAAACGAACTCCAATTCTCACGTTCCGACAGACGATTCTAAGGTTTTTCCATGTTCCGGACACAATGGAACAAGTTTCGTAAGCTAATTTGATCGTATGTGCGAGTTACGGAATTAAACGTTCAATTTTAAATTAAATCGATTAAAACGATTTCAATACGTTTCGAGCTGCCGGGGTCAAACGACAACTCCGATTGCTACGAAAATTGAAATCCGGTAATAACTAACTATTACGGATCCAATGGAACTGGTTTCGTCGAATTCCGAGACTGTGCCCCGGAAGGCTATTTTAACTCGTCTATTAAATTAAGCGATTTTCGAAATTATTGAAATCACTCAAAATTTCCACTTTTCAAATTTTATTAAATTAACAATAATTCATATAAAATTTATAAGCACATTAAAAATCATTTTGGCTCATTCCGGACTTAAATCGAATTAATTGCAATATTTAATAATATTAAATTCATTTTAAATTATTATAAAATCCCAAATATTAATTTATCGACTATAAAATTCTTCTAAAATTTCCACCCCGCTATTTACACTCAAATAACTCAAGATAAACTTTTGAAACCATTTTTATCACTATTTACATCCTGAATTACCTTTTTATCTCAATTTCGAACATTAAATTATTATTATTCAAATTCCAATTAAATCCTCGTATTTGAAATTTGACCAATTTTATTATCTTAACCAAAGTCATTTATTTAAAAATTCAAATTATAATCTATATTAAACATTTAAAATGAATTAAATGTTCAAATCTGGCGACCCAAAATTCTGGGTCGTTACATTCCTCCCCCCTTATAAAAATTTCGTCCCCGAAATTTGTATAAGGCAGTACATACTTTCAAACCCATTTACTTACCCTATTTGCTTAGTTAAAAGCTTATATACACTTCACAAAATCCTTTTGCTCGATTCCCAAACCTATTTGCTTTATTAACTCTAAAGCTTAAATTTTTACTTATAACTTCCCAAGTTATTTAACTTTTCCCAAACCCCAAAAATTTTCTAACTCCCCAAATTTACGGAAAATTTTGGCAGAATCTCCCCTGTACGGAGGAGCTTCTGCGATATCGCAGGATACACAAATATATATACATCGGCCCACACGGCCGGAAACCAGAATATAACACAATATATATATCATTTTCCCAATTATATTTGCGTAGGCGTACCTTTTAGCAAATTTTTAAAAGCAAGCGGCTAATATAATGCATATACGCACTCCAACTCTCTCAACCGCCTCCCGCACCTGTGCTTACTCAAACAAACACATTAGTTTCTAAAGATATGAGCATTTCAACAATATTTCACATGGAAATGTAACCCAAACACATCCATAGCATAGGCAAACCAAGAAAACTTCATCATTTACTATGTTAGCCATATCTACCAACAATTTAAAGATTTAAATCACCTTTCAAATTACCTATCCAAGTCCAACTTCATTTTTATTCCACTTGAATGATTTATATTGCAAATCCACCATATACAATCCATATTTATTTCAACCAATTCATTGTTATTTAACATATGCTTAACATGTGCTTCACTAACATCTTCCTATATCATTTCAATATCAAGTTGATTCACAAACCCAAATTCTTACTTCAAATTTGAAGCATTTGCATTCCTTTTATAATTCATTTTCATTCTAATGCAAACATTGCTTATTAAAATGTTAATTCATGCCAATTTGATTCAAAATCAATTCCATTTGCTACTTAAAACCAATTCACTTGCATTCATTTACAAACTCTTTGAAATAGATTTCAATCCATATCAATTTATTCAAAAATCAACTCAGTTGCTATTTAAACAACTCAATTCTGAATACATTCAGATATTCAAGTCATTCAAGCAAAACAATTGCCATTTAAGCTTATAACCATTAAAATTAATTCCAACTTAAATTTATATTAATTTTATGCAATCCTGCATAGTGCTCATTCCAAGCATTTTTATTCCATTTCAATATTTAATTCAATTCTTATTCACACTTCAAAACCATCATTTAAGTTCAAATTAAAAACATCCCATTCTATTTTATTTACAGCCCAAACATTCTTGGTTTATCACAATTATTGAATTATATCTCAAATCTTATATTTCCAATTCATTATCTAATAGATTTATATGAATATCATTCCACTTACAATTCAATTTTTAAATAAACATTGGAGAAGTTATTAATTTAAAATCCATTATTTAACCATACCCCTTTTTTTTATCTTCTTATATCAATTTTTATTTCCATTTGATTCTCAATCAATCAATTTCAATCTATTTATAAATTTGAATGCTCTTTGTTTATTTATTCAATCCATTTACAAATTTATTTTATTAACAAGAGTCCATTTAAATTATTTCACTCATTTGAATTTTATTCACAATTCAAATCATCATTAATATATTCAAATTCCATTATCCATTCTCCCTTCCAATATTTATTACCAAAATTAAATCCCAATCCAAACTGGATTTTTATTTACCTTCAAATTTTGACTAATTATCAAATTCTATCCATTACAATACAAATTCCATTAATTTGTAATTTAATTCAGTCAATAACCTAATCCATATTAGGTTTAATTCACTTTCCCAATTTACTCTGAATCCATTTATAATATCACCATTTTCCCATTATTCCATTTAACAATTTAAATTCCTACCTTTCCCTTTTGTTTTTATATTATTCATTTATTTAATTGAAATTCAATTTCAACTTCATTACCAAAACAAGTTTTTTTTTCCCCATACATAAGTTCAAGACTTATTTGCCACTTAAGAACATCCACATTTATGTTCTCACTTTACAATTCATTTATGAACAAATTTTGAATTTGCCACACCATTCAACTCTTTCCATTAATAGATTTCAATTTCACTTCCATTCAAGAGTTTAGATTGTTTACTAAATCCATTTTCATTTTATAATCATAAGTTTAAATTATAACCCTTAATAACTTAAGAATATGAATTTCTTTATGCAATTATAAACAATTTATATTTCACCTTTTATATCCATTTACTTTAATTCCAATTCATTTAGATTTAATTTAATTTCAAATTCTCAATTTTGAATTTTCCATTTCATTTAGATTCACTTCCATCTCAATTTCACAATTTTAATTCTCTAAATACAAGTTCAAAACTTGTTTACCTAGTGAAATTCATTCACTTCATTATATCTCACTTTACCTCATCTCAATCCACATTCATTTGAGATTAAATTTGGATCTTCCATACCATTTCTCTATTTCCATCTATGATTATAATTTCATTTTATTTATATATGTTCACCAACTTATCTATTTTAAAAGCTTACATAGCTCATTTTAATCCATTTACATCCTATAATCACAATTTCAAATTCCATATGCATATGTATATACATTTGAATTCTTAAGGTTACCAACCTTCTTACACCTTAATCCTTTGCTAATTCCAAATCCATAGTTTCAAACTATAAGCACAACACCTGATAGCCCAGGAGTTCAATTCATTTCCCAATGACCCACAATTCCAAGGTCATCTTACATTTTAATTTGATTCAAATCATTTTTATTTTAAGTCCAATTTATTTCACTTATCCAAGTTAAATCCAAATTTTCTATTTACTTCAACATATTTTATGTACTTCAATATATTTTATTCACTTTCAATTACTCAAATTAAATTTTAATCCCAAGATTTAAAATTTTCATTTCTTCCTTCTCATTAGCACCAGCTTTACTTTATAAATTCAATATTTAATCCAATTTAAATTTATACATTATATAATTAGAATTTTCTTCCCAGAATCCAATTTACCCGGTTTTATTTCAAAATCATTTTAAAATAATAATCAACACCTACCCATTAGGTATATTTAATCAAATCTCCAGATTTCCAAAATAATTTATTTATACCAAAACAAATTTCCTTCTCTGAGATTTCCCAAACAACTAGCATATCCAAAATCCAAACAATACCATAACCAAATACTAGGGAAGCAATCCATCACTTTAGAAACTCGAAAATGAATTCTAATGATGTGGCCAGCATCATCAGGATTATTTTCCAGCGACTGAAGTGAGTTCAGTGCTTTTTACATTCCCAAATTCATTTCAAAACAGTTTCCATTCAAACATATTACTCAAAATAATGTTTCATCATTACCTTCAATACATTGGAAAACATTTCAAACCTTCCCAGGATTTTAAATTTCCCAAACCCTTTTATTTCCATTACCTTTAAAATCCTTTCCTAAACTTCCAGGATTTAAATTCTGGTTCAATTCAAATTTTAATTTCACTTCTTACTCACAACATATTTAATTAATCCTATTGGGTTATAAACCATTTTAATATTTTACACTCTTATTAGCTTATCATTTCAAATTTTGATCAAATTCAAGATTCTTACTTGATCATGGTATTAACAACCAACAAACACCCAATATATAATATGCTAGAAAATCAATTCTTTTATATCAAAATATAATTTTGGGAAAAATTATTTCATTTACCCATCTTTAAAAACAATTCTATGTCGGTTTATCTTGTTCAAGAGTTTAGAAACCCCTATCGATACGGTTGTACTTCCCGTGCCGACCAGAATTCATAAACACTCAACCGATAAGTCAACACAGTATAAAAACAATTTTTATATGCACTAACAAGTACGCTCTCATATCTATTATTACTCTCAACTCATTGTTGAGTACTATTGACTCTATTAAATGAGTAATTACCCCACCAAAGCCTAGGTTGTCGCCAACCTAAGCTCTGATACCAAGTGTGACAGCCCGCAAATCTGAACCCCTTGAATCAACACTATTCTACCTCTATTAACTCAAGTGGCACAGAATTACGAACCATTAGGGTTAAAGAAAAGAGATAGAAGAAGAAGAAACTAAACAATATCAGAATCTCACAGTCGCAACGGAATAAAATATAATAATGAATATAGAACTTTACACAAAATGAAAATTGTCACTGTTTTACATATATCACATCATCACAAATCAGAGTATCTCGTACATCAAATTACCAATCAGACATACCATACAATCACAGCAGCGGAATATACATACATACATATATATATATATATATATAGATAATACGTCTCGGGCTCCAGCTCCTCTCCTGCTCCAAAGCATCAAGTCCTGTATAAATAATACTCGGTCTGACCCGAGCATTATAATACAGTAACACCCGAGTCAGTCTGGAATACCAGCTGATACTAGATATGCATCCAAATTGATTATTAAAGTTTCAAAAAATCCTTTGAAAAACAAAAGCATCTCGTAAGACCACGCCACAAATAAACATGTCGGGTTTTTCCCTTACGATAGCTAAAACACTTTTTATAGAAATCCTCTGATATTATAATAGTGTCTATAGAAAGTAAATAGAATCTAGCTGAAATGCTTGCATCTCACGTTTCAGCAATAGTTGGGCACAATCAAAACCGTACGGGCGCGTAGGGAAAATGAATTTCCAACAATGACTAGGCACTGGGGTACCACCTGTCACAGTACGGGGCCTAGATCACCGTACCGAGGACTACTCCCTTCATCCCCTGCAACACAAGGCGGGAACCATTCCTTACTGAACAGTCCCGAACAAGATAAACCCCGTGGTTGGCGCGACCAACCACCCACTAAGCCGAAATATATAAGGGACATCTAGACAGGGGAATTATCTTGTCCTGCTTGGGCATGACCCACCTAACCTTGCTGCATATCCCCTGATTTTCAGTCATTCCCATTTGATGAGGCTTGAGGCTAAGCGTTACCTTTAGAACGTTTTCTCTTAGAATGCCCATCGCCCACCTGACGATGTTTCGCAAGCATTCGTCCATACAAGTCCGTCCCGGGTTCGAACGGAACCGAAGGCACTACTCCTACTACATCCATTTGGAAATATCCTCAGGATTAGTAGCGACTAGCCCTTGCACTTCATTGCTCCATCTTCGACTCCAAACACGTTTTTCGCACGAAACGTACAAATCGGATCGAAGTGGTTTTCGAGAAATAAATCTCGATCCCGGTCTCTCCGAAACGATCAACGCATTGTCCAACATTGATAGTCGGTGATTTAACTATCAATTAATATTCATAAGCATTCATATACATCCATCACACAATAAATAATTCCCACATTATTTATTTGCCTCAAATATCTTTAAAAGATATATTTCAAATTTCCAAACTCATTTGAAAACATTTCCCAAAATTCTTCCTTTACAAGGTAAATCCTTACCATAATATTCCCATTGAAAATATCCAAGTCCGAAACAGTTTAGATTTAAAAACAATTTAAAACATTTTAGTTTAAAATATATGCTTTAAAATAGGTAAATTTACTACTAATTATTTACTCAAAATATAATTTCAAAATATTTAAAACAAACTATTATACAAAATATACTTGGTTTGAAATAAGGTTTTAGTTATACTATAATTAAAAAGTAGAGTTTTTAAAGAAATTAATAAATTTCAACAACTTTATTCAAAAAAACTAGTTTTAAGCAAAAATCCATTTGTAAAGATAATTATTAAAGTATTTATAAAATTTACTATTGCTAATATACATATAATTACTTTAAAAAAGTAATTTCCAAACCACTCTTTTTAAAACAAGCTTAACTTTTAGAACTTTCTTCTTATAAAAACAGTTTAAACTCGAACTTGGGTTCTCCCAGGAAATCTCATTTCCACTTAAACGTCACAGAAATCCTTCTCTCGATTCCTGTCCAATTATTTCACTTTAGTTTTATATTTTGAATAACATAAATTTATTTTCCCAAATTTTCAACTAATAACATTTATCTTTGATTACCATTCCAGATTCCCCAAAATTTCAATTTCCATTCTAAATAGATTTCAAATTTTAACCCTTTAAAATTCTTTATTAACCATATCTTTTGTTTCTCTAAAATTCAATTTATCCATTTATAATTATTTATGGATTTATAATTTACTCAACATTATTCCGATTAAATTTTAGTTCAGTTTTCCATCCAAAAGATTCTAATTTTATTTATTCTTTTAAATTTCCTATTTATTAATTTTCTTAGCTTCTTGAAAACCCAATTAAATTCCTTTATAATTAAAACCCCAAATTCCTTTATAATCAACATTTGGGTTTACAGTTTATCCTACAATGTCACCATACAATTTAATTCCAAATTTACCCATCACAGAATATAACAGGCATCATCATCACTATAAAAATATTACTACATTGTGAGGAATCCAGTTGGATCCCTCCAACCTGTTTTCCCTGCATCCACAAATATTAGCACAACCACATATATCAATTCAAATTTGATAATAATTAACATAAACAGCTAAACATCCAACAATAATCAATATTAACTGTCTAACTTTACTAGTATCCAGATGTGAGTGAGAATAACTCACCTTGAGTTTCGGCGAGCGTTCGAAATTTAAATTAAACCGGACGGTGTCCAATTTAACCCAAATTTCTACTTGCCCGGAATGAATCCGGATCGGCACCATCACGTAGTATTCTTTCCTGCGATTCCAACGCTTCCAGTTTCGTCCGAAACTGATAACATATGCAATAGTTATGTATTTTATAAATTTCAATTTGAATCTAAAACAAATCCCCTTTTTTTTTATATTTATATATATTTATACCAGAGCAATCAAGGCCGTTTGTCCCAGAAACGAAATCAAGGCCGCACGCCTTTTCTTTCCACGCGACACAGATCAGAAACCGAACCCAAAATAGCCGGCCTAGGGCATAAAATCGCAACCACTTTCGTCGCATCCAGCTCGATCGGAGCTCGCCACCGCAGTCGCCTCCACCGCCTCCACCTTCGCCTAGAACGCGGTTACACTCGGTCACCTCTAGCTCGAGCACGACGAACTCGAACGGCAGGCCTTCGAGCCAAAATTCTGGTCAATCTACTCCTCCATCAACGATCTTGACCGTTGGATCTCACGAGCTCACCGAGCTCTCCCCTTTTCATGTTGGAAGATGTTGCTATTATGCGATGGATTAGAAGAAAAATTAAGATGAATTTGGGAAGTTTTCGGCCATTAAACGCATATGAGCGGCGGGCCTGAGCGTATGCTAGGGTTTAGGAAATTTTATAATATATATATGTTATTTAATAATATTTTAATCAACAAATTTTCTCAATTTATTCACAAAAGCAAACGAACTCCAATTCTCACGTTCCGACAGACGATTCTAAGGTTTTTCCGTGTTCCGGACACAATGGAACAAGTTTCGTAAGCTAATTTGATCGTATGTGCGAGTTACGGAATTAAACGTTCAATTTTAAATTAAATCGATTAAAACGATTTCAATACGTTTCGAGCTGCCGGGGTCAAACGACAACTCCGATTGCTACGAAAATTGAAATCCGGTAATAACTAACTATTACGGATCCAATGGAACTGGTTTCGTCGAATTCCGAGACTGTGCCCCGGAAGGCTATTTTAACTCGTCTATTAAATTAAGCGATTTTCGAAATTATCGAAATCACTCAAAATTTCCACTTTTCAAATTTTATTAAATTAACAATAATTCATATAAAATTTATAAGCACATTAAAAATCATTTTGGCTCATTCCGGACTTAAATCGAATTAATTGCAATATTTAATAATATTAAATTCATTTTAAATTATTATAAAATCCCAAATATTAATTTATCGACTATAAAATTCTTCTAAAATTTCCACCCCGCTATTTACACTCAAATAACTCAAGATAAACTTTTGAAACCATTTTTATCACTATTTACATCCTGAATTACCTTTTTATCTCAATTTCGAACATTAAATTATTATTATTCAAATTCCAATTAAATCCTCGTATTTGAAATTTGACCAATTTTATTATCTTAACCAAAGTCATTTATTTAAAAATTCAAATTATAATCTATATTAAACATTTAAAATGAATTAAATGTTCAAATCTGGCGACCCAAAATTCTGGGTCGTTACATTAAAAGTGATTAATTCAATTTTAAAAATAGTGTGTTCAAATTGACATTTAAAAATAGCCTTCCGAGGCACAGCCTCGGAATTCGACAAAAGCAGTTCCATTGGATCCGTAATATTGTATTATCAAATTTCAAATTTCATAACATTTGGAGTTATCGTTTGATCGTACGGGATATAAACGCGCTGAAATTAATATCGAAGTTTAATATAATAATTGAGTCTAAAAAGCTATCTTCTCCAAATGATCGAATTAGGACTCGAAACCTTTTCCATTGTGTTCGGAATAGGGGTATAACATTATAAATGCCTAGTGGCACATCTCGATAAGGTATCGAAATTTTAAGTTTCTAAAACGAGTTATTTTATAATTATACACACACACACATACACACACACACAGAAATATGTATATATATATAATCTAGTTAAACTCAAATCGTAGCCGCCTTCTTTTTGAAATGTATACGCTATCCACTACTTTAAGTCACGATCCCATCTTTTCGTTCAATCGAAAATCATAAATCTTTCGTTTCCCTCTTCCGCTTAAACCACGGAATCAAGACCTCGTTCCATTTAAAAAAATAAAAAGAAACCGTGAACTATCTCCTTTCCGCCTTCATCTATTCGAGTTCAAGTGTTTCTAGAAAAAAGAAGAATTCACGAAACAGAAAAAAAGGCAGTTCGAATAAAATCGAGCCGTTTCAATGTGATGGCCAAAGGTGGATGCCCAAGCGTAGGCGCGTTGGGAATGCCGCGCGCAGGGATGTTGTGGCATTTGATGTAAAGGCCGGCAGAGGCAGATAGCTTGAAGGGCGATGAGGAATGCGACGTTTGGAGGTCGTGATTTCTGATCGATAGTCGAGCAGTTAGGGTTGGCGTGGGTCGTCGGCGATGGCTGGTGGAAAGTGGTTTTAGGGATGGCAATTTGGGGAGGTGCAAAGAGGGGCGTTGATTGTGGAAACGTGAACAGAATGAAGGAGCTCGGTAGCAACTTAAGAAGGCACTGACCGCGACGATGAAATGATTTCCGGTTGAGGGAGACTTGAAGGCAGCTCGACCTGAGCTAGTGGCAACTATGTGTAGAGAGGAGGAGCCCGACACGATGTGTAGCTATTGGCGGTTACTGATGGGAGCAGCAGGCCGATGGAAACGACCACTTGGGTAATTTACTGACAGTGAATGTTGGTGAAGGGTGATCACAGGGAGATGGCGAGATGATGGAGGTATAATCTATAATTGAATTTAAATATGTAATTAGTTAATTTAATTACAGTAATTAGGAGAGTAATGTTAATTTATAGAATCCAAATCTCATAAATATTTTACCTTTTTATTTCGAGGTCATAATCGAACAAGCAAATAAAATTGGATTCGTAGCCGCAACATCCAAACAATAGAGTTAAAGTTGGAAGGGATTGCAAATAAATCAAGGTGAGTAAAATCTCACTCTTTTTGGATTTTTGGGGTTAAATTAAAATAACTAAAATTAATTATTGAATGCTGTTTGAATTTATAAATTATTATCTAGTTGGATATTATATATATATACATCATAATATATATATATATATATATATATATATATATATATTAGTATTTGGAGTGATATTCCCACACATTAAAGCGGATGAGACCCTATGTGTAATGACCCGCAAATCCGTACCTCTTTGAGCCGACAATATTCTCTATCTGTTCAACTCAAAGTGGACAGAAATACAAACCATTAGGGTTAAAGAAGAAGAAGGTAGAAGAAGAAATAGAAAACAACATCAGAATCTCACAATCACAGCGGAACAATATATAACATATAACAACAGATTTTCATACAAAAGGATCTGTAACTGTATAATACATACAATCATCAGAGTACAACACAACCCATAGCACACAACTGGACAGTTATAATAACTTGTCCTCACAAAAGCTGCCTATGCAGCATACCATACACATCGGAATATAAGTCAGATACGTGATATACATCTCCGTCATCCAGCTCGTCTCCTGAGCTCCAAAGCATCATATCCTGTATCTGTAATACTCGATCTAACCCGAGCATTGTAATAAAATAACACCCGAGTCAGTCTGGAAAACCAGCGTGAGAAAACACAGTCAATTGAAATATTAAGGCTTTCAAAATTCGTTGAAATCAAAGGTATCTCGTAAGACCATGCCACAAATGAGCATGCCGGGTTTTAACCTTACGATAACCAAAACATTTTTTGTCAAAATCCTCTGATATTATAATAGTGTCTAAGCACAAATACTTATTCAAATAGCCAAAATTGTTACATTCATTAAATTCCAGCATAATAGGTATACAAAAAAGTCCGAAGGCCCTTATTGGAGATTGGGTTTCCATACAATGGCAGGGCTACTGGGATACCGCCCCTCATAGTACCTTGTCTAGATCAGAGGACCGAGGACCACTCCCGATCAATTAGTCTTGCTGCACCTCCCCTGTTTTATCCATTCTCAATTGATGAGGCTTGAGGCTATGCGTTATGTTTTTAGAACACATTTCACTTAGAATGCACATCGTCCTCCTTACGATGGTCTGATAGAATTCGTCCATTCAAGTTGTCCTGGGTGTGGACAAACCGAATCACCGTCTTCATCATCCTCACGGTCTTCATTCGCCAATGTTCAAACCGAATCGAAGTGGTTTTCGGATAATTAAACCCGATCCCGGTCTCTTCGAAACGATCAACGCATTGGCCAACATTGATAGTCAGTTATTTAACTATCACATTAAACAATCATCCAAACACTTGTTTTGTTTCCACTGAAAAGCACAAGCCTTAATAAATTTGGATTTTAAATAGTTTAAATTATTTTTTCCAAAATATACACTTAAAACATTTAAAAATAAAACTACTTAAAACACTTTATTTAAAATACTAGTTATGAAATTTCATAATAATCTCTCAAATAATTTTTTTAGCCAAACTACTTTTAAAATAAAGCTATTTTATAAAATATAAATATTTATTAATTTTCCTTTAATCATAATACCACTTAAATCTTTAAAAAAACAATTAACTACTATAGTTGCTTAATAAATATTTACTTTTAAAGTTTTAAAACAGTTAAATAATAATTTCCAAAGAACATTCTTTTTTTAAATCACTTTAAAACCCTTTAACCGACGCTTAGAAATCTTCCTTTGAAAATACACTTAGCTTTCCAGGAAATTACACTTCCCATTCCAATATAACTGTCTAATCATTTATAAATCCTTTTCGATTTATTTCCATTTTTAATTTACGTCCCAAACCCGTAAATTTTCCTTTCCACACTTTTAAAAATAAAACCACCTTTTTATTTTTAAAACGAATCACCCTTTCCCTATAAATTCCCACCGTGAATTTATACTTCCAAATTATCCACTGATAAATATTTCACTTTATTTATAAACCCCGTTTATAAATCTCATAGTCTCATTCGCCTTTTAATCACTATTTTCAAAGCACTTACTCGATTTCAAAACCACTTCCTAAATAAATTTTTTTTAAAAATTTATTTCTTGATTTATCCAATTTATTCCGAATCCATTAATTCCATTTTTACTCTTTTAATATTATTTAAAACCTTACTCAAATCTGAAATATCAGTTTCACACTTTATTTCAAACTTCTCCTTTAGTTTTTCGCAACCCATTTAAAACTTAAATTTAAAAATAATTCCTTTATACTTTAATCAATATTGCTTAAGTCCTTACTTTTTAAAAATCCTTCAATTTATATTTATCCAAAGACTCTTTTTTTCTATGTTCCGGAATTTATTAAATAGGATTTTAATATCAACTATTTACCTTTTTCCCAAATTCACCCTTTTAAATTTATCCATCTTTACTATAAATTTCCTTCTTTAAATTTTCTCTTTTTATTTCTTTTTTTTTTAAATTCAACATTTATATTTTTAAAATGCCACAATATATCCAGCAATATACTAACATCAAATAAATAAATTTTCCAACATAATATCTCACAGATTATTCAACATTTCATATACCGAATATGGAAATAAATTCAACATTTTTGAGGAATCCACTTGGATCCCTCCAACCAGTTTTCCTACATCCGTAGATGTTCGCACAACATAAAAATACCAATCCCACTTCGAGGGGGATATCACGGTATAAAGGGTCATCCGCTATTATGCGGAGTGCATAGAGTCTCATCCGCTATATAATGCGGGAATAACAATCACTCCAATACACACACACACACACTACTATATATATATATATATATATATATATATATATATATATATATATATATATATAATATCACACCGAGACTCATAATAGATTATCAAATCAAGTAATCATCAAATAATTTAATTTTAACTAATTAAATTAGCTAGTAATCCAATTTGAGTGAGATTAACCCACCTTTGATTTTATTATTTGCAATCCACTCCAAACCGGCTTGCCTCTCCACTATTTTTGACCTTGTACAAAAATTATAGGATCTATTAATATTTGAACTAATCGAACAATTAATTTTCCATTTGATAAATTTAATTAACCAATAATTTAATTTAATCTAATTTCTTTTAATAAAATATTTTTAGCGACTAAAATAATTAAATAAGTTAATTTAACAAATTAATCTCTACAACACATTACTTTTAGAATAAACTACTAGATTTAAATATGTATATGTATATTTACTTTGTTCTTTTCTTTGAAACTACGTATACTAAAATAACCTTTATACATTTTAAAAATCTAATTTTTATATAAACTCTATAACACTTTAAAAATTTCTATTTTTTCCCAAACTTTATCTATATAAACTAATTTCTATTTTCCTATATATATTAAAATGAGTGTATATATATTTTTTAAAAGAAAATCTTTTTTGTTTTTCTGTCCTAACAACAGTAATTTCTTTACTGTATATATATATATATATATGTATATATATATGTATGTATGTATGTATGTATGTATGTATGTATGTATATGTTTATAAATCAACCATTTTATAAACTTACTGTTACATATTCTTTTCTAACCTATATATATACATATACATATATATTGGATTCAAAACTAAAAATAGGTTTAAACCTTACTGTAATTTTTTCCTATACATATAAATAAATAAATAAAAACAACAGCAAATACCTACTTCCCCACACCAGATTGCCGACCTCGAACCCTTCCTTGCCGTTGCCACCGGTCGCAAAACTTAACCAGGCCCTCAAGCAAACATCACCGACTCCCGACCTCGCCTAGCCCACACGCCACAACTTCGAGTGAACTTTCCCAAACGCGCCAATCGAGAGGAACTCTAGCTTCCTCCTCGCATTAGAATGCGTTTGCCCCTTCTGCCCATGCTCACGAGTGCGTGCGGTGCCTCCATCATGATTTTTCTTCGCACGCCACGAATTCGATCTTTGATTCCTACTTTGTTCCCTCATTCTTCCTTTTTTTTGATTCGAATGATTTCGGTTTGAGCAGAGAAGGGAGGAGAGGGAAAGTCGAATGAATTTGAAATGCTCGATTTTTTTTAGCATTGAACTGGGGGAAAAACTTGATTTGAAAGAAGAAAGTTTTCGGCCATTAATATTTTTTTCTTGAAATCCTTTTTGTAAATCTATTTGAACAGATCGCATATTTTAAAAAGAAGAATGGGGGGACAAAAGGACGTGATTTGAACTCTAGATGATGGATTGCGTGAAGAAACTGACTAAAGTGACATTTGGATTGAAATCAAAAAGTTCTGATGTGAACATATTTACAGCTGAAAGTTGACCATTATATAAAAATATATATCTTAATTCAAATTCAAATTGCCTCGATAAACGCAATTCAAAATCTTTACCTCCTATCAAGGCGTTCCATTAGGCATTTATAATGTTATACCCCTATTTCGAAAGCAATGGAAAAGGTTCCGAGTCTAAATTCGATCGTCTGAAGAAGATAGCTTTTTGGACCCAGTTTACACTGAAATTTTTGATATACATTTCAACGCGTTTATATATCGTACAATCACACGACAACCCCAAATGCTACGAAAATTGAAATCCGATGATAATACTCTATTACGGATCCAATGAAACTGGTTTCGTCCAATTCCAAGACTGTTCTTTGGAAGACTATTTTTAAACTTCAATTTAAATGGTATATTTTTAAAACTTAACAAAACACTTTTAAATTCAATTTTAAAGCTTTCATTATCTTCAGTATTATCAATATAAAATTTTCAAGCCTTCAAATTATTTTTAACCAGCCTGAAACCCTATATTCAATATTTTATCCAATTTTCAAATTATTAAATTCAATAATTTGATTATCCTATAATTAGTGATATTTGAAATTCAAGTCAAAATTAACCTTTTAAATATTTAAAATCAATTAAATATTCCAATTTAAAATATTCAAAATTCAGGATTGTTACATTCCTCCCTCCTTAAAAGAATTTCGTCCCCAAAATTGCTAGTTAAGAAGAACGGTCTACAACCCGTTAACTATTTTCCTGAAACCAAATAGTTTTTAATAACTCCCCAAAACAATCCTTTACTAAAGACACACTAACACTCTTGCTAACTTTCCAAACTCATTCATAGGTTCCCAAATAATATTATCCTCTCAATAATTCAACTTATAATTTAAAACTAAAATTTTAAACTACCAAAATTTTCTTAAATTTTTTTTATAGCTCCTAAAATTTTTGAATTTTTTTGCCAGCATCTCCTTTGCACGGCTAGATCGAAACAACTACAAAATGCCTCTACGAGCCCAAAATTTCAAAAGAAAACAAAATACAAGTGGCTAGATCAGAAAATCATCAAATTTCATATGACAAATTTTAAATACATACCTTTTTTGTCGGGCAATTCAAATTCATCTTCCCAAATCAAAAACACCAATTTGCTTTTATTTTTAAATACCTGTATATCCTACTTAGCAATAATGTCCAATCACAGAATCCAAAATCATTTTATTCATATCTTATAAAAAATTTAATATTTGCTTTACTTAAGCCCGTACGATGTACATATATCATCCGTACGCAATATCAAATCTGATCGCTTACTCGACCACACAATTTCACTTTTGAAATAGTATCGTTCACTCGACTTCCTAGTGCGGACTTAGATCTGGTTCCCTGATCAGAAATCTTCATTCTCCTTGCATAGCCATACACTATGATAGAGAATTTTCAGAATCAATCCAAAATCCATATCCATAGTTCACCATCGAAAATAGAGTGAAAAATCCCAAATCGGATCGATATAACTATCTCGAAATTCTGTGCTCGAATCTGGACCAAATCGTTATGCGAATAAAATAATATACGTATATCCTACGTATTTATCTCGATTGATTATTAGCGATATCAATTCGCTTTTATTTATTTTGATTTCCATTTACTTATTCACAATTTCCCTTTACACTACTTTAATATTTATTTTCACTTCACCACTTAGGCTCATATCTTTTTTCATCTAACTTAAATTTTCACTTCCATTTTCAATCCATTTTACCTTCAATAACTAATTTATTTCCAAATCAAATTTAATATTGAATTACTCAAACCAAATTTAATTAACCATTTCTTTAGTTAGTTCCTCTCACTAATTTAATCATATCTCAAACAATTTTTATTTCCAAACCTTTATTATCTTTTGTCCACTTCGAATTAATTCTACAACTTTCATTGCTTAACCCAATTCAAATTGGATTCGAATATTAATTTTAAATTTCATTCACTTACAATTTAAATTAGTTCGTTCATTTACCATTCATTCCCACTTAATAAATTTTATTTCAATGACCATTTTACTTAGTCTACATAGACTTACTTCTCAAATTCGCTTTTATTCAACTTAATTCAAGTTAAATTCCGTTTCTATTCAAATTTTAAACTTCTATAAGTTTTCCAACTTATTTACATTCCATTCACTAATCTCTTTAATTCACTTCATCTAATTGGCTTACTTTCTAACTTATTTCGTTTTCACACTTATCTTAATTTAACTCTTCTTCAAGTTAAATTTTTTTTCTAACAAATTTCAATTTTTTTATAAGTTCCCAAACTCATTTATATTCCATAAACATTTTAAACCAACTCTAGTGTCTTTAAATAATTTCTCAACATTTCAAATCACCTTTGAAATCAACCATATCCAAAATCCCTTGGTATAACAAATTATCCTTTTGAATTTCAAAACCAAACTCACTTTTGCAAACAAATTCCAATTTAAAACATTCAGGTAGCAATTCCTCTCTTGGAAACTCGAAAATGAACATCGATGATGCTTCAGTCATCATCGAAATTATTTTCCAGCGACTGAAGTGAGTTCAATGCTTTTACTTTCTTTAAAACATTTTCCAATATTTTCAATTCCAAATCCCACTAGATTTCATATCCCATTCAAAAATATTTCCGATAATATCACTATTATTCTTCCAAAGCCTTTAAAATCCATTTTCAAACCCAAAGGAAATTAAATTTTCTAATTTCAAATCCTTCTAATCTATATTCAAATATTACTCTGGAATTTTCCCTCATTTCAGTTATAAATCACACTTATTCACATTTACAAATCTCATTCTGTTATATGGTTAATTTCTTAACTTTGGTTATGATTTCAATTCCTTATTCCATTTCCACTTAACAATGATAATAATTTAATATTATTAGTTTCTAACAACCCAGCAACCATATATACTTATAACAATTTACGAAAAATTAATTCTTCTATATACAAAAAAATTTTTGGGCAGAATTATTTCATTCACCCAATTTAAAACAAGACTTTGTCGAATTGTTCTGTGCAAGTGTTTAGAGATCCCTATCAATAACGTTAATTACTCGCATTGACCAGAATTCGTAAGCCATTCAACAAACCAATCAACACAATATAAAAGAATTTTATATTCACTAACAAATACGTGCTCATATCTATTAATACACTCAAACTCATTCGGGGCGCTATTGAACCTATCTCTAATATCCCTACCAGAGCCAAGATTTTCGCTTAACTTTCAGCTCTGATACCACTGTAACGACCCACAAATCCGTACCCCTTTGAGCCGACAATATTCTCCATCTGTTCCACTCAAAGTGGACAGAAATACAAACCAATAGGGTTAGAGAAGAAGGAGGTAGAAGAAGAAATAGAAAATATCATCAGAATCTCACAATCGCAGCGGTACAATATGTAATATAAACAACAAATTTTTCATACAAAAGAATCTGTAACTGTATAATACTTACAATCATCAGAGAACAACACAATCCATAGCACACAACTGGACAGTTATAATAACTTGTCCTCACAAAAGCTAACTATGCAGCTTACCATACACATCGGAATATAAGTCAGAGACGTGATATACATCTCCGTCATCCAGTTCATCTCCTGAGCTCCAAAGCATCCTATCATGTATTTGTAATACTCGGTCTGACCCGAGCGTTATAATAAAATAACACCGGACTCAGTTTGGAAAACCAGCGTGAGAAAACATACTCAATTAAATTATTAAAGTTTTCAAAATCCTTCGAAATAAAAGGTATCTAGCAAGACCATGCCACAAATAAATATGCCGGGTTTTTATCTTACGATAATCAAAACATTTTTTATCAAAATCCTCTGATATTAAAATAGTGTCTAAGTACAAATACTTATTCAAATAACCAAAATTGTTACATTCATTAAATTCCAGCATAATAGGTATACAAACAAGTCCGAAGGCCCTTATTGGAGATTGGGTTTCAATACAATGGCAGGGCTACTGGGGTACTGCCCATCACCGTATCTTGTCTAAATCAGAGTACCGAGGACCACTCCCGATCCCCTGAAACACAAGACCGGAGCTTCCCCTTACTGGATAGTCTGAGTAAGATCACCCCGCGGTTGGGATTAGCGACCGCCCACTAAGCCGAGATTAAAAAAGGACTCTAGACTGGGATGATCTTACCCTACTTGGGTACTACCCACTTAGCCTTGCTGCACCTCCCTGTTTTAGTCATTCCTAGTTGACGAGGCTTAAGGCTATGCTTTACCTTTTTAGAACACATTTCACTTAGAATGCTCATCATCCTCCTTACAATGGTCTGATAGCATTCGTCCATACAAGTTTTCCTGGGTCTGGACAAACCAAATCACCATCTTCACGGTCTTCATTCGCAAACGTTCAAACCAGGTAAAAGTGGTTTTCGGATAATTAAACCCGATCTCGGTCTTTTCGAAACGATCATCGCATTGGCCAACATTGATAGTCAGTTATTTAACTATCACATTAAATCATCATCTAACCAATTGTTTTATTTCCACCGAAAAGCACCAAGTCTTAAAAAATTTGGATTTTAAATAATTTAAATTATTTTTCCCAAAATATACACTTAAAACATTTAAAAATAAAACTACTTAAAACACTTTATTTAAAATAGTAGCTATGACATTTCATAATAATTTCTCAAATAAAAACTTTAGCCAAACTAATTAAATAAAGCTATTTTATAAAATATAAATATTTAATAATTTTCCTTTAATCATAATACCACTTAAATCTTTAAAAAACAATTAACTACTATAGTTACTTAATAAATATTTACTTTTAAAATTTGAAAACAGTTAAATAATAATTTCCTAAGAACATTCTTTTTTTAAATCACTTTAAAACCCTTTTACTTGTACTTAGAAATCTTACTTTGAAAATACACTTAGCTTTCCACGAAATTACACTTCCCATTCCAATATAACTGCCTAATCATTTATACATCCTCCTCGATTTATTTACATTTTTGATTTGCATCCCAAGTAAATTTTCCTTTCCATACTTTTAAAAATAAAACCACCTTTTTATTTTTAAAACGAATTACCCATTCCTTATAAGTTCCCACCGTGAATTTATACTTTCAAATTATCCACCGATAAATATTTCACTTTATTTATAAACCCCGTTTATAAATCTCATAGTCTTATTCGCCTTTTAATCACTATTTTCAAAGCACTTAATCTATTTCAAATCGACTTTTGAATTAAATCCCCTTTAAATTTATTTCTTGATTTATCCAATTTATTCCAAATCCATTAATTCCAGTTTTACTCCTTTATTATGATTTAAAACCTTATTCAAATCTGAAATATCAATTTCAAACTTTATTTCAAACTTCTCCTTTAGTTTTTCCCAACCCATTTAAAACTTAAATTTAAAAATAATTCCTTTGTACTTAAATCAATATTGCTTAAGTCCTTACTTTTTAAAAATCCATCAATTTACATTTATCCAAAGACTCTTTTTTTCTATGTTTCGGAATTTATTAAATAGGATTTTAATATCAACTATTTACTTTTTTCCCAAATTCACCCTTTTAAATTTATCCATATTTACTACAAAATTCCTTCTTTAAATTTTCCCTTTTTATTTCTTTTTTTTAATTCAACATTTATATTTTTAAAATGCCACAATATATCCAGCAATATATTAACATCAAATAAATAAATTTTCCAACATAATAACTCACAGATTATTCAACATTTCAGATACTGAATATGAAAATAAAATCAACATCTTTGAGGAATCCAATTAGATCCCTCCAACCTGCTTCCCTGCATCCACAGATGTTAGCACAACATAAAAATACCAATCCCACTTCGAGGGGAATATCGCATTATAAATGGTCATCCGCTATTATGCGGGGCGCATAGGGTCGCATCCACTATATAATATGGGAATATCAATCACTCCAATATATATACTACTACATATATAATATATCACATCCAGACTGATAATAGATTTTCAATTCAAGCAATCAACCAATAATTTAATTTTAACTAATTAAATTAGCTAGTAATCTAATTTGAGTGAGATTAACTCACCTTTGATTTTATTGTTTGCAATCCACTCCAAACCGGCTTGCCTCTCCACTATTTTTGACCTTGTACAAACATTATAGGATTTATTAATATTTGAACTAATCGAACAATTAATTTTCCATTTGAAAAATTTAATCAACCAATAAATTAATTTAAATTAATTTCTTTTAATAAAATATTTTTAGTCACTAAAATAATTAAATAAGTTAATTATCGAATTAATCTCCACAACACATTACTTTTAAAATAAACTGGTAGATTTAAATGTGTATATGTATATTTACTTTATTCTTTTCTTTGAAACTACGTACACTAAAATAACCTTTATACATTTTAAAAGTCCAATTTTTATATAAACTTTATAACACTTTTAAAATTCCTTTTTTCCCAAACTTTGTCTATATAAACTAATTTCTGTTTTCCTATATATGTATATATCAAAATGTGTGTGTGTGTATTTCTATTAAAAGAAGATTTGTTTTCTTTTTCTGTCTTAACAATAGTAATTTCTTTACTGTATATATACATATAAATATATGTATATATATACATACACACACACACAGATATATATATATATATATATATATATATATATATATATATCAACCATTTTATAAACTTACTGTTATATATTCTTTTCTAACCTATATATACATATACATATACATATATATTGAATTCAAAACTAAAAATAGGTTTGAACCTTACTGTAGTTTTTTTCTATACCTATAAATAAATAAATAAAAGCAACAACAAATACCTACTGCCCCACTCCAGATCGTCGACCTCGAAACCTTCCTTGCCGCTGCCTCCAATCGCGAAACTTCGCCAGGCCCTCAAGCAAACATCACCGACTCCAGACCTTGCCTAACCCACACACGCCACCACCTCGAGCGAACCCTTCCCAAACGCGCCAATCGAGAAGAACTCTGGCTTCCTCCTCGCGTTAGAACACATTCGCCTCTTCTGCCCATGCTCTCGAGTGCGTGCGGTGCTCCTATCGTGATTTTTCTTCGTGCGCTGTGAATTCGATCTTTGATTCCTACTTCGTTCCCTCATTCTTCCTTTTTTTGATTCGAATGATTTCGGTTCGAACACAGTAGGGAGGAGAGGGAATGTCAAATGAATTTGAAATGCTTGATTTTTTTAGCATTGAACTGGGGGAAAAGACTTGATTTAAAGAAAGAAAGTTTTTAGCCATTAGTATTTTTTCTCGAAATCCTTTTTGAAAATCTGTTAGAACGGATCGCATATTTTAAAAAGAAGAACGGGGGGACAAAAGGATGTGATTTGAACTCGAGATGATAGGTTGCATGAAGAAACTGGCTTTAGTGACATTTGGATTGAAATCAAAACGTTTTGATGTGAACATATTTACAACTGAAAGTTGACCATTATATAAAAATATATATCTTAATTCAAATTCAAATTGCCTCGATAAACGCAACTCAAAATCTTGACCTCCTATCGAGGCATTTCGCTAGGTGTTTATAATGTTATACCCCTATTTCGAACGCATTGGAAAAGGTTTCGAGTCCAAATTCGATTGTGTGGAGAAGATAGCCTTTCGGACCCAGTTTATATTGAAATTTTCGATATAGATTTCAGCGCGTTTATACATCGTACGATCACACGACAAGCCCAAATGCTACAAAAACTAAAATACAATAATAATATACTATTACAGATCCAATGGAACTAGTTTCGTCGAATTCAGAGACTGTGCCCCGGAAGGCTATTTTTAAACTTCAATTTAAACGATATATTTTTAAAACTAAACAAAACACTTTTAAATTCAATTTTAAAGCTTTCATTATCTCCGGTATTATCAATATAAATTTTTCAAGCCTTTAAATTATTTTTAACCATCTCGAAACCCCAAATTCAGTATTTTATCCAATTTTCAAATTATTAAATTAAATCATTTAATTATCCTATAATTAGTGATATTTGAAATCCAAGTCAAGATTAACCTTTTAAATATTTAAAATCAATTAAATATTCCAATTTCAAATATCCAAAATTCCTGGTCGTTACACTATGCTCCCCGCATAATAGCGGATGACCCTATATACCGCGATATTCCCCTTGAAGTGGGATTGGTATTATTTTTATGTTGTATTAACATCCATGGATGTAGGGAAACAAATTAGAGGGATCCAACTGGATTCCCCAAATATTTTTTTTATTTTTCATATACAGTGATATATGATTTGTGTAGAATAATCTGTTATAGATTATTGTGGTGATTGGAATTGTTAGATGCTATTGTAGCACTGGATTGAAATTTGATAACTTAAATACTACAAATGTATTTTTAAAATTTATGGAATAAAAACGAATTTCATATAAAAATATATATTGGAATTGGAGTTATTTTAAAGAAATTGAATTAGAAGAAAAAATATATTTGATTTTTGGTTATACATAACTATTGTGAATTTTTCAAATGGAGATTTAAAAAAAAAGAACTACTTAAGAGAATTCGAAAATGATTTCTGGAAATATAAAAAAGGTTAAAATCAACATTTAAAATAGATTGGAAGTACAAAAGGAATTATAAGAAATGAATTTATATAATGGAATTTAATAAATAAGAATTGTTTTACGAACAGGTAAAATAAAAGGGTTATGAAATTATAAATGATGTTTATAAATAAAGGAATTCGATATCAGATGAAATTGGAAGAATTTATAAAACAGGGTTGGAAAAAAAGTAGATTCTTTTTTGAAATGGGAATGGTTAGGGGATCGAAAATAAATCGATGTGTTATGAAATGAGAGGAAGTTATAAATTAAATTGGCTATCGAGATTTTAAAATATATTTGTAAGAAGTTAAGTTGTTTCAAAAGGAAAACTTTATTATTTAAAATAATGAAATTTTAAAGTAGTTAATATAGGAATACTTCGAAAAATGGGTTTTAAAATATTTAATATTTATTGAATAATTTTTTTAATATTCTTATAATTAGATTTGTAAGGTGATTTGTTCATTTTTAAAAGAGTTATTGATAGTTTATTAAAAATTTTAATATTTAAATAATAACTCAAAACATATTTTAAAAATAGAATTAAATTATTACTCTTTAAAAAGGATCATATATATAGTTTTGAAATGATTGAAAATTTATTTATAAATCCTCTCAAGATGTGAAAACAGTATTGATTTAACAATGAGATTTTGTAAGAGAAATCTCATAAATGGAATTATAGGGACTTAAGAAAATTTCCAATGATAGATGCGATAACTTCAGAAAGGAAATTGAATTTAATTAAAGAAGTTATAAATGGTCGGTTGTGGTTATAAATAAGTATAATCGGTTTAGAAATCGTAAGAAGAATTTATTAAAAATTTATAAACTTATGAGATAATTATGAAATACTTCCATGTTAAATATTGAGAAGATTTTGGAAACTGTACATATAAATAGTCTCCTAAGCATTTAAAGGGAGTTTTGGATATATTTAGTGGAAAAGATTTGGAATTTAAATATTTTTTAAGTGTTATAAAAATGGGAGTTGAAAATATTTCTAAGTATTGAAATAGAGAAATATCTTGTTATGGATACAAGTGCTGAATTTGTTTTCAAATATAGAAATATTGAAAGAGATTGAATATATATATATATATATATATATATATATATATATCTTGGTGAAGATGTTTTGGAATAAATATCTGGAGATTTATAACATTGGACCTAGTGATTGCTTATGGATGTTTTATTTGATAGTTAAATAACCGACTATCAATATTCGCCAATTTCGTTAATCGTTTCGAAGAGACCGGGATCGGATTTAATTATCCGAAAACCACTTCGATCCGGTTTGAACATTACGAATGAATACCATGAAGATGATAAAGACGGTGGTTCGGTTTGTCCACACCCAGGATAACTTGTATAAATGAATGCTATCAGAACATCGTCATTGGAGGACGATGAGCATTCTAAGTAAATTGTTCTTGAATGGTAATGCTTAGCATCGAATCCCATCAACCGAGAATGATTAAAACCGGGGAGATGCAGCAAGACTAAGTGGGTCGCATCCAAGTATGGTATGTTATCACCTTTCTATATGTCCTTGGAAAACCTATTCACTATGCATATGGATGTGCATGGAAGGAGCGCTCGATGGTGAGGGTGGGAACACTTGGGATGATAACATATTAGGTCTATCCAGGTCAGGGGTAGGCCGGTCTTGTGTAGCTAGGGATCCCGGCGTGGTCCTCGATACATTGTTCTAGAGGTGTACTGTGGTAGGCGGTACCCCATTGGCCCAGTCATTCGATGGAATCCATTCTTCAATAAGCGCCGTACGGTTTTGATTGTGCCCAACTATACTGAAACGTGAGATGCAAGCATTTCAGCTATTTTATTTTATTTTCTATAGTTATTAATATAATATCATATGGATTTGATAAAAAATGTTTTGGTTATCGTAAGGTAAAAACCCATCGTGTTTATGTGTGACATGGTCTTACAAGATTCCTTTGTTTTCAAAGGATTTTGAGAAAGTTAAGAATTCAAATTGAGTGTGTTTTCTCACGTTGGTTATCCAGACTGACTCGGGTGTTATTTTATTATAATGCTCAGGTTAGACCGAGCATTACAGATTCAGGATAGAATGCTATGGAGTTCAGGAGACAAGTTGGATGACAGAGGCATATCTTCGTACTTGGCTTATATTCCGCTGTGAAAGGACAAGTTATATCACTGTCCAGTTTGATGCATTGATTGTTGTACTCTGATGATTATAAATAATAAACAATTACAAATACTTTTGTATAAAAATCTGTTATTATATATTATATTTTGTTCCGCTGCGACTGTGAGATTCTATGTTGTTGTTTTCTATTTTATATGAAATGTTAGTTATATATTTTATTTTAAAACATTTTTAAAGTGATGTTATAATTTTTCCAAAGCTTATTGTATTTATTTTCAATTTAAAGCCTAGTTTCATATTTTTTGCTATTTTCTTCATTTAATTATATTTAAATAAAATTTATTTATTTATTTTTATGCATGCATTTTATTTTGTATTTTTATCTTTATTTATGAGTATTTTTCATGTATTTAAAATTGCAAAAAGAATTAAGGAAATTTGAATAGTTTGAGACCTTTTATGTGCTTAACCTTTTCATATTCTAGTCACCTTTTCACCAATCAATGCATCAATTCAATTTGCTACCTACTCTTTACTTCAGCCGAGCATTTCACTCCTTCTCACTTGAAAATTTTATCTCAAACCCTAGAAAAAAATTCGGCCATCATCCAAGAGGAAATTTTGGTAAAAACTTTCATTCTTTTCCATTTTTCTACTTGATTTATTTGATTTTTGCACTTGCATTTATCTTATGTAGTTCGGCCACTCCATCTCCAGCACCATGGCCACCTCCACCACCACCTACTCTAGCCACCATCCCCTCCACTCCACTGACCTTCCATGGCCGAGACCATTTATGTGAAGATCCACCAAAATTTTGACACAAACTCCACTTTGTCCATGCTAGCCAAACTCTCCTTGTCTCCACCAATCCAACCACCCCTTTGGCCGACCTTACACCACCACCACCAGCCACAACCTAAGCCTAGGACCTCTGCAACACTTGTAGATGATCTTCCTAGACCTGGCCATGCCCAATCATGTTATGGCCGAAGCCATTGTTGCATTGAAATCCATGTAGTTGCCTTGAATGTATGTATTCATGCACACATAGCTCTCTACTACTTCATATATTGTTATGGCCGACCTATATGACCTTAACCTGAGCCAAACCTGATGCAAATCCATCCCATAACAATGCTTTTCCAGCCTATGGCTGAAGCATATGTTGTTGAATGCAAGTGCAACAGCGTTAGCTTTGAGTTGTGTATTTATTCCTAGTATTGTTTATAAATAGTTTGGTTGAAAATTCATTTTGTATTTGTTTTGTTTGATATGTAACAAGGCAATTAGCTTTGGCTCTCCCACTCTCAAATCATTGTCGTGTTATCGTCCTTTGAAGTTCCTTGCTTGTGCATTTGGTTGTCATCTCTAGCTATACAAGTAAGTATTTCTCACAAGACATTCTGTACTTATATAATTAGTAAATTGACACAATTTGAATATGTAGATTTTATTATCATGTTATACCTGCCTATGATATTATTTATATGATGATCACCCTGTTTATACACCTATCATATCATCTGTTACTGTTGTATAATGTCATTCTGTTTATTTATATCAGTTTATCACACTGCAAGTTCCCTGTAAAATAGAATCACTATGGGTTGAAATGATACATACCGTACAGACTTTAGAATAGAAAAAATCTTTTATGGGCTAAAATGATAGGCCTGAACGATTTTTATTTGTTTTATTTAACTTGGGATTGCGGGTTTGAAATGATAGAACCTGGATTTGTTCTTTGCAAATTACGGATTGAAATGATATATTATCCGTATCATTTGACCTAGGTTAGAAATTATATGCAGACCCGTGGTTAATATATATTTTCTAGAATTTATAAAGTATTATAAAAATGAAAGTATTATGATATTTTGATTTAAATTTAATTCAAAAATGATTTTTATAAAATATTAGTGATTTTCTACAAGTTAAATATGTGAAATAAATAAATGGTAAATTAGAATTTGAAACATAAGTAAATTTTGGAATTTATGGTTTTGTTTATAAATTGAATTTAAGTTAAGTAAGAAAATATGATAATTTGATTTTATTTGAATTTAAACGATTTTATAAAGTGTTATTGATTTTTCTATAAATTAAAAATAGTTAAATTAATAAATGTTTAAAATTGAAATTTGAGTATAACTTAACTTGGGAAATGTTAAATGTGTTTTAAAAATAAAAGTTAAGTTAAGGAAATAAAATGAAATTTAAATTTAATTTATGAAATGGTAAATTATATTTAAATGTAAAGTAAATGAAATATTATAAAATTGTAAATTGATTTTTTATAAGTGAATTATTAAAATTTGATAATTATTTGTGAAATTTCGCTTTATAAAATCATAAATTAAAAGTATTTAAATGATCATTTTTAAAAGTGTGAAAATATAATTTTTATAAGTTAAAATTTGTTTAAATATAAATTTAATTATTTATGAAATTTTATTGAAAACTTGGAATTTAATTTACAACATTTTTGTAATGCTATCATTTCTGAAGTAAAAGATATTACAGCATTTTGTAAATGCTGCAATTGATATAAATGAACTAAAAGACTAAATTGAACTAAGCGCTATTATAGCACTTTATAAGTGCTGTAGTTGTAGAAACTAAACTAAAGCCTATTACAACATATCTGTAAATGCTAACGTCGTTAAAATGATATGTTTTCAAATGTAAATTTACCGTAGCATTTTCTAAATGCTGCAAAAGTTGAAATTTCACTGTTTTAATAAATTGAAATAAATAAATGAATTCTGAAAATGGTAAAATTTTGAGAATTGTATATTTGATTATTAAATATAATAACTTCACTTTTAAGTGATTTAAATGGAATATTTGATTGGTTTGATTGTAATATTTAATTGCTTTAATTGGAATATTTAATTGGTTTAGTTGGAATATTTAATTGGTTTAATTGGAATATTTGCTTTGATATATAAACCATTTTGAAATGTGATTTGAAATGGTATTTAAATTAAATAGAAACGAATGTTGTTTTGGAATAATATGATATTGAAATGAATTTGAAATGATATTGAATTTTGAAATGATTTTTGATTTACGAAGTATAAAACACCATTTTGGAATTTTAACCATAGGATGTATTTAATTTATGGTTTAACTAATCCTTAGAGGATGGGCGATCCCAAGCATCCTTTAAGTTACTACAGTTCACTTGAATTGGTTTACATTATATGAGTATGTATGTCCTAACTCGAGTGTTTTGTGTTTTACTTTACGCTCGGGTCAGCCTGAGTATTTACAGCTTAGCTTTGGATTTCTTTTCTGGAGCTAGGAATTGCTGGAGATTCTGCTTATCTAGTTATCTATTCCCTTCGGTTTCAGTTGTTCTATTTCAGCTCTAGTATTTATAAACTTCTATGTATTTGAGATTTCTATTGTATATGCTTTTCCAGACTGATATTATGTATTTGTTTTGAGATTTTGTTATAGTAGTTTCATGAACTACTATGATATTTTAATTTCCGCTGCGAGTTATTCTGGTATTTCTGTGTCTGTGATTCTGTGATTGCATTTCATTTGCTCCAAATTTTATTACAATGCGGTATTTTAAGCAATTCATATCCGACATGTGCGGATGCGAATGGCTGAAAATATCGGGTTGTTACAGTTGGTATCAGAGCTTTGGTTTTAGGCAAACCTTAGACTGTAGAGCAAAAACTCATTAGAGATAGGGTATAAATACCCTAGAATGAGTGAAATCAATCTCAGAATCATTTCTTTGTGAGAGAACGTACTTTCGAAGTATAAAATGATTTCCAAATGATTTTTTAAAGGATTTTCATAGATTATTTTGGTATAAAATTTTCCATATTTTGAAATCAAGATTTTATAAACTTCATCCCTTCGGTATCCACCTTGTTAAAAATCTCTTGGTTAGGATTCTTATTGATTAGGATTTCTTGAACTTTGAAACGCTCCTACTTGTTCTGAAATCCAGTCTTGTCTTCCCTATCTTACCCTTTTGATTTTGGAGCCTTCCATAAATCCTTTACAATTGGCATTGATTCATCGGAGATTTCTATATCCTCGGTTTACTATACTATCTGTCATCTGCTTTACTTGGATTCTATCTTTGGTGATCGAATGTCGATTTGCCTTAGATTTTCGAATCGATTATATTCTTGAAGTCACAGTTGACCGATTAAGGTTGACCGCGATTTATATAGGCTTATCCATCTCCTATTGGGTAATTAAGTTATCTCATCTTCGTTCGAGCTTATCTTCGAACCAGAATTTTATTTGATTATAGTTCCTTTAAATTTGAATCTCCTTTTGTTTTGAAATTCATCCTTGAATAATCCCTTGAAAATTGGTGTTTTATTGTATTTAATTTTTTGCATACATCGAAATTATTATTTTAATAAGGATGGCCCTATTTTTATATATAAAAGTGAAATGTTTTCAATAAGGATTTTATATCTTTTGAAAATGAAAATTTGAAAGGATTTGAAATTTTGAAAATTTATAAGAAATTTGATTTAAATTAAAATGATTTATAACTGAAGGGTTTTGAATTTGAATTTCGAGGAAATCGAACTTCGGTGTTTTGAAATCGGTTTTAAGATTTTGGAAAATATAATTATAATATGATTTAAAGATATTTTCTAAATAAGAAAATTTTCAAATGTATTCGAATGAATTCCAATGATTTCGAAGAGATTTCAATGAAGTTTTAAGAAAATAAAAGTCCAGAACCCATTTATGTCGCTGGAAAATAATTTCGGCGATGAATGCATGCATCATCGACATTGATTTTCGAGTTTCTGAGTGGGGGAGAGGCCACTCTAGTAGCTTTGCTATGCAAAAGATTTTGTGAAACCAATTTTGGATTTTGGATTTTGATGTATGGTTTGATATTCGAAAGATATATGTATGTGTGTGTGTGTGTGTGTGTGTATTTGAAATGATATAAAGTAAGCCGGTGTTCAGTCCTCGAGTTTCAGATTTTTTGGTATAACCCTATCTTTTGGAATTGGTTTACTGATTTGTTGGTGATTTCCAACTTTTGGATTTAAAATATGATTTCTTCGACTATTTTGAAGGTTCGAGAACTTCCAAATCAAGGTTAACTATTCAAAACTAAGAAATTTTGAAAGGTATATGGTATTTGATAAAGAATATAAGTTTAGTTTGGTATCATTAAAGTATAAAGTAATATGATTTATATAAGTTTGTAACTGTTTGTTGAGTGAAATAAATAAGACCATTTTGAATTATACTGGTATGAAATATAGAATTGAAATGTTTTGAATAAAATATATACATATAGAATAATAATCTTTCCAATGGAAAATTGGATTTTTCATATAGAAATAAACAGTTTAAAGGTTTTAAAAAGTGATGGTTTTAAACTTGGTAACCATTTTAGATATTTTTATGATTGAAATGGTTTGGAAATGATATAATCTTTATTTTGATAAAGAATGTGAATTTGAAATGATAATTGATTTTGATAAATGAATATTTGAAGTTTAGATTTGTATGAAAGGATGTTGGGTTTACTTGTAATTTGAGTTTATTCAAAAATGATGGATTTGTGAAATGAATATTTCAAAACTAAGTAATAATGAAGTAAAATTTGAGATATATGAAATTATAAATTTTAGTTTTGGAATATGGTATATTTAAGCTTTGAAATATATTAAAGATTGAATAGTTTATCTTGTGGATCAAATCTTTATTTGAAATTTGATAATATTTGAAATGGTTTTGTTGGAAAACTAAATTGAATTGAAACTGATGGTTTGAATTGAATTAAAATTGGAAATTTTAGATTTGGGTTTAATATAATAAATTTGTGAATGTAAAGAATTAAAGGAATGTTTTATGATTTCAAATGTATGATTTCAAAAGGTTATGATTTTCGAAGTGTAATGATTTCAAGTATTCTGGTTTCGAAAGATTTATAACTCTGAAAGTATTATGATTTTTGAAAGTAAATATATGTTTGAAATGGAAATGAATTTGTTTGACATAAATTTTTTTGATTTGGAAATTTGGATTATTTTCTAAATCTATTGTTTTAAGAAACTTTGAAACTGAATATATATAAATTGTAAGAAATGATTTGGCAAAATCATATATGATTTTGAAATCGAATTGATATTGAAATGGTTTGAAATTAAGAACCATGTTTATTTAAATACTTTGATTTGGGAGTTATCGAACTTATATAAAATTGATTTGTATAAGTATGAAGTGATTTGAAAACTATTGATTTGTAAAGGTGCTCAACTTGTAAATTGAAATCCTATATAATCGAAGTCTATATAAGTGTTGATTTGATATAACATTGATTTTGGGAAGTATTCGATTTGAAATGAAATCTTATATATAATGGACTTTATATAAGTATGATATTTGAAAGTGATTTGAAAGGTACTATATGATACATATTTTCGAATTAAAGATATGGAAAGTGCCTTCTGCTTGATATCCGCTTTGTGGCCACACTGTGGATTCATTCTATCGATATTATTCTCTTTGATTTGGGTTTTACGGATATGATACTCGAGTGACCATCGAATTCCCTAGCGATCTCCATGGTCTTATGTTTACGACTGCATAGCGTAATTCGCCTGGCTGAGATGGCCTGGGGGTACGGATGTTTCCTGAGGGATCCAGGCGTAACCATTGTGTATCCTGTGATCTATGTTGGTCGTAGTAGTAGCGAAATCCGCTGGCTGAGATAGCTTAAGGGTACGGATGTTTCCTGGGGGATCCATGCGTAACCATTGTGTATCTACGGTTTACTAGTCATCATGGCGTAATTTGCAGGCTGAGATAGCTTACTGGTACAGATGTTTCCTGGGGGATCCAGGCGTAACCATTGTGTACCTGCGATCCACGGTTAGACAAATGTTTGGTTTGGTTGATTTGTTTGCATTGTACTTTCCATATCTGTTGTTTTAAAAAGGTTTTTCCAGTATTTTCACTGGGTGTTGAAACAAGTCTACTAAGCACCTGGAGAGTTCTAGCTTTGCACCTGATCAATGATAGCTAGAGTCTGCAGGAACGAAAATAAACTTGTTAAGACATCGAGTTATAAAATTATTTTTATAAAGTATTATGTAAAGGATATTTTGATCATTTATTTTTTTCTAAATAATATAAAATGTTTCCAATAGTGTTTACTTCGAGCTATCAAATTTGAATCAAATGACTATTTATCATATTATAAAATGTTTAAAATGTTGTAAATATAAGATTTTAAATTGAAATGAATATGGTTTTAAAATAATGGTCCATCCTTGTCTTTCAACCTACTTTCCCTTATAACTATTTCTACCTTCTTTTTCTTCGAGGGTCCTTTCCGCATTGTGGAAAGAGTTGGTTCTTTGGCTTATCGTCTGGATTTGCCGAGAAGCTTTCTGGAGTACATGATGTATTCCATGTCTCACATCTTCTCTAGTATCTTCATAACTCATCTCTTATTGTTCAGCCTTCTGCTTTTGATAGTTTGGGTATTTAGCTTAATCTGACTGTCGAGAGTAAGCCACTTCGTATTGTCGACAGAGGTACAAAGCAGCTAAGAAGGAAGTCTGTTAGTCTGATCAAAGTACTACGAAGTACTGATGATTGGGATTGTACCTGGGAAATGGAGGAGAGCATTTGTGCTTCGAATCTGATTTTTTTTCCAGGTACTATTTGTTGTCTATCTTGCTTTTCCTTAGTTTCCTTATTCGTTCTTTTCGAGGACGAAAAGATTTGAGTGGGGGAGAGTGTAACAACCCAGTATTTTGTGATTATTTCTATTTGTTTATTTTAATTATTTTAAATTGAATTATTGATTTAAAAACTTAATTATATGGATAAATTTTGTTATTTTAATTACAAATTTTGATTTTTGTGTGAATTATAATTTCAAACCTGAATAAATTGAATATTTCCAGAAAATGTGGATTTTGGTCAAATTGGTCAAACTTTGACTTTTAAATTTAAAATTTAAATATTTGAATTCTTAAATTTTATCTTTCATCATGAAAATAAATTAAATTTCATGAATACTGTTTTTTGTTTCCTTGAAATCCGATTTATATTGTGAAAGTTGTGCTTTTTTTAATATTGGGTGTAAATTGATTTATTTAATAAAATTATCTATTTTAATTTATATAAATAATATTTTTATTTTTCAAGTCATGTTCTAATATGTGTTATATGACATGTTAGATATATATTTTATTTTAAAACATTTTTAAAGTGATGTTATAATTTTTCCGAAGCTTAGTATATTTATTTTCAGTTTTAAAGCCTAGTTTCATATTTTTTGCTATTTTCTTCGTCTAATTATATTTAAATAAAACTTATTTATTTATTTTTATGCATGAATTTTTTTTATCTTTATTTATAAGTAATTTTCATGTATTTAAAATTGCAAAAAGAATAAAGGAAATTTGAATAGTTTTTGACCTTTTATGTGCTTACATTTTCATATTCTAGTCACCTTTTCACCAATCAATGCATCAATTCAATTTGCTACCTTATACTCTTTGCTTCAGCCGACCATTTCACTCCTTCTCACATGAAATTTTTATCTCAAACCATAAAAAAAAATTCGACTATCATCCAAGAGGAAATTTTGGTGAAAACTTTCATTCTTTTCCATTTTTCTACTAGATTTATTTGATTTTTGCACTTGCATTCATCTTGTGTAGTTCGGCCCCACCATCTCCAGCACTTTGGCCGCCTCCGCTACCACCTACTCTAGCCACCATCCCTTCCAATCCACTGACCTTCCATGGCCGAGACCATTTATTTGAAGATCCACCAAAATTTTGACACAAACTCCACTTATCCATGCTAGCCGAACTCTCCTTGTCTCCACCACTCCAACCACCACTTTGGCCGACAATACACCACCACCACCAGCCACAACCTGAGCCTAGGACCTCTGTAACACCTATAGATGATCTTCCCAGACCTGGCCGTGCCTAATCATGTCATGGCCGAAGCCATTGTTGCATTGAAATCCATGTAGTTGCCTTGAATGTATGTGTTCATGCACACATAGCTCTCTACTACTTCATATATTGTTATGGCCGACCTATATGACCTTAAACTGAGCCAAACCTGATCCAACTCCATCCTATAACAGTGCTCTTCCATCCCATGGCTGAAGCATATGTTGTTGAATGCAAGTGCACAAGCGTTAGCTTTGAGTTGTGTATTTGTTCCTAGTATTGTTTATAAATAGTTTGGTTGAAAATTCACGTTTGTATTTGTTTTGTTTGATATGTACCAAGGCAATTAGCTTTGGCTCTCCCACTCTCAAATCATTATCGTGTTATCGTGCCTTTGAAGTTCCTTGTTTGTGTATTTGGTTGTCATCTCCGGTTATACAAGTGAGTATTTCTCACCAGACATTCTGTACTTATATAATTAGTAAATTGACACCATTTGAAAATGTAGATTTTATTATCATGTTATACCTGCCTGTGATATTATTTATATGATGGTCACCCTGTTTATACACCTGTCATATCATCTGTTACTGTTATATAATGTCATTATGTTTATTTATATCAGTTTATCACACTACAAGTTCCATGTAAAATAGAATCACTATGGGTTGAAATGATACATACCGAACGGACTTTAGAATAGGAAAAAATCTTTATGGCTTGAAATGATAGGCCTGAACGATTTTTATATATTTCATTTAACTTGGGATTGCGGGTTTGAAATGATAGAACCCGGATTTGTCCTTTGCAAATTCCGGATTGAAATGATATATTATCCGTATCATTTGACCAAGGTTAGAAATTGTATACAGACCCGTGGTTAATATATATTTTTCTAGAATTTATAAAGTATTATACAAAATGAAAGTATTATGATATTTTGATTTAAATTTAATTTAAAAAATGATTTTTATAAAATATTAGTGATTTTCTACAAGTTAAATAAGTGAAATAAATAAATAGTAAAATAGAATTTGAAATATAAGTAAATTTTGGTATTTATGGTTTTGTTTTTAAATGGAATTTAAGTTAAGTAAGAAAATATGGTAATTTGACTTTTATTTGTGATTTTATAAAGTGTTATTGATTTTTCTATAAATTAAAAACAGTTAAATTAATAAATGTTTAAAATTGAAATTTTAATACTACTTAACTTGGAAAATATGAAATGTGTTTTAAAAGTAAAAGTTAAGTCAAGGAAATAAAATGGAATTTAAATTTAGTTTATGAAATGGTAAATTAAATTTAAACGTAAAGTAAATGAAATGTTATAAAATTGTACATTGATTTTTATAAGTGAATTATTAAAATTTGATAATTATTTGTGAAATTTCACTTTATAAAATCACAAATTAAAAAGTATTTAAATGATCATTTTTTAAAAGTGTGAAAATATGATTTTTATATGTTAAAATTTGTTTAAGTAAAAATTTAATTTTTTATGAAATTTTATTGAAAACTTGGAATTTAATTAACAGCATTTTTGTAATGCTATCATTTCTGAAGTAAAAGATATTACAGCATTTTGTAAATGCTGTAATTGATATAAATGAACTAAAAGACTAAATTGAACTAAGGGCTATTATAGCACTTTGTAAGTGCTGTAGTTGTAGAAACTAAACTAAAGCCTATTACAACATATCTGTAAATGTTATCTTCGTTAAAATGATATATTTTCAAATGTAAATTTACCGTAGCATTTTCTAAATGTCGCGAAAGTTGAAATTTCACTGTTTTAATAAATTGAAGTAAATAAATGAATTCTGAAAATGGTAAAATTTTGAGAATGGTATATTTGGTTATTAAATATAATAACTTCACTTTTAAATGATTTAAGTGGAACATTTAATTGGTTTAATTGGAATATTTAATTGGTTTAATTGGAATATTTAATTTGTTTAATTGGAATATTTAATTGGTTTAATTGGAATATTTGCTTTGATATATAAACCATTTTGAAATGTGATTTGAAATGTTATTTAAATTAAATAAAAATGAATGTTGTTTTGGAATAATATGATATTTTGATATTAAAATGAATTTGAAATGATATTGAATTTTGAAATGATTTTTGATTTATGAAGTATAAAACACCATTTTGAAATTTTAACCATGGGATGTATTTAATTTATGGTTTAACTGATCCTTAGAGGATGGGCGATCCCAAGCATCCTTTAAGTTACTACAATTCACTTGAGTTGGTTTACATTATATAAGTATGTATGTCCTGACTCGAATGTTTTGTGTTTTACTTTATGCTCGGGCCAGCCTGAGTATTTACATCTTAGCTTTGGATTTCTTTTCTGGAGCTAGGTATCGCTGGAGATTCTGCTTGTCTAGTTATATATTCCCTTTCAGTTTCAGTGGTTCTATTTCAGCTCTGGTATTTATAAACTTATATGTATTTGAGATTTCTATTGTATATGCTTTTCCAGAATGATATTATGTATTTGTTTTGAGATTTTGTTATAGTAGTTTCATGAACTACTATGGTATTTTAATTTCCGCTGCGAGTTATTCTGATATTTCTGTGTCTGTGATTGCATTTCATTTGCTCCAAATTTTATTACAATGCGGTATTTTGAGCAATTCAAGTCCGACATGTGCTGATGCGAATGGCTGAAAATATCGGGTTGTTACATAATTTCTATCCAATATATTCTAGCCATAAAACTTTAACTAGAATATTCTTTTTTGTATTTAATCTACTGAAATTACATTTCTTAGGATGATTCTCCATTGTGATTTCCATAAATTAGTTTGAACAAAAGATCAAGAATAAAAGGGAAGATTTGGCTCATTTGGAATTACAAGAAATGATATTTTCTTTTTATTAGAATAGTCAACACTAAGAATAAATTTGTACTTTACACATCTCTTCCTATTTGTTTGCATGTATTCCTTGTTAAATCAAACGTTGCACTTTCTATGCAATTTGGAAACATATTATTTTTATAAATATCGAATGGACGTTCTTCCCATAAATTAAACTATGGAAAATCCCCAATTCAACATAATTTAGGTAATAATCAAAACATACTAATAATCTACAACCTAATTTTAGATCTGGAATAAATTTCATATCTATAACCTTTAGGACTGATTTCCAAATCAGGGTTCCACAATAAATCCTACAAGATCGCCTAAGAATATGTAGATGTTTAATGCATTCAGTTTTAGCCACAACCCATATATGTTTATTCATTTAGGCATAAAAATCAAACATATGCCAAAGGAATAAATTCAAAATCATAACAACTATATAATTTCCCACTCACCTTCTAAAAGCGTTCCAAATCTCCATGTCTGAAGTAATACCTTTGATTCAACGCCATTTCCTTCTTATTCTAAGAAATATGTATAAAAGGACACACACACACATATTAGAATTATAGATCTGAGAAGAGATTGGGTTGATGAGAAATATAAATATATAAATACAAATATATATATATATATATATATATATATATATATATATATTACCCCGTTATCATGTAGTGTTGATTTGCTTCTCTTCTTCTCTTATTTGATTTCTATTCTTCTTCAAATTTTATATATATAAATATAAATATTTTATTTTATAACTTATAGAATAGCGGAGAAGATAAAATGACAGAGCTTGGCTATTGTTTTCAGGAAAATATGAGAAGATAAGAGAGGGTTAATTCTGAGTTTATAGGCACTCGAATAAAAAATAACCATTGGATTAAAATGTTTCAAATTAATGGCAAGGTTATTGGTTTTTTCAAAAGCAGACAAGGAACTCATCAAGGAGATCCTATCTCCTCTTATATATTCATCTTAGTTATGGAAGTTTTCACAAGATTGATTCAAATTAAATATGATCAAAAGCTAATTTTGTATCATCCAAAATGTAAGCAGTAACATGTCCCTCTCTTATGTTTGCGGATAACATCATGATCTTTACCAAACCTCAAACAGCCTCGGTTGACCACATTTTTAAAACCATTGATACTTTTTATCACATGACAGGCTTGAAGCTCAAAATCTAGTTTATTGACATCTGGTGTATCCTCTGTTGTGGAAGCTGGTTTGCTTCTTGCCTCTGGAATGCAACCTATGGCCAATGATATGTACTATCCTGGATTACCTTTGATTTCCTCTAGAATAACCACTGCTAATTGCCTTCCCCTTTACAATAAGATAACTTCAGCAATGTCATGTTTGGCAAATAAAATGCTTTCTCAAGCTGGTAGGCTTGTGTTGATTAAATATATTAGTTTTTCTATGGTTGTGTATTGGGCCAAGTCTTTCATTCTACTAACCAAGCTCTTACAGATGATTAGAAGCGTGATTTTTCGGACTGGTAGTATACATACAAGAAAACTAGTGCCTTGCTCTTTCGATAAGGTAGAGTGCCCACGGGGAAAAGGAGATTTAGGCATTAAGAATATTATGCAATGGACTATTGCGGCATTCAGTTCTCTTTTTGATGCTTTATTGAACAGCGCTGATAGTATGTGGGTGAGATGGCCGTCGAAACACAATATAGGAAAAAGAAACTTCTAGAGCATGAATGTCCCATAATCTTGTAGATGGACGTGGAAGAAGCTTTTAGCTCTCCGGCCAGTTTACTTGCCATTTATCAAATTGAGGTTGGAAACCGATACAACTGTTGGCTTTTGGGATGACCCGTGGTGTAAGCAAGGACTAATCCTATCAAAAGTATTGTCTCATTAGCAAACTCATCAATCTGGATTTAGCAGGGATGCAAAGGCTATGCATTACATTCCTCGTGGTCTTCCTATCCTCCCTTATTCTAGTAATCAGTAGATTAGAGCTATGCGGATGCAAATTCAGTCTGATTGCATTAATGTAGGCCAAAAAGATGTTACATTATGGTCAAGTAAAGCTCATTAAATAGCTGGGGTGTTTAAACTGCTTGCAAATTTTGAAGTTTTACCCTCTTTCCAATGGATTAGTATAATCTGGAATGAATATCCCCTTCTAAGAACAATCTGATGCTACAGAGGTTATAAAGCATGCTTTTTTGACTAAGAATGTCTTTCATGCCTATGGGATGACCAATTTGTTATGTGTTTTTTGTGGAACTCATGTTGAAAGTTGCACCCACCCGTTCTTTTCTTGTGATGCCTTGTTTCCTCTCTCATCTAGGCTTATGCAGAAAGCAGGAAGAGAGGACATGAGCAAAATATCGGATATTGAATGGTGTTATTCTTAAAGGTGACTAAATAGAGAAGAAATAAGGCTATGCTAGTGATGTTGTGTTTGAAGACTATGTGAGTTTGGTTTGGTCTGAAAGAAATTGTGACGACCCGGAATTCAGCGTTTGAAAATTGACATACAATACATTACCCGTATTCGAATGCCGGAGATTCAAACGTTGGAGTCCGATTCGCCGGAGCTTATAGCACATTTGGTGAAAACAACACAGCGGAAACAGAAGAAGAAATTTTATTGATACACCAAATGGATACAATATGAATACAATATTCCGATACAAATGCCCAACAATATCAGAAATACAACACAACAACGGAAGAATAGCAGCGGAAAACAACAGCAACAACAGTGGAAAGATAAGATCTTCATTGCCAAAGCTTCAAAGCTCCAAACCAAAAGGCTCAAACCAAAACAATCATGCTGCAATATAGCACAATGCGATCGCCAAATCCACAGACTCCGAAGACTTCCAAATCTATACCTACTAGCTGAATATCTGATAACCTGACTCTAGGCTGCCCGTGTGGAAAATTATGGGCACCTAGAGTTTAGAAATGGAACAATAAACTCCAGGTTTGTCATGGGACTAGTGTGAGCAAACAAAAACAGTTTTATTTGAACAAAAACAAACAAAAAGAAATAAAACGAAATTCGCTATGCTTTTTGGAAAATGAAACTACCATAAGCCCACCCGCCGCACACACAATGCAAACACACATATGGAGGAGATTTCTCATTATGATTGTCAAACATGCTTGATACACGAAAATCCTTTTAATATTATTATTAGTGCATAGAGCGGAAAATATTTTGAAAGTATAATATTAATCTTAGAAAGCATACATACTATTATAGTATGCCTACTATAGCTACCATGTTAGATGACAGGTTATACAACTGAAACCGTACAAGGCTCGTATTGGGTGATTGGATTTCCAACAAATGGCCAAGGCTAAGGAACTTCCTTTCCGAATGGGTACGCCTTTGGAGTGATGCCCCGAGAACCTAACTGAATCTCTGCCAACACAAGGCTGGGTTATCTCTGTAACTAGTTAACTAACTGTCACGAGTATACCATCCTCCGGTCTTGACCAACCTTTATCCCAGGATTCACCAGCAAATTCCAACAACCACATAAGTTAAATATCTAGGCTCTATACCATGGTACCATTTTTTTATCGAGAAGAAAATGCACATACCGTAAGGGGCGCGACCCCCGTAATCTTGCTACATCCTTCTTGTTTCAACCATTTTCAGGGTGTGAGGTTCGATGAAGTCTCGTCCCACAAAGCTACGCTTTTCACGAAAGCCATGCTTCGATTAACCAATGATCATCACTTAGCATGCCACATTACCAAATTGGGAATATATCACTAGTAACCATCAACTACATAACCTCTGAGCTCGTACGTCTCAGAGAAGTGTGTTAAGCTAAGAGAATAAATTCTCCGCCATAAAAAAATGTATTTGATAGAAACCAGCTTTATACCTCAAAGTGTAACGTCAGACATACATCCATACAAGTCCATTCTAGGACTGAATGGAACCGAAGGCACTTCGTCCAATTAAGGATAGAAGCCCTTGCAAATCCGGATATTCACAATCCCGACCGGACTCCCCATCACATATAGAGATCTCTCTGGAGCAACTCGGTGCAGAGACATTCGACAGGTAATCCTTTCGATCTCGAAAATACCCGGTCTTCTACCACCGTCTTCGATTGCTATCCATTTCATCGTATCATTATTCGGAATGGGCTATATGACATAAAGTCCTCTCCCGGCTAATCCGAATAATGAGCGCTTGTTTTTAAAAACTTATGGATACATTCGGATCTTAGTTAAGTCACAACTTTTTAGCCCAAAACCTTTCCTTTTGAATGGTTTAAACAAATTTCCATTTTCAATATTTTAAACAAAAGATTCATTCTTTAAAATCCTCTTCAATTTGAAACAAGGTTCACCAATCTTTAACAAAGATTCATTCATAGCTTTCAAGCTAATTTATATTTCAAATTTGATTTACCCACAAATCAAAATCCTTTCAACAAAAACTGGAAATTCTTTCTTTATATGAAAGCTATTATCATTTGAAAACAAATGTTTTTCATTTCAAAAATTGTAAAGACCCGTAAATCCGTACTCCTTGAATAGACACTAATCTCCTTTGTTTAATTCAAGATGAACGAAAATACGAACCCTTAGGGGTTTTAAGAAAAAGAAAAGAAGAAAGAAGAAAGAAGATAGAGAAGAAGGAAATAGAAAATAGAAATTAGAGAGAATAGAAAAAAGAATAGAAGGTAGAAAATTTTAAAATAGAAAGAAAAGAGAAGAGAAAGGAAACGGAACACAGAAGAAAATAGGACGGAACAGAAAACAACAGAACAACATCAGAATCTCACAATTCGCAGCGGAACAACATATAATAATAAATGAAAAATCTTTAAACAAAGAACTATATCGGTTATTACATTACATCACATTTCATTACATCATATCAAATCATATCATATCATCAGAGTGTACAACAACAATATACAACATCAAATAGTGCAGCGGAAAAAGAAATACTATATAGCTAGTAATACGCCATGCCATCCAGCTTGCCTCCAGCAACTCCAGAATATCCAGAATATCCTGATAAACCTTACTCTTGACTGCCCGTGTGGAAATTGGTGGGCACCCAGAGTTTAGGAAGGAAAACAATAAACTCCAAGTCAGTCATGTGACTGGTGTGAGAACTCAAAACAGTTTATTTATCTTTAAATCAAAATAGAGGAATATTTTTAAATTCAATTCGCAATGCTTTTAAAAATGAGACTACCATAAGGCCTCCCGCACACACACACATGCAAACGCAGAATCGGAGGAGATTTCTCCTTATGATAGTCAAAGATGCTTGATACGCATTAAAAATAACATTTGATATTATTACTAGTGCATAGTGTAGAAGAAATTCATTTCGAAAGTAGAATATAAATCTTAGCCAACATACGACCATTATCGTATGCCTACTATAGCTAACTATGTTCAATAGCAGGTTACCGCCACATTCCATAGCAGGTTATACAACTAAAACCGTACAAGTCTCGTATTGTTTCTTTGGATTTCCAACAAATGGTCTGGCCAAGGAACTTCCCATTGCCACATGAGAATGCCTCTGGAAAGACATCCCCGAGAACCAAACCGGAACTCTGCCAACACAAGGCCGGGTTACCCCTAACTGGGTAACTACTGACACGAGCACGCCATTCCCCGATCGTAAACGACCTTTCTCACAGGATCCCGAAAACCAACAACCACAAAGTAATAAATTCGCAGTAACCACATAGGTTAAATATTTGGGCTCCATACCATGATACCACCTCTATCCAGAAGGAAATGTACATACCCTAAAGGGTGCTACCCCTCATAACCTTGCTGCATCTTTCCTGTTTTGACCATTTCCGGGGTGTGAGGTTCGACGAAGTCACGTCCACAAAAACATACTTTATACAAAAGCCATGCTTTGGGTCAACAAATGATCAACACAATGATCACTAAGATAGACGATCAAATAAACGATCCTATTACAATAATCAACACAATGATCATTTCAGCATCACTCAGCATATCACATTACCAAATTGGGAATATATCGCCGATAACTTCAACTATATAACCTCTGAGCTCGTACGTCTCAAAGAAGGGTGTTAAGCTAAAAGAATAAATTCTCCGCCACCAACAGAAATATATTTGAAAGAAATCGGCTTTATATCTCAACTTGTAATGTCAGACACACAATCCATACAAGTCTGTTCCGGGATTGAACAAAACCGAAGGCACTTACAAAGAAGTCCTTGCAATCCGGATATTCACAATCCTGATCGGATTCACCATCACATATGGAGAACTCTATACCGGAGCAACTCGGTGCAGAGTAAATCGACAGGTCATCCTATCGCTCTCGCAAATACCGGGTCTTCAACACCGATCTTCAAATGCAATTCACAACGACGTATCACATATTCGGAATGGGTTATACGACCCCATGGTCCTTTCCCGGTTAACCCGAATAGTGAGCGCTTATTCAAAAATAAGTGTAGCATTCACATTCAAACAAATCACATCAATTACCCATTCAAAAGGGAAATATTGATAGTCGGTTATTGAACTATCACTGGATATGCACACATCACCAGATTCCAAATAATTTTCCAAATTATTTATTTTCCAAAAATATCTTTACAAGATATATTATTTCACACTTCAAAAAAAATCAATATTTATTTTTAGACAAATTCCACTTCCTTTATAAATTCCTTAGTGAATTTATAATTCCCAAAATATCAATGAATATTCGGTTTCAATTATTCATTTCAATTTATCTTCAAAAAAAAAAATTCTCTAAACGTTTCATTTCACATTGGAAAAACATTTCCATACTTATTTATTCATAAGTAATTCACAAATTCTATTTATTTTCAACACTTGGAAAATATTCAATATACTTAAATCGAAATTTAGTATATATTTCATTCTATTAAGGAAATCATTCTCTTCAACATATTTATTTGGGCCAAAACGAACGTTGCGTAAAACATCGTTACGACAACCCAAAATCACTAGTATAGGGATTCGAAATTAAAATAGATATATAAATCCCAATACTATACAAAACATTTCCTTTCGGAAATCATTTACTATAACAACAGTGTTATAGTCCATCATCTCCTTCTATTTCTCGAAAACGTCTATTTCAACAATAAATGTTGAAATCTATGATTTCGAATCTCAACACATTTTTAAAACATTGTTCGATCGTTTTAATTCTATTTAAAACATCCAAATCCAAAACAATTTCTTTAACGTGTTATTCACTATTCAAAAACGTGAATATACTTCATTAACAATTTCATTCTTTTATACATTTTAATTCAAAGGATTATTCACTATTCAAAAATGTGAATATAACTCCATTTATAGGTTTCAACAATTTTCTTATCAAAATAAGTCATTTGCGAATTTATAAAACAACGTTTATAAATTCCATTTCTATTTGTTTATAAAAACTTCCTTTTTATAAAATTCTTTTATTAACCTATTCCAGTTTATAACTCAATTATAAACTAAAAGTTCATATTATAAGTCAAATGCTTATAAAACGATTATTTTACAAAATCGTTCCTTTTTAACTTCCCAAATTATAAATCTTATAACTTATAAGATTCATTCATTTATCCAAAATCATTATTTTAATAATTTAATAAAATTTATAAGCCTACTGCTTATAAAAATTCCATTTATAACTTCACCGTATAAAATTCTATAAATTCCATTCAATTATGAAATTCATTTTCACTTCATTCAAACACTTATAAAAACTCGTTTTATAATGTCAACAATTCAATTTATAAATATCTATTTATAATTCTTTTAATATAAATCAATTTATATTATTCTTTAAAAACATCTTTAAATTCCTTTATAATTTCACCATTCTGATTTATAAAATAATCAAATTTTATAAATCTTATATTCAAACTTTTAATAATAAACTCAAAAATCCAGTTTAAACTATTTTATAAAATCATTGGTTCATATTTCTCAAAAATCAGCCTTTAACTATATTTCACAAAATCATAATTTTTATAACTTAAAAAATTATAACGTTTATTTATTTAAAACGGATCAATTCCAAAAATATAGTATATTCTCAAAAATCACTTTAAAATCATTTTAAAATCCCAAAATCTGGGTCCAATGATGCTACACACCAAATAGTCAATCACGACTACAACGATATCATATATCAATATGAAAATCCATCAAATATCAAAATATCTGAAATCAAAAATAAATACTGTTGAGGAATCCAGTTGGATCCCTCCAACCTGTTTTCCTGCATCCAAAAACATTAGCACAATACCAATTTCGCTCCAGTACGAAATTATCGCGGTACATGTTCTTATTAAATATTATCCGCTTAATAACGGCGTAATAGGGTCTCATCCGCTAAAAAAATGCGGGGAATCAACAACTGCAATATATACATATGCCAATATATATATATTGATATTATTTATAATACCAATTTCACTGTTTATGAAATATTCGCGGTACATGTTTTTAATAAATAACATCCGCTTACTAACGGCGTATAATGTCTATTTTAACAATCAATAGATATCAATCATCATTCAAACATGCATTCAAATATTTTAAATCTAACTATTTAAAATAAAATCGAAACTGATTCGATTGAGTGAGAAATTCTCACCTTGGTTTTAAATTCCGTTTTAGCGATTTATTTCGAATAAAATTAAACGGACGTTTAATTTTACCCAAAATTCTCACTAACTCCAAACGACTCCAAACCAACTCCATCGCGTAGTGCTCGTCCATACGATTCCAACGCAACTAGTTTCGTAATTTTTCGACCTCGTATGAAAAAGTTACGAATTTTTAAAGATCGTACACGATTTATATACACAATTTATAACTAACTTTAATAATTTTAAACCTATCCAATTTTCTGGCCACAAGATCTTGCTTCCCCTCATCTCCACCGTCCATCTCTTCTTCCCTCACCACGTTCCTCTACAGGCTCCTCAAAATTTAGGCCGAACCCATAATACAATTTAGGGTTTAAAAATTCGATTTCCACGAGCAACACGAACACGATCAGCAACTCCCATGTCGAAGCCCTACCTCTCCACCATGCTCGGCCCCAAGGAGAGCAAGCTCGGCCTGATCTGCTGCCTTGAAATGCGTGCGTGACCTGAAGCATACGGCCCCCCTTAGCTCCCTCTCCGTTGCACCATTTCCGATCATCACCGTATGGATTTAAAGCTCTCTTCATGCTCTTCAACGTTGTAGTTAACAACTTTGGCTAATTCTTGCTGGATTGAGAGAGATTGAGGGATGATTTTGGGACAATTCTGGCCTTAGGTTATGTTAGAGGCGGCTAGGGTTTAATAAATTAGGGTTTTAGTATTTTTTTCTAAATTTATGAAGAGAGTGGTGCTATTTATAAGAGAACGAACGACACTATTCATCCCGGAAATTCCAAACTCCGATTTAGGCGCCGTAACCAGCGTTTCTAAGGTTTACCCCGCGTTCCGGACACAATGGAACAGGTTTTGGAAGCTAATTCGGACATCTGTGCGAGTTATGGCTGTAAACGCTCAATTTGAATTAAACCGATTTAAGTCGATTTCTAGGCGTTTTAATTTGTACCGGACAAACGGTAAATCCAATTGACTTGAAATTTGAAACCTTGCAATAATATCACATTACGGATCCGATGAAACTGGTTTCGTCGAAATCCGAGACTTTTTGAAAAATGGCTATTTTCACTCGTCAAATTTAAATTAAAAATAAATCGATGCGTTTCGAGCTGCCACGATCAAACGGTAACTCCGATTGACACGAAATTTGAAATCCGGTAATAACTAACTATTACGGATCCAATGGAACTAGTTTCGTTCAATTCTGAGACTGTTCAAAAATTGACTATTTTTACTAGTCGATTTTAATATTAAAATATTCAATTTTCACAATTTAACTTTTAATTCGATTTTAAAAGTTCTAAAATATCGTTCTAACTTCCATATGATATAATAAAATTTTACAAATCATTTTCAATCATATTTAACTATATTTTCAATTATTTCCATAATTTAACGTATTAAATTATCGATTTAATAATCCAATTAAATCCAAAAATTCAAATAAAAATTTATTTGACTTATAAATTTACTTATTAATATTTAAAATTAATTAAATATTCAAATTTTAATTTCTAAAAATTCTGGGTCATTACAATCTTCCCCACTTAAAAGAATTTCGTCCCGAAATTACAAGTAAGAAAAATTACAGAATCTATTAATTTTTCAAAATTCATAATTAAATTCCTTACAATACTTTACTAAGTTTTCCAAATCATACTTAGTTATCTTTTCAAAAACAACTACTATTGTTTAACTTTCAATTCCAAAATCAAAGTTAAAGTTTTCAAAATTTCCAATTTTCTCAAAATTTTTCTAACGCTTTAAATTTTCGGAAAAATTCGCCATAGTCTCCTTTGCGCGGCTCGATCCGAAAAAAAAAATGACAGTATATATATCACAAATATACATCTCATCAAGTAATGAGGCATCCCGCAGGGAAAAAAGTGTAAAAGTACGGTATGTAATCCGAGATATGTACCTTATATTTTATTAGCTAGCATATACGGCTAATATAGCGCAAAAGCGAGCTCCAAATGCGAAGCAAACGCGATCCGCACCTACTAATTACTCAACAAACAACATGAGAACATGCATATATGAAAATAATCTCAATATACAACATATATCTCCATAACAACTATATATGTCACATAGCAAATGCAACATATTCAACATCAACCAACTAGCATTCAACAAATTCATAATCAATACATATTCATTTATATTCTCATTAATATTCAATGAAATAGGTTTTCAATTTAATCACATTTGATTCATTAACAGTGGATGTTCTTACTAACATTCATTTTCAATTAGTTTATATTCACTAATTCATATTCAAGTTGGTTCACTTCCAATCAAATTCAATTTTATTTAAGATTCACTTAACTTCCAATTTTACTAATCAATTTCATTAACATTTAATGAATTATATACAATCAACTAACAATCATATAACAATCAATGTATATTAATTACAACCAAATTACTTTGCTTTCAATTGGTTTAATTAATTGATTTTCATTTAATCTTTCAACTTTCTAATAACATTAGATTTTAATGAATTAACACTTACATTCATTATTTCATATCAACTTAAATTTACATATAATTGATTAACATTCATTTCATTAATTCAATTCAATTTCAAAAGTTGAATTTCATTTATATAACTCAAGTTCATATCTATCACTTAACTTTAGATTCATTTGTTTTTATTTATAACTCACATTCATAAATATATTCATATAGTTTCACTTCTTATATATATAAGTTTATTTCACAATTGTAAATCACTTTAATTATAATTCAATTCTTATAATTCTTTTGCTTATACAATTATTCTTCAATTTAGATTATTCAAACAACTAAACAATCAACTTACATACACTTTAATAATTCTGAAAAATTATTCCTTTATATACAAAATATACTCAAGTAAAATTATTTCATTTACCCAATTTTAAAATCAATACTGTGTCGAATTGTTCTATTCAAGTGTTTAGAAACCCCTTCGGCATAGTCTTGCGGACCACGCTGACGAAAGTTCATATACCACTCAACAAACCAATCATCACAATATAAAACAATTTTTATATTCACTAACAAATACGCTCTCATAGCTATTATTACACTTAAACTCATTCTAGAGTACTGCTGACTCTATCTCTAATGAATAATACCCAACAGAACCATGGTTGTCGCTTAACCATAAGCTCTGATACCAGCTGTACAGACCCGTAAATCCGTACTCCTTGAATAGACACTAATCTCCTTTGTTTAATTCAAGATGAACGAAAATACGAACCCTTAGGGGTTTTAAGAAAAAGAAAAGAAGAAAGAAGAAAGAAGATAGAGAAGAAGGAAATAGAAAATAGAAATTAGAGAGAATAGAAAAAAGAATAGAAGGTAGAAAATTTTAAAATAGAAAGAAAAGAGAAGAGAAAGGAAACGGAACACAGAAGAAAATAGGACGGAACAGAAAACAACAGAAAAACATCAGAATCTCACAATTCGCAGCGGAACAACATATAATAATAAATGAAAAATCTTTAAACAAAGAACTATATCAGTTATTACATCACATTTCATTACATCATATCAAATCATATCATATCATTAGAGTGTACAACAACAATATACAACATCAAATAGTGCAGCGGAAAAAGAAATACTATATAGCTAGTAATACGCCATGCCATCCAGCTTGCCTCCAGCAACTCCAGAATATCAAGAATATCCTGATAAACCTTACTCTTGACTGCCCGTGTGGAAATTGGTGGGCACCCAGAGTTTAGGAAGGAAAACAATAAACTCCAAGTCAGTCATGTGACTGGTGTGAGAACTCAAAACAGTTTATTTATCTTTAAATCAAAATAGAGGAATATTTTTAAATTCAATTCGCAATGCTTTTAAAAATGAGACTACCATAAGGCCTCCCGCACACACACACATGCAAACGCAGAATCGGAGGAGATTTCTCCTTATGATAGTCAAAGATGCTTGATACGCATTAAAAATAACATTTGATATTATTACTAGTGCATAGTGTAGAAGAAATTCATTTCGAAAGTAGAATATAAATCTTAGCCAACATACGACCATTATCGTATGCCTACTATAGCTAACTATGTTCAATAGCAGGTTACCGCCACATTCCATAGCAGGTTATACAACTAAAACCGTACAAGTCTCGTATTGTTTCTTTGGATTTCCAACAAATGGACAGGCCAAGGAACTTCCCATTGCCACATGAGAATGCCTCTGGAAAGACATCCCCGAGAACCAAACCGGAACTCTGCCAACACAAGGCCGGGTTACCCCTAACTGGGTAACTACTGACACGAGCACGCCATTCCCCGATCGTAAACGACCTTTCTCACGGGATCCCAAAAACCAACAACCACAAAGTAATAAATTCGCAGTAACCACATAGGTTAAATATCTGGGCTCCATACCATGATACCACCTCTATCCAGAAGGAAATGTACATACCCTAAAGGGTGCTACCCCTCATAACCTTGCTGCATCTTTCCTGTTTTGACCATTTCCGGGGTGTGAGGTTCGACGAAGTCACGTCCACAAAAACATACTTTATACAAAAGCCATGCTTTGGGTCAACAAATGATCAACACAATGATCACTAAGATAGACGATCAAATAAACGATCCTATCACAATAATCAACACAATGATCATTTCAGCATCACTCAGCATATCACATTACCAAATTGGGAATATATCGCTGATAACTTCAACTATATAACCTCTGAGCTCGTACGTCTCAGAGAAGGGTGTTAAGCTAAAAGAATAAATTCTCCGCCACCAACAGAAATATATTTGAAAGAAATCGGCTTTATATCTCAACTTGTAATGTCAGACACACAATCCATACAAGTCTGTTCCGGGATCGAACAAAACCGAAGGCACTTACAAAGAAGTCCTTGCAATCCGGATATTCACAATCCTGATCGGATTCACCATCACATATGGAGAACTCTATACCGGAGCAACTCGGTGCAGAGTAAATCGACAGGTCATCCTATCGCTCTCGCAAATACCGGGTCTTCAACACCGATCTTCAAATGCAATTCACAACGACGTATCACATATTCGGAATGGGTTATACGACCCCATGGTCCTTTCCCGGTTAACCCGAATAGTGAGCGCTTATTCAAAAATAAGTGTAGCATTCACATTCAAACAAATCACATCAATTACCCATTCAAAAGGGAAATATTGATAGTCGGTTATTGAACTATCACTGGATATGCACACATCACCAGATTCCAAATAATTTTCCAAATTATTTATTTTCCAAAAATATCTTTACAAGATATATTATTTCACACTTCAAAAAAAATCAATATTTATTTTTAGACAAATTCCACTTCCTTTATAAATTCCTTAGTGAATTTATAATTCCCAAAATATCAATGAATATTCGGTTTCAATTATTCATTTCAATTTATCTTCAAAAAAAAAAATTCTCTAAACGTTTCATTTCACATTGGAAAAACATTTCCATACTTATTTATTCATAAGTAATTCACAAATTCTATTTATTTTCAACACTTGGAAAATATTCAATATACTTAAATCGAAATTTAGTATATATTTCATTCTATTAAGGAAATCATTCTCTTCAACATATTTATTTGGGCCAAAACGAACGTTGCGTAAAACATCGTTACGACAACCCAAAATCACTAGTATAGGGATTCGAAATTAAAATAGATATATAAATCCCAATACTATACAAAACATTTCCTTTCGGAAATCATTTACTATAACAACAGTGTTATAGTCCATCATCTCCTTCTATTTCTCGAAAACGTCTATTTCAACAATAAATGTTGAAATCTATGATTTCGAATCTCAACACATTTTTAAAACATTGTTCGATCGTTTTAATTCTATTTAAAACATCCAAATCCAAAACAATTTCTTTAACGTGTTATTCACTATTCAAAAACGTGAATATACTTTATTAACAATTTTATTCTTTTATACATTTTAATTCAAAGGATTATTCACTATTCAAAAATGTGAATATAACTCCATTTATAGGTTTCAACAATTTTCTTATCAAAATAAGTCATTTGCGAATTTATAAAACAACGTTTATAAATTCCATTTCTATTTGTTTATAAAAACTTCCTTTTTATAAAATTCTTTTATTAACCTATTCCAGTTTATAACTCAATTATAAACTAAAAGTTCATATTATAAGTCAAATGCTTATAAAACGATTATTTTACAAAATCGTTCCTTTTTAACTTCCCAAATTATAAATCTTATAACTTATAAGATTCATTCATTTATCCAAAATCATTATTTTAATAATTTAATAAATTTTATAAGCCTACTGCTTATAAAAATTCCATTTATAACTTCACCGTATAAAATTCTATAAATTCCATTCAATTATGAAATTTATTTTCACTTCATTCAAACACTTATAAAAACTCGTTTTATAATGTCAACATTTCAATTTATAAATATCTATTTATAAATCTTTTAATATAAATCAATTTATATTATTCTTTAAAAACATCTTTAAATTCCTTTATAATTTCACCATTCTGATTTATAAAATAATCAAATTTTATAAATCTTATATTCAAACTTTTAATAATAAACTCAAAAATCCAGTTTAAACTATTTTATAAAATCATTGGTTCATATTTCTCAAAAATCAGCCTTTAACTATATTTCACAAAATCATAATTTTTATAACTTAAAAAATTATAACGTTTATTTATTTAAAACGGATCAATTCCAAAAATATAGTATATTCTCAAAAATCACTTTAAAATCATTTTAAAATCCCAAAATCTGGGTCCAATGATGCTACACACCAAATAGTCAATCACGACTACAACGATATCATATATCAATATGAAAATCCATCAAATATCAAAATATCTGAAATCAAAAATAAATACTGTTGAGGAATCCAGTTGGATCCCTCCAACCTGTTTTCCTGCATCCAAAAACATTAGCACAATACCAATTTCGCTCCAGTACGAAATTATCGCGGTACATGTTCTTATTAAATATTATCCGCTTAATAATGACGTAATAGGGTCTCATCCGCTAAAAAAATGCGGGGAATCAACAACTGCAATATATACATATGCCAATATATATATATATTGATATTATTTATAATACCAATTTCACTGTTTATGAAATATTCGCGGTACATGTTTTTAATAAATAACATCCGCTTACTAACGGCGTATAATGTCTATTTTAACAATCAATAGATATCAATCATCATTCAAACATGCATTCAAATATTTTAAATCTAACTATTTAAAATAAAATCGAAACTGATTCGATTGAGTGAGAAATTCTCACCTTGGTTTTAAATTCCGTTTTAGCGATTTATTTCGAATAAAATTAAACGGAAATTTAATTTTACCCAAAATTCTCACTAACTCCAAACGACTCCAAACCAACTCCATCGCGTAGTGCTCGTCCATACGATTCCAACGCAACTAGTTTCGTAATTTTTCGACCTCGTATGAAAAAGTTACGAATTTTTAAAGATCGTACACGATTTATATACACAATTTATAACTAACTTTAATAATTTTAAACCTATCCAATTTTCTGGCCACAAGATCTTGCTTCCCCTCATCTCCACCGTCCATCTCTTCTTCCCTCACCACGTTCCTCTACAGGCTCCTCAAAATTTAGGCCGAACCCATAATACAATTTAGGGTTTAAAAATTCGATTTCCACGAGCAACACGAACACGATCAGCAACTCCCATGTCGAAGCCCTACCTCTCCACCATGCTCGGCCCCAAGGAGAGCAAGCTCGGCCTGATCTGCTGCCTTGAAATGCGTGCGTGACCTGAAGCATACGGCCCCCCTTAGCTCCCTCTCCGTTGCACCATTTCCGATCATCACCGTATGGATTTAAAGCTCTCTTCATGCTCTTCAACGTTGTAGTTAACAACTTTGGCTAATTCTTGCTGGATTGAGAGAGAATGAGGGATGATTTTGGGACAATTCTGGCCTTAGGTTATGTTAGAGGCGGCTAGGGTTTAATAAATTAGGGTTTTAGTATTTTTTTCTAAATTTATGAAGAGAGTGGTGCTATTTATAAGAGAACGAACGACACTATTCATCCCGGAAATTCCGAACTCCGATTTAGGCACCGTAACCAGCGTTTCTAAGGTTTACCCTGCGTTCCGGACACAATGGAACAGGTTTCGGAAGCTAATTCGGACATCTGTGCGAGTTATGGCTGTAAACGCTCAATTTGAATTAAACCGATTTAAGTCGATTTCTAGGCGTTTTAATTTGTACCGGACAAACGGTAAATCCAATTGACTTGAAATTTGAAACCTTACAATAATATCACATTACGGATCCGATGAAACTGGTTTCGTCGAAATCCGAGACTTTTTGAAAAATGGCTATTTTCACTCGTCAAATTTAAATTAAAAATAAATCGATGCGTTTCGAGCTGCCACGATCAAACGGTAACTCCGATTGACACGAAATTTGAAATGCAGTAATAACTAACTATTACGGATCCAATGGAACTGGTTTCGTTCAATTCTGAGACTGTTCAAAAATTGACTATTTTTACTAGTCGATTTTAATATTAAAATATTCAATTTTCACAATTTAACTTTTAATTCGATTTTAAAAGTTCTAAAATATCGTTCTAACTTCCATATGATATAATAAAATTTTACAAATCATTTTCAATCATATTTAACTATATTTTCAATTATTTCCATAATTTAACGTATTAAATTATCGATTTAATAATCCAATTAAATCCAAAAATTCAAATAAAAATTTATTTGACTTATAAATTCACTTATTAATATTTAAAATTAATTAAATATTTAAATTTTAATTTCTAAAAATTCTGGGTCGTTACAATCTTCCCCACTTAAAAGAATTTCGTCCCGAAATTACAAGTAAGAAAAATTACAGAATCTATTAATTTTCCAAAATTCATAATTAAATTCCTTACAATACTTTACTAAGTTTTCCAAATCATACTTAGTTATCTTTTCAAAAACAACTACTATTGTTTAACTTTCAATTCCAAAATCAAAGTTAAAGTTTTCAAAATTTCCAATTTTCTCAAAATTTTTCTAACGCTTTAAATTTTCGGAAAAATTCGCCATAGTCTCCTTTGCGCGGCTCGATCCGAAAAAAAAATGACAGTATATATATCACAAATATACATCTCATCAAGTAATGAGGCATCCCGCAGGGAAAAAAGTGTAAAAGTACGGTATGTAATCCGAGATATGTACCTTATATTTTATTAGCTAGCATATACGGCTAATATAGCGCAAAAGCGAGCTCCAAATGCGAAGCAAACGCGATCCGCACCTACTAATTACTCAACAAACAACATGAGAACATGCATATATGAAAATAATCTCAATATACAACATATATCTCCATAACAACTATATATGTCACATAGCAAATGCAACATATTCAACATCAACCAACTAGCATTCAACAAATTCATAATCAATACATATTCATTTATATTCTCATTAATATTCAATGAAATAGGTTTTCAATTTAATCACATTTGATTCATTAACAGTGGATGTTCTTACTAACATTCATTTTCAATTAGTTTATATTCACTAATTCATATTCAAGTTGGTTCACTTCCAATCAAATTCAATTTTATTTAAGATTCACTTAACTTCCAATTTTACTAATCAATTTCATTAACATTTAATGAATTATATACAATCAACTAACAATCATATAACAATCAATGTATATTAATTACAACCAAATTACTTTGCTTTCAATTGGTTTAATTAATTGATTTTCATTTAATCTTTCAACTTTCTAATAACATTAGATTTTAATGAATTAACACTTACATTCATTATTTCATATCAACTTAAATTTACATATAATTGATTAACATTCATTTCATTAATTCAATTCAATTTCAAAAGTTGAATTTCATTTATATAACTCAAGTTCATATCTATCACTTAACTTTAGATTCATTTGTTTTTATTTATAACTCACATTCATAAATATATTCATATAGTTTCACTTCTTATATATATAAGTTTATTTCACAATTGTAAATCACTTTAATTATAATTCAATTCTTATAATTCTTTTGCTTATACAATTATTCTTCAATTTAGATTATTCAAACAACTAAACAATCAACTTACATACACTTTAATAATTCTGAAAAATTATTCCTTTATATACAAAATATACTCAAGTAAAATTATTTCATTTACCCAATTTTAAAATCAATACTGTGTCGAATTGTTCTATTCAAGTGTTTAGAAACCCCTTCGGCATAGTCTTGCGGACCACGCTGACGAAAGTTCATATACCACTCAACAAACCAATCATCACAATATAAAACAATTTTTATATTCACTAACAAATACGCTCTCATAGCTATTATTACACTCAAACTCATTCTAGAGTACTGCTGAATCTATCTCTAATGAATAATACCCAACAGAACCATGGTTGTCGCTTAACCATAAGCTCTGATACCAGCTGTAAAGACCCGTAAATCCGTACTCCTTGAATAGACACTAATCTCCTTTGTTTAATTCAAGATGAATGAAAATACGAACCCTTAGGGGTTTTAAGAAAAAGAAAAGAAGAAAGAAGAAAGAAGATAGAGAAGAAGGAAATAGAAAATAGAAATTAGAGAGAATAGAAAAAAGAATAGAAGGTAGAAAATTTTAAAATAGAAAGAAAAGAGAAGAGAAAGGAAACGGAACACAGAAGAAAATAGGACGGAACAGAAAACAACAGAACAACATCAGAATCTCACAATTCGCAGCGGAACAACATATAATAATAAATGAAAAATCTTTAAACAAAGAACTATATCAGTTATTACATCACATTTCATTACATCATATCAAATCATATCATATCATTAGAGTGTACAACAACAATATACAACATCAAATAGTGCAGCGGAAAAAGAAATACTATATAGCTAGTAATACGCCATGCCATCCAGCTTGCCTCCAGCAACTCCAGAATATCCAGAATATCCTGATAAACCTTACTCTTGACTGCCCGTGTGGAAATTGGTGGGCACCCAGAGTTTAGGAAGGAAAACAATAAACTCCAAGTCAGTCATGTGACTGGTGTGAGAACTCAAAACAGTTTATTTATCTTTAAATCAAAATAGAGGAATATTTTTAAATTCAATTCGCAATGCTTTTAAAAATGAGACTACCATAAGGCCTCCCGCACACACACACATGCAAACGCAGAATCGGAGGAGATTTCTCCTTATGATAGTCAAAGATGCTTGATACGCATTAAAAATAACATTTGATATTATTACTAGTGCATAGTGTAGAAGAAATTCATTTCGAAAGTAGAATATAAATCTTAGCCAACATACGACCATTATCGTATGCCTACTATAGCTAACTATGTTCAATAGCAGGTTACCGCCACATTCCATAGCAGGTTATACAACTAAAACCGTACAAGTCTCGTATTGTTTCTTTGGATTTCCAACAAATGGTCAGGCCAAGGAACTTCCCATTGCCACATGAGAATGCCTCTGGAAAGACATCCCCGAGAACCAAACCGGAACTCTGCCAACACAAGGCCGGGTTACCCCTAACTGGGTAACTACTGACACGAGCACGCCATTCCCCGATCGTAAACGACCTTTCTCACGGGATCCCGAAAACCAACAACCACAAAGTAATAAATTCGCAGTAACCACATAGGTTAAATATCTGGGCTCCATACCATGATACCACCTCTATCCAGAAGGAAATGTACATACCCTAAAGGGTGCTACCCCTCATAACCTTGCTGCATCTTTCCTGTTTTGACCATTTCCGGGGTGTGAGGTTCGACGAAGTCACGTCCACAAAAACATACTTTATACAAAAGCCATGCTTTGGGTCAACAAATGATCAACACAATGATCACTAAGATAGACGATCAAATAAACGATCCTATCACAATAATCAACACAATGATCATTTCAGCATCACTCAGCATATCACATTACCAAATTGGGAATATATCGCTGATAACTTCAACTATATAACCTCTGAGCTCGTACGTCTCAGAGAAGGGTGTTAAGCTAAAAGAATAAATTCTCCGCCACCAACAGAAATATATTTGAAAGAAATCGGCTTTATATCTCAACTTGTAATGTCAGACACACAATCCATACAAGTCTGTTCCGGGATCGAACAAAACCGAAGGCACTTACAAAGAAGTCCTTGCAATCCGGATATTCACAATCCTGATCGGATTCACCATCACATATGGAGAACTCTATACCGGAGCAACTCGGTGCAGAGTAAATCGACAGGTCATCCTATCGCTCTCACAAATACCGGGTCTTCAACACCGATCTTCAAATGCAATTCACAACGACGTATCACATATTCGGAATGGGTTATACGACCCCATGGTCCTTTCCCGGTTAACCCGAATAGTGAGCGCTTATTCAAAAATAAGTGTAGCATTCACATTCAAACAAATCACATCAATTACCCATTCAAAAGGGAAATATTGATAGTCGGTTATTGAACTATCACTGGATATGCACACATCACCAGATTCCAAATAATTTTCCAAATTATTTATTTTCCAAAAATATCTTTACAAGATATATTATTTCACACTTCAAAAAAAATCAATATTTATTTTTAGACAAATTCCACTTCCTTTATAAATTCCTTAGTGAATTATAATTCCCAAAATATCAATGAATATTCGGTTTCAATTATTCATTTCAATTTATCTTCAAAAAAAAAAATTCTCTAAACGTTTCATTTCACATTGGAAAAACATTTCCATACTTATTTATTCATAAGTAATTCACAAATTCTATTTATTTTCAACACTTGGAAAATATTCAATATACTTAAATCGAAATTTAGTATATATTTCATTCTATTAAGGAAATCATTCTCTTCAACATATTTATTTGGGCCAAAACGAACGTTGCGTAAAACATCGTTACGACAACCCAAAATCACTAGTATAGGGATTCGAAATTAAAATAGATATATAAATCCCAATACTATACAAAACATTTCCTTTCGGAAATCATTTACTATAACAACAGTGTTATAGTCCATCATCTCCTTCTATTTCTCGAAAACGTCTATTTCAACAATAAATGTTGAAATCTATGATTTCGAATCTCAACACATTTTTAAAACATTGTTCGATCGTTTTAATTCTATTTAAAACATCCAAATCCAAAACAATTTCTTTAACGTGTTATTCACTATTCAAAAACGTGAATATACTTTATTAACAATTTTATTCTTTTATACATTTTAATTCAAAGGATTATTCACTATTCAAAAATGTGAATATAACTCCATTTATAGGTTTCAACAATTTTCTTATCAAAATAAGTCATTTGCGAATTTATAAAACAACGTTTATAAATTCCATTTCTATTTGTTTATAAAAACTTCCTTTTTATAAAATTCTTTTATTAACCTATTCCAGTTTATAACTCAATTATAAACTAAAAGTTCATATTATAAGTCAAATGCTTATAAAACGATTATTTTACAAAATCGTTCCTTTTTAACTTCCCAAATTATAAATCTTATAACTTATAAGATTCATTCATTTATCCAAAATCTTTATTTTAATAATTTAATAAATTTTATAAGCCTACTGCTTATAAAAATTCCATTTATAACTTCACCGTATAAAATTCTATAAATTCCATTCAATTATGAAATTCATTTTCACTTCATTCAAACACTTATAAAAGCTCGTTTTATAATGTCAACATTTCAATTTATAAATATCTATTTATAAATCTTTTAATATAAATCAATTTATATTATTCTTTAAAAACATCTTTAAATTCCTTTATAATTTCACCATTCTGATTTATAAAATAATCAAATTTTATAAATCTTATATTCAAACTTTTAATAATAAACTCAAAAATCCAGTTTAAACTATTTTATAAAATCATTGGTTCATATTTCTCAAAAATCAGCCTTTAACTATATTTCACAAAATCATAATTTTTATAACTTAAAAAATTATAACGTTTATTTATTTAAAACGGATCAATTCCAAAAATATAGTATATTCTCAAAAATCACTTTAAAATCATTTTAAAATCCCAAAATCTGGGTCCAATGATGCTACACACCAAATAGTCAATCACGACTACAACGATATCATATATCAATATGAAAATCCATCAAATATCAAAATATCTGAAATCAAAAATAAATACTGTTGAGGAATCCAGTTGGATCCCTCCAACCTGTTTTCCTGCATCCAAAAACATTAGCACAATACCAATTTCGCTCCAGTACGAAATTATCGCGGTACATGTTCTTATTAAATATTATCCGCTTAATAACGGCGTAATAGGGTCTCATCCGCTAAAAAAATGCGGGGAATCAACAACTGCAATATATACATATGCCAATATATATATTGATATTATTTATAATACCAATTTCACTGTTTATGAAATATTCGCGGTACATGTTTTTAATAAATAACATCCGCTTACTAACGGCGTATAATGTCTATTTTAACAATCAATAGATATCAATCATCATTCAAACATGCATTCAAATATTTTAAATCTAACTATTTAAAATAAAATCGAAACTGATTCGATTGAGTGAGAAATTCTCACCTTGGTTTTAAATTCCGTTTTAGCGATTTATTTCGAATAAAATTAAACGGACGTTTAATTTTACCTAAAATTCTCACTAACTCCAAACGACTCCAAACCAACTCCATCGCGTAGTGCTCGTCCATACGATTCCAACGCAACTGGTTTCGTAATTTTTCGACCTCGTATGAAAAAGTTACGAATTTTTAAAGATCGTACACGATTTATATACACAATTTATAACTAACTTTAATAATTTTAAACCTATCCAATTTTCTGGCCACAAGATCTTGCTTCCCCTCATCTCCACCGTCCATCTCTTCTTCCCTCACCACGTTCCTCTACAGGCTCCTCAAAATTTAGGCCGAACCCATAATACAATTTAGGGTTTAAAAATTCGATTTCCACGAGCAACACGAACACGATCAGCAACTCCCATGTCGAAGCCCTACCTCTCCACCATGCTCGGCCCCAAGGAGAGCAAGCTCGGCCTGATCTGCTGCCTTGAAATGCGTGCGTGACCTGAAGCATACGGCCCCCCTTAGCTCCCTCTCCGTTGCACCATTTCCGATCATCACCGTATGGATTTAAAGCTCTCTTCATGCTCTTCAACGTTGTAGTTAACAACTTTGGCTAATTCTTGCTGGATTGAGAGAGATTGAGGGATGATTTTGGGACAATTCTGGCCTTAGGTTATGTTAGAGGCGGCTAGGGTTTAATAAATTAGGGTTTTAGTATTTTTTTCTAAATTTATGAAGAGAGTGGTGCTATTTATAAGAGAACGAACGACACTATTCATCCCGGAAATTCCGAACTCCGATTTAGGCGCCGTAACCAGCGTTTCTAAGGTTTACCCCGCGTTTCGGACACAATGGAACAGGTTTCGGAAGCTAATTCGGACATCTGTGCGAGTTATGGCTGTAAAAGCTCAATTTGAATTAAACCGATTTAAGTCGATTTCTAGGCGTTTTAATTTGTACCGGACAAACGGTAAATCCAATTGACTTGAAATTTGAAACCTTGCAATAATATCACATTACGGATCTGATGAAACTGGTTTCGTCGAAATCCGAGACTTTTTGAAAAATGGCTATTTTCACTCGTCAAATTTAAATTAAAAATAAATCGATGCGTTTCGAGCTGCCACGATCAAACGGTAACTCCGATTGACACGAAATTTGAAATCCGGTAATAACTAACTATTACGGATCCAATGGAACTGGTTTCGTTCAATTCTGAGACTGTTCAAAAATTGACTATTTTTACTAGTCGATTTTAATATTAAAATATTCAATTTTCACAATTTAACTTTTAATTCGATTTTAAAAGTTCTAAAATATCGTTCTAACTTCCATATGATATAATAAAATTTTACAAATCATTTTCAATCATATTTAACTATATTTTCAATTATTTCCATAATTTAACGTATTAAATTATCGATTTAATAATCCAATTAAATCCAAAAATTCAAATAAAAATTTATTTGACTTATAAATTCACTTATTAATATTTAAAATTAATTAAATATTCAAATTTTAATTTCTAAAAATTCTGGGTCGTTACAAAAATATTCGATTAAATTTTCTCAAGTTATAGTATAAACTGGAAAATCTGCGAACTGCCGTACTCATGGCAAGCTTTATTTGAGTTAAATACAAATTCTCAAAATAATTTTAATTCAAAACTTCCTTTTCAAAAGTCTTCATATTCAACTCAATTCCACTTCCAAACCACTTTGGATTCAAAATTCAACCTTTAAAATTCTTTTCACCATTTTGAATGAAATAATATTAAATTCAAAACACCCATGACTTAATCAATTTCCCGTGAAATCCATATTTTTGTGTGTGTTGTGTTGTCGAGGATTTTCACAGGCAACAATAAAATATCAACCATCATAAATCCAAGCACAACAATATCAATAAGTGGTATAATCCTATAACGCATATCTTTCATTCACAGATAAGCAAGTAAATTCATAGATAAATAAATCACAGTTCACAACTCAGTCCAAAATAATCATATCACAGAACATCACACATCCGAGATATCAAACAATTCAAGGCATTCAATATAATCCAATCATCCATAAGCAAGATCAATTAATCACCTGATTAACCAAATAAATTAATTACTTATGAATTAATTACCAAACCTTGCTTAATTAACATTAATTAATTACAAACCCTTAATTAAAGAAATTAATTAATCATCCTTAATTATCCAATTTAAGTAATTATCCTTAATTACTTACATTGATTAATTATCCCTTAATTAATCACACAAATTAATTAACCTTAAGTTAATTACATTAATTAATCAACCCTTAATTAATTAATTAACCTTTAATCACAAATTAATTAATCTCATTAATTAATTAACCCTTAATTAATTACTTTAACAAATGACTAAGTAATTATCCTTTAATCACTTGATTAATTAACCTTTAATCATTAATTAATTATCCTTAATTATCAATGAATTAACCTCTAATTAATTTCATTAAGTAATTACTTACATTGAGTAATCATCCTTTAATTACATACATTAATTAATACCCTTTAATTAATTACATTAAGTGATTATCTTTTAAGTAATTAATTAATCACTAATTAATTTAAGTAATTATCCTTTAAGTAATTATTCTTTAATTACTCACATTAATTAATCATCTTTTAATTAAGTAAGTATCCTTTACTCACACCAATTAATTAATTTTCCTCTGATTTATTACATTAATTAATTACTCTAAAATTAATTAATTAATGATTCTTTAATTGATCAACACCCTAAATTAATTAAAAGATAAACCCTTTATCTTAATTAATTACGTCATATAAATTTCATTAAATAAACCTTTGAAATAAATTATTACCGGCATATAATTTAACTTAAAACCTTTAAGTTAAAACATTAGTTAAGATAAACCATTTATCTTTAAAATCTTATTTAAATAATCCTTGAAAATTAAATTTATTTTTAACATATGAATTAACTTAAAACTCTTAAGTTAGCTAAAAATACATCAACCTTTAAATTAACTAATTATACCATTTATCAACCTTTAAATTTATTTTTAACATATGAATTAACCTTGCTGCATCCTTCCCGTTTCGACCGTTACTGGGGTGTGAGGTTCGATGAATTCTCATCCCACAAAGCTATGCTTTTCATAAAAGCCATGCTTCGATCAACCAATGATCAGCACTTAGCATGCCACATTACCAAATTGGGAATATATCACTAGTAACCATCAACTACATAACATCTGAGCTCGTACATCTCAGAGAAGGGTGTTAAGCTAAGAGTATAAATTCTCCGCCACCAAATAGAAATGTATTTGATAGAAACCAGCTTTACATCTCAAAGTGTAACGCCAGACATACATCCATACAAGTCCATTCTGGGTCTGAATGGAACGAAGGCACTTCGTCCAATTAAGGATAGAAGCCCTTGCAAATCTGAATATTCATAATCCCAACCGGACTCCCCATCACATATGGAGATCTCTATACCGAAGCAACTCAGTGCAGAGACATTCGACAGGTAATCCTTTCGTTCTCGAAAATATCCGGTCTTCAACCACCATCTTCGATTGCTATCCATTTTCGTCGTATCATTATTCGGAATGAGCTATATGACATAAAGTACTCTCCCGGCTAATCCAATAATGAGCGCTTGTTTTTAAAAACATATAGATACATTCGGATCTTAGTTAAGTCGTAACTTTTTAGCCCAAAACCTTTCCTTTTGAATGATTTAAACAAATTTCTATTTTTAATCCTTTTAACAAAAGATTCATCCTTTAAAATCCTCTTCAATTTGAAACAAGGTTCACCAATCTTTAACAAAGATTCATTCATAGCTTTCAAACTAATTTTCGATTCAAATTTGATTTACCCACAAATCGAAATCCTTTCATTAAAAACTGGAAATTCTTTCTTTATATGAAAGCCATTATCATTTGAAAACAAGGTTTTTCATTTCAACAAAATTCGACTAAATTTTCTTAAGTTATAGTATAAACTGGAAAATCAGCAAACTGCCGTACTCTTAGGAAGCTCTGTTTGAGTTAAATTCAAATTCCCAAAATAATTTTAATTTCAGAACTTCCTTTTCAAAAGTCTTCATATTCAACTCAATTCCACTTCCAAGCCATTTTGGATTCAAAATTCAACCTTTAAAAATCTTTTCACCATTTTGAATAAAATAATATTAAATTCGAAATACCCATGACTTAACCAATTTCCCATGAAATCCATATTTGTGTGTGTTGTGTTATCTAGGGTTTTCACAGGCAACAATAAAATATCAACCATCATAAATCCAAGCACGAAAACATCAATAAGTGGTATAATCCTATAACGCTTATCTTCCTTTCACATATAAACAAGTAAATTCATCGTAGATAAATAAATCACAGTTCACAACTCAGTCCAAAACAACCACATCATGGAACATCACACATCAGAGATATCAAACAATTCAAGGCATTCAATATAATCCAATCATCCATAAGCAAGATCAATTAATCACCTGATTAACCAAATAAATTAATTACTTATGAATCAATTACCAAACCCTACTTAATTAACATTAATTAATTACAAACCCTTAATTAATGAAATTAATTAATCATCTTTAATTATCCAATTTAAGTAATTATCCTTAATTACTTACATTGATTAATTATCCCTTAATTAATCATATAAATTAATTAAACTTAAGTTAATTACATTAATCAACCCTTAATTAATTAATTATCCTTTAATCAAAAATTAATTAATCTTTAATTATTAATTAATCTCATTAATTAATTAACCATTAATTAATTACTTTAACAAATTAACCAAGCAATTATCCTTTAATCACTTGATTAATTAACCTTTAATCATTAATTAATTATCCTTAATTATCAATGAATTAACCTCTAATTGATTTCATTAAGTAATTACTTACATTCAGTAATCATCCTTTAATTACATACATTAATTAATCACCCTTTAGTTAATTACATTAAGTGATTATCTCTTAAGTAATTAATTAATCACTAATCAATTTAAGTAATTATCCTTTAAGTAATTGTTCTTTAATTACTCACATTAATTAATCATCGTTTAATTAAGCAAGTATCCTTTACTCACACCAATTAATTAATTTTCCTTTGATTTATTACATTAATTAATTACTCTAAAATTAATTAATTAGTGATCCTTTAATTGATCAAGACCCAAAATTAATTAAAAGATAAACCCTTTATCTTGATTAATTACATCATTTAAATTTCATTAAATAAACCTATGAAATAAATTATCATTGACATATAATTTAACTTAAAACCTTTAAGTTAAAACATTATTTAAGATAAACCATTTATCTTTAAAATCTTATTTAAATAATCCTTGAAAATTAAATTTATTTTTAACATATGAATTAACTTAAAACTCTTAAGTTAGCTAAAAATACATCAACCTTTAAATTAACCAATTATACCATTTAAATTTATTTTAAATAAACTTAAGAATTCCTTTTAAAATAAGGATATACATTTGAAACATTTTAAACTTACTTAAATAAATTAAGAATTCACTTTAAAATAATTTATTTAAAACTTTAACAAACCCAAGGCTTAGATAAGCATTTATTATTTTGAAGAAATGATTTAAGAATATAATTTTAAAACTTGTTTTTATTTTAAACTTAAAAAAACCTGTTTAATTTAAATTTTCAAAGCTGTTATAACATGAACCCGAGACCAACTCGAGTATCAACCCGAGCCAGTTACCATTTTCCCCGAGTACACACCCGAGCTTCCCTTTTCTTTTTAAAATTTTGTTATGTTTAAAAATTTAAAATCTGCGACATAATTATACACATGCAAACGAACCCGAGAACATACTCGAGCCACACCATCACTTTCCCGGGACTAAATCCAAGTCGACTTCTTCTTCTCCTTCTTACAGCATCGCCCAGACACACAGGCATCTCCGTGCACGTGCACACATAGTCAGAGCGCCTTCGACCATCACCACGACCACCCTTAAGTCACCAATGATATCCCCTAACCATCCGACCACCCGAGTCCACAATTCCAATAGGAAATCAAAATCAAGCAAGATTTGAACACCAATGGAACATACCAATCACTGAAATCCACCATGCCCCGCTGCCTCAGACCATAAAAGGCTTTGCGATCATGACCAGAGCTGCACCACGACGCCATGCTTTGATTCTCCTCGTTCCTGTCAAGTCCGATACCCCCATGCCTACGCAATCACCTTGCAAACCTTATCGATTCGAACAGGGATTTATACCCTATTTCACCGTCGATGCGCCACCACGGTGGGCTAAAAACCTCCTGACCGTTTTTCTGATGATCTCCACTACCCAGGCTATCTCCAGCCCCAACCCCGAGATCCCCAAACTTCGCGATCGCCAAAATTCAACGAAAAACCAAATCCTATTCAACCTTTAATTTCTTCCAATATATAAGCTTAAAAATTATGATTCTATTACCCAAAATCATTATTTCTAAAAACGATATTGGCTATATAATTAAAACATGAATTTTTAACAATCGAATTTCTGATTTGATTTTGTTTTTCAATGTTCTTCCCATTTCCTAGTCATTCTACTTTCTATCTTCACCTAAAACTATTTTTAAAATTTAGATCTTGATTATTCAAACCTATTTCCATTAAACATCTTAACTTAAGTAAGAATGGGGGAAGAGATTTTGAATTTTGAACAAGTTTTTGAAAACCTATAAAGTTAAGCAGAGGCCTGTATACATACATACACACACATACACACACACACACACACACACACACACACACACACATATATATATATATATATATATATATATATATATATATGTGTGTGTGTGCAGACATACATTTTCAAACCATTTCATATCTATATACATGCAAACATTTATCACAACTTTACTTGAAGTATTCACTTCATGCATCAAGATTTAAACTGATTCAAGCTTTTAAATGTTAGTTTACTCATTTGGGAAAAAGAACAGAGAAGTTTTACCAGGAAAATGAATTTAAAAAATCTGGAAAACTTGATTTTCTAATTTACTTTGATCTTTGCATTCAGGTTTGAGGATTTGATCGGAAACCTGGAATCTGCTCTCGAAATTGTTTTGATCCAGTTTGAAATGCTCTAATCTATAGCTTGCATCAGGATTTTGAGATGTTGTTTGCTTTGATTTTGTTTTCAGGTTTTGAATTTGAATCTAAGCTTGCTTGCTTGTTTGATCTGAGATGATCAAATTTTTGTTTTGATTGAGTTTATCTTTGCTTTTGAGTTTTGATTTTGATTTACTTTTCTAGTTTGTATTCTCAGGTTTGGTTTTGTTTTCAGATTTTTAACTCTTTGAAAGGTATCAAAGAAAATGAAATGTAGAGGTAAGGAGATATGTATATATACTTTGATTTCCTTTTTATTATTAAATTTAAAATGAAAAGAAAATTTTAAAAAAGATGACACTTGTTTTTATGCATGCTAAATTAACTTACAAATGTTTAAATGTATATTAAAACACTTACACTTGTTCATTTTTATGTTACTTAGCCTACACTTGAAATTTGCATGTGTTAATAATAATTTTATATAATTTATATATTATTTTATATTTAGTTATATATATTTATATTCTATTTTCAATTTTAATGAATACTTTTCCTTTTATAAATATTTATAACTTTAAAGAAATTGATTTTAAAAACCTAATTACACAACTAAATAAAAATATATACATTATATTAGAATTTAACCCTTAAATAGTTCTTGAAAAATTATTATATTAGATTTCAAATATAACTTCCAAACCACAATCTATACATATATATGTGTTATATATACAAAATTAGAAAACAAACTTTTATTAATTTAAAATATAATGTTTTCCAATCCAATATATTTTTCAAAATATTTATTTTTGAATTTCAAATCAAAATTCTATTTCAATCTATTTATGTATATGTATATAAAGCAACTAATTTCTTATTTATTTTTGAAAAAATTCAAATTAATTCACAAAATTAATCCAAAAATTTATATTAATTATTAAATTAAATTTGGCTTAAAAACCGGATTGTTACAAATTCCCCCCTTAAGCAAATTTCGTCCTCGAAATTTGCTAGAGAGGGAGACAAACAATGAACATATAGAAAGATAGAGAAATGGATTACCAGATCAAACTGAATATCTATTCTACATTTGGCTTATCAAATCAAAATATCATCAATAAATACTAGAACAAAGTTATTCAATATTTTACGAAATACTTGCATCAGTTCTACGAGATATGCAGGGGCATTGGTTAGTCCGAAGGGCATAACTAACCATTCGTAGAATATGTTGGGACCCAAAAGAATAGATAAATAAATACAAATCTTTGCAATTCTCAGCTGATGGAATCCTTGGGCTAGATCTATCTTGGAAAAGAATTGATTGCTTGGTGCTCGATTCGAAACAAAAGAAATTCTTGAACAATATGGAATCCAAACTCAGATCGGAATACCTTAAAGTATACACTAGCTTGTCCCTCTTAGGACTTGGATCCTCCCAAGAAATCACAACAAAATTTCCGAAGTTTGATTTTGACCAAAATCGTTTTACTGATACAATCTAATTTAGCTTCATATTTTGTTAACCAATTTATTTCAATTAAATTTTCAAATACATTAAAGTCAAGAACGAAAAGACTGATAGGGAACTGATGAAGAGAATACAAAATAAGAACCTTTTATAACGTAAACAAAAATTCACAGGGCAACCACCACACCAAAGATTGTTCTTGTAGTTGCCAGTAAGCCATCAAAAGATTGAAATTGTATGACGATCAAAAGAGATTGATGGGAAAAGTTGTTCCTTGTTGTTATAAGGTATCGACCATTTGTAGTGGTACTCCCCTGTCCCCTACTTTGTCTCCTTCTTGCACTCATTCTCACTATCAGTGAATAGTAAGAGAATTGATTGAGGCATACGGAAAAGTTATCTTAGGGATACTCATTCTAGGAGATTTCTGACTCTATCTCTAATGAGTTACCTAATGAGTTATACTCCAAAGCTAAAGTTCTTACTCAACCTTTAGCTCTGATACCAACTGTGACGACCCGGAATTCAGCGTTCGAAAATCGACATACAATACATCACCCGTATTTGAACGTCGGAGATTCAAACATTGGAGTCCGATTTGCCGGGGATTATAACACATTAGGTGAAAACAACACAGCGGAAACAGAAGAATAAATTTTATTGATACACCAAATGGATACAATATGAATACAATATTCTGATACAAATGCCCAACAATATCAGAAATACAACACAATAATGGAAGAATAGCAGCGGCAAACAATAGCAACAGCAGCAAAAAGATAAGATCTTCATTGCAAAAGCACCAGAGCTCCAAACCAAAAGGATCAAACCAAAACAATCATGCTGCAATATAGCACAATGCGATCACCAAATCCACAGACTCTAAAGACTGCCAAATCTACACCTACTAGCTGACTATTTGTTAACCTGACTCTAGGCTGCACGTGTGGAAAATTATGGGCACCTAGAGTTTAGAAAGGGAATAATAAACTCCAGGTCAGTCATGAGACTGGTGAGCAAACAAAAACAGTTTTATTTGAAAAAAAACAAACAAAAAGAAATAAAAAGAAATTCGCTATGCTTTTTGGAAATGAAACTACGATAAGGCCTCCAGCCGCACACACAATACAAAAGTACACATGGAGGAAATTTCTCCTTATGATAGTCAAACATGCTTGATACGCGAAAATACTTTTGATATTATTATTAGTTCATAGTGTGTAAAACATTTTGAAAGTATAATATTAATCTTAGCTAGCATACGTACCATTATAGTATGCCTACTATAGCTACCATGTTAGATGGCAGGTTATAGAACTAAAACCGTACAGTGCTCGTATTGGGTGATTGGATTTCCAACAAATTGCCAAGGCTAAGGAACTTCCTTTCTGAATGGGCACACCTTTGGAGGGACGCCCCGAGAACCTAATCGGATCTTTGCCAACACAAGGCCGAGTTACCTCTGTAACTAGGTAACTAACTGTCACGAGTATGCCATCCCCCGGTCGTGACCAACCTTTATCCCGGGATTCACCGACAAATTCCAACATCCACATAAGTTAAATATCTGGGCTCCATACCATGATACCACTTTTTATCCAAAAGGAAATGCACATACCCTAAGGGGTGCGACCCCCGTAACCTTGCTGCATCCTTCTCGTTTCGACCGTTACTGGGGTGTGAGGTTCGATGAATTCTCGTCCCACAAAGCTACGCCTTTCATAAAAGCCATGCTTCGATCAACCAATGATCAACACTTAGCATGCCACATTACCAAATTGGGAATATATCACTAGTAACCATCAACTACATAACATCTGAGCTCGTACATCTCAGAGAAAGGTGTTAAGCTAAGAGTATAAATTCTCCGCCACCAAATAGAAATGTATTTGATAGAAACCAGCTTTACATCTCAAAGTGTAACGCCAGACATACATCCATACAAGTCAATTCTGGGTCTGAATGGAACGAAGGCACTTCGTCCAATTAAGGATAGAAGCCCTTGCAAATCTGAATATTCACAATCCCAACCGGAATCCCCATCACATATGGAGATCTCTATACCGAAGCAACTCGGTGCAGAGACATTCGACAGGTAATCCTTTCGTTCTAAAAAATATCCGGTCTTCAATCACCATCTTCGATTGCTATCCATTTTCGTCGTATCATTATTCGGAATGAGCTATATGACATAAAGTACTCTCCTGGCTAATCCAATAATGAGCGCTTGTTTTTAAAAACATATAGATACATTCGGATCTTAGTTAAGTCATAACTTTTTAGCCCAAAACCTTTCCTTTTGAATAATTTAAACAAATTTCTATTTTTAATCCTTTTAACAAAAGATTCATCCTTTAAAATCCTCTTCAATTTGAAACAAGGTTCACCAATCTTTAACAAAGATTCATTCATAGCTTTCAAACTAATTTCCGATTCAAATTTGATTTACCCACAAATCTAAATCCTTTCAACAAAAACTGGAAATTCTTTCTTTATATGAAAGCCATTATCATTTGAAAACAAAGGTTTTTCATTTCAACAAAATTCGACCAAATTTTCTTAAGTTATAGTATGAACTGGAAAATCAGCAAACTGCCGTACTCTTAGGAAGCTCTGTTTGAGTTAAATTCAAATTCCCAAAATAATTTTAATTTCAGAACTTCCTTTTCAAAAGTCTTCATATTCAACTCAATTCCACTTCCAAACCATTTTGGATTCAAAATTCAACCTTTAAAATTCTTTTCGCCATTTTGAATAAAATAATATTAAATTCAAAATACCCATGACTTAACCAATTTCCCATGAAATCCATATTTGTGTGTGTTGTGTTATCTAGGGTTTTCACAGGCAACAATAAAATATCAACCATCATAAATCCAAGCACGAAAACATCAATAAGTGGTATAATCCTATAACGCTTATCTTCCATTCACAGATAAACAAGTAAATTCATCGTAGATAAATAAATCACAATTCACAACTCAGTCCAAAACAACCATATCACGGAACATCACACATCAGAGATATCAAACAATTCAAGGCATTCAATATAATCCAATCATCCATAAGCAAGATCAATTAATCACCTGATTAACCAAATAAATTAATTACTTATGAATTAATTACCAAACCCTACTTAATTAACATTAATTAATTACAAACCCTTAATTAATGAAATTAATTAATCATCTTTAATTATCCAATTTAAGTAATTATCCTTAATTACTTACATTGATTAATTATCCCTTAATTAATCATACAAATTAATTAAACTTAAGTTAATTACATTAATTAATCAACCTTTAATTAATTAATTATCCTTTAATCAAAAATGAATTAATCTTTAATTATTAATTAATCTCATTAATTAATTAACCCTTAATTAATTACTTTAACAAATTAACCAAGCAATTATCCTTTAATCACTTGATTAATTAACCTTTAATCATTAATTAATTATCCTTAATTATCAATGAATTAACCTCTAATTAATTTCATTAAGTAATTACTTACATTCAGTAATCATCCTTTAATTACATACATTAATTAATCACCCTTTAGTTAATTACATTAAGTGATTATCTTTTAAGTAATTAATTAATCACTAATCAATTTAACTAATTATCCTTTAAGTAATTGTTCTTTAATTACTCACATTAATTAATCATCTTTTAATTAAGTAAGTATCCTTTACTCACACCAATTAATTAATTTTCCTTTGATTTATTACATTAATTAATTACTCTAAAATTAATTAATTAATGATCCTTTAATTGATCAAGACCCAAAATTAATTAAAAGATAAACCCTTTATCTTGATTAATTACATCATTTAAATTTCATTAAATAAACCTATGAAATAAATTATCATTGACATATAGTTTAACTTAAAACCTTTAAGTTAAAACATTATTTAAGATAAACCATTTATCTTTAAAATCTTATTTAAATAATCCTTGAAAATTAAATTTATTTTTAACATATAAATTAACTTATAACTCTTAGGTCAATTAAAAACACATCATCCTTTAAATTAACTAATTATACCAATTAAATTTATTTTAAATAAACTTAATAAATCTTTTTTAAATAAGGATATACATTTAAAACATTTTAAACTTACTTAAATAAATTAAGAATTCACTTTAAAATAATTTATTTAAAACTTTAACTAACCCAAGGTTTAGATAAGCATTTATTATTTTAAAGAAATGATTTAAGAATATAGTTTTAAAACTTGTTTTTATTTTAAACTTAAAAAAAAACCTATTTAATTTAAATTTTCAAAGCTGTTATAACATGAAACCAAGACCAACTCGAGTATCAACCCGCGCTAGTTTCCATTTTCCCCGAGTACACACCTGAGCTTCCTTTTTCTTTTTAAAATTTTGTTATGTTTTAAAATTTAAAATCTGCCACACAATTATACACACACAAACGAACCCGAGAACATAATCGAGCCGCACCATCACTTTCCCGAGACTAATCCCGAGTCGACTTCTTCTTCTCCTTCTTACAGCATCAGCCAGACACACAGGCATCTCTGTGCACGTGCACACATGGTCAAAGCATCTCCGACCATCACCGCAACCACCCTCAAGTCACCGATGATATCCCCTAACCATCCGACCACTCGAGTCCATAATTCTAATAGGAAATCAAAATCGAGCAAGATTTGAACATCACTGGAACATACCAATCACCGAAATCCTCCACGCCCCGCCGCCTCAGACCATCAGAGGCTTCGCGATCATGACCAGAGCTGCACCATGATGCGATGCTTCGATTCCCCTCGTTCATGTCAAGTCCGATACACCCATGCCTATGCAATCACCTTGCAAACCTTGTCGACTCAAACAGGGCTTTAAACCTAATTTCACCGTCGGTGCGCCACCACGATGGGCTAAAAACCTCCTGACCATTTTTATGATGATCTCCAATACCCAGACTATCTCCAGCCCCAACCCGAGACCACCGAACTTCGCGATCGCCAGAATTCAACGAAAAACCCAATCCCGTTCAACCTTTAATTTGTTCCAATATATAAGCTTAAAAATTATGATTCTATTACCAAAAATCATTATTTATAAAACGAGATTATCTATATAATCAAAACATGAATTTTTAGCAATCGAATTTCTGACTTGATTTTGTTTTCCATTGTTCTTCTCATTTCCTAGTCATTCTACTTTCTATCTTCACCTAAAACTATTTTTAAAATTTAGATCTTGATTATTCAAACTTATTTCCTCTAAACATCTTAACTTAAAAAAGAACGGAGGAAGTGATTTTGAATTTTGAACAGGTTTTTGAAAGCTTGTAAAGCTAAGCAGAGGCCTGTATATATATGTACAGACATACATATTCAAACTATTTCATATCTATATACATGCAAACATTTATCACAACTTTACTTGAATTATTCACTTCATGCATCAAGATTTAAACTGATTCAAGCTTTTAAATGTTAGTTTACTCACATGGGAAAAAGAACAGAGAAGTTTTGCCTGGAAAATGAATTTGAAAAATTTGGAAAACTTGATTTTCTGATTTACTTTGATCTTTGCTTTCAGGTTTGAGGATTTGATCAGAAAGCTGGGATCTGCTATGGAAATTGTTTTGATCCAGTTTGAAATGCTCTAATCTATAGCTTGCATTAGTATTTTGAGATGTTGTTTGCTTTGACTTTGTTTTCAGGTTTTGAATTTGAATCTTAGCTTGCTTGCTTTCTTGTTTGATCTGAGATGATCAGATTTTTGTTTTGATTGAGTTTATCTTTGCTTTTGAGTTTTAAGTTTGATTTACTTTTCTTGTTTGTATTCTCATGTTTGGTTTTGTTTTCAGATTTTTAAATTTTTGAAAGGTATCAAAGAAAATGAAATGTAGAGGTAAGGATATATGTATATATACTTTGATTTCCTTTTTATTAATAAATTTAAAATGAAAAGAAAATTTTAAAAACATGACACTTGTTTTTATGCACGCTAAATTAACTTACAAATGTTTAAATGTATATTAAAACACTTACACTTGTAATTTGCATGTGTTATTATTAATTTTATATAATTTATATATTAGTTTATGTTTAGTTATATATTTATATTCTATTTTCAATTTTAATGAATACTTTTCCTTTTATAAATATTTATAACTTTAAAGAAATTGATTTTAAAAATCTAATTACACAAATAAATAAACATATATACATTATATTAGAATTCAACCCTTAAATAGTTCTTGAAAGATTATTATATTAAATTTCAAATATAACCTCCAAATCACAATCTATACATATATATGTATTATATATACAAAATTAGAAAACAAACTTTTATTAATTTAAAATATAGCGTTTTCAAATCCAATATATTTTTCAAAATATTTATTTTTGAATTTCAAATCAAAATTCTATTTCAATATATTTATATGTATATATATATATATAAAGCAACTCATTTCTTATTTATTTTTGGAAAAATTCAAATTAATTCACAAAATTAATCCAAAAATTTATATTAATTATCAAATTAAATTTGGCTTAAAAACAGGATCGTTACAGTAATCTTATTTGTTTGAAGCCAAAAGAAGGTCATCTGATGTGATGTGGCATGTGCTTAGCTGTAAAGTTGCTAAGATGATGAAAAGGATGGTATCAGTCTTTCCTGAAGCCAAGTGTTAAGATTAGTGCTAGTTACTTTTTCTTATGTCTTTATGTTTTTTATTGTTGCTTTGTTTGTGTGTTTGTTTTAGTTGCCTCCTCGGTTTGTTGTTTGCTTCTGTTACTCAAAGCCTTTTTGAGTATTTCTTATTTGTCTTGTTGCAATAAAACTGATAGGGGACCAGTTAACCTCGCTAGTCTTGCTAAATAATAAATAATAAAAAAATATTAAATCTAGACTGTTGGGCCAAATGAAATCCTAACTTTTATGCCTGAAGCGGTCGACCGCCCCTATCATAAGGGTCGACCGCCCAAGGTTGACAGGCCTAATAGACAACTCGACATATAGGTCCTTCTAATATTAATATATACGTTAGTTTTCTTATTTAGTCATTTTCGTATGGAATTCGTTTTTCATTCGTAACTTTTTTGTTTGAACTTCGATCGAAAAACACCAAATAAGAAAGTTGCTCAAAATTTCGCCATGAATGCAATGATGCAAATTTCTTAGTCAGATTCCATCGTTTTCACTAATTCCTACGAATAGAAGTGTGGTACAACCATTTTGCATCCAATTCCTACCAACCAAAAATTTAACATATCGTAATCTCACTTCTTAAATGTCACTCCTATGCCCAAAAAAGGATTTAAGTGGAGAATTATACATTCTTACCATTCTATTAGTTACTTATTTCCTATTATACAGTGGAAATTTCCTTACTACCTCAGATTTATAGTGCAAATTTTTCCCTCGAAATAAAATTTGGGAAAAATTATAAAAATTATTTGAGTGCAAAAAGTAATTTAAAAAATCAAAAAACAATTTTTTTCAAGTGAAACTTTTTAAATTGAGAGAAACTTTTCAAAATATTTTCCTTCTCAAAATTTTTGATAATTCAGGCCACATTTTTAGCGTAGTCGATAGTCGGTTATGCACTCAGCACATAAACTCATTCCAACATGCTACAACTAACCTTGACCCATAAAACTTGAAATATTATTTTAAAATGTCATTATACTCACATACTCAAAAAATTTAGCATTTAAGGAACATGAACAATGATCTGTGTTCCTAAAATAATTTTAATTCGTACTTCTCTTACTAAAATTTCTATTTATTCAAAACTTCCAGTCTCACGTTGCATTTTACTGTTTGTTAAGTGTCCTTATGATATTTTCATTTTCATAGAGTTTCTTGCAAACATACATTTAAGTGCGATTTATATATTTGGAAATAACATGGTAGATAAATAGAAATACATCCCCTAATATCATGCATGCCTTAAAAAGAGACAACAAACAGTTACAACCCAACAACTTAAACAAAAAAAATAAACGCTGAAAGGGAAAGATACAATAACACATTACATAACCTAAAATACTACCTATAGGCTATGGGGTGTTCCCAGTCCTTGATGGGAGCCCCAGCCATTGCCGCGGCCTCGAAAATGGCAAAGCATACCCGCTAACCACCCAATCTCAAGAATCTGGTGTTGTAGCTCAGCCCTCATCTCTTGTTGGTCGGTGAAGATCCCCTGGAGCTCAGTCTGGACTTGCTGTATAATGACTAGTTTAGGACTATGATATCCCTCGATGCCCTATCCCTGTTCTGCCTCCTGATGCCGCTGCTGCTCTTCTACTAGCTCGGCTGCTGCGGCTGGTGGGAAAGGAATCCTCGTCTTCCCAAGGGAGGCTCTAGCAATGGCAGACGAAACCTTTTTATGGCTAGTCTCCCCACTAAGATTCACAGTATATCACCTAAAAACGAGAGTGAATAGGAAAAAATATGGAAATTAACTTTGTGGGGTGCCAACTCCTAATCAAAAAATGAATCATAAGAATGCATGCCCAATTGACGGCTATAACACTCATAACTGCATAGGTGTCCTTCTACACCCAAGGATAATTCTGATCATAACTTTTGAACTTAGGGATGTTGTTGTGCTGAATAATGGGCACAACAAGATAGGCACTCTGACGTAGTGTGACGACCGCCCATGACTCCTGCACCCAACAACGAAATAATGCGCTGAAAAGTGTGCCAGGCCGCCATGGACGACCATCAGGGTAAGGTAAACACAGAATAGTCTATCGTATTACTCACAGCGCATGGATGAAATACAATAGAAAGTATACATAGTGAAGCTCTATAGAACAGAATCTCATCATATAAACTCATAATAGTTTGGCACAACAATCTGGAAAGTCAATACATCAAGCCTCACTACATAACACTCAGAGAATCATACAAACAGCGGAACATCCAGTACATATAGTAAGAAAACAATATGCAAAAGCCTCCAGCTCGTCTTCGTCATCAACAGCGTTAGTCACTAGAACAACACCTGTCACCTGCTACCTAGTCTGCCCATCCTAACATGGATGAACAGCCCAAGGTAATAAGAGTTAAACATAAAACCTTGAGTCAGACAAAAGTCCTAGTGAGCAGTAAATCAACTATCAAACATAGCAAAAGAGCATAAAGGGTAAAAAGGAATAGGAAACCAACCATCCCACTCCACCTCTTTCTACAGTGATAGCCCCCAGACCCACTAAGCAGAAACAAACATAGCAAAGCAGACAATTAAAGTAAAGTAATTATCACTCGAGTCAAGGTCGATGTTTTCCAAGTACAAACCCCCAAGGCCTAAACCAAGATCAGATAGGCACCCAGAAAGCATCGCTCTTGAGACCGAATGATGGTTCAACCAACATCCAAACATCCATGACTCTGGCTATCACTGTTATCATTGCCCCGATTTCATCGTTAATTGAATGACCGGCCCATTATTTCATTCGTCCGCCAAGGGCTAATGGCAACCCCGGTTCTAGACATAACTCCACACGTCATCGTGACCCGTGCCTAGGACTATCGAATCTGCCCAGAGTACTAACACGTCATCGTGACCCGTGCCTGGGACGTCGTCGTGACCTGTCCCAACGTACTCTTGCTTTGAGCATGCTAGAACCTTCAATAACGATGAGATCTCAGCCTTCTAGTCATCCTCCCCGACGACTATTCACATACTAGCTCAAGCGCCTCTCGAGCCAACCATTATCAACAAACTCGAACCATATCACCGAGTTATCAACATGCTTGGAATGATCCCGTCTGGATTAAACCAAGGCTTTCTCATATCATGCTTTGCTTCATCGCATCATAGCAAAGTCTCATCTCAACATCATGATCAAATCTATCCATATGAGCTTTATCATCCGCTTCATATGCCACGAGCAGCTTTCCTTATTCAAGAGCCTTTCCACTTAGCTTTTGAATCATCTTCGACCAACTTGTCCAAATTCAATCACTAATCAACTAATCAATCAAATCAATTATTCATCCAAGTAATCAATCATTCAAATAAGGTCTAAATAAACAGTTATAAAAATAATGGCAATTTCGTAAATAAAGAGTCCAAATCTAACAAACATGAATTCTAAGTAATATCTTGATGAATGAACTAGCATAGGTTAACATGTAGTAAAGTAGGTATCAAAACTTCATGAACAATAGGTTTACATGCAGACTTAAGGAAAATGCATGAAATCACTATCTTTAACACACAAACAAGCCACCGATCCAATATACTCCTTTGGGTCCGTGTGAGAGATAACTACCACTAACCGAATCACCTAAACACCTCAAAAGCAACTAACTCCAGATCTGGACAGCAAAGGATCTAGCTTGATCCGATAAGATTTCCCTTCAAATGATGAAATCTCTCTTTGAAGGATGGAGATCTTCAACTTTGGCTCTTAGATCTTCGATTTGATCTTCAATCTTGGATGGAAGGTAGCACTAGATTAGAGTGAATAAAAGAAGTGAAGAAGTGTCGTAGTCGAGCTCTCAAAATGGCAGCACTTCGTCACTTCAAAATCCGGATCCCAAAAATGAAGAAAGGCACTTCTATTTATAGGCTGAAAATCCCTTAACTCGTTCGCCCCTAAGTCGGTCACGACTCAACCCTTGAGTTGGCATTCCCTAAGCCATTAGTTCCCTTAGGTCGGCCAATCACCTTAAGTCGGTCAATTCTATGGGTCGGTTACTACTATAGGTCGGTCTCCCCTTAAGTCGGCAACCACTATAGGTCGCTCACTCCACTAAGTCGGTGACCTTCCTAGGTCGGTCCATTACTTAAGTCGGCCAATCTCTTAAGCCATCCAAATCCTTAACTCGTCCCACTCCTTAGGTCGCTAGCTACTACTACTAACTCCCCTAAGTCGCTCGACCTGCCTAAACTCTATCACGACCTAATCCCTTAAGTCGTTCCAAATTCTCAACCTTCCCTGGACGACTTAGACTATAAACGGCTCAAGCTTTAGTTGACCTAACAACAATAGGAAATAAATCATACAGTTTGACAGTATCTCGATCCGTAAAAATACGGGTCGTTACATTCTCTCCCCCTTAGGAATTTCGTCCCCGAAATTCCAAACAAACAAGAGCAACCAAAAACTATTCTGCATGCCTACCATCCATAGCAATCAACAAACCATGCATCCAATTACTAGCCTAGCATGCAGAATTCTAAGACTAGAACAAGTTACAAATTCATGAGATGTCACGACACCTTAGGGCCATACCTCGAAGAGTTCAGGATGAGCTGCCTTCATCCTCTCTTCCTCCTCCCATGTACAGTCGTTAACATCATCACTCCATTGTACCTTGAGCAACTTGACTACTCTCCTCCTAAGCTGTTTCGTGTCAGTTTCCACAACACGAAGTGGCTTACGAGGTCTTCTAACAACTGGATCAACTTCCAAATCTTCACAGCTATCAGCAGAAACCACTGTACTTGGGTCGTGCACATACCTCCGTAGATACAATACATGAAAAACATTGTGCACACCCGACATCTTTTCTGGTAATTCCAACTTATAAGCGAGCTTTCCAATTCGTTCGACGATCGGGAATGGTCCAACAAATCTCGGAGTCAATTTTCCTTTCTTCCTGAATCAAACAACATTCTTTAGTAGAGAGATCTTCACAAAAACCATATCTCCTACGTCGAATTCCAAATCCTTACGACGCTTATCGGCGTAACTTTTCTGACGATCTTGGGCTGCCTTCATTCGTCGCCTAATGATCTCTATACAATCCGTAGTCTGTTGAATCATTTCTGGCCCAAGTATCAACTTTTCTCCTGTTTCTATCCAACATGTCGGAGAGGTACACGGTCTTCCATGCAATGCTTCATACGGTGCCATACCAATGCTTGAATGATAACTGTTATTATACGAAAATTCCACCAACTGAAGATAATCTTCCCATGATCCTCCGAAATCCAAAACACATGCTCTGAGGAGATCTTCCAAAACTCGGTTGACTCTCTCGGTCTGACCATCTGTTTGGGGATGATAAGCTGTACTCAAACACAACTCGGTTCCCAAAACTTCCTGGAAGCTCTTTCAAAATCCACTAGTGAACAATGGGTCTCGATCACTTACTATACTCTTCGGAATACCATGGAATCGAACTATCCACTTAACATACAGCTCAGCCAATTTCGATGCAGTCCTAGATGATCGAACAAGAATGAATCTTGCACTCTTAGTCAAACGATATACTATTACCCAAATTCCTTCATTTCCCGCTCTTGTTCTAGGTAGTCCATCGATAAAATCCATCGATATTTGCTCCCACTTCCATGTAGGAACTTCTAACGGCTGAAGCAATCCACTTGGCTTCTTCTGTTCGGCTTTTACCAACTGGCAGTTCATGCATTTGGAAATAAAATTGCCAACATCCTTCTTCATACCTTCCCAATAATAGGTTCTCTTCATATCCCAGTACATCTTATTTCCACCTGGATGAATTGTTAACTTCGAGTGATGACTCTCCTTCAGAACTTCATTCGTCAACCCATCTATATCGGGAACATCCAGTCGTCCTTGTTTTCGAAGCCAACCCTCTCGATCGACCTCGAATCCTTTATCCTTTTCTGGGTCCAATCCAGATTCCAAATCGCGGATAATCATGACAAGCTTATCGTCTCGCTTTTGGCTCTCGCCAATTCTTTCCACCAGAGTAGGTCTTATTGATAAGTTTGCCAATATCTCAGGTTCCAATTCACATCTAGGCCTGAAGTCAAACCCAGCCAAAAACTCGAGACTCTTCCATTCTGAAAACAAGGCTCCCAATCCTGCATGTCTTCGACTTAACGCATCTGCCACCGCGTTACCTTTACCCGGAGTATAGGCTATACCAAAATCATATGATGCTAAAAACTCTAGCCATCGCTGCTGTCGAAGATTCAAATCCTTTTGGGAGAAAAGATACTTTAATGACTTATGATCTGTAAACAACTCGAATCGAACTCCCAGTAGGTAATGTCTCCATATCTTCAAAGCAAATACAATTGCCGCTAACTCCAAATCATGTGTCGGATAATTCCTTTCATGCGGCTTCAGTTGTCGACTTGCATACGCAACAACTTTATCCTTCTACATTAGCACTGCTCCCAGTCCAGTGCCACATGCATCGGTGTAAACCACCATCTCATCATTTCCACTTGGAATAGTCAAAACAGGAGCACTTGTCAGACGCTCTTTCAGGGTTCCGAAAGCTTGCTCACACTTAGCATCCCATCTGAATACTTGATTCTTTTTCGTCAATCCTATTAACGGTGCAGCTATCTTGGAAAAATCTTTGATAAACCGACGATAGTATCCTGCTAATCCAAGAAAACTCCTCACCTCAGATGCATTCTTAGGTCTAACCCAATCCTGGATTGCTGCTACCTTAGCGGGATCAACCGCTATTCCATTTCCAGAGATAATATGGCCTAAGAACCTCACTTTACTCTTCTAGAAGTGACACTTCGAAAACTTAGCCTTCAGCTATTGTTTTCGCAAGATCTCCAAAACAATACGCAAGTGCGTCTTGTGCTCTTCTTCGGTTCTGGAATAAATCAGAATATCATCCACGAACACAAGTACAAACTTGTTCAACTGATCCCTGAACACTCTATTAATAAGATCCACAAAATATGCTGGTGCATTGGTCAATCCAAACGGCATTACCAGCCACTCATAAAAACCAGATGGTGTCCTAAAAGCAGTCTTCGGCACACTATCCTTTGCCACTCTCAACTGGTGAAATCCCGTTGCCAAATCCATCTGAGAAAACACCTTGGCTTCGTGAAGCTGATCAAATAAGTCATCTATTCTCGGCAATGGATACTTGTTTTTCTTAGTCACTTTATTCAGCTCACGATAATCCACACATAACCTCAACGATCCATCTGCTTTGGTTGCGAACACAACTGGTGCACCCCACTCGGACACACTTCGCCGGATGAATCCTTTCTGTAAAAGGTCATCAACTTGCACCTTCAACTCTTGCTGTTCCCTAGGCGCCACCCGCCTAAGAGGCATCACAACAGGTCTGGCTCCCTCAACTAGATCGATACGAAACTCGATCTCTCTATGCGGCGGTAACCCTTTGACCTCGTCAAAGACATCCTTAAATCCATTCACAATAGGCATCGATGACAGTCCATCTCGTGGAACAACTAGTGAATACATGAAGCTCATGAAGACGCCTTCTTCATGCTTACATCGTATCACAACCTTTCGCCCCTCCACATTCTCGACTGTCACCTCCAGCCTCTTACAATCAACCCTTGCCGCATACTTCCTAAGCCAGTCCATACCCAAAATAATTCCGAACCCCGCAAAGTTCAGAACAAAACAATCACAAACAAAAGAGCAATCATGACTCGATACGACAAGACCACGGCATACCATACACAAACAAGACGAACCCCCAACTGGATTAGTCACAACCAATGGTCTATCAACAATATCCGGTTCCAAACCCAACCGGCCTACAAGATCACTACAAACAAAGGAATGCGACGCCCCACTATCAAATAACACTCTAACTGGAACACCACAAATGGAAAGAGTACCTTGAACCACCACACTCTTTCCCTCCTCTTCAGCAGTAGGAGCTTTAAAAGATGATGGCACAGCCCCCAAAGCATAAGCTTGCACAATCTGCTTGTCCTTCCTCGGTTCTGGACAATTCCTCTTGATATGCCCCGGTTTGTCACAGTTGTGGCACTTCACCGGCACTTTCGGATTCTTGCAATCTTTGGAGAGATGACCCTTCTGCCGATAGTTGTAGCAGGTCACTTCACCCTTCGGCTTCTTCTGGACATCCTTACCCTTCTGCTGCTGCTGCTTTCTCTTCTTGTTTCCACTTTGCTCCTTGGTCACAGCAACAACCGATCCTTCTTTAGGAAACAAATTCTCATGCCTGAGAGCTTTCTCCACAAGCTTCTCAAATGGGTCATCCAAATGATCCACCAACTGCCTCCCAAGATAACTGTCCAAGCCTGTCACAAACTTCTCATTCTTCTGATAGAGAGATTCAATATACGACCGAGCATACTTGGACAAGGCTTCAAACTCAGAAACATACTCAAGAACTGGCCTTCCACCTTGCTTGAGCTCCACAAACTTCTTGAACAGAACAGATTTCTGAGCTGTAGAAATGAACTTAGCTTCAAATCTGGCTTGGAATTGCTCCCAAGTGATCTCTTCCTCTGGAGTATCAATGGTGACAGAGTTCCACCAATCAGAAGCTCTTCCTTGAAGCTGTCTTGATGCAAGCTTCCTCTTAGTTGCATCCTCAATTCCCAAATCACCAAAAATCCTTCTACAAGAATCTATCCACCTTTGAACTTCAATTGTTGATTCTGTCCCCAAGAAAACCTTTCCTCCAAGAGCAGTATAGTCCTTACACAACTTAGCAAAATCCACTGGTCTTGGGGCTTGAACTTGGACTCCAACATCTACTGATGGCCCCGGAGCTGGCAACCTTCTCATGATCGAAGTCATCATAGCCTCGAACATAGAAGCATAATCAGCAGCCCCCTCAACAGCACGGCCTCCTCTAGCAGCCGGTCTCCCTCTTCGACTCATTCCTAATATCTAAAAGAAATGATTAATACACCTTAAGAACAACTGCATAAAGGGTTCAAATCCTTCTAATCTACTATATTATATATAGTAATCATCCATCAAAATTACAATTACGTCTCTCATACGTAGTTACGTCAGTGAGCGTTGGCTAAAATCGATTAACCAAGGCTCTGATACCAAATGTGACGACCATCCATGACTCCTGCACCCAACAAGGAAATAATGCGCTGAAAAGTGTGCCAGGCCGCCATGGACGACCATCAGGGTAAGGTAAACACAGAATAGTCTATCGTATTACTCACAGCGCATGGATGAAATACAATAGAAAGTATACATAGTGAAGCTCTATAGAACAGAATCTCATCATATAAACTCATAATAGTTTGGTACAACAATCTGGAAAGTCAATACATCAAGCCTCACTACATAACACTCAGAGAATCATACAAACAGCGGAACATCCAGTACATATAGTGAGAAAACAATATACAAAAGCCTCCAGCTCGTCTTCATCATCAACAGCGTTAGTCACTAGAACAACACCTGTCACCTGCTACCTAGTCTGTCCATCCCAACATGGATGAACAGCCCAAGGTAATAAGAGTTAAACATAAAACCTTGAGTCAGACAAAAGTCCTAGTGAGCAGTAAATCAACTATCAAACATAGCAAAAGAGCATAAAGGGTAAAAAGGAATAGGAACCCAACCATCCCACTCCACCTCTTTCTACAGTGATAGCCCCCAGACCCACTAAGCAGAAACAAACATAGCAAAGCAGACAATTAAAGTAAAGTAATTATCTCTCGAGTCAAGGTCGATGTTTTCCAAGTACAAACCCCCAAGGCCTAAACCAAGATCAGATAGGCACCCAGAAAGCATCGCTCTTGAGACCGAATGATGGTTCAACCAACATCCAAACATCCATGACTCTGGCTATCACTGTTATCATTGCCTCGACTTCACCGTTAATTGAATGACCGGCCCATTATTTCATCCGTCTGCCAAGGGCTAATGGCAACCCCGGTTCTAGGCATAACTCCACACGTCGTCGTGACCCGTGCCTAGGACTATCGAATCTGCCCAGAGTACTAACACGTCATCGTGACCCGTGCCTGGGACGTCGTCGTGACCCGTCCCAACGTACTCTTGCTTTGAGCATGCTAGAACCTTCAATAACGATGAGATCTCAGCCTTCTAGTCATCCTCCCCGACGACTATTCACATACTAGCTCAAGCGCCTCTCGAGCCAACCATTATCAACAAACTCGAACCATATCACCGAGTTATCAACATGCTTGGAATGATCCCGTCTGGATTAAACCAAGGCTTTCTCATATCATGCTTTGCTTCATCGCATCATAGCAAAGTCTCATCTCAACATCATGATCAAATCTATCCATATGAGCTTTATCATCCGCTTCATATGCCACGAGCAGCTTTCCTTATTCAAGAGCCTTTCCACTTAGCTTTTGAATCATCTTCGACCAACTTGTCCAAATTCAATCACTAATCAACTAATCAATCAAATCAATTATTCATCCAAGTAATCGATCATTCAAATAAGATCTAAATAAACAGTTATAAAAATAATGGCAATTTCGTAAATAAAGAGTCCAAATCTAACAAGCATGAATTCTAAGTAATATCTTGATGAATGAACTAGCATAGGTTAACATGTAGTAAAGTAGGTATCAAAACTTCATGAACAATAGGTTTACATGCAGACTTAAGGAAAATGCATGAAATCACTATCTTTAACACACAAACAAGCCACCGATCCAATATACTCCTTTGGGTCCATGTGAGAGATAACTACCACTCACCGAATCACCTAAACACCTCAAAATCAACTAACTCCAGATCTGGACAGCAAAGGATTTAGCTTGATCCGACAAGATTTCCCTTCAAATGATGAAATCTCTCTTTGATGGATGAGATCTTCAACTTTGGCTCTTGGATCTTCGATTTGATCTTCAATCTTGGATGGAAGGTAGCACTAGATTAGAGTGAAGAAAAGAAGTGAAGAAGTGTTGTAGTCGAGCTCTCAAAATGGCAGCACTTCGTCGCTTCAAAATCCGGATCCCAAAAATGAAGATAGGCACTTCTATTTATAGGCTGAAAATCCCTTAACTCGTTCGCCCCTAAGTCGGTCACAACTCAACCCTTGAGTCGGCATTCCCTAAGCCATTAGTTCCCTTAGGTCGGCCAATCACCTTAAGTCGGTCAATTCTATGGGTCGGTTACTACTATAGGTCGGTCTCCCTTTAAGTCGGCAACCACTATAGGTTGCTCACTCCACTAAGTCGGTGACCTTCCTAGGTCGGTCCATTACTTAAGTCGGCCAAACTCGTAAGCAGTCCAAATCCTTAACTCGTCCCACTCCTTTGGTGGCTAGCTACTACTACTAACTCCCCTAGGTCGCTCGACCGGCCTAAACTCTATCACGACCTAATCCCTTAAGTCGTTCCAAATTCTCAACCTTCCCTGGACGACTTAGACTATAAACGGCTCATGCTTTAGTTGACCTAACAACAATAGGATATAAAGCATACAGTTTGACAGTATCTCGATCCGTAAAAATACGGGTCGTTACACGTAGATTGTCCGTCCTCCAAACACTAACACCTTGAGAAAAAATCCGTTGCAAGATCTCTGGTTCGGCCATCTCAATATCATCTAAATCCATACCATCCATGAAAATCTCTAAAATATCGCCGAAGTAGTCGTGATACGTCTCGATCCTGACTCATTTGCCCCCCAACCGAATGAAACTATTGTCTTCATTGAAATTCGATGCCAAATAAACATCAAAAAGGAGAATGCAGCATGGGAGCATTCCTACTCAAAACTCTCGAAGCGTAGGATCAATGCAAGTCCTACCACCTCAAAAAGCTCTTCTAGTCTAAAAGCAGCGAAGTCTCCAAACTTCATCGGTTTCCTTTGAAGGAAATTGAAATCGGGGGAGCTGAGAAAGGTAGAGATCCTCTGGTTATTCTGGTCTAGCCACCCTATCTCTTTAGAGGTGACAGTAAGGTGACGCAAGGAGGAACTAGTAGTGAGGTGTCATTGGCTGAGAAGTGGAGAAATAGGATTTAGATTTGGAGTGGAGGTGGAGCAAGACGTACAAGGTGAAAATCGATGCAAGGGGGAGGCAAGGCTGCTGCTCGTCGGAGAGGGGGAGAAACAGTGTTGTTTGGGGGTGGAATGGTGGAAGTGGGACCTAATTTGGAGGAGGAGGAGAATGTGGAGATTTGGGTTCGGCTAAAATGGAAAGGGGGAGCACATATATGGCTAGGATGAAAATTGGATGCGACTTTATAGGCGCGTTCCAGGTTCAGGTTAGGCAAAACCTGCTATGCGATCGACCGCTATCTGTCGACCTCAAGGTGGTCGACCGCTCTACGACATTTTTGCATAGGTTGGACCTAGATCCTACACGGATTGGGAAAATTTTATAATGTTAATAATAGTAATAACAACAATATCGTTTCACGCCATCTCCTTTGACTCAACACTATCCGAAAAATCCCTGCCCTCTTCACGACGGTGCCCAAGCTTACCGTCTACCTTTTCAAATAATTCCTCCACTATTCTGCAATACCTCCGATTTATACTGCTTCAACCATCAACAATTTCAAAAACCCAATAATATTCCAACTACTATTCTCCGCATACTTCGCGCGGAATATATCTTCCAACAACCGGCAAGTACAACAACACTTCTAACTTCATACCCCAATAAAATTTAATGTCATTCCTATTTTGTCCGTCCCTTAGAAGGGAGAACATTAAAAACTTCAATTTTTATAAATAGGAAATAATTGGGCTAAATATTTACCCATTGAAACTCATTTCCAAATCGAAAAACTATTTCCTTGCTAAAAAAATCAAAATTAAGCTTTTATCAATATATATACACATATAAATACTTAAGAATTTCAAAACCTATTCCTTTATAAACCAAAATTTCTTAACACGACCAACTTAGTGGTAACATACTTCTTGAAAGTTTAAAATTTCAAAGCTTCCCGTAATTCTAAAATTAATCCCTAGGAAAAGAAATCCTTTGGAAATCCTTTTTCAAATAAACCCTTTTTTCCAAAATCTAAGTAATTTCAATCAAAATTATTTCACGGGTTTAGATCGAGGAATTGATCTTAATTCTTCAAATAAAAAACCGGTTTTCCGTCTAAAGGTGGTTGACAGACATTCCCTTACGAAACTGTTTTTCGGATGTTTGCGACATATAAAATTCTATTTCCCGCTTATCAAGAATAATTGTGTACCTTTGACTGCAAGTCATCATCAAAATCCAAAATTACAAGGTAGCTAGAATCTCAACCATCAAGTCGAACACCCTCCAGTCTCCAGGTTAAAGATGTCTCACGTTAGATGGAAATGTACTCAACTGCTGGTAGCCTCTAGGTAAATGGAAAATTTCTATTATGTAACTCTACTGACCTCACATCTCAACCGACAAAGTCCAATTAAATTTCTAAGCTTTGCAAATTCTAGCCATATTATCATAGGCTTTATTATTACTAAGCTATATCATCCTAAATTGGATATTGGACTTAGCTTACTAATATACTTTTTCTTATTTAAGGCTATATAATTTAGCTTAAATATTCAACTTCCTATAAATCCACTTTTTATCAGTTTCTCCGTAAATGTCAAATTGTCCATGATAAAAGATTATCATCCTAAGAACATTTTATAAGACATTTATGTATTTACAATAGTAATCTCTTTCTAACTATTCCATAGTTATTAATCTAACTTCCTTATTTATAGTCCCATTAATCTATTTACCATATTAATTACTTGTAACTCTCAAATCCATTAACAATTAATAGAGTTACAACCTTTCCAAACTTTCCTCTTATTTGTTATTCACAAATCAACATTATTACTATACATAACTTATATCTTAAATGAGCATTACGTATAAATTGCCATATATATTAACACGTATATATACTTCTATCAAATATATTCTAGTCATAAATCTTTAACTAGAATATTCTTTTCCATATTTAGTTCGTTGAAATTACATTTCTTAGGAAGATTCTCCATTGTGATTTTTAAAAATTAGTTTAAAACAAAGATCAAGAATAAAAGGAATGATTTGCGTCATTTGAAATTACAAGGAATGATTATTTTCTTTTTAAGGGAAATAATTTTAAAGGACAAATTAAAGTAAATAATTGCTCACAAGGACACGTGCAAAAAACTTTTACCGTAAGGACAAAGTTCAAAGCCCGGATACAAATTAAAACAAAACAAAGAATTCTATTCGTCTCCTTCTCCTCGCTTTCATTCAGAATTTGACGAACTTTAATTTAAAAATAAAATTAAATCAAAACAAATCGATTTCTCGTTCAATAGCTCAGAAGCAAAATCAGTTTCCACAATCTTTCCAAAACCAAAATCACTTTCCCTAAACCAAAATTACAATTTCCAATTTCTTTGAGTCTGTGTTTGATGTCGCGGTTGTGGTTGGTGTTTTACAGGAGGGGGTGAGGAGAAAATTTTGATTAGGTCGCGGTTTGGTCGAGGTTGAGGTCGCGAGTTGTTGGCGATGATTGTGTTGGTCGAGGAAGGTGGATTAGAGTCTGGTCGTGGCAGATGAGTTGGGTTTTTGGGCAGTGAAGTCGAAGAAACAATTTGTTGTACATGCAGAAAGGTGGAGCAACCTACTTGAAAAAGAATGATACATACTTACAGAAAACTGATACCTAAATAATACAAACTGATACCTAATTACTGCAAACTTGAAATCGTTACATATTTGACTGAAGATATTTCATTGCAGCTAATACACAACCTATTGTTACATTTCAACATAATTTGCTTCAAAAATTACTTATTGTCTTTATTTTGAAATAATTGGATGATGGTGATTTTGTTAATCCACATCCAGTTTAAAAGAAGCTATAAAATTGGTATGAGTAATTGGTATGAGATTTCTCTTTCTTTTAAAAAAATTATTATTGCAGATAAAAAGGTGAATATGACCTAACTTTTTAACATTTTGTCTTTATTAGAGACCAAAAATATAAGAAATATTCAAAAAAAATCTGGAAAAGCAATAACATAGCTGGCATAGAGGTGAAACTAGATGATATGCATCAAATAAAGTGTGCACAACAAGCAGAAGACACGTAAGTTTTTTTGGTCAAAATGATATCTATTGACAACAAAATGAACAATACAATTGAAACTAGTTGTCATAACCAATTGAAAGTTGCTCATTATTCAAACTATCTGTGTTTTTGCATTATAACATTTCATACATAATTCTATACATTATTGTATGCTTTTTATATTTAATTGAATTTGATTCATAACAAAATATTGAAAAATATTATCTCTCAATTTCAAAAACAGTTAGTTCAGAAATAAATAGTTACTACAGGAAAAAAGTTGATACCTACATAAAAGAAACTGATACCTACAGAAACAAAACTGATACCTACATAAGAGAAACTGATACCTACAGAAACAAAACTTATACCTACATAAAAGAAACTGATACCTACAGAAATAAAACTGACACTTACAAAAACAAAAAAGGTAACTGCATAATAAAAAATGAAAAAAATATTTAGCAAATATATCTTAAAGTAATAACTAGAAACGCAAAAATTCATACACAAATCGATACTAAATGTGCTAGTAAAACTGTTAAATATTTTAATTCAAAGCATACTATATGCTTGTACCATTATCCCTGAAATTCAATGTTTTGTTTTAGTTGTAAACCTGAGAATACAACTTATGCAAACTGATACTAACATTACATTTTGGTTTTGACGGGCTTGACTATGGAATATTTGTAATGATATTCATCGTTTCACTGAACAAAAGCAGAATACTAATAAAACTTGAAAAGAAGGAAATATTATCCACACGAGCAAGGATTATACATGCAATACATATCAAGCTTAGAAGAAGAAAGAAAAGGAAAGAACTGAATTCACATTGTGATGTTTCACAATTAAATTTGATACTTGTAAAGTAATGTAATTATGTTGAAATTTATACTTGTGAAGTAATGATGTTCTGTTGCAATTTGATACTTATGAAGTACTGATGTTATGTTCTTAAAAAAAAGCTGCTCTTACTTGTAAAAACAAACACCAAAACTGATACTATAAAAACATTTAACTGAAACTAAAACTGATACTATCACTTAGACTAAATACTTGAAATTAAAATCAATTTGATAATGCGCTATACTAAATACAAATTAATAACAAAAGGTTTAATTATAATAAACCATCAAAACAAGTCACACATCCACTTATTAATCTGAACAAATTCAAAATGAAAAATCAAATCATATCCTCTTCGAAGCTTGACAATTCCATTTATTATGACCAAACTACTTTGCACTCGCCACATCTATTATGCTTGTTCTAAAAATATGAAAATCCTCCTTTAGACTTAACTGATGTCTACCTGCGCCATATTATCACCACTGCCAAAAAAAAACATTAGTAAAAACATGTTCGGTTTAGAACATTAGTTTTCCATTTCAGAAGACTGATACCTAAGGTATACAAAACTGATACCTAGTTACCGATAATTAAAAAAATTGATACTAAGAAAAAATAAAAATGATACCAGAAAACTGATCCTAAGATATGATACTTTTCCACTCTATCACAAGCTACAACCCAATCAATGATACTTTTCCAATCATCACAAGCATATATCTCATTCTTCAAATCATACAAAGAGCAATCAATAGAAAATCGAGTGCTAAAAGTGTTATTATTCAACACAAACAGACGAAGAAGAATGTTATCCCCACTGCCAAAAAAATAAAAAATAAACATTAGAAAAAATATGTTCAATGTAGAATACTAATTATTCAATTTCACAAAACTGATACCTACCGTATAAAAAACTGATACCTAGTAACAAAAAAATGATAAGAAGAAAAAATAAAAATGAAACCCAAAAACTGAACCTAAAATATGATACTTTTCCACTCTATCACAACTTTATATACAACCCAAACAACTTTATATCAAAAATTTGAAGAAAAACGAGATCAGTAGAAATATGAAAAGAACGAGATCGAAAAACGCGCATGAGAATGATATATGAACTATAATTTTCAGAAGAACGAAATTGAAATGACCGAACAAGGTTTATCGATATTTTGATTGGGAGAGTAATATTGGATTGCGACAAAAAAATTGATCGAAAGGAAGAAGAAGAAGAAGAACAAGCGCGTGAAAGTAGGCTGGAAGGAAAATACATGTTATGTCCTTGTGAGAAAATAATTAGCGGGCTGTCCTACATCTAAAAAAAGCCCTAAAATTGTCCTTGAGGAAAATTTCCTGTTCTTTTTATTGGAATAGATAGTGTGAACTATGGAGAATAAATTTGCACTTTTCACGTCTCTTCCTTTTTATTTACAAATATTGCTTGTTAAATCAAACGCTGCATTTTCTATGCAATTTAAAAACACAAAAAAATTTAAAAAAATTAAATGAAAAATTCCCAATTCAACATAATTAGGGTAATAATCAAAATCATACTAATAATCTACAACCTAATTTCAGATCTGGAATAACTTTCATATCTAATCAATATTCATATCTATAACTTTTGTGATTGATTTCCAAATCAGGGTTGTAACATTAATTCCTATTTAATCTTTTAAGAATATGTTGAAGATATTTAATACATTCAATTTTGGCCTACAACTTACAAATGTTTATTCATTTAGAAATAAAAATCAAACCTACGCCAACGGAATAGATTCAAAATCATAAACAATACATAAATTTCCTACTCGCCTTCTAAAAGCATTCCAAATCTCCAAATCTGAAGTAAAACCTTTGATTCAACTCAATTTCTTTCTTATTCCAAGAAATATGTATAAAAGAATATATACATATATAAGAACTATAGATCTAAGAAGAGATTTGGGGTTGAAGGGAAATATAAATATATAAATACATACATAGATACATACATACATACATACATACATACATACATACATACATACATACATATATATAACCTCGTTATCACGTAGTGTTGATTCGCTTCTCTTTTTCTCTTATTTTATTTCTATTCTTCTCCTATTTGTATATATACAAATATAAATATTATATTTTATAATTTAGAAAATAGTGAAGAAGAGAAAAAGGTAGAGCTTGGCTACTGTTTCTAGAAAAATATGAAAAGAGAAAACAGGGTTAGGCCTGAATTTATAATTATTCAATTCAATCACAGCCATTAGATTAAAATATATTAAATCCAGGCCGTTGAGCAAGACGAAACCCTAACTTTTATTCCCGAAGCAGTCGACCATCCTTATCATAAGGGTCGATCGCCCCAGGTCGACCGGCCCAATAGATGGGTTGATCTGTGGGTTCCCTGAATAATAATATATATGTTAATTTTCTAATTTAATTATTTCCATTCCAAATTCGTTTTTCGATTGCAATGGTGCAAGTTTCATGGTCAAATTCCATCTTTTGCACAAATACCATTTTTGGAGCCTAACTAACTAAATAAGTAACATTAAATTTATGGGGTGTTACATGCCTTATATGTAAAACTGATTTGGTTTTACTGTATAATACTCTCATTCAAAATTTAAATTGGTCATCCAATGATGGTCGTTCCTAAACTTCTTTTAGGGCAACTCATACCAGATCCTTCAATTGCAGTCTTTCGACTCGCTAATTTGCCATCTCCTTGGCCTAGTATAGGTTGGAGTTTCTTATAAACTCTTATCTTGAATAATTTTGTAAAACATTCTTTAGATGAAATTAATTTTAACCTTGTGCACTACTCTTAAGCACATGACCTTATAGAAATTTGTTAACTAACTCACTCACCATTAATCGTGCGTTCAACAAAGTTCACATACTCCTTATCGATACATTTAGAACACTTTCCAATATACTCCTCTATTTAATCAAATCGAATCAATTTTATTTTTAATTGCATGTTATTTTATTTACTTCCGTTTCATACTCTAGGAGCTTATCACAGATATACTATATGTGTATGAAATACACATGTCCATGTCGGTGATAACTCATTGGTGAATATAACGAAGTACGTGGAATAGTTTTGGTAATAATAGACATATGATTGCATACATCTATATGTATCAATTCGATGGTACATCAACTCTTATGATTGTTCCACCAAATGGGTGAATTGCCCTTTTTTGTTTGAGATATAATTCACTAGTACCATATGATTAATTATTATATCAAAAAATTATTTCTGCAAACTTTGGCTTAGTCATAATTCCAGAAATATTGCAAATAAATTAAGATACTTCTGTATTTTCCAATGCACTACAAATACCACTATTATGTTTTATTTTATAATGAATATTCATAATAATCATAATGAAATAAAACATTTTTTGTTCTTCAATCAACACTAAAAAATAGTTATTATTTCATAAATAACGTTTGGTATATTTTATGAAAACAATTTTCATAGCTTGATGCGACTAATAAGTGCTATATGGCAGGCTCCCACTATTTCCGCCGTTAATATAATAGCATACGAAATATGGAGTTCCATTCAACCAGTTAATATAGGCTATTTATTCTATCTACTATAACCAGTTTACATTAGAGAGTTTTCATATCAAATATCTTGAACTCAAAGAAATAACTCTTATAGAATACAATTTTACTATTTGAAAATACAATTTGGAATAGAAATATATTTCTCATTCCAATGTTAAGTGTCATTTATTATTCTACAATCTTCATATTTGAATTTCTTTATGAAGTGGAAATCACCATTCACTCTCTTCATCCCAGTTGTGCCTTAGGTACTCTTAAGCATTCGATTTCCTTTCTAGATGGTCGAACCATTCAAATGAAATCCTTACTACAATATCATAACGAATTCGTTACAAAAGTACATTTCATTATCCTTAACTTTTAAGGATATCGAATAAATTGCACTTTACGTAAACCGATCAAACAGGCATTTCAATGATCGAATTCTTTGATCTATCTTGTTGCCTTTAGTCCACTGTTACATTTAACATAGCAAGACCGTTATTATAATCAATCATATTGAATATATGATCTGACATAACAATTTACTTGCTTATTTCAATGAACTAATTTCATCGAGCTTTCGTACATTACTAATTAAGACCGTTTACAATAAAATATTTTATGTTATCGTATATAGATCGAATACCCATATTATTTTATTGCTTTTAGAGTACAAAACTTGACATCTCAGGCAAGTAAACTTGTAAGAGACCAAGTTACAAACATATTTAATGGCTACATAATTAAGCGCTTGCATGGGTCAACATGCAAAAATTTATCTGTCAATATTAATTCAGTTCATTTGTATATTTTAATTTATAAACATTTTATCAATTATATTAATTGAAAAAATTTATTAGTATAGATTATTATAACTTTATATAGCAGATGTTCTTACAATATTAGAAAGGTTAAATGTTGCCATTCATTTTTCTAATAAGGCTCTCACTAGTCTTTACATTTCTCCAAACCCTAAGATGAAACATAGAAGTCTTTTAATTTTACTAGTGAGTGTTAGGATCGTTGTCATGCGATTATGATCTTGAATTTGCTCAAAAAGTCATAGCACCACAAACGATGGATAATTCCTTATCGGTTGTGTAACGTCCTGCCTTTTCGCATGCTTCAAATCGACACACATGCCGATTCAAACCATACGGAATGGCAGATTGTTATGGGGTAAATAAGAAAAACAGAGAAGAAATAAAACAAAATAGAATCTCACAGCGGAAGGATAACATATAATAATAAAATATACAGTTTATAAAACAGTTTACAAAATATTTGATTCTTCTTTATACAATTAAATATCAGAGTTCACATACCAATAATATCAATGCAGCGGAATACAGTGTAGTGGAATAAAATAGTAGATAGTAATACTACAAATCTTTGTCTTCGTCCTCCAGAGCTAAAACTTCAAATCCTGAAACGCTCGGACTGACCCGAGCGAATTGAAAAGACAAAACACTCGAGTCAGAACTAAAAGATCTTATGTAAGTTAAATTAACAGAAATAAATATGAGTGCAGTAACTCAAGAGATGCTCGAGATTTACATCTCCTAAGGATCCGTTAAACAATTTACTATGTAGTATATTGCGCTATTATAATAGTGTCTATTTGTAAAATAAACTTACTTTTAAATAGCGTTAAGGCTTTACATTTTCCACCTTAACACGGTTATATATTCCCATAGTCTATACAGTACCGTAATCTCCCCCGTACTGGGCGTCGTCAGAGGGCACTCCATAGGTATGGTACAAAACAAAATCGTATAAGGCGTGCTAGGGTAGGTGACACGACACAACTAGGCAATGCCAGGGTAGATATACCAATTACGCTTCCGGGCCGATGGAAACGCGCAGCGCGCAGCTGCCGCCCACCTCGAACAAACTCCCCACATCAAAGAAATCAAAAGTGAAGGTGGCCATCGAAAAATCCAAAGTCAGAGTATAGTATCGAAGGGAAGTGTCCAATCAGAGGTGCTACCTCATTAACCCGTCAATCGCTCCTGTTTTAGCCACCTTATGCCAACTCACGGGAGTTGGGTGCACGTATTTACCTTATAGGAAACGCCGCCACCAACCTACTTCATTCTGGAATCTGCACCGCGTACACGGTTAGTCAAAGTGGTTTTCGGTATTGACAGAGAGTATGTCCATATCCGATCCCGGTCTCTTTGCCAACCAATCGTTATTATAACACCGCGGTCATTTAAAATAATTATACTTTAAAACCAAAATAAAATATCCATTTCAAAACCATATAAATATGATATCATTTCCTTTTAAAACCCGAATTAATACGATATCATTTTATTCCAATATATATTCTTTCCAAAATCATAGGGTTTTCAAAGTAAATATTTAGAGGTCAAAACTCTTGAATATAAAATTTCAAATTATACTACCTTGAAAATCATAACTTTGAAACAAGTTTCCATCTCTTAAATGGTCAAATATTAGATTACTTTTATAAAACAAAATAGCTTCTTTACATTTCACAAATCAATTCCAAATATCGATTTAAACTTCCAAATACCATTTTAATTCTTATGTTTCAAAGATTTAAATATTTCACCATTTCAAAAACAACTCATTTGACAAACCCATATATATCAAATTCAATTACTTATTATTTAGACTTGAAATGTTTACTTAATGAATTCAATATAATCAAAGTAAAACCTTTATCTTCACATAACTGGATATTCATTCAATTTATTATATATTCATTTAAATCAACCTGATATTCATTTAAATCACTCTACACAAAATCAAGTTGTAAATCATATCCTTTAAAAATTCTTACTTTTTATTAAATTCCAATTTAACTTAATATTCATCTTCAACCTTATTCTCCTTTAAGTCATTAAAACTCTAGAATTTAAATTTCAAATAAATGCTTGATCTCAAAAAATCAAACTTTATTTTATACTTCAAATCCATTTTATACAAAGTTTAAAACCCGGAATTTACTATATAAATAACGTTTATTAATAACCAAATCAAAACCCATAAACCATATATATAGCTTTACAAACCATAGAAAACATTTCAAAAATAATTTTATATATATACCGCGGTGCCTGTATAAAATTTTCTACCCTATGGTCAAGTGATACGGATGTTATCATTTCAATCCGCAATTTAAAATAAAATGCGGTTGTATATCATTTCAAACCGCAATCCCGAATAAAATGAAAATGCATGATGACTTGCAATTAATAAAATAAATCATCCATTCATCCATCAAATCATACATCCATTTATAACAGTCATCATCCAATTTCAAACAATCATCAATACATAACAGGTGATAAATAATGGTATCAATTATCAGTTTATACTCAAAATAAATTTAATAACCGTTAATTGGCAGTTTATATGCAAATATAAACGTAAACTTAACTGGCAGTTAATATGAAATAAAATTTAACATAACTATGCCTGGCAGTTAATATGAAATAAATAAATTCTAACTGTCAAATTTATATGCAATAAATAAATAAATTTACAGTTATATTAAATAAATGCGTTTAAACAGAAATAGTGAATAAAACATGCCAAACAGTCATAATTTTTTTTTCTACCCATATCTAAAATTAATTTAATAAACACAAGAAATTTTAGAAATTGTGAGTGGGTTAAAACACTCACCTTTTGAGTTTAAATCGAATTTAAATTCAATTTAAACTCAAAAATTCGACGGTCTCCAAATTGGTCCAAACCAGCGTTAACAGATCTGGAATTTAATTACGATCCTAACAAAAAAAATCTCGCGTGAATCGGACTACGTATGAGAAAGTATCTCGATTTAAACAAGTTGATCTAAGTTTTAAATTAAATAACAAAATAAAATAAAAATGAAAATAGAACCTAGCCCACACCCGGCTTGCCACGTTTCGTCCCTTCCCAGCATGTGAAAATTTGCGTTCGAATCCTTCTCCAGCCGCTACCCTAATTCAGCCGCCACCTGATTTGCAATTTTTGTCGCCGCTCCCATCTCTTCCACGACCATTGGCCTCCGCTACTAGCCTCTCCACTCAGAGCCGACCCTACCTAGGCGAGCGGCCCCTTCTGGCACACTGCAGCTCAACCGCCGCCGCCTAACTTTATTTTCCAACCACAGTGAATCTCAACAGCTAGGACATGAACGAACGGTACTGATGAGATCGGCACGTTACCAACAACACAACGGCACCACCCGATTGATAAACCGACGCAGATCCGCCGTTGAAAAATTTAAACCCTAAAATGGACGGCCGGAAGTGATTTGCCCTTTTCTTATCAACCAGTGTATCGAATTGAAAAACAAATTGTTGCAGTGGATTACGCTCGTCGAGAGCTATGAAATATATTTTTTTGAGAATTTTCTGAGGTGTTTGAATTTTCATTTGACTTTTGAATAGAATTGGATATGAAATTTGCATCCATTGAGGAAGAGAAAGAGTTTGAAGAAAAATGAGCGTACAGCAAATGAAAATAGATCGAGGCTAGGGTTTACAATTGGGTTTATATAGGTAGGTTAGATATAGAGTAGATGGACCGAATAAATAAACGTGCGGAACAAACTATGGCCCAAAAAGCCCGTTCTGTCTCCGGAATGAAATTTGGTCAACCCATATATCGTAATAGGTATTTTAAAATGTTCTGAACGCGGTGGAAAAAGTTTCACGTCCAAATTCGATCTTATGAAGCAGTTATGCCGAAAACAATATTTCCAAATTGATTTCAAATCGATTTCAACTAAAACGATTTCAAGGCGTTTCGCGTTCGTACGGTCAAACGACAAGTCCAATCGCTACGAAACTTGAAACCCTACAATAATTCACTATTACGCATCCAATGAAACTAGTTTCGTCGAAATCCGAGTCCGTGACCAAAATGGCTATTTTTATATTAATTAAATAAATTTAAAATAAATAAATTAAATCGAATTTTATATTTCAATTCTAAAATTGACCCATTCTATCACCTTTAAATTTTTTTAATCATTTACAAAATTCCAACAAGTCTAGATGTCAAATTAAAGAAGGTAAATTTATAAATTTTAATATAAATCCTTAATTTCATTAAATTCACAAATTATAAATAATATCATAAGATTTCGTTTAGCTAAATAAATTAATTATTATCCCATTCAAAATCTCAAATAGAAGGGTTTACCATTTGGATTTAAGATTATCACATAGATATTTCCCGTATCCAACTTAATTTCCAATTACGTAAAATTTTATATTTAATCTTAATTAATCGCAATGGATCCAAAGGAATACATAAAGCTTGATTCCTGTTTAAACATTTAACCCATTTGATTGCAATTAACCCTTTTTATAGTAAATTAAATTCCGATATATTAATAAAATGTTATTTCCATTCTTTTTATTCACAAATCACCATTATGAAGAACATTTACGTTATTTGCCATTTATTCCCTTAATTTATTTAAAGTAACATTAAATTTATATCTATTGCAATGATTTCCCACTAAATTGAAGGAACTAAGTATACAACTTATAATAGTTGTGGTAAGACTTTCAATCCCACATTTATCAGTATATTCTTTCCACTCAATATTATAGATATATATATAGGTATTGGTTTTTATTCAATCATTATTTATTATATATATTAATTAAATAAATTCACTATTCAAGTCCGTTTAAATTTTATTACCAAATATCCATCTACCTTTCCCAATAGATTTTGAATTCCATTCAATTAATAACCAATCAAAATTTCCATTCACACTTTATTATAATCCCAAATCTGCAATTCATTATCTTATATTAATGTCATCCAATTTCTATTTATTATTAAAACTTTACAACCTATATACATTCATTGATTTATTTTATACAATTTCTATTTACTTTACATTCAATTACTATTTAATGTATATTTATCCATCAATCAAATCCGATATTTACTTTTCTTTCTTTCTATTTGATAAATAACCTAGTATACCTTTTCACATATTCATTTCATTCCATTCATTTATGGGTATTGCATTGGAATTTTATTTATTAGCTAATACCAACCTTATTACCATTAACTACAAATGGGGTTTCAAATTTTATTCAATAATCTGAATAAATACATATATATTAATCAAATCCTTACATTTGTATTTCTCATATTCCATTAGAAATCAAATCATAACATTTAAATGATTTTAATGAATTGGAATTTCATTCAAGTCATAAATTATTATCTTGCATTAACATGATTCCTTAATTTATTCCAATAACTGTTTACACTCTTTTATTGCATTAAATCAATTTAATAATTTCATTAATTTCTCATATTAAATTTTATATCCAGGTAAGAATCCTTTTTCCAACTTAATTCATTTGGATTTTATTCCAATTTCTATAAATAGGTCTTAAGACACCATTTACATAATTAAATTTAGTGTTTAATTTAAAATTGTTTATAATTTAAAGTTTTCTACTAAATTAAATTACAAAACTTATAAATTTTAACAAATTTTAATCCACTAAATTTACGGGTCGTTACACTCTCCCCTACTCAAAACTTTTCGTCCCCGAAAAGGAAAAGAAGGGAAAAGAAGAATTAAATACATACATCTTATTCAAAATATTTAACTTATAAACAATTAAATTTACAAAATTAATTACTTTAAATAAGATATCCTAATTTATAACTATTTAATCCTTTATATTTAGACTATTAAAGTTTGGAAAACATTTTCAAAATATTTCTAAGATACTGCAATTTCTTATATAATCCAAAGGTTTACAATTTATCTAAAGTAATTTTCTTTTAAGTGGTTTCAATCACTAACAACAAATCAATACAACAACCATCAATTTCAACAACAGTATACACAACAAATACAAAGCAACTATACAATCAACAAGCAAATAGTTGTTCGGGTTCAAAACTGGAAATTGTATGGAATGAAAATAACTATCAAGTGCATCATTTACTTAACAGTCTTAGATGAAACAAACATAGATTATTTATTCATTCAACAACTTCAAATTTCCTTACCCAACCAACCATAAATCAAACAATAACAATTCAAACTTTTAATTCCATTTACTCATTCAGTGGTTGTTTCCTTTATTTCTACTTATTACTTACAATTATTCATTTTCATTTATTTAGGTTATGTAAGCTTCTTTTATTTGTATTACATTTAATGCACTTCTCAGTTTCAATCATTTATTAAATGCTTACATTCTATTATATTTAATTATAGTAACCCTTTTTAATTACACTTAAATTCTTAACCTTATAACATCCATTCTTATAGGTAAAGGGTTTTATTAATTCTTTGACTAGGGTTTGCAGTCATTTATTTATATTACCTACTTTCCATTATATTCAACTAGTAGCATTTAAATCATTCTTAAGTTTATGACCCTATACATCAATCCTTATTTATTTAAGAATTTCATTTTATTTACTTAAGTTTACACCATTAAATTCTTATTTATAATAGCAATTTCATTGAATACTTCATTACCTATTTTACTTGTACAATTTTCATTACATTTCCTATTAAACATTTCAACTTTTAATACTTGGCAAGTTATATATGTTTTTAAAGAATGTACTTGAAAGTTACACAAGTTTTCTCATTACTTATGATTAATTTTACGTTCAATAATAATATTCTTTATTTCGTAGGTTATAATTTCAAATTCCATTTAATACCATTTATAACCTATCATTAAATCTCTTATTTCCTTTAGAGGTTTTAATTTATTAATTACCTACGTTTCAATTCACTACAATAATTGAAACAATTAATTAATGGAAATCTAAGAATTCAATACCGGGTTAAATTTCAAATTATTTTAAAATAATAGATAAATATATTCTTAAAACTTATATATTTCTAATTTTATTTAAAACAATTTAAAATTTTATATATTTTCCAAAATGAATCTGCAATAAAACTAGTACAGTAGCCTTCCCCTTCGAAACTCGAAAATGAAAGTCGATGATGCGGCCGCCATCACCGAATTTATTTTCCAGCGACACAGAGGAAAGTACAAAACTTATTTTTCTCCAAAATCTTATTTAAAACCATTCTTCCGAATTATATTGAAATATTTATATCAGAAAATACTTATAAACAATATTATTATTTTCTAAAATTTATTCGAAAGAAATTTCAAAAAACCCGAAACTTAAATTCTAAGTTTCCACTTTTCATTTTATTTTATTTTCAACTTAGTTTCAACTATTATTAATATTTTCATTACCTAACACCCAATCTATAGCAACCAAATATATGTCTTTATAAAATATTTTTATATATAGAAAATATAATAAGCAAAGTTATTTCATTCACCTATATTAAAAACAAATATTATGTCGGTCTGTCCTATTTAGTGTTTAGAAATCCCTATTGATGTCACAGCGTCCCATGCACCAACCAGAATTTATAAATACAAAACGGAACAGATTAACAAAATATAAAAATCTTTTTATAACACTAACAAATACGCTCTCTCATATATACGCTCAGCGACTCCCATAGGGTATTATTACCCTATTAGTAAAGAGTCAAACCCCACAAAGCTAAGGTTTATCGCTAAACCAAAGCTCTGATACCAGATGTAACGTCCTGCCTTTTCGCACGCTTCAAATCGACACACATGCCGATTCAAACCATACGGAAGGGCGGATTGTTATGGGGTAAATAAGAAAAACAGAGAAGAAATAAAACAAAATAGAATCTCACAGCGGAAGGATAACATATAATAATAAAATATACAGTTTATAAAACTGTTTACAAGACATTTGATTCTTCTTTATACAATTAAATATCAGAGTTCACATACCAATAATATCAATGCAGTGGAATACAGTGTAGTGGAATAAAATAGTAGATAGTAATACTACAAATCTTCGTCTTCGTCCTCCAGAGCTAAAACTTCAAATCCTGAAACGCTCGGACTGACCCGAGCGAATTGAAAAGACAAAACTCTCGAGTCAGAACTAAAAGATCTTATGTAAGTTAAATTAACAGAAATAAATATGAGTGCAGTAACTCAAGAGATGCTCGGGACTTACATCTCCTAAGAATCCGTTAAACTATTTACTATGTAGTACATTGCGCTATTATGATAGTGTCTATTTGTAAAATAAACTTACTTTTAAATAGCGTTAAGGCTTTAAATTTTCCACCTTAACACGGTTATATATTCCCATAGTCTATACAGTACCGTAATCCCCCCGTACTGGGCGTCGTCAGAGGGCACTCCATAGGTATGGTACAAAACAAAATCGTATAAGGCGCGCTAGGGTAGGTGACATGACACAACTAGGCAATGCCAGGGTAGATATACCAATTACGCTTCCGGACCGATGGAAACGCGCAGCGCGCAGCTGCCGCCCACCTCAAACAAACTCCCCACATCAAAGAAATCAAAAGTGAAGGTGGCCACCGAAAAATCCAAAGTCAGAGTATAGTATCGAAGGGAAGTGTCCGATCAGAGGTGCTACCTCATTAACCCGTCAATCGCTCCTCTTTTAGCCACCTTATGCCAACTCATGGGAGTTGGGTCCACGTATTTACCTCAGGAAACGCCGCCACCAACCTACTTCATTCTGGAATCTCCACCGCGTACACAGTTAGTCAAAGTGGTTTTCGGTATCGACAGAGAGTATGTCCATATCCGATCCCGGTCTCTTTGCCAACCAATCGTTATTATAACACCGCAGTCATTTAAAATAATTATACTTTAAAACCAGAATAAAATATCCATTTCAAAACCATATAAATATGATATCATTTCCTTTTAAAACCCGAATTAATACGATATCATTTTATTCCAATATATATACTTTCCAAAATCATAGGGTTTTCAAAGTAAATATCTAGAGGTCAAAACTCTTGAATATAAAATTTCAAATTATACTACCTTGAAAATCATAACTTTGAAACAAGTTTCCATCTCTTAAATGGTCAAATATTAGATTACTTTTATAAAACAAAATAGCTTCTTTATATTTCACAAATCAATTCCAAATATCGATTTAAACTTCCAAATACCATTTTAATACTTATGTTTCAAAGCTTTAAATATTTCACCATTTCAAAAACAACTCATTTGACAAACCCATATATATCAAATTCAATTACTTATTATTTAGACTTGAAATGTTTACATAACGAATTCAATATAATCTAAGTAAAACCTTTATCTTCACATAACTGGATATTCTTTCAATTTATTATATATTCATTTAAATCAACCTAATATTCATTAAAATCACTCTACACAAAATCAAGTTGTAAATCATATCCTTTAAAAATTCTAACTTTTTATTAAATTCTAATTTAACTTAATATTCATCTTCAACCTTATTCTCTTTTAAGTCATTAAAACTCTAGAATTTAAATTTCAAATAAATGCTTGATCTCAAAAAATCAAACTTTATTTTATACTTCAAATCCATTTTATACAAAGTTTAAAACCCGGAATTTACTATATAAATAACCTTTATTAATAACCAAATCAAAACCCATAAACCATATATATAGCTTTACAAACCATAGAAAACATTTCAAAAATAATTTTATATATATACCGCGGTGCCTGTATAAAATTTTCTACCCTATGGTCAAGTGATACGGATGTTATCATTTCAATCCGCAATTTAAAATAAAATGCGGTTGTATATCATTTCAAACCGCAATCCCGAATGAAATGAAAATGCATGATGACTTGCAATTAATAAAATAAATCATCCGTTCATCCATCAAATCATACATCCATTTATAACAGTCATCATCCAATTTCAAACAATCATCAATATATAACAGGTGATAAATAATGGTATCGATTATCAGTTTATACTCAAAATAAATTTAATAACTGTTAATTGACAGTTTATATGAAAATATAAACGTAAACTTAACTGGCAGTTAATATGAAATAAAATTTAACATAACTATGCCTAGCAGTTAATATGAAATAAATAAATTCTAACTGTCAAATTTATATGCAATAAATAAATAAATTTACAATTATATTAAATAAATGCGTTTAAACAGAAATAGTGAATAAAAGATGCCAAACGGCCATAATTTTTTTTTTCTACCCATATCTAAAATTAATTTAACAAACACAAGAAATTTTAGAAATTGTGAGTGAGTTAAAACACTCACCTTTTGAATTTAAATCGAATTTAAATTCAATTTAAACTCAAAAATTCGACGGTCTCCGAATTGGTCCAAACCAGTGCCAACAGATCTGGAATTTAATTACGATCCTAACAAAAAAATCTCGCGTGAATCGGACTACGTATGAGAAAGTATCTCGATTTAAACAAGTTGATTTAAGTTTTAAATTAAATAACAAAATAAAATAAAAATAAAAATAGAACCTAGCCCACACCCGGCTTGCCACGTTTCGTCCCTTCCCAGCACGTGAAAATTTGCGTTCGAATCCTTCTCCAGCCGTAACCCTAATTCAGCCGCCACCTGATTTGCAATTTTTTCCGCCGCTCCCATCTCTTCCACGACCATCGGCCTCCGCCACTAGCCTCTCCACTCAAAGCCGACCCTACCTAGGCCGAGCGGCCCCCTCCGGCACACTGCAGCTCGACCGCCGCCGCCTAACTTTATTTGCCAACCATAGTGAATCTCAACACCTAGGACACGAACGAACGATACTGATGAGATCGGCACGTTACCAACAACACAACGGCACCACCCGATTGATAAACCGACGCAGATCCGCCGTTGAAAAATTTAAACCCTAAAATGGACGGCCGGAAGTGATTTGCCCTTTTCTTATCAACCAGTGTATCGAATTGAAAAACAAATTGTTGCAGTGGATTACGCTCGTCGAGAGCTATGAAATATATTTTTTTGAGAATTTTCTGAGGTGTTTGAATTTTCATTTGACTTTTGAATAGAATTGGATATGAAATTTGCATCCATTGAGGAAGAGAAAGAGTTTGAAGAAAAATGAGTGTACAACAAATGAAAATAGATGGAGGCTAGGGTTTACAATTGGGTTTATATAGGTAGGTTAGATATAGAGTAGATGGACCGAATAAATAAACGTGCGGAACAAACCATGGCCCAAAAAGCCCGTTCTGTCTCCGGAACGAAATTTGGTCAACCCATATATCACAATAGGTATTTTAAAATGTTTTGAACGCGATGGAAAAAGTTTCACGTCCAAATTCGATCCCATGAAGAAGTTATGCCGAAAACAATATTTCCAAATTGATTTCAAATCGATTTCAATTAAAACGATTTCAAGGCGTTTCGCGTTCGTACGATCAAACGACAAGTCTAATCGCTACGAAACTTGAAACCCTACGATAATTCACTGTTACGGATCCAATGAAACTAGTTTCGTCGAAATCCGAGTCCGTGACCAAAATGGCTATTTTTATATTAATTAAATTTAAAATAAATAAATTAAATCGAATTTTATATTTCAATTCTAAAATTGACCCATTCTATCACCTTTAAAAATTCTTAATCATTTACAAAATTCCAACAAGTCAAGATGTCAAATTAAAGAAGGTAAATTTATAAATTTTAATATAAATCCTTAATTTCATTAAATTCACAAACTATAAATAATATCCTAAGATTTCGTTTAGCTAAATAAATTAATTATTATCCCATTCAAAATCTCAAATAGAAGGGTTTACCATTTGGATTTAAGATTATCACATAGATATTTCCCGTATCCAACTTAATTTCAAATTACGTAAAATTTTATATTTAATCTTAATTAATCGCAATAGATCCAAAGGAATACATAAAGCTTGATTCCTGTTTAAACATTTAACCCATTTGATTGCAATTAACCCTTTTTATAGTAAATTAAATTTCGATATATTAATAAAACGTTATTTCCATTCTTTTTATTCACAAATCACCATTATGAAGAACATTTACGTTATTTGCCATTTATTCCCTTAATTTATTTAAAGTAACATTAAATTTATATCTATTGCAATGATTTCCCACTAAATTGAAGGAACTAAGTATACAACTTATAATAGTTGTGGTAAGACTTTCAATCCCACATTTATCAGTATATTCTTTCCACTCAATATTATAGATATATATATATAGGTATTGGTTTTTATTCAATCATTATTTATTATATATATTAATTAAATAAATTCACTATTCAAGTCCGTTTAAATTTTATTACCAAATATCCATCTACCTTTCCCAATAGATTTTGAATTCCATTCAATTAATAACCAATCAAAATTTCCATTCACACTTTATTATAATCCCAAATTTGCAATTCATTATCTTATATTAATGTCATCCAATTTCTATTTATTATTAAAACTTTACAACCTATATACATTCATTGATTTATTTTATACAATTTCCATTTACTTTACATTCAATTACTATTTAATGTATATTTATCCATCAATCAAATCCGATATTTACTTTTCTTTCTTTCTATTTGAAAAATAACCTAGTATACCTTTCACATATTCATTTCATTCCATTCATTTATGGGTATTGCATTGGAATTTTATTTATTAGCTAATACCAACCTTATTACCATTAACTACAAATGGGGTTTCAAATTTTATTCAATAATCTGAATAAATACATATATATTAATCAAATCCTTACATTTGTATTTCTCATATTCCATTAGAAATCAAATCATAACATTTAAATGATTTTAATGAATTGGAATTTCATTCAAGTCATAAATTATTATCTTGCATTAACATGATTCCTTAATTTATTCCAATAACCGTTTACACTCTTTTATTGCATTAAATCAATTTAATAATTTCATTAATTTCTTATATTAAATTTTATATCCAGGTAAGAATCCTTTTTCCTACTTAATTCATTTGGATTTTATTCCAATTTCTATAAATAGGTCTTAAGACACCATTTACATAATTAAATTTAGTGTTTAATTTAAAATTATTTATAATTTAAAGTTTTCTGCTAAATTAAATTACAATACTTATAAATTTTAACAAATTTTAATCCACTAAATTTACGGGTCATTACAGGTTGTATCATATACAACTCTTAACCCATGGTTTCTTGTCCTAATCTCATTTTGATCTTGAGTTTGCTCAATAAATCAAAAGAAGTTATTTACTTGTACTAACCATTTCACGACGGCCTAAGTAAGTATATGTACCTTGATTTTTCTCAAAAAATATATATATTTATCTTACCTCGTCTATTCATTATATTAATAATACTAGATATAACATCTCTAGCTTGAGTTAGCATAGCAACCAGAGAGTGTGCAAGCAATTTATTAATGGTAGAGGACAACACTTATATTAAAGATTCATAACCTTCAATATATTTAATTAAATGATACCGACTTATGAAATAACGCATTTCTTACGAAATACCCTCGTGATTTAAGTGTCGGACACATTAGAAATCATGGTATACGTACTATACGGATTTATTTATTTCTTAAGTCTGATTGGCGTAGTTACCATTCCACTTTTAGTTTACACATTTATACCATATAATTTTTATTATTATATATATTTTTCTACTTTATTTAACTTATATAGTATTTTATGTATATTGTTATAAGTTCTATTATTATTAAATCTTATTTAATTAATTTAGTTGATTAACACTTCAATTAATTATTATACTATTCAATTATAACATATTATATTGAATATGTATGTTATTACCTTTATAGTAATACACATATATCCTATATATATGTATGTATTTTAATTTATTAATTAACTTTTAATTAATCTATTTAATCGAAAGTTTTAATTTTTTAATTAATTTTGAAAATTCTTTTATACACATATGTATGTTTACATTATCTTAAATAATTCAAGACAACATAACACATATACCATCATATATACTATACATGTGTGTGTACTGAATTAATTAACTTATTTATTTTATTAATCTTATTAATAAATAATATTTTTGAAACTAATTTTATAAAAAAAATTCAAACATTTTGAAAAGTTATATTATAACTCGTAATATGTGTTTTATTTTAAATTCAGAACCTTTATTCTAATTTTCAAAATGATTTGAAAATCTATAATATAATATCTACAATACATTTCTTTTTTTAAATTTATTTTTTAATTTAAATTTTTTATTTTAATTTCAAAACAATTTTACAATTAGCTCATGGTCCAATTCAAATTGGGCTTTTTCTATTAGCGGCAACCTTCCGGCTCACATAAATGTTTGGGCCTTGTCATAGCTAGTTAGGACATAATACTTGATTACCCAGCAATCCAACCTAGATGTTGCCTTTCTGAGACACCCTACTGATTGGGTTTTAAGCTTAATTAGTTAGCCCTATTATGACTAATTTAGATCGCATAAGCAATTGAGCTCATACACAACTATTGGAAGTGGGCCAGTCTGTTGAATAAAAATAGGTGAATTTTAAAAAAATTACCATTTTGGATTTTTTTGTGTGCATATGAAGTCCAATTCATGTAGAACTTTTCTAAATTTCTTTTAAATAAGATCATTATTTTATTTTATAAATAAGTTTTACATTACATTGTTTCGTATATTTGAATATGTGTATAATATACACATATGTATATATGTGCACATGCAACATAATCAAGTGTACATGGATTGACATGCCCTTGTATATGGATGGGGATTTGCACTGCAACAGACATGTTAACCCCTCAGTATTCTATGTGTTTTCAAAATGAATATATAGATATACATATATATATATATATATATATATATCTGTGCGTGCGTGCGTGCGTGCGTGCGTGCGCATGTGCTCGTCAAATTATATGTGTGTGTGTGTGTGCGCGCGCGCGCGTGTGTAAAATTATACTTATATATGTAGAATAAAAATACACACACATAAATATGTAGAAATAATAATTGCAATACTTTATATATAATATTTAAAAAATATAATTGAACATTGTTCATTTATATTAAATAAAATTCAATTAGTAATTAATATAAAATATTTTTAACAAATTGTTCAAATTGCTGCTGCAAAGTAGTGTACAGAATTAATTTTTTGTTAATATCTAATTTTAAACATTTATAAATATATATACATATGTGCATATACATAAATACATACATATGTATGTATAATAACTCCTGACTTTAAGCTCAAGGTAGAAAAAATAATTTTTTTCGGGTTTTAAAATGATATATATATATATATCCATAATCAATTTCTAGCATATCATTAATTAAATATATATTTAATATAAATTATAATAAAATTGAACATTCATTGCTGCCAAATCAATATTTTACAAAAGAATTATAAATTTTAAAATGTTTATTATATGATTTCTATCTTAAGATATAATATATTAATTAATGAAATCATATATACAATATTATTTAATTAAAAAATGATTTTATTTTTAATTTTAGGCCGTGAGTTCAATGCTTTTATGTACAAACTAATGTATACGTAGATGCACCAATATATTAAACCATCTAATATGTGATAGAATATCTATAGACTAGATTCGTAATATAATCTATAACCTACAATATGTTACAATAATATATAATAATATAAATTAATAAGTAAACGTGTTAAATACCTTTCACCAAGGCCTAGAGATCTCACTTTGAAATGATGAAATGGCCCCTAGAATAAAATTCCAAGTTCTAGAGTTATTCGCCCTCGAACTTCTTTACCACCAACGATCAAATCGAAGAATTTTAATGCGAATTGAGCTTTGATGTAACATCCCAGTATTTCGTGCCATTCACACCACACATGTCGGACTTGAATTGCTCAAAATACTAGATTGTTAATTTAAATTTGGCAAAACTCAGCATATACAGTAAATAAATCACAGAATCACAAACACAGAGTAATATAAAATAAGCAGCGGAAATAAATGAAAAGTAGTTCATGAAGCTACTATATATATAATAGAATTGAACAAGATACAACAGAAGTTTCGAATACAATAATCAATACAAAATCTGAATATATCAATGGAGTTAACCGAATAACAGAAAGCTGGATAGATGGATGGATCTCCAATCGAAGCTCCAACTCCAAAGCTGAGTCTCAAATGCTGTGACACTGAGTCTGACCCAAGCGTAAAGCAAAATACAAAACACTCGAGTAAGGATTAACATTCTTTTTTAAGAAAAATGTGTGATCCTTTACGCATAGAGGAGAGCACGCATGTGAATATATATACATAACACGAATATAAGGAGCTGCTAACATGCCTGGAAGGTAGCAAGAGCAAAAATACAAATATCTAATCTCAAGTACTCCTAAGATGAGTTCCGGCAAGGCCACCACCCATCACACCTCAATATCAAGCTCCGGCATGGCCACCGTCCGATATTAAGGTGTTAGAAGTACCAAAAAGGCTAAAAACTAATAAGAAAGCTCCAAAAGTCTGAAACAGAAGAAGAGAATAAGCATCTGCTCTGAAGAGGATTTGCTGAATAGAGAGACCACTCTGAAGGCTCTGAACAAGAAGAAGCTGAATACCAAACTAGAGAATAGAACATCCTGAAAAAGTACTCCATAATGAAGATAGCAGAATCCTATATCTAAGGAGAAAAACTGCAAGAAGTCCTGGATGAAGAAACTCTACTCTGATGACCTCTCTACAATCTGATATCCAGCAATCTAGAGACAAGAGAAACCTGCAAAATGAACCTGATATCCTATCTCTCAAACCTGCATCTGGAACATGACTAAGGAAAAAATTAGAAAGATATATATATATATATATATATATGTTTATATAATAAATATACATATATATGTATAATAAGGAATGAAACAAAAACCAAAACTAAGACTAATAGGACATAAACTAAAGGAATGAATAAACTACAAACAAATACCAAACAGAGACATGAACAAAAATAGAGACGGAACTGACTTATTTATCTTTAATCCTAGGTAAGCTATGATTAAAAGTGAGATCATCATATAAATTTGGAGAAATAATAATACAATTATTAGTGCTATAAAAGTTATTGATATGTTTAAATAAGTTAATATTATAACTAACCTTGTTAAGATACTGTTTAAAAATGATATTTTTAGCTAATTTGTATTTGGGATTAGAATTCCAATTAAAACAAAGTATAGAAATTGAAAAAATCAATTTGTTAAAATGACTATTATTATTATTATTAAAAATTCTTTGATTTCTCTTAAACCAAATAAACCAACTAATAATAATAAATAGAGTGTGTAGTAAAAATCTATTATTCTTATTGAATTTAAATCTATATATATTCCAGTAGAGTTCACAATCACAAATTTTATTTATTATATTAAAGTTAAAAATTTTAAGAGTATTATTAAGGATGTAATTAGAGTTCAAATAATCATAATATAAATGATTTATGTCCTCAAGATGCAATGTGACAACCCACTATCTTCAACCATTCGCATCCATTATAAGTGTACAGGTAGACACACATGTCGGAATTGAATTGCTCAAAATACCGTGTTGTAAATAAAAATTTGTCAAATCTCAGAATATACAGTAAATAAAAATCACAGATCACAGACACAGAGTAATAATAATGCAGCGGGAGTAAAAGAAATAGTAGTTCATGAAGCTACTGTATAAAAATATCAGAGTTACGTAAAATACAACAGAAGAAATAAAGTACAAAGGAAATCTCACAACATAGAAGTCTACTAATACAAGAGATGAAAGGAACAACAGACTGCAAAAGATAAAACTTTACAAGTAGATAATCTCCAACGATTTCAATCTCCAGAAAGTGGAAATCCAAATCTGTGAATAACCCAGGCTGACCCGAGCGTAAATAAAATACAAACACTCGAGTCAGGACATAAATACTTATACAACGTAAATCAACTCAAGTGAACTGTAGTAAAGGTACAAGTAACTTAGAAGATGCTTGGGACCGCCCATCCTCTAAGGATCCGTTAAACTATTTACTATGTAGTATATTGCGCTATGTACAGTAGTGTCTAATCAGTAAAGTATAATCATATAGAAAATAGCGTTAAGGGGATGGTGAACCTTAACGCGGTCGGATCTTTAAAACCAAAATCGTGGTGGGCTCGATATAAGGATATGACAAGGCACGCGAGGCAATGCTAGGGTGGATACACCGTTTGCACTCCCGGACCGGTGGTGACGGCAAGCCAGCAGCTTCCGCCCACCTCGAGACATACCCCCGAATCAAAGTGGTGCCACGTATCGAATCACAAAAGTAATAGAATGGTTTCCGATGGAGCATGCTCGATGAAAGGGTGCGACCCTTCGTGTAGCCTGGTATAGCTCCTGTTTTAGTCATATATGCCAACTCACGGGAGTTGGGTCCACGTAATATACCTCGAGAACGTCGCCACCATCCTACTTCATTCTGGAATCTCCACCGCGTACACAGTTGTTAAAGTGGTTTTTCGATATTGGCCGGCTATAAGACAATATCCGATCCCGGTCTCTTTAACAGCCAATCGTTATTATAACCCGTAGTTATAGCTTTAAAACAATATTATATACTTCAAAATAAAATATCATTTCGACCCAAATCTTTATCAAAATAAAGATTAAATCATTCCCAAACCATTTCAATATATCATCATACCACATCTTTCAATTCAAATATGTATCAAAATAAATATCAAGTCATTTCTAACCATTTCAATATATTAAATTATCATATCCTTTCAAAACTTCCTTTCAAATCATTTTAATATATCAAAAATTCATAACCTTCAAAGCTTCATTTCCAAAATATCATATCTTTCAGAACTTCTTTTCAAATCATTTTAATATCAAAATATCATATCTTTCAAAACTCCATTTTTCAAATCATTTAATATCAAAATATCATATTTTTCAAAACTTCGTTTCAAATCATTTTAATATATCAAAATATCATATCTTAACCACATTTCAATCATTTTAGTATATTAAAATATCATATCTTTCAAAACCACATTTCAATCATTTTAATATATCAAAATATCATATCTTTCGAAACCATATTTCAATCATTTTAGTATATCAAATAGTTATATTTCAAAACAAATTACTTCATTATTAAATCATAAGAATGAAGTTATTACATTTAATAACTAAATTATTAAATGCCGAAAGTTTAAACTTTTCAATGTTCATTTATGCACTTAAATTTATTAAAACAATGAAAATTCAAGTTTCGCAGCATTTAGAAAATGCTACAGAAAGTTACATTCAAAAAACAATTAAATTTAACAAAAGACAGTATTAAAAATGCTGTTAATTAACTTCAAATATTCAATAGAATTTCACAAACACTTATATTTTTATTTAAATCATTTTTAACTTATAAAATCATACATTTTCACATTTATAAGCATCATTTAATTTTCCTTAAATTCATGATTTTATAAAGTTAAGTTTCCTTCCAAAAATCAATATTTATTAATAATTCACTTATTAAATTTCAACATTCAAATTTAAATTCATTACATTAAATTTCAACTTAACACTTAAGTTTAAAATTTCAAAATAACTTAATTCCATTTTATTTAACTTAACTTAAAATTTCACTTTTAAACCAAATTCATAAATTCCAATTTAAGTTATATTTCCAAATTCAACTCAATATTCACTCATTAACATTTTAACTTTATTCAAAAATCATTAATATGTTATGCAAATCATTTAAATTAATTTAAAATTCAAACTATCATAAATTTATCGTATTTTCAAAGTTAATTTAAATTCCATTAAAAATTAAATCAAAATTTCCAAAATAACTTACATTCAGATTTTCTAACTTTTCCATAATTTATTTAACTTATAGATTTCCAGAAAATCAATAATACTTTACAAAAGTTATATTTTTATTTAATTTTAAATCAAAATATTATAATAATTAGATTTCTAAAATATTTAAAATTTTTAGAAAACATATTTTAACTACGGGCCTGCATATAATTTTCTACGTTAGGTAAAGTGATATGGGTAATATATCATTTCAACCCGTAATTTACAAAGAAAAATCCTGGTTTTATCATTTCAAACCCGCAGTCCCAAGTAAATAAAATAATTTTAAAATTGTTCAGGCCTATCATTTCAGCCCATAACGATTTTCCCCTATTCTAAAGTCCGTTCGGGTATGTATCATTTCAACCCATAGTGATTCTAATCTAAAGGGAACTTGCAGTGTGATAAACTGATAAAAATAGCAGAACAACATAATATAACAGTAACAGATGTTATAACAGGTGTTTAAGCATGGGTAAACATCGTAAAATTGTAATATAGCAGGTGTAACATGATAATGCATTTTACAGATTCAAAAGGGGTCAATTTACTAGTTATATATGTACACATTGTCTGGTGAGAATAACTCACATGTTCAAAGCTGAAGATTGCTGCCAAAGCACACATACCGACACTACGAAGGCACGACAACATGGATACGACAAGAGAGTGGAGAGTCAAAGCTAATATCCTTGTTCAAACATTTACACAAAATAATACAAATATATGTAAGTTTCAACACGATCTAAACATCAAATAACATTAGAATTCAAAGCCCAAAACAACATCGAATGAATTGCACTTGTTCTCAACTTCACATACTTCAGTTATGAACTGAAATAGCACAGCCAAGGCATGGATTTAGGTCTAGTTTGGGTCCTTATAGGGTCGTCCTACACATGGGTTTTAATGGTGAGTGGGAGTTACAAGTAGAGAAGGCAATGGAATACAAAGGGTTCTAAGGAAAATGGAGGCTTTTTTTGCACCATAGGGTTCGGCCCTCAAGCTATAGGGGCATGGCTAGGTGTCCAGATGGTGATGAGTGATGTGACAAAGGGTGGTGGTCAGATCTAGGCTGGTGGTGGTGGTGGAAGTGGTGGCTAAAGGAAGGTGAAGGTGGAGCTAGCAAACTAGGCTCGGTTTGTGTGAATAGGTGATGTATTTGTGGATTTTGGTGATGATCTTCACCTTGGATTAGCTCGGCCTGAAATGGAGAGGTAGTAGGATGGGTGATGGTCAGAGAAAGAGGGTGGTGGAGGTCAGGTCAGAGCTGGAGGAGGAGGAGCCAATCAAATCTAGATGAGAACAAGTGCAAAAATCAATGTAAACAAGGAAGAAGAATAAGAAAAGTTGAAAAATCATTACCCAAACTCTTCTCAATAGCCCTGGCCGAAATTTTTTTGTTTCAGAAATGAAAGTGAATGTACGTTAATAGGAAATAGAGTATGTAGCTGAAAGATGTGGCTAATAAATAAAAAAACTGCCAAAGAGTAAATGAAGGAACGGTAAAAGAAACGACTTAGGAGGTGAAACGACTTTACGTTTCAAAAGCTTTTAAAACCTTTCAAATTTCCTTAATTTATTCATATAAGTTTACATTACTGAAAGTAATAATAATTCCAGTCAAAATTTCGAAAATATAACTAAATATAAAATATATATAAATATTTATTAATTATATAAGGTTAAAATAAGAAAATAGCACAAATTTGCAAACTAGTCTAAAAAAATGGAAAATAAACAGAATGAGCTTTGGAAAATTTATATGGACTTGTAAAAATATTTGTAACAAAGATAATAACATAAAATAAAACTCATTAACAAATAAATATATAAATTTTAAATTTAAATATAATTTAAATAAAGAAAATAGCAGAAAAATGGAAACTAGGCTTTAAAATTTGGAAATAGATTCAATAAGCTTTGGAAAAATTCAAACATTACTTTAAAAACATTTAAAAGACAAAATATACCTAAAATAACATATTAACACGTATAAAAAATATTAAATTTAAAGAGAATAGAAAAGGATTTAAAGAAATTGCTTAAAAATCCAAAACAGTGTCCAGAAATTACAAATAAATCACCATTGACTTTGAAAAATTATTTACCTCATTTTAAAATTATTATAATACAAAAATATGCATACAATAACATATTAAAATAAATATGACAAATAATTTTTTTTATAATCTATAATAGACAAAATTGTTAAATAAATCAAATTACACTCAAAATTGAAATGTACATAACTTTTACAGTTTAACTCCATTTTCAACGAAACGAAAAGTTGTGTTCAAGTTATTACATCTATTTTCATAATAAAAGATAAAATTTAAGATCTTAAACAATTTAAATTTGAATTTTAAAAGTCACAGTTTGAACAGCTTGACCAGAAATCCACTTTATAGTAAAATATTCAAATTATACTGGTTTGAACTATAAATCATTTAATAATCATCGTTTATATTTAAAAATGAAATGTTTGAAATAAAACAAATTTAAAATAGTTTAAAAATAAAAGAAAGTCCAATTTAAATAATATACAAAAATCTAGGGTTGTTACATGCAAATTGCAAAAATAACATTTATTTTCATTTTGAATGATTTTTCTCTTTAAAAATTCAATTGTATTAAGTTTACCATGAAGTATTAACCACATGTGAATTTTGGATTTAGGAGGAGCACTAGATTTCCACATGTATTTAAAAGAGTTATTTAAAGTACTCGAAAAGTTAATAAATCTATAAAAAGAATTTGGACTATATTTCTTACTCTTATCCCGTTCCCAACTAATAAAATCATTATCATTATCAATGTTATAAAGATTTAATCTGGCATACAGCAAAGAAAGTTGTCTAAGGTTAGATCCTATTAAAATTCTACTGAAACTAAAATTCCAAGGAGGATCATTTTCCGAAGAATAAACTTCGTTAATTAAAGCATACTTAAAGTTGCAAATATCAAAAAATTCCTTAAATTCAAACCTAAGAGGCAATATTGAAATCCAACAGTCATGCCAAAAAGAAGTGCAATTTCCTGAACGTACTATGGTCTTAGTTCTTAAGTTAAAAATTTCATAACATTTTAAAATGTTTTTCCAAAAATTAGAAAACTTATGGGACCAAGAATAATTAATTTGGTGTAAATTGATATTACTGTTATAATAATATTTGGAAATGATCTCTTTCCAAATAGCATTATCATTTATATCTTTAAACTTCCAAAGCCATTTACCTAAAAGAGACAAATTCATGTTGTGCAAATTTATAACTCCAAAACCACCCTCCTTTTTAGCTTTACAAATAGTAAAGGATGTTTTGGATATCCATCCTCAAAGTAAGGATTAACATTCTTATATCAATAAATCTAACTCAAGTGAAATATCAACCGAAATACAAGTAACTTAAAGGATGTTTTGGATACCCATCCTCTAAGGATCCGTGGAATTATCTACTATGTAGATATATACGCTATTAACAACCAAACATTATTATAACACTGTGATCATTTCAAAATATCATACTTCAAAACTGAAATATCAAATCCATTTCAAATACATATCAACACTATATCATTTCCATTTCAAAACCATATCAATACAATATCATTTCCATTTTCAAAAATCATATCAATACGATATCATTTTCAAAATCATAACACTACAAAGTTATAACACTTTCTAAATCAAAACACTTGAAATCATAACACTTTGAAATCATACTACTTTCCTTTAAATAGCTTAGATATTAATAATAGTATATATAATAAAATAGTTTATAAAATAAAATGGTTTATGTAAAATAGTTATAAGTCAAAATAGTTTACGTTAAAATAATTAGGATATTAAAATAGTTTATATTAAAAATAGTTTATATTAAACATGATTCATAAAAAATAGTTTATATTAAAATAATTCATATTAAAATATATAAATAGTTTTTAAATATAATTTAAAAACACTTTATATAATAAAATGGTTTCCTCAAATTTCACAAATCATTTCCAAATCAACTCAAATTCCTAAATTCAAATGTATTTAAATCCTCAATTCATCAATTTCAATTCAATTCAGTTTCTAAATAAATCGTTTTAAATTATATCGATTTCAAATATAGATTTGAACCACAAAATAAACCATTTAAATTTCAATATATTTCAAAGTCACTATATTTCAAAGCTTAAAATATTCAACATTTCAAAACTAAATTTGATAACTTCATTATTATTTAGTTTTGAAATATTCACTTAATCATTTCAATAATATTTAAATACAACCTCAAATTATAATTTAAATAAACAAAATATCCCATTTCAATTTATGTAAATTTGAGGATATTCTTTTAAATAACTTTTAGTCAAAATAAAGTTATAAAATCATATCTTCAAAACCTCAAATTTTATAAATTTCAAATCAAACTTATTGGAGTATAATTCTTAAATAATTACGATTTCAACCAATTTCTATTATAAACTCTATATTTTAAATACTTACTTAAACATATTATTAAATTTATTTATATATTAAATCTATTTATATATTTTGAAAATAGTAAAATTATAAATAAATTCTCAAAATTTATAGTTTCAAAATTAACTTATAACTATACCATTTTCAAAACATATAGGTTTAAAAATATAAATTTTAAACCTTTATAAAATACATGTACATATATAATATCTTAAAAATCAATATTTATTAACCATAAATTTCTTTCCAAAACCATAGAAATCATTTTTAACATATTTATATATAGACCAACGATGTTTGTATATAATTTTCTATCATACGGTCAAGTGACACAGATATTTATCATTTCAATCAGAAATTTAGATATATACGGGTAGATATCATTTCAATCCGCAATTTAGATATATACGGGCAGATATCATTTCGACCCGCAATCCCAAATTCAATTCAATGAAAATTGCTTGGGTCTATCATTTCAACCCATAACGATTTTCTCCTATTCTACAAATCGTTCGGGTATGTGTCATTTCAACCCATAGGGAATTATAAACTAACAATGAACTTGCAGAGTGATAACAAATATGATAACAATATAAATGGCATATATCATCAATATAAATGACAGATAATGGTGTTAGACGTCACAGATAAATAGATACATATAATAGCATATATATATATATATATATATATATATAGCAATTTAAATAACTAACAACAACATATTTCAATTGTCGTTTCAATTGAAATCAAATTTAATAAATATAAGAACATTAATCGTGAGTGATTGCTCACCTTTTGAGGCTAGAGAGATTTGAAAATGAAATAGGTTACGAATCCAAGCACGAATTGTGAAGCAAAGCACGATTGATACGATTTTGACGGACAGGCTTATAGTTGAATTGATGAGAATGAATTAGAATCATCTAGATAGAAATAGAAAATATATATTATTACTATTGTCATTTCTATGAAATCAATATTTAATTTAAAACAAATATTACAATAATATATATAATTGAAAATCATTGTTTTAATTAAACACATAAAATCGACATATATATATATATATAATATTTTGAATTAACTACATATATATACACTTTGAAATCACCACTAATATATCACTAATATATAAGTTATATACCATACAACATATAACTTACACTTACATTACTAAGTCATTCACAACAAACTAACAACATATTAGCGGAGAAAATATACAATATAGAAAAATAATATATATATATATATAAACAAGTATATGTAGACTAAAGATACACATGCAGACAATACATGCAGTATACACTAGATAACATATGCGTGTTACTATATAAGCATGCATATATGCAGACGGCTTGTAGGCAATAAAACATATAGAAAAAATAGAGAAAGGCATGTTTGCAAATATAAAAACAACCTTGAACATATACTACGACAAAACAAAGTATATTTACATACATATATATAAGGTTATATATAAATTTACCTTAAGCAGAATTTTTATAAACTCAAGTACACTTCGATACATACAAATACATATATAAACACTGTAACAAAACACTGTAACAATGTATATGACTTTTATAACTTCATATATTATGGCAATACAACTTACTATATATATAAGACTCATATAGACTTACACGCCAACACTTAAAAATCAGACCTCATATATATAAGCTTATCCAACTAGAGATATATAAAAACATAATTCACCTTTTATTATAAATTGAAACTAAAGAATCCGACTGTGCATACATATCTCTTGAAAAAAAAATTCTGATATGCATATGTAAACTTAAAATAATATCTAGTTTAAACAAAAAATATATAATACACTTTAAACAAAAATGAAAATCAATACCTCATGCAAACTATATAATTTATATATGCAGACAATATGTAGATGCAATTATATACAAAAATACTCACTAAAAAATATCAACATAATATAGTTATAAAATGCTTTACAAACACACACACACAGATATATATATTTAGATATATATAACAAACAACACACACAAGTACTCTTTAAACACACATATATATTGAAATATGTACAACTTCTATATTTTGTAACTGTAAACCAATATACATCAATACCTCATAGAAAAAGAGACGGATGGATGGCTGGGTTTGAGGCAGTGGGAGATCGGCTACCAGAAAGCAAGGCCGAGGCTTACTTGCGACGCTGCAAGGTAATGGAAAGATGATGCGGGCAGGATGTGGGAATTGAGGCAGAGGGTGGCTCGCTGGCTTGGGCCGAGGTGGATCTGTGGTTCGATGGGTCGACGTGGATGCAAGGTTGCAAGAGGGTGGAGATGTGGTGGTCGGCAAGACCGAATGAAGGGGACAGGGTTTGTCTCGGTGATGGATTACAGGGTGGAGGTGAGGTGTGGGTTGTGTGGAATCACGTTGTCGGGAGAGAGGCTGGGTTTTGAGAAGCTAAGAGGAAGAAGGGGAAGCAACAAAAAAAAAGAAATGAAAAGAAGGCAATAGCAGAGAAAGAACATATACAAAAATGAAAGTGGGCAACCAAAGGTCCAACATGAATACCAAGAAATAATTAATTAGTGGTTGATAGCTTTGCGCGCTGGGAGATGAATAAACAAAGGAAACGAAAGGACTCAAAATGAAAGGACTCAAAAACGAGTACCGATATGATTAACCGCTTCATGGTTTTCGCCACGTACCGGACACCGAAACACACTAATGGATATACTATGGAGATCAACACGACGAGATGATCAAAATGGTATATAGATATCAGTGGCACGATCGTCCTATCAAAAGTACATATTAGGTACCGAAAATGCTGCAAATCTACCAGAAATAAGATAAACGGAGCAATAACAATCCAAATTTAAAGAAACGAAATATGACATCTTACTCAGAAGATGATTTATAAATTTATTATATAAAAATATTTAGGTTTGGAAAACATTTAATTATCATCCAATGTTAACTGATTTGAATTTAAATAAAATTACACAATAAAATAAACTTTCATATTATCAATTGAAAATTTACCATTTGTTATGTTTAATTAGACGTATTCCAAAAATCAAATTTTTATTTCCAAATATTACGATTTAAAAATTTCACAAAATTTCAATTAATTAAATTAATAAAACCACTAAATTTTTGGGTCATTACACCCTCCCCCACTCAAAACTTTTCGTCCCCGAAAAGGAAGGAGGTAAGAGAATAGAAACAACCAAAGAAAACTATAGAATTAAAGATAAGATAAACAATTAATTTAAACTATATAAATTTAAATTTAAATTAAATAATACTCAATAATTTGGTTAAACCCATTTTATTATATTTATAAATAGTCATTCGATTTAAATTTGTTAGTCCAAACTGTTAATTCAGACCATAAAAATTTCATTTAGTTTTAAATTGATTTCCATTCACTTATTTATATAAAGATCAATCACTTACATAATTTTTTTTCCATTAAAGATTTAAGTCAGTAATGAATCATTTCATAAAATATTACTTAAGCTTCTATTGCCTTACTTAAGTTTATAACCTCATTCGATTATTGAATAAAAATTTAAGTTTTTGGTATTCACTTTGAAGAGAAAAGAAATATTTCAATATATCTAAAAAAATCAATTAAAATATTTAACATCATTCACTTAGTAAAATATAAGATATATTTAAAACATCCTCATAACATTATGCAAAGATTTTTCGAAAGTCTAAAACAATGGTAGAAATTTATATCAAAAAATTATAATAAGCTTTAAAGTAAAGTTCCTTAAATCCGATAATTTATTAAACTCGTTATTTTTAAAATAAGTATAAACTCGAGATTATTAATCTGAAACTAATAGTATACTTCAAATCTTAAATTAAATTTCTAAATCAAAGTATAAAATTTCTTATCTTCATAATTAATTTTACATACTTGTTTAAAATGAATATTTAAATCGTGGAAAAACATTTATTATGGTTTAATACAAAATTTCAAACAGTAAATAAACCAATAAATTCACTATTAGTACTTGGGAATCAAGTAAATATTCCAAACTATACTTCCAAAATAGAGACTCTAATTTATTTTTCAAGTATATTACTACAAATAAACTTCGCAAATCAATTTTTTTCCATTTATATAATATCTTTAAATTATACAATCAAAGAAACTTATATAAATTTTACTTAAAATATTCACTTGAAAACTTCATTTGCAAATCAGTTATCTTTAATACTTTAATACTTTTCAAAACTCATTTGTAAAATTTCTTCCTTCATTTATAAACACCATTTATATATTTAAATAACAATTTTATAAATATATGTAAACTATTTGACAACAATTATTTACATCATTACTTATATTTACAACGAAGCTATTAAAAATATTAAATCCATAATTCATAAATTTATTAATTTTATCTCAAGATACTTTCAAACATTATTAATAAATCAATAATCATTTACTTTAAATATGTTTTATTTATTTAATAACTTATAAAATATTTACAACATTAATAATTTACTATTAAACCATGTAGTATATAAATAAACAATATTTTAAACATTTTAAATTATTTAGAAAGAAAAAAATTGTCAAAATATCCTTTATATAATACTTTATCAAAATACTTTTATAACTCGATGTCTTAACAGGTTTATCCTCATTCTTGCAGACTCTGGCCATTCGTTAATCGGGCGCAGGGCTAGAATTCTCCAAGTACTTAGTAGCCCTATTTCAACACCAAGTGAAAAATACTTGAAAATAGGTATGAGAAGTACCGCTCAAAATTCAATGTCGAATGATGATAATATGATAGCAGTGGCCCGCTGCTGATCCAGTATTTACGCAATGGACACAAAACTTTCCAGAAGATATTTCCACCTTTCGGATTTCAGAAAAATATCGTAGCCAATTTGTAAACAAGGAACCATCGACCCCTGCTACAGTGGTACGCTGCTGATTCAATGATTTACGCAATGGATGCACTTCCTTTCCGGAAGATCCATAAACAACAGATCCTAGGATCGAAAGCACCTCCATTGGGTAAACTAAAGACATCTACCTTGAGAAAAAATCAAGGAACTCATGAGTTTAAGTTCAGACAACCATATCAGTTCGAATCCATTTCTGAATTCACCCAACTCCATTAGGGTTTATCGGTCGAATCCATTCCTGGATTCCCCAAGTCTATCTGGGTCGAAGCATATCATACTATACTTTTTCGTGAGGGGTACTTCCCCATACCTCTTACTTCAAAATATAACATACCATATATAGTACACTTTCAAAATCATAGCTTCAAATATCGCACTTCTATAAATTCCATTATATATAAGATTTCATTTTTAGATAAAGCATTTTCCAAAATCAATGATCTCAAATATATCAAATCATTCTTATATAAACTGCATTATATATAAGTTTATCTCTTCAGCTCGGATACCTTCCAAAATCAACAGTTTTTAAAATTGCCTTATACTTATATAGAGTCCGTCTTATACAAGAATCAAAAAATTTCAAAAATCAATTTCACTGAATGAAAAGCCATATGAGATTCAAAATTAGAGGAGTCCAATTGAAGAGAATTCTATTCAAGGAAACATGCACGGTAGGAAGATATGATAATTAAATTACAAAGAGATGAAGATGGATAGCCTTATATTAATCGCGGTGACCTTAACCGGGTCAAGCGTGATTTTAAGAATAAAATTGATGCAGAATTCTGAGGCAAATCAGCATTCGATCGCAAGAGGTATAATTCAGGCATAGCAAGAGATAGTAGCATCTAAACCGAGAATACAGAAATCTTTGGTGAATCGATGCCTGTTGTAAAGGAGTTTCACCCCTTTACGGTTCATACAATGGAGCTATGGGATACTCCAGAATCAAGAAGAATTTAGATAGGGAAAGACAAGAATGGATTTCAGAATAAATGGGAGAGTTCTGAAATTCATAGGAAATTCGAATCAAAAAGGAAGAACTCCAGCTCGAAAGAAGGTTATTCTGTAATTGAATTTACTTTATATGTTGAGTTTTTCCCAAAACCAGAGCTCTGATACCAACTCTAACATCCCAGTATTTCGTGCCATTCGCATCCATACATGTCAGACTTGAATTGCTCAAAATACCAGATTGTTAATTTAAATTTGGCAAAACTTAGCATATGCAGTAAATTAATCACTGAATCACAGACACAGAATAATACAAAATAAGCAGCGGAAATAAATAAATAGTTGTTCATGAAGCTAATATATATATAACAGAATTAACAAGATACAACAGAAGTCTCGAATACAATAATCAATACAAAATCTGAATATATTAGTGGAGTCAACTGAATAACTGAAAGCTGGATAGATAGATGGATCTCCAATCGAAGCTCCAACTCCAAAGGTGAGAATGCTATGACACTCATTCTAACCGAGCGTAAAGCAAAACACAAAACACTTGAGTCAAGATTAACATTCTTATATCAATAAATCCAAGTGAAATATCAATTGAAATACAAGTAACTTAAAGGATGTTTAGGATACCCATCCTCTAAGGATCCGTGGAACTATCTACTATGTAGAAATATACGCTATTAACAACCAAACGTTATTATAGCACCGTGATCATTTCAGAATATCATACATCAAAACCAAAATATCATATCCATTTCAAATCCATATCAACACTATATCATTTCCATTTCAAAACCATGTCAATACAATATCATTTCCGTTTTCAAAAATCATATCAACACGATATCATTTCCAAAATCATAACACTTCAAAGTTATAACATTTTCTAAATCAAAACACTTGAAATCATAACACTTTGAAATCATACTACTTTCCTTTAAACAGTTTAGACAATAATAAAAGTATATATAATAAAATAGTTTATAAAATAAAATAATTTATATAAAATAGATATAAGTTAAAATAGTTTATTTTAAAATAATTAGTGTATTAAAATAGTTTATATTAAAAATGATTTATGCAAAAATAGTTTATATTAAAATAATTTATATTAAAATATATAAATAGTTTTTAAATATAATTTAAAAATACGTTATATAATAAAATGGTTTTCTCAAATTTCACAAATCGATTCCAAATCAACATGAATTCCAAAATTCAAATTTAATTAAATTTCAATTCATAAATTTCAATTCAAATCAGTTTCTAAATAAACCGTTTCACATTGTATCGATTTCAATTACAGATTTGAACCATAAAATAAACCATTTAAATTTCAATATGTTTCAAAGTCAATATATTTCAAAGCTCTAAATATTCAACATTTCAAAACTAAATTTGATAGCTTCATTATTATTTAGTTTTGAAATATTCCCTTAATCATTTTAATAATATTTAAATACAACTTTAAATTACAATTTAAATAAACAAAATATCCCATTTCAATTTATGTAAATTTGAGGATATTCTTTAAGTCGCTTTTAATCAATATCAAGTTATAAAATCATATCTTCAAAACCTCAAATTTTATAAAGTGGAAATTAGGGAGGCATCCCTATCATACTTTCATATTATAAAGCGAGTCCCTGTCAAAGTTTCATTGTAAAGCGGGTCCCTGTTTTCTAGAAACGAAGAAAAATTATTGCTGAAATGTCAGCAACTTTTATAAATAAGTGCTGATATTTCAGCAACTTTCCCTGCCAAAGTTTCATTGTAAATCCGGTCCCTATTTTCTAGAAACAAAGAAAAATTATTGCTGAAATGTCAGCAACTTTTATAAATAAGTGCTGATATTTCAGTAACTTTCATAAACTGTGTTTACAGTGTACATACATGTTGCTGAAATGTCAGCAACTTTTATAAATAAGTGCTGATATTTCAGCAACTTTCATACACTATGTTCATAGTGTACAGAAAAGTTGCGGAAATGTCAACAACTTTTATGAAAAGTTGCATCATGCTATGCAATAATCGTGAATAAAAACAGAGACCTAATTTACACTAAAATTTAGTGAAGGACTTCTCATGAATTTTGAAACTTAATAAGGACCTGTGCCAAAAGTACCTTTTTATAAATTCCAAATCAAACTGATTGGTGTATAATTCTTAAATAGATACAATTTTAACCAATTTCTATTATAAACTCTATATTTTAAATACTTAAACAAATTATTAAATTTATTTATATATGAAATCTATTTACATATTTAAAAAATAGTAAAATTATAAAATAAATTCTCAAAATTATAATTTCAAAATTAACTTATAACTATACCATTTTCAAAACATATAAGTTTAAAAATCTAAATTTTAAAACTTTATAAAATACATATACATATATAATATCTTAAAAATAAATATTTATTAACCATAAATTTCTTTCCAAAACCATAGAAATCATTTTCAAAATATTTACATATAGACCAACGGTGTCTGTATATAATTTATATCCTATGGTCAAGTGACATGGATATTTATAATTTCTATCCGCAATTTAGATATATACGGGTATATATAATTTCAACCCGCTATCCCAAATTCAATTCAATGAAAATCGCTTGGGTTTATCATTTAAACCCATATCGATTTTCTCCTATTCTACAGATCGTTCGGGTATGTATCATTTCAACCCATAGGGAGTTCTAAACTAACAGCGAACTTGCAGTGTGATAAAAAAATATGATAACAATATAAATGGCATATATCATCAATATCAATAACAGATAACGGTGTCATATGTCATGGGTGAACAGATACAGATAATAGCATATATATATAGCAATTTAAATAACTAACAGCAGCATATTTCAATTGTCGTTTCAATTGAAATCAGATTTAATAAATATAAGAACATTAATCGTGAGTGAATTCTCACCTTTCGAGGCTAGAGAGATTTGAAAATGAAATGGGATACGAATCCAAGTACGAATTACGAAGCAAAGCACGATGGATACGATTTTGATGGATAAGCTAGTAGTTGAATAGATAGGAACGAATCAGAATCATCTAGATAGAAACGAAAAATATATTATTATTGTTGTTGTTGTTGTCATTTCCATGAAATAAATATTTAATTTAAAACAAACATTAAAATAATATGTATATATATATAATTAAAAATCATTGTTTTAATTAAACACATAAAATCAACATATATACATCATATATTTTGAAATAACTACATATATATACACTTTGAAATCAACACTAATATATATGTTATATACCATACAACATATAACTTACACATACATTACTAAGTCATTCACAGCAAACTAATAATATATTAACGGAGAAAATCTACAATCTAGAATATATATATATATATATATATATATATAAACAAGTATATGCAGACTAAAGATACACATGCAGACAATACATACAGTATACACTAGATAACATATGCAGGTTGCTATATATGCATGCATATATACAGACGGCTTGTTGGTAACAAAACATATAGAAAAAATAGATAAAGGCATGTTTGCAAATATAAAAACAACCTTGAACATATACTGCGACAAAGCAAAGTATACTTACATACATATATATAAGGTTACATATAAATTTACCGCAAACGGAACTTTTATAAACTCAAGTACACTTCGATATATACAAATACATATATAAACACTATAACAATGTATATGACTTTTATAACTTTATATACTATGACAACACAACTTACTATATATATAAGACTCGTACAAACTTACACGCCAATACTTAAAAATCAGACCTCATACATATAAGCTTATCCAACTGGAGATATATAAAAACATAATTCACCTTTTATTATAAACTACAACTAAAGAATCTGACTGTGCATACATCTCAAACTCTTGGAAAAATTCTGATATACATATGTATACTTAAAATAATATCTAGTTTAAAAAAAAAATATTACATTTTAAACAAAAATGAAAATCAATGCCTTACACAAACTATATAATATATATGCAGACAATATGTAGATGCAATTATATACAAATTTACTCACTGCAAAATATATATATATAATTTAAACATGTCGGCACCTGTAATTTATACTTAAAAATTTCCAAAACTTTAAAAATATAGTGTATATATAGTAAGAGGCCGAACTTCATAATACAATGTATAGTTATAAAATGCTTTACAAACACACACACACACACACATATAACAAACAGCACACACAAGTACTCTTTAAACAAACACACACACACACACATATATATTGAAATATGTACAACTTCTATACTTTGTAACTGTAAACCAATATACATCAATACCTCATAGAAAAAGAGATGGATGGATGGATGGGTTTGAGGCAGTGGGAGATCGGCTACCAGAAAGCAAGGCCGAGGCTTGCTTGCAATGCAGCACGGTGATGGAAAGAGGATGCGGGTTGGATGTGGGAATTGAGGCAGAGGGTGGCTCGCTGGCTTTGGCCGAGGTGGATCGGTGGTTCGATAGGCCGATGTGGATGCAAGGTTGCGAGAGAGTGGAGATGTGGTGGTCGGCAAGACCTATTGAAAGGTACAGGGTTTGTCTTGGTGATGGATTATAGGGTGGAGGTGAGGTGTGGGTCGAGTGGAATCACGTTGTTGGGAGAGAGGAAGGGATTTGAGAAGCTAAGAGGAAGAAGAGGAAGTAATATAGAAAAAAGAAATGAACAGAAGGCAATAGCAGAGAACGAACAGATACAAAAATGAAAGTGGGTAACCAAAAGTCCAACTTGAAAACCAAGAAATAATTAATTTTAGTGGTTGACAGCTTTGCACTTTGGGAGATGAATAGAAAAAGGAAATGAAAGGACTCAAAATGAAAGGACTCAAAAACGAGTACCGATACGATTAACCGCTTCGTGGTTTCCGCCATGTACCGCACACCGAAACACACCAATGAATATATCGCGGAGATCAGCATGACGAGACGATCAAAACGGTATATATATCAGTGGCACGATTATCCTATCAAAAGTCTATATTCGGTACCGAAAATGATGGAAATCTGTCAGAAATAAGATAAACGGAGCAATAACAGTCCAAATTTAAAGAAATAAAATATGACGTCTCACTCAGAAGATGATTTATAAATTTATTGTATGAAATATTCGGGTTTGGAGAACATTTAATTATCATCCAATATTAACTAATTTGAATTTAAATAAAATTACACAATAAAATAAACTTTCATATTATCAATTGAAAATATACCATTTGTTATGTTTAATTAGACGTATTCCAAATATCAAATTTTTATTTCCAAATATTATTATTTAAAAATTTGACAAAAATTCAATTAATTAAATTGATAAAACTACTAATTTTTTTGGGTCGTTGCACTGGATTTCTTTTGGGTTTAAGTGTGGTTTGCTGGTCAAAATTTGTATAGGGAGAAGAGAGAAAGAGTATTAAAAATAATGGTGAGTGAGATATAAATAGGAAGTCAAATATTAGAGAGAAAAGTGGATCTTATTCTTATCTCTCTTTCACCAATTCCACTCTTTTAACCATTCAAAAGCCTTCCACTTTTGCCAAAATTTGGCTAGCTTATCCAAGCTATTTTGTTTGAAATTTTCATGCCCCATATGGGCCTCAAAGCCAATTCTATCTTGAATAATGTCTGTTGCATTTAAATCTAAATTAAAATGCATACTGATATCGTATATCAATTCATATATTTACAACTATTATAAATGCATTGTTTAACATTATTCAACACATCAAATATAAAATTTTGTAATCAATATTTCATTAGTATTTATTAATTTATAACAATTGCAAATTAATTAAATTTGGTGATAAAAGAAGTATTCATTATTTTGGTTGTATGACTCTCAGGTGTAAATTTGGTATGCGTTTGATGCTGAAGAGTTCGAATATTACCGTTTACACTTCACTTAGTAGATGGTGTGACATTATGACCAAATATATCCTTTATTTGGTTTTGGTAAAATTTAGTTTACTTTATTAAGCATAACTTGATTGTAACAATAATTTACACCGGTTCTTTTCGTCAAAACTATATCGCTTTGGACTTATGGAATTTGGTGATAGTAAAATTTCCAATATCATCCTATTCAACTTTATACTCCAAACACAAAGTCCTCTGTTCAATAATAACAATTATTATTAACCACACTTCTCTGGCCAGAGATTTTGTTTTTAGTTGACTTCAATTAGCAGTGATATTAACCTCGTATAAATGAGAAGACGAATCCTCCCTTAAATAATGTTCACTTCCATTGTTTCCACTCGACCCAGCTATAATCATTCGATGTACGCATGTCATGATTTAAATACAATGAAAGTAGCACTTCCACATTGAAAATCAATAGTATTCTCAAATCAAGAGAACTGTGTAATTTTGTGACATCGATATTTTCTGTTTTACCTCAGCTATATTAACCAACATAAAACTATCGAGTGAGTCATTCTATAGTTATCTAATAACTATTAATAAGTAACCCCTTCGTTCCCCTAGCATTCATGAGCAATCATTGTCCAACATTTAGAGAGTGTCACGTACTCTAATCATAATGAATGCATCGATATCCACTCTCGGTACATCATGACCAGGAATATTTAAAATTATATGCTTATTTTATTGTAATAAATCGCTTGATATCTCTAGTCTCAATGTTATGTTTATTTTATTTTATTGGAATAAATCGCCCATTACATTTAGAGATTGTTGCTACTCTAGTCTCAGAGGATACATCGATATCCAGTTTGTTAATTAAAAAACATTTTTTTAGTTTGATACTATATTCAAAAGTCAAAACTAGTTTAAAAACTTGGAATTTTATTTTCTTCAAAACACATATATTTGATCGGATTTGTTTAAAAAGGAAAAAAATAATTATATGGTGGACTTTTTTAATCTTTTTATATATTTCTGTATATGTTTAACTATATATTTAATTTTGAAAAGGCCAATGCTATTTAAAATTTGAATTATGTGACGCGACTATGACTGTCGATATTCGATAAACATAAATTTAGTGAAATACATTATAAATATTAGAAATATCATGGAGATATTTTTATGCATCGATTATTTATTAATTATGAAAATTTAAAGTGCCTAAACTAATTAATATAGTACAAATGTAGTTAATGAGATTTTTCATCCCACAATGCCTAATTGGTTATAGAATAATTATGGGGCTAATCACATTTGTAATTATGAATCATCAAATTTAAGTGGTATTAATTTTTCCTTCAACGTAGTGATTATATTACGGAATGCTTACATAATCAAGAAGAGACACTTTAATTATTTGTTAAAAGGACTGGGTTGGTTTTCATACAAAACTTTGCTAAATTAAAGCTAAATGGAATCTATAAAAAATGGAAAACAATAAGTATAGTAAAGTAAAGGACACAAAAATTTACATGGTATGGATTTTGGAAAATCCTACGTCCACAGATCAAATCTTTCAATATCATTCTTCTTCCTCGTACAATCATTTTAATGGCAAAAAAAGTATAAGAATGTAAAGTTATTTTTCAGAGAATTCATCAAAAGGTCCCTTTCTCTGCTACATAGCCTTTTTATTTATAGCAGAAAATCTTTCACAGATTGTTGAAGTCACTTTTTTGCATCCTTCCTCCATCGTTAGATGTTTTTTTGTCCTTCTCTTATTGACTGTTATAATGTGCACAGATTGCAGATGTGTCCATTGGTAGGAAAGTATTCTCTAGGCAGGAGGATTTGAATTTAGGCGGGATGCTTTGAATTTGAAATGTTATCTTCATTGTCTATTTGGTAGGCTGCATTGTTATCTGCTTTTATGCTACGTCATATACATCTTGCTGACCTACTTCTATACCTTGCATTTAAATAATTTATGAAGATTAAGAAACATGGTCAAGTTGTTATGTAACAATCTTGTTTTTGCTTTAAGTTGACATGTACTGCGCAGGCTAACCTGGTATGGGTAGGGCAAGATCCGTAGTGATATGTTGACGTCATTTCACATTATAGAAGTTGTTGTTCTTGCTTATTAAGGCACAATGGCTTTATTTATGGATTGGGAAGGCTGTTGGTTATAGTTGGTCGCTATTACGCAGTTCCCTTATATCGTGAAATGAGTTTATAAGTGGCGGTGCAGTGTGGAGATACTACGCCGCAAATCCCTCTATGTGGTGTTGCCATTTCGTTATCACCCTTTATTGTTTAGATTGGTTTGGTTAGGCCTTTCACCTTCATAACTATTCCATTTCCACCATGCAGCTTGTATATATTGGAATATTGTTATGTTTAAGTATAACATTGTGACTACATTACATGGCAAAGATGGTTTTACGAGTAGCGGTGTAAGTATTGAAGATGGTTTATCGCCTAGGAGACAACACCATTAGAGGGTATGATGGCTCTGCCTTGTATGAGGATTGCGACAAAGTTTAGGGTATGGACTCCGTTGACTCTATGAAGTTTAAGGTGTTATTCTTCTTTATAGCAGCGCATTTTTTGTTTATATTTTTGTCTAGTTTTATTTGTCATAACGTGTCTTATTTCTAAACCTGCGTAGTTCGTAATGTATTTCATGTTTATGTTTATCGTAACTTTCCATGAGACTGTGCGGTTTGAACTCTCTTCGGGACTGTGTTATCCGTTGTACTATTATAATTATTCTAAATTCTTTAGATGTATGTGGTAACACTTCATATTATGATTTATTTTCTTTTCAAGGGAACTACTACGATACGACTTTGACTGACATTATAACCATGTTCAATTTTGTTTTACTATACTTTGCAGATAATATCTTTTAGATTGATGAGATTTTTCATCCCACGGTACCAAATTGATTATATAATAGTTATGGGGCTAATCACTTCTATAATTATGAATCAACAAATTTAAGTGGTATTAAACTTGTCTTTAACGTACTGATTATGTTGTAAAATGCTTACATAATCGAGAAGAGACATCTTTACTATGTGTTAAAATGTGTGGGTTGGTTTTGTACTAAAATTTTCCAAATTAAAGCTAAATGGAATCTACTAAAAATAGAAAACAGTAAGTACGGTAAAATAAAGGACATAGAAATTTATATGGTTCAAATTTCAGAAAATCCTACATCCACAGGTCAAAATTTTCATTATTATTCTTCTTTCCTCGTACAATTATTTTAATGGCAGAAAGAGTACAAGAATGTAAGGTTATATTTCATAGAAATCATCAAAAGATCTCTTTCTCTACTATAGTGCTTTTCTATTTATAGAATCTTTCGTAGATACTTGACGTCACTTTCCTGCATCCTTCCTCCGTCATTACATGTTTCTACATGTCCTTCTTTTATTGATTGTTGTAATGTGCATAGATTGATGACGTGGTCATTGACGGAAAAGTTTTCTTTTTGTGGGAAGATTTGAATTTAGGTGGGATGCACTGAATTTGAAACGCTGTCTTCATTTTCCGTTGGTGGACTGTGTTGTTATCTACTTTTGTGTTGCATCATATACATCTTTGTGATATGCTTCTATACTTAGCATTTAGATAATTATGAAGATTAATAAATGTGGTTGAGTTGTTATGTAATAGTCATGCTTTTGTTTTTTTAAGTTGACATGCGCTGCATAGGCCAACTTGGTTTGGGTCAAGCAAGATCCACAGTGATATGCCGGTGTAGTTGGATGTCATAGGATCTGTTGTTCTTGCTATTAAGGCACAATGACTTTGTGTCATGCATTGTGAAGATTATTGGATATGCTTGGTCATTACTACGCAGTTTCCCTATATGGTGAAATAGCTTTATAAGTGGCAGCGCAATGTGGGGATACTACGTTGCAAATCCCTCCATGTGGTGTTGTCGTACCGTTATTGCCCTTTATTGTTCAGATTTGTTTGGTTAGGCCTTTCGCAATCATAACTATTCCATTTTCATTGTGCAGTTTGTATAAAGTGGAATCATGTTATACTTAAATATTATGTTGTTCCTTCATTACGTGGCAAAGGTGGCTTTATGAGTAGCGGTGTAGGTTTTGAAGATGGTTTGTGGCCTAGGAGATGGCAACGCTATTTGAGGGTATGATGATGCTGCCTTGTATGTGGATAGCGGTGCATTCTAGGGTATGGACTTCGTTGATTTTAGGAAGTGTTATTATGCTTTATGAAGTGCAGTTCTTTTTTATAATTTTGGCTTGTTTTATTTGTCATAACATGTCTTATTTCTAAACCAGCAGTTCATTATGTAATTCGTGTTTACGTTTATCGTAACTTCCCACGTGATTATGCGACTTGAACTCGCTTTACGTCTATGTTATCTGATGTAGTTTTACAGTTGTTTTAAATTCTTTGGATGTTCAAAGTACGCTAAATATTATGGTTAATTTGATGTTAAAGGGAACTACTGCGTTATGATTTTGGCCATTCTAATAACCATATTCATTTTGTTATATTGGACTTCGCATTTATTGACCTTTAAGGACCTACTACATGATTTTTTTAGGTCATTTCTTTATACTCCCAGTTCGCTTGGCTAACCGAATTGTGCCCCCATATGTTGTGATCGAAAATGAGTATAACACTTGCCCCCCAAGTCTGCACTAATGCAGGTTAGCATGGACTTGTTATCTACTATGCCCGTTCTTCAGTCTATCTAATCCATCTGCCGTATCGCATTGAATGTCTCTTCACGTGTCATTATATGGCTGGTAGTGCTTCTCTTACGTGATCGGACACGTCGTTTCATTTTTCAAGAGATTTGTTATATTTTCATGAAGGTTCCCTTTCATCATTATTATCAAACCGTCTTGATTAAAAGCATCATTAGAATTAAAGAGTTGAGATCTTTAAACTTGCACTTATTTTCTCTTTCTTTTTCTATATCACTATTACTTGCTCAACAAAAAGGGAAAGAAAAGAAAATTTTAGCGATTTTCGGTTTTTATCTCAATTTCCTTTTATGAAGCTTCATCATCGTTAATTTATAAGATTTTTATTTTCATCTCTCTTTTTCTCTTACTTTTTTAGTTATCAATGGCATTCGACGATCTTCCTAGTTCATCGGGTTGCGATTCGTCCTTTTTAAACCTTACTTCGACCATATACAAGGAAAGCCAAGTTGAAGAAATTTTGACCAAATTTGGAATTAGGGTTTGTGGATTTAGAGTCCCTTCACCTTCAAGTCGTATTCACCTTCACCTAGAAGAGTATATTTCCCTTAATTCAAAACATATTTGATGTGGCCTTTATCTTCCTCTACATCCCATTATCAATGAATGGTTGGCTATGGTTGGTTTATTCTCTATTCAGTTAGCCCCTATATCTTATCATCTCCTTGTCCGCACCTAAATTTTATACGCTGGAAACTTGACTCCTCCTTTTGTCGAGAACTACTCTTTTTATATTCATTGCGTAAGAGCCTAACGTCGGGATGCACCGGATTTTATCATATTCAAGCTATCAATTCTCTCTTTTCGACAACTCCATGCAAGACATATAAATAGGCGGTTCATTTTCATCTCGAACCAGGACGGCTTCATTTCCTAGTTTAGGGAACTTGGAATTGCCTTGCATTTCTTTTTTATTTCAGCTTCTAAAACTTCCAATATTGGCCCGAATTTTCTTTTCTTTTTTAGTTAATTTTCACGATTTTACTAAGAGAGAACAAGAGCGCTTTTCATCTCATTGGACGACAACACTTAGTTGCGGAGTAGAGGTTCATAAGTGTTCAAAATTTTTCATAATTTACCTGCTGTACAGACATAACTTCCTCTACCCACATCACATTTTTGTCGGTCTATTTTCATTTATGATTTTGATGAGGCTGCACCAAGTGGTATACTTTGGTTATATGTATTTTAGTTAGATTTTATATATGTGTGTGTCTTTCTCTTCCGCATATTTTTATATGCACCGTATGGTATATTAGGCACGTCATTGTTTAAACTGTGTAGGTACCATTTCTTAGAAATTGGTCGATGCTTTGAAGAAAAAAAGTCACAAAGAGACCCAAGGATAATTTGATTGCGATAAACGACCCGGCCAAGAGGCAAAGGTTAAACTCTCCCTCCTCTTTTAAGGCTATTCCTCCTTCTCTAATCTAGGAGTCCCCTATTTTTGCACTTCCTCCTTCCCTCTCCTTATCTCGGGGAGGGCGCCATTCTCGATTTGATCAAATGAATGTGCCATCTTATCATTAACGATATGACATGCCTTGCCCTTGCTCTAATGGCACCTCCTCCTCCACTTATTAAAGACCTTTTCCTAGCTTTCATCATGGTATTTTTTAAGTAAGTTTGTTGATTATCCATGAAACAACCCGCATATTTATCGAGTTTATATTTAAATATTTTATTTAAATATTAAATCGTTAATCGGATTTTGGTCCGAAAATCTACTTTTTGCAAACGGTCAAATTAGGACTCGAGACCACTTCCATTAAGTTCGAAATGCCGTTTACAACTTTTTTAAGTATAAACATCGATAGGTTTGGAGTTAGTGAAATTTCACTAACTTTTCCCGCTTTGGACTTTGGGTTAGTTTAGCCTATTAAGCCCAAGTTCTAACCCTCTTCTCCTCACTCTTCATAAATTTCCAAACTAACCCAAGCTTTGGCATTAATGGTGAAGAGAATGGGAAATTAAAACTCCAAGCTCAAATTCAATTGCAACTCCAACATTCAACTCCAAATTCAAGTAGAAGATATTGGATTCAAGCTTTGGATTGCTTCTCCTTGCTTTCAAGCTTCATCTTCATAAATTTTAGTGCAAAGGTGAGATTTTTATCCCACAAATCTAGTCTATATCTATATTGGACTGTTGGGAATGATTCCCTATCACTTTAGTATGCACATTTGCATTTGGTTTGGATTGGATTGGCGAAAAACTCCAAATTTTAGTGATTTTGGTAAAAAAGTGCTACTAGGTCGTTCTGGCCATTTTTAGCTCGTTCGGAGTTAGGTCGCTCGTCCATAGGTCGTAGGTCGCTTACGAGTTAACCCTAGGTCGTTCTGGCCATTTTTTAGCTCGTTCGGAGTTAGGTCGCTCGTCCATAGGTCGTAGGTCGCTTACGAGTTAACCCTAGGTCGTTCTGGCCATTTTTTAGCTCGTTCGGAGTTAGGTCGCTCGTCCATAGGTCGTAGGTCGCTTACGAGTTAACCCTAGGTCGTTCTGGCCATTTTTTAGCTCGTTCGGAGTTAGGTCACTCGTCCATAGGTCGTAGGTCGCTTACGAGTTAACGTTAGGTCGTTCTGGAAAAATTGGCACTTCGGAATTAGGTCGCTCACGAGTTAACTCGTTAGGTCTCTCGCAAGTTAGTACCATAGGTCGCTGGGCCATCTAAATGCTTGTTCGGTGTTAAGTCGTTCGGGCTTAGGTCGTAGGTCGTATGGACCTTAGGTCGTAGGTCCTATGGACCTTAGGTCGTAGGTCGTAGGGACCTTAGGTCGTATGGACCTAGGTCGTAGGTCGTTAACTCGTTAACACGTATGGCTCTTTACCATTTTAGGTCGCGTGACCTTGTAGTTGACTTAGGTCATTAGGTCGTAAGACCCCTAGGTCGCAACCATTAGGTCGCTCGACCCTATCCCCCTTAGGTCGTTAGACCTCATTTTGTCTTCACTAGGTCGTACCGTTTTGGACGGGGCGCTGCCCCGTACCCCACCGGGGGAGCTGCGCCCTGGACCCCGCGACCTGACCGGGCAGGTCGAACCCCGTAGCGGTGGCGTTGCCCCCGCACCTCCACCTTGGGGGGTTGCCACCCCCCTGGACCCCCCCTCCGTAGGGGATCTTATCTGAAAAACATTCAACAGAACTTGCTGAACTGATTTCCTTGGATTTTTATCACATCTTCGAATGTGATCTTTGTGATTGATTGTTTCTATAATCGCTTTTGTGATTGGTCACTTTAAATTATAAAGGTTTCAAAACTAGTAGTAAATATCAAAACTCTTTCAATAAAAGGATTTCAACTCTATTTTTAATAACAAAGCTCTTTTCTTAACTCATTTTCCAATCTATTAGTACATACAAATCTTTACCTCACTCGGATGAGAAATCTAATTAAACGGCTTAGTAAAACAAGTGGTATGAAACGCTTGCGTTTGCTTCATCGGTTAATTCTTGGACTTGTTCGATTGAACCTCTTGTGACATTTTTCTAGTGAAGATTTACAGTTTGTTCGTAAATATTTAAGTTAAGCAAGTGGTTATGGGACATGAAGCTAAACTTTTATATTTACTAGCTTAGTGTAATTGACACTTCTCGTTGATCATGACGATCATTCTTATGATTTAGACTAGCAATTGTGCGATGTCTCTTGTTTGCTTGGTTAGACTAGACACCACTTGTGTGATTCCACTCACACATACCTTTTTGGTTGCTTGGTTAGTCTAGACACCACTTGTGTGATTCCACTCACACATATCTTTTTGTTTGCGAGGTTAGACTAGACACCACTTGTGTGATTCCACTCACACATACCTTTTTGCCTTCTTGGTTAGTCTAGACCTCAATCTGTGTGATTTCGACTCACACATATGGGGTAGCTCCCCATGGTCTTCGGACCGTCATGTGATAGGCCTCTTTCTCTTTTTATGATTTCTGGATTTCTCGTGTTGATTTCTGAAATTTATGCCATTGACTTGTTATGAGTACAAGTTTAGGGTATGATGCCCTCTTTGGATCTTTGAGAAGATTCTTGTGATATCGATTTATCTCTTATTGATTGATCTTCTGTTGGTCATCATTTGCATACTTATAGTAGTATGTCAGTATGGATATTTTATGTTTATGCCATATCTTTTACTTTATACCATGTCATCTGATATTTATAGCTAGACTGATCCGTTTATTATTTTCTTAAATAATACTCGGGTCAGACCGATATGTTACAGGTGCTTCTGCTTGACTTCTTCCTGGGATTCGGCACTCTGACTTTTGGCTAACTATTTAGATTAGCAGTTTTTGTTGTATACACTTGAGATATAGACTCATAGTTGTATTCTTTTGTATAGCACGTGTTGCTATTCTTTTGTATTATTGTGGATCTTTTGACCACTACTCTGATGTACACTTTCATGTGTTAGTTATATATTCATATCTTCTTCCGCCTTTGCGATATGGATGTCTGTGACTGATTTGCGTTATGCTTATTTCTATGTTTGTTTCTGAAGATTATTTATAGCCATCGTGTGATAAGCAATTACATCGATGGTCTCTCCTCAACAGCCTTATTCTCCGTGCTAGTTGACAGCACTACTCCGTAGTGTTCTTGGCTAGCGTGGGTATAGAGGTGGGGCGTCACAATCCATTGGCTGACTTAATTTAGTGGAAATTCATAAGTATTTCTTATGCTTCATTATGGCGTTGTCTTTAGGGTATTGCCTTTAAAATGGAGTTGTATAAACGACTCCTAAATCTAGAAGTGGCATCGACCGGGGATCGGGTGGAGATTATTTGATTAAAATTGGACAACAAGGTAAGGGTGCAGAGGGAGAGGGAGGCCAAAACAAGATTAGAGGAGATCACCAAAAAACTTAATGATGTTAACAATAAGGAAGTTGTGCAGCTTGTGGCTAAGGCAGGGGAGTGAATTGGCAGATGGAAGGAGAGAGCAAGGGAGTTTAAGAAGAAACTTGTTGATACAGAGAAGGATCTTGATACCACCACTTTTAATGTTCAATACAAGATCTATGCTCAGGTGAAAAGGCAGTTTTTTTGGATCAGCCTGATAAGATAAATGCAAAGGTTAATTTGGATTTCCTTAGTGATCCTGAAGTCATAACAAATGCCTTGGATTACTATAGGAGGAAGTGGTCTAGAGAATGTAAGGGGATTCTTGATTTCCCTTTTGAGGTTGTTCAGGTGGAGGTGGAGCTTGATGATTATTGTCACGACCCGCCTTCCACTAACCAGAAAGACGCATCATGAATTAAGAAAGAAAGGGATAGAAAGAGAAAAGATAGAGAAGAAAGAAGAAACAACATCTGAATCTCAACAGCGGAACGAATAAATTATATTAATAACATAAGTATTACATAGTATACAACCATTATCAGAGTTACACAGATTATACATCACATACTAGACAGTTATAAACACATGTCTAGTTATTACAACTCAATACAACACAACAAATGACTCGAAGAACACACAGAGGAACACTATAAATATCTACAACGCTGAAGCCTCCTGCTCCATTGCTCCCCCAGAATTCGTCAAAGCTAACCTGAATTCCTTGGCTACTCGTAAAAATTTGAGTACCCAAGAGTTTAAGAAAACAGAAATAAACTCCGGGTCAGACATGGGTCTGGTGTGAGTAACAGGTTAAAGTTGCTTAACTTTTGAAAACCTTTTGAAAAGAAAGGTATCACGTAAGACTTCCCACACATAAGCATGGAAAAGTTTTTACTTTACACTAACCAAAACATTTGATAGGAAATCCGGTGATATTATAATAGTGTCTAGAGTTTTCAAGTAAAATATAGAAATAGATGGAATGCTTACATCTCACGTTCCAACATAGTTGGGCACAATCAATACGTATCGCACTGATTGGAGTTTGGATTCCATACAATGGCAGAGCTACCGGGGTACCGCCCGTCACAGTACGGGGCCTAGATCATCGTACCGAGGATTACTCTCAATCCCCTGCAACACAAGGCCGGAACCATCCCTTACTGGACAGTCCCAAACAAGACAACCTCGCAGTTGGCCGCGACCCAACTGCCCACACAACCGGATAAAAAGGGACTTCTAGACAGGGGAAAATCTTGTCCTACTTGGGCATGACCCACTTAGCCTTGCTGCACCTCCCCCGTTTTAGCCATTCCCGGTTGATGAGGCTTGAGGCTACGATTACCTTTAGAGAACACATCTCTTAGAATGCTCATCGTCCGCCTGACGATGTTCTGAAAGCATTCAGTCCATACAAGTTCGTTCCGGGTTCGAACGAAACCGAAGGCATTATCTCGTTACACTCATTTTGGAATCACCCTCAGAGTTAACAACGATAACCCTTGCACTCTGAATCTTCATCTTCTCTTGAGATTCATGACCTATCGTTAATTTCGATCGATGTGGTTTTCGGATATCCAAATATGGAAACCCGATCCCGGTCTCATCGAATTCAAAACGCCATCTTTTAGGTCCAAGTTGTTTTAAGTTTAAAACAGTTCAATTTAATTATCTATATACACACAGATAGATAATTCACTTCATCACAATAGATAATCAACATTACCATCATAAACAGATAATCCATATTATCATCACAAATTGATAATCTACATTATCATCATCAATAGATAATTCATATTATCATCACAATGCAACCAGGGCATCCATATCACATAACATTATTTATCTCATACCTGAGATTCAAACCATACAAGGAAATCTATATCATCCATTAATAAACAAGGATTAATAATCACACCATTTATAATTAATTTAAAATGAATTAAATTAATCATTTCATCACTAATTAATTTAAAGTAAATTAAATTAATTACTTCATTCTATAAATCCTGCTTATATAACCGTTAATTAATTACAAATCAATCAATTAATTAATTAAACACTAATTAATCCCCTTGATTAATTACCCTTGATTAATTATCCTTTAATTATATTCAAGTAGTAAATTTCACAAATTAATCATCCTTAACCAAATACAAAAATTAACCTTTAATTACTAAATTAATTAATTAACTATAATTAATTACATTAATCCTTAATTAATCACATTAATTAATTACTTTAATCACTTATCGTTGATTAATTAATTCTCAATTAATCAACCTTAATTACATCATTAATTATATAAATTAATGATCTCTAATTACATTTAAATTAATTAACTACATTAAGTAATTAACCTTAATTAAACCATAATTATTAATCACTTTCGATTAATCACCTTCAATATACTCTTAATTACTTCATTGAGTAAATTAGTTACTCCTAAATTAATTACATTTAATAATTAATTATATTTATTAATCATCCTTTATTAATCTCATTAGTAATTAATTACCCTTAATCAATTACATCACTTAATTATTTTTCAAATGACTTAATCAATAAATGCTTAAATTAATTACACTAAGCTATTAATTATTAATTACTTTCACTAAGTAATTATCCTTCATATTAATTACACAAAACAATTAATCCCAAAACTTTTCCATACTTCAATTAATTACCTCCAGTAAATTACTTATCTTAATTACTTCTCTAAGTAATTATTCTTCATTGATTACTTATCAACCCATCCAATGATTATTATAAATTAATTAAACTTAATTAATTAATTTAAACTAATCAAATTAATTAATTAATTATAATGAGTAATTAAAAACTTTAATTACCTTCATAAAGTAATCACACTTAACCAAATTCCATAAATGATTACCTAAATTAATTAATCCAATTAATTATCAAAATTAACCACATTAATTATTAAATAATCTTAAGTTAATGACCTTCATTAACTTATCAAAAATTCTTAAATTACCTTTCTTAAGTAATTAACTTAAATTAATTAATATTAATTACAAATTTAATTAATCTTAATTACTTAACTTAACCTTAATTAATTTATTCAAACCCTTAATTAATTAATTAAATTAATTAATTATCTTATTTAAATTACCTTACTAATTTAATGAATCACAATTCATTAAATTCTTTGATTTACTTTAAAATAAAAACATTTCTTATTAATGATTACATTATCATTAACAAAGCAATTTAAAACAATTTATTTTAAATTTGTGTCAACTTTCATTTTTAATTTTAGATTTAAAATAAAGTCAAACTTAACTTTAACAAAGTTTAAAAACATTTTAAAAACCCTTTTAAAACTTATGCAAAAGAATTTCTTATTTTATAAAGAAGTTTAAAGGAGTTTAAACCCAAATTCGTTTTAAAATACAAATCATATTCTAAATTACACCTTCAACATTCAAAGTTGTTTTAAAACAATTTAAATTTTAAAATTTTCCTTTATTACAAAACTACGATTCAAATTTGGATTTGAATCCAGATTTAAACTTAGGTTAAATCTCTTCTTTTATTTTAAAGCTTTACTTTTAAATTCGAACTATTTAAACCCTTTTAAGTTGTTTAAACTATTTAATTTTTTAAAAAAAACTTTAATTTATTTTAAAACTGAGATTCAAACTACATTTGAATCCAAACTTAACTTTTAATTTAAATCTAGTTTAGGTCTCTACTTCACATTTTAAATCCCAGTTTTAAAATTTTAAAACTCTACTGGTTTAAAATCTGAAACAAACATTTTAAAATATACTTTAAACAATTAAAGTTATTAAAACAATTTAATTTATAAAACTTTCTTTAATTCAAAACTAAGATACAAATTAGATTTTGAATTCAGATTTTAAACTTTGATTTAAACTTTGCTTTACATTTTAAAATTTCAAAAACTGACAGGTTTTCAAAACTGTAAACAACATATGACCCGAGGCACCTTCACAATGCTTCGAGTCAAAACTTCCCTGCTTCGGGTCTCACTCGAAGTTTACTCGAGAAAACTCGAGCCTCACTCCAGAACTCAACCCAAAAGTTCACCAGATACAAAAGTGCATGGTGCACTTGCACCGTGAATCCGATCAACTCCGGCCATCACCCATACCTTTCTCACATCAGCGATCAACCCCAGACCAAACATCGACCAACAGATCTATCAAAGAAACCCAAAATCGAGATTTAGCTCTAAACCCAAAACCTAGAACCAATATTGCAACCAGATCCCAAAACCTATCAATGGCTCGAACTCGCCTTTTCGATCACCAGAGAACCATCACCACCGACCATGGCTTCTCCTATACTCCAGCTTCCATTCCCTGGAGTTTTGTCAAACTCGATCATCCCTAGACTTTGTGATGATCACAATTCGCAGACCAGCTAAAACTAGGTTAACAGACTTCATCAACCTCCCATCGCCACCACCGAGCCCTGATCATCCTCCTGGCATTTTTGCCACACCCTCTGATCACTCCACTACCTCCATCAAGAACCTCAAACATTCTGATCAACTCGATCACCAGAGTTTGACTATAACCCATTTTTTGTTCAAATAAGAACTGCAGCCTCAATTCCAAACTAAAAACTATGATTTAAGTTTTAAAAATCATTTTTTTGTTTAAGTTTTCGATTTATAATACTAAATTTATAAATTATCTTGTTTGAGTTTTGACCTTTATTTAACATGCTCTGATGTTTTAAATTTACAGAGACAACACCAAATTGTTTTTACTTAATAAGTTTTTAAACTAAAAACTATGGTATAACTAACATATTTTTTTAGGACTTAAGCCTTAAAAAAAACCGGGATCAAGAGCAAGTAGATTTGGATATAAATTTAGCCTGGAATTTGAATAAGAGAAACAGAATCCAAATACATCATGCATACCAGTGTACTTATATGTATATACACAAAGCTATCTTAAAATACATTCACAAACATAATTTTCAGATATGAACAAGCAATATAAATATATACTTAAGCTATTTAAATTTTTATGTTACTCACCTGACATTGCATGAAACAGAGGCAGAGAGCTTTTGGAAACTGGTTTCAAAACTTGCACTTAATGCTTTTACTTCTTTGTTTTAAAACTGAGTTGCTTGCTTTGATTTAACTTGTGTTGCTGTAGTTTAGACTTGCATGCAAGCTTACCTTGCTTCATATTTTACTTTCTTGCTTAAAAAATTAGGTGGAAAAGAAAATGCTTTGCATGCTTTAGTTGTTTCTCAGATTTGAAAATGCAGATGCTCAGGAATAAAGCATCCAGGCCCTGATTTGTTCTTTGGTTTGAGAAGAATTTCCAGATTTGAACATGATTTTAGTTTTAAGTAAGTTGGTTACAGATTTGATTTTTCAGATTTGGTTCAGCTGAAGTCTTTAGTTTTAGAGAATGAAAATTAGAAAAGAAAGAAATTGAAGAAAACATGCTTATAAGTTAAGATGATTTATTTAAAATAAAAGAAAAATTAAAAACAAATATGACACTTGTACTAAATCTTTACATATGTCAGTTAGAGTAGATTATTAGTTTACATTTGTCTCATTAGTTACTTAAGATATTAACACTTGTTATATACATATTTTACTAATTTTTATTTAATTTAATTTAAAAGTAAATAAAACCTTTTTCTTTATTTATTAAATACTTATCTATTTATAAACTGCTTTCATATGTAAATGTATATGTGCATTCCCTTTTTAAAGAAAAATGAAATAAAACAAACTATAGGTAAAATGAATGCTTATATATATATAATTTTTTTTATCCTTTTGAATTCAAAATTAATTCAAATTAAAATCCAATCATAAATTTAAAAACCCAATTTAAAGCTAATTTATATCAACATATTAAATTTAAAAAGAAAACAATAATACTGTCTTTTAAAACCTATCTATATTTATACATTTATTACTATTTGAAAATAACATATTTATCAAATTTAAATAATTTATAAAAGAAATTATAAATTACTTATCACTTATCTTATTTAAATGAATTAATGTTTAATATGTAAATTGTATTTTTAAACTTCCATATATAATTTAAAATTATATATATCCAGCTATATTTAAAAAGAAAAGAAAATAAACTTTTGTTTGTTTTATTTAAAATTTAAACTTATGCTTAAAACATATTTTAAACAATTTAAAGTATTTTTCTTTAAGTATCTTAAAACCATATAGTTACTTATTAAGAAAGAAAACAAACATTTTTATAATCTTATTTTAAAAATCTAAATTAAAAGATTTTAAAATAATACTTACCTTAAGTATTTAAAACCGTATATTTATTTATAAAATAGCTTTGAAAAGTTATATATTCAATTAAATCATAATCTTCCAAATTATCAAATTGTATTTTAAAATTTAAAAACTGGATTTATTTATTAAATTCAAATCTCATCTATGCACACTATATATATAAATATATATACATTATAAATAGGAAAACATTTTATTAGTTTTTAAAAGATAACATTCACTAATAATATCTATTTAATTGGATTATTAAATCAAGTCAAATTTTATTACAAAGATTATCAAATCAATTTAATTTTAAATATAGATTATTAAATTGATATTGCCAAAATTTCTGGGATATCACAATTATGATGTGAAGTAGAACCCGGTAAATATAGAAGCACAATTTATATTCAAACTGTAGGGATCATTTGATAATGCAGTAATAAATATTTGACCATTTTTGTTATCTTGTTTTGTGTTATTTTTGACTTAGTTGTAACGTCGTATATATATGTACTTAGTGGTTTTATAAGATGTTGGTTTTTCGTCTTACTTTATTTTATCTTGTTTTATTATGCGTAGTTGTATATTTTAAACTTGTGTTCTCCTACCTTTTCCTTCTAAGTAAGAGAAGTGCACACTGAGAAGCCATTATGACTGAAGTCTTATGAGGAGGATAACTTAATTCAACACTTAAGGAAACATATCAAATGTTTTGAAAAGCATGCTATGGAGAGGTCAAAAAAATTGACTTTTCACATAAAAGGGAAAGTGAGCTTGAAAGGTCTGTAGCACAATTAAGGAGAGAAACGATTTTGTTTACGATTACTCATGTCATACATGAGAGAGATGCACGTTGTGACTTTGTACTGTACAGATGGGGCTCTTCACTAAAGAATGAGCCTCTCCCTTAGGACATCCCCATCTATTTTGGTTCAAAAATAGACTTAGTCATCAACGACTGTAACCTTTGTTTCCATTTGTCTTTGACACTCAATTGAATAAAACATTTACCTTGATTTATAAGTACTTCGTATTATTATTCTCTCCACTTTTTTTAGTTTGACTGTTCATTGGTTTCCTTATTGTTTACCTCATATATATAATTCTTTTAGATTATGCTCACTTCCAAACCGAAGCTATTCAAACCGACTTTACTAAGACTAGCTGTCCTTCGCGCACCCTTCATACTCTTTGGTTAAAAGAACCATCTTCTTCATTTATCATTGAAGACTATGAAACCTGATTCAAAGAAATCAAAGTTGCTAACGCGGATCTTATAAGGAAATAAGAGTTTATTGCTAATGATGCTTGAAAGGAATTACTCATTCGGTATGATGAACAGGCACTGGAGTTAGAAGATTCTAAATAAGCTAGTTTTTGGCAGCATGCCTGCATTGATAAGCAACAATCGAAGATAGCTGAACTAAAAGAGAAGCTTGGGTCTACCTTGAATTTCATTACTGAACTGGAGGGATCGCTAAAATCGCAGAGAGTTATTACGGGGTTATATATGAAGACGAGATCAAGGAACTTAAAAAAGAAAATGATAAATACGCCAGCATTCGCTATCCTTCTATCTAAATAAGATGACCCTAATACCCTTCGCAAACAAGCAGCTCCTACACCTCCTTCGAGTATGGATGAGGATATGGCTTCTTAGTGGAAGAAGCTTTTTATGGCATATTACCAGAATAAACTTGATGTGTCGAAAGCTTTCTATGAAGAATAATGGAAGGGTTCAACCAATGGCATGAAGGTAGATAAATGCACTTCTACTTACAACTTGTTTGGCCTATTTTCAAAGGAAACTAAAAGACTAAAGCGAAGGTCTTGGATGACTTCAAGCTTGTGTGTTGTACTGCCATTGAGTGCATTAACTGCCTTAAGGCATAGGTACTACGCTAGGATCATAATGTGTTGACCTTGGCTACCTCTTCCTCCCATTATGCCTCTTTATGTATGCACAATCTGATTTGGTTGAGAATCTTAAATAGCAAAAGGTTATGCGTGTTATGGTATAAATTTTCCTAAAACATGTAGTGGACTTTCTTCATGCATTTTACATCAACCATAGACCCAAGTTTTATCTATAATCTGCCCAACTATGTATTTAACGAATGCAACCTTTGTAACTATTGGTTGAAGGCCAACTACTATCCTTGTGTTACTTTTGGTAGCGCTTAGCGCTGCTCATCGGTGGTAATTTCTAATTCGGCAGGTCTTACTCATTCTTCTTATTCCAAAAAAACTCTTTGTTACCCTCCGCCCTTGTCTCTTGAAGGCAAGTTGGCACTCATAGGCGTCCCATGATAGGAGGGTTATTGTTAGTGACCCTTCTGACTCGAATTTAGACAGGTGATGTAATTTTTTTGTAATTGATGCTGGTTGAATGAATGTAACTTCTTTATCATTAAGCTCAAGTTTTTACATCCTGTGCCCATGCATGATGTGTGAAGAGTGGGTGTAGATAAAAATAGATTATAACTTTTGTTTTTACCTAGCAAGCTTTATGTAGATTCTGAGATTGTACCCAACTCACTTGTTTTTCTTTATTCCATATGAGATCGTTTTCTGCCATTTCTAATTGACTTTAAGTGCAGGTGCTTATGCCATTCGGTTCATGCTTTTTAACTTGGTTTTTATTAATGTATGTGTGTGTCTTGCGCTTAGCATGGTTTGCTCCGTTTTTAGTGCAGACTAAGGGTGTTTTTGACTGAGAAGTTAGGTTGTATATTTACAACCCTTCTTAATTCATGTGCATAGTTTTTTGTACTCGTTCAGACCATCTAATATCCTTACATCCAGTGTAATTGTTTGGTCGAAAAGCAGAATCGTGTGTGATACAACTTAATGTTGTTGGTTATGTTAGTAAAATTAACATAGAGAGATTTTTATACTGATTCGGGCCATCTAATATCCTATGTCCAGTTCATTATATTATGACTTTCTATAATAATTACAATACTTTTATTTTGTTATACAAATAATATTACTTATACAAAGTAAGGCCTGAGATGCTTTGAATTCCAAGTTCTTAGAACTAGATTTCCATCAGGTCTTGAGGGTCATTAAACCCTATTAGTAAAGACTTCTATCACAACCAGTGAGCCCTTCCAATTTGGGCATCTTCTGGGTCCTTCATGTTAGCCATCTCTCTTCGAAGTATTCGATTCCCTTCACATAATTTCTATAACTGAGCCTAACGTTGTAATTCTTCGCCACCCTTTGTCGACATGCGACGGATCAGACTGCCGCCTCATCTCTTCTTTCTTGAATAAATCGAGGGCAGCTTCCTTCAGTTCCTTATTTTGTTCTACCGCATACGATAATCTTCTTTATGATGGAATGCTTGTCTCAACTAGGAGCATCGTTTCATAGCCATATGTTAAGGAGAAAGGTATGTGGGCAGTTGGGGATCTGGATGAGTTTCTATAAGCGTACAGTACTAAGGATAACTCCTATGTCCACTTTCTTTTAGCTATCTGCGGTCTTATCTTAAGCATTTTCTTAATGATCTTGTTTATTGCTTCGACTTTCCAAATTCTTGGGGGTGCGCGATAGAAGGGAAATATTTTATTATCTCATTTCTTTCACAAAGTTCTGCAAATTCCTTACCCTCAAATTAGGTACGATTATCATAACTTATTTTTTTTAGGATCCCAAAACTAGTAATTATGTTCTTCATAACAAAATAACTATCTTCTTCGCAGTAATTATAGCTAAGGGTTTTGCTTCCACCAACTTGGTGAAATTGTCCATCGCCATTGTAGCATACTTTGCCATGTTTTTAGACATAGTAAGTGGCTCTATCAAGTCTATACCATATATGTCAAACGGCCATGGCTGGTTAATAGGATAAGCTCATGGGAAGGTTATCTTGGGAACTGGAAAATCTTTAACATCAGTCACATTTTCTTACGTATTCCTATGCATCTTGAAGTGCGATTGGCCAGTAGTAGCCATGTCTTAGCACTGTCTTTGCTAACTTAGTTCCTCTAGAGTGGTCTCCGCACCAACCTTCATGTACTTCGCTCAAGCCTCGTATTCCTTTCTCTTCAGAAACGCATCTAAGATAAGTGGTAGATTGCCCTCTCTTATATAATATTCCATCAAAGAAGGAGAAAGTTAGAGTTTGATATAATTATATGAGCTTCATTCTTGTTTGGGGGGAAGGATTCCACTTACCAAGAACTGTATGATGGGGGTCATCCATGGATCTTCCTTTGTATGTAGAGGGACATTCACAGGTGGAGTCTACCCTCGACTTTCAGCTACTTGGCCTTAATCTTGTCTGGCCCCATCTTGTTGCGCCCTAGTTAGGACCAGTATCTGATTGGTCTCGGTAATGCTTAGTTCAGCTTGATGTCCTATTGGGACAACTTTCATTTCCTATGCTACCTCACCACTAGCAAGTTTAGCCAATGAGCCCGTAGAAGAATTGTTCTCACGTGGGATTTGTTTTATATCAAATTAATCAAACTGTTCATATCAAATTAATCAAACTGTTCTAGCAACCTTTTGGATAGTTCTACATATTTATCTAAGGTTGGATCTTCCATTCGGTAATTCCACTATACTTGATTTATACCTAATTAGGAATCACTATGAATTTTAAATGGTTCACTTTCATTATCTGAGCCAACCTTAAGCCTGTGAGGAGAGCCACATATTCTGCTACATTATTGGTAGCTTTGAACTCGAGCTGCACTGCCCCATATAATTTCTGCTCATATGAAGTGATCTATAAATATCTAATACCTGCACTTATACATTTTATGCCTCATCCATGAATAATTGCCAAAACTATGAAGTGGGCGTCTCTTCCTTAGATTATGGTTCAGTAGGTAGCGTGCATTCCATAATGAAATAGCTAGTGCTTGTCCCTTGATTAATTTTCTTAGGCAGTAGGAGATATCATACCGACTTAGCTTTATTGCCCATTCTAGAAAGCGACCTAAGGTCTCTAGATTTGGCAATATTTGCTATAGTGGCTTGTCCGCGAGGACTTTGATGGGATAGGCTTGAAAGTATGGCCATAGTTTTCTTGCTATGAGGAGCAAGTCATAGGTTAACTTTTCTATGAATGAGTAGTTGAGCTCTGCCTTGAACTAGTGCTGGCTTGTGAAGTATATAAGCATATAGGTCCCTTCATCTTTTGAACCACTACAGCACTATCAGCTTTATCTATTATAGCAAAATATGCACATATAAGTCCTCACCTGTTACTGGTTTTGATAGGATAGAAGTACTGATTAGACGATCCTTCAAATTTTGGAAAGCAATTTTGCGCCCCTTAGTCCATTCGAATTTCATCCCTTTTTCACGTGGTAGAAGAACAGTACACATTTATTGGTTGCTTTGAAAAAGAATCATCTTAGAGCGACTAATTTACCATTTAGGCTCATGATATCCTTTGGTGTTTCTGGGACTCCCCTCTTCCTTATAGCATCAATCTGCTTTGGGCTTACTTCAATGCCGTGGGCGCATACTATGTAGCCTAGATTTTTTTTTATTAAATGGAAAAAGCACGCTTCAAGGGATTTAAATTAATGTTATATTGTATAAGGACTGCAAAAGTTTCCATTAAATCCTGCACATGACCCGGTGCTTCTTTTGATTAATGAGCATGTCATCCTTGTATACTTCAACGTTTTTACTAATTTGATATGAAAAAATCACATTAACTAACCTCTGATAGGTTGCTCCAACGATTTCGAGTTCGAAAGGCATGACCTTGTAATAATGTTAGTGCAAAATTTCTTCTACACCAACATCTTAAGGTCCGAAAGTATAGCTATGGAAGCTAGTTGGATTATTGAACCTAGCAAATAGATTACCGAGACATTATGCAATCAATCTTAGGTTATGAGATGTTGAACCGTAGGTCGCAATAGCTAATGCAGAGATACTAAAGTACAGAAAATAAATAACACCGAGACTTTATAGTGGTTTGGGCCGAAAGTCCCTACATCCATTGTCCTTTCCTTATTTAGTCACTCTTACCTAGCCGAGAGGCATATTACATTCTATACATTTCTGCCATCAATGAGTTCGTAAGAGAGCTCTAATATAAGAAAGTACAATATGAGCTTATATTTCAATTTTTTAGTGCCAACCCTTTTACTATAGCAAGCGTCCTCTGTTTATGGCAAATTTTAAGGTTCTTTAATTGGTGTAGGTGCTTTCTCTTTGATTGATGACCTGACTTTCTATGTTCGGCTTAGATTTGAAAGTTTATCATCACCTTTTTGAGTGTATTTTGACGCAGAATGTTTACGTGATTCTTTTATATATAGCTTCTTGGATATCTTCCATTTATCCTAACCGTTGGTCTTGGCCTGGGCTATCTGAGCTGTTAATTATTGATACTTGCTAAAATGCTTTTGGTTCAAGCAACTACTACCCTTGGCTAAGCTTCTTGCCTTAGTTTGGATAATGATCTTGATCTTGTTTGACGCTTTGACTCATGCTCTTAGAATACATGCTCTTGGATACTAAGTCTGGTGCTTAAGCTCTCGTTGTAAACCAAACAATGGATCTTGGAATTACAAGCCAATGAATTTTCCTTTCTAATATTCATAATTTGAACTTTGTAGAAAATATGGTGAAACACGTGCTCCCTCAAAGTTCACGTCATATATTGGATATGGAGTGGATTTTGGTATAGGTGAGTGTATTTTATTTTCTCGATTATCTTTCGAGTTTGATCTATATTGCATGTATAAAGGGGAGGTACGATATTGATTCCTAATAGTGTAACTTGAACATTAAAAGGAGAAATCTCAACTTGGGTGAGAAAACTGGACTATCTTTCTTGAAATTAAATTTTAATTTTGGGTAGGAAGGCAAGGTCTTAACTGGACCGTGAAGTCTAAATTTTTGAAATCGTGCTTGTCACTTGAAGCCTTCTAGGTTAAGTGATAAGCAAAAATAATTTGAACGTCGAGAGGCAAAATCTATTTTGGACCGTAAGGTCAAAGTTTTTGAAATCGTGCTTTCACTTGAAGCCATCTAGGTTAAGTGATAAGCGAAATTGTTTGAATTCCTAGAGGCGAAATCTATTTTGGGACCGTGAGGCCAAAGTTTTTGAAATCGTGTTTCAATTGAAGCCATCTAGACTAAGCGATAAGCGAAATTGTTTGAACATCGAGAGGCAAAATCTATTTTGGGACCGTGAGGTCAAAGTTTTTGAAATCGTGCTTGTCACTTGAAGCAATCTAGAAGAAGTGATATATGAAATTTTTTGGAGCTGTGAAGCAAAATCTATTTTGGGACCGTGAGAATTGTGCTTACTTCTTGAAGCCATCCAAGCTAAGTGTAAGCGAAACTATTTGGTTGTCGAGAGGAAAAGACTATCTAAAACTGTGAGGTCAAGATGGTACTTCCAACATTGAATTTATAAGTGATCCTTCGAGACTAGTCCTTTGATGGAACGGGTTCTGAACTTTCATTAAATGTGAGTCCAGATATTGGTGGTTGATTGGTTATCTTTAAATGGCATCCCTTTTTTCTATGTAAGGATTTGGCATCCGACGGGGAAATCTCTTGATATTCCTTTTATGAACAACTATTAAATGAGATCTATGGTGAAAAGATTTTCCCTCTTCAATATGTTTCGTTCCTTCTTAATATAAACAATCTTTCCACTTTTTCTTCTCTTTTGCCTGTTAAAATTGTAAAACCATCATTGATATTTTCAAGCTCTCTTTGATCCTTCCTTTGATATCCGGTCTAGAACCAGTAAGTTCTTTTAAATTTTATTATTCTTACTAAGATTGCCAATATCATCATTGATACTTTTCCTTTTCTCCCTTAATCTAGAATTAGATTTTGGTTCTTATTGGCTTTAACCTGCTTAATCCTCGTTTTGGGGATAATGTCGACTTTTCTTTTAATAGTCAGATATATTTCCACCCCTTTACTTAGGTTGGAAATATGGATGCTCCTATCAAAATTTTGCAAGATCTCGATGAAGTTTTGCCTTCCTATGGGAACACAGGAGTCAAGACAATCGCTCTTGGCTCTAGGATGCATTTTAGTAACCCTCTAGTGGGGTATTTTATATAGTCCTTAGAAAATTTAGAACATGGAATCTTCATGCCTTTAGCCCCTTTATTTGTTGAGGTCTTGGAATTTTACCGCATTAACCCCTTTCAACTCTTGACTATTTCCTATTCAACTTTATCCGCCATGACGATTCTGTACTCCGAAAAAGGCTATCGTAATATATCCATTATTAAGATCAATAATATGTCCAACCTACTAGAGCCTAAGCCCATTGGGTAATTTCCTATGTATTTTCTTAAATTTAAGGCCAACCCCTCTAAAGAATCCATTCAGCAAAATAATGCCATGTTAGTGGTTCTTTGTTAAGACCCCTTCCGACCAAACAACCACTTTTTTCAATAATGCTGGTATATCCTTGGATATTTTTCCTTCTTTTAGTCTAATCTGTATTTTAGGCCGTGTTTCCTTATTTTATTAAATCTCAAAAAGTGAGATTCGAGAAAAGTGATGGCCCAGTTGTCACCAATTAATTTAAGGATAGGTATAAGGAAGTTATGAAGATTCGATCTTTACAGCGATAACGACACTTCATTCTTACCGAAAGCAAACTGAAAGTTCAAGATCTACTACATCCTCCCATTAAATTTGCTAGACTTAAAACCTCTAGAAAGTACGAGAATGCTTCTTCTGTAGTCGGTGATAGTGGAGAAGAAACTAAATCCATTTCTTAGGAAAAGGAGATTGAGAATTTCACCTTTTAACCATCATAGTAGCTTATTTTATGCTCTCAGCACAATTTAGTCTTAAATTTGATTTCAATCTTACCCCTTTCTCCTTATTGTATAGACTTCCTCTTCTAATAAGGCTGGCTCCTTGAACAAGTGAAAGAGGGCCAAGAAAAGGTCCAAATTGCTGCTTCTTGACAAAGATACTCTAGGCTCGAAGAAGCAAAAGGTCTTCAGATCCTCTAAAGCTGAAAGTTACAAGGGAAAGGATTCAGATCTTGTTACCGAGAAAATCAGGCAAGCAATAGAAATCACAAGGGCACCTTTGAAGATGACCTTTTCTATGCTACCATTGAAGCACATGCTACACCTCCAACCATTGCCTCAGGAATTCAAAGAGCGATTAAATATAGCCTCCGTGAGAGCATCACGGTAGGAATGGATTTTTTTCATGTGTAGGTTTATGATTCCAACATGTCGCCTCTTCCTAGACTGTGGCGGAAATCTCCTTCCTTCGATATGGGTGGTTGAAAATAAAGGAGATGGTGGATATCGTCGAAGTAATGTGACGACCGCCCATGACTCCCGCACCAAATCAAGGAAATAATGCGCTAAAAGGTGTGCCAGGCAGCCATGGACGATAGTCAGGGTAAAACAAAACAGAAGAATCTCTATCGCATAACTCACAGCGCATGGATAAAATACAATAGAGAAATATAATATAGTGAAGCTCCATAGAACAGAACATCATCATATAAGCATCACAGTAGTTTCATACAATCATCTACTCAAATCCATACATGAATGCCTCACTACAAATCACTCAACCAAATACAGCAGCGGATACCCAGTACATATAGTAAGAAAACTAATATGCAAAGCCTCCTGCTCGTCTTCGTCATCTTTAGCGTAGAACTCCTAGCACAGCACCTGTCACCTGCTACCTAGTCTGCCCATCCCGACATGGATGAACAGCCCAAGGTAATAAGAGGAGACATAAAACCTTGAGTCAGACAAAGTCTTAGTGAGCAGTAAATCAACTATCAAGCATACCAAAAGAGCATAAAGGATAAAAGAAATAGGAACCAAACCATCCCACTCCACCTCTTTCTACAGTGATAGCCCCAGACATACACTAAGGAGAAGCAAGCATAACAACATAGACAATTAAGGTAAAGCAAATACCACTCGAGTCAAGGACGATGTTTTCCAAATACAAACCCCCAAGGCCTAAACCAAGATCAGATAAGCACCCAGAAAACACCGCTCTCGAAGCCGAATGATAATACAACCAAACATCCATGACTCTGGCTATCACTGTTATCCTTGCCTCGATTTCACCGTTAGTTGAATGACCATCTGTCAAGGGCTAATGGTAACCCCGGTTCTAACCATAACTCCGCACACTGCCTTGTGCCTAGGACTTATCTACTTTGCCCAGAGTACTCAACTACCTACCTGTAGTCTTTTGGGTGTCCCGACTACCTACCTGTAGTCGTTATGGGCGCCCCATGTACTCTTGCTTTTGAGCATGCTAGAACCTTCAACAACGACGAGATCCAAGCCTCCTAGCCATCCTTCTTGACGACTATCCTCATACAAGCTCAAGCTACCTCTTGAACAATCCATTATCAACCAACTTGAACTACTCTTCAAGTTATCAACATGCTTGGAATGATCCCTGCTTGGATTAAGCCAAGACTCACATCATACTTCGCTTCATCGCATCAAAGCAAAGTCTCAACTCAACAACATGGTTTGCCTCATCAAATCATGGCAAAGTCCCATCTCAACATCATCCAATCTATACATATGAGCTTCAACATCCGCTACATATGCCTTAAGCAGCTTTCACCATTCAAGAGCCTTCTTCCATAGCTTTTGAATCCTCTTTCATCATCTTGTTCCAAATCAACTACTAGCTAACTTGGAAACAATCAAATCAATCATACATTCAAATAATCAATCATTCAAACAAGATCTATTAAGCAATTTAAGCAATATCAACTATAATGGGAATTTCGTAAATAAACGAGCAAAAGTCCAACATATGTGAAATCATGGTTTTTAGCATAGATCTATCAATTATAAAACATGGGTTTTGTCTCTAATGCTTATTAAACAAACTTGCATAAGTAAACATCTTCAAAAACCATGGATCTAGACTTAGATCTAAGAAAAATGCATGAAATCTCTAACTTTAACACCCAAACATGCCACCAATCCAATATACTCCTTTGGATCCGCGTGAGAGATAACTACCACTCACCAAATCACCAAAACAACCTAAAATCAAACAACTTCAGATCTGAACAGCAAGGACTTGGGCTTGATCCGGAGAAATTTCACTTGAAACGGTGAAATCTAGCCTCTTCGGATGAAAATCTTCAACTTTGGCTCTTGATCTTTGATCTTGATCTTCAATCTTCAATGGATGTTAGCACTTGATAGAAGTAGAGAAAGAAGTGAAGAAAATACTGTAGTCGAGTTTCCAAAATGGCAGCACTTCGTCGCTTCGAAATCTGGTGCCAAAAAGTGAGCCGAACCCCTCTATTTATAGGCTGGAACCTCCCTGAGTCGTCGCCCCATGAGTCGGTCCCGACTCATCATGAGTCGTCCACGACTCATCTCCTGCCGACTCACGACCTAGCACAGCCGACCCTGCGACTTAACTATACAACATATACTGCCGACTTAACACTAACCCAGATGCCGACTTAAATTCTACCGACTCAAAGACCTAACGACTCAACACAGCAAGAAGGTCACACGACTTAAGACACATACGACTTATCCCGGCCGACCTAAGCCTAATCCTTATCCCACGAGACACGACTCAAAAGCCTAAGTCCCCAACGACTTATCCACTAAGTCGGCCCACCGACCTAAGCCTTAGATCTTATAGACCGTTAACCCCTATAAGCCGCTACAACCTTAAGTCGTCTAAGCCCCTTGAGTCGGTCCCTATGAGTCGGTCACGACTCGTCACCTAACTTGCTAACTCGCACAAGCCTATAGGTCGTTACCCCTCTTAACTCGTTAGCTCCTTAGGTCGTATAACTTCCTGGGTTGGCCAAAGCCTTAAGTCGTTACTTCCACTAACTCGTACACGACCTAACCACTATCCCACTAAGTCGTGTATGACTTAGACCCTAGGCCCACTGAGTCGTTATCTCGTATATTTCCTTAACCCGTTAGCTACCTTGCACACAGTTGACTCGTGCCCAAGCTAACTCGCTAACGACTCATAGTTTCTTAACTCGGCAACCCTATGAGTCGGTCACGACTCAAGCTAGAGGCAACACAATCAACACTATCGACCTGCAAATTCTACGATTTATCGACACGTAAAATACGGGTCGTTACATTCTCTCCCCCTTAGGAATTTCGCCCCCGAAATTCCAAGCAAACAATAGCAATCACAATTATTCCGCATGCCTACCATCCATAGCAATCAACAAACCATGCATCCAATTCTAGCCTAGCATGCAGAATTCTAAGACTTAGAACAAGCTACAAATTCATGAGATGTCACGACACTTTAGGGCAATACCTCGAAGAGTCCGGGATGAGCTGCCTTCATCCTCTCTTCCTCCTCCCACGTACAGTCGTTAACATCATCACTCCATTGTACCTTGAGCAACGTAATCGTCTTCCTCCTAAGCTGTTTCGTATCGGTTTCAACAATACGAAGCGGCTTACGAGGTCTCGAAACAACTGGATCAACCTCCAAGTCTTCACAGCTATCAGCAGAAACCACCGTAGTTGGGTCGTGCATATACTTCCGTAGATAAGATACATGAAAAACACTGTGCACACCCGCCATCTTTTCCGGTAACTCCAATCTATAAGCGAGCTTTCCAATACGCTCGATAATCGGGAATGGTCCAACAAATCTCGGAGTTAACTTTCCTTTCTTCCCGAATCTAATGACACTCTTCAGAGGAGAAATCTTCACAAAAACCATATCACCTACGTCGAATTCCAAATCCTTACGACGATTATCGGCATAACTTTTCTGACGATCTTGGGCTGCCTTCATTCGTTGCCGAATGATCTCTATACAATCTGAAGTCTGTCGAATCATCTCTGGCCCAAGTATCAGCTTTTCTCCAGTTTCCAACCAACATGTCGGTGAGTTACACGGTCTTCCATATAATGCCTCATATGGTGCCATACCAATACTCGACTGATAACTGTTATTATAAGCAAATTCCACCAAATGAAGGTGATCTTCCCATGATCCTCCGAAGTCCAAAACACATGCTCTAAGAAGATCTTCCAAAACTCGGTTGACTCTCTCAGTCTGACCATCTGTTTGAGGGTGATAAGCTGTACTCAAACACAATTCGGTTCCCAGGACTTCCTGGAAGCTCTTCCAAAACCTACTAGTGAACAATGGGTCTCGATCGCTCACTACACTCTTCGGAACACCATGGAATCGAACAATCCACTTCACATAAAGCTCAGCCAACTTCGATGCGGTCCTAGTCGATCGAACAGGAATGAATCTTACACTCTTGGTCAAACGATCTACTATGACCCAAATCCCTTCATTCCCTGCTCTTGTCCTAGGTAGACCATCGATAAAGTCCATCGACACTTGCTCCCACTTCCATGTAGGAACCTCTAATGGCTGAAGCAATCCACTGGGCTTCTTCTGCTCAGCTTTCACCAACTGGCAATTCATACACTTGGAAATAAAATTTCCAACATCCTTCTTCATACCTTCCCAGTAGTAGGTTCTCTTCATATCCCGATACATCTTATTTCCACCTGGATGAATTGTCAACTTCGAGTGATGACTCTCCCTCAGAACTTCATCTCTCAATCCATCTACATCGGGAACAACTAGTCGCCCTTGCTTTCGAAGCCAACCCTCTCGATCGACTTCAAATCCTTTATCCTTTTCTGGATCCAATCCGGATTCCAAATCACGGATAATCTTGATAAGCTTATCATCTCTCCTTTGCCTCTCGCCAATTCTTTCCACAAGAGTAGGCCTTATCGATAAGTTTGCCAACATCTCAGGTTCCAATTCACATCTAGGCCTGAAATCAAATCCAGCCAAATACTCAAGACTCTTCCATTCCGAAAACATGGCTCCCAATCCTGCATGTCTTCGACTTAACGCATCAGCCACTGCGTTACCTTTCCCTGGAGTATAGGCTATACCAAAATCATACGATGCTAAGAACTCTAGCCACCTTTGCTGTCGAAGATTCAAATCCTTTTGGGAAAACAGATACTTCAACGACTTATGATCTGTAAACAGCTCGAATCTAACTCCCAATAGATAGTGTCTCCACATCTTCAAAGCAAACACAATCGCCGCTAACTCCAAATCATGAGTCGGATAATTCCTTTCATGCGGCTTTAGTTGTCGACTAGCATACGCAACAACTTTATGCTTCTGCATTAGCACCGCTCCTAGTCCAGTGCCACATGCATCGGTGTAAACCACCATCTCATCATTCCCACTTGGAATAGTCAAAACAGGAGCGCTCGTCAGTCGCTCTTTCAGGATTACGAAAGCTTGCTCACACTTATCATCCCATCTGAACACTTGGTTCTTCTTCGTCAATCCTGTCAACGGTGCAGCTATCTTGGAAAAGTCTTTGATAAACCGACGATAATATCCTGCTAATCCAAGAAAACTTCTCACATCAGATGCATTCTTAGGCCTAACCCAATCCTGGATCGCTGCCACCTTAGCGGGATCAACCGCTATTCCATTTCCAGAAATAACATGACCTAAGAACCTCACTTCATTCTTCCAGAAGTGACACTTCGAAAACTTAGCCTTCAGCTGATGTTTCCGTAAGATTCCTAAAACAATCCTCAAGTGCGTCTTGTGCTCTTCCTCAGTTCTGGAATAAACCAAAATATCATCCACGAACACAAGCACGAACTTATTCAACTGATCTCTGAACACTCTATTCATAAGATCCACAAAATATGCTGGCGCGTTAGTCAACCCAAACGGCATTACCAGCCACTCATAAAACCCGGATGGTGTCCTGAAAGCAGTCTTCGGCACACTATCCTTCGCCACTCTCAACTGGTGAAATCCCGTTGCCAAATCCATCTGAGAAAACACCTTAGCCTCGTGAAGCTGATCAAACAAGTCATCTATTCTCGGCAATGGATACTTGTTCTTCTTAGTCACCTTATTCAGCTCACGATAATCCACACACAACCTCAACGATCCATCCGCTTTGGTTGCGAACACAACTGGCGCACCCCATTCGGACACACTTCTCCGAATGAATCCTTTCTGCAAAAGGTCATCAACTTGCACCTTCAGCTCTTGCTGCTCCCTCGGTGCCATCCGCCTAAGAGGCATCACAACAGGTCTGGCTCCCTCAACTAGATCGATACGAAACTCGATCTCCCTATGCGGCGGCAACCCTTTGACTTCCTCAAAGACATTCTCAAACTCATTCACAATAGGCACCGATGACAGTCCATCCCGTGGAACAACTAGCGAATACATGAAGCTCATGAAGACGCCTTCTTCATGCTTACATCGTATCACAACCTTTCGCCCTTCCACATTCCCGACTGTCACCTCAAGCCTCTCACAATCAATCCTAGCCGCATACTTCCTAAGCCAGTCCATACCCAAAATAATTCCGAACCCCGCAAAGTTCAGAACAAAGCAATCACAAACAAACGAGCAATCATGACTCGACACAACTAGACCACGACATAACATACACAAACATGACGAACCCCCTACCGGATTAGTCACAACCAATGGCCTATCAACAATATCCGGTTTCATACCTAACCGGCTTACCAAATCATCACAAACAAAAGAATGCGACGCTCCAGTATCAAACAACACTCTAACTGGAACACCACAAATAGAAAGAGTACCTTGAACAACCACACTCTTCCCCTTCTCTTCAGCAGTAGGAGCTTTCGAAGACGATGGAACAGCCCCCAAAGCATAGGCTTGCACAACCTGCCTATCTTTCCTCGGTTCTGGACAATCCTTCTTGATATGTCCCAGCTTATCACAGTTGTAACACTTTCCCGGCACTTTGGGATTCTTACAATCTTTGTAAAGATGGCCCTTCTGCTGGCAGTTATAGCAAGTCACTTCACTCTTCGGCTTCTTCTGGCCATCCCTACCCCTCTGTTGCTGTTGTTTCCTCTTCTTATTGCCACTCTGCTGTGGTTTAGATCCTTCCCTGGTTACAGAAACGACAGAACTTTCCCTAGGAAACAAACTCTCATGCCTAAGAGCTTTTTCCACAAGCTTCTCAAATGGATCGTCCAGATGATCCACTAACTGCCTCCCAAGATAAGCATCCAGACCAGTCACAAACTTTTCATTCTTCTGGTAGGGAGAATCAATATACGATCTGGCATACTTAGACAAAGCTTCAAACTCAGAAATGTACTCAAGAACAGGCCTTCCCCCTTGCTTGAGCTCCACAAACCTCTTAAACAAGACAGATTTCTGGGAAGTAGAGATGAACTTAGCTTCAAATCTAACTTGGAATTGCTCCCAAGTAATCTCTTCTTCTGGAGTATCGATGGTGATAGAATTCCACCAATCAGCAGCTCTTCCCTGAAGCTGTCTCGATGCAAGCTTCCTCTTAGTTGCATCCTCAATCCCTAAGTCACCAAAGATTCTTTTGCAAGCATCAATCCATCTCTGCACCTCAATAGTCGACTCCGTCCCCAAGAAAACTTTCCCTCCAAGAGCAGTATAATCCTTGCAAAGCTTGGCAAAATCCACCGGTCTCGGAGCTTGGACTTGAACTCCCACATCCACAGATGATCCTGAAGCTGGTATTCTCCTCATGATTGAAGTCATCATGGCCTCAAACATAGGAGCATAATCAACAGCTTCCCTAGCATCACGGCTACCCCTCGCAGCTTGTCTCTCACTTCGACTCATCCTTAATATCTGTAAATAAGAATGATTAGAACACCTTAAGAAACAACTGCATAAGGAGTTCAAACCCTTCTAAACCACTATATTATATATAGTAATCATCCATCAAATTACAATTACGTCTCTCTTACGTAGTTACATCAGCGAGCGTTGGCTAAAATCGATTAACCAAAGCTCTGATACCAAATGTGACGACCGCCCATGACTCCCGCACCAAATCAAGGAAATAATGCGCTAAAAGGTGTGCCAGGCAGCCATGGACGATAGTCAGGGTAAAACAAAACAGAAGAATCTCTATCGCATAACTCACAGCGCATGGATAAAATACAATAGAGAAATATAATATAGTGAAGCTCCATAGAACAGAACATCATCATATAAGCATCACAGTAGTTTCATACAATCATCTACTCAAATCCATACATGAATGCCTCACTACAAATCACTCAACCAAATACAGCAGCGGATACCCAGTACATATAGTAAGAAAACTAATATGCAAAGCCTCCTGCTCGTCTTCGTCATCTTTAGCGTAGAACTCCTAGCACAGCACCTGTCACCTGCTACCTAGTCTGCCCATCCCGACATGGATGAACAGCCCAAGGTAATAAGAGGAGACATAAAACCTTGAGTCAGACAAAGTCTTAGTGAGCAGTAAATCAACTATCAAGCATACCAAAAGAGCATAAAGGATAAAAGAAATAGGAACCAAACCATCCCACTCCACCTCTTTCTACAGTGATAGCCCCAGACATACACTAAGGAGAAGCAAGCATAACAACATAGACAATTAAGGTAAAGCAAATACCACTCGAGTCAAGGACGATGTTTTCCAAATACAAACCCCCAAGGCCTAAACCAAGATCAGATAAGCACCCAGAAAACACCGCTCTCGAAGCCGAATGATAATACAACCAAACATCCATGACTCTGGCTATCACTGTTATCCTTGCCTCGATTTCACCGTTAGTTGAATGACCATCTGTCAAGGGCTAATGGTAACCCCGGTTCTAACCATAACTCCGCACACTGCCTTGTGCCTAGGACTTATCTACTTTGCCCAGAGTACTCAACTACCTACCTGTAGTCTTTTGGGTGTCCCGACTACCTACCTGTAGTCGTTATGGGCGCCCCATGTACTCTTGCTTTTGAGCATGCTAGAACCTTCAACAACGACGAGATCCAAGCCTCCTAGCCATCCTTCTTGACGACTATCCTCATACAAGCTCAAGCTACCTCTTGAACAATCCATTATCAACCAACTTGAACTACTCTTCAAGTTATCAACATGCTTGGAATGATCCCTGCTTGGATTAAGCCAAGACTCACATCATACTTCGCTTCATCGCATCAAAGCAAAGTCTCAACTCAACAACATGGTTTGCCTCATCAAATCATGGCAAAGTCCCATCTCAACATCATCCAATCTATACATATGAGCTTCAACATCCGCTACATATGCCTTAAGCAGCTTTCACCATTCAAGAGCCTTCTTCCATAGCTTTTGAATCCTCTTTCATCATCTTGTTCCAAATCAACTACTAGCTAACTTGGAAACAATCAAATCAATCATACATTCAAATAATCAATCATTCAAACAAGATCTATTAAGCAATTTAAGCAATATCAACTATAATGGGAATTTCGTAAATAAACGAGCAAAAGTCCAACATATGTGAAATCATGGTTTTTAGCATAGATCTATCAATTATAAAACATGGGTTTTGTCTCTAATGCTTATTAAACAAACTTGCATAAGTAAACATCTTCAAAAACCATGGATCTAGACTTAGATCTAAGAAAAATGCATGAAATCTCTAACTTTAACACCCAAACATGCCACCAATCCAATATACTCCTTTGGATCCGCGTGAGAGATAACTACCACTCACCAAATCACCAAAACAACCTAAAATCAAACAACTTCAGATCTGAACAGCAAGGACTTGGGCTTGATCCGGAGAAATTTCACTTGAAACGGTGAAATCTAGCCTCTTCGGATGAAAATCTTCAACTTTGGCTCTTGATCTTTGATCTTGATCTTCAATCTTCAATGGATGTTAGCACTTGATAGAAGTAGAGAAAGAAGTGAAGAAAATACTGTAGTCGAGTTTCCAAAATGGCAGCACTTCGTCGCTTCGAAATCTGGTGCCAAAAAGTGAGCCGAACCCCTCTATTTATAGGCTGGAACCTCCCTGAGTCGTCGCCCCATGAGTCGGTCCCGACTCATCATGAGTCGTCCACGACTCATCTCCTGCCGACTCACGACCTAGCACAGCCGACCCTGCGACTTAACTATACAACATATACTGCCGACTTAACACTAACCCAGATGCCGACTTAAATTCTACCGACTCAAAGACCTAACGACTCAACACAGCAAGAAGGTCACACGACTTAAGACACATACGACTTATCCCGGCCGACCTAAGCCTAATCCTTATCCCACGAGACACGACTCAAAAGCCTAAGTCCCCAACGACTTATCCACTAAGTCGGCCCACCGACCTAAGCCTTAGATCTTATAGACCGTTAACCCCTATAAGCCGCTACAACCTTAAGTCGTCTAAGCCCCTTGAGTCGGTCCCTATGAGTCGGTCACGACTCGTCACCTAACTTGCTAACTCGCACAAGCCTATAGGTCGTTACCCCTCTTAACTCGTTAGCTCCTTAGGTCGTATAACTTCCTGGGTTGGCCAAAGCCTTAAGTCGTTACTTCCACTAACTCGTACACGACCTAACCACTATCCCACTAAGTCGTGTATGACTTAGACCCTAGGCCCACTGAGTCGTTATCTCGTATATTTCCTTAACCCGTTAGCTACCTTGCACACAGTTGACTCGTGCCCAAGCTAACTCGCTAACGACTCATAGTTTCTTAACTCGGCAACCCTATGAGTCGGTCACGACTCAAGCTAGAGGCAACACAATCAACACTATCGACCTGCAAATTCTACGATTTATCGACACGTAAAATACGGGTCGTTACAAGTAATGAAAAAGAAGATTGCGGAATTCAAAACTAAATTTAGGTTATGAGTACTCAATTAGAGGAATTAGGTAGGAATACTAGAGAGAGAGATCTTAAGATGAGACTCTTAAGAAAGCCTTAAAGGACGGAGATGAGAGGTTAGAGAAATCCAAGGCTGGAGTGGTTGATAAAGAATATTATATTACTAGAGAAGAGCATGAGAAGGAGGCTAGCAGATGATACTTCCAAGTCTTATTCGATGCTTACACTCATCATCGAGACCAAAACATAGTTTTTTCTCTAACCTATCTTGGGAAAAATGCTGCCACAGTAGAAGCTAACTTTGCTAAAAGTTACGAGGAACATAAGAAAGAAAAGGAAAATGAGGCCATTATGGAGGATGAAGCCGAGCCCTTGGTAGAGGAGGAGGAAGAAGTTGCTTCTACTGACGAGTAGGTACAGCAAGATACTCCTGATAATATGCTTGATAAAGAAAACATACTGTAACTTGTCCTTATAACAATATAACATTTATAACTTTTGGGTTGTATAATTTTCTAAATGAAATTTTCTTGATAGCTTTTTAATATTTGAATTATTATATGATGCGATTGTCACATAATATCTCAAACTAGAGTTGCCAATATGGAATTCTTCTTTACTTCCCATCTTTTCTCTTTATTAATCTTAAGTTGATGTTCCTTAATGAGTACCCTTCCTAAACTGCTCAAAATCAGCAAGACTATCCTTTTCTTTACCAATCCTATGAGGGCAAGGTAGCTAAATTTCAAAGACTAAATGTAACCCTTAAGGCCTTTGAGATTAAGAGCAATTTCCTTGAGTCAAAGCGAGCTAGGTCTAAATAATAACAACTGCTTTACTTCGGAAAAGAGTGAGCCCTAAATCAATATTCGACCTTAAGGAATAATATCGCAATCCCCTTTTAGACGAAGGAAGGAAAGGAGGCTAAGGATGATGTTGCTAATAAATTCCTTATGAGATTATGAAACTAAGATTATTTCGGAGAGCTATGATTTACCACCCTGACTTGCTCATTTGGAAGTATTTCTTCCCTTCATTCTTATACTTTATCCTCTGATTCTCTTGATTTTGTAATCTAGTTTTTGTAATATTATTTCTTCACTGAATTAGGCATTCTTATTGGTCTATTCCTTGTAACACTTTCTTGGACGAACTGTCATAACTGTAAATTGCAAAAAAAAATTATATCCATATAGATGTAAAGGAACTTCGTTCTTTTCAATTATATTTCTTATGTCGTCACTCTGATTTTTTATACTCTTGTCAAATCTATATCTTGTACCCAATCGAGTTCTGTTAATGGACCCTTGTCCGGAGCCAGCCTAGTGGCACAATCAGGAGTTTTGTGTTGTTTTGATTCTATTCTAACTTTTACCTCTTCTCTGTTTATCGGGAATCTATTTGATACCTTAACTTAGGAACTTTTACCTAGCATTCTTTGCTTATTGGGTATCTACCCAATTCTAGTCTTACGCATAATACTACTTGACTATGGCTCATTAATATTGGAAACCCACCCAACATTCTAATCTAATGCATTGTACAACTTGACCAAGACTCACTATTACTGGGAATCTATCCAATATTCTAATCGAATTGAGAGTCTACCCAATGCATGTTACTACTTAACCATGGCTCACTATTATTGGGAATATATCTAATATTCTAATCTAATTGAAAATCTACTCAATGCATGGTACTACTTGACCACAACTCACTATTATTGGGAATATACCCAATATTCTATTCTGATCGAGAATCTACCCAATGCATGGTACTAGTTGACCATGGCTTACTATTACGGAAATCTACCTAATATTCTAATCTAATTGAAAATTTACCCAATACATGATACTACTTGACCATGGCTCACTATTATTGAGATCTATCCCATATTCTAATCTAACTGGGAACTATCCAATGTATGGTACTACTTGATCATGGCTCATTATCAGCATGCATTCTACTTTTGGACATCTTTTTAAACCTAGGTGACATGGCCTTACGCTTTGTAACGCACCATTATAGGGATGCTCTTATAGCAAAGACTACCAACTTATCGTCGGTCCAAATCTATAGCCATTTTTGGTGGGCGTTGGCCATCTACAACCACTTTTAATGGGTGTTAGACATCTACAACGACTTTTGGCAGGTCTTGGCCTTCAAAAACTATTTTAAGTTAATGGTCATACGGAACGCTGATTGTAACTTGATAAAGGGATATATGAATCCTTTGAAAATACTACTTTCAGACTATTTTGTAAAATGCTTTTGAAATTACACAACTTATAAATCACATTGTTTGATAAAAGGTTTTTTTGCTGAGTTTGAGAAAGAAAAATATTGATAGAATAAGTATTTTTTAGAAAAAGTGAAACTTTTCATTGGTCTTGTCAGATAAATGAAAGAGTTTCGGCCATTAAATTCTAAACGCAAGTATGATATGCAAATGTTCTTAAGGAGAGATGGCATATCGAACGAGATACTATAGATGCCGAGACTTGAATGCACCCTTCAAGTAAAGACTCGGTAGATAGGGTTACGTTGAAGAAGAATGCTTCGAAAACAAGCCGAAACTTTCTGATTAAACTCTAAGGAATCCAAGACCATGAGGTGCTCCTTAAGTTGAAACTTTTGCTAAAGAGGTTATAATTGAGAAAAGCATATTAATAAAACTCGTATCTTCCACTTAACCATGGGAATTCGGTTTATAAAAGGATTCTTCTTGCAAGTTCATGTTTGTAGAAAAGCGCCATATGCATTCATTTGGCAAGAGTTACATGGAATTTTCCCGGCGTCATAGAAAAGAACAAAGTAAATAATTCCAAAATAAGATATTCAAACCAACGTTTAATAAATTTGGTTAAATTCCCTTTCTGTATGAATTTCTCAACCACGTAAGAAAGCTTTTAGCATCATTCATCTTGTGCCCATTTGTCAAATGATCGTTACAATTCTTCTTACTCTTCGGGGTTTCTTTATTTGATGGAGGGTAATTCAGGTAAGAGAAGTCTTCACGAGTCCCCATGAATATTCGAGACAAGATTTGGTTGAGTGGAGTAAGAACCTGATCCAGCTTTAATTTCTTACGAGACTCACCATCTTGAGTGATTGGGAGGGCTCTTTTATCGAAAGAAACCAAACCCTCGTATTTCTACGTTTGGTAGAAAGATTCCTAATTTCACTTTTCAGTGTCTTAACCTTCTTTTAGAGTTGGTCCAATTCCTAGAGGGATCCACGAAGATATTCCGAAAACTGGCTAATCTGAGAAGCTTGAAGCTCATAGACAGAATCATATTCTTTGCCGTTCTTTTTCTCTAAAATAAGGGTAATCAATCTCTCATTGTTGTCTTCTTCAACAAAGATGAATGCGGCTGTTGAAGGCTGGCTCCGAGATGACTTCTTCATTTTCAAAAAAAGACTTAATTGACTAGAATATTATATTGGATTTCTAAGAGTAAGCAAGGTGTGGAGATTCAGGGCCCTCCTTTTAGTACCAAAAAATGCTATTGCAAAATTCCATCTACAGCAACACCCTAAGATACGAAGGTATAGCTTCGAAAGCTGGTTGGATTATTGAACCCAGCAAAAAGATTATCGAGACGTGATGAAACCAAGCTTAGGTTACGAGACATTGAACCATAGAGTCCCAATAGCCAATGCAAATAAGGTAAAGTATAGAAAGTAAATAACACCGAGAATTTTGTAGTGGTTCGGGACGAAAGTCCCAACGTCCACTATCCTTTCCTTATTTAGTCACTCTTATCCGAGAGGCTTATTACACTGAGTCTATACATTTCCTCCATTAATGAGTTTGTAAGAGAGCTCCAATATAGTAAAGTACAATTTTTTCAATTCTTTTTTTAGTGCTAGCCCTTTTACTGTAGAAGTTGGTCCTCTTTTTATAGCAAATTTTACGGTTTTTCCATTATAGCAGGTGCTTTCTCTTGGATTGATGACCTGACTGCTATGCATGGCTTAGATTTGAATGCTTGTCATCATCTGGTTGAGTGCATTTTGACACATATTTGCTTTCATATATAGCTTCTTGGATATCTTTCGTTTATCCTGACCATTGGTCTCAACCTGGGCTATCTAAGCCATTGATTATTGATACATGCTGAAATGCTTTTGGTTCAAACAACTGCTACCCTCGACTAAGAATCTTCTCTTAGTTGGATAATGATCTTGATCTCGGTTGACGCTTTGACTCATGCTCTAGGACTACGTGCTCTCAGATACAGAGTATGGTGCTTAAGCTCTCATTGGAAACCAAATAATGGATCTTGAAATTACAAGCCAAGGAACTTTCACACAAGACGTACATTGGAGGGCAAATGTTATCCCACCTTTTGGCAAGGCCGTGACACCAATGATTGACTGGAAACCATACACAGTTCATCCCAAAAACCAGTTATACGCAGGTCCACTATGGATGCTGGTAAATTTTGTCCAAGTCCGAATCGAGCTATAATTAACATGACACGACAACTAAAGCTATGAAAGACAATATTCCAAATTCCAAGTCAATCGGATTTCGTATCTCAAGATATTGATCGATCAAAGCCAAGGAGATCAACTACTTCGTATCCATTTTTGTTCGCATCCATTGAAGGAGCAAGCGTATTCGTCTCCATGACAACACATTATCAACTTCGTATCCATTGTACCACCTCCTTCGTATCGGTTTCGTTCGAATCCATCAAGAGAAGCTAGCACTATTCATATCCATTGAGGTAGGTGGTGGTTCATATCCATGAAAGGGAGTTTCTTTCATATCCATAAAACATCCATTAGTTCGAATCCATCAAGCATGTCCCTCTTCATATCCATCCATGCTCATATTACTTCACATCCATCATCCCCAAGCTTATTCATATCGATCCACCCATGTCTACTTCGTATCCATCGAAGCCATTAAAAACCATCATTTCATATCGATCCACCGATACACCCTATTCGTATTGATCGGCCAGTCATCATATGAATAATACAAGATGAACCGATACGAGTGACACCCTCGTTGATCGATACGAAATGGAGCAACAATCATCGATACGAATGGCATAACAATTAATGGATATGAACGAAGCCATATCAATAGACACGAACGGTATGGATACGAAACATCTGAATGAGACCGATACGAAGGTAACACGTAAAGATGGCTGACTCGGTCGCTTGGCATGAAAAGTGGATCGATCCTAAAAGTTTGTGCCACGTCATCGGACATCACGTGTCTAGAAGTGATGCGAACAGAAGCAATGCGAACTCGATAGCCTTCAACAAATTCAAACTTACATTGATGATAACTCGAGATCTACAAGTCCAAATTCCACCAAATTTTCATAGAAGCTTTTCTACAACTTCAAGAATGTACCTGATTAATTTCAGTCCAAAAGGATCATTTATGGATCGATACAAATTCAATTCGTATTGCTCCTAGATCGAGTCGAAATCACCTGAACTCGATCTTATGGGCCCACTCACATGAGAGAAAAAGTCTTCCGAGATCCGAGCAAGATATTTGCTACCTACGCCTATGAATAGTGACCCTAGACCTACAGAAAATGGACTTTTGGTGCTTCTCTACGCTGATATTCTGCCGGAATCGTCATCAAACTTCAGTTGTACTGTTGTAACTTCTTGTAATCAGCGAGTGAAAGTCAATAAACATCAATCATTTCATAGTGGACGTAGGCAATCTGCCGAATCACTCTAACTTCGTGTGTTTCTGCACATTTTCTTATTTGTTTATTGGTATGTTTGTTAGATCTACCTCTTTTTACATTTACTTTCTTCAGTTTATCTCTTCAAACACATCCAAAGAGTGTTGTGCCCAATTTTGGTACAAACACTTTGGTGCTTTCACTGAGAAAATCTAGGTCTTCTCCTACTCATTGGATCTACTGTCAATATTGGATTGCAAGAATCTAAGGAGAAGATCTAGATTTCAACCCTAAAAGTTCTTCCATCCTATTCAGATTTGTACCAAGTCTACGAGATAGCTTCGATATCCACCATGGTCAACACTAGGACTACCTCAGCAGCTGCAAATTCTAAAGGACGGACAGAACCCCGGGAAACTTCCTCCTGCGGACCAAAATGCTGTCGTACCTTTGGATCCGCAAGGCTCTGTCATCAGGGAAGAGTTTCAACTGCTAATGCAAGAGCTGATGCAAAGCCGCCAGCAGCTTACTCGACAACTCTGTGCTAACGTGGAATTGACCAATCGACTGAACCATGAAAGACGAAGGAGATCCAGAAAGGATTAGGCTTTCTCTTCATCCACTGAGAGTTCAGCCTCTTCTGACTACAATCACTGATCCACGCGCCCACGGCTAGATTGAAGCTATACACAAACCACTAGACATCGTCTCACATTGAATCTTAGGCAACCGAGAGTTGGCCCGTCAACCAGTCATCAGACTGGACCGTCCTGTCGAGGAGGTACTCTTTCTTATCACACTACCGACAACCACACTACTACCGCCGCTATTGAGTTGGGTGTTGAAGCTTAGAACCAAATAGATCCAACCCACCGTCAATGCAATTCTACTCCTGAGCCTTATTTTCCTGAAGACCTTGAACCAAGGAGGCGAGATATGGACCGTCGGCCACGACCGGCCCATCCTCGCATTTTGGAACCTGACCACACCTTGGCTCAGTATGTCTAGAACATCCAGATGCCAGACATCCCGACAATGATCCGTTAGATAATCCATGAAAGTCAAGGCCTCACCAATGACGACTAAGAAATATCCTGGAGTCATACCCTTTTTTTTCGATGATATCCTCTACACTGAACCGCCTCGGCAATTCAGAATGCAAACTCTACCAGTTTATGAAGGGAGCACTGACCCTAACCATTAAATTTTAAGGTACGAATAGTTAGTGACCACTACACAAGCCGATGATGCGGTCAAATGCCGAAGTTTCCCAATCTCCTTAGGGGACATAGCGACTATGTGGTTTACACGTCTACCACCACGATCTATCTCGTGTTTCGACCAGTTGGCAATGAAGTTTGTTGAACAGTTCTGCATGCATGTCAAAAGGCCGAAAGATGTTAATACCTTGTCTGGTGTTACTCAGGCTCCCAGAGAGACACTCAAACGTTATCTGGAGAGGTTTCATGTTGCATGCGTTGAGATTAGCAATCCTAATGACAATTCAATTCTGATGGCACTGACTAAGGGAATCATTCCCGATTTCGAAATTGACAACTGGTTGGCCAAAAAACCTCCTACATCATTGGACTGTTTCTATTCCAAGGCATCTCAGTTCTTGAGAAGTGAGGATGCGAAACGATCTAGGAAAAAGATGACGCAGGGCTCAGTGTGGAAGGAATCCAAAGCAATGTCGCTGTCAAACAAACCGGGGAGAGTTTCGGAAAGGTGCAGTTAAACATACAGAATAAACAGAGTCAACAGAAAGGCGATGGGAATAAAAATAAGAAACGGGATCAAAATCATGGGCCACGACATAGGGCTCTTATTTTGACACTTATACTCCATTAAATACTACTTTGGAAAATGTGTACTTGCAGACATGCAATGCTATCCAATATAAGAAAAATGCTCCAAAACAATCATCAAAAAAACTAATTCAAATGGGAAAGTTTTGTAGATTTCACGATAGCCATGGCCATAAAACGAACGAGTGCCGTCATTTACAGAATATTATCAAGAAGTTGATTCGAGAAAGAAAGTTGGAGCAGTTTGTTCGGGCGTCGCAGTCTGGAGGTGCGGGCCCATTGTGTCAAAACCGAATACCAAATCAAGCAAGACCGAAGGAACCTGCTCGTACCGATGGAAGGTTGGTGATTAATACTGTCAGTGGTTGTCTTTATCCAGCAGATCGAAGCTCGAGGGAAATGGAGTCATATGCCAGCTCTATCAGGCATGCAAGCTTCGAATGTTGTAGTAATTTAGAAGATGGGGCTCCGGCCAAACAACAGAAAATGATGACATACGACATCGTATTTCATGACAGGGATACCGACAGAGTCGAAGCCCTAACCATTGATCCACTAGTTATTTCAACTTAGATTGGTCCTACTTGGATAAAGAGGATCTTAGTAGACAGTGGAAGCTCAATGAACATAATGTTTAAGCGAGCTTATGATCAGTTGAAGATGGAAGCGAAAGATTTGAAGCCTTCTCATTCTCGTATTCATGGCTTCAATGGAAGAGCAACTATACCCACTGGGATGGGGGAGCTACCAGTGGAATTGGGAATTAGAGAACGCATGAGAGTCTGGATATTATAGTTTATTGTATTGGATATAGACTCGCTGTATAATGCTTTTTTAGGCCGACCGGCCTTAGCTGAGTTCAGGGTTGCTATTGCCCTTGGTGTCTGACTTTAAAATTCCCCACCGACAATGGAGTTGGAGCCGTTCAGGTAGACAAGGCTGCTGGGCGAGCCTGCTATGTTGTTGAGCTACGAAAGGCGCAACGAAAAGAAAAAGGAAAGGGTGTGGAGGATCTCTCTGCGTTCATTTTGCGAAGAATTGATAGCTAATGCGTGGGCAAGGCTCGGGCACCCTAACCAATTCCCAAGGGATCTTGACCCAAAAGATACCGAAAGTGAAGACGAAAGTAAAGACAGTCAGGCTACCCTGCAGAGCTGACAATCGATGTTCCGATCGATGATAATGACGACTCTAAAATGGTAAAGATTGGATCTCAGCTAAGCCAATAGATGCAGGGGGAATTGGTTGAATTTCTTTGGGTAGACCTCGGCATGTTTGTCTGGACGCATTCCGACATGTATAAGATCTCCCCGGACATCACGAGCCATACATTGAATATTGACCCTCGGCACGTCCTGGTCAAGCAAAAAAGGCGTGGTATGATCTAGAGAGATCTACCGCCCTTATGGAAGGGGTAAACAAACTCAAGTCAAACGGGTTTATCTGAGATGCATTATATCCAGAATGGGTGTCCAATTCTGTACTTGTTAGGAAACCTAACGGGAAATGGAGAACATGCGTTGATTACTCGGACTTGAATAAAGCTTACCCTAAAGATAGTATTTGTAGCGATCCCGTTTTTAAGCCAAATTTAATTTAGCAATTAACATAATTTTTAGAATTAATTTGTGAATTAATTTGAAATTTTTCAAAAACAAATAAGATATGGGTTTATATATATATATATATATATATATATATATATATATATATTGTAAATAGAATTTGAATTTGAAATATAAATATAAATATCTTAAAAATAAATTAGATTTAAAAATAATATATATATGATTTTTATTAGTGTATAATTAATTTCAAAATCATTTTCTTTTAAATTATATAAATATAAATAAAGGAAATGTCCTTATAAAAATAAGGAAATATAATATAAAATTATATTAAAATATAAATACATGCAAAATGACATTTGTAAGCTAAGTAACATAAAAATTAACAAGTGTAAACTTAACTATAGCATGCAATTAACAAGTGTCAAAAAATTTAATTTTTATTTTATTTTTAAAAATAACAAAATAAGGCAATATATACATCTATTCTCCTACTTCTTATTTTTCTTTTATTCAAAACAAAACCTGGAAATTAAAGGAAAAAAAACCGTACAAGCTAGAGATAAAAGAAATCAGCAAACAATTTTTCCAAACCTTCAACCTGAAGCAAGCATATCAAAGCTTCATTTCAACTAGCTAAGCAAATCAAAGTATTCAACATCAAACAACAAACAAGTTCAAAGATCAAGTCTAAGTTCCTAGAGTTTTCAAATTCAAAACAAACTCCAGATCTTCTGCTCAAATAAAAACTGTAAGTAAAATACATTTTAAAATCTTAAAACTGTTTATATCATAATCCTTGAAGTTATGATTATAACTGCATGTCTGTATATATAAAGGTTTTGTATGTGTGCATGTCTTTATATATGTATATACTTCTTTTTTCTTAAGTTTACATGCTTTAAACAATTTAATAATTCAAATCCTTATCTCCTAATTCTTTTTAGAGTTTGATGTTTAAACAAAAATTGTTTGAATTGACAAGATCGTAACTTTAAAAATATTTTTAAGTATTACCAGTTAAAGTATTTTCTGGAAATTAGGAAATACAGTAAAAATCAATATATGTTGGAAATTCGAGAGTCAAGATTTCTTGTTTCAATTATATCATCTTGTTCGTTTTCGAAAACGATGATTTTTAAAAGTGGAATCATGATTTTTAAGTTGGTATTCATGGTGAATTTGTGAGATGAACGGGAATTTGTTTTCTGTCGAATTCTAGTGATCGGTCAAGAGATGGGTCTCGGGATCGTGGCTGAGGGTAGCTTGGAGTTTGACGAACCCGGGAAAAATGATCTAGGAATTTCCTGATCATCGTGGCGGCGACACGGTGTTGATTTAGGGTTTATAACCTAGTTTTGGGTCGATTTCAGAAATTGGGTTGCTGCAGCGTCGTCAATGCACCGGACCTGACCGGGGCAAGGGGAATCGAGGCATGGATCTTTGGTGAATTTTTGGTCGGAGTGGCGTGGCTTCAAACGGTCAGAGGTGGCGGGTCGACGCAATTATTGGATGTTCAAGTTCGTTCCAGTAGAGCTCCATGTTGTTCGATTTTGATTTCATGGTTGCTTCGAAGTTCTGGGTGGTCATGATGCTCGTGTAGGTCGCCGCCGACATGTTGAAGGTCGAGGCATTGGTCGAAGATGGCCAGATCGCCTGTGCACGTGCACATGTGTCAGTGGGTTTGGGTTTGGGAAGAAAGGTAGTTGCCTCGGGTTTTGTCTCAAGGAATTGTGATGATGGCTCGAGTATGAATTCGAGTCATTCGCGAATGTTTAGCATGATAATAGTTTTTAAAGTTTAAAACATAACAAAAAAAATTAGAAGTTTTCTCAGGTTTGGTCTTGGGAGAATGATGAATTGGCTCGGGTTTGACCCGAGTATTTGTAATGATAGTTTTTAAAATTTAAATGAATCAAGTTTTTAAAATTAAACAAATAAATTTTTAATTAAATAATTTTCTTAACCCATTGCTTTTAAATAATGAATATCTTATTTAAGCTTGTGGGATTAGTTAAAGGTTTTAAATAATTTATTTTTAAATTAATTAAGTTTAAAGTGTTTTAAATATATATAACCTTTATTTTTAAAGTTTATTTTTAAATAAACTTAATATTGTGATTAAGTAGATAATTAAGAAGATGAAATGTTCTTTTCATCATTAATTTAACTTAACGGTTTTAAGTTAATAAGTTCCAAAGGTTATTAAATAAGATTTAAATGATAATTAAAATAATTAATTAAGATAATGGTTTACCTTTTAATTAATTAAGATCCTGGGTAATTAAAGATTAATTAATTAAAAATAATTAAAGGATAATTACTTAAAGGATAATTACTTAATGTAAGTAATTAAAGTATAATTACGTAATTAATTAATTAGTAATTAAAGGTTAATTAATTGGTAATTAAAGGTTAATTAATTGATGATTAAAGTATAATTATTTAATAAATAAAGTATTAACTAATAATTAAGGATTAATTAATTAATAATTTAAGGATAATTAATAAGTAATTAAAGGATAATTAATGAAAGTAATTATGTGATTAATTAATTCAATAATTAATTAAAATGGTTTGTAATTACTTAATGGTAATTAAGCGGGGTTAGGGGATTAATTCATAAGTAATTAATTTACTTTGAGATAAATAAATTAATTATACTCATGTGATTAATTAATCTTGCTTATGGATGATTGGATTATATTGAATGCCTTGAATTGTTTGATATCTCTGATATGTGATGTTCTGTGATATGAAATGCATGGATTGAACTGTGATAAGTAAGTTATCTATTTGTGATTGATTTTCTGTGTGAATATGTTACTCTGAATATAAATTAAATGTGTTTACTTAAACAACATGGCATTTAAAACATCATTTGAATTCCGATGAGACCGGGAATCGGATTCCAAATGGTTATCCGAAAACCACATCGATCTTAAAAGGCGATCTTTTGATTAAAATATTGAAAATGGAAATTTGTATCCATATGTTTTTAAATAAGCGCTCATTATTCGGTTAAGCCGAGGGAGGACATTAAGTCATAAAACCCATTCCGAATAATGATACGACAGAATGGAATTGCATTTGAAGATGGTGGTTGAAGACTGGGTATTTTCAAAAACGAAAGGATTGCCTGTTGATTGTCTCTGCATCGAGTTGCTCCGGTATTGAGATTACCCTATATGATGGGGAGTCCGGACGTGATTAGGCGATATCCGGATTTGCAAGGACTTCTTTCCTTAATTGGAAGAAGTGCCTTCGGTTCCATCCAGACCCATGATGGACTTGCATGGATGTATGTATGACACTAAACTTTAAGATGTAAAGCTGGATTCTATCAAATACATTTTTGTTGGTGGCGGAGAATTTATTCTCTTAGTTTAACACCCTTCTCTGAGACGAATGAGCTCAGAGGTTATGTAATTGATAATTATTAGTGATATATTCCCAATTTGGTAATGTGGCATGCTAAATGCTGATCATTGGTTGATCGAAGCATGGCTTTTGTGAAAAGCGTAGCTTTGTAGGATAAGACTTCATCGCAACTCACATCCCAGAAATGGTCGAAACAGGAAAGGATGCAGCAAGGTTATGAGGGTCGCCCCCTCAGGTTATGTGCATTTCCTTTTGGATAAAAGTGGTATTCTGGTATGGAGCCCAGATATTTTTCTTGTGTGGTTGTTGGTGACAAAGGTACCTCGATAAAGGTCGGTTACGACCGGAGGATGGCATACTCATGACAGTTAGTTACCTAGTTATAAAGGTAACCCGACCTTGTATTGGCAAAGATCCGATTAGGTTCTCAAGGCGTCCCTCCAGAGGCATACCTATTTGGATAAAGGAAGTTCCTTGGCCTTGGCCATTTGTTTGAAATCCAAACAATTAAATACGAACCCTTTACGGTTTTAGTTGTAGAACCTGCCATCTAACATGGTAGCTATAGTGGGCATAGTATAATGGTACGTATGCTGGCTAAGATTAATATTATACTTTCGAAATGTTTTCCACACTATGCACTAAAAATAATATCAAAAGGATTTTCGCGTTTCAAGCATGTTTAACTACTATAAGGAGAAACCTTCCCCATGTGTGCGATTGCATTGAGTGTGTGCTATAAGGAGAAACCTTCCCCATGTGTGCGATTGCATTGAGTGTGTGCCAGGAGACCTTATGGTAGTTTCATTTTCCAAGAGCATGAATGGATTTTATTTTTCTTTTCTTTGGTACAAATAACTGTTTTTAGTTTCTCACATCAGTCCCATGACTGACTAGGAGTTTATTGTTCTCTTTTCTAAACTCTGGGTGCCCCTAATTTTCCACACGGGCAGTCTAGAGTAAGGTAATCAGTAGGTTGGAGCTAATTCAACCTGGATTTAGAAGTTTTTGGTTTGGACTCTGGAAGCTTTTGGTTTTTGAGCTTTTAGTTTGGAGCTTTGGAGATATGAAGATGTAGTATGTTGATCTCTTTTGGAAGCAATGTTATTTCTCTGCTGTTATGTTATCTTTCCGATGTTGTGTTGTATTTTGCTCTGATGATGTTGTGCACTTGTTGTAACATTGTTGTAATCCATGTTGTGTATCAATGAAATCATTTTCTTTCCGCTGTGTTGTTATTATCTAATGTGTTATAACTCCAGCGATACGGACTCCAACGTTTGAATCTCCGGCATTTGAATATGGGTGATATATTGGATGCCGAATTTGGAAGGTTGAAACTCTGGGTTGTCACATTTGGTATCAGAGCTAAAGGTTGAGTAAGAACTTTGGCTTTGGAGTATAAATCATTATGTGACTCATTAGAGATAGGGTTAGAAATGCCCTAGAATGAGTATATTCCCTATGATATTTTGTCCGTATGCCTAAATCAATTTTTCTTACTATTTACAGATAGTGAGAATGAGTGCAAGAAGAGGACGAAGTAGGGGAAGGGCTACAAATGGTCGAGACCCTGCAACAACAGAAGCAGCTCTTCCCATCCAACCCCAGCCAAATATGGCAGAGTTATATCGGAGTTTCTCAAGACTTAGAGGGAAACCATTCAAAAGCACGGAGACTACTATAGAAGCACAAGCTTGGATTCGATCTTGTCAGAGGATTTTTAAAGGATTGAAATTGGATGTTGATCAAAAGATATTGATGGCTTCTTGGCAGCTCTAGGATGAATCTTTGGCATGGTGGGAGACCATTACTTTGGCCGAATCGGAGGATGAGTTTACCTAGGATAGATTCAAGCAAGTGTTTGAGCAGTGATATATGCCTTCCGCTAGTATATCTAGGATGTATCAAGAGTTTACCGATTTGAAGCAAGGAATTCTATCTTTTGAAGAATACTTAAATAAGTTTAACGAGTTATCCCGATTTGGACCTGAATTGGTGAATACTCCTCTTAAGAAGAATGAGAGATTTATTAAAGGGTGAACAAGAAGTTTCATGAAAGGATGACAGGCCATATGAAGGAATCTTTTGCTAATTTGGTGGACATGAGATATAGATATGCCACCTTAGATAAACAAGAGATTCCAGAAGAGAAAGGAAGTGGAAGTAATCCAAATTGGAAGAAGGGAAAGTTTGGAGGAAAGAAACCTTGGCAAGGAAAAGAAAAGAAGAATACTCGGGAAAACAAGGCAAAGAATGTTACCTGTTTTAACTGTTTGGAGAAAGGTCACTACTCGAGTAGTTGCAAGAAGCCCAAGAAGCATGGGAAGAAGGATCAACCTAAGAAGTCAGGACAAGAAGCCAGGAAATGATACTATTGCCATAAGCCAGGACATATGGTTAGAGAATGCACAATAATGAAGCAGACCCAAGTAGCAAAGGTATATACAATCAAGGATGAACCTTCAACCTCAAGAGCTGATAAAGGGAAAGGAGTTTTGGAAGGTAATCTTCTTATCTATGATAAAATTGTTAGAGTTCTGTTCGACACTGGAGCCACGCATAGTTTTATTTCCCAGCAAACCGTAGAAGAGTTAAATCTTGAACCCGAATTCGTAGACGAACCTATTTGTATGAAGAACCCGATAGGAGGCCCTGCGAATCTTTGCTTATGTTATAGAAAAGTTCCTGTTTCGTATTCTTATCATCAGTTTCCTATCAGCCTTCTCGTTCTTGACTTTAATGAATTTGAAATTTTACTCGGAATGAATTGGTCAACAAAATATAAAGCTAAATTAGATTGTATCAATAGAATGATTTCGGTCAAAACCAAACTTAGAAATTTTGTTGTAATTTCATGTGAGGATCCAAGTCCGAAGAGGGACAAGCTAATGTATACTTTGGGGTATCCCGACCCGAATTTGTAATCCATACCTATTGTTCGGGAATTTCTTGACGTATTTGAAGAAGTTAAGTCTTTACCTTCGCATAGGAAAATCAAATTTAGAATCGACTTGGTTCCCAATGCCCGTCAGGTTGTGCATGCAAGTCGTAGGATGGCACCAAGGGAAAGAGTAGAGCTAGTTAAGCAAACCCAAGATTTACTAGAGAAAGGATTTATACGACCCAGTCGTTCCAGTTGGGGTTCAGCTGTGGTATTTGTAGCCAAGTTTGATGGATCTTTGAGATTATGCGTAGATTATCGTGGTCTTAATAAGTTAACCCTTAGAATGAATTTCCTTTGCCCCGAATCGACGACCTGTTCGATCAGTTGCATGGTGCTCGATTCTTTTCCAAGATAGACCTAGCCCAAGGATTCCATCAACTGAGAATTGCGGAAGATCGTACTCATTTGACTGCTTTTATGAGTCCCAATACATTCTACGAATGGTTAGTTATGCCCTTCGGACTAACCAATGCCCCTGCATATTTCGTAGACCTGATGACCCGAGTATTTCGTGAAGTATTGAATAAATTCGTTCACGTATTTATTGATGATATTTTGATTTATTCCAAAATTGAAAAAGAGCATGCCAAACATCTTAAAATAGTTTTGGAGATATTGAGGAGGAATATTCTTTTTGCCAAGTTTTCTAAATGTCATTTTTGGATAAAAGAAGTTAGATTTTTGGGACACATTGTTACAGAAGAGGGAATTTCTGTAGACCTTGGTAAGGTTTCCGCTATCCTAGATTGGAAGCAACCCACAACTCCAAAGAAGGTCAGAAGTTTTCTGGGATTAGCCGGGTATTACCGAAAGTTTGTCTAGGATTTCTCTATGTTGGCCAGTCCATTAACTAAGCTGACTATGAAGAATGCCAAATTTATTTGGACTCCAAAGTGTGAGGAAGCGTTCCAGGAATCGAAGAAAAGGTTGACCACTGCTCCCATTCTTTCCATTATTAACGGGAATAAATGATTATTGGTTTACACAAATGCGTGTGGTGAAGAAGTGGTGGTGTTGTTCTAATGCACAAAGTATTAATTAACTAACAACTAAGGATTAATTAATTAATAGTTTAAGGATAATTAATCAGTAATTAAAGGATGATTAATGAAAGTAATTTTGTGATTAATTAATTCATTAATTAATTAAAAAGGTTTGTAATTACTTAATGGTAATTAAGCTGGGATAGGTGATTGATTCATAAGTAATTAATTTATTTTGAACCAATTAAATTAATTACAATCATGTGATTAATAACTCTTGCTTATGGATGATTGGATTATATTGAATGCCTTGAATTGTTTGATATCTCTGATATGTAATGTTCTGTGATATGAAATGCTTGGATTGAACTGTGATAATGTAAGCTATCTGTCTATGATTGATTTGCTATGTGAATATGTTACTCTGAATATAAAGTAAATTTGTTTACTTAATCAACTTGGCCTTTAAAACGACATTTGAATTTTGATTAGACCGGGAATCAGATTCCAAATGGTTATTCGAAAACCACATCGATCTTAAAAGGCAATCTTTGATTAAAAGATTGAAGATGGAAATTTGTATCTACATGTTTTTAAATAAGCGCTCATTATTCGGATAAGCCGGGGGAGGATATTTAGTCATAAGACCCATTCTGAATAATGATACGACAGAATGGAATTGCATTTGAAGACGGTTGTTGAAGGCTGGGTATTTTCGAAAATGAAAGGATTGCCTGTTGATTGTCTCTACATCGAGTTGCTCCGGTATAGAGATTACCTTATGTAATGGGGAGTCCGGACGTGATTAGGGGATATCCGGATTTGCAAAGACTTCTTTCCTTAATTGAACGAAGTGCCTTCGGTTTCACTCAGACCCATGATGGACTTGTATGGATGTATGTCTGACACTACACTTTGAGATGGTTTCTATCAAATACATTTCTATTGGTGGCGGAGAATTTATTCTCTTAGCTTAACACCCTTCTCTGAGACGAACGAGCTCAAAGGTTATGTAGTTGATAGTTATTAGTGATATATTCCTAATTTGATAATGTGGCATGCTAAGTGCTGATCATTGGTTGATCAAAGCATGGCTTTTGTGAAAAGCATAGCTTTGTGGGACGAGACTTCATCGAACCTAACACCCCAAAAATGGTCGAAACAGGAAAGGATGCAGCAAGGTTGTGGGGGTCGCGTCCCTCAGGGTATGTGCATTTCCATCTGGATAAAAAGTGGTATTCTAGTATGGAGCCCAGATATTTTTCTTATATGGTTGTTGGTGATAGAGGTACCTCGATAAAGGTCGGTTACGACCATGGGATGGCATACTCATGATAGTTAGTTACCTGGTTACAGAGGTAACCCGGCCTTGTATTGGCAGTGATCCGGTTAGGTTTTTAGGGTGTCCTTACAGAAGCGTACCTATTCGGATAAAGGAAGTTCCTTAGCCTTTGCCATTTGTTGGAAATCCGAACAATCAAATACGAGCCCTTTACGGTTTTAGTTGTAGAACCTGCTATCTAACATGGTAGTTATAGTAGGCATACTATAATGGTATGTATGCTGGAGAAGATTAATATTATACTTTCAAAAAAATTTCCACACTATGCACTAATAATAATATCAAAAAGATTTCGTGTATCAAGCATGTTTGACTACTATAAGGAGAAACCTTCTCCATGTGTGCGATTGCATTAAGTGTGTGCTGGGAGACCTTATGGTAGTTTCATTTTCCAAAAGCATAAATGGAATTTATTTTTCTTTTCTTCGGTATAAATAACTTTTTTTAGTTTCTCACACCAGTCCCATAACTGATTCGGAGTTTATTGTTCCCTTTTCTAAACTCTGGGTGCCCCTAATTTTCCACATGGGCAGTCCAGAGTCAGGTAATCAGTAGGTTGGAGCTAAGTCGACGTGGATTTAGAAGTTTTTGGTTTGGAATCTGGAATCTTTTGGTTTTTGAGCTTTTGGTTTGGAGCTTTGGAGCTTTAGAGATATGAAGATGTTGTATGTTGATCTCTTTTGGAAGCAATGTTATTTCTCCGCTGTTATGTTATCTTTCCGCCATTGTGTTGTATTTTGCTCTAATGATGTTGTGCACTTGTTTTAAAAATGTTGTAATCCAGGTTGTGTATCAATGAAAATCATTTTATTTCTACTGTGTTATTATTATCTAATGTGTTATAGCTCCAGCAATACGGACTCCAACGTTTGAATCTTTGGCATTTGAATATGAGTGATGTATTGGATGCCGATTTGTGAAGGTTGAAACTCCGGATCGTCACCGTTTTCCACTTCCCCGGATCGATCAGCTCGTAGACTCAACAGTTGGACATGAACTCTTATCCTTCGCGGATGCGTATTCTGGCTACAATCAGATACCAATGCACCTACCCGATCAGGAACATACCAGCTTCGTCACTGATCTACGACTTTACATCTATAAAGTCATGCCGTTCGGACTCAAGTATGCTGGGGCAACTTACCAACGGCTAGTTAATCGCATGTTCGCTAACCAGATCAGAATAACCATAGAGGTATATGTGGATGATATGCTAGTAAAGTTGCGATTCTCCACCAGTCATATCAAAAACCTGGAAATGACGTTCAACATCCTTCGAGAATACAGAATGGAATTCAACCCACTGAAGTGTCACTTTGGGGTCGCATTTGGGAAATTCCTTGGATTTATCGTCAATGCTCGAGGAATTGAAGCTAATCCCGAGAAGATCTAGGAAATCATAAATCTCGAGACTCCACGAACCATAAACAAGTCCAGAGCCTCAATGGGAAAGCAGCAGCACTGAGTAGGTTCATTTCAAAATCCACCGACAAATGCATTCTCTTCTTTGATCTGATCAGAAAAGGAAACTGGAATTTTGAATGGACCATGGAATGTGAGGGCGCATTCCGAGCACTGGTTCAACACCTGTCCACACCACCCATTCTATCAAAGCCTATTGATTACGAGAGATTGTATATCTACTTGGTGGTGTCACAAAACGCAATCAGTGCTGCCTTAATTCGCAAGGAGGACCGGATACAACGGCCAGTGTATTACATCAGCAAATGACTGACCGGAGTAGTGAGAAATTATCCGAAGGTAGAAAAGTTATCTTATTGTCTTGTCATTGCCCTGAGGAAGCTCCGTCCATATTTTCAGGCTCATGCTATCACTGTATACACCGACCAGCCATTACGACAGGTCCTTACGTGGACTGAGATACTCAAGTGGAATATCGAGCTGAGTCAGTTCGACATCACTTACACTCCAAGGCAAGCTATTCACGGGAAAGTCCTGGAAGACTTCATCGCTGAATTCACTATCCTAGAGGAATTCCCCGAAACTAGTGAATTTCCCAAATATGTCTGGAAGCCACATATCGATGGTGCATCAAATGACCGTTGCACTGGCGTCGGAGTTGTACTTGAGACTCCTGAAGTCCGATCTATATGCTATGCTTTAAGTTCAATTTCATGTGACCAATAACGAGGCCGAGTACGAAGCCCTGCTCGTCGGATTAAGGCTTGCCAGAGATTTAAGAATTACCACTGTAGAGATTTACTGCAATTCACAATTGGTCGTGTGCCAAGTCTGAGGGGAGTACCAGGCCAAAGACCAAAGGCTAGGTGCTTATTTTGCTCGGGATCAGGAAATATTGAGTCAGTTTGATTATTACGCCATCTACTGCATATTCTGAGAACGTAATCAGAAAGCCAATTCGTTAGCAAAGTTAGCCAGTACCGGTGAGGCACAGCAAATAGGACTTGTTCGTGTAAAAACATTATCTTACCGAAGCATTGATCAGATAGAAATAGACTGGGTATTTGAAGTTGTTCATTATAAGGAGTCATGGAGGACTCCATTCAAAAATTATCTTGAGCATGGAAGCCTGCCAGAGCGCATGAGTGAAAAAAGACAAGTTCTTCGAAAGGCTACGCGATTCACTATTCAGAATGAGGTCACGTATAGAAGAGGATACTCCGTTCCTTTGCTCCTGTGTATCGCACACGATGAAGTCAAATGGGTATTGCTTGATGTAAATGAAGGAGAATGTGGCGATCACACCGGCGGGCAAGCTCTTGCCATGAAAGTGCTCGGGTATGGATACTATTGTCCGACTGTAAATCACGATGCATTAGATTATGCCAAGAAGTGTGACAGATGTCAGAAACATGCTCGGATTCCCAAAGCCCCAACTACCGAGATAACCAGATGGTCAGTCGCTAGCCATTCGCAGTATGGGGCATCGACGTTATTGGCTCTCTACCTTTGGCCAAGGGCGGTGCATAGTACGCCATCATTACAGTCAATCACTTTACCAAATGGGCGAAAGCTGAGCCTCTTGCTACTATCAAAATGAAAAAAGTGATCAACTTTGTTGTACGCAACATTATCTATCGATTTGGTCTCCCACATACCATCACCACTGACAACGAGCCTAATTCGACAGTGTTGAATTTAAGAATTTCTGTCAACGATTCCACATCCAGAAGAAGTTTTCTACAGTTGCACACCCTCAAGCAAATGGGCAGGTTGAATCTGTTAATAAAGTTATAAAGTCTATTCTGAAGAAATGACTGGAAAAGGCTAGAGGCAAATGGGTCGATGAACTTCCTATAGCCCTATGGGCTTATCAGACAACCCATAAGTCCGCAACCGACCACACTCCATTTTTTCTTTCCTACAGTTCAGAAGCCGTTATTCCAGTCGAGATGGAAGTACTTCTCATCGAGTGACATATTATGTTCCAAAACAAATGTTATATTACTTGTCGAATCTCTGGAAATCTTGGATGAGAAGTGAGAAGAGGCTGATTTGAGGGTAGTCGCATACCGAAGTCGAGTCACCCGATTATACGATGCCAAGGTCCGACCTCGAACCTTTGAACTTGACGATCTCATCTTTAAGAGAATTTACCCGGTTCCTTCACATATGAAACCAACGTGGGAAGGGCAGTATGTTATTGAACGAAAGCTCGAGGATGGCATATTTAAATTATCGACCGTTGACGGTCTCATTCTGCCAAGATCTTATAACAGCGAGAGTCTTCGTCGCTACTAGACATAACAGGCTTTATTTATTCATTGAGTCTGCTTTTCATTTACAATTTGTTTATGCATTTCGAAATTCAAATTTGTAATAAGGCAACCTACTTTGCCATATTTTCTTATTTCAAAAATAAATGCAATCTCTTCGAGCCAGAGCAGTGATTTTTAAAATGCGCCATGCAACCGTCATAATGCATGGAGAGATAAGTTCCATCCTATGGTGGGATTTATTCAAATAGGGAGTGACTGTAATACGACTGTTCACTTGGTAAGTGAAACCCGAGCTCGGGAGCAAGTCATCACACTGAAGCCCGAAAAGGATCGATACACTACAATCCTCTAACTAACTCTGGCTCCCAGAGTGCAAGCTGGAGTATGAACTTACAAATGCGGTTTTGAAGAGGGTGGATCCGTCAACCTAACGACTTCGCCAGTGTTTAAATTAAGTTCGAGGAGGATGGATCCATCCATCTAACGACCTCACTTGTTAACACAGGGTGGATGTGAATCGACCGTCCACAATCCTGATAGATCCATCATTCTCGAAGTGTGAACGAAGTTCCAAAACTTGAAACAGATGTGATCGACCGTCTGTTAATCAACTCTAGATTCTCAGAGTGCGAACTGGAGTATAAACATCAAAATGGGTGTAACCGACCACTCATTTATTGAATTCGAGTCCTTGGAGTGCAAGCCGGAGTATAAACACGAATCGGGTGTGACTGACCACCCACGAATCAATCTATGTCCCCAGAGTGCGGACGAAACTCTAAATATCAAATGGGTGTGACTGACTGCCCATAAAGTAACTTAAATCCCCGAAGCGCGGACATATCTCCAAATCTTAAGCGGGCGTAACCGACCGTAGATGAACAAGTGCAATCCCTAGAGCATGGATGCAATCACCAATAGACGAGCAGGTGTGATTCGACCACCTGAACTCATCTTGTTTCAATCGCGATTCAACATAGTTAAGCTCGATGTATTGAAGGCGAAATGCAACTGCCAACCGATCATTTTAATTTCTTCTCCGGAACTGGGGGTAAAACTTGAATATCGGCTACTAATCGAGACAGTGCGGTATCGGAATTCGACTCAACTTTCGATCATGACCCGAAGCCGTAGCTTCAGAACTTAACAACTAAACTCAGGTCCAATTCAAAGGCTAGAACTTCACAAGTGTATTGAATGGAAGTTCGAGCGCTGAAGTACTTAAGCAAATAAATGCAGAGACTATGCTGAAGACAAAATGGAATTTTATTTTAACTATTCTTTGAAAATAAAGGATAAGTACAAAATAATTATGAGAAATCATACTTGCAGGGGCCGAACCTACATCTATACATGGCCAATAGGAAACAAAAGGAAATTTATATCTATCTACCAAAAATGAGCTAAGAAGACATGTATATTCTCTCGTTTTCTTCTTCTTCTTCTTTGGCGTTGACCCGTTGGAACCACCGCTCGGATGCCTTTTCGAGCCCTTGCTTTTTGGCGATTGATCTCCAGTCGGGGGTATTATGGTAACCTCTTCCTTCGAACTCACATAAATTGGAATACTTCCTAAAGGTGGAGTCGGAGGAATAAAATCGACGTTAGAACACGAAAAAGGCACACCGGTGTCAACAATGGTACCATTGGGAGAAATCATTCGCAAAGGAACTAGACTAGGGGCCGCCATCCCACTTCCGGTACCACTGGCTCACACAGCCGCTTCCATTTCAGCATTGATCTCAGCTATTATCTCCTCCTCATGGATTGTTTGGGCATCCCCGGGAATCCATGAAGTGGGGCACGAGAAGCTGATCACAGGTGCGCCTTCGCCCATGACAAATGGCAGGTCGGAAAAAGGGTCACTCTAGTGGCCAAGAAGTTCCTCCATCGTCTGCTCATCGAAAGTAAAAGTGCTCCCCTGTACTCCATCGGTTGGTGCAGTGGCCGTTGTGGTGGTCGCTTCTGTTATGAGGGTCTCCTGCTCGTGGTGCGGCTCTTGGGTTACAGGGGGCACTACCGGAGTAGCTCTTATCGCTGAATAGAGACAAGGAAAAGAGTGTTAGTAGGCCCTTCAAACGACACTATTCAACGTTGAATAAGCGCAAGAGATGTTCAGAATACCTTCCTCAGATTGGTTCACAGGTGGCAGAGCAGCTTCAGAGACATGCTCAGGAGGTGGAGACAACTGCGGTTGATCGGGATTGTATGCGGGAACAGATTGAGGATCAACCGCACAAGTGGATTCGGTCAGGGTTGGCATAAGGGTTTCGGAACCCACATCCTACAACATATGATAAGAAATTTTTTATATCATGGTGCACAATGCCAGAACCTTCTCCAGCCTCCAAATGCTGAGTACGGAGTCCCTCCTTTTCGTATGTGATAGTGATGTCGTGGAGAACTCTTCTATCATCTTCAATCAACAACCGATTCTCCAATTCAAATTCATCTACAGATTCGGCTTGATGCTCTGCTTTTTCATCTTCCACTAAGCGGCACCAAGCGTTGTATAAGTGTGAAGGATAGTTTTTGAGCCAGGTTTAATTTCGGTGCTTCAAGACATTAGTGTTGTACGTAATAAGAAGATCTTCGATGTCAGCCTCCAACCTAGTCTCCGTCGCTTTCACTTCATTCTCAACCCTAGTTGCGGCATCCTGAATTTTGAGCGTTGCCGCATCCCTTTCATCCCTAAGCATCACGGCCTGTTCACATGCTTCATGGGCAGCTTTGTTTGCATCGTCTTTCTCTTTAACGATTTCAACAAATTTGGATTTAAGATCCTCAAGCTCTTTATGTGTGCCATCTCTTTTGGCCATAACAGTGGTGGTCTGATGTCCCATCTCCTCAACTAAGGCTAAGTGTGTCCGCCTCATCTCTTCCATCTGTTGAGTTGCCTCATCAGCCCTTTCATTGGCCTCTGTCACTGAATTTCTTGCAGACTCATTCTCATTGTTAAGCACCTGGATTATGCGGTCCTTATGAGCGAGATCGGTCCCTAATATTTCGATTGTCTTCGCCCGCTTAAAGATACTTTGTCCACGGTCTTTATCCATTCCCAGTATTGGCTGTAAACATCGAGAATGTAGTCATGCATTGCTTGTTCAGCCTCGATAGGAATTTTCTTTAAGTGCGGGGGAAAGAGGAAGCCATCAAAGCAGATATTTGGAAATCTTTTTTCAGCTTGGCGATTCTGATCGCTCCCTCTCTAATGGGCTCTGTGATAACTTGTTCCGTAAGGGCAAGAGTTTCTGTTTCGGTCCTCCGATGCTGTGGGTGAGTCCTTGGCACTTGAGAAGGTGGAATTTAGCGCAAAGGTTCCAGGGGTTGTCTTCCATGACTAGAAAGTTGTATTGAGGCTCGAGGTGGTGGAAAGCGTGACCGAGAACAACCTCTATATTATCTCTCTCTCTCTCTCTCTCTCTCTCTCTCTCTCTTTGTCCATCTCCCTTTCATGGCGCTCCCTCTCCTGATTGGAATAACCGTGATCATGGTCTCTATTAGCCTCCCGTCTACGAGACTCATAGTATGAACTAAATGAATGGCGTGCCGACCGAAGGCTACCGAGCATGGATTCTCACTTTGTAATCGTATCTGTAAAATAAAAAGAGAAGCAGGGTAATCTCCAAAAATGAATAGCTTGTGATAGTAAATTATGTGGTGTCGTGAAGTGTATGTATGCATGTGCAAATCCCCCGTCCAACTGGTTATATCGGCCATACTCGTAGGAAGTGAGTCGCCTAAATCTAAAGTGCTTTGAAGCCCTTCCAATCCGGTATCTTGTTGGAGTGACACGTAATCCAAAATAGGAATGTCTGCAAGCCTTTCGAAGGGATTCTTGGTGTGTGAGGGAGGAGCCTTTAAGATTATAACATCGGCAGCTGGCAAGGACACGACTACAGATTTCAATCTTGAAGACTTATGAAGCTTATGAGCAACCGCCTTACCTTTCCATTTTACCTCTGAATGTCGAGGATTATCTGAGGGCCCGGTTATGGTTTCATCTTCAGTGGGCATATCCTCTTCATCGCCCTAATCAGTTGTTACAATCCCAGGCACCCTATGCTTAGCCCGTCTTACCGGGGCTGCCCTAAGAGCTCCTTCAAGTCTTATGCTCTGGTCTCGATCAATTAGCCCAACGGTCCTCAAATTTCCATGAGCACCTAGTCGATCTCTCTAATCTCACCAGACACCTCTTGAAGAATTCGCACTATGTCTTTAAATCAGCCAGCTTCAAGTCGGGGAATTATGGCTGTAAAGGAAAGAAAATGTTCGACTCAGCATCGATTACAACTATCTCGTCAATCAACAAAGAAATTGCAGCACTTACGTCTAGCTAACCAACTTCTAGCAAACCCTGGCAGGCACCGAACATAGAGCCATTTGATCTTAAAGTAGCTAAGTCTGGTCCAGGTTCCTGTCGCAACTTGGCAATTACTGACTGCCTCTAAGAACATAAATGAGAAATTATCTTCCCGACCCTTAACATTGAACAAGAATCTGACTTCCTCCGGAGTCGGGGGCCGTAAGAGATGCTCCATAAAAACAATAAATAAGCTATTCAGCAATGCGTATCCATTTGGATGCAACTATGACAGAGCAATTCCTAAGTAAGATAACACCTCCTAGATGTATTGGTTGAATAATGGGAGCATCCCGGCAGTACAAGAAAATCGGTTAAAAGCGGTGAACCCTTCCGGAGGAGTATGTGGCCTATCGATTGGCCCTGGTAGTAAGACATCATTCAGCGATAGTCCATGTCTCAAACAAATCCTCCCTAACATATCTTTAGAGATGTTAGGTGGTATAGAATTTTGTGGATTCCCAATAAAGATTGCTCCTGACAGCTCATTCGCAGCCGGACTTATGACTTCGGCCGCAATAACCGGCATCTCTATTATCAAAGGAGGTGGACTCTAAACCTCCTGTTGTTGTGAACTTCTAGGTTCCATAACTAATCAACTCATCAAAAACCATCATTAGATGATAATAATCCCGTGTGTTCCCCGGTGTGAAGTGCATGAATGTATTGTGCAATGCAATACTGAATAGTACTTAAGAAAGTTCTACAAAGATTAACAAGATGTTCAAATAATGAGACTTTGAAATCCAATCGAAATGACTGTCATCCCCGACCATCACAACCTTGCCATCCCGACTTCTGAAATTGATTCAAGTTAAAGTTCGTAAAATTGGTCAAGCTATAGTTCCGTCGACGGGCTTCAAAGGGCAGTCAATGCAATGAAATGATTAAATCAAATTATGCAAAGCAGAAGCTCGTTGGAGTCATATGTTCAAATATGCAAAGGGTATCGAATTCGTCAAAGTTCAACTTGAATCGACCGCCATAAAACTCCATTTTGTACGTCATAAAGGCAGTTCATATCCATCAAAACACAAATTCGTATCGATCAAGATTTGATAGCTTCGTATCGATCCCCAACTGGGAACAACGGTTCATATCGATCATTATACGTTACTTCGTATCGATCAGCAGTGACATTTTCATATCGATCGCCATCATTCACTTTCAGTCGGTACGAGGTACCCGAGTCAATCGATGCGAGGTCATGTTATATCTAGATCGATACGAATCCGTTCTTCATCCATCATCAATGTGAAAGTTCCTGCACTTCTTCTTCTCCAATCAGCCTAAGCTCAATTACTACCTCCTCGACCTCACTCCAGCCCAACTCCAACATCGATGATGTTGGAATCGGCCGCGACCTTAGACGAAATGGCACCAAGACTCGAGTCTCATCGTTTTAAGGTCGATTTATTCAATTAATTGCCTAAGTCAATGTATAAACTCGACGGATTAGAGAACAATATCAATTTGGGGACAAAGACAATTTTTATTTCTTGGTTTATGTATCGGTACGAATGTAGGAGAAAATGTGAAAGCAAATGGAAATTTGATTAAGTTTGGAAAGTATTTATATGGGTAGAAAACTAAAGGGAAAAGACTCTTCATCTCCCGGTGGTCCTGATCGGTTGGAACGGTCAACAACACAACCGATACAAAAAACAATAGTTCGTATCCAGCATTTAGCGAACTCAATTCGTATTCATTAAAGAAATTTCTCCTATATCGATACGAGGAAGGGTCCTTTCATCTCCATTCCACGTCAACTCAAAGCAACCGCCATTCGTGTCCATCTGTTAGTCGATACGAATGATATATGAGAACCAGTTGGGCTATTTCGCATCCATCGTTTTGAAGACCACGAGGATTCACATCCATGGATAAGAACTATTTTGAATAACCAATAGTGCTGTGTCGATCGCCATCGATAAAGAAATTTTTTCAACTTTTCACATCGATCCAGAAGATGATCGATAGGAAGACACTCTAAAACAACCATCAAGCATTGTTACAACTTGAATTTCACATCGATTCAAGAGAGGATCGATACAGAATTCGATGCAAGAAAACTGACAACGACTCATGAACGTATGAATGTTAACGAGAGTCAAGATAACATACATGCATGTATGACAGACTTATATTCAATTTTCAAAATTCACAGGAGTTGAATGCTCACCCGGTGACAATTACGACAATGACCCACAGTTTGCTATTATTCAATAATCAGGTACAACAGTGCATAGTAAAACAATTGGCAGTCAACAGTTCATTATTTTTATTACTAGGAATCAATCAAAGATTACTCCTTTTGAGGAAAAGACAACGACTACTCAATGAATCAGATAGAACTTTTTCAGACCAAAGATTGTAGCTTTTCAAAGCATGCCATGTTCACACAAGTCATACTTTGGGGGGCAAATGTTATCCCGCCTTTCGGCAAGGCCGTGACACTAAGGAATTGGCTGGAAACCAAAGACAGTTCATCCCAAAAACCAGTTATACATAGGTCCACTATGGATGCTGGTAAATTTTGTCCGAGTCCGGACCGAGCTATAATTAACATGACATGACAATCAAAGCTATGAAAGCCAATGTTCCAAATTTCAAGTTAGTCGGAATTCATATGCTCATGATATTGATCGATCAAAGCCAAGGAGATCAACTACTTCGTATCCATTCTTGTTCGCATCCATGGAAGGAGCAAGCTCATTCGTGTCCATGACAACACATTATCAACATCATATCCATCATACCACCTCCTTCGTATCGGCTTCGCTCGAATCCATCAGGAGGAACTAACACTATTCGTATCCATCGAGGTAAGTGGTACTTCGTATCCATGAAAGGGAGTTTCATCGTATCCATAAAACATTCATTAGTACAAATCCATCAAGTATGTCCCATTTCGTATCCATCCATGCTCATATTACTTCAAATCCATCATCCCCGAGCTTATTTGTATCGATCCACCCACATTTACTTCGTATCCATCAAAGCCATAAAAAACCATCATTTCATACGATCCACCGATGCACCCTATTCGTATCGATCGGCTAGTGATCGATGTGAATAGTTCAAGATGGACCGATACGAATGACACCCTCGTTGATCGATACGAAATGGAGCAACAATCATCGATATGAATGACATAAAAATTAATGGATATGAACGAAGCCATATCAGCATGGATATGAAACGTTTGAATGAGAGTGATACGAAGGAACACGTAAAGATGGTTGACTCGGTCGCTCGGCATGAAAAGTGGATCGATCCTAAAAGTTTGGGCCACATCATCGGACATCACGTGCCTAGAAGCGATGCGAACTCGACAGCCTTCAATAAATTCGAACTTGCATTGATCATAACTCGAGATCTACATGTCCAAATGTCACCAAATTTTTACAGGAGCTTGTCTACAACTTCAAGAATGTACATGATCAATTTCAACCTAAAAGGACCATTTATGGATCGATACAAATTCAATTCGTATTGCTCCCAGATCGAGTCGAAATCACTTGAACTCGATCCCGTGAGCCCTCACATGAGAGAAGAAGTATCCCGAGATCTTGACGAGATATTTTCTACCTACGCCTATAAATAGTGAACCTAGACCTACAGAAAATGGACTTTTGGTGCTTCTCTATGCTGACATTCATCCGGAATCATCATTAAACTTCATTTATACTGTTATAACTTCTTGTAATCAGCAAGTGGAAGTCAATAAACATCAATCATTTCATAGTGGATGTGATATCCCGGAAATTTCAAGCAATTTAAAATGTGATAATCTCTGTTATCAATTCTTTAAAATTGGTTAAATTGTTATTTTCAAACAATAGTAATGCGTTGTTTTTAAATATAGATAAATAGATTTTAATAGAATTGTTATTTTCAAATTAAATATGTGTTTATTTAAATGTGTGTGTATATATTTATGAGTTAATTTTAAATTTGAATTTGAATTTGAATTTGGATTTGAATTTGAAATTCAAAAGATAGATATTTTAAAATATTTTGGATTTAAATATATATATATATAAGATTTTTATTAGTATATAGTCTGTTTTATATTATTTTCTTTAAAGGGATTTTATTTATATGAATTAAGAAAAGTATTTATTAAATAGTAAAATAAATATAAAAGTTTTATAAACCATTTGATATTAATATACTCATGCATAATTACAAGTGTTAGTAAATCATCTTAATAACAAGTGTAATGAGATTAAAATATGTAAATACAAACGTTAGATGAATAAACAAGTGCCACTTTTCATTTTTATTTTCTTTTATTTTTAATAAATCCTAATTAACTCAATATAAAAACCTATCTCTTCTCTTCCATATCTTTTCCCTATCTTCATTTCAGAAAGCAAAGAAAAATTCAAAACCCTTGTAAAACATTTTACAAACCATAAGAAAGAATAAAAAATTGCAACATTCTCAAACCAGAAATATCAAGCAAAGATTATCAAGCAATCAACTATATTCAACCAGTAATCAAAAGCTTAAATCAACTCAGTCACAACAAAGTTTCCAGTTCATAATCAAAGCTAGATCAATTCAACAACCAGTTTTCCAGTTTCAAAAATCATCTCAGTTTTCAAGCATTCAAGTAATTTTCTAGATCGAAAGCTTTAGTTTTCAAAATACAAAACTACTTCAAACTCTCTGTTCATCTTCTTACTGGTGAGTAAACATTTTATTTAAGAAGCTTAAGTATATAAAAATTTGTTGCATGTGAATTTCTGAGATGAATTATTCCTTGCATGTATATATTAGTGGAATCTCTTTATATATGTATGTGTTTGAAGTGTGCATGTCTGTGGACTATGTATATCTCTGTTTTCTTAGTTACAGAGTTTGAAAATAAATCAAAATTCAACGTCTCTTTATCTATTTGTTGATAGGCCTTAGTTTTCAAACACAATATGTTTGTTTAAACATAAATTAAGGTTTAAAATTATATTCACGTATAATAGGTTTGAAAATCTTCTGGAAAATACAGTAGCATTTTTAAAACATGTTAAAATCAAACCTTTTGATTTGCTGATTCAAGTATATAACCTGAATCGACTCTGGAAAAATTATTTTAAAAAAGAAAATCATGCTTTTTTAGTGTGGAATCAAGTGAGCATTTCGATGATGACCCGAAACTGAACTTTCAGGTTTTTCTGGTGATGGGTGAACTCTGGGTGGTCGGGATTTCGACTAGAGATAGCTGGGGAGTTGTCGAGTCTAGAAAAAATAGTGGGTGGTTTTCTTACCCACCGTGGTGTTGGAAATTGGATGGAGAAGGGTTTAAGCCCTAGGTTGGGTCGAGGCTGGTAATGGAGTCACTACGGCGTCTCTGGTGGATCGAGTTTCACCAGACTTGGGAAAAGGCTGCGTGTATGGCCGGAGAGTGTGTGGCCGGAGTCTCAGGAGTTCCGATGGTCGACGTCCATAGGTCGACGAAGTTCCAAGCGAGGGTCTGGTTCCTGGTTTGCCCAGATTAGCTCGATAATGATTTTGGACTTGTGATGGAGATTTGGGGGTCGGGATCGAGGGTTTAGGCGACAGTCAATGTGCCGAAGGTTGTAACGGTGGTCGGAGTCACCTCGGTCGCTGGTGCATGTGCACGGTGAGGGTTGTGTGTCTGCGAGTTTGGGGATGGGAGTTGACTCGAAGGAAAGCTTGGGGATGGGAGTTGTTTGCTCGGGTTTGTCTTTGGGAACGTGAGTGTTAGTATGTTTCCAGGTTTTAAACTTAAACCAAAACTAAGTTTTAAAATGAAAAGTGGATTTACTCGGGAAAGACTCCAGTGATAATCGGGTTGGACCCAAAGCAAGCTTTTAAACAGTTTTTTTAAAGGGTTTTATAAAGACAAGTTTTAAATTTAAATTGAATCTAGTTTGAACTATTATGTGATAAATGTTTTAAATGATTTGATTGAAGGAAGTTATAATTTGTTAAGTTAAATGTTTATTTTATTTTAAAAATTAAATTAATTGATTTAATTAAGTAAGTTAATTATAAGGATAAATATTTTAAAAATATGTGTTAATGATAGTTAGGTAATTAATAAAGGATAATGGTTTATCTTAAAGTTAATTAATGTTTTAATAATTAATTAAGTAAGCAAAGAATAATTAATTAGTTTAATTAATTAATTAATTAGTTAATTAATTTGTAATTAAGGGTATAGTTAATTGATTAGAGATTAATTAATTAATAATTAATAATTAATTAAAAAGGTAATTAAGATTAATTAATTTATAATTAGAGGTCAATTAATTAGATAATTAAAGATTAGTAATTAATGATTAGAGATTAATTAATTAAGTAATTAAGTTGTAATTAAGCATTAATTAATTAAGTAATTAGAGATTAATTAACTGGTAATTAAGGATTAATTAATTTGTAATTAAGTTTTATTAATGAATAATTAAGGTTTATTAATTAATAATTAAAGGATAATTAATTTGTAATTAAAGATTAATTAAATGATTTACAAGGTAATTATGGAATGATTAATTAATTAAATGGGTTGTAATTAATTAATGGTCGATTAAGCTGGGTTAGGTGATTAATTCTGAAGTAATTAATTTAATTTAAGTTAATTAATTTAATTTAAGTTAATTAATTTAATTTAAGTTAATTAAATTAATTATAGTATGGGTTAATAAGTTTTGCTTGTGGATGATTGTTTGAGTAGAATGTCTGGATTGATTGATATTTATAGTATGATAATCTATGATGTTCTATGATGTGATATTTTCTATACATGTGATAAACGTGTGATATTTATCTGTAATGAATGCTATGTGAATTCAATGTTTTAAATTGAATTGAATTGTTTAAACCTTAAACAACTTGGCCTTTAAGAAACGTTTGGATTTCGATGAAAACGGGATCGGATATCAAATTTGATTATCCGAAAACCACATCGATCCAAGTTGAACGATAGGTCGTGAAATCTCAAGTGAAGATCGAGATAGAGTTTCAAAGTGCAAGAGTTATTGTCGTTAAATCTGAGGGTGATTCCAAAATAAGTGTAACGAGATAATGCCTTCCGTTTCGTTCGAACCCGGAACAAACTTGTATGGATGAATGCTATCAGACCATCGTCAATGGAGGACGACGAGCATTCCAATATGTGTTCTATAAAGGTAATCGTAGCCTTAAGCTTCATCAATCAGGAATGGATAAAACAGGGGAGGTGCACGCAAGGCTAACTTGGTAGCACCCAAGTAGGATAATATTTCTCCTTGTCTAGAGGTCCCTTTTATTCGGCCGTGTGGGCGGTTGTTTGGCCGCAGCCTGTGACGAGCGGTACCCCAGTAGCCCTGCCATTGTATGGAATCCAATCTCCAATAAGTAATCTCGGACTTGATTGTATACCTATGTATGCTAGAATTTAATGAATGTAACAATTTCGGCTATGTGAATATTTATTTGAAAATCCTAGACCCTATTATAATATAACCAGATTTCCTATCAAATGTTTTGTTATCGTAAGGGAAATATTTATCTGTATTCATTGGCGGAGAGTCTTACGAGATACCTTTCTTTCAATGTTTTTTCAAGTTAAACAACTTAACCGTTTACTCACACCAGACCCATGTCTGACCTGGAGTTTATTCTGTTTTCTTAAACTCTTGGGTACTCAAATTTTTATGAGTAGCCCAGTGATCGGGTTTGGCTAGACGAATTTTGGAACTTGGAGAAAGAGTCTGGTGTAGCTATATCTATCTATTTTCGCTGTGTTGAAACCTTTTTGACTGTTGTATTTTGAAATGTAATGGACCGACAGGTCTTTATAACTGTCTAATGTGATGATGTTGTGTAAATGTGTAACTCTGATATGTAAAGACTATGTAATATTTATGTGAAATAATATAATTTGTTTTGTTTCCGCTGTGAGATTCTGATGTTGTTTAATTCTTTCTTCTATCTATTCTATTTCTACCTTTTTCTTTCTTATTGATGATACCTCTTTCTATAGAATGAAAGGTGGGTCGTCACAGTTGGTATCAAAGCATAGGTTGAGATAATACCTAGGCTCTGGAGTAGTATCTATCTTGAGAGCGCATATTTGTAATTTTTATATAACTATATACCTATCTAAATTTGTTGGGTTACCTGTTCGGGTTGCCAACATGAGTTCTAGAGAAGTTTCATCCTTTCCCTTGTTTGGTAGACCGCCCTTTTTTTGTATCTATTCCTATAGGCAGTGTAACTAAGATAAGATTTGTAGAGGCTTAAGGCTTTCTTATCTGTCTCATAATTTTTCTTGCGACCCGTTTGTTCTGGATTTCAAAGGGTTTGATCATATTATGGGTATGGATTGGTTGGATAAGTATAAAGCTTTTTTGATGTGTGAAGAGTGAATTGTGTCTTTGAAGACTGATTTAGAAGAATCGCAAAAGTGACTTGCGATAGTTTCGGAGTTCACTTGAGTTATCTTTTGCATGGAATCGAGGCATCTCCAGAAGGTGTAGAGTACATCGAAGTAGTCAGAGATTTTTCAGATGTTTTCGAGGAAGTGAAAGGTTTGCCCCCTCATCAGAAGATAGAGTTTCGGATCGACTTAGTTCCAGGAGCAATACCCGTTGTTCAGCCCAGTAGAAGGATGGTGCCGAAGGAGAGAGAAGAGTTGGTGAAGCATACCCAAGATTTTTTAGAGAAATGTTTGATCCGGCCTAGTTTTTCTAGTTGGGGTTCTGCTATAGTCTTTGTGACCAAGTCGGATGGGTCTTTGAGATTCTGTGTGGATTACCGGGAGTTGAAGAAGGTTACTATTAGGAATAAGTATCCATTGCCCCGTATAGACGATCTTTTTGATCAACTCCATGGAGTTTCTGTTTTCTCTCAATTAGATTTAGCTTCGGGTTTCCATCAGTTAAGGGTAGCTGAGGACAGTATCCCCTTGACTGTGTTCAATGGACCTAATTATTTTTATGAGTGGTTGGTTATGCCTTTCGGGCTGAGCAATGCCCCTGCCTATTTTTTGGATTTGATGAACCGATTTTTTCGAGATGTATTGAATAAGTTCATTCATGTGTTCATCAATGATATTCTTGTCTACTCCAAGTCTGAAGAGAAGCACAAGCAACATTTGGGGATAGTGTTGGAGACTTTAAGGAGGCACGTTCCGAAGGCTAAGTTTTTGAAATGTCATTTTTGGAAGTCGAAAGTCAGATTTTTGGGGCATATTGTTTCTGTTGAGGGTATTTCTGTAGATCCAGCCAAGGTAGCAACTATTCAGGAGTGGAAGCAACCGTAGACTCCGACGGAGTTCCACAGTTTTCTAGGTTTGGTAGTGTACTACAGGAAGTTTATCAGGGACTACTCTAAGATTTATTTGCACTTAAACAAGTTGACTCGGAAAGGAGCAAAGTTTAAGTGGACCCTAAGTGTGAAGATGCTTTCCTGGATTTGAAGGCAAGGCTGACCAGTGCACGTGTTCTAGCTATTCCTGATGGTAAGAGCAAGTTCGAAGTCTACAGGCATGCTTGTGGAGTTGGGTGGGGTGTAGTGCTGATGTAGAATGGGAAAGTAATTGAGTATGCGAGCAGGCAATTGAAGCCTCATGAAAAGAATTACGCTACGCACGATCTGAAATTGTTAGCCATCGTCTTTGCTTTGAAGATCGGGTGGCTTTATCTGTTGGGAGAGAAGTTCGAACTTTTCATGGATCATAAACCTTTGAAGTACCTTTTCTCCCAGAAGGATCTGAATTTGAGGAAGCAAGGAAGGTAGAATTTTTGGCATATTATGATCTGGAAATCCTCTGTGCTCCAAGGAAAGCGAACATTGTGGCTGATGCTCTAAGTAGGAACGCAGTTCTGTCCGTCTTGGAAGTTGTTCCATCTCTTCTAGAAAGGATTTCGAGTAAGCAAGGATCAGATAAAAGATTGAGAGGAATCATTCGGAGAGTCAAGAATGGTCAGTGTTCCAGTTTTGAGATTGATGACCAGGGAACATTGAGGATCAACGGAAGGATTTGTGTTTCGAACTTCAAGGATTTGAAGCAAGAAGTTCTATCAGAGTCATCGCTCCAGGCTGAGTATCCACCTAGGGATTTCAAAGATGTATAAGGATATGAAGAGAATCTTCTGGTGGAAGGGTATGAAGAAGGATGTTACTGCTTTAGTCAATGGATGTGCGATCTGTCAGCAGGTGAAAGGTGATCAACAGAAGACAGCAGGATTGTCGCAGCCTTTGGAAGTTCCTAAGTGGAAGTGGGAAATGATTTCAATGGATTTCATCGACGGTTTGCTAAGGACCTAAAAGGGAAATGAAAGAATATGGGAAATCGTAGACCGGTTGACAAAGAGCGCCCATTTTATTCCGGTTAAGGCAACCCGTACTGTAGTATCTTTGGCTGAGATTTTCTTGAAGGAGATCGTCAAACTACATGGTGTTCCAGTCAGCATTGTTAGTGACCGTGATCCTATCTTCACCAGAAAATTTTGGGAGGCTTTGCAATCAGCTTTGGGTACGCGATTGAATTTGAGTATAGCCTATCATCCCCAGACCGACGGACAAACTGAAAGGCTGAATCGAATTCTAGAAGATATGCCGAGGGGTTGTGTTTTGGATTTTGGTAGATCTTGGGAAGACCATCTATATTTAGTGGAATTCTCGTACAATAACAGTTATCAGGCGAGTATCAAAATGGCACCCTATGAAGCTTTATATGGAAGACCTTGTAGATCCCCATCCTGTAGGGTAGAGTCAGGAGATCGTCTTATTCTTGGTCCAAATTTGATCAGAGAGGCATCTGCGAAGGTGGAGCTTATCAAGAAGAGAATGAGAGTAGCACAGGATCGCCAGATGAAATATGCGGACAAGAGACGAACACAATTAGAATTTGAGATTGGAGATTTAGTCTTTGTCAAAGTTTCCCCTATTAAAGGACCGATTAGATTTGGAAAGACGGGAAAACTTGCCCCAAGTATATTGGTCCGTTTCGAGTGCTCGAGAGGACTGGTGCTGTGGCTTACATGATTTAATTGCCAATCCGGATGGCTGGAATTCACAGTGTTTTTCACGTATCTCATCTGGGGAAATACGTGCACGACCCATCTCTTGTTGTGGAGCCAGCAGTGCAAGAAGATTTTGAGATCGAACCGGACTTATCTGTTGTCAGGCATCTAGTCCAGATTGTTGATCAAGATGAGAGGCAACTCAAAAGCAAGGTGGTGAAGCTGGTCAAGGTGCAGTGGAGCGAGGATCCCAGAGATTGAACCTGGGAAACTCTGGATAGTTTTAGGAAAGCTTATCCGGAATTGTGTTCGGATAACTTGGGATGTTTGTTGAATGAATTGTTTGTTTGGATGCATTGTTTGTTTGGTTGATAGTGTATGACTGATATGTATGCATTGGAATTGTTTGAAATAAAAAGTTTTTGGATTATCTTTTGTTTTAAATTTCGGGGACGAAATTCTTTTAAGAGGGGAGGAATGTGATATCCCGGAAATTTCAAGCAATTTAAAATGTGATAATCTCCGTTATTAATTATTTTAAATTGGTAAAATTATTATTTTCAATCAATAATAATAATGTGTTGTTTTTAAATATAGATAAATATATTTTAATAGAATTATTACTTTCAAATTAAATATGTGTTTATTAAAATGTATGTATATATGTATATATATACATATATGAGTTAATTTTAAATTTGAATTTGAATTTGAATTTGGATTTGAATTTGAAATTGAAATTCAAAAGATAGATATTTTAAATTATTTAGGATTTAAAAAAATATATATATATATAAGATTTTTATTAGTATATAGTGTGTTTTATATTATTTTCTTTAAAGGGATTTTATTTGTATGAATTAAGAAAAGTATTTATTAAATAGTAAAATAAATATAAAAGTTTTATTTAAATTAATATACTCATGCATAATTACAAGTGTTAGTTTATAAATCATCTTAATAACAAGTGTAATGAGATTAAAATATGTAAATGACAAATGTTAGATGAATAAACAAGTGTCACTTTTTATTTTTATTTTCTTTTATTTTTAGTAAATCCTAATTAACTCTATACAAACACCTATCTCTTCTCTTCCATTTCTTTTCCCTGTCTTCATTTCAAAAAGCAAAGAAAAACTCAAAAACCTGTAAAACATTTTACAAACCAGAAGAAAGAATAAAAACATGTAACATTTTCAAACCAGAAATATCAAGCAAAGATTATCAAGCAATCAACTATATTCAACATGTAATCAAAAGCTTAAATCATCTCGGTCACAAAAAAGTTTCCAGTTCATAATCAAAGCTAGATCATTTCAACAACCAGTTTTCTAGTTTCAAAAATCATCTCAGTGTTCAAGCATTCAAGTAATTTTCCAGATCAAAAGCTTCAGTTTTCAAAATGCAAAGCTGCTTCAAACTCTTTGTTCATCTTCTTACTGGTGAGTAAACATTTTATTTAAAAAGCTTAAGTGTGTAAAAATCTATTGCATGTGAATTCTGAGATGAATTATCCTTGCATGTATATATTAGTCGAATCTCTGTATATATGTATGTGTTTGAAGGGCGCACATCTGTGGACTGTGTATATCTCAGTTTTCTTAGTTACAGAGTTTGAAAATAAATCAAAATTCAATATCTCTTTATCTATTCATTGATAGCCTTAGTTTTCAAACGTAATATGTTTGTTTAAACATAAATTAAGGTTTAAAATTATACTCAAGTATAATAGTTTTGAAAATCTTCTGGAACCAAGAAAATACGGTAGCATTTTTAAAACATGTTAAAATCAAACCTTTTGATTTGCTGATTCAAGTATATAACTTGAATCGACTTTGGAAAATATGATTTTTAAAAAGAAAATCACGATTTTTAGTGTGAAATCAAGTTAGCATTTCGCTGATGACCAGGAAGTGAACTTTGGGGTTTTTCTGGTGGTGGGTGAACTCGGGGTGGTCGGGGTTTCGACTGGAGATAGCTAGGGAGTTGTCGAGTCTAGTTAAAATAGTGGTTGGTTTTCTTACCCACCGTAGCATCAGAAATTAGATGGAGAAGGGTTTAAGCCCTAGGTTGGGTCGAGGCTGGTAATGGAGTCATTGCGACTTCTCTAGTGGATCGAGTTTCACCAGACTTGGTTAAAGGCTGCGTGTATGGCTGGAGAGTGTATGGCCGGAGTCTCAGGAGTTTCGATGGTCGGCGTTGACAGGTCGAGGAAGTTTCAAGCTAGGGTTTGGTTCCTGGTTTGCCCAGATTAGCTCGATAATGATTTTGGGTTTGTGATGGAGATTTGGGGGTCGGGATCGAGGGTTTAGGCGACGCTCGATGTGCCAGAGGTTGCATCAGTGGTCGGAGTCGCCTCGGTCGCTGGTGCATGTGCACGGTGAGGGTTGTGTGTCTGTGAGTTTAGGAGTGGGAGTTGACTCGAAGGAAAGCATGGGGATGGGAGTTGTTTGCTTGGGTTTGTCAACGTGAGTGTTAGTATGTTTTCAGGTTTTAAACTTAAACCAAAACTAAGTTTTAAAATGAAAAGTGGATTTACTCGGGCAAGACTCGAGTGATAATCGGGTTGGACCAAAGCAAGCTTTTAAACAGTTTTTTTAAAGGGTTTTATAAAAGAAAGTTTTAAATTTAAATTGAATCTAGTTTGAACTATTATGTGATAAATGTTCTAAATGATTTGATTGAAGGAAGCTTTAATTTGTTAACTTTAATTTGTTAAGTTAAATGTTTATTTTATTTTAAAACTTAAATTAATTGATTTAATTAAGTAAGTTAATTATAAGGATAAATGTTTTAAAAATATGTGTTAATGATAGTTAGGTAATTAATAAAGGATAATGGTTTATCTTAAAGTTAATTAAGGTTTTGATAATTAATGAAGTAATCAAAGAATAATTAATTAGTTTAATTAATTAATTAATTAATTTGTAATTAAGGGTATAGTTAATTAATTAGAGATTATTTAATTGATAATTAAGAATTAATTAAATAGATAATTAAGATTAATTAATTTATAATTAGAGGTCACTTAATTAGATAATTAAAGATTATTAATTAATGACTAGAGATTAATTAATTAAGTAATTAAGCATTAATTAATTGAGTGATTAGAGATTAATTAGCTGGTAATTAAGGATTAATTAATTTGTAATTAAGTTTTATTAATTAATAATAAGGTTTATTAATTAATAATTAAAGGATAATTAATCTGTAATTAAAGATTAATTAATTGATTTATGAGGTAATTAAGAAATGATTAATTAATTAAATGGGTTGTAATTAATTAATGATTGATTAAGCAGGGTTAGGTGATTAATTCTTAAGTAATTAATTTAATTTAAGTTAATTAAATTAATTATAGTATGGGTTACTAAGTTTTTCTTATGCATGATTGTTTAAGTAGAATGTCTGGATTGATTGATATTTATAGTATGATAATCTGTGATGTTCTATGATGTGATATTGGATATATCTGTGATAAATGTATGATATTTATCTGTGATGGATGTTGTGTGAATTCAATGTTTTGAATTGAATTGAATTGTTTAAACCTTAAACAACTTGGCCTTTAAGAAACGTTTGGATTTCGATGAGACCAAGATCGGATATCAGATTTGATTGTCCAAAAACTACATCGATCCAAGTTAAACGATAGGTCGTGAAATCTCAAGTGAAGATCGAGATGGAGTTTCAGAGTGCAAGGGTTATTGTCGTTAACTCTAAGGGTGATTCCAAAATGAGTGTAACTAAATAATGCCTTCGGTTTCGTTCGAACCTAGAACGAACTTGTATAGATGAATGCTATCAGACCATCGTCAATGGAGGAAGATGAGCATTCCTAGATGTGTTCTAGAAAGGTAATCATAGCCTCAAGCCTCATAGACCGGGAATGGATAAAACAGGGTAGGTGCACGCAAGGCTAAGTGGGTATTACCTAAGTAGGATAAGATTTTTCCCTGTCTAGAGATCCCTTTTATTCGGCTGTGTAGGCGGTTGTTTAGCCGCAACCGCGGGGTTGTCTTATTCAGACTATCCAGTAAGGGGTGGCTCCGACTTTGTGTTGTAGGGGATCAGGAGGGATCCTCAGTACGGTGATCTAGGCCACGTAATGTGACGGACGGTACCCCAGTAGCCCTGCCGTTGTATGGAATCCAATCTCCAATAAGTATTCTCGGACTTGATTGTATACCTATGTATGCTGGAATTTAATGAATGAACAATTTCGGCTATGTGAATATTTATTTGAAAACCCTAGACCCTATTATAATATAAGCAGATTTCCTATCAAATGTTTTGGTTATCGTAAGGGAATAATTTGTCAGTATTTATTAGCGGTGAGTCTTACGAGATACATTTCTTTCAAAGGTTTTTCAAGTTAAACAACTTAACCATTTACTCACACCAGAACCATGTCTGGCCCGGAGTTTATTCTATTTTCTTAAACTCTTGGGTACCCATATTTTTATGAATAGCCAAGTGATCAGGTTTGGCTAGACGAATTTTGGAGCTTGGAGCAGGAGTCTCGGCGTAGCTATATCTATCTATTTCCGCTGTGTTGAAACCTTTTTGACTGTTGTATTTTGAAATGTAATGGATAGACGGGTCTTTATAATTGTCTAATGTGATGATGTTGTGTAACTACGTAACTCTGATATGTAAAAACTATGTAATAGTTATGTGAAATAATATAATTTGTTCCATTTCTGCTGTGAGATTCTGATTTTATTTAGTTCTTTCTTCTATCTATTCTATTTCTACCTATTTATTTCTTATTGATGATACGTCCTTTTATGGAATGAAAGGCGGGTCATCACAGTGGATGTAGGCAATCTACCGAACCACTCTAACTTCATGTGTTTCCATGCACTTTCTTATTTGTTGATTGGTGTGTTTGTTAGATCTACCTCTTTTTACATTTACTTTCTACATTTTATCTCTTCAAACACATCCGAAGAGTGTTGTGCCCAATTTTGGTACAAACACTTTCCTTTCGAATATTCATAATTTGTACTTTACAGAAATTATGGTGTAACAAATAGTATAAGCCTTTGTCCGTTACAAAATTGGTATGCTCTTGATCTGGCTCAAACATAATTGTCTGGTTGTAACCTGAATATGCATCCATGAATAATAGTAGTTCATGCCCATTAGTTGCAACCACCTACTGATCAATTCTAGGTAGAGGAAAGCTACCCTTTGGACAAGCCTTGTTGAGGTTGGTGTAGTCTATGCAAGTTCTCCATTTACCATTAGACTTTTTTTACAAGAACGGGGTTGGCAATCCACTTTGGGTAATACACTTCCCTAATGAAGCTCGTTTCCCTTCAGCTTTATAAGTTCTTCGTGTAGAGCATTATACATTTCCTGATCTACAGTTCCCTGCTTCTTCCTGACTGGATGAGCAAGGGGATTAATGTTGAGTGCATGGAAAATGATAGCTGGGTCTATTCCTACCATGTCTGAGTGTGTCCAAGTAAAAAAATTTGCTGATATCTTAAGGAAGTCTGTTAATTCTATTTTGCTTTTTTCTTTGAGGTTTTTCCCTATCATGATAACTTTAGAAAGATCTTTAGGATCTATCTATATATCCTCAAGATCATTCCAATGGCTTCAACTCTCTCCCTATCTCCCCTAAGCTTTGATCTATTTCTTTTTCTTATTTCTTTTTAGGTTGGGATGCAGTGGAGAATGCCTATCTCTGAGCTTCTTTGAAAAAATATATTCCGCATGAATCAAGTTATAATCATCAGTGTCAACTATATGCCTATAATCCCTCTTTTTCCTCTTTACTGATGCTGTAGTCGTAGAATGACATGTTTCAACTTTAGTCTTGGTACTTTGTACGGGTGTAGTTCTTAGAACTAACTTGATTTCTTTTTCATTATCATTATTACAATAATTCGAAGAGATAATAGAATAGATTTGAACAAATTAATTTCTATAATTGAGCTTTATATTGTACTATTATCTTGCTAAAAATTGTTCCCCCTAATCGATCCTATTCCAGTAGGCGTATATAACTTCATAAGCAAATATTTTTGAGAAACTACTACCCCCCATGTCAATTAGTGTAGGCCTTCCCAAGAATGCATTGTACAGAGACGGTTGATCAATGATCAGGAAGCTTGCGTAAAATGATTTGTGAAGAGCGATAGTCCCAACGATGATGAGAAGACATCTAGACCTGATAGGAACAATCGTAGTATTATTAAAGCCGTAAATTAGTCCGGGGCTCGGCTTAAGAATTTCCTTTGGAAGATTAATCTTATCAGATGCAAATTTGAAAATAATGTTAATAGAATTCCTAGAATCCATAAAGATTTTCTTCAAGCTGTAGTTTGGATCTACACCCTATCAATGGGTCTTGATGTATAAAAACTACCCCAGCGACGTAAGCATCAGTGAAGACTATGCCTTGAGCTGGCTTCAACTTCACATGGAATATGGTTCGTTGCACTGCTGAAACCTCTTGTATATACTGCTCCATGCTTTTTTTGTTCTTTCCAGCGAAGTTTGGTCCTCCATTGATCAAAGCTATGAGATTGGATGCGTCTCGTGCTAGACCTTTATTCAGATCTAGAGAGAGATTCTCAGTTCTTTTGAAACATATATTTTGCAAATCAAAATCTTGCAATCAAATTGATTGTAACAATAATAGAAAATATGTATATGCATAATAATCAGGAAATCAATGGACTATTTTTTCATACTATAGTTTTATCTGGTTGACTATTAAACATTGGATGACTCGGGCTTACCAGACATAATCAATAATCTAACTTCTATCAGGCACAATACTGGGCTATCTTCCCTCAACTATTTTCTTCTAGGGTTAACTGATGCTAATGGTTTTGTGGGCTCATAATAACCTATCTTTTCTCTGTGTATTCCCTTCTATGTATAACATTTTTTAGTCCCATCTGGGACTAAGCCCTACACATTGGAATTTTGGACTTATATTAGCTTGGGGCTATTAACAAAATTATAGGGAACGACCCTACACCAGTCTTGTCTAGTCTTCTAATATCTAAGTCATAAACTTAGGGTTAACTATTTTATTCATACATTTCCAGTCACGTACTTAGGGTTAACTACCCAATTCAAATTTCATTCTTGTAAACGATCTTTGCAAATGATTTACCCCTTGAAATCATATCTTTATAATACAAGGAATCATATACTTTGCTTTACTCAAAACACTAATGCCATGACATATGCTTTACACAAATCAATGTTGATGAAATCTAATCAATGGGATTATCTATCTCTTCATAATAAGTTAGCACCTCTTTTTAACTTCGAAAGCTTTAGGCTACAAGGCAAAATAATACCTTCAAAACCTTTGTTTAAGAACTTAAACAATCTCTTTCAAAATAATTGAAAGCATCCGTTTCGAAACCATTATATAAAACCTTTGACATCCCCTTTCGAAACCATTTAAACTTGTCTTTCGAAAGCATTGGAAACCTTCCAGTCAAACTCTTAAAACATACCTCTCAAGAACATAGGGGACCTTCCCTTCAAAACACATATAACATACCTTTCGAAAGCATTGGGTTCAAGTAAGGTTTATGGAAACATTTCTTCGAAACCATTTAAAATTATTCTTTTCGAAATCATTGGGTTTAACTCCTAATTTGACTAAGGGTCATAAAGAATAGAGGTGAAATTATTAAAAGCATTAATCCCAAGTTAAAGAAAGAGGATAGTTTCGAAACCCACTCGTCTAAAACCATTGCCTCCAAAACCATTTAAAAGCATCTACATGACCTATTCGAAAGCATTAAGAATGTGGCTTTAAAATAAAAAAAAAGGAGAAAGCACCCTTTCAAATGCATTGTTTTAAGGTTATAAAGAAAAGTGGCCCTGACTAATTCGAATGGTATGAATGCGGCAGCATGGGTTTCGAATAGGTTCAAAAGCGCCTATCATTTCGAACGCTTCTTTTAAAACGAAGGCAAGTAGCAACACTTTCGAAAGCTCCTTTTTAGGAAAAAGGCAAGTGACAACTTATTCGAAAGCTTCTTATTTTAAACAAAGATAGGTTAAAACCAAACCCTTCGAAATCATCTTTTGTAAACAAAAGTTAATAAAAGATTCCAAAGCTTATAAGAATAAGTTATACCCCTTCGAAAGCGTGGTTTCAGCATGATCCCTTCCAACTTTTCCAATGCACTATGTATCAATTTCTTGAAATCATGTGCATTGGTTTCGAATGAGTTTATTAGTGGAGGTATGGTGACGAAAGTTAGCAAATGGAAGTGGCGAAGTGGTAAATCAAGCAAAACTGAATTTTTTTTCCTTTTAAATTAATTTATTTTCACCTAACTTGCCTAATCTTTTAAAATGCAATTAGTTTCCATTACTTTATCAAAATCCTTTTTTAAAGGCTGTCGAATTCAAATTTTCAATTAAAAATATTTTAATAAATAAACCCTTCTCATAGATAAAACATTTAAGTCTCTTAGCTTAAATAATTTTATAACCATATAAAGTACTTTGAAAAATTCCCCAAAAATCACCGTAATTCACTTTTGAAATATTTCCTAACATATGTAAATTTCAAATCCAAAATCATTATATAACCCCCTTAAATAATTTAATCCCAATATTAATTATTTTCATTCAAAGAAAATTTATAATAAATCCACAATATGAAACTTGAAACCCACTTCTAAAATAATATTTTTTGATCATACATAAAAAATGCAACTCATTTGAATGTAATTTAATAGGTACTCCAATCTAAAGTTATCATAAAATTTATTGAAACAATATGAATCATCAAAAAGCATATAATCCATTTAACCAAACATAATGTGGCATACTATTTGCAAAATGATTCGGATCAAACCTTGTAACTGAGATCATTATCAAAAGATAATGTAAATCAAATTATTCACCTTAGCTTAGTGTTAAGAAGGTTTAGTTTTGCTCTTTATTGATTTTCTTAAGCCTTCTATTTGAATCCTAGCTTTTCTTCTCCTTGAATCCCTTTAATCATGGCCGGCCGAGCTCATGTGTTTTAGTTTTGTTTATGAATGTTGAAAATGAATAAGAAATGAGGCATAGAAGGGTTTAGGGTATATGAACAAAGGCTATTACTATTTTGCTCTTATCATATTCCTTCTACTTACTTATTTTTACTTCTCTTTTGCTTATAAATTCATTAAGGCATGACCGCTTTATTAATTAACAAATCTCAATCCCTTAACCATCTGCATTATTATATTTTATTTATCTAAATAAATATTTTAAATTATGTTAGTCAAAATTAGGGTCGTTGCAGACTCCCCTCCTTAAATAATTTCATCCTCGAAATTATGATAAGGTACTCACAACAATCAAACATAAAGGTAAAATATACCTTGAAATAAGTCAGGATAAATATCCTTAATCCTTCTCTCGGTTTCCCAAGTATAGTATCTCTCATCGTCACTCCACCGGACTTTGACTAATCCGACTATCTTGTTCTTTAGTTTCTTCTCATCTCTTGTGATTATACGAACAAGTTTTCTAACTATAGTCAAAATCGGTTCCACTATTAGATCATCTAACACAGTCGGTGCAATTGTGGTCTCTGGATCTCGAATACACTTCTTTAGATGGGAAATATGAAAAACATTATGGACTCCTGCCAAATTATTTGGTAACTCTACCCTATACGCGAGTTTCCCGACCCTTTCTATAATAGTAAACAATCCGATGAATATCGATGCCAATTTTCCAGATTTTCCAAATCAGATTACACCGTTCATCAGTGATACCTTGATGAAAACATTATCTCCAACTGAAAACTCTAAGTCTTTCCTTCTTTTATCAACATAACACTTCTTCCTAGACTGTGCCTCCTTCATCCGAGCTTGAATTAACACAATTTTCTCTATTGCATCTCTAACCAAATTTGGACCAAGAACTAACCTATCCTCATTTTCTAACCAACAAATGGGACATTTGCATAGCCTTCCATACAAAGCTTCAAACAGTGTCATCCCTATACTAGTCTGTAGCTGTTGTTATACGAAAACTCGACTAAGTTTAGATGATCTTAACATGATCCTCCGAAATCTAGCACATAAGCTCTTCACAAATCCTCTAAGACTTTGTTAACTCTTTCCATTTTCCCCTTTTTCTACACATGGTAAGGGGTACACATGTTGAGCTTGGTAACTAAAGTCTACTGTAGACTCTTACATAACTCCGTAGTAAACACGGAATCTCTGTCACTTACTATACTACTAGGAATTCCATGCAGTCTAACTATATTCTTCATGAATAATTTAGCAAAAATAGGCGTCGTCCTGGTTGATTTAACTGGAAAGAAATAAGCATTCTTGGTCAACCTCTCCACTATGATACATATACTTTCATTTACCCGATTCGACCTTGGCAACCCATCTATAAAATTCATTGAGATAGAATCTCATTTCCAGACTGGAACATCTAAAGGTTGAAGTAACCGGCTCAATTTTTGATGTTCGACTTTCATCTATTGGCAGTTTAAATACTGCCTCACCCACCAGCCTACATTTCTCTTTGTACCTTCCCAGAAGAATTCCTTTTCATATACTGATACATCTTAGTTCCTCCAAGATGAATAGTGAACTTCGAACGATGGAATTCTCTAAGAACTTCCTTCCTGATGTTTTCCACATTCTCAACACAAAGTCTTCCTTTCTTCCTCAACCACCCATTCTGATCAAGGCTAAAATCCTTCATGTCGTCGCTCTCTGTTCCATCCCTTAACTTTCTAATCTGTTTAGCTAATAATGATCCTCTCCTTGCTTAGAAACAATCCTTTCAATCATCATTGGTCGAACTTCTAAACACGACAACATAGTGATTTCTCGACTAGAACTAGCCTAAGATCTCCACTGTACTTTGCATGTAGCAAATACTTCTTAATCTTTCCACTCAGTTATCATTACCAATACTACATTATGATGTTTATTGCTAAGTTCATCCGCAACCTTATTACCTTTTCCCGATGTGTACTCAGTACCAAATCTATAAGTGGCTAAAAACTCTAACCACCTATGCTGCCTCATGTTCAACTCCTTCTGAGAAATTAAATACCTTAAGGACTTTTGATTTGTGCATAACTCAAATCACTTTCCTAAGAGATAATGTCTCCATATTTTTAATGACAAGATGACCATTGACAACTCTAGATCATGAGTAAGATATCTCACTTCATGTGGTCTAAGCTGCAGTGAAGTGTAGGCAATAACTTTACATTTCTGCATCAACACAGCTCCTAATCTTATTCCACGGTACACCACTAAATCTTGATTCCCCTCTGGAATAACTAACACGGGTCCATTAATCAACAAGTGTTTCAGTTTCTGGAATGCTTCCTCACACTTATCAGTCCAGACAAACTTCATATCTTTTCGGGTTAGCTTAGTCATTGGTGTCGCTATCTGTAAAAAATCCTTAATGAATCTCCGATAACAATCAGCTAATCCTCGAAAACTCTTTATCTCGGTCACTCTTTCATGTATCTTCCAACTATTCACTGCCTCGATCTTAGCCAGATCTACCGACAAACCCTTCTCTGACACTACATGACCAAGAAACTTCACTTCCTTCTTCCAGAAATGACACGTTGAAAATTTCACTTTCTGTTGATGTCGCCTCAGCGTCTCAAGCAGCACTCTAAGATGAACATCATGCTCTCTCTCATCCATATAGTATATTAAAATCTTTTCTATGAATACTAACACGAATTTTTTCAGACGATCTCGAAAGTACCTATTCGATGTCCACAAAGAATGCTGGCGCATTAGTTAGTACGAACGATATCACTAACCATTTGTACGATCTATATCTAGTCCTAAACACCATCAAAGGAATATTATCCACTGCTTATTTAAGCCGATGGAATCCTGTTGTCAAATCCAACTGGGAAAATACTTTGGCCCTACTCAACTGATCGAACAAATCATCAATTCTAGGCAATGGACAGTTCTTTATCGTTTTCTCATTAAGCTTACGATAATTGATACACAACCTCAACGGTTCATTCGGTTTCTTTGCGAACATTGTAGATGCTCCCCAAGGCAAACTGCTTGGTCTGATAAAATTCTTACCTTCCAAATCCACCAACTGCACCTATAACTCCTTTATTTCGGTAAGTGTCATTCTACTAGGTGGTCTACTCATCGGTTCTGTTCTTGGTCCAAAACTCAATGGCTCATTTCGGCGGTAGTCCTATCACGGGCTCAAAGACATCTATGAATTCTCTAACAACAAATACTCAGTTTAACTCGTCTTCTGCCGCCATAGCACCCAACAATGCATTAACTTCAAAACTAGGGTTCTCTATGGAGTATATAATCCGATCACTACAACTAGGGTGTCTAAGGGATATTTTTCTATCATGGAAAAATATTCTAGCATCCTATTTACTTAACCAATCCATATCCAAATTAATTATGGACCTTACGAAATAAGATACATGAAAATTGCAAGCAAATACCTGACCTAACAATTCAAATTCTAAGTGGTCACATCTCATCCCAAGAGTCATATACTCTCATATTGGATTCGCAGCCCTAAAGGTAGTAACTAGGTATGAGGGATCTAGGTTAAGCTTATCTACCCAACAACGAGATATAAAAGAATGTGATGCACCAGTATCACATAGAACTCTAACTGATACACCGTGAATCAAAAGCATACCTCCCAACTGTAACGACCCGGAATTTTGGTCTTTAGATTTAGAACATTTAATTTATTTTAAATGTTGAATTTGAATTATTAATTGATTTTGAAATATGAAGATTTGGGTTGAATCAATAAAATGAGTTATAAATTCAAATATGTCAACTAAATTGGATTTAGATAATAATAATTTAATATTTGAAATTGGATAATTTGTGAATTTGGGTGTATATAGATATGGAAATGGTTTCTAAAATTTGTTTAAAGTCTACTTGGATTTGAATTTTAATATTGGACCTTTGGATGGAATCCAAAGTCGATAAGTTAAATTTGAAATTTTTATATTAATTTATAATGGAATTTGATATATAGTGATAATGCATGTAATCCGATTTTGATTTAAAATGAATTGGACTAATTTCTAATGTGAATATAAATTCTATATAATTTATAATTAAGTTATCAAAGCTTTAAAATTGAAAGTTTAAATGATTTCAACAATTTTGAAAACCATTCGAATTAATCGACGAGTTAAAATAACCTTCCGGGGCACAGTCTCGGAATTCGACGAAACCAGTTCCATTGGATCAACAATAGTGTATTATTATTGGATTTCAAATTTCGTAACATTTGGAATTATTGTTTGTTCGTATGATTGAGAAACGCGTTGAAATTAAAAACGAAAATTTAATATTTTAAATCGATTCAAAAGGCTATCTTCCACATATGATTGAATTAGCTTTCGAAACACACTCCATTGTGTTTGGAATACGGGTAGAACCTTATAAACTCCTGGCGGCAAGTCTAATTCGGAGTTCGTTCGAAAAGCAGTTAAAAATTTAGAATAATAATTAAATAATATATATAATCGTGTATATATATACGTTGTACGGGCAAACCCTAAGGATCTTTCACAGTCATCACTTATATTTTTTTCAATTGTCGATATACACTTTCATTCGTCCACAATTTTCTCGAAATCCATCAAGATTTAGCGAAAAATCACAACTGCAGAATCATAGATCTTGTTGAGATCTATCAATCGACCGGTCATATTCGAGGTTGGAGGGATGGATTGGCGGCAGTTCGTTGTTGAAGTTAGGTCGTTCTTTCGTGTTTTCAGAGGAATTGGGGGTGCCGAGCTTGGCATGGCTTTAAGCGTTGGGCCTAGGCGCTTCGTTTAGCAACAGCCGATCGTTCTCTGGTGGAATAGCGTGGCCGCGACAATGGGTAAGCGAGCAACTGTAGGTTGGTTCTTCACGTTCATGCACGGGACGGAAGAGTTTGATCAGGCAGCCCTGATCTATTTTGGTAATAATAATATAATATAGGAAATTGTTTATATAATTTATATCCAAAACTTTAAAACAACATATCTCTTGCATGCGTGGTCAGAATCCAACGAAACAGAAAGCACCGGAATCACAGCGACGCGGTCTACGTGCTGCGGCAGATCCGGAGGCATTTGTAGAAAGCGAGAATTTTAGATTAAATCAAACAGGTTTGATTTAATTTAAAATTGAAGCACTCGACGAAATTCAAGGTGAGTTAATCTCTGTCACATCTGGATTTTTAGAATTAATTTAAATAGTTAGAATTTCAATTGTTGATTGATTGATTGAATGTGACATTATATATAGTAGTAGTATATATATTGGAGTGATTGGTTTCCCACATTATATAGCGGATGAGACCCTATGCGCCCCGCATAATAGCAGATGACCCTTTATACCACGATATTCCACCTCGAAGTGCAATTGGTATTTATATTGTGCTAACATCTATGGATGCAGGGAAACAGGTTAGAGGGATCCAACTGGATTCTTCAGAATATTAATATTATTTCCATAATCAGTGACGGGTTATTTCATATCCTGTGATAGAATTGAATTGGAATTTTAAGTTATTCGATGCTATGATTTAGATGAATAAAATCTAGTATTTTAAAATATAGAATTGATTGAATTGGGTTTTTAAAGGAAATGAAAAGAAATTTTTTAAGTAGATAATAATTGAGAATTTGGATATATCAAGTTATAAATTTTAAGGGAATTTAAACTAGGATATCAGTTTGAATTTGATTAAGTGTATTGAAACTGTAATTTAAAGTAAATGAGGAATGGAAATTGTAAACTGGGTTTATAAATAAAGTAGAATATTTATCAGCGGCTAAATTTGGAAGTATAGATTCCGTTGGGAATTTATAAGAAAAATTGTAATTCATTTTAAAAATAAAAAAAAGTTATTTTATTTTTAAAAGCTGGAAATATATCTTCCTGGAAAAGTAAGTATATTTTTAAGAAAAGATTTCAAAGTATAAACTTAAAGTTTAAAATTATTTTTTTAGAATGTTTTTAAAAATTTATTATTTTAATTATTTTTAAGTGAAAAGTAAATATTTGTTTAAATTAATTATGGTGGTTAATTACTTTTAAAGGTAAATTAGTATATGATTTTAAAGGGGAATTTTGACATAAATATTTGATATAATAACTTTATTTTAAAGGGAAATTTTGGTTTAAGTTTTACTTAGAAACTATTATAGAATTTCTTAAGTATTATTTTATTCAAGTAACTTTAGTAGCCTTAATGTGTTTTAAAAATAAAAGTGGTTTTATTTTTAAGTGTTGAAAGTGATTTACGGTTTGGGACGTAAATTAACTTGGGATAAACGAGAAGGATTCATAAAGGATTATATGGGTTATATTGAAATGGAAGTGTATTTCCCTAAATAACCAAGTAATTATTTTCGAAATTAAATTAGTATAATATTTTTAAAAGAAATTTTCTAATATTTATAATTTATATAAAACTTTTACTTTAAAAATAGTTTGTGGCTTAAGTTTACTTGTGAAATTATTATAGAATTTCATAACTATCATTTTGAGTAAAGTAATTTAAGTAGCTTTATTTTTTAAGTGTTTTAAGTATATATTTTTAGATAAAGTGATTTGAATTATAAAAATCTAATTTTCATGAGACTTAGCGTTTCAGTGGAAATAAATAATTTGTTGAATTGATTGTTTATTTGATAGTTAAATAACCGACTATCAAATGTGGACCCAAATATAACTTTGGAATACCTAGAAGAGGTATGAGAATTATATGGTACAGTTACCGTTCGAGGTGCTATACTATACGTACAAACTCATTCATTCTTCTAGGACGTTTATAAGGAAATCCGTCCACAAACGGTTAGGAGGTGAACTCTAATCTTATTCTCGTATGAGTATTCCTAAAGAACCGGTGTTGAGTTTACAGGGAGATAGCGAACATTGTTTCGAAGGGACTGGGATCGGGTTTGTAAATTCGAAAACCACTTCGATCCAACAAGTACATTTTCATGACAAAGACTAGAGCTTGGAGTCGAAGAGGGAGCAGTAAAGTGCAAGGGCTAAATGCTACTAATTCTAAAGGCGATTCCAAAATGGATGTAGTAGGAATAGTGCCTTCGGTTATGTTCGAACCTAGAACGAACTTGTATGGATGAATGCTTTCAAAATATCGTCACGAGGACGGTGAGCATTCTAAGTGAAATGTTCTAAAAAGGTAACGTTGAGCCTCGAACCTCATCAACCAGGAATGACTGAAAATCAGGGGATATGCAGCAAGGCTAAGTGGGTAGCACCCAATTAGGGTAAGGTCATCCCTGTCTGGAGGTCCCTTTTTAATCTGCTGTGTGGGCGGTTGCTGATCCCAACCGTGGGGCGATCTTATTCAGACTATCCAATAAAGGGTAGCTCCGGTCTTGTGTTGCAGAGGAACAGGAGGGGTCCTCGGTATGCTGATCTAGACCAGGTACTATGATGGTGGTACCTCGGTGTCTAGTCATTAGTTGGAAATCCATTCTCCCTACGTGCCTTTTTCGGTTTTGATTGTAGAACCTAGTATTGCTGGAATTTAATAATGTATCAGTTTCGACTATTTGAATAAGTATTTTTATTTACACATTATTATAAAATCAGAGGATTTTATAAGAACTGTTTTGGTTATCGTAAGGTAAAAACCCGACATGTTTATTTGTGGCGTGTTCTTATGAGATACCTTTGTTTTCAAAAGATTTTTAAAACTTTAATAATTAAGTTGTGTGTATTTTCTCACGCTGGTGTTCCAGACTAGCTCGGGTGTTATTTTATTATAATGCTCGGGTCAGACCGAGTATTATAAATACAGGATAGGATGCTGTGGAGCTTAGAAGACGAGCTGGATGGCGATATGTATCACTCGTACTTGATGAATTTTTCGTTGTGCTGTATAAGCTTTATAGTCAGCTCTTGTGTGGACGTGTTAATATAACTATCTAGTAATTGATTTGATTGTGATGTATTCTGATGATGTAATGTATAAAACAGAAGTAAGTTTCTTTTTGTGTAAAGATCAGTTATTATCTATTATATTTTATTTCGTTGCGATTGTGAGATTCTGATATTGTTTGTTTTCTCTTCTTCACCTCCTTCTTTCTTTCCTCATCAATCTATCTTTTCCCGGCACTCGATCATCGGCATATTATACAGTGGCGTATTTGTGTTCATTTTCGAGGGTCGTGAAGGATGGGTCATTACAGTGGTATCAGAGCTTAGGTTGGAGATAACCTAGGCTTTGGTGGGGAAATTATGGCGTGCATAATGTGTTCCATGTTTCACACCTTCGGAAATATGTGCACGACCCAAATCATATCATTAAAGAGGCCGTTCAACAGGATTTGGAAATCACACCTAATTTGGCAGTGAAAAGAGAACCATTGAAGATTATTGGTCAAGATGAAAAGCGATTGAGGAATAAAGTGGTGAAATTGATGAAAGTACAATAGAGTGGAGATGACAAAATTCAAGTGCCATGATTTCAAATTTCACTTACATCATTTGATTTGTATTTAAAAACCATGAATTTTAAAAGAAGAATCATGATTTTTAATTTGGAATTGAGGTAGAAATCATGAGTTGAACAGGAATCCTATTTTGGGTAAATTATGGTGATCGGCAAGGAGAGGGAGGTCGTGGTCATGGCTGGAGGTAGCTCGTAGGTTGAGGCTCTCGAGAAAAATGGTGGCTGGATTTATAATCCACCGTGGTGGCCGGACAACGACAGTGTGAGGTTTAAGGTCCAGTTTGGGTTGTTGTCGAATTCGAGGCTAGTTCTTCATCGTCGAGGTATCGGACTCGACCGGAGTAAGGGGAAAAGGCGCGGGGTTCGTCGGTGAAGCTTTGGTCAGAGTTGTGACGTCTTTGGTGACCTAAAGCGGCGGGACGAGGCGGTTTTTGATGATCCAGTTTTGTTCCAGTTGAACCTATGTTGCTCGATTCCGAGTTCGTCATCGTTTCAAGGATCTGCGTTGTCGTACGATTAGAGTAAATCGTCGTCAACGTGCTGGAGGTGGTCTCGATGGTCGGAGCTACTTCGATCACCTATACACAACACATGTGTCAGGTTTGGGTGTTGCTGTGTTAGGATGGAAGAAGAGGAATGCCTAGGGGATTGTCTCCGGGAAATCAAGAGTTGGCTCGGGTTTTTGATCGAGTCATTCGCGAGTGATTTAGCTGTTGATAACTGTTTTTAAAATTTAAAACATAACAGAAAAAATAAAGGAATGGCTCGGGTTTGGCGTTTGGGTAAAGGGAGTACTCGGGTTTGTCTCAGGTAAGTTGTAGTAACAGTTTGAAACTTTAAAACAAATCAAGTTTAAAATAATTTCTTTATTAATTCTTTAAGTAATAATTGCTTGTTTAAATTTGAGATTCATTAAAAGGTTTTAAAATAAATTATTTTAAATTAATTAAGTTTGAGAAATTTTATTAAATGTCCTTGATTTGTAATTAATTCTCAAATTTATTTAAATAAATTTAATAATGTAATTAAGAGTTAATTAAGAAGATAAATTGTTTTAAAGGTTAATTAACTTAAAGGTCTAAGTTAATTGGTTAATGATAATTAATTACAAGGTTTATTAAATAAGATTCAAATGATTTAATTAAGTAATTAATTAAGATAAATGGTTTATCTTTTAATTAATTAAGGTTTTAAGTAATTAAAGATTAATTAATTAATAAAAGTAATTAAAGGATAATTACTTAATGCAAGTAATTAAAGAATAATTAATTAATTAATAAATGATTAAGGTTAATCAATTAATAATTAAAGGTTAATTAATTAATGATTAAAGGATAATTAATTTATAATCAAAGAATAATTAATCAGTAATTACGGGATGATTAATTAAGGATGATTAATTAATTTCATTAGTTAATTAAAATTAATAATAAATGGTTTGTAATTAATTGATGTAACTTAAGTAGGGTTAGGTGATTAATTCATAAGTAGTTAATTTATTTTGAGTTAATTAAATTAATTTTGAGCATATGATTAATTAATCTTTCTTATGAATGATAAACCTGAATTGAATGCCTTGAATTGTTTGATATCTTTGATATGTAATATTCTATGGTTGGAATTGCTTTGGATTGAGCTATGATTATTGTAAGTTATTTATCTGTGATGAATTGTTGTATGAATGTGAATTTCTGAATTAAATTAGAATTGTTTACTTAAACAACTTGGTCGTTAAGACGGCATTTGAATTTCGATGAGACTGGGAATCAGATTCCAAATGGTTATCCGAAAACCACATCGGATCTTAAAGGTGATCTTTTGTTTAAAAGATTTAAAATCGAAATTTGTATCCACATTTTTTAAATTAGCGCTCATTATTCTGATAAGCCGGGGGAGGACATTAAGTCATAAAACCCATTCCGAATAATGATACGACGAAATGGAATTGCATTTGAAGACGGTGGTTGAAGACCGGGTATTTTCGAGAACGAAAGGATTGCCATTTGATTGTCTCTGCACCGAGTTGCTCCGGTATAGAGATTAACCTATGTGATTGGGAGTCCGGTCGAGATTGGGGATATCCGGATTTGCAAGGACTTTTTCTTTAATTGGATAAAGTGACTTCGGTTCCATTCAGACCCAGGATGGACTTGTATGGATGTATGTCTGACATTACACTTTGAGATATGAAGCTGGTTTCTATTAAATACATTTCTGTTCGGTGGCGGAGAATTTATTCTCTTAGCTTAACACCCTTCTCTGAGACGTACGAGCTCAGAGGTTATGTAGTTGATGGTTACTAGTGATATAATCCCAATTTGGTAATGCGGCATGCTAAGTGCTGATCATTGGTTGATCGAAGCATGGCTTTTGTGAAAAGAGTAGCTTTATGGGACGAGACTTCATCGAACCTCACATCCCGGAAATGGTCGAAACAGGAAAGGATGCAGCAAGGTTATAGGGGTCGTGCCCCTCAGGGTATGTGCATTTCCTTCTGAATAAAAAGTGGTATTCTGGTACGGATCCCAGATATTTTACTTATGTGGTTGTTGGTTGTGGTGGGGCCCCGGATAAAGGTCGGTTACGACCGGGGGATGGCATACTCGTGACAGTTAGTTACCTATTTACAGAGGTAACCTGGCCTTGTGTTGGCAGAGATCCGGTTAGGTTCTCGGGGCGTCTCTCCAAAGACGTACCCATTCGGATAAATGAAGTTCCTTTGCCTTGGCCATTTGTTGGAAATCCAAACAATCAATACGAGCCCTATATAGTTTTAGTTGTAGAACCTGCCATTTAACATAGTAGCTATGGTAGGCATACTATAATGGTACATATGCTGGCTAAGATTAACATTATACTTTCGAAATGTTTTCCCACACTATGCACTTATAATAATATCAAAGGATTTTCGCGTATCAAGCATGTTTGACTACTATAAGGAGAAACCTCTCCCACATATGCGATTGCATTGAGTGTGTGCCGGGAGATCTTATGTAGTTTCATTTTCCAAAATGCATGAACGGAATTATTTTTATTTCTTTTTGTACAAATAACTGTTTTATGTTTCTCACACCAGTCCTATGACTGACTCGGAGCTTATTGTTCCTTTTTCTAAACTCTAGGTGCCCCTAATCCCCGAGGCATTCCTCTTCTTCCATCCTAACACAACAACACCCAAACCTGACACATGTGCACATTTACAGGTGATCGAAGTAGCTCTGACCATCACGACCACCTCCAGCATGTCGACGATGATCTACTCTAATCGTACGACCACGCAGATGCTTGAAATGATGACGAAGTCGGAATCGAGCAACATGAGTTCAACTGGAACAAAACTGGTTCATCAAAAACCACCTCGTCCCGCCACCTCAGGTCACCAGAGACCTCACAACTCTGACCAAAGCTTCGCTGACAAACCCTGCACCTTTTCCCCTACTCGGGTCAAGTCCGATATGTCACGACCCGTCTTTCTTAGCCCAGAAAGACGCATCATGAATTAAGAAAGAAAGGTATAAAATAAGAAAAGATAGGAAAGAAGAAACTCAACAACAATAGATTCTCACAGCGGAACGAATGAAATATAATATATCACATAAAATATTACATAGTATCATATACATCAGAGTACACAACTTATACATTTCATATTAGAACGTTATAAACATCTGTCTAACTATACAACTCAAGATATCACAGAGATACAAACACAATCACTAGCACAGCGGAACCACAATAATACCTATACGCTGAAGCCTCCTGCTCCAAATCTCCTTCAAAATTCGTCAAAGCTAACCTGAATCCCTCAACTACTCATATATAATATGAGTACTTAAGAATTTAATAAAACAGAAAATGAACACTTGGGTCAGACATGGGTCTGGTGTGAGTCGGTTTAAAATTGTTTAACTTTGAAAGCCTTTGAAAAGAAAGGTATCACGTAAGACTTCCCACACATAAACATGGAAAAGTTTTTACCTTACGCTAACCAAAACATTTGATAGGAAATCCAGTGATATTATAATAGGGTCTAGGGTTTTCAAGCAAATATAAAATAGCCGAAATTGTTACATTCATTAAATTCCAGCGACTGGCCACAAAAGTAGGTAATACAATCAAAATCATAAGGGCACGTAGGAAGAATGGGTTTCCATTAATGGTAGGACTACTGGGGTACCTCCCGTCACAGTACGGGGCCTAGATCACCATACCGAGGATCCACCCTAAATCCCCTTCAATACAAGGCTGGAACCATCCCTTACTGGACAGTCCCGAACAAGACCATCCCGTGGTTGGCGTGACCAACCACACACCAAGCCAAAATAGAAAGGGACCTCTCGAAAGGGGTGAATCTCGTCCTACTTGGGTGCTACCCACTTAACCTCACTGCACCTTCCCTGTTTTAGCCATTCCCAGTTGATGAGGCTTGAGGCTACGATTATCTTTATAGAATACATCTATCTTAGAATGCTCATCGTCCACCCGACGATGTTCTGAAAGCATTCGATCCATACAAGTTCGTTATGGGTTCGAACGAAACTGAAGGCACTATCTCGTTACACTCATTTTGGAATCACCCTTAGAGTTAATGACCATAGTCCTTGCACTCTGAATCACCATCTCGAACCTGAAAGTACTATCCTCGTTAACTCATCTTGGAATCACCCTCAGAGTTTTCAACGATGAACAGTTCTTACACTTCGAGTCTTCACTTTGATCTTCACTTGGATTCACGAACTAACTAATTTGGATCGATGTGGTTTTCGAATATCTAAATCTGGAAACCCGATCCCGGTCTCATCGAATCCAAACGCGATTTTAATGTCCAAGTCGTTTAAAGGTTTAAACAATTAAACTTATATTCAGAATAACATATACAGATAGATGATTCACAATATCACATATAGATGATTCATATCAACCAAACATTTCACAAAGCAGCACAGAACTCATATCAGAGGTATCTCATCCAATATCAATCATCCAATATAAATCAATCATCCATAAGCAGGTTTGATTAACTCTTAATCAATTTAATTAACCTTTAATTAAATTAATTACTAATCTTTAATCACTTGGATTACCTTAATTCTGCTTACTTAACATTAATTAATTACAAATTAATTAATTAGTCATCTTTTAATGATCTACCTTAATTAATCTTCCCTGATTAATTATCCTTTAATTGCGTTAAGTAATTATCCTTTAATTAGTTACACAAATTAATTATCATAACCATATACAGTAATTAACCTTTAATTACTATCATTAATTACACTAATTAATGATCCTCCATTTACTTCCATTAATTAATTAATTAACTATAATTAATTACACTTGATCCTTAATTAATTACAATTAATTAATCATACTTTAATTAATAACTTCCATTAATCAACCTTGATCAATTTCATTAATTATATTAATTAATGATGCTTATTAATCAATTAACCCTTTAATTAATTAATTAATTAATCTTTAATTAACCACCTTATTAATTAGTCTTAATTAATCATAAACAGTAATTAACAAACTTGTAATTACTTATCCTAATTAATTAACTCCTTAATTAATTATATTAATCCTTTAATTAATTACACTAATTAATTAATCCTTAATTACTTCATTAAGTAATCATTAATTAATTACATTAATTAATAATCCATAATTATTACTTTATTAATTAATCACATTTTTAATTAATTACATTTAGTAATTAATATTAAATTAATCACATTCATTAATTAATTAATCACATTAATTAATTAACCAAATTAACTAAGTAATTAACCTTTAGTTACTTCCATAAGTAATTATCCTCTAATTACTTTCATTAGTCAATTACTCTCTTAATTAATTACCTTAACAAGTAATTAATCACATCATTAATTGACCTTAACTCTTTACTTAATCAATTACTCTTTAATTAATTAAATAACTCTTTAATCAATTATATTAATTAATCCTTTAATTAATAACACCAAATGATTTACACTTAATCACCTCCATTCAATTACTTTCACAAGTAATTTCCCACTAATTACTTCCATAAGTAATTTCTCTTTCTAAATTACATTCGGTAATTATCCATTAATTACTTTATCAAGTAATTATACTTGATTAATGTAGGATCGATTTCACCCTAGAGGGGGGTGAATAGGGTGATGCTGTTAATTTTCAAAATTAATTGCAGAAGCTTATAAAATTATTTCAACACAGATAAATCAGAATTATAGCCGCACAGATAATAAATGCAGAAATAGAACGACATAGAATTTCTCAGCTTCGGCAAAACCCTGCCTACGTGCTGCCCCCAAGGTTTCTACTAGAAATTAAGTAGTCACACGCTTATACACGTAAACTCGCGACACCCGCTACTGACTAACCTAACTCTACACTCAAAATCTTGCCACAACTCATCCACTGAGTTGCGAATTCTCAAACTACGCCACGTAGTTTGTCCCCTAGTCACACGACTAGTAATTACAACTATTTAAAAAGAAATTACAAATTAAAAACACAACAAAAACAATTAGAAAACAAAAAACCCTAATATTTGCTTTTAAATCCAATATTAAAGAAAGAGGCCGGCCCAAATTAATTAAACAAAACGCGGCCCTCCTTTATTTCATTTCGTCCGATTCCTTGCTTTGAAAATGGCGGCTTGTTCTCGTCTTGCAAATTAGGACTTTGTTCCTTCTTCATTCCAAATTAGGGTTATTGATGGAATCGTAGCGCTGCTTCGGGTTGTTCGATCGAAACAGATGTTTTAACGTTGCTGGCTTTTTCGATCAGGTGTTACTTTGAATTGCAGACAGCTACTTTAATTTGTTGAGTTCAGTTGAATGATATGGTATGTGATTTCCTTTTTATTTATTCTTGTTTATATGCTCGAACTCGATTGATTTTACAGCCAATGATGATTATCGGTTTTTATATAGATTCGATCTTCTTATTTTTCGTTCGTCTGATAGTTGTTTGATTTTGTTAATATTGTGCTTCGGCCATTCGATTATGCTTGGATGTTGATGATTTCGCTAACTTTGTCAATTTCGTATAATTATGATTTCTTGATGGTCACGGCTTTGATTTCTCTGACTTTGTTTTCCTTGCTCACCACGGTTCTGACTTTGATCTGTTTCTTTGATATGAACTGTTGACTTCGGTCACTTGACTTTGTTTATGCGATTCCATGACTTAATATTATCTTCGACCTTGACTTCTGATAGCATAGGCTTTGACAATTTGATTGATGCTTCGAGTTACTACAGTTTTCACTCTTGTTCATGCAGCTTTATATGAATGTTATTCTGGTCATTCATACTTTATGTTGTACACATGTGCATTTGTATCACTTGATGTTGCACTTGCTTGATCCAGTTTCGTAGTTGCATACTTGCTATGCATTATTCATGTCATTCCTTTGGTATTGTTGCAGACCACTTGATCACTTGTGTACATATGATGTTTGTCACCTGCAATTCTTTCATCAAAATTATCCTACCGAGAGCCAGTACATTATTTTTTCATAATGTCCTATGGAGTGCCATTGTTGCCTCAGGTTTGAGTTTTGCTTGTATAACTTGGTGCCACTGTTTCATTAGTGTTTGATCATTGATGTTGCTCTGTTTTGATGTGCATAGTTCGGGTTTGTACCTGTAGTCTGATGTTGTGCATTTGTGTTTATTGTGATGGCATTGTCCAGTTGAGTTTGAGTTGTATAACATGAACTTGATCTCGGGTTGGTGCCATTTGCTTCCGATTCATTTTTGAGACCAGAACTGTAGCATTATGTTGAATCCGTAGCATGCACTCGAGTCATCGTAGCAGTGACTTGAACTTTGCATTTTCTTTGTGGTTTAGTTTCATGCTGTTGTCACTGATACATACATATGTCTTGTTGAAATGGTTTGATGTGCATAATTCATTTGTTGCCGACCTATGTTGCTATTGGTCTAGCTCACCTTGAACTTCATGTGTGCCCGAGTCTGGTTCATGTATTCATTGAGATGTTCATGTTGCATATATGCTTGCTGCCTGGTCATCATTGTATGTTGTCACTGCACTTATATTTGCAGTTTGTATTAACTTGTATACATTTGTTTGAGTGTGGCTTTGTTCCATTCTTATGGTTCTATTGATGATGCTATGACCATTTTATTGCATTTGGATTTGTTTTACGAATTACACCTGAGTTGAATCCAGCTTGTAGCTCGGATTTGACCTTGTGCTGAAAATTGTGACATTATTTTTATTGCACTTGAGTTGAACCCGGTGTTTTGGGTTTGACCTATGCTCACTTGTCCATGTAATTCTATCAAGTGTATATATCGGTGTGTACGGCCTTATGGCATATACAGTTATACACTGTGGATGTCATAAGTTGTTCGTGAATGATGAATTCAAAGTTAAATGATGACGAACAACCCAAATAACTGAGGCAAATATTATTTTCAAAATTCACATTTTATTTTATACTGCAAAGATATTTTATTTTCAATTTTACTCCGTCAATATTTATTTGTGCAGATTGCTCAGATGCTGGATTCAATTTGGAGTGAAGTTAAAGATAAAATACGAGTTGAGTGGATGAGTGATATGTAGTGAGGTCAAATGTGAATCGTGATGTAATTAAAATTGTACTGTTAATTGAAATTGTATATATATAGTGAGAGCTTGAAATTTGTACTATTCAAAGAATGTAATAAACATTTGTTTGAATAAAATTTCTATTTGAATTCAAATTCTGTGTTATTTATTTTTATTCAGCAAATATTTATTTAATCTATGAAAAATAAAATAGTACATTAACAAATACATTTAAATGAATATATATATATATATATGTTTATTATCATCAAACAAAAATCATATAATCGCATATTCAACAATCTCCCCCTTTTGATGATAACAAACATATATTTAAGATTTTGAATATATTAAATGTATTTGATCATTGATATACTCTAATTGCTCCCCATATTTAAATGCTTCCTCTCTACACAAAACTCCCCCTTCACATATGCATGCAATTAAAAATATGCAAATGAGCCTAGATGCAAATAGAAAATATTTGACCTTTGCTTGATTTTATTTAACAAAATCTTAACTTTTCTCTCCCCCTTTTGTTATCAGCAAAAGAGTAATAGTGTCAGATAAAGTAGAGATAAAGGGATCGATATTAATCCAGCATTAAAACTCAATCGAATATAAATATTAAATTTCAATAAAAAAGAAAACAAAAATCATAAATACTTTGTTAGGCGCATATTCCACTTTTAGAATGATGGGAATGATGTCATCATATAAAACCATACAGTTGAGTCTATTTGTGGTATATTTATATTAGGAATTTGAATATCTACTAACCATGCATAACCGTTAGGACTTTTAAATGAGATTATTTGTATTCCAATTTTATTTTTTTAAAGAAAAAATGAATTCAAGTATCTTCTAACCACGCATAACCGTGAGGACTTTTAAATGTGATTAGAATCAACTTGTTTATTTTAAAAATCAATTTTGATATGCGTTCCATACATGCATAACCGTGAGGACTTTTAGATGAGCATGGAAGCACATAACAAATTCCAAGTAATTCACCCATGCATAACCGTAAGGACTTTTAAATGAGAGTGAATACTTTGGATTTTATTTTAATTTATTTTATTTTTATTTTTATTATTATTATTTTTAAAAAAAATGTAAAATAAAAAACCAATGATTCCTGTTTGAAGTACCACATATTGACAAACTATATTGAATTTTGATGAGTGATGGTTGTTAGAAATATGATAGAAGTAGAAATGGTCATGGAATTTTTACCAACAAAAAGTTTTATAACTCTTGTTTAAATTTCTAAAGAAATTTACTAATTATACCGTCTCGAGTCATAATATATGATAAACATCAATACTCATCACTTTTTCAATCAGTATTTATCCTTTTTTGATAATTATTAGGGAGTCAGATTAGTCATTTAAAATCAAATTCAAAAATAATTATAAAATCAATTTTTCATAATGACTGATCTGAAAACATGGTCAAAAATGATTTTTTAGAAGGGGTTATATAAGAATTTTTTTTTGCTATTTGAAAATTATTTGAATTGAAAAATATGCAGATATTTTCTTTGAAAAACGATGCAGTTACTAAATGTCTCAAAAATCACATTCAACTAGTAATTTTTCTATCAACTAGATTACCAGTGTAATCTGCATCTGAATTTCTTTTTCGCTCAAAATTATCATTAATTGAATTTGATAGACCGGACCATGAAGTGTGCAACCAAATATCTCCAAATCAATTTTAACAGCTTTTTAAATGACATTTTTTTGAATTTGAATTGAAGCCGTGTAAATAATCAAAAACCGTGAATATAGAGTCAGCCGTAAAATAACCATATGTATTATCATCCAATAAAACACTATTATTAATCCAAACTAATATATACCATGCAATTCAAAGACTCTAGATATTTTTATAGTGTTCTTGGCATAAGAATATAATTGGCCAACAATTTTGAATAAGTCAGAATCAAAATCATCAATAATTCATCATCACATTATTGGTTGATTTAACTCAGATTACGGTGCAGATTATCACATTTACTATATCGTTCAAATAAATATACCATTACCTGTTTTACCTTTACGATATTTTTCGTTGTTGTCCATTGTGATTATGTCACCTTTGTACCAGGCTAAGGAACTTTGCATTGTCACTCGTTGTGTCCTTGGAATAGCCAGAATCCAAGTAACACTATTATTGTTCCTTAGCCTGCCTCCACACCTACACGATGAAAGATTTTTGTGATCTATTTGTTTTTATAGGTCCATGATTGTTAGTGGCAGAATATTTAGAAAAATAATTTTGTGGAGACCCAAGACTATTTATATATGTTCCCTTCGGCACCCAAATTTGTTTAACTTTGAGAGATTTTATATTTATGCCTTTTGGAACCCAAATTGGTATAGTTTTCACGTGTTTAGGTCTATACCAACAACTATTGTGATTGTGTCCATATTTTCTACAAATTGTGCATATAGAATTTACTTGATTAATTTTGCTTTTAACTTTTTCAGATTGATTATATCCAAGTCCATGTCAAACTGTATTTACAGTTTGCTTCCCTAATAGCATATTCAATGATTTTTTACTTTTTGAAAATTTATCTAAAGTCGTTGACAATTGTTGGACTTGTATTTTGAGAGATTCATTTTCGTTTAATAATTGTGTGCACTTTTTAATAGAATTCTCTCTCCTAGTATTTTCACTCTCTTTCAAAATCAGAATTTCATTTTCAAGTGATTTTATATTAACTTCTGATTTTTTAATTTCTTCTTCAAATGTTGGACACTTGTCACACTTAGGGATCTTATTTTGATAGTTTTTAACTAATTGTTCAGGTTGTTCATTTAGTTCAATCAAACTATCTCTTTGTGATTCAATTTTAGCATATTTTTACTTAAGTCGTTCAAAACAGCCATTTACTTTGTGGAAATATATAAGTAGTTGTGAGTGAGTAAGTTTTGATACCTCGCTTGGCTTGTCATCGTCACTATCAGTTATATTACCTTGAAGGCACATATCTGCTTTCTCACTCTCACTGCTAGTACTTTGATTACCTTCATCACTTGTATTCCACATGGCTGCAAAACTTCTTCCTTTTATTTTCTTTTCAAAGTCGCGTCGATTTTGAGGACAATTGGGCTTGATGTGTCCGGGTTTGTTGCACTTGTGACAAATGATCTCCCATTCTTCTGAGTAGTCTAGTGCTTTTGCTATTCTGCTTTTTAATTTTTGATTTCGAGCTGGATTTCCGTATCTATGATTCCACTTTTTGAATTTCTTCATTGGTAGTGCCAACTCTGCTGTTCCATCACCATCATCGTTATCATCATCACTTTCGGTTGTTCTTTTGAGAGCTATTGATTTCTTTCGAGTGTCTCCTCCTTCACGCTCTTCCTTGAATTTCATTTCTAGCTCATAAGTGGTGAGATTTCCGATGAGTTCTTCAACTTTCATTTGTTTTAAATCTTTCGATTCTTGAATGGCAGTCACTTTTGCTTCAAATTTTCGTGGAAGGACTCTGAGGATTTTTCGGACTATCTCCAACTCTGTGTATGATTTTCCGAGAGATTTTGATTTATATATGATATTGGAAAGTCGTCCATACATCTCTTTGACATTTTCTTCCTTTGCCATTGTGAAGTTCTTGTATTCGCTGCTTAGCATGGCAAGGCGAGATTCTTTACTTGAGATGCTCCTTCATGAGTCACTTCTAGTGTATGCCATATTTCCTACGCAGTTAGACAATATGAGACATGATTAAATTCAAATTGATCTAATGAACAGATAATAGAATTCATAGATTTAGCATTAGCATTTTGTAATTTATTTTCTAGTTCTGTCCATTGATCCATTGGTTTATCTATTTTCTGATTATCTACAGTTATAGTTGGTGCTCTATAACCCGTCTCAACAATATTCCAAGCATCAATGGTTTACAGAAAAATTTTCATTCTATTTTTCCAGTAGGCGTATTCACCATTGAACATTAGTGGTCTAACTATGGACTGACCCTCACCAAAAGCATTATTAAAAGAAGCCATTTTAAAAATTCAAATTTTTAAAACAAAAAACTGGTTTTTGAAAAACGAATTTTTAAAACAAAAGTTGACTTCTATTCCTAGCTCTAATACCACTAGTAGGATCGATTTCACCCTAGAGGGGGGGTGAATAGGGTAATGCTGTTAATTTTCAGAATTAATTGTGGAAGCTTATAAAATTATTTCATCATAGATAAATCAAAATTATAGCAGCACGGATAATAAATGCAGAAATAGAACGACACAGAATTTACCCAGCTTTGGCAAAACCCTGCCTACGTGTTGTCCCCAAGGTTTCTACTAGAAATTAAGTAGTCACACGCTTACACACGTAAACTCATGATACCCACTACTGACTAACCTAACTCTTGCTCAAAACCCTACCACAACTCAGCCACTGAGTTGCGAATTCTCAAACTACGCCACGTAGTTTGTCCGCTAGTCACACGACTAGTAAATACAACTGTTTAAAAAGAAATTACAAATAAAAAACACAATAAAAACAATTAGAAAACCAAAAACCCTAATATTTTCTTTTTAATCCAATATTAAAGAAAGAGGCCGGCCCAAATCAATTAAACAAAACGCAACCCTCCTTTATTTCGTTTCGCCCGATTCTTTGCTTTGAAAATGGCGGCTTGTTCTCGTCTTGCAAATTAGGACTTTGTTCCTTCTTCGTTCCAAATTAGGGTTATTGATGAAATCGAAGTGCCGCTTCGGGTTGTTCGATCGAAACAGATTTTTTAACGTTGCTGGATTTTTCGATCAGGTGTTACTTTGAATTGCAGACAGCTACTTCAATTTGTCGAGTTCGGTTGAATGATATGGTATGTGATTTCATTTTTATTTATTCTTGTTTATATGCTCGAACTCGATTGATTTTACAGCCAATGATGATTATGGGTTTTTATATAGATTCGATCTCCTTATTTTTCGTTTGTCTGATAGTTGTTGTATTTTGTCAATACTGTGCTTTGGCCATTCGATTATGCTTGGATGTTGATGATTTCGCTGACTTAGTCAATTTCGTATAATTATGATTTCTTGATGGTCACGGCTTTGATTTCTCTGACTTTTTTCCTTGCTCACCATGGTTCTGACTTTGATCTGTTTCTTTGATATGAACTGTTGACTTCGGTCACTTGACTTTGTTTATGCGATTCCATGACTTAATATTATCTTCGACCTTGACTTCTGATAGCATAGGCTTTGACAATTTTATTGATGCTTCGAGTTACTACAGTTTTCACTCTTGTTCATGCAGCTTTATATGAATGTTATTCTGGTCATTCATACTTTATGTTGTACACATGTGCATTTGTATCACTTAATGTTGCACTTGCTTGATCCAGTTCCGTAGTTGCATACTTGACGTGCATTATTCATGTCATTCCTTTGGTATTATTGCAGACCACTTGATCACTTGTGTACATATGATGTTTGTCACCTGCAATTCTTTCATCAAAATTATCCTACCGAGAGCCAGTACATTATTTGTTCATAATGTACTTTGGAGTGCCACTATTGCTTCGGGTTTGAGTTTTGCTTGTATAACTTGGTTCCACTATTTCATTAGTGTTTGATCATTAATGTTGCTCTGTTTTGATGTGCACAGTTCTGGTTTGTACCTGTAGTCTGATTTTGCGCATTTGTGTTTATTGTGATGGCACTGTCCAGTTGAGTTTGAGTTGTATAACTTGAAATCGATCTCAGGTTGGTGCCATTTGCTTTTGATTCATTTTTGAGACCAGAACTGTAGCATTATGTTGAATCTGTAGCATGCACTCGAGTCATGGTAGCAGTGACTTGAACTTTGCATTTTGTTTGTGGTTTAGTTTCATGCTGTTGTCACTGATACATACATATGTCTTGTTGAAATGGTTTGATGTGCATAATTCATTTGTTACCGACCCGTGTTGCTATTGGTCTGGTTCACCTTGAACTTCATGTGTGCTCGAGTCTGGTTCATGTATTCATTGAGATGTTCATGTTGCATATCTGCTTGTTGCATGGTCATCATTGTATGTTTTCACTGCACTTAATTTTTCAGTTTGCATTCACTTTGTACATTTGTTTGAGTGCGTATTTGTTCCATGCTTATGTTTCTATTGATGATGCTATGACCATTTTATTGCATTTGGATTTGTTTTTCGAATTACACCTGAGTTGAATCCAGCTTGTAGCTCGGATTTGACCTTGTGCTGAAAATTGTGACATTATTTTTATTGCACTTGAGTTGAACCCGGCGTTTTGGGTTTGACCTATGCTCACCTGTCCCTGTAATTCTATCAAGTGTATATATCAGTGTGCACGACCTTGTGGCATATATAGTGATACACTGTGTATGTCACAAGCTGTTCGTGAATGATGAATTCAAAATTAAATGATGACAAACAACCCAAATAACTGAGGCAAATATTATTTTCAAAATTCACATTTTATTTTATACTGCAAAAATATTTTATTTTCAATTTTTACTGCGTCAATATTTATTTGTGCAGATTGCTCAGATGCTGGATTCGATTTGGAGTGAAGTTGAAGATAAAATATGAGTTGAGTGAATGAGTGATATGTAGTGAGGTCAAATGTGAATCGTGATGTAATTAAAATTGTACTGTTAATTGAAATTGTATATATATAGTGAGAGCTTGAAATGTGTACTATTCAAAGATCGTAATAAGCATTTGTTTGAATAAAATATCTACTTGAATTCAAATTCCGTGTTATTTATTTTTATTCAGCAAATATTTATTTAATCTATGAGAAATAAAATAGTACATTAACAAATACATTTAAATGAATATGTGTATATATATATATATATATATATATTTATTATCATCAAACAAAAATCATATAATCGCATATTCAACAATTAATTCATAATTAAGTGATTATTTAAATTAACCAAAAAATTAACTAATTAATTAAAATTAATTAAATAATTAGTTAACTTCTTATATTTAAAAATCCTTAATTAATTAAGAAAATCATTTATCTTAGTTAAACTTTTACTTATTAACAAATCATTAATTAACTATTCTTAAGTTAATAATAACAATTAATTAATCTTATTTATCTTCACAATTTAATTATCTTAGATTAATCAAAATCTTAACTACTTAAAGATAAATTCTTTATTACAATTGATTTACATAACTAAATCATCAAAAATTATTTGGAAACAAACATTTAGAAATCAATTATAATTTAAAAACAATTCAAACATTTTAATTTAATCCTTTAAATCTTTGGAAACCCTTCAAATATAATTAATAAACTTTTAATACATAATTATTTTTTAAAAACCCACTTATTCTTCCTTCAAATCTTAGCCACATTATATATTTTAAAAACTTATTAAACATTTATCTGAAGAGAGCTTGTTTTTAAATTTGAAACCTGATTTTTCTTTTAAAAAAATCCGCCTTTAGCAAAGTCCAAAACATCACTTGCACAACTCGAGATAAACCCCCCTAAAACCCGAGCCTATCCCGAGACTACCATCAAACACAACTGCTTCGTGACATCTCCTCACACGCACGAGACCTAACCCGAGTACAACCATTCCCAGACACGACATGCACGTGGTGCACGTACACTTGCAACTCCGACCACCGTAGGTCATCGCGGCAACTTTCGGCAATCACCCCTACCCATGCAAGTACTCTCAAGAACACAGATCGTGGAAAACACAAACGAGTCGAAAACGAGCATTCTCGACCCAGCTTAGAAACACCACCTCACCGAAAAACCACTCGCCTCTGATGATCCTTTCCTCGAGAAGCCTCGCCATCCATACCGCAACTCCGTCTCGACCTCCAGTTCCTCCAACAAGCCATGCGATCGACTCCGATCAAGTCACGATGTCGAAAAAAAACCACATAATATAAACGTCAAATACCAGTGTGCTAAACCCTACCTTGAACGTTTCTGGTCATCACGGCCATAGGAAAAATACGAGACTATTTTTCCCTTCATAATCGATACTCCAGCTAGCTTCGACCGAAAAATCAGCTCCATCCACCGTGTCGATCAACAGCAGTCGACCCAAATGCCAGAATCGATCAACTCCAGAATTCTAATTGAATACAAATTAAAAATCATAAATTGTATGTTAAAAATCAAGATTTTCCATTACTAGTTCACTCATGCAATTCAAAACAGAAATTGAATTCATTGATTTTTAACATATATACGAATTTCACTGTTATTTCCTATTCCCAAAATATTAACTAAATAATTCTACCTTAAACTATTTTTTTCCACTTAATTTACATTTTTATAATTTTTTCTCTCTTTAATATTCCTAGTCAGTTAGTGATTTATTTGGAAGATATGAATTTTCTTCACCATGCTTTTGAGTCAGAGGTTCACAGAGACCAGTTTGCAAAAGCATACAGACGTGCTCCAGCATAATCATCCATATACACAAACAATTCGTATTATAAATCATGTTACTGTAACATTTATCATACATGTCACATAGGAGCAGATTTTAAAACTGTTTTTAAATATGTTTACTCACCAAATTTTCAAGCAGAGGACGAAGGACAGACTTGCTAACACACACACACACACACACACACACATATCAATTCAAATAGATTCAAGCAGAAGAACTTTCATTCAAAACAATATCATCACATGCATTAGATATAAATCCAAATTAAACTATTTTTAAAAGAATGTTTACTCACCTTTTTATAAGCAGAGAACAGATTTAATCTTTAATCTGGAATTCTGTTTTGATCTTTGCTTGATCTTGTATTGTTGAAGCTTTGAAAATAATTGATGTTGAAACTTAATGTTGAGCTTGCATGTTAGGAACCTTGAAACTAATGTTATTTCTTATTTGATGCTACAGCTTGTTTGATTTCAATTTTGTTGAATTTGATTTTGAATGCAACTGCTGATCTGAAACTTTGTATTTGAGTTTGAAATCTTACATTGTTAAAGCTTTGTAAAATGATGAAGTTGATAGTTGAGTTGAATATAGGTTGAGTAGAGTTTTTTTTGCTCAAGTTTTATTCTTTTAGAAATGAAAGAAGAGGAATGGGAAACATTTGGTCTGAAGAAACCAGATTTATTTTTCAAAAGCATTTTAGTATATATGCTAAAAAAATGTATTGCCATTTGTTCACAAATTAGACAAATGTCAAAACAAAAACTTCTTAGTTTACAAATGTTACCACAATGCCTTCTCATGCCTACAAGTGTTTAAATGCTTTATTATAGTTTTAAAAATGTTTAAAAAAAATTTAAATAAATTTTTATATCTCAACGTTTTATATATATATTGGAGTTTAAACTATAAAGATATGCAACTTGGTCTTATACATGTATGTTTTAATTTGTTATATATATATATATATGTGTGTATGTGTCTATATATATATATATATATATATATGTGTGTGCAAATTGAACTTAGCTCATAAGTTAATTAGAAAGAAAGAATATTTTAAATTTCTATTTATATATTATAAGTCATTTAGTTTATGTAAAATAAAATTTTATTAAATCTTATTCAAACTAAAACCAATATACTTTTTAGATACTTAAAGTGTTTTGAAAATAAATGATAAACTTTTAAATAGCTTTTGAAAAGTGTTATGTTGAATTTAACATATTTTCCAAATCACTATATATTAAATTTTGAAAACCTGTTTTATTAGCTAAATTCAAATTAAAGCCTTTCTATTTACAAATATATATATATATATATATATATATATATATATATTATAATTAGAGTACATTTTAATATTAACTTTGAAAATTATTATATTGAATTTTAAAACAACTTCAAATCATAACATATATATATATACATATATATATTACGATTTGAAAACACATCCTTTATTAAACAAAGACTTTCTATTCACAAAATATACACCAATATATACATCATAATTAGAACATATTTTTAACTTTGAAAGATAAATCTTACCAATTTTAAATTGTTAGAAAATATCTAATTAAATATTGCCTGATTAAATATTTATTAGCCTTTAAAAGATTAAATTACCAGTTTAAATTAAAATTATAAATGAAAATTATCAAACCAATTAAATTATTAATAAAGATTATTAAATTGATATCGTCCAAAATTCCGGGTCATCACATTCCTCCCCCCTTAAAAGAATTTCGTCCTCGAAATTTAAAAGCAAAGATAATTTAATAACCCAGCAAAGGATTTTAATTTCAAACAACAAAACACACTTATCACCCGGTTACTAACAACCATAGCAACTAATAAAACAAACAAACCTAACTAATTATCCTGACACAAATCAGGATAGATCTTACTAACACTACCTAGAGTTTTCCCAAGTATAAATTACTGGGAGACTCGCTCTACAGAAGCTAAACTAACTACACCACTATAATCCAGAGCTTCCTCTCCTCTAGATCCACTAATCTGAATAAGATATCAAACCATACTCAAGTCTAGCTCAACTTCCAAATCCTTCTAAACCGCTGAATCCACAACCAGAGATAGATCATACACGTACTCTCTCAAAGATACGTGAAATACAATGAATCCCAGCCATCCAAACTGGCAATTCAATCCTATAGACAAAAGAACTTATCCTATCAAGAACACAGATAAGAAATTCCAAATACCTCAGAGCTAGCCTTCCAATATTACCCATTCATACTGCTCTCTTAACCAGAGAAACCTTAACAACAACGATGTCTCTAACTTCGATTTCCAAATTTATTCATCTTATCCCCATAACTCCTTCTGAGGATCCTGGGCTGCCTATCTTCTTCCTGATCAGCTCAACCTATGCTGATGCTTCTCTAAGAAAACTGGACCAAAACAAACTAGTTTCTGGAACCTACTCAACAAAAGATCGTCCAAGATCCACCGATATCCAGAACACAAGCTCTACATCTCAAGCATTAGAAAACTGAACTTGCTTCCTTCCTTGCACAACTGCTACCTCGCTTCCGCTGCACAACTATCATTCGGGAATAGATGAGAATGTCGTCGATGAACACAGGCATAGACTAGACATCACACCTCGAAAATAAGGTTCAACTGATCCATAAAGAGAAAACTCAGAAGTTCCAAGAATTACTGAGCTGCTTCACCAAATCCTTTCTCTAGGAGACATCCTTCTACCCAGCTAAACTACCAGTAGCTCCATGAACCAAGTCGATACGGAACTCAAACTACTGATGCAGACAAACTTTTAACTTCCATGATGATATCCAGAAAAATATCTGACTACTTCAATGGCTCCTACTTCCATATGAGAAGCCTCAGTCTTAAAAGATTACCGAAGATGAATTCCCAAACTAATCGCAAGTCACTTTTGCGATCCTACCTAGTTTGGTTTCCAAAGAAACTATTCTCTCTTTACCAATTAGAACAGCCTTAAGCTTTTCCAAACATGGTTAAGCCTTCAAGAAAGTCTTCACCATCTACCCGGACTGCTGATAGAAGAACCACAAAGGTTTCTGAATCATCGGAGGAACGGACCACACAGTTGCTTCCAAGCTCCACCTCTAGGACACTGCTAGGCCAAGAGACCTTCTTGTCGGCACACCGAACTCTCCGAGCTACACTGCTACCATAGCTACCCAATGACTTCTTCATCCATAGGCTCCTTGAACCCAAAACCATCAACTAACTACGCAAAAGACCCTTCGAGATGGGCAGACATCCTTTCAAGAAACTCAGGCTCCAAACAAGGTATCAACATCTCGCTCTCCTTAAGGGGTAACAATGAGACCATGCTGTAGCAGAGCAACTTATAGACCTTAGTCTCATATTCCCAAACAGAAAAAACTCCTTCCTACGGTTGCCAAGATACCATCACATGCTTCTGCACATCTGACAGATCCAAACTCCAGAAAATCCTCTCACCCGAGCGCAACCAAACTTACACTTCAAAGACGGACTCTGAATCTTTAAAAAGATTTCCTTCGAAGATCAGTGAGAAATCCTTACTCCAAGTTACAAAGATTACTCGAGACGGTATTGGGTCTACCGTCTCGACATATACACTTCCAACCTCAAACATTCGAGCCTCTTCCATTAGTGGTAGTCGTGTTAGACACACCACTGCTCCATCTACCTCTAGAACTTATGTTGGAAAACCCGAACAGGTAATCCAACAAATCAAGTGGATATATATATATATATATATATATGTATATGTATGTATGTATGTATGTATGTATGTATATAAAAATACAACTACGCTCTCTCAAGAAAGATAGAAATCACTCCAAAGCCTAGGTATTCACTTAACCTAGCACTCTGATACCAACTGTCACGACCCGTCTTTCTTAGCCCAGAAAGACGCATCATGAATTAAGAAAGAAAGGGATAAAATAAGAAAAGATAGGAAAGAAGAAACTCAACAACAATAGATTCTCACAGCGGAACGAATGAAATATAATATATCACATAAAATATGACATAGTACCATATACATCAGAGTACACAACTTATACATTTCATATTAGACAGTTATAAACATCTGTCTAACTATACAACTCAAGATATCACAGAGATACAAACACAATCACTAGCACAGCGGAACCACAATAATATCTATACGCTGGAGCCTCTTGCTCCAAATCTCCTCCAGAATTCGTCAAAGCTAACCTGAATCCCTCGACTACTCATACATAATATGAGTACCCAAGAGTTTAATAAAACAGAAAATAAACACTTGGGTCAGACATGGGTCTGGTGTGAGAAAACAGTTTAAAATTGTTTAACTTTGAAAGCCTTTGAAAAGAAAGGTATCACGTAAGACTTCCCACACATAAACTGTCAGGACCCGATTCTTCGTCTTCCGAAAATTCAACATCGATACTCACTTTATCGACCGCCGAGTAATCGAACGACGGAAAACCGAACACTGAGGGTTTAAGAAGAAGAAAAAGACAGAAAAGTAGAGAAAAGAAGACAGAAAAGATAGAAAATAGAGAGGATAGAGAATAGAAAATAGAACACAGAGAAAATAGAGAAAATAGAACATTTTAAAATAGAAGAAAAAGAGAATAGAACGGAACAGAAAACAACAGAACAACATCAGAATCTCACAATTCGCAGCGGAACAACATATAATAGATAAATGAATAATCTTTAAACAAAGAACTATATCAGTTATTACATTTTATACATTTCATTACATCATATCATAATTACATCAGAGTGTACAACAGCAACAAACAACATCAGACAGTGCAGCGGAAAAAGAAATACTATATAAACTAGTAATACGCCATGCCATCCATATTGCCTCCAGCAACTCCAGAATATCCAGAATATCCTGATAAACCTTAACTCTTGACTGCCCGTGTGGAAATTGGTGGGCACCCAGAGTTTAGGAAGGAAAACAATAAACTCCAAGTCAGTCATGTGACTGGTGTGAGAACTCAAAACAGTTTATTTATCTTTAAAATCAAAATAGAGGAATATTTTTAATTCAATTCGCAATGTTTTAAAAATGAAACTACCATAAGACCTCCTGCCACACACACAATGCAAACGCAGACTTGGAGAAGATTTCTCCTTATGATAGTCCAAGATGCTTGATACGCATTAAAATCAAATCAATTTTGATATTATTATTAGTGCATAGTATAGAAGAAATTCATTTCGAAAGTAGAATATAAATCTTAGCCAGCATATGTACCATTATATTATGCCTACTATAGCTACTTCCTGAGGAAGCAGGTTCTACAACTAAAACCGTACAAGATCGTATTGTTTCTTTGGATTTCCAACGAATGGTCAGGCCAAGGAACTTCCCATTGCCACATGAGAATGCCTCTGGATGGACATCCCCGAGAACCAAACCGGATCTCTACCAACATAAGGCCGGGTTACCCCTAACTGAGTAACAACTGACCGAATATGCCATCCCCCGGTCCTTTGGGACCTTTCACCGAGCGCTCGCAATCAATTCACACAATCATAAAGTATTTTCAACATGAGTAAGTATCTGGGCTCCATACCATGATACCACCTTTTTCCAGAAGGAAATGCACACATCCTAAAGGGCGCTACCCCTCATAACCTTGTCGCATCTTTCCTGTTTTGATCATTCACGGGGTGTGAGGCTCGACGAAGTCACGTCCACAAAAACATACTTTATACAAAAGCCATGCTTTGGGTCAACAAATGATCACAAAGATAGACGATCAAATAAACGATCCTATCACAAATAATCAACACAATGATCATTTACAGCAACACTCAGCATGTCACATTACCAAATTGGGAATATATCGCTGATAACATTCAACTACATAACCTCTGAGCTCGTACGTCTCAGAGAAGGGTGTTAAGCTAAAAGAATAAATTCTCCGCCACCAACAGAAATATATTTGAAAGAAATCGGCTTTATATCTCAATTTGTAATGTCAGACATACAATCCATACAAGTCTGTTCCGGGCTCGAACAAAACCGAAGGCACTTCTTACGAAGCCCTTGCAATCCGGGTATTCACAATCCCGATCAAATTTCCCATCACTTAGGAGATCTCTATACCAGGAGCTACCCAGTGCAGAGACAATCGATAGGTCATCCTATCGCTTTCACAAATACTCGGTCTTCAACACCGATCTTCAATGCAATTCACAACGACGTATCACATATTCGGAATGGGTTATACGACCCCATGGTCTTTTCCCCGTTAACCCGAATAGTGAGCGCTTATTCAAAAATAAGTGTAGCATTCACATTCAAACAAATCACATCAGTTACCCATTCAAAGGGAAATATTGATAGTCGGTTATTGAACTATCAATTGATATGCAACATCACCAGATTCCAAATAATTTTCCAAATTATTTATTTTCCAAAATATCTTTACAAGATATAAAATTTCACACTTCAAAAATAAATCAATATTTATTTTTCTAAACCAATACCACTTTCTTTTATAAATTCCATAGTGAATTTATAATCCAAAATATCTATAAATATTCGATTTCAATTATTCATTTCAATTTATCTTCAAAAAAGATAAATTCTCAAAGTATTCACTTTATATTGGAAAACTTTTCCATACTTATTTAATACGTAATTCACAAATTTTATTTATTTTCAACACTTAGAAAATATTCAATATACTTAAATCGAGATTAAGTATATATTTCATTCTTTAAGGAAATCATTCTCTTAAACATATTTATTTGGGCCAAAACGAATATTGCGTAAAACATCGTTACGACGTCCCAAAATCACTAGTATAGGGATTCGAAATTAAAATAGATATATAAATCCCATTACTATACAAAACATTTCCTTTCGGAAACCATTTACTATAACAACAGTGTTATAGTCTATTATTTCCTTCTATTTCTCGAAAACGTCTATTTCAACAATAAATGTTGAAATCTATGGTTTCGAATCTCAACACAATTAAAACATCGTTAGATCGTTTTAATTCTATTTCAAATATCACATTCAAAACAATTTCTTTAACATCTTATTCACTATTCAAAACGTGAATATACTTTGTTAACAAATTTCATCCTTTTATTCATTTTATTTAAAAAGGATTATTCACAGTTCAAAACGTGAATATAACTCCATTAATAGGTTTCAACAATTAACTTATCAAAATAAGTCGTTTTCGAATTTATAAAACAACGTTTATAAATTCCATTATAAATCTATTTATTTTATAACAACTTTTTATAAATCTCCTTTATTAATCTATTTGATTTATAACTCAATTATAAACCAAAAGTTCACATTATAAGTTAAATGCTTATAAAACGATTATTTTACAAAATCGTTCTTTTAAAGACTTTCCAAATCATAAATCTTATAACTTATAAGATTCATTTATTTAACCAAATCTATTCTTCAAATAACTTCACAAATTTATAAATCTTACCATTTATAAATTTCATTTATAACTTCACCATTTATAATTTTATAAATTCCATTCATTTACAAAATTCATTTTCACTTCATTCAAACACTTATAAAAACTCGTTTTATAATGTCAATATTCCAATTTATAAATATCCATTTATAAATCTCTTAATATAAATCAATTTATATTATTCTTTTAAAACGTCTTTAATCTCCTTTATTATTTCACCATTTTGATTCATAAAATAATTAAATTTTATAAATCCTATATTTAAACTTTTCACAATAAATTCTAAAATCCCGATTTAACTATTTTATAAAATCATAAGCATCATATTCTCAAAAATCAGTTTTTAACTATATTTCTCAAAAATCATAATTTTTATAACATTAAAAATTATAACGTTTATTTATTTAAAATGAATCAAACTCCAAATTATTTTATAAAATGTATACTTTTCAAAAATCACTTTAAAAATCATTTTAAAATTCCAAATTTGGTCTAGTGATGCTACACACCAAATAGTCAATCACGACAACAACGATATCATATATCGATATGATAATCAATCAAATATCAAAATATCTGAAATCAAATAAATACTGTTGAGGAATCCAGTTGGATCCCTCCAACCTGTTTTCTGCATCACAAACATTAGCACAATACCAATTTCGCTCCAGTACGAAATTATCGCGGTATATGGGATTTAAAATATTATCCGCTTAATAGACGGCGCAATAGGGTCTCATCCGCTAAACAAAAAATGCGGGGAAATCAATAACTCCAATATATACATATGCCAATATATATATATATTGCAATTATATATAATACCAATTTCACTGTTTATGAAATATTCGCGGTATATGTTTTTAATAAATAACATCCGCTTACTAACGGCGCATAATGTCTATTTTAACAATCAATAGATAACAATCATCATTCAAACATGCATTCAAATATTTTAAATCTAACTATTTAAAATAAAATCGAAACTGATTCGATTGAGTGAGAAGTTCTCACCTTGATTTTATTTCCGTTTTAGCGATTTATTTCGAATAAAATTAAACGGACGTTTAATTTTACCCAAAATTCTCACTAACTCCAAACGACTCCAATCCAATTCCATCGCGTAGTGCTCGTCCATACGATTCCAACGCAACTGGTTTCGCGCGTTTTCGACCTCGTATGAAAAAGTTATGAATATTTGAAGTTACACGAGTTTTAAACTTTATAATTTACAGCATTTAATTATAATTTTTAACCTATGCAATACCATAGCCGCACGATCCATCATCCTTGCATCCTGACCGTCCACCCCTTCATCTTCTTCACGTTCCCCTTTCCAGAAATTAGCACGAACGGCCGAACCCATTATCATAAATTAGGGTTACAAATTACTCCGCCTATACTCGATCATACCCTCACCACCTCGAAGCTCTAAACCACCACAACACTCGGCTCCAACCTCGGCACACTCGCCCCCCCCCCCCCCCCCCCCCCCGGTCGCACGCAGTTCGAGGCTGAACTCGCGATGTTCAACCCCATTTTGCCGTCTATCCACAATTCCATTCCCAATCTCCACCGTTGGATATGTAGAGCACACTAGCCTCTACGTTTTCCTAGTTGACAACATCTCGAATTGATGAGTGGATTGAAAGATGTTTGGGGAGGAAGTTGGAACAATTTCGGCCGTGGGTTTGGTATATGGCGGCTGCAGTTTTGATTAGGGTTAGGTTATAATTTTTTTTATTTTTTTAGAATGGTGGCTATTTATAGAGAAAAAATCGAACACTATTCATCCGGAAATTTCGAACTTCGATTTACGCGCCGTAACCAGCGTTTCTAGGGTTTACCCCGCATTCCGGACACAATGGAACAGGTTTCGAAAGCTAATTCGGACATCTGTGCGAGTTATGGCTATAAACGTTAAATTTAGATTAAACCGATTTAATTGATTTTCTAGGCGTTTTAATTTGTACCGGACAAACGGTAAATCCAATTGACTTGAAATTTGAAAGCTTACAATAATATCACATTACGGATCCGATGAAACTAGTTTTGTCGAAATCCGAGACTTTTTGAAAAATGGATATTTTAACTCGCCAAATTAAAATTAAAAATAATTCGATGTGTTTCGAGCTGCTACGATCAAACGATAGCTCCGATTGACACGAAAATTGAAATCCGGTAATAACTAACTATTACGGATCCAATGGAACTGGTTTCATTCAATTCTGAGACTGTTCAAAAATTGACTATTTTCACTAGTCGATTTTAATATTAAAATATTCAATTTTCACAAATTAATTTTTAATTCGATTTTAAAAGTTCTAAAATATCATTATAACTCTAATATGATAAAATAAAATTTTACAAATCATTTTCAATCATATTTAACTCAATTTTCAATTATTTCCATAATTTAACATATTAAATTATCGATTTAAAAATCCAATTAAATCCAATAATTCAAATAAAAATTTATTTGACTTATAAATTCACTTATAAATATTTAAAATTAATTAAATATTCAAATTTTAATAAATTAAAAATTCTGGGTCGTTACAATCTTCCCCCCTTAAAAGAATTTCGTCCTCGAAATTATTAAGTAAGAAAAGTTATAGAATTTATTAACTTTCCCAAAATTCATAGTTAAATATCTTATAATACTTTACTCAGTTTTCAAATCATACTTAGTTATCTTTTCAAAAACTACTACCATTGTTTAACTTTCAATTCAAAAATCAAAGTTAAAGTTTCCAAAATTTTCCAACTTTCTCAAAAATTTCTAACGCCTTAAATTTTCGGAAAAATTCGCCATAGTCTCCTTTGCGCGGCTCGATCCGAAAAAAAAATGACAGTATATATATCACAAATATACATCTCATCAAGTAATGAGGCATCCGCAGGGAAAAAATGTAAAAGTACGGTATGTAATCCGAGATATGTACCTTATATTTTATTAGCAAGCATATATGGCTAATATAGCGCGAAAGCGAGCTCCAAATGCAAAGCAAACGCAATCCGCACCTACTAATCACTCAACAAACAACATGAGAAACATGCATATATGAAAATAATATCGATATACAACGTATAGCAACATAATAACTATATATGTCAACATAGCAAATGCAACAAAAGCAAATGCAAACATATTCAACCAACTAACATCCATAACCAATAAATATTCATTCATATCCTCATTAATATTTAATGAAATAGGTTTTCAATTTAAATCACATTTGATTCATTAATAGTGGATGTTTTTTTTTCTAACATTCATTTTCAATTAGTTTATATTCACTAATTCATATTCAAGTTGGTTCACTTCCAAATCAAATTCAATTCTATTAAGATTCATTTAACTTTCAATTGGATTTCAATTACTTTAGCTTTCAATTTCATTAACACTTAATGAATTATATACAATCAACTAACAACCATATAACAATCAATGTATATTAATTACAACCAAATTACTTTGCTTATATTGGTTTAATTAATTGATTTTCATTCAATTATTCAACTTTCAACAACATTAGATTTTAATGAATTAAAACTATCATTCATTATTCCATATCAACTTAATTCACATTCAATTCAATTACAAAATTTGAATTTCACTTATATAACTTAATTCATTTTTATATTTACAACTCATATTCATAAATATTTTCATATAGTTTCACTTCTTATATATATATAAGTTTATTTCACAATTGTAAATCACTTTAATTATAATTCCATTCTTATAATTCTTTTACTTATACAATTATTCTTTTATTTAGATTATTCAAACAACTAAACAATCAATTTATATACACCTTAATAATTCTGAAAAATTATTTCTTTATATATAAAATATACTCAAGGTAAAATTATTTCATTTACCCATTTTTAAAACAATATTGTGTCGAATTGTTCTATTCAAGTGTTTAGAAACCCCTTCGGCATAGTCTTGCGGACCACGCTGACGAAAGTTCATATGCCACTCAATAAACCAATCATCACAATATAAAACAATTTTATATATTCACTAACAAATACGCTCTCATAGCTATTATTACACTCAAACTCAATCTAGAGTACTACTGACTCTATCTCTAATGAGTAATACCCAACAGAACCATGGTTGTCGCTTAACCATATGCTCTGATACCACATTGTCAGGACCCGATTCTTCGTCTTCTGAAAATTCAACATCGATACTCACTTTATCGACTGCCGAGTAATCGAACGACGGAAAACCGAACACTGAGTGTTTAAGAAGAAGAAAAAGACAGAAAAGAAGAGAAAAGAAGACAGAAAAGATAGAAAATAGAGAGGATAGAGAATAGAAAATAGAACATAGAGAAAATAGAGAAAATAGAACATTTTAAAATAGAAGAAAAAGAGAATAGAACGGAACAGAAAACAACAGAACAACATCAGAATCTCACAATTCGCAGCGGAACAACATATAATAGATAAATGAATAATCTTTAAACAAAGAACTATATCAGTTATTACATTTTATACATTTCATTACATCATATCATCATTACATCAGAGTGTACAACAGCAACAAACAACATCAGATAGTGCAGCGGAAAAAGAAATACTATATAAACTAGTAATACGCCATGCCATCCATCTTGCCTCCAGCAACTCCAGAATATCCAGAATATCCTGATAAACCTTAACTCTTGACTGCCCGTATGGAAATTGGTGGGCACCCAGAGTTTAGGAAGGAAAACAATAAACTCCAAGTCAGTCATGTGACTGGTGTGAGAACTCAAAACAGTTTATTTATCTTTAAAATCAAAATAGAGGAATATTTTTAATTCAATTCGCAATGCTTTTAAAAATGAGACTACCATAAGACCTCCTGCCACACACACAATGCAAACGTAGACTTGGAGAAGATTTCTCCTTATGATAGTCAAAGATGCTTGATACGCATTAAAATCAAATCAATTTTGATATTATTATTAGTGCATAGTATAGAAGAAATTCATTTCGAAAGTAGAATATAAATCTTAGCCAGCATAGGTACCATTATATTATGCCTACTATAGCTACTTCCTGAGGAAGCAGGTTCTACAACTAAAACCGTACAAGATCGTATTGTTTCTTTGGATTTCCAACGAATGGTCAGGCCAAGGAACTTCCCATTGCCACATGAGAATGCCTCTGGATGGACATCCCCGAGAACCAAACCGGATCTCTACCCACACAAGGCCGGGTTACCCCTAACTGAGTAATAACTGACTGAATATGCCATCCCCCGGTCCTTTGGGACCTTTCACCGAGCGCTCGCAATCAATTCACACAATCATAAAGTGTTTTCAACATGAGTAAGTATCTGAGCTCCATACCATGATACCACCCTTTTCCAGAAGGAAATGCACACATCCTAAAGGGCGCTACCCCTCATAACCTTGCCGCATCTTTCCTGTTTTGACCATTCACGGGGTGTGAGGCTCGACGAAGTCACGTCCACAAAAACATACTTTATACAAAAGCCATGCATTGGGTCAACAAATGATCATAGAAATGATCACAAAGATATACGATCAAATAAACGATCCTATCACAAATAATCAACACAATGATCATTTACAGCAACACTCAGCATGTCACGTTACCAAATTGGGAATATATCGCTGATAACATTCAACTACATAACCTCTGAGCTCGTACGTCTCAGAGAAGGGTGTTAAGCTAAAAGAATAAATTCTCCGCCACCAACAGAAATATATTTGAAAGAAATCGGCTTTATATCTCAATTCGTAATGTCAGACATACAATCCATACAAGTCTGTTCCGGGCTCGAACAAAACCGAAGGCACTTCTTACGAAGCCCTTGCAATCCGGGTATTCACAATCCCGATCGAATTTCCCATCACTTAGGAGATCTCTATACCAGGAGCTACCCAGTGTAGAGACAATCGATAGGTCATCCTATCGCTTTCACAAATACTCGGTCTTCAACACCGATCTTCAATGCAATTCACAACGACGTATCACATATTCGGAATGGGTTATACGACCCCATGGTCTTTTCCCGGTTAACCCGAATAGTGAGCGCTTATTCAAAAATAAGTGTAGCAATCACATTCAAACAAATCACATCAGTTACCCATTCAAAGGGAAATATTGATAGTCGGTTATTGAACTATCAATTGATATGCACACATCACCAGATTCCAAATAATTTTCCAAATTATTTATTTTCCAAAATATCTTTACAAGATATAAAATTTCACACTTCAAAAATAAATCAATATTTATTTTTCTAAACCAATCCCACTTTCTTTTATAAATTCCATAGTGAATTTATAATCCAAAATATCTATAAATATTCGATTTCAATTATTCATTTCAATTTATCTTCAAAAAAGATAAATTCTCAAAGTATTCACTTTATATTGGAAAACATTTCCATACTTATTTAATAAGTAATTCACAAATTTTATTTATTTTCAACACTTAGAAAATATTCAATATACTTAAATCGAGATTAAGTATATATTTCATTCTTTAAGGAAATCATTCTCTTAAACATATTTATTTGGGCCAAAACGAATATTGCGTAAAACATCGTTACGACGTCCCAAAATCACTAGTATAGGGATTCGAAATTAAAATAGATATATAAATCCCAATAATATACAAAACATTTCCTTTCGGAAACCATTTACTATAACAACAGTGTTATAGTCTATTATTTCCTTCTATTTCTCAAAAACGTCTATTTCAACAATAAATGTTGAAATCTATGGTTTCGAATCTCAACACAATTAAAACATCGTTAGATCGTTTTAATTCTATTTCAAATATCACATTCAAAACAATTTCTTTAACATCTTATTCACTATTCAAAACGTGAATATACTTTGTTAACAAATTTCATCCTTTTATTCATTTTATTTAAAAAGGATTATTCACAGTTCAAAACGTGAATATAACTCCATTAATAGGTTTCAACAATTAACTTATCAAAATAAGTCGTTTTCGAATTTATAAAACAACGTTTATAAATTCCATTATAAATCTATTTATTTTATAACAACTTTTTATAAATCTCCTTTATTAATCTATTTGATTTATAACTCAATTATAAACCAAAAGTTCACATTATAAGTTAAATGCTTATAAAACGATTATTTTACAAAATCGTTCTTTTAAAGACTTTCCAAATCATAAATCTTATAACTTATAAGATTCATTTATTTAACCAAATCTATTCTTCAAATAACTTCACAAATTTATAAATCTTACTATTTATAAATTTCATTTATAACTTCACCATTTATAATTTTATAAATTCCATTCATTTACAAAATTCATTTTCACTTCATTCAAACACTTATAAAAACTCGTTTTATAATGTCAATATTCCAATTTATAAATATCCATTTATAAATCTCTTAATATAAATCAATTTATATTATTCTTTTAAAACGTCTTTAATCTCCTTTATTATTTTACCATTTTGATTCATAAAATAATTAAATTTTATAAATCCTATATTTAAACTTTTCACAATAAATTCTAAAATCTCGATTTAACTATTTTATAAAATCATTAGCATCATATTCTCAAAAATCAGTTTTTAACTATATTTCTCAAAAATCATAATTTTTATAACATTAAAAATTATAACGTTTATTTATTTAAAATGAATCAATCTCCAAAATTATTTTATAAAACGTATACTTTTCAAAAATCACTTTAAAAATCATTTTAAAATTCCAAATTTGGTCTAGTGATGCTACACACCAAATAGTCAATCACGACAACAACGATATCATATATCGATATGATAATCAATCAAATATCAAAATATCTGAAATCAAATAAATACTGTTGAGGAATCCAGTTGGATCCCTCCAACCTGTTTTCTGCATCACAAACATTAGCACAATACCAATTTCGCTCCAGTACGAAATTATCGCGGTATATGGGATTTAAAATATTATCCGCTTAATAGACGGCGCAATAGGGTCTCATCCGCTAAACAAAAAATGCGGGGAAATCAATAACTCCAATATATACATATGCCAATATATATATTGCTATTATATATAATACCAATTTCACTGTTTATGAAATATTCGCGGTATATGTTTTTAATAAATAACATCCGCTTACTAACGGCGCATAATGTCTATTTTAACAATCAATAGATAACAATCATCATTCAAACATGCATTCAAATATTTTAAATCTAACTATTTAAAATAAAATCGAAACTGATTCGATTGAGTGAGAAGTTCTCACCTTGATTTTATTTCCGTTTTAGCGATTTATTTCGAATAAAATTAAACGGACGTTTAATTTTACCCAAAATTCTCACTAACTCCAAACGACTCCAATCCAATTCCATCACGTAGTGCTCGTCTATACGATTCCAACGCAACTGGTTTCGCGCGTTTTCGACCTCGTATGAAAAAGTTATGAATATTTGAAGTTACACGAGTTTTAAACTTTATAATTTACAACATTTAATTATAATTTTTAACCTATGCAATACCATAGCCGCACGATCCATCATCCTTGCATCCTGACCGTCCACCCCTTCATCTTCTTCACGTTCCCCTTTCCAGAAATTAGCACGCACGGCCGAACCCATTATCATAAATTAGGGTTACAAATTACTCCGCCTATACTCGACTATACTCGATCATACCCTCACCACCTCGAAGCTCTAAACCACCACAACACTCGGCTCCAACCTCGGCACACTCGCCCCCCCCCCCCCTCGCACGCAGTTCGAGGCCGAACTCATGACGTTCAACCCCATTTTGCCGTCTATCCACAATTCCATTCCCAATCTCCACCGTTGGATATGTAGAGCACACTAGCCTCTACGTTTTCCTAGTTGACAACATCTCGAATTGATGAGTGGATTGAAAGATATTTGGGGAGGAAGTTGGAACAATTTCGGCCGTGGGTTTGGTATGTGGCGGCTGCAGTTTTGATTAGGGTTAGGTTATAATTTTTTTTATTTTTTTAGAATGGTGGCTATTTATAGAGAAAAAATCGAACACTATTCATCCGGAAATTTCGAACTCCGATTTACGCGCCGTAACCAGCGTTTCTAGGGTTTACCCCGCGTTCCGGACACAATGGAACAGGTTTCGAAAGCTAATTCGGACATCTGTGCGAGTTATGGCTATAAACGTTAAATTTAAATTAAACCGATTTAATCGATTTTCTAGGCGTTTTAATTTGTACCGGACAAACGGTAAATCCAATTGACTTGAAATTTGAAAGCTTACAATAATATCACATTACGGATCCGATGAAACTGGTTTCGTCGAAATCCGAGACTTTTTGAAAAATGGCTATTTTAACTCGCCAAATTAAAATTAAAAATAATTCGATGCGTTTCGAGCTGCTACGATCAAACGATAGCTCCGATTGACACGAAAATTGAAATCCGGTAATAACTAACTATTACGGATCCAACGGAACTGGTTTCGTTCAATTCTGAGACTGTTCAAAAATTGACTATTTTCACTAGTCGATTTTAATATTAAAATATTCAATTTTCACAAATTAATTTTTAATTCGATTTTAAAAGTTCTAAAATATCATTCTAACTCTAATATGATAAAATAAAATTTTACAAATCATTTTCAATCATATTTAACTCAATTTTCAATTATTTCCATAATTTAACATATTAAATTATCGATTTAAAAATCCAATTAAATCCAATAATTCAAATAAAAATTTATTTGACTTATAAATTCACTTATAAATATTTAAAATTAATTAAATATTCAAATTTTAATAAATTAAAAATTCTGGGTCGTTACATAAACATGGAAAAGTTTTTACCTTACGCTAACCAAAACATTTGATAGGAAATCCAGTGATATTATAATAGGGTCTAGGGTTTTCAAGTAAATAGAAAATAGCCGAAATTATTACATTCATTAAATTCTAGCCACTAGCCACAAAAGTGGGTAATATAATCAAAACCGTAAGGGCATGCAGGAAGAATGGGTTTCCATCAATGGCAGGGCTACCGGGGTACCGCCCGTCACAGTATAGGGCCGAGATCACCGAACGGAAGATCCACCCAAAATCACCTGCAACACAAGGCCGGACCATCACTTACTGGACAGTCCTGAACAAGTCCACCCCGTGGTTGGCGCGACCAACCACACAATAAGCCATAATAGAAAGGGACCTCTAGACGGGGGTAAATCTCATCCTACTTGGGTGCTACCCACTTAACCTTGCTGAACCTCCCCTGTTTTAGCCATTCCTGGTTGATGAGGCTTGAGGCTGCGAGTACTTTTATAGAACACATCTATCTTAGAATGCTCATCGTCCACCTGACGATGTTCTGAAAGCATTCGATCCATACAAGTTCGTTCCGGGTTCGAACGAAACCGAAGGCACTATCTCGTTACACTCATTTTGGAATCACCCTCAGAGGTAACGACCATAGTCTTTGCACTCTGAATCACCATCTCGAACCTGAAAGTACTATCCCCATTAAATCATCTTGGAATCACCCTCAGAGTTTTTAATGATGAATAGTTCTTACACTTCGAGTCTTTACTTTTATCTTCACTTGGATTCACGACCTAACGTTTAATTGGGATCGATGTGGTCTTCGGATATCCAAATCTGGAAACCCGATCCCGGTCTCATCGAATCCAAACACCATTTTAATGTCCAATTTGTTTAAAGGTTTAAACAATTAAACTTATATTCAGAATAACATATACAGATAGATGATTCAAAATATCACATATAGATAATTCATATCAACCAAACATTTCACAAAGCAGCACAGAACTCATATCAGAGATATCTCATCCAAATCATACAATATCAATCATTCATAAGCAGGTTTGATTAACTCTTAATCAATTTAATTAACCTTTAATTAAATTAACTACTAATCCTTAATCACTTGGATTACCTTAATTCTACTTACTTAACATTAATTAATTACAAATTAATTAATTAATCATCTTTTAATGATCTACCTTAATTAATCTTCCCCGATTAATTATCCTTTAATGACATTAAGTAATTATCCTTCAATTAATTACACAAATTAATTATCATAACCATGTACAGTAATTAACCTTTAATTAATATCATTAATTACACTAATTAATGATCCTCTATTTACTTCCATTAATTAATTAATTAACTATAATTAATTACACTTGATCCTTAATTAATTACAATTAATTAATCATACTTTAATTAATAACTTCCATTAATCAACCTTGATTAATTTCATTAATTACATTAATTAATGATCCTTATTAATTAATTAACCCTTTAATTAATTAATTAATTAATCTTTAATTAACCACCTCATTAATTAGTCTTAATTAATCATAAACAATAATTAACAAACTTGTAATTACTTATCTTAATTAAATAACTCCTTAATTAATTATATTAATACTTTGATTAATTACACTAATTAATTAATCCTTAATTACTTCATTGAGTAATCATTAATTAATTACATTAATTAATAATCCTTAATTAATTACTTTATTAATTAATCACATTTTTAATTAATTACATTTAGTAATTAGTCTTAAATTAATCACATTCACTAATTAATTAATCATATTAATTAATTAACCAAATTAACTAAGTAATTAACCCTTAATTACTTCCATAAGTAATTATCCTCCAATTACTTTCATTAGTCAATTACTCTCTTAATTAATTACCTTAACAAGTAATTAATCACATCATTAATTAACCTTAATTCTTTAATTAATTAATTACTCATTAATTAATTAATTAACTCTTTAATCAATTATATTAATTAATCCTTTAATTAATAACACCAAATGGTTTACACTTAATCACCTCCATTCAATTACTTTCATAAGTAATTTCCCACTAATTACTTCCATTAGTAATTTCTCTTTCTTAATTACATTCGGTAATTATTAATTAATTACTTTATCAAGCAATTATACTTGATTAATTCATAATTAAGTGATTATTTAAATTAACCAAACAATTAACCAATCATTTAAAATTAATTAAATAATTAGTTAACTTCTTATATTTAAAAATTCTTAATTAATTAAGAAAATCATTTATCATAATTATGCTTTTACTTATTAAAAAATAATTAATTAACTATTCTTAAGTTAATAACAATAATTAATTAATCTTATTTATCTTCACAAATTAATTATCTTAGATTAATCAAAATCTTAACTACTTAAAGATAAATTCTTTATTACAATTGATTTACATAACTAAATCATCAAACATTATTTGGAAACAAACATTTAGAAATCAATTATAATTTAAAAACAATTCAAACATTTTAATTTAATCCTTTAAATCTTTGGAAACCCTTCAAATATAATTAATAAACTTTTAATACATAATTTTTTTTTAAAACCCACTTATTCTTCCTTCAAATCTTAGCTACATTATATATTTTAAAAACTTATCAAACATTTATCTTAAGAGAGCTTGTTTTTAAATTTGAAACCTGATTTTTCTTTTACAAAAATATGCCTTTAGCAAAGTCCAGAACATCACTTGCACAACTCGAGACAAACCCACCCTAAAACCGAGCCTATCCCGAGACTACCATCAAACACAACTGCTTCGAGACATCTCCTCACACGCACGAGACCTAACCAGAGTACAACCATTCCCAGACACGACGTGCACGTGGTGCACGTACACCAGCAACTCCGACCATCGTAGGTCATCGCGGCAACTTTCGACAATCACTCCTACCCACACAAGTACTCTCGAGAACCCAGATCATGGAAAACACAAACAAGTCGAAAACGAGCATTCTCGACCCAGCTTAGAAACGCCACCTCACTAAAAAAACCACTCGTCTCCGATGATCCTTGCCTTGAGAAGCCTCGCCATCCACACCGCAACTCCGTCTCGACCTCCAGTTCCACCAGCAAGCCACGTGATCGACTCCGATCAAGTCACGATGTCGAAAAAACCACAGAATATAAACGTCAAATACCAGCGTGCTAAACCCTACCTCGAACGTTTCAGGTCATCACGGTAATAGGAAAAATACAAGACTAATTTTTCCTTCATCATCGATACTCCAGCTAGCTTCGACCGAAAAATTAGCTCCATCCACCGTGTCGATCAACAGCAGTCGACCCAAATGCCAAAAACGATCGACTCTAGAATTCTAATCGAATAGGAATCATGAAATGTATGTTAAAAATCATGATTTTCCATTACTAATTCACTTATGCAATTCAAAACAGAAATTGAATTCATTGATTTTTAACATATATGTGAATTTCACTTTTATTTCATTCCCAAAATATTAACTAAATAATTCTACCTTAAACTATTTTTTACACTTAATTTACATTGTTATAATTTTTTTCTCTTTAATATTCCTAGTCAGTTAGTGATTTATTTGGAAGATATGAATTTTCTTCACCATGCTCTTGAGTTAGAGGTTCACAGAGACCAGTTTGCAAAAGCATACAGACATGCTCCGGCATAATCATCCATATACACAAACAATTCATATTAAAAATCATGTTATTGCAACATTTATCATACATGTCACATCGGAGCAGATTTTAAAACTGTTTTTAAATATGTTTACTCACTAAATTTTCAAGAAGAGGACAAAGGACAAACTTGCTAACATATATATATATATATATATATATATATATATATCAGTTCAAATAGATTCAAGCAGAAGAACTTTCATTCATATCATCACATGCATTAGATATAAATCCAAATTAATATGTTTTTAAAAGAATGTTTACTCACCCTTTTATAAGGAGAGAACAGATTTAATCTTTAACCTGGAATTCTATTTTGATCTTTGGTTGATTTGTATTGTTGAAGCTTTGAAAATAATTGATGTTGAAACTTAATGTTGAGCTTGCATGTTCGAAACCTTGAAACTGATGTTATTGCTTATTTGATGCTACAGCTTGTTTGATTTCAAGTTTTGTTGAATTTGATTCTGAATGCAACCGCTGATCTGAAACTTTTATTTGAGTTTGAAATCTTGCATTGTTAAAGCTTTGTAAACTGATGGAGTTGATAGTTGAGTTGAATATAGGTTGAGTAGAGTTTTTTTTTGCTCAAGTTTTATTCTTTTAGAAATGAAAGAAGAGGAATGGGAAAAATTTGGTCTGAAGAAACCAGATTTATTTTTCAAAAGCATTTTAGTATATATGCTAAAAAAAAATGTATTGCCATTTGTTCACAAATTAGACAAATGTGAAAACAAAAACTTCTTAGTTTACAAATGTTACCACAATGCCTTCTCTTGCCTACAAGTGTTTACATGCTTTATTATAGTTTTACAAATGTTTAAAAATAACATTTATAAATAAATTTTTATATCTCAATGTTATATATATATATATATATATTGGAGTTTAAACTATAAAGATATGCAACTTGGTCTTATACATGTATGTTTTTATTTGTTTATATATATATATATATATATATATGCAAATTGAACTTAGCTCATAAGTTAATTAGAAAGAAAGAATATTTTAAATTTCTATTTATATATTATAAGTCATTTAGTTTATGTAAAATAAAATTTTATTAAATCTTATTCAAACTAAAACCATTATACTTTTTAGATGCTTAAACATTTACTTAAAGTGTTTTGAAAATAAATGATAAGCTTTTAAATAGCTTTTGAAAAGTATTATGTTGAATTTAACATATTTTCCAAATCACTATATATTAAATTTTGAAAACTTGTTTTATTAGCTAAATTCAAATTAAAGCCTTTCTATTTACAAAAATATATATATTATAAGTAGATTACATTTTAATATTAACTTTGGAAATTATTATATTGAATTTTAAAACAACTTCAAACCATAACATATACATATACATATATATTACATTTTGAAAACACATCCTTTATTAAACAAAGACTTTCTATTCACAATATATACACCAACATATACATCATAATTAGAACATATTTTTAACTTTGAAAGATAAATCTTACCAATTTTAAATTGTTAGAAAAGATCTAATTAAATATTGCCTAATTAAATATTTATTAATTAGCCTTTAAAAGATTAAATTACCAATTTAAATTAAAATTATAAAAGAAAATTATCAAGCCAATTAAATTATTAATAAAGATCATTAAATTGATATCGTCCAAAATTCCGGGTCGTCACACGATACCTCGACGTCGAACAAGCCTCGAATTCGAAAATAACTCAAACTAGACCTTAAACCCTACATTGTTGTCTTCCGGCCACCACGGCGGATTATAAATCCAGCCACCATTATTCTTGAGAGCCTCGACCTACAAGCTACCTCCATCCATGACCACGACCTTCCTCTCCTTGCTGATCACCAGAATTTACCCAAAATAGGATTGTTGTTCAACTCACGATTTCTACCTCAATTCCAAATTAAAAATCATGATTCTTCTTTTAAAATTCATGGTTTTTAAATACAAATCAAATGATGTAAGTGAAATTTGAAATCAGGGCACTTGAATTTTGACATGTATTTGAGCTTTGTTGTAATTTCTAATTTTCTAGAAAAACTTTAATTAACTATACTTGAAAATATTTTTAAAACTTGGATCTTGTTAATTCATGCACCTTTTGTTTGAACATTGTTACCTATAAGTGATTTAGGGAAGAGGAATTTAATTTTGAAATTGTTTGTATCTGAGAAACAAGAACAGAGGAAACTATAGACATGCATACACATCATATATGAACAGATACACATGCAAGCATATTTACAACTTCACTTCAAGTATGATCACAAACATTAAGTTATAGATCAGATTAAGGTGTTAGAAAAATTGTTTACTCACTGGATTTGATTGAACAGAGAAGTTTTTCCTGGATATTGCTTTTGAATTAGAAAACTTTGAAACTGGAAATGATCTTGCTTGATATTTGAGTTGATCCTTTGCTTGCTTTAAGTTGAATTGAACTTTGAATCATTGTTTGGATTTCAGGTCTGAGATACTTCAGGTTTTAGATTTTTAATTTTATTTCTTTTTTGGTTTTGAGTTGCAGGTTTAGTTTTGAATAAAAGAAAATGAGGGAAGAAGGAGTTAGTAGTATATATAACTTGTTTTTATTTTAATTATTATTTTACAAATAAAAAGAAACTAATGACACTTGTTAATTGCATGATATCATTAAACTAACACCTGTTAAATTCATATTATAATACTTACACTTGTCTTTTTGCATGTTATTAATGTTTTTATAAAATTTATATATTATATTATATTTAGTTTTACATTTATATATATCTATATGTTTTATATTTTATATTTATACTTTTCCTTTATTTATATTTATGTAACTTTTAAAGGAAATGATTTAAAACACAATTATACACCAAATAAAAATCATATATATATATATTTATATTAGTTTTTAAAACCAATTTATTTTTAAGATTTTTATTTTCGAATATCAAATCAAAATTCTATTTACAATCTATTTATATATATATACGTATTTTATTTATTTTTAAAAAATTTCAAATTAATTCACAATTTAATTCTAAAAATTATATTAATTATTAAATTAAATTTGGTTTAAAAACGGGATTGTTACAAATTCCCCCCTTAAGAAAATTTCGTCCTCGAAATTTGATAGACAGGAAGACAAACAAAGAACATATGAATACAAAAAAAGATAAAGAAATGGCTTGCCAGATCAAGCCAAAACATCCACTCAACACTTGGGATAGGACTTCTGCATGCTTTCCTCTGTTTCTCAAGTACAATCATTGGGATCTCCACTCCATTTTACTTTCATCAATTTCACTACTTTATTCCTTAATCGCTTTTCATCTTGACCAATAATCTTCAATGTTTCTCTTTTCATTGCCAAGTTAGGCGTGATTTCCAAATCTTGTTGAGCGGCCTCCTCAATGATATGATCTGGGTCATGCACATATTTTCGAAGGTGTGAAACATGGAACACATTGTGCACGCCATAATTTCCCCACCATAGCCTAGGTTATCTCCAACCTAAGCTCTGGTACCACTGTAACAACCCGTCCTTCACGATCCTCAAAAATAAACACAAATACGCCACTGTATAATATGCCAACAATTGAGTGCCGGAAAAAGACAAATTGCCGAGGAAAGAAAGAAGGAGGAGGAAGAAGAGAAAACAAACAACACATAATCTCACAATCGCAACACAATAAAATATAATACATAATAACTGATCTTTACACAAAAAGAAACTTATATCTTTTTTATACATTACATCATCAGAATACATCACAATCAAATCAATTACTGGACAGTTATATTAACACGTCCACACGACAATTGACTATACAGCTTATACATCACGATAGAAAATTCATCAAGTACGAGTGATACGTCTCGCCATCCAGCTCATCTTCTAAGCTCTACAGCATCCTATCCTGCATTTATAATACTTGGTCTGATCTTAGCACTATAATAAAATAACACCCGAGTCAGTCTGGAAAACCAGTGTGAGAAAATACACACAACTTAATTATTAAAGTTTCAAAATCTTTTGAAACAAAGGTATCTCGTAAGACCACGCCACAAATAAACAAGTCGGGTTTTTACCTTACGACAACCAAAACAGTTCTTATAAGATCCTCCGATATTATAATAGCGTCTAAATACAAATACTTATTCAAATAGCCGAAATTGTTATATTATTAAATTCCAGCAATACTAGGTTCTACAATCAAAACTAAAAAAGACACGTAGGGAGAATGGATTTCCAACTAATGACTAGGCACTGGGGTACCATCTATCACAGTACCTTGTCTAGATCAGCATACCGAGGACCCCTCATGTTCCTCTGCAATACAAGACTGGACTACCCCATACCGGATAGTCCGAATAAGATCACCCCGTGGTTGGGATCAGCAACCGCCCACACAGCCGAATAAAAAGGGACCTCTTGACAGGGATAGCCTTACCCTAATTGGGTGCTACCCACTTAGCCTTGCTACATATCCCCTAATTTTCAATCATTCCCGGTTGATGACGTTCGAGGCTCAGCGTTACCTTTTTAGAACATTTCACTTAGAATGCTCACCGTCCTTCTGACGGTGTTCTAAAAGCATTCATCCATACAAGTCCATTCTGGGTTCGAACGGAACCGAAGGCACTATTCCTACTACATCCATTTTGGAATCACCACCCTCACGATTAGTAGCGTTTAGCCCTTTCACTTCACTGCTCCATCTTCGACTCCAAGATGTAGTCTTCATCACGAAAACGTACTCGTTGTATCGAAGTGCTTTTCGGATTTACATACCCGATCCTGGTCTCTTCAAAACAACGTTCGCTATCTCCCTATAAACTCAACCCCAGTTCTTTAGGAATACTCAGACGAGAATAAGATCGGAGTTCACCTCCTAACCATTTATGGATGGATTTCCTTATAAACGTCCTAGAAGAACAAACGAGTTTATACGTACAGTATAGCACCTCAAACAGTAACTGTACCATATAATTCTCATACCTTTTCTAGGTATTCCAAAGTTATATTTGGGTTCAGATTTGATAGTCGGTTATTTAACTATCAAATGAACAATCAATTTGACCAATTATTTATTTCCACTGAAACGCCAAGTCTCACAAAAATTAGATTTTATAATTTAAATCACTTTATCTAAAAATATATAATTAAAACACTTAAAAATTAAAGCTACTTAAATTACATTACTCAAAATGATAGTTATGAAATTCTATAATAATTTCCCAAGTAAACTTAAGCCACAAACTATTTTTAAAGTAAAAGTTTTATATAAAGTATAAATATTAGAAAATTTCTTTTAAAAATATAATACTAATTTAACTTTGAAAATAATTACTTGGTTATTCAGGGAAATACACTTACATTTCAATATAACCCATATAATCCTCTATAAATCCTGCTCGTTTTATCCCAAGTTAATCTACGTCCCAAACCGTAAATCCCTTTCAACACTTTAAAAATAAAACCACTTTTATTTTTCAAACACATTAAGGCTACTAAAATTATTTGAATAAAATAATCTTAAGAAATTTTATAATAGTTTCTAAGTAAAACTTAAACCAAAATTTCCTTTTAAAATAAAGTTATTATATCAAATATTTATGTTAAAATTCCCTTTTAAAATCATATACTAATTTGCCTTTAAAAATAATTAACCACCATAATTAACTTAAATAAAAATTTACTTTTCACTTAAAAATAATTAGAATAATAAATTTTTAAAAACATTCTTAAAAAATCATTTTAAACTTCTAGTTTATACTTTGAAATCTTTTCTTTAAAATATACTTAGTTTTTCAGTAAAATATATTTTCCAACTTATTTTAAAAATAAAATCCCTTTTATTTTTAAAAATGAATTACAACTTTTCTTATAAATTCCTACCGGAATCTATACTTCCAAACTTATCCGCTGATAAATATTCCACTACATTTATAAATCCAGTTTACAAATTTCCATTCCTCATTTTCCTTTAAATCACAGTTTCAAAACACTTAATTAATTTCAAACAGATATCCTGGTTTAAATTCCCTTAAAATTTATAACTCGATTTATCCAAATTCTCAATTATAATTTACTTAAAAATTTTCTTTTCATTTCCTTTAAAAACCCAATTCAATCAATTCTATATTTTAAAACACCAGATTTTATTCATCCAAACCATTGCATCGAATAACTTAAAATTTCAATTCAATTCTATCATAGGCTATCAAATAAATACATCGCTGAATATAAACTAAATTCAACGTTTCGAGGAATCCAGTGGGATTCTCCCAACATGTTTCCCTGCATCCACAGATGTTAGCACAATATAAAATACCAATTCCACTTCGAGGTGGAATATCGCGGTATAAAGGGTCATCCGCTATTATGCGGGGCGCATAGGGTCTCATCCACTATATAATGCGGGAAATCAATCACTATAATATATATATACTGCTACTATATATAATATCACATTCATTCAATCAATCCATAAATTTAAAATCTAAACTATTTTAAATTAACTAGTATTCCAGTTGTGAGTGAGATTAACTCACCTTGAATTCGTCGAGCGTTTCAATTTTAAATTAAATCGAACCGTTTGGTTTAATCCAAAATTCTCGTTTGCTCCAAATTCCTCCGGATCTGCTGCAGCGCGTAGATCGCGTCGATGCGATTCCAGTGCTTCCTATTTTGTTGGAATTTGACCATGCATGCAAAAGTTATGTAGTTTTAAAGATTATTCGATTTAAAATTTAATATATTCACATTTTTATTTTATTATTTATAAATAAAATACCAACGGCCGAAGGATTTGCAAATTCGAATCAGGGCCGCTCAAAACTCCTTCTTCTTCGTTCCTAAATATGTGAACTCGAACCCATCAGCCGCCTCAGGGTTTTGAACGTCGCTCGCTCCCTGGCCATCTGGAGCTAGATCGAACACTGCCATAATGAAGCTCGTCACGCCATCTTCCTTCGGCTAGAGGGACGTTGGACTCGGTCGCCCCTACTTCTAGAAAACCGTGCTCGAAAGTGCGGCCTTTGAGCATGATTCTAGGCCATCTCGCTCCATCATCGTAGCTCATAGCCGTATAGATTCGTAGAGCTCGAGAAGCTCTACGATTTCCTAGTTTGTGATTTTCGACGAAAGTCGATAGATAGAGTGATATCGAGGGAGAAAAGTCGTTCATTCTCGGCCATTGAAAGCTTATGCTGGCGGCCGTTCTAGGGTTTCCTAAGCTTAAGTGTATATATACGCATTTATTTAATATTATTTTATTAATATTTCCTCCAATTAACAAGATTATCGAATGAACTCTAAATTAATCATGCCGCCTGGCGTTTATAAGGTTTACTTGTATTCCGAACATAATGGAACGTGTTTCGGGGTCCAATTCAATCATATGAGGAAGATAGCTTTTTAAATCGAGTTTAAATATTAAATTTACGATTTAATTTCAACGCGTTTCTCACCTGTACGAACAAACGGTAACTCCAAACTCTACAAAATTTGAAATTTGATAATAATACACTATTACGGATCCAATGGAGCTAGTTTCATTGAATTCCAAGACTGTTCCCTAAAAGGCTATTTTAACTCGTCGATTAATTCGAACGATTTTCAAAATTGTCGAAATCATTTTAAATTTTAAAGCTTTACTAACATAATTATAAATCATATAGAATTTATATTCACATTAGAAATTATTCCAATTTGTTTTAAATAAAAATTTGATTATTTATGTTATCACTATATATCAAATACCATTATTAAATTAATATAAATATTCCAATTTTAACTTATCGACTTTGGATTCCATCCAAAGGTCCAATATTAAAATTCAAATCCAAGTAGACTTTAAATAAATTTTAGAAACCATTTCCATATCTATATACACTCAGATTCACAAATTATCCTAATTTCAAATATTAAATAAATTATTATTATCTAAATCCAATTTAGTTGTCATATTTTAAATTATAACTAATCTTATTGATTTAACCAAAATCTTCTTATTTCAAAATTAATTTATAATCCACATTCAACATTTAAAATAAATTAAATGTTTAAATCTAACAACCAAAATTCCAGGTCGTTACATTCCTTCCCCCTTATAAAAATTTCGTCCCCGAAATTTGCTAAGGCAGGAAAAATGCTCCTAAACTCATTAACTTACCCAAAATCCACTTAATTAAAACTTACATTCATTTCTCAAAACCCTTTAGTTAAATCCAAATCATTAGCCTTCATGTCTAACTCAAAAACTTAGATTTCTAACATCGTTCCAAAAATCAACTTTTCTAATTAATCCAAAATTTTCAAAAAATTTCTAGCTCCCAAAATTTTTGAATTTTTTTGACAATGTCTCCTTTGTACGGAGAGCCTTTTACGATATCACAAATATGATAAATATATATACATCTACCCACATGGTCGAAAAAAATACAATAATATATTATCATTTTTTAATTTTTATTGCTTAGGCGTACCTCACATTAGCGTTATATAAATGAGCAACTTATTAATTATGCATTTACGAGCTCCAAACTCTATTTGATTGCCTCCTGTACCTATACTTACTTAAACAAGCACATCAGTTTCAACAATATGAAATTTTAGCAACAATTCATTTACATACTAGCCTAACACATCAATTACATAGCCCAAATAATAAACTTCATAATCCTACATGTTAACCATATATTGTAAGCAATCACAAGATTTCAATGCTATTTTAATTTCCTCTATAAATCCATATTTCATTTTATCCCACTCGGAAAGATTCACAACCAAGTCACTATATTCAATTCACCTTCACACCAACCAATCTCATAACCATATCAAATTGATTTATAATCCTTACTTACATAATTTCACTTTTTCCCAATTTCCAAATTTATATATTTGCATCACATCTATGATTCACCTCCATTTACATGCAATCCCACTTAATTAAATTTCAATTCATTCCAATTGATTCAAAAACCAATTTTATTCACTTGTTTTAATTCATTTACTTTTGTTTCCGACAAAATGATTTAGATCTTATGGAAATTTGCCGTTATTCATGCAAATAACAATCTCCTAAGCTTATAACCCTTTAAATTAATTCCAAATCAAATTTATATTAATTTAATTCCATTCTGAATTATTCACCACCCAACGTTCTCATTTCCATTACATTATTAATTTAAATCCCTTCACTTGCATTTTATTTCATTAGCCAAACAGGTTCATTCAAAACCATTTCTTCTTGCATCAATTTTATTTCTGTTTTAATTTGATTCATAATTTATCAACTTTTTATTTATATTTCATTTACCAAAATGTCAAAATTTTTATTTATCCTTACATTAAATAATTTTCTTAATGCTAATTACTTAACCATTTAACTTGGTTATATCTTTCTACCTTTTCGGTTTAATAAGTTATATAAACTTATCTATTCACAATTTCTTTAATTTCCACTTAAGTTTATCACATTAATGTTTATAACATATAATTGCATAAATAATTCACCATTCATATTTATATCCAACTTACTCAAGTCCAATTCACCTCTATTTACAAATTCAAATTTTTACTTTCCCAATTCCTCTACTATATTACCAAACCATCCTCGTCTTTTATATTTTACTTTATCTTATTTCAATTCACATTTCACTTAGAATTTAATTTTTAAACTTCCATTCTTTATTCATAAGTTCACCAACTTATTTATTTAAAATCTTTTGTTACTTACTTGAGTCTATTTACATCTTATATCCATAATTCAGGATTATTTATTTTACTTAAGGTCTTAAGTGTGTTATCTCATTCAATAATTGTAACTTATACTTATACAATTATCCAACCTTTCCACTTAATATCCAATTCAATTCAAATCTAAATTTAATTTTATTTAACTTATCTCAAGTTAAATTTCAATATATTCTTTTCACATTTATTTACTCAAGTTAAATTTAAATTTCCAATGTTAAAATTTCCAATTCCCTTTCTTATTTAGATCAACTTCATTTTCAAAATTCAATACTGATTTCTCTCAATCTCCAAATCTTCTAAATAGAATTTCCAGAATTCAATTGCCTGGTTTTTTTTTAAAACCTTTTTTGAAATCACAAATAACACATATTCTCTAGATATATAAATCAAACCTCCGGATTTCAAAACAACTTGGTTTTTTTTTTTGCCAAAACAATTTCCTTTTTTGAAATGTCTAAACAAATAATTATACCAAACCATCTGGTAGCAATCCATCACTTAGAAACTCGAAAATGAATACTGATGATGTGGTCATCATCACCAGGATTATTTTCCAACGACTGAAGTGATTTTAATGCTTCCTTACTTCCAAGAAAACTGTTTTTAAACAATTTCTGTTTAAAAATATTTCCACAATAATATCCCATTATTTTCTCCAAATACTTTGGAAAACCTTTCAAAAAAAATTTAAGATTTAAAAATTTCCACACTTGATTCAAAGCCAATTTAAACAATTTCCAAAATTTTCGGGATTTAAATTCTATTTTAAATCAAATTTTGGTTATGTTCCATTGTATCATTTCACACTCATATAATTCTATTTGGTTATAAATATAGACCATTTCGAATTTTAGATTCTTATTTGATTATAATATTAACAATAAACATCTAAATATACATATATATATAGTAATTTTAGAATTTTTTTATCAAAAATATAATTTTGGGTAAAATTATTTCATTTGCCCATTTAAAAACAATACTATGTCGGCTTAGCTTGTTTAAGGGTTTAGAAACCCCTATCGAAACGGTCGTACTTCCCGTACCGACCAGAATTCATAAACACTCAACCGATAAGTCAACATAGAATAAACAGTTTTTATATTCACTAACAGATACGCGCTCATAGTTATTAATACACTCAACTCATTCTAGAGTATTAAAAACTCTATTTCTAATGAGTAATTCCCACCAAAGCCAAGGTTATCGCCAACCTAAGCTCTGATACTACTATAACGACCCGTTCTTCTCGACCCTCGAAATTCGACACAGATATGCCACTGTATAATATGCCGACAATCGAGTGCCGGAAAAGATAGATTGCTGAGGGAAAGAAAAAAGGAGGTAGAAGAAGAGAAATCAAAACAACATCAGAATCTCACAATCGCAGTGGAATAAAACATAATAGATAATATCTGATCTTTACACAAAAAGAAACTATATCTCTTTATACATTATATCATCAGAATACATCACAATCAAAACAATTACTGGACAGTTATATTAACATGTCCACACAACAGCTGATTATACAGCTTATACAGCACAGTGGAAAATTCATCAAATTCGAGTGATACGTCTCGCCATCTAGCTCGTCCCCTGAGATCTATAGCATCATATATTGTATTTATAATACTCGGTCTGACCCGAGCATTATAATAAAATAACACCCGAGTCGGTCTGGAAAACCAGCGTGAGAAAATACACTCAACATAATTATTAAAGTTTCAAAAATATTTTGAAAAAAAGGTATCTCGTAAGACCACACCACAAATAAACATGTCGGGTTTTTAGTTTACGATAACCAAAACAGTTCTTATAAAATCCTCTGATATTACAATAGTATCTAAATACAAATACTTATTCAAATAGCCGAAATTGTTACATTATTAAATTCCAGCAATACTAGGCTCTACAATCAAAACCGTAAAGGGCACGTAGGGAGAATGGATTTTCAACTAATGACAAGGCATTGGGTTACCAACTGTAACGACCCGATTTTTCGACGCCCGAAAAATCGACATTAATACGTCCACTGTATCAAATGCCGAAAAACCGAACCAATAGGGTTAAAGAAGAAGGAGGTAGAAGAAGAAATAGAACAATATCAGAATCTCGCAATCGCAGCGGAACAATATATAATTGATAAATTACTAATCTTTAAACAAAATGAACTATATCTATTTATACATTACATCATCAGAGTACAACTAGATTCATAGCACACAACTGGACAGTTATCATGACCTGTCCTCACAAAACTGACTATGCAGTTAATCAAACATAGCGGAATATTCATCAAATACGTGTGATATGACTCGCCATCTAACTCGTCTCCTTAGCTCCACAGCATCCTTTCCTGTATCTATAATACTCGGTCTGACCCGAGCATTATTAAATAACAGTCGAGTCAGTCTGGAAATCCAGCGTGAGAAAGCACGCTCAATTGGATTATTAAAGTTTTCAAAATCCTTTGAAATAAAAGGCATCTCGTAGGACCATGCCATAAATAAATATGTCGGGTTTTTACCTTACGATAACCAAAAAAATTCTTATCAAATCCTCTGATATTATAGTAGTGCCTATATACAAATACTTATTCAAATAGCCGAAATTGTTACCATTATTAAATTCCAACAATACTAGGTTCTACAAACAAAACCGTAAAGGCACGTAGGGAGAATGGATTTCCATCAATGGCAGAGCTACTTGGGTACTGCCCATCACAGTACGTGGTTTAGGTCACCGTACCGAGGATCCACCTTTGATCCCCTGCTACACAAGACCGAACTACCCCTTACTGGATAGCTCGAATAAGATCACCCCACGGTTGAGATCAGCAACCGCCCACACAGCCAAAAAAAGGGACCTCTAGACAGGGATGACCTTGTCCTAATTAGTTGCTAACCACTTAGCCTTGCTGCACCTTCCCTGTTTTAGCCATTCCCAGTTGATGAGGCTCGAGGCTATGCGTTACCTTTTTAGCACACATTCACTTAGAATACTCATCGTCCTCTTGACGATGTTCTGATAGCATTCGTCCATACAAGTCTGTTTCGGGTTCGAACGGAACCAAAGGCACTACTCTTACTACATCCATTTTGGAATAACCCTCAGGATTAGTAGCAATTATCCCTTGCACTTCACTGCTCCATCTTTGACTCCAAGCGCTTATCTTCCTCACGAAAACGCTCAAACCGAATCGAAGTGGTTTTCGAGAAATTAATCTCGATCGCGGTCTCTTCGAAACGATCAGCGCATTGGCCAATATTGCTAGTCGGTTATTTAACTATCAAATAACATCCATAATAACCATCATATTTAAAAAAATTATTTTATTCAAAATATCTTCGCAAGATATTTTCTACACTCCAACCTTTTGAAAATATTTTTCAAATCACTTTCCTCTTGCAGAAATAATTCCCAAATATTGTTTATTTCCACTAAAGATTACCAAGTCTAAATAGATTTAAAATAAATTAAAATCACTTTACCCAAAGATATATATACTTTAAAACATTTAAAATAAAAACCACTTAAAAGACTTTATTTAAATTACTACTTATGAAATTTTATAATAATTTCTCATGTAAAACTTAAGCCAAAACAAATTTTAAAATAAAATTTATGAAATTGTATACAAGCTTACAAATAAAACTTTAGCCAAACTATCTTTAGAATAAAACTACTTTATAAAATATAAATATTAATAATTATCTTTAAAATCATAATACTAGTCAAACCTTTCAAATAATTAATTTAAATAAATATTTACTCCTAAAATTCTAAAAAAAATAAATAATAAAATTTCTCTTAAAACATTGTTTAAAAATCACTTTAAAACTTCTAACTTATACTTGGAAACCTTATTTTGAAAATAAACTTGCCTTTTAAGGAAAATGCATTTCTCTTTTCACACCTTTAAAAATAAACCACTATTTATTTTTAAACAAATTACCCATTCCTTTATAAATTCCCACCGTGAATTTATACTTCCAAATATCCACTGATATCTTATTTCACTTTATAAACCCAGTTTATAAATTCCATAGTCTCATACTCCTTTTAAATCAAAGTTTCAAACACTTAATTAGTTTTCAAATCGAATTTCAAAACTAACTCCATTTTTAAAATAAATTCCTTTACTTACCCAAATTTATTTCAAAACCCGTTAATTCCATATTTAATTCTATATTTATGATTTAAAACCTTATTTAAATTTCTAAAATATTATTTTTAAAATTCTACTTTTATTTCTCCCAAACCATTTTAAATCCTGAATTTAAAATAAATTCTTCAATTTTTAAACAATACTGCTTAAGTTCTCAAAATCCATTTATTTCCATTTATTAATTCTTTTCCATACTTGAAATTTATTCAATAGGATTTCAAAAATCAACTTTTATCCTTTTCCAAATTCCTTCTTTTAGTTTATCCAATTCTCTAAAATTATTTTACTCAAAATTTTCTACTTTAATTTCCTTCCAAAATCCAATTTTATGTTCTGATATCTTCAAATACTAAAATATATTCGGCCAAACCATAACAGTCAAAAATTTCAATTACCAATATAATCAATCACCGATCATAAATAAACCATATCGCAGAATATGAAATAAATTCAAACATTTGAGCAATCCATTTGGATCCCTCTAGCTTGTTTCCTGCATCCACAGATGTTAGCACAATATAAAATACAAATTCCACTTCGAGGTGGAATATCGTGGTATATGGGGTCATCCGCTATTATACGGGGCGCATAGGGTCACAACCGCTATATAATGCGGGAAATCAATCACTCCAATACACACACCCCCACACACACACACACTCTATCATATATAATATCACATCGAAACAATCAATCAACAATGTAAATTCTAACTATGTAAATTAACTGGAATTCTAGATGTGAGTGAGATTAACTCATCTTTATTTTTTCTTACAATCCATTTCCTTTCCGGCTTAATTCTCCACAATTTAGACCTTGCATAAACATTATATAGTTTATTAATATTTGAAATAATCGGACAACCAACTCCCATTTAATAAATTTAAATTTGATTTAAACTAATTTTTCCTTTTAAAAGTCTTTTAGTAACTAAAATAATTAAACAAGTTAATATCCAATTTAATTACCCAAAATACATTATTTTTAAAAATAAACTAGTAGATTAAAATGTGTATTTATTTTATTTTTGAAACTTCATATATACTTACAAAAATAATCTATGCAGAAAAATCAAATCTTTATATAAATCCCTATGTTTTCCAAAGTCCTATATATCTAAAAATTTCAGCTTTATCTATATATATATATATTTATATATATACATATATTAAATTTCTTTCAAACTTTTATATATATAAAAATGTCTACACCTTACTGTAAATACATTTTCCATTTAATAAATTCCATATTTAAATTATCCAATAAATACGGATATTTGAAATTCAAGTTCGAAACTAACTTTTAAATATTTAAAATCAATTAAATATCCAATTTCAAATATCTAAAATTCCGGGTTGTCACATTCCTCCCCTCTTACAAGAATTTCATCCCCGAAATTACTAGTTAAGAAGAATGATCCTTAACCCGTTCATCATTTTCCCAAAACCAAAAAGTTTTCAACAACACCAAAACAATCATTTGAATTTACTTCATTTAATTGACTTGCTTTACTAACTTATTTTATTGTCACATTTACTTGAAATTGTAAATTCATTTATTCATTCACAAGTTTATTTCCACCTTAATAAATTTTATTTAAGTAACCATTTCACTTAGTCCAGCTAGACTTTTTCTTTACATTCATCTTTACTTATCTAGATTTAATTACACTCTGATTTAATTCAAAATTTAAACTTCTATAAGTTTTCCAAATTTAATTACATCTCATTTACTAATCTTTTTTCTTTATTTATTTGTTTTACTTCACCAGCTTATTTTGTTTTCATACTTATTTTAATTTAACTCTTCTTGAAGTTAAATTTTCTATTCTAGAAAATCTCAAATTTTACTAGTTATCAAACCCATTTATATTTCCATAACATTCTAAATAAACTTCCAGAGTTTAAACCATTCAAAATCAAATTTGAAAACATATATATCCAAATCAACTATTCTTTGACTCTCAAAAACAAACCCAGTTTCGCAAACCACTCCAATTTAAAACATTCAGGCAGCAATTCCTTCCTCGGAAACTCGAAAATGAACATCGATGATGCTGCAGTCATCACCGAAGTTATTTTCCAGCGACCGAAGTGAGTTTAATGCTTTTATCCCTTCAAAAACATTTTTCAAATATTTTTAAATCCAAATGTCACCAGATTTCATAACACAATTTCAAAACATTTCCAAAATATTATCACTATTTTTTTAAAAAAACCTTTGGAAACCATTTTCAAACCCAAAGGAATTTAAAATTTTCCCAAAATTTCAATTTCAAATCCTTCAAAACTATATTCAAACATTCCTCTGGAATTTTTATTCTATTTCAATTATAAATCACACTTATATTTCACATTTACAAATTCCATTCTGTTGTCTGAATTTATTTCCTTAATCTTGGTTATGATTTCAATCTCTATTTTAAATTTTTACACAACAATGATAATAATTTAATATTATCACTTCCTAACAACCAAGCTACCATATATAACTATAATAATTCACAGAAAATTATTTCTTTTATATACAAAAATAATTTGGGTAAAATTATTTCATCTACCCTATTTTAAAACAATAATATGTCGGTTTTTCTTGTTTAAGAGTTTAGAAACTCCTATCGATGACATGACATCCCATATATCGACCAGAATCCTTAAACACTCAACCAATAAATCAACACAATATAAAAACGATTTTATATTCACTAACAAATACGCGCTCATATCTATTAATACACTCAAACTCATTCTAGATACTTATGGACTCTATTTATAATGAGTAATTTCCCATCAGAACCAAGGTTCTCGCTTAACCTTCAGCTATGATACCAATTGTAACAACTCGATTTTTCGACGCCTGAAAAATCGACATTAATACGTCCATTGTATCAAATGCCGAATAATCGAATGCCGGAAAACAGAACCATTAGGATTAAAGAAGAAGGAGGTAGAAGAAGAAATAGAACAATATCATAATCTCACAATCGTAGCGGAACAATATATAATAGATAAATGACTAATCTTTAAACAAAAAGAAACATATCTGTTTATACATTACATCATCAGAGTACAACTAGATTCATAGCACACTGCTGAACAGTTATCATGACCTATCCTCACAAAACTAACTATGCAATTAATCAAACACAGCATAATATTCATCAAATACGTTTGATACGACTCGCCATCCAACTCGTCTCCTGAGCCCACATCATCCTTTCCCGTATCTATAATACTCAGTCTGACCCGAGCATTATAGTTAAATAACAGCCGAGTCAGTCTATAAAACCAGCGTGAGAAAACACACTCAATTGGATTATTAAAGTTTTTAAAATCCTTTGATATCAAAGGTATCTCGTAGGACCACGCCACAAATAAACATGCCGGGTTTTACCTTACGATAACCAAAACATTTTCTTATCAAATCCTCTGATATTATAGTAGTGTCTATATAAAAATACTTATTTAAAAAGCCAAAATTGTTACCATTATTAAATTCCAGCAATACTAGGTTCCACAAACAAAATCATAAAGGTACGTAGGGAGAATGGATTTCCATCAATGGCAGGACTACTGGGGTACCGCCCGTCACAGTACGTGGTCTAGATCATCATACCGAGGATCCACCCTGATCCCCTGCATCACACGACCAGAGCTACCTCTTACTGGATAGTTCGAACAAGATCACCCTAAGGTTTGGATCAGCAACCGCCCACACAGCCGAATAAAATGGGACCTCTAGACAGGGATGACTTTACCCTAATTGGTTGCTAGCCACTTAGCCTTGTGTGCACCTCCCCTGTTTTAGCCATTCCCGGTTGATGAGGCTCGAGGCTATGCGTTACCTTTTTAGCATGCATTCACTTAGAATTATCATCGTCCTCCTGACGACGTTCTGAAAGCATTCATCCATACAAGTCTATTTCGGGTCCGAACAGAACCGAAGGCACTATTCCTACTACATCCATTTTGGAATCACCCTCAGGGTTAGTAGCGATTAACCCTTGCACTTCATTGCTCCATCTTCGACTCCCAGCTCTTATCTTCCTCACGAAAACGTTCAAACCGAATAGAAGTGGTTTTCGGAAAATTAATCCCGATACTTGTTTCTTCGAAACGATCCGCGCATTGGCCAATATTGATAGTCGGTTATTTAACTATCAAATAACATCCATAACAACCATCAGATTTAAATAATTTCCCCAAATTATTTCATAATATCTTCGCAAGATATTTTCTACACTTCAAACCTTTGGCAACCCCCATAACCTTGCCGCATCCTTCCTGTTTCGACCATTTCTAGGGTGTGAGGTTCGATGAAGTCTCGTCCCACAAAGCTATTCTTTTCACAAAAGCCATGCTTCGATCAATCATGCTCAACACTTAGCATGCCACATTACCAAATTGGGAATATATCACTAATAACTATCAACTACATAACCTCTGAGCTCGTACATCTTATAGAAGGGTGTTAAGCTAAGAGAATAAATTCTCCACCACCAACAGAAATATATTTGATAGAAACTAGCTTTATATCTCAAAGTGTAATGTCAGACATACATCCATACAAGTCCATCCTGGGTCTGAATAAAACCAAAGGCACTTCATCCAATTAAAGAAAGAAGTCCTTGCAAATCCGGATATCCCCTAATCACGTCAGGATTCCCCATCACATAGGGCAATCTCTATACCGGAGCAACTCGGTGTAGAGACAATCAACAGACAATCCTTCCGTTTTCGAAAATTCCCGGACTTCAGCCACCATCTTCAAATGAAATTCCATTCCATCGCATCATTTTTCGGAACGGGTTTTATGACTTAATATCCTCCCCTGGCTTATCCGAATAATGAGCGCTTATTTTAAAACATGTAAATACAAATTTCCATTTTTAATTTTTTTAACAAAAGATCCACCTTTAAGATTCGATATGGTTTTCGGATAACCATTCGGAATTCGATTCCCGGTCTCACCGAAATTCAAATGTCGTCTTAAAGGCCAATATTGATAGTTGGTTATTTAATTATCAAACAACATCTATAAACAACCATCAAATTTAAATAATTTCTCAAATTATTTATTTCAAAATATCTTCGCAAGATATATTTTCACACTTCAATCCTTTGAAAACAATTTTCAAACTACTTTTCTCTTGCGGAATAAATTTCCAAATATTGTTTATTTCCAATGAAATTTGTCAAGTCCTAATACGTTAGGTTTTTAAAATAATTTAAATCACTTATCCAAAAATATTTACTTGGAAATACTTCAAATAAAAACTATTTTAAACACTTATTTAAAATATTAGTTATGAATTTTTATACTAATATCTCATATATAACTTAAGCCCAAACTAATTTTAAAAATAAAATTATTAGACAGAGTGTAATTATTTAAATAACCATCATATAAATCAAATACTAATTAAATCTTTAAAATAATCACTTATATAATTAACTTAATAAATATTTACTTTAAACAATTTAAGAAAATAATTTCTCCAAAAACATTCTTTTTGAAACCAACTTTAGAACTTTTAATTTATACTTAAAGGCTACTTCGAAAACATACTCGGCTTTCTAGGGAAAATACACTTTCCATTCCAAAATAGTCCATTTAAATCAATTAATAAATCCTTCTCGATTTATCTCAAACTTACATTCCAAATTTGTAAATTTTCTTTCCACACTATTTTTAAAAATAAACCACCATTTATTTTTAAGACAAATTACCCATACCTTTATAAATTCCCATCGTGAATTTATACTTTCAAATATCCACTGATGTATTATTTCACTTTATAAACCCAATTTATAAATTCCATAGTCTCATTCCTTTTAAAAACCACAGTTTCAACACTAAACCAATTTCCAAATCGATTTCCAAAATTTACTCCATTTAAAAATTACTCCTTTACTTATCCAAATTTATTTCAAAATCTATTAATTCCAAACTCACTTCTTTATTTATGATTCAAAATCTTATTTTAAATTGAAAATATCCATTTCATTCTTTATTCAAATTTCTCCCTTTTAATTCTTCCCAATCATTTTAAAAATTCGAATTTTATATAAATTCTTCAACTTTCAAACAATACTACTTAAGTTCTCAAAATCCATTTATTTCCATTTCAAAAAAAAACCATTTTTGCCGTACTTGGAATTTATTCAATAGGATTTCAAAAATCAACCTTTATCCTTTCCAAATTCCTTCTTTTAATTTATCCAATCCTCAAAAATTATTTTACTTAAAATTCTCTACTTAAGTTTCCTTCCAAAAATCCCATTTTTATATTTCTTGTATTTTAAAAATACTAGAATATATTCGGCCAAACCATGGCCTTCAATAATTTCAATTACCAATATAATCAATCATAAATCATTAATAAATCATATCACAACATATGAAATAAATTCAAGCATTTTAGGAATCCAATTGGATCCCTCTAACCTGTTTCCCTGCATTCATAGATGTTAGCACAATATAAAATACCAATTTCACTTCGAGGTGGAATATCGCGGTGTATGGGTTCATCAGCTATTATGCGGGGCACATAGGGTCTCATCCGCTATATAATGCGAGAAATCAATCACACCAATATATATATACTACTATATATAAAATATCATCCAACAGATAAATTATTAAATTTATCCAAGCACATCTAACAATTTAATTTATTTATTTAAATGAGTGAGAAGATCTCATCTTTGCTTTTGTTTTTTGCAATCCTTTTCCATTCCAGCTTGTTTTCACGAATTTTGACCTTGTATAAATATTATACAGTTTATTAATATTTGAATTAATCGAATAGTCAATAGCCATTTAATAATTTAATCAACCAAAAGTTTAATTTAAACAAATTTTCATTCAAATAAATTATTCTTAGTAACTAAAATAATTTAGATTTAGTTCAATAAATAAATCTTCACCTTTTTAGAATTAAACCCGTAGATGAATATGTATATTTACTTTTCCTTTGAAATTATTTATATATATATATACTTATAAAAATATTCTATATAGATTTTCAAAAATCTAATTTATGTAAATACCCATAAAAATTTTAAAATTCCCTTTTCTTTTCTATAAGAATAAACCATAATTTCCTAATTGTAAAAACTTTTCTTTTCTAATAAATATTTATATATGTAAAAAAATACAATCTGGTTTTCAAAATTCTTCCTCTACATGCATACATATTTCACTATATATAATTTTTCCTTTTTCATTAAAAACAAAAAATAAAGATTTACTTTACCGTTAACAAAATTCACTAGAATAAAAATAATTTAGTTTTAAACTTAATAAAAAAAATCTTTTGAAACTACATATAAACTATATAAAAATAAATTACAGATTTGGAAATCCAATTTTTTTATATAAACCTTCGCCAATTAAAAAGCAATACTATTAAACAAATATTTAAAACAAACTTTACTGTTAAAATTTCCTAAACAGTATACAGTTGAAATATATACATTTTTTCCCTTTCTGTAATTTATAAATTAAAGATCTGCATATACACACAATTGAGTTGAACGAATACCTCACAGTCGAGTTGGACGAAGCCCCAAGCACTTCGCGTGAATCGCTAACCCTAGCCCACGCCACCACCATTGCAGTCATCGCGACTCCATTAACCAGTACGTCAATGCCATTGCCTAGAGAACGAGGTCTTCATCGCCATTCCCCCAAATCATCATGCCGCTTGATCTTGCGTCTCCAGGCTGCGAACGCCTATGCGATTCACTAGACCGTCACCGCCTCCTACTCATACGACGCCACTGTCCTCGACCCTTCCACGTCGCTTGCGATGCTATCGATCTCCTTCATGAAATCTAATCGTCGAATTGAGGCTCGTCCCCTAACGTTTCTTCGATTTTGATTGTCAGCTCCTTCTTTTTTTACGATGTATTTGAACGGGATGATTTGATTGGATATGTTTTTGTTTTTCTTCTTCGCCATAAAAAATTATCTGAGAAATTTGATTCCTACTCTTGTTTTGATTTGTAAATATAATTAATTTGTTTTAAAAAAAACTCGGCTATGATTATTAAAGGAAGAAGACGCGTGTTAGACTGGTGAACACGTGTTTGAAAAATTTTCAACGTGCCTGATGCTACAGGGCTTCGATGCATTAACATTATTTATATTTAAATTTTAATTCAAATTTAAATCGTCTCGATTATTGCAACCTACAATCCCGATCTCCTATCGAGGCATGCCTCCAGGCGTTTAGTATGTTAAACCCCTATTCTGAACGTAGTGAAAATGGCTTCGAGGCCTAACTCGATCGTACGGAGAAGATAGCTTTTTGAACCTAGTTATTAAATTAAATTTCAATATAAATTTCAGCGCGTTTATATATCGTACGATCACACAACAACTCCAAACACTACGAAAATTGAAATCCGATAATAAAACACTATTACGGATCCAATGGAACAAGTTTCATCGAAATCCGAGACTATGTCTCGGAAGGCTATTTTTAAATATCAACTTAAACGATATATTTTTAAAAAAAATGAACAAATCACTTTCGAATTCAATTTTAAGAATTATATTACCTTCAATATTATCAATATGAATTTTCTAAGCCTTTAAAATATTTTTCGCAAGCCTGGAACACCTAGATTCAACAATTTTTCCAATTTCCAATTATTAAATTAGATAATTAAATAACTAAATAAATAGTGGGGTTTGAAATTCAAGTTAGAAATTAACTTTTAAATATTTAAAATCAATTAAATATTCCAATTTCAAATGTCTAAAAATTCCAGTCCGTCACATTCTTCCCCCCTTAAAAAATTTCGTCCCCATAATTACTAGTTTAAGAAGAATGCTCCACAACCCGTTTATCATTTTCCCAAAACCAAACAATTTTAATAACTTCTCAAAAAATCATTTTATTAAAGACATTATCATTCTTATTACTTCCTAAACTCATCCATAACTTCCAAACAATATTATTTACTCAACAATTCAAATTTAAATTTAAATCCAAATTTTAAATTATCCAAATTTCTCAAAAAAATTCTAACTCTCTAAATTTTCAAAAAATTTCACCAGCGTCTCCTTTACGCGGCTAGCTCGGTACAACTTACAAAATGCCTCTACGGGCCCCTAGATTTCAAAAAGAAAACAAAATGCCAAGTGGCTAGAACAGAAAATCATCAAATTTCATACAGAAATTTAAATACATACCTTTTTGTCAACATTCAATTTATCATCTGAAATCAAAATTTCAATTTCCTTTTGCTTTATAACACCTGTATATCCTACTTAACAATAATATCCAGCCACAAAATTCAAAAATCATTTTATTAACTTCTTTACAAAATTTTCAATATCTATTTTATTCAAGTCCGTGCGATGCACATATATCATCCCCACGCAATCCAAGTTCGATCGCTCACTGGATCTAACAATTTCACTTCTTAACTAGTATCGTCCACCTGACTTCCTAGTGCGGACTCAGATCTGGTTTCTTGATCAGAAACCATCATTCTCCTTCCATAGCCGTAAACTATGACAGAGAATTTCCAGAATCAACCAAAAATCCATATACAGGGTTCGCTGTCGAAAATCGAGTGAAAAATCCCAACTTGGATCGATATAATTATCTCAAAATTATGTGCTCGAATTCTGAATCGAATCGCTATGCGAATAAAATAATATACATACATCGCATGTATTTTGCCTCAATTGATTATTCGCTATATCAATTCTCTTTTATTCACATTTATATTGATTTCTATCCAAAATTTTCAATTCCCACATTTTTATTTGCCCCATTCAAATACTTACTTAGTATATCTTCCCAATTCCAGATTTTACCTAAGAATTTCACCATTCATTTCTTAAGTTCAATAAATATTTTATATCACTTCTTATATTTCTTTCCTCTTTATCTCTTTGGTTTATCTATACTTTTATTTTATTTATCCCTTTTCAAGTTGAATCTTATTCCAACATATTTCAGTTTTTTTTATAAGTCATCAAACTTATTTATATTCTGTAAATATTTTAAATAAGATTTCAGAGTCGTTTAAACAATTACTCAACATTTCCAAAATTATTTTTGAAATCAATTATATCCAAAATCCTTCAATAAATTCAATTACCTCTTTCAATATCAAAACCAAACCCAGTTTTGCAAACAACTCCCATTTAAAACAATTTGGCAGCAATTCCTCTCCTGGAAATAGAATTTGATTAATCCTTTTTATGTCATTAAGGTGGAGAACTGAACCAAGAATTCTCTTTCTTCATCATCAATCGAATCACTGTTCGCGGCCCAGGATTTCATTTTATCATCAATCCAATCACCGTTCACATTTTTTCGAAAATGAACATCGATGATGCTGCAGTCATCACCGAAGTTATTTTCCAGCGTCCGAAGAGAGTTTAGTGCTTTTATCTCTTAAAAAACATTTTTAAATTCCAAATCACACCAGATTCCAAATCTAATTTAAGAATATTTTTGAATAATATCCTTATTATTCCTCCAAAATCTTTGAAAATCATTTCCAAACTCAAAAGGAATTAAATTTCTCAAAATTTCAAATCCCAAATCCTTTCAATCCATATTCAAAAATTACTCTAGCATCTTATTTCAAATTATAAATAACATTTATAATTCACGTTTCAAATTCCATTTCGTTATCTGAATTATTTCCTTAACCTTTGATTATGATTTTAATTTCTAGTTCAATTTCCACACAATAATGATAATAATTTAATATTATCACTTCTAACAATCAAGCAACCATATATGTAATACAATATTTTACGGAAAATTACTTCTTTTACATACAAAAATAATTTGGGTAAAATTATTTCGTTTACCTTATTTTAAAATAATATCGTGACGAATTATTCTGTACAAGTGTTTAGAGATCCCTATCAATAACGTTAATTACTCGTATTGACCAAAATCCATATACCACTCGACAAACCAATCAACACAATATAAAAACAATTTTTATATTCATTAACAAATACGTTCTCATATCTATTAATACACTCAAGCTCATTCTAGAGTACTAAGGACTCTATTTCTAATGAGTAATCCCCATCAGAGCCAAGGTTCTTGCTTAACCTTCAGCTTTGATAACAAATGTAATGACCTGCAAATCCGTACCCTTTGAGTCGACACTATTCTCCATCATATCAAATCAAAGTCAAAGGAAATATGAACCGTTAAGGTTAAAAAAGAATTAGGTAGAAGAAAAAATAGAAACAATATCAGAATCTCACAATCGCAGCAGAATAATATATGATAGATAAATGACTAATCTTTAAACAAAAGAACTATATCTGTTTATACATTACATCATCAGAGTACAACTATTCACAATAAATCGGACAGCTATAATAACTTGTCCCTGACTATTATCAATAAATCTCAAATACATAGCGGAATATACTCCATACTTTCCTGCCATCCAGCTTGCCTCCTGAACTCCAGAAAGTCCTGATAACTTGACTCTAGGCTACCCGTGTGGAAAATTAGGGGCACCCAGAGTTTAGAAAAGGGAACATTAAACTCTAAGTCAATCATGGGATTGGTGTGAGATCTAAAAAAACAGTTATTTTTGCCAAAAGAAAGAAAAAGAAATCCGTTCATGCTTTTGGAAAATGAAACTACCATAAGGTCTCCCGGCACACACTCAAATGCAATCGCACACATGGGGAAGGTTTCTCCTTATAGTAGTCAAACATGCTTTATACTCGGAAAATCTTTTGATATTATTATTAGTGCACAGTGTGGAAAACATTTTGAAAGTATAATATTAATCTTAGCCGCTGTGACGCCCCACCTCTATACCCACGCCAGACAAGAACATTACAGTGAATGCTGTCAACTAGCACGGAGAATAAGGCTGTTGAGGAGCGACCATCTGTATAATTGCTTTGTGCGAGTACCGACATACCGGATAAAAATATAACTTTTCATCTCGAGAGGAAACCTGACATATCGACACAAACTCAAAGCTACTACACAGTGGCTATAAAGGTCTTCGGAAATAAATATAGAAATAAACATAACACAAATCAGTCACAGACAATTCATATCACAAAGGCGGAAATAGATATGAATATTACACTAGGAAGTGTACATCAGAGTAGTGGTCTAAAAAGATCCACAATATCACAAAAGAATAGTTACATGAACTACACAAAAGAATAAGTATACATTATGGAGTCTATATCTCAAATGTATACAACAAAAACTACTAATCTAAGTAGTTAACCAAAAGTCAAAGGAATCAATCCCAAAAGAGAAGTCAAGCAGAAGCACCTGTAACATCTCGGTCTGACCCGAGTATTATTTAATAAGAAAATAATAAATGGATCAGTCTAGCTATAAATATCAGGTGAAACGATATAGAGTAAGAGATATGACTAAAAACATAATAATCTCTATGCCAAGCTGTGATTTATATAAGTAATTGAAAATCAAGAGATTAATCAATATCACCAAATCTACACAAGAATCAAAGAAATGTCATACTCCTTGTTTCGTTCACCAAACCACAAATATTGACGATAATATCAACGTCAATCATAAAAGTCAATGACACACAAATTCACCAATGCACAAATATTGACAATAATATCAATGTTAATCACAAAAGTCAATGACACACAAATTCACCAATGCACAAATATTGATAAAACTCATCAATGGAAATCACGAAAATTGGTGAAACACAAATTCTAGAAATCATCTCAAAAAATCCAGAAATCACAAAGGGGGGGGCTATCACAAACGGGAGTATAAAGCCCACCAACACGTGTATCACAAACGGAACGCTAATTCCATGGTCGCTAACCATCACAAATTGAGCCGAAGCTCCACAAACGGTCCGAAGACCATGGGTTGCTACCCCCACCAAATTGAGTCGAAACTCCACAAAACGGGGTTTAGTCTCCCACGCAGACAAAGAGACATCGCACAATGCTAGTCTAAATCACAAAGATGATCGTCATGATCAACGAGCAGTGTCGATTACAGTAAGCTAGTAAATATATGAGCTTAGCATCATGTCCCATAACCACTAGCTTAACCTAAATATTTACGAACAAATTGTATATCTCCACTAGAAAATTGTCACAAGAGTTTCAATCGAACAAGTCCAAGAATTAACCAACAAAGTGAACGCAAGCGTTTCATACCACTTGTTTTACTAAGTCGTTTAATTAGATTTCTCATACGAGTGAGGTAAAGGTTTATATATACTAATAGATTGGAAAACGGTTTTATAAACGAATTTGGTATTACAATAGTATTGAAATCGTTTGAGGAAAGAGTTTTGATATTTACTACTAGTATAGAAAACCTTTATATTTTTAAAGTGACAAAGCACAAGGGGGATTGTAGAAACAATCAATCACAAAGATCACATTCGAAGATGTGAATAAAAATCCAATGAAATCGATAAAGGATCTATCGAAGTGGATATACCTAAAATTCCCAAAGAAAATAAGTCATCAAAGAGGATAATAAATGATGACAATAAGTAGGATCATCACGAATCGATTTAAATTTGAAATTCAATCCAAAAAGGCAAATTGGACTAAAACAGCAGGTGCAGTCGACTGAACAGAGGTTTCAGTCGACTGACCTTGTACCTGGGAATTTTCCAGGTTCAGGAAACTTTCTGTTTCCAGGTTCAGTCGACTGAACAGAGGATTCAGTCGACTGAATCATGCCTGGAAACTTTCGGGTTCCAGGTTCAGTCGACTGAACAGAGTATTCAGTCGACTGAATCATGCCTGGGCTGTTTTTCAGCCTTATTCAAATGAAGAGCAAACTCTTCCAAAATGCAACCGGACGTACATTGGCTCTAAGGGTTTATGCCAATCGACAACCCGGCCCTATATGCTCCTCGATGCGTCACCAAAAGCATGATCAAACATCCATAAAAGGATTTTCACACAAATTGACTTAAAAACTAAAAAATTGGAATATTCACAAAACCAATCCAAATCAAGAGCAAATGCACATGATGAAGTGTTAGGAATTCATACCCAACAACCAAAGATATTTATAGTCATAGATGTGAGATAAAAATCTCACCTTTTCACAAAATCGAACAAGAAGAAGCTTGAAAGCGAATGGAGAATCAACCTCTCTTCAACACAACCCAATTGAGCTTGAATCTAAGCTCAAAAACAAGAACATTCCCAAAATTAGGTTTAGGAATTTCTGAAATTGGTAAGAGAATAAGTTGGAGAAGAAGAAGAGAAGCTTACCAATGAGTTCTTCTTGAGTTTGGAGCTAGGAATTTGATTTGCAGGAGAAACTAGGGTTTTGGAGTTTTAATTTCCAATCTCTCCCACCATTAATGCTAAGAAAACTGAAATGAGAAGAGAATGAGGGTGAGTGGGGAAGAGTGGCTCAGATTTGAGCATAAGTTAACTTAGGGCTGAGCCCAAACCAAACCCAAAGTGAAAAGTAGCAAAAATCAACTTTCTCCAAACATATCGAAGCTTATACTCAAAAAGGTCGCAAACGGCATTTTAAACTCAATGGGAGTGGTCCCGAGTCCTAATTCGACCGTATGCAAAAAGTAGCTTCTCGGACTAAAATCCGACTAATGATGAAATATTTAAATAAAATATTTAAATATAAAATCGATAAATATGCGGGTTGTTACAGACTCCCCTCCTTAGAGAAATTGCGTCCTCCCAATATTAAAGAAGAGAACATAAAGTAACAACCATAAAAGCATATTCAACACAAAAGAAACTTGAAATAAGAAGTTCACCTCAAAGAGCACGAGAAAGTAAGTCCGGGTGTGTTCGCTCGATGAATTCCCTAGACTCCCAAGAACAATCCTTAGGATTTGAAGACCATTGAACTTTAACAAGCGGAACATCTTTATTGCGAAGTCGTTTGACTTCCAAAGCAATGATACGAATAGGTTGTTGCTTATAAGTTAAATTAGGCGAAACTTCAATCTCTTCCACAACACCGGGCTCAAGAATAGAATCGGAATCTCGAAGGCACTTCCGTAATTGAGAAACGTGAAACACGGCATGAATAGCAGAAAATTGAGCCGGTAATAAAAGGCGATAAGCCATGGAACCAATACGTTCAGTGATAGGAAATGGCCCAATATATCGAGGCGCTAACTTTCCCGAGCAAGTGAAACGCACAACACCTTTCATTGGTGAAACACGAATAAAAACAGAATCTCCAACAGAAAATTCTAATTTCCTTCTTCGATTATCGGCATAGGATTTTTGTCTACTCTGGGCTTCTTTCATCCTATGACGAATAAGGTCAATCTTTTCTGTGGAATCACGAATAAAATCTGGACCTAAAACCAGCTTCTCACCGGTCTCAAGCCAACCAGAAGGAGATCGGCATGGCCTTCCGTAGAGTGCCTCAAAAGGTGCCATACCAATGCTAGATTGAAAGCTATTATTATAGGAAAATTCAACAAGAGAAATATGATCTTCACAACTTCCACCGAAATCAAGCACACAAGCACGAAGAAGATCTTCAAGAGTTTGATTCACACGCTCGGTTTGTCCATCGGACTGGGGGTGATAAGCGGTGCTAAAATTAAGCTTCGTTCCTAAAGCTTTTTGAAGACTCTTCCAAAATCCACTAGTAAACAATGGATCGCGATCACTAACAATAGAAGTAGGAACACCATGTAATTTAACAATCTCTTTAACAAAGAGTTTGGCCAAAAGAGGAACGGTTCTGTTAGACCGAACGGGAATAAAATGGGCGGATTTAGTAAGTCTATCAACGATCACCCATAAGCTATCATGACCCGAACGAGAACGGGGAAGGCCATCTATAAAATCCATGGAAATTTGATCCCACTTCCAAATTGGAATTTCTAAAGGTTGCAATAACCCACCAGGCCTTTGATGTTCGGCCTTAACGAGTTGGCAAGTCATGCAACGCTTAACGAAGTTAGCGATGTCAAGTTTCATTCCCTCTCAATAATAAAGTTGCTTCATATCCGCGTACATTTTACTACTACCGGGATGAATGGTGAATTTAGAACGATGAGAATCTTCTAAAATATCTTTGCGAAGATCACTAATATTTGGCACGATAAGTCTACCAAATCTTCGAATGCCGCCACGAGAATCGATATCAAAGTCTTTCAAACCTTCAATATCCATTTTACCCTTAATATTTTGGCTAAGAAGAGCCAATTCGAGATCCAACCCTTGAGCTTCAAGAATGCGGTCTAAAAGAGAAGGATGAGCCTCAAGGCTACATAAAACAAGAGATGAACATAAATCGGATACGCGATCTCGAATCTCACAAGTGGATAAGATCTCGAGATCGTTCCATTCGGATATCATCATAGAAACAACAGCTTGTTGTTTACGGCTAAGAGCATCGGCAACACGATTACCCTTACCGGGTGTATAAAGAATATCAAGATCATAAGGAGCAAGGAACTCGAGCCAACGTTGTTGACGCAAATTAAGTTCCTTTTGAGAAAATAAATATTTCAAAGACTTATGATCCGTGTAAAGAACAAATTTCTCTCCTAAAAGATAATGACGCCAAATCCGAAGAGCGAAAACAATAGCCGCGAGCTCTAAATCATGAGTGGCATATCTAGTCTCAGCAGGCTTCAATTGCCTAGAAGCATAAGCAATAACACGTTCTCTTTGCATAAGAACGGCACCCAAACCAACGCGACTAGCATCGGTATAGACAACGAAATCTTGATTCCCCTCAGGAATAACAAGAATAGGAGCATCAGAAAGGAGTTCTTTTAATTTCTGAAAAGAAGCTTCACATTTGTCCGACCAAATGTATTTAACACCTTTCTTAGTCAAGCTAGTGAGAGGTACGGCAATCTTAGAAAAGTCTTTGATAAAACGACGGTAATAGCCCGCCAATCCGAGAAAACTACGAATCTCTGTCACACTCTCCGGTCTCTTCCAATCTTGAATCGCTTCAATCTTTGAAAGATCCACGGAAATTCCGGATTCGGAAATAATGTGACCAAGGAACTTTACCCGAGATTGCCAAAAATGGCATTTAGAAAATTTTTCCTTTAATTGATTACTCCTAAGAGTTTCCAACACAATCCGAAGATGCATTTCATGCTCCTCCTCGGTTTTAGAATACACAAGAATATCATTGATAAAGATGAGAACAAACCGGTCGAGAAAGTCTTTGAAAACTCTATTCATAAGGTCAACGAAACACGTCGGAGCATTCGTCAAACCAAATGGCATGACAAGCCATTCATAAGATCCATAACTAGTACGGAACGAGGTCAATGGAATACTATCCTCTGCAATACGAAGCTGATGAAATCCAGTAGCTAAGTCTAATTGTGAAAAGACTCTAGCACCACTAAGTTGATCGAATAGATCATCAATCCGAGGTAAAGGATATTTATTTTTGATAGTAAGATCATTAAGCTTGCGGTAGTCAACGCAAAGCCTAAGTGTTCCATCGGATTTCTTCACAAAAATAGCTGAAGCTCCCCAAGGCGAAGAACTAGAGCGAATAAATTGCTTCGTCTCCAATTCGGATAATTGCTTACGCATCTCCTCGTTTTCTTTATTGGACATACGATACGGAGGACGAGAGATAGGTTGAGCTCCAGGAATAAGATTAATTCTGAACTCAATTGCTCGCTTAGGTGGTAATCCTAAAACGGGCTCGAATATGTGGAAAATTCACAAACGACGTGAATAAGAGAAATAATATCACCCTCATCACCATCATTGTCATCACGAGGGTTTAAAGAATATAAAGATGCGACCAAGCTGGAAACTGAATCTTGAAGATTAATAGAAATCTGCTTAACAGATTGAGGATGTCGAAGATGAATGGTCCGCTCAGGACATAAGATACGAGCTTCATAGTGGTTAAGCCAATCCATTCCCAAAATCATTCCAAAGCCTAAATAGCGCATGACATGCAAATCGGCTCGGAAAGAAAAATTACACAAAATAATCTCGACATCTTTACACAATAAACTGATTGTTGCGGATCCACCAACCGGATTCGCAATTCTCAAAGAAGTCATTAAACACAAAACATCCAAAGAAAAAGCATCAGCAAGTTCTTTTGATATAAAAGAATGGGACGCACCCGTATCAAAAAGAACTCGAATAGGATGATCACGAAATAAAATAACTCCATCCAAAATAGAATGAGAAATACCTTGGCCATGAGATGTGTTGCCAGGGGCTTGAGCAACATTTAACTTTCCCTCCTTCCTGCCCTGAAGCTTGGGGCATGAAGATATAACATGACCGGGGACTTTGCAGTAGCGACAAGAGAGAGACTTTGGGCACTTGTTCGCATAATGGTCCTTCGAACCACAATTATAGCATTCCCCATGGCTAAAGGTAGAAGCATTTGCTGCCGAAGATGTTTGCTTCCCTTTCTTATTAGGATAGGGGCCTTTGAATTTGTTTGGCCTCTTCTTGTTGTTGAAGTTTGGTTTGGAACCCACCACTTCAACATCATTCTCCCTATCCGCCTCTTCCAGACGAAGAGCGATATCAACGAGTTGGTCGAAAGAAACTTCTAACTTTAGAAGTAATGGCTTCTTGAGACTTCTGTTTAAGCCATAGACGAATCTCTGATTCTTCTTCAGAGGGGTGTTGATGTATTCAACCCCATATTTGGAAAGCGACTCGAAGGAGGCGACGTAATCAGTCACGGAGGACTCACCTTGAACAAGGTCTATAAATCGTCGAGCCAATGTCACTTTCTCAGCTTCTGGCATGAATTTTAATTCGAAGCGTTCCCGGAATTGCTCCCAGGTGAGATCCGCTTCATTAATCTCAGAAATGAGAAGTTCGTACCAGTCCAATGCTCTTTCTCGGAGCATACTAGAGGCCACCTGAACTCGGTGAAGGTCAATAAGATTCATGCGCGAAAAGATGCGATCGCATGTTCTAAGCCAAGCTTGGACTTCAATAACAGTTTCGGAACCTCTGAATGGCTCCCCACCCAAATTGGTGTAATCGCTGTACAAGCGTGCAAATCCCGACTTTGGGTGAGTAGGTTCTGGGTTAGCTTCAGCTGCTTGAGCATTAGTTAACAAATCAAGAAGCTGTTGAGCAGTCATAAAAATTCCATCTTGAGGTGGAGTGCTAGACGGTGCGGCTCTGGGGCGGCCTGGTCTAGACATTTCTCTTCCTTTAGAAAGAAAGAAGAAGAAGAAAAAGGTTATTCACCAAATTGAATATCAAGCAATCTTGATAGATAAACAAGGAATCATAAGGAAAATAGGATGAATCGGTACGAAGACTCGAATTAAATCCTCAAGCACGACTCCTAAGATGGACTTAGGACGATGATCCTTGTCATAATATTCCATATTGTTCCGAAGCTTGGCTTTGATACCAAGCTGTGATGCCCCACCTCTATACCCACGCTAGACAAAAACATTACAGTGAATGTTGTCAACTAGCACGGAGAATAAGGCTGTTGAGGAGCGACCATATGTATAATTGCTTTGTGCGAGTACCGACATACCGGATAAAAATATAACTTTTCATCTCAAGAGGAAACCCGACATATCGACACAAACTCAAAGCTACTACACAGTGGCTATAAAGGTCTTCGGAAACAAATATAGAAATAAACATAACACAAATTAGTCACAGACAATTCATATCACAAAGGCGGAAATAGATATGAATATTACACTAGGAAGTGTACATCAGAGTAGTGGTCTAAAAAGATCCACAATATCACAAAAGAATAGTTACATGAACTACACAAAAGAATAAGTATACATTATGGAGTCTATATCTCAAATGTATACAACAAAAAACAACTAATCTAAGTAGTTAACCAAAAGTCAGAGGAATCAATCCCAAGAGAGAAGTCAAACAGAAGCACCTGTAACATCTCGGTCTGACCCGAGTATTATTTAATAAGAAAATAATAAACGGATCAGTCTAGCTATAAATATCAGCTGAAACGATATAGAGTAAGAGATATGACTAAACACATAATAATCTCTATGCCAAGCTGTGATTTATATAAGTAATTGAAAATCAAGAGATTAATCAATATCACCAAATCTACACAAGAATCAAAGAAATGTCATACTCCTTATTTCGTTCACCAAACCACAAATATTGACGATAATATCAACGTAAATCACAAAAGTCATTGACACACAAATTCACCAATGCACAAATATTGACAATAATATCAATGTCAATCATAAAAGTCAATGACACACAAATTCACCAATGCACAAATATTGATAAAACTTATCAATGGAAATCACGAAAATTGGTGAAACACAAATTCTAGAAATCATCTCAAGTAATCCAGAAATCACAAAGGGGGGAGGCCTATCACAAACGGGAGCATAAAGCCCACCAACACGTGTATCACAAACGGAACGCTAATTCCATGGTCGCTAACCATCACAAATTGAGCCGAAGCTCCACAAACGGTCCGAAGACCATGGGTTGCTACCCCACCAAATTGAGTCGAAACTCCACAAAACGGGGTTTAGTCTCCCACGCAGACAAAGAGACATCGCAAATGCTAGTCTAAATCACAAAGATGATCGTCATGATCAACGAGCAGTGTCGATTACAGTAAGCTAGTAAATATATGAGCTTAGCATCATGTCCCATAACCACTAGCTTAACTTAAATATTTACGAACAAATTGTATATCTCCACTAGAAAATTGTCACAAGAGTTTCAATCGAACAAGTCCAAGAATTAACCAACAAATTGAACGCAAGCGTTTCATACCACTTGTTTTACCAAGTCGTTTAATTAGATTTCTCATACGAGTGAGGTAAAGGTTTATATATACTAATAGATTGGAAAACGGTTTTATAAACGAATTTGGTATTACAATAGTATTGAAATCGTTTGAGGAAAGAGTTTTGATATTTACTACTAGTATAGAAAACCTTTATATTTTTAAAGTGACAAAGCACAAGGGGGATTGTAGAAACAATCAATCACAAAGATCACATTCGAAGATGTGAATAAAAATCTAATGAAATCGATAAAGGATCCATCGAAGTGGATATACCTAAAATTCCCAAAGAAAATAAGTCATCAAAGAGGATAATAAATGATGACAATAAATAGGATCATCACAAATCGATTTAAATTGGAAATTCAATCCAAAAAGGCAAATTGGACTAAAACAGCAGGTTCAGTCGACTGAACAGAGGTTTCAGTCGACTGACCCTGTACCTGGGAATTTTCCAGGTTCAGGAAACTTTCTGTTTCCAGGTTCAGTTGACTGAACAGAGGATTCAGTCGACTGAATCATGCCTGGAAACTTTCGGGTTCCAGGTTCAATCGACTGAACAGAGTATTCAGTCGACTGAATCATGCCTGGGCTGTTTTTCAGCCTTATTCAAATGAAGAGCAAACTCTTCCAAAATGCAACCGGACGAACATTGGCTCTAAGGGTTTATGCCAATCGACAACCCGGCCCTATATGCTCCTCGATGCATCACCAAAAGCATGATCAAACATCCATAAAAGGATTTTCACACAAATTGACTTAAAAACTCAAAAATTGGAATATTCACAAAACCAATCCAAATCAAAAGCAAATGCACATGATGAAGTGTTAGGAATTCATACCCAACAACCAAAGATACTTATAGTCATAGATGTGAGATAAAAATCTCACCTTTTCACAAAATCGAACAAGAAGAAGCTTGAAAGCGAATGGAGAATCAACCTCTCTTCAACACAACCCAATTGAGCTTGAATCTAAGCTCAAAAACAAGAACATTCCCAAAATTAGGTTTAGGAATTTCTGAAATTGGTAAGAGAATAAGTTGGAGAAGAAGAAGAGAAGCTTACCAATGGGTTCTTCTTGAGTTTGGAGCTAGGAATTTGATTTGCAAGAGAAACTTGGGTTTTGGAGTTTTAATTTCCAATCGCTCCCACCATTAATGCTAAGAAAACTGAAATGAGAAGAGAATGAGGGTGAGTGGGGAAGAGTGGCACAGATTTGAGCATAAGTTAACTTAGGGCCGAGCCCAAACCAAACCCAAAGTGAAAAGTAGCAAAAATCAACTTTCTCCAAGCATATCGAAGCTTATACTCAAAAAGGTCGCAAACAGCATTTTAAACTCAATGGGAGTGGCCCCGAGTCCTAATTCGACCGTATGCAAAAAGTAGCTTCTTGGACTAAAATCCGACTAATGATGAAATATTTAAATAAAATATTTAAATATAAAATCGATAAATATGCGGGTTGTTACAGCCAGCATACGTACCATTATACTATGCCCACTATAGCTACCATGTTAGATGGCAGGTTCTACAACTAAAACCGTAAAGGGCTCGTATTTGATTGTTTGGATTTCCAAAAAATGGCCAAGGCTAAGGAACTTCCTTTATCTGAATGGGTATGGCTCTGGAAGGACGTCCCGAGAACCTAACCGGATCTCCGCCAACACAAGGCCGGGTTACCTCTGTAACTAGGTAACTAACTGTCATGATTATGCCATCCCCCGGTCATAACCGACCTTTACCGAGGCGCCTCAAATTCCAACAACCACATAAGCAAAATATTTGGGATCCATACCAGAATACCACATTTTATCCACATAAAGAAAATATCTGGGCTCCATAACAGAATACCACTTTTTATCCAAAAGGAAATGTACATACCCTGACGGGCGCGATCCCCATAAAATTGCCGCATCCTTCATGTTTCAACCATTTCCAGGGTATGAGGTTCGATGAAGTCTCGTCCCACAAAGCTAGACTTTTCACAAAATCCATGCTTCGATCAACCAATGCTCAACACTTAGCATGCCATATTACCAAATTGGGAATGTATCACTAATAACTATCAACTACATAACCTCTGAGCTTGTACGTCTCAAAGAAGGGTGTTAAGCTAAGAGAATAAATTATCCACCACCAACAGAAATATATTTGATAGAAACCGGCTTTATATCTCAAAGTGTGTTGTCAGACATACACCATACAAGTCCATCCTGCGTCTGAATGGAACCGAAGGCACTTCATCCAATTAAGGAAAGAAGTCCTTGCAAATCCGGATATCCCCTAATCACGTCCGGATTGCCCATCACATAGGATAATCTCTATATCGAAGCAACTCGGTGCAGAGATAATCAACAGGCAATCCTTTCATTTTTGAAAATTCCCGGTCTTCGACCACCATCTTTAAATGCAATTCCATTCCATCGTATCATTATTCGGAATGGGTTTTATGACTTAATGTCCTCCCCCAGCTTATCCGAATAATGAGCGCTTATTTTTAAAATATGTGGATACAAATTTTAATTTTTAATCTTTTTAACAAAAGAACCACCTTTAAGATTCGATGTGGTTTTGGATAACCATTTGGAATCCGATTCTTAGTCTTAACAAAATTCAAATGTCGTCTTAAAGGCCAATATTGATAGTCGATTATTTAACTATCAAATAACATCCATAAACAACCATTATATTTAAATAATTTCCTAAATTATTTATTTCAAAATATCTTTGCAAGATATATTTTCACACTTCAATCCTTTGAAAACAATTTACAAACTACTTTTCTCTCGCGGAATAAATTTCGAAATATTATTTATTTCCACTGAAAATTTGCCAAGTCCTAATACTTTAGGTTTTTAAAATAATTTAAATCACTTATCCAAAAATATATACTTGAAAATACTTCAAATAAAAACTATTTTCAACACTTATTTAAAATATTAGTTATGAATTTTTATACCAATATCTCATATAAAACTTAAGCCCGAACTAATTTTAAAAATAAAATTATTAGATAGAGGATAATTATTTAAATAATCATCTTCTAAATCAAATACTAGTTAAATCTTTAAAATAATCACTTTTATATTTAACTTAATAAATATTTACTTTAAACAATTTAAGAAAATAATTTCTCCAAAAACATTCTTTTTAAAACCAACTTTAGAACTTTTAATTTATACTTAAAAGCTACTTCGAAAACATACTCGGCTTTCCAAGGAAAATACACTTTCCATTGCAAAATAGTCCATTTAAATCAATTAATAAATCCTTCTCGATTTACCTCAAATTTACATTCCAAATTCATAAATTTTCTTTCCACGCTTTGAAAAAAAAAATAAACCACCATTTATTTTTAAGACAAATTACCATTCCTCTATAAATTCCCATCGTGAATTTACACTTTCAAATATCCACTGATATATTATTTCACTTTATAAACCCAATTTATAAATTTCATAGTCTCATTCCTTTTAAAAAACATAGTTTCAACACTAAATCAATTACAGCATGATAGGGGGGTCTTGCTTCGGGTTAAAGCTTTTCCTTTCTCCTCAGCTGTTGGTCTTGAGGTAGTTGGTTCCAATGCAAACATCTCGCCTTTTCGATCCTAGGATGGTTTCTTGCACTGGTTCTTATAATGTCCAATCTGATCATAATTGAAGTATTTTACTCCTTTCTTGTCAATAGCTTTCTTCCATTTGCCTGTCCGACACTCATGAGCATAATGTCCCTTATTGTCACATTTATGGAAAACTACACCGTCCTTCCTTTTCTTGGCTGTTCCTCCTCTTTGAGTGCCTTTCTTATGGTAAAAATTTCGCTTCTGGTTCTGCTCTCCTTGAGCTTCCTCGCTTTGTTACCATCAAGAAAAGCAAGCATCCCCTCTTGCCTCAAAGCCATCTCAACAACTACATCGCATGGATCCGTAATATGTAGTAAAGTTGCTTTAGCAAGCTCGGGTTTCAATCCATGGATGAACTTCTCATTCCTTTTGATAATGGTATCAACCGTAACATATCTATATCTCGATAGCTCCATAAATCTGGTAGCATACTCAAGCGCTATCATGTCTCCCTACACCAACTCCGTAAACTTCCCGAGCAGAGTTGACATAGCAATCTCCGACATGAATCTTTCCTCAAACCTCCTTCTGAATTCTTCCCAAGTCATGGCCTCTTCATTAACTCCTACGGTAACAATGTTGCACTAGTACAGTGCTGCTCCTTGCAACTTCCTAGAATCAAGTCTCCTCTTTAGCTCATCATTAAGCCCTAAATCAGAAAAAAAATCCTTTTGCAATGAAGCAACCAATTCTTTACTTCAATCGCGCCCTCGGTCCCAGTAAACGACTTTCCTCGAAAACTGACATAATCTCTGCTTAGTATTGCATAGTTACTGACCATTGAAGCTTTTAGATTTTCTCCAACTAATCCCGCAACAACTCCCACTTGCATCATATTGACGAAGAATTGATACATAGCCCCTATATCAACTTACGGCGCTTGAGCACTCACATTAGCAGCTTGTGCCCGACTTGGATTCCTTTTAGTTTTTGGTCTGGCATTTCCATTAGTTGTGGTGCTTCCTCCACCAATGTTAACTCTTCCACTCCTAACATCCATATCTTATTTCCTTAAAATCTGCATTCGAGCCTTTGTAAGATACAGAAGAATAGCCTAAAAGAGGTGGGAGAGGAGATAAAGCATATACTTATATATAGCAAATACAAGTACTTTTTTACAGTAGCATTATCTTGTAACCCAATCTTTTCTCTAATTCCTCAGGATTATGTTTTCAAAATCATTTTAAGTTTAAGACTTTTTTTATGTTTTCATAAACCTCGCTCTTATACCAAGTTATAACACCCATGTCCTGAGGCCCAAAGCTAAGTGCTACAGAAGCTGTAGTCATCTATAGTATTTAACTTTCACTGACAAAATATGGTAGTGTTAACGGTATCCATATTATCAAAATCACATGAATATGGAATAAAATCACAATTACAAAAACAAATTTTCTGATTACATTTCAAATTAATAATTCGTATTCGGTTAAATAATCGCAAAATGATTCCCAGGTTTTGATCAAATATAATTATTACAAACTACACCAAGATCGACATACGTAGATGGCCGCTTAGATGATTAGAGTGCTAAATGGATACACGTTTTAGTTATAAATACATCACGGAGAAAATACTACTAATCTACTCCTACATAGCTAGCCTTGCCTTATGCACATCTTCGGAAGCTTATTTGTCCAACGTATGAAACCGAAAAAAAACCTTAACTCACAATCCACTCATATTAATTTTGAGCACCTAAGAATTTAAAAGGAAAACATAAACTTCGAGTCATACGTAAAGCCTTATGTGAATAATACTATTACATCTCGTTTTACTGATATTAAGTGAGACCATGCCGTTTAGCGGAATTGGTTTCCTATTACTAATATCCTTTTAAAATATATCTTTTGCAAATCAAAATCCTATAGTCAAACTAGTTATAACAATAATAGAAATTACTTATATACATAAAATCAATGGATTATCTGTCCACATTATAGTATTATCTGGCCAACTATTACACATTGGCTGACTCAGGCCCATCAGTAGACATAATACTTGACTATCTACCCTCGACTATCTTCTTCTAGGGTCAATTGATCCTAACTTACCAATAACCTATCTTTACTCTGTGTATTCCTTTCTATGTGTAATATTATTTTAGTCCCATCTGTGACAAAGCCCTACACACTGGAATTTTGGACTTATATTATCTAGAGCTATTAGCTAAAGTATAGGGTGCAACCCTACACTAGTCTCATCCGGACTTCTAATATCCGAGTCATAAACTTAGGGTTAACTAATTCATATTTCATTTCCTGTCATATACTTAGGGTTAACCACCCAATTCAAATTTCATTTTCTTGTAATGATCTTTGCAAAAGATTTACTCCTTGAAATCATGTCTTTATAAAACATGGAAATCATATATTTTGCTTTACTCAAAACACTTGTGCCATCATGTATGCTTTACACAGAACAATGTTGATGAAATTTAATCAATGGTTTTCTCTATCTCTTCATAGTAAGTTAAAACCTCTTTTTAACTTGGAAAGCTTTAGGCTATAAGGCCAAAACAATACCTTCAAAACCTTTGTTTAAGACGTCAAACAATCTCTTTCAAAATAATTGAAAGCATCCCTTTTGAAACCAATATATAAAACCTTAGACATCCACTTTCAAGACCATTTAAACTCGTATTTCGAAAGTGCTGGAAACATTGCTTTCAAACTATTAAAACATACCCTCAAAAACATTAAGGACCTCCCCTTCAAAACACTTATAACATACCTTTAAAAGCATTGGATTCAAGTAAGGTTTTGTGGGAACATTGCTTCGAAACCATTTAAAATTATTCCTTTCAAAATCATTGGGTTCAGCTCCTAATATAACTAAGGGTCATTAAGAATAGAGGTAAAAGTATTACATTTGAAAGCATTAATCCCATGTAAAAGAAAGAGGATAGTTTCGAAACCCATTCTTCCGAAACCATTGCCTTCGAAACCATTTTAAAATGGCGGCACGACTCATTCGAAAGCTTTGAGAAGGCACCTTTAAAGTAAAAAAGGTGAAAGCATCCTTTCGAATACATTGTTTTAAGGCTATAAAGAAAAGTGGCCCTGATTAATTCAAAAGGTATGAATGCGACGGCATGGGTTTCGAATAAGTTCAAAAGCAGCTATCCTTTCGAAAGCTTCTTTTAAAATAAAGTCAAGCGACAACACTTTCAAAAGCTTCTTTCTAAAAACAAAGGCAAGTGGCAACTTATTCGAAAGCTTCTTCTTTTAAACAAAGACAAGTTAAAAACAGCGCCATCAAAAGCATCTTTTGTAAACAAAAGTAAATAAAAAATTCGAAAGCTTATAAGAATAATTTCTTCCCCTAAGAAAGCATAGCTTCGACATGATCCCATCCGCCTTTCTCCAATGTACTGTGTATCAATTTCTTGATACCATATGCATTGGTTTCGAATGAGTTCATTAGTAGAGACATGCTAAATAAAGCTAGCAAATGGAAGTAGCGAAGTGGTAAATTCAAGCAAAACAGATTTTTTTGGCCTTTCAAAGTAATTTCTTTTCACCTAACTTGTCTAATTTTTGAAAATGTAATTGGTTACCATTTCTTTATAAAATCCTTTCCTAGAGGCTACCGAATTCAAAATTTTCAATTAAAAACATTTAAAAAAATAAGCCCTTCTCCTTGATAAAACCTATAAAATATTAAGTCCCTTAACTTAAATAATCTTATAGTCATAATAAAGTACTTAGGAAAATTTTACAAAAATCACCATAATTCACTTTTGATATATTAAAGTATGTAAATTTCAGACTCGAAATCATGATATAACTGCCTTAGATAATTTAAACCCAATATTAACTATTTTCTTTCATAGAAAATTCATAATAAACCCACAATAACTTGAAAAATTATGAAACTTGAAACCCACTTCTTGAATAATGTTTTTTGATCATATATCAAAAATGCAAATCATTTAGATGTCATTTAATAGATTCTCCAATTTAAACTTATCATAAAATCTGTATGAAATGATATGATTCATCAACAAGCATACAAATCCATTTAACCAAACATAACATGGCAAATTATTTGCAAAATAATTCAGATCAAATCTTGTAATCGAGATCATTATCAAAAGTGAGATGTGAATCAAATTATTCACCTTTGCTTCATGTTAAGAAGGTTGAGATTTTCTCTTTGATTGATTTGCTTAAGCCTTCTACTTGAATCCTAGCTTTTCTTCTGCTTGAATCCCTTTAATGGTGGTCAGCCGAGCTCACTAGTGTTTTAGTTTTGTTTGTGAATGTTGAAAATGAAGGTTTTGAGGTATAAGAACAAAGGCTATTCTTATTTTCCCCTTACCATATTCCTTTCACTTACTTATTTTTAGTTCTCTTTTGCTTATAAATTCATTAAGGTACGACCCCTTTATTAATTAACAAATCTCAATCCTTTTACCATCTAAATTATTTCATTTAATTTATCAACTGAATGTCCTAAATAATGTTAGTCAAAATTAGGGCCATTACAAAGAGCCTCGGTTTTAAACATTTCATAAAGTCATGTAAGCTTTTATTTTCATCCTGCTTTATGCATACATGGTATTCACATCTAGAGAATTCTCTCTCCTAGAGTTGAACTATTTTAAGAAATCTACAACTAACTATGTTTGGGAATGAATCTTCTCTAACCCATACCTTTTGAGCCGTCTAAAAGCTGGGCTAACGAGATATACTGGGATGAGCTTGCATATAGCCACCTTTATAATGTCCATGTAGTACCCAAAAGTGCAAATATGATCATCAATGTTAGTGGTCCCGTTAAATTTATTGATTGATGGAGCTTATAAGTTACCAGGGAAGTCTGCCTCTAGAATACTTTCACTAAATGGGGAAGAACTCTCTTCCCTTACTTCTCTATGTGAGCTTTCAATTAATGGTTCTCATCCTTCTTGGGTCTATTTGGGATGAGCCATTTTATAGAGTAAGATGACATTATCATCCTCATGTGCCGTTCATGTTTGCTTTTCTAGTTGCAATGGGTTGATGTTCGCAAGCTTTGATTTGATTTGGGATTTATTTGAATCTTTCCTTTGAGATTGGCATCCGTTTGTTTTGGACCATTATCACATTTCTCATTTATGAAATTGTCGTTGTCATTCACATGCTGCATAATCAATGCAGTTGATAAGTGAAGGCGATAAGCTATGAAAGGTCGTGGGGAGGTTGGTTTTAAGAATAGGATATTATGCCATGGATCTCTTTAGCCCATCCACGTTTTCATTTAGTTGTTTGTGAAAGCATGTAGAGCAGCTAGGATGGGAACCGGGTGGCTCTGCAGAAGCTCGAGGAGCATTGGAATCAGTGGATTCATGGTGTTATAGTGGTGCTTGAGGAAAAAGAGCATGAATTTTGCTTGAGAGGAAAGTGCCCTCCTTCTAGCGCCAAAATGTTAATGAGATTTTTCGTCCCATAATACCTAATTGATTACTGAATAATTATGGGGATAATCACTTCTACAATTATGAATTAACAAATTTAAGTGGTACTAAATTTTCCTTTAATGTAGTGGTTATGTTGCGGAATGTTTACATAATCAAGAAGAGACATTTTAACAAGTTAATATGCCTGGGTTAGTTTCGTACTAAACATTGCTAAATTAAAGCTAAATGGAATCTACTAAAATGGAGAACAATAAATACAATAAGGTAAAGGATATAGAAATTTATGTGGTTTAGATTTTAGAAAATCCTACGTCCATGGGTCAAATCTTTCATTATCATTCTTCTACCCCGTACAGTTATTTTAATAGCTGATAATGTACTGAATGTAAGGTTATTTTTCAAAGAATTCATTAAAAGGTCCTTTCTCTGCTATATTGCCTTTCTATTTATAGCAGAAAATCTTTTACGGATTGTTGACATCACTTTTCTACATCCTTTCTCCATCATCAGATGTTGTCATGTGTCATTCTCCCGTTACTTGTTATAATGTGCATAGATTGCTGGTGCTGCCATTGGCGAGAAAGATTTCTTTAGGCGGGAAGATTTGAATTTAGGAGGATACTTTAAATTTGATTGTGTCTTCATTCTCCACTTGGTGGGCAGTTTTGCTATATTCTTTTATGTGGCTTTATATATATTTGGTCATCTTCTTCTATACTTTGCATTTAGATATTTTAAAGATTAAGAAACATGACCGAGTTGTTATGTAAAAGTCGTGTTTTTGCTTGTTTAAGTTGACATGTATTGCGCATGCCAACCTGGTTTGGGTCGAGCAAGATCCATAATGATATATCGAGGTAGTTTTGAATTATAGGAGTCGCTATCCTGCTTATTATGGCACGTTGCCTTTATGTTATATGTCATGGAGGTTATTGGTTATGCTTGGTCGTTATTACGCAGTTTCCCTATATGGTGAAATGACTTTATAAGTGGCACAGCAGTGTGGAGATACTGCGTCGCGAATCCCTCTATGTGGTTTTGTAATTTTGTTATCGCCCTTTATTGCTCATATTGGTTTGGTTAGGCCTTTCACCTTCATAACTACTCCATTTTTGTTATGTAGTTTGTATATAGTGGAATCGTGTTATGCTTAAATATTATGTTGTGACTTTGTTACATGGAAAATGTGGTTTTATGAGTGACGGTGCAGATTTTGAAGATGGTTTATGGCCTAGGAGATGGCGGTGCCATTTGAGGGTGTGACGGCGCTGCCTTATATGAGGATGGTGGCTTGTCTAGGGTATAGATTGCATTGATTTTAGGAAGTTTAAGGTGTTATTTTGTTTTATGGCAATGCAGTTCTTGTTTATATTTTTGGCTTATTTTGTTTATCATAACGTGTCTAATTTATAAATCTACGCAGTTTGTTATTTGATCCGTGTTTACGTTTATTGTAATTTCCCACCTAACTATGCAGTTTGAACATGCTTTAGGACTATGTTGTCCATTATAGTGTTATAGTTATTCTAAATGGTTTGGATGTATGCAGTACGCTTCATATTATGATTTATTGATGTTCAAGGAAACAACTGTGTTACGGTTTCGGCGGACCTTATAACCACGTTCATTTTTTCATTGGACTTCACGTATAATGTCTTTTTGGGACCTGCTACACGATTTTTGTTAAGATCATTTCCTTATACTCCGCAATTCGATGGTTAACTGGACCGTGCTCCCGTATGTTGTGATTGAAAATAGGTATAACAAATGTTATATAAATTTGTTTAATTTAAATGGTTTTTAATAAATTAAACGATTTGAGATGTAAGTAGTTATTTATTTAAATAACTCCAAAAAGACTAAACATTATTATTTATTCGATAAAAAAAGGGCAATCATATGGTATAGGGATAATAAGTTCAAGTATTTTGAATTTAAATGGTGAGAATATTGTTGAGGGATATGTGGATATCTAATGGCACTATCAGCTCCAACTTCTCACTGTAAATAAGACCTTAGGGATATCATTTTAAAGAAACATTGTTTGACTCTCTATCCCCTCCGTTAAAGTTACTTTGGTGTTGAAATTGGAAATCACATCACGAGTAAAGAATTAGTTCTTTGAAGGTTGATCCGCTCTCTAATCTGTACAATTTGTGCTTGATCATCAAAAGGTAAACGTCTTAAATTGCCATCATCATTTATACATTTCGACCAGAAAAATATTTTTTTTGATAATTTATTATTTAAATTAAATATATATATTTAATAATAGTATAAATATTTTTAAACGTTATATTTAATCTTATAAATTATAAAATTACAAAACTTTTGTGCTAATGTATTTTTCCCAAGTAAAAAGTAAATATATAAACAATGTTTTATAATTTTATAAAATAAACAAACGAACAAATTTCTTTTGGCTAATGTTACCCCGCCTTTTAGACCAGGCCGGGATATCAATATACTGGCTAGAAAAGATGGATATCAGGGTTGGAGATCGCTTGAAAATAAGGCTATGATCGATACCATCAAAATATGACCGAGCTCCAATCAAGACGGGATCGATTGAGAATGGCGAACAAGGCTTGGAGAAGTTAAATTTCAAATTTCAGGTCAATCAGAGTTCGTATGTTCGAGTTATGGATGGATCAATGTTGGAGATAAATGGTTGGCATCGGTACCTACAGATTGATATAATTCGTATAGATCAACGTGGATCAATTTAGATCGATGGATGTTGTTCGTATCGATATAGTTTGTATCGATCGACATGGATCACTTTAGATCGATGGATGTTGTTCATATTGATATGGTTCGTATCGATACGAAGCATGAAGCAACGGATGGATGCAAAATCATATGACTTTAACAAGACGTTCATGATCGATGCAAAAGTAGGAATAAAGCATGGACACAAGGCAACAGTTGAAGGAGTTTGGGAAGCATTTCGTATTATTCCATCTTTGATCGATACGAATTGATGAAGCCAAATTAATGGATACGAAGGAAGCAGGTTTGATGGATACGAAGGCATGTGCTTTAGGGTAGTCAAGGATCGATACGAACAAGGCAACATGAAGAGAGGGGGATCGATACGAAGAGGACAGTGGCTGATCGATACGAAAAGGGGAATGGGTTGATGGATACGAAGGTGATAGGTACGTGACCGATGGATACGAAATCCATGGATACGAAGCTTCCAGCCTGCTCGCAAATACCAACTTGCATCGATCATAACTCGAAATCTACAACTTCATATGCTATAAAATTTTCACAGAAGCTTGCCTATGCACTCGAGAATGTTCATGATCGATCTCAACTCAATTGGAGTCAATTTGGATCGATACGAATTATGCTTGGATCGATCCCAAATCGCTCTGGATCGATCTAGTGAGCCCACATGTGCAAGAGAAGAGGTATTCCAAGTTTTTGGGTGGATATTTTTGGATCTACACTCATAAATAGCAGTCCTATGGCAACTAAAAAGGGATCTTCTTCTTCTTTCCTAGGCAAAACTCTGCCATTTTTTTATTTGATTTCAAAGGCTTGTAACTGTAATTACAACATAAAAGGAATAAAAGGATTGATTCAAAGTGGACGTAGGCCGGAGATAGCCGAACCACTATAAATCTCGTGTTCTATCTTGCTTTCTTATATTTTAGTTTTGTTATTTCTTCATTTTTATTCTCTACTTAATTTGGATCTAAGATCTGTGCGTGTATATTGAAGATCTGTGTTTATACACTGGTGCTTTCACTACTTTTGGGGTTTGTGACTAATTTTGGTGCAAATAGCGAAAAACATATTATTAAATTATTTAATTTAATTTTAGAATTAAAATATTATTTAAATTGATTAACATAATATAAAAAAATCAATGGCTGAAATTAATGCGGGACATAATTTAATTTATAAAATGCATTTTGACCATATAAAATGTCATAAGTAATTTAAATTTTGTTGAAAACCAAATAAGTCTTAATATTCAAGAATATATTTTAAATAAAACTTATTATTGGTTTCTGATTTATAAGGATTATTTTATTTTCTATATATACATATACATATACATATATATATATATGTATGTATGTATGTATGTATGTATGTAGGCAAAGATCGGTTACACCTTATTCTTACTATAGCTCTATTCCCTTCTGATTTCAACCACACATTCCGATTCAAACAATATAATGAGGTGGAAAGAGAGAGAAAATACATTATTCAAATCGAATATATAACTAAAATTAGAGGGAATATAGATGTAGCAGGAATGAGGTGCAACTGATCCTTGCCATACACACACACACACACTTGTATATGTATGTATGTACATATCTATGCATGTATGTATGTATGTATGTATGCACTACTTGTTCTATATGGTAGAGTGCGTATGTATGTACATATTAAATACATAACATATGCATATATATACTTATAATAGTAATTGGTGTATGTGTGTGTATCACATGGTTAATATGGTTTTACATGTATATATATTCCCTTACACATATGAAGTATACCGATACTCATATTTCTTGCTGAATAAAATGATACAAAGACAAACAAACAGAATATTAATTAATATTTCCCAATGTGTCCAAAATATAGTTAATTAATATGACTCAATATGCGATCAAAAGTTTACTGATGGTAACACGGATGATTTTGTATAACTTTAACAGAAGAAAACTTACTAAAGTCACATTTTCTAACCCTAGCAACCCCTCGAGGTCCAAAATATTGCAAAGAAACAGATCTTATCTTTGGCTTGTCTTGTTCGATTAGTATTTTGTTGATTTTCCCTCGAATATCTCAAACCTTCTATATTAATCTACCGAACGAGATACTTAAATTTCAAATTTGTGTAGTTTGACATATTTTATTAGAAAAAACCAGAAAACTCTAATTTTTGCAAAAATATTTAATAATTATGGAAGGTGCAAAATAGTTATTCTTTAAAGAATTACATTTGTTAAATGCTTCAATTTCTAGTATTTTCATCCAATGAAAAAGGAAAAAGGAAAGAAGAAGAAATTGAAAATCCCCAAAACACTTTGGAATGAAATATTTCACAAAAAAAATATTACTTACAACATAGTCCAAACTTAAAATCAATATAAAGATAATTTGAATTTTCAACATATTTGTAAATCCTATGGGAGAAAATAAGAGAAAAAAATGCAAACTAAGTTTATGTACGAATAGTCTAAACTTTCTAAAAGGATATTCAATCCCCCTTTTAAGAAAAACTTTTAATATCTATAACTTCTATATTTTTATTGCATTAATAATTGAGAAAATCAATTGTGTTTTAGGATGGTAATACTAAATGATTTAAGTGTACATTCTCATGATATAAAGACAATACTAGTACAAGTAGGAGTTATGATACTTCTTCCCAATAAAATAGCATCCAAGATGATCTTGTCCAGCACAACTATTCTGACGGTTAGACACTCAGGCTTTGATTTATAAGGTCACAGATTCGAATTTTGTGTAGCACATGATTTGAATTATTGAACATACGTCGACTTGCAGTATGTTATATGTTACATAACACTTATGGTATAATTACGTACCACCACTTTTGTACCTAGTATCGAAAAAGGAAGGGAAAAAAAATCTACCTACATCAATGTTGTGTGAAACTAAGACAAGAGTATCGACATAGTTGGCGGGTAAATGCATGTGTGCTTGCCACTATAGTTTAAAGGATGACGGATGGAAATAGATCGAGGGAATTTTCGTAAAAGCAACATTCTCAAGTTTCAAAATACACGGTCTTCCTCCTTAAAAACAAATTATAAAAAAACTAATTTTGTCAAGTTTCAGAATATTTATGGAAAACTCAATAAATATTTGTAGAGAAATTTGTAAATTTTTTAAAAATCAAAACAATTTGTCTTGATCATGGAAAATGCGACTAATGATCAATTTAATTTTTGAATAAAAACTTAAACTGCGGTTGGTTTGCTTTTTAGTTTTGGTTTTTCATCGATACAAAAATACAAAGTATGTATGTATATTGTGAAAAAACAATTAGTTTAGAAAACGAAATTAACATACAAAATAAAAAAAATAAAAATTTAGTTTTCATGTTTTTGAAAATATTGAAAGTACGAGAAATAATTGATCTTTTCGTCGTCCCTCCATCCTCTTCATCATCATCTCCATCTTCTTTGTCGTCATTTCAATCTTTTTGTATTTTGTACTTAATGTTGAAAACTCAAAACACAAAATAAACCAAATGAACTCTATCTTTTTTTTTTATCGAAATTAAAATTGAGTATAATTTGAAAAAATGATCTGGGGAAGAGTTCTACAAATAAGGCACGGAAAAAAATATCCAGATAGATTGATATATGTAGTTTAATCAAGTTTTGTACATATTTGTACTAGTTAAATCCTTTTATAACCGTCAAATATGACGATTGTAATTCAAAGTACAGACATAAGAAGACAGAATGAAACAGTATGATCATAGATGCGCTTGGATGGGATGATGCTGGCTTATGTATGTCCACTGCAATCAGACAGCCGATCCACATAAAATGCTAGCTTTCGAGTATAATTTTCTGCATTTAAAATAGAAAAAAAGGCTTCACTAGTTCTGGTTTTGGGATACCCAATGACTGTCACGGGAATGGCATTGGCCGGCACAGGCGTCTTAAGAAATTATGGGATGTTGTCACACAGTTTGCTTGTATTTTGTTTACTAGAACATAGCAGTATAAATAATACAAAAATTACGATTCCCCGTGGTCCATTTAGTACAAACTGACGATATCCTTTTTGAAAGTTTCGATGCCCACCCTAACCCTGAAAAAGTGTGTGGTTGCTATCTTATCTGTTCGCAACTTTCAGCAAGTTATGCATACGTGCTTTTTGCTTGTTCAATTGGGCGCTCACGTAGTACATCTGCAGGAATATTTCTTGACCGCGGGTGCCCACCTCTACTTTTTTGCGATTTTAAGACAATCCACTTGACATGGACCTTCTTGTTTGCCAGCAGAAAAGATATATTTTAACGTTAAAGTTATAAAGAAGAAGATCCATGCAGACTTTCGAATGGAGTATAAACCAAAATTTGTAGAGCAAATGTTACAATTGTTCAAATCGTCTAATTTTCAAATCCACATGGGAGCTCAAGGTGACGAATATTGTATTTATTCAAGGGGAAGTTCGCATTTCTGATTGGAAAAAAAAAAAAAATTAAAATCAAACTCAATAGTGTTACTTTGAGCTAATTCAATTAGTAATAGATTTAACACTAAATGGTGAAGTAAGAGGAACGTTGGTGCAAATAGCACATGTACGTTTATTAATACCGCATGGTTGATTTTACAAAGTAGTTTTGTTGTTCGTATTTCTCGCAAATAAATAAGTCGACTGTTCCACTTGAAAATCAATATTTCCTTTGACCCATGTTTCACAATACCCTGGTCCTTCATCCGTTCCAACTTGAATAGCAACGACTGGCCTATATGTCAACACTATCTGGAGCATGGATCAACCACTTTCGTAACAACCCCACCGATATACTCTAAAGAACATTATAAATAATGTCGTATAATAACATGAAGAATATGGCTTGTAAAGTATGATCAAATATGGATATATCTTTAAATTAACACCGACATGTTATACTTACTGTTTTACTAAATATTTGAAACAAAATTTGATGTATGCGGTCTTAGTCTGAAGTAATAAATATACTGATTTCTCAAAATCAGAACAGTATATCATGTGAAACAATAGTCACAGCTCAGAGCGGATTAATATCATATACACATAAATATTGTGAGTCTACAAAATACGATACTAGACCCACATAATATACATCCACATAATCCTACATGAGATGAACTAAAAATAGTTTATCTTTATGCTAGCACACCTACCCAAAAGCCTGCACGTTCTATATCCTAAAAAGTCTCGGTCTGACCCAAGTATTATGAAATAATAAATGAGTTGGATTATCTCTAAATAAAAGGATGAGAACAACATATAACATAAGGGTATATGACATTATAATAAACACAGATGTCATATGTATAAACAAGCCACTATAATGATTTAATTAGGAATCCATCTCAAGGCACAGGAATATTTGAATCACGAAACACAGAATAAGTCACAAATCCCAGAATTCCAGAATAAATAGTAATATCTCAAAATCTAAAAAAACCTTACCCATACCGATCACAAACAATCACAATGATTGTTCATATCGGTACAAAACAAAATTTTATCCATGCCAATATAATACCAAGGATCGTCTATTCCGTGGAAAACAAAATTCCAATCGATCTCAAGGATTGTCCATTCCAATCAACATGATCATAGAAAACATAACTCAAAAACCAGAAAAGATATAACTCATACCAATCACAAGAATCACATAAGAATCCATGAGTATACCTGTAACATACGGATTTTCGACTTTCGAAAATCGACATCAATACGTCCACTGTATCAACTGCCGAGCAATCGAAGGCCCAAAAACCGAATTGTTAGGGTTGAAGAAGAAGAAGAGGTAGAAGAAGTAAGAAAGAAGAAGCAACAGAACAATATCACGATCTTCCAATCGCAGCGGAATAATATATAATAGCTAAATGAATAATCTTTAAATCAAAAGAACCGTATCAGTTATTATATTTCATCACATTACATTACATTATCAGAGTTTACAACAACAAACAGCGGAAAAGAAATCATATATACTAGTTGATACGCCATGCCATCCAGCTTGCTCCTGATCTCCACAGCAACTCTTGAATTCCAGAATGACTTGATAACCTAACTCTAGGCTGCCCGTGTAGAAAATGATGGACACCCAGAGTTTAGGAAGAGAACAATAAACTCCAGGTCAGTCATGGGACTTGTGTGAGAACTTAAACAGTTTATCTTTAAAAAAACAAAGAAATTAATTTTAAAACAGATCCGCAATGCTTTTAGAAAATGAGACAACCATAAGGCCTCCCGCACACACACAATGCAAACGCAGAATCGGAGGAGATTTCTCCTTATGATAGTCAAACATGCTTGATACGCAGAAAAATTTCTTTGATATTATTGCTATAAGCGCAAAGTGTAGGAAAACATTTCGAAAGTATAATATAAATCTTAGCTAACATAGACATTCCGAACTATGCCTACTGTAACTACCATCTAAACAGTGGTGACCACCATAAGTAAATGTCAGGTTCTACAACTAAAACCGTACAAGGTACGTATTGGAGTTTGGATTTCCAACGAATGGTCAGGCCAAGGAACTTCCCATTGCCACATGGGTACGCCTCTAGAAGGACGCCCCGAGAACCTAACCGGATCTCTGCCAACACAAGGCCGGATTACCTCTAACTAGGTAACTACTGACACAAGTATGTCATCCCCCGGTCGTAACCGACCTAAATCCCAGGATTCACCAACAACCACAAAGAAATAAATTTGCAGCAACCACATAGGTTAAGTATCATGGCTCCATACCATAATACCACCTCTATCCAGAAGGAAATGAACATACCCTATGGGGGCGCGATCCCCAAATAACTTTGCTGCATTCTTTCTGTTTTGACCATTTTCGGGGTGTGAGGTTCGACGAAGTCTCGTCCATAAAGCTACGCTTTTCATAAAAGCCACGCTTTGATCAACAATTTATCAGCAGCATTCAGCACGCCACGTTAACAAATTGGGAATATATCACTAGTAACCATCAACTACATAACCTCTGAGCTCGTACGTCTCAGAGAAGGGTGTTAAGCTAAAGAATAAATTCTCCGCCACCAACAGAAATGTATTTGATAGAAACCAGCTTTACATCTCAAATTGTAACGTCATACACACATCTACACAAGTCCGTTTCAGGATCGAACAGAACCAAAGGCACCTCCAAAGAAGCCCTTGCAATCCGGATATTCACTAATCACGTCCGGAATTTCCATCACAAAGGGTGATAAAATCTCTATATCGGGGATCAGCCGATGTAGAGTCATTCGACGGTAATCCTTCCGTTTTCGAAAATATCCGGTCTTCAACACCGGTCTTCAAATGCTATCCATTACGACATATCACTATTCGGAATGGGATTTATGACCCAAAGGTCCTCTCCCGGCTAAACCGAATAACGAGCGCTTATTTTTAAAATAAGTGTAGCATTCAAATTCAAGCAAATCACAACAAATACCCATTTAAAGGTAAATATTGATAGTCGGTTATTTAACTATTAATAGATATGCACAACATCACCAGATTCCAAATAATTTCCCAAATTATTTACTTTTCAAAAAAATATCTTTACAAGATATATTTTTCCACACTTCAACCATTTGAAAACTAATTTCAAATCACTTTAAAAATTCCATGGTGAATTTAGATTTCTAAATATCCACTGATATACAATTTTCAAATCGATTTCAAATATTCACTTTCAATTTATCTTTAAAAGATATAATCTCAAAAACATTTCACTTCATATTGGAAAACATTTCCGTACTTATTTAATAATAAGTAATTCAACAATCTATTTATTTGCAACATTTCGAAAATATTCAATATACTTAAAACACGATTAAGTATATATTTTAAGGAAAACATTCTCTTTAAACACATTTATTTGAGTCAAAACGAATGTTGCGTAAAACAACATTACGACAACCCAAAATCAATAGCATAGGGATTCGAAAATACGATAGATATATAAATCCCAATTCTATACAAAAACATTTCCTTTCGAAAATCATTTACTATAACAAAAGTGTTATAGTCCACCATTTCCTCATTTCTCGAAAACGTCTATTTCAGCAATGGATGTTGAAATCTATGGTTTCGATCCTTAACACATTTTAAAACAACTTCAAATCGTTTTAATTCTATTTAAAAGATCACTTCCAAAAACATTTCTTTAATATATTATTCACTGTCCAAAATCGTGAATATAAATCATTTACCAAATTCAACACTTCTACATATTTAATTTAAAGGATTATCCACTGTTCAAAATCGTGAATATAACTCCTTTAGTAAGATTTCATATTTACTCATCAAATTCGATTGATTTTGGATTTATAAAACAACGTTTATAAATTCACATCTATATAAATTTTATAAAAACTTCAACTTATAAAATTCCTTAATTAACAAATTCTATGCATATCTCATTTAAATGCTAAAATCCAATTTATAGGTGAATCACTTATAAATCTTTTATTTTACAAAAATCTATTCATTTTATAAATATCAATTTTATATATCTTTTATATAAACCATTCATAATAATTCAAAAATCCCAATTTAAACCATTTTACAAATTAATCAACTACTTATTTCAAAAATCACATTTCGGATATATTTCACAAAAGTCATAATTTTTATAACATAAAAATTATAACGTTTATTTATTTAAAATGGATCAATTCTAAAATTCAATAAAATGTATACTTTCAAAAAATCACTTGAAAATCCTTTTAAATTCGAAATCGTTACTTTAACATTTTTAAAACTCCAAAAATAGACCCAATGCTGCAACAACACCAATACATCAACCACGGCATCCAAACATCATATATCAATATGATAACAGAATATATTGCAAATATTTGTAAATAAATCAATACTGTTGAGGAATCCAGTTGGATCCCTTCAGTCTGTTTCCCTTCATCCACAGATGTTAGCACAATACCAATCCCGTTTCAACACGGAATATTGTGGTACATGGGTTCATATACAATATTATCCGCTATTATGCGGCGCAATAGGGTCTCATCCGCTCTATAATGCGGGAAAATCAACTCCAAGTACATATATAATACCAATTCCACTTCACGGTGGAATATCGCGGTATATGTGTTTAATAAATAACATCCGCTTAATATACGGCGTATAGGGTCTATTTCAATACAACAGATAGCAATTTATCTTCCAAGCATACAATCAAGCAATTTCAAATCTAACTATTTAAAAATTTAAATCGAAACAGATTCGATTGAGTGAGAAGTTCTCACCTTGCTTCCAATAACAGGTGTTGTGTTTTATTTCGAATAAAATTAAACGTGCGTTTAATTTTACTCAAAATTTACACTGGCTCCAATCAACTCCAATCCAGCTCCATCGCGTAGTATTTGTCAATACGAACCTGACGCAATTCATTTCGTCCAAAACGGACCTCGTATGAAAGAATTATGATAGTTTAAAGTTTGAACGAATTAATATATATAAATTTACAAATCCTTTTATTATTTTTAACCTTAATCAATCCAGGCCGTTAGATTTGCCTTCATCAGATCAAGGCCGCTAGTGCCTTTCTTCCCCCCTCGGTTTTAATACATGACCGAAACACATAGCCGCCTCTACACCTTGAATTAACGCGACCAACCCCTGTAGTTTGAAGACGATCGAACACCGCCGAATGGAAGCTCGTCTCGAGCTCGACCCACACCATGAACGGCGTGGAACTCGGCCCCCTCTATGCTGAGATTTTGACCCACGAACGGAGCGCGTTTGAACGCACATTGCTGACGATTCGTTGCTCGAATCATGATCATGACCGTTGAGATCGAAGATCTCACGTAGCTCTACAACTTTCATTTAGGAAGTTTGTCGAATTGATTGGTGGATTTGAAGAAAATTGAGGGAGAAGGAGATGAATTTTCGGCCATTAATTGCAAAAGTGGCGGCTGAAGCTTTTAGGGTTAGGGTTTGCGAAAATGGTGAAAATCTAGGGGATTTTATAGAAAATATCGAAACACTATTTATCCCAAAAATTTTCAAACTCCAAACGAAGCATGGCACCTGGTGTTTATAATGTTTTACCCCCATTTCGAACGCAATGGAATATATATCGAGAGCCAATTCGAAAGTATTTGAAAGATAGGTTTTTGAATCGACTATTTAAATTTAAAATTCACTTAAACCGATTTCAGTGCGTTTTAGCTTGCCCCGGACAAACCGTAACTCCGATTGACACGAAATTTGAAACCATATAATAATCTAACATTATGGATCCGATGAAACTGGTTTCGTCGAAATCCGAGACTGTTTGAAAAATGACTATTTTTACTCGTCAATTAAATATTAAAATATTCAATTTCTGCAAATTAACTTTTAATTCAATTTTCAAAGTTCTATAACATCATTCTAACTCCAGTATGATTTAATACAACTTTACAAATCAATTTTAATCACAATAAACCCAATTTCCTATTATTTCTATAATTTCAAATATTAAATTATCGATTTAAATTATCCAATTAAATTTAGATATTCGAAATAAAATTTATTCGACTTACAAATTTTACTTGTTAATATTTAAAATCAATTAAATATACGAATTTCAAATGACAGAAATTCTTGGTCGTTACAATACCTCTTAAGGATCCATCGGCCTGAAATCCGAACACAAAAAGAAAACGATCTCTAACATGCCAAATACTATCACTTAAGTAATTATGAGAATTTAACCAAAACATCGCATATCACCAGGTGAAATTCAAGTATTTATCAAAAGCTAGTAAGTCTCACTCATTACGGATATCACTAGAGAACCTGAACTATATCACTTAATATTTATTAAATAATAAGAAATCATATTTTTGGAGAATTAGAAAATAGTTTTAGATCAATATCTATATATATTATTCTCAACAAATTTTATTTAAAACTTTCGCTTTCATTTACAAAACCCATTGTTCCAAATTATACTTGTTTTTAAATCAAATTTAGAGTTATAACTGAATCACATTATTGCTTTAAAATAATTTCTTTTCCTTTGAAAACACATATTTACATATTAAAAATCAACTTGAATTCATAAAGATATAATCAATTTTTATCAACTCAAGACAATATTCCAGAATCTCAAGTTGAAACATATCCAAGAGTTGAAACATATCATAAAGATATAAATATGAAGGTTTAAATATAATATATATAGATAAGCATGAAGGTTTAAGTATAATATATGTCGATAAATTTGAAGGTTTAAATATAATATATATGGATAAGTATGGATAAATATAAAGAGTAGAAAGATTCCACTTTTCTTCTTATAGATTAAAATATATTAATTCTCTTTGACTAAATCGCTACATTTCGAGCCTACATGATCACACGGCACCTTGGATCGTCACGAAATTCGTCGACACAAATCAACTCATTATTCATGTTCCGATGACAATAGTTTTGACAAAATCAAAACAACGCTTCGGGATAACAATTTCACATCTTTCGAAGTCGTTTTGGCAAGCGGATCGACCGACTCCAAATGTAGCATTCTTATACTCATTTAAATTCGAAACGTCGATCCAAACTTAACGGTTGTGGTCTCGAGTACTAATTCGATCATATGCAAAGAGTCATATTTTGGACCTTTAATTCAATAATAATTCAATATTTAAATTAATTATTTAAATATTACATCATTAAAATATGGGTCTTTAAAATAATTCAGATCAATTATTTCAAAAACTATATTTAATTATACAATTAAATTGCACAAATCTTTAATAACATTAATTAACCATAATTGACTTTAATTAACTAGGAAATTAACAATATGATTGTTACAGACCACCCCCCAACCAAGAAAATGCGTCCCCGTAGTTTCTTTAATGAAAGAAATCCATAATATAAATTTTCAAATTTTCTTTAGCCAAATTTTTATCACACTATTTAATCCATAATCTAATTTTCCATACAAATAATTATACTATAAATTAAACTGAGTTTTCACCTTCTTCTTTATTACCAAACGTTTTCCTAACATAACCATTTTAAAATTTTATAAAATGATTTAACTTATTATTTCAAGAACTCTACACTATTTAATCAATCAATTTATCAAAATAATGATTAAATTCTCTCTGAATAAATAATATTAAGCCACAAATTATTGTGATCCACTTCGTTACCACAACATCGATCGCATAAGCTATTAGTATTATCTTATCAAGTTTCTCCACTTCACATAACTATTTTATGGCTAAAGTATTATTTCAAATTATTTTAAACTCAAAATATTTCCCATTTAATAAAATAATTATTTCTCATGTCAAAATGCCTCCTTTGATGTTAGGAACTCCTATTGATAACATAGCGTTCTATATATCGATTAGAATCCTTAAATATTTTCCAAACAAGTCGACACAATAATAAATCACAAGTTTTCCATAGTTATATTTATTTTATCATCACTAGTATCCATGCATTCAACATAAATAAATATAGCCAAGCAATTAATTCCTAACAATCAATCAACCAAAACTACACAGTCACCTTCAGCGGAACAACCCTATTTCTAAAATTCTGTTGTGCAACTCTAATCACTCATGGATCATTTAAATTTTAAACTCATTTACTCGAATTTCCCAAAATTCTCTATTAAAAGAAAATTGTTTGTTTTAAATCAATTCATTTCAATTTATCTCTTTAAATTTTTTAGAATTAATTTTCTAATAATCTAAAAATAAATTTCCAACTCTAAAGGATTTTAAAACATCACTTTCGAAATTTTAATGTCACAGGTTCCAACTTATTAAAATTCTAAATCAAAATAAGTCCCAAATGATCATCTCGATAATCATTTTATATTCTCATCCGTATATAGATAATTAATATAAGCATCTACCGAACACCCCATAGGACAAGACTCTAAGTCTTCTAGTTCATAACCTGTGATATTATACTCTATAATGTTCTGATTCAGTTCTGATACCAACTGTAATGACCCCATCGCTATACCCATATTATTAAAGAATATTATAAATTATGTCATCTAATAACATGGAGAATACACCTTGTTAAGGTCGTCCAAATGTAAATATATCATCATCATACTTGCCGTTTTACTGAATATCTGGAATAAAATTAAACGTGTATAGTTTTATTCTAAAGTAATAAACATACCGATTTCCCAAAATCAGAACAGCATATCATACAAAAAAAAGACATAGATCACAACAGAATAATATCATATACAAATACATATTGTGAATCTACAAAATACGATAATAGACATGCATAATATACATCCACATAATCCTACATGAGGTAACCTAAAAAGTCAAAAATATTTTATCCTCATGCTATCACACCCACCCAAAAGCCTGCACTTTCTATAACCTGAAAAGTCTCAGCCTTATCCAAGTATTATAAGATAATAAACGGGTCTGACTATCTCTAAATAAAATGATAAGAACAAGATATAACACAAGGGTATATGACATTATAATAAATACAGATGTCATATATATAAACAAGTCACAAGAATGATTTAACTCAGGATCCATCTTAAGACACAAGAATATTTAAATCATGAAACACAGAATAAGTCATAAAGCCCAGAATTCCAGAATAAATAATAATGTCTCAAAATCGAAGAAAACCTAACCCATACCGATCACAATGAACGTCCAGACCAGTCATAATGATTGTCTATACTGTAGAAAGAAAAATCCTAATCCATGCTGATCCGATACTAAGAATCATCCATACAATGGAAAAAAAATCCAACCAAACTCAAGGATCGTCCATTATAATCATAGAAAACATAACTCAAAAACTAAAGAAGATATAAGTCACACCGATCACAAGGATCGTATAAAAATCCATAAGTATGACCCCTAAGGATCTATCGGCTTGAAATCCGAACAAAAATAGAGAATAACCTCTAAAGTGACAAATACTGTCACTTCAGTAGTCACGTGTATTAAACCAGAACATCTTATACCACCAGGTGAAATTCAAGTATTTACTAGAAGCTAGTAAGTCTCACTTATTACGGATATCATTGGAGAACCTTAACTATATCTCTTAATATTTACAAAATAATAAGAAATCATATTTTGGAAGAATTAGAAAATAGTTTTGAAGAAATATCTATATATATTAATCTCAACAAGTTTTATTTAAAATTTTTAAACTTTCGCTTTCATTTATAAAACCCTTCGCTCCAAATTATACTTGTTTTATATCAAATTTAAAGTTATAACAAAATCACACTATTGCTTTAAAATACTTCCTTTTCATTTGAAAGCACACATATACATATTAAAACTCAACTTTATTTCATGAAGATATTAAAATCAATTTTTATTAATTCAATATAATACTACGAAATCTCAGGTTAAAAACATATCCAAGAATCAAAACTATCACCAGAAAGTCACAAACAAAAACCGCAAATCATCACAAGTCAAAATGACAAACCCGGAGCGAAACAATTCTAGAATGCGATTCAGCAGCCGACTACTTACTACCACTTGTTGACTCCTGGAAGTCGTTTCTAGAGCAATCTGCTCTATGACAAACTTCCAGTCATCGTCGGATCATTTCTGGCGACCCCAAGCATTACAACATAGTTTTAGCTCGTTCCTAAAACCTAATTCCAGATTGGAACGAACTGGAGGTGACCCAAATCCAAATTGACGGCATCTCCTTTGCATTTCAAGTAATTCAAACAATTAAAACACTTCAAACAAACCATAAACTCAACCATATCTAATCCAAACTGAGTTTAATTCAACAATTAAAACACACGCAATCCTATTAAAGATAGTTAGCGAGGATCACTCATTTTTTACCTCTTTAAGCTTGCTAGATCTTCAACTTAGCCTTGCTAGACCTTTAGCTTTACCAAAATTGCCTATAACAATAATTATTTAGGGTTTAATAGGAATTTTTTATTTGGTTGATTTTTCGCCATAATTTTTTGAGTTGCTTTCTTAGGTTTTAGAAGAAGATGAAAAGGAAAAGAAGAAAGAAAGAAGTGATGAAAAGAAATAAAATGAGATAGCTATTTATAGGATTAGAAAGCTTATGGTGTAAGCTAGAAATAAGTTTAAATATAATATTTCACGGACAATCATGAGGTTTAAATATAATATATATCGATAAGAATGAAAGTTTAAATATAATATATATGGATAAGCATGGAGGTTTAAATATAATACATGTGGATAAGTATGAAGGTTTTAATATAATACATGTGGATAAGCATGAAGGTTTAAATATAATACATATGGATAAGTATGAAGATTTAAATGTGATATATATGGATAAGTTGGATAAGTATAAAGAGTAAATAGATCTTACTTTTCTTCTCATAAATTAAAATATATTAATTCTATTTAATTAAATCGCTGCACGTTTTGAGCTCGCATGATCACACAACACCTCAGATCATCATGAAATTCGTCAACGGACGTCAACTCATTATTTCGGTTTTGATGACACTAGTTCTGAAAAATCCTAGATGGCGCTCCGGGATGATAATTTCACATCTTTTGAAGTTGTTTTGGCCATGGGATCGCCCGACTCCAAATATAGCGATCCTTTTCGCAACGTCGATTCGTACTCAATGGTCGTGGTCTCAAGCCTATTTTGAACATACGCAGAAAGTCATATTTTTGGACCTTTAATTCAATACTAATTCAATATTTAAATATCCTATCATTAAAAATATGGTCTTTACAATAATTCAAATCAATTATTTCAAAAATTAGATTTGATTATACAATTAAATTTCACAAATCTCTGATCAAATTAATTAACCATAATTTCCCTTAATTAATCAAGTAATTAACAATAGGGTTGTTACAACTTTTCTTTTCATCTATTGACCTAACACGGCTATACCCACTCAAGAAATACCCGACCCGCTCCAAAAAGATTGATGGACCAATCTCCCAACGAGCAAAATGCGGCCAGCTTATTCAACCAGCAAACCATCAAACAGTACCCTCGCTCATCATTATCCTTGTTATGCCCTGTCATCGCCTGTAAAGATCATCTAGTTCCTTTTAATCATGTCCACAATCATCGAACTTCCTTGACCTCAAAGAACCCTGCTTGTACCACACTACTAAAAGGCTGGCATCCACTGGCGAAGCTCATCTAACAAAGGCGTTGTAATACAACAACTTCTTCATGTACATTACTGACACCCTAGTTCCACTTCAACAACTACCTCTACTCTCACGTTGCCTGCCATGTTTTGGCGCCAGTTCCACCATGTAGCTCGCCAGTTATCTACATCTGCACCATACAAACCATCTGGCATCCCAAATAGCATGGCCTTCAACCGTATATCCCCATTAGTCGCCCAAAGAATTTCTTAGGCTCATTTAGACTAATCCGAGCCATCAAAACAACAAATTTAGAAACTATAAATATACCATGTATTACCACTTGACAATGGTTGAAAAACATTAAGCCTTTAAGTATCTTTTTATTTTCTTTCATTTTACCTTGTTATCTCGATTGTTGCAATCAAAGTGAAATAATAGGAAATTCCTCATAATCGATGTAGATTATCTCCAGTCGAACCACTCTAAATTCTCTTCTCTTTACTTTTCAGCATATTGGTACCACTTCATTTTTCATTTTTAACCAAGATATTAGTTACCAATCTTTAATAATATATCCCCCTAAACATAATTTTGAGGCCGGCTAAAAAAATTTAATCAACCTTTTGGCGCTAGAAGGAGGACCTCTCTCGAAAGTTCTCATTTTTTCTTCATTTTCTCTATTCAAAATCCCTTCAAGTTTGTTACCATGGAGCTATCTCCTAGGATTGAAGGTAATAACTAACGGCGACATAGTTTCCAGTGGTGCTTGCTTCATCCTTGGGCTCAGCATGGACATGTCACGTACCACGATATAACAATTGAAAAAATAGGCAATTTGACCCACAAGGTAGTGAGTCCAAGAATGAGGCTGGACACTTAGGTGACGGTTAGCTTTGCCACACCAATCCCGCTAATGGCTGAATAGACACCTCAACCCCTCACCCACTGAGTCGCACAACCTCATAAGCACCCCTAATCCCTTGGAAGGGTAGTTCTAGAAATTATGCTTGAGGAGGTCCATGTGCACCATGGGAATGTTCAAGTTACACCAATGTAAGAGGACATTCATGAGATCCTAGAGCCAAAGCCACTACTGCGCTGCCGATCTTCTTTAGTCGAGAGGCAATCTATGACAACCTACCCCTCCGGCACACTGACCCAAAGCCTAGGATGAATTTTAGACCCGCATCATGCTATGAAGTACGAGCTATCGGATTTTAAAAACATTACAGAGACTAAGATATAAGGATAAAATCTAAGACGTTCTATACTTTTAAATCTCACAGTGGAAGGAAGTACAATATACATACAAAAATAATCTTATAAAAAAAATCTCAAAACACACGTAGCCATAGTCTAGAGTTTGTAGAAATACAACATATGGACTACTAATTACGATAAGTTGTTACATGGAGAGTAATGAAAAGAAAAAAAGCAATGCCTATGCCAATGCCAAGCTCGTATATCCATGTACTAGATCAGGGTCGATCACTTGCTGCCCTGTCCTACTATGGTGGGGGAAAAAGGAAAGGAATGGGTCGGACAAAAGTCTGATGAATGAGTTACATCATTAATATATGATGACCATATGCAATCGACTTTATTAATACTTTATATGACATAGGACGTCTTACTTTTTTTTTGTGAACTACTTACCAAGGAAGGTTTCGTTAACCTAAGGAGTATAGTTCTAAACAAGGTTTTAAATCTCGAATTTTGGTCATGTTTCATCACTAAAATTTTATATTCACGATCTCGTATCGGGGTGATCTCGGATGAGAAGAGTGCATCTCGAGCGTCCATCTCGGATTTACATTTTGGATCATAAAATTCATTTCGAGAATATCTCGGGTATATATTATCTATATTGATTTGCATGCTTAATAATATCAATAATTACTATCTTAAAAGTAATAATTTTCACTTTATTTTCTATTTCGTTATTTCTACTCTAAATTATCCACTTCCTCTTCTAATTGATCTAAATTATTTCATGATCCAAAATAAAACTAAATACATAAAATTGAATGTTTTTATAAATTGAACTTCTCTTATCAAATTCAATCAAATTACTTCTAGTAAAGATTCCTTAATTCTATAACTAATCAAACCAATATGGAATCATAATCAAATCTTTATCTAATTGAATTTGGTCATCTTGTAGTTTTAAAATCAATCAAAAAATAACAATATTTATCATATTAAAGTATAATAGGAAAATAAAATCTAGTTATGGATAAGTGGGTAAAGTGAGGGATTGACTCATAAGTTTCTCTTAATTGATATTAAATTTGAATTCCCTTTTTTCCCCTCTTTCAATTTAAATGATTTTTCATTTTATGAAAAAGTTCTCTAGTCAAATGAAAAACAATACAGAAACATAGCGAATAAGCTGGTTATGGCTCGTGAAATTTTGGTCACAAAGTTGAATTTTCGAACCTTATCGAAATAGATACCACTCCGCCTCAAAATATTTCTAATGACCCTCCTTATATCGGGATTTAATAAATAAATTTGTGTAAATCCCAAAATTAATTTTTGTGTAACTAGTCATATCTTGAATTATCTACATCCGAAGATGAATTGACTTGTGGCATTATTTTTATTGATGTCAAAAACCCCTTATTCGATTGGTTACACGCATATATAACTAGTAATTATACTATTTATCATATAACTTATTTTTCATCAAAATTACAGTTGTTAAAAAATCTTAACACCGGTCGATATTAAAAGTGCAGTGTGTTTACAATTATATGTGCTAATATAGTATACACGGATCGTGTAATATGGATTACAATACAAATGCAGAAATAGATGATAATAGCATTGTAAATAAAAAATAGAAAAATCACACCAGAGATTTTTATACTGGTTCGGAGCACCGTCCTACGTCCAGTCCCAGACTACTATCTGGATTTTCACTAATTTCAACCTCGCTTCACCCGGAGGAACAGGTTTACAATTACCCGAACAGCCGAACGGGATTTCACGCCTCTACAACACTGAGGACTTCAACAAAAACAATTACAATTGTTGTTGACAACTTGTGCTCTTGTAAACACGGATTTGTCACTTGTAGTACACTCTTCCTATAATCTTATCCTCAAATTGTGAATGATGTTTGTGAAGATTATGGAATTTATATTGCTTATTGAATCAAAATATATGAGATAGTGTCAATGATTCAATAAGGAATGAAAGTAGTTTAGAGCTTTTTGAATGCAAGTGAATTCAAAGAATAGATAGAGAGCATATATAATCTTAATAAAACTTGTTGTTTTAATCAATGATATTAATGTGTATTTATAGAGAGAAAATAGTTATAACCCTTGGTGAAAAGTTGCAGTCAAAAGTTATGATCATTGATGAAGAAGAAGAGACGCAACCATTGAAGAAAGATGTGTCTTTTGGAAGAAGTTGCTCTCTGTTTAAAAACGGTCGACAGGTCAAAAACTAACCGGTAGACAGGTTTTTAAAAATATAGTCGTTATGTGCATGTGTGCACGTTTATTGTGCACATTCAACAGGAACGGTCGACCGTTCATTTTTGGACCGGTCGACCGGTCTCTGTTAAGTTGCACAATAAAGTGCACAACCTATATAAATGTGTGTATATATATATATATTATATTTTGTGCATGATTATTTGAGGATAGATTTTGACAATTTTATTACTATTATAACATCAAATAATCAACCTATAATCTAGAGTACCATATGTAGGTCTTGATTTGTCGATCGCTTTAATATTGTTGTCAGCAATCAAAATCTTCATAGAAGCTGTGACTCAACATTCTCCCCCTTTTTGATTGATGACAATATAAAAACTCAAGTATAGGATCTCCCCCTGAATATGTGATTTCCTGCAGACAATTATTAGCTTCTTCCATCCTGCAAACAATTATTAGCACCTTTCTCCCCCTTTGTCATCGACAAAAAGGAGTAAACAATAGAAAATATAAACCAAAGAGAACAATGCATACATTCAAACACAGGATGTTTTGATGAAGTACAATGCAAGTCATAGTCTACTACGAATAAAAAGATGGACACTATTTAGTACAAGTGCCATATATGTTTTTAAAGAAATGAAAAGAAAAACAAACTAACTTCATTCCGACTGAATCTCTTCCTCATCATCATCATCATCATCATCGTCGTCGTCGTCATCGTCATCGTCATCATCATCGTCATTGTCCCCACGACCTTGTCCGCTTGTACCACCGCATTCCTCGGATGTCGACCAAGTAAAAGTTGGAGGAGCCGGACGTTTTCCGGGGTCTTGATGTTGGGTCGAGACGGATGTGCTACATGATATAGCATCCCATATAGCGCCGAAGAATGACTTTACCTTATTGAATCGTCTATCAATTTTCGAATCCATTCTTTTTAGTCTTGATTCAAGTAAAAATTGATTCCGAGCGATGGTTTCAAGAGATTCTCTTGTAGATGATTTAGATTTCAATAATCTAACATCTTCAGAACGACGACGAGATGGTGGAGCTTGTTGTTCTTGAGTATCGCGTTGTTGCCATTGTTCGAATGGCATAATATGAACATATGGAGGAGGAAGCTTCATCCGTTTGATAGTAGTGGAGTCAATACACTTTGGTGTAGAATATGCCGAATCCGGGGGTGTGACTCCACATGCAAGCAACATACGCATAATATACTCGTTATAGAAGAAATGTGGACGAGTAGAGTTATTTACCTTAAGAATTTCATCGAAAATCATGTGAACCCAATTTATTTCGATATCATCGTAGATAGCATAAAGAGCCTTGAAATTCTCTTTGTAAACGGCATCATAGTTTCCTAATCGAGGAAATAGAGAGTGCATTAGGACATGGTGTAACAACCTTGCAGTCGGTCGTAGCCCAATCGATTTGGTGCCGTTACTATCATCTTCTATAAATTTATGACTCGTACTATTCCGGGTGAAAACTTCACAAAATGTCGATGAAAACTCTTCACCCCTATTCGGTATTCCCAAAATAGAAGCAATTCTATCATAAGTGAGATAGATTCGTTTGCCACATACTACTGACCAAATAACTCCATTTGGATTATCCGGAGTATATTCCTCTAAATTCATATTCGCATAAAATAGCTTAATCATCAAATGATTAATTTGTACGCTATTTACAGAAAAATCAATAAGAGGAGAGATACGAGATCTATTTGCTAATCTTTGAATACCGTATGCAGTGAAATCGTCGAATTTGATGAATGAGCCCGGATGGAACTTGTAATTTGTCATTTGATTCCATCTAGTTACTGCAACCGGAGATTCTAGCCATTTTCTAGCAGAGAGAGTAAGAGAAGAAGTTTCTGATGTTGCTCTTTTCTTTGATTTTTTCTGAGGAGGAGCCATTGAAGAGAATTTGAGAGTTTGTGAAGCTTGAGAATATGAGCTAGGGTTTGGAAATGGGAAAATTTTCAGTAGAGAGTAGAAAGTAAAGAGGGTTGGTGGCAAAATATATACGTGAAGTATATAAAAAAAGAAATAACTGCCGACCGGTCGACCGCCTGCATATTGCCGGTCGACCGTTTTCAACCCGAGAGCAAAACGGTCGACCGGTCATATTTTAGGCTGTCGACCGGTTTGGCTCTGTGTGTAAAAATGCAGAATTTGGCAAAAAATTTTGAAAACGAGTCGAATGAATATATTATATATTATGTTATTATTGCAAAAATATACTGTATTACAAGAATTATATATGAAGGCAAAATAATATACATTATGGAATTCTAATGAGAAGGTGAGTTGTTATTAGAATTCTTGTTGTTTTCAATGCGTTTAGCCCACGGACTCCACTTATATCGAGCTCCTTCATTCTCGTTATAGTTTTTATCCCAAGAGTTTGGAGTTGTTGAAGTCGATGGTCTTGACGGCATTGGTTCATGAACATCGTGTTTGTTTGAACCGCAGAAGAATGAAGCCATTCGTTCTAAAGCGGATAAACGAGTTGAAGTACGTTGTTGTTCATGGTATAGTAGGTTTTGACCATAATGTAGTTGTCGTTGAAGATCGATTTGATGCTTTTGGTAGTGATGAATCTCATCGATTTGCGCCTTCGTGCGCGGAGAGCAGAATAGTGCTTTCTTTGCACGCTTGGATGTTGGAGTATGGCCAGGTGTGTGAAAACAATGGTGAGGGCATTCCGGCCTTTGTTTCGGTGTAATCGGAGAGTATTGTTCCTCCGACTCCGAGCTTGTGATAGAAATATGAGATTCCTCTGCGCATTTGTCGCAAATGTGTGCCATGGTAGCTTGTTTAAGGTGATTTATAATTTTCAGCAAGAAGGTGAATGAATGAAAGTGTATTTTTCAAACGTTTATATAGAAAAAAGTTTGCCAATGAACTTGAGGATAGGATTTGTTAGAGATAATTAGCCGTAAACAAAAACAATGATAGATAAAAAAGTTATAAAAATAGGTATAGTTTGTTATAGGCTGAAATTTAAGAATTATTTGAAAAATATATAGCCTAAGTTTGAAGGTTACTTATTCTATTCTAGATCTTTTCGAGATACTAAGCCAAGCTCTCTTCGTAGTTTAATAAAACTAGATTCAAGTAATGGTTTAGTGAAAATATCGGCTATTTGATTGTCAGTGTGAACATATTCAAGATGTATATTACCTTTTTCAATATTATCTCTAAGGAAATGATGACGGATATCAATATGTTTGGTTCTAGAATGATTTACTGGATTTTTAGAGAGATTTATTGCACTCGTGTTATCACAGTATATAATAGAATTCGATAAATGTATATCGAAATCTTGAAGTGTTTGTTGCATATATAGTACTTGAGTACAAGCGAGAGCCGCTGATATATATTTAGCTTCACATGTTGATAGTGAAACACAATTCTGTTTCTTACTAAACCAAGAGACAAGTGATTTTCCAATAAAATGGCACGTACCACTTGTACTTTTTCTATCCGTCCGTGAGCCACCAAAATCAGCATCACTATATGATACTAATTCAAATGGACATTCTTTTGGATAGAAAAGACCAAGATCTTTGGTATTATTAAGATAACGAATTATACGTTTCACTGCTCGTAAATGTGATTCCTTTGGATCGGCTTGAAAACGAGCACATAAACAAACACTCATTAATATATCTGGACGACTAGCTGTAAGATAAAGAAGAGAACCAATCATGCTTCGATATAATTTCTGGTCAACATTCTTACCACTTTCATCTTTTTCAAGATGTGTAGTTGTACTCATAGGAGTTGGTTTACCAGATGTATTTTGTAATCCGAAGCGTTTGATAAGATTTTCACAGTATTTTTCTTGATTGATAAAAATACCGTTTGAAAGTTGTTTGATTTGAAGTCCAAGAAAATAAGATAGTTCTCCCATATGAGACATTTCGAATTCTTTGGTCATAATACTTGCAAATTCCTTGCAGAGTTTATCGTTTGTTGAACCAAAGATGATATCGTCTACATATATTTGGATAACCAGAATATCATTTCGAGAATGTTTAATAAACAAAGTTTGATCGACTTTGCCTATTTCAAATCCTGAATTAATAAGATAGCTACGTAAACGTTCATACCAAGCACGAGGTGCTTGTTTTAAACCATACAGAGCTTTCTTAAGTTTGAACACATGGTCAGGATATTTTTCATGTACGAATAAAGGTGGTTGTTCGACATAGACATTCTCTTTGATAAATCCATTGGGAAAAGCACTTTTGACATCCATCTGATAAAGTTTGAAATTATGATAACAAGCAAAAGATAATAGAATTCTAATAGCTTCTAGTCGAGCAACTGGTGCAAAAGTTTCTTCATAATCGATACCTTCTTCCTGATTGTATCCTTGTGCTACTAATCTTGCTTTATTTTTGGTGATATTTCCTTGTTCGTCAGCCTTATTTTTATAGACCCATTTAGTACCAATTACTGACTGATCAGTTGGTCTCGGAACAAGTTCCCAAACGTCATTGCGCTCAAACTGATTTAGTTCTTCCTGCATGGCAATGATCCAGTAATCATCTGTAGCAGCTTCTTTTGAATTCTTGGGTTCGATATTTGAGAGAAAAGCGACATGACCCATTTGATTGAGTTGACTCCTTGTTCTGACATGTGATGTTATTTCACCTATTATATTTTGGGCCGGATGGTCTCTTAATATTCTTGGTGGTGATTGTAATTCACATATTTGAGGAGTATTCTCAATAATTACTTCTGAGTCAGAATCAGTATTTGAGATGATTGGATTATTAATGACTATTGATTCGTCATCATCTGATATTGTGTGAGGATGCTGATAGATTTCATCAAAAGATACATGAAGTGATTCTTCAATAGTTTTGGTTCGTTTATTAAATATTCGATAGGCCTTACTTCGTTCCGAATAACCGACAAATATTCCTTCATCGGCTTTTGGATCGAATTTTCCAAGCTGGTCTTTCGTATTTAAAATAAAGCACTTAGAACCAAAAACTTTGAAGTATGAGATTTTGGGCTTTCTTTTGTTAAACAATTCATAAGGAGTATTCTTGGTAAGAGGTCTTATGGACACACGATTTAAAACATAACAGGCAGTTGCAACAGCTTCTGCCCAGAAGTGTTTTGGTAAGGTGGTTCCATTTAATAATGTTCTTGCACATTCTTGTAAAGTTCGGTTCTTTCGTTCTACTACTCCGTTCTGTTGTGGAGTTCTGGGAAACGAAAAATTATGATATATACCTTTCTTTGTACAAAAATGTTCAAATTCATTATTTTCAAACTCTCCGCCATGATCACTTCTTATATTTTTAACTTTAATCCCTTTTGATTTTTGAATCCTTTTGACGAAGGATTTGAAATGATCGAAAGTATCACTTTTATTTTTTAAGAAAATTGTCCATGTATAACGAGAGAAATCATCAACAATTACAAGCACATATTGACTGTGATTTATTGATTGAACTCTAGTAGGTCCAAATAAATCCATGTGCAGTAACTCAAGCGGTTGTAATGTTGATATGACTTTCTTGGATTTAAACGATGATTTGGTCAATTTTCCTAATTGACATGCATCACAAATGTTGTTAACTTTAAAACTCATTTTGGGTAGTCCTCTAACTAGATTGTTTTTGGCTAGCTTGTCAATAGTTCTGAAGTTTATATGACAGAAACGTTTGTGCCATAGCCATGGATCATTGTCATTAGCCATAAGACACATATCTGAATTATGATTAATATTCATATTTAGAATATATATATTTCTGTCTCTATAACCTTCAAACACCAAATTATGGTCTTTATCTAAAATACTACACTTATTATTTGAAAAGGAAATTATAAAACCCTTGTCACATAACTGACTAATACTAAGTAAATTGTGTTTTAAATTTCTAACTAGCATGACATTAGTAATAAGAGGTAAGTTAGATGTACCACAATTGCTCACATCGCCTTTGCCGATGATATAACCTTTTGAATTGTCTCCAAAAGTGACTGAGCCACCATCTGAGTATTTAATATTTGTTAGTAAGCTCTTGTCTCCCGTCATATGCTTTGAGCAACCACTGTCCAATATCCACTTTCCTCTTTTCTTCAGTGGGACCTGCAAACATAGAATTAAGTTCATGGTACCCACTTTTTATAGGGTCCTAAGAGTTAGGTCTTAGGAGTCCAAACCCATTTGGGTCCGGTATCCCCTTTATATATATAATTGTTATTAAAATGTACATTATTCATGAATTGCTGAATGTATTTGTTCCTAATCAAGTTATTATTTGTTTTAGGAACCCATATTTTGATAGTCTTGACATTTCTCTTTTGAAATTTCACAACTGGTTTTGGTTTGAAATATAATAAACTAAGATTTTTCTTAGCTTCAGTTTTTTGTACTTTCTTCTTCCTTTTATTTCTAAGATGTTTTTTAGTTTCATGTTTGTTATATCCCAAACCTTGTTTATCTGAAATAGATTGTGAACTTTTAATGATTTTAGTCAAATTTTCTCGACCTTTGTTAAAGTTAGAAACATTTTGAGTAATGTCATCAAATTTTGTTTGTAAACTAGCTTTTTCTAGGTCTAGAATTTTGATTTTTTGCTTTAAGTTCATGATTTTCAGTAGTGAGAGCATTATTTTTCTCTTTTTGAGCTTCTATTTCTTGACTCAAAAGAGATATTTGAGAGTCAACATTAGATGATGATTCTTGAATATTTTCAAGTTCTTCTTCTAATATTTTCTTCTCATCTTTTAACATATCTCGTTCAAACTCTGCTTTACTTAAATCTGCTTTAACTACTTTTAATTGACGTTTTAAGTCTTTATATTTGATTATCAATTCAGCATTAATATCAAGTAATTCATCAAATGTAGGAATTTGTACCTCATCTTCTGTTGCCATAAAGCAAACATTAGCTTGTTCATTCTCCGAATCACTTTCACTTTCTGATGAAGATGACTCTGAATCATCCCATGTTACTGAGAAGGCTCGTTTCTTTGATTTGTCCTTCTTATATTTGAATTTGTCATTTTCTGACTTTTTCTTTTGTTCTGGACAATTCTTCTGCATGTGTCCCTTTTTATGGCAGTTGAAACATTCTATAGCAGATGAAGATGGTTTATTTGATCCAGGTTTCCTTTTATTGTAGCGACTGGCTTTTCGATATTTTAGGAATTTTTTGAAACCTTTAGCAATGAACGCCAAATCTTCATCTTCAGAATCTGATTCATTTTCATCTTTCTCAACATGAAATGCTACATTTTTCTTTTCTTCTTTCTGTTCTTTTCTAGCCTGCAAATTTGCTTCATAGGACATTAAATTTCCTATCAATTCATCTGGCTTCATGACGGAAAGATCATTAGCTTCTTCAATTGCTAATACTTTTCCTTCCCATTCATTAGTCAGAGAATGTAGGACTGTTGAAACAACATCAAAATCAGAATACTTTTGTCCTAACCCAATAAGTGCATGGTGAATAGTTTGAAACCGTGAATACATGTCATTGATTGTTTCATTTGGTTTCATTTTGAAATTTTGAAATTGACTTTTCAGCATGGCTATTTTGGCTTGTTTAACCTTGTTAGTACCTTCATGAGTGATTTTTAGCGTTTGCCAAATTTGATATGCAGTAGTGCAGATACTAACACGATTATATTCATTTTGGTCTAATGCACAGAACAACATATTTATTGCTCTTGCATTTACGGCTGCTGCCGTTTTCTCAGCCACAGTCCATTCTGAATAATCAGTTGTTGGATTCACTATTTCTCTTTGAGTAGCATTCCAAGCATCATAGTTACTTGATTGCATAAAGAATGACATACGTGTTGCCCAATAACTATAGTTAAGACCATTGAAAAATGGAGGTCTTTGTGTCGATTGCCCTTCTGTGTAAGTGGTGTTTTGAGTGCTAGTACTTGCGTTATTTGCCATATTACAAGAATATATCAAATAACTGTGTTACGGTTATATGATGACCGTGCTCTGATACCAAATGAAAGTGCAGTGTGTTTACAATTATATGTGCTAATATAGTATACACGGATCGTGTAATATGGATTACAATACAAATGCAGAAATAGATGATAATAGCATTGTAAATAAAAAATAGAAAAATCACACCAGAGATTTTTATACTGGTTCGGAGCACCGTCCTACGTCCAGTCCCAGACTACTATCTGGATTTTCACTAATTTCAACCTCGCTTCACCCGGAGGAACAGGTTTACAATTACCCGAACAGCCGAACGGGATTTCACGCCTCTACAACACTGAGGACTTCAACAAAAACAATTACAATTGTTGTTGACAACTTGTGCTCTTGTAAACACGGATTTGTCACTTGTAGTACACTCTTCCTATAATCTTATCCTCAAATTGTGAATGATGTTTGTGAAGATTATGGAATTTATATTGCTTATTGAATCAAAATATATGAGATAGTGTCAATGATTCAATAAGGAATGAAAGTAGTTTAGAGCTTTTTGAATGCAAGTGAATTCAAAGAATAGATAGAGAGCATATATAATCTTAATAAAACTTGTTGTTTTAATCAATGATATTAATGTGTATTTATAGAGAGAAAATAGTTATAACCCTTGGTGAAAAGTTGCAGTCAAAAGTTATGATCATTGATGAAGAAGAAGAGACGCAACCATTGAAGAAAGATGTGTCTTTTGGAAGAAGTTGCTCTCTGTTTAAAAATGGTCGACAGGTCAAAAACTAACCGGTAGACAGGTTTTTAAAAATATAGTCGTTATGTGCATGTGTGCACGTTTATTGTGCACATTCAACAGGAACGGTCGACCGTTCATTTTTGGACCGGTCGACCGGTCTCTGTTAAGTTGCACAATAAAGTGCACAACCTATATAAATGTGTATATATATATATTATATTTTGTGCATGATTATTTGAGGATAGATTTTGACAATTTTATTACTATTATAACATCAAATAATCAACCTATAATCTAGAGTACCATATGTAGGTCTTGATTTGTCGATCGCTTTAATATTGTTGTCAGCAATCAAAATCTTCATAGAAGCTGTGACTCAACAGATATACCATAATTTGATCTCGACTGATATATCATTCGAGATACTAAGGTCTCGGCCGATATATGGAAACGAGATTTTCATCGAAATTGTGCGTTTTGTTTCACTTGAACTTCTCCCTGAGATCTCGTTCGAGATGGCCGAGATCTGAAATAGTGGTTCTAAATACACCTACACCAAAAATGTTGTGAAGGTTTATACTTAGGGTCAAACAACTGATCGAACCTCAAAAATAACGGTGGATCGGGCTAGCAACTACTAGAACTATTTCAACTTAGGATTGCCTATAGTATCAACCTTGGGACTACATTCCTAAATTACTACATGTATCGTATTTACACATTTAGGAGGAGCCTACAATGCTGACTCGCATTAAAGATGTCTTAGGGCCCCCTGCATCCATATTCAATCTCAATGGTAACGTAATGCCACTCATTGCACAGTGTTATACATCCAACACAGAATCACATCTTAATTGCTGTATGTATCGATTAACCTCCTATTAGTGCTGGATCACACACTTCTTTAGGTATCCTCATCAGTGTTGTATGTACACCGTAGTACCTTTTGTGAGTGCAATTTACAATCGAATAGCCCCTGTCGAATATCAACTTTGCCGAATAAATAATGTCTAGGCATAACTTCCCGCATATACATCTATCTCGTCCCGCAACGTCCAAGAGTCGTAAACTTGTGGAACTAATTTCCTTACTAATATACTAACATTCACACACACACACACACACACACACATATATGTGTATGTATGTATGTATGTATATAAACTTATAACCTAGGTCTTAGGCCGAGATTCAATTTATGCCTGTAAACTATTAATCGGTCGACCGCTGCTTACTAGAGCGGTTGACCGGCTCCAGTTAGCCCATCTACCGATCAAAGTTAATTATTGCAAATTTTTATTTTTCTTCATTTCGTTTACTGATTTTGTTTTATAGTAAACCCTAATCTATTAATCTACAACTTCCAGTGTTCTCAATTTCAGTTTCTCTACATTTTTCATTAATTCAAATTAACTTAGGTTTAGAATCAACGGGGTATTGATATATAAATCTATATTCAATTTAATAAAAAGAGCATGTTCAACCTAAATCAACTTATATCCAACCAATATTACTTTAACCAAATTTAGATTATACGGAGGTCTGAGCTAAATTACTATCAAATTCCCAATCCACTATAGTTATCAGATAAATGGTGTCTGTAATTAAATTAAAATAGTTCTAGACCAAATAAGGTATAAATAAACTTAACTACATATAAATTATCATTATAATAATGAACACAACCACCTCAAGAAAGTTATTCACTTTTTATTTCGCTTGGAATTGCCTCCACTTGGTTCATTCTCACCTTGATTTTATTCCTCCTTCTTTGATCTTTTGAATTCAGTTTTAATTTTGATTTTGAAGAAAATTTAAAGAGGGTTGAGTTTTGGAAGAGACAGAGTTTTGTTATGATCGGTATGAAATTATGGTTATTAGTGTTAGGTTGGGGTTATATTTATAATGGTACAGATCATCATCGGTCGTTAGATCAATTTATTTAAAGTCTAGGCCGTTCGGCATACCTAAACCCTAGCATAGAACGCTCGACTAATCAACCGGTTGGTAATAGGCGGTCAACCATTAATGGTCGATCGCTAGTGGTCGATCGGTTCAAGCTTGGGTGTAGACCAATAGAGCTTTCCCTATTGAAAATAGTTGTTTTCTTATTTAATTATTTAATTATTATTTATTCCAAGATTTTAAACGTTAAAAAAAATTCATAAGAGCTCCGGTTATAAAACTTTGTGTATGAAATTTTCTAGAAAATCGCTATGAACGCAACAGTGCAGGTTTCGTAGCCAAATTCAGACGTTTGTGTAAACTCCGTTTTTACCTTTGTTATATTTAATTTAATTTTTTATTAAATTTCTAGTTAATTTTTGCTGGGTGTTATAATCTTCCTTTCATCACCGAAATCTCCAAAAATGGAAAATTGCAACTCGTACGTATGGAAATTAATACTTACAACTATCTACTTATCCATCAACCACTGACAACCATTGTATTTGGTTCAAATTTCTAATGAAATATGTACATTGAATGCATATGAAACTATACTAATACAAAACTTAGGCAACCTCCTAATCTACTCGACCTTTTGAAGTGCAAGTACTTACGCTATTATCCAAATGTATGCAACTTTCTATGTAAATATACTGGCAATTGTACATTTTTGCACAACCATTCAATCCATATGCATATAACTTAGTAACATAAGACAAGTAATAGTGTGAGTGTATTCTAACTCGAGAATATATTTTCCTTAGTGTGCAAGGATCAATTTAATTAATACATCCATTAGCATCGATTATCCAAAACATGTCCTATTAACGCGTTCACAACCATTCCTAGCATCCAATTGTCCTTACCTATGAAGTATACTAAGTTAAAACCTAAGCACATAAGAAGTTTATACTTATTTAACTAAAATGGAAACGTTCTTGAAAAGAGTTCTGAATGGGTAGCTCAGATCTTCTTCTCTAGTTTCCATGTACTCTCTATTGGACCGTCTCCCCACTAGACCTTAACAAGCTTAATAACTTTATTGTGGAATCGCTTTGTACCATGCTTAAGAATACGAGTGGGTGGACGGTGAATAAGTGACTGTCTTTTTATCTCCACCTCTCTAGCTTACTCGACTCAATTTCATCTATTGTATCGTGTAGATACTTACACAAGTGTGATACAAGGAAAACGTTGTGTACTCCCACTAACTTCTCGAGAAGCTTTACCCAATAAGCTAACTTCCCTACTTTGCCTATGATGGGGAAAGGCCCTTCAAACCTTGGTGCTAACTTTCCTAAACTACTAAGTCTTATGACATGCCTAAGTGGTGAAACCTTCACAAAAACCATGTCGTCCATTGTGAACTCCAAATCTGTGCGTTTCCTGTGAACAAAATACTTCTTCCTATCTTTTGTAGTTTTAATCCTTTTATGGATCAAGCCTACCTTCTTTAATGTCTTCATCACCATATATGATCCAAGAATGATTCTATCCCTAGTGTTTGACCAATAAGATAGTGATACACAAGGCCTCTCATATAACGCCTCAAACAGTGTCATCCCAATACTTGACTGTAGTTGTTATTACAGGTCAACTCCAATGGTGGCAAGTGATCCTCCCAAGAGCTTTCGGAATACACATTCAAAGTAAGTCTTCCAACACCTGGTACACCCTCTTTATCTGTCCATCTATATACGGATTATAAGTGGTACTGAAACAAAACTCAGTGCCTAAAACCTCCTTAAAACTCCTCCAAAAATCATTGGTGAAAAGCGAATCTCGATCGCTAATAATGCTAGAAGAAACTTCATGTAATCTAAATTTCTCACTCACATATAGTGTCGCCAAAGATGCAACAGTCCTCATACTCCTAACCGGATGAAACAAGAGCATTGGTTAGTCAGTCAACTATGATCCAAATACTCTCATTCCCCTCTTACTCCTAGGTAGTCCATCAATGAAATCCATAGCAACACTATCCCACTTCCACTGCAATATATCTAATGGTTGCAACAATCCTCCTAGTTTCTCTTGCTCTGCCTTACCATCTAGCAAGTCATACATCTGGCCACATACTCTGCTACATTCCTTTACATACCAGGCCAATAAAAGAATCTGTTCATATCATGGTACATTTTGTCTCCACAAGGATGAATGATCATCCTAGAATGATGAGACTCGACTAGTACTATGTCTATCAACATGAATGATCATCCTACAACGATGAGACTCGGCTAGTACCATGTCTATCAAATCCATAATGAGAGGAACATATAATATACCATCTCTTCTAGCCACCCCTTCGAGTCAATGGTATAGCGCCTCAAATGACTCGACTGCTCTTCTCTATCAAGTTTCTCAAAAGTATCTAATAACTTCTTTTCATGCTTCTAAGTTGACCGTATGGGAATCCATAAGTGTAGACTGAACATCCAGAGCTACTGACGATCCTGGAGTGATGTCTGATGATGGTCAAAAATTGAATGTATAGATAAAATCCAAGTGATTCCATTCTAAGGACAAGGGACTCAACATCGCATGCTTCCTACTTAAGGCATCGGCTATAGTAATGCCTTTGCATGGAGTATAGGAGATATTGAAATCATACAATGACAAGAACTCCATTCATCTTTGCTGCCTTAAATTCAAATCCTACTGGAATAATAAATAGTTCAGAGACTTATGGTCTATGTTTAACTTAAACCGCTCTACTAATAGATATTGTATCCATGACTTGAGTGCAAAGACAATGGCTGCCAGCTCAAGATCGTTGGTAGGATAGTTTCTCTCATAGAATTTTAACTGTCGACTAGCATAGCTCACCACTCTCCCTTCCTACATTAAGACTACACCCAATCTCTTACCTCAAGCGTCGGTATACACTATAAATGCCTTCGTACCATCGGGTAATACCAGAATAGCTGCACTAGTCGAGGACTCCTTCAACTTGATAAAAGCATCCTTACACTTAGATTCTGTAACGATCCCGTTTTTAGGCCAAATTTAATTTAGTAATCAATATAATTTTCAGAATTTATTTGTGAACTAAATTGAATTTTTTCAAAACAAATAAGATATGTGTTTGTATGTATATATATATATATAAGAAGATTGTAAATAGAATTTTGATTTGAAATTTAAAAATAAATTAGATTTTAAAACTCCATATTTTAAAACTAACAAATGTTTTTTCTAATTATAATATATATGTCTATATATTGTGATTTGGAAGTTATGCTTTGAATTTAATATAATTTTCAAAAGCTGTTTAAAATCAAATTACATATTTAAAAACTCTAAATATAAATATTTATTTATTTAAAAGTATGATAGCTTAAAATAAAATTTAATAAAAGATTTATATATTTCTTTTAAAATCAAGCATATAACAAATATAATAAAAACATAAAACATATATATATATATATATATAATTAAAAATATAATATAAAAATTATAACCATATTAAAAACATTAATGCATGCATTAAACACTTCTAAGCTAGGATAACATGCAAATAAACAAGTGTAACTATTTTAGCATGAAATGAAATTTAACAAGTGTCCCATTTGTTGTCATTTAAAAAAATATATGAAAACAAGGCTATATATATAACATTACCCCATCTCTTCTCATTTTTCTTTGTTATATTCAAAAACCTGGAAACTAAAATAAAACCAGAGAAAAGAAAAAAATATATAAAACAATTACCTTTTCACAAATTTTCAAACCTGAAGCTAAATTCAAGATAAACTCAGCATAGAATCAATTTAGTTTCGAGCAAAGATCAAGTAAATTCAGATTATCTCAAACATCAAGTTTCAAGATCAAATTCATTTTTTTTTCCAGTTTTTCAAGCTTATCCTCTGTCTTTCAAAACCAAGTGAGTAAATTACTTTAATCTGATCTATAACTTGATGTTTGTGATTAATATTTGAAGTGAAGTTGTGAAAAATGCTTGCATGTATATAAATATAAAATTTATGTGGTGCATGTCTGTATACATACATACATACATACATACATACATACATACATACATACATACATACATATATATATATATATATATATATATATATATATGTACAGGCCTCTGTTTGGTTTTACAGATCCAAACCAGTTCAAAAATCAATTTCTCTTCCCCTAATCTTCTATAGCTTATGATGTTTAAACAAAATGTATTTAAATTTACTATATCTTAATTTTAAAAATACTTTAAAGTAAAAATAACAAGTGGATTTACTGGGAAGAAGAAAACACAGTGAAACTCATAACGCATCAAAATTTCAACTAGCATGATTTCTTGTTTCACTTACATCATCAATTTCGTTTTCAAAAACTATGATTTTTAAAAATAAAATCATGGTTTTTAAGTTAGTATTTTGGGAGGAATTGATAGATGAATGGAAATGGGATTTTTATCGATTTCTGGTGATCGCGAAGTTTAATGGCCTCAAGGTTGAGGCTGTAGCACGCTCATGGGTCGAGGAGCTTGGGAAAATTGGTTAGAACTCTTCCAGTTCAACGTGGTGATGGTGCGGTGTCGTTGTAGTGTTTAGGAAACTATTGAGTTCAACGATGTTCTTTGGTTTAATGCAACGTAGGGGTTGCATCGGAATTGATTGGAGGTTTTAGGATCGAAGGGTCGTGTCGTGACGCAAGTCTGGATGTGATGACGAGTTCTCTAGTGTTCTGGGATGGTGGCACGAGGAGGTTTTGTTAATCAAGATGGGTTCTTGTGATGCTACACTTTGCTCGATTTTGATTCAAGGCGAAATCGATAACTCTGGGTGGTCGTGACGACGGAGAGGAAGTTCGACGACTTGATGAGGGTCAGTGCCTTGGTCGGAGATGGTCGGATTTTGGGTGCATGTGCACATGGTATCAGTGATTGGGTAGTTGTTGTTGGGTTGGAGAAGAAGGGGAAGCCTCGGGGAAGAGCTCGGGAAAGCGAAGGTGTGGCTCGAGTAGGCTTTCGGGTTGTTCGCGCATGGGCTTAACTAGTCATAACTGTTTTAAAATTTTAAAACAAAACATAACAAGGTTTTAAATAAAAAAAGAAAATGCTCGAGTTTGGTCTCGGGTTGATACAGGGAGTGGCTCGGGTTTCTTCTGCAATTTTAAAAGTTTTGAAAATAAAACAAGTTTTAAAAGTTTAAATAAATCAAGTTTTTAACAATTTTTCTTAAACTAATTCTTTTATATAATATGTGTTTATTTAAAGTTAGGATTAATTAAAAGTTATAAGTAAATTGTTTTAAAGTGTTTTAATATATATAACCTTTTTTTAAGTTTATTTTAAATAAATTCAATATTGTAATTAAGTAGTTAATCAAAAAAGATGAAGTGTTTTTAATTAATTTAAGAGTTTTAAGTTAATTCATATGTTAATAATAAATTTAATTTTCAAGGTTATTTAAATAAGATTTAAATGATGATTAAGTAATTAACTAAGATAAAGGGTTTATCTTTAATTAATTAGGGTCTTGATTAATTAAAGGATCATTATTAATGTGATTAATTAAAGGATCATTAATTTATTAATTAAGCAGGATTTAGAGTTAATTAATCTAATTGGTGATTAAATAAAATTAATTAGGAATTAAGTAATTGATTAAGATAAATGGTTTATCTTAAAATTAATTAAGATCTTAAGGTAATTGAAGGATCATTAATAAGTAATTTGATGGCAATTACTTAATGTAATTAGTTAAAGGATAATTACTTTATGTAAGTAATTAAAGGGTTAATTTGTTAATGTAATTAATTAACGGTTAAGTAGTTAATGTAATTACTTAAAGGATAATTACTTAATGTAAGTAATTAAAGGATAATTAATTAATCTAAGAAATTAAGGGATAATTAGTTACTTAAAGGATAACTACTAAATGCAAGTAATTGAAGGATGACTATTAATTAAAGGTTAATTAATTAGTAATTAAAGGTTGATTAATTAATAGTTAAAGGTTAATTAATTAAGTAATTAAAGGATACTTAATTAATGATTAAAGAGAAATTAATCAGTAATTATAGGGATAATTAATGTAAGTAATTAAGGATTGATTAATTAATTTCATTAATTAACTAAAGTAATAATAAATGGTTTATAATTAATTAATGTTAATTAAGCATGGGTAAGTAATTTATTCATATACAATTAGTATATTTGGTTTAAATTAATTATAAATTATGTGATTAATTAATCTTGCTTATGGATGATTGTATTATATTGAATGCCTTGAATTGTTTGATATCTCTAATATGTAATATTCTGTGATATGAATTGTTTTGGATTGAGCTGTGATAAATGTAAGTTATTTATCTATGATTTATTGGTGTGTAAATGTGAACTTATGGATTTAATTAAATTTTTTTACTTAAACAACTTGGCCCTCAAGGCGACATTTGAATTTCGGTGAGACCGGGAATCAGATTCCAAATGGTTATCCGAAAACCACATCAAATCTTAAAGGTGGATTTTTTTGTTTAAAAGATTAAAAATGGAAATTTGTTGTGACTTAACTAAAGATCCGAATGTATCCACATATTTTAAAATAAGCGCTCATTATTCGGAAAGGCCGAGGGAGGACATTAAGTCATAAAACCCATTCTAAATAAAGATACGACGAAATGGAATTGCATTTGAAGACGGTGGTTGAAGACCAGGTATTTTCGAAAACGAAAGGATTGCCTGTTGATTGTCTCTGCACCGAGTTGCTCCGGTATAGAGATTTCCTTAAGTGATGTGAAGTCTGGGTATGATTAGAGGATATCCGGATTCGCAAGGACTTTTTCCTTAATTGAACGAAGTGCCTTCGGTTCCATTCAGGCCCAGGATGGACTTGTATGGATGTATGTCTGACGTTATACTTCGAGATATAAAGCTGGTTTCTATCAAATACATTTCTGTTTGGTGGCAGAGAATTTATTTTCTTAGCTTAACACCCTTCTCTGAGATGTACGAGCTCATAAGTTATGTAGTTGATGGTTACTAGTGATATATTCCTAATTTGGTAATGTGGCATGCTAAGTGCCGAGCATTGGATGATCGAAGCATGGCTTTTGTGAAAAGCATAGCTTCATGGGACGAGACTTCAATGAATCCCACACCCCAGGAAATGGTCGAAACATGAAGGATGCGGCAAGGTTATGGGGCTCGCGACCCTCAGGGTATGTGCATTTCCTTCTGGATAAAAAGTGGTATCATGATATGGAGCCCATATATTTTACTTATGTGGTTGTTGGAATTTTTGTTGGCGCCTTGGTAAAGGTCGATTACGACCGGGGGATGGCATACCATGACAGTTAGTTACCTAATTACAGAGGTAACCCGTCTTTATGTTGGTAGAGATCCGATTAGGTTCTCGGGATGTCCCTCCACAGGCGTACCCATTTGGATAAAGGAAGTTCCTTAGCCTTGAGCATTTGTTGGAAATCCAAACAAAACAATACGAGCATTGTACGGTTTTAGTTATAGAACCTGCCATTTAACATGGTGGCTATAATAGGTATACTATAATGGTACGTATGCTGGCTAAGATTAATATTATACTTGCATATGTTTTTCACACTATGCACTAATAATAATATCAAAAGGATTTTCGCGTATCAAGCATGTTTGACTACTATAAGGAGAAACCTCCCACATGCATGCGATTGCATTGTATGTGTGCCGGAAGACCTTATGTTAGTTTCATTTTCCGAAAAACATGAATGGATTTCTTTTTATTTCTTTTTATTGAAATAACTGTTTTTATGTTTCTCACGCCAATCCTATGACCGACTCGGAGTTTATTATTCCCTTTTCTAAACTATGGGTGCCCATAATTTTTCACACGGACAGCCTAGAATCAGGTTATCAGTAGGTTCTAGAGCTAAGTCAAGAATAGATGTGGATTTGGAAGTCTTTGGTTTAGAAGCTTTTGGCTTTGAGATTTTTGGTTTGGATGACTTTGGAAATAAAGATGCAGTATGTTGGACTTGCTCACTTACTCTCTCTCTCTCTCTGGGAAGACCTTGTTGTTGTTATCTTTCAGCTGTTAAGTTGTATTCCACTGTTGTGTATATTTTGGCTCTGATGATGTTGGGCATTTATTGTAGAATGTTGTACCCATGTGGTGCATCAATGAAAATTATTTTATTTCCGCTGTGTTGTTATCATCTAATGTGTTATAGCTCCAGCGAATCGGACTCTAAAGTTTGAATCTCCGGCATTAAATACAGGTGATGTGGTTGAGGTGCGGTCATTAAATTTGGTATCAGAGCTAAAGGTTGAGTAAGAACTTTAGCTTTGGAGTATAACTCATTAGGTGATTCATTAGAGGTAGGGTTAGAAATGCCCTAGAATGAGTATATTCGCTATGATATCTTGTCCGTAGGCCTAAATTAAGTTTTCTTACTATTTTCAGATAGTGAGAATGAGTGCAAGAAGAGAAGAGGAAGGGAAAGGGTGAGTACCACTACAAATGATCGAGGCCCTGCAACAATAGTAATGGAAGGAGCAGTTTTTTTCCATCCAACCGCAGCCAAATCTGGCAGAGTTATATCGGAGTTTCTCAAGACTTGGAGGGAAACCATTCAAAGGTTCGGAAATTATTATCGAAGCGCAAGCTTGGATTCGATCTTGTGACAGGATTTTTAAAGGTTTGAAATTGGATGATGATCAAAGGAGGTTGATGGCTTCCTGATAGCTCTAGGAAGAAGCTTGGTATAGTGGGAGTCCATTACTTTGGCCGAATCGGAGGATGAGTTTGCATGTGATAGATTCAAGCAAGTATTTGATCAGCGTTATATGCCTTCCACTGGTATTTTCAGGATGTGTCAAGAAGATTACCTTCCAAATTGAATCTTCTTATTTATGATAAAATTGTTAGAGTTCTGTTCGACGCTAGAACCACGCATAGTTTTATTTTCCAGCAAACCATAAAAGAGTTAAATCTTGAACCCGAATTTGTAGATGAACCTATTTGTGTGAAGAAACCGGTAGGAGGCCCTACGAATCTTGGTTTATGTTGTAGAAAGGTTCCTACTTCGTATTCTCATTATAAATTTCCTATCAGTCTTTTCGTTCTTGACTCTAATGAATTTGAGATTTTATTTGGAATGGATTGGTTAGACAAGCATAAGGCTGTTCAGATTTGCGAAAAAGGAAATTGTGTCATTAGAAACCAAGCTGGAAAGGATTGCAAAAGTGTCTTGCAATAGTTCAGGAATTCACCTGGGAAACTCTAGATAGTATTAGGAAAGCCTATCCGGATTTGTATTAGGATAGTTAGGAATGTTTGTTTGAATGCATTGTTTACTTTGGTTGTTAGTATATGGCTAATATGCATGCTTGATTGTTTGAATATAAGAGCTTTAGGATTATCTTTTACTTTCAAATTTTGAGGAGGGGGAATTTATAACGATCACGTTTTTAGGCCAAATTTAATTTAGTAATTAATATAATTTTTAGAATTTATTTGTGAAGTAAATTGAATTTTTCCAAAACAAATAAGATATGGTTTGTTCATATATATATATATATATATATATATATATATATATATATATATATATATATATATATATATATATTGTAAATAGAATTTTGATTTGAAATTTAAAAATAAGTTGGATTTAAAAACTCCATATTTTAAAACTAACAATTTTTTTTAATTATAATATATATATGTGTGTGTGTGTGCGTGTGTCTATATATTGTGATTTGGAAGTTATGTTGTGAATTCAATATAATTTTCAAAAGCTATTTAAAATTAAATTCTATATTTAAAAACTCTAAAGATAAATATTTATTTATTTCAAAGTATGATAGCTTAAAATAAAATTTAATAAAAGGTTTATATACTTTCTTTTAAAAGTAAGCATATAATATAAATAGTAAAAACATAAAACATATATATATATATATATATATAAAACTAAAATTGAAAATATAATATAAAATTATAAAACCATATTAAAAACATTAATGCATGCATTAAACACTTGTAAGCTAGGATAACATGCAAATAAACAAGTGTAACTACTTTAGCATGAAATTTAACAAGTGTCCCATTCGTTTTCATTTTTAAATAAATAAATAATATGAAAACAAGGCTATATATATAAAAATACCCCTTCTCTTCTCATTTTTATTTGTTATATTCAAAAACCTAGAAACTAAAATAAAACCAAAGAAAATAAAAAATATAAAACAACAACCTTTTCACAAATTTTCAAACCTGAAGCTAAATTCAAGATCATCTCAGCATAGATTCAATTCAATTTCAAGCAAAGATCAAGTAAATTCAGATCATCTCAAATATCAAGTTTCAAGATTAAAATTCAAAAACAATTTCCAGTTTTTCAAGCCTATCTCTGTCTTTCAAAACCAAGTGAGTAAACTACTTTAATCTGGTCTATAGCTTGATGTTTGTGATTAATATTTGAAGTGAAGTTGTGAAAAATGCTTGCATATATATAAATATAAAATTTATGGTGTGCATGACTGTACATATATACGTATAGGCCTCTATTTGGTTTCATAGATCCAAACCAGTTTAAAAATCAATTTCTCTTTCCCTAATCTTCTATAGCTTATGATGTTTAAACAAAATGTGTTTAAATTTACTAGGTCTTAATTTTAAAAATACTTTAAAGTATAAATAACAAGTGGATTTACTGGAAAGAAAAAAACATAGTGAAACTCAAAATACTTTAAAATTTCAACTAGCATGATTTCTTGTTTCACTTACATCATCGATTTCGTTTTCAAAAACTATGAAATTTTTAAAATTAAAATCAGTAATTTTGAGTTAGTATTTTGGGAGGAATTGAAAGATGAATGGAAATGGGGTTTTTATCGATTTCTAGTGATCGTGAAGTTCAGTGACCCTGGGGTTGAGGCTGGAGCGCGCTCGTGGGTCGACGAGCTTGGAAAAATTGGTTAGAAGTCTTCCAGTTCAACATAGTGATGGTGCGGTGTCGTTGTAGGGTTTAGGAACCTGTTGCGTTCGACGATGTTCTCGAGTTTAATGTAACGTCGAGGTTGCATCGGAATCGATCAGAGGTTGTAGGATCGAAGCGCAGTGTCGTGATGCTAGTCTGGATGTGATGGCGAGTTCTATGGTGATCTGGGATGGTGGCGCGAGGAGGTTTTGTTGATCAAGTTGGGTTCTTACGATGCTACGCTTTGCTCGATTTTGATTCAAGGAGAAATAGTTGGATTTGGGTGGTTGTGACGATGGAGAGAAAGTTCGGCGACTTGATGATGGTCGGAGCCTTGGTCGGAGATGGCCAAATTTTGGATGCACGTGCACATGGTATCAGTGATAGGGTAGTTGTTGTTGGGTTGGAGAAGAAGGGGAAGCCTCGGGGAAGAGCTCGGGAAAGTGAAAGTATGGCTCGAGTAGGCTTTCAAGTTGTTCGTGCGTAGTCTTAACTAGTCATAACTGTTTTAAAATTTTAAAACAAAACATAACAAGGTTTTAAAGAAAAAAAGAAAATGCTTGGTGTAACGATCCAATTTTTCGACTTTCGAAAGTCTACATCAATACATCCACTGTATCAAATGATGCACAGTCGAATGCCGAAAAACCGAACCGTTCGGGTTTAAGAAGAAGAAGAAAATAGAAGAAGAAACAGAAACAATAAAAGGATCTCACATTTCGCAGCGGTACAACATATAATAAATAGATGAATATCTTTAAAACAAAGAATTATATCAGTTTTACATTACATCATCAGAGTTTTACAACAACAAAACAGCAGAAAAGAATATTATATACTAGTGATATGCCTCGGCATCCAGCTTGCCTTCTGATCTCCACAACAACTTCTTGACTTCGCTCCCGAACAACTGATAACCTGACTTTAGGCTGCCCGTGTGGAAAATTGTGGGCATCCAGTGTTTAGAAAGGGAACAATAAACTCCAGGTCAGTCTTGGGACTGGCGTGAGATCTTAAAAACAGTTATTTTCACAAAGAAAATAAAAAGAAACCCACTATGCTTTTAGAAAATGAAACGACCATAAAGCCTCCCGCCACACACACACAATGCAAACGCAGAATTGGAGGAGATTTCTCCTTATGATTGTCAAACATGCTTGATATGCAAAATCCTTTTTAATATTATCATTAATGCGTAGTGCAAAAAACATTTCGAAAGTATAATATTAATCTTAGCCAGCATAGACATTTCGAACTATGCCTACTATAGCTACCAATTAAACAGCGGGTCACCGCCATAAATAAAAGTCAGGTTATACAATTAAAACCGTACAAGGCACGTATTGGGGATTGAATTTTCAACAAATGGTCAGGCTAAGGAACTTCCTACGCCACATGGGTACGCCTTTGGAGGGATGCCCCGAGAACTTAACCAGCTCTCTGCCAACACAAGGCCGATTTATCCCATGCCATAATACAGCTATAACATGAGTAACTACCACGAGTATGCCATCCCCGATAGTTACCGACCTTTATCCGAGGATCCCCAACCCCAAAGCAACAACCACATGGCAATAAATTTTGCAGTAACCATATAAGTTAAGTATCTGGGCTCCATACCATGATACCACCTTTTTCCGGAAAGAAATGGACATACCCTGAGGGCACTCCCCCCAAATTGTCTTGCAGCATCCTTTCTATTTCGACAATTTTCGGGTTGTGAGGTCCGACGAGGTCTCGTCCACAAAGCTACGCTTTTCACAAAAGCCATGCTTCGATCAACAAATGATCAGCAGCACTTCGTAGACAACATTACCAAATTTGGAATGTATCACTAGTAACCATCAAGTACATAACCTCTGAGCTCGTACGGTTTAGAGAAAGGTGTTAAGCTAAGAGAATAAATTCTCCGCCACCAACAAAAATGTATTTGATAGTAACCAGCTTTACATCTCAAAGTGTAACGTCAGACACACATCCATACAAGTCCGTTCCAGGATCGAACGGAACCGAAGGCACTTCAAAGAAGCCCTTGCAAATCTGAATTTTCACTAATCACGTCCGGAATCCCCATCACAAAGGGTGATAAAATCTCTATACCGAAGCTACTCAGTGCAGAAACATTCGACAAGTAATCCTTTCGCTTTTGAAAGTACCCAGTCTTCAACACCATCTTCAAATGCAATCCCATTTCGTTGTATCATTATTCGGAATGGGTTTTTGTGACACAAAGTCCTCTCCCGGCTAATCCGAATAATGAGCGCTTATTTTAAAAATAAGTGTTACATTCAAATTTCAAACAAATCACAATAAATTTCCACTTTGATCTTTTAAACAAAAGATCCATCACTATCACAAAGATTGGATGTGGTTTTCGAATATCCATTTGGTATCCGATCCCCGGTCGCAACAAAATTAAATGCCATTTAAAGGCCAATATTAATAGTCGGGTATTTAACTATGAATCAATATTCACAACAATTACCAGATTTTAGATAATTTTCTCGCCCAATTATTTATTTTCAAAATATCTTTGCAAGATATTTTTTTTGAACACTTCATCACTTTGAAACAAATTTCAAATCACTTTCCTCACGCGGAATAAATTTCCAAATATCCATTCAATGCCACTCAAAATTTTGCCGAGTTTCAAATACTTTAAAATAATTTAAATTACTTATCCAAGCGTATATATACTTGGAAACATTCAAAATAAAAACTATTTTTAAACACTTTATTTAAAAATATTAGTTATGAAAAATATTATACTGATAGCTCATATAAACTTCAAGCCCAACTAATTTAAAATAAAATTAGTAGATATGGTATAACTATTTAAATAACCATTTTCTAAATCAAACATCGATTAAATCTTTAAAATAATCACTTCTATAATTAACTTAAATAAATCTTAACTTTAAAGATTTAAAAATAGTTTTCGAAAATAATTTCTCCAACAATATTCTTTTAAAACCAATTCTAGAACTTTTAATTTATACTTTAAAAGCTACTTTAAAAACATATTCAGCTTTACAGGGAAAATACACTTTCCATTTCAAAATGGTCAATTTAAATCAATCAATAAATCCTTCTTGATTTATTTTAAATTTATATTCCAAAACCGTAAATTTCTCTCCACACTTAAAAATAAACCAATATTTATTTTTTAAAACAAATTTCCCTTTCCTTTATAAATTCCCATTGTGAATTTAAATTTTCAAATATCCACTAATATACGATTTCCAAATCGATTTCCAAATATTCACTTTCAACACCAAATAAATTTTCAAATTGATTTCCAATTTATTTTCAAACTCCGAATCAAATTCCAAATTGATTTCTAAATTTATTTTCCAACACCAAATCAAAATTTTCAAATCGATCTTCCAAAGATTTATTTTCAAATCCAAATCAATTTTCAAATTGATTCTCAAATTTATTTCAAACACCAAATCAATTTTCGAATTGATTTCTAAATTTATTATCTTTTAAAATAAATTCTTTTATTTCTTCCAAACTATTTAAAATATGAATTTTAAATAAATTCTCCAACTTATAAACAATATTACTCGAAATCCATTTATTTAAAACTTTACCCATATTTTGGAAGTAATTCGATAAGATTTCAAAATCAATATTTTATACTTTTAAATTCCTTCTTTTAACTTTATTCAATTCCCTGAAATAAATTTAATATTTCTAGTATCTTACGATACCAAAAAAATAAAATCGGCCAAACCATAGCCTATAACAATTTTCAATCACAAATATAATCATACACGGATTATAACTAAATCAACACACAACATATGAAACAAATTCAAATATTTGAGGAATCTAGTTGGATCCCTCCAACCTGTTTCTCTTCATCCATAGATTTTAGCACAACTATTAAATATCAATTCCACTTCGAGGTGGAATATCAAGATATGTGGGATTATATAAAATCATCCGCTATTATGCGGCACATAGGGTCTCACCCGCTATATTATGCGGGAAATCAATCACTCCAAATATATACACACACGCTACTATATATACTACCACATTAAAACAGTTAATCAATAAATGAAATTCAAATTTAATTCGAGTGAGAAGATCTCACTTTTGCTTATGCATGCAACCCATTTCCTTCTCGATTTGTTTCCTTGAAGATTTTGACCTTGTATAAACAATTTATACAATTCATTAATATTTAAAATAAATCAAGTAATCAATTTTCATTTTGATAGTTTAATTAACTAATAGTTTTATTCAAACCAATTTCTCCTTTAATAATTTTATTTAACTAATAAATTAATTTCAAAACTAAATTTCCTTTTTGAATAATCTTCGATAACCAAAATAACTGAATAAATCAATTAAACTGATTATTCACCATAAATTCATTATTTTAAATATCTAAAACTAAATCTGGAATTTGTATGCGTATTTTTATTTTTATATTATTTTTATTTTGAAAATAGATATCCATTTGAAAATTGTATATATATATACACATATAGATTCGAAAATCTATAAAATAATCTCTATTAAAATTTCTATATATTTTTCTTTGTAACCCTTATTTATAAAAATTGTGGATATTCTTTTAAATGAAACAGGTATGTGTAAATACATACATATATATATATATATGTATGTATGTATGTATGTATGTATGTATGTATATTTATACAAACAGAACCATCTTCCCTTTGTTGTACATATTTTATTTAATATTGAATGATCTGCCTTTATATACACTAGATTTTAATTTTGGAAAATAAATTGATAAACTAAATACCTTACAGCAAAATAGAGAACCAATGCCACCATCGATCGACTTCTTTCTACCGACGAACACCCCCTTGACTTGCGAACCCAACCCGTGCTCGCCGACTTCGCCTTGCTCGAATCGATCTGCCCTCGCGACACGCTCAGGTTAGCCGCCGCCGCTCCAGCTATTTACCGGTCACGACCACGATCGCGGTCAATCCACAGCCTTCGCTTCCACCCAGACGCGACTCTTACCCTACGCCACCACACGAACCAACGACCAATCCTTCTCGAACGCCGGCCTCGATTGCCATTGCGTCTCCCCCACTCGACTTTGCCGCCTCCACTAGAACGAATCGATTCGATTCGAATTGATTTATTTAGTTTGTAGGATTTTCGAAATCTTTCGCTCGGTCGCCTCCAATATTTATTTTTTTTCTAATTTGAATTGGGAATGAAATTGAAAAGAGGAAGGGAAGGAGGAAACCAATCTGTTGCCATTTTCCTTTTCGAATTTTGTTTCGAACAATGCTCGGCGACTCAGCCATTATATTTCTTTTTATTTGAAAGAAAGAAAAAGCTTTCGTTTCTTTTTAAAAAATTCTTTTGTTTGAAGATGAAAGCACGACAAAAAAATTTATCTTGAACGAACGCGTGTAAAAATTTCTACCTAGTGTTGTAAGAGGGAAGAAACGTGCCATTTTGCCTTGGAAAAATATTATATCAAATATATATATTATTTTTAAATTTAAATTCAAATTTAAATTGTCTCGGTTTCGCAATACAAAATCTCGATTTTCCAATCAAGGCTTGCCGCCAAGCATTTATAATGTTAAACTCATATTCCAAACGCAATGAAAATGGTTTTGAGTCCAAATTCGATCGTATGGAGAAGATAGCTTTTTGGATCAGTTATTTAGTTAAATTTTCAATTTAAATTTCAGCGCGTTTGCTTATTGTACGGCCAAACGATCACTAGAGACATTATGAAAATTGAAATCTGATAATAATACAATATCACGGATCCAATGGAATTGGTTTCGTCGAATTCCGAGACTGTGCTTCGGAATGCTATTTTTAAAAATCGATTTAAACGATATAATTTCAAAACTAAATAAATCACTTTCAAATCCAATTTTGAAGCTTCCATTATCTTCAGTATTATTAATATAGATTTTCAAGCCTTTGAAATATTTTTAATCAGCCTAAAACTCAGGATTTATTATTTTACCCAAGTTAAAAAAAATTAAATTCAGAAATTTGATTGCCAAATTTATTCTGACATTTGAAATTAAAGTTAAATCAACTTTCAAATATTTAAAATTAATTAAATATTTTAATTTCAAATGTTCGAATTTCTGAATCGTCACATTCTTCCCCTCTTAAAAGAATTTCGTCCCAAAATTACTAGTGAAGAAGAATGTTCCAATCCCATTTATCATTTTTCCAATTCAAATAGTTTTATCAACTTGTCAAAACAATTTTTTTTATTTAAAACCCATCGTTACTTCAACTAACTTTCCAAAATATTTCATAGTTTCCAAACAACATTATTTTCTCGTTAGTTCAAATTTTAAATTTAAATTCAAATTTTAAATTATCCAAAAAATTTCTCAAAACTTTTCTAACTCCTTAAATTTTCGAAAAATTTCGTCAGCGTCTCCTTTGCGCGGCTAGCTCGGTACGACTACAAAATGGCACCACAGGCCTCTAGATTCAAAGAAAATGAAAAGCCAAACGGCTGGACAGGAAAGTCATCAAATTTCATATAGAAATTTAAATACATACCTTTTGTCGAGCAAATTAAATTTATCTTCGAAATCAAAAATCCCAATTTATCTTTTGCCTTTAGCACACCTGTATATCCTACTTGTCATTTTGCAAATTTCTTTTCAAAAGTTTGAATAATTATTTCATTCAAATTCGTATGATGTACTTATATCATTCGTACGCAATATCAAATCTGATCGCTCACTCGATCATATAATTTCATTTCCGAAGTAGTATCGTCCACCCAACTTCCTAGTGCGGACTCATATCTGGTTGCTTGATCAGAAACTGTCATTCTCCTTGCATAGCCATAAACTATGATAGAAAATTTCCAGAATCAACCAAAATCCATATCAGGTTCGCCGTCGAAAATCGAGTGAGAAGTCCCAACTCAGATCGATATAAATATCTCGAAATTCTATGCTCGAATTCTGGATCTAAATCGCTATGCGAATAAAATAATATATGTATAACCTACGTATATATTTCTAATTGGTTATTATCTTTATCAATTTTCTTTTCTTTTATCCACATCGATTTTCATTTATTCACAATTACCATTTCACCAATTTCCAGTTTAATCTTCACTCATTCATCAACTTAGAATATTTCCTCAATTCAAAATTTACTTAAGAATTTTGCCATTTATTTCTTAAGTTTAATATAAATATTCAATACACTTCTTATTCTTATTTTCAATTCACCACTTTGGTTTATATCTACTTATATTTATACTGGATTTTCAATTCCATGTGAATTCATTTTTTATCTCCAATTAGTTTCACTTACTAATTTTATTTCAATACTTCACTTTATTTATCACAAATCAAATTCAATTCCCATTCCGGTTCTATTTACTTACAAATTCGAAATGAGTTTCAACATTCAATTTCACTTTCATTTACTTGCAATTGTAAATTTATTTATTCATTCACAATTTTATTTTTCACCATAATTAATAAATTTTATTCCATAACTATTTTTATCAGATTCCAGAGTCTTTCCATCTTTTCAAAACCATTTTTGAAATCAATTCAAATTATCCTTTGAGTTCCCAAAACCAAACCCAGTTTTCCAAACAACTTCCTTTTAAAATAATTTGATAACAATTCCTCTCTTGGAAACCCGAGTTTGAACATCGATGATGTTGTAGTCGTTACTGAACTTATTTTCCAGCGATCAAAAAGAGTTTAGTGCTTTTATCCCTTCAAAACATTTTCAAAACATTTGAAAATCATTTTCAAACTAAAAAGGGATTTAAACTTTTCCAAATCTCCAAAATTTTCATATCCTTTCATATTCTTTTAAATATACCTCTAGAATTCTATTTCAAATTATAAATTACATTTATGATTTATATTTATAAATCTCATTTGTATATGGATTTTATTTCTCAACTCTTGGTTATGATTTCATTTTTTTATTCAAGTTTCACACTTAAATGATAATAATTTAGTATTATCTCTTCCTAACAGCCTAGCAGCCATATACTATAATAATTTACAGAAAATTATTCCTTTTATATACAAAATAGTTTGGGTAAAATTATTTCATTCACCCTATTTTAAAACAATACCGTGTCAGTTTATCTTGTTTAAGAGTTTAGAAACCTCTACGATACAGTTGACCGAACTGCACCGACCAGAATCTATGAACAACCAACCGATAAGCCAACACAATACAAAACAATTTTATATTCACTAACAAATACGTGCTCATATCTATTATTACACTCAACTCATTCTAGAGTACTACTGACTCTATCTCTAATGAATAATCCCCACCAAAACCAAGGTTGTCGCTTAACCAAATGCTTTGATACCACTTTGTAACGACCCAATTTTTCCACTTTCGAAAGTCGATATCAATACATCCACTGTATCAAATGCTGCACAGTCGAATGCTGGAAAACCGAACCATTAGGGTTTAAGAAGAAGAAGAAACAGAAACAATAATAGAATCTCACATTTCGCTGTGGAACAACATATAATAGATAAATGAATATCTTTAAAACAAAGAATTATATCAGTTTTACATTACATCATCAGAGTTTTACAACAACAAAATAGTGAAAAAGAATATTATATACCAGTGATATGCCTCGCCATCCAGCTTGCCTTCTGATCTCCACAGCAACTTCTTGACTTCGCTCCCGAACAACTGATAATCTGACTCTAGGCTAACCGTGTGGAAAATTATGGGAACATAGAGTTTAGAAAGGGAACAATAAACTCCAAGTCAGTCATGAGACTGGTTTGAGATCTTAAAAACAATTATTTTCACAAAGAAAATAAAAAGAAACCCGCTATGCTTTTGGAAAATGAAACTACCATAAGGCCTCCCGCCACACACACAATGCAAACACAGAATTGGAGGAGTTTTCTCCTTATGATAGTCAAACATGCTTGATACACAAAATCCTTTTTAACATTATCATTAGTGCATAGTATAGAAAACATTTCGAAATTATAATATTAATCTTAGCCAGCATAGACATTTCGAACTATGCCTACTATAGCTACCAATTAAACAGCGGGTCACCGCCATAAGTAAAAGGCAGGTTATACAACTAAAACCGTACAAGGCGCGTATTGGAGATTGGATTTCCAACAAATAGTCAGGATAAGGAACTTCCTACGCCACATGGGTACGCCCCTGAAGGGACGCCTCGAGAACTTAACCAGCTCTCTGCCAATACAAGGCCGAGTTACCCATGTATTAAAATAGCTATAACATGAGTGACTACTACGAGTATGCCATCCTTGGTCGTTACCGACCTTTATCCGAGGAATTCTGAAGCTTCCATTATCTTCAGTATTATTAATATAGATTTTTCAAGCCTTTGAAATATTTTTAATCAGCCTAAAACTCGGGATAATGGAACGGCCCGATTTTACACCTGAAAGTCGACATCAATATGTCTACTGTATCAAATGCCGCACAGTCGAATGCCAAAAAACCGAACCGTTAAGGTTAAAGAAGAAGAAGATAGAAGAAGAAACAGAAACAATAATAGAATCTCACATTTCGCAGCGGAACAATATATAATAGATAAATGAGTAATCTTTAAAAACAAAAGCCTATAGCATTTTATACATCACATCATCAGAGCTTACAACAACACGATACAACACTGGCATTTATAACTTGACCATGTGAAAACTGACTTGCACCAACTCCTACGCAGCGGACACTATATAATATAAGCGATATGTCTCGCCATCCAGATCGCCTCTAAATTTTCACAGCATATCTTTTCTGACTTCGCTCCAAAACAACTAATAACCTGACTCTAGGCTGCCCGTGTGGAAAATAGTGGGCACCCAGAGTTTAGAAAGGGAACAATAAACTCCAGGTGAGTCATGGGACTGGTGTGAGATCTTAAAAACAGTTATTTTCACAAAGAAAATAATAAGAAATCCGCTATGCTTTTGAAAAATGAAACTACCATAAGGCCTCCCGCCACACACATAATGCAAACGCAAAATTGGAGGAGATTTCTTCTTATGATAGTCAAACATGCTTGATACGTAAAATCCTGTTTATATTATCATTAGTGCATAGTGTAGAAGACATTTCGCAAGTATAATATTAATCTTAGCCATCATACAACCATTATTGCATGCCTACTATAGCTACAATGTTCAATAGCAACCGTACAGGGCGGGTATTTTTTATTTGGATTTTCAACAAATGGTCAGGCTAAGGAACTTCCTACTGCCACATGGGTATGCCTCTGGAGGGGCGCCTCGAGAACTTAACTAGCTCTCTGCGAAAACAAGGCCGAGTTACCCCCACGTTGTAATACAACTATAACATGAGTAACTACCATGAGGATGCCATCCCCGGTCGTTACAAAGTGGCATCAGAGCATTTGGTTAAACGACAACCTTGGCTCTGGTGGGGAATACTCATTAGAGATAGAGTCAGTAGTACTCTAGAATGAGTTTGAGTGAAATAATATATATGAGCGCGTATTTGTTAGCGAATATAATTTTTTTTTATATTGTGTTGATTGGTTTGTTGAGTGGTATATGGATTCTGGTTAATACGAGTAATTAACGTTATTGATAGGGATCTCTAAACACTTGAATAGAACAATTCGACACGATATTGTTTTAAAATTAGGGTTAGTGAAATAATTTTATCCAAACTATTTTCGTATATAAAAGTAAATAATTTTTGCAAATTATTGTAGTATTGGGTTGCTTGGCTGTTAGGAAGAGATAATACTAAATCATTATCATTTAAGTGTGAAAGTTGAATAATAAATTGAAATCATAACAAAAGGCTAAGAAATAAATTCGAATATAAATGCGATTTGTAAATATAAATTGTAAAAGTGATTTATAATTTGAAATAGAATTCCAAAGAAATATTTGAAAGAATTTGAAAGGATTTGAAAATTTTGAAATTTAGAAAAGATTAAATTCCGTTGGAGTTTGGAAATGGTTTTCAAAGGTTTTGGAAAAAATGTTTTGAAGGAGTAAAGGCACTAAACTCTTTACGGTCGCTGGAAAATAATTCCGATGATGATCGCGACATCATCGGTATTCATTTTCGAGTTTCCAAGAGAGGAATTGCTGCCAATTATTTAAAATTTGAGATTGTTTGGAAAACTAGGGTTAGTCTAGGGAATTCGAAAGATAATTTGAATTGATTTCAAAAATGGTTTTGAAAAGATGGAAAGACCCTGGAATACTATATAAAATATTTATGGAATATTAGTAAGTTTGATAACTTGTAAAGTTTGAAGTTGTTAAAATAAAATCTAACTTAAAGAGAAGTTAGATAAAAGTAAATGTGGAAACAAAATAAGTTGGAAGGAAAATTTAATTCAAGTGGAATTAAAAATGAAAATTGAATAAAAGAATTGAGATTGAAAATTTGACTCATATAAAACGATGATATGGATTCAAGTGAAATTGAATGTTGAAATTCATTTCCAATTTGTAAGTAAATAGAACTGGAATTGGAATTGAATTTGATTTGTGATAAACAAAGCGAAGTATTGAAATAAAATTAGTAAGTGAAACTAATTGAAGAAATGACAAATTAAATATGGTTTGAAATGAATTGAGTTCAATAATTATAATGAAAGGTAAATTGAATTCATATGGAATTGGAAATCCAGCTTAAGTATAAGTAGATATAAACCAAAGTGGTGAATTGAGAATAAATTTAAGAAGTATACAGAATACTTACATTAAACTTAAGAAATAAATAATGAAATTCTTAAGTAAAAATTTGGAGTTTTGAAAATATTCTAAATTGATAAGTGAATGAAGATTAAACTGGGAATTGTGAAATGGTAATTGTGGGATGAAAACCAATGTGAATAAAAGAAAAGAAAACTGATATAGTTAATAGTCAATTGGAATAAATACGCAGGATGTACGTATATTATTTTATTCGCATAGCGATTTGATCCAGAATTCGAACACAGGATTTTGAGGTAGTTATATCTATCCGAATTGGAATTTTTCACTCGATTTTCGACGGCGAAACTGGATATGGATTTTTCGTTGATTATGGAAATTCTTTTTCATAGTTTACAGCTATGCAAGCAGAATGACGGTTTCTAATCAAGAAACCAGATCCGAGTCCGCACTAGAAAGTCGGGTGGACGATACTAGTTCGGAAGTGAAATTGTGTGATCAAGTGAGCGATCGAATTTTGATATTGCGTACGAATGATATAAGTACATCGTACGGATTTGAATCAAATAAATATCCAAAATTTTGTAAAGGAATGTGCAAAATGATAAGCAGAATATACAGGTGATTTAAATGCAAAGGGAATCGGAATTTTATTATGAAGATAAATTTGAATTTCTCGAAAAAGGTATGTATTTAAATTTCAGCATGAAATTTGATGAATTTCTTGTCCAGCCACTTGGCCTTTTGTTTTCTTTTGAAATATGGGGGCCCATTGTGGCATTTTGTAGTCGTACCGAGCTAGCCACGCAAAGGAGACGCTGACGAAATTTTAGAGAGGTAGACAAATTTTGCGAAAATTTTGATAATTAAATTTGAATTGTTAAGAAAACAATGTTGTTTGGAAACTTTGGAAGATTTTGGAAAGTTAGTTGAATCGATAATGGGTTTTCAATAAAAATATTTTTTTGGCAGGTTGAGAAAACTGTTTGGTTTTGGAAAAATAATAAATGAGTTAAGGATCATTCTTCTTATCTAGTAATTTCGGGACGAAATTCTTTTAATGGGGAAAAATGTGATGACCCAGAAATTTCAACATTTGAAAAAGAAATATTTAACTGATTTTAAATATTGGGAGTTATTTTTAACTTGAATTTCAAATATAAACATGAATTTGACAATTAAATTATTAAATTTAGTTTATTGAAATTAGACAAAAATTTGAATCTTCAGTTTTAAGTTGTTTAAAAATATTTCAAAGGGCTTAGAAAATTTATATTGATAATACTGAAGATAATGGAAGCTTCAGAATTGAATTTGAAAATGATATATCCAGTTTTGAAAATTTATCGTTTAAATTCGATATTTATAAATATCTTTCCGATGCATATTCTCGGATTTCGACGAAACTAGTTCCATTGGATCCATAATAGTGTATTATTATTAGATTTCAATTTTCGTAATGTTTGAAGTTGTCATGTAAACATACGATCGATAAACGCGTTGAAATTTAAATCGGAATTCAATATATAGCTGGGTTCAAAAAGCTATCGTCTCCATACGATTAAATTTGGACTCGGAACCTTTTCCATTGCATTCGGAATAGGCGTATAATTTTATAAACGTCTGGCGGCATGCCCCGATTGGAGGTTGAAATTTTGAATTGTATAATTTGAAACGATTCGAATCTGTATTTAAATTAAATATTTATATGTGTTTAATATAATTTCTCAAGGCAATTTTTACACGTTGCTTTCTTTTATTAACACTTGGCAAACGTTATTACACGCATACGTTTTTTCTTTCAAAAAAATAAATAATAAAGATAAAATCAATCAGAGGAAAAAAATTCAAAGACAAAGGTAATGGCCGAAAATCGCTTCTTGTCTCCTACTTTTATCTTCCAGATTCAAAACCATATGGCCGCATTCCCTTTTCATTTTTTTTAAAATAAAAAATGTACGCATGCAATAATGTTTGCCAAGTGTTAATAAAAGAAAGCAACGTGTAAAAATTGCCTTGAGAAATTATATTAAACACATATAAATATTTAATTTAAATTCAGATTCGAATCGTTTCAAATTATGCAATTCAAAATCTCGACCTCCAATCGAGGTGTGCCGCTTGGCGTTTATAATATTATACGCCTATTCCGAACGCAATGGAAAAGGTTCCGAGCCCAAATTCAATCGTATGGAGAAGATAGCCTTTTGAACCCAGCTATATATTGAATATTCGATTTAAATTTCAACGTATTTATCGATCGTATGGTTACCCTACAACTCCAAACGCTACGAAAATTAAAATCCGATAATAATACAGTATTACGGATCCAATGGAACTGGTTTCGTCGAAATCCGAGACTGTGCCTCAGAAGGGTATTTTTAAATATCGATTTAAATGACAAATTTTCAAAACTGAACAAATCATTTTAAAATTCAATTTTGAATCTTCCATTATCTTCAATATTATCAATATAAATTTTCTAAGCACTTTGAAATATTTTTCAACAGCTTAAAACTGAAGATTCAAATGTTTATCCAATTTCAATAAATTAAATTCAATAATTAATTGCCAAATTCATGTTTATATTTGAAATTCAAGTTAAAAATAACTCCCAATATGCAAAATCAATTAAATATTTCTTTTTCAAATGTTGAAAATTCTGGGTCATCACATTTTCCCCCTTAAAAGAATTTCATATCGAAATTACTATTTAAGAAGAATGACCCTTAACCCATTTATTATTTTCTCAAAACCAAACAGTTTTCTCAACTTGCCAAAACAAATCTTTTTATTGAAAACCCATTATAGATTCAACCAACTTTCTAAAATCTTCCATAGTTTCCAAACAATATTGTTTTCTTAACAATTCAAATTTAAATTTAAATTCAAATTTTAAATTATCAAAATTTTCTCAAAATTTTTCGAACTTCCTAAATTTTCAAAAAAATTCGCCAGCATCTCCTTTGCACGGCTAGCTCGGTACGACGAAAAAATTCTAGATTTCAAAAGAAAACAAAAAACCAAGTGGGTGGACAAGAAATTCATCAAATTTCATACTGAAATTTAAATACATACCTTTTTTGAGCAATTCAAATTTATCTTCATAATAAAAATCCAATTCCCTTTGCATTTAAATCACCTGTATATCCTGCTTATCATTTTGCATATTCCTTTACAAAATTTTGAATATTTATTTCATTCAAATCCGTACGATGTACTTATATCATTCGTACGCAATACCAAAATTCGATCCTCACTCGATCATACAATTTCACTACCGAACTAGTATCGTCCACCCGACTTCCTAGTGCGGACTCGGATCTGGTTTCTTGATCAAAACCCATCATTCTCCTTGCATAGCCATAAACTATGATAGAGAATTTCCAGAATCAACCAAAAATGCATATCCAAATTCGCCACCGAAAATCGAGTGAAAAATTCCAATTCGGATTGATATAACTATCTCAAAATCCTATGCTCAAATTCTGGATCAAATCGCTATGCGAATAAAATAATATACGTACATCCTACGTGTTTATTCCAATTGATTATTAACTATATCATTTTTCTTTCCTTTTATTCACATTGGTTTTCATCTCCTTATTCACAATTCCTAGTTTAATCTTCATTCACTTATCACTTTAGAATATTTTCTCAACTCCAAATTTTTACTTAAGAATTTCATTATTTATTTCTTAAGTTTAATATAAATATTCTATATACTTCTTAAATTTATTCTCAATTCACCACTTTGGTTTATATCTACTTATACTTAAACTGGATTTCTAATTCCATATGAATTCAATTTACCTTTCATTTATAATTATTGAATTCAATTCATTTCAAACCATATTTAATTTGTCATTTCTTCAATTAGTTTCACTTACTAATTTTATTTCAATACTTCGCTTTGTTTATCACAAATCAAATTCAATTCCAATTCCAATTCCAATTCCAGTTCTATTTACTTACAAATTCGAAACGAATTTCAACATTCAATTTCGCTTGAATCCATATCATCATTTTATTTGACTCAAATTTTCAATCTCGATTCTTTTATTCAATTTTTATTTTTGATTCCACTGGAATTAAAATTTCCTTCCAACTTATTTTATTTCCATATTTACTTTTATCTTACTTCTCCTTAAGTTAGATTTTATTTTAACAACTTCAAACTTTACAAGCTATCAAACTTAATGATATTCCATATGTATTTTATATAGTATTCTAGAGTCTTTACATATTTTCAAAACCATTTTTGAAATCAATTCAAATTATCTTTTGAATTCCCAAAACCAACCCCAGTTTTCCAAACAATCTCAGATTTTAAATAATTTGGCAGCAATTTCTCTCTTGGAAATTCGAAAATGAACACCGATGTTGTCGCGATCATCATCAAAATTATTTTCCAGCAACCGTAAAGAGTTTAGTGCTTTTACTCCTTCAAAACATTTTTTCCAAAACCTTTGTAAACCATTTCCAAACTCCGAGGGAAATTAATCTTTTCCAAATTTCAAAATTTTCAAATCCTTTCAAATTCTTTCAAATATTTCTCTAGTATTCTATTTCAAATTATAAATCACTTTTACAATTTATATTTACAAATCCCATTTGTATTTTAATTTATATCTCAGCTTTTTGTTATGATTTCAATTTCTTATTTAACTTTCACACTTAATTGATAATAATTTAGTATTATCTCTTCCTAACAGCCAAGCAACCAAATACTATAATAATTTGCAAAAATTATTTCCTTTTATATACGAAAATAGTTTAGGTAAAATTATTTCATTTACCCTAATTTTAAAACAATATCATGTCGAATTGTTCTATTCAAGTGTTTAGAGATCCATATCAATAAATTAATTACTCGTATTGACAAGAGTCCATATACCACTCAACAAACCAATCAACACAATATAAAACAATTTTATATTCACTAACAAATATGCGCTCATATCTATTATTACACTCAAACTCATTCTAGAGCACTACTGACTCTATCTCTAATGAGTATTCCCCACCAGAACCAAGGTTGTTGTTTAACCAAATGCTTTGATACCACTTTGTAACGACCCGATTTTTTCGAGCTGAAAGTCGACATCAACACATCCACTATATCAAATGCCGCACAATCGAATGTCGAAAAACCGAACCGTTAGGGTTAAAGAAGAAGAAGATAAAAGAAGAAACAGAAACAATAACAAAATCCCACACTTCGCAGTGGATCAATATATAATAGATGAATGAATAATCTTTAAAAACAAATGCCTATATCAGTTTGTACATCACATCATCAAAGTTTACAACAATACGATACAACACTGGCATTTATAACTTGACCACATGAAAACTGACTTGCACTAACTCCCACGCAGCACTTGCTATATAATATAAGTGATATATCTCGCCATCCAGCTTGCCTCCAGATCTCCACATCATATCTTTTCTGACTTCGCTCCAAAACAGCTGATAACCTGACTCTAGGCCGCCCGTGTGGAAAATTGTGGGCACCGAGAGTTTAGAAATGGAACAATAAACTCTTGGTTATTCCTGGGACTGGTGTGAGATCTTAAAAATAGTTATTTTCACAAAGAAAATAAAAAGAAATGCGCTATGCTTTTGAAAAATGAAATTACCATAAGGCCTCCAGCTACGCACACAATGCAAATGCTGAATAAGAGGAGATTTCTCCTTATGATAGTCAAACATTCTTGATATGCAAAATCCTTTTTATATTATCATTAGTGCATAGTGCAGAAAATTTTTCGAAAGTATAATATTAATCTTAGCCAGCATACAACCATTATTGTATGCCTACTATAGCTACCATGTTCAATAGCAGGTTACCGCCACATTGCATGGCATGTTATACAACTAAAACTGTACAGGGCGCGTATTGTTTCTTTGGATTTCCAACAAATGGTTTGGCTAAGGAACTTCCTACTGCCACATGGGTACGCCTCTGGCGGGACGCCCCGAGAACTTAACCAGCTCTCTGCCAACACAAGGCCGAGTTACCCCACATTGTAATACAACTATAACATGAGTAACTACTACGAGTATGCCATCCCTGGTCGTTACCGACCTTTATCTGAGGATCCTCAACCACAAAGAAACAACCACACAGCAATAAATTTGCAGTAACCACATAAGTTAAGTATCTGGTATCCATAGCATGATACCACCTTTTTCCAGAGGAAATGGACATACCTTGAGGGCGCTACCCCCAAATTGTCTTGCTGCATCCTTTCCGTTTCGACCATTTCCGGGTTGTGAGGTCCGACGAAGTCTCATCCACAAAGCTGCGCTTTTCACAAAATCCATGCTTCGATCAACAAATGATTAGCAGCACTTCGCATGCCACATTACCAAATTGGTAATGTATCACTAGTAACCATCAACTACATAACCTCTGAGCTCGTACGTCTCAGAGAAGGGTGTTAAGCTTAGAGAATAAATTCTCCGCCACTAACAGAAATGTATTTGATAGTAACCTACTTTACATCTCAAAGTGTAACGCCAGACACACATCCATACAAGTCCATTCCGGGATCGAACAGAACCAAAGGCACTTCAAAGAAGCCCTTGCAATCTGGATATTCACTAATCATGTCTGGAATCCCCATCACAAAAGGTGATAAAATCAACATACCGAAGCAACTCAGTGCAGAGACGTTCGATGGGTAATCCTTTCACTTTCGAAAATATCCGATTTCCATCACCGTCTTCAATTGCAATCTCATTTCGTCGTATCATTATTTGAAATGGGTTTTATGACACAAAGTCCTCTCCCGACTAATCCGAATAATAGGGGCTTATTTTAAAAATAAGTGTTACATTCAGATATAAGTAAATCACAATAAATTTCCACTTTGATCTTTTAGACAAAAGATCCATCACAAAGATTCAATGTGGTTTTCGAATATCCATTTGGAATCCCACCCCCGGTCGCATCGAAATTCAAATGCCATATAAAGGCCAATATCGATAGCCGGTTATTTAACTATCGATCAATATTCACAACAATCACCTAGATTTAAATGATTTTCCCGCAATTATTTATCTTTAGAATATCTTCGCGAGATATATTTTTAACACTTCATCACTTTGAAAACAAATTTCAAATCACTTTCCTCACGTTGAATATATTTCCAAATAGTTATTCTTTTCCACTGAAAATTTGACGAGTTCAAATATTTTAAAATAATTTAAATCACTTATCCAAAAATATTTCAAAATACTAGGAAACATTTGGAATAAAAACTATTTCAAACACTTACTTAAATATTAGTCATGAAAATATTATACTAATATAACATATAAACTTTAAGCCCAAACCAATTTTAAAATTAAATTAATAGATAGGGTATAACTTATTTAAATAACCATTTTCTAAATCAAATATCAATTAAATCTCTAAATAACCACTTCTATAATTAATTAAATAAATCTTTACTTTAAAGATTTTCAAAACAACTTAAGAAATAATTTCTCTAAAATATTCTTTTAATATCAACTTTAGAATGTTTAATTTATATTTGAAAGCTACGTTTCAAAAAACATACTCGGCATTCCAAGGAGAATACGTTTTCCATTTCAAAATGGTCTATTTAAATTAATTAATAAATCCTTCTCGATTTATTTTAAATTTACATTCCAAATCCGTAAATTCATTTCCACACTTTTAAAAATAATCCAATGTTTTTTTTAAAAACAAATTTCCCTTTCCTTTATAAATTCCCATTGTGAATTTTAATTTCCAAATATCCACTGATATATGATTTTTAAATTGATTTCTTAATATTCATTTTCAGACACCAAATCAAATTCCAAATTGATTTCTAATTTTATTTTCCAACACCAAATCAAAATTTCCAAATCGATTTCTGAAAGATTTATTTTTAAACATCAAATCAATTTTCATTCAAATACCAAGTCAATTTTCATAATGATTTCCCAAAGACTAATTTTTAAATACCAAATCAATTTTCAAATTGATTCTCAAATTTATTTCAAACACCAAATTGATTTCCAACTTTATTTCTTTTTAAAATAAATTCCTTTATTTCTTCCAAACTATTTAAAATCTAAATTTTAAATAATTTATTCAATTATTAAACAATATCATTAAAAATCCCTTTCTTAGAATCTTTTCCCATATTTTGGAATTGTTGAATATGCAATTATATGATTTTTGTTTGATGATAATAAACACATATATATATATATATATATATATTCATTTAAATATATTTGTTATTGTGCTATTTTATTTTCACAGATTAAATAAATATTTGCTGAATAAAATAAATAACACAGAATATGAATTCAAATGGATATTTTATTCAAACAAATATTTATTACAATTTTGAATAGTACAAATTCAAGCTCTCACTATATATATACAAATTTCAATAACATTACAATTTCAATCATCACATTTCAATTTACATAATTGTCCTCACTACCTATCGCTCATTCACTCGTATTTATCTTTAACTTCATTCTAGATTGAATCTAGCATCTGAGCAATCTGCAAAAATATACACTGACGCAGTTAATTGAAAATAAAATATTTTTGCAGTGTAAAATAAAATGTATTTTGAAAATATAATTTGCCCCAATTATTTGGGTTGTTCGTCATCATTTAAATTAGAGTTCATCGTACACGAATAGCTTGTGACATGCACAATGTATCACTATACATGCCACAAGGCCGTGCACACCGATATACACTTGATAAAGTTACAGGGACATGTAAGCACAAGGTCAAACCCGAGCTACAAGCTGGATTCAACTCAGGTGCAGTACAAAACATCATAAAACTCTCAAGCATAAGAATTCAAATACAACCAGTGCAACAGTTCAAAATGACAATCAACAGAGATGAGCAAGTGCACCAAAGACCAACAGTACATGTCGACCAAGCAGCTAACAAAATTAACAAAACATGCATCATATACATGGCAACCAAACTGAAGTATAGAGCACAAGCAAATATACAGTAATATTATGGTTGTAGTGAATTAAGCAACTCGAGCAAGTCTAGCTATTATATGAATGCATGCATATGGTATACTTATCTAACCAGTTGCTGCAAACCAGGTCACAGTGAAACCCAACCAAACATGACCGAACCCGAAACAATGCAACTGAAACTGTCTCGAAGCAAATGAAAACAAATGCACTGACTCAATGCAACACTGAAGCATACATGACAACCGGGCTACAACCGTGAGACCAGATGAACACAGCAACCTCAAATGCTACATGAAGTCAATGCAAACACAACATAGCAGTATGGAAGAAAGTCTGGAAACAAAGGCACAAATAACTCGGTACATTAAGACATGCACACATATATATGTATCAATGAAGCAGTGCATCAGTAATTGTCAACAACAAATAAATAGGCAAATTTCAATACAGTGAGCAATGCATACGATCAAGCAACAGATTACAATAGAGACATTCAGAGAAGTTAAAGATGCAAGCTTCAAAAAGAATCATGTACAAGTGTAGTCTCAGCAAAAAAAATATGCTGTGCGCAAATATCATGAACCAGACTTCGAATCAAGCAATGCAGACAATAGGGGATTGAACACACATGTACAAAGTCAGTGACAATGTCAAATGTTATCACCATAACCGAAGTCATCAAAATTTTATGAAACATCAAAGAAAAATTAAATAGGTCAAATGTGCTCCAGGGATGAACAAAATCAAGGTACAAATCAAGATCACCAGGAAAGGAACTAAATGCCAGAAGCAAATAGTCTCACAAATCAAAGTGGCCAAAGTCAACCACGACAATAGTCAAAAATTCAACTGGTCAAAGCAAATGTCAGAGCCGTGATGAACAAGGTGTCGAACAAATGAACAAATCAAACAAGCCGTGGTGGCCAAGAAATTAATCAACACCGTGTCAATCAAGTATTAAATTATACGAAATTAACAAAGTCAGAAAGAGTTATCAACGTCCAAGCAAAATCGTACAGCCAAGAAAAAATCAATTGACGAATTCGTATAAAATATACGAACGAAAGTCAAGGGGTTCGAACCCTATATAAACCTTAAACATCATCGACAAAAAGGCATTCGAGTTCAAGAAATAACAGAGAAGATTATATCAATAACTCGAATCATTGATCGAGTTCGAGCAAGCATTCACCCAGTAAAGCAAAAGGAACAAATCACATACCATTATAGCCGAACTCGATCAGATTGAGAAGCCACAAACGAATCAACCGAAGAAAGCAATTGAAGCATCATATATTAATTTAAACAGCGACTTCAAATTACCCAGAAACCCTAATTTTCGCACGGAGAAAAGAGGAACGAACAAGGAGAAGTGGCTATGTTTTCACTCAAAGAATCGAACAAAGAAATAAATGAGTTACGGGCCGATTGAATATACAAGTGGAAATAAAAGATAGGGATTAATTGTGGGTCGGCCTTGTTATTGGGCTTGAGTTAAAATAAGGGTTTTATTTTTAAATTGTTGTTTTAAATTTGTATTTTCTTTTTAAAAAATTGTAATTTCTAGTTGTGTGACTAGGGGACGAGCTACAGTGATGTAATTCGAGAATTCACAACTCAGTGGCTGAGTTGTGGCAGAGTTTTGAGCGTAGAGTTAAGGCTAGTCGATAGCGTGTGTCGTGAGTTTACGTGTGTAAGCGTCTGACTGCTTAATTTCTAGTAGAAAACTTAGGGGAAATACATAGGCAAGGTTTTGCCGAAGCTGGGTAAATTCTGTGTCGTTCTATTTCTGCATTTATTATTCTGTTATTAACCGTGCTGCAATTATTCTGATATATCTGTGTTGAAAATATTTTACAAACTTCCGCAATAAATTTTTATAATTGATAGTATCACCCTATTCACCCTCCTCTAGGGTGAAATCGATCCTACAAGTGGTATCAGAGTAGGTACAAATGCCATTTTTGTTTTAAAAATTTTGATTTTTCAAAAACCAATTTTTTAAAAAAACATTTGAATTTTTAAAATGGCTTCTTTTAATAATGCTTTTGTGAAGGGTCAGTCCATAGTTAGACCACCAATGTTCAATGGTGAATATGCTTACTGGAAAAATAGAATGGAATTTTTTTTGAAAACCATTGACGCTTGGGATATTGTTGAGACAGGGTATAGGGCACCAACTATGATTGTAAATAACCAGGAAACAAATAAACCGAAGGATCAATGGATAGAGACAGAAAATAAATTAAAAATGCTAACGCTAAAGCTATGAATTCTATTATATGTTCATTGGGTCAATTTGAATTTAATCGTGTCTCAAATTGTCTAACTGCGCAGGAAATATGGCATACACTCAAAGTCTCTTATGAAGGAACATCTCAATTCAAAGAATTTCGCCTTGCCATGCTGAGTAGCGAATACGAGAATTTTACAGTGGGAAAGGAAGAAAATGTTAAAGAGATGTACGCACGACTTTCCAATATCGTATACAAATCAAAAGCTCTTAGAAAATCATAAACTGATTTGGAAATAGTCCGAAAAATTCTCAGAGTCCTTCCACGAAGTTTGGAAGCAAAAGCGACTGCCATTCAAGAATCGAAAGATTTAAAACAAATCAAAGTTGAAGAACTCATTGGAAATCTCACCACTTATGAGCTAGAAATGAAATTCAAGGAAGAGATTGAATGAGGAGATATTCGAAAGAAATCGATAGCTCTCAAAGGAACAACTGATAGTGATGATGACGACGATGAGGATGGAGCAGCAGAGTTGGAAATAGTAATAAAGAGATTAAAAAGGTGGAACCGCAAATACGAAAATCTAGCTCCAAATCAAAAATTAAAAAGCAGAATAATCAAAGTTTTAGATAACACAGAACAACAAAAAATCATCTGTCATAAGTGCAACCAACCCGGACACATCAAGCCCAATTGTCCTTAAAACCGACACGACTTTGAAAAGAAATCAAAAAGGAAAATTTTGCAGCCACGTGGAATAAAAGTGATGATGATAATAAAAGTACTAGCAGTGAGAGTGAGAAAGCAGATATGTGCCGTCAAGGTAATATAACTAATAGCGACGATGACGAGCCAGGCGAGGTATCAAAACTCACTCACTCAGAATTACTTATATATTTTCACGAAGTAAATGACTGTTTTGAACGACTTAGGGAGAAATATGCTAAAATTGAATCACAAAGAGATGGTTCGATAGAAGTAAATGAACAGCTTGAACAATTAGTTAAAAACTATCAAAACAAGTGCCCTAAGTGTGATATGTGTCCAACATTTGAAGAAGAAATTAAAAAATCAAAATTTAAAATTAAATCGCTTGAAAATGAAATCCTGATTTTAAAGGAAAGTGAAAATATTAGGAGAGAGAACTCTATTAAAAAGTGCACACAATTATTGAACAAAAATGAATCTCTCAAAACACAAGTCCAACAACTGTCAATGACTTTAGATAAATTTTCAAAAAGTGAAAGATCTTTGAAAATTCTATTAGGGAAACATATTATTAATACAGTTAGACAAGGACTTGGATGTGATCAAACTAAACTTGTTAGGAGTGAATTTAATCAAGTCAATTCAATGTGCACAATTGGTAGAAAATTTGGACACAATCAAAATAATTATTGGTATAGACCCAAACACGTAGAAACCATTCTAATTTGGGTTCCAAAAGGCACAAAAATAAAATCCCTCAAAGTTAAACAAATTTGGGTGCCAAAAGGAACATATATAAATAGTCATGGATCTCCACAAAATTATATTTCAAAATCAATTGCCACTAACAACCATGGACCTATAAAAACAAATAGGTCACAAAAATCTTTTAACGTGTAGTTGTGGTGGCAAACTAAGGAACAACAACAGAGTTACTTGGATTCTGGCTATTCTAGGGACACAATAGGCGGTAAAGAAAAGTTCCTTATCCTAGTATAAAGGTGGAAGAATCACAATGGATAACAATGAAAAAATATCTTAAAGGTAAAAGAGGTAATGGTATATTCATCTTGAACAATATATTAATGTGATAATCTGCACCATATCTGGTTTGAATTAATTCAGCCAGCTATGTGATAAAGAAATAAATGTTGATGATTAATCTGACTTATTCAAATTTTTTAACCAATCATCTTTGAACTATTTGGACTATTGATAATGATTAATGATTGCTCTTGATACACGTGGATATATTAGTTACTTTACTGCTGACACTATGGTCACTATACGGCTTCAATTCAATTCATTTAAAAGCTGTTAAAAATGATTTCAAGAAATTTGTTGAAACTTCACAATCTGGTCTATAATATTCAACGGACCATAATCTCGAGTGAAAGAAAAATTCAGATATAGATTACACTGGTAATCTAGTCGATAGAAATATTTCTAGTGGAACGTGATTTATGATGAAACATTTAGTAACTACATCGTTTTTCAAAGAAAATATCTGCATATTTTTCATTTCAAATAATTTTCAAAAAGCAGACATTTTTCTTATAAAACCCCTTCAAGTAAATCATTTTTGACCTTGTTTCAGATTAGTCATTTTTAGTAAATTTGATCATTATCTTTGGATTTGATTTTAAATAACTACATTGACTAATCTGACTCCCTGCTAATTATCTAAAGGATAAATAGTGATCGAAAAAGTGATGAGCGTTGATATAAATCACATGTTATAACTTGAGATGGTATATTTAGTAAATTTCTTTAGAAATTTAAACAAGAGTTATAAACACCTTTTGTTGGTAAAAATTCCATGATCATTTCTATCTCTACCATTTTCTATCAACCACCACTCATCATAATCCAGTATATGGTTTGCCAATATGTGGTACTTTAAACAGGAATCATTCATTTTTCATTTTATTTTATTTTTTAAAAATCCTAAATATTCACTCTCATTTAAAAGTCCTCACGGTTATGCATGGGTGAATTACTTGGAATTTTTGATTATGTGCTTCCATGCTCATTTAAAAGTCCTCACGGTTATGCATGTATGGAACGCATATCAAAATTGATTTATTAAATAGACAAGTTGATTCTAATCCCATTTAAAAGTCCTCACGGTTATGCGTGGTTAGAAGATACTTGAATTCATTATTTTAAAAATAAAATTGGAATACTACTAATCTCATTTAAAAGTCCTAACGGTTATGCATGGTTAGTAGATATTCAAATTCCTGATATAAATATACCACAAATAGACACACCTATATGGTTTGTAACGACCCGCCTTTTTGGACAGTTTAAACCGACGATCAAATACACATGTCGATTCCAAACCGTTCAAAATGGCAAATAGTTATTGGGGGTAAATAAGAAAAGAAAAGAAAGAGAAATAAAGGAAATGAAACAACACAGAATCTCGCAGCAGAACTATAAAATATAATAGTCAAATAAACAGTTCATGAAGTTTTTTACTATACTTTGACAATTATTTATACAACATTTATCAGAGTTATACATATACAACAGAACAATTTAAATAATGCAGCAGACGGCATGATGCACAGATAATAATAGTAATAGTATACCAAATCTTCGTCTTCATCCTCCAAAATAGATCTTCAAAAATCTGAAAAACTCAGGACTGACCCGAGCATAATGAAAAGACAAAACACTCGAGTCAGGACTAAATACCCTTATGAAAGTTAAATTAATCGTAAATAAATATGAGTGCAATGGCGTCGGAGATATTTATGGGGTTTGACATCTCCTATCCAGTGTCAACGTGCGTGCAATAACTTAAGAGATGTTACGGGATTTTCCATCTCTCAAGGATCCGTTAAACTATCTACTATGTAGTAATATACGCTAAGTAGATAATGCCTATCAGTAATATAAAGTATCAAAATAGCGTTAAGGCGTTACCATAATCCCCCTTAACACATTTTATATTCCCAAAAGCATATACAAGACCGTAGTTTCCCCAAAACCGCAAGTCACAAGAGGGCAATCCATATACTCAAGGTAGAAATCAAAACGTAGTGGTCGCGAATAGGATAATCAGTATGACAAGGTACATGAGGCGATACCAACTAGGATACTAGCAGTTGCGTGATCCGGACTGATGTTGGGCATAGCCAGCAGCTACCCCAACACCGCGAAACAACACTCCGAAATCAAGGGGTGCACCCAAATCGCATCACAAATGTAATAGAAATGGTATCGAAGAAGCGTGTCCGCTAGAGGTGGCGAACCACAATGGCCCGGCGCGGCTCCTGTTTTAGTCATGTCAGGGGTCATCCAATATCGTTCTCTTTCTTCAGTCAACGCGTTCACCAAACCATCCACTTCATTCTGGATCAACACTCCGCGTACAATAGTTATTAAAGTGGTTTTCGGTATCGACAGAGAGTATGTCCATATCCGATCTCGGTCTCTTTAATAACTACGTATTATTACACCGTTGGCTCTTTTATATTTCAAATCGATTCATAATTGATATCAAAATATCATATTCGCTTCAAAGATCAAATCCATTTCAAAATATCATCGTATCTATTCAAATGTAAGATTCGTTTCAAAAATCGTTTTTCGCATCAATATCTCTTTTCGATTTCAAAATCATTTCGAATCTTAATTTTGGTTGCAACTTTATTTAACTCAATTCGTATTTACATTCGAGATTTAAATATAAACATTTCACCTTATTGACCCGCTTAGAATTTTAGAAAAATAATTTTAAGTAGTTTAAAAGTAGCTTAAATAATTAAAACTAGTTAAAAATACTTAAAATCTTAAAATGGGTTTGAAATAGATAAATTAGTTTAAATAATTTAAATTGGGTTAAGTAGATTTAAAATAGATTAAAATAGCTTAAGTATTCAAAAATGGTTTATATAACTGAAAAAATTTTGAAACAAAATAAACAGCTTCAAAACCAAACCGTTTCAATTATAACTTCTCAATTCAAAACAATTTCAATTTTCCTTCTACCGATTCAATTTCGATTTCGATTTCGATTTCCATTAAATCAACGTCAACTTTGACTTCAATTATTCAATTTTATGTTCACTTTTAATTAATTCAATTTCAATTTATATCGATTTGGAGCATGGTTTTTCAAAATATCCATTTAGAACACTTACAAAATTTTCCATCAATATTCAAGTTTAAATCCAAATTCCAAATACGATTCAATTCCGAACTCGATTTCAAAATATCATTTTTTTCCACTTTTACTTAGTAATATTCAAAGCTCGAATTGAGGTTAAATCTTTAAACAAATCAATTTCGACATTCAATCATATCCAAATTTCAAATCTAAAGTCTCAACTTAATTATTTAATAAAATTCCTTTAACCAAAATTTATTTCAACATTCCAAACTAAATTTTCGATGAATTCAATTTCTATAAATCGATTTCTATTTATAACTTTTAAATCAAAACATTTAAATAGATTTCAAATCGCCGATTTCAAAATTATTAATTTAGCCAATTCGGTGTCCGTATAAAATTTTCTATCCTATGGCCAAGTAGTTATTTATTTCAATTAAATGTCAGGGATGAGTATATATTACTTAAATTAAATCACAGTATCATATGTATGCATAACATGATATATATAAGAAAATAAACATCCAAACATTCAATTATCAACCAATAGCATCCATCAAAATATATCATCCAATAAACAATACAATTCATGGCAGTTTCATAGTTATCAATGTCAGGTAATTTAATCGCAATTCAATTTTAACTTCAATTTAACTGTCAATTAAATTTTTCAATGGTTAATTCAAATGACCAGCTATATGACAATTAAATTTTTATCAAACAACGACAAATAAAATCATAACACTTCACAATATCAAATTTAACTAGCATAAAGATATTTAGTACGTTATGAGCGTTGTAAAACACTCACCTTGATTTTCCGATTTTAAATCAAATCGAACAACGTTCGATTTAACTCAAAATTTGCTCTAGCTCCAAACGATTCCAATCTAGCTCCATAGCGTAGTGCTCGTCAATACGATTCCATCGCACCCTGTTTCATCCAATTCCGATAACGAGCGAAGAAGATACGATATTTACAAGTTTATACGATTAATATAAAAATTAAAACACTAGTATCTCAAATTTTACAACCTGAAACAATCTTAGTCGTTCATTTCTTGGCCTGTAAATCTCGGCCATGATTTCCTTTCCCCCCCTTCTTCGTTCCAGTTTTAACGCACGCGAAAAAAAACCCAATGTCGCCGTTCATCATCCAATATACACGGCCTCCACGCCTGTCGATAGCACGATCAAGAGCCACCATCACGAAGCTCTCATCCATGAGCACCCTCGCCTTGAACGCCGCAGAGCTCGCTCGTTCCTTGGCCACGCAAAACGCGAACAACGGCCGGCGTTCGAGCCTCCAATTCTCCCTCCTCGCCACGCTAAATACGACCGCCACCGTAGGATCTCTAGAGCTCATCGAGCTCCTCGTTTTCCTAGTTAGAACTTCGGCTCGAAAGTTGATGGATCGACCAGAATTTTGGGAAGAAAAAGGAACGTTTTCCGCCATTGGCTGTAGAGGAGGCGGCTAGGGTTATTTTTTTTTTTTTTTCTTTTTTTGTAAAAGTGAACAAGGGGGCTATTTATAGGAAACGACGAACTCTATTCAATCCGGATTTCCAAACTCCGATTTACGCGCGGTGACCGGTGTTTCTAGGGTTTATCCCGCGTTCCGAACACAATGAAATAGGTTTCAGAAGCTAATTCGATCATCTGTGCGAGTTACGAAAATAAACGATCAAATTTAAATTAAACCGATTAAACGAATTTCTACGCGTTTTGGCTTGCCTCGGACAAACGGTAGATCCAATTGATACGAAATTTAAAATCTTACAATAATATCACATTACGGATCCGATGAAACTAGTTTCGTCGAAATCCGAGACCGTTTGAAAAATGACTATTTTAACTCGTTAAATTAATATTAAAACAATTTCGATGCATTTCGAGCTGCCACGGTCAAACGACAACTCTGATTGCTACGAAAATTGAAATCCGATAATAACTAACTATTACGGATCCAATGGAACTAGTTTCGTCCAATTCTGAGACTGTTCAAAAATTGGCTATTTTCCAGTCGCTAATTAAATATTAAAATATTCAATTTTCACAAATAAACTTTAAATTCAGTTTTAAAAGTTCTATAACATCACTATAACTCCAATATGATAAAATAAAATTTTACAAATCATTTTTTTTCATATTAAACCCGTTATTCAATTTATCCAATAAATTCCAATTTTAAAATCTTATTAACTCTATTAAAATCCAAATATAACTTACATTCACTTTGGGAACCAATTTGGATCATATTAAATCAAATTTCAATTATTCACTCTATTTTTATATATTAAATTTCAATATCAAATTAATCATATCAACTTCGGAATTTAATTTATTCAAACATTCGCAATATGAAATTTAACAAATTTGATTATTCTTAAATCACTATCTTTTGAAATATTCAAAACGAACTTATAAAATTTAACTTTTGAAACGAATTAAAATTATAAAACAACTATTTCCATTATACGGTTATGCAATTCCCATTATTAAATTATTCAATAAATTCCAAATATTAAATTTAAACAATTTCGATTATCCAATAATTCATTATCTTTTGAAATATTGAAATTGAACTTATAAAAATCAACTTTTAAAACCAATTCACAATTTTGAATACTATTTTCATTTTACAGTTATTCAATTATTCAACAAGTTTTAAATATTTAATTTAAACAATTTACCTGTTCAATATTCAATATTTGATTTTAAATAGATTTTCTTATCAATCAATTACTCTATTATACCTAATGAATTCAACATTTATTATCTTATTCAACTATTGATTGCAAAGGCATTCAATAAATAGCTTTTATTTTTCATCACTTGGATAGTTATTTCTGCGATTCATTCCAGTTATTATTATTTCAAACGAATTACAAATTTTTTTTTCTAACATTAAATCACGAAAGCTTATTAAATTAGTTATTTTAATTATCGAAAATTTACGGGTCGTTACATTCTCCCCCACTCAAAACTTTTCGTCCCCGAAAAGGAAAGAGAAGGGAATAGGAACTAAGTATAGAATTCAACATTAGATACATTTTATTCAAAGGTATCAACTTATAAACAATGAAATTCCATTCATAAAGTCATCACTACACTTTTACTAAGTTATTCCAAACGCCTTTCTAACTTTAAAAGTTAGTTATCAAAACAAGTTATAAAAAAATTTTAAAACTTGAAAATTTTCTAACACCCGAATTTTACGGAAAATTTCGGCAGAGTCTCCTTTGCGCGGCTCGATCGGTACAACTACAAAACGCCTCTACGGGCCCCAAACCAACAAAAGAAAATCCAAAAGCCAAGTGGCTCATCAAAAATCACCAAATCCAATGATAAAATAAACGTGTACCTTATATTTTATTAGCGAGCATATACGACTAATATAGCGCGAAAGCGAGCTCCAAATGCGAAGCAAGCGCAATCCGCACCTACTAAACACTCAACAAACCATGAGAACATGCATATTATGAAAATAATATCAATATACATCATATAGTAATATAACAACTACATGTACCAACATAGCAAATGCAACAAACAACATATGCAACCATCAATCAACTATCATCCAACTATCATCCAACAAATCCATAACCAATCAATAAAATTCATTTCTCATTACTATTTATTCACTTGGGTTTCAATTCTAATCACAGTTGATTCATTAACGTTGGATTTTACTAACATTCACTCTCAATTCAATTAGTGAACATTCACTAATTTATATTTACATTAGTTCACTTCCAATTTGAATCAAATTAAATTCTATTTAAATTCATTTAACTTCCAATTTGATTTCAATGATTTATAGCTTCAATTTACACTTAACAATCAACTAACAATCACATAACAACCAAATCATACCCAACATAACCAAATTATTATTTTACATTCAATTTGGTTTATTTCTTTTTTATATATATTCTTTTATATAATTTTAAAAGAATCATTTTATATTTGGCATCATATATTTCCAATATTAACTTTAATTAAGTCCGTAAGCCGTACATATATCATCCGTGAGCAATATCAATCTAATCTCTTATTCGATCACACAATTTCACTTTCAAACTAGTATCGTTCACACGACTCTCTAGTGCAGACTCAGATTTGGTTCCTTGATTGGAAACTGTTACACTCCTTGTATAGCCATATACTATGATAGAAAATTCCAGAATCAAACCAAAAATCCATATTCAGGGTTCGCCGTCGAAAATCGAGTGGAAAATCCTAACTTGGATCGATATAAATCATCTCGAAATTTTGTGCTCGAATTTGGATCAAATCGTTATGCGAATAAAATAATATACGTACAACTCACGTATTACCTTCCAATAGATTTCTATCCAATTTATCTATATTAAATTATTTTATTGACTTTCATTTTATTTACAACTAATTATTCACAATCCATTATTCAATTAATATATCCATTTCTTTACATAGCATATTCTTTGACATTATCTTTTCTTAAACATCATATCAAAGAATTTGCTTACTCAAGTTCATTTTAAACATTCCATATAATTTAATTAAATTCAATTTCATTTTCCAATTGATTCTTATCTATACGAAATTCCTTTTTTTACACTTATTTCATTTCAAAATTTTAGCTAATAACGAATTTATTTGTGGAACATTTTATTAATCAACACTTTAGTTTATAGTAATTTCATAAAAGCCTAACTTCTCATATATGACTTCTCTTAGTTTACAGGTATCTTAAAGGTTACAAATTCAATTACTTTACAATCCCTTTGCAATTTATATTTATTTTCTATAACCAATTTACAACGATATAATACGATTCATTTCTTAAGTTCACTTACTTGTCCCATTTATCCATTCATCATTCCATGCTATATTTAAGCATATAACATTTTTTTCACAACCAAATTTTCATTTATATACATTTTAATTCCTTTTTAGTTTTCCTTACTTGTATATTTCAATTACTTTCAGGTTCTGTTCGTCTATACAATATCTCATTACATATCCAAAACATCATTTTAACTTTTAACATTTGGTAAGTCTTGTTATATGTATCAGAATGTAATTTTGGTATTATACAAATTTATAGAATTTCGTTTTACTTAATTAGAATATACACAAATTTAATTTGTTTAAATCCTCTTTACCTTTCAACTTTAAAGTTTTCCCAAAACAATATCTTAGATATCGTAATCCTCTTATTTTATAAATTCTGGTTATTCACAATTTATTCAAATAATTTGAAAATATTTAATCAACAGAACTTAGAAATTTAAATGCCCGGTTCTTTTCAAATCGTTTGAAATAAATATATACACTTATATCTTCAATATATTAAATCATACCTTTGGAGTTTAAACCAAAGCCCATTTACCCAAAATAATTTTGAAGATAAGCAAAGCTTCTTAGAAGTCTCCCCCACTTTGAGACTCGAAAATGAACGTCGATGATGCTGCGCAGTCATCATCGAAATTATTTTCCAGCGACATAAGAGAGGAGTACTAAATTCATTCCTTTCTTTAAAAATCCTTTCAAAATATTCCCATAAGCAATTTCCAACTAATACTACTATATATTTCTTCAAAGCTTTGAAAACCATTTTCCAAAATCTCCAGGTCTTAAATTCAATATTTTCCGATTTAAATCTATTTTAATTCATAAGTCACCTTTATAAAATATTCTTATGGGATTTTCTTTCTCAAAATATTCCACAAGTGTTTTATTACTGTTCATTTTGTAATTCCCCTTATTTATTAAATTACAATACCAAATTAATGATAATAATTAATATTATCATTCCTAACAACCAAGTATGCTAGATAAGTCACAATAATTTCCAAAATCTTTTCTTTATATACAAAATATAATTAGAGCAAAATTATTTCATTTACCCAATTTGAAAACAATACTATGTCGAATTGTTCTGTTTAAGTGTTTAGAGATCCCTATCAATGACGTTAATTACTCGTATTGACCAGAATCCATAAGCCACTCAACAAATCAACCGACACAATATAAAACATTTTATATCACTAACAAATACGCTCTCTCATATAGATATTCACTCAGCGACTCATCGTAGGGTATAACTACCCTATTTATAAAGAGCCAGACCCCACAGAGCTAAGGTTATCGCTAAACCCAAGCTCTGATACCAACTGTAACGACCCGCCTTTTTGGACAGTTTAAACCGACGATCAAATACACATGTCGATTCCAAACCGTTCAAAATGGCAGATAGTTATTGGGGTAAATAAGAAAAGAAAAGAAAGAGAAATAAAGGAAATGAAACAACACAAAATCTCGCAGCGGAACTATAAAATATAATAGTCAAATAAACAGTTCATGAAGCTGTTTACTATACTTTGACAACTATTTATACAACATTTATCAGAGTTATACATATACAACAGAACAATTTAAATAATGCAGCAGACAGCATGATGCACAGATAATAATAGTAATAGTATACCAAATCTTCGTCTTCATCCTCCAGAATAGATCTTCAAAAATCTGAAAAACTCAGGACTGACCCGAGCGTAATGAAAAGACAAAACACTCGAGTCAGGACTAAATACCCTTATGAAAGTTAAATCAATCGTAAATAAATATGAGTGCAACGGCGTCGGAGATGTTTACGGGTTTGACATCTCCTATCCAGTGTCAACGTGCGTGCAATAACTTAAGAGATGTTACAGGATTTTCCATCTCTCAAGGATCCGTTAAACTATCTACTATGTAGTAATGTACGCTAAGTAGATAATGCCTATCAGTAATATAAAGTATCAAAATAGCGTTAAGGCGTTACCATAATCCCCCTTAACACATTTTATATTCCCAAAAGCATATACAAGGCCGTAGTTTCCCCAAAACCGGAAGTCACCAGAGGGCAACCATATACTCAAGGTACAAATCAAAACGTAGTGGTCGCGAATAGGATAATCAGTATGACAAGGTACATGAGGCGATACCAACTAGGATACTAGTAGTTGTGTGATTAGGACTGATGTTGGGCATAGCCAGCAGCTACCCCAACACCGCGAAACAACACTCCGAAATCAAGGGGTGCATCCAAATCGCATCACAAATGTAATAGAAATGGTATCGAAGAAGCGTGTCCGCTAGAGGTGGCGAACCTCAATGGCCCGGCGCGGCTCCTGTTTTAGTCATGTCAGGGGTCATCCAATATCGTTCTCTTTCTTCAGTCAACGCGTTCACCAAACCATCCACTTCATTCTGGATCAACACTCCGCGTACAATAGTTATTAAAGTGGTTTTCGGTATCGACAGAGAGTATGTCCATATCCGATCTCGGTCTCTGTAATAAATACGTATTATTACACCGTTGGCTCTTTTATATTTCAAATCGATTCATAATTGATATCAAAATATCATATTCGCTTCAAAGATCAAATCCATTTCAAAATATCATCGTATCTATTCAAATGTAAGATTCGTTTCAAAAATCATTTTTCGCATCAATATCTCTTTTCGATTTCAAAATCATTTCGAATCTCAATTTTGGTTGCAACTTCATTTAACTCAATTCGTATTTACATTCGAGATTTAAATTCCAAATACGATTCAATTCCGAACTCGATTTCAAAATATCATTTTTTTCCACTTTTACTTAGTAATATTCAAAGCTCGAATTGAGGTTAAATCTTTAAACAAATCAATTTTCGACATTCAATCATATCCAAATTTCAAATCTAAAGTCTCAACTTAATTATTTAATAAAATTCCTTTAACCAAAATTTATTTCAACATTCCAAACTAAATTTTCGATGAATTCAATTTCTATAAATCGATTTCTATTTATAACTTTTAAATCAAAACATTTAAATAGATTTCAAATCGCCGATTTCAAAATTATTAATTTAGCCAATTCGGTGTCCGTATAAAATTTTCTATCCTATGGCCAAGTAGTTATTTTGTAACGACCCGCTATTTTTGACCATTCAAATCGACACTAAAACCATACATGTCCGACTTGAATAATTCAAAATACCGAATTGTTAATTTAATTTGGTAAACTTAAAATATACAGTAAATAAATCAAACACAGATCACAGACACAGAGTAATATAATGCAGCGGAATAGAAAAAAAATGTAGTTCATGAAGCTACTATATACATCAGAGTTTAAAATGAATACATCAGAATCTCTTGAATACAGAAAAGTCTTCAGTATGAGCCGATGACTTCTCTGAACCAGTCAATTAGAAAACTGAAAGCTGAAACGATAGTTGGATCTCCAAATGAAGCTCCAATCTCCAAAGGTGAGTCTCTAATGTTGTATTACTCAGTCTGACCCGAGCGTAAAGCAAAACACAAAACACTCGAGTCAGGATTAACATTCTTATATCAATAAATTCAACTCAAATGAAATATCAACTGAAATACAATATAACTTAAAGGATGTTTGGGATGTCCATCCTCTAAGGGTCCATAGAACTATCTACAGGGTGGAAATATACACTATTACACCGTGGTCATTTACTTAATTTATACCTCAAACCCAAATATCAAATTCGCTTTAAATAATCATATTTCCCAAGATAGTATTTACATATTTTAATAATGTATACAGTAAAGTACTTTCAATTTCCTTAACTTAACAAATCGTTTCACATCAACCCGACCTTCCCATTTAAATTAAATCCAATCTCATTTTATTAGTTTAAATCTTCCTAAAATAACCACTTAAATCTATAATTCCCAAATTTGGATTTGATATCCCAATTTCCCCGTTTATTTCAATATGTTTCCATATTATAAGTATTCAACATTTCAACTAAAATTTTCCCAATCTAGTTTTCTAAATAAAATTTCCAATCTAGTTCAAACTCAAATTTCACTAAGTTCGGTTAGTTATCTACATAACCAATTCAACTATCTTGGTTCCAAATACATACCGAACCTCTACACCATTTAATTACACTATGGTTCATAGCTTATATATAACAATTCAAATTTAACAGTTTCATATAGATTCTCGATTTTTACATCGTTATTATCTAGCCTTGAACCCTCCCTTATTTGATTCAATATCATTTTAGTGACCTTAAATTACATTTTACTCAATATTTCTTAATTTATTTAAACGTGAAATATCTCCTTCGATAAATTTCAAATTGATTTAAATAAATAAATCCTTATCTGAATACCATTAAAAATAACCCAAATTTATCTCCCAATCTTAATTGTTCAATATTATTGCAAAATTTTTCCGAATAAAATTTACATAGATATTTATCATGATTTATGTATTAAATCAAATCTTTGATTAAACTAGACATAATTAACTCTATCTTTATCATTACCCTTTATACATGTATTTAAGAATTTACATTAAATAAGACCATATATTTCTTATCACATGGTCAAGTGTTACGGATTCAATCCGTACACTAAATGTATACGGGTGGATAGCATTTCAACCCGTAATTCCAAATTAAATTAAATGGAAACTACTTGGGTCTATCTTTTCAACCCATTTCAATTCAAAACAAACATAACAAAGGGAACTTGCAGTGATGACAGGGATGGTGTCAAAGTAAATAAACAGGCAATAACAACAATCAATAACAATTCAATAAATAAATCAAATAACCCCGAAATAATCGTATTAATTCGCATTGCTATTTGTATGATTACTTCTAGAATCTACACTATCATTTCATGTAGATTAAAGATTATTACATTACAGTTTTTCACATGTCGTTCCTTTTTAAATTTCAGTTTTAAACTACAACAATTAATCCAAACTACGTTCAAAAGATTTAAAGTATAAAATTTTCTATTTCTACGTCAATTAAAGGGTCAAATTTAACTAATCAAATTTACATATGTCGGGGTCAGGTTTTAATAAATTAAGGTCCATCATATATAATCCGTTTAATTTGTAAACTATACTACCCAAATTGAACTAGCAACTAGTTATCACTTAACAATAAAAATTAACATCCAATTTAAACAACAATCAATCAAACAATCAATTATCAACCAATCTGTATTATTATCACATACATAATTAAGCGATAATGGTTTCGGGTGTCATAGGTGAACAGATACAGATAATAGCAGTCATAACAGTAAAACAACTAACAGCAGCATATTTCAATTGTTGTTTCAATTGAAATCAAATTTAATAAATAAAAGAATGTTAATCGTGAGTGATTGCTCACCTTTTGAGGCTAGAGAGGAGATAGACAACATAACAAGCTATGATTTGAATTGCGAAATGACTGATCCAATTGACGATTTTCAAAGCAAGTCAAAATTGGCACGAATTCGAATGGACAACCAAGCTGATCAAAAGGAATTGATAAAATGAATCAGAACTATCTTGATATAGTTTGAAACAAAATATATGTTATAAATTGCTCAAAAACCAAAATTTTAACCATATATTTAAAATAAGATATATATATATATATATATTTTATTTCAAATTACTAATTTAACTTTAACACCATTAGAACAAAACATATGTTGTGTGTATATATATATATATATATATATATAATAACTTTCTCTAACCCTAATTTTTACAAACATATATTAAAGAATATTTGAAAAAAAAATTATTAATTAATAAACTTCGAAACCCAAATTGCACATTTTTGAGATTTATGTACATTTAAAACTTAATGCATATCCAAAGTTATTTCCTTGAAAGTTTACATAAACTAAACCATGTATATTTGAAACCATGTATATAAAACTGTTCAAAATCATGCAACATACAAAAATGTATCTATGCGAGTTTTTTTTTTTAACAACATAAATGCAGACTGGAATTATAAACATATTATATATATTAGAACACACGACAGCAATATGTATATATATGAAATAAATAAATAAATAAGACTGGTTACTAGCTTTATAATATAATATATATAATACTTATTTATAATATAAACTTACATCTATACACATTATATATTTTAAAACAAATACTTAAATCAATACATATAACCAAAATCGCATACTCTTAAAAATATATAAAAACAAAAACAAAAAAAACAAAACAACTTAAAAATTCTTTATTCTGTAACAATAACTGCAAACAAAAAACTATAAACAAAACAAACTTTGAAATATTAAAACTGTAAACACAAAACTATGAAAGAAAGAAAACAAAACTCATACTTATTAAAAATCTAAACTGTATATAACGTATAACTATACATATATATATATATATATACACGTACCCACGAGATCACCAACTATAGATATATGTGTGCCTCAATAAAAAGATTGCCAGAGACGCACAGGTGAGGACACGTGGTTGTGGAGGGGTTCGCTTGCACGGGGCTGCTGACGTGGGGGAAGGTTGCAGGCAGAGGCGGTAGTGTTTGAGAGGAAAGGCAGGAAAAAGAATAGTTTGTCTCAATTGAAGTCCAGATCCAAAAGAAAAGATGGGAGAAAAATAAAAGAGGAAAGGAGATGAAGTAGGAAATAAATAGGCTAGAAAAAGTAACGGCTACAGGGGAAAAATAAGAAAAAGGAAACGTAAAGGAAAATAAAAGAAATGAATGTATGCGTAAAGAACGTATAGAATTTTATACGTTTCAAAATCAACGGTGCAATTAAAGCAATTTTTATTATTTGTCAGGTTATATGTTTTATATTTATTTCTTTCCTAGATCTCAATTCATAGCATATTAAACTACGCAGATTAATTATTTTTATCAACGTTCAAAACGTTATCACCCAAAATACAGCAATGACATAGCAAATGTCTAGAAGCATTAATTTGAAAACTTAATAAAGCAATTTATTGTTTACCTTGGGTAGCACTTTCAAATTTGAAACTGAAGGAAGAATGAATAAGAAACGGCTACAGATCAATTAAAGAAGGAGAGGAGTGTGGATTTGTTTGAAAAGAAGAAGGATATTGTCATTTTTTTTTTTTGAAAACAATTTTTTTTTTTTTGGAAAAGCAACAGTGTATATATATAATTTAGTGGATAGGAGAAATAGAAAGGGAAACATCTGTCAATAAAATAACGTATATACTTTGCCTTATATATAATATTAAACAAGTGGATAAAAGGAAAATTCAATGGTGAATATTGTAACTTATGGAATAAATGTTAAAACGAAAGCAAGTGAAACTAGGAAATCAAGTAAAGCATAAAGGAAAGTTATAAAGTCAAAAGAGCCGTTAAAAATCCAATAAATGCAACGTATAAAATTTTCAAATTTCGAAACTGATAGATATAAAGACAGTCATAAATGCATTGTAACAGCTGGAAATAAACATTAGTGGCTGTTTTATTGGATCAAATTTGGAATAGAAGGCAGTTGGACGTGAATCAAGGAGTAACCAAGGTAAGCTACTGTTTTAATTAAAATCTTTCTTTTAACCGGTGGAAATAATATGATGGGTGGCTGTGACAGAGGGAAGAAGAAGCTTGATTTATATATACTTTTTTTCAGGATGGAGTGGGAGTAAAAACAGATCCGAGAGGAAAATGCGAGAGGATAATATAATGGAAGAATGAGAAGTTTAAGCAAATGAAACGTATAGAAATGAATGCGCAACAAATAAACCAAACAAGGTAATGGTCCATTCCCTTGATTTGGGGAAAATAAATGTTTTCTGCAGTTTCATTCGAAAGAAGGAAAAACGTAAACATGTTTCAAAAGGGAAAGATTGAAGAAAATGAAAATTTGGAGCAGGTCACAGCAAATATATATTATTTTTGTTGCTGAGAAGAAGAAAGGATTGAAACGTCTCAATAAATAAACACGCGAATTAATGGGAACAGTAACAATCAACCCCTAAATTATGGAATAATAGAGGCAACGGCTATAAAAGCAGTAATTAAAATATGGCAAGTTATATACAAAATAAAGGAGAAAATAAAACTTTCAGAGGAAAGTTTGAACAGTAATAAAGAATATGGACCACGTTATACATGTAAAATTAAATGAGATGATAATAGGCAGAAGTGAAGTTGGTTTTCGGAGAAAAATGTACAAATATATTTATTGCCTCAAACGTAAAACGCGAAATGACAATGGATAGAGAAAGAAAATGAATCACTGAATAATGAATTGAAATGATGGGTTTTGTAACAGCTTTGCATTGATTGAGAAGTTATTAACTGATTTGAATGAGGTAGAATTTCTAAATAAATAAACCTCCATAAAATAAATTGAAAATCTATCATCTGCTACGTACAATTGAATGTAATCCAAATATTAAATTTTTTTTTATATCAAAATATTATTTTTAAAGTTCTCAAAATTTTAATTAAATACGTAAAAACATTAAAAATTATTAAAATTTTACGGGTCGTTACACTCTCCCCCACTCAAAACTTTTCGTCCCCGAAAAGGAAGGAGGTAGGAGGATTGTACAACCAGAAATAATAGTAGATTGGAAGTCAAAATTAAACCAATACTTTGAAACTAAATAAATTTTGCTTGAAATTTGAAAGCTTCATTTGGAATACGATTATCTTTGATACTTTAAAAATTTTCAAAACTCCTTTGATAACAATTATTTACACTATTACTTCTATTTACAAAGACTATTGAAAATATTAAATCCAAAATTTATGAAAATTTTAATTTATCTCAAGATACCTTTTAAATATTATCAATAAATTAATAATCATTTTCTTTAAAGATGTTTTATTTAATTTATAACTTCAAAAATATTTATAACACTAAAATTTTATATAAACAAATGTAGTATACAAATAAGCAATATTTAAAAGATTTATTCAAAAAGGAAAGGAAGGTAGATTCCGAAAACGGAATATAGGTGAAAAATAAAGCTGAGCAGATGAGGTAGATTCAAAAGAATAGAATCGGGCACGAATAATTTATTTCAAACCATAAGAATTTAAATTTCAAATATTAATACAAAATTTCTTTGTTGAAAATACTTTTATAATAAAATACCTTTATAAATAAATACTTTTATATTGAAACCAATTTTTCTTTCGAAAATACTTTTATAACTCAATGTTTTAACAAGTTTATCCCCGTTCTTGCAGACTCTGGCCATGCGTTGATCAGGCGCAAAGCTAGAATTCTTCAAGTACTTAGTAGACTTGTTTCAACACCCAGTGAAAATACTTGAAAACCTTTAAAAATAGATATGGAAAGTACAATCCAAACAAAACAACCAAACCAAAACCTTTGTCCGATCATGGTTCGCAGATACACAATGGTTACGCCTGGGTTCCCCAGGAAACAATCCATATCCGTAAGCTTTCTCAGCCCTGCGAGTTACGCCATGATGACTAGTAGAGTGCAGGATACACAATGGTTACGCCTGGTTCCCCCAGGAAACAATCCGTACCCCTAGGCAAGACTCAGCCAGGCAATTTCGCTGTGCATTCACGAGAGAAAAAGAAACCATGGGTTACCCACGGTGGGAATACTCGAGTATTACATCCGGAAAACCGAAAATCAGAGAGAATAATATCGATAGAATGAATCCACGCTGTGGCCAGAAAGCGGATATCAAGCAGAAGGCACTTTCCATATCTTTACTTGGAAAATATATATATATAGTACCTTTTCAAATACTTCCAAATATCGTACTTATATAAAGTCCATATGTATAGGATTCCTTTCTAAATCGAATACTTTCCAAATCAATAGTATATCAAAACATACTTACATAGACTTTGATTATATAAATTTTCTTTCCAAATTGAGCACCTTTCAAATCAATTGATTTCAAATCACTTTCATACTTATACAAATCCATTTTATATAAGTCCGACCACTTCCCAAATCAAGTACTTAATTATACAAGGTTCTCAATTTCAAATCATTCAATATCAAATTTAGTTTCAAAATCATATATGATTTCACCAAATTTTCTTCCGAATTAAATATCTAATATTTCAAAGTTCCCAAAAAAATAGGTTTAGAAAATTATCCCATTTTCCAAATTAAAGTAAGTCAAACAGATTCATTTCCAAAAATCACCATATAAGCACTGGTTTTTGATTCCAATTTAATTTCAAAACCAAATATTTTCCCAAAATTAATTATACTCAAAATGGTTTCCAAATTTATAATTATCCTTTTTTTTTTCTTTTTTTTTTTACTTTTAAACTATCTATTCCGATGTGAAATATCCAATTTACCTTTTTGAAAACCATTATACAACTTTTTTTTTCAAAACATTTCAAAACTAAATTTATATTCTTTATCAAACATTTTATACTCTTCGAAATTGCTTAGCTTTGAAAATTTTAATCTCGATTTGGAAGTGTTCGAACATTCAAAATAGTTAGGGAAATCAAATTTTAAATTCAAGAGTTGAAAATCAACAATAAATCAATTATTAAATCTGAAACTCGAGGACTGAACACCGGTCTCACTTTAAATTGTTTCGAATATATATATATATATATCTTTTGAAAATATCAAATTATACTTCGGAATTTGAAATCATAACGGTTTTACAAAATCACTCGCATAGCGAGCTATTAAAGTGGCCCCTCCCCCACTCTGAAACTCGAAAATCAATGTCGATGATGCGTGCACTCATCACCGAAATTATTTTCCAGCGACATAAGTGAGTTCTGGACTTCTATTTTCTTGAAAACTTCTTCGAAATTTCTTCAAAATTATTGGAATTCATTTGAACTCATTTGAAACCTTTCTGATTCGGAAAAATACTTTTAAATCGTATTATTTTTATATATTTTCCAAAATCTTAAAACCAATTTCAAAATACCGGAATTCAATTCTCGAATTTCAAATTTAACACTTCAGTTATAAATCGTTTTTATATAATCAATTTCTTATAATTTTTCAAAATTTCAAAATCCTTTCAAAACCTTTTTATATAGAATAACATTTCTTATTTGATTTATCCTTATCGAAAACATTTTCACTTTTATATAAAGAATAAAATCATAGTTATCAAAATAAAAATTTCGATATATAAAACAATTTCAAAAATGCAAACATACCCGATTTTCAAAGGATAATTTTAAGAATGGATTTCAAACAAAGATGGAGATTTAAATTAGAGGAACTCTAATCAATAGAATCCTGATACGAAGATAGACTCAACAAAGTTGAGAAAATCAAAATACAAAATAGAAGATGGATATATTTCTACAAATCGCGGGCGACCTTAACCGGGTCAATCGTGATTTCAGGAATATGATCGATGCGGAATTCAAAGGCAAATCGACATTCGATCGCCCGATATAGAATTCAGCATAAATAGATATAGCAGCATTGTACACCGAGGATACATGAATCTTTGGTGAATCAATGCCAACTGAAAAGGAGTTTCACCCCTTTTACAAATCATTCAGTGGAGTTATGGAATACTCCAGAATCAAACGAATATAAATAGGGAGAGACAAGAATGAATTTCGAAACTGAGGGACATTCCAAAATTCAAAGGAAATCGAGTCAAAAAGGAAGAGGTCCAACTCGAATGAAAGTGATTCTGTAAATAAATTTACCATATATGCTAAGTTTTGCCTAGAGCCAAAGCTCTGATACCAACTGTAACGACCCGCTATTTTTGACCATTCAAATCGACACTAAAACCATACATGTCCGACTTGAATAATTCAAAATACCGAATTGTTAATTTAATTTGGCAAACTTAAAATATACAGTAAATAAATCAAACACAGATCACAGACACAGAGTAATATAATGCAGCGGAATAGAAAAAAATGTAGTTCATGAAGCTACTATATACATCAGAGTTTAAAATGAATACATCAGAATCTCTTGAATACAGAAAAGTCTTCAGTATGAGCTGATGACTTCTCTGAACCAGTCAACTAGAAAACTGAAAGCTGAAACGATAGTTGGATCTCCAAATGAAGCTCCAATCTCCAAAGGTGAGTCTCTAATGTTGTATTACTCAGTCTGACCCGAGCGTAAATCAAAACACAAAACACTCGAGTCAGGATTAACATTCTTATATCAATAAATTCAACTCAAATGAAATATCAACTGAAATACAATATAACTTAAAGGATGTTTGGGATGTCCATCCTCTAAGGGTCCATAGAACTATCTACAGGGTGGAAATATACACTATTACACCGTGGTCATTTACTTAATTTATACCTCAAACCCAAATATCAAATTCGCTTTAAATAATCATATTTCCCAAGATAGTATTTATATATTTTAATAATGTATACAGTAAAGTACTTTCAATTTCCTTAACTTAACAAATCGTTTCACATCAACCCGACCTTCCCATTTAAATTAAATCCAATCTCATTTTATTAGTTTAAATCTTCCTAAAATAACCACTTAAATCTATAATTCCCAAATTTGGATTTGATATCCCAATTTCCCCGTTTATTTCAATATGTTTCCATATTTTAAGTATTCAACATTTCAACTAAAATTTTCCCAATCTAGTTTTCTAAATAAAATTTCCAATCTAGTTCAAACTCAAATTTCACTAAGTTCGGTTAGTTATCTACATAACCAATTCAACTATCTTGGTTCCAAATACATACCGAACCTCTACACCATTTAATTACACTATGGTTCATAGCTTATATATAACAATTCAAATTTAAAAGTTTCATATAGATTCTCGATTTTTACATCGTTATTATCTAGCCTTGAACCCTCCCTTATTTGATTCAATATCATTTTAGTGACCTTAAATTACATTTTACTCAATATTTCTTAATTTATTTAAACGTGAAATATCTCCTTCGATAAATTTCAAATTGATTTAAATAAATAAATCCTTATCTGAATACCATTAAAAATAACCCAAATTTATCTCCCAATCTTAATTGTTCAATATTATTGCAAAATTTTTCGGAATAAAATTTACATAGATATTTATCATGATTTATGTATTAAATCAAATCTTTGATTAAACTAGACATAATTAACTCTATCTTTATCATTACCCTTTATACATGTATTTAAGAATTTACATTAAAAAAGACCATATATTTCTTATCACATGGTCAAGTGTTACGGATTCAATCCGTACACTAAATGTATACGGGTGGATAGCACTTCAACCCGTAATTCCAAATTAAATTAAATGGAAACTACTTGGGTCTATCTTTTCAACCCATTTTAATTCAAAACAAACATAATAAAGGGAACTTGCAGTGATGACAGGGATGGTGTCAAAGTAAATAAACAGGCAATAACAACAATCAATAACAATTCAATAAATAAATCAAATAACCCAGAAATAATCGTATTAATTCGCATTGCTATTTGTATGATTACTTCTAGAATCTACACTATCATTTCATGTAGATTAAAGATTATTACATTACAGTTTTTCACTTGTCGTTCCTTTTTAAATTTCAGTTTTAAACTACAACAATTAATCCAAACTACGTTCAAAAGATTTAAAGTATAAAATTTTCTATTTCTACGTCAATTAAAGGGTCAAATTTAACTAATCAAATTTACATATGTCGGGGTCAGGTTTTAATAAATTAAGGTCCATCATATATAATCCGTTTAATTTGTAAACTATACTACCCAAATTGAACTAGCAACTAGTTATCACTTAACAATAAAAATTAACATCCAATTTAAACAACAATCAATCAAACAATCAATTATCAACCAATCTGTATTATTATCACATACATAATTAATCGATAATGGTTTCGGGTGTCATAGGAGAACAGATACAGATAATAGCAGTCATAACAGTAAAACAACTAACAGCAGCATATTTCAATTGTCATTTCAATTGAAATCAAATTTAATAAATAAAAGAATGTTAATCGTGAGTGATTGCTCACCTTTTGAGGCTAGAGAGGAGATAGACAACATAACAAGCTATGATTTGAATTGCAAAATGACTGATCCAATTGACGATTTTCAAAGCAAGTCAAAATTGGCACGAATTCGAATGGACAACCAAGCTGATCAAAAGGAATTGATAAAATGAATCAGAACTATCTTGATATAGTTTGAAACAAAATATATGTTATAAATTGCTCAAAAACCAAATTTTTAACCATATATTTAAAATAAGATATATATATATATATATATATTTTATTTCAAATTACTAATTTAACTTTAACACCATTAGAACAAAACATATGTTGTATATATATATATATATATATATATAAAATAACTTTCTCTAACCCCAATTTTTACAAACATATATTAAAGAATATTTGAAAAAAAAAATTATTAATTAATAAACTTCGAAACCCAAATTGCACATTTTTGAGATTTATGTACATTTAAAACTTAATGCATATCCAAAGTTATTTCCTTGAAAGTTTACATAAACTAAACCATGTATATTTGAAACCATGTATATAAAACTGTTCAAAATCATGCAACATACAAAAATGTATCTATGCGAGTTTTTTTTTTTTTTAACAACATAAATGCAGACTGGAATTATAAACATATTATATATATTAGAACACACGACAGCAATATGTATATATATGAAATAAATAAATAAATAAGACTGGTTACTAGCTTTATAATATAATATATATAATACTTATTTATAATATAAACTTACATCTATACACATTATATATTTTAAAACAAATACTTAAATCAATACATATAACCAAAATCGCATACTCTTAAAAATATATAAAAACAAAAACAAAAAAAACAAAACAACTTAAAAATTCTTTATTCTGTAACAATAACTGCAAACAAAAAACTATAAACAAAACAAACTTTGAAATATTAAAACTGTAAACACAAAACTATGAAAGAAAGAAAACAAAACTCATACTTATTAAAAATCTAAACTGTATATAACGTATAACTATACATATATATATATATATATACACGTACCCACGAGATCACCAACTATAGATATATGTGTGCCTCAATAAAAAGATTGCCAGAGACGCACAGGTGAGGACACGTGGTCGTGGAGGGGTTCGCTTGCACGGGGCTGCTGACGTGGGGGAAGGTTGCAGGCAGAGGCGGTAGTGTTTGAGAGGAAAGGCAGGAAAAAGAATAGTTTGTCTCAATTGAAGTCCAGATCCAAAAGAAAAGATGGGAGAAAAATAAAAGAGGAAAGGAGATGAAGTAGGAAATAAATAGGCTAGAAAAAGTAACGGCTACAGGGGAAAAATAAGAAAAAGGAAACGTAAAGGAAAATAAAAGAAATGAATGTATGTGTAAAGAACGTATAGACTTTTATACGTTTCAAAATCAACGGTGCAATTAAAGCAATTTTTATTATTTGTCAGGTTATATGTTTTATATTTATTTCTTTCCTAGATCTCAATTCATAGCATATTAAACTACGCAGATTAATTATTTTTATCAACGTTCAAAACGTTATCACCCAAAATACAGCAATGACATAGCAAATGTCTAGAAGCATTAATTTGAAAACTTAATAAAGCAATTTATTGTTTACCTTGGGTAGCACTTTCAAATTTGAAACTGAAGGAAGAATGAATAAGAAACGGCTACAGATCAATTAAAGAAGGAGAGGAGTGTGGATTTGTTTGAAAAGAAGAAGGATATTGTCATTTTTTTTTTTTGAAAACAATTTTTTTTTTTTTTTTTTTTTGGAAAAGCAACAGTGTATATATATAATTTAGTGGATAGGAGAAATAGAAGGGGAAACATCTGTCAATAAAATAACGTATATACTTTGCCTTATATATAATATTAAACAAGTGGATAAAAGGAAAATTCAATGGTGAATATTGTAACTTATGGAATAAATGTTAAAACGAAAGAAAGTGAAACTAGGAAATCAATTAAAGCATAAAGGAAAGTTATAAAGTCAAAAGAGCCGTTAAAAATCCAATAAATGCAACATATAAAATTTTCAAATTTCGAACTGATAGATATAAAGACAGTCATAAATGCATTGTAACAGCTGGAAATAAACATTAGTGGCTATTTTATTGGATCAAATTTGGAATAGAAGGCAGTTGGACGTGAATCAAGGAGTAACCAAGGTAAGCTACTGTTTTAATTAAAATCTTTCTTTTAACCGGTGGAAATAATATGATGGGTGGCTGTGACAGAGGGAAGAAGAAGCTTGATTTATATATACTTTTTTTCAGGATGGAGTGGGAGTAAAAACAGATCCGAGAGGAAAATGCGAGAGGATAATATAATGGAAGAATGAGAAGTTTAAGCAAATGAAACGTATAGAAATGAATGCGCAACAAATAAACCAAACAAGGTAATGGTCCATTCCCTTGATTTGGGGAAAATAAATGTTTTCTGCAGTTTCATTCGAAAGAAGGAAAAACGTAAACATGTTTCAAAAGGGAAAGATTGAAGAAAATGAAAATTTGGAGCAGGTCACAGCAAATATATATTATTTTTGTTGCTGAGAAGAAGAAAGGATTGAAACGTCTCAATAAATAAACACGCGAATTAATGGGAACAGTAACAATCAACCCCTAAATTATGGAATAATAGAGGCAACGGCTATAAAAGCAGTAATTAAAATATGGCAAGTTATATACAAAATAAAGGAGAAAATAAAACTTTCAGAGGAAAGTTTGAACAGTAATAAAGAATATGGACCACGTTATACATGTAAAATTAAATGAGATGATAATAGGCAGAAGTGAAGTTGGTTTTCGGAGAAAAATGTACAAATATATTTATTGCCTCAAACGTAAAACGCGAAATGACAATGGATAGAGAAAGAAAATAAATCACTGAATAATGAATTGAAATGATGGGTTTTGTAACAGCTTTGCATTGATTGAGAAGTTATTAACTGATTTGAATGAGGTAGAATTTCTAAATAAATAAACCTCCATAAAATAAATTGAAAATCTATCATCTGCTACGTACAATTGAATGTAATCCAAATATTAAATTTTTTTTTATATCAAAATATTATTTTTAAAGTTCTCAAAATTTTAATTAAATACGTAAAAACATTAAAAATTATTAAAATTTTACGGGTCGTTACATATTTATTTCAATTAAATGTCAGGGATGAGTATATATTACTTAAATTAAATCACAGTATCATATGTATGCATAACAGGATATATATAAGCAAATAAACATCCAAACGTTCAATTATCAACCAATAGCATCCATCAAAATACATCATCCAATAAACAATACAATTCATGGCAGTTTCATAGTTATCAATGTCAGGTAATTTAATCGCAATTCAATTTTAACTTCAATTTAACTGTCAATTAAATTTTTCAATGGTTAATTCAAATGACCAGCTATATGACAATTAAATTTTTATCAAACAACGACAAATAAAATCATAACACTTCACAATATCAAATTTAACTAGCATAAAGATATTTAGTACGTTGTGAGCGTTGTAAAACGCTCACCTTGATTTTCCAATTTTAAATCAAATCGAACGACGTTCGATTTAACTCAAAATTTTCTCTAGCTCCAAACGATTCCAATCCAGCTCCATAGCGTAGTGCTCGTCAATACGATTCCATCGCACCCTGTTTCATCCAATTCCGATAACGAGCGAAGAAGATACGATATTTACAAGTTTATACGATTAATATAAAAATTAAAACACTAGTATCTCAAATTTTACAACCTGAAAAAATCTTAGCCGTTCATTTCTTGGCCTGTAAATCTCGGCCATGATTTCCTTCCCCCCCTTCTTCGTTCCAGTTTTAACGCACGCGAAAAAAAACCCAATGTCGCCGTTCATCATCCAATATACACGGCCTCCACGCCTGTCGATAGCACGATCAAGAGCCACCATCACGAAGCTCTCATCCATGAGCACCCTCGCCTTGAACGCCGCAGAGCTCGGTCGTTCCTTGGCCACGCAAAACGCGAACAACGGCCGGCGTTCGAGCCTTCAATTCTCCCTCCTCGCCACGCTAAATACGATCGCCACCGTAGGATCTCTAGAGCTCATCGAGCTCCTCGTTTTCCTAGTTAGAACTTCGGCTCGAAAGTTGATGGATCGACCTGAATTTTGGGAAGAAAAAGGAACGTTTTCGGCCATTGGCTGTAGAGGAGGCGGCTAGGGTTTTCTTTTCTTTTTTTTCTTTTTTTTTTGTAAAAGTGAACAAGGGGGCTATTTATAGGAAACGACGAACTCTATTCAATCCGGATTTCCAAACTCCGATTTACGCGCGGTGACTGGTGTTTCTAGGGTTTATCCCGCATTCCGAACACAATGAAATAGGTTTCGGAAGCTAATTCGATCATCTGTGCGAGTTACGAAAATAAACGATCAAATTTAAATTAAACCGATTAAACGAATTTCTACGCGTTTTGGCTTGCCTCGGACAAACGGTAGATTCAATTGATACGAAATTTGAAATCTTACAATAATATCACATTACGGATCCAATGAAACTAGTTTCGTCGAAATCCGAGACCGTTTAAAAATGACTATTTTAACTCGTTAAATTAATATTAAAACAATTTCGTTGCGTTTCGAGCTGCCACGGTCAAACGACAACTCCGATTGCTACGAAAATTGAAATCCGATAATAACTAACTATTACGGATCCAATGGAACTAGTTTCGTCCAATTCGGAGACTGTTCAAAAATTGGCTATTTTCCAGTCGCTAATTAAATATTAAAATATTCAATTTTCACAAATAAACTTTAAAATTCAGTTTTAAAAGTTCTATAACATCACTATAACTCCAATATGATAAAATAAAATTTTACAAATCATTTTTTTTCATATTATACCCGTTATTCAATTTATCCAATAAATTCCAATTTTAAAATCTTGTTAACTCTATTAAAATCCAAATATAACTTACATTCACTTTGGAAACCAATTTGGATCATGTTAAATCAAATTTCAATTATTCACTCTATTTTCATATATTAAATTTCAATATCAAATTAATCATATCAACTTCAAAATTTAATTTATTCAAACATTCGCAATATGAAATTTAACAAATTTGATTATTCTTAAATCACTATCTTTTGAAATATTCAAAACGAACTTATAAAATTTAACTTTTGAAACGAATTAAAATTATAAAGCAACTATTTCCATTATACGGTTTTGCAATTCCCATTATTAAATTATTCAATAAATTTCAAATATTAAATTTAAACAATTTCGATTATCCAATAATTCATTATCTTTTGAAATATTGAAATTGAACTTATAAAATCAACTTTTAAAACCAATTCACAATTTTGAAGACTATTTTCATTTTACAGTTATTCAATTATTCAACAAGTTTTAAATATTTAATTTAAATAATTTACTTGTTCAATATTCAATATTTGATTTTAAATAGATTTTCTTATCAATCAATTACTCTATTATACCTATGAATTCAACATTTATTATCTTATTCAACTATTGATTGCAAAGGCATTCAATAAGTAGCTTTTATTTTTCATTACTTGGATAGTTATTTTTGCGATTCATTCCAGTTATTATTATTTCAAACGAATTACAAATTTTTTTTTCTAACATTAAATCACGAAAGCTTATTAAATTAGTTATTTTAATTATTGAAAATTTACGGGTTGTTACATGGTTTTATATGATAACATCATTCCCATCATTCTAAAAGTGGAATATGCGCCTAACGAGGTATTTATGATTTTTGTTTGATTTTCTATTGAAATTTAATATTTATATTCGATTGAGTTTTAATGTTGTATTAATATCTATCACTTTCTCTATTTTTCTAACACTATTACTCTTTTGCTGATAACAAAAGGCGGAGAGAAAAGTTAAGATTTTGTCAAATAAAAGCAAGTAAAGGTTAAATATTTTCTATTTGCATCTAGGCTCATTTGCACATTTTTATTTGAATGCACATATAAAGGGGAGTTTTGTGTAGAGAGGAAGCATTTAAATAGGGGGAGCAAATTGAATGATCAAATACATTTAATAAATTCAAAATCTTAAATATATGTTTATTATCATCAAAAGGGGGAGATTGTTGAACATGCGATTATATGATTTTTGTTTGATGATAATAAACATATATATTCATTTAAATATACTTGTTAATGTACTATTTTATTTTCATAGATTAAATAAATATTTTCTGAATAAAATAAATAACACAGAATTTGAATTCAAACGGATATTTTATTCAAACAAATATTTATTACAATTTTGAATAGTACAAATTCAAGCTCTCACTATATATATATATATATATATATATTTCAATAACATTACAATTTCAATCACATCACATTTCAATTTACATATTGTCCTCGCTACATATCGCTCATTCACTCGTATTTATCTTTAACTTTATTTCAGATTGAATCCAGAATCTGAGCAATCTGCAAAAATATACACTGACGCAGTAAAATTGAAAATAAAATATTTTTGCAGTGTAAAATAAAATGTATTTTGGAAATATTATTTCCTTCGGTTATTTGGGTTGTTCGTCATCATTTAAATTTGAATAATCATACACGAACAGCTTGTGACATGCGAAGTGTATCGCTGACATGCCACAAGGCCGTGCACACCGATATACACTTGATAAAGTTACAGGGACAGGTAAGCACAAGGTTAAACCCGAGCTACAAGATGGATTCAACTCAGGTGCAGTACAAAACATCATAAACCTGTCGAGCATAAGAATTCAAATACAACCAGTGCAACAGTTCAAAATGGCAATCAACGGAGATGAGCAAGTGCACCAAAGACCAACAGTACATGTCGACGAGGCAGCGAACAAAGTTAACAAAACATGCATCATATACATGGAAACCAAACTGAAGTATAGAGCACAAGCAAATATACAATAATAATATAATAATAATATGGTTGCAGTGAATCAAGCAACTCGAGCAAGTCTAGCTATTATATGAATTCACTAACGAGTTGCTGCAAACCAGGTCACAGTGGAACCCAACTAAACATGACAGAACCTGAAACAATGCAATTGAAACTGTCTTGAAGAAAATGAAAACAAATGCACCGACTCAATGCAACACTGAAGCATACATGACAACCAAGCTACAACCATGAGACCAGACCAACACGGCAACCTCAAATGCTACATGAAGTCAATGCAAACACAACATAGCGGTATTAAAGAAAGTCTGGAAACAAAGGCACAAAATAACTCAATACATTAAGACATGCATACATATATATATGTATCAATGAAGCAGTGCAGCAGTAAGTGGAAATAACAAATAAATAGGCTAATTTCAATATAGTGAACAATGCATATGATCAAGCAACAAAGTACAAATACAGACATTCAGAGAAGTTAAAGATGCAAGCTTCAAAAAGAATCATGTACAAGTGTAGTCTCAGCAAGAAAAATATGCAGCGCACAAATATCATGAACCAGACTTCGAATCAAGCAATGCAGACAACAGGGGCTTGAACACACATGTACAAAGTCGGTGACAAGGTCAAATGTTATCACCATAGCCGAAGTCATCATAATTTCATGAAATGGCAAAGAAAAATTGAACAGGTCAAGTATGCTACAGGGATGAACAAAATCAAGGTACAAATCAAGATCATCAGGGAAGGAACTAAATGCCGAAAGCAAATTGTCTCACAAATCAAAGTGGCCAAAGTCAACCACGACAACAGTCAAAAATTCAACTGGTCAAAGCAAATGTCAGAGCCGTGATGAACAAGGTGTTGAACAAATGAACAAATCAAACAAGCCGTGGTGGCGAAGAAATTAATCAACACCATGTCAATCAAGTATCAAATTATACGAAATTGATAAAGTCAGATATCATCATCAATGTCCAAACAAAATCATACAGCCGAGAAAAAATCAATTGACGAATTCGTATAAAATATACGAACGAAAATCAAGGGGTTCGAACCCTATATAAACCCTAAACATCATCGGCAAAAAGGCATTCGAGTTCAAGAAATAACATAGAATATTATATCAATAACTCGAATCATTGATTGAGTTCGAGCAAGCATTCAACCAGTAAAGCAAAAGGAATAAATCACATACCATTATAGCCGAACTCGATCAGATTGAGAAGCCTCGAACGAATCAACCGAAGAAAGCAATCGAAGCATCAAATATCAAATTAAGAGGTGACTTCAAATTAACAAGAAACCCTATTTTCGCACAGAGAAAAGAGGAATGAATGAAGAGAAGCGGCTATGTTTTATCTCAAAGAATCGAATAAAGAAATGAATGAGTTACGACCCGATTGAATATACAAACGGAAATAAAAGATAGGGACTAATTATGGGCCGACCTTGTTATTGGGCTTGAGTTAAAATAAGGGTTTTATTTTTAAATTATTGTTTTAAATTTGTATTTTCTTTCTAAACAATTGTAATTTCTAGTCGTGTAACTAGGGGAGGAGCTAAGATGGTGTAGTTCGAGAATTCGCAACTCAGTGGCTGAGTTATGGCAGAGTTTTGAGCAGAGAGTTAAGGCTAGTCGATAGCAGGTGTCGCGAGTTTACATGTGTAAGCGTCTGACTGCTTAATTTCTAGTAGAAACCTTAGGGGCAGCACGTAGGCAGGTTTTGTCGAAGCTGGGTAAATTCTGTGTCGTTCTATTTCTGCATTTATTATTCTGCTATTAACTGTGCTGCTATTATTCTGATATATCTGTGTTGAAAATATTTTACAAACTTCAGCAATAAATTTTCATAATTGATAATATCACCCTATTCACCCCCCTCTAGGGTGAAATCGATCCTACAGGAATTAATTCGATAAGATTTCAAAGTCAATCTTTTTCCATTTATATTCCTTCTTTTAAATTCATCAATTCTTAAAAATGAATTTATTTAAAGTTTTCTACTTTAATTTTAAGAAATCCAATTTTATATTTCTGGTATCCTACGATACCAAAAATATATTCGGCTAAACTATAGCCATCAACGATTTCGATCACAAATATAATCATACACAGATTATAAATAAATCACAGACAACATCGAAACAATTTTAAATATTTGAGGAATCCAGTTGGATTCCTCCAACCTGTTTCCCTGCATCCACAAACGTTAGCACAACAATTAAATACCAATTCCACTTTGAGGTGGAATATCGCGGTATATAGGATTATATAAAATCATCCTCTATTATGCGACGCAAAGGGTCTCATTCGCTATATAATGCGGGAAATCAATCACTCCAAATATATATATATATATATATATATATATGTATGTATGTATGTATGTATGTGTATATATCCTAATATATATACTAACACATCCAAATAGTCAATTAATAACTTAAATTCCAATTTTTCAATTTGAGTGAGAAGATCTCACCTTTAACCATGCATGCAACCCATTTTCATTCCATCTTGATTACACGATTTTTTTTTTGAAACTCACTGCTTGTTGAAATCGAAATGCCCCATCGCAAAACCCTACGCTTTGAAAGCGCCGTAGGCTCCACCGCAATCAAAATCCAATAATCGTCGCTTTCTCCCTCATGCGTGCGAGCTCACGCGCCACTGACCTATATCCACGCGCCTCCGATATTACCACGACTCAAACACACGACGACACCTAGAAAAATTACGACTCAAAATTTCCAACTGCCTCCGCTTCCTTGAGCTTGAGAAAAACCCATGACCAGCCACACCATTTCCCAAGCTCCTCCGATGATTTTTAAATCGAAATCGGTTTTCGATTCACATGTGCCTTGCTCGATTCGATCCATCTTCGAAATGCCCCAAACCAATCGTGCGCTCGCGCGCGGCATACGTCCCTCTTTTTTTTTTTGATTTCGAGATTTTCAAAAAATGAAAAGGGAATGCGGCCATATGGTTTTGAATCTGGAAGATAAAAGGAGCAGACGAGAAACGATTTTCGTCCATTACCTATGTCTTTGAAATTTTTTTCTCTGATTGATTTTATCTTTATTATTATTATTTTTTGAAAGAAATAATGTGCGCGTATATTAACGTTTGCCAAGTGTTAATAAAAGAAAGCAACGTGTAAAAATTGCCTTGAGAAATTATATTAAACACATATAAATATTTAAATTCAGATTCGAATCGTTTCAAAATATGCAATTCAAAATCTTGACCTCCAATCGAGGCGTGCCGCTAGGCGTTTATAATGTTATACGCCTATTCCGAACGCAATGGAAAAGGTTCCAAGTCCTAATTAAATTGTATGGAGAAGATATCTTTCTGAACCTAGCTATATATTGAATTTTCAATTTAAATTTCAATGCGTTTATCGATCATATGGTTACACGACAACTCCAAATGCTACGAAAATTAAAATTCGATAATAATACACTATTACGGATCCAATGGAACTGTTTTCGTCGAAATCGAAGACTGTGTCTCAGAAGGCTATTTTTAAATATCAATTTAAATGATAAATTTTCAAAACTGAACAAATCATTTTCAAATTCAATTTTGAAGCTTCCATTATCTTCAGTATTATCAATATAAATTTTCTAAGCCCTTTGAAATATTATTAAACAGTTTAAAACTAAAGATTCAAATTTTTATCCAATTTCAATAAGTTAAACTCATTCATTTAATTGCCAAATTCATGTTTATATTTGAAATTCAAGTTAAAAATAACCCCCAATATTTAAAATCAATTAAATATTTATTTTTCAAATGTTGAAAATTCTGGGTAATCACAATACCAAGTGTGACAGTTCGCCATTCATTCCACAAAAAGATGCATCATCAATAAGAAAGAAAGAGGTAGAAATAGAATATATAGAAGAAAGAACTAAACAATATCTGAATCTCACAGCAGAAATAGAACAAAATATAATATATCGCATAACTATTACATAGTCATTACATCAGAGTTACACAGATACAACAACATCATCACATTAGACAGTTATAAAAGTCTGTACATTTCAAAATACAACAGACAAAGACTTCAACACAGCGGAAATAGATATATATAGCTACGTTTGGACTCCTTCTCCGAGCTATCCCAAAATTCGTCAAGCCAAACCTGATCACTTGGCTACTCATAAAAATTTGAGTACCTAAGAGTTTAAGAAAAACAGAAATAAACTCCAGGTCAAACATGGGTCTGGTGTGAGCAAATGGTTAAACTATTTAACTTGGAAAAACCTTTGAAAGAAAAGGTATCTCGTAAAACTCTCCTCCAATAAATACGGACAAGTTTTTCCCTTATGATAACCAAAACATTTAATCGGAAATCTGGTTATATTATAATATGGTCTAGGGTTTTCAAATAAATATTCACATAGCCGAAATTGTTACATTCATTAAATTCCAACATGCTAGCCACAAAGTGGGTTATACAATCAAGTTCGAGATCACTTATTGGAGATTGGATTTTCGTACAATGGTAAGGCTACTAGGGTACTGCCCGTCACAGTACGTGGCCTAGATCAATGGAAGGATTTGTGTTTCGAATTTCAAAGATTTGAGGGCTAACAAAGAGCGCCCATTTTATTCCAGTTCATTTTACAAAGTTTTTCAGTTTCAAAATAAATCAAAAACCTTGTAAACACTCTACACATAATTTTAAAATAAAATTACTAGATATAGTATAAATATTTAAATAACTAATGTTTTAAATAAAGTGTTTTAAAAATAGATTTTATTCTAGATATTTCCAAGTATATTTTTTTTGGATAACTAATCTAAATTATTTTAAAATATTCAAACTCAGCAAATTTTTAGTGGGAATAAATAATATTTGGAAATTTATTCCACGCGAGGGAAATGATTTAAAAGTTGTTTTCAAAGGATTGAAATGTGAAAAATGAGTTGAAATTTGTTTTCAAAGTGTTGAAGTGTGAAAAATATATCTTGCGAAGATATTTTGAAAATAAATAATTGGGGGAAAATTATTTGGAACTTGTTTTAAAAATAAGAAATTTTTTAGTTAAAAATTAAAATAAATGATTAATTTAAATTAAATTGTTGGTCAACTAAATTTATTAAATGGTAAATATTTGTAGATTATCTCAGATGTTAATAAGTCATATAATGTTATTCAAGGTCAAAATCGTTGAGATACAAGCTGGAATGGGAATGGGTTGCAACAGTAAAATTAAAGGTAAGTTAATCTCACTCATCTGGGTTTTATTTAAATTTAAATAGTTGAATTTACATTTTGGTTGAATGATTGAATTGATTGGATGTGGTATATTATATATAGTAGTATATATATATTGGAGTGATTGATTTACCGCATTATATAGCGGATGAGACCCTATATACCGCATAATGGCGGATAAGATAATATGATCCCATATACCATGATATTCCACCTCGAAGTGAAATTGGTATTATTATATCGTGTTAACATCTGTGGATGCAGGGAAAAACAGGTTGGAGGGATCCAACTGGATTCCTCAAAATGTTTGAATTTATTTTATATATTTCAACAATATGATTATGTGATGATCTGTGATGAATTATACTGATCATATTGGGAATTGGAATTTATTGAATACTCTGATTTGGTTAAATATATATTGGAATTTTTAGAATTTAAATATATACATGAAGTTTGGATTTTTTTAAGTAAATAAAAAATTATTTTAAATAAAATAATTATAAGGAATTTTGGATAATTAAAATGATTTGGAAGAATAAAAGGTGATTTTTAAATTGTAATAATAAATCCAAAGTATGAGAAAGAGATATTTTAAATAAATTTAAGTGATAAAATTTAAAAGGAGGAAAGAATTTATTTTAAAATTCAAGGTTTAAATCTATTGGAAAGGATAAGAAGGAATTTGAGAAATAAATATGAAATTGTTATTTTCAGTTAAAAAGACTTTTAATCATAATTAAGAAGTAAAATCTGAAATTAATGGGTTTTGAAAAAAAAATTGAGAAGTAAATAAAATTTATTTCAAAATGGAGTGAATATGGGAATCAATTTTGGAATTGATTTAGTGTTTCAAACTGTATTTTAAATGATGGATGAGACTATGGAATTTATAAACTGGGTTTATAAAGTAAAATAAAATATCAGTGGATATTTGGAAGTATAAATTTCACGATGGAAATTTATAAAGGACTAGGTAATTTTTCTTTAAAATAATAGTGGTTTATTTTTAAAAGGTGTGGAAGAGAAGAGTATTTTCATTGGAATGCCAAGTTCGATTTCAAAGCAATTTTTTTAAAAATATAAGTTAAAAGTTTAAAGTTGTTTTAAAGGAATATTATTTGAGAAATTATTATTTATGTTGGTTATAGTTTTAAAGATAAATATTTATTTAAATTAGTTATAGTAGTAATTATTTTAAAAGGGGTAATTGGCATTATGTTATAAATGATAATTACATATATTTTATAAATAGTTTTATTTTAAAGATAGTTTGGTTAAAAGTATTATCTAAAAATTTGTATAGAATTTCGTAACTCTTATTTTAAAATCTTAAATATATGTTCACCATTAGACCCTTCCGCTTTGACCCTTCCGATTTGAGCGTCTTTGGCTTCTTGAGCCATCATTCGATGATTTCATCAGACTAATCTGGTCCCAGTCCCTCCCCACTCCATCGGCCACCGCTCGCGTTGTCTGTAAACTTAGATCCCTCCGTAAGATTATTAAACCTTGGGCCAAGACGATTTGGGGTTCCCTCCGCTCGTGCATTTCTGCAATCCAGAAGGAAATTCTGGATCTTAACATCATGGAAGAACTTGGCCCTCTTTGTGAGTCGGATAGGGCCCGCCTTTGTGACCGGGAGGCGGTCTTGGACAGTCTGACACTTCAAGAGGAAATTGGCTGGAAACAACGCTCCAAGGCGAAATGGATAGACGAGGGTGATAGAAATACGGCTTTCTTTCACCGCCTTGCTAAATGCAGACGTAGATCCACTTTTATTCCAGAAATATCCCACAATGGCACGACTTTCACTGATCAGTCGGACATCTTGAACCTGTTCACCTCCTATTATCGCAACATTTTGGGTTGTGACTATCCCCCAACTCCTCTCATAGACTGGAATCTTCTCTACCCTGACCGCTCCCTCATCCCTATTGACCAATCATTCACGGAGGCCGAGATTTGGGCTGCATTGAATGAAATGTCAGACGATAAAGCCCCCGGCCCAGATGGCTTCGGCCCACTTTTCTTCAAGCATTACTGGGAAACCGTGAAGTCCGATATTATTGAGATGTGCTCGGAATTCCATGCTGACCCTTCATCCGTGGCTCGCCTCAACTATGCCAACATCATACTCCTCCCCAAAACCCCTGGTGCTACTTCTCTTCCCTCATTCCGACCCATTAGCCTTCTGAACACCACTTTTAAGATCATAACCAAAGTTCTTGCCAATCGCCTCCAAACTGTCTTAGCCCCCCTCATTGGAATGGAACAATCAGCATTCATCCTCGGTCGAAATATTATGGACTGTGTTGCCTCCACTCAAGAGGTCATTTCTTTCTGCCACCAATCCTCAACGCCAGGCCTCCTCCTCAAATTAGACTTCTCTAAGGCATTCGATACCGTTAACTGGCAGTTCATTTTGAAGCTCTTGGAACACAGGGGCTTCCCCTCAAAATGGTGCAGCTGGATACAAAATATCCTTTGTTCTAGCTATTCCACTATCTCGATCAATGGAATCTCTGGAGGCTTAATAAAATCAACTCGCGGTCTGCGCCAAGGTGACCCGCTCTTCCCCCTGCTCTTTGTCCTTGTTACAGATGTTTTTAACCGTATGATCAAACTTGCTACTTCCCATAACCTCTTCGAAGGCATTAAGCTCCCGAACTCAAACCTAGCCATATCCAATCTCCACTTTGCGGACGACACTATCCTCTTTGCAACCCCAAACGTCAACCACATCCATTGCCTTAAAGTAGCTCTTTACTCATTCGAACTCATTTCTGGCCTATCCATCAATTTCAATAAAAGCTCCATCATCATGCTTGGGAACTCCGATCACCTTGGCAGCACTTTTTCCAACCTCCTCAACTGTAGCATTGCGCAATTTCCCATCTCCTACCTGGGTATCCACCTCCGCCCAACCAAGCTTCATAAGGCTGACTGGCTCCCCCTCATCACCAGAATTGAAAATAGACTTCTCTCCTGGAAAGCTCACTCTCTTTCAGCTGCAGGTCGTCTAGGTCTTGTTAAGTCAGTCTTGTCGGCCATCCCTTCTTATTGGATGTCGTTTTACAAACTCCCATCATGGGTTATTAAAAGAATTGACTTGATCAGAAGTACTTTTCTTTGGAATGGTGGAAGAATTAAGAAACTTGTCAATTGGAGGACCGCCTGTTTGCAAACCAGCAATGGTGGCCTTGGAATTACTAACCTATATTGCTTCAACCTTGCGCTTCTTGCCAAATGGCTCTGGCGTTTTCTCTCACCCGATTCATTCCTTTGGAAATCCTGGATCTCTTCCCTTTACTATCGATCTAACCCACACCTCGTCCTCCATTCCGATCCCAGCCTCAAACCATCCTCATTCTGGTCCGGGGTCCTTTCCACCCTTCCCAGAGTTAAATCACTCTTCCATGTAAGTATAGGTAACGGTGCTAACTGCATCTTCTGGTTGGACACCTGGCACGGTCAGCTTCCCCTTTCCTCCACCTTCCTTAACCTTTTTTCCCACTCTGACACCCGACTTATTACCATCTCCGATTTAATTGGCCTGGGCCCTAACCTCATTGTCCCACCTTCCTATTTTGATCTCATCACCTTAGCTGAGCTTCACCAGGCTGTTTCCATCCTCCGATCCGTCCACCTCTCTTAATCACCTGACAAGATTCTTTGGGCCCCTAATCCCTCAGCTGGCTTTACCGTTGCCTCTTGCTATGCGCATCTGATTAACCCGGGCCGCCTCTTCAATTTCTCCAGACTCTGGAAGAGTAAGCTCCAACCCAGAATGTTATTCTTTCAATGGTGCCTTATCCATGGCCGAGTCAATACTAGAGATAGGCTATTTCGTCTCAACATTGCACCGGACCCCCATTGTGTCTTCTGTGATAATGATATCAAGAGTATACACCGTCTCTTCTTTGAGTGTGACTTCCCTTTTTGGGTCTGGGCTGCAACTTCTGCACATCTCCTTGGCTATGTCCCATCAATCACCTCTTTTTTTGATTTCTGGCAATCCAACCCGCCGAATAAGCTCTTGGATCCTCTCGTGGTTATATTCAGCTAGTGTGTTTGGCTAGAGCGCAACGCACATGTATTCAATAATCCCAAATCACACTTCGAAGGTACATGCAGGCGCATCATTTATTACTACTCTTCTTTTACAGGTTATAGCTACTCAGCTCCCTTCAGGCTTAGGCTTCCGCGCCCTAGTACTTCACCAACTGAATCGGCTGGCAGCACAACCGTTTCTCCTATCCGCGGGCATCATGGTCGCCATCCGTAGCTCGCTCCATCACTACTTGTTGTTTATAAGCTTCTAGTATGCGCACTATGTTCTTATTTTCATATTTCAGTTATTGCTGTCTGGTTTTATGACTATTTTGATACTCCTTATTTTTTTGGCCAGCGATCAGGCTTGTTGATCGCACTATCTACATATTTTAATATTATATAACTGGCTGTGTAGTGTCGCACTACACATCCGTTTCACTCAAAAAAAAGTAGTTTATTTTAAATACTTTTAAAGTATATACTTTTGAATAAAGTGTTTAAGTGATTTTAATTTAAATATTTAAAGTATGGTTTAGAATAAAATGATTTAAATTATTTTTAAAATCTTAAGTATTTAGGACTGGGCGGTTTTCAGTAGAATAAAATAATTGAGTGGATATTTATTTCCACGAGAGAGAGAAAAGTGATTTGAAAACTATTTTCGAAGGATTGAAATGTAGGAAAATATCTTGTGAAGATATTCAAAATAAATAATTTGGGTGAAATTATTAAGGTCTGATGGATTGTCTGTGAATGTTATTTGATAGTTAAATAACCGCCTATCAGTACTGGCCAATGCGATGATCGTTTCGAATAGACCAAGATCGGGATTTATTTCCCGAAAACTACTTCGATCCGGTTTGAACGTTTTCGTGTGGAAGACAAGAGTTAGAGACGAAGTTGGAGCAGTGAAGTGCAAGGGCTAATCGCTACTAATCCTGAGGGTGATTCCAAAATGGATGTAGTAGGAATAGTGCCTTAGGTTCCATTGGAACCTAGAACGGACTTATATGGACAAATGCTTGTAGAACATCGTTAGGAGGACGATAAGCATTCTAAGTGATTATCTGCTAAAAAGGTAATGCATAAGCCTCGAGCCTCCTCAACCAGGAATGGCTAAAATAGGGGAGGTGCACACAAGGCTAAGTAGCTAGCAACTAATTAGGGTAAGGTCACCCCTGTCTAGATGTCCCTTTATATATTCAGCTGTGTGGCGGTTGTTGATCCCAACCGTTGGATGAACTTATTCGGACTATTCAGTAAGGGGTAGCTCCGGCTTTGTGTTGTAGGGGATTGGGAGTGATCCTCGGTACAGTGATCTAGGCCACGTACTGTGATGGACGGTACCCCAGTAGCCCTGCCATTGATGGGAATCCATTCTCCCTACGCGCCCTTTACGGTTTTTGTTTGTAGAACCCTCTTTGTGGCTAGTAGCTGGAATTTAATAATGTAACAATTTCAGCTATTTGAATAAGTATTTGTATATAAACGCTATTATAATATCAGAGGAATTTATAAGAAATGTATTGGTTATCGTATGGTAAAAACCCGGCATGTTTATTTTTGGCGCGGTCTTACGAGATACCTATGGTCTCAAAGGATTTTGAAAACTTTAATAATCCAATTGAATGTGTTTTCTCACGCAGGTTTTCCAGACTGACTCGGGTGTTATTTAACTATAATGCTCGGGTCAGACCGAGTATTATAGAGTATAGATTCTGGATGTACTACTGTGGAGCTCAGGAGACGAGCTGGATGGCGAGACGTATCCGACGTATTTGATATATATTCCACTGTGTATTTAGCTTTGGAAGGGCGAGATGTTATAACCATCCTGAATTCTATTGTTGATTGTATTAAATTCTGATGTTGTATTTTGATAATGAATGTATAAAACAGATATAATTTCTTTTGTGTAAAGATCAGTTATCATCTATTATATTTTATTCCACTGCGTTGGTAAGATTCTGATATTGTTTCTATTTCTTCTTCTACCTCCTCCTTCTCTTAACCCTAATGGTTCGGTTTTTCAGGCATCGAAAAATTGGGTCGTTACATTTGGTATCAGAGCTGAAGGTTAAGCGATAACCTTGGCTCTGGTGGGGATTACTCATTAATATAGAGTTAATAGTACTCTAGAACGAGTTTAAGTGTAATAATAAACATGAGCACATATTTGTTAGCACAATATAAAAACAACAAAATAAATTTAGAAATCAATTTGGAATTTGATTCGGTGTTTGAAAATTAATTGGAAATCAATTTGAAAATTGATTCTCAAATTTATTTCAAACACCAAATCAATTTTCGAATTGATTTCTAATTTATGTCCTTTTAAAACAAATTCCTTTATTTCTTCCAAACTATTTAAATATGAACTTTAAATAAATTCTCCAACTTTTAAACAATATTACTCGAAATCCATTTATTTAAAACTTTTCCAATATTTTGGAATTATTCGATAAGATTTCAAAATCAATATTTTATACTTTTAAATTCCTTCTTTAAAATTTATTCAATTTCCTAAAATAAATTTAACATTTCTAGTATCTTACGATACCAAAAAACAAAATCGGCCAAACCATAGCCTACAACAATTTTTAATCACAAATATAATCATACACAGATTATAATTAAATCAACATATAACATATGAAACAAATTCAAATGTTTGAGGAATCCAGTTGGATCCCTCCAACTTGTTTCCCTGCATCCACAGATGTTAACACAATAATTAAATACGAATTCTACATCGAGGTGGAGTATCGTGGTATATGGGATTATATAAAATCATCCGTTATTATGCGGCGCATAGGGTCTCATCCGCTATATTATGCGGGAAATTAATCACTCCAAATATATATATATATATATATATATATATATATATATATATATATATATAGACACACACACACACTACTACATCCAAACAGTCAATTAATAAATGAAATTCAAATTTAATTTGAGTGAGAAGATCTCGCCTTTGCTTATGCATGCAACCCATTTCCTTTTCGATTTGTTTCCTTTAAGATTTTGACCATGTATTAACAATTTATACAATTCATTAACATTTGAAATAAATCGAATAGTCAATTTTTGTTTTGATAGTTTAATTAACTAATAGTTTTATTTAAACCAATTTCTCCTTTATTAATTTTATTTTATCTAATAAATTAATTTTAGAAGTAAATTTCCATTTTGAATAATCTTTGGCAACCAAAATAATTGAATAAATCAATTAAACTAATTATTCACCATAAATTCATTATTTTAAATATCTAAAATTAAATCTGGAATTTGTATTTGTATATTTATTTTTATTTTTATTATTTTTATTTTGAAAATAGATATCTATTTGAAAATAGTATATATATACATATAGATTCCAAAATCTATAAAATAATCTCTATTAAAATTTCTATATATTTTTCTTTGAATCCCTTATTTATAAAAATTTTTGGATATTCTTTTAAATGAAACAGGTATGTGTACATTTATATATATATATATAAAACAGAATCATCTTCTCTTTGTTGTATACATTTTATTTAATATTGATGATCTGCCCTTATATACACTAGATTTTAATTTTCGAAAATAAATTGATAAACTAAATACCTTACAGCAAAACAAAGAACCAAGGCCACCATCGATCGACTTCTTTCTGCCGACGAACAACCCCTCGAATTATAAACCCAACCCGTGCTAGTCGACTTCGCCTTGCTCGAATCGATCTGCCCTCACGACATGCTCAGGCAAGCCGCCGCTGCTCGAGCTATTTACAGGTTATGACCACGATCGCGCTCGATCCACACCCTTCGCTTCCACCCAGACGCGACTCTTACCCTACGCCTCCACACGAACCACCTACCAATCCTTCTCGAATGCCGGCATCAATTGCCATTGCATCTCCCCCACTCGGCTTTGTCGCCTCGACTAGAACGAACCGATTCGAATTGATTTATTTAGTTTGTAGGGTTTTCAAAATGTTTTGCTCGGCCGCCTCCAATATTTTTTTTCTGATTTGAACTGGGAATGAAATTAAAAAGTGGGAGGGAAGGAGGAAATCGATCTGTTGCCATTTTCCTTTTCGAATTTGGTTTCCAACAATGCTTGCCGAATCGGCCATTATATTTTTTTATTTGAACGAAAGAAAAAGCTTTCGTTTGTTTTAAAAAAATTCCTTTTGTTTGAATATGAAAGCATGGTAAAAAAAAATCTCTCGAACGAATGCGTGTAAAAATTTCTGCCAAGTGTTGTAAGAGGAAAGAAAAGTGTCATTTTGCCTTGAGAAAATATTATATCGATTACATATATATATTATTTTTAAATTTAAATTCAAATTTAATTTATCTCGGTTTTGCAACACAAAATCTCGATTTGCCAATCAAGGCATGCCGCCAGGCGTTTATAATGTTAAACCCCTATATTGGACGCAATGAAAAAGGTATCGAGTCCAAATTCGATCGTATGGAGAAGATGGCCTTTTGGACCAGTTATTTAATTAAATTTTCAATTTAAATTTCACCATGTTTGCTTATCGTACGGCCAAACTATCATTCCAAACATTACGAAAATTGAATTCGATAATAATACAATATCACGGGTCCAATGGACCTGGTTTCGTCGAATTCCGAGACTGTGCCTTGGAGTGCTATTTTTAAATATCGATTTAAACGATATAATTTCAAAACTAAATAAATCACTTTCAAATCCAATGCCGAAGCTTCCATTATCTTCAGTATTATCAATATAGATTTTTCAAGCCTTTGAAATATTTTTATTCAGTCTAAAACTCAGGATTTAATATTTTACCCAAGTTAAAAAAATTAAATTCAGAAATTTAATTGCCAAATTTTTTCTGATATTTGAAATTCAAGTAAATTAACTTCCAAATATTTAAAATCAATTAAATATTTCAATTTCAAATGTTCGAAATTCTGGGTCGTCACACTCGGCATTGGTCTCGGGTTGATACAGGGAGTGACTTGGGTTTCTTCTATAATTTTTAAAGTTTTGAAAATAAAACAAGTTTTAAAAGTTTAAATAAATCAAGTTTTTAACAATTTTTCTTAAACTAATTCTTTTATATAATATGTGTTTATTTAAGTTTAGGATTAATTAAAGGTTATAAATAAATTGTTTCAAAGTGTTTTAATATGTATAACCTTTATTTTAAAGTTTATTTTAAATAAATTTAATATTGTAATTAAGTAGTTAATTAAAAAAGATGTAGTGTTTTTAATTAACATAAGAGTTTTAAGTTAATTCATATGTTAATATTAAATTTAATATTCAAGGTTATTTAAATAAGATTTAAATGATGATTAAGTAATTAACTAAGATAAAGGGTTTATCTTTAATCAATTAGGGTCAAGATTAATCAAAGGATCATTAATTGATGTAAAGGATAATTAATTTATTAATTAAGAAGGATTTAGAGTTAATAAATTTAATTGGTAATTAAATAAAATTAATTAGGAATTAAGTAATTGATTAAGATAAATGGTTTATCTTAAAATTAATTAAGATCTTAAGGTAATTGAAGGATCATTAATTAGTAATTTAATGACAATTACTTAATGTAATTAGTTAAAGGATAATTACTTAATGTAAGTAATTAAAGGGTTAATTTGTTAATGTAATTAATTAAGGGTTAATTAGTTAATGTAATTACTTAGAGGATAATTACTTAATGTAAGTAATTAAAGGATAATTAATTAAAGGTTAAGTAATTAATGTAAGAAATTAAGGGATAATTAATTACTTAAAGGATAATTACTTAATGTATGTAATTGAAGGATAACTATTAATTAAAGGTTAATTAATTAGTAATTAAAGGTTGATTAATTAATAATTAAAGGTTAATTAATTAAGTAATTAAAGGATAATTATTAATGATTAAAGAGAAATTAATCAGTAATTATAAGGATAATTAATGTAAGTAATTAAGGATTGATTAGTTAATTTCATTAATTAATTAAAGTAATAACAAATGGTTTATAATTAATTAATGTCAATTAAGCAGGGCTAAGTAATTTATTCATAAGCAATTAATTTATTTGGTTTAAATTAATTATAAATTATGTGATTAATTAATCTTGCTTATGGATGATTGGATTATATTGAATGCCTTGAATTGTTTGATATCTCTAATATGTAATATTCTGTGATATGAATTGTTTTGCATTGAGCCGTGATAAATGTAAGTTATTTATTTATGATGTATTGTTGTGTGAATGTGAACTTCTGGATTTGATTAAAATTATTTACTTAAACAACTTGGCCTTTAAGATGGCATTTGAATTTCGATGAGACCGAGAATCGGATTCCAAATGGTTATCCGAAAACCACATCGAATCTTAAAGGTGGATTTTTTTTGTTTAAAAGATTAAAAATGGAAATTTGTTGTTACTTAACTAAAGATCCGAATGTATCCACATGTTTTTAAAATAAGCGCTCAAAAGGCCAGAGGAGGACATTAAGTCATAAAACCCATTCTGAATAATGATACGACGAAATGGAATTGTATTTGAAGATGGTGGTTGAAGATCGGGTATTTTCAAAAACGAAAGGATTGCCTGTTGATTGTCTCTGCACCGAGCCGTTCCGATATAGAGATTTCCCTAAGTGGTTGGAAGTCCGGACGTGATTAGGGGATATCCGGATTTGCAAGGACTTTTTCCTTAATTGGACAAAGTACCTTCGGTTCCATTCAGACCCAGGATGGACTTGTATGGATGTATGTATGACGTTACACTTTGAGATATAAAGCTGGTTTCTATCAAATACATTTCCGTTTGGCGACGGAGAATTTATTCTCTTAGCTTAACACCCTTCTCTAAGACGTACGAGCTCAGAGGTTATGTAGTTGATGGTTACTGGTGATACGTTACCAATTTGGTAATGTGGCATGCTAAGTGTTGAGCATTGGATGATCGAAGCATGGCTTTTGCGAAAAGCATAGCTTCGTGGGACGAGACTTCATCGAACCTCACACCTCGGGAAATGGTCGAAATAGGAAGGATGCAGCAAGGTTATGGGGTTCGCGACCCTAAGGGTATGTGCATTTCCTTATGGCTAAAAAGTGGTATCATGGTATGGAGCCCAGATATTTTACTTATGTGGTTGTTGGAATTTTGATGGCGCCTCGGTAAAGTCCTGTTACGACTAGGGGATGGCATACTCGTGACAGTTAGTTACCTAGTTACAGAGGTTACCTGGCCTTGTGTTGGCAGAGATCCGGCTAGGTTCTTGGGACATCGCTCCAGAGGCGTACCCATTCGGATAAAGGAAGTTCCTTAGCCTTGACCATTTGTTGGAAATCCAAACAAAACAATACGAGCTCTGTACGGTTTTAGTTGTAGAATCTTCCATTTAACATGGTGGCTATAGTAGACATATTATAATGGTACGTATACTAGCTAAGATTAATATTATACTTGCAAATATTTTTTACACTATGCAATAACAATGATATCAAAAGGATTTTCGCGTATCAAGCATGTTTGACTACTATAAGGAGAAACCTTCCCCATGTGTGTGATTGCATTGTTTGTGTGCCGAGAGACCTTATGGTAATTTCATTTTTCAAAAAGCATGAACAGATTTCTTTTTATTTCTTTTTGTTGAAATAACTGTTTTTATGTTCCTCACACCAGGCCCATGACTGACTTGGAGTTTATTGTTCCCTTTTCTAAACTCTGGGTGCCCATAATTTTCCACACGGACAGCCTAGAGTCAGGTTATCAGTAGGTTCAAGAGCTAAGTTGGGAATAGATGTGGAGTTGGAAGTCTTTGGTTCGGAAGCTTTTGGTTTTGAGCTTTTTGGTTTGGAAGACTTTGGAGCTTTGGAAATAAAGATGAAGTATGTTGGACTTTCTCTCTCTCTCTCTCTCTCTCTCTCTGGGAAGACCTTTTGTTGTTATTATCTTTCCGCTGTTAAGTTGTATTCCGCCTTGTTTATATTTTGGCTCTGATGATGTTGGGCATTTATTGTAGAAGTTGTATCCATGTGGTGTATCAATGAAAGTTATTTTGTTTCCGATATGTTGTTATCATCTAATGTGTTTTAGCTCCAGCGAACCAGACACCAATGTTTGAATCTCCGACATTTGAATACGAGTGATGTATTGGACGTCGATTTTCAAAGGTTGAGGTGCAGGTCATTAAAGATTCACACGAGATATCAAAATTCTTCCTGATAATGCGGGTCAGAGAGGCTGAAATTTTAGTGAAGTCCTTAATGAAATTTCTACTGTAGTCCGCCAAACCAAGGAAACTCCTTACTTCCGTGGTATTCTTTGACATATGCCAATCCTAGAATGTAGCAACTTTACTAGGATCGACTGCCAGCCCATGCCCAGAGACAACATGTCCCAACAAGCGCACCTTCTTATACTAAAAGTGACATTTTGAAAACTTTGCCTTCAACTTATACCCATAGAGAGTATTGAGCACGTCTTCTAAATGCATTATATGCTCCTCCTTGCTCCCGAATAGCAAATACCACCATAAACTTATTAAGCAACCCTCTAAAGTGGGTGCATTGGTCAGTCTAAAGGCATGAGTAACCAATCATAAAGTCCATCAGGTGTACAAAAAGGGCTATTTTGAATACTATCCTCGGCCACACGCAGCTGATGAAATCTTGTAGCCAAGTCAAGCTAAGAGAACACCTTCACCCTAACCAACTGGTCAAAGAGATCGTCTATGAGGGATAATGGACGACGATTCTTCCTTGTCATCTTATTCAGCTTACGATAATGAACATAAAGCCTTAGAGAACCATCTGCCTTTGTGGAAAAAATAACCGATTCTCCCCACTCTGAAATACTACTCCTAATGAAACTCTTCTCCACTAGATCAATCACTTGCTTATTATATTCACGTCTTTCTTTAGGAGTCATATGCCTCAAGGGTAAGGTAATAGGTTTGGAGTTTTCCACAAGATAAATCTGAAACTCGATCTCTTTGGAGTACGAGACTGGTAACTTTGGAAAAGACATATGGATAGTCTCTAAGTACTAGCACTAAATCTAAATCGTCGTGCAATAGATCTAAAGAATATAGATAACTCAACATAACTGAACCTTTGGGATCGCAATAAATCTCTAAACTGCATCCACCACAAGTACCCAAACGAACAACTTTCCTATCACAATCTAAGATCGCCTATAACATAGTCATTCAGTCCATACTCAAAATCAACCCAAGCCCAAAAAATTCTAAGATAGAAGAATTGCAATCAAACTCGACTCCCAAAATAAACAATTTCAAACCCCTACATATCATAGACAAATAAGCTTATCCTCCAATAGGGTTTGATACAACTACTGGGTCTGTAGCTACGCTAGTGTTCAAGTGCAACTCATCTAAAAGTCTACTCGAGATAAAAGAGTGTAAAACCTTAGTGTAAAATAAGATATGAACGAATAAATCGGATAAAATTATTACACCTTTAATCATGACCTTCTTTCCCATGTCTGCTACTCAAGGCGCACTCGATCTAGGAACAACATCCAGCGCGTAAGCTGAAACCACTTGGATAGAGTCTTTGGTGGTGCCAGACACTCCCTCCTCATATGCTTGAATTTGTTGTAGTTGAAACATATGATCTTTGAGATGTCTATCTTGCACTCCTTCATAAAATGCCCCCTCTTACCACATCTCCTGCCCTTGAGCTCCTACTTCTTAATCTTTCTTTGGGCCCTCATTTCTCCCTTATGTTAATTCTATTGGCGTATCTTTCCGCCCGACTTCTTGGGCTCACTCTTCACTTCCTCCCTAGAAACAGTATTCAACAAGGCCATCTCCACCAGACCCTCATAAGCCGCAACCATAGGAATATGGTTAAGGGCCAAACCTTGAAGAAGTTGATTCGGTTCCTTTGCAAACTTCAAAGCATTCTTATGGGTCGTATTCATTAGGTCCAAACCAAACTTGGCAAACTCATTAAACTAATTTACATAGACCTTTACCTACATCTCTCCTTGCTTGAAATGTATGAACTTCTCCAACTGTACTCTGTGCTTTGCCATGAAAAGAAACTTCAACCTAAAATGCCTCCAAAACTCTCCATAAGTCATCTCCCCTCATTGGTCTTAGCCACTATAACATCCCACTAATTCAAAGCCTCTCCCTATAAATGTCAGGCAGCAAGCTATCTCCTACGTCATCTCCAAAAACTATCAACCCAAAAATCCTTTCATAGGTGTGAATCCATGCCTTCTAGTCCACATAATACTTGATCCCCATATATGGTTTCTCTCCTAGACTCACAAAGTCCTTACTTGGCATGGTGAAATTGAAGGCAGGTGGGTGGGCAGGAACTACACCTGGCACCCGCTCTGTGGATTTCTTATTAGGATTAAGATCAGCTTGGCCTCTCGCTTGTAAATACCGATAGAACCTTATCGAGATGTTTATGCACGAAATGTCATCTGCATCACCTAGGCTGCAACCAGTAGGAATGCTTATCCTCTCTATCAGTGATTTAGGAATTATAAGCAACTTTTCTACAGATAGTATTAGCAATAATAAGCGATAGCTTATTTTTTCGTATTACACTTATATATATAACCTTCGAATTTTTTTTCTATGCCTGTACATACTTTTTGAAACCTATTTTGAAAAAAAAAATTGAAACCTAAGGAAAACTCTTTACGAAAAACTTTTTTCAAAAAAGTTCAAGTATGTTCTTTCAATTCGTACCTAGCTCCTAAGGAATTTTTAACCTATGCTCTAATACCAAGCGTGAAAACCCGCACCACTTGACACACCGACCCAAAGTTTAGGGTGACTTTCAGACTCACGTCGTGCTAAGAAGTACGAGCTATCGGGTTTTCAAAACATCACAGAGACTAAGAATATAAGGATAAAATCTTAGACATTCTGCACTTTTAGATCTCAAAGCGGAAGATAGTAAACTATAACATAGAAAAGAGTCATCTCAAAATATATCTCAGAAAACACAGTCTCAAAACATACGTAGTTATTATCCAGAGTTTACAGAAATACATCATATAGATTGATAATTACTAAGTACAATACATAGTTACATTAGGAGTAATGAAAAGTAAAAAAGAAATGTCAAAGCGAAGCTCACCTCTCCACGTACTACATATAGGTCGATCATCTATTGCCTCATCGTACTATGGTAAGGGAAAAAGGAAAGGAGTGGGCCTGACAAAAGTTTGGTGAATGAGCTGCATCATTAATATACAATGATCACCTGCAATTGAATTTATTAAAATTCTATATGACCTAGGATGTCTACTTTTATTTTTGAACTACTTACTAAGGTAGGTTTCGTTAACCTAAGGAGTGTGGTTCTAAATACACCTACACCAGACATCTTGTGTAGGTTTATACTTAGGGTCGAACAACCAATTGAACCTCAAAAATAACAAAGGATCATGCTAATAAGTACTGGAACTATTCTAACATAGGATCACATATAGTATGAACCTTGGGACTACGTTTCCAAATTACGACTACGCTATCAAATTTATGCATGGACGAGGAACCCACAATGTTGAACCGCACCCAAAACATTTTAGGGTCCGCTGCATTTGTGTCCAATCTCAATGGTAACATAGCTCCACTTATTACATAGCACCGGACATCCAACACCATAGTCACGTCCGATTTGCTATATGTATCGAGGAACTGCCCATTAGTATTAGGCCACACACTTCTCCAAGCACCCTCATTAGTGTTGCGGTACCAGTAAAACCTCCTATGAGTGTAATTTGTGATCGAATATCTCTGGTGAATATTAACTTTGTCGAGTGAATAGTGTCCAGGCCTAACTGCCCACGTACACATTTATCCAGTACCATAACATCTAAGAGTCATATAGTTAGGAAACTAATTTTCCAACTAATATATGAATGTTAATATATTTATATATAAATAGACTTATAACATAGGCCTTAGGCCGAGGATTAATCTACGCCTGTAAACTGTTAACCGGTCTACCGTCAGTTGCTAGTGCGGTCGACAGGCTCTAGTGAGTCTGTTGACTAGTCCAAGTTAATTATTGCAAATTTTTAATTTTCTTCATTTTGTTTATCGATTTTGTTTTACAGTAAAACCTAATCTTTTAATCTACAATTTCCAGTATTCTCAATTTAGTTTCTAATCATTTCACAATTTCATAACCGCATTTGTCATCAAGGCAAATGAACTTAGGTTTAGAATCAACATGGTATTGATATATCAATCTATATTCAATTTAACAAAAAGAGTGTGTTCAACCTAAATCAATTTTTATTCAACAAATTTTACTTTAATCAAATTTAGATTAGATAGAGATCTTGGTTAAATTACTATTAAATTACCAGTCTACTATTGTTATTAGTTAAACACTTCTCTAATTAAATTAAAACATTTCTAGTTCAAATAGGGTATAAACAAACTTAATTACATATAAATCATCATGATAATAATGAACCCACTTGCCTCTAGAAAACCATTCCTTTTTTAGTTCGCTTGGAATCACCCTCGCTTGGTTCATCATTATCTGCTTGATTTGATTTGATTTGATTCATGTTTCTTTATCCTTTTAAATTTAGTTTTAATTTTACTTTTGAAGAAAATTGATTTGGAGAGAAATAGGATTGAGTTTTGAGAGAGGTAGAGTTTTGTTACGATCAATATGAAATTAGGGTTCTCAGTGTTAAGTTAGGGTTCTATTTTATAAGGGTACAGATCACCATCCCCCATCAGATCAATTTATATAAAATTCGAGCCTGTCGGCCTACCTAAACCCTAGCCTGGAATGATCGATCAGTCGATCGCTTGGTCGTGGGTGGTCGACGCCTGGTCATGGGTGGTCGACCGCCTGGTCGTGAGTGGTCGACCGCTAGTGGTTGATCGGTCCAAGCTAGGGTGTTGATTAGTGGAGCTTTCCCTATTTAATATTTTTTTCTTATTTATTTATTTAATATTTTCGATTTCGAACTTTTAGACGTTAATAACATTTTCATACGGAACTACGATTACAAAACTTTATATACGAAAACTGTCTAAAAAATTGCTATGAACAAAATGGTGCAAGTTTCTTAGCCAAATTTGAACGGTTGTGTAAATTCCATTGTTACTCTTGTTGCATTTAATTTAACTTGTTTTATTAAATTTCTGATTAATTTTTGTAGAGTGTTACACGGTCCGCCTTCCATCGCTTATGGATGGTGGATAAAAAGCACGATCTCTTTTTTGAATGTCTCGATGGTGGAGGCCTAGGTAAGTCCCTAGGGCCTAGAAAATTTTAGTCCACTCCTAACCTCAACGAGAGGTACCCAGCCTAGATCCTAGGAAAGGAGATCTTATCAGCCCAGATCCTCACATTATAAGGAGAAAATTTCCTACTCTAGATAGGCATTGCCGTTCTCCTTTGTCATATTATTGCCATAGGTCCTCAACACTAGACAGGCAACCAAGAAGCCTCTCCCCTGTAAGGGGCCATAATCATCCACGATGAGTGGAATTTGGTATTCGAGAAGAAATGAATCCCCTACGTTAGGAGATGCACGTGATTCCGATAAGGAAGATTAGTGACAATAGGGGTTTGGATGATGAGATTGAAGAGTCATTCTCTAAAGAAATATTAAGCACTTAAATGCACCACAGTTATGTCTTATTTCCCATGGACAAGCATGACTAGAGTGTTGACCTATCCGATCATATCACCGCATTCCAGTTAGTGACCCGAGTCGGTCAAACCTCCAATCATGCAAAATACCTCATTTTACTCACTACTCTAACTAGGCCGACTTCCGGTTGGTTCGATCATCAGCAAATTCGAAGCATCCACTCATGGGCCTAACTTTGTTCTAACTTCAAGGCCTGCTTATTTACGTCAAAAAATAAAGAATATTGATGGCTAGTGAGCTGGCCAACATAAGGCAGGGTTCAACCAAGTCACTCTGCTCGTATGTCAACTACTTTAATAAGAAATTGACAAGGGAAAGAGGAGAGGACAAGAATGGCTTGGTAGTCTCCTTATGCTTAGGGTGAAATATCTATCCTGTATGTGGAAGGAATTGTAGAAACAACTCACTTCTTCCCTAATTGATTTTCTCTGGAGGGCGTATGACATTATAAGAGTGGAGGAGGCAGACATCTTCGACAGTGATGATGAAGGCAGCCGAAGGAACAAAAATGGCCCGAAAGAGAATAGTAGCCAAATGAATGGTCGATAGGAAAATAAAAAAAGCACTTCAATAATGGAGCACACTTCAAGCCTAGGTGCACTAATTATGCAACCCTAAATCGTTAAATAAAAATTATCTATCTCTCCACAAGAGATCGTATTGCATTTCAACAACTCATCCCTCCTTGTTAGGACGAAGGGCGGAATCTAGGGGCAATGTTAAATGCTGTGTATTTCACCAGTTCAATCATCACTAGACCAATGAGTGTTGACACCTCAAATATGAGATAGAGTGTCTAATTCATAAGGAAGTCTTGATTCTGTATGTTAGGTAATAGTGGAATAGCGTAACACCCAGAAAAACCCACCTGCCCTGCCTCGGGGGACAGACGACGACAGTGTAGCTACGATCAATACCGAGATCCAATCAACATGTACTTGCGCTAGCCGAAGGGATCAGACTCACTATAGGAGGGAGATATCAGATTATATGTATTCAGCGGACCTCTAGGCATCAAAGTCCCCCCTAGTTGAACAGGACTACACCGTGTTGCGTCCACTGTAGAAACCAAGGTAGGGGTTTGTTTCCCTCATCATGACCCTATAATCATTTCAGTAAGCATGGCTCGTACAAAAGTCCACCAGGTCTTCATTAAAAGGGGAAGCTCCATTACATAATGTTTAAAGATGTTTTGAAAGAATAAAGCTTCCTAACTCCTTGCTCCTTAAGCGTTAACTATTTATGGGTTTGGAGGTGTTGGCATAGTACTCATGGAGTTATTTCTCATGTGGTCACTTTCGACGAGGAGCCGCTAGTGGCAAAGATCCAAGTTCAGTTTGTTGCGGTAGACTGTCCGTCTGTATACCATATTTTAATAGAAATGATAGTCGCGGTAGACATGGATGTGAAAGTAGCCTACTAAAAATCTAATAATGAAGTTCCTAACTAACGAAGGACTATGATGTGTTTGAGGCAACTAGTAAGCCTCTAGAGATTGTTACAACATTTTCCTACAATATATAAAGAAAAGGGTGCTTATGTTACAGCAGGAAATGACAACCATCAGTGGTGGCCGGCTCGAAAGAATTTGCGGGCAGCTAATTGCTCAGATTCACGTTGGGGTTGCCTAGATTATTATTAATGAGCCACACTTCTTGATCGCCACCCTAAGATGGAAGAGCTGATGAAAATAATCTTTTCCTGGCCAGTCTAGGAAAGATCAGAGAGCCCATCACTACATGGAATAAATATGTTCACCTCCACTGGTACGTAAGAAAAGAAGACACTGCCACTCCTTCCCTTTTGGTATCGAAGGACTCGTTTAAGGTAATTGAAGACATCGCCGGTTTTTTGGCATGAACACAGATGTCCATGCCTGCTGAGGATATTATTGAATGCGTGATATACACATTATACCGGTGTGACTTGTATAGGAGTGTTGAACAGGATAATGTTGGTCTACTTGATCCTTGGATGGGGGATTCCAGCCTCAATGGCGGGCCGACTACACCACTTGAAGCAGTATTGATTAACAATGACAACACCAACAAGGCAATCCATACATGCAAAGAGTTGACCCTGGAAGTAAGAGACAAAATGGTTTGTTTCTCGAGGGAACGCAATGACGTGTTTTCTTGGAGGCATATGCCACCATGACCAGCATCGACCCCTCGATTCAACATTGACCTAATGATCCATCCCGTTCATTAGAAGATGCGATAGCTTAACCCTGACTAGTATAAAGCATCTATGGAGGAAATGAATAAACTTTAGCGAATGGTTTTGTTTGTAAGGAATGTTCCCTCTGGGTAGCCAATACGGTACTCATCCTAAAACCTAATAAGGCCTAAAGGACTTGTATTGACTTCTTACATCTCAATAAAATATGCACTAAGGACAATTTTCCTCCACCTCGCATCGACTAACTCATGGATGCAATCAATGGACACGAGCTACTCACATTTATGGATGCATATTCTAGGCATAACCAAATTTCCTTGCATGTTTATGACCACGAGCATACCTCATTCATCAATAATTTTGGGTTCTACCACTACTGGTACATGCCTTTCGGCCTTCGTAAAGTCGACACCGCATATCTACAGCTCATCGTTCGAATATTCTCCAAACAAATCAACTGGTCAATTGAGATCTACATAGATGACATCCTGGTTAAGTTTGAAAGGGCCGGAGAGCATGTGAAGAATTTGGCCGAGACTTTTGGCATCCTCTGCAAAAATAACTTGAAGCTCAACTATAGAAAATGTTCATTAGTGGTATGATTTGGGAAGTTCCTTGGCTTTGTAGTGAACGCCAAGGGCATCAACGAAAATTCTGATAAGATTCAGGCGATTCAAGAGATGCAGGTACCGCACATAATCAAGCACGTGCAGAGTCCAAATGGAATGATCGCGGTACTCGGTCGCTTTATGTCAAAAGCCATAGACCACTACATACCCTTCTTAGACCTCATCAAGAAGGAAAAGACGTTCATGTGGAATGAATATTGCATCAAAGTTTTTAAATAGAAGAAGAGACATCAAATTTTAGAATGAAGATTGTTATCAAAGCTTATTGATGGGAAGGACTTATATCTTATGTTGACTGACCACACGATTAGCACCGCCTTGATCCGTGATGAAGAAAAAATTTCAGTGCCTAATCTACTATGTAAGCAAGAGGTTAACGGGCCTTAAAACAAGATAATCCAAGTTAGAGAAAATAGCCTACTTCTTACTCATAGTTGCTCGACGTCAACGGCCTTATTTCGAAGCTTACCACATTAAGGTTCACACCAGCCAGACATTGAAGTAGGTATTGAGTCAACCCAATGTAGTGGCCGACTATTGAAATGGTTTGTGAAACTCGAAGAACATCACAACACTTTCCATCCTTGCACCTCAATAAAGGGACAAGTTGTGGCCAATTAAATAGCAGAGTGCTCTAGCCCGTATAACGACATGAGGGGAAGACAAGCAATTTTCCCACTTGGAAACACTATACCAATAGCGTGGGGACAAGAATGGTGTTGGTCTTCCCTGATGGTAAAGAATTTTTCTTCACCGTCCATCTTGGCTTCAAGGTCACGAATAACTAAGCTGCCTTGGCCGATCTTAGGATGTCTAAAGAATTGAGAGTGGAATCATTACATATGTTCGGTGACTTATCGTTAGTTATCAGTCAAATCAAGAAATGATTTAGGTTAAAGAAAAGTCGTTGGCCCTCTATGCGGCCAAAGCTAAGATTCTCATATGCACATTTGTAGGTTTCAACATAAAATAGATTTCCTAAGAGGGAAAAGCCAAGGCCAACCAGTTAGCCAAAATCTGCCGGCAATCCTGAATAAAGCATCGCTTGGGTCCTAATGGAGGTACAACTGACCCTCTACTTCAAATGGGGGCAACCATCATGGAAATCGATGAAGCCTACCCCTACTTTTGGATGATCCCACTATGAAGTATCTCACAAATGGCGATCTTCCTGCTGAAAGAAAAGAGAACTAAAGGAACCTATATGATGCAGCCCAGCCCACAAATGCGATGGAGTTAAGTCGTTTGGATACATTAGGCCGCCCACGACCTAAAGAATTGCAAAGAAGGGAGTTACGACCTAATGATAGAGCCGTGGTGAAAATTGAAGTAGCGCTATCCGAAGCTACCTTAGGTCGCGAGCGATCTAACAAGCTAATGAGTCGTGAGCGACCAAACGGGTCACGGGATAAGAAGTTGCGACCTAACGAGTTGGGTTGTAACACATTCAAACGACCTAGTGTGAAGATTGGTCGGCAGCGACCTAATGGAGATAGGTCGTCCAAGAAATCAAGCGAGTTAACGACCTAGTTAGGTCGCGTAAAGAAGATCCCGTTGTTGAAACCTTAAGTCGCGTGAAGAAGTTCTGAAGCTTACGACCTACGATAGGTCGCGGCAACGAGTTACGACCTAAGTTGGGTCGCATGAAGGCTTCCTGAAGCTGTTTTTCTTGAGTCGCTACAGTTTTGGGTCGTGTTTGTTTAGGTCGTGTGGGTTGTATTTTAGGTCGTAAGTCGTTTGTTCTTGAGTTGTTCGTGTTGTAAATATGGTTGAGTCGCTTGTTATTGTGGCGTTGTAGTGTTGATGAGTCGTCGTAACTCGTAGGTCATCATGTGGTTAGGTCGTGAACGACCTGGGTCTTGTTAACTTCTGTATTTAGGTCGTTGATTGTTAAGTCGTTCGTGTTTGTGTATATGTGTTGTATGTTGTTAGGTCACATACGACCTAAGTAAGTCGTAGGTCGTGTAACGACTTAAGGGTCAGAGTTGTAAAACGCTATAAATAGCGCTTGTGTTGGCCATTTGTAGGGGGGTTGATGTTTGAATAAACTTTTGTTTTGTTAGCTTTGTGCTTCCATTAAATTGGTAGTTGAGTGTGATCTCCTATTTCCACCTTTGAAATTCTAGTGCGCTCGAATCTTCGATCGTTGAAGCCAATTCGCGGAATCAAGTGCGCTTGATCAACGCTCGAAGAATTGTAGATCTCTCTTCACGGTATCGTGCGCGATCAACGTGTCAGAGATAGCTAGAATTCGGTATCTTCGGATCAACGAATTTGGGACTTGCAGTATCTTCAATCCACCGTTTGCTACTTTCACCGTTTCATCTAATTTTTCGTATTTCCGCTGCATCATTTTTGGTATCAGAGCAAGACTTAGACAATCATAGCTAAGCCGAGTCTTGGAGCCAACGAGTTTGAAGATTGAAGTTCATCTTGTTGTTTGAGTTGAGCCGAGCTAGGAGGTAGCCGTGCATTGTTGAAGTTTTTGAAAATTATTTGATTTGTTGAAGTGTTTGTTATTGAGTAATCATGCCACCGAGAAGAGCTAACCGCCATCAAAATATTGAAGCGTTGTATAGAATAGAAGAAGCCGATCAAATGGAACAACGCATGCATGAAAAGTTTGATGAGGGAATTGGTAGATTAGAGAGAATGATGCTTGAAATGAATCAAAATAGAAGAAGGGTATCACCGGAGTCGAACCATAGGGGAAGTAGAGTTTCACCACATTCAGATCGAAAGAGGAGAGAAGATCACGATCGTAGAAGTATTGACAATCGTGATAGGAATGTTGATGATCGAAATTGGAGAGATGTGGATGATCGTGGTCGGAGGAATGTAGATCGAAGGGATGTTAGTGGTAGAAGTGGTAGTGGTAGAGATGTTGGTAGTCGTGATCGACAACGCTATGCATCAGATTTTGATGAGGAGTTTGATGGTGATAGGGGAAGTGTTCATTACCGAGAACGAGATCAGGGACGACGTCAATATCGGGATGTTGAAGATGATCGACGTTGGGAGTCGGGTATGAAGATGGAAATTCCTGAATTCAAGGGTGGAATAGTTGCAGAAGAATTCTTGGACTGGGTGTCTAATGTTGAAGTGATCTTTGATTTCAAAGAGATTTCGGAAAATCGTCGAGTGAAGTTGGTTGCTACTAGGTTGAGGGGGAGAGCTATGGCGTGGTGGCAGCAAACCAAACTTACACGAGAACGGATGGGGAAGTCGAAGATTGAATCATGGGAGAAGATGAAGAAACTAATGAAAGCTACATTTTTACCTTACAATTATCAATCACTCATGTATCAGAGGTTGCAGAATCCGAGGCAAGGGACGAAGTCGGTTAATGATTATGCAGATGAATTTTACCAACTCATTGCTAGAAATGATATTATGGAGACGGAAGAACAGCTGACTGCTAGATTTGTTGGAGGGTTGAGGATGAAGATCCAGGATATGGTGAACATGTTTGATCCTAGATTTGTTGCAGAGGCACATCAGAAGGCGTTGGCATGGGAAAAGCAGGAAAGGCGTGGAGGTGGTTGTTTACAAATTCCAATAATCAAGTGAAGGGTGTTGGTGGAAGTTCTAATGTTTCTAAATCTGTTAGTAAACCAGTGGTGAAGGAGGCTGAGAAGGCAAAGGTTAACAGCGGTTTCAAATGTTATAATTGCCAGGAGATGGGTCATAAAAGCAATGAATGTCCAAAGCCGAAGAAACGAGCGATGTTTGCTGAGATTTAAGATGAGGATGAAGATGTAGAAGGTTCTAATTCATTATCGGTTGAGGAGGAAGACTTATTGTAAGGAGACGAGGGATGTAATCTAATGATGAGGAGGTCTTGTTTAACACCGAATTAGGAAGAAGAAGCTAGTTGGTTGAGGAGTAACATCTTTCAGTCAACGTGCACTATTCTGGGAAGGGTTTGTAAATTTGTGATTGACGCAGGAAGTTGTGACAATATTATTTCTACCGAAGCTGTGAGGAAGTTGAAGCTGAAAACGGAGAAGCATCCAAATCCTTACAAGTTAGCGTGGTTGAGAAAAGGAGGAGAGGTGAAGGTGGACAGGCGAGTACATGTTTCATTTTCTATTGGGAAGAAGTATAAAGACGAGATTTGGTGTGATGTTGTGGAGATGGATGTTTGTCACTTGCTTTTGGGAAGACCATGGAAGTATGATCGAGCAGCGCAACATGACGGTCGGACCAATAGCTACAACTTTATGTTTGAGGGTGTTAAGATCATTTTGGTTCCAAAGAAGAGACAACAAGAAGAAAGCAAGTCAGAAGAGATTGAGGAGATGAAGACTTTGTTGACTTTGAAAGAATTTGTTGAAGAAGTAGAGGAGAGTCCAGAGGTGTTTTGTTGATTGGACATGAGGCTAGTGAATCTGTTGAAGTTCCAGAGGAGGTAAAGCCAGTAGTGGAAGAATTCAGAGATGTGTTTCCAGAAGAATTGTCGAAGGAGTTACCACCGTTGAGGGACATTCAACATCAGATTGATCTTGTGCCAGGATCAGTATTACCTCACAGGCCACATTACAGGATGAGTCCTAAAGAGCATGAGGAACTAAGAAGGCAGGTGGAGGAGTTGTTAGAACAGGGGCGTGTTCAGGAGAGCTTGAGTCCTTGTGCAGTGCCAGCCTTATTGGTGCCGAAGAAGGATGGTTCGTGGAGAATGTGTACGGACAGTCGGGCTCTAAACAAGATCACTGTGAGATACAGATTTTCTATGCCAAGGTTTGATGATTTGATTGATCAGCTGAGTGGGGCTGTTGTGTTTTCAAAGATTGACTTGAAGAGTGGATACCATCAAATTCGTATTAGACCGGGCGATGAATGGAAGACTGCTTTTAAAACCAGGGAGGGTTTATACGAATGGTTGGTTATGCCATTTGGCTTGTCAAATGCTCCTAGTACTTTTATGAGAGTAATGAACCAGATTTTCAGACCATTTGTTGGGAAGTTCGTGGTTGTTTACTTTGATGATATTTTGATTTATAGTAGGAGTACGGAAGAGAACATCCAACATTTGCGAGAAGTACTGTTGATTCTACGACATGAGTAGTTCTATGCAGCAGCAAAGAAGTGCGTATTTATGACGGACAGTGTTTTGTTTTTGGGATATGTACTATCGAAGGAAGGAATTCAAGTGGATGGGAATAAAGTAGAAGCTGTCAGGAGTTGGCCACAACCAAAGACGATTACTGAAGTGAGGAGCTTTCATGGGTTGGTATCTTTTTATCGAAGATACATTCTACACTTTAGCAGTGTAATGGCACCTGTAACCGATTGCATGGAAGGAAAGAAGTTTGCATGGTCAGAGGAAGCAGGGGTTGCTTTTGAAAAGATCAAGTCATTATTGACGTCAGTGCCAATTCTAGTTTTACCGGATTTTCAATTATTGTTTGAGTTACATACTGATGCATCGAAGGTTGGGATTGGTGGAGTTTTGAGTCAGAAAGGAAGACCAGTTGCTTATTTCAGTGAGAAATTGTCTAGAGCTAAGTTGAGATATAGCACTTATGATGTGAAATTTTACGCAATTGTTCAAGCCATAAAGCACTGGAGACATTATCTATTTCAGAAAGAGTTTGTTCTTTACACTGATCATGAGGCTTTGAAACATTTGCAAGGGCAGGACAAAATTTCAGCAAGGCATGCATCGTGGATTGCCTATTTGCAGCAGTTTACTTTTGTTGTAAAGCACAAGTCAAGGGTGACGAATCGTGTAGCAGATGCGTTAAGCAGGAGGAATCATTTGTTGACAACGATGAAGATTGAAGTGACAGGATTTGAACTATTGCCAGAATTGTTTGAAGAAGATCCTTACTTTGCAAAATTTGTTGAGAAAGTCAAGAATGGGAGTACAGATGAGTTTGTGTTGGTAGACGGATTCTTATTCAAGGGGAATCAATTATGCGTACCGGATTGCAGCTTGAGAATGAAAATTGCGAAAGAGTTGCACGAAGAAGGGCATGTGGGTAGAGATCGTACATTGCAGTTGATTTCTCAATCCTATTATTGGCCATCGATGAGACGGGAGGTTGAAAAGTTTGTGCGTAGATGTCATGTTTGTCAAGTTTCAAAAGGGACAGCTACAAATGCGGGGTTGTATATGCCTTTACCTGTTCCTACAAAGCCGTGGGTAGATATAAGCATGGATTTTGTGTTGGGTTTACCGAGAACTCAAAGGGGAAATGACTCTATATATGTTATGGTGGACCATTTCTCGAAGATGGTACATTTTATTGCTTGCAAGAAGACGGCGGATGCTGTTCATGTTGCTTAGTTATATTTCAAAGAGATCTATCGACTTCATGGGTTGCCAGAATCTATTGTTTCGGATAGAGATACTCGTTTTCTGAGTCATTTTTGGCTAAGTTTATGGAAGATGGTCGGAACGAAGCTGAATTTTAGTAGCGCTTACCATCCGCAAACTGATGGGCAAATGGAGGTGGTTAACAGATCGTTGGGAAATTTGTTGAGATGTCTTGTGAAAGATAATCTGACAAGTTGGGATGTGAAATTATGTCAAGCAGAGTTTGCTCATAATCACGCAGTTAACCGAAGTATAGGTTTCAGTCCGTTTCAGATTGTATATTCAAGCCTACCAAAGGGGCCGTTGGGTTTAACGATAGTGCCACAACCGAAGGGGACAGTTAAACGAGCTGCTGATTTCGTTGATAGGTTAACAGAATGCCATAGAATCGTTCAGGAACGATTGGATAAGTCGAATGAGAAGTATAAGTGATCTGCGGATCTGAAGCGAAGAAGTGTTGAATTTAACGAAGGAGATTTAGTATATGTTGTACTAACAAAGGATCGTTTTCCAGTGGGGGCGTACAATAAACTTATAGCTCGAAAGATTGGGCCTGTAAAGATTGTGAAACGGATATATGAAAACGCTTATAGGTTGGAGCTGCCGGAGGATGTGTATACTTCTGATGTGTTTAATGTTAAACACCTTATACCTTATCATGGGGATGGACAATCCAATGGAGAAAAAAATATAAATTCGAGGACGAATTTTTTCCAACCAGGGAAGGATGATGCAGCCCAGCCCACGACTGCGATGGAGTTAAGTCGTTTGGATACATTAGGTCGCCCACGACCTAAAGAATTGCAAAGAAGGGAGTTACGACCTAATGATAGAGCCATGGTGAAAATTGAAGTAGCGCAATCCGAAGCTACCTTAGGTCGCGAGCGATCTAACAAGCTAATGAGTCGTGAGCAACCTAACGGGTCACAAGATAAGAAGTTGCGACCTAACGAGTTGGGGTGTAACACATTCAAACGACCTAGTGTGAAGATTGGTCGGCAGCGACCTAATGAAGATAGGTCATCCAAGCAATCAAGTGAGTTAACGACCTAGTTAGGTCGCGTAAAGAAGATCCCGTTGTTGAAACCTTAAGTCGCATGAAGAAGTTCTGAAGCTTACGACCTACGATAGGTCGCGGCAATGAGTAACGACCTAAGTTGGGTCGCATGAAGGCTTCCTGAAGCTGTTTTTCTTGAGTCACTACAGTTTATGGTCGTGTTTTTTTAGGTCGCGCGGGTTGTATTTTAGGTCGTAAGTCGTTTGTTCTTGAGTTGTTCGTGTTGTAAATATGGTTGAGTCGCTTGTTGTTGTGGCGTTGTAGTGTTGATGAGTCGTAACTCATAGGTCGTCATGTGGTTAGGTCGTGAATGACCTGGGTCTTGTTAACTTCTGTATTTAGGTCGTTGATTGATAAGTCGTTCGTGTTTGTGTATATGTGTTGTATGTTGTTAGGTCGCGTACGACCTAAGTAAGTCGTAGGTCGTGTAACGACTTAAGGGTCAGAGTTGTAAAAATCTATAAATAGCGCTTGTGTTGGTCATTTGTAGGGGGTTGATGTTTGAATAAACTTTTGTTTTGTTAGCTTTGTGCTTTCATTAAATTGGTAGTTGAGTGTGATCTCCTATCTCCACCTTCGACATTCGAGTGCGCTCGAATCTTCGATCGTTGAAGCCAATTCGCGGAATCAAGTGCGCTTGATCAACGCTCGAAGAATTGTAGATCTCTCTTCACGGTATCGTGCGCGATGAACGTGTCATAGATAGCTAGAATTCGGTATCTTCGGATCAACGAATTTGGGCCTTGCAGTATCTTCAATCCACCGTTTGCTACTTTCACCGTTTCATCTAATTTTTCCATATTTCCGCTGCATCACTATACTAGGCACCCCATTGCACCATACTGGACCCAAAGTTGTACCAAAAAAGAAACTCAACAGCCTCCAAAGATATGTTACCAATGAGGAGGCTGACCACATACTAGTGGAATTGCATTAAGGTTTTTGTGGAGATTATGCCATGATACAAAGCCTGGCAAAGAAAGATGCCCGCCAAGGGTATTACTGTATGTTCAAAAGAACGAAGAGTTATGTTAAGAGGTGCGACATGTGACAAAGGTTTATTAAGTTCTCCAGAGTCTCCTAACCCCTATAACATCCCCTAGCCATTTGATACTTAGGGAATAGACTTGATCGGCAAGTGGTTAAATGTGAAGGGCAGATACAACCATGCCATAGTCATTGTCAACTACTTCATAAAGTGGGTCAAGACGGAGCCTCTCATTGGGGTCACCATTCCGAAAATCCTTAACATTGTGATCAAGAACACCGTCTGTCAATTCTAACTCTCTAAAAAGATCATTATCAACAATGGTACCCAGTTTGAGAGTGGACCATTTTAAATGTTTTATTATCGAAACAAAATAAAGAAGTGCTTCTCGACGGTTGCTGATCCCCAAGCCAATAGGCAAGTTGTGGCCATGAACAAAACCATCAAGACATAAATGAAGAAGCACCTCACAAAGGCCAAGTGAAATTAGGCTGAAGACTTGACTCCCGTACTCTACTCGTATCACACTAGCAGCCGCACATCAACCAAGCATTGTCCTTTCTCTTTGGCGTGCGGGCATGAAGCTATGCTACCCATCGAAGTTGACATGCCATCTCCAAGGCATATCACTCACAACCATGAACAAAATGGAGAGTTGCTCAAGCTCGTACTCGATAATTTGAAAGAGAAAAGAGCGAAATCTGATCTACATATGGAAGCGTACAAAAGAAAGATAGCAAGCACTATAATGCAAGGTTAAAGCTCCATCAGTTCGAAGTCAAAGACTTTATATTGCATTTTTTCCTCTCCAACACCAAGGAATTGGCCAAGGGAGTCCTAGGGCTAAATTGAGAAGACCCGTACATAACCATTGCTGCGCTTGCTAATGGTGCATACCACCTCTCAAATCCCGATGGCACAACATGTCTCACACATGGAACCCATAGCGCCTTCGTGCATATTATGTCATAAGGCTATGAAGTATTTTCGTAGTTATAAGGTAATGTGACTTGTATCACCCTTATTTTGGTATATGTAATGTGACAGGACATCCTTGGAACATTCTTGGTCTACCAAGGTTAATCAATCGAAACCAGCTTTTCTGGGCCTCCACCATCATTGGGGTGCCCTACAACATTAGTTTTCTAGAGGGGTTGGCACGAAAATTCACCATTTCCAATAGGGAACAACCATAAAACTACTTCGTAGGGATGCGTGAGCCATTCCATTCTTCCTTCGTCGTTGGAGGCATCGATGAACCGATGGCGAGACCACCCCCATAATGGTCCTAATTTGTTCTCCCATGATGTTGCCCATCTCCTTGGTAGGACAAGGCACAAGTGCTTTGGAAGATAGTTTCCCACACTGTAACTCCAAACCAAGAAGTGCTACTCCATGGGGATATGCAATCCACTTAATGCTTTATTCCTCACCCGAAGGCATCGACAAACCGATTAAAAGACCACCCCCACAGTGGTCCTGATTTGTTTTCCTATGATGTTATCCATCTCCATGGTGGGATGAGGCAATGGTGCCATGCGAGTTGGAAACTTTATTGAAAGACATGTTTTATTTTGCTTAAATAATCTTTGCCTTTGTCATATTTTCTTATGTTATCTTATGCATAAACTGCCTACATGTTTGCTTAAAAAAGGATAAAACCATTAGGGACTTCAAGATTGCTCAACCTTGAATTGTAAAAGGTGAGCATGGGAGCTATACGAATATGCATTTAAATATATGCAATGGTTAGCTAAAGAATATGAAACAAGCACTGATAATTCAAATAGATAAACTGATCAAATAGTGCCAATCTTCAACATAAATGAAAATAATAATGTTCAACATTTACAAACATGGTTATGGCCCGAGTGTAGGTGAGAGCGAGAACCTCCACAACATGGCAATCATCATCATAAACTAAATCCTTGTATATCAATGGGGGATTGGGGGTAGAGGGCTCACTCGGTTCTCTCTTAAAGGAGGCAATCTTCTCTGAGGTAAGAACTATCGTGGGAACCACCTCAAATGTTGTTATATTTCACCACAACCTAGGTACGGACCTCTACATAGTATTCAGGGGTAATTAAGTGAATCAATAACGGATGGTGGTAGTTGGATGAAAAGACCGAACATCTAAGTCAACATCTCCTCTCACTGCCATTTCTAGGCATCTTTCTCCTTCATGATCTCCTCCAGGATCACATAGTACATGCATTGTTGAAGCTTCTCCCTCAGCCTATTCGTCTCGTTACGACTTGGCTATGATTTGCTCTTATTTGTTGGTGCTCATCCTCCAACCTTCTCCTTTCCTAGGCTCGATCATTAATTGCAGTGTCCCCAACCAGCTCAGCCTTATTTTAGGCCTCCTCCACCAATGAGGCCCTTCTCTTGGAAGCCTCCTGCATCCTGAACCCTCAACTGCAGTTCCTCCCTCTCTTCCTTGGCCTAATGATGTGCAACCTTCTTCTCTTCCAGCTACTTAGTTAGATCTACAGACCCAAGTGAATGCAACTGGCTCATGTCATGGCCTTCACAATAAATAGTTCAAGGTCTAAGTCGTGAAAAAAAAAAAATTGTCAAGCATGGAGATCCTTACCAAATAAGTTTTTGAAAGCTGAGAGTTTAGGACCTCATCCAGAAGATGAGTCTCCCAATGGATCGGGCCTGACGCTTGTTGTGCATGGCCTCTGACGCTTCCTTGGTTAATACATGTGCCAGCATTCGAAGGCCGTTATTGACCTCATGCACCCTCAAGGTGTCGATCCCCCGACCTTAAGCTCATCCTCCCTCGATCGGGGACAAATCACATCGATCTCCTCATAGAATTTGCATGCCAGACCATTCCTAGAGCTCTCCGGCTCCAAAAGCCAAGGAATCTTGGACAACCACCCCTGCTCCTCCTCCTCTTTCCTTTTATTTCCCTCGATCATCACCCCATTATGCAATGTCAAGTCAGTCGATAAAAAACAAGTCCTTTTAAAAGAGCATTGGGGTCGGTTTGCTATGCTCGGGTTGCACTGGAGCGGGATTGGGATGCAAGTCATCCTTAATGGGTTTGTAACAACCGTACTTTTAATGACTGAATTTTGAATAATTAATTTAAATATTGGATCATTAATTAGTTGAAGGTCCAAGATTTGATATTTTTGCAAATGGTCGAATTAGGACCCGAGACCACATCCATTATGTCCGAAACAACATTGCAAACCAAAATGAGTATAAATATTGTTGTATTTGGAGTCAAGTTATTTTTACAATTTATGTATTTCATAAAAAATAGGCGCACAGTTTAGCCTAGTGGGATCTCAACTAATGGTTTGTGCTTATTGGATGAGGACTTCATTATGAGACATACGGTTGAGAAATTTTTGGAATCGGGCCATTCGATGGAAAAAACGATATCGAAATGCATGAAACTATAATCCTGAGACAATTTCTTGGATAGTGACAAAATTTATACCATTAGGACTGAAGAAATGAGGTGATGTGCACCAACGAGTACGAGCTCGAAACATATGGCGATTTACTTGAGAAACCATAAATATTTCTTTTTATTATATAATAACCACCCCCAATCTTGAGATTAGGACCACCTCATTTTCTTTCTCCTGCTTATTTTTAAAGTAGCCATCCCTCTTCTTCTAATTAAATCGTGAGCTATTGGCCGCAGATATCAATGAGACAGAATCCATTGAGCTTAGGAAGAAAAGGACTTTGCATCTGTAGTGGCGAAAGTGAGTGCGGTGAGACATGGTCGAGCTCCTTTATGATGGTCGTGAGCTAGGGTTAGTGATAGAAGGGGATTAGGGAGGAGCTGAATGGTGTGAAAGGTAGCATTGTTCTTTTCTTGGTGAGACTCACCTTTTGGCGTCAACGGAATGAAGTTCGGCCATCCAAGGAGGATCGCGACTTTTGAAAGTAGTTATGGGGTTGAGCAGGTTTCATTTTAGTCGGTACAGTCGATCCTATCATGTATGTACGCATTGCGAAGAGCGCATGACATAGAGCGTATATGATTAACCGGTTTGTCAAATCATTAGGTGTAAAGAAAGAGAGGTGGAGAGAAGGGGCAGCACTGTGTTGTGTACGCATGTGAATGCACAGGAATTGGATTTAGAGAAGAAAGGGATTAAGATAATAAGGTAATTAAGTGATTAATTATATTTAATTAATATCATTTCTTGTATCTTTTACATATGAGATCCAATAGAGACGCGGTCTTCATCATTACACTCGTATAGGGTAGGACCCGGTATAGGCTTGCACTGGAACCAACAATTACGAATTTACAGTTCAGGTGACTGAGATTATAATTCTGAATTTTTATTCAGCATAAATCCTCATAATATTATATAACGAAAAATAGTACCTAGAAGAGGTAGAATAATACATATATAAATAAATATTTCCCTATTTAATTGGATCGGATTGGTAGATATTCATGATAATTGATTAAGATCCATTGTGTGTGCGTGTTGTGTGTTCAATTCATCTCGAATAGAGTTAGATGAAGTTGATATTAATTTATAAATTTATTAAACTCTATTTTATATTTATATTAGCGATCACAATATTATAATATATTTTATTATATATATTTTGGATAATTTATAATATCTCGTATATACAAATATTGTGTTCTATTTGTATAGAATAGTGTTAAATGGAGTTAACATTGATTTATAACAGGTTTATAAATTATTTTGAACTATAATCTGTGGTATACTAATGGTAGAAATTTTATTATATATTTTATCACTAATTGGAAATTGGAAATTGGAAATTAGAGATATGACCTTTGGAATAAGTTGTAAGGCAAAAAACGGTTTAGGAAGTTTAAGCTTGTATTAAAATGGCTTTGAAGTTTATCTGGTCTTAGTATTGGTTTATTATAGTGTAAATCAATAATTAACTAGCTAGTGAATTTCTATAAAGGTGATTTGAGAAGTTAGAAATTACAAAGAACTATTTTATTATTTAATAGGGTTTGACTATAGTTATAAAATACTAAATATTGTAATAACATGATTTATTAACTTTAGACCCTAGGAAATGGTTTGAGATATATGTGTATACATGTATATAGAAATTATTTACATACGCTATGTAATATTTTTAGGCCTTACTGATGGTAAACTTAATTTAAATAGAAGAATTAAATGAAAATTAGTTATGGTTTGATTGATAGGCAAGTGCATTATTTTGTAAAATAAGTGTGAGGATTCTACAAAATAGAGATAATTGTGACTGGTGACTTAGGTATGATACATTTTTTGTTGAATTATTTATATGATTGTATGTGTGAATTGTTATTAATACTCAGATAATAGATTTTTTACATTGGTTGTGTATTTCCTTCTTTTATGTAAATGTGCACTGTATGTGTTTATTAGTTCCATATAGTTGGACTTGTTGTGTATACACACACACACACACACTTTCATATAGTTTATGTGAGTTATATATGTCTGTATAATTCTACTATGTTCGACTTGAGGCTATTGGGAGATGCACAGAATATTATATAAATATATCCATTGATAAGCGATTTTAAGCATTTAAAAATATTTTTAGTGTGTTCGACTTGTGTTTACTGATTGGTACATGGAATCCATTATACCGTTGAGGTACACGACTTGTAGATATAGTCCCAAAGCAGGGGCGGAGAGGCTAGAATGCCATTCTAGAGTAGGTCATATAATGTTACATAATACTCTAGGGTACTGCGATAGGATGTACGACCAACTTCTTTTAAGGGGTTAGTTCTTAAGGGAGTCTACAATATAATTGTGGCTCTCGATAGCTCTCTTTGGAAGCTAATGGAATTCAACGTGATTTATTGATATGCATTTTAAGCATATGTATAGTTCGATATGCCCAACTTGGGGTTACCGAATAGTAGACGAAATATATTATTCCGATATATAAATATATGGTTCAAGTGATTTAAATATATATAACTACAGAGGCATGGTTTGGGTGATGTATATATATTGGTTTGATATGCCTAACCTGAGGCAACCTGGAAATGTGAAGCAATTCAAGAATGAATCACTATCAACATGGGAACGATAGTACTTTGATGTTGTGTACCCATGTTGGAAGGGTGTACTGGGGTTTAGCATTCACATACGGTTCTGATATGTCGATATAGACAATCAAAAGGAAAGGATGCTAACAAGAGAATCCATTGTACCATTAAGGCACATGACCTACAGACGTGATCATGAAGCAAGGGCGGAGAGAGATTGGAATTCCAATCTAGAGTAGGTCATATATTGTTATGTAGTACGATTGGGTGCTGTAATAGGACCTATAGGTCTACTTCTTTTGAGATTTTGATTTTTAGGGCGGTCCAAAACATAATTTTAGCTCTTGATAGGTCTCTTAAGTAGCTAATGGCAATTTGGTACGAGTATTAGTTATGAATATTTGTATTTCTACTTTTGGTATGGAGATGTTATGATAGTAGCATTGTAATATAGCTGTATTTGTTTTGCATTTTAGAAGCTTTGATAGGGGTCACTGAATTGATTAGTGTCTGTGGCGGACTCCACCCTTCGGCAATGATGGGTATCAACTTATTCTCTATGTGTTTCTTATCTTTGTGATTGTGCACGTATATCAGTTGATTTATTATAATTGAATAGTGTGTGTTCTGTTAGTCCGTGAGATGATGGTTTTGATGACAACAACCTTAGAATAGGATTATAAAATATAAATACTAACATTATAGTTTAGAAATATATGTATATGCAGGATTTAATAATGCAGGTACCAAGAATGAAGACCGTACATTATAGAGATTCAAGATATCAAGATTGAAGACTCATGAGTATCAAGAATATCAAGATTTTCAAGAGTCTAAGATTTCAAGTAATTTATTTTTTAATTAGAAATTTTGTTAAAACTCCTAGAAAAGCACTGGCATCTTAAAATCCAATTTATTCATGGAATGGAATCCACTTCGAGCCCGTTAAAGGGATAGAACCCTAAGTAGGATGGAACCTATGAAAAATCTAGTGAACATTGTTTTGTATCCGCTAACTTTTTATTCAAATGATTTTACAAAATTATCTTATTTTCAAAATGATTTCAAAACCATCCTCTTAAAAGAATCAAAAACATATATCCTGATTTTAGATACTTTTAGCCTTAAAATAATCTTCATTTTCAAAATCAAATTATCCTTAGTTTTAAAACTATCGTTAATAATAATATATATTTGACTTTTAATATTTATACTTAGATTTAAATATAAAATTATAGTAAAATTTTATATATATTTCTCTATATTTATTTATGTATTTTAACTATAGTTAAGTATATTTATAAAAGTTTAAAATAGTTTTAATATAAGATAAAAGTTATTTTCAAAGAAAAACAAACCACCAAAATTTCCTTTGGGATGTCGACATACTCAATGTACCCATGTCCACATAGCGTCAGTTAATTTTAAAATGTAAATTTTAAAAGAAGTGTCTATTCGTCATATCTCTTCATGAATGGACATGGGTGTTGTTCTTCTATAAATAGGGGTTATTTTCAACAAATTTTCATTCATATTTTCTGGTTTTCATTTCTCTTCTTGTTCCACATTTCTATACAAACATTCCTACCATTACTCTGTCGAGATCAACATTGAATCTAACTAGATTATCTCTGGTTTGATTCTCTATCACTATCTCAACAAGATCCTCAGTGCTATTTAGAGTTAAAGACTTATTTGTAATCAATTAAACGAGAAAAGGTATGATTGTGGGCTTGGAAATCAATCAAGCGAGAAAAGGTATGATTGTAGCCTTGGAAATCAATTGGGTGAACTTGTTGCCCGGGAAATCAAGTATCTCTACCCAGAGTATTGTGAATCTAGAGGGTGCACCTCGTAGCCTTGAAATCGAGGGTGTAATTAAACAATTGCATTTGAAAGGAAATCCGTACTTGTGTAGGGAACTGGATGTAGGTTAACTTCGAACCAGTATAAAATCTGGTATGTTCTTTCATTTACTGCTTTTACTTTATTTCTGCATATGTGTTTGATTCTGTGATCATATCTGTGTCTGAATATTGCATACATTTGCGTTCAAATTAACAAAAATTCAAAAAAAAAAATTAATAATCACTTAAAACACTATTCACCCCCCTCTAGTGTTTATCCTAGCCTTAAGATTCGTAATCCGCATTTCCCACATTTGGTATCGGAGCAAGGTTTTCAAAGTTTCATAATCTGATTTTTGGAAAAGTTTTTAAAATGGATATGTTTGTTAATATTAGTTTAGAAATATTCAGATCATTATTGTCTCATGAGTCTGCATATAATCAATGTTCAAATTCAAGCTGTCTACCAAAATTGTTTGATGTGCAGGAAGCATGCTTTATGAGAGTTGAGGAATCAATCCACAACGGGTAAGTTGTGCAGATCAAAAAGAAGAAATGGATACTCGATAGTGTATGTTCTAGACAAATGACTTGCAATCCAGATATGCTGAATGATATAATATACAAAGACGGAGGACTGGTTAACTTTGGAGACAATTCAAAATGATATGTGATTGGCATCGGCAAAGTCGGTAACTCTGAAACTCCTATTATTACTAATGTTTTGATAGTTAAGAATCTGAAACATAATCTGCTAAGTATAAGTCAACTCTACGATAAAGGATATAAAATTAAATCAAAAAAGTTAAGTGTCACATTGAAGATAATAATTCAATCGTAATATTTGAGGGAATTAGGAAAAAGAATATTTATATTCTTAGTATGAAAGTTTCAAATGATAATCAGTGTATGTTGGCAAATACATGTGACCCTTGGATTTGGCATAAGAGTTTTGGGCATTTGAATTTTAAAATCTTATCTAGACTGTCAAAACATGATCTAGTAAGAGGTCTCTCTAAAATAAATTTTAAAGTAGATAGTCTATGTGATGCATGTCAATTAGGAAAACTTAGAAAAAGTTCCTTTAAATTAAAAGATATGATTTCAACTTCAAAACCTCTTGAATTACTTCATCTTGATTTATTTGGTCCATCTCAAATCCTGTCAATAAATCATAGTAAGTATGTTTTTGTAATTGTAGATGATTATTCTAGATTTACATGGACAATATTTTTGAAACATAAAAGTGATACTTTTGAATGTTTTAAGAACTTTGTAAAAAGGATTCAAAATCAACTTTCTCAAAAAATTATAACCATTCGTAGTGATCACGGTGGTAAATTTGAAATGAAAAGTTTGAGTAATTCTATAATAAAAAGGGAATAACTCACAATTTTTCATTCCCAAGAACTCCACAACAAAACAGAGTAGTAGAACGTAAAAATAGGACGATTCAAGAGTATCCGAGAACAATGTTTTCAAATAGTAAATTGCCAAAGTATTTTTGGGCAGAAGCAGTTGCTACCTCCTGTTATATTTTAAATAGAATTTTAATTAGACCTTTAACTGATAAGACATCTTATGAACTTCTTCATAGAAAGAAACCTAAAGTATCTTATTTTAGAATTTTTGGAAGTAAATGTTTTATTTTAAATACTAAAGATAACTTAGATAAATTTGATCCTAAATACGAAAAAGGTATCTTTATCGGATATTCTTATAAAAGTAAAGCGTACAGAGTATTTAATTTAAGAACTAACACCATTCAAGAAACAATGCATGTTTCGTTCAATGAAAATCCCAAAATTTTGAAGATACAAATGATGAAGAGGATTTAATCACTCAAAATCAAGAGTCAACTGAAACTTATAATGAAATTAATCATCATAATAAAAGGACTAAACTTTTAAAAGATCACCCTATTGAAAATATACTAGGAGATATGCAATATGTTGTTAAAACTAGAAATCAACTAAGTCAAATGGGTAATGTAGCTTTTATATCAACTATTGAACCTAAGAATCCAAAAGAAGCATCAACTGATAATTCATGGATTTTGGCTATGCAAGAAGAACTAAATAAATTTAGTAGAAATGATGTTTGGAAACTTGTTCCTAGACCTGAAAATAAAATTAAAATTGGAATCAAATGGGTTTATAAAAATAAAATGAATGAACAAAGAGAGTAGTTAGAAATAAAGCTCGATTAGTCGCTCAAGGTTATTGTCAAAAATAAGGAATAGATTTTGATAAAACCTTTGCTCCGTAGCAAGATTAGCAGTCATTAGGATTCTACTTGTTTTTGCAAATCATAATAATTTCAAATTGTTTCAAATGGATGTTAAAAGTGCTTTTTTAAATGGATTTGTAAAAGAGGAAGTATATGTTGAACAACCACCACTTTTTAAAAATTAAAAATTGCCAAATCATGTTTACAAACTTAAGAAAGCTTTATATGGTCTAGAACAAGCTCCCATAGCCTGGTATGATAGACTAAGATCTTACATATTACAATCAAACTTTGAAATTGGTAAAGTAGATAATATTCTTTTCATAAGAAGAAATAAACATGATATTTAACTAGTACAAGTCTATGTAGATGATATCATTTTTGGATCAACTAATTTTGAAATGAATAAAGAATTTTCTGAAATAACGATAAAAGAGTTTGAGATGAGTCATATGGGTGAATTAAACTTATTTTTAGGATTTCAAATAAAACAATTAGATAATGGTATCTTTATTAGTTAAGAAAAATATGCTAAAGACCTAATTAATAAATTTGGTTTGACTACCACGAGTGGAAAACCCACTCCCATGGCAACCACTAAGTACCTTAGTAAAGAAGATCTCTTGAAAGATGTAGATCAAGAATTATATAGAGAAATGATTGGATCACTACTCTATATTACTGCTAGTGGACCTGATATCATGCATAGTGTTTGTCTCTATGCAAGATATCAATCTCAACCTAAAGAGACCCACTTAAAAGCTGTAAAACGTATCATAAGGTATGTTAAACACAGCTCTGATTATGGCTTATTTTACCTTAAAAATGATTCTTTTGACTTAATGTCTTACTGTGATGCTGATTATGCTGGTTGTAAATCAGACCGAAAAAGTACAAGTAGAACTTGTCACTTTTTGGGGCATTCTCTGATTTCCTGGTTTAGTAAAAAGAAAAACACAGTTTCTTTATCAACAACTGAAGCAGAATATATTTTTGCTGCTTTGGCTTGTTCTCAAGTAATATATATATATGCAACAAACTTTAAAAGATTATGGTTTAAATATCTCAAAATCACCAATTTATTGTGATAAAACTAGTGCGATAAATTTATCCAAAAATACTACTCAACATGCTCGAACTAAACATATTGATATAAGACATCATTTTCTCAGAGATAATATAAATAAGGAAATAATTACTCTAGATTATATTAATTCCGAGAACCAAATTGCTGATATATTAACAAAGCCCTTAAATGAATCAATATTTACTAAATTAAGAAGAGAATTAGGTACTTGTTCAATAACTGAAATATAAAAAAGTATAAATAACAAAGTATAATTAAAAATTAGATCAAAATAAATTAAGTAGCAAAAATTCAAGCACCATACCGACATCCCCTTGTACCCCATGTCGACATACAACAATTTTTTATTTTTGAAATTTTTCCAACCAAAATTCAAATAATTGGTTATATATTCTTCTTATTTTCGAAATTCTATTCATTATGTCTGGTATTTCTCTGTTCTATCTTCTGAAATTAAATAATCAATGGCCTCCTCTTCCAAATCAAACAAAAATTCAATCTTTTCTTTCCCTTCTCCTACTTTTGGACCGTTTCAACGAACAATGCTCGCTCGTGTGACGAAAATGGAGGATTCTGTAAAGGATGCACTTCAGTTAATGACTGAAATCCAAGTGATGCAACGTCGAATGGCCAAAGAACAAGAGAGGCAAGGCAAAATCATTAGGAATTTACAAAAATTTCTAATGGACAATCACGCTAACCCGATCTTGATTGATGAAGACCCTTCAGGAGATCAAGTACAAGAGACCAACGAGAAAGAAGAAGAAGAAATCCCAATCGAAGAAGTGCACGCGGAAGATGAAGACAAAGTCGTTTGCGTTGGTGAAGTGTGCTTTGACAAAGATGGAAATCTTGTCGAACAACGTGGAAATTTCTGTTTCCACTATCCACACTGTTCGGTTCATAGATCTCCCATTTTCAAAGACACTCGTTAGTTTCTTTCCTCTTTTTCCCTATTGTTGTATGTTCTTTCTTACGTTTCCCACGAAAATGTAAATATAACTATATGTTTAATAAATAAGTTGTGTTCTTATATGTGTTCTATTCAAAGTATTATTATATACTTAGGATAATTAGTAGTTTAGGAATAAGTTTAAGTCTTAGAGATAAGTATTGATTATTTAAGATAACACTATCATTATAATCATGTATCATAAAGTATTAGATTAAGAGGGAGTTATATAGTTTGGAGTTATATAGTTTGGAGTTAGTTTTTGTTGATGACAAAGGGGAAGAAGTATAAAATAGGATAGTTAGGCATATATTAAGGGGGAGTTATTAGGATAAAAGTATTTTATAAACAAAGGTTGTCATCATCAAAAATGGAGAGATTGTTAGTCTGTGAGATGATGGTTTTGATGACCACAACCTTAGAATATGATTATAAAATATAAATACTAACATTATAGTTTAGAAATATATGCATATGCAGGACTTAATCATGCAGGTACCAAGAATGGAGACTGTACAGTATAGAGATTCAAGATATCAAGATTGAGGACTCATGAGTATCAAGAATATCAAGATTATCAAGAGTCCAAGATTTCAAGTAATCTAACTTTTAATTAGGAATTTTGTTAAAACTCCTAGAAAAGCACTGGCATCTTAAAATCCAATTTATTCATGGAATGGAATCCACTTCGAGCCTGTTAAAGGGATGGAACCCAAAGTAGGATGGAACCTACGAAAAATCTAGTGGAACATTGTTTTGTATCCGCTAACTTTTTATTCAAATGATTTTACAAAATTATCTTGTTTTCAAAATGATTTCAAAACCTTCCTTTTAAAAGAATCAAAAACATCTATCCTAATTTTAAATACTTTAGCCTCAAAATAATCATCATTTTCAAAATCAAATTATCCTTAGCTTTAAAACTATCTTTAATAATAATATATTTAACTTTTAATATTTATACTTAGATTTAAATATAAAATTATAGTAAAATTTTATATATATTTCTCTATATTTATTTATGTATTTTCACTATAGTTAAGTATATTTATAAAAGTTTAAAATAGTTTTAATATAAGATAAAAGTTATTTTCAAAAAAAAACAAACCACCAAAATTTCCTTTGGGATGTCGACATACTCATCATACCCATGTCGACATAGTGTTAGTTAATTTTAAAATTTAAATTTCAAAAGAAGTGTCTATTCGTCATATATCTTCAAGAATGGACATGGCTGTTGTTCTTCTATAAATAGGGATTTCTTTCAACGAATTTTCATTCATATTTTCTGGTTTTCAATTCTCTTCTTCTTCCACATTTCTTTATACACATTCCTGCCATTACTCTGCCGAAATTAACATTGAATCTAGCTAGATTATCTCTGGTTTGATTCTCTATCACTATCTCAACAAGATCCTCAGTGCTATTCAGAGTTATTGGCTTCTTTGTAATCAACTAAACGAGAAAAGGTGTGATTTTGGCCATGGAAATCAATCAAGCGAGAAAAGGTGTGATTGTAGCCTTGGAAATCAATTGGGTGAACTTGTTGCCCGCGAAATCAAGTATCTCTACCTAGAGGATTGTGAATCTGGAGGGTGTACTTGTGTGCGAGACTGGATGTAGGGTAACTCCGAACCAGTATAAAATCCGTTGTGTTCTTTCCTTTACTGCTTTTACTTTATTTCTGCATCTGTGTTTGATTCTGTGATCATATCTGTGTCAGAATATTGCATACATTTGTGTTCAAATCAACAAAAACTCAACAAAGAAATAGTCCCTTAAAACACTATTCACCCTCCTCTAGTGTTTATCCTTGCCTTAAGATTCGTAATCTGCATTTCTCACATGTTCGACTTGTATTAGGATGCTTATATTAATCCTGCATTGGTACATTTGGTTACCTCTTTCATATTATGTTGTTACATTTCAATCACATTATATTAATTATGCTAACTCATTGATTAAAGGAGAAGAGCATGTGATGGTATGACTCCCTGCCTTTGAGTTGAGTTTACTTTGCTTATTTATAGGCAGTTTGGATTATCCCTAAGTCATGTTTGTGGAGAGGACCGGCTGTACTTTAGTAGTTTCCTATTTATTTTTATATGGTTTTGATATATAGTATTTTGGGATAGTCCTCTCGAACCAGGCTTTATGTCTGACCCGCATATTGTCTTTATATGTTTATATCATGACAACTATCAGGTATTTATTTGAGTAGTTTGGGAGCCATATGCTTTTGTGGATACACTTTCAGGACAGCTAGAGCACTTTGGAGTCAAAGTCGTTACTTTGGACATATACTTGATATTGTATTAGTACCCGACATATATGTTATTTATATACAAGGCTTATTGTATCAGATATTATATTCTAACTTTCTATACTGATATTTATTTATCAATTACTTCCATCAGTACAGTCATTTATACATTTTATCCTATTATTTTCAAGTATGTTTAGTATATTATATATTATCATTCCGCTGTGATATTTTATGTTTCGCCTTGGTTCGGTGTCCTTTATACCCCGAAAAGTTATCTTTTGTTGTATCCAAGAGTCAGACAGTGTCATTTGATATTGATTCAGGGTATTACAAAGGACGGGTCGTCATAGTTAGTTTCATAACTTAGGCTCAACACTCGGGACTAAGTAAACCAGTTTGATTTGACCAACCTAGTTGATGGAGTACATCGAGAGAGCATATTTGTATTTTTCTAATATATTATGTTGTATAAACCACTTGTCACTTGAACTTTGATTTATTTAGTTGCTAATGGCTAGGATATCTTCATTTAAGGCTATCTATATAAGCTAACAGAGTGCACGAGTGATTGAAGTTAGGAAGTTGATATGCTTGATTGATTTAAAGACTTTTGGAATACCACAAGGGATGTTTCGCCATCCACGAACATTCTGGCGACTATGGTAGGCGTTGGAGGTGGTGTAGCCCTTAAGCATAGTAGTATAAGAAATTGACTAGTAGACCATGGCTTGGATTGATTTTAGACATCGTTTTGAGTCTTGGTTTATTTTCAAGATCGATAGGGACATGTAGCTCGAGAATTTCATCCATTTTCAGTGGGGTAGTTTGTCGGTGAAGGGGAACCTTACATATTAAGCAAAGGTATATCGACCGAGAGTACTACCATTCGAATTCGATACATGAGCTTCGAGTAGGGTAGGGATATCGGTGAAGTGTGACTTAGATTTATATCCTGGTAGGATTCCTCGGTTGCTTAGAAATGAGAAAGGACCAAGCGGCTAACTTCTACGTTTTTCTTTGAGTCATTCATGTTAGAAGTGTTTAACTTTGTGTAAGAACACATTTATGGTGGGATTAATCCAATGAAATGTATTGGTATTTTATAAGGACCGGCCCATCCACATACTAGTTCTCAACCTCAGTTTGAAAACAGGGTCTCTTGATGACTTACATCGATCAGGCAAGGTTTTTCACTTGATTTTTAAAGGCGATCAATTGAGTCGGATTTTGGGTTGACTTAGAGATTTTTAGAGCATGATTATAGTCGTGCGAGGAAATTTCAAAAGTCGAACCAAGAAACTGAATCGGAATTCGCATAAGAGGAATCAAGCGACCAATCCTAGTTTAACAAAGAAATATTATAGGCGAACAAAGGACTAGATCGGACACTGTATATTATTCTAGACGGTCCTTATTCACTGTAATTTTATTTTGTAATATCCCGGAATTTTGGACAATATAAATTTAATAATCTGGGTTTAAATTTATATTGAATTGATAAATTTTTGTTAATAAATTTGATATTGATTTAATAATCTTCTTTATTTTAATATTTAATTTGTGAAATTATTTTTAATGAGTTAATAAATTGTTTTCTATTTAATAATGCATATGTATTTATGTATATTTTAAACAGACAAGTTGATTTTTATTTAAATTGGTATAACATAAATTTTAACGTTTTTAAAAAAATAAGATTTGTGATTTACTCTTTAATTTAAACTTTTCAAAATATTTAATAAATACTATATGGTTTTAAATATATGAGATAAATATTTTAATTGGTTTAAAAATTCATCTTTGACTTAAGGGTTGAATATTAAAATAAGTTATAAAATGTTTGTGTTTTTCTTTTTAAACTATTAATTTATAAAATTTGATCTGTTAATCTAATTTGAGATTTAAAATACAATTTTAAATATGAACATGCATTCATTAAGTTTAATTTATCTTTAACAATTAATCTAAATTACTAATTAACTAAGTTTAAATATTCATTAATCTTAATTTTAATAACATAACCATTTAAAAGACATGTGTTAAGCATTTAAGATAGGGAGTTAACATGTGTCCATTTCTTTTTTACATGTGTCAAAATTTGTTTTTCTTTAATTTTAATTTAAATCAAATATTGTTATTTAAAACTTGCATGTTTTCTTTCCTTTTTCTTTTCTCATTTTTCATTTCATTAACATTCCACCTGAAAATCAATGCATAACAAATTTGCATACTCCTCAAAAATACAAATCTGCATTAATCAAGAAAATCTGTATTGAAGACATGCAATCTGGAAAACATGAAGACCTGCATTTTCTTTCTAAAAATCTGCATACATTAAACCAAGCATGAAGTTTGCATGTCTTCAAAAACTATAATCAAACTCCTCACTTTCAAGTTGCATATCAATCTCTGTAACATCTCTTTGAATCAGAACCCATACACTTCATTTCCAAAAAAAACCCTGTAACTCCTCAAACTCAAATACAAATCTGCATTTCCAAAATAGATCTGCATGCATCAAATAAAGCCTGCATTCATCTTTCTTCTAAATCTGGAAAATAAATCAAGCAACCTGCATGAATCTTCAAAACTCTGGAATAAGCAAATTTAATCAAGTAAGGAAGCTTGCCTTTCATCTGGAACATACATATGAATCTGGAAAAGGGCTAGAAGGTCTGCATTCATGCTTGCAAATACAATCTGGAACCTGCAGTTTCAATTTACATCTGCAACATTCAAACTACTTGCATGCTAAAATATGGAAATGTGCTCTGCATGTTAAATTATGAGCTCTGCATCTATCACAGGTGAGTAACTCATTTAAGTTTTATTAAATAGGAAAGGCTGTGCATGTTTTATAAATTGCAAACATACTCATATGAGTTTGCTATGAATATCTTACATATAAATATTTGCCTGTGTTCAAGTTGATGATTATGCATGTGTGTATCTGCAAATTTTCAAACTCATGTTGATCCCTGAGCTTTTTCTTTAGCTTGTTGTTATTATGATCTAAACAACTGAACAAAGTTTGTTTATTTTAGAATAGATTGAGTTTTAAAATTTTATATAAAGCAAACAGAATGATCTGTAACCTGAGATATTAAGTTTACATAAAGTAAATTAGCATAAGATAAATTCAAACATTATAATTTAATGTTTCAGATATATAAATTGAATCATCAAGTAGAGACATGAATTTTAAATCACATGCTACAGTTTTTAGTGATTTAAATGAAGAACAGATTTGAATTGGCTGTATTTTACATATTGGTCAAGTTTTGTTGATACATGCTTCTAAAATGGGTAAAATTGTTACTGGAGATAGAGTAGCTATCAAATATTTTAGGAAAAATACTAATTTGGATTACAATTCAATATTGATGTTGAATTTGGGGTTTTTGGTTTAGAACCCTAATTTTTCTGTGTATAAGAAATTGAGTGATGCGGTCTCAGTTGTAGTTCGAGTTCAAAGATCCTTTGAGTATAGATAGAGGATGTGTAGATGGAGTTATTGCCGGAGTTGGAAGTGTGACGGTGGTCGGAGGAGATGGGTTGAAGCGTTGACAGGTGAGGCACTGGAAAGGGAGGGCTCTGTTCCAGGTTTTGTTTATAAACTTGAATTCAAAATTCAAGTTGTCTTATAGGGTTTTGAGGGCTGAAGAGGGATGAGGGGTTTATGGTCGATGGAAGGTGGCCAGAGGTGATGGCCAGTGATGGCCAGATTAGGGGAGTGGTTGCACAAGGGGTTGTGCATGTTGATGATGATGTTGTTGGTTGCAGGGTTTGTTGCACGGGTTGGTCTCGGGAAATTGACAAGGTGACTCGAAGCAAGTATGTTATTTTCTCGGAGTAGATAACAGGGTAGCTCGGGTTCTAGTGTTTCAGGTTCTTGGGTTTTAACTGAGCCTGTTTGTTTCAGTTTTTTTTTAAAATTTTAAAAAGCTTTTAAAATGTAAATTTAAAACCTGAACAAGTGTAAATTTTAAACTGAATTCAAATATAACAATTAGTTTAATTTTGGGGTTTGAACTACTTTAAATTTTTGAAAATTTTAATTAATTTAAGAAAAATTTGAAACCCGTGTTTTTTTCCAGGTTTAAAAAAAAAATTTAAGTAGAAAGTAAATTGAAGAATAAAAATCTGAATCAAGTCTTGAATCTAAAGTTGGACTTGTATTCAGTAAAGTTTAAAATTTAGAGCTTTGAATTAAATTTGAAATGCCTTTAAATTCAAACTTGGTTTTGGAAAAACAGAAACTGTTTTTCTGTGTTTAGATTTAAAAGTAAATTTCAAATTTGTAAAATGAAATTCAAACAGGAAGTTTAAACCTGAAAGTTAAATTTGAAGTAAATAATTTAATTCTTGAATTTGAAAATATTTTGAATTCTAGAATATAATATGTTAAACTAAACAGAAACTGTTTCTGTTTTATGTTTTAAATTATAAAGTAAAATTTCAAAATGCAAATGAAAAATTTAAACAAGTTAATCTGGAAAGTGAAGTATGAAAATGAATCTGAGTTTGATTTAATTTAAATCTGGAATTTAAATTCAAACTTCGGTTTTTTTTAAAATAAAGGTTTAAATTTAAATTGGTTTTAAAGTAATGATTTGCATTTGAAAATGAAGATAGAAGTGTAAATAAAGTTTAAAATTTTAAGTTTAAATTTAGGATGAAATTGGAATCTTGACTCAGTTTGAAATTTAAAAAGAAATTTTTAAATTTGAATTTGAACTTGAAATAAAGTGTTTAAAATATTTTGTATAAAGATGAATGTTTTTAAATTTTGAACTTAAGAAATTGGTTTCATTTAAATTGTTTAATATAATTTAAATGGAATATTAATTATTTAATTAATTAATAATGTGGATGATTAATTAAGTAATTAATAAGCTAATTAATTAAGATTTGAGATTAATTAATTAAGGTTAATTAATCTATAATTAAAGATGATTAATTAAATTTTAATTTATGATTAAGACTTACTTAATCAAGAGATTAATGATAATTTAGATATTAATTAACACTTAATTAATTAATAATTAGACATTAATTAAATTGTAATTAAATATTAGTTAATTAATAATGATTAATTATAAGTTAATTCTTAATTAAGTAATTAAGAAATGTTAATGAAGGTCATTAACTTAAGATTAATTAACAATTAATTAATGTGATTAATTTTTGATAATTAATTAGATTAATTAATTAATAATAATCAATTGTTTAATTACTTAATAAAAGTAATTAATGAATTAATTACTTGGTGTAATTAATTTAATTAAATGTGATTAGTTTAGATTAATTAAGTTTAAATTAATTTAAACATTTGTGTATTGATGAATAATTACTTTATGTAATTAATGAATTTATAATTACTTAGAGAAGTAATTAATTAATAATTACAGGATGTAATTAAAGATATTAATTATAGAAGTAATTTTGATTTAAATTACTTTGAAAATTAATCAAGTGATTAATGAAGATAATTAATTAAGGGTAATTAAGTTATGGGAGGAGTAATTAAAATAGTTAATTACTAATTGGATATTAATCATGGGTGATTAATATATATGGTTTAAGTTGAAGATTAATTACTTATGTAATTAATTTATATTAGAGATTGATTAAATGTAATTAGAAATCATTAATTAATTAATTAATGATGTAATTTGGAATTGATTAATTAAGGTATAATTAATATTAAATGCTAATTACTTATTGTAATTAGGGAATTATTAATCAATAAGGATTAATTGAAATGAATATTGAGATGATTTATAAATTGATTTATAATCAATTGATGATTAAGATAAGCAGGATTTGATGATGAAGTGATTAATTTAATTTATTTTAAATTAATTAGAGAGTAAGTAATTAATTTAATTCATTTTAAATTAATTATAGAATGGAATGATCATTAGATAGTTGCTTATGTTTGATGAATGGTGTTGATTGCCATGTATGGTTTGTAATCTCAGTTATGAGATTAGTAGTGTATGTGATATGTATGCATTGGTTGCTTTTGGATGATAGTATGGATATCTGATTATGATATGAATTATCTGTTGGTAATGATAATGTTGATTATCTATTGTGTGGTGAATTATCTATCTGTGTATATTTAGATAATGAATTGAAATGTTTTAAACTTAAAACAACTTGGACCTTAAAAGACACGCTTTGGTTTTCGATGAGACCGGGATCGGGTTTCCATATTTGGGATCCGAAAACCACATCGATTCCAAATAACGTTAGGTCGTGAATCCAAAATGGTGCGAGTGAAGACTCGAGGTGTAAGGGCTATACGTCAGTATAACTCTGTGGGTGATTCCGTAATGAGTTTGACGGAATAGCACTTATAGATTCGAGATGGAGATTCAGAGTGCAAGGGTTATTGTCGTTAACTCTGAGGGTGATTCCAATACGAGTGTAACGAGATAATGCCTTCGGTTTCGTTCGAACCCGGAACGAACTTGTATGGATTGAATGCTTTCAGAACATCGTCAGGTGGACGATGAGCATTCTAAGTGATATGTCCTATAAAGGTAATCGTAGCCTCAAGCCTCATCAACCGGGAATGGCTAAAACAGGGGAGGTGCAGCAAAGCTTCGTGGGTAGCCCCCACTTGAGAGCAAGATTTATCCCTGTCTAGAGGTCCCTTTATTTTCGGCTTAGTGGTGCGGTTGCTGATCACAACTGCGGGGTTGTCTTGTTTGGAACCGTTCAGTAAGGAACGGGTCCGGCTTTGTGTTGCAGGGGAGTTAGGGTGGCTCCTCGGTACGGTGATCTAGGCCACGTACTGTGACGGGCGGTACCCCAGTAGCCCTGCCATTGATGGAATCCAAAATCCAATAAGTGCCGTACGTATTAGTTGTGCCCAACTATGTTGAAATGTGAGATGTAAGCATTTCAGCTATTTCTGTATTTTATTTGAAAACCCTAGACACTATTATAATATCATCGGATTTCCTATCAAATGTTTTGGTTAGCGTAAGGTAAAAACTTTTCCATGTTTATGTGTGGGAAGTCTTACGTGATACCTTTTCTTTTCAAAGTTTTTTTCAAAGTTAAGCAACTTTAACCTGTTACTCACACCAGACCCATGTCTGGCCCGGAGTTATTTCTGTTTTTCTATAACTCTTGGGTACTCAAATTTTTATGAGTAGCCAAGGGAATTCAGGTTAGGATTCAGGATAGCTTTGACGAATTGTGGAGGAGCATATGGAGCAGGAGGCTTCTGCGTATAGTTATATTGTTTTCCGCTGTGTTGGTATCTCTGAGTTGTTATGTATTGTGATTGAGTTGTAATAACTAGACAGGTGTTTATAACTGTCTAGTATGTGTTGTATATGTCTGTGTACTCTGATATTTGATGTATACTATGTAATACTTATGTTATTAATATAATTTATTCGTTCCGCTGTTGAGATTCTTGTGTTGTTTCTTCTTTCTCTTCTTTCTTTTCTTCTTCTATCCCTTTCTTTCTTAATTCACGGTGCGGCTTCCTGGTATTTGGAAGCCGGGTCGTGACAGCTGGTATCAGAGCTGTAGGTTGAGTGAATACCTAGGCTCTGAAGTGTGTCTTTCTTTAGGGAGCGTTAGGTTGAGTGAATACCTAGGCTCTGTAGTGGTGTCTATCTTGAGAGAGCGTATTTGTATTTTTATATATATTTTTATGGTTCTACCTATTTGTTGGTTTACCTGTTCGGGTTTTTCCAATATAAGTTATAAAGGTAGACGAGGTAGAAGTGTGTGTAACACGACTAAAATTGGTTGGTGTTTGATGGATGAGGTTGGAAGTGTATTTGTCGAGGCTGTAGATCTAATACCGTCTCGAGTGAGTTTTGTTTGGTGAAGGACTTCATCGATCTCTGAAGGTAACCTGTAAAGGTTCGGAGTTCATCTTTGAAGTGCAGAGTTGAGTTTTGATCTGTCGGTAGGGCAGAAGCAAGCAAGTGATGGTATCTTGTTATCTCAGGAAATAGTAGCTACGTGAGGAGATGCAGTGACTATGGATATTTCCGAAGATGTTTCTTTGGAATAAGAATAAGAAGTGAGTCTGCTCGGTGATGTAGCTGAGTTTAGCAGAGTGTTCTGAGTTGGTAAGGAGTCTTCTGGCTGAGTAGTTTTTCTGAAATGGAGTTCAGAAGCAGCAGAGTGGATCTGTTTCTCTGGTAAGTTGGCTAAGTCAGCATAAGCTGTTCTGTTTGGTTGAGAGAGAGCCATTTTCTTTGGATTTAGGCTGAGTTGATCGCAAAAGTGACTTGCGATAGTTAAGTGTTCTTTTGGAACTGGTGGTTCAGTTAGTAGATGGATGGTTCCTTGAGATAGAAGTTGGTGAAGTAACTCAGGTTTGGGAGGAACATCTGAGTTTTCTCTATGGATATGTGGAACCTTATTTCTGTGCTGGGTTGTTTTAGTCTGTGCTTGTGCTCTTTGTCAGCATTTTCTTCTGTTTCGGATCAGAGTTGTGCAGCGGAAGCAGTTTGGGAATGCTTCTGTTTTGTTTTTCTCAGATAAGGAGAAGTTTGTTCTGTCTTCTGTGGTTGAGAAGCAGGGTGTTTGTTCTTGGTCTTTGAGTGATCTTGAGGAGATCATTGGATTGTTTTGATTCAGTCTGTTTCTGATAGAATCAGCAAGAGTTAAGCTGATCAGGATGGATGTTGGTAGCCCAGGATTGTCCGAAGAGTTTTTATGGATAAGAGACGGGAGAATTTGGATTCTGGAATCGGAGATTGGATTTGGGTTAAGTTTTTCTCTGATTCAGGGAGCTATAAGTTTGAGAAGCTAGCTCCGTAGTGTTTTGGTTTCTTCTATGTTTTGGTTAGATCAGTGTTTGGATTTCTAGAGTTGGATTGCCAGTTAGGATAACTGGGATTCAGTATGTTTCACGTATCTCTGAGGGAGTACGTGTTTGATATTTCTGGTTGTAGAACCACTAGTTTAGGATGGTTTGTTTGTTGAGTCAGACTCGTTTGCAGTCTGATATTATGAATAGAATTGTTGTTAGGAGCTCTATAGTTTAGTAGTATTGATTGATTGGATTCTATAGAGCGAGTATCCCGATATATATATACCGGGGAAACTCGTGAAGAATTTATCCAAAATTCTTTTGGATAATTAGATTTGTTTTGATTGTGTGAATTGGTTGCTTTGGTTGTTGGCATATGATTAACATATGCTGTGTTTTAAAATAAAATATGTAAATAGATTATTAAATTAACTTTGTTTTAAATTTCGGGGACGAAATTCTTTTAAGGGGGAAGGATTGTAATATCCCGGAATTTTGGACAATATAAATTTAATAATCTGGGTTTAAATTTATATTGAATTGATAAATTTTTGTTAATAAATTTGATATTGATTTAATAATCTTCTTTATTTTAATATTTAATTTGTGAAATTATTTTTAATGAGTTAATAAATTGTTTTCTATTTAATAATGCATATGTATTTATGTATATTTTAAACAGACAAGTTGATTTTTATTTAAATTGGTATAACATAAATTTTAACGTTTTAAAAAAAATAAGATTTGTGATTTACTCTTTAATTTAAACTTTTCAAAATATTTAATAAATACTATATGGTTTTAAATATATGAGATAAATATTTTAATTGGTTTAAAAATTCATCTTTGACTTAAGGGTTGAATATTAAAATAAGTTATAAAATGTTTGTGTTTTTCTTTTTAAACTATTAATTTATAAAATTTGATCTGTTAATCTAATTTGAGATTTAAAATACAATTTTAAATATGAACATGCATTCATTAAGTTTAATTTATCTTTAACAATTAATCTAAATTACTAATTAACTAAGTTTAAATATTCATTAATCTTAATTTTAATAACATAACCATTTAAAAGACATGTGTTAAGCATTTAAGATAGGGAGTTAACATGTGTCCATTTCTTTTTTACATGTGTCAAAATTTGTTTTTCTTTAATTTTAATTTAAATCAAATATTGTTATTTAAAACTTGCATGTTTTCTTTCCTTTTTCTTTTCTCATTTTTCATTTCATTAACATTCCACCTGAAAATCAATGCATAACAAATTTGCATACTCCTCAAAAATACAAATCTGCATTAATCAAGAAAATCTGTATTGAAGACATGCAATCTGGAAAACATGAAGACCTGCATTTTCTTTCTAAAAATCTGCATACATTAAACCAAGCATGAAGTTTGCATGTCTTCAAAAACTATAATCAAACTCCTCACTTTCAAGTTGCATATCAATCTCTGTAACATCTCTTTGAATCAGAACCCATACACTTCATTTCCAAAAAAAACCCTGTAACTCCTCAAACTCAAATACAAATCTGCATTTCCAAAATAGATCTGCATGCATCAAATAAAGCCTGCATTCATCTTTCTTCTAAATCTGGAAAATAAATCAAGCAACCTGCATGAATCTTCAAAACTCTGGAATAAGCAAATTTAATCAAGTAAGGAAGCTTGCCTTTCATCTGGAACATACATATGAATCTGGAAAAGGGCTAGAAGGTCTGCATTCATGCTTGCAAATACAATCTGGAACCTGCAGTTTCAATTTACATCTGCAACATTCAAACTACTTGCATGCTAAAATATGGAAATGTGCTCTGCATGTTAAATTATGAGCTCTGCATCTATCACAGGTGAGTAACTCATTTAAGTTTTATTAAATAGGAAAGGCTGTGCATGTTTTATAAATTGCAAACATACTCATATGAGTTTGCTATGAATATCTTACATATAAATATTTGCCTGTGTTCAAGTTGATGATTATGCATGTGTGTATCTGCAAATTTTCAAACTCATGTTGATCCCTGAGCTTTTTCTTTAGCTTGTTGTTATTATGATCTAAACAACTGAACAAAGTTTGTTTATTTTAGAATAGATTGAGTTTTAAAATTTTATATAAAGCAAACAGAATGATCTGTAACCTGAGATATTAAGTTTACATAAAGTAAATTAGCATAAGATAAATTCAAACATTATAATTTAATGTTTCAGATATATAAATTGAATCATCAAGTAGAGACATGAATTTTAAATCACATGCTACAGTTTTTAGTGATTTAAATGAAGAACAGATTTGAATTGGCTGTATTTTACATATTGGTCAAGTTTTGTTGATACATGCTTCTAAAATGGGTAAAATTGTTACTGGAGATAGAGTAGCTATCAAATATTTTAGGAAAAATACTAATTTGGATTACAATTCAATATTGATGTTGAATTTGGGGTTTTTGGTTTAGAACCCTAATTTTTCTGTGTATAAGAAATTGAGTGATGCGGTCTCAGTTGTAGTTCGAGTTCAAAGATCCTTTGAGTATAGATAGAGGATGTGTAGATGGAGTTATTGCCGGAGTTGGAAGTGTGACGGTGGTCGGAGGAGATGGGTTGAAGCGTTGACAGGTGAGGCACTGGAAAGGGAGGGCTCTGTTCCAGGTTTTGTTTATAAACTTGAATTCAAAATTCAAGTTGTCTTATAGGGTTTTGAGGGCTGAAGAGGGATGAGGGGTTTATGGTCGATGGAAGGTGGCCAGAGGTGATGGCCAGTGATGGCCAGATTAGGGGAGTGGTTGCACAAGGGGTTGTGCATGTTGATGATGATGTTGTTGGTTGCAGGGTTTGTTGCACGGGTTGGTCTCGGGAAATTGACAAGGTGACTCGAAGCAAGTATGTTATTTTCTCGGAGTAGATAACAGGGTAGCTCGGGTTCTAGTGTTTCAGGTTCTTGGGTTTTAACTGAGCCTGTTTGTTTCAGTTTTTTTTTAAAATTTTAAAAAGCTTTTAAAATGTAAATTTAAAACCTGAACAAGTGTAAATTTTAAACTGAATTCAAATATAACAATTAGTTTAATTTTGGGGTTTGAACTACTTTAAATTTTTGAAAATTTTAATTAATTTAAGAAAAATTTGAAACCCGTGTTTTTTTCCAGGTTTAAAAAAAATTTAAGTAGAAAGTAAATTGAAGAATAAAAATCTGAATCAAGTCTTGAATCTAAAGTTGGACTTGTATTCAGTAAAGTTTAAAATTTAGAGCTTTGAATTAAATTTGAAATGCCTTTAAATTCAAACTTGGTTTTGGAAAAACAGAAACTGTTTTTCTGTGTTTAGATTTAAAAGTAAATTTCAAATTTGTAAAATGAAATTCAAACAGGAAGTTTAAACCTGAAAGTTAAATTTGAAGTAAATAATTTAATTCTTGAATTTGAAAATATTTTGAATTCTAGAATATAATATGTTAAACTAAACAGAAACTGTTTCTGTTTTATGTTTTAAATTATAAAGTAAAATTTCAAAATGCAAATGAAAAATTTAAACAAGTTAATCTGGAAAGTGAAGTATGAAAATGAATCTGAGTTTGATTTAATTTAAATCTGGAATTTAAATTCAAACTTCGGTTTTTTTTAAAATAAAGGTTTAAATTTAAATTGGTTTTAAAGTAATGATTTGCATTTGAAAATGAAGATAGAAGTGTAAATAAAGTTTAAAATTTTAAGTTTAAATTTAGGATGAAATTGGAATCTTGACTCAGTTTGAAATTTAAAAAGAAATTTTTAAATTTGAATTTGAACTTGAAATAAAGTGTTTAAAATATTTTGTATAAAGATGAATGTTTTTAAATTTTGAACTTAAGAAATTGGTTTCATTTAAATTGTTTAATATAATTTAAATGGAATATTAATTATTTAATTAATTAATAATGTGGATGATTAATTAAGTAATTAATAAGCTAATTAATTAAGATTTGAGATTAATTAATTAAGGTTAATTAATCTATAATTAAAGATGATTAATTAAATTTTAATTTATGATTAAGACTTACTTAATCAAGAGATTAATGATAATTTAGATATTAATTAACACTTAATTAATTAATAATTAGACATTAATTAAATTGTAATTAAATATTAGTTAATTAATAATGATTAATTATAAGTTAATTCTTAATTAAGTAATTAAGAAATGTTAATGAAGGTCATTAACTTAAGATTAATTAACAATTAATTAATGTGATTAATTTTTGATAATTAATTAGATTAATTAATTAATAATAATCAATTGTTTAATTACTTAATAAAAGTAATTAATGAATTAATTACTTGGTGTAATTAATTTAATTAAATGTGATTAGTTTAGATTAATTAAGTTTAAATTAATTTAAACATTTGTGTATTGATGAATAATTACTTTATGTAATTAATGAATTTATAATTACTTAGAGAAGTAATTAATTAATAATTACAGGATGTAATTAAAGATATTAATTATAGAAGTAATTTTGATTTAAATTACTTTGAAAATTAATCAAGTGATTAATGAAGATAATTAATTAAGGGTAATTAAGTTATGGGAGGAGTAATTAAAATAGTTAATTACTAATTGGATATTAATCATGGGTGATTAATATATATGGTTTAAGTTGAAGATTAATTACTTATGTAATTAATTTATATTAGAGATTGATTAAATGTAATTAGAAATCATTAATTAATTAATTAATGATGTAATTTGGAATTGATTAATTAAGGTATAATTAATATTAAATGCTAATTACTTATTGTAATTAGGGAATTATTAATCAATAAGGATTAATTGAAATGAATATTGAGATGATTTATAAATTGATTTATAATCAATTGATGATTAAGATAAGCAGGATTTGATGATGAAGTGATTAATTTAATTTATTTTAAATTAATTAGAGAGTAAGTAATTAATTTAATTCATTTTAAATTAATTATAGAATGGAATGATCATTAGATAGTTGCTTATGTTTGATGAATGGTGTTGATTGCCATGTATGGTTTGTAATCTCAGTTATGAGATTAGTAGTGTATGTGATATGTATGCATTGGTTGCTTTTGGATGATAGTATGGATATCTGATTATGATATGAATTATCTGTTGGTAATGATAATGTTGATTATCTATTGTGTGGTGAATTATCTATCTGTGTATATTTAGATAATGAATTGAAATGTTTTAAACTTAAAACAACTTGGACCTTAAAAGACACGCTTTGGTTTTCGATGAGACCGGGATCGGGTTTCCATATTTGGGATCCGAAAACCACATCGATTCCAAATAACGTTAGGTCGTGAATCCAAAATGGTGCGAGTGAAGACTCGAGGTGTAAGGGCTATACGTCAGTATAACTCTGTGGGTGATTCCGTAATGAGTTTGACGGAATAGCACTTATAGATTCGAGATGGAGATTCAGAGTGCAAGGGTTATTGTCGTTAACTCTGAGGGTGATTCCAATACGAGTGTAACGAGATAATGCCTTCGGTTTCGTTCGAACCCGGAACGAACTTGTATGGATTGAATGCTTTCAGAACATCGTCAGGTGGACGATGAGCATTCTAAGTGATATGTCCTATAAAGGTAATCGTAGCCTCAAGCCTCATCAACCGGGAATGGCTAAAACAGGGGAGGTGCAGCAAAGCTTCGTGGGTAGCCCCCACTTGAGAGCAAGATTTATCCCTGTCTAGAGGTCCCTTTATTTTCGGCTTAGTGGTGCGGTTGCTGATCACAACTGCGGGGTTGTCTTGTTTGGAACCGTTCAGTAAGGAACGGGTCCGGCTTTGTGTTGCAGGGGAGTTAGGGTGGCTCCTCGGTACGGTGATCTAGGCCACGTACTGTGACGGGCGGTACCCCAGTAGCCCTGCCATTGATGGAATCCAAAATCCAATAAGTGCCGTACGTATTAGTTGTGCCCAACTATGTTGAAATGTGAGATGTAAGCATTTCAGCTATTTCTGTATTTTATTTGAAAACCCTAGACACTATTATAATATCATCGGATTTCCTATCAAATGTTTTGGTTAGCGTAAGGTAAAAACTTTTCCATGTTTATGTGTGGGAAGTCTTACGTGATACCTTTTCTTTTCAAAGTTTTTTTCAAAGTTAAGCAACTTTAACCTGTTACTCACACCAGACCCATGTCTGACCCGGAGTTATTTCTGTTTTTCTATAACTCTTGGGTACTCAAATTTTTATGAGTAGCCAAGGGAATTCAGGTTAGGATTCAGGATAGCTTTGACGAATTGTGGAGGAGCATATGGAGCAGGAGGCTTCTGCGTATAGTTATATTGTTTTCCGCTGTGTTGGTATCTCTGAGTTGTTATGTATTGTGATTGAGTTGTAATAACTAGACAGGTGTTTATAACTGTCTAGTATGTGTTGTATATGTCTGTGTACTCTGATATTTGATGTATACTATGTAATACTTATGTTATTAATATAATTTATTCGTTCCGCTGTTGAGATTCTTGTGTTGTTTCTTCTTTCTCTTCTTTCTTTTCTTCTTCTATCCCTTTCTTTCTTAATTCACGGTGCGGCTTCCTGGTATTTGGAAGCCGGGTCGTGACATATTTATTGTAAAGATAGCTTAGGACAGTTCGGGAAAGGACTTCTCAGCTAGTTTTGTGACAATTTGGATAATCTACTTAATGATGATATGATACTTGCCTAGACGAGTGTCAAAGTACACTTAGTATATTATCCTTATTATAATTGTGTTGTTAAGGTGAATTTGAACCCAAGAAAGCCTAAGTATTTGTATCATTTAACGACAATGTAATTAGTGAAGTTTTCTCCTTTGGAGAACGAGTTCTGCTCTGAAGGAGACGAAAGTTGGGACGTTGATTACTGGGTTTCTTTGAGAGTTTTGAGGATCAGTAATCCAGCATATCATATAAGTTTTCCTTTTTAGAAAGAAAGGTGTGATAGTCTTTCATGTATTGTATTCGTGAAGGAGAGTTGCACCACTTAAGGATTGGATCATCTTGGATGTCGAATAAAATCATGGGAGATTACAGTTTTGCATGCACACAATGACTATTATTTGTTACCATGTGTGTTGTTATAGAATCTTTTAGAATAATTAGTTGCTTGGATGGTAATTGTTGCTGAATGTTGTTGACTATTTTTATTTGTTGACATTTTTAACTGTTTATTATTTTCTTGATTATTAATTGATAGTCTATTTTGTTGTTTGATTGATTATTGTTGTTTGTTTATTGCTAGTCATTGCTTAATTATTGATTGATTATTTATTTTTCATTAATTGAAACCTTGCTATTGCTTGATTATTGATCCATTGTTTATTTTGTTGATTGGTTTTTTTTATATTGATTGTTTGTTTGTATAAGTGTGTAATTCTAGTGATGTCGTCATACTGAGTCAACTAGAGAAAATGGAAGTGAACCACAAGCAGATTTAGCCTTGAGGGCCTATTCATTTTTGAGAATAAGGCTATATGGCTTCAGACCGATGGGATTAAGCTTGTTCATGTTTGAAGGAGCTTTTTATTGGTATGTCTCCAATTACTGAAGGAAACTTTTGTTTTATGTTTTGTTTTTTTAAAATGTATGAAAGGATAATGTAGAGCTTGCTTCGTTATTGCTTGTATTTTACAAGTGTGCTTGTTATGTTCGATAGTAACATGTTTATTAGAGATGCTTGTTGCATATTTTGGTAAAACATGTTTATTTGAGATGCTTGTTACATTAGATGTGGTTGTTGGACGGTTAGCTGTAACATATTTATTAAAGATACTTGTTGCATGGTTCGATATAGAATATTTATTTGAGATGATTTCTATATATGATTTAACATGTTTAAATCCATGGTTTAATTTTGCAATTGTGTTTAATTCTCTTTGTTGAGTAGATGACTAGGTACATCGAAGCAGTATGCACTATTGGGATGCTTATTCACTTGGATTTGCATCTAAATGGCATGCTCTTGCTATGAAAGAGGGAGGTAAGACCTGTAGTGTAGATGGAGTGGATATATAAGCTTATATGTCCTCGTAATTGAAATGATTCAGATATGGGATGCCTCAAATATGAGATGTGTATATATGTTGTTTTGGGATTTTTTGGGAGCTAGTCACGGAAAGGAGGTGTCGTTGAATTTTTTCGAAAAACAAAAGGATTTTTAGAGTCCTAAGGGTTAGCAGTTGTATTCCATGCTTTGTTTAGTTGGGTTGCATTATCATACTCATAGAAATTTCAGGACAAAATTCATTTAAGGGGAGAATATAATAACCCACATTTTCAACAACTAGATATTTAAATAATTAGTTTAAATATTGGATCGTTAATTAATTGGTCAAACTTCTGGTATTTTCGCATATGGTTGAAGTAGGACTCGAGACCACTTCCACTGAGTTCGGATTGATGTTGCGAATCAAAATGAGTATAAAGATCACTATATTTGGAGTCACGGTTTTTTTATGATTTATGTATTGTTATACGTATTTTATAAAAACACCTACGTAGTTGAGTCTAGTGGGATCTCGACTGATGATTTGTGCTTCTTGCACAAGGACTTCATTATGAGGCGTATGATTGAGAAACTTTTGGAATCAGGCCATTCGATAGCCAAAATGACCATAAAATGCATAAAATTATCATCATTGGGCACTTTCTCGGATAGCGACAAAATCTATACTATTCGGGCTAGAAAATTAAGGTAATGTGCATCGACGAGTTTCGTAACAATCCGATGTGTTGTGTGATCGTACGAGCTCGAAACTAGGGTGATTTATTTGATATATCAAATAAACTATAAATTTTTATTATATAATAAACTCCCTTAATCCATAGATTTGGATCTCCTCCTTTTCTTTCTTTCTCCTGCTCATTTTTTAAAGTACCCACCCCTCTTCTTCAAATTAAACTGGGAGCTTCAAGCTGCAAAAGTTTCCAAAATAAGCTCGAGGAGGAAAGGGTTTCATATGTATAGTGACGAAAGTGAGTTCGGTGAGAAATGGTCGGGCTCCTTTATGGCGGTCGTGAGCTTAGGTTAGTGATATGCGGGGATTAGGGAGGAGCTGAGTGTTGCCAATGGTACCATTGTTCTTCTCTTGGCGAGACTCAACTTTTGGTGTCAATAGAATGAAGTTCGATCATCCAAGGAGAACCACGATTTCTGGAAGGCGTTATAGGGTTGAGCAGGCCATATTTTTGTCAAGGCGGCCAAGCTTGTCGTGCACGCGCGTTGTGAAGGGATACGACAATAAACATGTAGGATCTAATGGTTCGTCGAATCATAAAAGTGTAGAGGGAGAGAGGAAGGATGGGTGGTGGCAATATAGTGTTGTGTACGTGTGTGCGTGCACAGGGATTGGATTTGGAGAAGGAAAGGATTAAAATAACGAGGTAATCAAGTGATTAATTATATTAATTAGTATAGTTTCGTATTTATTTTGTATCTTTTGCATACGAGGTCCAATTGAGATGTGGTCTTTGTCGTTGCACTAGTCTGGAGATTATCTACGACCTTGTATAGGCTTGGACTGAACCAGATAATTAGAAATTTACAATTCAGGTAAGCAAATTTATATTGAGTATAAATCCCCGTAATTTTATATATTGAAAAATGTTACCTAAAAGAGGCAGAATACTACATATATAAATAATTATTTCCCCATTTGATTGAAATTTTTTTGGTTTGAGTAGATATATGAGATAATTAATTAAGATACCGTGTATGTGTGTGTTTGTGTATTGTTGTACTATTCGTATTGAATAGAGTTAGATGGAGTGACGTTAATTTATAACATAGTTATAAATTGAAAAAACTCTAATTTGTTGCTATATCAGTGATGGAAATATTATTATATGTTTCATTACATATATTCTAGGCAATTGAATTATATTCCATATATATAAATATTGAATAGTGTTAAATGGAGTTGACATTAATTTATATCATGTTTATAAATTAATTAGAACTCTAGTTTGTATTATTTCTATGATAGAAATATTATTGTATATTTTATCACTAACCGAAAATTAGAAGTATGACCTTTAAAATAAGTTGTAAGGTTAAAATAATAATTTTTCCAGGTCAAACTTATATTAAAATGGCATTAAAGTTTATCTTTTCTTGTATTGGTTTATTATGGTGTAAATTAATAATTAACTAGCGAATTTCTAAAAAGTTGATTGAGAAGTTATAAATTACAAAGAAGTAATGTATTATTTAATAGTGTTTGATTAAGGTTATAAAATAGTAGATGTTGTTATAACGTGATTTATTATCTTTAGACCCTAAGAAATGGTTTAAGATATGTGTATGTGTGTGTATAGAAATTATAGACATGAGCTATATAATATTTTGAGGCCTTATTGATAGCTAAACTTAATTTAAATAGAAAAATTAAGTGAAAATAAGCTATGGTATGATCAATCGGCCAGTGCATTATTTTATAAAATAAGTGTGAGACTTCTATAAAATAGCATGAAAAAGATAATGGTTAGATTAGTGACTTAATTATGATGCATTTCTACTGAATTGTTTAGATGATTGTATGTGTGAATTTTTATTGATATTCAGATGACAGATTTGTTACTTTGCATGTGTATTTCCTTTGTATATGTAAGTGCGCATGGTATGTGTTTATTAGTTCCGTAGAGTTGGACTGGTTGTGTGTATACACATACACACACTTGCATACAATTTATGCAAGTTATATATGTCTATATTTATATATAGTTCTGGCATGTCTGATTTGGAGCTACTAGGAAATGCGTGGAATATATATATATATATATATATATATATATATATATGCGATTTTAAGCAATTATACGTAGTTTCAATATGTCCGACATGGGGCTATCAATTGGTGCATGAATCCATTGTACCATTGACACTTACGACCTACAAATGTGGTCCTAGAGCAGGGACGGAGAGAGACTGGGACGCCGGTCTATAGTAGGTCACATACTGTTCTATAGCACTCTTAGGTATTGTAAATGGACCTATGTGCCAACTTCTCGGTATTGGTTTTCAGAGGAGTCCACAATATAGTTATTGCTCTCAATAATCTCTTTGATAGCTAATGGAAATTCAACGCAATTTAATGTTACATAATTTAAGTGTAAGTATAGTTTGGTATGCTTGACTTGGGGTTACCGAATATATTACTTCGATATACAAATATGTGGTTTAATTTATATATATACACACATAATTAAAGAGGCACGGTTTGGGTAATGTATGTGTGTGTGTCTATATATATATGTGTGTGTGTGTGTGTGTGTGTATTCGTTAGGTATTCTTGACTCGAGGAAACCGGAAGCGCTTCTCACTTAAAGAACAAATCACCACCCATATGAGAATGATAGTATTTCGGTGTTGTGTACCCATTTAGGAAGGGCGTACGCGGGGTTTAGCATCTACATATGATTTCGATATGTCGGTATATACAACTAGAAGGAAAGGATGCTAGTGATGGAATCCTTTGTACCATTGAGGCGCATAACTTATAGATGGGTCTAGGAACAGGGGGAGAGAGTCTAGAATGCCAGTCTAGAGTAGGTCATATACCATTTCGTGGTACGATTGGATGTTGCGATAGGACCTACGAGCCAACTTCTTTTAAGGTATTGGTTTTCAAGAGAGTCCACAACATGATTGTGGCTCTCGATAGGTCTCTTCAGTAGTTAATGGAAATTCAAGATGGGTATTAGTTATAAATATTCATATTTCAGTTTTGGGTATGGAGATGCTACAGTAGTAGCATTGTTATATTGCTATATTGGTTTTTTATTTTAGATGCTTTATTAGGGATCATTAAATCAATTGGGGTCCGTAACCAGCTCCCTCCATCAGCAATGATGGGAATCAACTTATTCTCTTTGTATCTCTTATCTTAATGATTGTGCATGTATATTGGTTGGTTCATTATTATTAAACATTGTATATTAGACTTGTATTAGGTAGGGATGTAAATTTTGTACGAGTGTCCATTGTCCGTTCGTGTCCATGACCGAAATACGTCCGCTCGAGTTCGTTTGATTTTTAATTAGGACATGAGCTAGGACAAAAAAAATTGTACAAGCAAAAATCTCGTCCGGTCTGTATTCGTTTGAATTCATCCGAATTTCGTATAATTCGTTATAACCTATGTTTCTCAAAGCATATATGACAACTATTTGGTCGGTTGATTGTGTAAGGATTCATAAAATGCTTATACTTCAACACACATTGATAAAAATAATACAGCTGATGGAAATTCTATTAAACAACAAAAAAATTGACGTAATGTTTGTCCATGTCTGTTCGAGTCCGTGTCCGAAAAACGTATGTAAGTGTCTGTCTGATTTCATTTAGGACATCAGCTAGGACAACAAAATTTGTACGAATATAAATATTATCCGGTCCATGTTCGGTTCGATTTTATTTAGGGCAGAAATTGAACACACCTCCGTCCGGTCCAACCGATTTACACCCTTAGTATTAGGATGTTTATATTACTCCTGCATTTGTACCTTGTGTTACCTTTATCATAGTACATTGTTACATTTCAATCACATTATAGTACTTGTGCTTACTCATTAATTACAGGAGAAGAGCATGTTATGGTATGATTATCTACCTTTGAGTTAGGTTTACTTTACTTGTTTATGGGCAGTCTGGATTATCCCTGAGCCACATCAGTGGAGATGATCTGATGTACTTTACTAGTTTCCTGTTTATTTGTATATGGTTCTGATATACAGTATTTTGAGATAGTTCCCCTCGCACTAGGCTTCATTTCTGACCTGCATTTTGTCTTTGTCTGTTTATGTCATGACAACACTCGGATACTCGGTTGAGTAGTTTGGGAGCTAGATGCTTTTGGAGAAATGCTATCAAGATAACAGGAGCACTTTGGAGGAAAGGTAAATAATTTAGATATACACTTGACATATTAGCAGCGTGTAACATATATGCTATTTATATATAAGACATGTTTTATCAGATAATGTATTCTGATTTTCTTTATTGATATTTATTTATCAATTTCTTCCATCAATATAGTCTTTTATATATGTTATCCTGTTATGTTCGTGTATATCCAATATATTATGTATTGTCATTCCGCCACTAGATTCTATTACAACGCCTTAGTTCGGTGTTTTATTTTTTTATACCCCGACAAGTTGTCTTTTGTTGTATCCAAGAGTCATACGTTACCATTTGATGTTGATTCAAGGCATTACGAAGGACGGGCCATCACTGGGTCCCCTCCCAGCTGTAGCATCAAGTTCGACAAGTTAGAGAAAGGAAAAGGAATCAAAAGAGAAGACTACGAAGCTAATCTACCCTCTGTAGATCAGACCCCCTATCGCCTCCTAGTTAAAAGTGGGTAGGGAGACCCCACTGCTACTGCTGCTAAGTTGTGCTCTCTCAAGGTTATGTGTGTTAAGAGATATGTTTTGGGTTACTTATTCTGGAGAGCTACGTGTAGAGGGGTTCTCGAGGAAGGAGCTCCAGCTAGTTCCTTCCGTCTTGGGCATCTCTAACAAGCTAGTGTAATTGGATGACCAATCTGTTATAGGATCATGACAAGGGACTACGTCCTCTACAAGTGTTAGGCCATAAAACTCTCACTCGCCTTGATCATCCCCACGGCCTTTGCTGGTATCTGACACGATGGTCTTATCCTTGTCATTAGCTTCCCCCTCCCATGGCCATAACTCCCTCCTCCTTAATCGTGATCCCCATAAGCCTTGTTGGTCGGGCTGTGGTGGTTCTCATTAAGGCTTCTCCTCTACCCATGGTTTTCCTTTGGCCTAACAATCAAACCCGATGAAAGTTCTCATGTTCAAAATCATTATTGGATTCCTGGAAGGTTCCTCGGTTGCCTTGATTTGGTGAAGGCTGCCCCCATATGTGGTAGGACTTAACCCAACCCTAAGAGGGATCAATGCAGAAAAAGAAGAAATAATTATTAAGAGCTCAGCATTAAAGAATTCTTTAACAAGTTATGAAAAACCTACGTGGCACATTAAAGACCTAGGTTTCAAGGCATGGGTTAACGGTTGAGGGGATGAAAAATAACTAATCTTTATAAGTCAGCATCTTGCTTGGGAGACCATAGTTTAAAGGGGATGATTCATTGGCCCTAGAGACTACAGTAACCAAGTAGTCCTGTTTCTAGTTGCCGATAAAACTTAAAAAGCCAAACGGATAAGTATAGGATCAGGCTCGGGAAGATTCAGCTTGCAGGAGACAATGTTAATACCAACTGGGGGGTTATAATTGATCGGAGCTAATTGACCCAGCACCGACCAATGTACATTTAAAAATCTAATGAAGATTAGGTATATAGGGGAATCTCCCCAGCCTTCATGTAAGCAAGCGACCAGGCAAAGTAGCCTGGCGGAAGATTATTGGACAGGTCCACAAGCAATGCATACGTAAGATAATGTTCTTACAACCAAAGTCTACCAAAGAACGTGCAAGGTCGATTGGGTCCTCTCAGATCTTAGAGGCCCCCATGGAAGGGTCTTTCGACCACTGATGGAAGCACCTTCAGCCATCTACAAGTAATAGCAAGTCACCTAAGACTAGCGAAACCTCTATGCCGACATGGGAGGTCGACTGACCCAGCTTTATCTTCGAGTCCGAGCTAATTTTTTCCTACTCTTAATCAAATAAAGGTGGTTCGACAATGATGTCGTCTAAAGCCTCAGGTTTTCTATTCTTTATAGTACCTGGCATTTAACGACCACCGTTGATGGTGCAGCAATGATCGTCAAATGTCAAAGACCAAAATGCTAGCTTATAAAGTTTATCAGAGAAGAGTTTTTTCCTACAACAATGTGTGTAACTCCTAGAAGTGCATTATCACAACATGAGACTAAGAGAAAATCATCAACAGAAAATCATCGAAAACATTCAAAAAAGGTTGAAAAAGATGATATTTAGACAAAAGCCATAATATAGAAAATGCATGGATCAAAGTTAACAAAGAATCACTTATAAATATTTGGTAAGAATTTAGAAGAAAGGATTGATTTTGCTATAGAAAACTGGAAGCTTTGATGATTTTTTTAATGGAAGAATATCTTCAAAAGCCCAGTAAAAGTCTGAACAGCAAAGGGGAAAAGGACGTATGTAGGAAGGAAGCAACATGGGCTGATAATTTCGCTACATATGAGAAAATTTGGCGTTTAGATATAATCAATGGGCCTACCAAATCCCCACATTAAAAAAGGGATTTAATCCTGTAGAATTTGGGAAAACGAACCATATCTAGTTATTTGATGATGCATGTTATAGCATTTAATGAGGCATTAAATGCATGAATGATAAGTCGATCCTCATGCACGCATTGGCTTAAGGGAAAAATGCTGATCGTATTTCTCACAAATAAAGAAGTGGGCCAACCGAATTTGAAATCCATATTTTCCTCGCCCACGCATCACAATGGTTCGGCCCTTCACCCGACCAAACTCAAATAGCAACAATCGACTGATATGTTGCCCTGTCCAGAGCATAACTCAACTCCTTTGTCTTTCACATATTGGCCTGGTCTGGCCTGGCTAGGCCCACTCAAGAAATACCTCACCTACTCTGACATGATTGATAGGTTGGTCTCGCTAGCGGGCAATAGGTAATGAGGCCAAGGCAAGTTACTCCCACAAGTAAGGGCCCCTCAACGGCCAGCTTAGTCAAACACCAAGCCACCAAACATTCCCTTCACTCGTAATTATCCTTTTTTGGCCGGCCATCTCCCGCAAGGATGCTCTAGATGCCTTCAACCATGTCTGCAAGCTTTGAAGTTCCTCAGCTTTAGAGAAATCTCATCCATGCCGCACCACTAAAAGGCTGGCATCCAATTTACTGCCCATCTGGCAAAGGAGCCATTATAAAACAACTCCTTCATGTACTATTTCGACACGCTAGTCCATCTGCTACAACCACCCCTTACTTCCACATCTCTGCATGTTATGGAGGCATTTCCATCGTGTAGCTTGGTAGTTGTCTACATCTACACCCTGAAACCTTGTAGTGTCTCAATTGCATGACCTCTATATGTCCCTATCAACGGCCTAGAGCATTTCTTAAGCTTGTTTGGACCAATCTCAGAGTCTGAGCAACAAGATTAGCTACTATAAATATATCATACATTACCACTCACAATGTTTTAAAAATGTTAAGCCTTCAAGTATCTTTGTATTTTCAGTTATTTTACCTTGTTATATAGGCTGTTATAATCGAAGTGAACTAAAAAGAAATTCTCCATGGTGGACGAAGATCCTCTTTGGTCGAACCACTATAGACTCTTGTCTCTGTACTTTTCACCATACTAGTACCACTTCATTTTTCATTTTAACAGATGTTAGTTATCAATTTGCTAATATATCCCCTAAAAATAATTTCGAGGTTGGCTAAAATTCTGATCAACAAGTTTCTATTGTGTCTTCAGCATCATAGGATTTATAGCGGTAAAATCATCATGTTTTACATAACCTAATACCAATTGGTGGTATGTTTAAAAATTGATGTAATTGTTTTTTCACCTTTTATTTATAATGTTCCACCATTTTTATATGGTTTTCCACTAACATTTCTTGCAGCTATCTCTTATATATTGCTTCATTAAAAATCTCAATTTTGTATTATCATTTATTTAAATATGTTGTAACAAAGATCTGGTACAACCTAGGACCCTGAGTATGATTTTGTAAGAGTTGAGATCTTTATTGTCAAATTTATTAATTTCTTACTCGAATTCCGATCATAAGTCACAGACGGATATATTAGAATGTCGAAAATAAAGTGCAAAAAAGTAAATAGCATACAAAGTTTTTAATGGTTTGGCAGTCTCTGACCTACGTCCATGTCATATCTTTTATTATAATTCTCCAAGCTACAGTTGTTACAACACTTGCAAGACCTCTCTAGATTGCTTGCAATTAGTCGATTCATTAGGTTGGAAATTCTAAGGTCTTATAGTTAAAATCATTATGTTGTTTAAATTTAGAATTCTGGTGTCTTACAGTCGGAAATCTGGTTGAAGTGATGTGTGTGTTTGGTCTAGTTCTGGATATGTATTTGCATTGTGCATGGTCCCTTGTCGTCCGATAGTTCTCTAAGTGATATTAGGATCTGACCGGTAGTGTATATGGGTTCCTAGAAAATTCTCCTTATAAAAGTATTCTTAGGGGTTATTTACATGTGTAAAATATTTTATTCGGTAAATTTTGTTAGGAAAAATTTATTTGGTGAATTCTATAACGACGCAACTTAATGTAACATCTCCTATTTTAAGATTCAAAAATTACACCCGATGATGATGATGCAGTCATCACCAGAATTATTTTCAAGCGAAAAAAATTAGAGAAGATTTTTTTTCAACAACATTAAGTAAGCAAATCAACTTATTTTTACATTTTTCATAACCAATGAACGCCCACGCAGGGTACATATAATAAAATATAAATAATAATGTTGTGCTCAATATGCTAACATGAACAAATAAATAGTTATATAACCTGGTTTACAATAGCAAAATTCAAAATAAACTTTATTTCCTACAAAGCCTTCTACATCATCTTCAGAGATTTTATTCACCACTAAGAAAACCTAGCAAAGTCCATAAATTCGGCTTATTTGAATGAATATTGGTCAGATCATGGGTATAATAATAAGTAAAACATGGCCAAGACATAAATTATACATTTTCCTATCATAATATATAGTGAGACCACGCCGCTTAATGGAACGGGTTTGCTTTTCACTAAATCAACAATATCAATTCCATCGTATAAATCATCATATCATGAGCATACATATAACCATCATTTCAAATATAAGTATACCCTATAGTTGCATACAATTATAAAACGTGTTATACATTAATTCATTTCAACTACAAGTATACCTATACTTTACATACATTTATGAAACATGTTGTACATTCTTCCATTTCAATTATATGCTTACGCTATACTTATCCAGGTTTTATGAACCATGTTACACAATCATTATACTGTTGGAATAAGGGTAGGTAACAGCGGAGTAAATGGGTAAATTTCTAATAAATTCTTTCATCTGGATCCAGTTGGGATTATCAGGTATAATTTTATTTATTTCTTATCCAAATTTATTTCAAATAAAATCGGTATTTTATTTTATTTTATAAATAAGGCTTAATTATTTATTTCAAAAAAAGGCTTAATTATTATTAGGTATGTATTATATTATTTGATATGTGTATTACATACACATATGTGTGTATATGCACGTGTAACAAGGTTTACATGGTTTGGCATGCCTGTGTATAGACCATGAAATTTACACTATAACGGATATGTTAGCCCCTCTGTATACATAAGTGCTGTCAATATATGTATGTATATGTATATATGTGTGTTTAGAATAAGATATATAATTTTATATTTACGAAAGAATAATTGTAACATGTAAAAATCTATAACATAACATAACATAATATATATATATATATATATATATATATATATATTAAATTAACATTATGTTTATAAGATTTGAATATAATATATACATATATATATAATTGATGAAATTATATACATTCATTATATGTATACAGATGGTATTATTTTATTTATATGTATTAAAATCAATTTAATATATATTTAAAATAAAAAATAAAAATAAAACTATTTCTAGCCATGAGCATATAGTAAGATATGTGTGTGTATACATAATTTTTTTATATACAAATACATATAATCCACCTAATCTTGACAGCACTTACTTGATATTAAGCATATAAACAACGACAACATAATTACATAATGTAACAACCCGCATATTTATCGAGTTTGTATTTAAATATTTTATTTAAATATTAACTCGTTAATAGGATTTTGGTCCGAAAAGCTACTTTTTGCAAACGGTCAAATTAGGACTCGAGACCACTTCCATTGAGTTCAAAATGTCATTTACAACTTTTTAAGTATAAACATCGATAGGTTTGGAGTTAGTGAAATTTCACTAACTTTTCCCGCTTTGGACTTTGGGTTAGTTTAGCCTATTAAGCCCAAGTTCCAACCCTCTTCTCCTCACTCTTCATAAATTTCCTAACTAATCAAGCTTTGGCATTAATGGTGGAGGGAATGGGAAATTAAAACTCCAAGCACAAATTCAATTCCAAATCCAACATTCAACTCCAAATTCAAGTAGAAGATATTGGATTCAAGCTTTGGATTGCTTCTCCTTGCTTTCAAGCTTCATCTTCATAAACTTTAGTGCAAAGGTGAGATTTTTATCTCACGATTCTAGCCTATAACTATATTGGACTGTTGGGAATGATTCCCTATCATTTTTGCATGCATGTTAGCATTTGGTTTGGATTGGATTGGCGAAAAACTCCAATTTTTAGCGTTTTGTTGAATTTTCTGCACTTGAGTCGTTCTGGCCATTTTTTAGGTCGTTCGGAGTTAAGTCGTTCGTCCATAGGTCGTGAGTTGTTCACGAGTTAACCCTAGGTCGTTCTGGCCATTTTTAGCTCGTTCGGAGTTAAGTCGTTCGTCCATAGGTCGTGAGTCGTTCACGAGTTAACCCTTAAGTCGGTTACGAGTTAACCCTTAAGTCGTGCAGCCCTTCAGTCATGCAACCCTTAAGTCGGTTACGAGTTAACCCTTAAGTCAGCAGCCCTTCAGTCACGCAACCCTTAAGTCGGTTACGAGTTATCCCGATAAGTCGCTGGACCCTTAACTCGTAGGTCGTTGGACCTTATCTCGTTAGGTCGCTCCTGGCCTAATCCCTTAAGTCGTGCAACCCTTAAGTCGTTGGACCCTTGAGTCGTTGGGTCGTTGGACCCTTGAGTCGTTAGGTCGTATGACCCTTGAGTCGTTAGGTCGTTAGACCCTTGAGTCGTTAGGTCGTATGGCCCTTGAGTCGTTAGGTCGTTAGACCCTTGAGTCGTTAGGTCGTATGGCCCTTGAGTCGTTAGGTCGTTAGACCCTTGAGTCGTTAGGTCGTTAGACCCTTGAGTCGTTAGGTCGTTAGACCCTTGAGTCGTTAGGTCGTATGACCCTTGAGTCGTTAGGTCGTTAGACCCTTGAGTCCTTAGGTCGCTAGACCTCATTTTATCTTCACTAGGTCGTACCCCGTAAGCGGTGGCGTTGCCCCCGCACCCCCACCTTGGGGGGTTGCCACCCCCCCTGGACCCCCCCTCCGTAGGGGATCTTATCTGAAAAACATTGAGCTGATTTCCTGGGATTTTATTCGCATCTCCGTATGCGATCTTTGTGACTGATTGTTTCTACACTTGCTTATGTGTTTTGTCACTTTATAATATAAAGGTTTCAATACTAGTAGTAAATATCAAAACTCTTTTAACAAACAATTTCAACTCTATTTTTAATAACAAAGCTCTTTTCTTAAATCGTTTTCCAATCTATTAGTATATACAAGCCTTTACCTCACTCGGATGAGAAATCTAATTAAACGACTTAGTAAAACAAGTGGTATGAAACGCTTGCTTTCACTTCGTCGGTTAATTCTTGGACTTGTTCGATTGAACCTCTTGTGACAATTTTATTAGTGAAGATTTACAGTTTGTTCGTAAATATTTAAGTTAAGCAAGTGGTTATGGGACATGAAGCTAAACTTCTATATTTACTAGCTTAGTGTAATTGACACTTCTCGTTGATCTTGATGATTGCTTTATGAATTAGACTAGCAATTGCGCGATGTCTCTTTCATTGCAAGGTTAGACTAGACACCACTTGTGTGATTCCATTCACACATACCTTTCTGCTTTTTGGTTAGTCTTGACCTCAATCTGTGTGATTCCATTCACACATGCGGGGTAGCTCCCCTTGGTCTTCGGACCGTCATGTGATAGGCCTCTTTCCCTTTTTATGATTTCTGGATTTCTCGTGTTGATTTCTGGAATTTATGTCATTGACTTGTTATGAGTACAAGTTTAGGGTATGATGCCCTCTTCGAATCTTTGAGAAGATTCTTGTGATATTGATTATCTCTTATTGATTGATCTTCTGTTGATCATTATTTACATACTTATAGTGGTATGTCGTTATGGATGTTTATGTTTATGCCATATCTTTTATGTTATATCATGTCATCTGATATTTATAGCTAGACTGATCCGTTTATTATTTTCTTAAATAATACTCGGGTCAGACCGAGATGTTACAGGTGCTTCTGCTTGACTCCTTCCCAGGGATTCATCACTCTGACTTTTGGCTAACTGTTTAGATTAGCAGTTTTTGTTGTATACACTTGAGATATAGACTCATAGTTGTATTCTTTTGTATAGCACGTGTTGCTATTCTTTTGTATTATCGTGGATCTTACTGACCACTACTCTGATGTACACTTTCATGTGTTAGTTATATATTCATATCTTCTTCCGCCTTTGTGATATGGATATCTGTGACTGATTTGTGATATGATTATTTCTATGTTTGTTTCCGAAGATTATTTATAGCCACCGTGTGATAAGCAATTACATGGATGGTCGCTCCTCAACAGCCTTATTCTCCGTGCTAGTTGACAGCACTACTCCGGAGTGTTCTTGGCTAGCGTGGGTATAGAGGTGGGGCGTCACACATAATCAATAATATTTTCATACGGTATAAAATAGGTTATTACCATTCACCAAAGCCTAATTAATACACCTAGAAACATTGAATCTACACACTCCTTGAATCAATTCTGAATCTAGAAATTGTAATCTTCCAAATGAAGCTACCACCGATTGAATGAGAAAATGAGGGTTAGGGTAAACTAAATAAAGGAGATCCTAAGGAGTTAAATAAGGATCTAGATTCTTACTTTTTCTCTTACCTAATCTCCTCTCTTTAATTCAAAAATCTACCCACCCTTAGCCATCATATGGCTGGCCCGATGTGTACGTAAAAATGTATATTTTTACTCATACACTTAATCTCGTTTTAGTAAAATAAATGTCATAATTGGACTTTTTTTACATGTTTAAAACCAAATTTCAAAAATGCTTTCAAGTCATCATTTATGCATCTACATGAGGGCAGAACGGTAATTTTCGTGTGCGAATTAATTTTGAAAAAATTACTTGCACATTTTAGTTTTTGTTGTACAAATTTGGATTCAACTTGGAAGTGACTTATGAAAATATGCATATACAAGAGTTGGAAGCAAAAGAAATGAAGAAATAATGGAATTCATGTAATCATGGAGGACCCCACCTATTCATTAACTATGATCCACAATTAAGAGCCAATGCACATGTTAGAGGAAATTAAAAGCACATGCAAATTTAATGGAGAATTAATTTCATGCTAATGTTAACTTGGAGGCCACACTACGTCAAGGGCATTGTAGGGAGTTCCTTAAAAACAAATTAGGATTTTATTCATGTATAAATAACCCTCTTATGTTCATGTAATAAAGTTTTTATCTTCTTATCATATTATGCAAGTTGTAGCCACAAAATTAATGAGAAATTAAATGGTTTCCTAGGCCTCTTCTTCTTTTCTTTTATTTTATATTCATGCTCACTTTAATTTACATGTTTTCTTCTATTTCATGTTAGTAGATTAGCTTTCTTTTCCTTGCAATTAGTATGGATTTAATTTATGCAAGTAGTTTAGGTCTCTTTTTATTTTAATTAGCACTTACTTTACTTGCTTTTTAATGTCACAATCTACATGTGTTGAAATGATAACAAAAATGGAAAGCTAAACCCCTTCAATTTAGGGGTAATGAACCTCTCTTAAATCATGCAGATTCAACATATTTGCTAATTTATGATCTCTTTTTATGCTTTAAAGATAGTTCGATTTGATGTAAGTTTATTAGTGAATTTGATAGCCTATGTTGTTTATCACAAATAGGCTATTCTATAAACACAATTTACATTAACATCTAACTAAGTGATTTTGATCATGGAACTAAAATAGAATCAAAATTTGATCTATGTTACTAATCAAAAATAATAAATAGGTCATGCTTAAAATAGGTTTTGTTTTAGTTCCATTTTCATTTTCATAAAATTTAATAAATGGTTTTAGTTTTTGTATTAAAGTTTAATGGTTTAAGTTGTGTTAATTAATAACACAAATAGACCATACTTATGATAAAAATACATCACTAATTCTACTTAGATTAAAATGAGAGACCGTGGGTTGATTTTATGTTGATTTTATGTGAGAGTATGAGAGTGCATTTGCCTCTAAGTTGTTTGGGTTAATTTAATTGAGTTAAATTAAAAATTAATTCATTTCCCTACGGATCGACACGTACTCGCATACATGCTACAATTGTATGTCATGCGCTTGCAGTTATTTTTATTACACTTTTCGATGATTTTCTAACCGATAGAAAATTCGTCGTTAAAGAAGTTTTTGGCGCTGTTGCTGGGATTTGAAATTTGATTTCAATTTTACGCTTTGAATTATTTTTGTTTGATATTATTATGTGTTAATTTTGTGCGTTGAATTGCATTTAAAAAAAAAGAAATTTGTGTTGTGTGTGTTCTTTGTTGTCCTATTTGCATTTTTGTTTGCAATTCTAAAAAAAATACTCAATTTCATTTCAAAAATACATGCATATATATTCCATTTCATTTTTTTTACATTACATTTTACGTTACAAATTTCTTTTGTTTTGTTGTCAATATCACTTTACATTTTTTTGATACCCACTTATCCCTCTGCCTCACATTCTCCCTGTTTCATTTTCATTTCTGTTCATACACTACTGCCATATACATAATCACTACTGTTGTTATCCTCTTCATTTCTTACGTAACCACTACTAGCATATACATTTCTGTGCACTGTGCACTACAACACCTCCTGACCATTACATGCTTCTATGCATATTTTTATGCGCATTACAGTGCACTACAACAGCTACCACACCAGCTGCAACCCAAAACTTCTCTTACATCACAACATCGCTGCATATCAACTACACTGCCGTAGCCATATACCAATCACTTCTCCAACCATCTCTGCTTCTCTACCATACAACTACCTCTGCCTTTTCTTTCCTTACAATTGCAACCTCCAAAACAAGCAGCATCCTCCTCCTTAATCTCACAGTCCTAACACTCTTCAACTGTCCACCACCATTCATTCACCAATCATTCACCATAACATAGATCATCCATTCATCATCACAATTTCACCTTGTCATCAACCTAAGCAGCAGCAACAACAACAACATACTTCAATTTCACCTTGCAACTGTTTCATACTGTCATTAACACATTGTCTTCAACAATATACCTTAACCTACAGCATCCAAGATAGAAACCAAGTGCCATCACTTTGCCATCAGAAACAACTGCCTGCATACCCTTCTGCTACCCGCATATCACTCTTTGAAACGGCCCAATTTTTCGATGCCCGAAAAACGACATCAATACAGTCCACTGTATCAAATGCCGATCAATCGAATGCCGAAAAGCCGAACCATTAGGGTTAAGAAGAAGGAGGTAGAAGAAGAAATAGGAAACAACCTCAGAATCTCACAAATGCAGCGGAACAATATATAATAGATAAATGATTAATCTTTAAACAAAAAGAACTATATCTGTTTATACATTACATCATCAGAGTACAATACAATCAACAACACAATTCAGGACGATTATAATAGCTCACCCTTCCAAAGCCGAATATACAGCTTTACACTGCACAGCGGAAATCTAAATCTACAAAAATATGCCTCGTCATCTAGCTCAGCTCCTGAACTCCACAGAAGTCCATCTAGAAATTTGTACTCTATAATACTCGATCTGACCTAAGCATTATAGTTAAATAACACCCGAGTCATTCTGGAAAACCAGCGTGAGAAAAGACACTCAATTGGATTATTAAAGTTTTCAAAACTATTTGAAATCAAAGGTATCTCGTAAGACCACGCCACAAATAAACATGTCGGGTTATTACCTTACGATAACCAAAATATTTTTTTATCAAATCTGTCAGATATTATAATAGTGTCTATAGAAAATAAAATAAAATCTAGCTGAAATGCTTGCATCTCACGTTTCAGCATAGTTGGGCACAATCAAAACCGTACAGGCGCTTATTGGAGATTGGATTCCATACAATGGCAGGGCTAATAGGGTACCACCCATCATAGTACGTGGTCTAGATAACCGTACCGAGGATCCACCCTGACCCCTGCATCAGAAGACCGGAGCTACCCCTTACTGGATAGTCCGAATAAGTTAACCCCGCGGTTGGGATTAGCGACCGCCCACATAGTCGAAATAAAGGGACCTCTAGACAGGGGTGACCTTACCCTAATTGGTTGCTAGCCACTTAGCATTGTGTGCACCTCCCATGTTTTAGCCATTCTCGGTTGATGAGGCTCGAGGCTATGCGTTACCTTTTTAGCACAATTCACTTAGAATGCTCACCGCCCTCCTGACGATGTTCTGATAGCATTCGTCCATAAAAGTCCGTTCCGGGTTCGAACGGGGGCACTACTCCTACTACATCCATTTTGGAATCACCCTCAGGATTAGTAGCGATTAGCCCTTGCACTTCATCGCTCCATCTTCGACTCCAACTCTTGTCTTCTTCATGAAAACTTTCAACCGGATCGAGGTGGTTTTCAGGAAATTAATCCTGATCCCGGTCTCTTCAAAACGATCGGCGCATTGTCTAATATTGATAGTCGATTATTTAACTATCAAATAACATTCACAAACAACCATCAGATTTAATTATTTCCCGAATTATTTAATAATCAAAATATCTTCGTAAGATATTTTCTACACTTCAAACCCTTGAAAATAGTTTTCAAATTATTTTTTCTCCCGCGGAATAAATTCCACCAATTTGTTTTATTTCCCTTGAAATCATCAAGTCTTAATACTTGAATTTAAAAATAATAATTTAAGTCACTTTATACAAAAATATATACTTTAAAACATTTAAAATAAAACTATTTAAAACACTTTATTTAAAATACTAGTTATGAAATTTAATAATAATTTTTCATGTAAAACTTAAGCCAAACAAATTTTAAAATAAAAGTTATGACATTCTATACAAGTTTTTCAAATAAAAACTTTAGCCAAACTATCTTTTAAAATAAAACTACTTTATAAAATATAAATATTAATAATTATCTTTTTAAACCATAATACCAATTAACCTTTTTAAAATAATTACTACTATAACTAATTTAATAAAATATTTACCTTTAAAACTTTAAATAATTTAAATAATAATTCTCAAAAATATTCTTTTAAACAACTTCAAAAATTTTAACTTAACTTAAAGATCTGCTTGAAAACGTTCTTGGCTTTTCAGGGAAATATACTTTCCTTTCACACCTTTAAAAATAAATCACTATTTATTTTTAAAATAAATTACCCCTTCCTTTATAAATTCTCATCCTGAATTTATATTTCCAAACTATCCACTGATAAATATTTCACTTTATTTATCAACCCGGTTATAAATTTCATAATCTCATTCTCTTTTTTTTAAACCCAGTTTCCAACACTAAATCGATTTCCAAATTGATTTCCAAAATTTAATCCACTTTAAAATAATTCCTTTACTTTTCAAATTTATTCCAAAACCCATTAATTCAGATTCATCCTCTTACTATTATTTAATATCTTATTTAAACTGAAAATACCAATTCATACTTTGGTTCAAAATTCTTCTTTTATTTCTTCTCAAACCATTTAAAATGTGATTTTAAAATCAAATTCTTTAATTTTAAACAATACCACTACATTTATTTCTATTTATTCAAAAATATTTTTCCATTGTTGAAATTTATTCGTTAGAATTTTAAAATCAAACTTTTGTCTTTTCCAAATTCATTCCTCTAATTATCCAAATTCGTTATATTTATTTTACTTAGAATTCCTCTTTTTATTTCCTTTTAAATCCAATATTTATATTTTTGATAACTCAGTATACCCAAATATATTCAACTAAACCATAGCACTCAATATTTTCAATTCGAAATAAAATCAATAATCTAACACAGATAGTCAACGAATCATATCACAAATTATATTCAATATTTTTTTTGAAGAATTCAGTTGGATTCCTCCAACCTGTTTCCCTGCATCACAGATGTTAGCGCACAATTTAAAATACCAATCCCGATTCAAGGCGGGACATCGCTGTATAAAAGGTCACCCGCTGTTATGCGGGGCACATAGGGTCTCATCCTCTATATAATGCGGGAAATCAATCACTCCAATATATACTATATGTACTACTATATATACCATCGCATCCAGACTGATAATAATTATCAATGCAATCAAACAACTAGCAATTTAAATTTAACTATTAAATTTAAATAGTTATCCCAAATAAGTGAAATTAACTCACCTTTGATTTTATTATTTGCAACCCACTTCCAATTCGGCTTGGTTCCCTTTAGATTTTGCCCTTGTATAAACATTTATACGGTTATTCATATTTTAATTGATCGGACAATTAATCCCCATAGACTTAATTAACTAATTATTTAATTTAGAACTAAATTCCTTTAATAAATTAATTAGTTAACAATTTAATTTTACTAAATAATTATCTCCTTCTTTTTTTTAAAGAATCTTTCAGTAGTTAAAATAAATTAGCTAATAATTTTATTTTTACCAAAAATTTCCTTTCTGAAACCATTTTGTAAATATAATAAATTAAAATTAATAAAAAAATTAATCACTAAAATACAAATTTTAAAATAAATTAAAAGATCTAAAAAATGTATGTATTTTATTTCTTTTCACTTTGAAATTGCATATATATAATTATGTAGATTCCATAAAAATCTAAATTATATAAATTCTTTCAACCCATAAAATTCCAACTTTTCCTTTTAAGATCTTAATTATAAATATATTTTTATTCATTTATATCTATATATATAAAATAAAATAAGCATACGTGCATATATGTATACACACACACACACACTTCTTCTTTACTGTAAAACAAAAAAATCCAACTATATATGTTTTTGTTAATATACCCATTTATTTCATTCAAATTATAACAGAAATTTTATAACTTACGGAAAAATGTACCTTGCTGTTTACATACACACACACATATATATATATACACATATATATAACTGATTTAATTTAGAGAGTAAAACTCGAGTAATAATGAATTTAAAGTTGTTCGAAAATTAAATTACCTAATATATACAGGAAACAAATCGCGAGCTACTACCACCATCCCCAGCATGCCGCCGCACCCTCAACGACAAGCCGTGCCTTCCTAGATCCCGAGAACTATCAAATCGCGGCGAAGTTTGAGCAGGAATAACGCCAGTCGATCGAACGAGATGCTCGAATAGGCCATTGTCTTCGCTTTGATTCCCGTGAACCACTGGATCCTCGAACGCCATCGCGAGCCAAACCCTAGTCGCCCCTCCCATGACCTCGGCCCCTCAACGCTTCCATGAGCAGTGAATCCTATTGCCTCTCGTTCGACATGAGGCCACATTCAAACTCGAAATCGTGAAAAATAAAATAAAAAGAGGAACGATCGATAGAGGAGTTGAAGAAGGGGATTTGACTTTGATTCGGAGGGGGATTTAACAGGCGAACCTTTATGTTTTAAAAGAATGTTTATTTCGTTTGGATCTGAACTACAGGAAGAAAGGAAAAAGGTTTGATCTTGAATTTTAAAAAGGGAACGAGAAAAGGAAAACACGTGTTGTAGGATGCAGGTAACGTGTCCTCAGGGTGGACAGGTGGTGGATGAGTCTATTAGTGAATCAAAGGAAAACATACATACATACATACATGCATACATATATATATAAATTTAAATTATCTCGATTTACATAACTCACAATCCAGATCTCCAATCGAGGCATGCCACTAGGCATTCATAAAGTTAAACCCCTGTTCCGAACGCAATGGAAAAGGTTTCAAGTCCTAATTCGATCGTTTAGAGAAGATAACTTTTGGACCCAATTATTATATTGAATTTTCGACATAGATTTCAGCGTGTTTATCTACCATATGGCCAAATGATCACTCCAAACATTGTGAAAATTGAAACCCGATAATAATACACTATTATGGATCCAAATGGAACTAGTTTCGTCGAATTCTGAGACTATGTCCCGAAAGGCTATTTTTAAATATCGATGTAAACTATATATTTTTAAAATTGAATAAAACATTTCCAAATTCAAAATTAAAATTTCTATTTTCTCCAGTATTCTAAATATAAATTTGCTAAGGCTTTGAAATATTTTTAACTAGCTTAAAAACCAAGATTCACTATTTTAACCAATTTCTAATTATTAAATTCAATAATTTAACTGCCAAATAAACAGTGATATTTGAAATTCAAGTTAAACTGACTTTCAAAAATTTAAAATCAATTACACATTTCAATTTCAAATATCCAGAATTTCCTGGTCGTCACATTTCTCTCCCCTTAAAAGAATTTCATCCCTGAAATTACTAGTTAAGAGGAATGTTCCACAACCCGTTAACTTTTCCCAAATCCAAACAGTTTCAAACAACTTCCCCAATACAATCTTTTAGTAAAGACACACTATCACTCTTACTAACATTTCAAACCTATCCAAAATTTCCAAACAACATTACTTACTCAACCATTGAAATCATAATTCAAATTCAAAATTTTAAATTACCAAAAAAAATTCAAAATTTTTCTAACTCCCTAAATATTCGAAATTTTTTGCCATCGTCTCCTTTGTGCGGCTAGATTGGTACAGCTGCAAAATGCCTCCACGGGCCCCCAGATTTCAAAAGAAAACGAAAGGCCAAGTGGCTAGACCAGAAAATCACCAAATTTCATACTAAAATTTAAACACATACCTTTTGTCGAGCAATTCAAAATTATCTTCTGAAATCAAAAATTCCAATTTCTATTTGCTTTAAAAAACCTATATGCTACTTAGCAATAATATCCATTCACAACTTTCAAAATCATTTTATACATTTCTTTACAAAAATTTCATTATCAATTTCATTCAAGCCCATACGATGTCTTTATATCATTCATACGCAATACCAAATTCGATCGCTCACTCGTTCACACAATTTCATTATCGAACTAGTATCGTCCGCGCGACTTCCTAGTATGGACTCAGATCCGGTTTCTAGATCAGAAACTGTCATTCTCGTTGCATAGCCGCACACTACGATAGAGAATTTCGAGAATCAATCAAAATCCATATCCAGAGTTCGCCATCGAAAATCGAGTGAAAAATTCCAACTCAGATCGATATAACTATCTCGAAATTCTATGCTCGAATCTGGATCAAATCGCTATGCAAATTATATAATATACATACATCCTACGTATTTTGCCCCAATTGATTGTTAGCTAAATCAATTCTTCTTTTTATTCACATCTATTTTGATTTCTGTTCACTTATTTACAATCATCCCATTTCCCAAATTCCAGTTTAAATTTCATCCAATTATTAACTTAGTATACTTTCAATACAAAATTCACTTAAGAACTTTCACCCTTAACTTTCCTTAATTTTAATATAAGCATTTTACATACTCTTATATTATTACTTTCACTTTACCACTTGTTTTTTATCTACATTTATTCAAATTGGATTCCAATGCCATATAACTTCAATTTGCTTCAATTACTAATAAATTTCAAATCTTAATATTTTTCCCAATTTTCATCCAGATTTTCATTTTTCAATTCTACTTGAATTCAATTCATCTTCAAACTCTAAATATTGAATTTTATCAACTATCTTCCATTCACAACTGGTTCATATCATTATTTTAAATTAGTACCACTTACTAATTTATTTTAAATATCAAACAATTTTTTTTTATTACTAAACTTTTATTATTTTGATTCACTTCGAATTAATTCTGTATCTTCATTTTATTTTACACATTTCAAATAAAATAGTATCCAATATACAATTCCAGTTCATTTGTTTACCCACTTGAATCAATTAGTTTATTTACAAATTTTATTTTATTTAGTCAAATCTTTACTAACTTCAATTATACACAATTCAAATTAATTCCCAATATTTAGTTTCAATCCTATTTACTTACAAACGCAATTCATTTATCTATCCAAAACTTTATTTCCAACTTATAACTTTTTATTTAAGTAACTATTTCTCTTAGTTTCCTTAGACTTTCTTTAAATTCACTTTTACTTAACTATATTTAATTCACTCCAATTCAATTTAAATTTTAAATTTGTATAAGTTTTTCAATTTATTTCCATTCCATTTACTAACCTTCTTTAGTTTACTTCATTAAATTGGCTTACCTTTCTAACTTTATTCTCTAGTCACACTTACTTCAACATTTTAACTCTTCTTCAAGTTAAATTTTCTAACAGATTCCAAATTTATAAGTTATCAAACCTATTTATATTCTATAAACAATTTGAAACCAAATCCATAGTATTTTAAACAATTACTCATATTTCAAAAGCATTTTTTTTGAAATCAATTATATCCAAAATCCTTTGGTATCAAATTACCTCTTGAATTTTAAAACCAAACTCAGTTTTGCAAATATTCCAATTTAAAACAATTTGGCAGCGATTCCTCTCTTGGAAACTCGAAAATGAACATCGATGATGCTACAGTCATCACCGAAGTTATTTTCCTGCGGCCGAAAGAGTTTAGTTCTTTTACTTTCTCTTTTTTAAAAAAACATTTTCAAGTATTTTTAATTCCAAATACCACCAGATTTCATATCCAGTTCAAAAATATTTTGAATAATATTAGCATTATTTCTCATAAACCTTTGAAAATCATTTTCAAACTCAAAGGAATTTAAACCTTTTCCAAAATTTCAAATTCTAAATCCTTTCAATTCATATTCAAATATTACTCTGGAATTTTATTTCGTTTTATAAATCACATTTATAATTCACATTTATAAATTTCATTTTGTTAATGAATTTATTCCTTAATCTTTGGTTATATTTCAATTCTTTATTCAGCTTCCACTTAACAATGATAATAATAATTAAATATTATCTTCTTCTAGAAACCAAGAAACCATATATAAATACAATAATTTACGAAAAATTATTTCTTTTATATACAAAATAATTTGGGTAAAATTATTTCTTTTACCCTATTTTAAAACAATACTGTGTCGGTTTATCTTGTTTAAGAGTTTAGAAACCCCTATCATTGACATGGCGTCCATATATCGACCAGAATCCATAAACATTCAACCGACAAATCAACACAATATAAAAACAATTTTTATATTCACTGACAAATACACGCTCATATCTATTACTACACTTAAACTCATTCTAAAGTACTACGGACTCTATTTCAATGAGTAATCCCCACCAGAGCCAACGTTCTCGCTTAACCTCGCTCTGATACCAACTGTAACGACCCGATTTTTCGACACCCGAAAAACAACATCAATACGTCCACTATATCAAATACCGATCAATCGAATGCCGGAAAACCGAACCATTAGGGTTAAGAAGGAGGTAGAAGAAGAACTAGAAAACAACCTCATAATCTCACCGACGCAGCGGAACAATGTATAATAGATAAATGATTAATCTTTAAACAAAAAGAACAATATCTGTTTATACATTACATCATCAAAGTACAATACAATCAACAAAACAATTCAGGATGGTTATAATATCTCGTCCTTCCAAAGCTGAATATACAACTTTACACTGCACGGCGGAAATATGAATCTACGAAAATACGCCTCGTCATCCAGCTCGTCTCCTGAGCTCCACAGCAGTCCATCCAGAAATCTGTACTCTATAGTACTCAGTCTGACTCGAGCATTATAGTTAAATAACACCCGAGTCGGTCTGGAAAACCAGTGTGAGAAAACACACTTAATTGGATTATTAAAGTTTTCAAAACCATTTGAAATCAAAGGTATCTCGTAAGACCACGCCACAAATAAACATGTTGGGTTTTTACCTTACGATAACCAAAACATTTTTTAATCAAATTCGTCTGATATTATAATAATGTCTATAGAAAGTAAAATAAAATCTAGCTGAAATGCTTGCATCTTACATTTTAGCATAGTTGGGCACAATCAAAACCGTACAGGCGCTTATTGGAGATTGGATTCCATATAATGGTAGGGCTACTGGGGTACCGCCCATCACAGTACATGGCCTAGATCACCGTACTAAGGATCCACCCTGATCCCCTGCATCACAAGACCGGAGCTACCCCTCGCTGGATAGTCCAAATAAGTTCACCCCACTGTTGGGATCAGCAACCGCCCATAAAGTCGAAATAAAGGGACCTCTAGACAGGAGTGACCTTACCCTAATTGGTTGCTAGCCACTTAGCCTTGTGTGCACCCCCCCCCCCCCCCCGGTTTTAGCCATTCTCGGTTGATGAGGCTCGAGGCTATGCATTACCCTTTTAGCACAATTCACTTAGAATGCTCACCGCCCCCCTAACGATATTCTGATAGCATTCGTTCATACAAGTCCGTTTCGAGTTTGAACGGAATCGAAGGCACTACTACTACATCCATTTTGGAATGACCCTCAGGATTAGTAGTGATTAGCCCTTGCACTTCCCCGCTCCATCTTCGACCCCAACTCTATTTTTCTTCATGAAAACATTCAAACCGGATCGAAGTGGTTTTTGGAAAATTAATCCCAATCTCGGTCTCTTCGAACGATCAGCGTATTGTCTAATATTGATAGTCAGCTATTTAACTATCAAAAACATTTACAAACAACCATCAAATTTAATAATTTCCCAAATTATTTATCATTCAAAATGTCTTCGCAAGATATTTTCTACACTTCAACCCCTTGAAAATAGTTTTCAAATTACTTTTTCTCTCGCGGAATAAATTCCACCCAATTTGTTTTATTTCCATTGAAATCACCTAGTCTTAATACTTGATTTAAAAATAATAATTTAAATCATTTTATACAAAAATATATATTTAAAACATTTAAAATAAAACTATTTAAAACACTTTATTTAAAATACTAGTTATGAAATTTAATAATAATTTTTCATATAAAACTTAAGCCAAACAAATTTTAAAATAAAGGTTATGAAATTCTATACAAGTTTTTCAAGCCAAACTATCTTTTAAAATAAAAATTCTTTATAAAATATAAATATTAATAATTATCTTTTTAAACCATAATACCATTAACCATTTTAAAATAATTACTATTATAACTAATTTAATAAAATATTTACCTTTACAATTTTAAAATTTTAAATAATAATTCTCAAAAATATTCTTTTAAACAACTTTAAAACTTATAGCTTAACTTAAAAATATGCTTGAAAACGTTCTTGGCTTTTCAGGAAAATATACTTTCCTTTCACATCTTTAAAAATAAATCACTATTTATTTTTAAAACAAATTACCCCTTCCTTTATAAATTCCCATCTTGAATTTATATTTCCAAACTATCCTACGATAAATATTTCACTTTATTCATCAACCCGTTTATAAATTCCATAATCTCATTCTTTTTTTTTAAACCTAGTTTCCGAAACTAAATCGATTTCCTAATTGAATTCCAAAATTTACTCCATTTTAAAATAATTCCTTTACTTTTCCAATTTATTCCAAAACCCATTAATTCAGTTCATCCTCTTACTATGATTTAATATCTTATTTAAACTGAATGTACCAATTCATACTTTGGTTTAAAATTCTTCTTTTATTTCTTCTCAAACCATTTAAAATCTAAATTTAAAAATAAATTCTTTAATTTTTAAGCAATACCACTTCATTTATTTCTATTTATTCAAAAATCTTTTTCCATTCTTGAAATTTATTCGTTAGAATTTTAAAATCAAACTTTGGTCTTTTCCAAATTCATTCCTCTAATTATCCAATTTCGTTATATTTATTTTACTTAGAATTCCTCTTTTTATTTCATTTTAAATCAAACATTTATATTTTTGATAACTCAATATACCCAAATATATTCAATTAAACCATAGCATCCAATATTTTCAATTCCAAATAAAATCAATAATCTAACACAGATAGTCAATGAATCATATCACAGATTATATTCAATATTTTTTTCAGGAATCCAGTTGGATTCCTCCAACCTGTTTCCCTGCATCCACAGATGTTAGCACACAATTTAAAATACCAATCTCGCTTCAAGGTGGGTCATCACGGTATAAAGGGTCATCCGCTATTATGCCGGGCGCATAAGGTCTCATCCGCTATATAATGCGGAAAATCAATCACTCCAATATATACTATGTATACTACTGTTTATACTATCGCATCCAGACTGATAATAATTAACAATGCAATCAAACAACCAACAATTTAAATTTAGCTATTAAATTTAAATGGTTATCCTAAATGAGTGAGATTAACTCACCTTTGATTTTATTGTTTGCAATCCACTTCCAATTCGCCTTGCTTCCCTTCAGATTTTGCCCTTGTATAAACACTTATATGGTTATTAATATTTTACTTGATCGAACAATTAATCCCTATAGGTTTAGTTAACTAATTATTTAATTTAGAACTAAATTCCTTTAATAAATTAATTATTTAACAATTCAATTTTACTAAATAATTATCTCCCTCTTTTTTTTTAAAGAACCTTTCAGTAGTTAAAATAAATTAGCCAATAGTTTTATTTTAACCAAAAATTTCCTTTTTGAAACCTTTTTGTAACTATAATAAATTAAAATAAGTTTATTAAACAAATTAATCACTAAAATACAATTTTTAAAATAAACTAAAAGATCTAAAAAAATATGTATTTTATTTCTTTCCTCTTTGAAATTGATATATACAATTATATAGATTCCATAAAAATCTAAATTATATAAATTCTTTCAACGCTTAAAATTCCAACTTTTCCTTTCAAGATCTTAATTATAAATATATTTCTATTCGTCTATATATATATATATATGTATATATGTATGTATATATATATATAATAAAATAGGCATGCGTGGATATGTACACACACACACACTTCTTCTTTACTGTAAAACAAAAAAAATCCAACTATATATATTTCTGTGAATATACCCATTTTTTCATTCAAATTAAAAAAGAAATTTTATAACTTACTGAAAAATATACCTTGCTGTTTACATATATGTATAAAACTGTTTAATTTGATGAGTAAAACTTGAGTAACAATGAATTTAAAGTTGTTTGAAAATTAAATTACCTAATACACACAGGAAACGAATCGCGAGCTACTGCTACCATCCCCAGCATGCCGCCGCACCCTCAACGACAAGCTGCGCCTTCCCAGATCTCGAGAAATATCAAATCACGATGGAGTTTTGAGCAGGAATAACGCCAGTCAATCGAACGAGACGCTTGAGTAGGCCATTGTCTTCGCTTTGATTCTCGCGAACCACTGCATCCTCGAACGCCGTCGCTAGCCAAACCCTAGTCGCCCCTCCCACGACCTCGGCCCCTCAACGCTTCCATGAGCCGTGAATCCCATTGCCTCTCGTTCGACATGATGCCACATTCAAACTCAAAATCGTAAAAAAAAATTAAAAAGAGGAACGATTGATAGAGGAGTTGAAGAAGGGGATTTGACTTTGATTCGGAGGGGGATTTAACAGGCGACCCTTTCTATTTTAAAAGAGTGTTTAGTTTGTTTGGATCTGAATACAGGAAGAAAGGAAAAAGTTTTGGTCTTGAATTTTAAAAAGGGAACGAGAAAAAGAAAACACGTGTTGGAGGATGCAGGCAACGTGGCCTCAGGGTGGACAGGTGGTGGATGAGTCTATTAGTGAATTAAAGGAAAACACATATATATTTAAATTTAAATTTAAATTACCTCGATTTACGTAACTCATAATCTCAATCTCCAATCGTGGCATGCCGCTAGGCGTTCATAAAGTTGAACCCCTATTCCGAACGCAATGGAAAAGGTTTTGAGTCCTAATTCGATCGCATGGAGAAGATAGCTTTTGGACGCACTTATTATATTGAAATTTTGATATAGATTTCAGCATGTTTATCTACCGTATGGCCAAATGATCATTCCAAACATTACGAAAATTGAAATCCGATAATAATACACAATTACGGATCCAATGGAACTAGTTTCGTCAAATTCCAAGACTATGCCCCGGAAGGCAATTTTTAAATATTGATTTAAACTATATATTTTTAAAATTGAACAAAACATTCCCAAATTCAAATTTAAATCTCTATTATCTCCAGTATTATAAATATAAATTGTCCAAGGCTCTGGAATATTTTTAACTAGCTTAAAAACCAAGATTCACGATTTTAACCAATTTCTAATTATTAAATTCAATAATCTAACTGCCAAATAAACAGTGATATTTGAAATTCTAGTTAAACTAACTTTCAAATATTTAAAATCAATTAAATATTTCAATTTCAAATATCCAAAAATTCTGGGTCGTCACACTCTCTTCAACATCACTGCCACTTCTTCATCTCAGCAGCACTGCATTCCTCTCAAACAGACCATCACCGCGTGACCATATAAACCACATACAATCCTCACCTACAACATTCACCCCACTTCCTCACCTCCTCACTGCGACACCTCACTACCATATCTCCTTTCAACCCCTGTTCCACTTCATCACCACAAAACTCACCATAAACCCACCAGTGCACCATACCATACCGGTGCACCATACCTAACACCACAACACAACATCTACTCCACACAACAACTACTACCATCTCACCACTCACAGTGAACTCTAGCATGCTCACCCACCCACTGCCACAGCTTCAGCATCCCCTGCAAAAACTTCCTCACAACCTTTCCTTTCACCATTGCCTCGCAACATATCATTTCCTTCAACAATTCTACAACTCTCAACCATACATACATCACCTACCTTACCTTGTTGCTGCACCCTGCTCCACCTATGCATTTATGTGCAAACTTCCAGTAGCAACTTCCCTTATTACATAAAAACTGCCGTGCATTAAACTTCTTGTTGCCTTTAAGATTTACTTACTCTAACCATTCAACTCCTCCAACAACAACTTGAACTCAAACTCCTCCACCCAACAGTTCTGCCAAATATATCCGTGCCACCAGTTCTTCACCTCCAATTAGCAAACACCATAACTATACAGACTGTCACACTGCCTCTTTCATTGCACATCCAACACTCCACCATCACCTGCCTTCCACACTGCCAAATTCCTCCACTTGCCTTCATCAACAGCAGCAGCCTATGACAATACCTCCTCACCACTTCATACCGAACATCATCCACAACATCGAATTACAACCTCCTCAAACAACGAAAATACCTCATCATCTCTCGTGATCTACCTCCACCATCGACATCAAACCCACGACATTCCAAGTAAACCCGCAAATCCAATTTTGTTTTTGGATTTGATTTTGATTTTGTTTTGAATTTGATTTCTAGGTATAAGCAGATATAGAAAATTCCAATTCTATGTTGTGTTGTTTTAAATAACATTGATTTACTTTTTAGCTCGTGAAAGAAAATTTTATTCGGTTGTGTTTGGTTGGAACATTGATTTGGGCCTGTGGACTGTGAGTTGGGATGAACTTTTCTTTTAAAAAAAGATTGCTTTGTTTATATAATTTTTCTCTATTGTTTAGGTTTTGTTTTCCTTTAAAAGAAAAAATAATCTTTGCCTTCATTTGGATTAGTAAGTCGAGCTTTAGTTTACTTATTTTTAAACAAGTTCTTTCTTTCTACTTTAATTCAAAAAGAATATTTTTTCATTTGGTATTAGTCATATAATTAAATTAAATTTTTTTGCTTTGATTCATGCTTACTTTTGTTCTCATTTTCAAGTTGCAAAAGTAGAATGGGAAAATTGCCCTGCTCTGCTTGCTAAATAACTGCTCTACTTGCTTGCTTAGAAAAAAAATTGCCGCTTTAAAATAATTTACTAATAATTTTGCATGCTCTGGTATCATACTCTTACCTCTTTTTTTTATTTTTAGTTTGCATTATTGGTTGCTTGCATTTTTTTCGAAACAAAATTTCAAATACAAAATCAAAATCCATTCATAGTTGCATTTTTAAATCACATTTAATTTTATTTAACATTCATCTTATTTTCTTTTCTAAGGGCAACAACCAAATCCACATAAGCTGTGGCATTTCATCACCCCTTTCTTGGCCCACTAATTGCATTTCATCGTAAAATTTGCTAATATTAACGTTAGAGTTTGGACTTAAGGGAGTCATGAGCAAATCTAGGGCTTAATTGTATCTTAAAAAGTTGTGTTCTTTCAACAATTTATATTCTTGGTGTCTAGGCTACGACAGAGCAATAGTCATATATAAATATTACGATGATTCATAAGTATTATAATGATTGTTTCTCTGAAGGTACGTAAACCTTCGGCTGCATTGCTACGGTGATTTGTGGTGCATCGATAACTCATGTCCGTTACCTAGTTGAGAACTATTTTGTTGAATTAAGACAAACTGTGATTATACAATTTTGGGTTAGGAGCTAATAAGGACAGAAAATTTGTAACTAATTCCTTGCATTCATTTAGTTGCATTAGTTCATGCATATATTTTAAAAAAACAACAAAATCCAGAACTTAAAAAAATTGTACATTTTACTTAACTTAGTTCTTGTTTAATCCGAAATCCAAAAAAAATCATTTTAAATGTTTTCCTTTGAAATTTTTCGATCAAAATCAGAAATCCAAAAAAATATAATCTTTTCAAATACAAAAGCATACCAAAAAAAGGATTTTTTTTTTTGAAATCCAAAAAAACAGAACAAAAATCCAACCTCCCTTTTGAAAAATATATCCTTTTTGGTAAATATTTGGCCTTTCTAAAAAAATCATATATATAAAAAAAATTCACTTCATTTTCTAAACCTTGCTTCTTTCTCTTAAACTCAATTCTCATTTTTTTCCCTCGTTGACTTTCACTTGTGCATGAGTACTTGGACTCATGACACAACAACAAATACTTGGACTCATGACGCAACAACAAATCGTTTAACTCGAACAAACGACCCTCCAATGATGGCGAATGATATTGCCCCACGAATTCTCATGGATTGAATCTTTCCTGATAGAGTTTCTGTTTCTTCTTATATTATTTTACCCGCCCCTACAGGTAATCACTTTGAAATTCATTCTAATCATACTGGTATGCTCTTGAAATTTGGCAATTTTGAACACGATGGCCCATATAGTTTCTTAATGAAATTCGAACAAGTTTGCGCAACCATTAAACTCCAACAACTTAGTGATGACGGAATCAAACTTCGAATAATTCCATTCGCCCTTACTAATCACGCTGAAAAATGGTTGTGCGGCTTACCTTCAAATTGATCAAAACTTGGGAAGAATTTGTGATAGTTTTCTTAATAAGTTCTACCCCTTAGAAAAAACAACTATAATCCAAAACGAAATTGTCAATTTTCATAAATTCAGGGGTGAATCATTGGAAAAATATTTTGAAGATTTAAAGGGCTTTTGATAAAATGTCCACACTATAATTTTGAAAAATGGACACTTTGCCAAATTTTATGCGATGGACTTGAAAATAGCTCATGAGCCATGCTTGAATCGATATGCTAAGGTAATTTTCTTGCTCAACATCACCATGATGCTTGGAAATTCCTTAAAAACTTGGCCGAAAAATCATCCTGATGGTAACTTTCTAATGAAAAATCCATTTATTGACCATCGAGCGCACACTCGATAGGATCATCTTTGACTTTGAAAGCTAAGACCGATATAGTAATCAATAAATTCGGCAACGTTTTCCCATCCAACCAAATGAACCAATCTTCCCAACCAATGTGCTTTAAATACAACGATCCAAATCACATAGCCGATTAGTGCCCTAATTTGATAGAGCAACTCAGTGCTTTCAATAAGGTTAAGAATGACCCGTTTTCTCCAACTTACATCTTGTTTGGAGAAATCATCCGAACATTGGATGGAACCAAAATAATTCCAGCATGAATTTGGTTCGTCCCAATTTTCAAGTATTTTCGAACAATGCTTAAAATCATGCCTTTCAACCCAATCATTTCCAACAAAATTTTACGGATCCGTCTCAAAACCAACCACAACAATCTTTTGCTCCCCAAGATGATAAACGATTGAGTTCACTTAAGAAAAGTTTTGAAACTTTGGCTAAGGCAACCACTCAAAGCCTCCAATCAAATAGCAATTTGAAAATTTTCTTAACCTTATACATGTAGAATACGAGTCTATCTGTTGCTAAACATGAAATGCAAATGAGTCAATTAGCCATATCTGTAAGTGAACGTGAACGAGGTACATTCCCCAGTCAGCCAGTTCCAAATCACAGAAATCAAAACACGATTTCGAATCATGCCCATGTTGTTCAAGATAGCAACGTAACCCAAATTAAGCCCATGTTGTTCATGCCCATCTCTCATATTTTTAATCCTTTTTATTTGTAGTTAGTTCTTGCATTTTTTTGTTAAAAAAATTTCAAACTTTTTAGGTTAATTTGATTGAGCTGAATTTAAAATTAATTCATTTCCCTATAGATCGACTCGTACTAGCATATGTACTACAATTGTACGTCATGCGCTTGCGGTTATTTTTATTTAAATTTTTCTACGATTTTCTAATCGATAAAATTCACCATTAAACACGGCCCCCCTAGGCTAATCATAGTCGCACTCAATCAAGCCCTATATGGGCCTCTAACTTATTTCAAGCCCGATTAATAATTGACACATTTAAATCTAATTTAAATGTGTATTGATATCATATGTCGATTAGTGTATTTATAATTATTATATATAAAAGTTTAATATTGATCAACAAATATCAAGTAAAATTTTATAATTAATATCTCATAAATATTAGTTAATTTAATAAATTTATAATAATTATAATTTAATTAAATCGAATGGTAATAGGAGTACTCAATGTTTCGGTTATGTGACTCTTATGTGTAAATTCGACTAGCAATTAATATCTAATAATTCAAATATTAATGTTCACACATCACTTAGTAGATCGTATGACATTTTGGCCAAATTTATCTCTTATTGGATTTGCTAATAATTTTACTTTATTGAAGCATTACCTTGTAGTGATAATTATTTACACCAATTCTTGTCGTCGAAACTATATCACATTAGGACTTATGGAATTTGGTAATGGTCAAAATTCCAATATTGTCCATATTCAACTTTATAATCCAAAAAAGTCCTTGGTTTAATAATAACAATTATTATTAACCGAACTACTCTGAACAGAGATTTTGACTTTGAGTTGACTTCAGGTGACTGTGATATTAACCTCATATAACCAAGGAAACGAATCCCCTATTGGATAATGTAACGACCCAGAATTTTTAGAAATTAAAATTTGAATATTTAATTAATTATAAATATTAATAAGTGAATTTATAAGTCAAATAAATTTTTATTTGAATTATTGAATTTAATTGGATTATTAAATCGATAATTTAATATGTTAAATTATGGAAATAATTGAAAATAGAGTTAAATATGATTGAAAATGATTTGTAAAATTTTATTTTATCATATAGGAGTTAGAATGATATTTTAGAACTTTTAAAATCGAATTAAAAGTTAAATTGTGAAAATTGAATATTTTAATATTCAAATCGACTAGTGAAAATAGTCAATTTTTGAACAGTCTCAGAATTGAACGAAACCAGTTTCATTGGATCTGTAATAGTTAGTTATTACCGGATTTCAAATTTCGTGTCAATCGGAGCTATCGTTTGATCGTGGCAGCTCGAAACGCATCGATTTATTTTTAATTTAAATTTGGCGAGTGAAAATAGCCATTTTTCAAAAAGTCTCGGATTTCGACGAAACCAGTTTCATCGGATCCGTAATGTGATATTATTGCAAGATTTCAAATTTCAAGTCAATTGGATTTACCGTTTGTCCGGTACAAATTAAAACGCCTAGAAATCGCTTAAATCGGTTTAATTTAAATTGAGCGTTTACAGCCATAACTCGCACAGATGTCCGAATTAGCTTTCGAAATCTGTTCCATTGTGTCCGAAACGCGGGGTAAACCCTAGAAACGCTGGTTACGGCGCGTAAATCGGAGTTCGGAATTTCCGGGATGAATAGTGTCGATCGATTTTCCTATAAATAGCCCACCATCCTCTTCATAAATTAAAAAAAAACAAAAAAAACAAAACCCTAGCCGCCTCCATTGTCATGAATGGCCAGAAATTAGTTTCATTCATTCCTTAATCTCTCTCAATCTGTAAGGAATTACGCGAAGTGCTCAACTACAAAGTCGAAGAACTCGACGAGAGCTTTAATTTTATACGGAGATGATCGAAAACGGCGCGACATGGAGGGAGCAAAGGGGGGCCGAGCTCTCTGGTGTTTGGGCCGAGCATGGTTGTGGTGGAGAGCTTCGATTTGCAACTCCCTGATCGAAGTTTCGTCGAGTGGTCGCGATGCAAAATCAAACCCTAGTATTGAAGGAGTTGGGTTCGGCTTGTGCGTGCAAACTGGAGAAGAGAACGAGAGAGAAGGGGGGGTTGCGTGCGGTCTTGATATGGTAGCTTGGATCTACGGCCCAGATCAAAGGTTGTATAATATATATAAGAAATTGTAAATTAATTTCAATAAAAATCGTGTAAGCTTGTAAAATCAATAACTTTTTCATACGAGGTCGAAAAAATGCAAAACCAGTTGCGTTGGGATCGTATGGACGAGCACTACGCGATAGAGTTGGTTTGGAGTCGTTTGGAGTTAGTGAGAATTTTGGGTAAAATTAAACGTCCGTTTAATTTTATTCGAAATAAATCGCTAAAACGGAATTTAAAATCAAGGTGAGAACTTCTCACTCAATCGAATCAGTTTCGATTTTATTTTAAATAGTTAGATTTAAAATATTTGAATGCATGTTTGAATGTTGATTGATATCTATTAATTGTTAAAATAGACATTATACGCCGTTAGTAAGCGGATGTTATTTATTAAAAACATATACCGTGAATATTTCATAAACAGTGAAATTGGTATTATATATAATAGCAATATATATATATTGGCATATGTATATATTGGAGTTATTGATTTCCCGCATTTTTTTGTTTAGCGGATGAGACCCTATTACGCCGTTATTAAGCGGATAATATTTAATAAGAACATATACCGCGATAATTTCGTACTGGAGCGAAATTGGTATTGTGCTAACGTTTTTGGATGCAGGAAAACAGGTTGGAGGGATCCAACTGGATTCCTCAACAGTATTTATTTGATTTCAGATATTTTGATATTTGATTGATTATCATATCAATATATGATATCGTTGTTGTCGTGATTGACTATTTGGTGTGTAGCATCATTGGACCAAATTTTGGGATTTTAAAATGATTTTTAAAGTGATTTTTGAGAATATACTATATTTTGGAATTGATCCATTTTAAATAAATAAACGTTATAATTTTTAAAGTTATAAAAATTATGATTTTTGAGAAATATAGTTAAAAAAAAACTGATTTTTGAGAATATGATGCTAATGATTTTATAAAATAGTTTAATCGGGATTTTAGAATTTACTGTGAAAGGTTTAAATATAGGATTTATAAAATTTAATTATTTTATGAATCAAAATGGTGGAATAATAAAGGTGATTAAAGACGTTTTAAAATATTAATATAAATTGAATTATATTTAGAGATTTATAAATGGATATTTATAAATTGAAATATGGACATTATAAAACGAGTTTTTATAAGTGTTTGAATGAAGTGAAAATGAATTTCATAAATAGAAATGAAATTTATAGAATTATAAACGGTGAAGTTATTTGAATAATAGATTTGGTTAAATAAATGAATCTTATAAGTTATAAGATTTATGGTTTGGAAAGTCTTTAGAGGAACGATTTTGTAAAATAATCGTTTTATAAACATTTGGCTTATAATATGAACTTTTAGTTTATAATTGAGTTATAAACTGGAATATGTTAATAAAAGAATTTATAAAAAGGAAGTTTTTATAAATAAATAGAAATGGAATTTATAAACGTCGTTTTATAAATTCGCAAATGACTTATTTTGATAAGAAAATTTGTTAAAACCTATAAGTGGAGTTATATTCACATTTTTGAATAGTGAATAACCCTTTGAATTAAAATGAATAAAAGGGTGAAATTTGTTAACAAAGTATATTCACGTTTTTGAATAGTGAATAACACGTTAAAGAAATTGTTTTGGATTTGTATGTTTTAAATAGAATTGAAACGATCTAACGATGTTTTAAATGTGTTGAGATTTGAAACCATAGATTTCAACATTTATTGTTGAAATAGACGTTTTCGAGAAATAAAAGGAGATGATGGACTATAACACTGTTAGTATAGTAAATGATTTCCGAAAGGAAATGTTTTGTATAGTATTGGGATTTATATATCTATTTAATTTCGAATCCCTATACTAGTGATTTTGGGTTATCGTAACAATGTTTTACGTAACATTCGTTTTGGCCCAAATAAATATGTTTATGAGAATGATTTCCTTAAAGAATGAAATATATACTTAATCTCGATTTAAGTATATTGAATATTTTCTAAGTGTTGAAAATAAATAAAATTTGTGAATTACTTATGAATAAATAAGTATGGAAATGTTTTTCCAATATAAAGTGAATATTAGAGAATTTATCTTTTTGAAGATAAATTGAAAATGAATATTATAAATCGAATTGAAGTCGTATATTCATTAATACTTTAGATTATAAATTCACTAAGGAATTTATAAAAGAAAGTGGGATTGGTTTAGAAAAATAAATATTGATTTATTTTTGAAGTATGAAATATTATATCTTGTAGAGATATTTTAGAAAATAAATAATTTGGAAAATTATTTGGAATCTGGTGATGTGTGCATATCAGTGATAGTTCAATAACCGACTATCAATATTTCCCTTTGAATGGGTAATTGATGTGAATTGTTTGAATGTGAATGCTACACTTATTTTTGAATAAGCGCTCACTATTCGGGTTAACCGGGAAAGGACCATGGGGTCATATAACCCATTCCGAATATGTGATACGTCGTTGTGAATTGCATTGAAGATCGGTGTTGAAGACCCGGTATGTGCGAGAGCGATAGGATGACCTGTCGATTTACTCTGCACCGAGTAGCTACGGTATTGAGTTCTCCATATGTGATGGTGAATCCGATCAGGATTGTGAATATCCGGATTGCAAGGACTTCTTTGTAAGTGCCTTCGGTTTTGTTCGATCCCGGAACAAACTTGTATGGATTGTGTGTCTGACATTACAAGTTGAGATATAAAGCCGATTTCATTCAAATATATTTCTGTTGGTGGCGGAGAATTTATTCTTTTAGCTTAACACCCTTCTCTGAGACGTACGAGCTCAGAGGTTATATAGTTGAAGTTATCAGCGATATATTCCCAATTTGGTAATGTGACATGCTGAGTGTTGCTGTAAATGATCATTGTGTTGATTATTGTGATAGGATCGTTTATTTGATCGTCTATCTTAGTGATCATTGTGTTGATCATTTGTTGACCCAAAGCATGGCTTTTGTATAAAGTATGTTTTTGTGGACGTGACTTCGTCGAGCCTCACACCCCGGAAATGGTCAAAACAGGAAAGATGCGGTAAGGTTATGAGGGGTAGCACCCTTTAGGGTATGTACATTTCCTTCTGGATAGAGGTGGTATCATGGTATGGAGCCCAGATATTTAACCTATGTGGTTACTGCGAATTTATTACTTTGTGGTTGTTGGTTTTCGGGATCCCGTGAGAAAGGTCGTTTACGATCGGGGAATGGCGTGCTCGTGTCAGTAGTTACCCAGTTAGGGGTAACCCGGCCTTGTGTTGGCAGAGTTCCGGTTTGGTTCTCGGGGATGTCTTTCCAGAGGCATTCTCATGTGGCAATGGGAAGTTCCTTGGCCTGACCATTTGTTGGAAATCCAAAGAAACAATACGAAACTTGTACGGTTTTAGTTGTAGAACCTATCATTCACTTATGGTGTCGCAACACTGTTTGGATGGTAGCTATAGTAGGCATACGATAATGGTCGTATGTTGGCTAAGATTTATATTCTACTTTCGAAATGAATTTTTTTCCTACACTATACACTAGTAATAATATCAAATGTTATTTTAAATGCGTATCAAGCATCTTTGACTATTATAAGGACAAATCTCCTCCGATTCTGCGTTTGCATGTGTGTGTGTGCGGGAGGCCTTATGGTAGTCTCATTTTTAAAAGCATTGCGAATTGACTTTAAAAATATCCCTCTATTTTGTTTTCAAGATAAATAAACTGTTTTGAGTTCTCACACCAGTCACATGACTGACTTGGAGTTTATTGTTTTCCTTCCTAAACTCTGGGTGCCCACCAATTTCCACACGGGCAGTCAAGAGTTAGGTTTATCAGGATATTCTAGATATTCTTGAGTTGCTGGAGGCAAGCTGGATGGCATGGCGTATTACTAGTTTATATAGTATTTCTTTTTCCGCTGCACTGTTTGTTGTTGTTGTTGTACACTCTGATGATATGATGTAATGTAATGTGATGTAATGTAATAACTGATATAGTTCTTTGTTTAAAGATTATTCATTTATTATTATATGTTGTTCCGCTGCGAATTGTGAGATTCTGTTATTGTTCTGTTGTTTTCTGTTCCGTCCTATTCCGTTCTATTTTTCTTTTTCCTCTATTATCTATTTTCTTCTTCTTTCTTCTTTTTCACTCTTCTTCTTTTCTTAAATTTTTCTTAAAACCCCTAAGGGTTCGTATTTTCGTTCATCTTGAATTAAACAAAGGAGATTAGTGTATATTCAAGGAGTACGGATTTACGGGTCTTTACAGTTTCTTTCTCTTTCCTTAAATCTTTTTAAAAAAAAACCCTCAGTGTTCGGTTTTCCGTCGTTCGATTACTTGGCAGTCGATAAAGTGAGTATCGATGTTGAATTTTCGGAAGACGAAGAATCAGGTCCTGACAATGTGGTATCAGAGCATATGGTTAAGCGACAACCATGGTTCTGTTGGGTATTATTCATTAGAGATAGAGTCAGTAGTGCTCTAGATTGAGTTTGAGTGTAATAATAGCTATGAGAGCGTATTTGTTAGTGAATATGAAATTGTTTTATATTGTGACGATTGGTTTGCTGAGTGGTATATAGATTCTGGTTAATACGAGTAATTAACGTTGTTGATAGGGATCTATAAACACTTGAATAGAACAATTCGACACAATATTGTTTTAAATTGGGTAAATGAAATAATTTTACCTTGATTATATTTTATATATAAAGGAATAATTTTTTCAGAATTATTAAAGTATATAAGTTGATTGTTAGGTTGTTTGAATAATCTAAATAAAGGAATGGTATAAGCAGAAAGAATTATGAGAATTGAATTATAATTAAAGTGATTTACAATTGTGAAATAAACTTATATATATAAGAAGTGAAACTATATGGATATATTTAGGAATTTAAGTTATGTAAAAACAAGTGATGTTTATAAATGGAATATAACTTAAGTGATATTGAATGAAGTTGATATTAGTATCAAAGTAAATTAATAAAATTAGGTGATGGATGTGAACTTAAGTTATGTAAATGAAATTCGATTTTGTAATTGAATTGAATGAATGGATTGAATGTTAATCAATTGAATGTGAATTAAGTTGATATGAAATAATGAATATAAGTGTTAATTCATTAAAATCTAATGTTATTGGAAGTTGAATAATTGAATGAAAATCAATTAAATTAAACCAATTGTAAGCAAAGGAATTTGGTTGTGATAGATATACATTGATCGTTATATGATTGTTAGTTGATTGTATATAATTCATTAAGTTAATGGAATTGAAAGCTATGTAATTGAATTCAAATTAGAAGTAAATAAATTTGAATAGAATTGAATTTGAATTGGAAGTGAACCAACTTGAATATGAATTAGCGAATATAAACTAATTGAAAATGAGTGTTAGTAAAAACATCCACTATTAATGAATCAAATGTGATTTAAATTGAAAACCATTTCATTGAATATTAATGAGAATATGAATGAATATATATTGGTTATGAACTTGTTGAATGATAGTTGGTTGATGTTTGCATTTGTTGCTTTTGTTTTAGTTACTATATGTTGTATATTGAGATTATTGTCTATATGCATGTTCTCATGTTGTTTGTTGAGTAATTAGTAGGTGCGGATCGCGTTTGCTTCGCATTTGGAGCTCGCTTTCGTGCTATATTAGCCGTATATGCTTGCTAATAAAATATAAGGTACATATCTCGGATTAAATACCGTACTTTTACACTTTTTTCCCTGCGGGATGCCTCATTACTTGATGAGATGTATATTTGTGATATATATACTGTCATTTTTTTCGGATCGAGCCGCGCAAAGGAGACTATGGCGAATTTTTTCGAAAATTTAAGGCGTTAGAAAAATTTGAGAAAATTGGAAATTTTTTGAAAACTTTAACTTTGATTTGGAATTGAAAGTTAAACAATAGTAGTTGTTTTTGAAAGGATAATTAAGTATGATTTGGAAAATTTAGTAAAGTATTGTAAGAAGTTTAATTATGAATTTTGGAAAGTTAATAGATTCTATAACTTTTCTTACTTAATAATTTCGAGGACGAAATTCTTTTAAGTGGGGAAGATTGTAACGACCCAGAATTTTTAGAAATTAAAATTTGAATATTTAATTAATTATAAATATTAATAAGTGAATTTATAAGTCAAATAAATTTTTATTTGAATTATTGAATTTAATTGGATTATTAAATCGATAATTTAATATGTTAAATTATGGAAATAATTGAAAATAGAGTTAAATATGATTGAAAATGATTTGTAAAATTTTATTTTATCATATAGGAGTTAGAATGATATTTTAGAACTTTTAGAATCGAATTAAAAGTTAAATTGTGAAAATTGAATATTTTAATATTCAAATCGACTAGTGAAAATAGTCAATTTTTGAACAGTCTCAGAATTGAACGAAACCAGTTTCATTCGATCCGTAATAGTTAGTTATTACCGGATTTCAAATTTCGTGTCAATCGGAGCTATCGTTTGATCGTGGCAGCTCGAAACGCATCGATTTATTTTTAATTTAAATTTGGCGAGTGAAAATAGCCATTTTTCAAAAAGTCTCGGATTTCAACGAAACCGGTTTCATCGGATCCGTAATGTGATATTATTGCAAGGTTTCAAATTTCAAGTCAATTGGATTTACCGTTTGTCCGGTACAAATTAAAACGCCTAGAAATCGCTTAAATCGGTTTAATTTAAATTGAGCGTTTACAGCCATAACTCGCACAGATGTCCGAATTAGCTTTCGAGACCTATTCCATTGTGTCCGGAACGCGGGGTAAACCCTAGAAACGCTGGTTACGGCACGTAAATCGGAGTTCGGAATTTCCGGGATGAATAGTGTCGATCGATTTTCCTATAAATAGCCCACCATCCTCTTCATAAATTAAAAAAAAAAAAAAACAAAACCCTAGCCGCCTCCATTGTCATGAATGGCCAGAAATTAGTTTCATTCATTCCTTAATCTCTCTCAATCCGTAAGGAATTACGCGAAGTGCTCAACTACAAAGTCGAAGAACTCGACGAGAGCTTTAATTTTATACGGAGATGATCGGAAACGGCGCGACATGGAGGGAGCAAAGGGGGGCCGAGCTCTCTGGTGTTTGGGCCGAGCATGGTTGTGGTGGAGAGCTTCGATTTGCAACTCCCTGATCGAAGTTTCGTCGAGTGGTCGCGATGCAAAATCAAACCCTAGTATTGAAGAAGTTGGGTTCGGCTTGTGCGTGCAAACTGGAGAAGAGAACGAGAGAGAAGGGGGGGTTGCGTGCGGTCTTGATATGGTAGCTTGGATCTATGGCCCAGATCAAAGGTTGTATAATATATATAAGAAATTGTAAATTAATTTCAATAAAAATCGTGTAAACTTGTAAAATCAATAACTTTTTCATACGAGGTCGAAAAAATGCAAAACCAGTTGCGTTGGGATCGTATGGACGAGCACTACGCGATAGAGTTGGTTTGGAGTCGTTTGGAGTTAGTGAGAATTTTGGGTAAAATTAAACGTCCGTTTAATTTTATTCGAAATAAATCGCTAAAACGGAATTTAAAATCAAGGTGAGAACTTCTCACTCAATCGAATCAGTTTCGATTTTATTTTAAATAGTTAGATTTAAAATATTTGAATGCATGTTTGAATGTTGATTGATATCTATTAATTGTTAAAATAGACATTATACGCCGTTAGTAAGCGGATGTTATTTATTAAAAACATATACCGTGAATATTTCATAAACAGTGAAATTGGTATTATATATAATAGCAATATATATATATTGGCATATGTATATATTGGAGTTATTGATTTCCCGCATTTTTTTGTTTAGCGGATGAGACCCTATTACGCCGTTATTAAGCGGATAATATTTAATAAGAACATATACCGCGATAATTTCGTACTGGAGCGAAATTGGTATTGTGCTAACGTTTTTGGATGCAGGAAAACAGGTTGGAGGGATCCAACTGGATTCCTCAACAGTATTTATTTGATTTCAGATATTTTCATATTTGATTGATTATCATATCAATATATGATATCGTTGTTGTCGTGATTGACTATTTGGTGTGTAGCATCATTGGACCAAATTTTGGGATTTTAAAATGATTTTTAAAGTGATTTTTGAGAATATACTATATTTTGGAATTGATCCATTTTAAATAAATAAACGTTATAATTTTTAAAGTTATAAAAATTATGATTTTTGAGAAATATAGTTAAAAAAAAACTGATTTTTGAGAATATGATGCTAATGATTTTATAAAATAGTTTAATCGGGATTTTAGAATTTACTGTGAAAGGTTTAAATATAGGATTTATAAAATTTAATTATTTTATGAATCAAAATGGTGGAATAATAAAGGTGATTAAAGACGTTTTAAAATATTAATATAAATTGAATTATATTTAGAGATTTATAAATGGATATTTATAAATTGAAATATGGACATTATAAAACGAGTTTTTATAAGTGTTTGAATGAAGTGAAAATGAATTTCATAAATAGAAATGAAATTTATAGAATTATAAACGGTGAAGTTATTTGAATAATAGATTTGGTTAAATAAATGAATCTTATAAGTTATAAGATTTATGGTTTGGAAAGTCTTTAGAGGAACGATTTTGTAAAATAATCGTTTTATAAACATTTGCCTTATAATATGAACTTTTAGTTTATAATTGAGTTATAAACTGGAATATGTTAATAAAAGAATTTATAAAAAGGAAGTTTTTATAAATAAATAGAAATGGAATTTATAAACGTCGTTTTATAAATTCGCAAATGACTTATTTTGATAAGAAAATTTGTTAAAACCTATAAGTGGAGTTATATTCACATTTTTGAATAGTGAATAACCCTTTGAATTAAAATGAATAAAAGGGTGAAATTTGTTAACAAAGTATATTCACGTTTTTGAATAGTGAATAACACGTTAAAGAAATTGTTTTGGATTTGGATGTTTTAAATAGAATTGAAACGATCTAACGATGTTTTAAATGTGTTGAGATTCGAAACCATAGATTTCAACATTTATTGTTGAAATAGACGTTTTCGAGAAATAAAAGGAGATGATGGACTATAACATTGTTGTTATAGTAAATGATTTCCGAAAGGAAATGTTTTGTATAGTATTGGGATTTATATATCTATTTAATTTCGAATCCCTATACTAGTGATTTTGGGTTATCGTAACAATGTTTTACGTAACATTCGTTTTGGCCCAAATAAATATGTTTATGAGAATGATTTCCTTAAAGAATGAAATATATACTTAATCTCGATTTAAGTATATTGAATATTTTCTAAGTGTTGAAAATAAATAAAATTTGTGAATTACTTATGAATAAATAAGTATGGAAATGTTTTTCCAATATAAAGTGAATATTAGAGAATTTATCTTTTTGAAGATAAATTGAAAATGAATATTATAAATCGAATTGAAGTCGTATATTCATTAATACTTTAGATTATAAATTCACTAAGGAATTTATAAAAGAAAGTGGGATTGGTTTAGAAAAATAAGTATTGATTTATTTTTGAAGTATGAAATATTATATCTTGTAGAGATATTTTGGAAAATAAATAATTTGGAAAATTATTTGGAATCTGGTGATGTGTGCATATCAGTGATAGTTCAATAACCGACTATCAATATTTCCCTTTGAATGGGTAATTGATGTGAATTGTTTGAATGTGAATGCTACACTTATTTTTGAATAAGCACTCACTATTCGGGTTAACCGGGAAAGGACCATGGGGTCGTATAACCCATTCCGAATATGTGATACGTCGTTGTGAATTGCATTGAAGATCGGTGTTGAAGACCCGGTATTTGCGAGAGCGATAGGATGACCTGTCGATTTACTCTGCACCGAGTAGCTACGGTATTGAGTTCTCCATATGTGATGGTGAATCCGATCAGGATTGTGAATATCCGGATTGCAAGGACTTCTTTGTAAGTGCCTTCGGTTTTGTTCGATCCCGGAACAAACTTGTATGGATTGTGTGTCTGACATTACAAGTTGAGATATAAAGCCGATTTCATTCAAATATATTTCTGTTGGTGGCGGAGAATTTATTCTTTTAGCTTAACACCCTTCTCTGAGACGTACGAGCTCAGAGGTTATATAGTTGAAGTTATCAGCGATATATTCCCAATTTGGTAATGTGACATGCTGAGTGTTGCTGTAAATGATCATTGTGTTGATTATTGTGATAGGATCGTTTATTTGATCGTCTATCTTAGTGATCATTGTGTTGATCATTTGTTGACCCAAAGCATGGCTTTTGTATAAAGTATGTTTTTGTGGACGTGACTTCGTCGAGCCTCACACCCCGGAAATGGTCAAAACAGGAAAGATGCGGCAAGGTTATGAGGGGTAGCACCCTTTAGGGTATGTACATTTCCTTCTGGATAGAGGTGGTATCATGGTATGGAGCCCAGATATTTAACCTATGTGGTTACTGCGAATTTATTACTTTGTGGTTGTTGGTTTTCGGGATCCCGTGAGAAAGGTCGTTTACGATCGGGGAATGGCGTGCTCGTGTCAGTAGTTACCCAGTTAGGGGTAACCCGGCCTTGTGTTGGCAGAGTTCCGGTTTGGTTCTCGGGGATGTCTTTCCAGAGGCATTCTCATGTGGCAATGGGAAGTTCCTTGGCCTGACCATTTGTTGGAAATCCAAAGAAAGAATACGAAACTTGTACGGTTTTAGTTGTAGAACCTATCATTCACTTATGGTGTCGCAACACTGTTTGGATGGTAGCTATAGTAGGCATACGATAATGGTCGTATGTTGGCTAAGATTTATATTCTACTTTCGAAATGAATTTTTTTCCTACACTATACACTAGTAATAATATCAAATGTCATTTTAAATGCGTATCAAGCATCTTTGACTATCATAAGGAGAAATCTCCTCTGATTCTGCGTTTGCATGTGTGTGTGTGCGGGAGGCCTTATGGTAGTCTCATTTTTAAAAGCATTGCGAATTGACTTTAAAAATACCCCTCTATTTTGTTTTCAAGATAAATAAACTGTTTTGAGTTCTCACACCAGTCACATGACTGACTTGGAGTTTATTGTTTTCCTTCCTAAACTCTGGGTGCCCACCAATTTCCACACGGGCAGTCAAGAGTTAGGTTTATCAGGATATTCTGGATATTCTTGAGTTGCTGGAGGCAAGCTGGATGGCATGGCGTATTACTAGTTTATATAGTATTTCTTTTTCCGCTGCACTGTTTGTTGTTGTTGTTGTACACTCTGATGATATGATGTAATGTAATGTGATGTAATGTAATAACTGATATAGTTCTTTGTTTAAAGATTATTCATTTATTATTATATGTTGTTCCGCTGCGAATTGTGAGATTCTGTTATTGTTCTGTTGTTTTCTGTTCCGTCCTATTCCGTTCTGTTTTTCTTTTTCCTCTATTATCTATTTTCTTCTTCTTTCTTCTTTTTCTCTCTTCTTCTTTTCTTAAATTTTTCTTAAAACCCCTAAGGGTTCGTATTTTCGTTCATCTTGAATTAAACAAAGGAGATTAGTGTCTATTCAAGGAGTACGGATTTACGGGTCTTTACAGTTTCTTTCTCTTTCCTTAAATCTTTTTTAAAAAAAACCCTCAGTGTTCGGTTTTCCGTCGTTCGATTACTTGGCAGTCGATAAAGTGAGTATCGATGTTGAATTTTCGGAAGACGAAGAATCGGGTCCTGACAGATAATGCTTACTTCCAATACTTCCACCTGATCCAACTATAGTTATTCGATAAATGTCATACCATGATGTGAATATAATCAAAGCAAAACTTTCATACTGAAGATCAAAAGTATTCTCAAGTAAGAAGAAATGTGTAAATTTGTCACATCGGTATTTTATTTTTGACCTTGGTTATACTAACCAATGGAAAACTATCGAGTGAGTCATTCCATAGTTATCAATTAAGTATCAATATGTAACCCCTTGGTGCCCTCGGTAATCATGGATAATACGCTGCCCAACATTTAGATAAAGTTACATAATCTAGTCTCAATGGATGCATTGATATCCAATCTCGATACATCTTGACTTGGAATATTTAAAATGATGTGTTTATTATATTATGATAAAATACTCAGATTATAACTATTTGTAATTACTATCACGATCACATCATTTATGCATTTTATATTAAATATGCTTAAATTAAATAATTAATTAATTATAACATATACTAAATTACAGAGTCTCATAAAGGGCATAACCCTAACCCAATCAATTTCCCACTTGATTTTGGGGAAAATTATGGAATCTCAATCATATCCCTTCCATCAGCTTCTCGAGATTCGATCGAGTTAGACCCTTAATGAATGGATCTGCTTTGTTATCCTTAATATCTACACTTTATATAACATCTTATTTGTGAATTCTCTAATGAGGTGGAACTTTCGAAGAACATGCTATGACTTCTTGTATGCTACGGGCTCTTTTGCGATCTATATCATTTTATTATTGTCACAGAACAGTGCCATTGGATTCTTTGTATTAGGAATCACTCCAAGCTCACTTAAAAACATGTGCATCTAGATGCATATTTAGCTACTTCATTGAGGGCGATGTACTAGCCTCCATCGTGGAATCAACTGTTGTTTCCTATTTGGAACTCTTCTAACCGGTAGCCCCATCGTTAGTGTAAAAACATAACCCGATATTGAATTACTATCATCGATGTTACCTTAAAAGCTAGAGTCAGTATACCCCTTCATAAGGAGGTCTCCATTCCTGTATATTAGGAATAAGTCTTGAGTACTTCTTAAATACTTCTGTATACATTTTACAGTTGTCCAATGTTTCTCTCTAGGATTAGACTAGTACCGGCTTACGCATCATAATGTGTATGCCACATCATATTTGGTACATTGTGTAGGATACATTATGGATCCTATGGATGAAGCATATAGAATCTTCTGCGTACGATCTTTCTGCTCATCTATATTAGGAGCATCCTTCTTAGAAAGAATGATTCCATGTTGAACCTCTTCGATATGGTATCTATGTATAGGGATTGGAACAATCCCAACAGCCTCTTAGGTCTATCCCTTTACATCTTTTATACCCAATATATAGGCTGCTTCTTCCAAATCCTTCATGGAGAAGTACTTGGAAAGTCAAGCTTTCACTAATTGAAATAACGAAATGTCATTTCTAATCAATAGAAGATAGTCGATATATAGAACTAAAAATACAATAGTGTTGCCATGTTCCTTTCAGTAGATACACGCTCCCTCCATGTTCTGGTGAAATCCAAACTGTTTGATTACTTTATCAAAACAGTTGTTCCAACTACTTAAAGCTTGTTTAAATCCATAAGTAGACTCTAACAACCTACAAGTCCAGCCATCACTCTCATTGATCACAAAACCCTTGGGCTACAATATGTAGGTGGTCTTTTCTAAAACACCATTTAGAAATGTCATTTTTGTATCCATTTTTCATATTTCATAGTCATAGAATGCAATAATGTCTAGCATAATCTGAATGGACTTGAGAATGGCTATGGGCGAAAAGGCCGCATCATAACCAACAACTTAAATTTGATGAAATCCTTTATAATGACCTACCTTTTCAACACTCAAAAGTCGACACCGGTACATCCACGGTATTTAGTGTTGGGCATCAAAGTGCCAAAAAGGAAGATCGTTGGGGTGAAAAAAAAAGACAAAATAGAATCTTACATCATGATGAGTAATATATAATAACCAAACGATCCTTACAAAATGAAACTTTAATATACATATCACGAATCAAAGTAACTAATCTGTCATCAACCTAGATAGCTATAACAGTCTGTCCTTAAAATCTCTAATAGATATAGAAAAAATAAATATAGCAGAAAATAAAATATGTCAGGTCTTGGAGCCATCCGGCTCGTCTTCTAAAGCTCCAAGCATCCATAGCTAAATTTAGAAAAGTATTCGGGTCTAACTCGAGTATTATAAGTAAATAACATCGGGATTATTCTGGTAAACCAGCATCAGAAACTCAAATCACATGGATATCTTTTATGTTCTAAAAACTTTTAGAAATAACGATATCTCGTAAGACTGCATCGCACATAAACATGGATAGGTTTTTACCTTGCAATAACCAAACCATTTTATTAGAAAATCAATTGATATTATAATAATTTCTAGGTTTAAAATAAATATTTAACATAGTTGGAATGGTTATATCAATTACATTTACCAGCATAATTTTTATACAACTAAGTCGATAAGGCACCTATTGAAAAATATATTCCATCAATGATAAGACTACTGGCGTACTTTCTATCACAGTACAACTCTAAACAAAATGTACCAATGTCATAAACCTTGCAACCCTTGCCAACATAGAATCGGCCCACCTATTCATAGGTAGTATGGAATATGTCATCACCTTGGTTGTAGCTTAAAACAATATTGGGCCACCAACATACATAAATCCATAAATAATTATCTAGATTTGGTGATAACCATACCCTAATGGTTGCAAACCACATAGACATGCTGCATATCCCATGTTTATTTTTCATTACCAAGTGTGAGGCTTGAGGTGACCTTGACCTTTTTAGCAAATTTTGCTTAGAATGCTAACACTGCCCTTCATAATATGATGTCAGCATTCACATTGTTTACAAGTGTTGGCCATCTTTGATCCTGTACATAACGATTAACACCTTTTGCACTAATTAATAGTGTCAAAGAGGCCCCTCCGCATACATACACTTTAATAAGTGTGCATTGCCTCCTTAATTGATCCAACTATCATGGAAAGGACCTTTCGCACTAGTAGATAGTGTCGAAGAGGTTCCACTCCTATATGCTCCGCAAGTGTGTTAGTCAATGAAGATGGAAAGGTGTGCCACACCAATCAATGGTGTCGACAGCATACCTTTAGCATCTTTAGACTTGAGTAAGTCCAACCATTATGGAAGGTACCTTCCACATAGTTGATAGCGTCGAAAGGGTCCTTCTACATGCATTTTTAATTATAGAGATGGAAGGGTTGCGCCGCACCCAATCAATGTTGTCGATAGGGTCCTTCCACTTGTTTTCAAAGAACTAGTGGAAGGGGCATTCCGCATTACTTTAGCAATGGCTTCGAAAGGTCCTACCGCTAAAGTAGAGTGGCAAAAGGGGCATAGCCACTTGTTTCTAACCCACTAGTTAAATGGAAAGGGACAGAGGGCATGTTTTCTCCATGATGTCGAAAGGGAGAGTGACAGAGGATAACTCATGATGTCATAATAATCCTATGGATATAGTCGAAAGCCTTAGTTTTCAAAATAGAGAACCCGGTATCATTTTTAAAGTAAACACATGGCAATGTAAAAGTGTTTTAAAATGGCATTTATTGAAATATTAAAGGAAGCTTACCTTAGCAAATTGGTAGGTTATGAATATTGACCACCTTTCATTAGAAAAATGGATATATGCAAATAAACTATGGATGTTTATATGGTGTGTATCAATTGATTAGTTATCATGAATGTCTGTGTTATCATATTCACTTTATAACCCATATGGGCAGTTAGGGTGTTAATGGGTAGGATGACCAGCTAGGTTGACCCAATAGTGAATATAAATAGAATCGAAAGAACATGGAGTTAAAAAGGTTATTAGTTAGCCCATAAAAACTATAATTTGAGGAATGGTATTGTAAGGAGCCAATTGGCTCTTAGTGATCCCATTAAAACTATGTCCAGAATAAGTTATTGAAAGAGATCAATAGATTCATAGATAGCCCATGAAAATTATGATATGAGAGAAGTTATTGGTAGAAACCGATAGGTTCATAGTGATCCCATGAAAACTATGATTGGATAACAGTATTGGTAGAAACCAATAGGTTCATAGTGATTCCATGAAAACTATGAAAGTGGATATGAAAGCCATAAAGAATTGAATAGGTTATTAGTCGGCCCATGAGAACTAACAGGTTAATAGTGACCCTAGAAACTATAACTTGAGACAGTTCGTCAGGTAAATGGGGATGGAAAATCCAGAGCATATTGCATGTTTACATATCATCATGATACATTTTATTATGTTATGTCTTGACCATTGTGGATGCAGATGCACAGTATATAGTTATTATAAATTGAGTTAAGATACTAATGAGGGGAAAACCAATTCCGCTAAGCGGTGTGATCTCACTATATATCTATATGGTTCGAGATGGTAGGTTATTATTCACAATAGAATTTTTGTCTAACTCGAAGTTTATGTTTTCCCCTTAAACTCTCGATTGCTCAATTTTTTTTGAGTAGTTTGAAAGTTAAGGTTTATGGTTCTCCTTTAAACAAATAAGCTTCCAGAAACGTGCAAGAGGCAAACTAGCTATTAGGAGTTCTTTCTGTTTGATTCCACCATGTAAGTGGATGTAATGGCAAAGTCACTTAGTGCCTATATTTAGACTCTGATCAACCAAGGTAGCATCTTCATATGTCGCTCTTGGCATAATTTGTAATAATTGTATTTTTCTAAATGTGTTTTATGAATTAGGATTAAGTAATGAATCTGAAATGCGATTTGAAATGGAATGAGAAATTTTTTTAAAATTGAGTTTAAAATTTCTCATATTTATGTGTTTCTGCTATATCAATGTATCCAACATTACCGCACTTGGTCACCGAGAATTAATAACTTTGGATGACTGCAGCATTCGTAGCAGTTAGTTTTGGATCTCCAAATGGGGAATGTTACAATAATATAATTTGATTTTGAAAGATAACTTCTGTATAAGATGAAATTAGGCCTCGATACTAGTTCCATTATGTTCGGAATAGAGGTTTTTAGTATAGAACGTCAGGCGGCACGCCTCGTTTAGAGTTCGTGATTTTGGAGCGTGAATAGTGCTTTAAAAAATTTTCTATCAAAGGACCCTCACTTTCTCTCATTTGCTAAAGCCCTAAAAATAAAACCTAGCCACCATTATAATATAACCCACATCCAAGGGCCAATGATGATCGTTACCACTAGAGGTATTTTAAGCCTCAACCTCAAATAGGGAAGTGTGCAACATGACATTGTGAAGAAGTTAGATGGTTGGATCATCCCAGATCAGAACGTGGTAGAGGGAGTCGAAGTTCAATATTGATTTAGTTTTTCTATTCACTAGTAGTGTAGGGTTGTCTAAGGGTGGTGGGACAAGGGTCTTCGGGTTCAACTTAGGCAGGGCTATCCGCAATGGCAAGATATGGACGGATGCGGCGACGGCGAATTGTTGAAGTTGCGGCTGTTGCTCGAACGTGATTTGGGTCGACCATATAAATAGAGGAAGGTGATTAATGTTTAAACCTTATTTAATTTATTTAATTAAAATTTAATTATTCTTAAATGTTCATTAATTCGTATCTTGTCGATATGAAGTCGAATTTGGACGCGGTCGGTTGCGTTGGACTCAAAGTGATGATATCTACGTTGTCGAGTTATATTGGATTTGAGTGGAGCTTGTAGGAATTTTTAGGAAAAATCAAACTTTTTCGATTACTGCGTTGAGCAGAAGCGCATTCGCGTTATCGGTTTATAAAGTGAGTTAACTTACCTCTCTGTGCCCATTTATATTTTATATAAGTGTGGATATTTTTATTGATGCATGTTTGTTTCTTGTTTGGATAATTCACTGCTTTATCAGCTGGTTTGGATCTATTCCTGCCTTTGGAATAGATGATCTTTTATATGTACCCACCAAGTAGCGTATGACCCACATTATATGAGTATATACTACATGTGATGCATGGGTATAGGTTGGAGGGATCTAATAGGATTCATCACCACTGTTGATTTTAAATTTCAGATATACTATGATACATGATTTATTGGATGCCATATTTGATAACATGGACATAATTTTACTTATTTACTGCTATAGTAGCAATGGGCCTTATTTTTAGTATTTCGAAATACTATGAAATAACAATTTTGAATTGAAACGATTTTTAAGGTGATACTTGAAATAATACATGTTTTACTAATTATTTATAAATTATTAAAAGGAGTTTACTGAAATGAAATAAAAACATGATTTTTTGAATATTAAATAATTGTTTTATGAAATATTTTTAAATAGAGATTTTTAAACTGTATTATAAAGGTTTTAAAACTTAATAGGTAAGTCCATCTTTTATTATAAAGAAATATAATTTAAAGAAGATAAAAGTAGTTTGAAACAAATATTTTTGAAATGGTTTACATAAAATATTTAAAAAGGTAATATTTTATATATAAAATAATAGATTTATAAACACTATTTTATAAATATTAAAGTGGATTTGTAATTAATATTTGGTAAATAGATTCATAAATAGGATTTTATAAATAAATGATATTTTTAAAGGACTGGATTTATAAATAGAATTTTATAAATAAATAAATCTTATAAAGATAAGTTTTATTAAATAGAAAAGAGATTTATAAACATAGTTTTATAAATATGGAAATGGTTTATGTTGAGATTTGAATATGGATTTTTATAGAGGAAATACATTCATGTTTTAAAAGTTAAAATAATCTTTTAAAGGAATGTTTTGAAAGTGATATTTTCAGATGGAGTTAAATGGTTTTAAAAAGTGATTTAAAATGTACTAAGTGACGAAGACATAGATTTCAACATTTATTGTTGTGATAGATGTTTCTAAGAAAGTGAGGAATGCATAGACTATAACATTGTTGTTATAGTAAGTGACTTCCGAAAGGAAGTGTTTTATATACGGGATTTTTATAAATATAAAATTGAATCCCTATAATATTGTTTGGGTTGTCGTGACATTGTTATATGCAACATTCGTTTTGACCCAATAAAACGTGTTTTAGCATTCCATTGTGAAATACACAAATTGGTTCCTATGATCATACGTACTAAAGGTTTAGTAGTATAGGAAGCGTCGCTTCTTATACTTAACACCCGGCCGTGTGCGATTATAGAAATTAATTTAGTATGTCTCCAAAATGGTAGCATTGGTAAATATACTTATTACGAATTTAAGTATATAGAGTTATTTTCTAAGCGATGAAAATGAAATAGTTTGTAAATATACTTATACCGTTGAAACAAGTATATGAAAATGTTTTCAAAATATCAAAAGATTAAAATGGTTTTGAGAATATGCCATTTTAAAGATATTTTGAGATAAATACTTGGAAAGTGATTTAATTAATAAAAGATTAAATAAATAGGCCCAGCGACTGCTTGTGTGCTATTTTTGGTTCCTAAACTTGATGTGGGAACTGATTAGTCGTGCCCTTAGTACGAGGCCAACTGAGTAGGCTTGATTATCATTTGGTGTTAAGAATGATGATTCGAGTAGGGTGGAGTGATTATGGTACTCCAATCTACTGAGTTTCCTTCTTGGCCAAAGGATAGCAATTTGAGTATTGGAAACGTGATAAGTCTACGAAATTTGGTTTCCATATGAGGTTGAGGGCCTCTTATCAACTTTTGGTCCAGAGAGATAGGGATCGGATTTATTCAAAAACCATTTCGGACCAACGTATGGTTTCAAAAGTGCAGATTTGTTGAAGATGATGATTTTTGAGGACGTAGATCTTCATGATGTAGGGCTGCTTGCCACTAGTCCCACAATTCCATGTTTTATATATATGGTGGCAATAGTGCTTCATTCTAAAAATCTTAGATGCGATCACTACTTGCTACTTATCCTGGATTGATTTATGAAAGGATGTAGTAGGAGAGTGCCTTTGATTTGTCATGTGCTTAGACAGCTTATATACTCAAGTGTCTTACATTGCATTTCTAAGACCGCGTACATTGGATTTTACAAACGTACATCTGTATGGTGATGTAAGAGGTAAGTTGGTTCTGTGTTGGTAGAGTTTGGAGCTTAGGTGCATCCCCCTAGAGATGTACTATCGGAAGGTAGTCCCTTACCTTATCATGGTATGGAATCCATTCTCTAATACGTGCCTTTATGGTTTTGATTGTAGAGCCTAATATGCTGGAATTTAATTAATGTAACAATTTCAGCTATGATTAATATATATTTGTATCATATACATTATTATAATATCGGAGGATTGGATATGAACTATTTTGGTTATCGTAATGTAAAAGCCCATCCATGTTTATATAAGACATGGTCTTATGAGATACTTTTGTTTTGAATGGTTTTTATAACTTTAAATCCAATTGAAATATGTTTTCTCATGTTGGTTTACCAAGCTGGCCAGGGCGTTCTTCCCTTTTAATACTCGGGTCAGACCGTGTATATTTAAAAATCAGCTTCAAATGCATTTTGGAGGAGCTTGGAATAGGAGGCTTCATTGATAGCTGGTTATTATATTATTTCCATTGCATTAGTTGTTTAAAATTATCAGGATTTGTGAGGAACAGTTTCTATAATTATCCAGGCCGATGATTAGTGATTTGTTGTTGTACTTTGATGGGTGTATGTATATTACAGTTTTCCTTTTGTAAAGTTCTTTGTTATATTATATTTATTCTATTGCATAGGGAGATTCTATGATTGTTTCGTTCTCTTCTTCTTCTCTTCTTGTCTTCTTTCCCTTAATTATCCGTCTTTTCATTCAAGTTGAGTTGGACATGTGCTGTTTCTTGTTAACTTAAACTGTTTAGAATTGCGGGCCATCATAGTTGGTATCAGAGGTTAGGTTTAGTGAACACCCAGGCTTTGCTGGGGTAAGACTCATTAGATATTAGGTTGGTAATACCCTAGAATGAGTCTAATTATATATATAAGCACGTATTTGCTAGTCATATTAAAATGTTTTATATTTTGTTGATTGATCTATTAGATGACTTATGGATTTTCGTCAGTACGAGTAATTAGTGTAATTGACAAGGATCTCTAAACACCTGAACATAGTAATTCGATATAGTATTATTTTGAAATTGGGTAAATGAAATAATTTTAACTTGATTATATTTTATATATAAAGGAATAATTTTTCAGAAATTATTATAGTTATATGTGGTGTGTTTGGTTGTCAGAGAATGATAATATTCGATTATTATCATTTATTTTTATTTTTTTTTGCCTTAATAAAGGTTGTTTATTATTATAATCTAAATAAGTATAAACAATTGTGAAATGATCTTATATAAGAAAGTGAACTTATAAATGTGAATTATAAAGTATTGATTATAATTAAACTGGAAATCTAAAAACTTGAATCCTAGAGAATTTGGAAATGTTTTTCAAAGATTTTGGTAAGAAAATAATAATAGTATTATTTTGAAGTATGTTTGAATAGAAAAATGATAAAATGAATTCTAAAGGAGACAAAAGCACTAAACTCAGTTAAGTCATTGAAAAATAATTCTGGTGATGATTGTAGTATCATCGATATTCATTTTCGAGTTTCTAAGTGACAGATTGCCACTATAAAAGTTTTGTTTTGGCAAACAAAAATTGTTTTAGATTCCAAAAGTATGATTTGATATACAAAGGAGTTATGTATATTATTATTATTATTTCAAAATGATTTGAAATAGAAACCGGGTGTATAATTCTTGAATTTTCAGACAAGTGATATTGTATTGACTCATGCATCCTATCCCTTAGGATAAGTTGAGTTTGTGCATCTCATCTTGAGATGTTGTTAGAAATTTTTATTTATTTAAATAAAAAGGAATTTTCGACGATTTTGGATAGTAAAAAACTTCTGAGTTAAACTGGAAAATTAAGTTAAATGTTTTGTGAAAACATAAGAGATAAGTTTTTATAACTTATAAATTTGAGAATTAGCCGGTTAAAAAATTTCTAAATTTGTTGGATATGCATGTTAAGAAAATAAAATCTAAAATTGAACTATGAAATGAGTTTTAACTTAAATAAAATTGATTGTGATTTAAAATGAATATGAACTTAAGTTTTAAAGTGATAATAAACATAAGTTGTTTTGTATAAAATGTTTATAATAAACTTAAGTAATGGTTTTATACAATGGTTCCTTAAGTGTTATTAGTATTAAAGGAAATATATTAAGTTAAAATGAATGTGAATAAAAAGAATATGAAAAAAAGTGTTTGGTATAATAAGAAACCCATTGACATAAATGCGTAAGCTGTACGTAGATCATTTTATTCGCATAATTGTTGGATCCAGTTACGAGAATACGATATCGGGGTGATTTACACCGGTCCGAGTTAGGATTTTTCAGTAAATTCTTGATAGCCATCAGTGGATAAATTTTTGATTTGATTCTGAAGTTTCTCTATCATAGTGTATAGCTATGTAAGGAGAATGAAGATTTCTAATCAAAGCACCAAATCGGAGTCCGTACTAGAGTGGTTGAGTGAACGATACTAGTTCGAAATTAACATTTCGTGATCGAGCGAGTGGTATGGATGATATATGTACATTGTGCAGGCTTTAACAAATTTTATATTGTTGACATAAGAAAATGCAGGTTATATAGTTAGATATTATTTGTAAGTAAGAAGCTGGCTTATGGAAGCAAAGGCTAGTTGATGCCTTTGGTTTCATGAGCAGAGTACGGTTGCCCGACAAATAGGTACACATTTATGTTGTTGTTTGGATTTGATGATTTGATGACCAGCTACTTGGCTTTTGTTTTCTTTTGCTGGTTTAGGCCCATAATGGCAATTTTTAGTTTTTCCGATCGGGTCGCGCAAAGGAGACACTGCTGAAATTTTTCATGATTTTAAAGACTTAGAAAATTTACAATCCAATTCAACTAATTGAGTTGGAAACCTAATGGTTTTAGAGACATTTTTCTTACCTTAGTAATTTTGGGGAAGAAATTTTTTTAAAGGGGGAAGAATGTATCGACCCAGAATTTTGGACATTTGAATTTGAAATATTTAATTAATTTTAAATGTTGAAATATTAATTTTATAAGTCAAACAACTTAAATTTTGAGTAAAAGGGTTATATGAATATTAGAATAATGATTTAAACATCAAAATTATTTAAATAATTAAATCTTGAATTTAATTTGAATAAATGGATTTCAAAAGCTTATTTGAATTCAGTTTAAATAGTAAATGGTTAGTGTAAACTTTTAATTTGGAATTAAAAGTGATTAAAATGGATTTAGCAATAATATATTTTATATTAACGTGTGAAATTATCATTCTAGGGAAATGTCTCGGATTTTGATGAAAATTGTGCCATTGATCTGAAATAACGTATTGTTGTTTGTCGACGAGTTTCGTGATGATAGGACGTATTATGTGGTCATGCGAGCTCGAAACGCGTAAAAATTAATCACATGAATTTAATATAATATAATTTGATTTTGAAAGCTAAATTCTGTATATGATGAAATTATGCCCCGATACTAGTTCCACTATGTTCAGAATAGGTGCTTTTAGTATAGAACGTCAGGCAGCACAGCTCATGTGGAGTTCGAGATTTTGAAGCGTAAATAGTGCTTGGAAAATTTGCTATAAAAAGATCTTCATCTTCTCTCATTTTCTAAAGCCCTAAAAAGAGAACCCTAGCCGCCATTTTCTATCATCCACATTCAACGGCCCATGATGATCATGGCCACCAAAGGCGTTTTCAAGCCTCGACCATGTCTAGGGAAGTGTGCGACACGGCATGGTGAAGAAGTTGGATGGTTGGATCGTCCCAGATCAGAGTGTTGTGGCAGCAGTCGAAGTTCAACATTGATTTAGTTTTTTCCTTCGTCAGTGGCATAGGGTCGTCTAGGGGTGGCGGTGTAGGGGCCTTTGGTTTTGTCTTGGATGGGGCTATTAGTGGGCGTGATGCGGTGGCGCGATATGGATGGAGGCGACGGCGAATTTTGAAGTTGGCGGCTGTTGTTTGAACGCAATTTCGGTTGAACAGAGGAAGGTGATTAACGTTTAAACCTTAATTTATTTAGTTAATTAAAAGTTAATTATTCTCAAACATTCATTAATTCGTATAGTGTCTATACGAGGTCGAATTTGGACATGATAAGTTGGTTTGGGCTCATAGCGATGATATCTACGTTGTCTAGTTAGATTGGCTTAGAGTGGAGCTTGTAGGAATTTCAGGAAAAATTGAATCTACTTCGATTAGTATGTCGAGCGAAAGCGCGTCAGCTTTGTCGGGTTATAAAGTAAGTTAACTCACCTTTATGGGCCACTTATGTTTTATATAAGTGCGGATATTTTTATTGATGCCTTTTTGTTACTTATTTCGACGATTTACTACTTCATCGGTTGGTTTAGATTTATTCCCCCCTAGAGCGGATGACCTTATATATGTACCCTTCTAGTAGCGGATGACCAGCATATAAGGTTATATACAGTATGCAATGTAGGGGGATAGGTTGGAGGGATCTAGTAGTATTCTTTACCACTTCTGATTTTACTTTTCACATATATTGTGATATGTGATTTGTTGGATGCCATATTTGATGATATGAAGATTATTTTACTTATTTAGTGCTACAGTAGCACTGTGTCTTATTTTAGTATTTCGAAATACTACAAAATAGCGATTTTGAATTGAAATGATTTTTAAGGTGATATTTGAAATAATACATGTTTTAATAATTATTTGTAGATTATTAAAAGAAGGAGTTTACTGAAATGAAATAAAAACATGATTTTTGGAATATTTATTTAACTGTTTTGCGAAGTATTTTTAAATAAAGATTTTTGAACTGTATTATAAGGTTTTAAAACTTAATAGATAAGTCCATCTTTTATTATAAAGGAAATACAGTTTAAAGAAGATAGATATAGTTTGAAACAAATATTTCTTAAATGGTTTATATCAAAGATTTGTAAAAGTAATATTTTATAAATAATAGATTTATAAATGATGTTTTATAAATACTAAAAATGGATTTGTAATCGATATTTGGTAAGTAGATTTATAAATGGGATTTTATAATAAATGATATTTATAATGGAATGGATTTATAAATAAAATTTCATAAATAAAAAGAATTTTTATAAAATAGAAAGAAGATTTATAAACATAGTTTTTTCAAATATGGAAATGACTTATGTTGAGATTTTAATATGGATTTTTATTGAGAAAATACATTCACGTTCTAAAGTTAAAATAATCTTTGAAAGGAATGCTTTGAAAGTGATACTTTCGGATAGAGTTAAATGGTTTTAGAAAATGATTTGAAATGTACTAAGTGGCGAAGATATGGATTTAAACATTTATTGTTATGATGGAGGTTTTCGAGAAAAGTGAGGAAGGCATATACTATAATATTTTGTTATAGTAAGTGATTTCTGAAAGGAATTGTTTTAAATAGCATACAGGATTTATATAAATATAAATAGTCGAATCTCAATACTATTATTTTGGGTAGTCGTGACGATGATTTACACAACATTCCTTTTGATCCAATAAATTTTATTTTGGCATTCCATCGTGAAATACGCAAATTGGTTTTTATGATTGTACTGAAGGCTTGGTGGTATAGGCAGCATCGCTTCTTATACTTAACACTCGTTCTGAGGCGTAAGAACTCGGGGGTTGCACGATTATAGAAATCAATTTACGCGTCTCCTAAATGGTAGTGTTAGTAAATATACTTATTGTGGATTTAAGTATGTAGAGATTTTCTAAATGTTGAAAATGAAATAATTTGTAAATATACTTATACCGCTAAAATAAGTATATGGTAATGTTTTTCAAATGTTGAAAGATTAAAATGGTTTTGATACTTTATCTTTTTAAATATATTTTGAGATAAATATTTGGAAAGTGATTTAATTAATAGAAGATTAATTAAATAGGCCTAGTGATTGCTTGTGTGCTAGATTGTATTTTTGGCTAGTTTTGGTTCCTTGATTTGACGTGAGAACTGATTAGTCGCGCACTTAGTACGTGGCCAGCCGAGTAGGCTTGATTATCGTTTGGTGTTAAAAATGATGATTCGAGTAGGGAGGAGTGACTATGGTACTTCAATCTACCGAGCTTCCTTCTTAGCTAAAGGATAGCAAGTTGAGAGTTGGAAACATGATAAGTCTACGAGACTTGGTTTCCAATGAGGTTGAGGGCCTCTTATCGATTGTTGGTCCGGAGAGACCGGAATCGAATTTATTTGAAAAACACTTCAAACCAACATATGCGTTTGAAAGTGCAGATTTGTCGAAGATGATGATTTTGTTAGATGCAGATCTTCACGATGTAGGCTGCTTGCCACTAGCCCCACGATTCCATATTATATATATATATATATATGGTTGTAGCAGTGCTTCATTTTTAAATCTTCGATGCATGAACTACTCGCTGCTGATCCTAAGGTTGATTTACTACAAGATGTAGTATAAGAGTGCCTTCGGTTTGTCCTATGCTTGGACGACTAGTATGGATGAGTGTTTGAAATTGCATTTCGAAGACCATATATATTGGTTTTTACAAACGTACATCTGTTTGGTGGTGTAGGAAGTAAACCCTCTTATACATAACACTCTTCTTTGAGACGTATAAGCTCAGAGGTTGTATTTTTATGGAAATCAATTAGTGTACTGTTGAAAATGGCAGCGTGACATTCAAAGTTGGATTTGTCATGTGAAAGGTAAAGCGTTACCTTAAGCGTCAAACATCGCTAATGGAAAAAACAAGGTTGATGCGGAAGGACAAAGTGGATTACTCTCATTAGGATATGGTCATCATCTTTTTAGATTACCCTCTATATTTCGGGTTTGTTGTATATGCTGTGGCCATGATAGGTTGGAAACGATCGGCGTGATGTCATATTTAGTACTATCTATGGTAGAGGTAGGCCGTTTTTGTGTTGTTAGAGGTTGAAGCCTCTGGTGCATCCTTTTAGGGATGTACTGTCGAAAGGTGTTCCCTTACCTTACCATTGTATGGAATCCATTCTTCAATACGTTCCTTTATGGTTTTGATTTTAAAGCCTAGTATGCTAGTATTTAATTAATGTAACAATTTTTCTTATGATTAATATGTATTTGTATCCTAGATACTATAATATCAGATGATTTGATATGAAGTGTTTTGGTTATCGTAAGGTAAAAACTCATCCATGTTTATGTGTGGCGTAGTCTTGCGAGATACCTTTGTTTTGAAAGGTTTTATAACTTTAAAATCCAATTGAGATGTATTTTCTCACACTGGTTTACTAGACTAATCCAGGCGTTCTTCCCTTTTAATACTCAGGTCAGATCGAGTATATTTACATATTAGCTTTGTATGCATTTTGGAGGAGCTTGGAGTAGGAGGCTTCATCGATAACTAGTTATTATCTTATTTCCGCACATTGGTTGTTTAAAATTATTAGCATTTGTGAGGACATGTTGTTATAACTGTCCAAGCGGATGATTAGTGATTTGTTGTTGTACTCTGATGGATGTATGTATATTATAGTTTTTCCTTTTGTAAAGATCATTGTTATATTATATATTATTCCGTTATGTAGTGAGATTTTGAGATTGTTTACTTCTCTTCTTCTCTTCTTGTCTTCTTTCTTCCTTATTTATCTGTCTTTTTCATTCAATTTGAATTGGACATGTGTGGTTTATTATCAACTTAAATTGTTCGTAGTTGCGGGTCATTACAAATATTCTCAAATCAAAAGAACCGTGTAAATTATTCACATCGATATTTTGTATTTGACCTTAGTTATATTAACCAACATAAAACTATCGAATGAGTCATTCATATTTATCCAATAACTATTAGTACGTAACGCCTAGGTGCCCTTAGTAGTCATGAGTAATACACTACCCAACATTTGAAGAGCGTTACGTACTCTAGTCTCAACGGATACATCGAGTTCCAGTCTCGATGCATCTTGATTAGGAACATTTAAAATTGTATATTTAATTTTATTGTGATAAATTACCTACGGTTACAACATTTTGTGACTACTATCACAAAACATACCATTTATGGATTTTCTATTAAATATACTTTAATTAAATTAGTCAGTTAACAAAACCACATTATATCAAGTATATAATAGAAAGAAAATGCCTTTATTTCTAACAAGATTGGTTAACGAGTTAGATATATGTAACAAATTACATAATTTCCCCTATGGCATACCCCTAACTCTATCATGTCTTAGTCATTATCGGGCGTGAGGCTTGATGCTACGTTTACCATTTAAGCAAATCCCACTTTGAATGATAACACTTCCCTATAGGCAACAATGCAATGCTAGCATTCATGCATACAAGTTGTTTAAGATATGAACAAACCAAAGGCACTACTTCTACTACATCCGTTTTGGAATCACCTCTAGGATAAGTAGCAAGTAACCCTTGCACTTCAAAGAACTCCGTCTTCGATCTATCCTTTTCAAGATGTCTTCGATTCAAATGCATATGCCAGTTCGAAGTGGTATTCGGATAACTCATGCTTATTCGATCTCGGTCTCTTTGAACCAACAATCAATAGTTTCAAAACTGGCTAGGATTTGATAGTCAGTTGTTTAACTATCAAATAAGCAACCAATCAAATCAAAGATTTAATTTTATATGGAAATCAAGCATGATTAAGCACATAAGCAACCACTAAGTCTCTTTAATAAATCCTTTCATTAATTAAAACCACTTTCCTATTTTGGTGTAAGTAAATGGGTCATACGGGAATTAGATCAAACATACTTACCACCACTTCCTGATTTCAAACTGCATTATCCCTCAATTAACAATGAAGTCAGACAAGTTATAAAACTATCCTTGCCTCAACATGCATTCCTAATTCTCACAGATAGAGACGAGGTTCTATACCTTGAAATTTGGTGTTAAGTATGAAAAGAATACTTTCCACACCACTATAATTTATAAAGATCATTTATGGAAATCAAAATTCCTACACACGTCACATTTCTGATAATTCGACTCACTCTATCCTAACCCAGAAACGAAGCCAGGTAAATCAGGGCACTGGTTGCTAATGGTCTTACCTTAGCTAAAATACTCTAATTTTAGTATCAAGTATAGGACTACTTAATTTTCATAAGTAACCAAACTCATATACGGAAATAATATTTTATATACTTAACATCAATCTCTGATTTCAAAATTAAACTATCATTTGGTTAACACTGACGCCGTTGAAGTTGGGGTATTATTACCTCTCAAACCTTGACTCGAAAACATTCTTTCTTTAGGATAGGAAAAAGTGTACCCACCTCGAAGCTTAATGACAAATATAAGACTTGATAAATACTGTATATTATTTGTAATAATAATGTATTATAAACCAAACATTCTTTCCACTCTTCAAGAAACCATTTACTATAACAAGAATGTTATAGTCCGTAATCTCTTACCTTTACTCAAAAAACATTTATTACAACAACGGTGTTGTAATCCAGGATTTCCTCCTCTTTTAAAAATAATTTTGAAAACTCTTTAAAACATACTTCTACAAAACTTCTATATAAACACTACTTGAAGATCATTGCTTAAAACCAAGTTTAATTGAAAAGATAAGATCTTTTCTTTATAGAAGTGCCACTTGCTTTATCATATCAAATAATCCTTTAAAGTCATTTATGTAAACTTCAAACCTCTTTTAAACACTTTTAAAAGAGCTTAAACTTTTCATTCAAGTCATAACTTAAAATCGTCACTTAAAAAAAGAATTCGACTTAAAAAAAGTAAAAGGGTATTTTTTGAATAAACCACTTGTTTAAATATTCAAAGCATATTTAAAACTTTAAATTCCTTTTAAAATACTTATATAACATTTATAAAACACATTTTAAAAGATTTTATAGTTTACCAAAAGAGATCAACATTTTACTTTGCAAAATTCATATTTTTCCAAATTACATCCATAGTGACTATCGCTATATGGAGCATAACTTTTCAAACTTTGTTTTGTATATAAATAAATTTTAAACCATATTTCTTTCTATATTTTAAACCACTATAAGAATAGAAAACATTTACTTCAAACTATCTATAAATTTAAAGTCGATTTGAAAACCATAATAATAAATTTTCAAATACGAAAGGAGGCTTAGCGACCACTATGGTATGAACCTACCATTTCTTTCTAGTGGAAATTAGCCACAAGGGTCTCTTTAGCAAGTGCAATTAGTTTCTAAGACACACGGCTGAATTTATTACTTTTAAGGACAAAATGCAAAATAATTAATTTCTAAAGCCTAAAAACATATGAAATTATGTGCTTGAAAGTAATTGGACTGCTGACTTTGTCCTTAAAAGTAATTATTCTGTTGACTTTAGCTTTGAAATTAATTTTTATGGACGTGTGTCCTACAAACTAATTGGACAGCAAAATTTGTCCTTCTAGTGAAATGCTCCTTCTTTTTATATCAATGAAGTCAACTTTCCAAATCGTTTCCAAATTATATTCGATATTACCAAACCATAGGATACAAGCATTTCATATATACATATATAAATGAAATATAAATCAACGGTTGCAAGGAATCCCATTGGATCCCTCTACCGAAATCAAATCTTTCAAAGAGTTCCCCAGCGACCTATTCGCTATTACTACAAAATAATGTTTCAAATCTTTCAAAATAATGTTTATTTATATCATCCACTTCAAAGCGAGAATCAAACCCAAACAAGAAATATACGTAAGCAAGTTAATATAAATTACTACAACATGAGCACATTTTTTAAGCTGTTTCAAAGTGAGCTGTCTCACTTTTATTCGACCAATAAGCTGCTACTTCCTCCTACCATCACCCAAAGCCAAAGCTACCACCTTTTCTTTCAAGACCACAAAACCATGCCTCCCCCATGCTATAAGTTCCCATAGCCATGCCTCCTAGCTCCCTAAATGCTCATGAACTAAGGTTTTTGGGGATTTGTGCTCCAAATTTTGCATCTTTGAGATGGTGGTGGTGTTATCTACGTAGATATAAGGTCGTATAAGAATTTTGAGGAGGAAATAATGAGTATTTAAGTGATTTATTTTTATGGGATTTAAGTGAAAGCAGAGCGAATAAGAGTGGAGAAGAAAAGACTTAAGTTTAGAAATGAAGTAAAGTGGAAAAATGAAGTAAAGAGGTTTTATTTATATTACTGTAAAAAGTGGCAAATTACACTTACTACTCCTTAGCCAAATTACTTAATTACCCTTTGAAGACACCTTCTTCCTTGCAACTTCTCATGTGTCAACTCATGCACCACACGCTCTTCATATGGCCATGTACTTCCATAATGATGGCATGTACTACTTAGTACATTATCACTAAAAATAAGAAGAAGAAAAACTCTTCCTTACTTTATTATTTAACTTTATTACATTTTAAAAGCACTTAAGGACTCTTTAGTTTAATTTAATCTCCTTTTGTAGCATTTTTAACTTAATTAAATTCATGTATGTATGTTACAAAAGCGCATATGTGTGGAACAATGTTGCGAAACTTCCGTTCAATAAAATGTCGATAATCCGAAAAATGAATTTCGATCATTTTTTCCATTGTTCACCAAACTATTTATTTTTGTATAGAAAATTTCAAAAAAGTTTAACATTGGTTATTAATTAAAACAGAGTTGTTTGATTATTAAGAACCATTAATTGAATATTTAAGACTAATTAAATATTCACAAATCAAAGCGGTCAAATTCCGGGTCGTTGTATCCTTTCACAACTAACCTAGCCTTGAAAGTCTCTACTTGTCCATTTGCATTTAGATTTTTCTTAAAAATATATTTTTAGCCGATGGGTTTTATTCTTTCAGGTACGTCAGACAAAATCCACACATTGTTTTCATACATGGAATCCTTCTTGGATTTCATCGCTCCAAGGTAGAGTGCAAATCTTTACCCCATAGTGCTTGTTGGAATGATGGAGAGGTATCGTCATCTAAGACACATTCATGCTTCTCTCTATCCATGAGAAAATCATAATATCTCTCTGGTGTGCGAGATTCCCTATTAGACCTTCTAGTAGATTGCATGTTCTTGTATACGGGTGAACTTTGTTCTTCCATTGGTTTGGCCTTAGTGTTAACTTCTTGGATCTCATCTAAGTCTACAACCTCATTGTTAATTTCTTTTCATAGAAATTCCTTTTCCAAAAAGACTCATGCTGAGAAACAATAACCTTTTGTTCCTCGGTATTGTAGAAAACATATCCCATCAAGTTTTTGATAAATCCTATAATTTACACGATACTAATCGTACCTCGAGTTTGTTCGAACCAATGCTCTTAACGTAAGCTGGACCACCCCACGCCTTCAAATACTTGAGTTATGGTTTCTTCCCACATTACATCTCGAAGATCTCATATGGTATTTTAGGCACAAATTTGCTAGGCAACAAGTTAAAATTTTTATGGTTTCCAGCGCATGTCCCCAATATAACAGAGGTAACTCAGCCTTGCTCATTATGGAATGAACCATATCTAATAGTGTTCGATTCCTTTGCTTTGATACACCATTGTGTTCTGGAGTATAGGGTGGAGTAATTTGAGAGATAATCCCATTATCTTTTAGGTACTGTTGGCACACTTATCCAACATATTCGCGTCTCGATAGGATCGAATAATCGTAATCTTATGGCCTATCTAGTTTTGTACCTCATTCTTATATTCAATAAATTTCTCACAAACATCAGATTTGTTCTTCAAAAGATACACATATCCTATTCTTGAGAAACCAACAGTGAAGGTTATAAGATAAGAACTATTACAGTTATTATAGGCAACAAGCCACATACATCACTATGTATGAGACCCAAGAGTTCATCAACTCTTTCATTGCTCCCATTGAAGGGTGATTTGTCATCTTTCCTTTGAGACACAAATCATATATGTCAAATGATTTAGAATCCAATGATGAGAGAAAATCTTCGATTTTCAATTTTCGTAGTTGTTTCTCACTTATATGACCTAACCTGTAATGTCAAAGATAATTATTTATATTTTTATTCAAAGAACCTTTCACATAATAGACATAATTTGCATTGAACACATAAATGAATTTTTCTAAAATACCATCATAGACTTTATAGCCATATAAAATAATGTTCATAACATTATTAACATAGTGTAAAACATAACCAGTCTCAGATAATATAACACAGGTATAATTTCACAAATAAAAACTTTAACAAAATAGCAATTATTTAATACCAATACAAATCCACTCGAAAAACTCAAATGAAAGTTTCCAACTACCGTTACATCTATAATAGATTCATCAACAACCCAAATCCCCATTTCTCCCTTTGCCATGCGACGCCAGTTCCTAAGCCCCTATAATGAGTTGAAAGTATAAGTTCCAGATCCAGTATTTAAACCTAATACAATTTATATATTGCAAAACAATTTTGAATCATAAATGTATCTGATGGAGCTGTAGAATTATTCTACTTCTTATCTTTAATAGTCTTGAAGTACTCTGAACAATTCCATTTCAAATGACCATTCTTGTGGCAAAGATGACACTCACCCTTGTCAGCAACATCACTCTTCTTACTTTTCTTGGTAATCCTCTTCCACTTCTTCGAACTTTTCGAAGATGATGCACCAACCTTTACGGAAAGCACAGTCCTTTTATCCTTGTATGTAGATTTTGCAAACCTTAACTAGATCTCCATCAGGTTTACATTTAACTGGTTCATATTATAATTCAATATCAACGGTTCATAATGAGGTGTAAGAGAACCAATGATCAAATCAACTCGTAACTCATTGCTTATCGTTGCGTCCAATCATGAAATCTTATCAATATAGCCCTTCATCACTAGTACATAATCATCCATTTTCTGTCCTTTAGTCATTTTGGTATCGAATTGCTTCTTCATTAGCTCGTACTTGTTGAACATAACTGTTCATCAAATGAGGCCTTGAGACTATCAAATATTTCATGGACATACACGTTTTCATGCTGCCTCTACGATGACCTGTTTAGTGTAGATAGCATGAAAACCTGGGTGATCTCTTGGTCCAAAACCCATTTCTCATAAGCAAGCCTAAGTTTCGGGTCTGCATCATAGCTGGTTGTTCTTCAAGATCGTAGGTAATAGACGACCAAAGATGCTCGTAATTCAATGCTATCTTAATTGTTCTTTGCCAATCGATATAGTCGGGTTCAGTAAGCTTGTCACTTTCAAAAATATAGTTTTGGTGTAGACATTTTCTGCAAATTTTAAATTGGTATATTATCATATTTCATAGTAGATGTTCTTATCATATTAGTAAGGTTAAACTTTATGTTTCATTTTACTAGTAAGCTCCCACTAGTCTTTTATGTTTTGTCAAACCCTAATATGAAAAATAGAAGCCTTTGAACTTCCCTAGTGCGTGTTAGGACTCATCTTCTGACCTTGAGTTTTCTCAACAAGTCATAACCCCATGGATGATGGATATCTCCCTACTAGTTGTATCATATACAACTCTTAACATATAATTCCTTGTCCTAATCTCATTTTGAACTTGAGTGTGGTTAACAAATTTAAAAAGATTATGAAATATTCACTCATACCTACCATTTCACAATGGCTTAAGTATAGTATATGCACCCGGAGTATGCTCAACAAATACATATAGCTATCTTATCTCATATATCTATAAACTAATGATACTACACATAACATCTCTAGCTTGAGTATGCTCAACAACTAGGGAGTGTGCAAGTAATTTTGTAGTATATAAATAGTAGAGGAAAACTTTATATTAAAGATTTATATCTTTAAAATATTAAACTGAGTGGTATCGATGTTGATGCCAATGCAAAAAATGGTATCAACGCCCAAATATCAAATAACAGCACCAAAATATAGAGATCCAAATCAAACAAGCAAGAATCAACAGGAAAGTAAATGGAGACACAATTTTTTCTATGGTAGTTCAGCTATATCTACCCCTACGTCCACTATATATTTTGTTATTAGTTGTTTTCTCTTCGGATAACAACTAGTTATATCAGAACTGACAATAACATAGTGGATCTTAGATTTACAATGGAGTTTCTAAAGTATTTAAAGGAGAAGATAAGAGTGAAGAAGAAGTAGAGTCTAGATCCTAGAGTTAGAGAGAAATGGAAGAATAAGTCCCTTAAGACATAGAATCTGATCCAAAGAAGAAGCAGAAGATCCCCCTCCAGTTGTTGTATGGCTACTGTTTATAGAGAATGGGTGAACAGGTTCAAAAGCCCGTTTGCAGTGAAGTCCAAAAGTTAGCCCGGTGTCGTAAAGTTAGCATGAAGGCCCACGAATCAAGAAAACAACTCGATACCCATCTAAAATGGATCGTTATCAATATGTTTTGCTTGTTGTACAGTGAACTCTATTACTTGTTCTGCTCTCCTATGCTCTATTCGATGTGTTCCAAGCTATTTTCCATTGTCTTTGAGTTGATTCTAATGATCTTCCCAAAAGCACTTGAATTATCCTGCTTCCTTCGCTTTCTTCTCATCAATCCTTGGAATTTCTCATCCAAACTCTAGAAAATCACTTATCCACGAGCGGTTGGAGTAGTATATGAATTATATGGTGTTGGGGAGGCAAAAAGGAGAGGAAAAACAACTCTTCACCCACTCAAAATGACTCTTCACCGAGTTATCACCTTTGTCCCATTTCCATTGAAATTACTCCAGTTGTTTCTCTGCTTCCTCTAAGTGTACCTCCAAGTTTTCGAGTTGTTTCGTTCTCATTTTGATCTTCTAATCCAATTGAATCTACTTTGGTCAAAAAGCGGGTTAACAATCAACTTGTGGAATAATGTATTTCTTATAAAATATCCTCATGATTCAAATGTCTGACACATTAGAAATTATTTATTCCTTAATACTATTTAAGGTTTCTTAATGTTCCACCTTTAATTTATACATTCATATTATATGAGTTTTATTATATAACGTTTATAATTTAATTTACTTATATAACAGTCTTATGTATAATATTACATTAATTAAACCTTATTTAATTAATTAAAAATTTAATTAATTTCGTATTATTTGATTATAACATTTTATATTGAAATGTATACTATAACACTTAGAGTTATACACATATATCTTTATATATTTGTATGTATTTTATTTATTAATTAACTTTTAATTAATTTATTTAATTAAACTATTTAATTAAATGTTATTAATTTTAGAAATTCCTTTATATACATATGTACTTAAATTATATAAAACATTTGAAGACAACATAACATATATCTTACATATATATACATACATATATATTACACATGTATATATTTATTTATTTAATTAACCTTTTAATTAATTTATTCATTTTATTAATCTTATTAATATTAATAATTTTGGAAATTTTATTTATTTTATTTTCAAAACATTTTTTAAAAATTATATTATAAAATTTATAATATATTTATTATTTTAAATTTAACTTTTGGATTTAAAATTTATTTGAATTTCAAAACAATTTTAAAATTATCCCAATACCCAATTCAAATTGGGGCTTTTCTATTAGGAGCAACCATTGGCTCGCATAACTTTTTAGGCTAGGCCGGTAGCGACGTAAGGTAGGGTACTTAATTACCCAAACCCAGTCCTTCGATGCTGCCTTTCTAGACATCCTGCTAAATGGGTTATAAGCTTCATCAGTTAACCCTAGCATGACTAAATTAGGTCAGATAGGCTATTGGTCTCTAATACCATTGTTGGAACTAGACCATCCTATAGCAGAGCAAATGGGCAAATTTCAAAACATATTCTTCCATTTACATCTTACTGGGCCTATAAAGCCTAATTTTATTGGATAGTGTCTAAATTTAATCAAATAAAATCAATATTTAATTTAATTCTATAAATAAATTTTATTTATTAATAGGTTTGTATTATATTATAATACGTGTATTATATACACGTACGTGTGTATGTGCATGTGTAACATAATAATGTGCACGGTTTGGCATCTTGTGTATAGATGTTGGGACTTGTACCGTAACAGACATGTTAGCCCCTTTGTATACATGAGTGCTTTAATATATATATATATATATATATATATATATATATATATATATACACACACATGTATGAATATATATATATATATACATACATACATATACATATGTGTGTGTATATATATAATTTGAGGGCGGCTATTTAGACACAAAATTGGACACAAATTGGGGACACAAAGCATCTCAGCCGTTAGATATTTTTGTCCTTATATGGGAGGTGGAAATCAGAGGGCAATCTAATGGTGAAAATCAATTATGTCACCAATTGTGTTCATATTTTGTGTCTAAATAGACTTTCCCATATAATTTTATATATTATGAAATAATAATTATAATACGTAAAATTTATAAAATAATATATTTATGCGTATCTGTATAATTAACATTATTTTAATAAATTTAATTAATTTCAATATTTATATATGCCTAAAATAATTTTAAATTTAATGCGATAAATTAATTTAAATATATATATATGTATATGTATATAATTTTTAAAACTATAAAGTAACATATATACGTGTAATAATACATATATATTTTTTATATTAAATAATGTTTAAATTGTTTTATATAATTATATATAACATAATACATGTAATTTATATTACTAAATTGCTTAAATATGCATGCGTGAAATTGCTGTCGGCTATGCAGTTTTTTTCAATTTTTCAATTTACTAATTTCTATATGGAATTATCAAATCGAAAATATATATAATAAAAAATCCAAAAAAAAATTAGATCATTATATATCATATTACAGGTTTTCCAAAATTTACTTAATTTTTATGCATTTATTTTACATGAATTTAAATTCAATTATAAACCAAAGGATATATATACATGGATTTTAATAGTTAAAAAAATTACTAGATCCGTATACAATATATACATATATAAAAAAATGAAATAATATATATTCATTATATATATACATATAATATTATTTTATTTTAATGTACTAAAATAAATTTAATATATATTCAAAATAAAAAATGTTTTTTATATCTGGCCGTAAGCATATAGTAGGATGTGTGTGTGTCCTACTATTTTATTTTATATACAAATACATATAATCCATCTAATGGTGACAGCACATATATATATGCAAGTAGGTGATATTAAGCATATAAACAGTGACCGCATAATTACACAACCAATAATGTGTATGTGTAATAGATTATAAACTTTCACCAAAGCCTAATTAATAGACTTAGAAACGTTGAATTTGTACACTCCTTGAATCAAATCCTAAATCTAGAAATTGCAACCTTCTGATTGCAGCTACGGCAAACAATCGAATGGAATTTTCTTTGATGTTTTAAAGCTTGAAAATTTCAGATATAGGGAAAGGGAGTGGCTGGCCCGATTTAATGTTGAGGAGAGGCAAATGTTGTTTGGATCTAGATCCTCGGTTTGGCTCTTATAACCACCTCTCTTTAATTCGAAAATCATATCACCCTAGCCATCATATGGCCTGCCTCCCCTAGACTAATCATAGCCGCGCTCAATCAAGCCCTATATAGGACTCAAACTCATTTCAATTCCGATCAATAATTAACATATTTAAATCCAATTTAAGCGTGCATCGATATCGTATACCGATTAGCGTATTTGTAACTATTATGTACACACATATTTATTATTGATTAACAAATATCAAAAAAAAAATTATATTTAATATTTAATAAATATTAATTAATTTATAACAATTATAATTTAATCAAATTATGTAGTAATAGGAATATCCAACATTTTGGTTATCTGATTTTAGGTGTAAATTCGTCCAGCGGTTAACAATTCAAATATTAACATTCACACATCACTTAACTGGTGGTGTGACATTATGACCAATTTATGGCTTACTTGGCTTTGGTAAAAATCCAATTTCACTTCATTAAAGCTTTACTCTATAGTGCCAATTATTTACAACAATTCTTTTCCTCCAAACTATATCAAATTAGGACTTATAGAACTCGATGATTGTCAATATTTCAGTATTGTCCATATTCAACTTTATGATCCAAACACAGAGTCTTTGCTCCAATAATAATAACAATTATTAACCAAACTACTCTAGCCAGAGATTTTGACTTCGACTTGACTTCAAATGACCATGATATTAACTTCATGTAACCAAGGAGACAAATCCTCTCTTGAATAGCATTTTACTTCCGATACTTCCACACGACCCAACTATAGTCACTCAATAGATATCATGCGATGATTTCACTATAATCAAAATGAAGCTTTAATATTGAAGATTAACAGTATTCTCAGGTTAAGAGAACCGTGTAAATTTATCATGTCGATATTTTTTATTTGACCAAAGTTATATTAACCAACGGCAAACTATCAAGTGAGTCATTTTCATAGTTATCTAATAAATATCAATGCGTAACCCATTGGTACCCCCCAATAGTCATGAGTAATACATTGCCTAAAATTTGGAGAGAGTTACTTACTTTAGTCTCAATGGATGCATTGATATCCAATCTCGATACATCTTGATTAGAAATAATTAAAATGATGTGTTTATTATATTGTGATAAATTACTCATGATTATAATATTTCTAACTACTATTATAAACACACCATTTATGGATTTTATTTTAAATATTCTTAATTTAAATAATCAATTAACCATGACATATTGTAATAAGCGTATAATAGAAAGAAAACACCTTTTGTTATGAACCAGAATCGATTAAAGAGTTAATAATTTATAGTAAATTACAAAATGGTCCCTAGGGCATACACTTAAATTACCACATACACATCTACACGTATCATCAAGACTCTTACTTAGGAGTCAATCTTAAAGCTATCCTTAACTTTATTTATTGAACCTCCCTATGTCTTTCTACCACTAATTTAGAATAACGTCATCAACGAATGGCTACTCATTCCACCTTGGGAGACACCTTGACTTGAGCCACCCCAACCCTCATAAGAGGTTCAATGTAAGCACCTTGAATACATTCTAACAAGCAACTTTACTAAGCATTAATAGCCCCTCCTATTCCCAGAAATATGTTCATTTCACGTTGCCGGTTCGTTTATTAAATTACATCATTTTGATGTTGTTACTCACACTATAATTAAAATTTTAGAATAAACCAAAAAGGCTTCCCAAGTCTTGGCACCCACTGATATACCATTGAATTTTAGACTTCACTAAGCATTAGCGACGTGTCATTCAATAACTCCTTGAGTTGGTATATTTAAGATATTAGGTTCAATCCATTTCTTTCATTTATTAGTTATGTACCCTATTCATTTCATAGATCTTCTTGTTTAGATCAAAAATCTTCCAAATCTTTAGATAAATAATTTTATCTTTCTTTTTAAACGATATAACTTAATATTTCTATGCTTCACTAAGCATGACTCTTTTTTTCTCATTTCAACATAATATATTACGTTTTAACTTATATTTTTCCTTATAATTTCATTGTTATGAAACTTAAATTTAACATCTTGGAATCTAGCTTTCATAATGTTCCATATAATTCATATATTTTAATTAATGAATTCACTTTCATTTGTTGTCGCACACATTGCTATCAAACTTCTAAACTTGTGCTAAAGCATATCTTGCTATCACAAGCTTAGTGCAATCGCACATCTCAAATGGCTATCATAAGTTTAGTGTTATCATACATTTAAAATAGATATCGCAAGTCCAGTTATCATGCATCTAAAATACCTATCGCAAGTCTAACCTTTGCATGCCTAAGCTATCATATACCTAAGATATCATGTGTCTACATTTCTAAGCTATCACGTGTCCAAGCTATCAAATATCTAACTTCAATGCTTTCCCATGTCTAGCTTCAATGTTATCGCATGTCTAACTCCATTGTTATGCATGTCTAATTTCAAAGCTATCGTATGTTTAACTTCAATATTATCGCTTGTCTAACCATAATGTTATCACACTTCTAACTATAGTGGTGTTGCACTTTTAAAGTAGCTAACATAGGTTTAAATATGAAGCTATTACATTTTTAAAAGTGGCTTCCATATGTCTAACGTAAGTTACATCGTTTTAGGATGGAAAATCAGTACTTTAATGTAAATATGATATTTTCCCCAATAAAGTAACTACTTTTTGAAGAGTTTTTTGCATATGTCATATGCACATTCCTTGCATTCATTTTAAGATAGAAATCTCTAATGCCAATTGAGATTTATGATAGAGTTAGGGGAATGCCCTATGGCCAATTCTGTATTTTAATGTAAATTATTAACTTTGTGATGAAACCTCATTCGAAATAAATATGTTTTTTATTCTATTATATTCTTGTCATAAAATGTTATGTTAATTAATTTTTTAATTTAAGTTTATTTTATAGAAAACCCCTCAATGATATGTCATGTGATAGCAATTACAATGTGTTGTAATCATAAGAAATTCATCATAATAAAATAGCATATATTTTTAAATATTCCTAGTCAAATATTTCCAGATGGGATATCGATTCATTCGTCAACACTAGAGTATGTAACACACTCCAAATGTTGGGAAGTGTATTGCTCATGTCTGCTGTTGGTTAATATAACTAAGGTTAAATAGGGAATATCGAAATGGCAATATTACACAGTTCTCTCGACTATATTAATGAACTTCATTATGAACACTCCATTTTTTTATAGTTAAATTGTGGCATAACATCCATCGAATGACTTTAGTCGGGTCCGAGTTGAAGCATTTAAAGTGAAACACTAATCAATGGAGAATTTGCCTCCTCGGGCATATAATGTTAGTATCACGGTTAGTTGTAGTCGACTCAAAGTCAAAATCTTTGGTCAGAGTAGTTCAGTTAATAATGATTGTTAATATTAAACTATGGACTTTATGTTTGGATTATACAAGTTGAATGTGGGTGATATTAGAATTTTGACCAAAACAAAATTCCATAAGTCCAAATGTGATATATTTTTAGGACGGGAATTGATGTAAATAATCGTCACTACTCGAGATCGCTTAAAATAGTAAAATTGGATTTTATAAAAATTGTGTAATGTTAAATTCAACGAAGCTATCACATCATAGCTAAGGTGACATGGGAATGAACTGTTCATTATTAATTGATGATTAAATTTACACATATGAGTCCCACAACCACTATGTTATGCACTCTAAATTACCACATGGTTAATTTAATTATAATTGTTATAAATTAAATAAATAAATAAATATTTGTGAAAAATTAACTATAAAATTTTGTTTATTTTATTTTAATCGATATTTAGTATAGTATGTATATAAAAGTTATAGATATACAATATCGACAAACATTTAAATTGGACTTAAAATGTGTAGATATTGATTAGGTTTGAAACTCATGTAGGCCCATAAGCCCATTGTATGGTTGCTATGATGTGGAAGGGAGGGGTGTGATATTTTATTTGAAAATATGATTCTAAATTGGTTAAAGTGAAGCTATAAAAATGGAGATCCTGATCTCCTCTTATTTGAACTCATTATCCCCCTCATTTGCCACTTTATTTTAAGCATCCATTCTTTTTAGCCTTGACCGCAAGGATTGTCTTCCCTTCTCTCTAATTTCTAAAATAAAATAAATCAAATCAAATACAATACAAAGGTATGGCGATCTCTTCAATTAGATGCTTTTTTGAACGAGAAATGATTAGATTTAAGGAGTTTCTGATTCAACATTCAAGGTGCAATATTAAGGCTATAATCCAGGCAATATCTAATCTATATTCGCTGATAGATATGTGTTCATTTATATCATTGCATATGTATAGATTAGTGTAATATTTTATCATGAATTTATATATTCATTTGTTGTCAAATTTGTTTACATTTAGATTCATATTTTTTTACATATATGTATGTTTTTTTGTTTTTGGCCATTTTAATAAAAAAATTGAATACAAAATAATTCTATATCAATTTTTTAATTTTAAAATTATATGTATACTTTATATAAATTATTTATTTAATCTTATTCATATGTATTTTCTATATACGCGCGCGTGCATGTGTGTATCAAATGTCAAAATTAAAATATTAATTATCTATATAAATATTTATATATATTTTAAAGTTTTAAATTATTATGTATTAATATATAAATATATTGTAAACTTAAATTTCATTTAAAAAATTCGTTTGAAAAAACCGATTTTAAAATTCGTTCGGATTTTTAATTAAAAACAATTTTTTTACCATACGGATTTAAAAAAAATTGTTTTGTTCAAACATATTCTAGTCAAAAATTAATTGCATTTACAAATTAATTATATAAATAAATTTTAAAGTATATATATTTATATGTGCACATATGCATGCAAAGAGTGTAAGACCGGCCTGCAAGAATAATGTAGTGGTAGCCTTAGTATTAGTAGTGTCGGTTGGTAAAAAGCAGCTTCCGAGATGTTTGTTATCATAAGAGTGAAGCGAGTTAGTAAGCAAGCTTTTTTCGAATTAAACGAATATTACTTTAAGCATATATATGCATACTGATTTAAATATGGAATATAAAATTTTAAATTTAAATTTAAACTACATTTTAGATCTAGATCTGTTTTTCAAATTTGAATTTATCTTAAGCTATACTAAATATTAAATATGTAATTTTGAATTATATGTTTAAAATTTAAGTTTATACGCAACTGTTATATGTGTATGTATATATGTATGTATGTGTGTGTGTATATATATATATATATTTGTATACATGTATATATGTACATAGGAGTATGGTTTCTATCATATTAATGTTAAAAATAAGAATAGACAACAAATTTGTGCTAACGTCTACGGATGCAGGGAAATAGGTTGGAGGGATCCAATTGGATTCCTCAAAATATTTGAATTTATTTTCATATTCGGTGATATGTTTTATTTGATAATCTATGATAGATTATATTGAATATATTGGGAATTTAAAATATTGAATGTTATGGTTTGATTAAAAATACTTGGGTACATTGAGATATCAAAAATATAAAGATTGAATTTAAAGGAAAATAAAAGAGGGAATTCTAAGTAAAATACATATAGTGAAATTAGATAAATTAAAGGAATGAATTTGGGAAAGGATAAAAGTTTGATTTTAAAATCCTATCACATAAATTTCGAGTATGGGAAAAAAAGATTTTTGGGTAAATAGGAATAATGAATTTTTGGGGACTTAAGTTATATTGGTTAAAAATTAAAGAAATCAATTTAAATTCAAGATTTCAAATGGTTTGGGGGAAATAAAGGGAGAATTTTCAAATGAAGTATGAAATTGATATTTCAGATTTAAATAAGATTTTAAATCATAATAAAAGAATGAATTTAAAATTAATGGGTTCTGGAATAGATTTAGGCCAGTAAAGGAATTTATTTTAAAATGGAGTTAATTTTGAAAATCGATTTAGGAATAGATTAAGTGTTGAAAACGTGATTAAAAAGAGAATGAGATTATGGAATTTATAAACGGGGTTTATAAATAAAGTGAATATTTACCAGTGGATAATTTGGAAGTATAAATTCACGATGGGAATTTATAAGGAAAGGGTGATTTGTTTTAAAAATAAATATTGATTTATTTTTAAAAGCGTGGAAAAGAAAATTTATGGTATTGAGACGTAAATTAAACCAGAATAAATCGAGTAGGATTTATAAATGATTAGATGGCTATATTTTTGAAAGTGTATTTCCCTGAAAAGCTAAGTATATTTTCAAAGAAAGATTTCCAAGTATAAGTTAGAGGTTTTAAAGCGGTTTTAAAAGAATGTTTTAGAAAGAAATTATTATTTAGTGGTTTTATATTTTTAAAAGTAATGTTCATTAAGTTAATTATATAAGTAAATTATTTTAAAGGTTTAACTAGTATAATGATTTAAAAGATAATTATTTAATATTTATACACTATAGAATTAACTTTTATTTTAAAGTTAGTTTTGGCTTAAGTTTTACATGAAAAATCGTTATAAAATTTCATAACTAGTATTTTAAATAAAGTGTTTTTAAGTATTTTTATTTTTTGAAGTATATATTTTTGGATAAAGTGATTTAAATTATTTAAAAACCTAAAGTACTAAGACTTGGTGATTTTTCAGTGGAAATAAAACAATTGGGTGAAATTTTATTCCGCGAGAGAAAAGTGATTTGAAAACTATTTTCAAAGGGTTAAAGTGTAGAAAAATATCTTGCGAAGATATTTTGAAATAAATAATTTGGGAAATTATTAAGGCCCGATGGTTGTTTGCGGATGTGATTTGATAGTTAAAAATCGACTATCTATATTGGCTAATGCGCTGATCGTTTTGAATAGGCTGGGATCGGATTTAATTATCCGAAAAGCACTTTGATCCAGTTTGAATGCTTGCGAATGAAGACCGCGAAGATGATGAAGACTGTGATTCGGTTTGTCCAATCTCGGGGCAACTTGTATGGATGAATGCTATCAGAACATCATCAGGAGGACGGTGATTATTCTAAGTGAATGTGTGCTAAAAAGGTAACGCATAGCCTCGAGCGTCATCAACACGGAATGGCTAAAACAGAGGAGGTGCAGTAAGGCTAGGTGGCTAGCAACCAATTAGGGTAAGGTCATCCCAATCTAGATGTCCCTTTTGATTTCGGCTGTGTAGGCGGTTGTTGATCCCAACCGCATGGTGATCTTATTTGGACTATCTAGAAGGGGGTAGCTCCGGTCTTGTGTTGTAGGGTATCAGGAGGGATCCTCGGTACTCTTATCTAAACCAGATATTGTGACGGACGGTACCCCAGTAGCCCTGTCATTGTATGGAATCCAATCTCCAATAAGCGCCTGTATGGTTTTGATTGTGCCCAACTATGCTGGAACGTGAGATGGAAGCATTTTAGCTAGATTCTATTTTTCCTTCTATAGACACTATTATAATATCAGACGGATTTGATAAAAATGTTTTGGTTATCGTAAGGTAAAAACTCTGCATGTTTATTTATGGCGTGGTCTTACGAGATACCTTTGATTTCAAAGGATTTTGAAAAAACTTTAATAATCCAATTGAGTGTGTTTTCTTACGCTAGTTTTCTAGACTGACTCGGGTGTTATTTTACTGTAATGCTCGGGTCAGGCCGAGTATTATAGAATACAGGATAGGATGCTGTGGAGCTCAGGAGACGAGCTAAATGGTGAGACGTATCACACATACTTGATGTATATTCTGTTATGCAGTATAAGTTGTATAGTCAGCTTTTGTGAGGACAAGTTGATATAATTGTCCAGTATTTTGCTATTAATTATGTGTACTTTGATAAGTAATAATATAAAAGAGATATAGTTCTTTTTGTGTAAAGATCGGTCATTTATCTATTATATATTGTTCCGCTGCGTTTGTGCGATTTTGGTGTTGTTTTGTTTTTCTCTTCTTCTACCTTCTTCTTCTTTCCCTTACGGTCTGGTTTTTCGGCATTCGATTGTTTGGTATTTGATACAGTGGATGTATTGATGTCGATTTTCGGGCATTGAAAATCCAGTCGTAGCAGTTGGTATCAGAGTGGAAGGTTAAGCGAGAACCTTGGATCTGGTGGGAATTACTCATTTAAAATAAAGTCAGCAGTACTCTAGAATGAGTTTGAGTGTATTAATAGATATGTGCACGTATTTGTTAATGAAAATAAAGATTGTTTTATATTGTGTTGATTGGTTTGTTGAGTAGTATATGGATTCTGGTCAATATGGGTAATTAACGTTATTGATAGGGAACTTTAAATACTGGTTCAGAACAATTCGACACTTTACTCTTTTAAATAGGGTGAATGAAATAATTTTACCCAAATTATTTTTCTATATGAAAGAAATAATTTCTCATAAATTATTATAGTTATATATGGTTGCTTGGTTGTTAAGGAATGATAATATTAAAATTATTATCATTGTTGATGTGGAAAATTGAATAAAGAATTGAAATCATAACCAAAGATTAAGAAATTAACCCATATGGTAGAATGGAATTTGAAACGTGAATTATAAATAGGAATTATGACTTGAAATTCCAGAGAATATTTGAACAAAGATTGGAAGGTTTTGAAGTTTGAAAATTTGGGAGATTTAGTTTCCTTAGAGTTTGGAAATGGTTTTCAAAGGTTTTGAAGGAATAATAATGATATTATTCGGAAATATTTTTGAATTGGATTTGAAATATGGTGAGATTTGGAATTAGAAACATTTGAAAATGTTTTTAAGGAGGTAAAAGCATTAAACTCACTTTGGTCGCTAGAAAATAATTTCGGTGATGACTGCAGCATCATTGATGTTCATTTTCAAGTTTCCAAAGGAGGAATTGCTGCCTGGATGTTTTGAGTTGGGATTTATTTGCAATATTGGTTTGATTTCAAAATAAATTGATTTGGATATATATGTTTTCAAAAGTTGATTTTGAATGTTTAAACAATAGCTTGAACTCTGAAATTTTATTTAAAAATGTTTGTGAAGAAAAATGGGTTAGAATCAAATTTAACTTGGAAAGAGTTAAGTAAAGGGAAGTGTGACAATAAAATGCAGGAGTAAGTAAACCAATTAAATGAAGTGAATTAAAGAGATTAGTAAATGGAATGTAAATAAGTTGGGAAACTTATAGAAGTCAAAATTTTGAATTAAATTGAAGTGTAACTATATCGAGTAAAATAAAACTGAATTTGAGGGAAATCTGAGTGGGCTTGATGAATGGTCATTGATATAAAATTTATTAAGTTTGAAATAAATTTATGAATTGAACAAACTAAATTAAATTGTAAGTAAATGAAACTGAAACTGAATATTGGGAATTAATTTGAATTGTGTGAAATGGAAGTTAGTCAAGATTGGACTAAATAAAACAAAGGACTGAAATAAAATTAGTAAGTAAACTAATTGATTTAAATGGGTGAGCATATAAATTGAAAATTAATATAAGGATGATATTTAATTAAAATTATGTAAGTAAAGTGAAGTTGTGGAATTAAGTCAAAGTAGACTAAAAATAATTAAAGTTTGAAAATAAAATCCATTGAGATTTAAAATAAATTTGTAAGTGGAACTAATTAAAGAAATGGTTAATTGAATATGGTTTGAGATAAAGTGAATAAAAATGGATATAAAACCAAAGTGATAAGGTGGAAATCAATAAGAAGTTGTATAAAATGTTTATATTGAATCTAAGAAATGGATGGTGAAATTCTTAAGTAAATTTGGAATTGAGAAATATACCAAGTAAATATGTGAATGAAGGTTTGATAAAAGTGGTGAAATGATAAGTGTGGATAAGTGGATGGAAATCAAAATAAATGTAAATAAAAGAGAATTGGTATAGCTAATAATCAATTGATATAAATATGTAAAATGTACGTATATTATTTTATTCGCATAGCGATTTGATCCAGATTCAAGCATAGAATTTCGAGGTAGTTATACCGATCCAAGTTGGAATTTTTCACTCGTTTTTTCGACGGCGAACCCTAGATATGGATTTTTGATTGATTTTGGAAATTCTTCATCATAGTATATGGCTATGCAAGGAGAATGACGGTTTCTGATCAACAAACCAGATCTGAGTCCTCACTAGGAAGTCGGATGGATGGTACTAGTTTGGAAGTGAAATTGTGTGATCGAGTGAGCGATCGAATTTGATATTGCGTACGGATGAATGTGTGCATCGTACGGCTTAAGTAAAGCAAATATTGAAACTTTTGGAAGGAAATGAATAAAATGATTTTGAATTCTTTTATTGGTATTATTTCTAAGTAGGATACATGTATTTAAAAGCAAAAAAGGAAATTGGTGATTTGATTGCAGAAGATAAATTTAAATTTGTTTGCCCGACAAAAAGGTATGTACTTAATTGTCATATGAAATTTGATGATTTTCTAGTCAAGCAACTTGGCCTTTTGTTTTCTTTTGAAATCTGAGGGACCGTGGAGGCATTTTGTAGTCATACCGATCTAGCGGAGCAAAGGAGACGGTGGCGAAATTTTTCAAAAATTTAGGGAGTTAGAAAATTTTGATAATTTAAAATTTAGTTTTAAATTAAAATTTGAAATGGTTGAGTAAATAATGTTGTTTGGAAACTATGGAAGAGTTTGGAAAGTTAGTAAGGGTAGTAGTGTGACTTTAATAAAAAGATTGTTTTGGGAAGTCGTTGAAAAACTGTTTGGTTTTGGGAGGTTGTTAAAAACTATTTGGATTGGGAAGATAGTTAATGGGTTATGGATCATTCTACTTAACTAGTAATTTCGAGGACGAAATTCTTTTAAAGGGGAGGAATGTGATAACCCTGAATTTTTGGATATTTGAAATTGGAATATTTAATCAATTTTAAATATTTGAAAAGTTAGCTTTGACTTGAATTTCGAATATCACTAATTATATTGGATAATTAATCCACTGAATTTAATAATTGGGATTTGGGTAAAATATTAAATCTTGAGTTTTAAGCTCCTTAAGAATAGTTTGAAGGCTTATAAAATTTGTATTGATAATACTGAAGATAACAGGAGTTTTAAAATTGAATTTGGAAGTGATTTGTTCAGTTTTAAAAATATATCGTTTAAATTGACATTTAAAAATAGCCTTCTGAGGCACAGTCTCGGAATTCAACGAACTAGTTCCATTGGATCCGTAATGGTGTATTAATATCAGATTTCAAATTTCGAAGTGTTTGGAGTCGTCGTGTGGTCGTACGGTTTATAACGAGCTGAAATCTTTATCGAAATCTAATATAGTAAATGAGTCCAAAAGCTATCTTCTTCGTACGATCAAATTAGGCCTCGAAACCTTTTCCATTACGTTCGGAATAGGGGTATAACCTTATAAACGCCTGGTGGGATGCTTCAATAGAATGTCAAGATTTTAAGCTATGAATTCAAGACGATTTAATTTGAATTTAAATTTAAATATAAATAATATAATTGCATTGAAACACTGTAGCAAGCCTATGCAGCCACACAAGGCGGTTTACAACATATGTTCTCCCTGGTATAACATGCGTCTTCTTTATAGAAAAAAATATATCAGCAGAACAATAGAAGGAAAGATAAAATGAAATATATACATACCGAAATCCCTTTCATCTTATTCGAAATCTCCTCAAAAATCAAATCTCTCAGTAGAAAAAATATATATATCAAGAGTTAGTACGCAAGCTCGGCAACCTCGCATTTGGCAAGGGGGTTCAACTCAAGCACGATGATATCGCGTGGCCGATGGGCAACGCGGCAGTGGGTGGAGCCGATTTTGACCGATGTCGTATGCACGCAAGGAGGCGGCAGCCTCGAGGGAAAGTCAAGCTTGACTATGGGAGCAAGCGGAGGTTTTGGCGTTGTTGCAGGTCGATTTCAAAGCCATGATGGGATGTCGAGGTCAGCAGCAGGGGCGCGCACATGCTCGGGGAGGAATTCGAGGTCGAAGGCTTAAAGCTCGAGCACGAGAAGTTGAGGTAGTGAAGGTATAAATTCTATTTTAATTTAAATGCAATGAATATGTATATAAACAGAGGAAAATATATATATATAACATAATTTGATTTTAGCAGTAAGGTTTTGACCCGGGAAATCTTTTTAAGGATTTTAAAGTGAAGATTAATTACTATTTATTTTTACAGAAAAGAAAAGGGAATTTTTAAATGCTGAAGGGTGTTTATATAATTAGATTTTTGAAAATCTGTATAGAATATTTTTATAAGTATATATATATATATATATATATAATTTCAAAGGAAAAATAAATATACATATTCACATTTTAAAACTGCTAGTTATTTTAATAATATGTGTTAGGGTAATTAATGTATTTAATAAACTTATTTCATTTATTTTAGTTACTAAAAATATTTATTTTAGGAAAATCAGTTTTAAACTAAATCATTAGTTATTTAAATTTTAAAATGGTAACTAATCGTCCGATTTATTTCAAATATTAATAAATTATATAATGTTATACAAGGTCCTAGACCGTGAAATCAAGGCGAGATTGAAGTGGTTGCAAAAAAAAATAAAGGTGAGTTAATCTCACTCATTTGGATTACCATTTAAATTTAAATGGTTAAATTTAAATTATTAGTTGAATGATTGAAGTCACTAGATGTGATATTATATATAATAGTGTATACACACATATATATATATATTAGAGTGATTGATTCCCGCATTATATAGCGGATGAGATCTTGTATACCGTGATATCCCCTTTGAAGTAAGATTGGTATTTTTGTATTGTGCTAACATCTGTGGATGCAGAGAAACGGGTTGGAGGGATCCAACTGGATTCCTCAAAATGTTGGAATGTATTTTCATATTCGGTGATAAGTTTTATTTGATAATCTGTGATAGATTATATTGATTATGTTGGGAATTGAAAATATTGAATGATATTTTGACTCAATATATATATATTGAGACATCAAAAATATAAAGGTTTGATTTAAAGGAAAATAAAAGAGGGAATTCTAAGTAAAATAAATATAGTGAAATTGGATAAATTAAAGGAATGAATTTGGGAAAGGATAAAAGTTTGATTTTAAAATCCTATCGAATAAATTTCGAATATGGTGAAAAATATTTTTGAATAAATGGGAATAATGAATTTTTGAGGACTTAAGTTATATTGTTTAAAAATTAAAGAAATCAATTTCAATTCAGGATTTCAAATGGTTTGGGGCAAATTATAACGACCAGTAATTTTTCTATAATTTAAAATTGTTAATTTAATAAGATTTTGGGTAATTTAATATTGAAGGAAATGAGAATTTGTAATTTCATAATGAAATAATAACTAAATTAAAATGAAACAGTGTTAATTCAAGTTAACTGTTAACAAACTGAATGAAATTCTAATTCATTGTTATATAAATGCTATGCTTGGTTATCAATTGAATATAAGATAAAAAAAGTAAATAGTGAATTAATTAATGAATTAATATATGATGTTGAATAAAATCAACGTTCTGTAAGTAATTATAATATTGATTTGGAAATGATAAACTTATAAGTGTGAATGTAATAAAATAAGTTGAAATGTAAATTTATTCATAAGTAATAATAGACATAATAAAATGGATGGAAATGTATATTTTATTCATAAGATAAAATAAAAGAATGAAACCAAGTTGAATACATTAACTGAGATTTTAATTAATTAATGCATGAGATTGATAAAATTTCAATATAAGCAGAATTATGGGGGTTAATACAAATAAAGATGGGAATGAGAATATGTTATGTAAATGAAAGGTAAACAAATACTAAGGTTATAGAGTAATAATAGACTTAATAAAAAGATTGGAGTTGAATAAAATCAGTTTAATTGGAATTAATTAAAATTAATTGGAATTCAATCTATAATAAATGCCTTTATTAGAAGTAAATGAAATTAAATACTACGTTAATCGAATAAAGATGAAATGGGAGGTATTAATGTAATAAATGCAAACCAATGGGAAATATGCCCATGAGATGGCAACTGGTTGAATAACTAGATTTAAAACCAAATGAATGAAATTATTGGAATTTCAGTTGATAATTAATGAATTTACTGAAATTGAATTTTGATACTGTAATTGGTGAATAAATTAACTATAAATTGATATAGAAATTTGTTATAAAGGATTATAAATTACTAAAGTAATCCAAGATGATAAAAATTATACATTATAGAATTTGAATGGAAAAAATGATTTAATTTAATATTAATTTATATAATAACGTGAAAAATAGTCATTTTGGCCACTGACTCGGATTTCAACGAAACTAGTTTCATCGGATCCGTAATAGTGAATTATTGTAGGATTTCAAATTTCATAGCGATCGGACGTATTGTTTGATCGTACGGGCTTAAAACGCCTAGAAATCAATTCAATTGAAATGAATTGAAATCAATTTGAAATAAGTTGATTTTAGCATAACTTCTTCATACGATAGAATTAGGACTTGAAACATATTCCATTGAATTCAAAATATTTGAAAACATCTATTCGATATATGGGATGATCCATTTTGGTTCCGGAGGCAGAACAGGCTTTTTGGGTCGTTTATCGTTCAATCAAATCTTGTCTCATCATTCTATTTTCAGCTTTGCCTATAAATTACCCGTTATAAACCTTAGCCGCTTCTTATTTTCATTTGTCTATACGTACATCTTCTTCTCAACTCCTCATTCCAATGGCAGACAAAACTTAATTCCCAAATTCCAAAACCTAATTACAATTTCAAAAAAAATTGCGGATCTACAGCAACTTTGTGTAACAACCCGCATATTTAAATTAAATCGTTAATCGGATTTTGGTCCGTAAAGCTACTTTTTGCAAACGGTCAAATTAGGACTCGAGACCACTTCCATTGAGTTCGAAATGCCGTTTACAACTTTTCTAAGTATAAACATCGATAGGTTTGGAGTTAGTGAAATTTCACTAACTTTTCCCGCTTTGGACTTTGCGTTAGTTTAGCCTATTAAGCCCAAGTTCCAACCCCCTTCTCCTGACTCTTCATAAATTTCCTAACTAACCCGAGCTTTGGCATTAATGGTGAAGAGAATAGGAAATTAAAACTCCAAGCTCAAATTCAATTGCAACTCCAACATTCAACTCCAAATTCAAGTAGAAGATATTGGATTCAAACTTTGGATTGCTTCTCCTTGCTTTCAAGCTTCATCTTCATAAATTTTAGTGCAAATGTGAGATTTTTATCTCACAAATCTAGTCTATATCTATCTAGGACTGTTGGGAATGAATCCCTATCATGTTAGCATGCACATTTGCATTTGGTTTGGATTGGATTGGCGAAAAACTCCACTTTTTAGCATTTTTGGTGAATTTCCAGCCTTAGGTCGCACGGGTTCGTGGCTCGCGCACGTGGAAAAGTCGCCTGGACGTTAGGCCATAGGTCGTTCGCGAGTTAAGCCTTAGGTCGTTTGGCTTTTATAACGTTAGCTCGCTCGCGTGTTAAAACTTTAGGTCGCGCTGGCCTTAAGTCGTAGGTCGTCTCCGACCTAATATTACCTCTGATATTTCACTAGGTCGCGCGGGCCTTAGGTCGTTGGTCGTAGGTCGTGAGTCACCTAGGTCGTAGGTCGGAGGTCGCTCGGTCCTGCTTATGTCCCTAAGTCGCGTAACCCCATCACCTTTAGGTCGTTATGCCTTTATGTCGTTAGGTCGTTAGGCCTTTATGTCGTTAGGTCATTAGGCCTTTATGTCGTTAGGTCGTTACACCTATAACCCGTTAAGTCGCGAATACCTTTAGGTCGTGAACCCTGTTAGGTCACGTTGTGTTGGGGATGCGGATTAAGGATCTTAAGGCAGAAATAACACTAGAGGGGGGGTGAATAGTGTTTTAAAGAATATATGAACTATATGACTAAATTAAAACTTTCAACACAAATCTAAACAGAATTCTGACACACAATGATCACAGAACATATAACAAATGCAAATAGTAAAGTAAAGCAAGTAAAAGGAAAGAACACACCGGATTTTATACTGGTTCGGAATCCTCCTACATCCAGTCCTGCACCAAGGCAATATCCTTGTACAGATTTTTATAAGCCAATATCCAAATTACAACCCTCAATTTCTAAGGCCTTGAGGAACCCTCCTATCTCCGAGTCTGGGGTAAACTCTCTTGATTTACGGGACACAAGATCACCCTAATACTTTCTAATAACAATCCTTTTGAATGGATAGACTCTATGGACTTTTTGAATACAAATTAATCCTATAACTCTGAATAGCACTTTGATCTTTAGTAGAATGATGGAGAATCAAATAGAGAGAGTATCTAAATGATTTCCTATTGAGAATTTTGCAGAATGATGGCACGACCTTGAAAATATGAAGTTTTATGGATATGGAATGTGGAGAAGAAAGAGTGAAGAAAATAAGAAAGTAGTTGTTAAAAAAATTCGTTTTGGAAGCCTTTATATAGATGCACAACAGTCATAACCGTTGGCGAAAGGTTTTCGAACGAATGGACATTTCTTTTGAAAAGTTGAATTTTGAATCCAACTGTCACCATGTCGACATGGGGTATCCCCATATGTCGACACCCCTCAGTTCAAAATTGTGGAGATGTTGTTTTGTAAAAGCATTTGAATTTAAAACAAGTTGAAACTTCTCTGAAGCAAAATAAAGTGTGTAAACAATATTTTGAGATAGAGAATGAATATAAAACATTATTTTAAATATATATATATAAATAATTGATATAGACCGTCAATTATATAAGTAATATTTAAAATCAGAATAAGTTTTGATGTTTTAAAAATAGAAGTTTTTAAAATCAGAATGGAGGAATATTTCAAGGCTAAAACAAAGTTTGAAAACATTTTTGAAAACATGATTTTGAAAGCTAAAACATTTTGAAAAACAGATTTAAAAACATTTTGAAAAATCTATTCAAACTGAAATTGCAAGAACCTTCCTACAGAGCTCCTCCATAGGACTCGAGAACTTGTACAAAGTAGTTTAAATGATTTTGATTTTCGTGGGTTTGTAAGCCACTTGTCGTAGGTTTGTAAGCCACTTGTCGTAGGTTTGTAAGCTACTTGTCGTGGGTTTGTAAGCCATTGGTTTCAATAGAAATTGGGTTCCATCCCAAAAGAAAATTGGAAGAAAGATGAGAGTGCTATTATGAAGTTTTAACAAAATACTAGACACTTATCTTGAGATCTTGAAATCTTGATTCTCTAGAGTCTTGAATTTTGAATCTCTAATCTTCATCTTGATGCTTGAGTCCTTATACTGATCAGTCTTCGATAATACCTGCATATACTTCCTATACATATATATATATATATGTATATGAAAATGTTAGTATATATTTTATAAAGTAAAGTATAATAACTATATAAGGTTGTTGCCATCAAAACATCATCAACTCAGTTCCTAACAATCTCCCCCTTTTTGATGATGACAACCTTTATTTATAAAATATTCTTACCATACCATAACTCCCCCTTACTCCATGACTTCTTCTTAAAACTACAACCCCCCTTTATTCCATGACTCCCCCTTACACCAAGCACATATATTTTTATAACTTTCTCCCCCTTTGTCATCAACAAAACGGAATAAAAGTTTTACCTTTTCTAAGATAATCAAGTATATATATAATAAAAGTGTAAAATGAACGTATAAGTGATCAAGTGTGTGTAAGTGATCAAGTGTGTGAGCATATATAAGTGTAAATTGGCAATCAAATCAATATCATGCATAGCAAACCAATCATGTATAGTATATGAAGTTATATACAAAGCAAATCCAAATCAAACTTAAGTAAACAATTCAATAAAATCCTAATCAAATCTAAATCAAATCAAATCAAACAAACAAACAAACATACATAATGATCAGACATTCCTTGGGACTTCCACCCATCCATCTTCTCTAAAGATAGGATCAGTTTTGATAACATCCCAATTATCTTTGTCGAGAGTGACCGGTGGATTTGCTTCGGGTTCGTCTTTGCTAAGGCTTGAGATCATCCAACGAAGTGTGTCGAAGTGTTTCTCTTGCTCTTTGATCATCTGCATTTGGCTTAATTCTAAGTGCCTTTGATTTCTAAGTATAAAAGAGAGAATATTCTTGAAAGAAGTAAGATTTTCTTCAAGATTTTTACTTAAATTTTTAACTGGAGAAGCCATAATTTAAGAAATAAGTTGAAGTATGAGAGGAGATGAATAGAAATGGAGGTAGAGAAGTTTTTCTGGAAGAAATAGGTATTTATAGGAGTTATTGGCCGTTCAAAATGAATTGTCACTTGGTAGTTACAAGAATTTGAAATTAGAGATTGTAACTACTTTCTGACTGTTATATGTCGACATGGGGGGATGGGGCATGTCGACATGGTCTAGACAGAATGACCAAGTTGAGTTATTTTTGATTTTTAAGTTTATTTTTATACTAGTGGACCTATATAAACTTAAAATAAATAACTATCAGAGATATATAAAGCTGGAAAACAGAGAATAAGATAGCATTACTTATATTAGTTAACATTACATAATCTTGACTAAAAAAGTAGAAAATACAAAGATAGATAAACGATAGCTAGAGAGATAATGGCTAGGATTAGTTTGATGAAGATGATGATGAAGACAAGCCAAGTTTCCTGCCTATCTTCCCAAAGAACTTGTCGATCTTGGTGGAGATTTTATCCATTTTCTTGCTAATAGATCTCTTAAGAACCTTTTGGTTTTGAGCAAGTATCTTTTGATTCTTGAGTAAGGTTTTGTTGGATGGATTGGCCGGTGTATGTGGATATTCTATACTTTCCAAAGAGGTATCTTCATCTTCCTCTTCTTCTTCAATTTCCATTCCTTCCCCTTCTTCTTCCTCTTCTTCTTCCTCTTCTTCCATCTCTTCATAAGCAAGTCTTTCTTCCTTTTCGGCAAGTGTTTCATATGGTTGAAACATAAGTGGGATTTTCATAAGAGAAATGTTCCCATGATTGAACACTTTTCTACTTACAAACTCTTCCTTTTTAACATCCACACCAAAATAATTGAAAATCCGAGTAAGGTAAATTCCATGATAAAGAGTGTTTTCTCCCATGTTAACATTTTTGGGTCTTAACTCATCCAAAATAGTTTGTGCCCAATTAATATCATATTTTCCAAAAATAGTAAAAAGAGCTTTACACACATTTGAGGTGGGATTATTGTAGTTTCCTGACCTAGGTATAATTGTGTGTTGAATAAGAAGGTTAACAATTATTGCTTTTGGACGGAAAAAGCGATTCTTAAAATCCATGTGGTTATCGCTTTCAAAAATGTGATGAAAAGTCTCTCGATCGGTTTCATTGATTTGAAATTCCGAGAGATTCATACCGGTAGATTTGCAACCCAAAATAGTACCCAAAATATCTGAATCCAAAACAATAAGTGTTCCTTTAACACTACTCCAAATTTGATCTTCATTTCCATTATAAAATCCACGGTTTAGGTTTGCATAAAACATTTTGACAAGGTTTGGATAACAAACGAAATCATTTTGCTTGTTATCAATCAAGCTAAGAATGGAGTTTTCTTCAAAAAGTTGATCGATTTCATAAGAAGAAAAATCATCAAAAATGGCAAATTTTCCCGTATTGACTTTACCATAGTTTACATAGCTTATGTAAGCTTTGATAGCCTCCGGGTCATTGAAAAGATCATTTTTGATGGATTTGGACAGCCTCATAGTTGATGGATTACTTGAGGAAGCCATTGTCGAGTGTATGAGAGGAGTAGAAGATAATGAAGAAAGTTTAAATTATGAGAATAAAGTGAAAAGAGATGATAAGAGAAGTATATTAAATAGATTCTCTAAAGTCATGTTCTCTGGTCAAGAGGTGTCTTTTCAGAATTTTGAAGTAAGTGAAAAGGTGGAGGGAAATTCAAAAGTTTGAATTCAAATTTTGAAATCAAATTTCTGAGAGGCATGTCGACATGGGGTATCATGGCATGTCGACATGTGCCTGTTGAATTTGAAAGGAGGTTTCTATTTCTAAAATCTAATAAATTCCTAAAGTCCTAAGAAAACTAATCTATATTCTATATCTATATATAATTCCAGTAATAATATTAAATATAATAATATTAAAATATTTTAATATTTAAAATATTATTAAAATAATATTATTTTGAATTTAAAAATTCAAATTTCGAAGGGTGATTTTGAATTTAAAAATTCAAGGAATTGCAAACAAAATCAAAGCAAGCAAACATCCAATAAAATCAAAATAAATGCGTACCTATTTTTAGATCCAAACTCCGATCGTCTTCTGTTTCGAGAATAGCTGTGAAGCACAGATTTGAATTATCAGTTTTCTTCTCGTCATCACTGGATGAATCTGAATCATCAAGAGTTGCTGCATATGCCTTCTTTCTTTTCTTTGGTTGCTCGTTGTTTGGTTGAAATGTCTGTTTGTCTGGATATGGACAATCCATCTTGTAGTGCCCTGTTTTGTTGCAGTTATAGCATCTATCACCATTATTGTTGTTGTTGTAGTTCTCCGAAGTATTTCTGGAATTTCTTTGATCATTTCTTTTAAAGTTATTCATCTTTCTATACTTCAGAAATTTCCTGAAATTTCTGGTCATGAAAGCAATTTCTTCATCACTCTCTTGTTCTGAATCTCCAGTTGTTGCTTTGAATGCGATCGATTTCTTTTCCGTTGCCTTAGATTCTTTTCTCCCTTGTAGTTGAACTTCATAAGACATTAGATTACCGATTAACTCTTCGATCTTCATTTGACTAACATCATTTGCCTCTTCAATAGTAACTGTCTTTTGATCCCATTCTGGAGTGAGTGAATCGAGTATTTTTCTGACTTGATCTTCTTCTGAGAAACCCTTTCCTAAAGCAATCAATGAATGTACAATATCTTGAAATCGACAATACATGTCGGAAATGGACTCATTTTCATGCATTTTAAACAATTGAAACTGGTTAGTTAATATGGAAATTTTAGTCTGTTTAACTTTGCTTGTTCCTTCATGAGTTACTTGCAAAGTTTTCCAGATTTCAGATGCAGACTTACAAACAGAGACTCTATTAAACTCATTCCTATCTAGTGAACAAAATAGTATATTCATAGCCTTAGAATTGTTTTATGCAACCGTCTTTTCCTCAGTAGTCCACTGAGCAAAATTAGTAGTTGGTTCAACATATTCAATTTGTCTCATATTCCAAGTATCTAAACTTATGGATTGTAAATAAATTTTCATCCTACATGCCCAATATGCATAATTACTGCCATTAAAAAGTGGTGGTCTGACAGTAGACTGACCCTCTACAAATGAACTAGTGTTAGTGCTTGTGTTGAGAGAAGTAGTGGTGACAGAAGTGACATTATTAGTGTGTTGTGCCATTAAAACTTTTCAAAATTTCAGATTATGAAAATAATGAAAACCAATGCTCTGATACCAATTGTTGGGGATGCAGATTAAGGATCTTAAGGCAGAAATAAAACTAGAGGGGGATGAATAGTGTTTTAAAGAATATATGAACTATATGACTAAATTAAAACTTTCGACACAAATCTAAACAGAATTCTAACACAGAATGATCACAGAACATATTACAAATGCAAATAGTAAAGTAAAGCAAGTAAAAGGAAAGAACACACTGGATTTTATACTGGTTCGAAATCCTCCTACATCTAGTCCTGCACCAAGGGAATATCCTTATACAGATTTTTATAAGCCAATATCCAAATTACAACCCTCAATTTCTAAGGCCTTGAGGAACCCTCCTATCTCCGAGTCTGGGGTAAACTCTCTTGATTTACGGGACACAAGATCACCCTAATACTTTCTAATAACAATCCTTTTGAATGGATAGACTCTATCGACTTTTAGAATACAAATTAATCCTATAACTCTGAATAGCACTTTGATCTTTAGTAGAATGATGGAGAATCAAATAGAGATAGTATCTAAATGATTTCCTATTGAGAATTTGGCAGAATGATGGCATGACCTTGAAAATATGAAGTTTTATCGATATGCAATGATGGAGAAGAAAGAGTGAAGAAAATAAGAAAGTAGTTGTTAAAAAAATTCATTTTGGAAGCCTTTATATAGATGCACAATAGTCATAACCGTTGGCGAAAAGTTTTCGAACGAATGGACATTTCTTTTGAAAAGTTGAATTTTGAATCCAACTGTCACCATGTCGACATGGGGTATCCCCATATGTCGACATCCCTCAGTTCAAAATTGTAAAGATGTTGTTTTGTAAAAGCATTTGAATTTAAAACAAGTTGAAACTTCTCTGAAGCAAAATAAAATGTGTAAACAATATTTTGAGATAGAGAATGAATATAAAACATTATTTTAAATATATATATATATATAATTGATATAGACCGTCAATTATATAAGTAATATTTAAAATCAGAATAAGTTTTGATGTTTTAAAAATAGAAGTTTTTAAAATCAGAATGGAGGAATATTTCAAGGCTAAAACAAAGTTTGAAAAAATTTTTGAAAACATGATTTTGAAAGCTAAAACATTTTGAAAAACAGATTTAAAAACATTTTGAAAAATCTATTCACACTGAAATTGCAAAACCTTCCTACAGAGCTCCTCCATAGGACTCGAGAACTTGTACAAAGTAGTTTAAATGATTTTGATTTTCGTGGGTTTGTAAGCCACTTGTCGTAGGTTTGTAAGCTACTTGTCGTGGGTTTGTAAGCCACTGGTTTCGATAGAAATTGGGTTCCATCCCAAAAGAAAATTGGAAGAAAGATGAGAGTGCTATTATGAAGTTTTAACAAAATACTAGACACTTATCTTGAGATATTGAAATCTTGATTCTCTCGAGTCTTGAATCTTGAATCTCTAATCTTCATCTTGATGCTTGAGTCTTTATACTGATCAGTCTTCGATAATACCTGCATATACTTCCAATATACATACATATATATATATATATATATATGAAAATGTTAGTATATATTTTATAAAGTAAAGTATTATAACTATATAAGGTTGTTGTCATCAAAACATCATAAACTCAGTTCCTAACACGTTGTACTTTAGGTCGCATGACCTATAGGTCGCTTGCCCCAGTTAGGTCGCTCGGCCACTTTGTTAAGTCGCTCGTCCTGTTGCTCTGTTAGGTCGCAACCTCTGTTAGGTCGGCCAGGTTCGGTCGCGAGTCATCGTTAGGTCGAACCCCATAGTAGGGGCATTGCCCCCGCACCCCCACCTTAGGGTGTTTCCACCCACCTGGACCCCCCCTCCATAAGAGATCTTATCTGAAAAACATTCAACAGAACTTGCTGAGCTGATCTCCTTGGATTTTTATCACATCTTCGAATGTGATCTTTGTGATTGATTGTTTCTACAATCGCTTATGTGATTTGTCACTTTAAAATATAAAGGTTTCAAAACTAGTAGTAAATATCAAATCTCTTTCAATAAAAGGATTTCAACTCTACTTTTAATAACAAAGCTCTTTTCTTAACCCATTTTCCAATCTATTAGTATATACAAACCTTTACCTCACTCGGATGAGAAATCTAATTAAGCAGCTTAGTAAAACAAGTGGTATGAAATGCTTGCGTTTGCTTCGTCGGTTAATTCTTGGACTTGTTCGATTGAACCTCTTGTGACAATTTTCTAGTTAAGATTTACAGTTTGTTCGTAAATATTTAAGTTAAGCAAGTGGTTATGGGACATGAAGCTAAACTTTTATATTTACTAGCTTAGTGTAATTGACACTTCTCGTTGATCATGACGATCATTTTATGATTTAGACTAGCAATTGTGCGATGTCTCTTTGTTTGCAAGGTTAGACTAGACCCCATTGGTGTGATTCCGACTTATACATATCTCTTTATCCGTAAGGTTAGTCTTGACACCATTTGTGTGATTCCATTCACACATACCTTTTTGTTGCGAGGTTAGGCTAGACACCATTTGTGTGATTCCACTCACACATACCTTTTTGCTTTTTGGTTAGCCTAGACCTCATCTGGGTGATTCCGACTCACCCATATGGGGTAGCTCCCCATGGTCTTCGGACCGTCATGTGATAGGCCTCTTTCTCTTTTTATGATTTCTGGATTTCTCGTGTTGATTTCTGGAATTTATGTCATTGACTTGTTATGAGTACAAGTTTAGGGTATGATGCCCTCTTTGGATCTTTGAGAAGATTCTTGTGATATTGATTTATCTCTTTTTGATTGATCTTCTGTTGATCATCATTTGCATACTTATAGTAGTATGTCAGTATGAATATTTTATGTTTATGCCATATCTTTTAATTTATATCATGTCATCTAATATTTATAGCTAGACTGATCCGTTTATTATTTTCTTAAATAATACTCGGGTCAGACCGAGATGTTACAGGTGCTTCTGCTTGACTTCTTCTCGGGATTTGCTACTCTGACTTTTGGCTAACTATTTAGATTAGCAGTTTTTGTTGTATACACATGAGATATAGACTCATAGTTGTATTCTTTTGTATAGAACGTGTTGCTATTCTTTTGTATTATTATGGATCTTTTTGACCACTACTCTGATGTACACTTTCATGTGTTAGTTATATATTCATATCTTCTTCCGCCTTTGTGACATGGATGTTTGTGACTGATTTGTGTTATGCTTATTTCTATGTTTGTTTCCGAAGATTATTTATAGCCACCGTGTGATAAGCAATTACATGGATGGTCGCTCCTCAATAGCCTTATTCTCCGTGCTAGTTGACAGCACTACACCGTAGTGTTCTTGGCTAGCGTGGGTATAGAGGTGGGGCGTCACAGCTTGGTATCAGAGCCAAACTTCGGAACAATGTAGAATAACTTAACAAGGATCATCGTCCTAAGCCCACTTTAGGAGTTATACCTTAGGATGATTTCGGGTCTTTGAACCGATTCATCCTATTTCCTTTACGATTCCTTGTTTATCTATCAAGATTGCTTGATATTCATTGGTGAATAACCTTCTTCTTTCTCTTCTTTCTTTCTTAAGGAAGAGAAATGTCTAGACCAGGCCGCCTTAGAGCCGTACCATCTAGCACTCCACCCCAGGATGGAGTTTTTATGACTGCTCAGCAGCTTCTTGATTTAGTAACAAATGCTCAAGCAGCTGGAGCTAACCCGGAACCTACTCACCCAAAGTCGGGATTTGCACGCTTGTGCAGCGATTACACCAACTTGGGTGGGAAGCCCTTCAAAGGTTCGGAAACTATCATCGAGGTCCAGGCTTGATTAAAATCATGCGATCGAATCTTTTCTCGCATGAACCTTATCGATCTCCACCGCGTTCAGGTGGCTTCCAGCATGCTCTAGGAGAGAGCATTGGACTGGTACGAACTCCTTATTTCAGAAATTAATGAAGCGGATCTCACCTGGGAGCAATTTCAGGGACGCTTCGAGTTAAAGTTTGTACCAGAAGCTGGGAAAGTAACCTTGGCTCAACGTGTTATAGACCTTGTTCAAGGTCAATCCTCTGTGACTGAATACGTCGCAGCCTTCGAGTCGCTTTTCAAATATGGGGTTGAATACATCAACACCCCATTGAAGAAGAACCAGAGGTTCGTTTATGGCTTAAATAAGAATCTTAAGAAGCCACTGCTCCTGAAACTAGAAGTCGCATTTGATCAACTCGTCGATATCGCTCTTCGTCTTGAAGAGGCCGATAGAGAGAGTGATGTTGAAGTGGAAGGCGCTAAACCAAACTTCAACAACAAGAAGAGGCCAAACAAATTCAAGGGTCCTTATCCCAACACAAAGGGTAAGCAAGCAACTCCTGCTGCAAAGGCTCCTTCTCCTAATATTGCGAGATGCTTCAATTGTGGATCTACGGATCATTATGCGAACAAGTGCTCAAAGCCCAAATCTTGTCGCTATTGCAAGAGCCCGAATCATTTTATACATCAATGCCTCAAGCGTGAAGGCAAGAAAGAGGGAAAGTTGAATGTGGCTCAAGCCCCTGGCAACACATCTCATGGCCAAGGTATTTCTCACTCCATTCTTGATGGTATTATTTTATTTCATGATCAACGTATTAGAGTTCTCTTTGATACGGGTGCATCCCATTCTTTTATATCAAAGGAACTGGTAGACACTTTTTCCTTAAGTGTTACAGCATTAATGACTTCTTTAAAAATTGCGAATCCTGTTGGTGGATCCGCAACTCTTAGTTTGCTTTGTAAAGATGTGGAGATTATTTTATGCGATTTTTCTTTCCTAGCCGATTTGCATGTTATGCGTTACTTAGGATTTGGAATGATATTGGGTATGGACTGGCTTAACCGTTATGAATCTCATATCCTATGTCCTGAGCGGACTATTTATCTTCGACATCCGCAATCTGTTAATCAGATTTCTATTATTCTTAAAGATTCGGATTCTTCTTTGACTGCATCTTTATATTCTTTAAATCCTCGAGACGACGACGATGCTGATGAGGAAGACGTCATTTCTCGAATTCACGTTGTCCATGAATTTTCCGACATATTCGAGCCCGTTCTAGTTTACCACCTAAGCGAGCAATAGAGTTCAGAATTAATCTTACCTCTGAGGCTCAACCTATTACTCGTCCTCCTTATCGCATGTCCAATAAGGAAAATGAAGAGATGCGTAAACAATTATCCGAATTGGCGACGAAGCAATTTATTCGCTCTAGTTCCTCGCCTTGGGGAGCTTCGGCTATTTTCGTAAAGAAATCTGATGGTACTCTTAGGCTCTGCGTTGATTATCGCAAGCTTAACGATCTTACTATTAAAAATAAATATCCTTTACCTCGGATTGATGATCTATTCGATCAGCTTAGTGGTGCTAAGGTCTTTGCACAATTGGACTTGGCTACCGGTTTCCATCAGCTTCGTATCGCAGAGGATAGCATTACTTTGACATCATTCCATACTCGATATGGATCTTATGAATGGCTTGTTATGCCATTTGGGTTAGCGAATGCTCCAGCTTATTTCGTTGACCTCATGAATCAAGTTTTCAAAGATTTCCTCGATCAGTTTGTTCTCATATTCATTGATGATATTCTTTTATATTTAAAAACCGAGGAGGAGCATGAGAAACATCTTCGGATTGTATTGGAAACTCTTAGGAGTAATCAATTAAAGACGAAATTTTCTAAATGCCACTTTTGGCAATCTCGTGTAAAGTTTCTCGGTCATATTATTTCCGAATCCGGAATTTCCGTGGATCCTTCAAAGATTGAAGCGATTCAAGATTGGAAGAGACCGGAGAGTGTGACAGAGATTCATAGTTTTCTCGGATTGGCGGGTTATTACCGTCGTTTCATTAAAGACTTTTCTAAGATTGTCGTGCCTCTTACTGGCTTGACTAAGAAGGGAGCTAAATACATTTGGTCGGACAAATGTGAAGCCTCTTTTCAGAAATTGAAAGAACTCCTTTTAGACGCTCCTATTCTTGTTATTCCCGAAGGGAATCAAGATTTTATTGTTTATACCGATGCTAGTCGCGTTGGTTTAGGTGCCGTTCTTATGCAAAAAGAACGTGTTATTGCTTATGCTTCTAGGCAATTGAAGCCGACCGAGTCTAGATATGCCACACATGATTTAGAACTCACGGCTATTGTTTTCGCCCTTCGAATGTGGCGTCATTATCTATTGGGAGAGAAATTTATTCTTTACACGGATCATAAGTCTTTGAAATATTTATTTTCTCAAAAAGAACTTAATTTACGTCAACAGCGTTTGCTCGAGTTCCTTGCACCTTATGACCTTGATATTCTTTATACCCCCGGTAAGGGTAATCGTGTCACCGATGCTCTTAGCCGTAAACAACAAGCAGTTGTTTCTATGATGATATCCGAATGGAAAGATCTCGAGATTTTATCCACTTGTGAGATTCGAGAGCGCGTATCCGATTTATATCACTTGTTTTATGTAGCCTTGAGGCTCATCCTTCTCTTTTAGACCGCATTCTTGAAGCTCAAGGGCTAGATCCTGAACTGGCTCTTCTTGGCCAAAATGTTAAGGATAAAATTGATATTGAAGGTTTGAAAGACTTTGATATTGATTCTCGTGGCGGCATTCGAAAATTTGGTAGACTTATCGTACCAAATATTGGAGATCTACGTCAAGATATTTTAGAAGATTCCCATCATTCTAAATTCACCATTCATCCCGGTAGTAGTAAATTGTACGCTGATATGAAGCGACCTTATTATTGGGAGGGAATGAAATCTGATATTGCTAACTTTGTTAAGTGTTGCATGACTTGCCAACTTGTCAAGGCCAAACATCAAAGGCCTGGTGGGTTATTGCAACCTTTAGAAATTCCAATTTGGAAGTGGGACCAAATTTTCATGGATTTTATAGATGGCCTTCTCCGTTCTCGTTCGGGTCATGATAGCTTATGGGTGATTGTTGATAGACTTACTAAATCCGCCCATTTTATTCCCGTTCGGTCTAACCGAACCATTCCTCTTTTGACCAAACTCTTTATCAAAGAAATTGTTAAATTTCATGGAGTTCCTACTTCTACTGTTAGCGATCGAGATCCATTGTTTACTAGTGGATTTTGGAAGAGTCTTCAAAAAGCTTTAGGAACGAAGCTTAATTTTAGCACTGCTTATCACCCCCAGTCCGATGGACAAACCACGCGTGTGAATCAAACTCTTGAAGATCTTCTTCGAGCTTGTGTGCTTGATTTTGGTGGAAGTTGGGAAGATCGTATTTCACTTGTCGAATTTTCCTATAATAATAGCTTCCAATCTAGTATTGGTATGGCACCTTTTGATGCACTCTACGGAAGGCCATGCCGATCTCCTTCTTGTTGGCTTGAGGCCGGTGAGAAGCTGGTTTTAGGTCCATACTTTATTCGTGATTCCACGGAAAGGATTGAACTTATTCGACATAGGATGAAAGAAGCCCAGAGTAGACAAAAATCCTATGTCGATAATCGAAGAAGAAATTAGAATTTTCTGTTGGAGATCCTGTTTTTATTCGTGTTTCACCTATGAAGGGTGTTGTACGTTTCAGTCGATCGGGGAAGTTAGCGCCTCGATATATTGGGCCATTTCCTATCACTGAACGTATTGGTTCCATGGCTTATCGCCTTGCATTGCCGGCTCAGTTTTCTGCTATGCATGACGTATTTCACGTTTCTCAATTACGGAAATGCCTTCGGGATTCCGATTCTATTCTTGAGCCTGTTGTTGTGGAAGAAATTGAAGTTTCGCCAAATTTAACTTATGAGCAGCATCCTATTCGAATTATAGCTTCTGAGGTTAAACGATTTCGAAATAAAGATGTTCCGCTTGTGAAGGTTCAATGGTCCTCAAATCCTAAGGATTGTTCTTGGGAATCCAGAGAATTCATCGAGCGTACACATCCGGACTTGCTTACTCCTGCTCTTTGAGGTGAACTTCTTATTTCAAATTTCTCTTGTGTTAATATGTTTTTATGGTTGTTACTTTTTATTTCCATCTTATATGTATATATATATTGCGAGGACACAATTTCTTTAAGGAGGGGAGTCTGTAACAACCCGCATATTTATCGAGTTTATATTTAAATATTTTATTTAAATATTAAATCGTCAATCGGATTTTGGTCCGAAAAACTACTTTTTGCAAACGGTCAAATTAGGACTCGAGACCACTTCCATTGAGTTCGAAATGCCGTTTACAACTTTTTTAAGTATAAACATCGATAGGTTTGGAGTTAGTGAAATTTCACTAACTTTTCCCGCTTTGGACTTTGGGTTAGTTTTGCCTATTAAGCCCAAGTTCCAACCCCTTTCTCCTCACTCTTCATAAATTTCCTAACTAACCCAAGATTTGGCATTAATGGTGAAGAGAATGGGAAATTAAAACTTCAAGCTCAAATTCAATTGCAACTCCAACATTCAACTCCAAATTCAAGTAGAAGATATTGAATTCAAGATTTGGATTGCTTCTCCTTGCTTTCAAGCTTCATCTTCATAAATTTTAGTGCAAAGATGAGATTTTTATCTCACAAATCTAGTCTATATCTATCTAGGACAGTTGGGAATGAATCCCTATCATGTTAGTATGCACATTTGCATTTGGTTTGGATTGGATTGGCGAAAAACTCCACTTTTTAGCGCTTTTGGTGAATTTCCAGCCTTAGGTCGTTCTGGACCCTTAGGTCGCACGTGTTCGTGGCTCGCGCGCGTGGAAAAGTCGCCTGGACGTTAGGACGTAGGTCGTTCGCGAGTTAAGCCTTAGGTCGTTTGGCCTTTATAACGTTAGCTCGCTCGCGTGTTAAAACTTTAGGTCGCGCTGGCCTTAAGTCGTAGGTCATCTCCGACCTAATATTGCCTCTGATATTTCACTAGGTCGCGCGGGCCTTAGGTCGTTGGTCGTAGGTCGTGAGTCACCTAGGTCGTAGGTCGCTCGGTCCTGCTTCTGTCCCTAAGTCGCGTAACCCCATCACCTTTAGGTCGTTAGGCCTTTATGTCGTTAGGTCGTTAGGCCTTTATGTCGTTAGGTCGTTACACCTATAACCCGTTAAGTCGCGAATACCTTTAGGTCGTGAAACCTGTTAGGTCGCATTGTACTTTAGGTCGCATGACCTATAGGTCGCTTGCCCCAGTTAGGTCGCTCGGCCACTTTGTTAAGTCGCTCGTCCTGTTGCTCTGTTAGGTCGCAACCTCTGTTAGGTTGGTCAGGTTGGGTCGCGAGTCATCATTAGGTCGAACCCCGTAGCAGGGGCGTTTCCCCCGCACTCCCACCTTGGGGGGTTGCCACCCCCCCTAGACCCCCCCTCCATAGGGGATTTTATCTGAAAAACATTCAACAGAACTTGCTGAGCTGATTTCCTTGGATTTTTATCACATCTTCGAATGTGATCTTTGTGATTGATTGTTTCTACAATCGCTTCTGTGATTTGTCACTTTAAAATATAAAGGTTTCAAAACTAGTAGTAAATATCAAAACTCTTTCAATAAAAGGATTTCAACTCTATTTTTAATAACAAAGCTCTTTTCTTAACCCGTTTTCCAATCTATTAGTATATACAAACCTTTACCTCACTCGGGTGAGAAATCTAATTGAGCGGCTTAGTAAAACAAGTGGTATGAAACGCTTGCGTTTGCTTCGTCGGTTAATTCTTGGACTTGTTCGATTGAACCTCTTGTGACAATTTTCTAGTGAAGATTTACAGTTTGTTCGTAAATATTTAAGTTAAGCAAGTGGTTATGGGACATGAAGCTAAACTTTTATATTTACTAGCTTAGTGTAATTGACACTTCTCGTTGATCATGACGATCATATTATGATTTAGACTAGCAATTGTGCGATGTCTCTTTGTTTGCAAGGTTAGACTAGACCCCATGGGTGTGATTCCGACTCACACATATCTCTTTGTCCGCAAGGTTAGTCTTGACACTATTTGTGTGATTCCATTCACACATACCTTTTTGTTGCGAGGTTAGGCTAGACACCATTTGTGTGATTCCACTCACACATACCTTTTTGCTTTTTGGTTAGCCTAGACCTCATCTGGGTATTCCGAATCACCCATATGGGGTAGCTCCCCATGGTCTTCGGACCGTCATGTGATAGGCCTCTTTCTCTTTTTATGATTTCTGGATTTCTCGTGTTGATTTCTGGAATTTATGTCATTGACTTGTTATGAGTACAAGTTTAGGCTATGATGCCCTCTTTGGATCTTTGAGAAGATTCTTGTGATATTGATTTATCTCTTTTTGATTGATCTTCTGTTGATCATCATTTGCATACTTATAGTAGTATGTCAGTATGGATATTTTATGTTTATGCCATTTCTTTTAATTTATATCATGTCATCTGATATTTATAGCTAGACTGATCCGTTTATTATTTTCTTAAATAATACTCGGGTCAGACCGAGATGTTATAAGTGCTTCTGCTTGACTTCTTCCCGGGATTTTCTACTCTGACTTTTGGCTAACTATTTAGATTAGCAGTTTTTGTTGTATACACATGAGATATAGACTCATAGTTGTATTCTTTTTATAGCACGTGTTGCTATTCTTTTGTATTATTGTGGATCTTATTGACCACTACTCTGATGTACACTTTCATGTGTTAGTTATATATTCATATCTTCTTCCGCCTTTGTGATATGGATATCTGTGACTGATTTGTGTTATGCTTATTTCTATGTTTGTTTCCGAAGATTATTTATAGCCACCGTGTGATAAGCAATTACATGGATGGTCGCTTCTCAACGGCCTTATTCTCCGTGCTAGTTGACAGCACTACACCGTAGTGTTCTTGGCTTGCGTGGGTATAGAGGTGGGGCGTCACACTTTGGGTCGCGCTTCAGGTTTCAGAGGCAAAAGTCCTGCAGCAACTTCAGGTCAGGAAGAAAATGACTCGAGTCTCTCCGGGTCATTTTGGAAAAAAAATCAGAGCAAGCACTGGGGATTTGAGGCGACGGACCGAAGTTGAACTCGAAGTCAACCCAGGACAAGAATTTTCCAATCTTCTCGTTTTCATAACTTTTTCATACGAGCTCGGATTCACACGCGGTTTGTTTTGCTGGATCGTTAATGGAATTACGGATATTTTATCGCTGATTTAGATAAGTTCTGAGACCGTTCAAATTTTTGGCTTAAATTGAATTTAAATTCAATGGTGTGTGTTTTAACCCACTCACAACTTCTAAAATTTCTTATGTTTGTTAAATTTAATTCATGATGTGATTAGGACTATTTATGATTGTTTGGTATATTTTCAATCATCATCTCGGTTAAATTGAATTTATATGAATTAAATTGTTATTTAATTTCTTATTGCATATAAACTGCCAGTTAAATAATTGTTATTCCCCAAAGAAGCCCTTGCATTCCGGGTATCCCCAATCCAGATCGGACTCCCCATCGCATATGGAGATCTCTATACCGTAGCTACTCAGTGCAGAGTCATTCGACAGATTATCCTGTCGTTCTCAAAGACACCCGGTCTTCACCACCGGTCTTCAAATGCTATCCATAATGTCGTATCATTATTCATAATGGGTTATATGACACAAGGTCCTTTCCCGGCTAAACCGAATAATGAGCGCAATATTATTTCTAACAGATTTTGTTCATACATCAAGGACTAAAGAGAATCAGGGGAAGAGGAATTGGAATTTGAATTTAAATCAAGACTAGAAATTTTTGAACAGAGTCTGAGTGCCTGTATACAGACATGAACATCAAATTTATAAATGTATAAACACAAGCAGGCATATGTACACAACCATATTCACATTATAACTTCAAAAACCCGAATATATATCAGGTTTAAGTGATTTTCTCACCTTGGATGTTTTGATAGAGCAGAAAGGAACAGAATTCTATTGATCTGGATTTGATTGTTTGCTGTAATTTCCATTAATCTGAATTCTTGTTTTGGTGATTTGATCTGCTTTATCTTCTAGTTGGATCTGGCTTTTTATTAAATTGCTTTCAGGCTTCTTGTTTTCCTTTGCATGACTTCAAGTTTTCATCTTTAGTTTTCCAGGTTGAAGATTTTGGAAATAGATTTTGATTTTGTTGATATTTGATTTTGTTGATATTTGATTTTCCAGGTTGAGTTTCTTTTGCATTGTATCTGAGATGACCTTCTTCTTGATTATGCTTCCAGATTTTAATTTGCTTTCTTAAATCTATTTCCAGATTGAAGTCATTGATTCAAAACTAAAAAAAATGCTTTTGATTTAAGCTTGCTTCCGGATCTTGTTTGATTGTTAAGATGATTTCTGAATTTGTTTGAATTGCATTTGCTTCTCCAGGTTAAAATGTTTTCCTGGTTTGTTTTGCTTTAGATCTGAAGCTTGTTTTGTTTTCGAATTTGAAAATAAAAATGATAAATGTGATTTCTTTCTTTTTACATATATTTTTCATACTATTTAATTTTACAAGAAATAAATTGCCACTTGTTAACACTTGTGTTATTTGCATGGCCCATTGTTTACACTTGTTAATGTTTGACAACACTAATTTACAAATGTCACTTTAAATTTAAATTATGTTTAAACACCTTTATATTATTAATTAGTGAATCATATCTTTATGTTACATATATATTAACTATGTTCATTTATGTTTTATATATTTACAATTTAGTTCTAAAAGAAAGAACATTAAATCTTATTTAATTTTATATCTACATAGATTTGCGCTTTTATAAATTAGTTAGTATGTTTATTTATATATTATTTTTACAAATATCTTAAACTCATCCTTATATGTTTATATTTTACAAACCAAATTTTATTTCAAAAGATATGTTCATTTTAAAACTTGTTATATTTTCAGTTTAGCTTTACAACCCATTTTTGTCAAATCTTATTTAAACTATTATACATTTGAATAAATATTTATCTATATACATTAATTTCAAAATATAACTTTCATATATATATATATATATCACATATTAAAATTATAAAAGAAATTTTATTCATCTCTCTATATTCAAATTATTTAAATTTCGAAACTTATTTTTAAAATTCAAATTCACAATTAAATTTACAATAAATTTGTATTTATAAGTAAATAAACAATCAAATTCTCATTTAATTTGTAAAAAATCAAATTAATTTATAATTTAATCCTAAAATTTAATTTAATTACCAATTAAATTTGACTCAAAAATGGGGATCGTTACAGATTCCTTCCTTAAGAAAATTTCATCTTCAAAATTTGCTAGGGAGACAACAAAGAACAGATGAACACAAAGAGGAATGGTTCACCAGATCAGACTGGATATTTATTCTGCATTTGGCTTACCAAACTAGAGTATCAAAAATATAAGAACGAACACATTTAATATCTCACAAGATACTCGGGTCACCAGATCTACGAAGATATACAAGGCATGGGTTAGTCCGAAGGATAACTAACCACTCATAGAATATATCTGGACCCAACAGAACAAACAAATGGATTCAATCCTTCACGACTTTCAAACATTAGGTATGGATTGCAAACTCAGGTCAGAATACCCCGAAGGTTTACACCAGCTAGTCTCTCTTTGGACTTTGATCTTCACAAGAAATTACAATAGAATTTCAAATTTGGGTTTTAACCGAAATCGTTTGATCGATACAAATCTTTATATTTTATTCATCAATTCATTTTAAATAGAACTTTAAATTCATTAAAGTTTAAAACGAAAAGTTGATAGGTAACTGATGAAGAGAATATGAAATAGGAACTTATCTATACGATTCGCGGTGCCACCACACCAAAGCTTCTCCCTCGAGCTGCCACGAAGCAATCAAAGAATTGAAACTGAATCAAAGGACATTGATAGAGAAAGATTGTTTCCGTTGTCGCAGGGTATCGACCATATGAAGTGGTACTTCCCCGTCTCCTGTCTCGTCCTCTTCTTGCACTCATACTCACTATCAGTGGATAGTAAGAGAATTTATTGACGCATACGGATGGATATCATAGGGATATACTCATTCTAGGGTATACTTCACCCTATCTCTAATGAGCTACCTAATGTGTTATACTCCTGAGCTAAAGTTTCAACCTTGTATTGATAAAACGATTTTGATCAAACCAAATTTGAAATTCCATTGTAATTTCTTATGAGTATCAAAGTCCGAAGAGGGACAAGTTATATATACTTTGGAGTATTCCGACCTGAGTTTAGAATCCATACCTAATGTTTGAGAATTTTGGAAAATTAAATCCATTTATCTATTGTTTGGGTCTAGATATATTCTACGAACGGTTAGTTATCCCTTCAGACTAACCAGTGCCCTACTTAATTCGTAGATCTGGTGACCCGAGTATCATATGTAGTATTAAATGAGTTTGTTCTCATATTGGTGACATTCTGATTTGGTGAGCCAAATACAGAATAGATAATCGGCTTGACTGATGAGTCGATTCTCTATCTTTGTGTATCCGTCTATTCTTTGTTAGCTCCCTGGCAAATTTCGAAAATGAAATTTCTTAAGGGGGAATTTGTAACATTCCTATTTTTAAATAAAATTCAAATTGGAAAATTAATTTGATTTTTGGAATAAAATTGTGATTTAATTTAGTATTTTCCAAATTAAATAGATATTTGTCTGTTTATTAATATAAATGAATATAAATCTGATTTTAAAATAGAGTTTCTAATTTGAAATAAAGAAATAAGTAATTTGAATAAATATGTATTAATTATAAATTTGACTGTGGATTAATTTGATAATTTTTGAACAAATATATTTATGAATATATATAGATTAATTTTAAATTTCATTTTGAATTTGAAAATCTAAGATAAATATTTTTGAAAATAGATTGATATAAATTGGGAATTCAGTTGTGAATATTTTACAATTAAAATGAATTTGAAAATATGAAAATAAATGTATTGAAATATAGATTGGATTTAAAACTATAAATAGGCATTTTGATTTAAAAGTTATGAATTAAATTTAGTATAATAAATTTCTAAAAGCTATTTAAGGAATAGATTCTAATATTTATAGATGTATACATGATAGTTTATTTATATAAATAAATATTTATTTAAAGGTATAATAGTTCGAAAATGAATAAAAAGATTTAATACTTTCTTTTAAATTATATATATACATAAGGAATTTCATTTTTATAATTTATAATAACATAAGGTTTAAAATAAAATTTATAAATTAAATTAAGCAATGGGTTTAAAAACAAAATGTATACATTTGAACATTTGTAAAATTGATATTTTAAGAATTAACAAGTGTACATTAATAATCACATGCAAAGTTACATGTGTTAATTCAATTAACAAGTGGCATTATCTCTTTCTTAAATTAAAATTAATAATTTGTAAGTAATAAGATTTTAAATAAGAAACCTGATTATCATTCAGTTTAAAACTTTCATCTTCACTTCTAAAAACAAGATTATCTCCAAATCAAAACCTGACAATGAAATTCAAAGCCAAATAAAAATCTGGGAAACAACAAACCAGAAATGTTAACCTGTAAACAAAACTGCAAATACAATGCAAAGCAATTCAAAATCTTTAACTTGAAAACCATCTCAAAACTTGGAAATATAAAAATCAAAACCAGATTCAAGTTGAATCAAAACAGATTCAAAATCAAGCAAGCAAGACCTGGAAACAGAATCATGCAACAGACAATTAATTCAAATCCAAAAAAAATGAAACCAGGAAGCAAGCTAATCAACTCAACAAGGATCAAGGCTTTAGCTCATAAAACAACCAGTCTTTAGATCAGATTCAACAACAATTAATTCAGGCCAGTATCAAACTGAAATCAAGTTGAAGATCAAACTCAAAACCATTCCCAGATCTTTCAAAACCCCATCTTTGTCCTTCATACAAGGTGAGCAAAGTTGACCTGAATTTATTCTTTTGTCTTGATATTGTGATTGATCTTTGATGTAAAATGGTGAATGTTGTTCTACATGTATGAATAAATGTATGCATGAGTGTATCTAAGCAATGTCTATGTATATGTTTCTCTCTGTTTTTAATTACAAATTCAAAACTCACTGGAAAAATTAGCATCTTCCTATATAATTAAATTCAAGCTATAATTTATAAAAGGAATATGTTTGTAACAATATAAACATCAATCAAAGGAAAATTATTAAGAAGAATATATAGGTAAACTTTGCTGGAAACAGGATCACAGAGGAAAAAATAAATTCAAGCTGAAATTTTGATTTTTAAATTGGCAAGTTTTGATTATACAGATTGATTCGTATACCAAAAAGATGAATTTAGAAAATCGTTCATGATTTTTAAGCTAGTAATGATTGAGAAATTCTTAGATGAACAGAAATCATATTTTGATCAAGTGCTGGCAATCGGTGGCACGATTGGTCTTGTGATTGAATCTGAAGCATGCTTGTAGATTAAAGATTATCAGAAAAATGGTGGAATAAATTCTAGATCGCCAAAGATGATGGACGATGTAAAGATAGGGTTTTAGAACCTCGTTTGAATGATGTTGTATTCGAGGTCACTGCGCTATCAAAAGGAGATCGGACTTCGCGGCAGGGGTTGGAATCGAAGCTCGAAAGATTGACGATGATCTATTAGGCTCGTGAGGATTCAGGCGAAGTCTGACGGCGGCACGTGAAGTTTATTTGTCGACCAGGTTGCTTTAGGTGTTTCTCGAATTATCAAACTCGATTTTCAGGTCAGGTTCGTCGAACTGGGTGGTGGAGTTCGTCGATGGGGTCGAAGGTGACTTGTGGATGGCCGCGATGTTGGTCGGAAAAGGTTTCGATGATCGTGCACGTGCACGCGAAGGATGGTGTATCTGCTGCTGTTTGAAGTTTTAGGGAAGAAAGAACTCTCGGGTCCAAACTCGAGAAAGATAAGTGTTCGACTCGAAGCAATGGAATGGTGGTTGAACTTGAGAATGTTAGCAGGTTTTACATGTGAGTGCCTTGGGTCTAAAAGCATTTAGATAAACCAGATTTTAATTTTGAATAGAATAGGGTTTAAAATCTTATTTTTAAATAAATTTTTTGTATATAATAAAAGTTTATTTAAAATTTTGGGTCAATAAAAGTTCTATAGTTTATTTAACTTTTGTTTTCCTTAACTATTTTGAAATTTAGATTTAATACTTAAGAAACTGATTTAAAAAGATAAATGGTTTATCTTAATAATGTTTTGATTACTAAATTACTTAAAGGTTATCAAATTTTAGTTAATTATTAATAATGATTTACTTTATTTAACAAGTATTAAAGGATGTAATTAAGTGATTAAATAAGAATAATTACTTTGTGTAATTGAAGTAAAGTTAATACTTTGGGTAATTACCTTTAAGGATAATTAATTAATGTGATCAATGAATTAAAATGATTTGAGGTTAATTTGGTTAATGTTATTAATGTATTAAAGGTTGATTAAGTTGTGGTATTAATCAAGCGATTGAAGAATAATTAATTAAGGCTAATTAATTTGATTGATTAATTAGTAGAGGTAATTAATTTGAGAATAATTAATTAATTAAGGATTAATTAATGAAAGTGATTAGGGATAATCGCTTATTTTAATAAATTAAAGATAAATTAATTAATAATTTAAGTTTAATTAATCAAGTAATTAATGAATAATTAATTAAAAATAATTACTTAATTGAAAGTAATTTATAATGGATAATTAATGATTAAAAAAAATTGATTAATCAAATGTTTAAGGTTAATTAATTTAAAGAATAATTAATTAATGAGGTTAATTAATTAAGGTAATTAATTTGAGAATAATTAATTAATTAAAGGTTAATTAATTAATGAAAGTAATTAAGGGATGATTATTAATTAAGGATTAATTAATTAAATTTTTGTAATTAATTAAGGATAATTAATCAAAGGATTATTATTAATTAAAGGTTATTTAACGATTAATTAAAGGATAACTAATAATAATGGTTTGTAATTAATTAATTATTAATTAACCGTGATTAGAAATTTATTCGTAGGTAATGATCTGGTTTAAAATTAATCAGATGACTTGATGATTATACTTATGAATGTATGGATGGTATGGAATGCTGTGAATTATGTGATATCTCTTATGTGTAATGTTCTGTGATATGTATGTGTTGTGGAATGTAATTTAATTATCTGTAATGCATTTATGTTATCTATCTGTGATTCTGTATATAGATAAGCATTATAGGATTATACCGCTTATCGATATCGTTATGATTGTATCTGTAATGATTGATGATTTATGATGTTGCACTATTGTGTTAAACCCCTGGACTACACCTTACACACACAAACATGGATTGCACGAGGAAATTGGTTAAGTCGCAGATTTTTGAAATGGTTTTAAAACTGATTTTTGAATCTAAATGGTTTTGGAAATTTAATTAGATTAAATTTGAAAAGCTGTTGTAAAGAAGTTTTGAAGATGAAAGTTATTTTGAATAACTTAATAAAATTTTGAGGTTTAAATAATTTGATTTGAGTTTGAATTCAATGTTTGAAATTGAATCTATAATTTGAAAACTATGGTTTAAAAAGGTTATACAAGTTATAAAGGTGTTTATATGGGTTTTAAACCATTTAAAAAGTATTGCTTTGGAGATTTAAATTTAAACCTAAGTTTTATATTTGAATGGCTTTAACTTATGTAAATGTAATCAGTTTTTCCCAAAACAAAAACTATTTGTTTTCAAATAATAAAAGCTTTCATATAAGGAAAGAATTTCCAAATTTTGTTAAAGGGATTTCAAGTTTTTGAAATAAAAATAGTTTGAAAGCTATAAATAAATCTTTGTGGAAAATGGTTGAACTTTGTTTGAAATTGATGTATCTTTTGTATAAAAGATTTGAAATAGGAATTGTTTTGAAAGATACGAATGATTCTTTGGAGATAGTTTTGAAAACTATGGTTTGAGTCTTTGATTTAAAGATTGGATAAGTTAATCCAATTTGAAAAGGAAATTGTTTTTGAAAAGCCGTGAAATAATCTTTGTGAAAGATGGGTGAATTTTGCGAAGTGAATCCTTTGTTTAAAAAGGATTTAAAATGGTAATTTGTTTAAACCATTTGTTTTGGATAACAAGTTGTGACTTAACTAAAATCTCATATCCATATATTTTTAAATATTGCGCTCATTATTCGGTTTAGCCAAGAGAGGAATTTGTGTCATATAACCCATTCCGAATAATGATACGACGTTATGGATAGCATTTGAAGACCGGTGGTGAAGAACGAGTGTCTTCGAGAATGATAGGATAACTTGTCGAATGACTCTACACTGAGTAGCTACGGTATAGATATCTCCATATGTGATGGGGAGTCCGATCGGGATTGGGGAATCCTCATGGCAAGGGCTTCTTCGGAAGTTCCTTCGGTTCTGTTCGAACCCGGAACATACTTGTATGGATGTGTGTCTGACATTACACTTTGAGATGTAAAACCAGTTTCTATCAAATACATTTCTATTTGGTGGCGGAGAATTTATTCTCTTAGCTTAACACCTATCTCTGAGACATACGAGCTCAGAGGTTATGTTTAGTTGATGGTTACTAGTGATACATTCCCAATTTGGTAATGTGGCATACGAAGTGCTGCTGATCATTTGTTGATCAAAGCATGGCTTTGTGAAAAAGTATAGCTTTGTGGATGAGATTTCATCGAGCCTCACAACCCGGCAATGGTCGAAACAGGAATGTTGCGGCAAGGTTGCAGGGGTCGCACCCCTAGGGTATGTCCATTTCTTTTGGATTAAAGGTGCTATCATGGTATGGAGCCTAGATATTTACCTATGTGGTTGCTGCATACTTATTGCTGTGTGGTTATTGGTTGGGGGCCCCTCGGATAAAGGTCGTGAACGACTGGGGATGGCATATCTTAGGTGTTACTCCCAGGAAGGGAGTACACCGGTCTTGTGTTGGCAGAGATCCGGGTAGGTTCTTGGGGACGTCCCTCCAGAGGCGTTCCATTTATTAAGGAAGTTCCTTAGCCTGACCATTTGTTGGGAATCCAAACAAAACAATACGAGCCCTGTACGGTTTTAGTTGTATAACCTGCCATGGAATGTGGCGGTAACCTGCTATTGAGCATGGTAGCTATAGTAGGAATACGATGAAATGTGGTATACTGGCTAAGATTAATATTATACTTTCGAAAGGTTTTCTGCACTATGCACTAATAATAATATCAAATGGTTTTCGCGTATCAAGCATTTTTGACTGTCATAAGAAGAAAACTCCTCCAAGTGTGTGCTTGCATTGTCTGCGTGGCGGAAGGCCTTATGGCAGTTTCATTTTCCAAAAAGCATTGCGGATTTCAACTTTTAAAATCTTTGTTGTTTGTTTTAAAGATAAAATTATTTTTGTTTGCTCATACCAGTCCCATGATTGACCTAGAGTTTATTGTTCCCTCTTAAAATATGGATGCCTACAATTTTTCACACGGGTAGTCTAGAGTTGGGTTTTTCAAATAATCAAATAGTAGGAGTAGATTCGATATCTTTGAACCCTTTGGATCTTGGCGATCACATTTGCTTCATTCTGGAGTTATCTAGTTTGTTATTGCATCGTGATGATGGTTCGAGCTATCTTTAGTTTGGAGATGGAGTTGCAGTTGCATTTTGGAGTTGGATTCTTTTGGAGATGTACTCTATTGAAGATATTCTTTCCGCTATGTCTTGCATCTCTGATAGGATTGATATCTATTGTATCATTCTATTGTATTCATTGTTGTATCAGATATTGTAAATCAATGATATTATTCATTTTCTTCCGCTGTGTTGTTATACTTAATGTGTTATAAGTTCCGGCGAACCAGATTCGACGTTCGGATCTACGGCATTTGAATACGGATGACGTATTCGGTGCGATTTTCGAAGGTCGAGTCAGGGTCGTTATAATGGCTTTGTGATTGATATATCCACGTGTTTTAAAATTAAGCGCTCACTATTTCACACACAATGCAATCGCACACTTGGGGGAGATTTTTCCTTATGATAGTCAAACATGCTTGATACACAAAATTCTTTTTAATATTATCATTAGTGCATAGTGCAGAAAACCTTTCGAAGGTATAATATTAATCTTAGCCAGCATAGGTACCATTATATTATGTCTGCTATAGCCACCATTTAAGAATGGCAGGTTATACAATTGCAATCGTAAAGGGCGTGTATTGATGATTGGATTTCCAGAGGAGGTCAATCGAGAAAAAATGCTAGTCAATCAAAGGTCCAACTGATCACCGCGTCTGTATTGTAAATACGCAGTTACAAATAATCCCGCTAAAGTAATAGGAATTAGACCTAAGACGATTCCAAATAGAGAAACTTCAATCATTTCAATTTGTTTGAGGAGATAAAAAGAAAGGTATGATCTATCCCTAAATATTAATCTGAAAAATCCGCGAATCCCAATGACCAAGAGTTACCAATATAGAATTAACAATTGACATGAGAAGTTACCGTAGAATACCTGAAGGAGAAATATTTATTTTTATTAATTTGTTCATTCAATTCATTTCAAATAAGTCGTATCTTGTTCAATCCAATCAATAGAGCTTGAGTTATAGTTGAAGCAGCCAATAAAAAACCGAAGTAACTAGTTATAGTAGGCATGAAAGAGCTAAATTAGATATCTTCTTTTGCTACATACGTTGATAAAACACTTACCTAAGTTTCCATTTTTTCAGATATGACGGTAAGAAAAAATCAATTGAAAAAAAAAATAGTTCTAATTGAAAGTTCTTAATTCATTAGTCATTATGGATAGCAAAAAAAAAGAATTAGAAAGGTAGAAAAAAACCTTTATTTTCATTTTTGATTTCGGGGACAACTCGATTCGAAGAAGAGCAACTTCCCTTATCCTTTTATTTTAGGTTTTATTCTATATTCTGTTTTTCCATATCAAGAAGTTCCATTTTGTAGTTCGGTCAAGAAAGAATCTTTGTTTTAGATCTTAATGTAACAATGATTGCATTGCGACTATTGATTATTCCAACTATATTCTCTTTTTAGATCAAATACTATACTACTATATCTATTATCTATTATAGTATATTTTTTCTACGACCAATCAATTACTTAAAATAAATGAAAGTATTCGAAAATGAAAACCTTATATTATAATTATAAGGAACTTTCTAATTTTCTATTGATCTATAACATAAAATTATGCATAAACAAAGAACAAAAAAGAAGAAAGAAATTATGTAGTATTTCATTTCCATATTGATCGAGACTGCGTTGCTGCGCCAGCGGAAGGATAGCTATACTGATTCGGTATACTCGAAATACACCTTTGGTACAAAATTGACGATCTCACAAAAAAAGATGACATATCAGTGGTTTATTTTCCATTTACTGATCCCATCTTTCACCGAATCGATTCTTTTTTTTTTTTTAATGTACAAGAATTTTTGGAGTTCAGCATGTCTGGAAGCACGGGAGAGCGTTCTTTTGTTGATATTATTACCAGTATTCGATACTGGGTCATTCATAGCATTACTATACCTTCCCTATTCATTGCGGGTTGGTTATTCGTCAGTACAGGTTTAGCTTACGATGTATTTGGAAGTCCTCGACCAAACGAATATTTCACAGAGAGCCGACAGGGGATTCCATTAATAACCGGCCGTTTTGATTCTTTGGAACAACTTGATGAATTTAGTAGATCCTTTTAGGAGTTAGGAGGCCACCAATGACCATAGATCGAACCTATCCAATTTTTACAGTGCGATGGTTAGCTATTCACGGACTAGCTGTACCTACCTTTTCTTTTTTGGGATCAATATCAGCAATGCAATTCATCCAACGATAAACCAAATTCGAATTATAGAGCTATGACACAATCAAACCCGAATGAACAAAATGTTGAATTGAATCGTACCAGTCTATACTGGGGTTTATTACTCATTTTTGTACTTGCTGTTTTATTTTCCAATTATTTCTTCAATTGAGAGAAAGAAAGAGAGTAGTAGGAATTCTCTTATCCCATTTGGAAGGATATCATCTTCATAATTATCCATGACTGTTTTTGTCTATAGTATGACCACTTGATGAAATGTGGAGGAAAGTGGGGGAAATGGCCGATACTACTGGAAGGATTCCTCTTTGGCTAATAGGTACTGTAGCTGGTATTCTTGTGATCGGTTTAGTAGGTGTTTTCTTTTACGGTTCATATTCCGGGTTGGGTTCATCTCTGTAGTAATCGAATGAACCGAATTGTAGACATGAAAAAGTAAGAACTCGGCGGTACCTTACCCCTTTTTTGGCAAGGTACCGCTGCGTTCTTACTCTTTTCTTACTCTTAGAGCGGCAGGAGACTTTGGTCTATTCCATAACATACAAATTGGAAAATTATCTAATCAACATAATCAAAATTTTCTATTGGTATAAATGCTAAAATAGATCCGTTGCTCTGATCTTTCAAACCACTCTATTCTTTTGTTTCTTATGATGTTTTTGCACAATGGAATAGAAGCTTTTTCTATTGATTGATTTATATATAATAGAGGCTCTGGCACTCATTAACTCTTATCTTACGAAGCAACAAGAAAGAAGGAATCAATCTATTTTGGGGGTAATCCAATATCATATGGATAATTTAAACGGATGAGATATTCTGCAAATCATTTCTACATTTCTTATAGTAAATAAATAAAAACTTATTGTATATAAAATAGAAAAAAAAGATAAAATAAAAAATAAGCATTTAGGTATGCGTAAAAATAGATTCTAATCCGCGCCGCTTTTCAACCAAACAAGTAAATTTTTAGTAATATTGAAAAATAAATAATATAAATTAAAAGTGGAAGTTAATTTAATAATAGAAGAAGAAGCTCCGTTTACTCAATGAATGACTCCCCTCTAAAACTTTTTGTTTGTCTACTACTTCTTATTTCTTATGTTTTTATTTATTTAAAATAATGAATGTATGAATCTAAACAAAAGATTTCCGATATATCCGGAAAAGAAGAAATATTAATCTTTGGTGAAAAAGAGAAAAAGCATTATTATTTCGATACAAGACGACACAAGAAAAAGGAGTTATACCTTTTCTTGTGTCGAATAGAAGATTAGGAAAACTTATAATCCTTCCTAGACTGTTCCTTTCATTTCATTTATCCAGTCCTTGTCTTGTATCTTCTTCCTTTGTTTTTGTATACCTATTGGCTAGTGCCTAGTACTAAAAATGGAATACAAGTAATGAATTCCATAGATCTCGCAAAAATACTAGAAACAAAAAAAAAAGCAAAGTAGGTTTAAGGAAGTTTACAGAAATACATATTTCATTTTTTTGATCAACAAGAATTCGGCGCTTTTTATCAACTTGATGGTAAGGAATTTCTGGATCTAGAAATTCATTTCATATAATTGAACCTTTTCAAACTGTTTCTTTTTAAGAACCAAAAAAATTTGTGCCAAAATAACAGATGCCAAGAAGAACAAAAGGCCTTGGACGCGTAATGGATCTTGAAGCACTATTTCTGCATCTCCCTGACCAAACCCCCCTACATTAGGATTGCTTGTTAATGGTTGATCAAGCTTGATAGATTCACCCTCTGAAACAAGAAGTTCTGGCCCTGGAGGTATAATATCAACCGCTTGGTGACCATCTGATGCATCAACTATGGTTATTTCATATCCCCCCTTTTCTTTACGTACTATTTTGCTTACTATACCCGCGGATGTAGCATTATAGACTGTATTGTTACTCTTGCTCCCATCAGGATAAATCTGACCCCTTCCCCTGTTCCCACCTACATATATAGGATATTTTAAGAAGTTAACGTCTTTCTTTGTAGCGGGGTCGGGGGAAAGAATGGGAAAGACGATTTCACTATATTTTTGACCTGGAACAGGACCTATCACAAGAATATTTCTTTTATTAGGACGATAACTCAGAAAAGACAGATTTCCTATCTTTTCTTTCACCTCGGGAGAAATACGATCGGTGGGGGCTAATTCGAATCCCTCGGGTAAAATAAGAACACAAATGATCAGGCTAAGAAACTTCCTTGGCCACATGGGTACGCCTCTGGAGGGACGTCCCAAGAACCTAACCGGATCTTTGCCAACACAAGGCCGGGTTACCTCAGTAACTAGGTAACTACTGGCACGAGTATGCCATCCTCCGGTCGTTTGCGACCTTTATCCGAGGATCCTCAACCACAAAGCAACAGCCACAAAGTATAATAAATTTGCAGCATCAAAATAGGTAAAATATCTAGACTCCATACCATGATACTACCCTTTTCCAGAAGGAAATGACATACACTCGGAGGCGCTACCCCCAAATAACATTGCTACATCTTTCCTGTTTCAACCATTCCGAGTTGTGAGGCTCGACGAAGTCTGTTCCACAAAGCTACGCTTTTCACAGAAGCCGTGCTTCGATCAACAAATAATCAATAGCACTTCGTATGCCACATTACCAAATTGGGAATGTATCACTAGTAACCATCAACTACATAACCTCTGAGCTCGTACATCTCAAAGAAGGGTGTTAAGCTAAGACAATAAATTCTTCGCCACCAACAGAAATGTATTTGATAGAAACCAGCTTTACATCTCAAAGTGTAACAGCAGACACACATCCATACAAGTCCGTTCCGGGATCGAACGGAACCGAAGGCACTTCCAAAGATGCCCTTGCAATCCGGATATTCACCAATCACGTCCGGAATACCCATCACAAAGGGTGATAAAATCTATACCGGAGCAACCCGGTGCAGAGACATTCGACGGGTAATCCTATCGCTTTCGAAAATACCCGATCTTCAACACCATCTTCAAGTACAATCCCATTTCATCGTATCATTATTCGGAATGGGTTTTATGACACAAGGTCCTCTCTTGGCTAACCTGAATAATGAGAACTTATTTTAAAAATAAATGTTACATTCAGATTCAAACAAATCACAACAAATTTCCATTTTGATCTTTTAGACAAAAGATCCATCATAATCACAAAGGTTAGATGTGGTTTTCGAATATCCATTTGGAATCCGACCCTCGGTCGTATCGAAATTCAAATGCCATTAAAAAGGCCAATATTGATAGTCGGTTATTTAACTATCAATCTATATTCACAACAATCACCAGATTTCAAATAATTTTCCCCAAATTATTTATTTTCAATCTTCGCAAGATAAAATTTTAACACTTCAACCATTTGAAAAAAAATTTCAAATAAATTTCCATATTTCAATCCTTTGAAAACAAATTTCAAATCATTTTTTCCCTACGCGGAAAACATTTCCAATATTTATTCATTGCCACTGAAAATCTGCCGAGTTCAAATATTTTAAACTAATATAAAATACTTATCCAAAATATACTTAGAAACATTTAAAATAAAAGTATTTTAAAATATTTGCTTAAATATTAGTTATGAAAAATATTATACTAATATCTCATATAAAAATTCAAGTCCAAAAATAATTATAAAATAAAATTAGTATGTAGGATATAACTATTTAAATATCCAATTTCTAAATTAAATATCAATTTAAAACTTTAAATAATCACTTATATAATAGTTTAAAATATATTTTTACTTTAAAGATTTTCAAAATAACCTAGGTAAATTATTTTTCCAAGATACTCTTTCCTTAAAACCATCTTTACAACTTAAATTTATATTTATAAACTATATTGAAAACATTCTCAGCTTTCAGGGAAAGTACACATTCCGTTCAAAATGTTCATTCAAATCAATTTATAAATCTTTCTGAATTTATTTTAAACTTACGTCCCAAATCCGTAAATTACTTTCCAACTTTTAAAAATAAAACAATATTTATTTTTAAAACAAATTTCCCTTTCTTTTATAAAATTTCCATTTTGGATTTAAATTTTTAAATATAAACTAATTTACGATTTTCAAATCAATTCCCAAGTATTTACTTTCAACACCAAATCAATTTTCGAATTGATTTCCAAATTTATTTCAATTACCAAATCCAATTCCAAATTGGTTTCTAAATTTATTTCAATCAACAAATCAATTTCCATATCAATGTCCCAAAGGTTTGTTTATAAACACCAAATAAATTTTCATATTGATTTCTAAAATCTTTTCAAATACTAAATTAAATTCCAAATTTAATTTCTAAAATTTATTTCCCTTTATCTCTACCAAACTATTTAAAATTCATATTTTAAATAAATTCTTCAACTTTTGAATAATATTACCCGAAATCCATTGATTAAGCCTTTTTCCATATTTTGGAATTTGTGCAATAGGATTCAAAAATAAAACTTTATTGTTTTTGAAATTCCTTCTTTTAAATATATCCAATTTTAAAAAATAAATTTTCACTATAACTTTCAACTTGAATTTCAAAAATTCAATTTTTTATTTATTTTCGGTATGCTACGATGCAAAAATAAATTCGGTAAACTATAGCCTTCAACGGTTTCAATCGCAATATATTCACAGACAGATTATAAACAAATCAATACATAAATGATTGAAACAAGTTCAATCATTTGAGGAATCCAGTTGGATCCCTCCAACCTGTTTCCCTGCATCTATAGACGTTAGCACAACAATTAAATACCTATTCCACTTCGAGGTGGAATATCGCGGTATATGGGATTTATAAAATATCATCCGCTATTATGCGGCGCATAGGGTCTCATCCGCTATATAATGCGGGAAATCAATCACTCCAAATACATATATAATACCAATTCCACTTCGAGGTGGAATATCGCGGTATATGGGTTTAATATAATATCATCCTCTATTATGCGGCGCATAGGGTCTAAACTAATATAACTGATAATAAATTAATCATCTAAGCATACAATCAACAATTTAAAATTTTACTGTTTAAGATTTAAACCAGAAAAATATTTGATTGAGTGAGAAGATCTCACCTTTGCTTTTAATTTGCAGTCCATTCCAACTCATTTCCATTCCGATTCCTTTCCAGCTTGTTTTCACGATTTTTACCTTGTATAATATTATATAGTTGATTAATATTTGAAAAAAAGGGAAAAACTTATTTCCATCTAAAAGATTTTATTTAATCTAATTAATTTAATTTCAAACAAATTTTCTTTTAATAAAATACTTGAACTAATTGAATAATCACTTACCATTAAATAATTTAATTAACTTATATTTTATTTGTAAACTAATTTTTTTCTTTCAAATAAAATATTTTAGCAACCAAAATGATTACATAAGTTAATTAAACAATTTAATTACTAAAATAAATTACTAAATTATAATTTGTCTCTATTTTCTATTTTTTCAAACTGCATATATAAAAATAAGCTATATGGGTTATAAAAAAAATCTTATCTTTATATACACAAATTCTTCAACCTTTATATAATTATTTATTAAATTAAAATAAACAGTATTACAATACGTACTGTTAATTTACTGATAAGAGATATAAAAATCAACAAAACATTTACAAGTTTTATACCTACGTAAAATTTAAATTAAATTATCTTAAGTAAACAGGAAACCAATCATCAACATCGCCTGCTCAACTGCTCGAATCATCGCGTCGAGCATCGTCGTCAAATTCACGACCCAAACCCTAATGCAAACAGCCGCCTTGATAAATTTGTCGTCACCTCATATGCTCGAACAATACAGTGCAGGCTACGCCCAGATTTGCTCGAACTCGAGCTTGCTTGCAAATAATCGCCGCCTTCGTCTCTCGATGTTGCGTCGTTATACCCCGCTCACCCTTGAGAACGACTCCATAAAATCGTTGCTTCCCTCAAGTCGAGCTCCCTCTCTGGCTGCGACCAATTCTACTAGCATGCCGCCACCCCTAAACATCCATGCAAGCTCTAGGTTGGATCGCGATCGATTCCATCGCTGCCCTAGCTCAGGCGACCCACTTACTTCTCCGCCATTGATTTCGTTCGAACGAACTCGGCTTGTCAATTTCGATTATGAGGGAAAGTAATTGATTTGGATTTGTTCGAACTGGTATGGAAGAAATTGCGCAATTGATTTGAGCAGAAGGAGAAGAAGTTGTTCGGCATTGACTATATTTATTTATTTATTTGTTGAATCTTGGCTGAGATATTTTTTCTCGTTTCAATTTGAATCTGCCATTGTCTATTTGAACGAAAAGAGATTGTTTTTGTTCGAAAATAAATTAGATTATACCCATAAAATGCTCGATTATGAAAGAAAAAGATGCATGTTTATACGGTTGAACACGTGGTTGAAGAGACAAGCAACGTGTTAAATTTTCCTAGTGAAATATTATTATATTACACATATATATTATATTTTAAATTTAAATTTAAATTTAAATTCAAATCGTTTTGATTTCCTCGCCTCAAAAATTTCGATCTTCAATCGAAGCGTGTCGCCAGGCGTTCATAATGTTAAACCTCTATTCCAAACGTAATGGAAAAGGTTTCGGATCCTAATTCGATCGTATGGAGAACATAGCTTTTTGGACCAGTTAAAACATTAAATTTCGATAAAATTTTCAACGCATTCGATTATCGTACGGCCAAACGATCGTTCCAAACATTACGAAAATTGAAATACGATAATAATACAATATTATGGATCCAATGGAACTGGTTTCATCGAAATCCGAGACTGTGCCTCGGAAAGCTATTTTTAAATATCGATTTAAATGATAAATTTTCAAAACTGATCAAAGCATTTTCAAATGCAATTCTGAAGCTTCCATTATCTTCAGCATTATCAATATAAATTTTCTAAGTCTTTAAAATATTTTTAATAAGCTCAAAACTGAAGATACGATATTTTACCCAAATTTCTATAATTAAATTAAAAAATTAAATTGCCAAATTCATTCTGATATTTGAAATCCATGTTAAATCAATCTGTAAATCTTAAAATTCATTCAAATATTTAAATTTTAAAATGTCAAAATTTTCGAGTCATCACATCCTTCCCCCTTAAAAGAATTTCGTCCCGAATTACAAGTTAAGAAGAACGATCCTTGACCCATTTGCTATCTTTCCAAAACTAAACTGTTTTATCAACTTGCCAAACAAATCCTTTTTATTAACAACCAATTATCGCTACAACTAACTTTCCAAAATTAATCATAGATTCCAAACAACATTGTTTTCTCAATAATTCAAATTTAAATTTAAATTCAAATTCAAATTTCAAAATTTTCTCAAAATTTTCCTAACTCCCTAAATTTTCGATCTTCAATCAAAGTGTGCCGCCAGGCGTTTATAATGTTAAACCCCCATTCCAAATGCAATGGAAAAGGTTTCGGATCCTAATTCGATTGTATGGAGAAGATAGCTTTTTAGACCAGTTAAAACATTAAATTTCGATAAAATTTTCAGTGCATTTGCTTATCGTACGGCCAAACGATCATTCCAAACATTACGAAAATTGAAATTCGATAATAATACAATATTACGGATTAATGGAACCGGTTTCGTCGAAATCTGAGACTGTGCCTCGGAAGGCTATTTTAAATATCGATTTAAACGATAAATTTTCAGAACTGATCAAACCATTTCCAATTCTGAAGCTTCCATTATCTTCAGCATTATCAATATAAATTTTCTAAGCCTTTAAAATATTTTTAATAAGTTCAAAACTGAAGATACAATATTTTACCCAAATTTCTATAATTAAATTAAAAAATTAAATTGCCAAATTCATTCTAATATTTGAATTCCAAGTTAAATCAATCTCTAAGTATTAAAATTCATTCAAATATTTAAATTTCAAAATGTCAAAATTTCCGGGTCGTCACATAAACGTGTTTACATGGGTTTTAAACCATTTAAAAAGTATTGTTTTGGGAATTTAGATTTAAACCAAGCTTTATACTTAAAGGGCTTTAACTTGTATAATGTAATCGGATTTTTCCAAAACGAAAACTATTTGTTTTCAAATTATAAAAGCTTTCATATAAGGAAGGAATTTCCAATTTGTATTAAAGGTATTTCAAATTTGAAATGAAATGGTTTTCGAAGTTATGAACGAATCTTTGGAAACGGTTTTGAAAGCTATGAATTAAATCTTTGATTTAAAGATTGGATGGAATAGTCCAAGTTGAAGTGGAAATTTTTTTTGAAATCTGTGAATGAATCTTTGTGAAACTGGGTGAACTGTGTGAAATGAATCTTTTTGTCTAAAGATTTGAAATGGTAATTTGTTAAACCATTTGAAAGAAAGTTTTGGGTTTTAAGTTGTGACTTAACTGAAATCCCATATCCATATGTTTTTTTAAATATTGCGCTCATTATTCGGTTTAGCCGGGAGAGAACCTTGTGTCATATAACCCATTTCGAATAATGACACGACGTTATGGATAGCATTTGAAGATCGGGTATTTGCGAGAACGATAGGATAACCCCATCACATAAGGAGATCTCTATACCATAGCTACTCAGTGCGGAGTCATTCGATAGGTATAACGATCCTGACTCGACCTTCGAAAATCGGCACCGAATACATCAACCGTGTTCAAATGTCGTAGATCCAAACGTTGAATCTAGTTTGCCGGAGCTTGTAACACGTTAAGTATAACAACACAGCGGAAGAAAATGAATAATAAATATATCATTGATCTACAACAGTATTTGATACAACACATTGATACAACTGACTATCAATATAATAAAGATAGATACATGACAATAACAGAGACAACAGCAGTGGAAAAACAATGTCTTCAATGCCAAACTCCAAAAACTCCATCTCCATTCCAAAGCTAGCTCGAACCCCCATCAAGTTGTACTAAGCAAGGTCAGTCATCCAAAGACTGAAGAAAATTCCCAAAGACTGAAAGCTACCAAACTAAAGACTTCGAAGGCTATCGAATCTACTACTACTCGACTATCTGAAAAACCCAACTCTAGACTGCCCTTGTGGAAAATTATGGGAACCCAGAGTTTAGGAAGGGAACAATAAACTCCAAGTCAGTCATAGGACTGGTATGAGCAAATAAAACAGTTTTGTCTTTAAAACAAACAAAAGAATTTTAAAACATTGAAATCCGCAATGCTTTTTAGAAAATGAAACTGCCAGAAGGCCTCCCGCCATACACACAATGCAAGCGCACACTTGGAGGAAATTTGTCCTTATGACAGTCAAAAATGCTTGATACGCGAAAACCATTTGATTTTATTACTAATGCATAGTGCAGAAAACCTTTGCAAGTATAATATTAATCTTAGCCAGCATACGTACCATTATAGCAAGCCTACTATAACTACGATATTAGATGGCAGGTTCTACAACTAAAACCATACAAGGTGCGTATTGGATGATTGGGTATCCAACAAATGGTCCAGCCAAGGAACATCCCATTGCCATATGGGTACACCTCTGGAGGGATGCTACGAGAATCATCCCTTAGTCTCTGCCAACACAAGGCTGGTGTACCCCCTTCTCGGGAGTAACATCTAAGATATGCCATCCCCGGTCGTAACCAACCTTTATCCGAGCGCTCGAAACCAACAACCACAAAGTAATGTCTTTGCAGTAACCACATAGGTTAAATATCTGGACTCCATACCTTGATACCACCTCTATCCAGAAGGAATGGACATACCCTAGGGGCGCGACTATTGAAACCTTTGCTGCATCTTTTCTGTTTCGACCATTTTCGGGGTGTGAGGTCCTAATGCAGTCTCGTCCACAAAGCTACGCTTTTCACAAAGCCTTGCTTTGATCAACAAATGATCAGCAGCACTTCGTATGACACATTACCAAATTGGGAAAGTATCACTAGTAACCATCATGTAACGACCCGTAAATTTTCGATAATTAAAATAGCTAATTTAATAAGATTTCGTGATTTAGTGTTAGAAAAAAATTGTAAGTCGTTTGGAATAATAATAACTAGAATGAAATGCAACAAATTTTATCTAAGTTAATTATTTATGAATTGAATAAAATCCCAGATCAATTGAAATGATATGTAGTCAAAGGTAATTGAATGAATTTGTATTGTATAAGTAATTGGGACGCTTGTTTGTAAATAATAAACTTATAAGTAATTAACAGTTAATGGTGATAATTATTTAAGTTACCTATTCATTTAGTTAGTCGAATTGAATTTGTGAACAAATTGAAATTGAAATGAAAGTTCATATATTAGTTGAGTGCATTATCTCTAACTGTTGATTAATAATAATGTAGAGTTCATTTGATGTAATATAGTAAATCGACTGATAATGAAATTTTTATTTAAAAATCCAATATTGAAATCCGTCAAATATTGAACAATTAAATTGTTTAAATTTAATATTTGGAATCTATTGAATTAATTGAATAACGGGAATTGAATAACTGTTTTAATGAAATGGTTGTTCTATAATTTGAATTTGTTAAATTTTATAAGTTCGTTTGAATATTTCAAAAGATAGTGATTTAATAATAATCAAATTTGTTTAAATTTAATATTACAAATGTTGAATAATTAAATTCCGAATTTGATACGATTAGTTTGATATTGAAATTTAATATATGAAAATAGAGTGAATAATTGAAATTTGATTTAATATGATTCAAATGGGTTTCCAAAGTGAATGTAAGTTGTATTGGGATTATAATAGAGTTAATAAGATTTTAAAATTGGAATTTATTGGATAATTGAATAACGGGTTTAATATGATTAAAAATGATTTGTAAATTTTTATTTTATCGTATTAAAGGTAGAATGATGTTGTAGAACTTTTAAAATCGAATTAAAAGTAAATTTGTGAAAATTGAATATTTTAATATTTAATTATCGACTGGAAAATAGCCAAATTTTGAACAGTCTCAGAATTGGACGAAACTAGTTCCATTGGATCCGTAATAGTTAGTTATTATCGGATTTCAATTTTCGTAGCAATCGGAGTTGCCGTTTGACCGTGGCAGCTCGAAACGCGTTGAAATTGTTTTAATATTAATTTGGCGAGTTAAAATAGTCATTTTTCAAACAGTCTCAGATATCGACGAAACTAGTTTCATCGGATCCGTAATGTAATATTATTATAAGATTTCAAATTTCGTGCCAATCGGATTTGCCGTTTGTCCGGGGCGAGCCCAAACGCACGGAAATTTGATTAACCGATTTAATTTCAAATCGATCGTTTATTGCCGTAACTCACACATACAATCGAATTAGCTTCCGAAACCTGTTCCATTGTGTCCGGAACGCGGGGTAAACTCTAGAAACACTAGCCGGCACGCTTCGTTTGGAGTTCGGAAAATTTTCGATGAATAGTGTTTTGGCGATTTTCTATAAAAGAACCCCCACTTTCTTTGTTTTGCATAAACCCTAGGGTTTCAGCCCTTAGCCGCCACTTCATTTCAATGGCCAGAAAATTTCGAAACTTCTTCCTCATTTTCCTCTCAATCCATCAACAATTAGCAAAAACTCTCAACTACAAAGTTGTAGATGGCATCAAGATCTAGCTATCCAACGGTGGAGATCGGAAATGGAGTCACGGATCGACGGTAAATCACGTTCAAAGTTGCTGCGTTTTTCATGCAATTCGAGGCAGAGGGGGTGGCCGAGCTTCAGGCTATTGATGGTGAAGGTGGAGTGAAGCAAGGGCTTTCAAATGGCACTAGCTGATCGTCTCCAAGTGGCTCGGAGTGGGTGCGTCATTTAGGGTTTTGGAGGCACGATGGGTTGCGTACGTGATTTATGGCCTGCAGCAAACGAACGTGAGGAAGAAGATGTGCATGGCCTTGATTTGCTTGATGGAATCAACGGCCCAGATTGCTGAAGGTTGATAATATTAAATAAAGTTGTGAATATTTGTATATAATAAATTGTACAAACTTTAAACGTGTATAACTTTTTCATACGAGGTCCGTTTTGGACGAAATGAGTTGCGTTGGCTTCGTTTTGTCGAGCACTACGCTATAGAGCTGGATTGGTATCGTTTGGAGCTAGAGAAAATTTTGGGTTAAATCGAACGTCGTTCGATTTGATTTAAAATCGTAAAAATAAGGTGAGTGTTTTATAACGCTCACAACGCACTGAATATCTTTATGCTAGTTAAATATGATATTATGAAGTGATATGAATTTTATTTGTCGTTGTTTGATAGAATTTAATTGTCATATAGATTGTCATTTAAATTAATCGTTGAAGTTTTAAATTGACAGTTAAAATTGAAATTGAAATTGGATTGCGATTAAATAACCTACATTGATAACTATGAAATTGCCATGAATTGTATTGTCTATTGGATGATTTATTTCGATGGATGCTATTGGTTGATATTTAAATGTTTGGATGTTTATTTGCTTATATATAACCTGTTATGCATACATATGATACTGTGATTTAATTTAAGAAATATATACTCATCCCCGACATTTAATTGAATAATTACTTGGCCATAGGATAGAAAATTATATACGGACACCGAATTGGCTAAATTAATAATTTTAAAAATCGTCGATTTGAAATTTGTTTAAATGTTTTGATTTAAAAGTTATAAATAGAAATCAATTTATAAAAATCGAATTTATCGAAATTTGAGGTTGGAATGTTGAAATTAATTTTGGTTGAAAGAAATTGTTAAAAAAATTAAGTGGAGACTTTGGATTCAAAATCAGGATATGATTGAATTTCGAAATTGATTTGTTTAAAGATTTAACCTTAATTCGAGCATTGAATATTACTAAGTAAAAGTGATATAAAAATGATATTTTGAAATTGAGCTTGGAATTGAACCATATTTGAAATTTGGATTTAAACTTGAATATTGATGGAAAATTTGTTAAGTGTTATAAATGGATATTTTGAAATCAAGCTCCAAATCGATAAAAATTGAAGTTGAATAAATTGAAGGTGAATGTAGAATTGAATTGATTTGAAGTTAAAGTTGACGTTGTTTTGAATTGAAATCGAAATTGAATCGGTAGAATGGAAATTGAAAGTGATTTGAATTGGGAAGTTATAAATTGAAATGGATTGGTTTTGAAGCTGTTTTATTTGTTTTCCAAATTACTCGGTTATATAAACCATTTGGATACTTAAACTGTTTTAATCTATTTTAAATCTACTTAACCCGATTTAAATTATTTTAAACTAATTTATCTATTTCACATCCATTTTAAGAGTTTAAGTATTTTAAGTATTTTAATTATTTAAACTACTTTTAAACTACTTTTAAACTACTTAAAACTATTTTTCTAAGATTCCAAACTGGTTAATAAGGTGAAATGTTTATTTTTAAATCTTGAATTTAAATACGAATTGAGTTAAATGAAGTTGCAACCTAAATTGAAATCCGAAATGATTTTGAAATCGAAATGAGATATTGTGTAACAACCCCCAATTTCGTACCATTCAAATCGACAATAATCCACACATGTCAGACTTGAATGATGCGAAATAACAGATTGTAAATAAATTTGGAGCAAATGAAATCAAATATACAGAATCACAGACACAGAACAAACAGAATAACTCGCAGCGGAATATAAAATAACATAGTAGTTCATGAAGCTACTATAACAGAGTCTCAAACCAAATACATAATATAGTCTGAAAAACAACAGAATAGAAATCCCAAATACATAGAAGTTCACTAATACATGAGATAAACTGGTACAGCTGAAACAGAAGTAGATAAATATGTATATAAGTAGAAACTCCAGTGAAAGACCAGCTCCAGGAAGAGAATCCAAAGCTGTGAATACTCAGGCTGACCCGAGCGTAAAGCAAAACACAAAACACTCGAGTCAGGACAATATATACTTATATAATGTAAACCAACTCAAGTGAACTGTAATAAAGATACAACTAACTTAAAGGATGTCTGGGACCGCCCATCCTCTAAGAATCCGTTAAACTATTTACTATATAGTAATATTTCGCTATTATACTAATGTCTACAGTAAAATAAACATACTTTTAAATAGCGTTCCGGGCTACCCATATCACCCTTCACACATAATAGTCCCAGTAGTCCATCCAATATCATGCCATCTCCACTCCGGGTGACTGTCAGAGGATACCACACGGGCTACGGGAGAAAGACAAACTCGTAGTAAAGGCTCGGTATGGTAGGTGACACGGCACACAAGGCAATGCCAGGGTAGATATACCAATTACGCACACGGGCTGGTGGTAACGCAACAGCCACATACGCCCACCCCGAACAACACTCCAAAATCAAGGGGTGCACCCAATCGATCACAACAGTAATAGAATGGTATCGAAGAAGTGTGTTCAGCCAGAGGTGCTACCTCCTTTGGCCCGAGATCGCTCCTGTTTTAGCCACCTTATGCTAACTCACGGGAGTTAGGTTCACGAAATGTACCTTAGGAACGTCGTCACTATCCTACTTCATTCTGGAATCTCCACCGCGCACACAGTTGTTAAAGTGGTTTTCGGTATCGACAGAGAGTATGTCCATATCCGATCCCGGTCTCTTTAACAACCAATCGTTATTATAACCCGTAGTTATAATTTCAAAAATGGTATTTATTTCTCAAAATCCAATATCATTTCAAATCCATTTCAAAATATCAACTTATCATTTCATTTGAAAAACATATTCATTTTTATTCAATTTAAAAATACCATTCACATTTCAAAATAGTTCAATTCCAACAAATTACTTCATTTAAATCCTTTACAAGTGAAGTTATTACATTTAATAATTAAATTATTAAACTTCCAAAAATTTCAACTTTCAAAGTTCATTCATTCACTTAATTTTATCAAAACAGTGAAAATTCAACTTTCGCAGCATTTGGAAATTGCTACAGAAAGTTATATTCAAAACAATTAAATTTAACAAAGACGGCGTTTAAAATGCTGTAATAGTGTTACATTAGTTTCAAAGAAAAAAAAACTTAGTTTAATCCAACAATTATATTTTCTATAATTCACTTTTAACTTATAAAATCACATAATTTTACTTTTATAACCATCATTTAATTTTCTTTAATTTCATGATTTCATAAAGTTAAATTTCCATTCAAAAATTCATATTTAACACTAATTCACTTATTAATTTGCAGTGTCCAATTTTAAATTCATTACATTTAAATTTCAACCTAACACTTAAGTTAAAATTCTCAAATATAACTTAGTTTATATTTTTATTTACTTAATTAAAATTCACTTTTAAGTCAATTCCAAAAGTTCCAATTTTAGTTACAATTTAAAATTTCAACTTAAATATTCATTCATTTCACATTTCAACTTTATTAAAATCATTAATATGATATAAAATCACTTTAAATTCCTTTAAATTCAAATTATCATAAATTTATCATGCTTTCATATTCTATTTAATTTCAAATTATAATTAAATCAAATTTCCCAAAATAGCTTACATTCAAAATTTTCTAACCTTTTCGTTAATTTATTTCACTTGTAATTATTCAGAAAATCAATAATATTTTACCAAAAATCATTTTTAATTAGGTTTAAATCAAAATATTTTAATATTTACATTTCTAAAATAATTTTAAAATTTTTAGAAAAATATTTTAACTACGGGTCTGTATATAATTTTTTACACTAGGAAAAGTGATACGGGTAATATATCATTTCAACCCGTAATTTACAAAGAAAAATCCGGATTTTATCATTTCAAACCCGCAGTCCCAAGTAAATGAAATAAATTTGAAAATCATTCAGGCCTATCATTTCAGCCCATAATGATTTTCCCTTATTCTAAAGTCCGTTCGGGTATGTATCATTTCAACCCATAGTGATTCTAATCTAAAGGGAACTTGCAGTGTGATAAACGAATAAAATAACAGAACAGCATAATATAACAGTAACAAATGTCATAATAGGTGTTTAAGCATGGGTGAACATCGTATAATAGTGACATAGCAAATAATAATATAGTGATGCAGTTTACATATTCACAAGTGATCAATTTACTATTCATATAAGTATAAAACTGTCTGGTGAGAATAACTCACTGTTTTGAGCTGATGACACAACGACGAATTGCACAAACGGGATCTACACAAGCACAAAAGCACGACACAGATACGAATGGAGGAGCCAAGTATTAATTCCCTTGAATACCAATCAAACAAAACAATATAACAATTATAAGGTTTCAGACCAAAAATACGATAAACTATGCTAGAAATAACTTCATAAAACAAAGCTGAAATGCTTTGCACTTGCTTCCGACGCCCCATAGGCTCGGCCAGAGGTGGAGCACAGGTCTAAGGCAATGGTTTTGGGTCAGGTCTGGGTTGCTAAGGTCGGTCTAACATGAGTTTGTTGATGGCAAAAGTTATGGAGATGGAACAACAACACAACAAGGCGTAACTACTAACAACATCACAAGTTTCAAGCAAACAAAGCTCGGCCAAGGCTGCTGTGGTCACGGACAGAGGAGTGGGGTCCACTGTGGTGACGTGGAAGAGGGTGCTGGAGGTGCTGGAGGTGGTGGTGGTCATGTAGGTGGCGGCCATGGGTGGTGGAAGTGGTGGATGTGAAGGCTTGTGCTTGGCTAGGTCAAGATGTTGGAGTTTGGTGAACTTGGTGAAGGAACTACCACCAAGGGTGGTATGGATGGGGATGGTCAGTGAGGAGGAGGTGCTGGTGGCGTGCTTAGGTGGTGGTGGCAGGGGCTGTAGAGGGGCATGGCCGATCCTATGATAAAGAAGATCAAGTGCAAATCAAACGAAAAATCAGCATAAGTGAACAAAATGAGATAAAAGAAAAATAGAATTTTACCAACTCCTCAAACAAGTTATGGCCAAATTTTTTTTTAATGAGATGAGAAATGATGTACGTGAATGAATAATGGAGGTAGGCAGCTGAAGTATTTGAGTTATTATGGCTAATTGATGGCAAAAGTAAGTTAAAAATGTGAAAAGGCGGGAAAATCAAAAGCCATTGGAAATAAAAAGTCACAAACCCTTTCAATTTACCTTAAATTATTTATAAAAGTTTATATATTCTGAAATAACAATATTATCAGATAAAATTTCGAAACTTTAAAAAAATATAAAAATATATATACCATTTATTAATTATATAGAGTAAATTTAAGGAAAAATAGTTAAAACAGTGAACTAGACAAGAAAATTTAAAAGTAAATGAAATAAATAAAAATAAATTCATATGAGCTTGTAAAGTATTTTTAAACATAAATAATAACATAAAACAAAATTTTATTCACGAAATAAATATTTAAAATTTAATTTAAATATAATTTTTAATGCAGAAAATAGCAAAAAAGGGGAAAACAACCCTTAAAAATAGGAAATCAATACAGTAAATTTTGGAAAAATTCTATTATTATTTTTAAAATATTTAGAGATGAAATTTCACAAATAAAACAATTTTAAAATAAAATAAAGAAATTTAAAATGAAGAAAATGGCAGAAAATTAGAAAACAGCCTTTAAAAATAGGAAATAAATACAGTAAATTTTGGAAAAATTGCATTTTCATTTTAAGAATGTTTAGAAATGATATCACGCAAATAAAAAAATTTAAATTAATTTCAAAATGAAATAAAGTCAAATTTAAATATATAGTCAAAATCTAGGGTTGTTACATATTGATGCGAAAAATGATTTTTGAAACGGAATCTTACATTTGAATAGATACGATGATATTTGAAATGGACTTATTTTTGAAGCGAATATTATATTTTGATATCAATTATGAATCGATTTGAAATATAAAAAAGCCAACGGTGTAATAATACGTAGTTATTAAAGTGACCGGGATCGGATATGGACATACTCTCTGTCGATACCGAACACCACTTTAATAACTATTATACGCGGAGTGTTGATCCAGAATGAAGTGGATGGTTTGGTGAACGCGTTGACTGAAGAAAGAGAACGATATTGGATGACCCCTGACATGACTAAGACAGGAGACGCGCCGGGCCATTGAGGTTCGCGACCTCTAGCGGACACGCTTCTTCGATACCATTTCTATTACATTTGTGATTCGATTTGGGTGCACCCCTTGATTTGGGAGTGTTGTTTCGCGGTGTTGGGGTAGCTGCTGGCTATGCTCAACATCAGTCCGGATCACGCAACTACTAGTATCCTAGTTGGTATCGCCTCATGTACCTTGTCATACTGATTATCCTATTCGCGACCACTACGTTTTGTTTTGTGTTATACCTTTGGGGTACCCTCTGATAACCACCAGTTTACGGTGGGGTTTACGGTGCTGTATAGACTATGGCATTATAAAAGTGTGTTAAGGGGGATTATGGTAATGCCTTAACGCTATTTTGATACTTTATATTACTGATAGGCATTATCTACTTAGCGTACATTACTACATAGTAGATAGTTTAACGGATCCTTAAGAGATGGAAAATCCCGTAACATCTCTTGAGTTATTGCACGCATGTTGACACTGGATATGAGATGTCAAACCCCGTAAACATCTCTGACGCCGTTACACTCATGTTTATTACGATTGATTTAACTTTCATAAGGATATTTTAGTCCTGACTCGAGTGTTTTGTCTTTTCATTACGCTCGGGTCAGTCTTGAGTTTTTCAGATTTTTGAAGATATATTCTGGAGGATGAAGATAAAGATTTAGTATACTATTACTATTATTACCCTTGCATCATGCCATCTGCTGCATTATTTTAATTGTTCTGTTGTATATGTATAACTCTGATAAATGTTGTATAAATAATTGTCAAAGTATAGTAAACAGCTTCATGAACTGTTTATTTGACTATTATATTTTATCGTTCCGCTGCGAGATTCTGTGTTGTTACTTTTCCTTTATTTCTCTTTCTTTTCTTTTCTTATTTACCCCAATAACCATCTGCCTTTTGAATGGTTTGGAATCGACATGTGTATTTGATCGTCGGTTTAAACTGTCCAAAAAGGTGGGTCGTTACAGTTGGTATCAGAGCTTTGGTTTAGCGATAAACCTTGGCTCTAGTGGGGAATAACTGATTGAAATAGAGGTAAACTATATGAATGAGTTGAGTGTATATGAGAGTGCGTACTTGTTATTTGATATAAAATGGTTTTATATTGTGTTAACTTTGTTCCGTTGAGTATTTATGAATTCTGGTCGATATTTGGGACGCCAAGGCATCGATAGAAATTTCTAAACACTCGAATAGGACAAACCAACACAATATCGTTTTGGAATATATTTTATATAAAAGAATTATTTGAATATTTATTCATTTTGGTTGAATTGATTGTTAGGAGATGATAATATTAGATTATTATCGCTATTGTTTGATCGGTCAATATTTACAACAATTGATTAAATAACAATGGATTTAGGAAAATGAAATCTTGTAAACACAATTGATAATGAATATAAATGCATTTTAACTTGGATTTGGGAATTTAAATTCCGGTGTTTGAAATTGACTTGCAAGAATTTGAAAAATATAATATGAGTATTATATGATAGTATAATTGAGTTGAAATTGTTTTCGAAGGATTTTTTTAATGATAAGTGTTATATTCCCTTCTCTTGACGCTAGAAAATGATTTCGGTGATGAGTGCATGCATCACCGACGTTTATTTTCGAGAGTCCGAGTGGGGGAGACCACTTAATAGTTTGTCTAAACCTTGTTTTGATTCAAATTTTATTTTATTTTGTATTCTCTATAGTATGATTTGATATATAAATTATATAAGTATATATTATTTCAAAACTTGATTTGAAATGAAACTGGGATTGAAATTCTTAAGTCCTTTAATAATTAATGATTTTTTTTAAATGATTGAAATGAATTTAGACTTGAATCATTAAGGAACTTCTTAATTGTGAAATGAGAAATGAACCTAAGAGCTAAGTGAAAATATCAATTGAAGTAGAAATCCTTAGAATTAGGAAATTATGAATTTAAAATAAAATTGAAACTGTAAAACTCGCATAGTATTAAATTTCATCCTATAGCATAGATATAACTTACCAAAATATTTAAGAAGTTCAAAAATGTTATATGAATGTTAATTGGATAATATACAAGTATAGGTTTGAATGATGAAATATGCATTTAATTAATGGTTTGCAAATATAAATAAAATTGTTAGTAAATAATTGGAATTTAAATTAACATTTAAAGGTGATTCACAATTATGTTAATATAAAATGGAAATACTATATGTGAATGTAAATGTGAAATTAAATTATAGTGAAATTTAAGTAATGACTTAAGAATTAATTAATTGAAAATTCAACTTTAAATGAAAAGAATTTGTATGTCGTTTAACTGCATTCTATTTGCATAACTATAACTTACCAAATACTTAAAAGGTTTAAAATGCTAATAAGGATAAGTAGAGAAATAATATACTAGTGTGAGAGTGAATAATAAAATGTGAAGATCTATTGATAGTTGTAAATATAAAAGAAATTTAAGCGGTAAAATGAATGATATATATAAGTGAATGAATAAAATTTAAAATTAATGAAATATAAAATTGGTAAATGGAAACTAATTAGATTTGAATATAACTAAATGTCAATAAACTTGGAAGTGTATGAAATTAAAATTGACTTGGAAATGTATAATTGATTTAGTGTAGATTTTGGATGGATGTTAATGTTTGATATGCATTGGTTGTTAGATGGATGATAAATTGATTAAGTAGAATTCATTAGTGTTAATGGAATTGAATAAACGGAATAAAATTTTAAAATAATTAAATTCAAATTTGAATCAAAGTGAAATTAAATATAATTGAATTCAATTTAAATTGAAGCAAATTGACTTGAATTTAAAATGTGAATGAAACAAACTTGAATAAATCGGAAACAAATTGAATGTAAACCTATTGCATGGATGAATAAGAAAATAAATGACTTTATGTTTATAATTGTTCTTTAGAAAATTTGAAGTTTGATGGTTTGTACTTTGAAATAATAAAAGCAAATTTTGGAAAAAAATCCAAAATTGTCCAATATATGCTGAAACGAAAACAACCATAACTTTTAAATGGCTGAACAGAATTTGACGATCTTAAATTTTTCGGAAAGCTTAGAAACTATAGCACAACTTTTGTTTAGATAACTTGAGAAAATTCCTTCGTCTACTAGGTTAAAAACTTGAATGTTACTCGTTGTCCTGTGTAAAAATAAGTAAAATCAGTAGTATACACCCTTAGTATTTTCGCCATGTCTTTTGACTGGTTTATCGGATTTTGATGATCTTGTACTTTATGGAAAGATAATAACTTAAGCTAAAACTTTTGTTTGAAATGTTTTGTGTTTTAATGTCGTTTAGAAGGTCGAAAACGCGGGTGAACGTCGCTGACCTGCGCAATTCATTGCCCAGGCTGAGGCGTATCCTCTAAGTAAAACGACCATAATTTTTGAACGTATGGTCCGAATTCGATGATTTTGGACATTCCGGAAAGTCGAAAATGAATGCAACAACTTTTTTTTAGATTATTTTGCCGTATTTTATCGTTTAGGTGTCCTAAAACTAAGATTTGTTTGCTGTCCTGAAATTGGAATCTCAGTTTTGAAGCTAAATATGTTATATATATGTTGTGTAGGCTAAGTATATCAATCTATCTTTATGTGCATGGTTCTAACTTAGTTATTGAGTGTTTAATAGATGCGGATTTCTCTTGCTTCGCATTTGGAGCTCGCTTTCGCGCTATATTAGCCGTATATGCTCGCTAACAATATATAAGGTACATATCTCGGATTACATATCGTATTTTACACTTTTTCCCTGCGGGATGTCTCATCACTTGATGAGATGTATATTTGTGATATATATACTGTTATATTTTTTTTCCGATCGAGCCGCGCAAAGGAGACTCTACCGAAATTTTCCGTAAAATCCGGGTGTTAGAAAAAATTTCTAGTTTTAAAACTTTTTATAACTTGTTTTGATTACTAACTTTTAAAGTTAGGAAGCCGTTTGAAGTAACTTAGTGGAAGCGTAGTTATCACTTTATAAATGGAATTTCATTGTTTTATAAGTGAATAATTTTGAATAAAATATATCAAATGTTGAATTCTTTACTTAGTTCCTTTTCTCTTCTTTTTCCTTTTCGGGGACGAAAAGTTTTGAGTGGGGGAGAGTGTAACGACCCGTAAATTTTCGATAATTAAAATAGCTAATTTAATAAGATTTCGTGATTGAGTGTTAGAAAAAAATTGTAAGTCGTTTGGAATAATAATAACTAGAATGAAATGCAACAAATTTTATCTAAGTTAATTATTTATGAATTGAATGAAATCCCAGATCAATTGAAATGATATGTAGTCAAAGGTAATTGAATGAATTTGTATTGTATAAGTAATTGGGACGCTTGTTTGTAAATAATAAACTTATAAGTAATTAACAGTTAACGGTGATAATTATTTAAGTTACCTATTCATTTAGTTAGTCGAATTGAATTTGTGAACAAATTGAAATTGAAATGAAAGTTCATATATTAGTTGAGTGCATTATCTCTAACTGTTGATTAATAATAATGTAGAGTTCATTTGATGTAATATAGTAAATCGACTGATAATGAAATTTTTATTTAAAAATCCAATATTGAAATCCGTCAAATATTGAACAATTAAATTGTTTAAATTTAATATTTGGAATCTATTGAATTAATTGAAAAACGGGAATTGAATAACTGTTTTAATGAAATGGTTGTTCTATAATTTGAATTTGTTAAATTTTATAAGTTCGTTTGAATATTTCAAAAGATAGTGATTTAAGAATAATCAAATTTGTTTAAATTTAATATTACAAATGTTGAATAATTAAATTCCGAATTTGATACGATTAGTTTGATATTGAAATTTAGTATATGAAAATAGAGTGAATAATTGAAATTTGATTTAATATGATTCAAATGGGTTTCCAAAGTGAATGTAGGTTGTATTGGGATTATAATAGAGTTAATAAGATTTTAAAATTGGAATTTATTGGATATTGGAATTTATTTGGCCATAGGATAATAAATTATATACGGACACCGAATTGGCTAAATTAATAATTTTAAAAATCGTCGATTTGAAATTTGTTTAAATGTTTTGATTTAAAAGTTATAAATAGAAATCAATTTATAAAAATCGAATTTATCGAAATTTGAGGTTGGAATGTTGAAATTAATTTTGGTTGAAAGAAATTGTTAAAAAAATTAAGTGGAGACTTTGGATTCAAAATCAGGATATGATTGAATTTCGAAATTGATTTGTTTAAAGATTTAACCTTAATTCGAGCTTTGAATATTACTAAGTAAAAGTGATATAACAATGATATTTTGAAATCGAGCTTGGAATTGAACCATATTTGAAATTTGGATTTAAACTTGAATATTGATGGAAAATTTGTTAAGTGTTATAAATGGATATTTTGAAATCAAGCTCCAAATCGATAAAAATTGAAATTGAATAAATTGAAGGTGAATGTAGAATTGAATTGATTTGAAGTTAAAGTTGACGTTGTTTTGAATGGAAATCGAAATTGAATCGGTAGAATGGAAATTGAAAGTGATTTGAATTGGGAAGTTATAAATTGAAATGGATTGGTTTTGAAGCTATTTTATTTGTTTTCCAAATTACTCGGTTATATAAACCATTTGGATACTTAAACTGTTTTAATCTATTTTAAATCTACTTAACCCAATTTAAATTATTTTAAACTAATTTATCTATTTCACATCCATTTTAAGAGTTTAAAGTATTTTAAGTATTTTAATTATTTAAACTACTTTTAAACTACTTAAAACTATTTTTCTAAGATTCCAAACTGGTTAATAAAGTGAAATGTTTATGTTTAAATCTTGAATTTAAATACAAATTGAGTTAAATGAAGTTGCAACCTAAATTGAAATCCGAAATGATTTTGAAATCGAAATGAGATATTGATGCGAAAAATGATTTTTGAAACGGAATCTTACATTTGAATAGATACGATGATATTTGAAATGGACTTATTTTTGAAGCAAATATGATATTTTGATATCAATTATGAATCGATTTGAAATATAAAAGAGCCAATGGTGTAATAATACGTAGTTATTAAAGAGACCGGGATCGGATATGGACATACTCTCTGTCGATACCGAACACCACTTTAATAACTATTATACGCGGAGTGTTGATCCAGAATGAAGTGGATGGTTTGGTGAACGCGTTGACTGAAGAAAGAGAACGATATTGGATGACCCCTGACATGACTAAAACAGGAGCCGCGCCGGGCCATTGAAGTTCGCCACCTATAGCGGACACGCTTCTTCGATGCCATTTCTATTACATTTGTGATTCGATTTGGGTGCACCCCTTGATTTGGGAGTGTTGTTTCGTGGTGTTGGGGTAGCTGCTGGCTATGCTCAACATCAGTCCGGATCACGCAACTACTAGTATCCTAGTTGGTATCGCCTCATGTACCTTGTCATACTGATTATCCTATTCGCGACCACTATGTTTTGTTTTGTGTTATACCTATGGGGTACCCTCTGATAACCACCAGTTTACGGTGGGGCTTACGGTGCTGTATAGACTATGCATTATAAAAATATGTTAAGGGGGATTATGGTAACGCCTTAACGCTATTTTGATACTTTATATTACTGATAGGCATTATCTACTTAGCGTACATTACTACATAGTAGATAGTTTAACGGATCCTTAAGAGATGGAAAATCCCGTAACATCTCTTGAGTTATTGCACGCACGTTGACACTGGATATGAGATGTCAAACCCCGTAAACATATCTGACGCCGTTACACTCATATTTATTACGATTGATTTAACTTTCATAAGGATATTTTAATCCTGACTCGAGTTTTTTGTCTTTTCATTACGCTCGGGTCAGTCCTGAGTTTTTCAGATTTTTGAAGATCTATTCTGGAGGATGAAGACAAAGATTTAGTATACTATTACTATTATTACCCTTGCATCATGCCATCTGCTGCATTATTTTAATTGTTCTGTTGTATATGTATAACTCTGATAAATGTTGTATAAATAATTGTCAAAGTATAGTAAACAGCTTCATGAACTGTTTATTTGACTATTATATTTTATCGTTCCGCTGCGAGATTCTGTGTTGTTACTTTTCCTTTATTTCTCTTTCTTTTCTTTTCTTATTTACCCCAATAACCATCTGCCTTTTGAATGGTTTGGAATCGACATGTGTATTTGATCGTCGGTTTAAACTGTCCAAAAAGGTGGGTCGTTACACATCACTTCATGACCTCTGAGCTCGTACGTCTCAGAGAAGTGTGTTAAGCTAAGAGAATAAATCTCCGCCACCAAATAGAAATCCATTTGATAGAAACCAGCTTTACATCTCAAAATGTAACATCAGACACCGATCCATACAAGTCTGTTCCGGATTTGAACAGAACCGAAGGCACTTCCAAAGAATCCCTTGCAAATCCAAATAATCCCTAATCACGTCCGGATTTCCCATCACAAATGGTGATCAAATCTCTATACCGGGGATCAGCCGGTGCAGAGACATTCGACAAGAAATCCTTTCGTTTTTGAAAGTATCCGGTCTTCACCACCAGTCTTCAAATGCTATCCGTATCGTCATATCATTATTCGGAATGGGTTATATGACACAAAGTCCTCTCCCGGCTAAACCGAATAATGCGAGCAATATTTAAAAACATATGGATATGGGATTTCAGTTAAGTCACAACTTGTTACCCAAAACTTTTCTTTAAAATGGTTTAAAAAAATTACTATTTTCAAATCTTTAAATAAAAACTTCACAAAGTTCACAAAGATTCATTCACAACTTTTCAAAACAATTCCATTTCAAATTGGATTAACTCATCCAATCTTTAAATCAAAGATTCAATTCATAGTTTTCAAAACTATTTCCAAAGATCTATTCATAACTTTCAAAACAATTCCCATTCCAGATCTTTTATACAAAAGATACACTATTCAAAATTTACTTAAATTTCAAAATAAAGTTCAACCATTTTTCACAAAGATTTATTCGTAGCTTTCGAAACAATTTCAATTCTATTTCAAACTTGAAATCTTTCAATACAAATTGGAAATCCTTTCTTTATATGAAAGCTATTATTATTTGAAAACAAATAGTTTTCGTTTTCGGAAAAATCCGAATACATTTGCACAAGTTAAAGCCCTTAAATCTTGGGTTAAATTTAAATTTCCAAAAAACAATACTTTTAAAATGGTTTAAAACTCATATAAACATATTTATAACTTATATAACTTTTTTAAACCAAAATTCTCAAACATAGAATTCAATTTCAAATTAATTAAATTTCAAACCTTTATTAAGTTATTCAGAATAAATTTCATCTTCAAAAGCTTTTTACATATAACCCAAATCCATTTCCAAAACTATTTGGATTTTAAATTTAATTTTTTTTAAAACCATTTCAAAAATATGTGACTTAACCAATTTCCTTGTGCAATCCATATTTGTGTGTGTATAGTGTTCCAGAGATTTCACATAATAATAGTGTAATAACATCAATCATCACAGATTCAAGCACATCAATATCGATAAACGGTATAATCTATAATGCTTATCTTCCATTCACAGATTAACAGATAAATAATATACATTTATCACAGATAAAATAAATTACATTCATCACAGCTTGAATTAAAACAATTCATATCACAAAGCATCACACAGCAGAGATGTTAAACAATTCACAGTATTCAATAGAATACAGTCATCCATAAGTAAGATTAATTAATTATCTGATTAATTCAAATCAGATTAATCATTTATAGATAAACTACTAATCCTCATTAATTAATATTAATTAATTACTAACCATCTTAATTAAATAAGCTTTAAAAATAAATTAATCCACCTTTAATTATTAATTAATCAACTTTTAATCATTAAATAATTTACCTATAATTATTTAATTACCCTTTAATTAATTTCCCTTAATTAATTAATAAATTAACTTACCCTTAATTAATTACTATTTAATTAATTATCCTTAATTAATTACAATAATTTTTTAATCCTCAATTAATTATCATTCTTCATTAATTAATTAAACTTTAAATAATTAATTATCCATAAATGAATTACCTTAATTAATTAATTACATAAACTAATTATCTTTAATCACTTAATAAATCATTAATCAATTACTTTTAATTAAGTAATTCTCTTCAAGTAATTAATAACCTTAATTAATTATCCTTGAATTAATTAACTTAAATCAATTTATTTTCCTTAAATTAATCTTATTGAGTAATTACCCTTTAATTACTTTCATTAAAGATTCACCATAGTCTTAATTTATTCATTAAGTAATGAACTATCCTTTAATTACCTATATTAATTTATCAACCTTTAAAATAAATTACATTTACAAATTACCCTTAAATAAATAAATGATTCTTAAATTTATCAAAGCCCTATTTAATTAAAGATAACCTTTTATCTAGATTGATTACTTACACATTATTAATTAAGTTTTAAATAAATTTTAAGAATTACCATTACAAGCCATTAATTATCTTTGAAACACTTTAAAACAAACGTAGCTTGAAACACTTAAAAACTAGTGTTAAACCATTAAGACCCGAGCCCCAAAAAAAATCAAAAATCCCCCATCTAACTTCAAATCTTCTTCCAGATTCCCCCAGCTCCCTCCTTTTACTTCCTTCCCTTTTCTTTTTAAACGTTACTTTAGTTTAAATAAAGAAAATCCTGTTATATAGTTAAACATTTGAACTATGCGGTATAAAACTCGAGTCAATCCTTCAATTTCTCATACTCGAACCCGGGTTATCATCGTCTTCCACAACCCAAAACATTTCCCGATGCACATATCCTCGTGCGTGCACATGTACGCCTGAACGAGGCGACTCCGGCCATCTTTCTGATCATCAACATGTCGCAATTTATTACGCCAATCCACCAGAGTACCCAGGTTGACGACATTTCCCAAGAATCAAAATCGAGACATTTTGGTTGAACTGGAACAGGCAACTCAACTAAAATTCTCCTCGTCCTCCCTGCTCCGACCACCAGAAGTCACGAGCCTCCGACCACCAGCTCTACCGAAGACCCACGCTAACATCCTCACACATCTGATCATTCTCGAGGCTCCAGAGACGACACCACGATCGAGTTTCCAGCCTCTACCAAAACTAGGTTTAAAACCACAAACAACTGCAGCGACGCCACCCCAATAGATTATAAATTTTTCGGCCATTTTTTCGATGATCACGATACTCCCACCTATCTCCAGCATGAACCCCGCCGTCCAGTTCATGGCCGATCACCAGAAATTAACCAAATTACATTTTCTGTTCACCTCAAGAATGCTTCCCTAAAACACAGTTAAAAATTTTGATTTTGTTTTCAAAAATCATGTTTTTCAATTACAAACCATAAAACAATAAATCACTTTTGTCGAACACTGTTATAATTTTAAGTTTTACTGTGTTTTCCTTCCTTCCAGTAAATCCCTTCATATATTTTATACTTACAGTATTTTTAAAAATAAGTTTATGTTATTATAAACATTTCTTCTTAAAAGTTTTAAGCCTAATATTGATTTTACAAAGAGAATTTAAATTTAAGACTAAAATTTGGAAACCTATAACTAAGACCAGGCTCTATTTTTTTATATATACAAGCATATGCACCCAGTCATTTGCATATATACAGACATGCAAGCAAGTTTACACCATCATTCAAACACATTTCATAGCACACTTTAGAAATCATCAAGATAAAATCAGGGTTAGGTTGTTTGGTCACTTGAGAGATTTAAACAGAGCACAATGTTTTGCTTTTAAAATTCGGAACTTGTATTTAATTTGATCTGGACCTGATATATTTTGATCCTTTAATGCTAGCTTTTTGTTTGATCTGATCTTGATTTTAGTTTTAAATCTGCATGTTTGAAGCTTGATGATGTTTGAATTGAGCTTTGATCTTCATCCCCAGATTTTGAAATCTTTTCCATGTTTTGATGACTTTAAATTGCTTTCGATTTTGTTTGTTTTTTTTCTTTTTATTTCCAGATTGAACTTGATATTTGCATAACTCAGATCCGAATCAAGCTGAACTTCTTTTGATTTGATTCTCAGGCTTTGATTTGAAAACAGATTTGAATCCTCCTTTGCTTCCAGGTTAGTTTGACGTTGTCATTGTTCTCGGGTTTTGAATTTAAATAGGTTTTATTTTAAATTTTTCAGGTTTGTGGATTGAAAAAGAGGCTGTAGCTTTGATACTGAGATAAATTCTTGTTTTTTTCTTTCTTTCAGGTTTGTGAATTATTGAAGATGAAAGGATATTGAAACTTGGTTATTTCTTTTTTTCATGCATGTTTTCTATATTCAAATTAAAAGAGAAATTTATCTTTTTTCCACTTGTTTACTTGCATGATTTCTTAAACTACAATGTTTAAATCATTTTAAAATAACAACACTTGTTAAAAATTAAGCATTTTGTGTTTTAAACCCTCATTCCATTTTTTATTTATAAATTTATGTTTAACCCTTGTCTTACTTTTATTTTTACATATACATTATATTTTCAATTTATTTTAATAATTACTTTATTCAAATCTTACTAATTTTTCAAAAGATATGTATACATTTTATCTTTAAACCCATTACTAAATTTAATTTAATTTTAAACCTTATGCCATTATAAATTATAAAATGTATTACCTTATATATATATAATTTTAAAAGAAAGTATTAAATATTTTTATTCATTTTCAAACTGTTATACGTTTAAATAAATAATTATCTATACAACTAAACAAACATGTATACTCATATATATTAAAATTGGGAAACAAACTTTATTATCTTATTAATTTCAAAGATATGTATAAATTAAAGCTTGGTATTTATCTTTGTTTTAAATTTTAAAATTCAATTTATTATTCTTTTTTAAATAAATAAACACACATATGTATATTATAGAATTTAGCTTTAAACAATTGCTTTGAAAATCATTTGTATTTATAAATGAATAAACAATCAACATCTTTTTATAAATATGTATTTTATTCCATTCACAACTATTTATTTTCCAAATATTTATTTTCAACATATATGTATTTGAATTTCAATTTCAAATTCCAAATGATAATTTATTTATAAAATATTTTAGATTTCCAAATCAAATTCTTTATTTAAAAAATTATATATATTTATTCCCACAGATTTAATTTAATAATTAAACTCACAATTTAAGTCAAAATTTCATATTAATTACCAAATTAATTCTTAATTTAATTTCAAAATCTAAATTAATTTCCAATTAAATTTGATTTAAAAACGGGAATGTTACAGATTCCCCTTAAGAAAATTTCGTCCTCGAAATTTGCTGGACGGGAAGATGGCAAAGAACAAATAATAAATGTTCTTCCAAATCAAACTGAATATTCATTCTGCATTTGGCTTATCAAATCAGAATATCAAAAATATGAGAACAAACTCATTTGATACTACACAAGATACTCGGGTCATCATCTACGAATGTGCAAGGCATTGATTAGTTCGAAGGGATAACTAATTGTTCGCAGAATATGTCGAGACCCAGATAGTAGATAAATGGATTTAATCTTCCATAATTCTCAAACACTAGGTATGGATTCCAACGTAGGTCGGAATACCCCAAAGTATACATCAACTTGTCCCTCTTTAGACATTGATCTTCACAAGAAATCACTATAGCATTTCAAATTTGGTTTTAATCGAAATTGTTTTATTGATACAAATTTTCATATTTTATTCATCAATTCATTTTATATATAATTTTAAATTCATTAAAGTTTAAAATGAAAAGCTGATAACAAAAATACGATATAGGAATTAGAATCTTTTCTACAACGATTCGCAAGGCCATCACCATACCGAAGCTTCTCCTTGCAGCTGCCACGATGCATCAAAGAATTGAAATCGAATCGAAGGAGATTGATAGAGAAAATTATTTCCGTCGTTGTTATAGGGCATTGACCATATGAAGTGGTACTTCCCTGTCCCCTATCTCGTCCTCTTCTTGCACTCATACTTACTATCTGTGAATTGTAAGAGAATTTAATAAGGCATACGAACGGATATCTTAGGGATACTCATTCTAGGGTATACTTCATCCTATCTCTAATGAGTTACCTAATGTGTTATACTCCTGAGCTAAAGTTTCAATCTTCAACTCTGATACAACTATAACGATCCTGACTCAACCTTCGAAAATTGGCACCGAATACGTCACCCGTATTCAAATGTCGCAGATCCAAACGTCGAATCTGGTTCGCCGGAGCTTATAACACATTAAGTATAACAACACAGCGGAAGAAAATGAATAATAAATATATCATTGATATACAACAATATTTGATATAACACATTTGATACAACTGACTGTCAATATAACAAAGATAGATACAAGACAATAACAGAGACAACGGCAGCAGAAAGACAATGTCTTCAATGCCAAACTCCAAAAACTCCATCTCCAATCCAAAGCTAGCTCGAACCCCCATCAAGTTGTACTAATCAAGGTCAGTCATCCAAAGACTAAAGAAGATTCCCAAAGACTGAAAGCTACCAAACCAAAGACTTCGAAGGCTATCGAATCTACTCCTACTACTCGACTATCTGAAAAACCCAACTCTAGACTGCCCGTGTGGAAAATTGTGGGCACCCAGAGTTTAGTAAGGGAACAATAAACTCCAGGTCAATCGTGGGACTGGTATGAGCAAACAAAAACAGTTTTGTCTTTAAAACAAACAAAAGAATTTTAAAACATTGAAATCCGCAATACTTTTTAGAAAATGAAACTGCCATAAGGCCTCCCGCTACATACACAATGCAAGCGCACACTTGGAGGAGATTTCTCCTTATGACAGTCAAAAATGCTTGATACGCGAAAACCATTTGATATTATTATTAGTGCATAGTGCAGAAAACCTTTGCAAGTATAATGTTAATCTTAGCCAGCATACGTACCATTATAGTATGCCTACTATAGCTACCATATTAGATGGCAGATTCTATAACTAAAACCATACAAGGCGCGCATTGGATGATTGGATTTCCAACAAATGGTCAAGCCAAGGAACTTCCCATTCCCACATGGGTACGCCTCTGGAGGGACATCCCGAGAACCATCCCTCGGTTCTTTTCCAACACAAGGCCGGTGTACTCCCTTCCCGGGAGTAACACCTAAGATATGCCATCCCCGGTCGTAACCAACCTTTAGTCGAGCGCTCGACACCAACAACCACAAAGTAATGTATTTGCAGTAACCACACAGGTTAAATATCTGGGCTCCATACCATGGTACCACCTCTATCCAGAAGGAATGAACATACCCTAGGGGCTCGACCCTTGAAACCTTGCTGCATCTTTCCTGTTTCGACCATTTTCGGGGTGTGAGGTCCTAATGCAGTCTCGTCCACAAAGCTACACTTTTCACAAATCCTTGCTTTGATCAACAAATGATCAGTAGCACTTTGTATGCCACATTACCAAATTGGGAATGTATCACTAGTAACCATCAATTACATAACCTCTGAGCTCGTACGTCTCAGAGAAGGGTGTTAAGCTAAGAGAGTAAATCTCCGCCACCGAACAAAAATGTATTTGATAGAAACCAGCTTTACATCTCAAAGTGTAACGTCAGACACACATCCATACAAGTCTGTTCCGGGTTCGAACAGAACCGAAGGCACTTCCAAAGAAGCCCTTGCAAATCCGGATAATCCCTAATCACGTCTGGATTTCCCATCATAAAGGGTGATCAAATCTCTATACCAGGGATCAGCCACTGTAGAGACATTCGACAAGAAATCCTTTCGTTTTCAAAAGTACCCGATCTTCACCACCGGTAACATTCCCGTTTTTAAATCAAATTCAAATTGGAAAACTAATTTTATTTTTGGAATAAAATTATGAATTAATTTGGTATTTTCAAAATTAAATAGATATTTGTCTATTTATTAATATAAATGAATATAAATTTGATTTTAAAATAGAATTTCTAATTTGAAATACATAAGTAAGTAATTTGAATAATATATATATATTAATTATAAATTTGATTGGGGATTAATTTGATAATTTTTGAATAAATATATTTATGACGACCCAAACTCGATGCCCGACAAACGTCATCGAATCCGTATCGCCGGAGCTTGCAACAACATCAAATGAAAAACAACACAGCGGAAACAAAAGATACTTGCATTGATATACAATATAGATACAATGTGACATACATCATAATACAACATATCCAACACCATCAGAGAATGTACAACACAACACCACAGGGGAAAAAAACATCTCAACATGAGCAAAGTCTTCAAGAGAAACCCAATACCACAACTCCAAATCAAAACTCCAAAGCTAGAGCTCCAAAACTTCAAGCTCGATCCATCATTAAATTGAACTTGTATCAACTGCAATCCTAAAACGCGATTGCCAAACCAAGACTTCTAAGATCGAAAAGACTGAAGAAGATCTCCAAATGATTCTGAACCAAAGACTTCGAAACTATCGAATCTATACCTATTGTTGGATTATCTGAAAAACCCAACTCTAGACTGCCCGTGTGGAAAATTGTGGGCTCCCAGAGTTTAGGAAGGGAACATTAAACTCTGGGTCAGTAATGTGACTGGTATAAGCAAACAAAAACATTTTGTCTTTAAAACAAACAACAGATTTAAGATTTGAAATCCGCAATGCTTTTTGAAAAATGAAACTACCATAAGGCCTCCCTCCACACACACCATGCAAAAGCAGAATTGGAGGAGATTTCTCCTTATGATAGTCAAAAATGCTTACTATGCAAAATTATTTTGATATTATTATTAGTGCATAGTGGAAAACATTTCGAAAGTATAATATTAATCTTAGCCAGCATGCAACATTTCGTCGTATGCCTACTATAACTACCATGTTCAGTAGCAGGTTACCACCACATTCCATGGCAGGTTATACAACTAAAACCGTACAGGGCGGTATTGTTTCTTTGGATTCCAACAAATGATCAGGCCAAGGAACTTCCCATTGCCACATGTGTACGCCTCTGGAGGGACGCCTCGAGAACTTACCCAGCTCTCTACCAACACAAGGCCGATTTACTCCCTTCCCAGGAGTAAAACCTAAGATATGCAACCCCCGGTCGTTTGCGACCTTTATCCGAGGATTCTCAACCACAAAGCAACATCACACAATAATAAATATACAGTGTCCACATGAGTTAAGTATCTGGGCTCCATACCATGATACCACCCTTTTCCATAAGGAATGGACATACCCTAGAGGTGCGACGCCTGAAACCTTGCTGCATCTTTCCTGTTTTGACCATTACCGGGCTGTGAGGCTCGATGAGGTCTCGTCCACAAAGCTTTCTTTTTCACAAAGTCATGCTTTAATCAACAAATGATCAGCAGCACTATGTATGCCACATTACCAAATTGGGAATATATCACTAGTAACCATCAACTACATCACCTATGAGCTCGTACATCTCAGAGAAGGGTGTTAAGCTAAAGAATAAATCTCCGCCACCAAACAGAAATGTATTTGATAGAAACTGGTTTTACATCTCAAAGTGTAATGTCAGACACACATCCATACAAGTCTGTTCCGGGTTCGAACATAACCGAAGGCACTTCCAAAGAAGCCCTTGCAATCTAGATATTCACAATCCCGATCGGACTCCCCATCACATATGGAGAACTCTATACCGTAGCTACTCAGTGCAGAGTCATTCGATTGGTTAACCTATCGTTCTCGTAAATACCCGGTCTTCACCACCGGTCTTCAAATGCTATCCATAACGTCGTATCATTATTCGGAATGCGTTATATGACACAAGGTCCTCTCCGGGCTAAACCGAATAATGAGCGCAATATTTAAAAATATATGGATATGGGATTTCAGTTAAGTCACAATTTAAAATCCAAAACTTTTCTTTCAAATGGTCTAAACCAATTACCATTTCAAATCTTTAAACAAAAAGATTCATTTCACAAAGTTCACCTAGTTTCACAAAGATCCATTCACAGATTTCAAAACAATTTCCTTTTCAAATTGGATTAACTCATCCAATCTTTAAATCAAAGATTTAATTCATAGCTTTCAAAACCGTTTCCAAAGCTTCATTCATAACTTCGAAAACCATTTCATTTCAAACTTGAAACCCCTTTTACACAAATTGGAAATTCTTTCCTTACATGAAAGCTTTTATTATTGAAAACAAACAGTTTTCATTTTGGAAAAAATCCAATTATATTTATACAAGTTAAAATCTTTGGGTTAAATTCAAATTCCCAAAACAACACTTTAAAATTGGTTTAAAACCCATATAAACTTGTATAACCTTTTTAAATCATAAATTCTCAACATAGAATTCAATTTCAAATTTCAAATTCAAATTTAAATCAAATATCAAAACTAAATCAATTTATTAAAAAATAACTTTTATCTTTGAAATTTCTTTTCAAAGCTTTTCACTTTAAACCCAATCCATTTCCAAAACCATTTGGATTCAAAATTTTAATTTTAAAACCATTTCAAAAATCTATGACTTGACCAATTTCCACATGCAATCCATATTTGTGTGTGTACAGTGTAGTCCAGGGATTTAACACAATAGTGCAACATCATCAATCATTACAGATATAAGCACAAAAATATCGATGCGGTATAATCCTATAACGCTTATCTATATACACAGAATCACATATAGATAATATAAATGCATTATAGATAAATAAATTATATGCATCGCAGCTTGAATTAAAGCAATTCATATCACAAAGCATCACACAAGAGATATCAAACAATTCACAACATTTCGTATAATTCAAACATCCATAAATAAGGTTAATTAATCATCTGATTAATTGAAATTAGATTAATTACAAATCCTGGTTGATTTACATTAATTAATCACAATTTATGTTAACTAATCATCCTTTAATTATTTATTAATTAAACTTAATTAATGAATTAATTAACCTTTAATTATTAAAGAATTAATCTTAATTAATTAATTAACCTTAATTAATTATTCTTAATTAATCAATCAATTAATTGACTCTTGATTAATTATCATTTAATTAATTAATCCTAATTAATTTAAAATAAGTAATTATCCTTAATTACTTAATTAACTTTTATCATTAATTAATTACTTTTATTAATTAACTAACCTTTAATTAATTAATTACTTCTTAAATTAATTGCTTAATTATATTAATTAATTATCCTTAATTAATTATCCTTTAATTAATTACCTTGATTAATTAATCCTTAATTACAAATTAATTATCTTAAATTAATAATTGTTTAGCCTTTAATTAACTATTAATTAATTATTCAAGTAATTATAAATCATCTATCTTGATTTATCATTAAATTTTTATCAAAATCTTTAATTAATTAACCTTATAATTAATCAACATTAACATAAGAGATTAAGGTTAATTAAGAAATACAAATCAATATTTCATCTTAATTTACTTTTAATTACATTATTTATTTAAAATGATTAATTAAAAAAATGCCACAATTTAAATAATTTAAACTTAAAAACTTTTTAAAACATCGTACTAAAACCTTTTATTAATCCAATACCTAAATTAAAACCATTATTCAAAACATGAATTTAAAATGTTTAAAATTTTAAATTTTTGAACATTTTAAAGTCAAAAAGACTGTTTTTATATCCACCCCGAGATTCACTCGAGACTTCCCCCGAGTAAACAACCCCTCTACTTCGGGTTCTTCCAAAATTCCCCCGCATCCCGTTCAAAGTTCAAAATTTCATTTAAGTATTTGAAATACCCGGTACAACACAAGTACACTCGAGTCTATACTCGAGGCAAACCATCATCTTCCTGACACTTTCTTCGAGCAACAACCTTCTTTCCCAGTGACGCAGACAAAATGCACAGGTGCACGCATTCATGTGCACCGATGATCGCCGAAGCTTCGGCCAGCCTTGCCATCGTTAGTAGATCACCCATCACCTCTTGATTCGCCACGAACACCTAAATCACCGAGAACGACCACGATTTGAAAACGAGTTGTTCGACCCAAATACTACAACCAACCCATCAACCTAAAATCCCTCGCTCTGACGAACTTCGTCAATTGGAACCAACGCCGACCAACCTACAGCTGCCTCACACCTCCACCTTTCGATCCTCCCATATGCGATGAAGTCTGATGCAATATTGATGATGCAACGATCAATTTTCCAACGCTAACTAAAATCTGGCTTAAACCCTAGATCGCCATTTTTCGATCACCACGATGAAATATAAAATCATCTTGTATTTTTTTCGCATTCAACAATCACTCCAGCGCCTATTGCTATGATCCCGAGACAAATTGATTACGTGATCATCAGAAATCAACAGAACTTCATTTTCTCTTCTACTCGAAAACCCATATGATTTTCAAATCTAAAAAATCTTGTTTTTATTGCTAAAATTCATGATTCTTCAATACAAATTTGGTCATGTAAGTTAAACAAAATAACATGATACTCTACTGACATGTTCTTCTTTGCTTTTCATTGTATATTTTAATCTTACAGTTAATTTCTTAAGAAATTTTTCTTGGAATTATTTTTAAAATTAGACATATACTCTTACAATCATTTTCTCTTTAGAAACCAAGGTCTGAAATTGACTTATTTAGAAGATCTGAATTTTTTAAGAGTTTGGGGACTCTTATTTAAACAGAGAACGAACACACACACACAGATATATATATGTGTGTATATATATATATATATATATATATATATATATATATTCAGAACACAGATATTTGCATATATCAATTTACCATATAGATACACATATATTCAAGCATATTCATACAATCACACAGGCATGTATTTCACACACAATCCAAACATCAAAAGATATGATAAGGTCAAGTTTGCTCACCTGGATTTTGTCAGAGCAGAGAGGAACAGAATTCTATTGATCTGAATGCTTCCTTATCTTTGCATTTGTTTTAAATCTGCATTGTTATCAAAGCTTGCTACCTACTATTGAGATTCCAGGCTTTGGAAGATTTGCATTTGCAACTTAATTTTTGTTTCCAGGTCGCTGTTTTTATTTTGAATTTATGTTGCTTGATATTCATGAAGACTCAATACAGGTTGAATGCTGAAATTGATTTCCAGATTTATATTTATTCCAGGCTTTTGAAGATTTTGAATTGCTGTTTTGATTTTTGGTTTTGATCTTTGTTTCAGTTTTGATATTGAGATGATTTCTGATTTTTTTTCTCTCTTCTTACTTCAGATTTGATAAAGAAGAACGTGGTTTAGTTTTTTTTCTGATTTTCTGTTTTCTTTATGGTTGTTTTGGATGACGATTGTGATGAATGTTGATTGATGATATTGGTTGAAAGGATGTTTATTTTATATCGTTATAAACAACAAGTTTGTTATGGATTATTATTAATTCGGGATTGCGGTTTGAAGTGATATACAACCGTAAAATATTAAATTGTGGATTGGAATGGTAAATATCCATATCACTTGACCATATGATACAAAACTGTATACAGACATCGTGGTCTATATATAAAAATATTTTGAAATGATTTCTATGGTTTTATAAAGAAATATATGGTTTTATATAAATATTGATTTTAGATATTATATAAATGTTATTTTATTCTTGATTTTGAGCTATGTATAAATTTGTTTTAATATAAAATAAGTTTAATAATAAAGTTTGATTTTATTGAAGATAATATGGTTAAGTATTTAAATTATATTTTAATATAGAGTTTACACTGATTTAAATAAATTAAGGTTGGAAGATAAACTTGAAATTTATTAAATTTGAAATTTTAAAAGATATGATTTTTATAACTTGATTTTTGTTTAAGATGATTTAAAATGAATATTTCAAGTTTAAATTAATTGAAGGAACATTTAGTGATTTTGAATTTGGGGTTTACTTAAAAGATATTGGATTTGTTAAATAAATATTTCAAAACTGAATAATAATGAAGTTAAAATAAGGTATATATGAGGTTATCAAACTTAGTTTTGAAACGGTGGAATATTTAAAGCTTTGAAATATATGGAAATTGAAATGGTTTATTTGAGGTTCTAATCTATATTTGAAATCGATATAAATTGAAATGGTTTGTTGAAAACTGAATTGAGTTGAAATTTATGAATTGAGATTTGATGTATATTAAATTTTGGATTCAAGTTGATTTGAATCAATTTGTGAAGTTGAGGAATTTTTTTTTCATAACGTAGTTTTAAATTTAAAACTATTTCGTTATATATATTATTTGAATATCTAAACTATTTAAGTGGTGAAAGTTTTGGTTTCGAAACTATGAATTTCAAAGTATCATGTTTTGAAAATGTTATATTTTCAAATGTTTGGTTTCAAAAGTGTTATAACCTTGAAAACGCTATGATTCCGAAAATGGATATATTTGAAATGGAGATGATACCACATTTGGTTTTGAAATGGAAATGATATCGTATTGATATGGTTTTGAAATGACAATGATATTTTGGTTTTAAAGTATAAACTATTTTGAAATGACCGCGGTATTATAATAATGGTTGTTTGTTAAAGAGATCGGGATCGGATATGGGCATACTCTCTGTCGATACCGAAAACCACTTTAACAACCATGTACGCGGTGGAGATTCCAAAATGAAGTAGGATGGTGGAGACGTTATATTGAGGTATGTACGTGGACCCGACTCCCATGTGTTGGCATAAGGTATGCTATTCTATTACTTTGTGATTGATTGGTGCGCACCTTTGATTTTTGGAAGTGTGGCTCGAGGTGGGCAGTAGTGGCTGCTACGCGTTACCACCGGCCCAGAAGCATAATTGGTATATCTACCCTGGCATTGCCTAGTTGTGCCATGTCACTTACCCTAGCGCGCCTTGTACGATTTTGGTTTTGTGCCGTAACCTATGGAGTATCCACTGGTGGCTTCCCGATCAGGAGGGACTATGATATTGGGTAGACTACTGGGACTATGTATTTGTTAAGGTGGAAAATGTAAAGCCTTAATGCTATTTTTAAGTATGTTTACTTTACTCCTAGACATTATTATAATAGCGTATATGACTACATAATAGATAGTTTAACGGATCCTTAGGAGATGTAAATCCTGAACATCTCTTAAGTTACTGCACTCACGTTAGACACTGGATAGGAGATGTCAAACCCCATAAACATCTCTGATGCCGTTCCACTCATTATTGTACCGTTGATTTAACTTACGTAAGATCTTTTAGTTCTTACTCGAGTGTTTTGTCTTTTCAGTTCGCTTGGGTTAGCCTGAGCATTTCAGGATTTGAAGACCCTATTGCTGGAGGATGAAGACGAAGATTGCATTATTATTATTTATTATATTTTACTGCATCTTGTATTCCGCTGCATTATTTATTATTCTCTGGTATGTGTAACTCTGATCTGTGTTGTATAAGTATAATCAGATGTTTTTGTAAAACAGCTTCATGAACTGTTATTTGATTATTACATTTTGTCATTCCGCTGGAAGATTATGTTTTTTCTCTCTCTGCTTTTCCTTTGTTCACCCCAATAACAATCCGCCCTTCTGTATGCTTTGAGTCGGTATGTGTGTTCGCCTAAACATATAAAAAGGCGGGATGTTACATTTGGTATCAGAGCTTTGGTTTAGCCATAAACCTTAGCTTTGTGGGGTTTGACTCTTTATTTATTAGGGTAGTAATACCTTATGATGAGTCGTTGAGTGTATATATATGAGAGAGCGTATTTGTTAGTATTATAAAAAGGTTTTGATATTGTGTTAATTTGTTCCGTTTTGCATTTATAAATTCTGGTTGGTGCATGGGAAGCTATGACATCGATAGGGATTTCTAAACACTTAATAGGACAGATCGACACAATATTTGTTTTGAAATATAGGTGAATGAAATAATTTTTCCGATTGTATATTTTTATATATAAAATAATGACTTGAAAGGATATATTTGGTTGTAATATATTGGTTGTTATGTAGTGAAATTTATGAATATAGGTTGGAAATAAGACTTAAAAATAAGATAAATGAAATTTGGAAATTTAGAACTTAAGTTCCGGGGTTTTTGAAAATTTCTTTCGAATAGGATATAATAATAATATTAGAATTATTTTCTGATATAAATATTTCAAAATGATTTGAAAGAATTGTTTTAAATAAATTTTGGAAAGAAATAAGTTCTGTACTTCCCTCTTCGTCATTGGAAAATAATTTCGGTGATGAGTGCACGCATCATCGACATCCATTTTCGATTTTCAAAGTGGGAAGGCAGGTGTAGTAGTTTACTACACGTTTATTTTGATAAATAAATATAAAATTTTATTTTAAATATGATTTGATGTATATATAGATATGGTTATATATTATTTTAAACGATTTGAAATGAGACCCGGTATTTAGTTAAATTTCAATAAATTAGAGATTTTAATTAATGAAATGGAATTTAAATAATAATAATCGAAACCTCTAAATGAAATAAGAGATTTAATACTACGTTATGAATGAAATTACAAGCATTGAACATTAAATTAATTTAAAAGAAATGAGGTAAACTTGTGTAATTTTTTTTCAATTTGTATTTTAAACATATATATAACTTACCAAAATATTAAAAGTTCTAATGTCTAATAAGAAAATGTAATGGAAATTGTACAAGTAAACTTATGTAATGAAAGTGTTCAATGAATTATTTTTACAAATAAGAAATTTAGTGTTATAGCTGTTATAAACTTAAGTTATAATTGAAATGTTACTATAATAAAATGAGATAGAAAGTAAGTATTGTAAATGAGTAATTAGAAACTTAAGTAAATATAAAGAAATGCTAAATAATTGAACTACACATGAATACTGTAAATAAATGAAATTAAGTAATGAATAATGAATGTAATGCAAATTTCTTTTATTTACAAAGAAGCTTACATAGTACTCTATGAATATGCTTACATGTGTTTAAATTAAATTGTATATGAGTAACATATGTAAGAAATGAAGATAACGTATGAAAATACAAGAGTGGAAATGAAAACTATAAGAAATAAAATGTAAATTAAAAAGATAAATTATTATATGAATTAAAAGGAAGTGAAGCAATAAATGTTGTGAAATGAAATTAGTAAGTATGAACTTAATTTATGCTTGGGGTCATTGTTTGTTTGGTTTATGGCTGTTTGGGCAATGATACTTTAAAATTGTTTGGATATATGAATAATCTATCTAGTTTCATCTAAGACTATTGAGTAAATGGTGCACTTAGTAGTTTATTTTTCATTCTGTGCAATTTAAAGTTTTTGAACCCGAACAACAATGCGTTTTGTTTGATATGAATGGATAATTGATTTGTGTTGATTTTATATAATGATTATATATTGGTTGCAAGTGATTGTTGTTTATATTGATTTGTTTGTTAGTGGTTGAAACAACTTTAAATGTTTCATTTTATATAATTTTTAACTTGTTTTGGATTATATAAGTGAAATACAGGTTTTGTAAGCAATTGCTACTGCTTTTGGTTTCATAATTGAACGTTGTTTGCCCGACAAATAGGTACGTTTTTGGATTACAGTTTTATAGCGTTATATTATTTTTCCCATGTTGGGATATATATTATGTTGTATATTGTTATATTTGATATTGTAATTTCTCCCGAGCCTCTCCGTACAAAGGAGACTGTGCCGAGATTTTTCATAAACTTTGGACTTAGAAAATTTTATGAAAATGTTTTCAAAACTTTTGTTAAATTGAAAATAAAAGATTTAATTGTTTATAAATTTATATATTTTGTTTAAATTGTTTTATTTTGTAAATTTGTTGTTTATAAATTTAATATTTTAAATAAGATATGTTGACTACTTAATTCCTTCTTTTCCTTTTCGAGGACGAAAAGTTTTGAGTGGGGGAGAGTGTAACGACCCGTAATTTTTCTATAATTTAAAATTTTGAATTTAATAAGATTTTGGGTAATTTAATATCGAAGGAAATGAAAATTTGTAATTTCATAATGAAATAATAACTAAATTAAAATGAAAAAATGTTAATTCAAGATAACCGTTAACAATCTGAATGAAATATTAATTCATTGTTATTTAAATGCTATGCTTGGTTATCAATTGAATATAAGAAAACAAACGTAAATATTGAATTAATTAATGAATTAATATATAATGTTGAATAAAATCAATGTTCTGTAAGTAATTATAATATTGGTTTGGAAATGATAAACTTATAAAAGTATGAATGTAATAAAATAAGTTGAAACGTAAATTTATTCATAAGTAATAATAGACATAATAAAATGGATGGAAATGTATATGTTATTCATAAGATAAAATAAAAGAATGAAACCAAGTTGAATACATTAATTGAGATTTTAATTATAATTAATATATTAGATTGATAAAATTTCAGTATAAGCAGAATTATGGTGGTTAATACAAATAAAAGATGGGAATGAGAATATGTTAAGTAAATGAAAGGTAAACAAATACTAACTAAGGTTATAGAGTAATAATAGACTTAATAAAAAGATTGGAATTGAATCAAATCAATTTATTTGGAATTAATTAAAATTAATTGGAATTCAATCTATAATAAATGCATTAATTGTAAGTAAATGAAATTAAATACTGCGTTAATCGAATAAAGATGAAATGGCAGGTATTAATGTAATAAATGCAAACCAATGGGAATTATACCCATGAGATGACAATTGGTTGAATAACTAGATTTAAAACCAAATAAATGGAATTATTGGAATTTCAATTGATAATTAATGAATTTACTGAAATTGAAATTTGATACTGTAATTGGTGAATAAATTAACTTTAAATTGTTATAGAAGTTCGTTATAAAGGATTATAAATTACTAAAGTAATCCAAGATGATGAAAATTATACATTATAGAATTTGAATGGAAAAAATGATTTAAATTAATTTAATTTAATTTAATTTAATATTAATTTATTTAATAACGTGAAAAATAGTCATTTTGGCCACTGACTCGGATTTTGATGAAACCAGTTTCATCAGATCCATAACGGTGAATTATTATAGGATTTCAAGTTTCATAGCGATCGTACCTGTCATTTGATCGTACGTGCTTGAAACGCCTAGAAATAAATTTAATTGAAATCAATTGAAATCGGTTTGAAATAAGTTGATTTTAGCATAACTTCTTCATACGATGGAATTAGGACTTGAACCTGTTCCATTGAATTTAAAATATTTGAAAACATCTATCTGATATATAGGATGACCATTTTGGTTCCGGTGGCAGAACAGGCTTTTCGGGTCGTTTATCGTTCAATCAAATCTTGTCCGTTCATTCTATTTTCAGCTTTGCCTATAAATAACCTGTTATAAACCCTAGCCACTCCTTATTTTCATTTGTCTATACGTACATCTCCTTCTCAACTCCTTATTCCAATGGCAGACAAAACCTAATTCCCAAATTCCAAATCCTAATTTCAATTTCAAAAAAAAATTGCGGATCTGCAGCAACTTAGGGTCGCGCTTCAGGTTTCAGAGGCAAAAACCCTGCATCAACTTTGGATCAAGAAGAAAATGACTCAGGTCTCTCTGGGTCGTTTTGGAAAAAACTCAGAGCAAGCACCGGGGATTTGAGGCGGCGGACCGAAGTTGAACCCGAAGTCGACCCAGGACCAGAATTTTCCAATCTTCTAATTTTCATAACTTTTTCGTACGAGCTCGGATTCACATGCGGCTTGTTTTGCTGGGACCATATAGGAATTATAGACATTTTATCGCTAATTTAGATCAATTCTGAGATCATTCAAATTTTGGACTCAAATTGGATTTAAATTCAATTAAATTCAAGGGTAAGTGTTTTAACCCACTCACAACTTCTAAAATTCTTATGTTTGTTAAATTTAATTCATGATGTGATTAGGAATTTATTTATGATTGTTTGGTATATTTTCAATCATCACCTCAGTTAAATTGAATTTATTTGAATTAAATTGTTATTTAATTTATTATTTAAACTGCCAGTTAAATACCTGTTATTCATTATCAGTCTCTATATTGATATTTATGGATTGTTTTGGATGATGATTGTGATGAATGTTGATTGTTGATATTGGTTGAATAGATGTTTAGTTTATATCGTTATAAATTGCAAGTTCGTTATGGATTATTATTAATTCGGGATTGCGGTTTGAAGTGATATACAACCATAAAATATTAAATTGCGGATTGAAATGATAAATATCTGTATCACTTGATCATAGGATAGAAAATTATATACAGACAATGTGGTCTATATATAAAAATATTTTGAAATGATTTCTACGGTTTTGTAAAGAAATATACGGTTTTATATAAATACCGATTTTAAATATTATATAAATGTTATTTTATTCTTGATTTGAAGCTATGTATAAATTTATTTTAATATAGAATAAGTTTAATAATAAAGTTTGATTTTATTGAAGATAATATGGTTAAGTATTTAAATTATATTTTTAATATAGAGTTTATAATGATTTAAATAAATTAAAGTTGGAAGATAAATTTGAAATTTATTAAATTTGAAAATTTAAAAGATATGATTTTTATACTTGATTTTTGTTTAAGATGATTTAAAATGAATATATCAAGTTTAAATCAATTGAAGGAACATTTAGTGATTTGGAATTTGGGGTTTATTTAAAAGATGTTAGATTTGTTAAGTAAATATTTCAAAACTGAATAATAATGAAGTTAAATTAAGGTATATATGAGGTTATCAAATTTAGTTCTAAAATGGTGGAATATTTAAAGCTTTGAAATATATGGAAATTGAAATGGTTTATTTGAGGTTCTAGTCAGTATTTGAAATCGATATAAATTAAAATGGTTTGTTGAAAACTGAATTGAGTTGAAATTTATGAATTGAGATTTGATGTAAACTGAATTTTGGATTCAAGTTGATTTGAATCAATTTGTGAAGTTGAGGAAATTATTTTATTTATAAAGTAATTTTAAATTTAAAACTATTTCATTATATATATTATTTGAATATCTAAACTGTTTAAGTGGTGAAAGTTATGGTTTCGAAACTATGAATTTCAAAGTATCATGTTTTGAAAATGTTATATTTTCAAGTGTTTGGTTTCGAAAGTGTTATAACCTTGAAAATGCTATGATTCTGAAAATGAATATAGTTGAAACCGAGATGATATCGTATTTGGTTTTGAAATGGTAATGATATCGTATTGATATGGTTTTGAATTGACAATGATATTTTGGTTTTGAAGTCTAAATTATTTTGAAATGACCGCGGTGTAATAATAACGGTTGGTTGTTAAAGAGACCGAGATCGGATATGGGCATACTCTCTGTCGATACCGAAAACCACTTTAACAACCATGTACGTGGTGGAGATTCCAGAATGAAGTAGGATGGTGGCAAATTCTATTGAGGTATGTACGTGGACCCGACTCCCGTGAGTTAAGGTGGCTAAAACAGGAGCGATCGATGGGCTGATGAGGTAGCTCCTCTTATCGGACACACTTCTTCGTACGTCATTCTATTACTTTGTGATTGATTGGTGCGCACCTTTGATTTTTGGGAGTGTGGCTCGATGTGGGCGGTAGTGGCTGCTACGCGTTACCACCGGCCCGAAAGCGTAATTGATATATCTAACGTGGCATTGCCTAGTTGTTTCGTGTCACCTACCCTAGCACGCCTTTTACGATTTTGGTTTTGTGGCGTAGCTTATGGAGTATCCTCTAGTGGCTTCCCGATCAGGAGGGACTATGATACTGGATAGACTACTGGGACTATGTATGTGTTAAGGTGGAAAATGTAAAGCCTTCACGCTATTTTTAAGTAAGTTTACTTTACTCCTGGACATTATTATAATAGGGTATATTACTACATATTAGATAGTTTAACAGATCCTTAGGAGATGTAAATCCCAAACATCTCTTATGTTACTGCACTCACGTTAGACACTGGATAGGAGATGTCAAACCCCGTAAACATCTCTGATGTCGTTCCACTCATATTTTACCATTGATTTAACATACATAAGATCTTTTAGTTTTGACTCGAGTGTTTTGTCTTTTCAATTCGCTCGGGTCAGCCTGAGAATTTCAGGATTTGAAGACCCTGTTGCTGGAGGACGAAGACGAAGATTGTATTATTATTATTTATTATATTTTACTGCATCATGTATTCTGCTGCATTATTTATTATTCTCTGGTATGTGTAACTATGATCTGTGTTGTATAAGTATAATCAGATGTTTTTGTAAAACAGCTTTATGAACTGTTATTTGATTATTATATTTTGTCATTCCACTACGAGACTCTATTATGTTTTTTCTCTCTCTGCTTTTCCTTATTCACCCCAATAACATTCCTCCATTCTGTATGGTTTGAGTCGGCATGTGTGTCTGCCTAAACGTACAAAAAGGCGGGATGTTACAGAAATAAAGGGAAAATTTGGAATGAAGTATGAAATTGATATTTCAGATTTAAATAAGATTATAGATCATAATAAAAGGATGAATCTGAAATTAATGGGTTTTGGAATATATTTAGGTCAGTAAAGAAATTTATTTTAAAATGGATTTAATTTTGAAAATCAATTTGGAAATCGATTAAGTGTTGAAACTGTGATTAAAAAGTGAATGAGATTATGGAATTTATAAACGGGGTTTCTAAATAAAGTGAATATTTATCAGTGGATAATTTGGAAGATAAATTCACGGTGGGAATTTATAAGGAAAGGGTGATTTGTTTTAAAAATAAATAGTGGTTTATTTTTAAAAATGTTGAAAAGAAAATTTGCGAGATTGAGATGTAAATTAAACCATAATAAATCGAGCAAGATTATAAATGATCAGATGGCTATATTTAAATGGAAAGTGTATTTCACTGAAAAGCCAAGTATATTACCAAAGAAAGATTTCCAAGTACAAGTTAGAGGTTTTAAAGTGGTTTTAAAAGAATGTTTTAGAAAGAAATTTTTATTTAGTGGTTTAAGTTTTTTAAAAGTAAATATTCATTAAGTTAGTTATATAAGTAAATTATTTTAAAGGTTTAACTAGTATTATGATTTAAAAGATAATTATTTAATATTTATACCTTATTGAATAACTTTTATTTTAAAGTTAGTTTTGGCTTAAGTTTTACATGAGAAATTATTATAAAATTTCCTAACTAGTATTTTAAATAAAGTGCTTTTAAGTAGTTTTTTATTTTTTTAAAGTATATTTTTTGGATAAAGTGATTTAAATTATTTAAAAATCTAAAGTATTAAGACTTGGTGATTTTCAGTCGAAATAAAACAATTGGGTGAAAATTTATTCGCGAGAGAAAAAGTGGTTTGAAAACTATTTTCAAAGGGTTTAAGTGTATAAAAATATCTTGCAAAGATATTTTGAAATAAATAATTTGAGAAATTATTAAGGCCTGATGGTTGTTTGTGGATGTGATTTGATAGTTAAATAACCGACTATCAATATTAGCCAATGCGTTGATCGTTTCGAAGAGGCCGGGGTCGGACTTAATTATTCGAAAACCACTTCGATCCGGTTTGAACGTTTGCGAATAAAGACCGTGAAGATGATGAAGACTGTAATTCGGTTTGTCCAAACCTAGGGCAACTTGTATGGATGAATGCTATAAGAACATTATCAGGAGTACAGTGAGTATTCTAAGTGAATGTGTGCTAAAAAGGTAACGCATGGCCTCGAGCCTCATCAACCGGGAATGACTAAAACAGGAGAGGTGCAACAAGGCTAAGTGGCTAGCAACTAATTAGGGTAAGGTCATCCATGTCTAGATTTCCCTTTTGGTTTCGGCTGTGTGGGCAGTTGCTGATCCCAACCGCGGGGTGATCATATTCGGACTATCCAATAAGGGGTAGCTCTGGTCTTATGTTGCAGGGGATCGGGAGGGATACTCGATACTCTGATCTACACCAGGTACTATGAAGGGCGGTACCCCAGTAGCCCTATCATTATATGGAATCCAATTTCCAATAAGCGCCTATAATGTTTTGATTGTGCCCAACTATGCTGGAACATAAGATGTAAGCATTTCTGCTAGATTCTATTTTACTTTCTTTAGACACTATTGTAATATCAGACGAATTTGATAAAAATATTTTGGTTATTGTAAGGTAAAAACCCGGCATGTTTATTTGTGGGGTGGTCTTACGAGATACCTTTGATTTCAAAGGATTTTGAAAAACCATTAATAATACAATTGAGAGTGTTTTCTCACGTTGATTTTCCAAACCGACTCGGGTGTTATTTTACTATAATGCTCGGCTCATACCGAGTATTATAGAATACAGGATAAGATACTGTGAAGCTCAGGAGACGAGCTGGATAGCGAGACGTATCACACGTACTTGATGTATATTCCGCTATGTAGTATAAGCTATATAGTCAGCTTTTGTGAGGACAAGTTGATATAATTGTCTAGTATTTTGCTATTGATTGTGTGTACTCTGATGATGTAATGTATAAAACAGATATAGTTCTTTTTGTGTAAAGATCAGTCATTTATCTATTATATATTGTTCCGCTGTGTTTGTGAGATTCTGATGTTGTTTTGTTTTTATCTTCTTCTACCTTCTTCTTCTTTCCCTTACGGTCTGGTTTTCCGGCATTCGATTGTTCGGCATTTGATACAGTGGGCGTATTGATGTCGATTTTCAAGCATTGAAAAATCGAACCGTGACAATGTCTTATTTAATTAATATCTTAATCATTTCACTATTAAATATACTAAATGTCTCTTCGTTTAATTCATATTAATTCAAAAAATCTTGGAAAAATTAACAAAAAAATCACTGAAATTTGAAAATACCTTATTTTACCTTTAATAAAAAATTAAGACTAAAACATTTATCTTAATATTTTTAAATATTAATTTACAACTAAAACTTCTCATTTTTAACTTAAAAAATAAAAATAAAATATATTCTCATCCAAAAATAATAAAATTAAAAGTCATCTTTATTCTAGTGTTATAAACATTTAATTAAAATTTTAAACCATTTGGAGGGCTAATTCACATTTTTTTGGAAGGCAAGCAGAGTTTTTAAGGATGACCCTTTACCTCCATATTATTAAATAAAAATAAGGAATTAAAAAGTTACAAGGATTACAAAGGACAAGGAACAAAAGCTAAAGGAAAGAAAGAGAAAAACAGTAGAACAAAGGAAAACAAATCACAGAAGAAACAAAAGGAGCATCTACCTATTTTAGTTGCTTGGCTTTCTCATATATAACCCAATCTACACTAGTAATGAGAGTAGCAGTTCCCCAAGGCAAGATTCTCTTGCTAATAGTCTTCATTATATCAAAAGTCAGTGTATTTGAAGATCTTTCTTCTCCTTAAAAAAGTCTATTTTTCCTCTCCCTTCATAATTCAAACATGGTTGCTATCAAAACCAGCAGCATCACCTTAGACCTGTATACTTTGCACCTTGTAGCCAAAAAATTGCCAATCATCTCCATTAAAGTTTGCATCACATTGGACTAAGCAAAGTTTAGAAATTCCTCTCTAGACAGAAGCGGTTACATGGCATTGAAAAACTAAATGGGAATTCAATTCATTAGATTGGATACATAAGCAGCAACTTGACGTAGATAAGAGCTTGGTATAAGCAAGTTTACCTTAAGTAAGAAGGGAATTTTTGAGCACTCTCCATATAAACAAGTTGTGCTTGGGATCACAAAATTTTTCCTTGATTCTGTTGTACCATGGATCAGCGACACTATGAGTCTTCGTTATCCCAAATTCATGTTTACTCTTAAATATGTGTGTGTGTATCGGTATATAATTATTAATATATACATATATGTATGTATAATTTTATTTTACACCCAAACATATATGGTTCCATTTTATTATCACCAAAGCGTGATTATTATCATTTCAGATAGCAAAAACCTACGAATCCAAACCTAAACAGATTTGGCCATGAAAATAGGGTATGTGTTGCTCACTTAAGTTAGAAGTGTTGATGAAAATATATTTATTTTATTTTAGAAATGAAAGCTTTGATCCTTTGATTTGGTTTCCCTCTAGCTCTCCTTAGTAATGGTTAGCCTGGTAGTTTCTTGATTTTCTTTTATTTTGATGAAATGAATATAAATGAAGGGAATAATATGGCTAGGGGTATAGACATCCATAATTTAGGCTTAGGCTAAATTCTCCCATTGCATAATCTTAATAATTGAGTTCCCTTGTTATGAAATCCCCTTCATTAAAACATTTTGTTTTAATCTTTTAACTTTTATGGTTAAATTTACTTCCACTAATTACCCTTGGTTTACTCAATTATTCGTTTAAGCGTCGCACACTTAATTAATTAAATTCACCTTGAGTACTTTAATTAACTTCTCTTAATTATTATTCAATAAATTTTTATTATTAATTTAATCTCATGTTGTGATACTCAAAATATGGGGTGTTATCATACCCTCATATAGGAATTTCATATTGGAAATTTGAATAGGGTAGAGCAATAACCCTTGGTCATCAACACAAAGTGCGCACATAATTACAAATAATTACGCAAACACCCTAGTGGAATAAATTTATCATCACACAGTGCATATAAGTATAATAGTTACATTAGTACTTTAATAATGCAGAATCATCAATCGTTTGTGCAACTACTAATTCAAAATCATATCATACATAAGATATACTAATACTACGACTTGTTCATACAATAGACAAATAATGTACACTTCTGAAATTATGAATGTCTAGAACAACATAGGTACTCCTACTCTTACCCTTTACTTTCAGATATAATCATCCTCATCGTTATTCCACTAGATGCGAACAAGTCTAATAATTTTCTTCCTTAACTATTTCGTATCTCAACTTATTGTCCCTTTCGTTCTACTAACATATGTTAAATCTAGCTCTATAGATAAGTCATTGACCGCCCTCGGTTTCACTACTGTATTATGCTTATGTACACAATTTATAACACCTAATTAATTAATTAATTAATGAGTAATTTAGTAATTAGTTATGAGGATTATAAAATTGAAATAATGAAATGGAATAAATATTCATGAGATGTTTATTTACTTATTATGCTTGGGCGAATCAAGTGAACTAGGATAATCTTAGTTGAAAATCTAAGATAAATGAGAAATTAAATGTGATTGCCAGAGCTAACTAATTCACTTATTTTTCAATCTATCAAAGACTTATCATGATATATTCTTTATAGCACATCCCTAAGTTTCTTTGCCTCCTAGATAAGAGAAAACTCTGTTAAAACCTCGTTAATAAGACACGACTGAATTGGGGTGAGGTTTTTCTCCTTCGTCTTTTCTAACTCAACATCCATTTCCAACATCATTTTTATGGTTTAAAAGTATTTTAGAAGCATTCTCTATTTTCAACATCACCTCCATCTTCAATGTCCCAAAATCACATTTATCATCAAATCTAGCAATCCCATAATTTTTCATACCACTTCTGAATGATTCAGTCATTAATAAATAATCTTTAATCGTATTAACATGTTTTAATATCGATAATATGATCTTTTGCTCAAATACCAAAATGTTATGAATATTTCACAAAATTATGCAAGGACACAGATTCGCTTACTGTCCACCAATAGAATCAAGAGCAACAACAGTATCATCACCAGCATTGACTAACAAAGTTATAAACAAGAAATACATAAGAATTTAATATGATTTGACTAAATCGACTTACGCCCATGGATTCAACAGCTATTCTTTATTATTTCAATCAACAAAAGTACAAAGTATGAACGACAAGATATAAGCTATGGAGCTACTAACTTATGATCTTAATCGAGGTAATCAATTTCACAATTACTCTCCCCACAAAAGAAAACCTTAATTTAATCTAACGAATGAACTTAAGATTAATTGATTTTTCCTTAAATTCATGGCTCTTTATGAAGAAGTCATATGTGGGTTGAGAAATTACCCCAAACTATTAGATTAGAAGAAAAGAAAATCCAATTGTTGGAAAAAAATAAGCCTATAGACCTAAAACCACTAAAAAGCCTTCGAAATTGCACATAATTATATGGGAGCAATCACAACCTATTTTCACATGGTGGTCGATCCTAGCTCTCTATTTGAGACAAGATTATGTCTATCATCACGTAAAACTGAGCGATTATCGGTTATTATTCTAATTGATCATTCTACCTAGGTTGAATACTAAAAAACACATGTATACCTGCCTTGATCGGCCTTTGGTTTTCTCCATACGAAGCTCTTGATATCACCTTCATCTTGGTATGTACACACATATAGAAATATATATATATATATATATATACATATATATATATATATATTAACTGGGTTTTTAATCAAGCAGAAATCAACAAAAGCAAGAACGACAAGATGAAGACGAAATGACTCGTAAACTTGGGAGTAACTTAGACAAGCTAGAGAAGCAACTTGGAAAGTTTCATTAGAATTGGGATTAAGGTTTAACTTGGCACCGAGTTATATAAGTCAGTATTGACCTATCATTCCTCCTAATTTAGCCTCCTAAACTCCATACGACTCCTATACTAATCCAACAACTCGTGATCGAGTGGTTTCCTCATGGTTGGATGACCAATTCCAAGGTTGATGAGAAAGAAACCGTAAATGTAGAATAAATTAAGCGATGCGAAATGCCGCCATAATCAACCGAAGTCGATAGAAAAGAGCTTGTAGATGATAGAAGAGCAAAGCAAGTAAAATAATTCAGCTTACAACAAGATCTATATGTCAGTATCGAGTTAACTTAGATTGGTACCAAGTTATGATTTTGGGTCATTGGGTTCTGATTTTTGTTATATGACTTCAGGCTATCTCCTGGGCCTTAGTTGAAGTAGGCTTCTAACCCAGTGCTATTGTTTCCCTATAAATAAAACCATATTGCAACCAAAACAGGATCTTCTCCCTAATCTTTCTTCTTCGCCCTTGATTTACCATCTTCCTCCCTCGCAGAATCAACTAAGAAGCTACTCTTGGAAGCTTCAAGCCTTTGAACTTGTCAACTTCTTGTACTTATAACTTTAATTCTCCGTAATCTCATATAAACTCTCTCAGATCCAAAATCAATAAAACTATAAAGTGGACATTGGCAAGAGATTACTAAACCACTATAAAAATCTTGAGTCTCCTTGTTGTTTTTCTTTGATTTCTATAGTTATATACTAAATCTAGGTCTCATAGGTTTCCTACAACTCATTCTTGGGTGTTAATCCATTTTTCGCATCAACATTTTGGTGCTTCTACAGACAAGTGAACTTAGGGCTTAGATCCATTTTTCTATTGCGAATTTGGAGAGATCCGTTAGTTAGGTCTAGAAAAATTGCTTGAAGAACTTAAACGTTTTCTATTAAAAATCTATGACACCTAGAAAAGAAAATTCTATATTTGGAAGATCAACAAAAGAAGTACCTAGTGGTGATGAAGCAAACACTCACCAAATAGAGATTAATAAAAAAATGCAATACTAGAATCATCTGCTTAACACGAAGTAGTGACCAAAGTAGAGTTTGATAAGATGGTCCACGTACCTAACCAGAAGACGGAGATATCCAAAAAGCTCTCATGGATAGGATGGACGCGTTGCTTAATCTACAGCCTCGAACTAATAGGAGAACTAGAAGGGAAACTTCACCTATTATAGGACAAGGGAATTTCTTTATTTCTAGCCTAAACAAGAAAGATGCGAAGCAAAAGCAGAAGGACATAGTTGGTGGAGTTGCAGGAGGATTTGTAGGAGAAAGGAGCGCTCCCCCTAAAAAAATAGGTCGGTACCGAGAGCATTTCACTTAGTACCAAGAGGAATGCCCATGTAGAGGATGTTCAGGAAGGTGATGTCGTGATTGTCTCTGATGAGGATATAAACTTGCAGCTTGATGATGATGATTTGGAGTTGGATATCGATGCTGATGAAGGTAGAGCTTAGACAACCATAGCTCAAGCAACCGTACATCCGCCAAATATCGACGGAGTGGTACTCCCAGAGATAGGAGCGCCTAAATGTTAGCCGGAAAACTGAGACCATATGCAGAGTCAAATACTTGATGTAGCCCTTAATAGTCAATCTTCGAATTACCGTGCCATCAAAAATTAAATCACTAGCATGGCCAAGCGATTGGTGGAATAAAGCAAGGGTAGGAAGAAAGAAGATTGGGGTTCTGCACCAAGCCGAACCCCATTCACTAAAAATATCATAATAGAAGAATACCCTAGAAAGTTCACCATGTCGATAATGCCACCCTACAATGGAACTACTGATTCCATACAACACTGACTCAAATACAAATGGCATATGGATGGAGCTAGAGCTAAGGACGTTGTTCGTTATAGGTGCTTTCCTATCTTCTTAGAAAGAGTTGCTTCTATGTGGTTCACTAGGCTCACGCCTAAATCAAAATCGACGTTTGATAAATTGGATAAAAAGTTTCTGAAGTAGTTTAGGCTCCACGTGGCAATACCAAAAGACGTAAAGTCATTGTATGTCTTGTCATAAGGACCCAAGGAGTCATTAAAAGCTTTCTTGAACCAATTTAACATCGTTGTTATAGAAGTTAGCAATCCTAAGGAAGATCTCGTATTCATGGCACTTGTCCAGGGTGTTAACCCGCCTTTTGGCAAGGCAATATACAGGAGGATTTAACCCAATCAATTGCATAAGAAATAGCATAGTCAATGAACAACATACTTAGAGTATATATTTTGGAGAAAATGGGATGCTTGGAGCCTGTTTTGAGTCACCTTCATGTTTGCTTCGAGTTTTCAAACAGCTTACTTCGAGTCAAAGAAGTGTTCACTTTGAGTCTTTGAGAAACAAGTTACTTCCAGTCATCAAGCAACCTACTTCGGGTCAGCAACACGTTTACTCTGATTCGATAATAGGTCTACTTTGGGTCAAGCAAGTGGCTACTTCGAGTGGATTGATCAACAACCATGGGTTCACATCATTTTATGTCCATCACTTTACAACCTCCCTTCTTCGTATGGATACGGCTTCGTATCCATCAAGTTTACACCTTCCTCCTTCGTATCCATCGAGTGTTGGCATTGGTATAGGTTCATCTAACACCCACTTCATATCAATCCCTCCTTCTACACATTTCGCGTCGGTCGTCAAATGATCGTTACGAAATCCACCTCTAAATGATCGATATGAACAACATGTGCCAACATTGATCGATACGAAGAGGCATATAAGCATGGTCACAAAGGCGAATTCCTAAATATCGATACGAAGAGCGCTCTATAGGGTGGATACGAAAAGCATGGTCAAATGATAGAAGCAATCCATTGGCATGAAAAGTGGATCTCTGATGAATCATCTCTCCACATCAAGAGTACATGGTAGAAAGATATGAATTATGATCAATCCAAAGTTGATCGATACAAAGCTATCGATACGAACAATTCAGCCACTTACAAATTCAACTTTAGATCGATCATAACTTAAAATCTACAAGTCCAAATGCCTTCAAATTTTCACAGGAACTTACTAACCACCTCAACATTGTCTCTGATTGATCTTAGCTCAATTGGATGTCATTTTGATCGATACGAACAAGGTAGTGATCGATCAGGGACCGATCCCAAATGACCTCGGATCAATCAAGTGGGCCCGCCCACGTGGAAGAAGAGGTATTCTGAGATTTAAGCTAGATATTTTCAGACTAAACCTATAAATAACAGCCCTATGCCTTTAGAAAAGGGACTTTTTGACTCTGCTATGTTGTTACTCTGTCGAATCTTCTTATAACTTGAGTGGTAGAGTTGTTTCTATTCTAATTAGTTAGCGATCGACAATAGACATCAAATCATTTAAAGTGGACGCAGGCTACAATGCCGAACCACTATAAACCCTGTCTTTTTACTACTTTCCTTTTAAATTTTGAGTGTTCATATATATATATATATATATCCTCTACATCTATCTGTGATCTGCGATTGTGAATTGATGCTTTCATTTACAATTGGGTGTTTATGACCAATTTTGGCACAAATATTTTGGTGCTTTCACTAAGAAGGCTGGCGCTCAGGGATTTTGAAGCTTGAGTTTTGAATTTGAAGACTTAGGAACTTGGATATGGAAAGCTATGGGCAAGCAATCAACATGGAAATAGAGAATGGAAAGGAGCCAGCATGAAGAAAGTCAAGAGGCCTTTTCAAAAGCTAATCAGACCTCAGTTTTCATCCCCAAACATGATATGGAGATGACGACAGGTGCTATGCAGGAAGGGATGTTGAAAAGGTAGGAGGAGATGATGCAGAACCTACTCCGACAAGTTGGACAATATGGAGTGCAAAATCAAGAGAACGTAACTACAGGAAATGCTGGAAATAGGGACCGTGAAGCTAGAGCAACATGAGCGGAGACGGTTTGGAATCAGGATCGGGAGCATGGAGCAACTGGGATTCAAGATAGAGTGGGACTATCAGGAATAGTCCTTGAGCTAAGGGGCATGCCTCGAATCATGTCGGCTCAATACCAGGAAGAGTACTAGGAGGCAGTGTGCAGTTTGGCATTGATCGGGATATGGATGCTCGTCTAGAAGGATAGGTTTCAAGATTCCCTCACGAACTCGAGGGGTAGGTTGAAGATCGTAGACAAAGGCTACCACTTGATGACAACGGCAGGCTAGTAGATATGATCAGACGGGCAATGAGGGGAGGATTGGTGAATAAAGATTTGGAGGATGTGAATAGGAGTCCCTTTACTCCTATAATAAGGAAAGCTAGGAATCTAACGGACTTCAAGCTACCTACACTGGAGACGTACGATGGGAGGACAGATCCTGTAGTTCATCTGACAAGGTATATGAGGCACATAGAGGTACTGGGGGAAATGGAAGAAGTCATGCCCGGTGTTTCCCATTGTATTTGATGGATAAAGTAGTGTTGTGGTTCATACAATTAGAAAGCGGCTCCATTGGAACATGGACCAAGTTGATTGAGAAGTTTATGAGATAGTTCAGAGTTCACATCTCGAGGCCCTAAAACGTGATGAGTTTGACAACACTGAAGAAAAAAACCGAGGAGTCTTTGAGAATTTTTCTAACACGATTCAATGCAGCGGCGGTGGATCGTCCAGATCCGTCCATTATTTTGATGGCAGCTGTATCTGGCATAACTGATGGCATGGAGTTCAAGAATTCATTGAAAAGGGATCCACCAATGGATCTTGGAGAATTTTACCACGAGGAGGAAATGTTTCTACGGCAGGAGGATGCAAAAGCTGAGAGAGAGGAAGGAGATAAAGTTGATGTTTGTGCAGTCAAAGGCGGGGATCCGCCCGAGAAAGATTCAAACAAGGATAAGGGGAAGCAAAAATCAGAGAACAGCTTTGACGACATGACGCGACCATGAAAGGAACCATGATTCACCTCTTATACGGATTTGAATGAGACTTTAGAGAAAATATATCAAGACACAAGGGGCAGGTTCCTTACGGAGACCAATAAGGAGGGATCCAACCAATGATGAAAGGAAATCAGAAAAATATTTCTTATCCCATAAGCTAAGTGGCCATAGCACAAATGATTGTAGGCACTTGAGGGATGTGGTCGAAGGACATATCTGGAATGGCATGCTGTTGCGGTACGTGAAATGGCGAGCAACGACGGTGGAATAAGAGCGACCACCAGCCGCATCAAATGAGAATGGCTCCGGGCCAAGGCACCAACTTGTCATCAACTAATTGAAATAATGAGGAATAAGAAGTAAACCTTACACCAAAATAGTTAAGTCGCTTACACATGTACGGGATCATGAAAGATCCTCGGGCATGCTCTGAGATGATTGTAAACAGCCATAGTTTGGATGCTTGCTCTTTGATGTTTCTGTTTTGTTTTCTCTTTTTCGCATTTGGATTTGGTTTGATTAGACATTTTTATTATAAGACTCATTTGAATGTAAAATCTGATGATTAAAATATCAAAACTCAACCTCGAACGGTCATAGTTCGCCACGAATGGCACCTGACCTCGAACGTGTTAGGAAATCAAATATACGGTTTCGATGACAACAACTATACAATGGAAATCGAATATGCATAGATATTTCTATTTATATTTAATTTCTAAAGTAACATCACTAGAGAGACAAGAACAAGGATCAAAGATCGTTACAAGAGACTACAGTCGATAGGATCAATAGAGCAATGACACAGAAGCACAAAATCAACATGCATAGGGATCAGACGTCTGGGTGCACTAGCCAGACGTCTGAAGAAATCTCTGGATTATAAACCAGACAGTATCAAACATCTAGTTAATGAACTCATACATCTAAAAGGCTATTGTATACAAAAAATATATAGAGCCAAACGTTTGAAACATATACCAGGCATCTGGAACTGAAATCGGATTTTGAAATTCAAATAACAACTGCCGCACTTGAAAAGACATCTTCGCTTCTCTTCGCCGCAACTCTTCATCACCATCAGAAGCGACCATAGAACACTTATTAATGGATGCAACTACTCAAGGAAACTCTCTACCATTATAAATAACATCAAGAATCAAAGAGAAGAACTTACCTTACTTACTTGCGCTCTTTACTTTTATACTCTGATATATTCTTGATCTCTAGCAATCATATACTTGTATTTCATTCTTCCATATATTCAGAACTCTTTAATCAATATTCTATATATATATATATATATATATATATATATATATATTAGAAGCATTTGTACTTAATAGTCAATATCCGTGTTATAGAATACATACTTGACAAGAACAAGCTATTGTAACTAAGCCTATTCCTCCGGGCGAAGAGAGGGTGTTTGATAGTCGAATTCCAAAGGGAAGTTTCGGGATTGTACGTAGGACGGGAGGTCCGAACCAGTATAAAATCTTGGTGTTCTTAGTCAATATTTTACTAGATTAACTTTGTATTAGTTACATCATATTGTTAGTAGCATATACTTGCACATACATTACACGATCCATCCTATAAACTTACAATTGGTATCAGAGCAAGGTTTGATCAAAGAAACAGTAACACATTTTTGAATCATTTTAATATGGCAAGTATTTTACAAGAAGGACAATCCACAGCACGACCCCCACTTTTTAATGCTCTAACTATGCATGTTGGTCAACACGTATGAGAATTTTTGTGGAAGCTAATGGTCTAGAAATTTGGTCAGCCACTCAAGATAAATATGAAGCACGTACTACTGCTATGAACACATGGGCTGATCCACAAAAAACAGTAGCTTCTAATAATGCCAAAGCTATGAATGTTTTATTTTGCTCATTAGATAAAAATGAATTCTCACGTGTCATGTTATGTAACACTGCAATTGGTATTAGGCGTACTTTACAATTCATACATGAAGGCACAAACAAAGTTAAACGAACCAAGATTTCAATTTTACAAAATCAATTCTCATCATTTAAAATGAAACAAAATGAATCTATAGTAGACATGTACTCTAGATTTCAAACCATTCAACATGATTTAATGGCACTTGTAGTCAAATTCACAAATTTTGATTTAGTATCTAGAATACTCAATTCTTTAACTCGAGAGTGGGAAAGAAAAGTATTAGCCATCGAAGAAGCTAATAATCTCTTAGTACTCCAAGTTGAAGAATTGATAGGAAATTTAATGTCCTATGAAGCTAATTTCCAGGCATGAAAAGAACTAAATTTAGAAAAGAAGAACGTAGCATTCCCAGCAACAAATGAAGACTCCGATTTAGGCCAATAAGAAATTGTATTTGTTGCCAAAAATTACAACAAATTCAAGAAGTTTAGGAAAATGACTAAATTTCAGAAAGAAGGAAAATCAAGCTCAACGAATCAAACATCAATCAAATGCTATGAATGTGATCAATTTGGACATATGAAGAAAGACTGCCCCAAGCTCAATAATGATAAAAAGAAGAACAAATTTGAAAAACTCAAAACGAAGAAGGCTTTCAAAGTAACATGGGATGACTCAGATTCTTCATCATCTGAAAGTGATAGCGATAGGACAGAGAACAAGCTAATGTATGTTTTATGGCACAAACTGATGAGGTATGTCCCGAACTTAGCTATGACGAATTATTAGAACTTAGCATGGAATTAGATGATAAATTTAAAAAAATTAAAAAATTGAACAAAGAACATATAGCCAAAATAAATAGATTTGAACTTGAAGTAGAAATGTTAAAAGATGAAAAAATTATCTTAGAAGAAGAACTAGAATTATCTCAAGAAAAAATTAAAAATAATTTGGTAGAAAGTGAGGCTATTGCTATTGATTTTGATAAAACTAAAATAGTAAAGGATAATTTGTTAAAAGAAAATGTCAACTTGAAGAGCAATATTGAAAATTGAAAATTGGAATTTTAGAATTAAAAGAAAAATTAGATAAAATTACAAATAATGTTTCAAAATTTAATAAAGGAAAACAAGATTTGAAAAATCTTATCAAAACTTCAAAACCATCGGGTAATGGAAATGGAATAGGATTGAAAAATACTCCTAAAAAAAGGAAATGATGCTAAGAATTATTATTATAAAAATACTAAAAGTTTACCTAAGTCTAATATGAATACCAAAAATATGAAAATTTGGATTCCTAAGAAAAATAATAATTTGATTAGACAAAAACATATTAATAATTTCTTAGAGAATGTAGTATATAATAAAAGTTACATTTATAAATGTACCAAACCGTCTTGGATATGGCTACCTTCTTCTAACATCTAGGACCCTAACAAAGTATATGGGTACCAATTAAAACATCTTTTATTTTGCAGGTACCCAAAATAAAAAATAAGGAGAATGGATACTAGATAGCGAATGCTCCAAGCATATGACCGGAAATTCAAAAATTTATCAAATATAACATACATCGATGATGGAACGGTTACCTTTGGAGATAATTCAAAAGGATATGTAGTAGGCGTTGGAGAAGTCATCAACTCTGGTATTTCTAACTGACTTATTATTACAAATATTTTATTAGTAGAAAATCTAAAACACAACTTACTAAGTATTAGTCAATTATGCGATAAAGGTTTTCAAATAAATTTCAAAAAAGACAGATGTAATATTTTCGATAATAACAAACAACTTATATTTGAAGGATTTAGAAAAAAAATATTTATGTATTAAAAATGAATATAAATAAAAATAAAAATTTATGTTTAACCGCCAAACATTATGATCCATGGTTATGGCATAAATGATTTTCTCATATCAATTTTAAATATATTAATAAATTGGCAAAATACGAGCTAGGTAGAGGTTTACCTAAAATAAATTACAAATTAGAAAATTTATGTGACGATTGTCAATTTGGAAAACTAAAGAAAAGCTCTTTTAAATCTAAAAATAATGTTTTTACAAAACAACCATTAGAATTATTACATTTAAATTTATTTGGTCCAACACAAGTACGATCTATAAATCACAACAAATATGTTTTTGTAATAGTTGATGATTTTTCAAGATATACATGGACTGTATTTTTAAAACATAAAAGTGATACCTTTGGGAAGTTTAAAATATTCACTAAAAGAATTAAAACACAAATGGATTTAAAAATTAAAAATATTCGAAGTGATCACGGTGGAGAATTCGAAAATGATCTTTTTACTAATTTCTGTAATAAAAAAGAATAAGTCATAATTTTTCTTTTCCCTGCACACCTCAACAAAATGGTGTATTAGAGAGGAAAAATCATACGTTACAAGAATGTGCATGAACACTACTAAATAGTAGCGGTCTACCAAAACATTTTTGGGCTGAAGCTATTGCCACCACTTGTTATGTGTTGAATCGAGTAACCATACGTCGTATGACTAAATAAACTTGTTTTGAAATATCTTTTGAAAGAAAACCTAAAGTATCATACTTTAAAACTTTCGGATCAAATTTTTTTATATTAAATACAAAAGATAACTTAGGAAAATTTGACCCGAAGGCCGATGAAGGTATCATTGTTGGATATTCGAATCGTAGCAAAGCATCTAGAATTTTTAATAAACAAGATAATACTATTGAAGAAAGTTTACACGTTTCGTTCGACGAAAATCTTCTTAACCATCACACTAATGATGATGAAGAAATTATTCCAATAAAAAATTCAACAAATTCTATTAATAATGAGACAAATGTGCAAAATAACACTTTGATATCATCCTCTAGAATTCTTAAGGATCGTCCAAAAGATAATATCATTGGAGATCTCAATTCTAGAGTAACTAGAAATCAACATAATCAAATAAGCCATATAGCATTTGTGTCAAATTTTGAACCAAAAATTATAAAGAAGCTTCAAATGATCATTTTTGGATTATAGCTACGCAAGAAGAATTAAATCAAATTGAACGTAATGACGTTTGGGAATTAGTACTAAGACCAGAAGATCAATCGATTATAGGAACAAAATAGGTATTTAAAAACAAAGCAGACAAGAATGGAAATATTGTTAGAAATAAAGCACGTTTAGTTGCTCAAGGCTATGGTCAAGAAGAAGGTATCGATTATGACGAAACCTTTGCTCCAGTAGCTAGATTAAAGGCCATTCATACGTTACTTGCTTTTGCAAATCATCACAATTTTAAACTATTTCAAATGGATGTCAAAAGTGCTTTATTAAATGGTTTTATTAAAGAAAACGTATATGTAAAACAACCCCCATTATTTGTTCACGAAAAATATCCCAACCATGTTTTTAAGTTACACAAAGCATTATATGGATTAAAACAAGCTCCTCGTGCATGGTATGAACGTCTAAAAAATTACTTAATTACGTGTAGTTTTCAAATAGGCAAAATCGATACAACCTTATTTATTAAACGAGAAAATAACGATATTTTAGTAGTACAAATTTATGTTGACGATATAATATTTGGTTCAAGGAACGAAAATCTATGTGATCAATTTTCAAATATTATGAAAAATGAATTTGAAATGTCACATATGGGAGAATTAAAATTCTTCTTAGATTTACAAATAAAACAACTTGAAAATGGTATTATTATTCATCAAGAAAAATATTGTAACGATCTATTACGTCGTTTTGAAATGGATAAAACTTCGAGCAAACCAACACCAGTGAGTACTACTGTTCACTTAGGAAAGGATGATAACGGAAAAGACTTTGATCAAAAATTATATCGTAGCATGATTGGTTCTTTACTCTATTTGACGGCTAGTCGACTTGATATTATGATGAGTGTATGTCTCTGTGCTCGATTTCAAGCAAAACCGAAAGAATCTCATCTAAGAGCCGTTAAATGTATATTACTATATCTATCTAGTACTAGAGATTACGGTTTATTTTACCATAAAGGATCATCGTTTGAACTTGTTTCATATAGCTATGCGGATTTCGGTGGATGTAGAACAGATCGTAAGAGTACTAATGGAACATGTCACTTTATCGAACAATCATTAGTTTCTTGGTTTAGCAAAAAGCAAAATTGTGTTTCTTTATCTACTTGCGAAGCCGAATATATCTCAGTAGCTCTAGCATGTGCATAAGTGATATACATGCAACAAACACTTACGGATTTCTGCAAAATTATCAATAAATCTCCAATATGTTGTGATAACACGAGTGCAATAAATTTATCAAAAAACCCTGTCAATCACTCGCGAACTAAGCATATAAATATACGACATCACTTATTATGAGACGATGTTGAAAAAGAAACTATTTCATTAGAATACGTAAATACTGACAATCAAATAGCAGACATCTTTACAAAACCACTAATTGACAAAATTTTATTAAACTCCGATGAGATTTAGGGATTTTTTCTCTTCATGATCTGCTCACTTAATAATCACTCCTTCACTTAATCTATGATTAGCCATTAGTTTTCTATCCACAATTGTAATTAATAAATTCTGCACCTTTGGTTTTTTAGTCAGTCACTTTTTAAAAAAATTCTATAAATAATTTTAAAACTTATATATAAACAGTTATACAACAAAATATATATATATACAATTCATTTTTTTTCAACAAACAAAATATAGTCATGGCTTCTGAAACTTCTTATATATCCATCTCGACACCTACAACAGATAGCTCGGCGGATACACCACAATAGCTTCCTATACCCACACCAAATCAAGAACCGACGTATAGATGGTCCTCTTATCGCACGGGATTCACTCCCGATAGCAAGAAGTCCAAAAGATCTTTATTTGTTTCTCCTAACACAAAGGAGAAAATTAATGAAATACATCACTATCAAAAACAACAAATAGATTTTCAACGAGAACTATATTTTGAACAAAAAGTCACGGCACGTCGACTAAGCTTTTTGGAACAAGTAGCGATGAAGTTTTGTACTTCACGAAAGAAAGATGTCCATGAACCACTTCCGATGCCTTGCAGTTCCTTGGATCCCTCTTCCTCGTATCATACGCCTTCGGATCCTTCACCAAGACGATTCTCTAGCTCCCCGAGAACCCATGAACGTGGAAATATATGGTCTCCGCTTAAACCATGGAGAGATAACAAGTCAGAAGATCGTAAAACTCCATCATCATCAAAATAGATTATATTTTTATTATATGTGTATATATGTTCATTTGTTATTTTTATCCACAAAAATAAATACTACGTTTCGTTTTATAAAAATAGAGCATCGAGAAATAAGCAAAACTATTAAATTTTAGGCTATTATTAGAAAAATTGCCTAATTCAGACGTCTAGATATGGACCTCAGACGTCTGACACTCTGATATACCTTGATTTTTTTAGCATTGTGCATATATCAGACGTCTGTTATACCCCCTGATGTCGGAAAATTTGCTTTGTCTCCTTGAAATAGAAACCAGACTATTTCAGACGTCTGAACTTTGATCCAGACGTCTAAATTATTCCTCTGCCACCAAATTTTAAAAAATTCGGCCTAATTCAGACGTCTGATATTTTAACCAAACGTCTGGAAAATCCCTCTACCTATCAAATTTTTAAAACACGACCAAACCAGATGTCTGGAAATTAAATCAGACGTCTTAAATTATCTACTGTTTTGGAATTAGGGTAAACCAGACGTCTGAAATCACTTCCAGACGTCTGATATTCAATTGACACTTCAAAAACATCCAGATAACGTCTATTATTTTCTCATCTCACTTTTATTTTCAATCGATTATATTCGATCGATAATTTTTTTTCAAAAAACCATCTTTTTACAGTCGCTCGATTACAATCCCTCCTAGAACTAAAACCCTAAGATATCCAAAAGAAAACAAGACAAACAAACATCTTCCTTAAATCCTCAAGTTTGCTCAGATGATCAAATCGAAAGATGGATGAATCGAGCACCACACTCAAGCAAGAGATATGAGGATATACAAAAGAAGAAGCTTCACACAGGTCCATTTTATAAACTACTTAAATTTTCAATGTATGATTTGGATGAAATGTGTGATAATGCCCGACTAGAAACATTCATATCGTTCACTCCCAGTGACATCCAAATCAATCAATTGGCAATGTTTCTCTTTTTTGCAAATTTGGATAGCACTTCAATATGGAACACTGAAGATGAAGATAATTGGCTATGGTCTAGTGTGTATGGCAACACGATTAGACTCACTCCTGGCATAATAGGTAGAACTCTATGATGTTCTGACACATGCAAAGATTTATACAATATTCCAGATATGCACTTCAAACCAAGGAATAGTAAAACACATCAATTTGGGAGGATGATATGCCAAAATTTGCCTCTAAATATATACGTCCAAAAGCACGACTTCTTATTCGAATAATAATCAATACCATCGTTCCACGAATGGGAAGTCATGAGCAAATAACCGAGTTAGAGCACAAAGCCTTATATGATCTATTTAGCGAAACAAGGGTGAATTGGGCCGAATTTATCTTTGACGAGCTCAAACATTTTTGGACTCAATCACGGCCATCAATTATCTACCCCACATATATTATGAGACTTCTACGTGCTCACAGAATCTCCTCCTACCTACCAACTTTTGAAGAAATATTTCCAAAATACGCTTTCACAATTATTTTTCTTAATGCACTTACCGAAAATTCCTCCTGAGATTATCTCTTTAAAGATTGGATGCACAATCGTCAAGTTGGGCCTCCACCTCAATCACAAATTGAACCATCACAAGAGGAGAAACAACATCGTGAGATAACTCTTCCTACTACACCATTTTACTATCCAAGCAAGGATGAGATTGTGGAGACTTGAAAAGAAACAAATCCAAGTGAAAGCGTTCGAGATCTCACCCTCAAAAATCAACATATATTGTCTCGAAACCAAAAAGTTTAAGCTAAGCGAATGGATAGCTTTGAATCTTCTTTTGCTACACGCCTAGCAACAGTTGAAGAATCACTTTCAACTGTCTTATTGGTTCTCAAAGAAGTACTTCAACGGGTTCGCGGTCCGACACCTCCTTCTGAAGATTAGACAACCCAGTACCTTCTCCTCCCGTGAAACATTCCAAACTTTCTGAGGATGAACCTCTAAAACAAGCTTCGACATCTCCTACAAAGTCTAGCTCTTCTCAAAAAGAAGAAACAAGAGATGATCAAGAAAAAGCTTCTCCGAAGGAATCATAGATTTTAGGATTTTCAAATTTCAACTCTAGTATAATTGACAAAATCTATGAATGTAATCAATTTCGAATTATTAGTGAAATTTTCTTTTGTGTGTTATCTTTGACGATTGGCTAAATTTTTTTAATTCTTTTTGATAATGCCAAAGGGGGAGAAATATGAGTATATTTATAAAACATTAGAAATAAGCATGTATTCGTGGGAAAATTTATAAATAATATATAAGTAATAGTTGTCATCATCAAAAAGGGGGAGATTGTTATGAAATCAAATCTACGGTTTCGATGACAACAACTATTAATGGAAATCGAATATGCATATATGTATATATATATATATATTTACAGGTAATTGCTAAAGTAACATCACTAGATAGACAAGAACAAGGCTCAAAGAACGTTACAAGAGACCACAAGTCGATAGGATCAATAGAGAAATGACACAGAAGCACAAAAACAACATGCATAGGGATCAGAGGTCTGGGTGCACTAGCCAGACGTCTGAAGAAATCCTGTGGATTATAAATCAGATATGATCAAACGTCTGGTTAATGAACTCAGACGTCTGAAAGGCTACTGTATACAAAAATATATATAGAGCCAGACGTCTGAAACATATACCAGACATTTCGAACTGAACTCGGATTTTGAAATTCAAATAACAACTGCCGCACTTGAAAAGACATCTTCGCTTCTCTTCGTCGCAACTCTTCATCACCATCAGAAGCGACTATAGAACGCTTGTTAATGGATGCAACTACTCAAGGAAACTCTCTACCATTATAAATAACATCAAGAATCAAAGAGAAGAACTTACCTTACTTACTTGCGCTCTTTACTTTTATACTCTGATATATTCTTGATCTCTAGCAATCATATACTTGTATTTCACTCTTCCATATATTCAGAACTCCTCAATCAATATTCTCTAGATATATATATTGGAAGCATTTGTACTTAATAGTCAATATCCATGTTATAGAATACGCACTTGACAAGAACAAGCTATTCTAACTAAGCCTATTCCTACGGGCGAAGAGAGGGTTTTGATAGTCGAATTCCAAAGGGGAGCTTCGAGACTTGACGTAGGACGGGAGGTCCGTACCAGTGTAAAAGCCTGGTGTACTTAGTTTATATTTTACTAGATTAACTTTATATTAGTTACATCATATAGTTAGTAGCATATACTTGCATATACATTACACGATCCATCCTACAAACTTACAGTCAAAATCCACCACGAATGGAACCCGACCTCGAATGGTCGTAATTCACCTCGAACGGCATAAGATCTCAAACGATCACTATTCATGATTAGGTAAGATTATCGATCTCTTTATAGGTCATCATTGAATTCTGAATATCCAGATCATGGCGTTACAAAACACACCTTCCTATCACAAGGCATATTTTGGAGGGCAAAGTCTAACCCACCTTTTGGCAAGGCAACATATAGGAGGATTTAACCTAATAATCTGCACAAGACATAGCATAGTCAACGAACAAACAACGAGAAATACCTAGAGTATAGATTTTGGAGAAAATGGGATGCATGGAGTTTTCTTCAAGTGGCTTCATGTTTGCTTCGGGTTTTCTGGCAGCTTACTTCGAATCAAAGAAGTGTTCGCTTCAGGTCTTTAAAGAACAAGTTACTTCTAGTCATCAAACAACCTACTTCAGGTCGACAACATGTCTACTCTGAGTCAGTGATAGGTCTACTTTGGGTCAAGCAGGCAGCTACTACGAGTGGATCGATCAACAACCATGGGTTTACATCATTTCATATCCATCACTTTACGACCCTCCTTCTTCGTATCAATACAGCTTTGTATCCATCAATTTTACACCTTCCTGCTTCGTATCCATCGAGTGTTGGCATCGGTCTGGGTTCGTCTAACACCCACTTCATATCGATCCCCCTTCTACATATTTCGTATCGATCAGCAAATGATTGATACGAAAACCACCTCTAAATGATTGATACGAACAACATATGCCAACATTGATCGATACGAAGCGGCATATAAACATGAATACGAAGGCGTTTTCCTGAATATCGATACGAAGAGCGATCTACAGGGTGGATAGAAAACATGGTCAGCGACCCATTGGCATAAAAAGTGGATCTCTCCTGAACCATCGTTCCACGTCGCGAGTAGATGGCGGATCAATAAGAATTATGATCAATCCAAAGTTGATCGATACAAAGCTATCGATATGAACAATTTAGCCAGTTACAAATTCAACTTTGGATCGATCATAACTTAAAATCTACAAGTCCAAATGCCTTCAAATTTTCATAGGAGCTTAGTGACCACCTTAACATTGTATCTGATCGATCGCAGCCTAAATGGATGTCATTTTGATCGATACAAACATGGTAGTGATCGATTAGGGATCGACCTCAAATGACCTCGGATCGATCAAGTGGGCCTGCCCACGTGGGAGAATTCCGATATCTAAGCCAGATATTTTCAGAATAAACCTATAAATAGCAGCCCTATGCCTTTAGAAATGGGACTTTTGACTCTGCTATGCTGTTACTCTGTTGAATCTTCTTGTAACCTGAGTGTTAGAGTTGTTTACAGTGGTAATTAGTTAGCAATCGGTAATAAACATCAAATCATTCAAAATGGACGTAGGCTACAACGCCGAACCACTATAAACCCCGTCTTTTTACTACTTTCCTTTTAAACTTTGAGTGTTATTCATATTTATATCCTCTACATTTTATCTATCTGTGATCTGAGATTGTGAATTGGTGCTTTCATCTGAAATTGGGTGTTCGAGACCAATTTTGGCACAAACATGAGGCATTCATCCGGACATGGATTTTGGTAGGTGGATAAAAATGAAGCAACTCATTTCCATGGAGGAATTTCATCGAAAGGAATATCAGTTTCTAAGGTTGGAAGAAGCAAACCTGTTAAAGGCAAGCTTGGCGATAAGCAATCGAAATAAGTGATACAAAGTAACATTGCGCTTAAACAAGATGGAAATAGTTTTGAAAATGCTGTAAGATATGCAGGGAAAGCAGGAAAATAGAAAAAGAGTAATCAGAATGCTGGTAGGCATGACATGGATACGAAGCATCCAAGGAATCTAAGACTTAAGAACTATAGCCATTTAATGACAGTTTAGAGAACATGTATCTTACCACTAAGGGAACTGAGCGGTATAACAAACTGCCCAAGACGAAAGCAACCAAGCAATAGAAAAGGTTAGGGAAGTATTACCTCTTCCACGAAACTCATGGGCATAACACAAATGAATTTCGGCATCAACTTAATTAAGGAATTGATAAAGAACAACAGGCTTTAACAGTATGTGAAGAAACCGCAAAATGTTGATTAGCTTGTCGAATCCAAGGGCCTGATGCTCAGTGAAGAGTACATGGACTTAGTGGAGAAGGTCCTAAGCGAACAGATGGAAGACTATCATAGACACCATTACTGAAGGACCTCACCCAGCGCAAAAGAGTTGGGGTGAGATGGAACGATATGCTAGTTCTTTGAAGCATGCACTATAGGAGAGTTGCTACGCTGTTGAAGATGGACCTCTGTCTATGCAACAAAGGATGATTACATATGACTTGTGCTCAAGAATCGGGACACTGAAGTCGTAGAGGTACCAACACTCGACCCAGTGGTGATAACGGTTGGGATCAGACCAATAGTCGTGCATCAAGTGTTGATTGACAATGGAAGTTCGGTCAATATACTATTTCAAAAAACGTTTGACTAAATTAAGATTAGCATGAAGAACGTGATCACCTGCAAAACGAAGATTCGGTGATTTACAGGTGAACCTGAATAGCCAATTGGAGCGATAGGCCTGCCTGTAGAACTCCAAAAAGGAGAACAAAGGGTGGTTCTCATCCAGACCTACGTGATTCTCAATGAGTATTCTGGTTATACTACTTTTTTAGGACGATATGCTCTAGCTGACTTTGGAATCACTTTGGCTCCATTGTGTCTTACGATGAAGTTCCTAATGGAGAATAGGACATGAGTAGTAAGAGGAGACCGAAGAGCTGTAAGGGCTATGTTGTTGAATTATATGAAGTTAAATGTTGTGAAAAGGGAAAGAATGTGGCAAAGACTCTCCACATTCAGGAACCACAAGCATAGAAATTACAGAATTGCCTATGGTTCGGGGATCATAGTCACTTCAACAATGCTATGGACCCAGAAAGAAGTCAAGGGAGGTACGTGCAGCACCTGTGGAGATTATGTTGGCTGTCCTTGTTCACATGGATGACCCAACTTGATTCTTGAAGATTGGTTCTCAACTAGGAAACAAGTTGCAAAGGAATTGATTAACTTTCTTCGAGCAAATCTAGACGTGTTGGCCTGGATGCATTCTAATATGTGTGGAATATCGCCTGAGACAGTGTGTCACTCACTTAATATCAACCCCAAGTTCACACAGTGAGACAAAAGAGATGCAGCCTGGGTCCGAAGTGATCTGCTGCACTAAAGGAAGAAGTGAATAAGCAGTTGGCCAATGGCTTTATCTAGGTTGCTACATACCCTAAGTGGGTGTCGAACCTTGTGTTGGTCCAAAAATTGAATAGGAAGTGGTGAACCTAAATTGACTAATTAGATTTGAACAAAGCTCGCTCAAAGGGTAACTTTCCGCTGCCTAAGACCAACCGGCTTGTTGATGGAACTGCGAGGTATGAACTGCACTCATTTATGTATGCCTACTAAGGGTACAATCAGAATGTGATGCATGAACAAGATCATAAGTACACCAACTTCATCACAGAATTAGGACTATATTGCTATCATGTAATACCGTTCGGTCTGAAGAACGCTATAGCTACTTACCAGAGATTGGAGAATACAATGTTCGAAGGCCAGATCGGACAGACGATGGAAGTGTATGTGGATAACATGCTGGTGAAGTCACGAGTGTCATGAAACCATCTAAATGATCTGTTGAAAATATCTAAGATCCTTTGGAAGTACGGAATGAAGCTAAATCCATTGAAGTGTTCTTTCGGTGTTGCTTCTAGAGAATTTATTGGTTTATCGTGAATGCAAGGGGCATTGAGGCTAACCCATACCAGATTGATAAATTATGAAATGTTAGAGTCTCGACAATGAAGAAGGAGTTACAAAGCCTTAATGGAAAGATTGTTGCATTGAGCCAAGTCATCTCCGGAGCAACGGATAAGTGTATACCATTCTTTGACGCATTAAATAAGGGTAGAAAGAACTTTGAATGGAATCAGGACGTCCAGACTGCTTTTGAAGAATTTCTACAAAATATGAAGACATCACTAGTTCTGTCTAAACCAATGTACGATGTGGACTTATTCATTTATCTGGTGGTGTCTTCCCCTGCATTAAGCATAGTGCTTATGCATGAGGAAGCTAGGGTTTAATGGCCCGTCTACCATATTAGCTAGCGATTCATCAGAGCTGAAACCTATCAGAAGTTGGAAAAGCTGGCATACTGCTTGCTAATAAAATCTAGGAAACTACGGTTATATTTCCAGGCTCACTAAATCATGGTGTTGATGGATCAACCCTTGAAATATGTACTCTATCGACCCAAGACTTCGAGATGGTTACTAAAGTGGAACATTGAGTTGAGAATATATGACGTGACTTACCATTCTTGAAAAATGATTAACGGATAGGCCCTGGCTGACTTTATTGTCGATTTCACTATTCGGGATGATGAGGAGGAGGACACAACTGTTATAGTGTCCCAATGGAAACTGTTCTTTGATGGTGTGTCAAACGAATTTTGCTTAAGAGCAGGAGTTATGCTTGACTGTGACGACTCAGACTTTTGGACACTTCCTATTTAAATATCTGATTATTTAAATATTTAAGTCATTAATTAAATGTTATTAAAATGATTTAATAAGTTTTTAAACCCCTTTTAAATCATAAGTATTGATGGTAAATTTATTTTGAAAAAATATTTATAAAAATAAATACTTTGAAATAATATCAATAATGTGACCGAAAATCATTTTCTCGATAAACAACCTTTTAACCGTCAGAAGTCGTTCAAATTATTTTAAGTACACTTATTTTCTTAAAAATATTAATAAAAAGAAATATTTTTTTCCATTTATTGAAATAAATTTTTTGGATTGGGCGATGCCATCAAAGATATTTAGGAAATGAGCATAAATGGGCATGCTTAAGTGTTAAGCAAATGATAAAGAAGAAGTGATGTTTAATTAATATTAAGTCCTTTGTAAGGGGTTTTTGGTCATTCAATATCTTCTTTCTAAGCCTATACAAGAAGGGGAATACCCTTGGGAATAAATCACTAATTCACTAAGCTTGAGATGAAGTATGAGACTTGAAATGGTGGAAGTACTTAAGCACCATTCCATTAATTATTCTCTAACGTTTTCAAGTTTTAACCAAATCATCCCCAATCTCTTTTAAACTTATACTTTAGTCCTGAAACATCATGGGAATCATAATTATCAAGTAATAAGTGGGAGATGGTGAGAGGAAGAGGGGGTACCAAGGAAGGGCCACGAGCATGGGAGGAGCAGGAGAAGGTGTTGCTTTGGTTTGGAAACGCTAAAGGTTAGATCTTTAGGATTTTGGTAATGGCGGAAGTGTTTCTGAGTCTTTTGGGATTTAGCTTAGGTTTGGCATTGATCTAAGTGAGTTATCTTACTACTTTATAAGTATATATTCTGTGTGTGTATAAATATATATATATTATGTGCAAAGTATAAAGTTAAAGTGACTTAACTAAGTAAAGTTATAAACTTTGGACTCCTCTTTCTTTTGAAAGCAAATGATAATTTTATATTATATAACATCACTTATATTACCCTTTTAAACATGTGGAATGGCCTTGACTTGGTATTTAAATGGTAGTTTAACTAGGTTAAATTGAAGTAAATTTGAAAGTGTTTGAAGTGAGAATAGTAATTACAAGCGCACTTCTGAATCCCTTGTTTTTGGGAATTTTTATAAATAAATAGGAGATATTCTTAGGGATTTATTTCTATGGTTTTTAAGTAATAAGGGTAATACTGAAAAAAAATTCAAGTCTTAAATCATTTATTAAATTGGTTAAAACTAGCTGTAAAGAATGTGCTTTCCTGTGTTCTTTAAAAAGGACTTTTAACAACATTTATAAATGCTGCAGTAAGTCGCTTATGGTTTTATATGTTTGAAAATGATATTTAAACTTGGTACTTTTCTCTAATATTTTTAGACATGTTTTCTAATCCATTTTGAAGTATCTTGAAGTTGGTTTGAAGTTTAAATATATTTTTAATAATTATAAATGTATTTTCAAAGTAAAGAGGCTTTATAATATAAAATATGTTTTTGATCAGAGTATAAATTAGTTGTTTTCAAATAATATTTTACATAGATATTTAAAACATATTTACACTTATTTTTAAAGAATATAAATTTTTTGAAAAAGGTAATTGATTAGGCTTAACACTAAAATCCGATGAGGCAGACTTCTCTATTTCAGATAGCTAAGAATGATGTCGAGTAGGGATATGAACAATAGAGATCTAACCTACTAGGATTCCTTATTGAACAAGGAAGATTTAAGTTGTAATGTCGAAAACATGTTAATCTTGTTGTTTACTTACTTGTTCGAAAGGTAATTAACTTTGCTTAACGCTAAAAGCCAACAAAGTAGGCTTCTCTATTTCTGAGAGTTAAGATTGATGTCGAGTAGGGACAAAGTAATAGAGTTCTAACCTACCGAGCTTCCTTCTTGAACGATGGTTAAGTCGGAATGTCAAAAATGGGTTAGTCATGTTGTTTGTTACTTATTTATGGAAATCATTAATATTATACTTTACACTAAAGTTGATGAGTATACTTGTCTATTTGTGAGATTCAAAAATAAAGTGACTGGGCAAGGCTTTGATGCAACCAGTACTCAAACTTATCTGGCTTTACTCTTAGATGAGAAATAGTTAAGTTGAAATGTCGAAAAAGATTTAAGTATACAAATATTGATTTGTATAAACAATTGTTTTAACTGAATAGTCGATTAGTTGACCATCGAACTTAACCAAATATTATCTTAGCTCTTTAAAAGAATGTTTTTAAAGATAATACAAGTATGAAATGGTTTTGAGTTTGTTATGAAAATGTTTCAATAACATTCGTCTTTAACTCTTTTTTATTATACTTATGAATGTAAATAGATCTTTAAAATGAATGTTTTAAAGATAAGCATAAGTGAAATGGTTTTGGGTTTGTTGTGACAATGTATTAATAACAATCGCCTTTAACCCTTTTTAATATGCTTATGAATGTAAATAGATCTCTAAAATAAATGTTTTAAGGATAAGCATAAGTGAAATGGTTTTGGGTTTGTAGTGACAATGTTTGGGCAACATTAGTCTTAAACTTTTTATGGATTTGTGAAAGTACATAGATCCTTAAATTGGATATTTTGAAGGATGTTAAAAGTAAGGAATCTTTGGAAAAAGATACAAAAAGCAAAGGATTAAAATAAGAAATCTTGTTAATGATTTGTGAAATACTTATACCATTTATGATAAGTATATGAAATATCTCTTGAAGTATTTCAAGAGTTTAAATAAATAGTAGAAATTCATAAATGAAGATTTATTAGATAAAAGAAGTTTTACTAATAAAAAGGGGTTTTAATTAATAAAAGATTAATTGAACAAAAAGTGGATTACCAGTCATTTATGTGACTTGATCATGCTTTGTATGTTTACTCGTTTATGGAAAATAGTTAGTTGTACGCTTAGCACTAAAAGCCAATGAAGTAGGATTATCTATTTATGGGAATTAGAACTGATATTTGTGTAGGGATATGAGTAATAGAGCTCAAACCCACCAGCTTCACTCTTAATTCAATGATAGTGTGAGACGAAAATATCAGAAACATGATAAGTTTATGAGAATTGGTTTCCATATGTGATCATTCTAATTATCATTGAATGACCAAATTCATCGATTCAGTCTTGAGAGAATGAGACCGGTAAGTGTTTTACTTATCGAAATCCATTTTAAGACAGAGATACATGTTCTATCTCTTAGAAGTGGATATGTTCGAGATGTTGGAATCCATGTATGGTTTTGAGATCTCTTCGAGATGTGGGAATCCAATTCGTAATTCATATTCTGTTCAAGTGATGAAGGCTCACGTGAAAGATGTTGAATGTAATGTTGACATCAGAAATGACAGAAAATAGAGTAGGGGCATAGCTTGGGATTTGGCTGACCAATGATTGGATATTATCTCTCCATATCTAGAGTATGCTTATCGACGTTGTGCGCGAGAGGTGATGATATTTAGGATCGCGTGTTTAGAAGTGGACTGGCTATGTTTTCCTTAATAATATATCTATCTAAAGATATACGACACTCCAAGGTAGTTTCTGATCCTTGTGTAGGAGACTGGATTCGGCATCGACCGAAGAGATATCCATGGAAAAATCCATTATGCGAACATTCCTTAATGGGTTTGATTATACCCTCTAACATGATATTGAATGTTACCATTCTGATTATATTATAATATCTATTTACACCATAGAAATTATCTATTATATCACATTAGGTCTTTATTAGATGGTGGTTCTTTTAAGGGGATAATCATTATAGCATTCCATGTGGTCTCAAAAGTACCGTTATATGTTGGCCGCATATTTCTTGAGTTTCACATACCAGACTTATGTCTGATGCTTGATTTTTGTTTTCCATAAATTCCTAATATGCTCTTTCGAGTAGTTTGAGAAAGGCAAGTTTTTATTGATGTTCACTGAAGCTCAAGAAGACGAACTGGATGTTTCACTTATCGTACTATTCTTATTTCCGTTACATTACTATTTGATGTATCATCATTTATGAGGACAGGTTGTTAAAACTGTTCAGGATAACGATAGTATTTAGGTTTTGTAACTTTGAAATTTCTATATTGGAGTAACACTTTGTACTGTTCTTTTAATATTATATATTAGCATTCTGCAAGTGAGATTTTCATATTGTATTCTCTTCTTTCTTATTCCTTTTCTTTTACCATAAATTTTCATCTTTTCAGCAATTAGGTGCTCGACTGGATGTAATAATGTCAACATTCAAGGGTCGAAAGGGTGGGTCGTTACACTCGGTATCGGAGCTGAAGGTAAGCAAGAACCTCAGTTTTAGTGGTTACAACTCATTAAGGGATAAGTTAATGGAATGCCTTAGCATGAGTCGAGTGTATTATACATGTGAGAGCGAATTTTTTATTATTATAAATGTATACGTTAATGGTAATTATAACTACGAAAATTAAAGATCTTATAAAAGGTAACTTATACAAGTGAATTGTCAAAATATAGCTTAATTAATGTAGGGTTTAACAAAGTTTATCAATTATCCCTCGTTAATTAGTTTAGTTATGCTCGGCCAGTTTATAGGCATTGACTTTCATTTTTGATTGTTAATTTATGCTCGACCCGTTCATGAACAGTTTTACCCCACACTACACGGGTTGTGTAGATAATAAGTGTAGACACATTGAAATAAACACCTTGTGAATTTATTTTTGCAGTTTGATTATAAGGCAGTCGGTGATAATATATGGTTAAAAGTTAACTTTAGTAAAAGATGTTATGTTAATATGAGAAGATTAGATATTTTGGAAATAAACATGTGAAAGAATTTATATAAGTAATTTTATATAAGGTTGGTTTATAAAAACATGCTTTATAAACAAAAAGGATTTAACTAATATTTTGAGAACTTAAATCCCGATGTCTTAGAAAGTTTTTTTCTAGATTTTGGAAGAATAATAGTAGTAGTATTTGAAAGTAAGTATTTAGGAAATTGGTTCATGAAATTGAGATCAAAGTATTTAGTAATATTTGCGAAGTATTTGATACCATTTTCAAAATGATTTTGGTTAAGTCCGAAAGATGAGAATTGGATGTGCCGAACTCACTCATTTCGGTTGAAAATAATTTCGTTGATGACTTCAACATCATCGACATTCATTTTTGAGTTTTTAAGTAGGGCATGCACATGGTTGTTTTAGTAAAACGAATTTCAATTTGATTCCAAAAGTATATTCTGTTATACAAAAGATATATGTATGTACTATTATTTCAAAGCGATTTGAAATAGAACCCAGTGATTAGTTCTAAAGTTTTTCTTTGGAAAGCGTTTGATATGAAATTTTTATGAAGAAAAGTTCTATATGTATATTATGTAAGGTGCTCAAGTGCTAGTGGCATAGCCAGGAATAAATGTTGGAACTTTTCATATTTTTCCTTTTTGGGTAAAGTACGTTTAATAAATTTTGAAATTTGTTAAGTTATTTCATGGACCTATGCAGCCTATGCATTAGGGTTGTATGGAATGTGGATCATGATTTGATATGTTGTTTGGTTGTTTTCGTTTGTTAAAATGATATGGGATTTTTCAATGATTTTGGACAATTGGGAGCTTCCAAATAGCTGTAAAATTTAAAAAAAAGTGTTATGTGAAGGTTAATAGTTGAGTTTATATAACACTTGATTTGAGAAGGTAGTAAGCTAAAAAAGTTTAGTTCGTTGAGCATACATGTTAAGTAAAATAAATTTGATGTTTTGTATAAACTCTTAGGATGTCACCGTGAATTATACGAATATGAACTAAAGTTATAAAATGTTTATAAACTTGAAGTATGTTCTATGAAATAGTTCATAAATGATTTGGTATTGAATGAGACATACTATTTGGATAAAACGATGTGATAAAAGATATAGGTGTAGTTAAGAAACCAATGAGATAAATATGTAAGTAGTACGTAGATCGTTTCACATGATTATTCTTGATCCATTATTCAAGTATATGATTTCAAGGTGATTTACATCGGTTCGAATAAGGATTTTTCACTCGATTCTTGACGATGAACATTTGATACAGATTCTTGATAAAATCCCAAAGTTTTCTATCATAGTATATGGCTAAGTATGGGGAATGAAGGTTTATACTTAAGGAACCTGATCGAAGTCTACACTAAAGAGGTCATGTGATCTATACTAGTTGGGAAGAGAAATTTATGTCATCGAGCAAGTGATCGGAATTGATATTGCGTATGGATAGTCCATGCGCATGGTATGGGTTTTAATATATGCGCACTATGTTTTATTGGCTTATGGAGAGTTTAGGCGATGACTCTTTGATTTGCTATGAGGTAGCATGAATTGTCTACTAAATAATTCTCTAAGGCTGTGGAGCATACGGTACGCTTATTGGGTCATTTATCATCCTTATGCGATGAGAGGATTTTGAAATTGGGAAAACCATGAGCTATGTTTGCTAAGTGATTTTGAATATTGTTAAGTATTACTATGTGATTGCTTCTTTGGTTGCTCATGTTGGAATTTCAAAGATGAAATATTCTAAGTGGGAGAGAATGTAACGACCTGGAATTTCGAACACTTCGTATTTAAATATCCAGATTATTTAAATATGTGAATCATTGATTAAATGTTGTTAAGATGATTTAATAGCTTTTTAACCCCTTTAAACCATAAGTAATAATGGTAATAAACTTTTTGGATGATGTCATGGGTGATGTCATTAAAGGTATCTAGGAAAGGAGCATAAATGGAAATGCTTAAGTATTAAGAAAATGGTAAAGGAGAAGTGATGTTTGTAATTAATGTTAGATCCTTTATGAGGGGATTTTGGTCATCCAACATTTCATGCCTAAGCCTATATAAGAAGGGGCATACCCTTAGAAATAAATCACTAATTCATTAAGCTTGAGATGAAGTATGAGAATTAAAAATGGTGGAACTGCTTAAGCACTAATCCACTAATTATTCCCTAAAATTTTCAATTTTAACCAAATCATCTCCAATCTCTTTTCAACTTTGGATTTAGGCCTAAAACATCATGGGAACCATTATTAGTAAGTAAGAAATAAGAGAAGATGAGAGGAAAAGGGGATTCCATGGATGGTATGTGAGCATGGGGGAGGAGGAGAAGGTGTTGCTCTGGTTTGGAATAGTTAAGTCGGGAATGGAAGAAATGGTTTAATCATGTTGTTTGTTACTTGTTTATGGAAATCATTAATACTATACTCAACACTAAAAGCCGATGAGTATGCTTGTTTATTTGTGAGATCCAAGAATGAAGTGTATAGGCAAGGCTTTGATGCAACCAGTGCTCCAACTTACCTGGCTTCGCTTTTGGATGAGGATAGTTAAGTTGAAATCTCTAAAATGAGTTAAGTATACAAACATTAATTTTTGTAATCAATTTTTTTAACTGGATAGTCGATTAGTAGACCATCGAACTTAACCAATTATTATCTGATGTCTTTAAAAAGAATAATTTTAAAGATAATACCAGTATGAAATGGTTTTGGATTTGCTATGACAATGTTTTAATAACATTCATCTTTAACTCTTTTTGATTATATTTATGAATGTAAATAGATCTTTAAAATGAATGTTTTAAAGATAAGCATACGTGAAATGGTTTTGGTTTGTTATGACAATGTTTCAATAACATTCGTCTTTTACTCTTTTTTTATTATACTTATGAATGTAAATAGACCTTTGAAATGAATGTTTTTAATATAAGCATAGGTGAAATGGTTTTGGGTTTGTTATGATAATTTTTTAAAAACATTCATCTTTAACCCTTTTTTATTAGACTTATGAATGTAAATAGATCTTTGAAACGAATGTTTTCAATATAAGCATAGGTGAAATGATTTTGGGTTTATAGCGACAATGTTTAAGTAACATTAGTCATAAACCTTTTGAATGGATTTGTGAAAGTACTTAGATTCTTAAAATGGATATTTCAAAGGAAATTATAAGGAATCTTTTGGAAAAAGATACAAAAAGTAAAGGTTCAAAATAAGAAATATTTTAATTTTTTTAATTTTTTTTGAACAGCAAGAGCATAAGCTCAATTTATTGACTAATGTTCCATTACAAGAAATTACAACTCACACAATCCCATTATCATGACAAAACAAAAATTGCTGACCAAACTTTAGTTACAACAATACAAACCAAACTTAATTACAACAATACAAACCAAGCTTAGACCAAACACGGTGACTATAATACAAGCCAAACACACAAACTTAGTTACAACAGTTATGAACAAAACTCAACTAACCATGAATCAAAACCAAACTAAATGCCAGAGTATATAGTACACTAATCAATCCAAGAAGCTAGTAGTCTTCAGTAATGAACCAACCTCACTTCCAGAGCAAATTCATTGTCAGCATTCCTCATATTCCAGAGTTGCTTCAGTAATTATCTATCCTTAAATCCCTAAAAATACTGCCATGAATCATAGAGTAAAGCTGAGATGAGTTCCTGGTTCCAATACCAAATATTCTATTATTCCTTTCAGACCACACAGCATAAATCATTCTCTTAAGAAGCTTGAGCAAAAGCCTGGTAGTACGTGTCTTCCATCTAGTTGCTTTGAATACATTAAACCATTCAATAGAACTAATAGTAGAAGGCTTATAAAAACAACCATTAGATAAGAGCCTGTACCATATTTGATAAACAAAAGGACATTCAAAAAATAAATGAGTATTAGTTTCAGATTCTGCTCTGCAAAGTACACATAAATCCTCTGAAATAATACCCATTCTACAAAGCCTGTCCTTTGTATTCAAAGCATTTGCCATTACCTTCCACAACAACAAATTTTCCTTTGTTGAATAACCAGTTTTCCAAATTCTTGAATGCCAAGGAAAAATAGAATCACTCTTACAGAGATAATTATACACAAGCCTGATAGAATGGATTTTACTTTTCCTTGACCAGATTAGAGTATTATCACTACTGATAATTGGATTACTAGTAATAACATTCCACAAATTTCTTAATTGAAAGGAGCTGGAGTAAGGTAATACAATACTACTATCATGTATAAATTCATCAACTGTAGCTTCTTCTGAAATTCCAGAATTTCTTCTCAAATTGTAATCCACTAAAGAACTTAAAATCAGACCCTGTTTAGCCCAAGGAGTATGCCAAAAAGATAATCCTTTAATCAGTGTATAATTACATTGTATGAATGGTAAGAAAGTTTCCCATAGTTTAAGTATATATCTCCAACTCCAACTACAATTTTGGGGTATACTCATAGTCCAAAAATTCCTCTTGCCAATAAGATTTTGATTAACCCATTGGGACCATAAGTTTTGATCAGATGCAAAAATCTTATTGAAGTAAACTGAAATAGCAGCTTTATTCCACCGGAAAATATTTGTGATACCAAGACCACCATACTTTTTAGCATCAAACAATTTGAAAAAAGATATGGGTATAAGCTTTTTTGAGAAAGGGTCACCATGCCAGAGAAATTTATTTAGAGCACTTGTAATCATATTAATCAGCTTGATTAGAAGAATGTAGTGTCTTGTCCAATATGTGGTCATAGCCACAGCAATTGATTGAATAATAGTGAGCCTACCAGCTTGTGACAATTTATTACAAGGCCAAAGTTGCAAGCTTGCAATTATTTTTTCGAAAAGTGGCAAACAATTCTGCTTGGTAATTCTAGAGCTAATGAGAGGTAAACCCAAATAATATGAATTTTTAGGTAATTCCTTTAGTCCTGAGCAATTAATAATATCAGTCTTCTTAGAAATAGGCAAACCAGCAACAAGAATATTGGATTTTGAGAGATTTATTTGGAGGCCAGTAATGAATAAAAGAATTGCAGAGAAGACATAATACTCTGAATATTACTATGAGTAGGCTTTGTGAAGATGATGAGATCATTAGCAAAAAGAAGATGAGTGATAAGAGGATGTTTAAATTTAGGATGTAAATCAAGTGCTTTCTTTAAAATTAGATCCATCAAAATTGAATTGAGCAATTCCATGACAATAATGAACAAATAGGCAGAAATAGGATCACCCTGTCTAACACTCTGTGCACCTTTAAAATACCCATACAGACCACCCTCTCTCGAAATTGAGTACATTGGTGATGAAATACAAGTGAAAATCCAAGCTAAAAATGGTTTAGGAAAGTTCATCCTAGACATAATAGCTAAAATAGAGCTCCAAGCAATAGGATCAAATGCCTTCTTAATGTCCAACTTTAACATACATCTAGGAGGTATATTTTTCCTTTCATACCCCAACAATAATTCTTGTGCTAAAAGAATGTTATCACTAATGGATCTTCCACTAATAAAGCAGCCTGATTATTGGATAAATGGATGGGAGAACTAACTGCAATCTATTAGCCAACACTTTTGAAATGATTTTATAAATGATATTACAACAAGATATTGGCCTAAAATCAGCAACTGAAGTAGGGTTATCATTCTTAGGAATTAAGGAAATGGCAGTAGAAGAGAGACTAGAAGAAAGTTTGTTGTTAAGGAAAAAAAATTGAATAGCTTTGACAATATCAACACCAATTATATTCCAACTTTGTTGTAAAAAATGAGCATTATAGCCATCCGGACCACCACAACTATTAGGATCCAAGGAAAAAACTGCAGATCTAATCTCACCATTAGAAATGGCAGATATCAAAGAAGCAAATTGTGAAAAGGATAAGGTTGGAAGTGTTATATCAAATAGAGGATGAATATCAGGTTCAAAAGGGTTGGAAAGTGCTAAAATAGAGAGAAAATACCCCAAAAAAGCATTATTAATACCATCAGAAGAATTAACCAGATTACCATTCATATCATTAATTTGAAATATGCTTTGTCTAGCTCTCTTAACTTTTAGAAAATTATGAAAGTACTTAGCATTTCTATCAGCTTCCTTCTCAATTCTCAAGTGAAATTTATGTTTAAGGGATAATAATTCCCTATCTATAACTTGTTCAAGTTTCTTTCTTAGTTCTACTTCAGCATGTTGTAAAAGAATATCATGTGGTTTTGCACCCAAATCTTCCTGAACCTTAATGAGCTCATTCCTAATATGAGTAGAAAGCTTAGAATCTTTACCAAAATTAGCTGCTGACCAGACCTTTAAGTGAAATTTGAGAGCCTTCATCTTGAGAGAAACATTAGCTAAAGGATTCCTGCCAAATTGCATATTCCAAACCATTTTGAGAATAATTGGATAATCCACATTCTTAGTCCAAAAATTAAAAAAATTAAAAGAATGTTTATCTCCACAATTATCATCAACTCCCCAATGAAAAATTAAGGGACAGTGATCAGATAAAGAAGGCTGAAGAGTGTCATAAAATGATTTGGTCCAGACTTGAAGGAAAGGGATATTTACAAAAACATGATCCAATTTACAAAGAGTTGGATTTCCACTCCTATTACTATTTGACCAAGTGAAAACTGAACCAAAAGATTTGACCGAGATTAGATTAGATTGAATGATATCACTATTTAAAGGAGCAATATCCTTAAGAGACAAGGGACAACCACCATATTTTTGATTACCAGCAAGCATACAACTAAAATCACCACCTATCAACCAGGGATCAGAAGAAGAGTTTAGAGTAGGAAGTTGATCCCAAAAAAGTTGTCTCAATGATAAAGAATTTTGAGCATAAACTGAAGTGAAGAGAAAATTGAAATTAGAGGGCAAATGAACACAATTATAATGAATGAATTGATCAGTGGCAATAATCTTGGAAAGTTTGAAAATTGAAGGATTCCATAAAGTTAGGATTCTGCCATAGTTAGATTCAACAAAATTATGATCATGTAACCAAGAAGGAGATATCAAGTTAACAACCTTTAGAGTAGACTGAATATCTAACTTTGTTTCAGAAACACACATCAAATGATTATCATTTTCCTTGATAATATTTTTAATCTCAACTTGTTTAGAGGGCAAGTTAGCAACCCTTATATTCCAAAAGGCAATATTATTCATTTCAAGGGGAGAGGAGGAAGCAAAGGTGATGGGTTTTTCCTTATATGTCTAGAATGAGAATTACTTTTTGATGAAGATAAAGGAAGAACTTCCTGATCCTTAAAATCCTTCCCTTTATTCAAATCACCAGGATTGTGAGTACTAGTATTGCCTTTACTTGTCATGACTTCCAAACATTCACCTGATTTAGAAGGAGGAAGAATAATATGATCAGGTGGGGATAAATGCAGATAAGGTGATGAAGAATTAGTTGCAAACATAGATGGAGACTGAAAGCTAAATTGAGAACTGCATGAAGAAGAAACAGAAGTAGAAATATTGGAAGAAACAGATGACACAACTTTAGCAGATGACAAAAAATTATCAGAGTCAATTGATGATTTAGATAAAGTATCAAAAGATGAAGAAGAGGTTTTTGCATCACAGCTATTACCATGTATACTATCCAAATTTATAACAGGGTTATCATTGGTTGAATCAAGAGATGAATTTGATAGAACTGAGAAGGCATTTAAGGTAACAGTAGAATAAGAAGAATTACTATTTCCTTCACTGCTCTTTCCTTTACCAATTTCCATGCTTATTTTAGGATCAACACTTAATTGAAACTTTTCTTTAGCCATTGACTCCTTTTTCTTCCGTATTCCTTTATTCCTCCTCTCTACATTTTTCCAACTTTGATCTGTTATGTTATTATTAGTAAATCCATGATCACTTTGGTTCTTATCATTATTCTCAATCAAATTATCCACCTTCTTAACATCATTCTGTTTAGTCTTGTTTGCTTACTCACAACTGACAGTATCATGACCAAATATTTTACAATGTGTACAAATTTTTGGCCTCCAATCATATAACAATTTGACATCTGGACAATTATCTCCCAATTTAGAAATGGCAATAGATTGCGGCAAGTCAAAATCAGGTGAAATCTCCACTAAAGCCTTTGCATATTTAAATCTTTGCAGTTTCTCAGTACTACTATCAAAACAAATTAGTTTACCAACATGACAAGCTAACCAATTAATCCCTACAAGCATCCATAGAATAAGTGGAATTCTATGAAATTTTAACCACACAGGTACTCTTTTGATCTGCGCTTGAGAAATACCAATAGAAGGATCCCATTTAGTAATTATGAACATTCTACCCCTTATAAAAATTGGATCAGAATTAAGAACTTGAATTTTGTCTTCCTGATTAGAAAAACTAAAATAGAAATTGTACCCATCTGATTTAAAGTCAACTTCACCCTTAATCTTCCAAGATCTTTTCAAGAAATTATACACTGTTAAAAAAGAAAGCGTACCATCCAAAAAGAATCCAACCAAATGATTATTCCAGTACTTCAAACCTTCTCCTTGACAAGATCTGGCAAAACATTGGGAGACTTATCCCTAGGAATATCAAAATGAATCGGCCTGTATGAACCAGCATTACGAGGTAGAGATTTGAAAAGAGAAGACCAATTAGCATTTAAAGGAGTCGATACATTCTTGACACAAGATGCCTCAGAAGCACTCTGAGAAGAAGAGAAAAGAAGAGATGAGGAAACAAATTGGGCGGAAGAAAATGAAATCGATGGAGCAGATTGAGAAGATAGAGTTGAAGAAGAGGGGAAAACAAGAGGAGGAAACAAAGCAGAATCCAACAAGAAAGAAGACGATGAAGGAGAAGAGGAGGAAGGCGCCATTGAGGAAATTTCAAACCATTTGAGATAAGTATATGAAATACTCTTTGAAGTATTGAAAGAGTATAAATGAATAGTGAAATTCATAAATGAAATTTTATTAGATAAGCGAAGTTTTACTAATAAAAAGGGGTTTTAATTGATAAAATATTAATTAAAGTAAAAGGGGATTAGAAATCATTTATTTGACTTGATCATGCTTTATATGACTTGGTCATGTTTACTCATTTATGGAAAACATTTACTCATGTATTTAGCGCTAAAAACCAATAAAGTAGGTCTTTCTATCTATGGAAATTAAGACTGAGGTTCGTGTAGGGATACGAGCAATATAGCTCTATATGCGATGAAAATATTGGAAATGTGATAACGTGAGATGAAAATATTGGAAATGTGATAAGTATACGAGACTTGCTCTCCATATGCGATCGTTCTCATTATCATTGAATGACCAAATTCGTCAATTCAGTCTTGAAGAGACTAGGATCGGTAAGTGTTTTACTTATTAAAAATGACTTAAAGTCTAAGATACGTGTTCTATCTCTTGGAAGTGATATGTTCGAGATGTTAGAATCCATATGTGGTTTCGAGATTTGTTCGAGATGTGGAGATCTGATTGGCGATTCATGTTTTTTCCAAGAGATGAAGATTCGTTTGAATGATGTCGAACGTAGCCTCGACATTGAAATGACAGAAAACAGAGTAGAGGCATAGCATGGGGTTTGGTTGACCCACGATAGGACATTATCACTCCATATCTAGAGTATGCTTATCAATGTTGCATGTGGGAAGTGATGGTATTTGGGATCATGTATTTAGATGTGGACTGGACTTGTTTTCCTTAATGGTATATACTACCTAGAGATATACGGTGCTCGAAGGTAGTTTCTGACCCTTGTGGAGGAGGTTGGATTTGGCGTCGACCGAAGAGATCTCCATGGAAAAATCCATTATGTGGACGTTCCTTATCGGTTTTGATTGTACCCTCTAACATGCTATTGAATGTAATGTATGTAACCATTCTTACTATATTATAATATTTATATTCTACGCCATAGACATTATCTATTATATCACTTTATATACTTATTAGATGGTGGTTCTTTTAAGGGGATAATCGTTATGGCATTCCATGCGGTCTTAAAAGTACTGTTATATGTTGGTCGTATATTTCTGGAGTTTCTTATAACAAACCTATGTTTGACGCTTGATTTTTGTTTTCCCTAAATTCCTCATATGCTCTTTCGAGTAGATTGAGAAAGATAGGTTTTCTTTTGATGTTCATTGGAGCTCGAGAAGACTAACTAGATGTTTCACCTACCTTAGTATTCTTATTTCAGCTGCATTACTATTTGATGTATCAGCATTTGTAAGGATATGTTGTTATGACTATCCAAGATGATGAGAGTACTTAGATTTTGTAACTCTAAAATTCCTATATCAGAGTAACCCTTTAATTTCTCTTTGATATTATAATTACCATTCCACTAGTAAGATTCCAACATTAAGTTCTCTTCTTTCTTGTTCTATTTCCTTTTTTCCTTTTTACCCTAACTTTTCGTCTTCCCGACACTTAGGTGCTCGGCACGTAATACTGTGGATGTATTAATATCGACATTTGGAGGTTGAAAGGGTGGGTCATTATATTGAAACTCCAGAAGGATGATCAATCTATTATGTTTTGACAAGAAATCTAGTCAACACCTCAAAGCAAAATTTAAGAAGAAATCAATTCCTTCAAAACCCCTTTCGAGCCAAAAAAGTTGACAAGAAATCTGGCCAACACCTCAAAGCAAAGTTTAAAAAGAAATCAATTCCTTCGAAACCCCTTTTAAGTGAATCGAAAGGGTCTTTATGCTTTCGAAGGGAAATCCTTTCGAAGCTATTGCTTTTGCTGTCATGGAGAGGGTTCCTTCGAAAGCAGTTTCTTGTTCCAAAGTATCCCAACACCTTTCAAAGGAGTCCTTCCAAAGGGTATAACCATATGATCACAAAGTGAATCCCTTCGAAATCCATTTCGAATGAATCAAGATGATTTATATGCCTTCAAAGGGACCCAGTTCACAACATATATATTGAATAAAAGTGAATTCGATATGCTATAGAATCTTCCCTTGGATAACTGATACGAGTCCAATTGGCTCGATAATATTGGATTATCATCATCATGTCTTTTAGTATGGCATGGGCTTTAGATGTGAGGATCACATGCTTTAAAGTAAAGATATTCATGTAAACTCTATCGCATTGCATATGCCAAATAAGGGTTAGGAAGATAAGTGTGTATCATGTGCAATTGGTCATTAAATAAGCTAATGGCCGAAATGATCATTCTTATATTTGAAATCAATATTAGATCCATTCATCCTCTCATTTTATTTCTCAGGATTGATTACAAGTGATAGAATTTCCCCAAATTGATCTAGGGTTACAAGAATTTGATTTAGTTAAGAAGTAAGAAGGAAATTCCAGAATCCAAAAATCCCCCTTTAACTTGGACCCTAGGGTCGTATTTATAGATGTGGTTGGACCCTTCCGCCTTCATCCTTTTGAATCTGTTGAAAGGTCCCTTTCTCCACCTTTTTAACCCATGCATTCGCCTTCGTTCTCTCGTCTTCGTTGAAAGCATGCTAGTGAAAAATAATGATCCGTTGTTTACCAACATTACTTTCGGGTACTCCTAGAGCCTTTCGACATCATCAAAAGGTATACTTTCATTAGTGGCGAATGAGTCATGATACATCCTTTTGTTATTTGAATGTAAGCATAAGAACTTTTAGCTTCTTCATCTCCCTTGAAACCTCTCCATTATTGTTAATATCTAGTACTATCATGATAATTTTCCACTTAAATGAGTGAAGTATGGTATTTGGATGATTTCGAATGGGTTTGATGGTGATGAAACGACCCATGCGAAAGGTTATTTGTGATTGAAGAAGCTTCTTGGTGGTAAAAAATATAGTTGTGGAAGGTGCATTTTAAAAGCATCTCCTTGGTCAGTGTGAAAGCTCATCTTTTGATATTTGTGGAGTAATATTGGTTACATGCAAGACCTCCATAATACTTGTGGAAGGATTCAACCATTTCGAAAGGCTAGTTTTTTGCTTACAAAAGGGTTGTTTTAGCAGAATCTTCCTCAATCATTTCGAAGGATCTAATATATAAGCAGAAGCTTGTTATTTGATACCTTCTAAAGGCATTCTTAACACATTCGAAATTCCCTTATGCATGCAGACCCAACTGTTTCGAAAGGACCAACTGAGTTGAAAGCGTAGCTTTGCCCTCCTTTTGATTCCTTTGAAAGCCCTTATTCCACTTAATACTTGCAGGAGCATCAGATGTTAGTGGCATCAATCCAACCTCTTTGAAAGCTACTCCAATGCTTTCAAAACGCCACTTATGAACCATGGTGAAACCATTCTTTTCAATTCTTGCGAAGCTTCTACAATACTTTCTTGAGCCTTCTTTCATACCTTCGTTCTTAAGTAAGCTTTATGGTTAACATTTTGGCCCCTCCCTTACATATAAGAAGCTTTTATTCTGTAGGATAAAAATCTAATGACTTTCCTTTTGCACCATTTCATCCTCAATGACCTTTTTTCCCTGTAAAGTACAAAGAAGGCAACATTCCTTATTGTTGTCCAAATTTATGGAAGAATATGTTCAATGGTTTGTTCGTAATATTAAGCAAATATTAGCATTTTTAATAACAGAATTCCAGAATTCTAAATTTGGCAATAACAGAAATTAATAGACCATTATTTGGAGTTAATAAGTAATAAGAAATCCACAGTTGGGAATGATTGAAGATAAAACATTCTTGTTTGGCAATAATAATAGAAGTCTCAACACCCAACTTTGGTAATAATGAAAGAAGTCCAGAAATTAAACTCTTGTTATAATAAGAGAAGGCCAGGCATCTAGTTTAGATTTGGCATTAATAATTGAAGTTCAAAAATCTTCTTCTGATAATAACAATTGTCTGGTAATAAAAGTTTAGAAATTATCATCTTGAAATAAGTCATTGAAAACCAGAAATCCTTATCTGGGGATAAATAATAGGAGTATAGAAATCCTTGTCTGGAAATAATAGTAGTCTCGAAACCCAGATTCGGGTGTTGATAAGTGTTGTTCGAAAGTTAGTAGTAGAAGACCAGTGACCCTGATTCAGGTATTAGTAAATAGATCCAAAATTTAATAGAAGATTAGAATTCCATAATAGAGGTCTCAATAACAACAATCTCGAACCCATATTTAGACATTAATGAGTGCAATATAAAGATTAATAACAAATGATCCGAAACCCAGATTCGGAAATGAATATCGGAAATTAATAGTGAATGACCTGGAACGTAGATTGGGGCATTAATTAGTGAAGCTCAAAAATCATCCTTTGGAAATTAGCCAACAACTGTAAATTTTTATCTGAACTTTTTATCCTGCACTATTTTTTGGGCTTCAATTGTTCGAATGTTTTGCTTCAAGTTGTCTCTTCCAGTTCTTGATTCTTTTGTCATGTGCTACCTTTTAGGCATTTTACGCCGATTTTGTTTGGTATGCCACTTCTCAAGCTTGGACATCTTAGCACATTGCTTAGCCCGTTGTTGTCCGGTGCGCTTGGTTAGCTTATCCACAAGCAGGACCCAAGGACTTACCCAACCTCCTTCCAAAAGGCGCTCCAACCCGGCTTATAGGTAGGACTGAAGGATTGTATGATGCCTTAACCAGGACATGGTGTGGTGGAATCAACGGCTTACTTCGTCCTCCCTTCAGAAGGTGCTCCAGCCAGGCTTTATAGGCGAGACTGAAGGCTGGTCTGTGCCTTGATCTGGCCATAGCGTGGCGCGTTCAAGGTCTTACTTCATCCCCCTCTAGGAGAAGCCTTGATCTGTCCATAGCATGGCACGATCAAGGGTTTGCAGATACTTTACCTAGGCTATAGTTGAAAGTTACTAAGGATCGTAATCTGGAATATTATCAAAGTTATCTACTAGTGTGAAATATAAATACAACAGTAAATAGTAAAGTAAATGACACCAGAAATTTTTATACTGGTTTGAACTTCCCGTTCTACATCTAGTCTTAGACTCCTTCTGGAATTTAACTATCAACCCTCTCCTAACTCGAAGGAATGGGTATTATACCGCCTGAGCAATCGGACAGGACTTCTACCGCCTAAGCAACAGAATAGGACTTCAACCGTCTGAGCAACAGAACAGGACTTCAATAATACAGAGAATTTTCTTGACTGATTGTGCTCTTTTAATAGCATAGATAAGTATTTAGATCACACCCTTCCTGTAATCTTCTCCTTTGTGGTATATAGTGTAGTTCGTGAAGATAGGAAGTTAATTTAAATACAAATGAATTTGTGCTTGAATGTGTAAGTGATTAGAATAGAAATTTGAATGTGAATGGCAGAATGATTAGACAATAAATATAAGAGAATAGAATTAGAAATTATGTGATTAAAACAAATGAAATAAAGGGTATATATAGTGTTTAAGTGTTGCAACTTATCGTGAAAAGTTAAGATCAAAAGATACAGAAATAACTCTTGAAGCAAGGGACGTTCTATTCGATGAATGGAAGTGGCCGTTTAGAAAATAGCCATTATGCAATTTCAATCGACTGAATAAAAGAATTCAGTTGGCTGAAATTTAAAAAATTCGAATCAGAAAGTGATATGCATGAAAAACTTATAATTTAGTCACTGAAATGGTTAGTTCAGTCGACTGAACATTCATATGCACTGTGCATGTGCATAGATATTCAGTCGACTGAACTGTCTGTTTCAGTCGGCTGAATACCATATTTTCTGCCATGTCGAGGTTCTTTTGAGAAAATTTTGTGCGTGAACTTGTAGTATAATACTTGTCATATGTAACATGCTTTAAAAACATTTTTCAGTACGTGTGTGTGCATATACCACTTTGGAGAGATTTTAACAAAAATTAACCACTAGATTAGACTATGGACAAACCATAAACAATAATTGAAATTTATATCTGAATTCTTGGTCTGCAATATATTGTCGAGTAGAATAGCATCTTCTCCTATGAAATATGGTTAGTTCTAATACTTATATAGTTGTTACAATCAAAACATCAAAATACAAGATTCTAACATTCTCCCTCTTTTTGATGATGATAACTATGTAAGTGTAAAAATTTATGAAAGTGATTTTTACTCCCCCTTGAATGAATATCCCTCCAACCAAACAATTTCTCCCCTTTTGTCATCGACAAGAAGGGATAAATATATAGTGTGAGAAATATATAAACATAGAAACAAACATATATCATAGGGAAAATAAAATGAACCGAACATTATATATAAACATCAACATGAAGTTTTAAACAGCAATGTCACAGAATAACATCTACATAACAAAAACATAAAATGAAGTCTTAAAAGATAAAATGGACATAAAGAAGCATAAAATCTAGACCTTCTCACTATCTGAACCTTCTTCTTCCTCTCCTTCGTCTAAGGTAGACCATGTAAAGGGAGCGGGATTCTCGATAATACCGGTAGAGGTAGAGTCGGTGCGTGATATTTTCGACCAAATCTTGTTCAAGAAATCTTTGATGGAATTAAGCTTCTAATTTGTTTTGATGACATTTTTCTCAACAGTTGCCAATCGTCGTCCAAGCTTACTTTGGTAATAGGAGAGCTTGATAAGTACTTGCTTCAGAGTAATGTCACTATGAAGCTCATGGATCTCGCCATTGTCTTCTTCTTCCTCTTGATAGGGAGCTTGAGATGATGAAGAGGCAATGCTCATATCCCGGGGTTGAGGAATCCCTTGATCTCTATTGGAGGCCAATTATTAAAAGCTTATGATTTGTTGAGCTTTCGAGCGTTTGGGAAGATTCATAAGACTTAAATCTTTAAATTGAGTTCGCCATTAGTTATGAAATCGGCATTGGCCAAAGGGACTCCAAAGTTTTGAAGAATACGCATGATGTACACCCTATAGTGAATGGTCTTGTAGTTCCTCTTATGGTTGATGGTGAGGAACTCGTCTAAAATAATTTTAGCCTAATTTACCCTTTGAAAAGAGTAAATAGCATAGAGAGCTTGGAAATCTTTCTTGTAAACTTTCTCATAAAAGCCAGGATGAGGTTGTACAGATTGATAAGAGCTCGATGAAGAATGCATGCCTTCGAAAGTAAGGTAATAGATTTTAAGATTTTTAAGTCGTCTGACAGAAAACGAAGAGAGACTTCATCTCTGTTGTACATGTCAACTTCAACATCATCGATATCCACTCCTTCGAACGGACAATAGAGAATATGGCCAAGTCTTTGAAGAGGGAGATAAATTTTGACACTGCAAACCAAGGTCCAGATACAATCGTCTTTATTCCTTGGGATTGGTGATCTAAATTCATATTGGTGAAGAACAACTTAATTAGAAGAGGAAATTTTTTTATATTACTCAAGTCATACCTAATTAAATTATCGATGCCACTAGCTTCTGCAATTTCTTGAATAGCATATTCGTTAAATTTAGCAAAATCGACAAAAGATCCTCCAAAGATTTGAGAATTCTTTATGGAATTGAATCTTGTTACTGCCTTCTCATTGCGAAGCCAAGAGCGGATTTGGAAGGACTGGTGGAGGATTCGTGAGCTCATTTGCTTCATGGGGCCATTGATTTGAAAGAAAATGATGGAAAATTTTGATTTTTGGATATGGAGGCTAGGGTTTTGCTAAAATGAAGGTGTTTGAGTAAGTGATAAATGGGAAAAATAGAGAGAGTTAAGTAGTAGGTTGGTGAAAAGGTGTATGGGGAAGTGTGTAGGCATTTTTTTTTAAAACAAAATTTACATGATCCAATCGACTGAATGGGGTGCCTCGGTCGACTGATGTGCAGGCTATTCAAACCCGTATGTTTTCAATGTAAATTTAGGAAATTCAGTTGGCTGTTTATATGGGTCAGTACTAAATGCTGAGTCTAAATTAAAGCTATTGAAGCTTTGGTCGACTGAAATTATGGGGCAGTCGATTGAGTTGTAGGAAAAAGAAGCCGCAAATTTATAGTTCAAAGTTAGGGGTATTCAGTTGACTGCTTTATTTGATTCAATCGACTAAATCTTGTGTAAAATTTTATTTAAATTGAATATTCAATCGATTGGGTTTCCTATAACAGTCGACTGATTCTGATGATATTTCTGAAACTTATCTTTACTTCGAGTTTTTCTTAAATTAATAATGTAAACATACTTATGAGTTTCTAATTTTAATCTATCATTAAAAATATATTCTTATTTACCAGAAAATATACAACTATTTCAAATTTTTAAAACAATAATCAAACCGACTTAATTTCCGAAATTTTCTGAGTCATCCGAGTGCGGTTCAACCTTGATGATTTCTTATAATAGATGGAGAGGAGATCATAAATTACCACGTACCCAAGAGTTTGGCGAGACTTGAGGACATTGAGGGCTCCGTTACCAAGAGTTCAGCAGCACTTGAGGACGTTGAGGAGGTGGTTAATGTACATATTACTTTGAGGATGATCCGAAAAACTTCAAAGCGAAATGTTTTAGGAAGCTTCGGCATTTTTCATTCACTTTTTTCTCGTAGTACATCTCGCGTTGAAGTTCTAATGTTTCTCTTTGATAATGGTGTATGTCATCAATCTTCTCTTTAGTTGATGGATAGCCAAAACCTAAGTTTCGTTTAGCTCTTTTTCCTTGTGGCATATATCTGGTGTGATGATTTGATGATGGTGTAATTTTGACAGGGATACATACCAGAGTTGTATTATTTGAATTGTCTGATGACTCAGAGGTTGGAGTGCTAAACACTAATGATGATTAGTTGGATCCTTCTTGCGATGACATTGTAGGGATTGTAGGTTGGAAATGATTGAACTAAATAGTTTTGAATTTAAGTGATGATTGAAAAGGCGAGTTTGAGGAAAGAAAATTGAAGCATATTTATACTGATTATATACACTATTTCAGGCTTATACAAATTGAGGTGCAAAACGTCCGGATATACTTTGCCAATAAGAATGTAAGGTAAGGAAAACTAAGGACTAATGGCAAGACAAATCATTAGATGTGAAGTTCGTTGTTGAAAGAAGAAATATAATAGTACATTGGAATAGCATAAAACTTCCTCCCAAGAGACTTGAGTTTGCATGCCAGTAGCTCCAATTTTTTTTTAAAAAATTTATAAACAAAAGTTTATAAAATAATATTTAATTATAATGCATGTAACGATATAAGTCCTAGTTCTCATCTTAATTTAATAAAAATATTTTCATTTAAGGGTTTAGTAAATATAATGGCTATTTGATTTTATGAAGGTACGAAATCTAGCGATATTTTTTTTCTATGTTATCACAAAGAAAATGATGTCTAATATCAATTATTTAATTCTATAATGATTTATTGGATTTTTTGATAAATTTATTGCACTTGTATTATCATAGTAAATTGTAGATTTTGAAAGTTTAATTCTCAAATTTTGTAGTGTTTGCTACATGTATATTACTTGAGCACATGCCAAAGCATCAGAGATATATTCTGCTTGACACGTCGAAAGTGAAACACAATTTTGTTTCTTATTAAACCAAGATATTAAAGATCGTACAATGAAATGATAAGTACCATTTGTACTCTTTCGGTCTATTCGATATCGTCCAAAATCAACATCCTGTATGATACTAATTCAAAAAGACATTCTTTTGGATAAAAGAGACCGTAGTCTTTAGTCTTGCTTAAGTATCGCAAAATTCATTTCACTGCCCATAAATGCGATTCTTTGGGATTTTCTTGAAATCCTGTGCACAATACACTCATCATTAAATCTGGTCGACTAGCAGTTAAATAAAGTAACGAACCAATCATACAACAATATATTTTTTAGTCAACACTTTTTCCATTTTCATCTCTATCGAGATGTACCATAGTACTCATAGGAGTTGGTCTAGCAGAAATGTTTTGCGTACCAAATCGTGTATGAGATTGTTACAATATTTTTGTTGATTAATAAAAATTCCATTACCTAATTGTTTAATTTGTAAACCAAGAAAATATGATAGTTCTTCCATGCGAGACATTTCAAGCTCACTTGTAATAATATTTGAAAATTCTTGACATAATTTTCCATTTATTGAACTAAAAATAAGGTCATCTACATATATATGTACTATTAAAATATCATTTTTATCTTGTTTTATAAACAAAGTTTGATCTATTTTTCCAATTTTAACTAGAAGAGATTAAATAATTTTAAAATGGTCATACCAAGCACGAGGTGCTTGCTTTAATCCATATAATGCCTTTTTAAATTTATAAAACAATCTGAATATTTTTCATGTGTAAATAAGGGTGGTTGCTTTACATATACACTTTCTTTTATAAAACCATTTTAAAATTCACTTTTTACATCCATTTGATATAGTTTAAAATTATTAAAACATGCATAAGCTAATAAAGTACGAATAGCTTTTAGACGAGCTACAGTAGCAAATGTGTCATCATAGTCTATTCCTTCTTCTTGATTATAACCTCGAGCAAGTAGCCAAGCTTAATTTCAAATAATATTTCCTTGCTCATCGGCTTTATTTTTGTAAACCCATAACGGCTTGATTACTTAGTCTAGGGACTAAGTCTCAAACGTCATTACATTCAAATTGATTTAATTCTTCTCGCATAGCTATAATCCAGTAATCATCGGTTGTGGCTTCTTTAGCATTTTTGGGTTCAATATTTGAAAGAAAAGCTACGTGACCCATTTGATTTAGCTGATTTCGAGTTCTTACGTTAGTATTTACTTCTCCAATGATATTTTCAACAGGATGATTTCTTAGAAGTCTTGGTAGAGTTCTAATTTCATTATTATTTGGTAAATTGTTGTTTATATTTTTTTCAATATTTTCTAGATCATCTTTTGTGTTGCTTGATCTAGAAATATTTTCTTCATATTCATTTTTATGATTAAGTTTGAAATTTTCATCGAATGACATGCAAAGTGTTTCTTCGATTACTTTATTTTTTTTTATTTTGAATTCTATAGGCTTTGCTTCGTTCCGAATATCCAATGAATATCCCTTCATCGGAATATGGATCGAATTTATGAAGATTGTCTTTTGCATTTAAAAGAAAACATTTTTGAACCAAAAACTTTAAAATATGATATATTGAGTTTTCTTCCATTAAAAAGTTCATATGGGGTATGCTTTGTTAATGGTCTTATGGAAACTCTATTTAAAACATAACAAGTAGTTGCTACAGCTTCCGCCCAAAAATGTTTTGGTATAGTACTTCCATTTAATAATATTCTGGCACATTAGTGAAGTGTTCTATTTTTCCTTTCTACAACTCCATTTTGTTGTGGAGTTCAAGAAAATGAAAAATTATGAACAATTCCTTTCTTATTACAATGATTTTAAAAAGTTTCATTTTCGAATTCACCGCAGTGGTTATTCTAAATGCTTTCAATTTTTTAATTTTTAATTTATTGAATTCTTTTAGCAATTATTTTAAAATTTTCAAATGTATCACTTTTATTTTTCAAAAATATTGTCGAGGTAAATCTTGAGAAATCATCAACAATTACAAAACATATCTACTTTGTTTTGTAGACCGAACTTGAGTTGGTCCAAAAAGATCTAAATGTAGTAAGTCAAGTGGTTATAATGTTGAAATAATTTTCTTTGATTTAAAAGAAGATTTATTAATTTTCCTAAATGACAAGCATCACAAATACTTTTTACTTTAAAATTCGTTTTTGGTAAACCTTTAACTAAATTATTCTTAGATAATTTGCTTATTTTTTTAAATTTATATGACAAAATCTCTTGTGCCATTACCAAGGATCATTTCTTTGGCTACTATACACATATTTGTGTTATGATTAACTTTCATATTTAATATGTAAATATTTCTTTCTTTGGTTACTTGGAATATAAAATTATTATTCTGATCAAATATGTTGCATTTATTTTAAGAAAAAGTTATATTAAAACCTTTATCATAAAGTTGACTTACTTAGTAAATTATGTTTTAAATTCTTAACTAATAAAATATTTGTAATAAGAGGTAAGTTAGATGTACCGTCATTGCTCACATCGCCTTTGCCGATGATATAGCCTTTGGAATTATTTCCAAATGAGACAATCCTCCATCTGAGTAGATAATGTTAGTCGGCATATCTTTGTTTCCTGTTATATTTTTTGAGCAACCACTATAAATTATCCACTTCCCTCTTTTCTTAGTTGGTACCTGCAAAAAATATAGGAATGACGTTGGTACCCACTTTTTATTAGGGTCCTAAGAGTTAGATCTTAGCCAAACCCAAGAGGGTTTAGAATTCCCTTTGTAAGTAAAATCTATATTTTTATGTACTGAGTTTTTAAAAGATTTAATATACTTATTTTTATTAAATTATCATTAGTTTTTGGTACCCAAATCTTTAAAATATTTGAGTTGCTAATTTCTTTCTTTTAAGTGAAAATCTTTGGTTTTGGTTTTGGTTTTGGTTTTACAAAATTCTTATGTAAATTGAAATTTTTATATGATGGGTTACTCTTCTTTGAACTAGTTTTTGAAGAATTTGCGTATCCTAACCCCTTTTTATTAGAAGTAGTTTGAGAATTACTAATAATTTTAGAAATACTATCTCTTCCTTTGTTAAATTAGATACATTTTTAGTCAAATTCTCTAACTCAGTCTTAAGACTGGTATTTTTCAATTCAAAAATTTTGGCATTTGATTTTAAATCATGATTTTCTCAAGCTAATGTCATACTGTTTTCTTTTTGCACTTCTATTTCAGTTGATAGTATAGTAAGTTGATAAGAGACGTTAGACAAAGATTCTTATGTTTTAACAAGTTCTTCTTCCAAGATTTTCTTTTCGTCTCTTAGCATATCAACTTCTATTTCATTTTTGTTTAATTTTTCTAGAGCATCTTTATACTTTCTTTTAACTTCTTTTTGTTTATCCAATAGCTCTACTTTTATTTCTATTAAATCATCAGAAGTAAGAGCACTTACATCATTAGTTAAAGCCACAAAGCAGACATTGGCTTGTTCAGAATCACTGTCAGTGTCACTGTTGGATGATGCCCATGTAACAGATAATGCTTGCTTCTTCTTATACTTATCCTTTTTATTCTTATATCTGTCTTTCTTTCAATCAGGACAGTCCTTCTTTACGTGACCCTTCTTATGACATTTATAACACTCGAGATTTGAAGCTGACGGATTATTGGTATTGTCTCTCCTTTTGTTTTTGAATTTCTTGTTCTTTCTAAATTTCGATTTTTTTGAAAATCTTTGCTATAAATGCCACGTCATCTTCATCTGAGTCTGAGTCTTCTTGTTTAGCCTAAAAAGCTATATTCTTTCTATCTTGGGGTTGATCTCGTTTTTCCTGAAAATTAACTTCATATGACATGAGATTTCTTATTAACTCTTCAGGTTTGATTGTAGAAATGTCATTAGCTTCTTCAATAGCTAATATTTTTCATTAACATTCATCCATTAAAGAGTTTAGAATTTTTGAGACAATGTCAAAATCTGAGTATTTTTCTCCTAGTGCTAATAGTGAATGATATATATCATGAAATCTAGAATACATGTCATTTATAGTTTCATCTGGTCTCATTTTGAAATTTTGGAACTGATTTTTAAGCATACAAATTTTGCTTTGTTTCATTTTGTTTGTTCCTTCATGTGTAACTTTAAGAGTTCGCCGGATTTCATAAGTACTTTTACACATACTAACTATATTAAATTCATTTTTATCTAAGGAACAAAATACATATTCATGGCTTTATCATTTAAAGTAGCATCTAATTTATGTGTGTTTGACCATTATGCATAAGGTGCAATGGGTATAGCGTATTCATTCCGAGTGATATTCCAAGTATCATATCCATTTTCTTGCATATAAATACTCACTCGAGTTGACCAATAGTCGTTATTTAAACTATTAAGTAGTAGTGGTCTTGAAGTGGATTCACCTTCAATAAAACTCGTGTTGGTGTTATTTTCCATATTAATTGAATATCAAATAACTGTGTTGTGGTTAAATGATGACCTTGCTCTAATACCAAAAGAAAGTAACTAAGGATCGTAATATGGAATATTATCTAAGTTATCTACTAGTGCGGAATATAAATATAACAATAAATAGTAAAGTAAATGACACCAGGGATTATTATATTGGTTCGAACTTCTCATTCTACGTCCAATCCCAGACTCCTTCTGGAATTTAACTATTAACCCTCTCTTAACCCGTAGGAATAGGTATTACAACGCCTGAGCAACCGAACAGGACTTCTACCGCCTAAGCAATAGAATACGACTTCAATCGCTTGAGCAACCGAATTGGACATCAATAGGTATAAGAGAATAGAATCAGAAATCAGTTGATTAAAAAAATGAATTGAAGGCTATATATAGTGTTTAAGTGTTGCAACTTATCGTGAAAAGTTACGATCAAAAGATACGGAAACAACTCTTGAATCAAGGGTTGTTTCTCTTCAATGAATGGAAGTTACCATCTAGAAAATAGCCATTATGCAATTTCATTCGACTGAATAAAAGAATTCAGTCAGCTGAAATTTGAAAAATACGAATTGGAAAGTAACATGCATAAAACGCTTATAATTCAGTCGACCGAAATGGTCAGTTCGGTCGACTGAACATTCATATGCACTGTGCATGTGCGCAAATATTTAGTCGATTGAACTGCCTGTTTTAGTTGGCTAAATACCATATTTTTTGCCATATTGAGGTTCTTTTGAGAAAATTTTATGCGTGAACTTGTAGTAAAATACTTGGCATATGTAACATGATTTAAAAACATTTTTAAGTACGGGTGTGTGTGTGCATATACCACTTTGGAGAGATTTTAATAAAAATGAACTGCTAGACTAGACTATAGACAAACCATAAACAATAATTGAAACTTCTAACTGAATTCTTGGTCTGCAATATATTGTCGAGTAGAATAGCAGTTTCTCCTATAAATATGGCTAGTTCACATAATATTACTTACATAGTTGTCATGATCAAAACATCAAAATACAAGGTTCTAACAATAGCGGGGTGCGGATAAAGGATTACTCTCTCCTCCTTCTAGGCGATGCTTTGACCTAACCATCTCGGAGCGGACAAAGGCTTATGACCATTTAAGGTAATTTCCAAGTTTAAGGAGAGTTCTACTACTCCCGACCATACAAACTTTTCTTAGGAAAGAGGAACTTTATTCGTTCATAGTGCGAAAATATGGTCGCAAATGTTACGCATTCCACGTTCTAGGATCCGTGTAGCCATCTTATCGACATAATTTGTAAGCTCCAGGAGGAATTACTTCGCACACGATTAGGAGACCCTCCCAGTTAGGTCTTAGCAGTCAATCCGTAGGATTTCTTTTGTTTGCCATCGCCCTTCAGAGTACTAAGTCTCCCTTTTGAAATGATCATGTCTTTACTTTCAAGTTATAGTATTTTGAGATTCTTCTTTGATATCTACAGTTCTGCTTCATCTCTTAGCTCGTGTATTAAATCCAATGAATCTTTCTTCAATTCTTGGTTTGGATCGAATGCATATGCGATTCTTCGATGTGAGGGTACCTCAATTTCAGATGGTAACATTGCTTCGCACCCATATGTTAGAAAGTAAAGGATATGACCCATTGTAGTTTTGGTGGATGTACGATAGGCCCAGAGTACAAGTGGAAATTCTTCTACCCAATTCCCTTTGGCTTTATTCAATCATTTTTCCAGGATAGTCTTAATGGTCTTGTTTGCCGCTTCAATGGATCCATTAGCATTAGCGTGTTCCATGGAAGAAAAGCTTTTGATAATCCCGTGCTTATGGAAAAATAGAGAAAATTCTTCACTTTCAAATTGTATTCCATTGTCAGATATAATCTTGTAAGGGATCCTGAATCTAGTAATGATGTTTTTAATAACGAATCTAAGCACTTTCCCCAAAGTGATTTTGGGGAGGGGCTCTGCTTCTACCCACTTAGTAAAGTAATTAATGGCCACCATAGCATATTTTGCTCCTCCTTTGGAAATCGAAAATGGTCCAATCAAATCAATTCCATATACATCAAAAGGCCATGGGCTAGAGATTGGGTTTAATTGGCTTGCAGTAAACGAGGAATTTTTGAGTATTTTTGGCACCTTTCACATCTCTTTACATACTACATAGCTTGACCTGTCATTTGAGGCCAATAGAAACCTTGTCTTGTTATTTTCTTTGCCAAGTTTATCCCATTGGAATGGTCTCCGCAAAATCCTTTATGCGCTTATACCAATAATTTCATCCCATCTTCCAGACTCATACATCTTAAGTAAGGAAGGGAATATCCTTTCTTATAAAGAATTCCATCCATCATTGTAAAGATCGGAGCCTGTCGTTTGATCTTCCTTCCTTCCATTTTATCAGCTGGTAATATCCCAGTGATAAAATATTCTACAATAGGTGTCATTCAAGTGTTACCCTGGCAATTATCTACCTTTGGATGATTGAGCTCCTTGTAACATCCCCTATTCGGAGGCTCGAAGCTAAGTGCTACAGATGCTACAGTCATCCATAGTATTAACTTTTGGTGATCAAATATAATAATGTTAATGGTATCCATAATATCAGAAGCACATGGATATGTAACAAAATCATCGATTTTAAAAACAACTTTTCTGACTGCATTTCACAAAACATGTATCATATTCCATTACATAATCCCAATCGTTTTTCAGGTTCATATAAAATATAATTATTACAAAATATGCCTAGAGCTACATATGAAGATGCCCCCTTGGATGACTAGAGTACTATACTGACATAATACAACACAGCGAAATACCCCAAAATAAAACAACAACTCCTAAATAGCTATCCGTCAGCCACCTGCTCGTCTCCGAAATCTTTATATACCGACCTACTAAAAACCTGAAAATCCTCGACCCTTAGTCTACTCAAATTAATTTTAAGCACCCGAGAGTTTAAGGGGAAAAACATAAACTTTGAGTCAGATATAAAGCCTAGTTTGAATAATTTTATACATCTTAGTTATTTGATATTAAGTGAGACCATGCTGCTTAGCAGATTAGGTTTTCCCTCACTAATATTCTTTTAAATATATTTTTGCAAATCATAATCCTACAACCAAAACGGGTTAAAACTGTAAAGCATTATCATGTAAACATACATATCAGGTAACAAATGAACTATCTATCTGTCCGAACATTATTGTTTTGTTTGGCTAACTACTAACATTTGGATGACTCGGGCCTACTAGACAATATAAACAAATAATCTAATACCTGTTAGATACTCCTCTTATGGATGGTCTGTCCATAACTTACTTTCTCTAGGTCAACTATCCTAATGGTTTTATGGGCTCACAAATAACCTACCTTTGTACAAATATATTCCCTTCTGTGTGTAACATCATTGTAATCTTACATGTGACAAAGCTCTACACACTGGAATTTTGGACTAAATTAGCTGGGAGCTAATAGTGAATGTATAAGGCGCGACCCTATACCAGTCCCATCTAGTATACAAATATCTGAGTCATTTTATTTAGATTAATCTTCCCTTAAATTTTCGTTGAAAAACTTTTCTTATCAAATTGATTTAAACGTTTAAATCATACTTTCAACAAGAAAAATATATACTCCATGCTTTACTCAAAATCACCTTGCCATGTTATATATACTTTATCTAAATCTTTGTTGATGAAAACATATAAACCTTTGAAAGTACCCTTTCGAATCCATTGAAAATATCCCTTTCGAAACCAAGTAAACCCCTTATTTTTACCTAGGCCGAAAACCCAAAACGTTCCTTTCAAAATCATTAATATAACTCTTTCGAAACCATTGAAAAACCTTTCCTTCAAAGCTTTAACACCTAAGACATTCTATCTTTAAAATACTTAAACATTTCCTTTCAAAACCATTGGAAACCTACCTTTCAAACCTTTTGGAACCTTCCTTTTAAACCATTTTAAACCTTCATTTTAAACCTTTCGAAACCATTGGGGAACCACCCCTTCGAAATCTTTATTAAAACCTTTCGAAATCCCTTGGGTTCAAAGTAAAACATGTGGAACATCCTTTTGAAACCATTCAAAACTATCCCTTTCAAAACCTTTTGGGTTCTACCTTCAACAGAGTAAAAGGGTCATAAAATATTTAAGTCGAAAGCATTCTTTGGAAAGCATGTCTTAAGTAAAGAAGTGATGGTGTCAACACTAACCCTTCCCAAAGCATTGGAGAAGTGGCTTGGGTTTCAAAACAAAGTATTCCTTTCGAATCCAATGACTTCGAAAGGAAAGAAAGCGGCAGCCAAGATTTTCGATCCCTTCAAAAGCATTTACTTATAATAAAAGCCGTAACCCCTTAGAAACCATTCCTTTAAACAATTGGACCCAGTCGAAAGCGAACCAAGTCGAAAGCACTTCTTTCGAAAGCAAAGCATGCATATTTTCAATTTAAAACCAAGTCATGCTTCGACCCCATCGGAACCTATGGTCTCGACCCAGTTCCTTTTGCTATTGTCCAATTCACTATGTATCAAGTCATTGATACTATGTGCATTGGTTTCGATGGCAATAGAGGCAAAAGCTCTCAATCGAGATCCCTGTGCCAAAAGAGGCGAAACATGCCAAAAACATGTAAAAACTGATTTTTACTTCAAAAATAATTTCTTTTCAACTAACCTGCCTTGTTTATCAAAATATTATTGTTTGCTAATTTTCATTTCTAAAAGTGCTGCCAATATTTCAGAAATAAACAATTTAATTTATTTACAAAATAACCCTTCTCCTATAATAAATATATAAAACATTTAAGTCCCAAACCTTAAATAATTTTATATATTCATCAAAACACTTAGGAAATCTAAAAAATTCTAGAAAATCATTTTTAATATGTTTTCCAACATACATTAATTTCAAACCCAAAACATAAATAATTTAACCGTAAATTATTTTAAACCCAGATAATCATTTTCTTCGCTAGAAAATTAATATTAAGCTCACATAAATTCAGAAATTATGAAAATTGAAACTCGTCTCTAAAATATCATTTCTAATCCAAATCTAAAACCGCAAGGCGTTTGGATGTCATTAAATAGGGTTTTCACATTAAAACATATCATAAAACCTAATATGAATTATCATAAATCATCAACAAGCATATATAAATAATTAATCATTCAAAAATGTGGCATAACCTTGCAAGATAAATTGGGTTTAATCTTAAAACTGAAAACAATTAAGAAAACAAGAGATGTATTCATTATTCACCTTAGCTTTGAGATTAATGATTTGAGATTTGATCTTGATTAAGTTGCTTAAGCTTTTCCTCTTGAAATCTTCTCTTTGCTTTTCTTAATGATGGCCAACCTCTAGCTTGTATTTTTGTTTTGTGAATTTAGAATGAATGTGAGAATGATGGGGTTAAGGGTTTAGGATATTCGAATACTCTTATTCCAAATCCGCCCCTTATCTATTTGCCTTAACATTTTAATTCTTTAGTTCATTCGTATATGGCTCGGCTACCCTTACTAATCACAAATCTTAACCCATTAACCATCTTACATTATTTCATTTAATTTACCTAATTAAATGTTCTTAATAATGTTATTAAAAATATGGAGTGTTACAATCTGCCTTCTTTAAATAACTTCGTCCTTGAAAGTACGATAGGGTACACAACCCAACGATCAAAAGATAAAACATACCATCGTACAAATCAGGATAAGCATCTTTAATCCTGCTCTTAGTCTCTCAAGTACAGTCTCTCTCATCGCCACTCCATTGGACTTTCACTAATCTAACTACCTTATTTCTTAGCTTCTTCTCATCCCTCGCAATTATCCCTTCGCAATTATCTGAACTGGCTTTCTAGCTATAGTCAAATCTAGTTCTATTACTAAATCCACTAACACAGTCGGCGCTATAGTAGTCTTCAGGTCTCTAACAGATTTTCTTAGATGAGAAACATGAAACCATCATGGACTCCCGCCAAATTATTTGGTAACTCTACTCTATATGCGAGTTTCCGAAACGTTCCTCACTACCATAGGAAATGGTCCTACGAATCTCAGTGTCAACTTTTCTGATTTCTCGAATCTAATTACACCCTTCATCAGTGAAATCTTAACAAATACATGATCTCCAACATAGAGTTTTAAATCTTCCCATCTTCTATCTGCATAACTCTTCTACCTAAACCAAACTTCCTTCATCCTAGCCCAAATCAACTCAATCTTTTATGCGGCTTCTCTAACTAAATCTGGAACAAAATCAATCTATCCCTTCCTCTAACCAACAGTATGGTGATTTGCATGGCCTTCCATACAAAGCATCAAATGATTCCATCCCTATACTAGTCTGATAACTATTATTATACGAAAAATCGACTAAGTGTAGATGGTCTTCCCATGATCCACCAAAATCTAACACACAAGCTCTTAACAAATCCTCCAAGACTTTGTTAACTCTTTTCATTTGCCCATCAGTCTGTAGATGGTAAGCGGTACTCATGTTGAGCATGGTTCCTAAAATACCATGTAGACTCTTACAGAACTCACCAGTGAACAAGGAATCTCTATCACTTACTATACTGCTAGGAATTTCGTGCAGTCTAACTACATTCTTCATAAATAACTTAGTCAAAACAGGTGTTGTCCTAGTTGAATTAACTGAAACGAAATGGGCACTCTTGGTTAATCTGTCCATTATGACCCATATACTTTCATTTCCTCTGATTGACCTTCGCAACCCATCTATGAAATCGATAGAAATAGAATCCCACTTCCATACCGGAATATCCAATGGATGAAGCAACCCACTTGGCTTCTGATGTTCGGCCTTTCCTTGTTGACAGTTCAAACACTGCTTTACCCGTAAGCCTATTTCCCTCTTCATACCTTCCCAAAACTTCATGTCCTAATACATCTTAGTTCCTCCCGGATGAATAGTGAACTTCGAACGATGGCATTCCTCCAGAACATCTTTCCGAATGCTTCCCACATTCGGAACACACAATCTTCTCTTCTTTCTCAACCATCCATTATGGTCAAGACTAAAATCCTTTAAGTCACCGCTCTCCATTTCTTCCTTTAACTTTCTGATCCGTTCAACCAATACTGGACCCTCCTCCTATTTAGAAGAAATATTTTCGATCATAACAGGTCGAACTTCTAAATAAGACAACACAAGAGATCTTCCACTAGACCTAGCTTTAGATCTCCACTACAGTATGCAAGTCGACAACGCTTCCAAATCTTTCCACTCTGCTATCATTGTCAGTACTGCAATATGATGTCTTCTTCTAAGTGCATCTGCAACCTTATTACCTTTTCCTGGTGTGTACTCAATTCCAAAACCATAAGCAGCAAAAAACTCTAAGCATCTCTATTGTCTCATGTTTAACTCCTTTCGAGAGAACAAATACTTCAATGACTTATGATCCGTATAAAGCTCAAACCTCTCTCCTAAAAGGTAATGTCTCCACACCTTCAATGCAAAAATCACTACAGCCAATTCCAAATCATGCGTAGGATATCTAACCTCATGCGGTCAAAGCTGTCGAGAAGCATAGGCAATCACTTTACCTCTTTGTATTAACATAGCTCCTAATCCAGTTCCACACACATTTGTATAAACTACCAAATTCAGATTTTCTTCCGGAACAATTAATACAGGTATGGGTCAATAAGTGTTTCAAGCTCCGGAATGCTTCCTCACACTTATCGGTCTACGCAAACTCCACATCCTTTCATGTTATGTTAGTCATCGGTGCAGCTATCCGTGAAAAATCCTTAATGAACCTCCTATAATATCAAGCCAAACCCAGAAAACTCTTTATCTCAATCACTGTCTCGGGTCTCTTCCAATTATTCACCGCTCTATCTTTATCGAATCTACACAGAAAACTTTCTTTGAGACTACATGACCAAGAAACTTCACTTCCTTCTTTCAAAAATGACACTTTGAAAACTTTGCCTTCAGTTGATGCTGCCTCAACGTCTCAAGCACAATTCTAAGATGAACTTCATGCTCCCTATCATCCTTAGAGTATATCAAAATATCATCTATGAAAACCAACATGAACCTGTTTAAGTGCTCTCGGAAATTTCGACTCATCAAATCAACAAAGAATGTTGGCGCATTAGTTAGTCCGAAGGGCACCACTAACCGTTCGTATGATCTATATCTAGTTTTAAACGCCATTAAAAGAATACTATCCTCTGCTACTCTAAGCTGATGGAAACCTGTTGCTAAATCCAACTGAGAAAATACCTTGGCTCCACTCAACTGATTGAACAAATCATCAATTCTAGGTAAGGAATATCGATTCTTTATCGTCTTCTCATTCAACTTACGATAATTGATATATAACCTCAACGTTCCGCCCGGCTTTTTAGCAAACATAGCGGCTGCTCCCAAGGCGAACTACTTGGCCTAATAAAATTCTTGCCTTCCAAATCCACCAACTGCAACTTCAACTCTCTCTCATCTCGGTAGGTGTCATCCTGCTTGGCGTCCTATTACTGATTCCGCTCAAAGCACAGAATCTATCCGAAACTCAATGGCTCGTTCCGGTCACAATCCTACTACAGGCTTAAAAACATCTACGAATTCTCTAACCACAAAAACTCGATTCAACTCATCTTCCAACTCCATAACACCAAACAAAGCATTCACCTCACAGCTAGGATTTTCTATGGTATATACAATCTGATTACTACAGTCAGGGTGTCTAAGCAATATTTTCCTATCATGACAAAATATCCTAACATCATACTTACTTAACCAATGCATACCCAAAATAACTCCGAACTTACAAAGTCAAACACATGCAAACTAGAAACAAAGGTATGACCCAACAAATCAAACTCTAAGTGGTCACACTTCATCCCAAGTGTCGCATATCCTCCTATTGTATTCGCAACCCTTAAGGAAGTAACTAGGTATGTGAGATCTAGGTTAAGCTTAACTACCAAACAATGAGATATAAAAGAATGCAATGCACCAGTATCAAACAAAAAGCTAACAGACGTACCATGAATCTAAAGCGTACCTCCCAACACTGCCTTCCCTTTCTCCTGCGCTTTTGGTATTAATGTAGCTGGCTCCAATGCAAATATTTTGCCCCTTCAATCCTTAGTAGGCTCTTTGCATTCGTTCTTATAATGACCAATCTGATCGCAGTTGAAGCATTTGATATTCTTCTTCCCAATCACTTCCTTCGCCTTTCAGTACAACACTCATTAGCGAAATGTCCTTTCTTATCGCACTTCAAGCTAACAACCTCTGACTTCCCTTTCTTCGTGGCTCTACCTTTCTAAGCACCCTTTTTATGAAAGAACTTCCTCTTTTGACTTTTCCCAACCAGAACCTCATTTGCCTTATTCTTCTCTAGAGAAGCAAGCATCTCCTCATGTCTTAAAGCCATCTCCACCACAACATCACAAGGATAAATAATATGAGGCAATGTAGCCCTAACCAACTCAAGATTCAAACCTTGATGAACTTCTCATTCCTCTTCATCACAGTGTCCACGGTAGCGTACCCATACCTTGACAACTCCTCGAACTTCTAGAATATTACAACACATACATCTCCCCTGCTCTAACTCAACAAACTTTCTGAGCAAAGAAGACCGCGCCATCATAGACCTCTCCTGAAAACTTCTCCTAAACTCAGCCCATGTCATCGTCTCTTCATTCACTCCAGTCGTCACACTATTCCACCAGAATAAAGCTGCTCCCTAAACCTGTCTCGAAGCAAGCCTCCTCTTTTACTCATCATTGAGCCACAAGTCTACAAAAATTCGCTCATGATGCAGCAACCAGCTCTCCACCTCGGTAGCATATTCAGTTTTGATAAATGGCTTCCCTCCAAGCCTAACATAATCTCTGCTCAAGATAGCATAATTGTTGACCACCGAAGCTTCCTGAATTCCCTCTCCAGCATTTCTTCCAACCACTCCAACAGCAATTCCAGCTTGCATCATGTTCATGAAAAATTGATACATAGCTTCTATATCCACTTGTGGAACTGCAGCACCAACATTCCCCACTTGTTCCAGATCAAGGTTCCTTCTAGTATTCGGTCTGGTATTTCCATTTGTAGTGGTGCTTCCTCCAAGATTTACTCTTCTACTTCTAGCGTCCATATTTGTATTCAAGCATCATGTGATACAGAAGAATAGCCTAAGAGAGATAGAAGAATAGAGATATAGCGTATAGTTATATATAGCAAATACAAGTACGTTACTATAGCGTTATCCCATGCCCAATCTTATCTTTAATTCCTTAGGATTATGTTTTCAAAAATCATTTTTAGCTAAAGGTTTTCATAAACCTATGCTCTGATACCAAGTTGTAACATCCCCTATCTGGAGGCCCGAAGCTAAGAGCTACAGATACTGCAGTCATCCATAGTATTAACTTCTGATGACCAAATACGGTAATGTTAATGGTATCCATAATATCAAAAGAACATGGATAAGAAACAAAATCAAAGTTTTAAAAACAACTTTTCTGATTACATTTTACAAAACATGTTTCATATTCCATTACATAATCTCAATCATTTTCCAAGTTCAGATAAAATATAATTATTACAAAATATGCCAAGAGCGACGTATGAAGATGCACTCTTGGATGACCAAAGTACTATATATTCATAACCGACATAATACAACACAGCAAAGTCAAACAAAATAAAACAGAAACTCCTAAATAGTAATCCGTCGGCCACTTGCTCATCCTCGAAAGCTTTATTCGCCAACCTACTAAAAGCCTGAAAATCCTCAGCCCCCAATCTACTCAAAATAATTTTGAGCACCCGAGAGTTTAAGGAGAAAAACATAAACTTCAAGTCAAACATAAAGTCTGGTGTGAGTAATACCATACATATCGGTTATTTGATATTAAGTGAGACTGCGCCGCTTAGCGGAACGGGTTTTCCCACACCAATATCCTTTAAAAAATGTCATTTGCAAATCATAATCCTGCAACCAAAATTGGTTAATATCATGTAAACATACATATAGGTAACAAATGAACTATCTGTCCGAACACTACAGTTCTGTATGGCTAACTACTAACCTTTGGCTGACTCGGGCCTTCCAAACAATATAAACAAATAATCTAACATCTGTTAGATACTCCTCTTTTGGATGGTCTATCCCTAACTTGCTTTCTCTAGATTAACTGATCCTAATGATTTTTGGGGCTCACTAATAACCTACCTCTATACAAATATATTCCCTTCTGTGTGTAACATCATTTTAGTTTTACCTATGATAGAGCCCTACACACTGTAATTTTGGACTAAATTAGTTGGTGGAAAATAACTAATTTATAGGGTGCGACCTTATACCAGTCACATCCGGTATACAAATATCTGAGTCATTTTACTTAGGGTAATCCTCCCTTAAATTTTCTTTGAAAACCTTTTCTTCTCAAATTGATTTAAACCTTTAAATCGTACTTTAAACAAGGAAAATATATACTCCATGCTTTATTCAAAATCACCTTGCCATGTTATATATACTTTACTCAAATTCTTTGTTGATGAAAACAATTAAATCTTTGAAAGTGCCCCTTTCAAATCCATTGAAACTACCACTTTCGAAACCAAGTAAAAGCCTTACTTTCACCTAGGCCGAAAGACCAAAACATCCTTTCGAAACCATTAAAATAACCCTTTCTAGAAAAACCTTTCATTTGAAAGCTTTAAAACCTCAGACATCCTATCTTTAAAACACTTAAACATTGCCTTTCGAAACCATTGGAAAACTTTTCCTTTCAAACCTTTTGAAACCATCCTTTTAAACCTTTCGAAAACTTCCTTTTAAACCTTTCGAAACCTTCCTTTTGACCTTTTAAAACCATTGGAGAACCGCCCCTTCGAAACCTTTATTAAAAACTTTCAAAATCAATAAAACATCAAACATTTCGAAAGTCTTTGGGTTATGTAGAACATCCTTTCGAAACCATTCAAAACTATCCCTTTTGAAACCTTTTGGGTTCTACCTTAAACAGAGAAAAAGGGTCATAAAATATTTAAGTCAAAAGCACTCTTTTGAAAGTATTTCCTAAGTAAAGAAGTGATGGTTTCGAATCCAACCCTTCCGAAAGCATTGGAGAAGTGGCTTGGGTCTTAAAACAAAGTATTCCTTTCAGAAACATTGACTTTGAATGGTAAGAAAGCGGCAGCTAGGGGTTTCGACCCCTTCGAAAGCATTTACTTATAACAAAAGGCGCAACCCATTTGTAACCATTCCTTTAAACAATTAGACTCGGTCGAAAGCTAACCAAGTCAAAAGTACTTCGAAAGCAAAGCAGACGCAATTTCAATTTAAAACCAAGCCATGCTTTGACCCCATCGGAATCTACGGTCTTGACGCAGTTCCTTCCGCCATTGTCCAATTCACTATGTAGCAAGTTATTGATGCAATATGCATCGTTTTTTATGGCACGGAGGCGGAAGCTCTCAATCGAAACCGTTGTGCTGAAAGAGGCAAAACATGCAAAAAGCATGTAAAAAATGATTTTACTTCAAAATGAATTTCTCTTCAACTAACATACCTTGTTTGTCAAAATATTATTGGTTGCTAATTTTGTTTTCTAAAAGTGCCACCAATATCTCAGAAATAAACAATTTAATTTATTTACAAAATACCCCTTCTCCTTTTATAATATATAAAACATTTAAGTCTCATGCCTTAAATAATTTTATATATTCATCAAAACACTTAGGAAATTCTATAAAAATTCCAGAAAATCATTTTTAATATGTTTTCCAACGTACATTAATTTCAGACCCAAAACATAAATAATTTAACCGTAAATTATTTTAAACCCAAGTTATCATTTTCTTCACTAGAAAATCAATATTAAACCCATATAAATTCACAAAATTATGAAAATTGAAAGTCATCTCTAAAATACCATTTCTGATCTAAATCTAAAATCGCATGGCATTCGAATGTCATTAAATACGGTTTCACATTAAAACATATTATAAAACCTATATGAATTATCATAAATCATCAACAAGAATATATAAACAATTAATTATTCAAAAACATCACATAAACTTGCACGATAAATTGGGTTTAACCTCAAAACCGAAAACAATTATGAAAACAAGAGATGTAGTCATTATTCACCTTAGCTTTGAGATTAAGGATTTGAGATTTGATCTTGATTAAGTTGCTTAAGCTTTTCCTCTTGAAATCTTTTCTTAGCTTTTCGTAATGGTGGCCGGCATCTAGCTTGTATTTTTGTTTTGTGAATTTAGAATGAACGAGAGAATGATGGGGTTAAGGGTTTAGAATATTAGAATACTCTTATTTCAACTTTATCCCTTATCTATTTGCCTTAACATTTTAATTCTTTAGCTCATTTTTCTATAGCACGACTACTCTTTCTAATCACAAATCTCAACCCATTAACCATCTTACATTATTTCATTTAATCTACCTAATTAAATGTTCCTAATAATGTTACTAAAAATATGAGGTGTTATACTCCTCATATGGAATTTCTTCACTAATTTTTCTTTCTTCTCTTTCTTGCATCATGGCCTGGGATCTAGTTAAAACAAATAGTTCCTTCCCTGGTTCGGGCATTTCCTCATCTATACAGACTATACTACAACTTACTTGATACTCTACTGGTATGATACGATTTTCTGGAGCTCCTCTTGAAGTAGCCAATTTTTCTAATGAATCCTCTTGAGAGTTATCTTTTCCTGGGACTTGGTGTATAGAAAAATCTATAAATAAGGTAAGCATTGCTAGCAATTTCTTAACATATAGGGCTAGTTTGGCATCTTTAGTCTGATATATCTGCTTTATCCGATTAACCATTAGTTGAGAGTCATTAAAGATTTGAATTCATGGGATTTTAAGTTGTATGGCCAAAGTTAATTCTACTACCATCGATTCATCCCCAGCCACATTATTTATTGTAGGGAACCCTACTTTAATTGCATAGTACGGGCGATGCCGATCGCGTGTGATTATGACATACCCTGCTCCAACTGCCAGCTCATTTGATGCCCCATCCTCAAATAGTTGTCATATGGGTTTTTGATCCCTCTCTTTCTCTGACTATCCTTAAAAAAGTTTGTACTTTCATTAATAAAGTCTGCTAACGCCTGCCCTTTAATTGCTGTTGTGGCTGAAATTCAATATCATATTGGCTAAGTTCTCCCCTTTTTACTAGCTTCCTTGAAGTCTCAGGTTTGCTAAAAACCTGTTGAGTGGAAAGTTAGTCAATACTTTGATTATATGCACTTGAAGGTACGCTCTGAGTTTTCATGCCATCAGTATTCAACAGTATGCTAACTTTTCTATGACTGGGTATTGAACTTCAGATCCTTCAACCATTTGCTTACATGATAAACGAAAAGTTGAGTTTCAGTTTCCTCTTTAATCAACACCGAACTAACCGCATGTTCTGAAACATCCATATACAAATATAGGCTTTCTCCATCCACGGGGCTGGACAATATAGGTAGCCTTTCTAAATGATTTTTCAATTCTTGGAAGGCTTTCTTACAATCTCCTCCCCACTCGAAATTCTTTCTTTTCTTAATCACATTGAAGAATAGTATGCATTTATCGGTTTCCTTGGTAATGAATCTGCTTAGGGCTGCAATTATACCATTAAAACTCAGCACATCTTTGCTGATTTTAGGCTCTGCCATGTCTTTGATAGCTTGGATCTGATCAGGACTAGCCTCGATTCCTTGTGCGTTAATGATGTAACCTGATAATTTTTCGAAATGAACTTCAAAAGAACATTTCTGAGGGTTTAGTCTCATTTGATTCTTTCATAATATTTCAAACATTTCTTCAAGATCCTTAAGGCGATTCTCAACTTCATGAGACTTTACTAGCATGTCATCTACACAAATTTCCATATTTCATCCAAACTGGTCTTTTAACATTCTATTGACCAATCTTTGATAAGTAGCTCCCGCATTCTTTAGCCCAAAAGGAATTTCTTTATAACATAAAGTTCCCCAATCGGTAATGAAGCTTGTATGCCCTTCGTCTAGTTTGAACATGGGTATTTCATTATACCCTAAATAAGCATTCACGAGAGACAATTGCTTATGACCACTAGTTGCATCAACTAACCGGTCTATTCTAGATAAACGATAACAATCTTCCGTGCGTGCTTTGTTAAGATCAGTATAATTGATACATGTTCTCCATTTGCGTTTGCCTTTTTTTACCAACACTAGGTTTGTTAGCCATTTTGGATAAAAAAATTCTTGAATGAATCCATTTTTCAAGCAGCCTTTAACCTCTTCTTTCAATGCGTCAGATTGAGCCTTATCAAATTGCCTCTTCTTTGGTCGAACAGGGGTAACATTTGGATCAATATTTAGTGCATGGCTCATAACTGATGGATCAATCCCGATCATATGCAAATAAGTCCATGCAAATACATCCTTGTTAGCTTTAAGAAATTGAATTAAGTCTGCTTTCAAGTTATCCTTCAATTACTTTCCCACTCTAATTATCTTGGCCGAATCAGTTGGATCTACACATATCTCCTCAAGATCTTCTGTAGGCTTTATCCTTTTCGTTTCTCCATGACAATATAATTTTGTAATGATCTCGCTTTCTTTTATAGATTTAGTGTCCGTCCTTCTCCTCTTGCTCCTAAGAGAGATGTACCTTCCAAACACATGTTTATTCACTTTATTAGATCTTATTTTTGCTTCAAATGTTGGATGAAAAAATCCATCAACTAAAAGCTAAAAAAATAGTAGAGGAATCATAATAAGAAGAGTTCTCCCATTTATATTGATCAAGAGTAGCAAAATACATTCCACGGGAGGTAAATTGTTCTCTCCGAATAGTACCCCAACCTCTTTTGGTCAAAAATTTCACTATCGGATATTTCGGTGAGACAAAAGCATCCACTTCATCCAACGTAAGGTGGCCAAAGAATGTATTGTAATATGATGGCTGATTGATGATCATAAAAAGAGTTTCAAAAATTCTCCAGCATGGTGGTATTCTCATCTATACTAGCAGCTTTACTTGCCTCATCGGAGTTGACCCTTTGCTATCGAACCCAAAAATAGGCTCATGACTAGGATCTAGCTTTTCTTTAAGAATGCCCATTTGATCAAAGGTGTTCTTGAAGATGACGTTGACAGCACTTCCAGTGTCTACCATGATCTTGGACACTACGGAAAGCCTAATTTGAGCAGTGATCATAAGGGGGTCATTATGGGGATGATGAATTCGTTTTTTGAGCTCCTGTGGGGTGATCAGCATCTGTATATTAAGCGGTGGATTATTAAGCGGGGACTCTTCCTGGACAAAAAATACTTCTTCCCTAGCTTCCTTAATATATCTATTTCTGGCTCTGTTTCTAGTTTTCGATGGATGCGGTCCCCAATGAATCACATCAATCATATTCAACAGTGGACTCAAGTTTAATGGACCTTCATCTTCTAAGATATTCATAGCATTATTAGGGAACTTTTATGGTCCATCGCTAGTCCGGTGTGCTTTCTGTTTATCTTGAACAAATTCTTTCAGGTGTCCTTCACATATTAGCTTTTGAATAATTCCAGCTAGCACTCGGCACTCATCAGTCTTATGTCCATTCACTTTATAGTAAGGACAATAATCATCTTCGTTTCTTTGCCCAAGATAGTTTACGGCCTTGAGTGAAGTTGGAAACTTAACTTTTTCTTTGGTTGTGGCATAGATATAAGACAACGGCTTGTTGAAAACAATTGAATTAGTATTGGTGTCTTTCCACCTCGTCCTTTTGTGTCCTTGGTCAAATCTAAATTTTCCACTCTCCTTCTTAGGATTAGCTTTCTTTTTGGTACGGTACAATTCATCTATGAATTTATCTGCTTGGAAGTGAAAATCTTGTAAATCATTACACCAATGAACGAAGTTTTCTTCCCAAAATGGTATATTTGCTATCAACCTTGAATGTACAGCAATTAACTTATCCCTATCGTTCATGTCTTTGGCCTTCAGTGCCTTAGTATTGAACCTTCTGAGATAGTCACCCAGCGATTCTTCCTGCCTTTGTTTGATGTTTGCTAAATCAACTATGGGATCTTTGCATATGCAGAATTGAGCAGAGAATTCATAGGAAAATTATTTCCACAGGTATATGGTCTTCCCTCGATGTTGGCAGTACCATTTTACGGCAGCCCCTTGAAGTGTTACTGGGAATAGCCTGCACCGAGCTGCCCCAGAAACATTATATAGATCCATTTGGCTGTCCAAAGCCATCAGATGGTCATCGGGATTGGTAGTACCATGATATTTCATGGTTGGAATCTTGACATAAGATGGAATTACTACTGACGTGATTTCATCAGTAAATGAAGCTGCCCGTTCATTGTCGTTCACTCGCTCGTCTCGAGTTCTTTTTCCTTTAGCGTTTAGCATGTCTTTGATAGCCTTCTCTGCCACATCCTTTAGATAAGCTTCAGCTTTATGATAGCTTTTTCGATTTGGATTGTACTCCTTTGAAGTGGAGCTTCCAGATTACTCCAAAGATTTATATCACATTATGTCTTGCTTTTGCCTTCAAACATATAAGCTTTCAAGTTCCTCCTTAGGGAGACTACTTAATCTCCTATTGATTTAGCAATTTTAGAAGATTTTAAAGACAAGGATGCCCTTAGGAGCTCTTGCATTTCTAGGAGTTGTTGCTCTAAATGACTTATCTTAGCTGCATCATCATCTGGTTGTGCTGGAGTTGACAGTTTTCCTAGCACAAATCCTTCCAAGTTGAAGGTTGGAGTAATATTTGTTGATACGCGAAGATTTTGATCAATGACAACATGCTTTAAAGAAATATATGCAAATGCTAAAGGAAGATAGATGAAGACCAAACAAACTTAAAGTATGTTTTTACATGTGTCTTAGTTTAGATATATTGTTAAAATCTATCCTCAAGAAGCTTGCACGAACACTAGAAAAATTTTATAAACTTCATGTTTCCATTAAGTTTTAACTATGAAGGTTTTATGAGTTCAGTCGACTAAACAGGAACAGTCAGTCGACTGAAACCGGAATAAAATTATACACATGCACAGTTTCAGTCGACTGAATTTCCTGCACAGTCCATTGAATTTGGTCCCGAAAATTTTACTTCATATTTTCAGTTGACTCCCTGCTCAGTCGACTGAATTTGAACCTGCGAATTTTCTCTGAAAAAACACCTTCTTCCTCCCAAGAGTTGCAACCTTTCATCAATGGAAATGGAAGCATCTCTTGTTTGCAACCTTTGACAACTTATGCATCTCTTCTACAAGTATATATACATGATTCTAACATCATTTAATTCACCGAATTCTCTTGCTTTAATCTAACTATTCTCTTGTTCATATTTTCTAGATACTCTCAAAGCATTCATTAATCTATTGCTTGAATCATTGTTTTTGTTTATAACATTCTTTTTGATTCATAGCAATTCACATTTCCTAAATCTTCACAAATACATTGCATATTCTCGAGGATAAGATTATAGGAATATTGACTACATTAGACTCATTAGTGTTGACAAGAACACAACAAGTCGAATATTGTATTTTAGTAATTGAGTTGAAGTCCTCTTCGGTAGTTGAGGCAAGAAATCCCGTTAGGTTGTTCGGGTATGTTGTAAACCTATTCCTCCGGGTGAAGTTAGGGTGTTAGTTAGTGAAATTCCTAAGTGAAGCTTAGGGACAGGACGTAGGACGAGAGGTCCGAACCAGTATAAAATCCTGGTGTCTCCTTGCATTTACCTACTTTATCTACCTAGACTATTTCAATATTCCATATTACACGATCGTACCGCATAGCCTCTTTCAATTGGTATTAGAGCAAGGCCGTCCTATAACCATAACATCGTTATTAGGCATACTGATAATATGGAAAATAACGCAAGTACAAGCACAACATCTGCCTATAGTTCTACATTTGCGGAAGGATAATCTACCCAAAGACCTCCTCTATTCAATGGACTAAACTATAACTATTGGGCTACAAGGATGAGGATTTATACGCAAGCAACAAGTTTCGAAGCCTGGAATGCTACTCAAGCAGAGTTTGTTGTACCCATAACCGATTATCCTATATGGACACAAACTCAAAAGAATGAAGCTAGTGCAAATGCCAAAGCTATGAATATGCTATTTTGTGCCCTGGATAGAAATGAATTCAACCGTGTTAGCATATGTACTACTGCATATCAGATATGGGAAACACTAAAAGTCATACATGAAGGCACAAACAAGGTTAAACAAACAAAGATATCCATGCTGAAGAATCAATTCCAAAACTTTAGAATGCGACAAAATGAATCCATCAATGACATGTACTCAAGATTTCAAGACATTCATCATGCTCTAATCGAACTAGGAGAAAGATATACGGATTTTGATATTGTGTCTAAAGTTCTAAATTCACTCACTGATGAATGGGAAAGAAAAGTACTAGCAATCGAGGAAGCAAATGATCTATCTACAATGAAACCAGAAGAATTGATTGGAAATCTTATGTCGTATAAAGTAAATATGCAAGCTAAAAAGGATCAAGCTCAAGAAAGAAAGAATGTTGCTTTTCATGCGGAAAAGGAAGAATCAGAGTATGAAGATGAGGATCTAGCATTTATAGCCAAAAATTTCAAGAAATTCTTAAAGTATAGAAAAGGAAACAAAAACGGATTCAAAAAGAATTTCTTGAAAAAACCTTCATCCTCAAATATAGAATGCTTCGATTGTCACAAGAAAGGACACATGCAAAAAGATTGTCAAGAACAAATGAAGGAAAATCAGAAAAACTTCAACAACAAAAACAAGAAGGATAAATTCAAAAAGAAGGCATTTTCTGTAACATGGGATGATTCAGATTCATCTTCATCCGAAAATGATAGTGATAGCGACAATGAACAGGCAAATGTATGCTTCATGGCTCAAGAATCTGAGGTAAATAATTTAACTTTCGACGATTTAATTGAAGTAAACACTGAACTTTTAAGCACAATAAAAACTCTTAAAAAGAAACTCAAAGAAACTCATGAAAATCAAAACAAAGCTGAATTTGAAAGGGATATGTTAAAAGATGAAAAGAAAATCTTAGAAGAAGAACTTGAAAAAGTTCAAGAATCTCATTCAGATTCGAAAACTCAATTATCACTCTTAAGTCAAGAAATTGAAACTCCAAAAACAAAGAATGATATAATTGTTTCTAAAAATCATGAGTTAAAAACTAAGATTAGACAAGTTGGGTTAGAAAATAATAGTCTTCAAGCTAGATTAGATAACATCACTAAAAATGTTTCTAACTTTAACAAAGGAAGAGAAAATTTATCTAAGATTTTAGAAAATTCTCAATCCTCTTCAAGTAAACATGGATTAGGATATAAAAAGGAGTCAAAAATTCCTAAAAAGAAAAATACAAATTTTAAGAGGAATATGGATTCAAAACAACAAATATTGCTAAAGAAACCTATTAAAACAAAAGTAAAAAACAAGGTAGTTAAAATTTGGATACCAAAGACTAATAATGTATTAATAAGAAATAAATACATTAAAACATTTATGGATAATGTTCATCATAATGAAAACTATATTTATAAAAAGGATACTAAACCAAATTGGGTTTGGTTTCCTAAACTCTAACATTTTAGGACCCTATTAAAAGGTGGGTACCAATAATTTCATATTTATTTTCAGGTCCCATTCAAAAGGAAGAAATGGATATTAGACAGTGGTTGTTCAAAACACATGACCGAAGACAAGGATATGCTTACAAACATCGCTTACTTTGATGGTGGCTCAGTTACCTTCGGAGACAATTCAAAAGGGTATATCATTGGCAAAGGAGATGTGAACAATTACGGTACATCAAATTTACCTTTTATAACAAATGTTTCATTAGTTGAAAATTTAAAACATAATCTACTTAGCATAAGTCAACTGTGTGACAAAGGTTTTAAAATAACTTTCTCGAATAATGAATGTAGTATTTTTGATCAAAACCAAAATCTTATTTTTGAAGGATATAGAGACAGAAATATTTATGTTTTAAATATGAATATTAATCATAATTCAAGTATGTGTTTACTTGCCAAAGATAATGATCCTTGGTTATGGCATAAAAGATTTTGTCATATAAATTTTAAAACTATTAGAAAACTTTCTAAAAATGAATTAGTAAGAGGATTACCCAAAATAAATTTTAAAATAAATAATTTTTGTGATGATTGTCAAAAAGGAAAATTAACGAAATCATCTTTCAAATCTAAGAAAAATATTTCAACTTTACAACCATTAGAATTACTACATATGGATTTATTCGGACCAACACAAGTTCAATCCATTAATCATAATCGATACGTATTTGTAATAGTTGATGATTTTTCAAGATATACATGGACTATTTTTATGAAAAATAAAAGTGACACTTTTGAGCATTTTAAAACATTTGTCAAAAGAATTCAAAACACTAAAGATTTGAAAATTAAAAATATTCGAAGCGATCATGGAGGCGAATTCGAAAATGAAGTTTTTGAAACTTTTTGTAAAAAGAAAGGAATAAATCATAATTTTTCTTTTCCTAGAACTCCTCAACAAAATGGAGTTGTAGAAAGAAAGAATAGAACATTACAAGAATGCGCAAGAACATTATTAAATGGATGTTCTCTACCAAAACATTTTTGGGCAGAAGCTGTTGCTACTGCATGTTATGTATTAAATAGAATATCAATTAGACCATTAACTAAAAATACTTCTTATGAACTATTTAATAATAAAAAGCCAAATATATCTTATTTTAAAATATTTGGATCAAAATGTTTCATTTTAAATACAAAAGATCAATTAGGAAAATTCGATTCAAAAGCTGATGAAGGAATTTTCGTAGGATACTCAGAACGAAGTAAAGCATATCGAGTTTTTAATAAACGAACAAACTTAATTGACGAAACTTTGCATATATCTTTTGATGAAAATTTTGATAAAAATTTAAATATAAAAGATGATGAAGAATTAATAAATATAGAAGAAACAAACCTTGAAAATATTAATAATGAACTAAGATATCCTCCTAGAATATTACGAGATCATCCAACTCAAAATATAATAGGAGAAATAAATTCTCAAGTTAGAACAAGAAATCAACTAAATCAAATGGGTCATGTAGCTTTCATTTCATCAATTGAACCAAAAAATCCAAAAGAAGCATCAACAGATGATTATTGGATTATCGCAATGCAAGAAGAATTAAATCAATTTCAACGTAACGATGTTTGGGAATTAGTTCCCCGTCCTAATAATCAAACAGTAATTGGAACAAAATGGATTTACAAAAATAAAGTAGACGAACAAGGTAATATAACAAGGAATAAAGCAAGACTAGTAGCACAAGGGTATAATCAAGAAGAAGGTATTGATTTTGAAGAAACATTTGCTCCCGTTGCAAGACTGGAAGCAATACTTATACTATTAGCCTTTGCTTGTTTTCACAATTTTAAACTTTATCAAATGGATGTTAAAAGTGCATTTTTAAATGGTTTTATTAAAGAAAATGTATACGTAGAACAACCTCCTTTATTTATACATGAAAAATATCCGGATCATGTATTTAAATTAAAGAAAGCACTATATGGTCTTAAACAAGCACCTCGTGCTTGGTATGAAAGACTTAAAAGTTATTTATTAAACTCGGGATTTAAAATTGGAAAAGTAGATCAAACACTTTTTATTAAAAATACTGCCAAAGATATTTTAATAATTCAAATATATGTAGACGATATTATTTTTGGTTCAACAAATGAAAAATTTATGTAAAGAATTTTCAAATATAATGACTAATGAGTTCGAAATGTCTCATATGGGAGAACTATCATATTTTCTCGGACTTCAAATCAAACAATTAACAAATGGAATTTTTATAAACCAAGAAAAATATTGTGCTAATTTAATTAAACGATTCGGCATGGAAAACACTTCTACTAAACCTACTCCTATGAGTACCACTACACATCTCGATCAAGATGAAAATGGCAAAAGTGTAGATCAAAAATTGTTTAGAAGTATGATAGGTTCCTTACTTTACTTAACCGCTAGTAGAACTGACATAATGATGAGTGTTTGTTTATGTGCACGTTTTCAATCTAATCCTAAAGAATCACATTTAAGAGCGGTAAAATGAATTATGCGATATCTTAACAACACTAAAGATTTCGGTCTTTTCTGATGAAAGGAATGTTCATTAGAGTTAGTGTCATTCAGTGATGCTGATTTTGGTGGATCTCGAACGGATAGAAAAAGTACAAGTGGTACTTACCATTTCATTGGAAAATCACTTGTATCTTGGTTTAGTAAGAAACAAAGTTGTGTCTCGCTTTCCACATGCGAAGTAGAGTATATATCAGCTTCTTTAGCTTGCACTCAAGTTATATACATGCAACAAACACTTAAAGATTTTAATATAAATTTAACAAATTCTACAATATACTGTGATAATGCAAGTACAATAAACTTGTCTAAAAATCCGGTTAATCACTCTCGTACAGAACATATAGATATTTGTCACCATTTTTTACGTGACAATATCGAAAAAGGAATAATTAATTTAGAATATATTTCTACCAAAAATCAAATTGCCGATATATTTACTAAACCTCTATTAGAAAACTCCTTTATAAAACTTCGACGAGAATTAGGTATAATATCCTTTAATAATATTAATTAGATATACATTAGAAACATTTCCATATTTCAGTCAACTAAAACAAATTGTTCAGTCGACTGAATAATAATTTTAAATATTTTCAGTTTTGTTATATGTTACATTATATAATTTATAGACCACACATTTGTAAAACTGAATTATTAAATAAGAAACATACATTTTAACAAAATCCTCTTTACCACCAAATCTCTATGCGGTCAAAAATTCTTATTAAATTATAACCAATATTTGTTTAGTAAAATTCTATTATAAATAAACTCTTAAAATTATTTTTATTTTCATCTTGATTTTACGAATAAAATCTTAATTCAATATAAAATGTCATCCAACAAATCCTTCTCTCCAATCAATATCACCTCGTCAGTTGATAACACTCCAACGTCGCCAACACTTCCCATGCCAACACCAACACATGAGCCGGTTTACAAATGGAAAAATTATCGTACTGGTTTCACACCAGAATCCAAAACGACGAAACGCGGACTCTTTATTTCACCTGACACAAAAAGAAAGATTGATGAAATTCATCACTTCCAACAACAACAGATAGATCTTCAAAGAGAACTATACTTCGAACAAAAAGTTAGGCAAGACGTTTAAGCTTCCTGGAGAAATTTGGTTTACGCTTCTGTGGATCAAAGAAGAACGAAGTGGCTGAACCCCTACCTCGCCCCGTTAGCCCTCTTGATCCTTCTTCATCTTATCGTACACCAGTCCTGTGAAACCTTAGATGTCTCCTAAGACTCCCCAATATAGTCTGAATTCATGGGATATAAATTACATAAAGGATGAAGGAAAGAAGACTCCAAGTCCATCCCCAAAGAAATAGTTAAATTTTGAAATATATTTACGTTGTTACATCAATATTTCTGTAACAATATCTTTAAATAAATTGTTTAATTTCTAAAATTAACTGAAACAACAAAAATGCATGTTTCAGTCGACTGAATGCCCCTGCTTAGTCGACTGAAAATATGACAGAAAACAAAATATACAAAGTTCAATCGATTGGAACCATCTGCACAGTCGACTAAAAATCAACAGAAAATTTCAGCAACAAAATTCATTCGACTAAATGTACTGCTCAGTCGACTGAATCTATCACAGAACACTTTGGCCTTTAATTCAGTCGACTGAACAGTATATTCAGTCGACTGAACACTACTTCCCAGACAAAATTTCCCCTTTTAACCACCAGAGTTTACCCTACCAATTCACTTTTACCTCCTACAAACCTTCTTCCCCAAATTAATTTCGAAACCCTAGCTCCCAAATTCCTCAAAATCAAATCAATTCTCACCCAAATGGCACCAAAAAGAGCAAGAGCTTCATCTTCTTCATCCTCCGAGCCAATTGATGCTCAAATAGCACAATGGCTTTACGATGGAACCGCTGTCACTCGATGGAACAAGATGAAGAATTATCGAATTTTCGAGCATTCTTTCGTTGATTTTCAAAGCTTTCAAACCTACAACATTCAAGCGTTAACAGATCCGGCAGGTTTAACTTCACTTTTAGATTTGAAAAGAAATGACCATGCCATTAATCATGTAATGGTAAAATTATTTTATGTTAATCTTAATCTTGGACACCAAACTCCAAGAAATCCAAACAATAGTGTTTGGAGTATGGTGTGTGGAAAGAAAGTTTGGTTTTCATTGGATAGAATAGCAAACATTTTAGAGTCTCCAAATGTCGGGAGAAAGCTAGAGGGGATAGAATTCAATCCACAATTCGCGACAACATAAACCATCGATTTATGGATGATAATATCAACTTTAGGGATTTTAAGTCCACCTCTCTTCGACCTATGGCGAGAATCCTCCATAAAGCCCTAATGAGAACGATTACTCCTCGTACGGGCTCGTACGAAATTGTCTACCCAAATAACTATCGAGCTCTATATGCTATTTTTGGCAATATACAAGTTAATTGGGTACAGCTTATTCTTGATGAGTTTCTCACTTTCAACAATGGCAAAATGGGCACTATTTACTTTGGAGAGTACATCATGCGACTTCTCCTAAATGTCGATATGCCATTACCTAAACCAGAGAATACAATGGTCCATCAAATTAACCATCGGACCATAAGCCTAATGCAACTCCCATCTCGACCTCCTCGCATAATATCACTTGCCGAATGGGAAGCAAGGAATCAAGAACAACAACAACAACAACAACAAACTCCTCAACCTCGCCACAAAGAACATCTCGAGCAAAATGATGAAATTCGTCTTGTTGACCCAAGCTTCACTACTAACCAATCCTTGGGGATATTGTCAAGAAATCAACAAATTCTTGACACTCGTCTTAAAAAGGTAGATCATAAGCTTGACAAAATCAAAGGATTCTTCAACAAGCTTTGGGATGCAATCTCATGCTCAAGCACCGCTACTGCTTCAACATCTCGCGGAAAACGTCCGGCACCTACGTTTACATGGACGACATCCGAAGAGCATACAAGTAGCAGCGCTAGTGGAGCTAGTTGTGGCCAAGGAGGAAGAGCACATAGACCACCAACAGGAGGACCCGTCATACGTGAACCAACAGGAAGAGAAGGTTCATATGACTGGGATAAGGATGAGTAATTTTGTTGTTTTGATGTGTATTTTTAACTTTCTAATGGCTTGTATAAATAGCCATTTTATGCTTGTCTGTCACAACATTTTTATTTCTCTTAATTCATGCTTATGCAAATATTCTCTATGCTTCAGTGATTGTTTTGATAAATTATTACTGCTGTTAGTTCTTCCCTTTTGTCGATGAAAAAGGGGGAGAAAATCTATGGACTAACTTTGTTTTGTAGGAAAGATAGTGCATACATTCAGGGGGAGAAAATAAGTAAAACGTCTAGAATAAATCAGTATTGTCATCAATCAAAAAGGGGAAGAATGTTGATACGCGAAGATTTTGATCAATGACAATGTGCTTTAAAGAAATATATGCAAATGCTAAAGGAAGATAGATGAAGACCAAACAAACTTAAAGTATGTTTTTACATGTGTCTTAGTCTAGATATATTGTTAAAATCTATCCTCAAGAAGCTTGCACGAACACTAGAAAATTTTTATAAACTTCATGTTTCCATTAAGTTTTAACTATGAAGGTTTTATGAGTTCAGTCGACTGAACAGGAACAGTCAGTCGACTGAAACTGGAACAAAATTATACACATACACAGTTTCAGTCGACTGAATTTGGTTCCGAAAATTTTACTTCATATTTTCAGTTGACTGAATTCCCTGCTCAGTCGACTGAATTTGAACCTGCGAATTTTCTCTGAAAAGACACATTCTTCCTCCCAAGAGTTGCAACCTTTCATCAATGGAAATGGAAGCATCTCTTGTTTGCAACCTTTAACAACATATGCATCTCTTCTACAAGTATATATACATGATTCTAACATCATTTAATTCACCGAATTCTCTTGCTTTAATCCAACTATTCTCTTGTTCATATTTTCTAGATACTCTCAAAGCATTCATTAATCTATTGCTTGAATCATTGTTTTTGTTTATAACATTCTTTTTGATTCATAGCAATTCACATTTCCTAAATCTTCACAAATACATTGCATATTCTCGAGGATTAGATTATAGGAATATTGTGCTACATTAGAATCGTTAGTGTTGACAAGAACACAACAAGTCGAATATTGTATTTTAGTAATTGAGTTGAAGTCCTCTTCGGTAGTTGAGGCAAGAAATCCCGTTCGGTTGTTCGGGTAAGTTGTAAACCTATTCCTCCAGGTGAAGTGAGGGTGTTAGTTAATGAAATTCCTAAGTGAAGCTTAGGGACTGGACGTAGGACGAGAGGTCCGAACCAGTATAAAATCTTGGTGTCTCCTTACATTTACCTACTTTATCTACATAGACTATTTCAATATTCCATATTACATGATCCTACCTCATAGCCTCTTTCAATATTTTCTTCCAAAACTATTGTGTGTACTGCCTCCTCATCCATTCGACCAAGTCTTTTTGATTTCATTTTCTACAATAAGTCAAACGTTCTATTGTTAGTCTATAAGGAAATATCATAGTCGGTGGTTCAACCCCTTCTTCTAGCGCCAAAAATGTTGATAAGAAATCTAGTCAACACCTCAAAGCAAAGTTTAAGATTAAATCAATTTCTTCGAAACCCCTTTCGAGCCAAAAATGTTGAAAAGAAATCTAGTCAACATCTCAAAGCAAAGTTTAATAAAAAAAAACCAATACCTTCGAAAGGATTTCCTTTCCAAGGCATAAAGACCCTTTCGATTCACTCAAAAGGGGTTTCGAAGGAATTGATTTCTTCTTAAACTTTGCTTTGAGGTGTTGACTAGATTTCTTGTCAACATTTTTGGCTCGAAAGGGGTTTCAAAGGAATTGATTTCATCTTAAACTTTGTTTTGAGATGTTGACTAGATTGCTTGTCAAAAACATGCACTGAAGATGGAATTTCCTGCCACTAACAACGAGGCAGAATACGAGGCATTGATAGCGAGACTGAAGTTTATGAAGGAGCTAGGATTAAAAAATTTATATATCTACAGTGACTCCCAACTAGCCGTCTATCAAGTTAGAAGGGAATATCAAGCTAAGGGCGCTAAACATGCTCCATACTTGTTGAAAACTTAGTAGTTGCTCAATGAAATTAAACACTAGACGATATCTCACATTCCCAGAGAGGAGAATACGAAGGTCAATTCCTTTGCTAAGCTAGCTAGTTCTGGAGAAGTGCAGCTGATGGGAATGGTTCCAGTATAAGTATTGACTGCTCTTGGCATAGATCAAATGGATATTAATTGAGTACTGGAAAATACAGAGAAGGAAGGGTCATGGATGATGATAATAAAGGACTACTTATTTTGGGGAGTTCTCACCAGAGATCGGAACGAATGAAAGAAGCTCCTTCCAAATGCACCATGATTCATAATACAAGATGGAGCGTTGTACATGAGAAGATTCTCTTTGCCCTTAATATAACCAAGGATGGAGCCAAGATGATCCTCATGGAAATTCACAAAGGCAGATGTGGTGACTACACTAGGGATCAAAGAAGGTGCTTCGTTATAGATACTTCTACCTAACAATAAACCAAGATCAGCGGACTACACTAGACGGCACAGTCGATGCTAGATATTTGCAATGATTTTAAAAGCCCCATCTTCATAGCTAATACAGATGGTCAGTCCATGACCATTTGTGATCTAAGGAATCGATATAATCGGTATCTACAAATAGCAAAAGGAAAAGTCAAATACGTTGTCATTGCAATTGATTACTTTACGAAATGGGCTGAAGCAGAACCGCTTGCCATGATCACTACTAAAAAAGTAATTAATTTGTAATGAAAAATATTATTTGCAAGTTTGGAGTACGGTAGAATATTATCACGGACAACAGGACTCAATTTGAGAGCACTGAGTTCAAGGACTTTTGCAAGCTTTATCGGATCAAGAAGAGCTTTTCGATGGTAGCGCACCCATAAGTAAATGAGAAAGTGGAAGCAGTGAACAAAATCATCAAATCCATCATAAAGAAATGGATGATTAGAGCTAAAGGGAATTCGATTGATGAGCTTTCATTCGCACTATGAGCTCATGACAATGCACAAATCTGCAACTGGGCACTCGCCATTCGCCTTGGCATATAGTACAGAAGCTATGATCCCAATGGAACTGGAAGTCCTCATTCATTGCATAAGACAATTTAATTAGAGAGAGCATAAACAACTACTCCTCGAGTCCCTCGACAAAATCAATGATAAGGGGAAGAAGCTAAATCAAGGGTCGCTACTCACCAGAAAAGAGTGGCATGCCACTTCAACATCAAGGTTTGCAACCGCACTTTTGAAGTGGCGGATCTTGTCCTGAAAAATCTTCCTAGGTACAAGATGCTTGGCCCAAACTGGGAGGGACCTTATGTGATTGATGAGAAGCTTGGAGATGGAACATTTAAGTTGGCTAAAGTAGATGGAGTTCCCATCCCGCGTGCTTGGAACAACGAATCACTACGACATTACTATATCTATTTTTCTTATTTTCGCAAATAAGTCATTCAGGGAAACTGAAGGCACATTTCAATAGTCAGGACTTGCCATTTATTCTATTTGTCAATAAAATTAGCTTCTTGAACCAATGGAATCATGTTCTCGTAAGCAAAGCTCTCGGGTCGATGGTGAAAATCGACCATAGCCTTTTAAGAACCGATGTTGCTTCATCAACGTCGGGAAGGTCAAAACCGTTGAGGCGATGGAGAAAATTGACTCAAACCACTAGATCGATGGTGAAAATCGAACCCTCCCTTTAAAAAATCAACGTCACTTTAGCAACGTTTAGAAGGGCCAAAAATGCCGAGTCGATGGGAAAGATCGACTCAAATCGCCAGATCATCAAGGAAAATTAGTCCCTGCCTTCTAAGAACTAGTGTTGCTCCGGCAACGTCGGATAGCCCAAAATCACCGAGTCTACAGGGAAAATCGACTTAAATCGTCGGATCGATGGGAAAATCGATCCCTGCCTTTTGAGAGGCGGTGTTGCTCCAACAATGTCAGAAAGGTCCAAAACTACCGAGTCGATGGGAAAAATTGACTCAAACTGTCGGATCGACGGGAAAATCGATCTCTGCCTTTCGAGAACCGACATTGCTTGGCAATGTTGGGAAGCCCAAAACCGGTCGGTCGATGGTCAAATCGACTCCTACATCCTAAGAATATGCGTTTCCCCGATAACATCAGAAAGTTCCAAACCACCGAGTCAACAGGAAAATTGACCCAAACCTCTAGGAACTTGACATCATCCAAAGATATGCCATAAAAAAAGGAATTAGCCGGAACCAGGAGATAGGCAACGTCAAGCAAAAATCCATGGGGTTGAGTCATTCGTGTACAAGTTTCCAAAGATAGAAATTGGTGCATGACCGCACTACGCCATAGATGACCTTCTGCAACATTTTTGCAAGGTGTTGCTAGCTAAAATGTTGCGACAGCTATAAAATTTTGGCCCTACTGCAACGTTGTATTTTTGGTGTTACCTTAGCCATAAAAATGTGTTGCTCTAGCTAAACAAGTGTAACATGATGCAATATTTTTATATAGTGTTGCCATAGATATATTCTAATTAAAAAATGGACAAATTTTCAATAGAGGCTGGTTTTTTAAACTATTGGCATAAATAGGCTAGTTTTCAAACTATTTGTAAGTTTAGGCCAGTTTTTTTAAAAAATATTACAGGGCGCATCTGTGAAATGCGCCCATACAAAATTACACTGGCGCATCTGTCAAATGCGCCAGTGTAATTACACTAGCATTCTTTTAGTTCTTCGCTATTTAGTGTTGAATGTTTTTTTCAAAAACTTTTGTCAAATAAGATCCCCTACGAAGGGGGGGTCCGGGGGGGAGGAGGTGGCAACCCCCCAAGGCAGGGGTGCGGGGGCAACGCCCCCGCTACGGGTCCGGGGGCAGCGCCCCGTCCAAAACGGTACGTTTTATTGACTGTTGAATTCAAATTCAACATACAATCATTCACTATATAACAGTGCATTCCATCAACGCAAGTGTAACACGATGCAACTTTTTTATATAATGTTGCCATAGATATATTCTAATTAAAAAAATTGAAAAAAAATTTACACCTCAGCGATCCACACCACCATTTAAAACAAAATCTCAACTGTCGATTCACACCATCGATCCACACCTTACCAGTTTCCATTTCCCGCTTTACTTTTCTTTCTCATTCCTCTCTATGTGAAAATTAGGGCACGCGATTTTTCTTTCTCGTTCCTCTCTGTGAAAACTAGGGCACGCGATTCCAGTTGCTTTGATGCTCTTATTGATCGAATCTAGTGTAAGAAACGTTCCTGGTAGCTTGCTCCTTCGTTCTCCTTGATTGATTGCTCGAATTGCTTTGACTTCATCGTCGGGTGCGATGTGATATTATTTGGTATGTTTTCTGCCTTCTGGTTTACTTGATTATTCTCAATTTTGGTTACACTCGCTTGCTTTTGCCGATGATGAATTGGGATTTATTTATAGGCTTTATTTCCTATAATCTCGAGTTTAATCTTTCTGTTGGACTTTGAGAAATCTGGTATGTTGATTGCGATGATGTATTGGTATGTTGGATTTTGGTCCACTGGCTTGATTTTGCTTTGCCGATGATGAATTGCGATGTGATATTATTTGGTATGTTGGATTTTGGTTCACTGGCTTGTTTTTGATTTCTGATCTGAGCTTGTTAGCTCCTTTCTGCTGCATTTGTTAAACCAGAACTTGAACCTTTGTAAAACTTGTTCACATACCTTTGTACCTTGCTGCATTTGTTAAACCAGAACTTGAAGTATTTGTATTCTGCTGTCCTCTTGAAAACTGCTTCACTTGAAAACTTCTGCATTTTTGAAAATCAGAACTTTGAAAGTGATCTTTGGTTTTATTAAATTGTTGACTAATCTGAACATTGAGTTTTGATTTCCACGATATATATAAACATATGTGTGTTGAGCTTTGTTGGTTTTGCTTGGTCTGGACTGAACTGGTATCATGCTAACCTTGTTCTTTAACATGAACTAATACTCCAAGTCCTCTGTATATCATATTACTGCCTATGTTTCTCTTATACATGCCTGATGCATTCACTGTTTTTGCTTGATGGGCTGCCTATGTGTACTGCTGTGTTTCTTGCACTAGCTTGTCTACATTTTGCTGAACATGGTACTTGTTTGTTTTGTTGGCTGCTTGGCCCTGAGTTGAATCCAGTCGATGACTCGGGTTTGAACTTGTGCCGTGTCCATTTTTTTTGGCTTATCTACATATCTGGCTGCACTTGAGTATGAACTTGCACTTGAGTAGTTTCTTGTACCAAGCCTTATAATGCATGTATGTTCATCCATGTACATGCATTTCTTGGTTATGTTATGTTGCTTGCTGTGTTGAGTACTACTTTGTGCACTTGGCTTCTCCTTTGTGCATTTTTGCCTGAACTGTTGCTTGTTGTCTTCCATACTGTCTTGTATCCTTGTGTTGCATTCATGTTTGGCTTATGCACTTGTGAACAGATGACTTGTGCATTCACAGGTTGTCCGTGCAAATATTTGGTCCCTGTCAGAAAAAAATATGAAAAGAAACAACCCAAATACCTGAGGCAAATAATATAACAAAAATATTTTCATTTTCTGTTCGAGTTAAATATTATTTTCTCGATTACTGCTTTTGAATTATATGTGACAGGTATTGAAGACTAGACAGCTGAATACAAGCTTGAAGACAGAGTCAAATCAAATGTGCATGAGCTTGAAGACTGGACCCGCTACTCGGCTCGCCTTCGGCTCGGCACTCGGCTCGTCATATATTTGTCAGTGTCGATGTCTGTATAAATTGAAACTGCATATGTAATGAGTGAACTGAGTGATGTAGCGAGGAATATCTGTATATGTGAATATCAGTGTTATATATCATTGAATTGTAAAATAGTGGAGTCGGGAATTTGTACTATTTCAAATGTTGAAATAAAATATTATTTAAATAAATTACTGTTTGAATATCAAATTCTGTGCAATAGCATTTTATTAAATAAATATTTATTTCTATTAAAAAATCAAATATGCTCTACATTGTGGGCCCTACAAATTCAGAAAGTTAATATCTATAGCAACATTTTGGAATGTTGCTACAGACACCTATGGATGTTGCTATAGACCCAAATAGGGTTCTATTGCAACAATATTACTTATGTTGCCTTAGATAGTAAAAATGTTGCCTTTGAGGTCTAAGGCAACGGCAAAAATTGCATCACCCCAAAGGTGTTGCCATAGACCTATGGCAACATTTTTTGGGCCTGACCCAACATTTTTTTTGTGTTGCAGAAGGCCATTTATGGCGTAGTGCCGGGATCTCAATGCTACATTTGAAAGAATTTATTATGACGAAAGATAACGATGACACATCTTTCCAATACTTAAATGAGGATGACATTGGATAATGATGTCAACTTGGAAGGATTCAATCACGCATCGAATATATGATGCTTGGATTTAAGCAGCAAAGGTCACTAGTTCCCGAGATAGGTACTGCCATGCAAACTACACTGGGGTAGTTTAAATGAATTTGCTTAGGACATCGAGTCTCTCATTGATGCCTGAATTTTAACATTTAGCCCAATGGGCAGGGGGAAACCCGTCGACACTTGGTCGAAAAAAACTCGACCGAGCCCAAACAGGAATACTACAGAGTTGGCTAAAATTGCAAGGCATGTTGTGCCAAATAGAGTATTTTGATAGTCAAAAATAGAGCTAACCTATAGAATAAACTAAAGCAATTGCAGAATATTGTTAACATGCACAGAGTTGTGACAAATAAACATATTGCATAGAAATAGAAGTATGTAATATAGGAAATTACAATACAAGCAATTACATTATATACACAGATAGACATACATAAATAAGCATAGTACACAAAATGTAGAAAAATACACAAAAGAGAGATTACAAAGGAAAAGCTAAACTTTCATTACTAATAATATTTTTATGTATAGAGAAACAGTGAGGGCCATACCCGCACAATCTTCGGCTATTCAAAGCAAAAGGACATACAGACTCGACCATTATAACCATAGAAAATTGAACGCTCAGCTAGCATGCATGCACTAAAGAGTACTCCCCTTCCAACTACTTCGGCTGCCTTTACTAGTATTACTCGAGCGGGTCTTGATCTTCTCCGTCGTTTTCTTCTCCTTTCCAGGAGGAGTCTCACCTTATGAGTGAGTAGATTCCTTGCTGGTAGCAGTGTGTAGATCTATGGACCGACCTGCTGAAGTCTTAGTGGGTTTAGTCTTTGGTGGCCGGATCTTCAGTGTGAGAACCTTTTACTGGGGACTTATCTGTTATGAAGATGCAGGCTTGGTGGTCCTAGGCTCTTTCTTCACATGGATTTTCTCCATGTCCTTCCTTAACCCCTCAACCATAGTTTCATGCTCGGTTGGGTTAGAAGCACCTGTAATGAATATATCCTCTTCTTAAGGGACAGAAACGTCGTCCAAACTTTCTAGAGCAGCAATCTTCTTTGAGTCGGGACTTGGGATGGAACGGGAGGTAGGAACTATTGTAGTAATCCCCGTGGAGATGGTATTTTGATGTAGTAAACATGGCTTCAGTTCCTGAACCTTACATAGTTGAAGATGGAGAAGGAAAATTTAGTTGACCTACAAGTTGAGAGATAGAATAGTACAGTTTAGTAAAAGACTCGAGCGAACTAGAGCTTTTGGAGAATAGGCGGAACAAGAGAAATACCTAAGCCAACTTCTTTCCCGGACACCAACTTTGAAGTCTCCATCTTCCGTTATATGTTCCTCGCCAACTCTTTGTACTTTAAATTGACCCTCGACGGGAGGAATGTATAGCTCATGAGGTGCAGTCGCTGCTGAAGTAGGCGCCACCTGGGTCATTATAGGGCTAACATCTAAGGATGCGGGAATGATCGCTGCCGACTCTTGAGATTTTAAAGCGAATGTTTTACCTTAACCTGAAGGGTTCAGACTTGCAAAGAGCTTTAGCAGCATCTGCAACATCATCTACAAGATCTTTAGCTAGGATATCCTTTCCAATAGAAAGATATTTGATAACTTCAGCTTCGAGATAGGCAGCTATCAATTCTTCTTCAAAATGATTATCTCCGACTTATGCAGTCCGGTGTAGCACTTCCTCCTAAGTGCCAGCGAGCGTCTCGAGATAGTCATTTCCCAACTATCTTAGATCCTTAAACATGAATATGTCGGTGTAGAAATATAACATGTTAGCATCAAGCTCGTCCAGGATCTTAGACTTCTCATCTTAAAGCTCTTTGATATCGTGCTCAAAAATTGCAAGTTCAAAGCCAACAATATCTTTGTCAGTGGAAAACTGCTCCTTCTCTTTGGCAAGTATTTGAATATCCTTACTAAGCTTGGCAATTTCAGTAGCTTGCTCTGATATAGTCTGGTCCTTGGCTCTAATGATCTCATATTTCTGGACAAGCACCCGTGCCTTCTCCTCAGCTTGTTTCTTAAACTCTAAAGTTTTACCATGAGTGGCTTTCAATTCATTCCTCATCACAACTTCGGCAGATACTTGAGCATCATTAACTCTTCCATCAAATTATCGATGCTAGCTTTTTGCTTCAAAGTAAGGTTCCTCTTTGGTAACTTTAATCAAATCATCCTTCCTTTCTTTCATTATTCGTTCAAGATCAGCTTTCTTGGACTCAAAGGATTGCATATGGGTGTAATTGGTTCGATTCACATCGGATACGGCATTGCATAAACATTTTCGTTCGTATCCAGCCTCTACGTCTTCTTGAATAGCCTGGAGGCATTTCAGGGTGACTTCTTTTGGGACATCCTCAATATCCTGATCAAACTTCACCCCATGTAGAAAGAGATAAGGATATACAGCCTGCAGATGAGATGGGCCAGCCGGATGAGTGAACTTCGCGGTAGAAACTCCCTTTGAGGCAGGCGGGGCAGCCGTAATCATAGCTTGGGAGGCCGGAATTTGTTGAGTCGTCTAAGCCTGGGTATTAGGTGGAACATCAGCAGAAGTAGACCCACGATGCTCGAAGGAATCTCTTGGGAATTTAACAAGGTCGTTGGACAGCTCAATATCGGCTTCCCTCTTTCTTCTTTCCTTCTCCCTCTCCCTATCAGCCTTGCGAGCTTTATTGTACTCGTAGTTTTTCCTCCTTCACCTCTTTTCCTCAGACTAGTAGCAATGAGGCAGATTGGTATCGGGAGTTTAGCCACTATGTGCATGGGTATGGCAGGAGAACTTCTCATAATAACCACGGCCTATCGAACATGAAAAGGAAGAAAATGATATTAATGTTGGAACTATGAAGTAAGATTCAATGCAAGAATGAGTGTCTGTGATCCTAATGAAGTGCATGGTGCCGATAACCCCTTAAGTACTCTACCAACCATATTGGAAAGGAATTAAAGTGGTTGTCTCTCCACCTACGCTTGTAAAGGCCCTTGGTGAAAGAGTGAAGTCTGAACCAGCATCTCCCGGAATATCGCTAATAGTGAAGTTGACCTCACTGATATCACTCAAGCCAATGAAAACGTCGTGGAGAGGGCAAGATCAAGCCGTATCCTCTCCTATAGGCATTACAACTTGTTCCTCAGCCACCTTAGAAGTTTCAACGACCAAGTGCTCTGAAAGAGGCGAGCTAGGGAGAATAGGACTCAAGCCGAGCGATTCACCGAATGATTCATCCCCTTCTTCGCTAGCGTGATAGTCGCTATCACTATCACTGACACCCTCTCCTTCCTATTCAACCATCGACTTTTTTCCCTTTCTCCTCATGACTTGTTCATCTTCCTTTGGATTTGATGGCATTCCGCCTGCTTCGTCCATGCCTCTCAGAACATCGCCTCTTATGGGCTCTTCATTTTTTATCTTATGGGTCTCCTCTATGGGCACCTCTCCCGATGGACCCTTAACTTCCCCTTGAAGATTCTCACCAGAGCTGTGAGTGAGGGAATAAAAACGAATATGAGCTCTAGAGCCACTATGCATTGGAGACATGGTGATAGCAAATATACTAGGACGAAGCAAACCGCAAAGCCATAGATTTTCATTTGTCAAAAGGAATGCGACAGTGCGTCGACTGGATCTAACTGCCTTCAAGGCCTCAAGTTTTGAACCGTGTTCAACGATTTCATCTCGAGCCAGGATGCCTACATGGAAACACATATCAAGTAAAAAAATTAGAAATTCTGTCATGGGAGTAGCAAGGGAAAAGAGGCGTACATCCAGATAGCCAAAATCGATTGAAAGTGTGCGGGCATCGCATGAAGAAATATTCATTTTTGAAGTAAGAACATTTGTTGTTGAGCTTTTCAACAACTTTTCATCCCTTACAGGCTCCAATTATTAGGTAGGATGGTGAATCCCACCCTCTCTTGAATTGAATCAAATAAGTAAGCTTATTGATCTTTAGGGGTCAGTTGAATCTACTCATGAAGAGGACGTAAAACGAACTCAAAAGAGAATAATCATTTGGATGGATTGGAATGGAGTTATTCCATGCTCTCGTAGCACCATCGTGAGGAAAGGATTGAATGGCGGGATGACACCACCTAAGCATATGTATCTATTGCACATTGTAAACTCCGATAGGGGATTGTGTCCGAACTTAACCCTCATTGGCGGACAGACATCCTCCTTGGGGATACCATGTTGAAAGCATATAATCTTGAGCTACTTAGCATTCAAAATTAAAGACGTCTTCTTTGGCAGATTGTTCAGAATCCTTAGGCCCAGAGGTGGTTGATGAAAGTGACTGTGCTATAGGATCGTGTAATATGGAATATATATACTTATTATCTAGTACGGAAAATAAATGTAAAATAAAATAGCAGTAAAGTAAAATTGATACCAGAGATTTTTATACTGGTTTGAACTTCCCGTTTTACGTCCAGCTACAGGCTCCTTCTGGAATTTAAACTAGTAGCCCTCACTTAATCCGGAGGAATAGGTTTACACCGCCTAAGCAACCAAATAGGACTTGACCGCCTGAGCGATCGAACATGACTTGACCGCCTAAGCAACTGAACAGGACTTGATTACAAAGTAGATTGTCTTGATCTTGTGTATTCTAATAACACGGATCTGTCACTTGTAGTACACCCTTCCTATAATCTTTTCCTCAAAAATGATGTGTATGATTGTGTGTATATGAAGAATAGGAAGTTTCAGATTGCTTGTAAGATATGGAATTGTGATAATAAGCAATGAATATATGAAATCAAGTAAGCAATAGATTTAAAGAATAATATTCAAGTTAGATCAAGAGAGAGAAGTAAATTAAGTGATTTAATCATTGAAACTCAAGAAGATAAGGAGTTGCAACTTCTGGTGAAGAGATCTCAACGAATAGTAATGGCTGCAACTCTTCACGAGAGAGAAATCTTTTCAAAGAAGGAAGTGTCTTTTCAAAAGATGACAGTTATACAGTTTTTAGTCAACTGACTTGGTTTCTTCAGGCGACTGAATTAAGAAGGCGTACATGCATTTGAAAATGCACAGATTCAATCAACTGAATGATGTCGTCAGTCAACTGGTTCGTGTAAATTTTAAAAAAAAATATACACAGGTTCAATCGACTGAGAGCATCGGTTCAGTCGACTGAACTGTGTATTTTATGAAGCCTGAGTGCAAGTGAGTTAAAAAGTGGCAATATTCAAATCGAATGCAATGCATGTGAACATATGAGAGAGAGTGATGATTCTTGAGGAAAGATTTTGACAAAGCAACTAGACTTGACTCTAAAATATATAATACTTGACTCTAGATTAAATATATAGTATATATATGAACTATACATTGAGTCGTTGAGTCCAGTTTTCGTAGTTGTCGTAAATTCATGAATCATTGTGTCGCTTGAAATTCTTATCAGCAATAAAAACTTAAGATCCAACATTCTCCCCCCCTTTTTGATGATGGCAACTCCATTTGATATGAATGAATCTCGGCAAGCCTTGTTGATCTATGCCTCCCCCTGAAAATATGCTAGCCTTATCTTTGTTGTTTCTCCCCCCTGAATCTATGCTTCTATTTCCCTGTAAATAGTAATAGAATGAAATCTTTTTCCCCCTTTGTCAAAAAAGGGAGTTTATATGACGACATAATTCTATTAAACATATGTAACATCCTTTAAAATTCCAAAATATATCATTTTCCTTTTGTTTCTCCAAGTATCTACAATAAATAATAATTATTTTGTTACCCCTTTACTATGTTAGGGTCAAAGGGTTAATCATAGGATGAAAACTTTACCAAAATAGGTGTGGTTGTACGTACCCTAAAAAAAATGAAATAATTTTTAACAATAACTACTACTTATCTAAGGTATCAAAAAAACATTCAAAGCATGCGATACCCAAGTTTCTTATAATTTCCTAATTTTTAGGAAACCTTACCCAGTTGGGTGCGGTTGAACCTTTATAGATATAGTTTTCATTATAAATCACGTTCTTATAATAGTTGCTAATATAAAGTTATTTATCATGATCAATCATATTAGCTGGAATCCATATATTAATACCATTAGCCATTAGCTTAGTACTTGAAAATTAATATCTATCATTTCTAAACAAAGTACTATTATGACTGTAACTGGTTTTAAAACTATCTTGGTTACTAGTACTAGCACTAAAATTAGTATACAAAAATGTATATCTAAAACTGTTTTTACTTTTAGCTTGTTTATAGCCCAAACTGCTTTTATCATTGTAAACTTTCGAATGTAACTAAGGAAGATTAGATATCTTTACCTTTGTTAAAATTAATGATTTTTTTATTTAATCCTTCAAAATTTTCTTTAGAATTATAAACTTCTTTTTGCAAAAATATTGTTCTTATCTTTTAAAATCTCGCATTCTTTAGATAATTCTAAATTATTTTTAATTAAAGATTCATTCTCTTTTTCAAGTGACAAAATTAAAGAGCTAGAATATTTATAGAATTTTCCAAAAAAATGTATTTTTATTTTGCCAAACATTGGTTTCCTCCAAAAAATCATTGTTTTGATCTTCTAACTGCTCATTTTCTTTTTGTAGGAAATCTTTTTGTAAAACAAGTTCTTCTATGGTATTTTCAGAACATTTAGTTTGTTTTACCAAAAATTTATTTTCCTCTTTTAAATTGGAAGTTTCTTGCTCACAATCTTTTAACTTAGCTAAAGCAATTATATTAACTTTATTCAAAGTTTTATAATCTTTTAATAATTCATCATATGCTAACAAAAGATCTTTCTATAAAGAATCTAAGCATACCGATTATGATCTGATTTTAACCATGAAGCATTTGTTTGTTTGCTCCTTTGATTCTTCTTTATTGCACTTCATATTGCCTTGACTAGATATCTTTGTGGCCATTTATTCTAAGATGTTACGATCTCTAGAATCCCAAGCTCTGATGAAAGTGAATGTGCTATAGGATCGTGTAATATGGAATATATATACTTATAATTTAGTGCGGGAAATAACTGTAAAATAAAAGAGCAGTAAAGTAAAATTGACAACAAAGACTTTTATACTGGTTCGAACTTCATGTTCTATGTCCAGTCTTAGACTCCTTTTGGAATTTAAACTAGCAGCCCTCACTTAACCCGGAGGAATAGGTTTACACCGCTTGAGCGACCGAATAGGACTTGACCGTCTGAGCTACCGAACAACACTTGATTACAAAGTAGAATGTCTTGACCTTATGTGTTCTAATAACAGGGATTTTTCACTTGTAGTACACCCTTCCTATAATGTTTTCCTCAAGAATGATGTGTATGATTGTGTGTGTATGAAGAATAGGAAGTTTTAGATTGCTTGTAAGATATGGAATTGTGATAGTAAGCAATGAATATATGAAATCAAGTAAGCAATAGATTCGAAGAATATTATTCAAGTTAGATCAAGAGAGAGAAGTAAATTAAGTGATTTGACCATTGAAACTCAAGTGTATATATATAGTAGATAATGAGTTGCAACTTCTGGTGAAGAGACCTCAACGAATAGCAATGGCTGCAACTCTTTGCGAGAGAGAAATCTTTTCAAAAAAAGAAGTGTCTTTTCAAAAGATGACAGTTATACAGTTTTCAGTCGATTGACTTAGTGGCTTCAGTCGACTGAATTAAAAGTGCACATGCATTTGAAAATGCACAGATTCGGTCGACTAAATGATGCCTTCAGTCAATTGGTCCGTGTTAATTTAAAAAAATTTATGCACAGGTTCATTCAACTAAGGGCATCAGTTCATTCAACTGAACTGTGTCTTTTTTGAAGCTTGAGTGAAAGTGAGTTAAAAAGTGGCAATATTCAAATCAATGCGGTGCATGTGAACATATGAGAGAGAGTGATGATTCTTGAGGAAAGATTTTGACAAAGCAACTAGACTTGACTCTAAATATATAGTACCTGACTCTAGATTAAATATATAGTATATATGAACCATACATCGAGTCGTTGAATCCGATCTTCGTAGTTGTCGTAGATTCATGAACCGTTGTGTTGCTTGAAATTCTTGTCAGCAATCAAAACTTAAGATACAACAATTGACCCACTATCGGCACGACTGGAACTATTTGATCTTGGGATTTAGGAGTTTCAGGATGGCTTGGCCTAACAAGAATGGATGGTGAAACCTGAGCCGTGGAAGACCTGGCTTCAGGAGGAGTGGACGTGCCTTCATCAGACTTAAGACATGATGGTCGACGAGTCATTCTAAATAGTAAAGCCTGGTGTTCAACACGATCGGGTATGTATCATTTTAAATAATAAACCCGTGTGACCAACGCCAAGAGTCCAAAGGATGTCATTGTGTGTTGACCAATTAGATTCTAAGCGTTGACCGTGGTAGGTATAGTATGTTAATCTATGTAATGTGAGTCCACTGTCCCGTACACCACGAATGAACCATCATATATATATACAGCTCGCTCGCGCTAGAAAAACAAGTCGTGTCATACTTTGAAACTATATTCTTAGGACTTACGCATTATCGATGAGTAATCGATAATGGAGCCACTGTCTGGAACGATGCAGAAAGCTTTTCTTTTTAGGATCACCGGAGATGCAGAAACAGAGAAAACGAGGCAATGAAATCATCCAGTATGACTGATCTTAAAATAAGCCTTTGTACTAGAACTCAAGCGGTCGAGACTTAGCTAGATTCGAAAAAGAGATGGCTGAATCCCTAAAACATGACTTGTCTCCGGAACCGCGTACACTTGACCAGACCAAACTCATTTTCACCACCGATCAAACACAACATAAATTTCAACCATCTCCTCTCAACGAAAAATGGCCGTGCCACCATCACTATCTCGAATGATTGACCCCCTACCTTGATCAGATCTCAAAATAAAATCGATGCTAGGGTTTCAATCGACCAAGCCCAAGTCCTTCAAGTAGCAGTTTAAGCGGTGGCGACTAGTTTAAGGAAGTGACGAGGGGCGGCGATGTCAACAAAAGGCAGGTGGCGATGCTGGATTGACTCGACGACGGGTGAAGTTTAGGTCGACTCTTAAAAACTCGGGTGAAGGCAAAGAAGCTTGAGCTCAAAGCGAAAGCAAATGAGCAGCAACTTGAAAATTTTCTAAGTGTCAAGTTACATAGGTCTGTGTAAACCCATTTAACTTAGCATCGAGTTAACTAACTCAGTGCTAGGTTGTTTTTTATCCCCATACATTATCCAGAAAGTATGGCAATGTGAAGTTGTGCTAACCTAAAACATGAAGTGGTCTCCAGAGTGCAGATCACATCCCCATTACAAAGGAATGGAATTCCAACTATAACTGAGCCAGACAGTTGAAGGAAAATCCACCAAATGGAAGCAACATTTCAAGATGGTACTCGAATAATCAACTAGAATTTAAAGGATAGTAGTTCAAGACTTGTCTTGATTTAGAGCATACTTTTTTTTCAACGATAACGTACTCTGGGGGCAAGTGTTAACAGGGTTTTTAACCAAGAAAAAATCAACGGAAGTTAGAACGACAAGAAAAAGATGAAATGACTCGAAAACTTGGAAGTACACTTAGACAAGCCAGAGAAGCAACTTAGAAAAGTTTCATTAGAATTAGGACTAAGGACATAACTCGGCACCGAGTTATATAGGTCGGTACCGACCTTTCAATCCTCTCCATTTCACCTCCTAAACTCTATACAACTCCTATACCACTCTAACAACTCATGATCAAGTGGTTTTTCAGGGTTTAGACGACCAATTCCAAGGTTGATGAGAAGAAAACCGAGAAAGCAGGATAACTTAAGTGGTACTAAAAAATATCGCCAGAATCAACCAAAGTCGATAGAAAAGAGCTTGAAACACATTGGACAGAAGGTAGAAGAGCAAAGCAAGTAAAATAATTCATCTTACACCAAGATCTATAAGTCGGTACCAAGTTAGCTTAGGCCGGTACCATGTTATGGTTTTGAGTCGTTAGGCTATGGTTTCTCTTGTTCGACCTCGGGCTATTCCTGGACCTCGGTGCAAGCAGGCTTCTGAACCAGTACCTCTATTTCTCTGTAAATATAAACCATAGTGCAACCAAAACAGGATCTACTCCCCGGTCTTTCTTCTCCACTCTGGATCTGGGATTCCATTGCTCTTCACCATGTTCCTCCCTCATGATAGTCACCAAGGCAGCTACTCTTGGCAGTTCTAGGCCTTAAAACTTGTCAATCTTTTGTACTTGTGACTCTAATTCCATGTAATCTCATACAAACTCTCTTAGATCCATAATCAATAAAACTATAATGTAGATGTAGGCCAGAGATTGCCGAACCACTATGAAAATCTTATGTCTTCCTGTTATTTTTCTTTGATTTCTACTGTTATCTGCTAGATCTACGTCTCATAGATTCCCTACAATTCATTCTTAGGTGTTGATCCATTTTTGATGTAAAAAAAATTGTACGTATGTATGTACGTATATTTGAAAGAGCAATAATATATATTTGTATGTATGTATGTATATGTATGTATGTATATTTGAAAGAGCAACATTATATATGTGTGTGTGTGTGCGTGCATGTATGCATGTGTATGTTTCCACATCTAGTTAAATTACACGGTTTCAACATACAATTCAATCTTTCACAAATAATATTATTTTAGAATGTAGATTTAACTACATGGACAAATGTAGTTTTAACCACGCGGGAAAGATGCAAATTCGAATGCTATTTCTTTGTTGTGTTTCCTAGAACATATTTCAACTAATGTTGATTTGCTAAACAAAATATATTAATTTGTTCTAGCGTAGGACATTTCTCCCTCGGCTTATAAGGGGTGGATTCCCCTTTATCTTTCTAACTGAATTGATGATCAACCATGACGAGGGGGCTATCCTTCGTCCTCAGCCAAAGGGGTATTATCCTGAATGGACATAACTTGTTTGTTTTGAGACAAAATATATTAAAATTTAACAACTTAATATCTACGAGTTTGATTACTGCGTATATATATTGTTTATCACTCAAAAGGTTCTAAAACTTATAATTTAATTGTGAAATGTTTTATCAAGCGAATTTGTACGAGGAAATGTTATATCTTAGACGAGTCATGGATATTAATTAGGAATGCCATAATAACAGCAAAAGATGAAGGAAAATAACTGTTAAGAACTTGATGTGTGAACGGTAATGAAAATGAAAGGTTATACCTGCTAAAATTCATAAACAGAACATATTGTTCAAATTCAATTTTTTGAGTACACTTCTAAGTGCATCATATTTTGCTTTTACAAATACTATAAAAATTTAATAGTACTTATTATAAATTTGTACTTGCTATTAATATATGTTATATTATTTCGTTCGATTGAAAATCACCAAATCACAACAAATCAACGTAGGGATTGATCTTTGGTGGCTTTACTCTTAAAACTCACACTTTTTTCATTCCTAAAACTCTCTCACTATTAACCAACTTATGTTTAGTAGAGAACTTAAATCCAGAACCTCATTTGGAAATTTAAAATGGCAGAAGTCCAGAAGGAAATTAAGTGAAATGTATCATCTATTAAATAATAGTAAAGCAGAAGAATTTTAAGCTCTATGATTAATTCTAGGAATTATCTCCATTCCCCTTAATTCTCTCCAACTATAGATATTTTATTTTTAAAATCTTATAATTTATCACTTTACAATTATTATACTAAACTTCTCACGGTATTTTATATTCAAATACCTACTCTTTTAATAAGTCTACAATTATTTATAAATCTTTCTCGATTCTCTTCCAATATTTTACATCAAAGCCCACATATTTAAATTAATTACATAATCCAAAATTTAAATTAATGGACAACCTTAGTCAACTAATATTTATTAATAAATTCTAAAAAACCTAAAGTTCCAATATATATATATATATATATATATATATATATATATATATATATATATATGTTACAGGCGTATCAACAAATTGGTATAAAAAAGATCTTTTTTTATTTAGATATATGTGTCTGTGCTTGTGTGCGTATATAAATCACATAACATAAATTATATACATTAGCGATAATAACAAATTTATTTTATAATTTATTTACTGAACGAATTTATCATACAATACATTATATAATTCTATTAACTTCAAACATCAAAATTTCAAAAAAAAATACAATTACTTAGAAACCATTCTCAATTCTTTTCTAATATTTTACACTCAAGTCCATATATTTAACTAATTATGTAATCTTAAATTTAAATTATTTAAATAAATTTGATTAACCGATATTCATTAATCAATCCAATAAATACTAAAACTACAAGAATTTCAATATATACAATATTCATTTATATGTGAAAAAAATGATAAAGTTGTTTCTTTATTCAGACATAAGGATATATAAATCGCATAACATAAAATGTGTACATAAATAACAATAACTCTTTTAATTTCTAATTTAGTTATCTTTAAATTTTTATTGTACATTATGTTACATTACATAACATAATTTTATTTTTAACAACCTCTAAAAGATAAATTTATATTTTTACAACATTACCGTGTAGATGCACAAATTACATTGATAAAAATTAGATTATATAAACATTTACTTTCAACATGTTATCAAACCATGTCAAGCTCATAACTCAACTAAATGCTACATAACATTATTTGTGATTATTAAAGTTGTAAGTGTGACTCTCTTATAACAACATAAAATCTATGGTTAACTATGAAATTGTTTAAAAATAAAAACTAAATAATGGATCAAAGTTCACATGTAGATAAACGGGCATAAGATGCTCTTCTCAAGTACAAATACTTACAAAGCTCTTCGTAATTTTCTATAACTTTTCACATTCAATCTCTTATATTTGATAGTTATGTTGATTATTAATTCAAATTATTTAAATATATTAAATTAAATTAAATTAAATTAACATCCGTAAATCTATTTATAAATCCTTGAAAAATAACAATTCAACATATACACAACAATTAAAACAAAAATGATAAAGTTATTTATTCACTCGTACATATAAAATTTTAGTAGGACATTAATTGCTACAAATATACATAGTTAGTGAGGATTGAACCTCCAACCTTACATCTGAGCATCACATGTCATTTTATTTTATGATTAATATATCACAATAAAATTATCATTAATTAATAATAAATTTTTAATTTAGCAATAATTAAAATATAAATACTATTTTTTTAACATTGCCGTCTTGAACGCACGGGTTTTAATTGAAAGCAAAATAAAAGTGCCAAATGCAAAAGAGGAACTAGATCGGGTACCCATGCTCACTTCCCGACAAACTTCACTTTCCTTCTCCTCTGCAATCAAAGAATCCAATTTACTCCTCTTTTTTGTATTATATTTGCAAACATAACAAAAACAATTTCGAAAATATAATAAAAAGCAATCCCTTTCTTCTCCTTCAATCCTCGCATCAATTATACGCTCATCTTGATTTCTCCCCCCTAATGCTAATTTTACCTTCTATCCAGCATGAAGTTGTCACATAAGCGATCGAGGACTCGCTTAATGATCGGCATATGCTTCCTCATCTTTTTCATTTCTTTCGCTTTTTTAGCTATCGTTCCTACTGATTTCTCGCCTTCTCTGGGTAATATTTTATGCCTTAAAGTTTTTTATATAAAAAAAAACAACATTTGAATTTGTTTGATTTCTTGTTCGCAGAGCATAAGGAATTGAGAGAAAGCCAATCAATCAGTGTAAGTAGTTTGTTTACAATGAGATCATTATTTTTGTATATATTAATATTTGATATTAAAGATGCGACTTTTTCTGAATGCAGAGGCCAAGAGAAGAGCGGCTTAATTCGATTAAACAGGTTTTTGATTTATTTTCTGATCGTTTAGTTTCATAAATAATCACTAAACCATTGTAATACTTGAGTATGATCTGATTTTTGCTATTGATATATGTGACTCCAGGAAATAAACAAAAGGTTGAAAGTGCCTCTTGGGATTGTTTTTAAAAACGAAAGCTATCATGGATCTTTGATTCATAATGAAATAAACAAGGAGAGAGATGCTGGTATTTTGTTTAGAATTAGTAATTTTTATTATTTTAGGTTTGACAGTTTTTCTTCAATTTTTTTTGATAAAAAGATAAATAAGGGTTTTAATTGTATAGGTTTAATTGATGATGGTGCGGATGGTGAGGTTAAGCAGCAGAATCTAACAACTTCTGCTGATTCCAAGGTGATTCTTTTAGTTTGATATTCTCGATTTTTTGAAGGTAGTTTGTTTGCTCAAATTTTGGACATAATGTTTGTTTTCGTTTTTATCTTAAATGAAACTCTTATGTACAACATAGTTTTTTACAGCGGTATCAAGGTATCATATTTAGTTAAGATGAATGGTTATTTTATGCTTAGTGGTATTGATTTTCTGCATGATAAGCCAATGAAACTAATGTCCCACAAGCTGAGTGGAAGTATATGAAGATATACATTTTGTAGCGAGATATGACAGAGATATCAAATGTAAAGAAATGTCAAACTTTTACATAAAATAACTATTATTTGAGAAACTTTCAGCACTATCTTTTTCCTTTCTGATAACATACTAAAAGTTGTCGCACTTTCATCTATAGGAGAAAACTGTTCGGACACCTGAAATAGCAAGAACCGGATTATCTCGTGATCGTCTTGTACTAAATGAGAGGAAAAGTGTCATGGAAGATCAAGTAATTATGGCCAAGACTTACCTGCAATATTCTCCTGCAAACAGCAATTCTCATCTAGTTCGAGAATTAAAGCTGAGAATAAAAGAGATACAAAGAGTACTTAGTAACACTAAAGGGACAAATCTACCTAGAGCGTAAGTATAATTTGTACTTCATTTGTGTTGCTTACATAACTTGTTAGTCCTTCAACAAAAACCATTCATGTACCACATTATCCTCCCCTTCCGTACATATATTCCAATATTTAGATTGGTTTCATGTTAAATGGCGTAAATTTATTCAAAGCTAGATATGCTATTGTATGCTAATATGAAATGAGTGGAACTATCCAGTGCCTTGCAGAAAATGAGGGCCATGGAAGATACATTATCTAAAGCTAGGAAGGAATTTCCAGACTGCTCAGCAATGGCATCTAAGCTTAGAGCCATGAATCATAACACTGAAGAACAGCTTAGAGCAGAGACGAATCAAGCTTCATATCTTATTCAGTTAGCAGCCAGCACTTTTCCTAAAGGTCTTCATTGCCTTTCTATGAGGCTTACTACGCAGTACTTTTCTTTAGAGGCCGAGGATCGTCCACTTCCTTATGATAAGAAAGTGCAAAGACAAGATTTGTACCATTATGCAATATTTTCGGATAATGTTTTGGCATGCGCTGTTGTTGTGAATTCCACAGTCTCGACATCTAAGGTTAGAAAGTCTATTTTTTTTTCCCATGCTTATGGTAGTGTAGAAGTTTGTCTTCACGTTACAATACCACATACAAGTTTAGAACTTGCTGCACCAGACGTATATTACTGCTTTTTATACTGAAATCACAAAATGTTGGGGTCATTTAGTATTGGAGACATAGAAAAGTGGTCTTGTGAATCATGTAATAGAAACGGTCGATAAATGACTGGATGTAGGTCAACTCAATCTTGTTTAGGTACTGCATGCTTTTCGCGCCCCTTTCAAACGTCTAAATGCATCCCTTGTTTACTGCTTTTTATCAGTATAATTATGATTAGTATTTGACCTGTACTGTACGTGTTAGAGTGTAGGTGTCATATTTTATTGCTCTATTCACTATACCAATAGCTGTAGATATTTGATCTTCAAATTAATTCTTGGGACTTATATTTGGGGTTTCAGTAAATAAAAATGCATTTAAGATGGTAGCATTGATGACTTTGAGGGAGATACGTGAATGCGAGTTTTTCAGTACTTAGTTGAATAGAAGTTACAATTTATCTGTTTTATTCATATAAACTTTTTTTCTTTGGGGATTTCAGGCCAAAAGTAAAGTTGTTTTTCACATAGTGACTGATTCTCTCAACTTGCCAGCGATCACAATGTGGTTTCATATGAATCCACCGGGTGAAGCCACAATCCACATACAAAACATAGATGAATTCAAGTGGCTACCTCCAGATTTTAGTGCAATGATAAAGAAGTCAGGCGTGAAGGATCCAAGATTCAGTTCACCATTAAATCATCTTCGGTTCTACTTACCAGACATATTTCCTTACTTGAATAAGATCTTGCTCTTGGACCATGATGTTGTAGTTCAGAAAGATTTGAGGGAACTATGGAAAATCAATATGAAGGGAAAAGTAATCGGAGTAGTTGAGACTTGTGAAAAAGATGGTTCATTTAATACGTTGGATACGCTTGTTGATTTTTCAGAACGAAGTATAGAAGAGGAGTTTGATGCCAAGGCATGTTTGTGGGCTTTTGGTATGAATATTTTTGATCTGCAGCAATGGAGGAGATTAGGTCTGACTCATGTTTACAATAAGTGGCTACAATTGGTGAGCAAAAAACTCTTAGCCTAATCCTTTAATATGTTAAAAAATCAATATCTACATTAGGAATTTAGTGAAACATTCCTCGATATAATTAGCGTTTGTTGGTTATGACATATCAACTTATTTGCTACTGTTAAGTTGGAAAAAAATAAGTTGTTAAACGATTCAAATTATAAAAGTAACCTGTAAGCTACTTTTATTACGTATATACGCTCTTAATTTGTTAATGTTAGGGGATATGCTACCATCATATGTTGGACAAATAGCCTTTTTTTTCATTTTTTTTCTTTCAAAGAGTAATCATTAACATCTAACTCTGATATTGTGTTTTTATGCAATGATCTATGATGGATATAACGTTAAAACCAATTCATTTATGATATCATATCGATAATGGTAATGCAGGGGAAAACAATGACATCATGGAAAGCGGGAAGCTTACCGTTAGGTCAGCTAACGTTTTATAAACACACTTTACCTCTGAACAGAAAATGGCAGTTGTTAGGTCTGGGGCAGGATACTAGAATTGAAACTGCAGAGATCAACAGAGCAGCAGCGCTGCATTACAGTGGTAGCATGAAACCATGGCTTGAGATTGCAGTGCCGCGGTTCAGAGGCTACTGGAATAAGTTCCTTAAGTATGATCAACCTTACTTGCGACAATGCAATATACACGAGTAGGGGCAAATCCAGTTTACACAGTAAATAAAGGAGATTTGTTTGTTTTTTTTTCCCCACTTTCATCATACATATACTTATTTTTTCTTCAATATAGATTATTTTTGCATAGGGGTAAAACCATAAAATAAGACCATGGCTTGAGCTTTTGTTTTTTGTTTTTCAAGATTTTGTTCTTGTAGGGAGGACATAAATTAGCGAGACTTGTATAATTTCGTGACTAAAGCTTTTAAGTACCAGATGATCTATATCTGTTTGTTTTTAAAGCAATCACGAGAGCTCAATTGTTTGTTTGTATGTTAGTCATGCCACTATGCAGAGCAATATTTGATTGGAGCATTTTGCACAGACATGCGTGCATTTGATATTCATCGTATAGCGTATTGACATGCACAACGTGCATATGCATACTTTGTCTGGGGTTTCTCTTTGTTTATTCCCTAAACAATTTTTGGTCGAACACATCGTAATTTTATGTGCTAATGGTTCAACCACCTTTGAAAACCATACCACAGTTTGAAACATCAAAATTCCAACTTCAAGCTATGCTATGTAAATGAGACTCTTATAATATGAAATCTAATATTATACTGAACTTTTACATCACCAATGATGAACGTGTATTGGGCAAATGCGATTTCTGTTGGGAAAAAGAGAGCCGACAAGTTTAAAATGAGACAAATAAATTAGACTAAAGAGCATAAAGGTTGACGTTTGGCAGCAGTAAGAACATATAAGTTTTCAATCAACCTATCAATCATAACATACAAGAATAATCAAAATATATTATCATAGATAGAAACGGGAGAAACGGCAACTGTTAAAACATGGCTCAAAAATTACATTAATTATTCATGTTTACTAAAAACATAAATTACACAAAAAATTGCACGCAAATGTTGGGTGGATGGTTCCAGCAAACAAAAAGAGGAAACCTCGGAAAATTATCTAAATTATATCTAAGTTATCAGGAAAGGGCCTTCTGAACTTCAGCTGTAACTTCTTTTGGCGATTTCTCTGCATGAACTTCGGCAACTACTCCTTTCCGGGCATAATATTCAATGACCTGTGAATATAATGACTAGAACTTGGTAAGTACAATTGCATAGAATATGATTAGATATATAAATAGTTGAATATTAGAAGGGATGTTCATCAGCAGAAACAAAAGGAAGTGATGTATATAGTATAAACTTCCTAGTTCAATGTTAAAGTTCATTTTGCTTGAGATCAGCTCATGCATTAAGATGGTTTTATGGGGCTTTCATATCACATTTGGAGAACTCCATTTCTATTTGACAATGTTGCGGACTATAATCCACACTAATATTTTGACCAAATTTAAAGTATAACATAAAAGCCATAGATATTTGTAGGTATATTTACGTAATGAGTTTCAAACAAGATTTATAGTTGTTATAGAAGACAAAATTTGGCAGTTTTCATGCAAAAATTTCATTTCGTTTCGTTTCAAAATTAATTAGTTTGCGTAAACAATAAGGAAACAAAGTAATTATAAATCCTCAACGGGTGCCCTGAGGACTATGTTAAGATTTTCCATATAAACACGCATAGATGTACATAGGGTAAGAATTCATTACACCACTGTTCGGTAGGCCACATTGTACACCCCTATGGTTTTTGATGCTATATGTTCCGAATCAAATGAAACTTTGAGGATGTTCAAATCCACAAAAAATGAGATTATTTCAAAACTTCTACGATGTTCAAAATGTTATGTGACATCAGCCGCTGAAACATTTCACCATCAATTTTAAATATTATCTTGAATATGCTCAGATTAACCAAATTAATCAAAATTTTGTGGAGATTATCTTGAGTTATGCATGAACATACTTACAAATTTTGGCTTGATATAGATGTACCTAGCTCTAAAAATCAAAGGGGTACAAATGAGGTGTAATGGAAAGGGGTACAGTGAAACCCTTTTACACTACTGATGGGATGAAAGTCAATCCATTGCGCCTTTAATGTTACACACCTCTTACGTTTTTTTATTACCATTATGCAATTCAAAATGATACAAAATTTTCATATAACATTTTAGAAAATCTTCACGAAAATTTGGTTCGTTTAGAGTTTGGACCATCCTAGCATTTTCAAAGAATATATTTCAGTTTGATGGTTAAATCTAGCGAATGACATCAAATGAACATTTTGATCACATCTTTTTTAATGATATCAAATTTGGTGAAAACAATCTTGAACTCAAAAACATATTCACAAAAGTTGGTTTCCTTTCAATTTATTTTATTCTATAAAACATCAAGGTGTAGCATAAGGGGTGTCGCCGAACCTTTGATCAACCTACATCCGATGGATGTCTGTGTTCAAGAAAATATACCCTTGAAGTTTCTAATGTTATAGGAAGAAATTTTATATATATATATATATATATATATATATATATATATATATATATATATATAACGTTCAATGACATCCCTATTTTGCAGCACTGATGTAGCCCCATGATTTCCACCACATTCCGATTTAAATAATCACACTTTCTCTCTCTTCCACATCATACTATTATTTAAATCGAAATTAGTGTTGGAAATCAAGAGGCTACAAGGGTTGCTGCAAAATAAGAGTGTCACTGAGCGTGTGTGTGTATTTGCAGCACTACTGCACGGACCGGCTACGCCTCATTGTTGCTACACCTAAAATCCCTCTTGATTTTTATGACATGTTTCCCTTTACATAATTATAGTTTCTCTTTTCTGTCAGTTACATAATTATTTAAATCGAAATACATGGTTGAAATCAGGGGATTTGAAGTGTAGCAAAAAATAAGGTGTAACCGATCCTAACCTATACATATACACATATACAAATGACGCATCGAAATAATTAACAGATTAATTATGCATGAAAATTACAGTAAGAATAATCTCATATACATCATGTGATACATCTTTGTTAGGTATCAGCCAGATGCAGAAAATGCCTACGCTAGAGCAACAAACCTCAAATTAGATTTTATTATCATCAGGTGTAGAAAACGTTATCAGAAACCAGCAGCCTATGAATTGGTTTAGAATATAGAACCATATAACAAAACTGAAATAAAGATCAAACCGGTTTTGTTTGCTTGTGGAAAGCTTCAAGTCTTGACTGGAGAACATAGGCAGTGTCATCTTTCCTCTGAATCAAAGGTTCTCCAGTAACCTATGCAGAACAGTGCAACAAGACAAATAAATAAAAAAGACGAACTTAAAGAACTTTATTTTTATTTTCCACAAAGGCCATCTATCAAAAGTGAATAAAGAGATAAGCATACAGATAATGCATAGTGTATGCAACAGTGACAAAAAGAATCATGGCAAGGGCGTTACTGTAATCATGAATTCGTTTATGTCTACTTCTCCAATTTAAGAGTATGAAAACGTTTGACTGTTGCACCGTGTAATAACACACTGACATACTTTCAATGAGTGCATTAATGAATGGCAATAACATAAGGACCACAGTTATCAAGTGCTGGCAGTTTTCTTTTTATACTGGTGGCTTTATTTTAGAAAATATAATAAAATGGAGAAGCGCTTTATTCCCAGCTCCTCATTCAAATTAGAGGACTTCTTCAATCAAATTTACTCTGTGGGTTTAGTATGTATTTCGTAATTGTTTAATTAAATCAAAATGGACTCTCCAAAAAAATCACCGCAATGAAAAATTTGTTACTATTTGCCTATTGAAAAATGAGTTGCAGGAAGAAAGAAGAGTGCTTAATCTAAGACGAGGCTAGTAAATAGAAATAATAATCCTCAACAAAACTAGAAAAAGGACTACTGAATTGCATAAAAGAGGTTGTGAATGAAATGCAGCTACATTTTGATTCTCTTGTGATGTGAAAGCTGTTAAAATATTTACATCTTATGTTGAATTTTTTTTATTTAGCCCACTTTTGTGAACTAATCACATATTTAGGCCAGCTCAGAAACTTATTACAAAAATAGGCCACTTGTGGCCAGTTCAACATCACGCTGGCCAAAAGTGTACATGCCGACATTTCAAATGCCGCCTGGACCTTTTCTTTTTTACTTTTACAGTGGCTTTTTTGAAAAGAAGCCAATGTAAAAGTAAAAATAAAATACAGGCGGCATTTGAAATGCCGTATGTACACTTTTGACCAGCGCAAATGGAGCCAGTGTAAAAGTAAAAAAGAAAAGGTCCAGACGGCATTTACATGTACACGTTTTACTTTTTTTTTTAACTTTTACATTGGCTCCTTTTGAAAATGAGACGGTGTAAAAGTAAAAAATAAAATACAGGTGGCATTTAAAATGCCGTCTGTACACTTTTGGCCAGCGCAGCGCTGAGCAAGTAAAAAATGTTCTATTTTTGTGATAAGTTTCTAAACTGACCTAAATATGTGATTAGTTCACAAAATTCACAAAAAGGGCCTCCAAATAAATAAATAAATAAATAGAAACCCCTCTTATGTTTCATGATAATTTGGATGCAACTCCCTTTTTCCTTGATAAATGATGGTCATACTTTATGAAAATACTGAGGAAGGATGATTACTACTGAAAAGCTTTTTTAACGTAATCAAGTTGGTTACAGCATCTTGTATAGATAAAGCACATTTTGACTTCCTCAAATATGGATACCAAGTCACTAATAAGATTTATCCATGAAAACTTGTGAGAAAAAGAATTCTTAAAAATCTTGTGTAAAGAATAATGTTCCCATCTTTTATGGGTATATACACTTATATTTGAAACCATGTACATAGATGTTTTCACATTGTTCCATTTTTTAAGGTACATGGTTCCTTTTTTCCCTTACTGTTGATAGTCTTGATGTTTACGATAGTCAAAATTTCAATGCTGAAGAAAGTTTAAAATGTCAATACATGCTTGTAGGAATCTGGAAGTTGATAATAAAGGCAGATCGTCTCATGCTTCAATCTGATAGATGAATGATTAAAAATGCATTGACACTAATCGTATCAAAGTCCTGCCATGAGAGACTGGGTGTATGAACAGAAAATCCAGGCTTCTCTTATAGTTAATCTGTTGCAGTAGACACTAAACAAGGCGAGGCAGAAAACTGTCGTGGATGCTTGTCGCTTAAGCACCGCTTGACTTTTAAAGCTTAAAATGTATTTTCTGACATTAGGCTAAAAATCTGAAAACTATGATTTTAAGCATTGAGTTACAGGACTAAACATTATTTTTATAATACAATACAAATTTGTTGATACCTCTAATAATATATAATAATGGGGCCAATTTTTGCGTCTCGTCAAATAATCAACTTTCAAAATACAATTATTATTTCCAAAAAGCTATATTGCTTGATTTGCACTTTGAAACAAAGCAAGGTACAATTTAGCACCACTGAATGTCAGATTATTATACCAGATCATGGAAACATAAACTGGCGACAATTTTTCTGAAATGTGAATTAAGTGCCACATAAGAACAATCTTCATAACATAGGTGCATACTTGCATCTCATGCAAATATTCAGTTTCCCGATACAAGAAATTCTTTAGGACAAATCTTGTTTATCTATACGAGTGTTACAGCACGCGCTTCGCACGTGATGATGGCATGTGCTTCGCATGTAAATTGTTCTTCTACAATTTATATATGATTTAACACATTCAAGAGAAAATGATTTGCAAAAATATTTGACCATGTTTTTACGTTGAAATCATGTGTATTTAATTTAAATTTTCATTTCTAAGTTGAAACATTTAATTTTTATTAGTTTGAATTTTATTTACATTATTAATTAATAAACAACAAATTTGTAAATGATGTTTATTTGTTAGATCATAATTTTAAGCGTAAATGGACATTTTGAATTTGTAAAGAAATTTAACTGTTATATGTTATTTTTAAGGGATATTAAGATTTGTTAATATTTGTAGAAAGACATTTTTGGTAGTTCACGCTGACATCAAAAAAGGTGTGACACCAAAGGGATTATAACTACGAGTGTTACGGTACACGTTTCGCGCGTAAATTATTTTTCTTATAAATTGCATATGTTTAAATCGGTCAAAAAATTTATTTTTATTTTCAAGTGATATTAAGATTTGTATATTTGTAAAGAAGTATTTTGAATTTATAAAGAAAATTTAATATTAGATCCTATTTTTAGAAGCGTTTTGAATTTTTAAGCATTTTAATTGTTAGATCCTACTTTTAAGGGCGTTTGAATTTTGTTAAAAAAGTTTAATATTAGATCATGTTTTTAAATGATTAAGATTTGATAATATATAGAGGGACGTTTCTGGTAGTTCGTGTTGATACCAAAAAATGTGACACCAAAGCTATTACAACCATTATTAAAATAAGATGATTGAAATCAACATAGTAATTATAAAGAGATTTTATTTCATAATTTATTGGAGAGATCATATGAAATAACAATTTAATATTTAAAAGTTACATACATGAGTATTTGGATAAGCTCGCGGTCGGATGAAAAGATTGTGCTTCTATTCCAACCATTAACAAAGATGTGCACCACACTATGAAGAAATCTAGTCAACACTATTGTTGACTATATGATACTACAATCTCACAATGACGCGGACTAAGTATAAAATTTGTCATGGATGTATTTCAACTAAATATGAAAGTTATCAACATAACCACTTGGGCATCATCCCCCTTATAAGCAAGCTTTTTAAGAGCAAGTTTTATCTAAGTGGGTTGTAACAAAAGGATCCAAAGTGATTTAGACCATCAATGTAAGAAACCTAGAACGAGCAACCAATAAGCTATTTTTAATCAAGTCGGTATTATGAATGAAATATGGTGTTAGTCCACAAAATACAGATAGGTGAATGGAACTGTCAAAAAGGAAATAGATGTCACTGATCAGAGCAGAAAGAGTTGAAAACTGATCAATGGCCTATACCAATTAAATTTCAAAATGAAATACCTATCTTCACTTGTTAGTTCACACTGTGTATATGCACCATGACATATACACTGTAAATGAAATAAATAATAACGACGAAGACTGTCTCACATCATCTTTGCCCGGAACCTTCGGAGGCGCAAATTTTGTATGGTACGATCTTCCACTAGATGGATGGATCCATCGTCCACTAATCCTCTCCTCCAATATTTTATCATCTATTGCAAAATTGAGCACCTTGTCAATTTTAACACCTTTCTTTTGCAACATCTCGTCTAACTACATCCAAAACAGCAATGCAATAATATAAAAATCAATAGATAGGATCACATATAAATAACAGTTGTTAGTACTTACTACTAAACTTGATACCTTTTCTGCTTGAGCAACCGTTCGAGGAAATCCATCAAGAATGAATCCCTTTTGACATGAAGGTTTTTTCATTGCTTCATCGATAATTCCAACTACTAAGTCATCAGAAACAAGCTCGCCCTAAATTATTGTTTGTAAAATAGGTAATAAACCATTAGCAGTTTAACTTTTTATCGTACAAGTATAGTAAATGCATACCTTATCCATAGCTTCTTTAGCCTTGATACCTAGAGGAGTCTTAGCAGCAACAGCTGATCTTAACATATCACCCGTGGCCAAATGACATAAGCAATATTCATCTTTTATAATAGGTGATTGTGTACCCTTCCCGGATCCAGGAGGACCTATAAAGCCATGAACTTAACTAATACTTGCATGTCCTTCTGCCTCCATGTATCTAATCTTTTGAAAGGGCAAGTTGAGAACGTGTGGAAACCACTAGTACTTGGAATAGCTTGGAATATTTTCTTAATTGTTGCATTTATGTCATTATTATTGTCATTGCAAACAAATGTTCAAATTAATGTTAGAGCTTTCCTTATATAAACCTCAACTTTGATATTTACATTTTCTCAACCAATCAAGTGTAGTAACCTTTTCTACTAGTAAATCATCAACGTCGTCATATTTTGTTTTCCCCAAATTAAATAGGATCGGCCACACGAATTTTTGTTCTTGTTTTACATAGATTTCCATCTTGAATCATATATTTAGTTCAATATAATTTTTTAAAATAATTGTTAATACTTTCTTCCCAATTTAAGTTCGGTTTTTCTTTTTGCCTCGTTCCTTCTATGTAAATATTATCTTCTATTTACACCAGTGCGTGACTTTGTCTTCTTTGTATCTATCTGTATCTAAATCTATTTTTCCTAATTTGTACACACACATTCTAACATCTCTCTCACTTTCTTATTTGAAAAATTATTTTTTTCTGGCGATTTGTATCATCCCCTTAACATTTTCTTTTTCCACCTTTTATCTTATTTTGTTGTTTCTATTCTATTACAGTATAGTTGGTCAAATGGTCCGATATAATTTTCCTTTTTGTTTGTTTATTATTTTCTAATCATAAAAAAATAAAACCAGTTTGTCTCCATTGTAACCATCCTATGTTAGTTTGATTCGTTATATCCTTAATAATCTTTCCATTTTCTGGTACTATTGATCCTAAGTTTTTGAACCCTATCATTTCTATTAATCGTTTGATTTGCAGATATATCGTATTAATACTCGTATCTTTTTTACAAAAATTGAATGAAATATGTTTTGTTTAAGTTGTACGAAATTTTAAACCATTTCATTCTAGTGCATTTTTTCTAATTTTTGTCCAACTTTCTCTTTTGAGCTGTATATTAGCACGATGTTATCCGCCAATGTCATGCACCATGGTATATCTTCTTGAATTTCTTTTGTTATTTCATCTGAGACTAACACAAATTGATAAAGACTTAGAACTGACCCTCAATGTAGCCCTGCCTTTACCATAAACACGCTTATCTTTTCACGTGCAGAGCAATACTTTTATCTCTGAATTTTCATACATATCTTGAATAAGCTTAATTATGTGCTTTGAAATTTGTTGGTAAATATGTCACTCATGTAAGCTTTTGAATGTTAATCGCGTAATCAAAAGAAACAAATTTGCCTATAAGCTTGTGTATGTTTCAAAGTTATTTTGTGCATGGAAATGTTATTTATCAGTATGCATATGCATGATTCTAGGTTATTCTGTGCATAGGAATGCTGGTAGTTTAAGAAACATCAGAAGTAAACAGGTATGGTAATTTAGACTATAATTAGTTATGGGATGCATATCACGAACATCACTTCTACACAGCCCCCATTATACCAAGGTCACCATTTGAAATAGATAGGTCGTCGAACTTCTCTTGCTATCAACACTTGTTGTGCAACATTCAAGTATAAAGTTTAGCTCAGATAATATCCTTTAAATATGAAAGTAAATGCTAAATATCTTTTTATTATGTTTTACTATTTCACTGTGATTGGATAGTTAATTATTACTTAAAAAAAATGTGATACATATCCTATCCTAGGAACTATTTTAGCGCAAATGCCAATTCCAGCAGATGGAACTCGCCTTTTTATTGGCCAGAGCAGCAACGTTGGGACCCACGTACAACTGAAATATAATTAATACAATAAAAATGGAATTGTATGGACCAATGGTTGAGTGAGTAACAGGCACAGTTGCTCATGCGCGACTGTGAATAGCAGTTCTTATTTTAGTTGATGTAATAACTAGTTTATCTGGGATTGTAAGAAAAAAAATGACACATGGCGTCCTGTTGAGCATACAAGGCCTGTGATTGTAATTTCAAACTTAAATAATATTTTTTTCCAGTGAAAATTCCTTTAATTTCTTCTCTGTAATCTAAGCATGCCCTATTTGATCATATACGGAAATGCCCTCATTATTTAGCTATGTTTGTTTTTAACAAAAGTTCTGAATTAAACTTCTGATTTAGAAATCAGAACTTTGTCTATTGTTTGTTTTTTGTTCGTGTTCTGAATACAACCATATGCTCTTGCTCAGACAAAATTATGCAGAACATTTTTTCTTCTTAATTTTTGTTCTGAAAGCTGAATGCTCTTTTTTGTTCTAAATGTTGAATGCAAACAAACAACCAAGTCATTATTCGAAATTCTGCATTTCAGCAATCGGCACTCAGAATTCAGAGTTCAGCATTTTAAACAAACCGAGCCAGTCTCTTCAACACAGAAATTAACCCAAATGTCTGTAAATATTCAGTTTGAACAAATATGATAACCGAGGATTGAAACTCCAGGAAAAGTAGGTCCAAACTTGATGCCGTTGCAAAAGGAATAATTTATAGTCATAGCTTTCGCTAATATCTTCTCTATCAAAGAATGTTAACACTTTACAGACCCAGCAAACTCAAACGCGAGTAACTTAAAAACAGCAATGACATGTAAAGGAAGAATACCCCCAACTTCAAAAAATTATGAATTATCTAAAGATATAGTATCGCAGGGTACCCAACATTAAGTTGATGAAACAAAATTACAGAATTCACTAAAGCACAATGCTTAATGCTTAAATCAATGAGTTTCTCCGTGAACATCTGAATACATTCCAATCAATAGCAAGAAGGAAAAGTTACTGAATCAGACCTATGAGAATCAGACGCTTGTCGGGTTTGGATTGGCACTTCAGGCGTCGGAGAAGCTCGTTCATGAGATCCATTGATGGTACGTCTGCAAGATCGACGCTATTACTGGCCATCTTCTAGATCTAGCAAGAAATTTTTTAACCCTAATTATAAGAATTCTGAGCAAAATTGGCTATGAACAAAGTAAAGGGATTGCTTAATGCTTCATTTGATTGAAAGAACAAAAATTCAATAGTTGGTGGGACGTCAGCTTTGAAAACTGTAACGGGCTTACTTTGTAACGGGTAGAACTAAAAGAGATTGAAGCTTTGGTTGGGCTACTTAATATGGGGCAGAATCAATAGAATCTTAGCCGTTACTGCGGTGGAAACTGCAAAAACCATAGAAAGACAAAAGTTACATTCTGCTATATATCTTATTGTAGAAATTTTTAAGACAAGTCTTGCTGTAAAACTAACTAGGCCTTTTTTGAAACTAATTGTAAAATAGGTTTTCTTTTTTTCTTTTTTGCCCTTTTTTTTAAAAAAAGATTCAGCATGCATGCGCATTTACGAATTATGCAAGGCGCAAAATATGAACAATTGCAGCAGCAGCGTAGTCGATAAAGGTAAAAGTCTCCAATATCCTTGTTAAGGGTTAATATTCAGCGAAGTTTTCAAATCTCTCTCTAAAGGCGTAGGTTCAACATAATATAAAGACTGATATTCAGTGATCAACACGAGTGCCTATTTAATAAGAGCATCTCTAACGGATTCACGATGCAATATTAAGCCCTGAATGTTAAGAGAAGAGCTCAACGGCTGAGCGCCTATTTAATAAGCGTCCGGTTATGAGTGCTTATTTAATAAGACCCACTACTGAAACGTCTATTAAATAGGCACTCAACCACTTTTGTGTTATTTTCCTACAAACAGATGATGCCAAATGTAATTGGTCACTATCTCTGATAAATTCAAACTTATTGGAATCAAACTTTCATTTTTAAATTGATCAATATCGCTAACGTGGGCACTGAAGCTTAATCTTGACCAACTAGTATGGGTGTCTATTTAATGGACGCTCTACTTTGGACTTCTATTTAATAGGCATCCAACACTGGACGTCTATTAAATAAGCGTCCATGGCCAATTCAGAATTCTAAGTTGACCACTGAATGTTAGCCTTAATATTAAAGCTCGTGTCTACTGTTGGAGTGGGATATTTGCGTTGCTTTAATATTCAGCCTTACTCTATTGGAGATGCTCTAAGCGTCCAGCCTAAGTGCTCTCTTCTAACGGCTACATTCTCCTTTCCCACTCCACAAAAACCATACTTACAGTCTTCATATTCACACTAAATTCTTCACTATTTCCTCTTCTAACTCACATTATTTTCAAATCAAAATCGATCTTCATAACGTCTTCACAATTCAGAGAGTTCACGCATCCTTCGCACTCTCAAAACTATTTTATCGAAGACAATAACGAGCAACAACACGGTACTCCTCTGAAACAGCATTCATCCAAACCATGGCGAAGCGACGAGGACCTTGACCTGTGCAATATTTATTATCGTTGTACCAAAGACTCGAGAAGAGGTTCTGACCAAAGCGGCGATAAGTTTTGGAAGAAAATAATGCATACTTCAGCATAAAATATCCTTAAAACACATGTTTTTTTATCGACGATTCAAGGTCTATTCGAAAAAATCAATCGTCAAACTCAATTTTATGAATCATGGATCTATAAAATAATGACAGCTAATCTTAGTAGAATGGGAGGCAAAGAGCATTTTGTATGTTTCTTGATTTTATTAGTTTGTTAGTATATAATCTTATTATCGATTTATTCCTTTTTTAATTATCAGAAAAGAAAGACGAACGAGAAATTCGTAAGCTTTTTGCAAGGAAAAATGGTGTTAAACAAACACACTATTATCAATTCCTGAATTGTTATTGGTTGCTGACGAGCCAATCGAAGTGAAACTCTTATGATGCGGAGAGCCTTGATGACGTTCAAACAAAGAGGAAGGAAAATAATAAAGCATCAAAATCAACATACCCATCTAGTTTGGGAAATTCATTTGGTAGATAAACTCCATTCGAGAGAGAAAACAAGGTGAATGTGCTCACGCAAAGACCCAATGAAAGTTAATGACTAATGAACACCAAAATACAAAGAGAAAGAATAAAGTTGAAGCCAGTTTGAACGCTAAAATGAACGTCGCTCATGAAATTCACAAAAGAAGACATCAAGATAGAAGCAAAACAAGTATAGAAAAAATTGACGTAATCCGTAAGTTTGCGGATATAGTGCAACAAAAGTTGAATTTTGAATGGCAAAAACAAAACCAATTGATTATGGATAAAGTTTTGACGTGAATGGATGAAGTTCAAATGCAATATTGGATGGAGTGCAAAAGACAAATAATTATGTCTAGGTTCCCTCAATTGTAGTTCGTTTTAAGCTTACCACTTTTTAGTTTGTATTAGTTTCAGTGTACTTTTAGTTTTTATGAATCTGTTGTATTTGGTTATTAGTTAATGTTCTACTATTTTGTTTTCATTCATACAGAGTGTGTGCCCAAGTTAAATAACATTTTGAAAGAAATGCAATACAATTGATACATTAACTAAAGTACGAATACATCGCAAATGCATGCACACATGATTAATTAGATGTAAAATTGAACTAACAATCTCCAAAGAAATTCCAAATATGATTCATAAGATCTTTTAGTAGCATATTGTGAAGTGTGCATCTCAAAATGAAAGTTGATGTTCCATGTGAATGTTGAAAGCTTCTTCGATTATAAGAATGTCATCTCGCAATATATCTGGCATTTGCGCACCATCATATTCGTAGTGACGATGTTCTTCGTCCATATCTCTTTCATTTTCAATAATCATATTATGCAAAATAATACATTTAAACATGATCGTGGACATCTTTTTTCGAGACCACAATCAGTAAGGATTAATAATCGTTGCAAATCTGGATTAAATGATTCCAAAAGCTCGTTTTACATCTTTTTTTTGTTCTTCTTGCATCGCAACAAACTTTGCTTGCTTTCCTGTTATAGGATTTGGACATGTTTTCACAATGGTGCTCCACTTTGGATAAATCTCATCGCCTAGATAATATCCATGGTCATAAATGTTTGGCCAAAAAATAAATGTCATCAGAGTTATTTGGTCAAGTGCCAAATCATTAAATAGGCGTGACCTCTTGATAACATTTAAGTCGTTATTAGATTTCAAAGAAAGCATGTCAAATCCATAAATCGTAGGAAGCAACCGCTTCCAAAATGATAGTTGGTGTTCTTTCTTTACTGTTGTGAGCTCCATTATACGTTTTAAGGTAGTACTTCCATTTCCAGTGCATACAGTCAAGACTTCCTAGCATGCTAGGTCATCCTCTGCTGTCTCGCACTTTTCTAATTCGCGCAACATCATCCTTATTCAGAAATCTAAGGTACTATAAACGTTTACCATAAATTGATAGAATTTGTTGAGAGTTTCTAGTGCAGCACTCTCTATAGTTCGGTATGCATCGTCCAGTGCACATACGGGGTGTCATAAGCTAACATCCTTAATGAGGTAGTCATATTTTGGTCACCGCTAAGACCTATGTTTTTGAAGCGTTTGGCTTATGAATAAAATATCTATTGTTGTTTTGAATACCTATCAAATTTCTCAAGAATAGATATCTTCTCATTTTGTATCTTCTCATAAACATATATGGTCCATATGTGCAATTTGGATTGAAGTAGTCTTACATGAGGGTTTTATGAAAGATAAACTAATTACAATTTATATATTCTTGACTGATGACCGATCCACCATGTTTTCTAAATGTGGAACCACAAGCTTCATGGCATAGGTCTACTATTTTTTGCATTTCCTCGGCTTCCTCTCTAGGATATCTTCCTATTTGGATTCACTATCGAATTCCATAACACATTTGAGGAAAGATGAGATATTTGTTTTAGTATTTAATTTTCTAATGAGAGAGAAGTAATGAAGTTTATAATATGATATTTGGGAAGGATGTTGAAATCCTTATATAAGTGAATTGAGATATGAATAACAACAGGGCATTGGTGGACAACTTTGTTTCAGAGTATTATCAACTCAACTGCAGTAGACTGGCAAGGATAGACAATATTATTTCAAAATGTTGCCAACTCAACTTTGGCAAGTGACAGACAAAGAATTCAGAGTGTGGTCATCTCAACTTTAACCTGAAATAGATAAAGAATTCAAGGTATGGTCATCTCAACTTTAACAAGCAGCTGACGAAGAATTCAAAGTGTGGTCATCTCAACTTGACAAATAATTCAAAGTATGGTCATCTCAACTTTAACAAGTGGCAGACAAAGAAATCAGAGTGCGACCATCTAAATTTAACAAGTGGCAGATAGGAAGTACGAATAAACGGAGAGTACATGATGAATCACATTGTAGATATAGAAAATGTTATATTATTAATCGCGTAAATATAAACAAACTAATAATTACGTCGAATAGATGGTGATCTTAGTTGGTTTTTTAAGTAAAATCTCATTCCTTAAGTCCGACGCTAACTGTTCATCCCTTTTAGGGAGTGGCAAGTCGAGCCAATGATGGACCGCACACTGATCTGTGGGACATTTATAGAAACAACATCCGATATTTGTACCAACTATTGTCACTATCAATGTTAGCCTCAAGATCATAGTCATAGAAAAAGATGTTGAGTCTCGCCTCTTCGATAAGAGTTAACTCCGCTCAAGAACCATTATATACATCATACCAAAATAATGAAAGTGTGCTATGGATCGTGTAATATGGATATACGATAATACAGAGCGCAGTGATGATAGCTATACAGTAAATAATGTGGAATATAAAAGTAGTAAAGTAAAATGACACCAGAATTTTTATACCGGTTTGGAGCTCCGTCCTACGTCCAGTCCTAGACTTCTTCTAGAATTTCACTAAAACAATAACCCTCACTTAACCCGGGGGAACAAATCTATACAACCCTTGAGTAGCCGAACAAGGACCTGAGCAACGGAACATGATTTCGCCTCAGCAGCCGAAGAGGACTTCACACGCCTGAGCAGCAGAACAGGACTTCAAAAAACACAAAAGATCGTTTTGACTTTGTGTGTTCTAATAACACAGATTTATCACTTGTAGTACACACTTCCTATAATCTTCTCCTCGAATATAAATATATATATTTGAAGTTTATGAAGAATAGAAAGGTATAATATTTCTTTCATGCAGAATAATTGGAAGTATAGTTGCAAATAGATTCAAGAGAGTTAGATAAGAAAATTCAGTAGTTTGGAATCAAGTTAGAGTATGTATTTATAGATGTTAAAAAGCAGCGACTGTTGATGAAGAGTTTCGATTGAAGTGTTGCGTCCAAATCTTTTCGTAGAGGTTCGTAACTCTTCACAAATAGTCGTGTCTTTTCAGAAAATAGCTGTAGTAGGAATTCAGTCAACTGAACCTCTGGGTCACTCGACTGGATATTCAAACGTATTATTTATTTATTTGTGCATCTGTGCATGTTGCACAGAAATTTACAGGTCAGTCGATTGACATGGTGATTTCCGTGCAATTTGCACAGTTTTCACAGGTTTTATATATATATATATATATTATATGTGATTTTAAAGAAAAACTTTGATTATATATATATATATATATATATATATATTCCAAGCTTATATGTATAAATCATTAAGATTATATATAAGCTAATACATACATTAAACAAGGAGAGATTTTAACAAAATTAACCTAAGACTCAAAAACAAGATAATATAATTGATGCACCGATTTTGATGTCTTGTCTCCATATAGTATATATTCTCTTTTTGTCTTAGCAGTCGTCAAATCTATATATCATAGTGATAGCTTTGTGTCATGAATCAAAACCAAGTCTCAACATTCTCCCCATTTTTGATTGATGACAACCTGTAAATAGATATAGATTTTGACTGTATATATAATATAAATACTTACTCTCCCATAATCTTTGACGATCTATTTTTCTGCATTCTTAATGTTAGTAATAATATTTCTCCCCCTTTATCATCGACAAAAAGGAATAAAGAAGTATGAAGCATTGATAGATATTATGAAGGAACCGAACACTCATATATTAAAATACCATAAATAAGAGTCTTAAAATAATACGAAAAGAGTGGCTATTTAATACAAGCCATAATGTTGTGAAATAAAGACTAATGTTTTTATAATATAAGAAAAATAACAACTTACTCCATCCTATGCTTACCCCTATCATCATGCGATCTTTGACCACCACTATCACCTCCATTTCCACTGTTGTCGCTACTACTTGCTTGATTATTGAAAGAGGAAGACCAAGTGAAGACGAGTTACTTACTTGGATCACCTAGTGTAGCCGTGGAAGTGCCGGATGAACATGAGATAGCTTTCCATAATTTTGTGAAAAATCCTTTAACTTTATCAAGCTTCTTGTCAATTTTAGTGACATAGGATTGAAGAGTTTGTTGGTTACGGCATATCATTGAAATAGACTCATGTGGAGGTAGGCCTGGATTAGGAATCAAATTTTCAACTTGTTAACGAATAGTTGATCTTTTGCTAGTTGGGCGGTGAGATGCTTCGCCTTGTTGTTATTGTGGTTGATCTTGAGGTAATTGTCGTTGTTTCCATTCTTCAAAAGTAATGATAGGAGGAGGTCAAGTAACCGGTAGCTTCATTAATGCTAAAGTACAAGAGTTTAAGTACCTGACGGTAGAAACCGACGAGTCAAGTTACGAATCTCACATTCTTTTAGCAATCGCATAATATACTCACCATAGTAGATGACATTAATTCGACCATTGTTGAAGCTTAAGAACTCGTCAAGAATTATCCGAAGCCAATTAACTTCGATATTGCTGAAAATAGCGTATAAGGCTTTGAAGTTGTGTTCATAAACAAGTTCATAATTTCTGGTTCACGGAGTTACGGTTTTCATTAATGCACGGTGTATAATTCTAGCTTTTGCCTTAAGGACATGGACTTGAGTTTGTGCATATCGTGTTCCAAAATAAATGACTTACACGGTCACGAACGACCATATCACAATCAACATTTCTCAATTCAGTACCATCATTTTCAGATCTTAAAATGTAATCCATTCGATCTAGCAAGAAAAATACGGGTTTTCCACAAACTAAACTCCATACACAATCTTCTTGGTTTTGAATGTTTTAGTGACCTAAGTTAAGATTAGCATAGAACATTTTGACCATAATTTGGTTAACTTTATGCTTATTTTCGTCAATATTGAACAAAGACTCCAAATTGCTCCTACGAGCCAATTCTTGTATATGGTATGAAGAAAAATCAGCAAATTTTACAAACGAACATTCAAAGATGCGAGAATCTTGCATTCTCCTCCATCTTCAAACTGCAGTATCATCGATATCCATTGTTGAATTTGCTCATTGGAAGGAGGTTGGGAGGATGAAGATGCTTGTCCTTTTCTCTTTGGAGCCATTTAATTTGATTGTTTGGAGGTAAAAATTGAGTTTTTGAAGATCTAGGGTTTTAGAAAAGTTGAAAGTTTGAAATGAGAGTGGAGTGCAAAGGTGAAAGCGAAGGTTAAAAGGTGAAAAGTGAGTGGGTAAGAGCAGTAATTTTTCTTAGATCCACAAATCAGCCGACTGAATCAGTGGTTCAGTTGACTAAACCTGAAATTCAAAAATTTCGAACTTCTTGTTCAGTCAACTGAAGGCCTGATTCAGTTGACTGAATCTGGGGTATGTATATTTTTGTCTTCTGGTCTAGTAGACTGGGCCACTGTGGCAGTCGATTAAGGCTGACTTTTAAAAAAAAATTATTTCAGTGTCAGTCGACTGGTACCCTGGTTCAGTCGACTGACCTGGGTAAATTTTCCCAATCAACTTTGTGTTGAGTAATATTTTATATATTTTCATACTTATGAACCTTATAAATTTATTTTTGAATATTAGAACTAGTATATGTGTTGATAATATGAAGGAGAAGAAATGAATTATTCCAAAAAAATTGTACCTACTTTAGTTAAATTATTCGAAAAATAGCAAATAATAACAACTACTCTTATTTTGAAGGGCTGGAGTTTTGTAACCCTGTAGCTGTTTGCGACGAACATTTGATGCTTCATTTCGATCCCATAAATTTGGTGAGACCGGTGGTCGTGGCGGGGATGAAGTAGAAGGTCGTCGAATAGGCAAAATGGTGTGTTCGTCTATTGGATGTAATGAAGCACCACAAAATTTCATAGCAAATTGTTCTATAATTCCTAGACGTCTCGAGTAGATCTTTTGCTAATAATATATTTCACGCTGAAGCATCAACAACTCTTTTTGATAGTGATGCAAATCACTTATTTTTTGTTTAATGTTTGGAGAGGCATCAAACATCATCTTCTGCTCTTTCTTTTCTCCGGAGTATATCCAGTATGATCATGATAGGTAGATGGTGGTGTAGTATGATGGACGGGAATTTTTTGGTGATTCGTTAGAGGCTAGAATTTCAATGGAGTCGGTTGATGAAGAAGTTGCCATTTTGATAGATAGTGTGTATTTTTGTTAGTTTGTTGAATAACATAGAACAAATATACCTATTTATAGACTAATGTTGAGAATACGAAGGATGAAGTGAATGGTTTGTCTTGAATTTAGCTATAAAAAGGTTGTTAGTTAGGAATATTAGTTGCTATTTCGTTGGTTACTGTTTCATTGGTTTTCTGTGATTTATCTATGTAAATGTAATATGCAGAAAATATATTTACAAAGGTAAATGTTATTCATAATTAAGTGTATAGTTGTCACCATGTAATAGAGTCCCAGACCTGAACTATAATGAAAATAATCAATAGATCAAGTGGTTAAGACATCTGGTCTATTCACAACAAGTCATAGGATCGAGTCTCAGCATGATTAGAAAAAATAATTTTTGTAAAATTTTTTATTTTGAGTTTTAGTCAAAATTTCTTATTTTATTATTTAAATATCTTTAATTGACATTATACCGAGTTCTCGACGTAGTTTTATAAAAGTGTTTTCTAACAAAGGTTTAGTAAAAATATCAGCTAATTGATTTTCAGATGGAACGTAGTCTAAATTTATCACATCTTTTTCTATATTATTGCATAGAAAGTGATGTCTAATATTTATATGTTTAGTTCTAGAGTGATTTACTGGATTTTTGGATAGATTTATTGCACTGGAATTATTGTAGTAAATTGTTGATTTTGATAAATTGACTCCAAAATCTTTAAGTGTCTATTGCGTATAGATTATTTGTGCGCAAGCTACTGCTGCAGAAATATATTCTGCTTCACAAGTTGATAGCAAGACACAGTTTTGTTTCTTGCTAAACCATGATATTAATGATTTACTAATGAAGTAACGTGTAACGCTTATACTTTTTCTATCTGTTCGTGATCCTCCGAAATCAGCATCGCTGTATGACACTAATTCGAACGAGCACTCTTTTGGATAGAAAAATCTGAAATCTGTAGTATTACTAAGATAACGTAGTATTCGTTTTATGGCTTGTAAATGTGATTCTTTTGGGTCAGCTTGAAATCATGCACATAGACATACACTCATCATTATATCTGGTCGACTCGCTATTAGGTATAGTAATGATCCTATCATACTACGATTTAGTTTTTGGTCTACAATCATGCCATTTTCATCTTTATCAAGATGTGTTGTTGTGCTCGTTGGTGTTGGTTTGGCAGAAGTCTTTTCTATTTAGAAATGCTTGATAAGATTATTACAGTATTTTTCTTGATTTATAAATATTCCATTTGAAACTTTTTTTATTTGAAGACCTAGAAAATATGATAATTTTACCATATGGGACATTTCAAATTCTCTAGTCATTATTTCATAAAATTCTTTACACAATTTATTATTAGTTGATCCAAATACAATGTCGTGTACATATATTTGAACTATCAAAATATCATTTTTAGAACGTTTTATAAATAAAGTTTGATCTACTTTTCCTATTCCGAATCCTGATTCAATTAAATAGCTTTTAAGGCGTTCATACAAATCACGTGGTGCTTGTTTTAAACCATAAAGCTTTCTTAAGTTTATAGACATGATCTGGATATTTTTCATGAACAAATAAAGGAAGTCATTCAACAAAAACATTTTCTTTAATATAACTATTTAAAAATGCACTTTTAACATCCATTTGATAGAGTTTAAAGTTATTAAAATATGCGTACGCCAATAAGATTCGTATTATTTCTAGTTTAGCGGTTGGAGCAAACATTTTTTTCGTGTTATACCTTTGTGCTACTAGTCTTGCTTTGTTTCTAGTTATATTTCCTAATTCGTCTGCTTTATTTTTATAAACCTATTTAGTTCCTATAACAGACTGATCGTTCAGTCTGGGTACTAGTTCCCAAACTTCATTTCGTTCAAACTAATTTAGTTCTTCTTGCATAACAATAATCCAATATTCATCGGGTGATGCTTTCTTAGTATTTTTAGCTTCTATATAGAGAGAAAAGCTACATTACCCATTAAATTTAGTTGATTTCTAGTTTGAACGTTTGAATTTATTTCTCCAATTATATTTTGTGTAGGATGATTTCGTAAGATTCTTCGAGGAGATCTTATTGTATTTGTAATATTTCTATTTTCTAAATTATTAACAATGTTTTCATCTTCTCTAGAATTATAAACAATATCTTCATCTTCTGTTGAATTGTTTATTATATTCATTTTATTATTAAGTAAATCATTATCATTATTTGTTTTTGAAATAAATTTAGAGTTTTCATTAAAAGATATATGGAACGTCTCTTCAACACTATTAGTTCATTTATTGAAAATTCGATAAGCTTTACTTCGATTCGAATATCCAAGAAATATACCTTGGTCACATTTTGAATCGAATTTGCCAAGCTGATCTTTGGTATTTAATATAAAACATTTTGATCCAAATATTTTAAAACAAGATATGTTTGGTTTTCTACCGTTAAAAAGTTCGTAAGGTGTATTCTTAGTGAGAGGTCTAATAGAAACATGATTCAATACATAACAGGCAGTTGAAATAGCTTTTGCACAAAAATGTTTTGGTAATGTGCTTTCGTTTAGTAAATTTCTTGCACATTCTTATAGAGTTCGATTCTTTCGTTCCACAACTCCATTTTGTTGTGGAGTTCTAGGAAACGAAAAGTTATGAAATATTCCTTTCTTTTTACAATAGTTACCAAACTGTTCGTTTTCAAATTCACCTCCGTGATCACTTCTAATATTTTTAATTTTAGTACCTTTTAAATTTTGAATTCACTTAACAAATGTTTTGAAATTTTCAAAAGTATCACTTTTATTTTTCATAAAGATAGTCCATATATATCTAGAAAAATCGACAACTATTACAAATATGTATTTATTATGATTTATGGATTAAACTTGGGTAGGTCCAAATAAATCCATATAAAGTAATTCAAGTGGTTGTAATGTCGAAATGACTTTCTTAGATTTAAACGAAGATTTAGTTAATTTACCTAATTGACATGCATCACATAAATTATTAATTTTAAAACTCTTCTTTGGTAATCCTTTTATGAGTTTATTTGTAGAAATTTTATTTATAGTTTCGAAATTGATATGACATAATCGTTTGTGCCATATCCAGGGATCATTTTCTTTGGCTATTAAACACATGTCTGAGTTATGACTAACTTTTATATGCAAAACGTAATTGTTTTTATCTTTATCTCCTTCGAAAATAAGATTCTAATTTTGATCGAAGATACTACAATTATTTCCAGACAATGAATTTAAAACCTTTATCGCATAATTGACTTATACTTAATAGATTGTGTTTTAGATTCTTAACTAATAAAACGTTTGTAATAAGAGGTAAATTAGATGTACCGTAATCGCTCACATCGCCTTTGCCGATGACATAACCCTTGGAATTATCTCCAAAAGTGACAGAACCTCCGTTTGAGTATGTAATGTTTGTCAGCATATCTTTGTCTCCTGTCATGAGTAATGAGCAAGTACTGTCGAGTATCCATTTTCCTCTCTACTTGAGTGGGACCTGCAAAATATATGAGATAACATTGGTACCCACCTTTTTAATAGGGTCCTAAGAGTTAGGTCCTAGGAAACCAAACCCAAGTGGGTTTAGTATCCCTTTTATAGATATAATTTTTATTATTGTGAATATTTTCTGTGAATGAACTAATATACTTATTCCTTATTAACTTGTTATTAGTTGTAGGTACCCATATATTTATAGTTTTAGAAACCAGTCTTTTTGAAGATACGGGTGTTTTATTAGACTTAGCATTGTTTAAATTACTAGATTGTGCATTCTTGACTTTCTTCTTATAACCTAAACCATTTTTATTGTTAACAGGTTGTGAATTCTCAATAATTCTAGATAAATTTTCTCTTCCTTTATTAAAATTTGAAACATTTTTAGTGATTCCTTCTAGTTTGGTCTTAAACTTGAATTTTCTAGTTCTACCATTTTAATATTAGTTTTTGAATCATGATTTCAGAAACAAGAACATCATTCTTTTCTTTTTGAGTTTCAATTTCTTGACTCAATAATATAAGTTGAGAATTAACATTTGAAAGAGATTCTTGAGTTTTCTCAAGTTCTTCTTCCAATATTTTCTTCTCGTCTTTAAGCATATCTCTTTTGAATTCTGCCTTGTTCTGATTTTCTACAGCCTCTTTATATTTTTTTGAGACTTTTTAAAGTATCTAATAATTCTAAGTTTATCTCTATCATATCATCAAAAGTTAAATCACTAACCTCATTATCTTTGGCCATAAAGCATATGTTGGCTTGTTCATTATCGCTGCCATTCTCACTTCTAGAAGAAGAGGAAGAATCTGAATCATCCCATGTAATTAAAAAGTATTTTCTTCTGAATTTGTCCTTCCTTTTATTTCGATATTCTTTCTTCCGATCTAGACAGTCCTTTTATATATGCCCCTTTTTATGACAGTTAAAGCACTCCATAATTGATGAAGACGGTGGTCTATTGTTGTTTGAGCTTTACTTGCCATTATTTCTGTTTCCTTTTCTATACTTCTAGAATTTCTTGAAGTTTTTTGCAATAAAGACTAGGTCGTCTTTGTCTGAATCCGATTCTTCTTGTTCTACGTGGAATGCTATATTCTTTTATCTTAAGCTTGAACTCGTTTAGCCTGCAAGTTCACTTCATAGAACATTAGATTTCCTATTAACTCTTCCAGAGCTATTTTGGAAATATCATTCGCTTCTTCAATAGCGAGAAATTTTCTTTTCCATTCTTCCGTTAAAGAGTTAAGGATTTTGGATACAATATCAAAATCTGAATATTTTTCTTCTAGTCCTACTAATGAATGGTAGATATCCTGAAATCTTGAATACATATCATTTATAGATTCATTTTCTTTCAACCTAAAGTTTTGAAACTGACTTTTGAGCATGGGTATTTTGCTTTGTTTGACCTTGTTATTTCCTTCATCTGTGACTTTGAGTATACGCCATATTTCATATGCAGTATTGCACATGCTAACACGGTTAAACTCATTTTTATCTAAGGCACAAAATAAAATATTCATGGCTTTTGCATTTGCTGTGGCATTTAGTTTTTATGTATTTGTCCAAGTAGAACACTCTTCAGCAGGAATAATCTATTCTGTCTGAATTATATTCCATGAATCAAAACCATTTGCTTGCATATATATTCTCATTCGTGTAGCCCAATAGTTATAATTCATGCCATTAAATAGTGGTGAAGTGAAGTGGATTGTCCTTCAATAAAGCTAGTGTTAATGCTAGTGCTAGTGTTGGTTTCCATATTATTAGTTTATCAAATAACTGTGTTACGGTTATAGGATGACCTTGCTCTGATACCAAATGAAATTGTGCTATGGATCGTGTAATATGGACATATGATAATACAGAGCATATTGATGATAGCTATACAGTAAATAATCTAGAATATAAAAGCAGTAAAGTAAAATGACACTAGTAATTTTTATACTGGTTCGGAGCTCCGTCCTACATCTAATCCCAGAATCCTTTTGGAATTTCACTAAAACAATAACCCTCACTTAACCCGAAGGAAAAGGTCTATACAACCCATGAGCAGCCGGACAAGGACCTGAGTAGTGGAACAGGATTTCGCCTCATCCGTCGAAGAGGACTTCACATGCCTGAGCAGCAGAACAGGAGTTCAACAAATACAAAAGATTTTTTTTGACTTTATGTGTTCTAATAACACAAATTTGTCACTTATAGTACACCCTTCCTGTAATCTTCTCCCCTAGTATAAATATATATGTGTGAAGTTTATAAAGAATAGAAAAGTATAATATAGCTTTAATGCAGAATAATTGAAAGTATAGTTGCAAATAAATTCAAGAGAGTTAAATAAGAAAATTTGGTAGTTTGTAATCAAGTTAGAGTATGTATTTATAGGTGTTAAAAAGCAGCGATTGTTGATAAAGAGTTTCAATTGAAGTGCTGCATCCAAATCTTTTCGTAGAGGTTCGTAACTCTTCACAAATAGTCGTGTCTTTTTAGAAATTTGTTGTTGTAGGAATTCAGTCAACTGAACCTCTGGGTCAGTCGACTGGATATTCAAACATATTATTTTTTATTTGTGCACCTGTGCATGTTGCAAAGAAATTTACAGGTCAGTTGACTGACCTACCAGGTCAGACGACTGACTTGGTGATTTCTGTGCAATTTGCACAGTTTTCACAGGTTTTAAATATATATATATATTATGATTTTAAAGAAAAAATTTGATAATATATATATATATATATATTCTATGCTTATATGTATAAATCATTAAAATTATATATATAAGCTAATATATACGTTAAACGAGGAGAGATTTTAACAAAATTGACCTAAGACTCAAAAACAAGATAATATAATCGATGCATCGATTTTGATGTCTTGTCTCCATGTAGTATATATTCTCTTTTTGTCGTAGCAGTCGTCAAATCTGTATGTTATAATGATAGCTTTGTGTCATGAATCAAAACCAAGTCTCACCACATAATAGAATCAAATAAAGGTCATATAAAAAATAGTACTCTGCATCATTCCAACAATTACCATATAGTACAATCGAACAATGGTTACATAAATAATATCACGATACATCATGTCAACTGTAACAGTATAATGTGAATACAACAGGAACGTAGAATCAATAACGATCATATAAACAAAAACATAACAAATATCCAAATAATAGAATCAATTGGAACATATAAGTAATACACATGTCTCTAAATAATAGAATCAATGGTCATCCGAAGTGTACTACATCGTCTTCGTCGTCACCGTTAAAGTCGTCGTCGTCCACTGCATCATCAAAATCAGCATGACTACCATCATCAACCTGGAATGTAGCCAGCTGAGCCTGCAAATCATCAATCTATGCTTGCATCACCTACCAACTAAGCATCTGAGTATGAATGGGTGTCATATGTTAAATAGTGGCAATATATCATCTATGCTCGTCCAATCTACCTGCATACCGTGATTATAAAAAATATATCAATATACTTCTATATAACTAATATAGTACAATGAATTATTAATTTGTTGAATTACCTCAACAGGCGGGTATAATTCAGTAGTAGGGATACCATAAATATCCTAATCCAGTGGAATACGATCGACTGCTCGATAAGAATACCGTTGATATCATTTGCTCTAAAATAGACGTCAAAACTGAAGTCCATGTGCTGTTGAGAGTAGTGGGACGGTGTAGGATCAAAAGAAAATAGAGGTGCATGAACTCTACCGTTGACTAGATATGGACTTACATGATCAAACTTCACTCCTCGAGTTCAGTCAGGTAACATTTGGCATCGAGGAGCAACTCTAATCCAATATACGTTAAAATCCACATCGGCTAGGAAAAACAAGCATTTAGCCATCCAGCCTATCTTAGTCCCAGTATATAGTGTGATCCACTAGTCTGATATCTGCCGAACATGTCATTGCAAGATAATGGATCTCCAAGAATACGTAGCTCCCAACGGTTTGATAGCAACACCTCTCTCCCAGACACCAAACAGGAAGAAAGGCTGGTGTATGTAAAATGTTCCACCTTCTACACAAGTGATATGCAATAGAAATAGGATGACCGTCATATACTGGCCAGTCCGTGTCATGGCGATCCAATAGGAAGCCCATGGTGCTTGTAAAAGATTAGCTTTACACCTCAAAATAATCTGAGATCGAGCCTCCATCAAGTCGTTCCTAACCCTTATAGGCGCATGAGAAACCAATTGAACATGCTTCCATCATCCCATGCGTGGAAAGTATGCCTTCACTACGTGAATAGCTTTCATCATAATTGTGTTAACTGGATTTTTGAACATCTGGTAATTGGATAATTAACTTACCTACACTATTGAAATACTGATTTATAAGTTGAACAAATTTTTTGATAATTAAAAAAAATACCTGGATATAAATATTTTAATCTTCTAATATAATTATTTAAATTTGCAAAATTTATCATTTCTAAGCAAAATAAAATATGATAGCTATTTTACTATTATGCATACATTTATGGTTTATGAATAAAATTTGGATTTGAAATTCAAAGTAATATCTTAAAAATAAATTTAAAACAAATATGTATAGATATTTGGTTATTAATTTGTTTATAATTAAAGTTTTATATCATTTTCTTTAAGGTACATAAAAATAAGTAAAGAGAAAATGTATTAATGGAAATATATAAATATAATATTAAAACATATGTTAATATAAATTTGAAAATATTAAAACATAAGATATATATATATATATATATATATATAGATAAATTGAAAATATAATGTAAAATGATATTAAACACACTTAAAATACATGTAAGTTATATGTGTAAATATTATAATATAAAGATTATATAAAAAGACAAGTGTAAGCTAATTAATATATGAAATTAACAAGTGTAATACATTCAAACATTTGTAACTATTGTATCATACAAGTATAACAAGTGTCTCATGTTTTTATATAAAAGAATCTCTTTTCATTTTTTTTAATAAATAAAAGAAAATCAAGGATATAAATACCACTAACTCCTTCTCTTCTCATTTTGTTCAAAATTAAATGAGATTCAAAACAAAACCAGAAAAGATTCAAATAAACAACCTCTGTTTAAATTAAAACCTGAAAACAAGAAACTTCAAATCAAATCTGAAGCTAAAACAAGTTCTAGTTTTTGAATCAATGGCAGTTCAAGAAGCATGCAATTTAGCTCAGTTTAATCAACAATCAAAAACTCATTTGGAAACAAGCAATTTCATATCAAAGAACAACAATCAAAGCATCAAGCTACAGATAAAAAATATATCAAACAGCAAGCAATTTCGGTTTTTCAACTCTTAACCTACTTCTTTGTTCAAAGGCAAGAAAACTTAAACTTTACAGGTTAAATTCATTATTATTTACGTGTGTATGTGATAAATAATGATAGTAATATATTATGCATGAAAATATAGATGACTTTTGCCTGAGGATATAATTGGATTATTGTGTGAATCTTTTGCATGTCTGTGTATGTTAATGTAAATATCTGTTCTTAGTTTACTGACCTAAAAATTCTATCAAAATAAATTCCTCTTCATATAAATCAATATAGGTAAGGGTGTGTGCATGAAAGTTGTTAGAATTTACCTGATTCGATTTAAAAAAAAATCGTTTTCGAGGGAAATATTGAGAATTTATTTCAAAAACTAGAAATAACAGTGATGAACAACTTTAGTCAGAAAATCAATCAACCAGATTTCATGTATTGATCATATATTTGGATTTGTACTCGAAAATGCTGAATTTTAGTGGTAATATCAAAAATTTTAAGCTTGAATTCGTGGAGAATTTTTAAGATGATCGAAAATTAGGAAATTGCTAGTTTCTGGCGATCACGATGCTTTGGTGCCTTGGGCTTTTGGCTCGAGGTCGCTTATTGGTCGATGTTCATGGGAAAAATGGGAGTTCAATTTCTCTGTAGTCGTAATGGCGTGGCGAGGCCATTTTAGGGGTTTAGGCCTTCGTTGGGACCTGGATGTTTGCGCGGCGATTACGAGCTCGTGAGTCATCGAAATGGACAAGTCATGGGAGAAAGGAAGTTGGGGTCGTGGCGAGTTCACTGATAGGTTTTGGGAAGCTCCAATGGCCGGAGGGTGTTGGTCGACGCGATTGCAGGAGGTCAGGTCATTTTTGGTTTGTGGTCTGAGTTTGAATTTTTGATTTGGGGTCTTTAAGGGAATTCTGGGTAGCCGTGTAGATCGATGGGGTCGTTAGCGACTTGGTGACGGCGGCGGCGGAGGTTGGAGCACCCCCGATCGTACGTGCATGTGCATGGCCACCGGATACGGTGGTGGTTGCTGAGGCATCGTTTGAGTATTGGCATGAATTAGAACAGGAGAACGAAGATGTAGGTTGTGCTCGGGCTGGACAAGTGTATTCACCGGGCTGGGCTTGGGATTGGCCCGAGTATTCTAAAATGAATAATTAGCAAAGTTAAAGGTAAATATTAACCAAGTTTGGAAATATAGTTTCGAAAGTAAATTGTTGATCAAATTTCAAAAGCAAAGGCATTAATCAAGTTTTAAAGGCAAGGCAAAGCAAATTCTAAAACAAGTTTTTCAAAGCAAACATTTTTCAATTTAACAAATTTTCAAATAAGGTATTGATCAAGTTATAAGCAAGTTTCTATAATTTTAATTATTAGAGTCAATTGTCTTTGAATTTAAATTGTTTGGTAATGATTAATTATTAAGTTAATTATTTAAATAAAGCACTAAATGTTTTCAAATGTAATTAAGTAAGTGCTTAAAATAAATGAATTGAATTAAATTAAACAAAATAGACTCAAATGATTTCGTATAAATTAATTTCAAGCATATCATCAAATAAGATTTAAAGATAATCAAGTGAATAGTTGGGACAAATGGTTTATCTACACTTAAATAAGATCTTAAGTAATTGAAGGTTAATTACTTAATGTAAGTAATTGAATGTTATTAATTAACTTATGCGATTTGAGGATAATTAATATAAGTAATTAGGGATAATTAATTAAGATGAATAATTAACGAATGATTGAAAAATTTCATTAATTAATTAAGATAATAATGAATGGTTTATAAATTAATTAATGTTGATCAAGCAGGATCCAAAAGTAATTTATTAAATTTCTTTAGTGATTAAATTTAATTGATTTGAAATGGTGATACATTGATTTTGCTTATAGATGATTGAATTGTATTGAATGATTGGATTTATATGTAGTCTGATAATTTATGATGCTCTGTGATATGATATTTGGGTTGAACCATGATAATGTGAGTTATCGATCTGAGATGAATTGTTGTGTGGTATGATATCATAAATATAAGTTGAATTGTTTAAACCTAACAACTTGGTTTAAAGAACAATATTGGATGCGAAGAGACTGGGGTCAGGCATATGCAAATACCCGAAACCACTTCGATTTGTAATCTACAAAAATAGATTTGAATTTAGAATCAAATAGGCTGGAATAAATTAAGTATCATGGCCATTTAAAATGAGTAAACAGTTGTTTGTAATAAGTGATTGACCATAACGAGTTAAGAACCCGTGGAAGGTATGAGTTACCCTAGTTTTCTAATAAATTATATGTCTTAGTATTTCAAATTTTATGGGTTTACCCATGCTGGTGTACGGCCTGACCCGGGTGTTACTTTGATGTAATGCTCGGGTCAGATCGAGTATTACAGATTTTCATGTTAGGATGTGCTGGAGCTCAGGAGGCAAGCTGGATAGTAGGAACGTATGAAGTATATCCCGCTGTATTATATTGTTTGTAGTTGGGACAAGTTAATTGTAATTGTCCATTTTATATATGTATGGTTGTACTTTGATGTATTGAATGTCAATTGACAGGTTACAGCTTTCTTTGTGTAAATGCTATTATTTGATATTATATTTGATCCGTTGTGAATGTGAGATTCTGTGTTTCATTTCTGTTTCTTCTTCTATCTTTTCTTCTTTACTCTAACAACCTAGGATTTTCGGCGTTCGATTGCTCGACACTTCTACAGTTGAACGTATTAGTGTCGAATTTTCGAGGTCAAAAATTTCGGGTCGTCATAATAATGGGGGATGCATGTTTGTCATGTACGTGTAGTACCAACACAACAAAATATACCAGAAGCCAAACATCTACCTCACCTCCTCGAGAGCATAAGAATCATGAGCGGTGTACAAACATCCAAGAATAGAAGAACCCGGGTTTATACTATGGAGCTAATCTAGATCGGCTACCACTACAAGATACCCTAATCTGTTGGTACTCTTTTGGTTTGAAAAGAAGGCCGAACCAAAAAAAAGAAATGCCCTAAAGACAACATCACTTATTGCATCGGTACCTGTATGAGCTGTACTATACTCTTGTAGATATGTCAACATAACAGCGTCGGAAGAAACAAGACCACCGTCAAAATATGGTAGATAAAATAAAAAGCTCAAGACTCTCATATGAATGATCAAAAGGAAAAAGGAAACCTCTCTGGATCTCCTATCTCAATCCCATTCAACATATAAAAATCGACAAGGACAATGCCGAGCTCAAAATCTAGAAAATGAGAAGTGTATGTCGTAGACCACCACCTCTCAACTAGGACAAATATGAATGAATAATCAAATGACTAGGGGATCGAATCCGTACGAAAAAGGAAAAAGGACCTGCCTCCATCTTATCTACTAGACCTTGAAGAAGTACATTGTAATGCTACGCTATACACTTTGACCAACTATCCCAACAACTGATGTGGTAGGTCTAAAAATAAACAATTATTTATGACTAATGTACGATTGCCTTAACATCGTTTAATATACCGAGTGAGTAATGGGTCTATATAATAAACAACAGCTCACGATTAATATATGAATAATGTAATATTCATGTACCAACAGTTATTTAATATTTTGAATTATACCTCGACCGTGTCCACATGTGATGCGTGTATCCTTTAGGTAGATCGTGCAAAATCTGTAAATCATGAATCGTCATCTCGAGGCTACGAGCAATGTGAAGTGGACCAACTAGCTCCTATCCTTATTTTCGAATGGTACATCTTCCAATTTTGGTAACGTGAGGTAGCATTTCAAAAAAATTTCTGTTAAAAAGGAAATTAATTGAGTGAATTGTGAGGGAAATGAAGTTGAACGTGGGGTTTATAGGCATTCAACATCGAATGCCTATTTAGTAAGGTCTAATGCTTAGACGCCTATTAAATAGGCGCTTAAGAACTAGACACCTATTTAATAAGCGCTTAAGAGTTGGACGCCCATTTAATAGGCGCCTATGGCCAAACACCTGGCTGTTGGGCCATAGCCTTCATATTAAGGGCTGGATATTCAAAGACTGAATATTCAACTCTTAATTGGTTGGAGATGCATTAAGGGTTAAAGTACTGTTGCGTTTTGTCCTATATCATGGGTTCAATCCCCACTTCCACTACATTATTTTATTTTATTTTTCATTATGAATATTTTATCAACTTTATTAATATGCTTTTTTATCTCTTAGTAACTATATTTTTTAATAATAAATTATTTCATAAAAGCGTTACTTTATTTTATCGATCTAAAGAAATATTCCAACGGATATCTTTTTGTTTGTCGATCAGTATTCTTTAGTAACTTTTGTAAATAATTTAATCACTTACAACTATATGTTTTGTAATAATAAAGTTGTTCATAAAAGCATTTTTATATTTCACCAAACTAGAGAAATATTTCGACAAATATTTTCAAATTGGTTTAGGATTTTTATGCAACATGTATGAATAATGTTACCATCAGTAAACTTATTTTTCATTTATTACAAAAATTACTAGTAAAATATTAAATTGATATTATTCTCAATTACTAATTATATTTTATCATCACGGTTATAAAAAATGTATTCTTTACTATATTTTGAATATGCGATTACTAACTATATTTTGATATACTAATTTTTGATACAAATTTCATTTTGTGACGACCCACAAATCCGTACCCTTTGAATCGACAATAAACCACACATGTTCGACCCAAAAAGCACAGACTTATGGAAAGTCATGAGAAAGAAAAGAAGAGAGAAGAAGAGAAGAGAAGAAAAGGAGAAGAGAGCACCAATCTATCAATACAGAATCTCACATCGCAGTGAAATAACATATAATATCATATCAATGATCTTTACAAAACATAAACTGTATATACATACATCAACCAAAGTTAAACAATCAATCACTAATCATCAGGTTGGACAGTATAATAACCCGTCATTTCAATTACTGATAATATAAACAACAACAATGCGTAAAGCGGATAATAAAAAGATACGTGTATACGAAAATGAAGATCTTCAACTCTCCTACTGAAGCTCCAAAAGCACCAAATATGAACCTATAAATATATTCGGTCTGACCCGAGCAATGAAAATGAAGAACACCTGGATCATCTGGTAAACCAGCGTGAGAAACACACTCAACTGAATTTATTAAATTACCAAACTTTTCCTTTCAAAACAAAAGCATCTCGTAAAACACACCCATGCATAAACACGGACATGTTTTTACCTTACGATAACTAAAACCTTTCGCATCAAATCATCTTATATTATACTAATATCTAGTATACAAATAATATTAATCATAGCTGAATATTACCATTATTTAGTTCCATCATACTAGGCTCTACAAACAAAATGGCAGGCATGTAGTAGAGTTTAGATTTCCATATAGATGACCAGGTAAAGGAACTACCTTTCGGCAGTACATCTCTAGAGAAATGTACCGAGGCACAGAACGTCCGCCCTCTACCAACACAAGACCGACATACCTCTGTAACTATGTAGTACCAAATATGTCATCCCTTGATCGTTACCGACATTTTTCGAGGGCCCTCATAGCATAAAAACCATATTAATTTACATCCTGGACGTCATAGCGGGAGGAAATATATCTAGAAGAGGATGATCATATCCTAATTGGCCCACTTAGCCTTTCCACATCTAAACCCTGTTTCGGTCATTTTCGATCGATGAGGCCTGAGGTAACGATTACTTTTCACATATCACATCACTTTGAATGTCACGTTGTCATTTATGTTGACAACTAATTTCCTTCCACAAAAATACAACCCTTGAGCTCGTACGTCTCAAGGAGGGTGTTAAGCTAAAAGAAGTTTCCTTCTCTGCCACCACTGATGTACATTTGTAAAACCCAATGTACGTAATCTTAGAAATACAATGTCAAATACTTGTCCATACAAGTTGTCCAGGAACAGGACAAACCGATGGAACTTTCCCACCACATCCTGTCGGGAAATCCCTAGAATTAGTAACAACAGCCCTTGCATTGGATATTTCATAACGACTACTACTGGATGTATATTGGGATTTTAACCCCAAACGATCAACAAGCATCCTTCACTATGAAAATCCTAAATCTCAATATCGTCGATAACCTGCACAATAAAATGCATATACGTTGGTCCGAAGTGGTTTTCGAATAAACCGATCCCGGTCTCTTCGCACCAACAACACAAACGCGTTTCTCAACCTTACATAGAAACTAAGTCTCATAGACTTATCACGTCTCCAAATTTCAACTTGCTATCCTTCGGCCAAGAAGGAAGCTTGATAGATTGGAGTAAAACTACGCACTACATGAATCAACATCCTTAACACAAACGATAATCAAGCCTATACAGATGGCTACGTACTAAGTGTACGACCAAATAGTTCCCACATCAAGTCGATGAACTAAAATGGCCAAATTTGGTAGTCGGTTATTTAACTATCAAAGCAAACAAACAAATATTTAGCACCATAAGCAATCACTAGGCCCTTTTAGTTAATCTTTATTAATTAAATCACTTTCTAAATATTCACTTCAAATTATCTTTTAAAAAGATATAATCTCAAACCCTTTCAATAGTCTATATTGGAAAACATTTCCATATACTTACTTAATGATAAGTAATTTCACAATTTACTTTATTTTCAATACTTAGAAAATATTAAATATACTTAAATCATGATTAAATATATATTTTATTCTTTAACAAAAACATTCTCTTAAACATATTTATTTCGGTCAAAATGAATGTTGCGTAAAACATCGTTACGACAACCCAAAATCATCAGTATATGGATTCGATAATTAGATAGATATATAATCCCATATACTATACAAAATATTTCTTTTCAAAAATCATTTACTATAACAACAGTGTTATAGTTCATGCTTTCTTTGCTTCTCAAAAACGTCTATTTCAACAATGAATGTTGAAATCTATGTATTTGATGCTCACATCTTTTAAAACATCTTCAAACCATTTAACTTCATTTAAAAAATCACTTACCACAACATTCATTTAACTTAAAAGATTATACATTGTCCAAAATCATGAATATAATAGCTAATCAAATTCATTGCTTCTACACATTTATTAAAGGATTATCCACTGTCCAAAATCATGAATACAATCCCTCTATAAACTTTCATATTTGACTTATCAAAATAAGTTGATTTTGGATTTATAAAAAAATGTTTATAAATTCAACTTATATTTTATAAAAACTTCATTTTATAGAATTCCTTTTTAACCAATTACATTTATCTTATTTATACGCCAAAATCCAATTATAAGTTAATTACTTATATATCTCTTATTTACAAATTCATTCCTTTTATTGCTTCATAGATTCACAAATCTTATTTACTTATAAGATTCAATTACAACTTCATTTTAACACTTATAAAACTCCTTTATAATCCTATCACTTTTTATTTACAAAATATCAATTTTATAAATCTTATATATAAATCATTTATAATAAGTTCAAAATTCTCAATTAACTTATTCTATAAAATAGTTAACTTTATATTTCAAAAATCACATTTTGTTATCACCAATTCATAATTTTTATAACATAGAAATTATTACTTTTTATTTATTTAAAATAAATTCATTTCTCTATTTTCAAAATCACTTTGAAATCATCACTTTAATATTTTTAAATTCCAAAATATAGGGCCAAATGCTGCAAAAATGCTAAACAAGGTGATTCACATCTATCATCTCAATCCTGGCATCCAAAACATCATATATCATATGATAACAACATACATAACAATATCTGTGAATAAAATCAACACTCGTAAAGAATCCGGTTGGATCCCTCCAACCTGTCACCTGCAACAAATATTCATATGAGAAAATATGTACAAAGTCCGCTTCAAGGCAAACACGCATACAAAAGGTCATCCGCTCATACATGGGAACGTATAGGGGTCTCATCTTCTCCAATAGGCAGGAATATATCTAAACCAATCAATATATATATATATATATATATATAATATCATATATCACCCAAACAATCATCAATCAGCATAAATAAATTTATTCTCACTTATATAAAAATATAAGCGAGCCAGAAAGAGTGAGTTGTACTCACTTTGATTCCAATAGTAGTTGCAGCGTTTTATTCCGAATAAATATAAACACACGTTTAATTTTATCCAAAATTTTCACCAGCTCCAATCAACTCTAAACCACCTTCATCGCATAATGTTCGCGAATACAAACCCAATGCAACTTGTTTCGTCCGATTTTGACCTTATATGAAAAGGTTATGTTATTTTAAAATTTACACAATTATATACATACATACATACATACATACATATATATATACACATATAAATTTACAAATTTTATTTTTATTTTAAAACTTCTTTCAATCTAGACCGTCGATTCCTTTGAAGAGATCTGGCCATGTGTTTTTTTCCTTTTCTTCTTCACTTCGCTCCCGCGAATGAATCCCATCACCGTCGTTTCATTTGATAGCCGAAACCACCTATGAGCCACCAAAGCATGATTGGAGACCACCAGGTCAAAGCCGCCAATGTCTATCACCACCGTCCAGAGCCACTTAAAGCTCAATCGCACCTCTGCTTTGGAATTCATGTGTGAACGCATGGCTTCAAACCCATTTTGCCGTCGATCTGCTTTGTAGTTTTCGATCATTACCGTTGAAAACATAGATCACGACAAGCTTGACATTTTTGTAGTTGATAGTTTTTGATAAAAGTCGACGGATTGGAAGAGACTGAGGAGAGAAGGAGGATGATTTTTGGCCATAGAATTATGAATGGCGGCTAGCCCTAGATAGATTAGGGTTTGTGAAAATAGAAAATAGCGAAGTCAATTTATAGAAAATTTTCGCGCACTGTTCATCCGAGATTTTTTCGAACTCCAATCCAAGAATGCCACCCAACATTTATAATATTTACCCCTATTTTGAACACAATGGAATATATATTGGGAGCCAATTCGATCATATTTGAAAGATAGGTTTTCGAATCGAATTATTTAAACTAAAATTTCACTTAAATAAATTCCTAGGCATTTCAGCTTCCTACGACTAAACCGTAAGTCCGATCGACATGAAATTTGGAATCCTACAATAATATAATATTATGGATCCATTGAAGCTAGTTTCATTGAAATCCGAGACCGTGTCAAAAATGACTATTTTTACACGTTAATTAAATATTAAAATATTCAATTTGTATAAATTAATTTTTAATTCAATTTCAAAAGTTTACTAACATCATTCTAGTTCAAATAAAATTTAATTCAACTTTATAAATCATTTTCATTCACATATAATTCAAAATCCAATTATTTCTGCAATTTCAAATACTAAATTAACAATTTAATTATCCAATTAAATCAAGATATTTGAAATATAAGTTATTCAACTTATAAAATTTACTCATAAATGTTTAAAATCAATTAAATATCCCAATTTCAAATGACTGAAATTATGGGTCGTTACATTCTCCACTACTTAAAAGAATTTCGTCCCCGAAATTACTAAGTAAGAAAAACTCACAAAATCCATTAACTTTTTAAAACAAATCGTTCAAATTAGATATCAAATTCATTTAAATATTTTAACGTTTCAAAAATCCATTCGTTAAACTTCTTACAAAAACTTTTCTTAGTTTTCAAATCATTTATAGTTGTCTTTTCAAAGCAACTAATATCGTTTAACTTTTAACTCAAAATCAACATTATAGTTATCAAATTTTTTCTCCAAATTTCTCTAAAAATTTCTAACGCCTTAAATTTCAAAAAAATTCTCCATAGCCTCCTTTGTGCGGTTCAGTTCGAAAAAAAATCCATAATATATATATATATATATATATATATATATATATATATATATCACAAATATACATCTCATCTTCGAGGATGAGGCATCCTGCAGGGAAAAAAGTGTAAAAGTACAAAATGTAATCCAAAATATGTACCTTATATATTATTAGCAAGCATATACGGCAAATATAGAACAAAACGAGCTCCAGATGCGAAGCATACACCATCCGCACCTACTATACACTCAACAAACAAATGAGAAATATGTATATATGGAAAGTAATATCAATATACAACATATACCAATATAACAACTATATATATGCCAATATAACAAATGCACCCAAAAGCAACAAATTCAACCATCAAACAACTTCATCCAATATCTATCAAATCAATCCATAACCAAATCAATATACATTCATTTCTTATTGATATTCATTGAATTGGTTTCCAATTTAATAACATTTAATTAATTAACATTGGATTTTACTAATATTCATTTATTCAAATTCAATTAGTTTGCGTTCTCTAATTTACATTCAAGTGTGTTCACTTTCAAATTTAAATTAAATTCGATTCTATTTACTTTCACTTCACTTCCAATTTTATTCAATTGTTTTAGCTTTCAATTTCATTTATTCAACTTCATTCAACATTACTTAAGTTATTTTTCATTTCATTCTTACTTGCATTCACTTTCACTATACAGCTTAAGTTCACTACGAATTTAATTCAAATTCTATTTTATTCAACTCATTTCATTATCTTATTTCTTTTATTTGAGTTAAATTTCATTACAACATCTCATTCTATTTGAGTTAACTTAAATTTCATTTCTAAAGTCATTTTCTTTAACTTTTACTAAAGTCAAATTTCATATCACTATTCAAAGTCAGATTTTATTTTACTTAACAAAATTGTTTAACCATTTTAATATTTGGTTTTGCTTACATTTTCCCGTTTTATGAGTTATATAACTCATTTATCTAAAATTCAAATTTACATTATATAATCACTTACCACATAAGTTTAATTTTCCATTTCAATAACTTATCTAATCCCGTTCAAATCCAATTCAATTTATTTAACTTCTCTTAAGTTAAATTTCAAATCATACATTTATTATGCTAACTAAAATTTATTTAGCTTTACTAAAATTAAATTTTTATTTCATATTATAAGTCCAAAACTCATTTACTTATATTTGTCAATTTCAATTGGATTTTAAATGCAAATTTGTTTATTACATTAAAACTTAAATTTTCAATTTACTATTGGTAGCAAATCGATCACATAGAAACTCGAAAATGATATCGATGATGCTGCAGCCATCACGCTTATTATTTTCCAACAATAGTAGTGAATTCAATGCTTTATATTCTTTTTAACATCCCTTTATATTTATAAATCACATTTAAAATATTTTGCTTATAAAATTTCACTATTTTACTTTACTTATATAAGATTTATTCCAAATTATTGATCTTATTTAGATTTATAGCAATATAATTTCTTTAACTTTTGAAAAATAATTTTCAAAATAAACAGAATTCAAAATCCCAAATTCTTAGTTTAAATTCATTTTTATTTATAACTCATATTTATAAATATGCTCATTTACTTTCATTTTTTATATATAAGATTATTTCACAATTGTAAATCATCTTAATTATAATTCCATACTTTATAATTCATTTGCTTGTATAATATTCTTTAACCATTGTTGTTTTTATTCAGAATATTCAAACAGTTTTTATTAACTTATATATATATATATATATCTATATTTACATTTTCAAACAACCATACAATCAATTTATTTACACTTTAATAATTTCTAAAAAATTATTTCTTTATATATAAAATATAATCGAGGTAAAATTCTTTCGTTTATTCAATTTTAAAACAATACTATGTTGACTTGCCTCGTTGAAGTGTTTAGAAATCCCTATCGATAACACGGCGTCACACATACCAACCAAAATTCATAAACAATTCAACATATAAGTAAACATAATATAAAATATTTTTATAATCACTAACAAATACGCTCTCATATATATAATACAATCAAATTCAATCTAGAGTGCTATTGTCTCTATCTATACTGAATACACATCAAAGCCTAGGAATATACAAAATCTTAGCCCTGATACCAAATGTGATGACCTGCAAATCCATACCCTTTGAATTGATAATAAACCACATATGTCCGACCCAAAAAGCACAGATTGACGGAAAGTCATGAGAAAGAAAAGAATAGAGAAGAAGAGAAGAGAAAAAAGGGAGAAGAGAAAAAAAGGAGAAGAGAGAACCAAACAGAACAATACAGGATCTCAAACATAGTGGAATAGCATATAATATCATATCAATGATCTTTACAAAACAAAAACTATATATACATACATCAATCAGAGTTAAACAATTAATCACTAATCATCAGCCTGGATAGTTATAATAAGCTGTCCTTACAATTGCTGATAATATAAACAACAACAATACGCAAAGCGGATAATAAACAGATATGTGTATACGAAAATGAAGATCTTCATCTTTCCTACTGAAGCTCCAAAAGCACCAAATCTGAACCTGTAAATATACTTGGTCTGACCCGAGCATTGAAAGGGAAGAACGTCCGGATCAGTCTGGTAAACTAGAGTGAGAACACACTCAATTGAATTTATTAAATTACCAAACTTTTCCTTTCAAAACAAAAGCATCTTGTAAGGCACACCCACACATAAACACAGACATATTTTTACCTTATGACAACTAAAACCTTTCATATCAAATCATCTTATATTATACTAGTGTCTAGTATACGAATAATATTAATCATAGTCAAATTTTTTATTATTATTAAATTCCAGCATACTAGGCTTTACAAAAAAATGGCAGACACATAGTGGAGTTTGGATTTCCATACAAATGACTAGGTAAATGGACTATCTTCTGGCAGTACATCTTTAGAGGAATGTACGAGGCACAAAACATCTGCCCTCTACCAATACAAGACCGGCCTACCTCTATAACTAGGTAGTGCTGAATATGTCATCCCCCGGTCGTTACCGACCTTTTCCGAGGCACCTCATAGCATACAAACCACATTAATCTACATCCTGAACGTCATAGCAGGAAGATATATATCTAGAATAGGATGATCATATCCTAATTGGGGATGATCTACTTAGCCTTGCCGCATCTAACCCTGTTTCGGTCATTTCTGGTTGATGAGGCCTGAGGTAACGATTGCCTTTCACATATCACATCACTTTAAATGCCACATTGCCAATTCCGTTGACTAGTAATTACCTTTCACAAAAATACAACCCTTGAGCTCATACATCTCAAGAAGGGTGTTAAGCTAAAAGAAGTTTCCTTCTCCACCACCACTGATGTACATTTCTAAAAACCAATGTATGTAATCTTAGAAATGCAATGTCAAACACTCGTCCATACAAGTTATCCAGGAACATGACAAACCGAAGGTACTTTCCTACCACATCCTATCGGAAATCCCTAGGATTAGTAGCGAGAGTGCTTGCACTGGATATTTCATAACAAAGAGATTACTGCTACTAGATGTGTAATGGGATTCTAACACCAAACGATCAACAAGCAGTCCTTCACTATGAAAATCCTAAATCTCAATATCATCGATAACCTGCACAATCAAATGCATATACGTTGGTCCGAAGTGGTTTTCGGATAAATCAATCTTGGTCTCTTCGCACCGACAACGCAAAAGCATTTCTCAACCTCATACAGAAACTAAGTCTCATAGACTTATCACGTCTCCAACTTTCAACTTGCTATCCTTTGGCCAAGAAGGAAGCTCGATAGATTGGAGTAGTACTTTCCACTATACGAATCAACATTCTCAACACAAACGATAATCAAGCCTACACAGATGGCTACGTACTAAGTGTACGACTAAATAGTTCCCACGTCAAGTCGAGGAACTAAAATGGCCAAATCTGATAGTCGGTTATTTAACTATCAAAGTAAAAAAAAACAAAATTTTAGCACCTTAAGCAATCACTGGGCCCTTTTAATTAGTCTTTTATTAATTAAATCACTTTCCATATATTCACTTCAAATTATCTTTTAAAAAGATATAATCTCAAACCATTTCAATATTCTATATTGGAAAACATTTCCATATACTTATTTAATAATAAGTAATTTCACAATTTACTTTATTTTCAACACTTAGAAAATACTACATATACTTAAATCATGATTAAGTATATATTTTATTCTTTAAAGAAAACATTCTCTTAAACATACTTATTTTGGTCAAAACGAATTCTGCATAAAACATTGTTACGACAACCCAAAATCATCAGTATAGGGGTTTGATAATTAGATAGATATATAAATCCCATAAACTGTACAAAATATTTCCTTTCAAAAATTATTTACTATAACAACAGTGTTATAGTCCTTTCTTTCCTTGCTTCTCAAAAACATCTATTTAGCAATAAATGTTGAAATCTATGTATTCGATGCTCACACCTTTTAAAACATCTTCAAACAATTTAACTTCATTTAAAAAATCACTTACCAAAACATTCATTTAACTTAAAAGATTATTCACTTCCAAAATTGTGAATATAATTCTTAACCAAATTTATTGCTTCTACATATTTATTAAAGGATTATCCACTGTCCAAAATCGTGAATATAATCCCTCTAATAAACTTTCATATATAACTTATCAAAATAAGTTGATTTTGAATTTATAAAATAATGTTTATAAATTCTACTTATATTTTATAAAAACTTCATTTTATAGAATTCCTTTATTAACCAATTCCATTTATCTCATTTATATGCCAAAATCCGATTATAAGTTAATTACTTATAAATCTCTTATTTACAAATTCATTTCTTTTAGAACTTCATAAATTCACAAATCATATTTACTTATAAGATTCAATTACAACTTCATTTTAACACTTATAAAACTCCTTTATAATCCCATCACTTTTTATTTATAAAATATCAATTTTACAAATCTTATATATAAACCATTTATAATAAGTTCAAAATTCTCAATTAACTTATTTTATAAAATAGTTAAGTTCATATTTCAAAAATCACATTTCGTTATATTTCACCAAATAATAATTTTATAACATAAAATTATAATTTTTATTTATTTAAAATAAATTCATTTCTTTAAAAATTCAAAAATATATATTTTCAAAATCACTTTGAAATCCTTTTCAATTTGAAATCATCACTTTAATATTTTTAAAATTTCAAAATATGGGGCCAAATGATGCAAAAATACTAAACAAGGAGATTCACATCAATCATATCAATCCTGGTATTCAAAACATCATATATCATATGATAACAGCATATATAACAATATCTGTAAATAATATCAACACTGGTGAGGAATCTAGTTGGATCCCTCCAACCTGTCACATGCAACAAATATACGTATGAAAAAAATATGTACAATATCCGCTTCGAGGCAGACGCATGTACAAAAAGTCATCCGCTCATACACGGGAACGTATAGGTCCTCATCTGCTCCATTAGGCAGGAATATATTCAAACCAATCAATATATATATAATATATCATATATCACCCAAATAATCATCAATCAACATAAACAAATTTATCCTCACTTATATAAAAATATAAGCGAGTTAGAAAGAGTGAGTTGTACTCATTTTGATTCCAATAGCAGTTGCAACGTTTTATTCTGAATAGAATTAAAAGCATGTTTTATTTTACTTAAAATTTTCACTAGCTCCAATCGACTCCAAACCAGCTCCTCGCACAATGTTCGTGAATTCAAACCCAATGGAACTTGTTTCGTCCGATTTCGATCTCGTATGAAAAAGTTAAACTAATTTAAAGTTTACACAATTTTATACATGTAAATTTACGATTTTTATTTTTATTTTTTAAATTCTTTCAATCTGGGTAGTCGATTCCTTTAAAGAGACCTAGCCACGTGTTTTTTTCCTTTTCTTTTTCGTTTCGTTCACGAGAACGAAACCTATCACCGTCGTTTCATTTTGATAGCCGCGACCACCTACGAGCCACCAGAGCAAGATCGGAGACCACCACGTCGAAGCCGCCAACGTCTAGCACTACTGGCCAGAGCCGCTTGAAGCTTGGTTGTACCTCCACCTTGGAATTCATGCGTCAATGCACGACCTTCAGACCTATTTTGCCATCGATCCGCAGTTTCCGATCATCACCGTTGAAAACATAGATCTCGACAAGCTTGACATTTTTGTAGTTGATAGTCTTTGATAAAATTCGACGGATTGGAAGAGATCAAGGAGAGAAAGAGGATGACTTCTGGCCAAAAAATTATAAGTGGCGGCTAATCCTACATAGATTAGGGTTTGTGAAAATAGAAAATAGTGAGGTCCTTTTATAGAAAATTTTCGCGCACTATTCATCCGAATTTTTTTCGAAATCCAATCGTAGCGTGTCTCCTGGCATTTACAATGTTTTACCCCTATTCCGAACACAATGGATTATATAGCGGGAGTCAATTCGATCATATTTGAAAGATAGTTTTCGAATCGAATTATTTAAATTAAAATTTCACTTAAATAAATTTCTACGCGCTTTAGCTTCCCACGACTAAACTATAAGTCCGATTGACATGAAATTTGAAATTCTACAATAATCTAACATTATGGATCAAATGAAACTGGTTTCGTCGAAATCTGAGACTGTGTCAAAATGACTACTTTTACACGTTAATTAAATACTAAAATATTCAATTTCTATAAATTAACTTTTAATTCAATTTCAAAAGTTTACTAACATCATTCTAATTCAAATAGAATTTAATTCAACTTTATAAACCATTTTCATTCATATATAAATCAAAATCCAATTATTTCTACAATTTCAAATATTAAATTAACAATTTAATTATCCAATTAAATAAAGATATTTGAAATATAAGTTACTCAACTTATAAAATTTACTTGTGAATATTTAAAATCAATTAAATATCCCAATTACAAATGACTGAAATTCTAGGTCGTTACACATTTTTACCGACAAAATTTTCTAATTGATAAAGTTATATTACAAAGTTTGCTAATACTAAAAATTATATTTTATCATGATTATATAACATAATGAAAAATATTCATTATAATAATTTGATAATGGAACCGGTAATTATTTATTTATTTATTTGTAATATAAATTTCATATTTCATTACTAGTGCTTGTAAAGATGAAAGATATCATCTAAAACAAATGAATAGTATTTACTACAATATTTTTATAGTTTGGTAAAATAAAAAAATTGTTATAAAATTATTATTATTATTATTTATGAAATTGATTAACGTTAAAAATAAATCTATCGCAACATAGTTTGTTATTAGCCATGTTTGATTAAAAAAGCATATTAACATAATATAGTTAGTAAGAGGTTAAAAGTATATTACAAAAGTTATTAAAAAGTAAAGTGTGATAAAAAAATATTTGTTGGAATTTTGCTCTAGTTCGATAAAATATAATGACGCTTTTATGAGATAATTTATTATTTAAATAACACATTTAGCTGGTGATAAAAAGTATATTACAAAGGTTATTAAAAAAATTGATAATGAAAAAGAATATGAAATTAACAACAAATAAAAATATTATAGTGGAAGTAGGGGATTGAAGCCATGACCTTGGCCAAAATGCAACAATACTTTAACCTATTTTCCTCACCAACAACACCACTAGTACAATTATTTATATATTGTATCTTACGCTGTTCATAAATGTGCATGTATAAAGCCTGAATCGAAAAAAAGAGGCATATTTTTACAATTAGTTTTAAAAGAGATCTATAATTGGAATTTGTTTTTTTGAGAGTACTATATCAAAAATTTGTCCTATCATATTCTATTACATTTTTGACCATTTTTATTATTTTTATAAACTTAAAAATAAAATCCTATTTTACTAACACTTTAACTCCTCATTTCACATAGATCCCCTTCAAATATTCTTGTTTCCATATATACACTCTAGTCTTTTCATTCATTATTCCTATACAATCCAATTGACATTCTCTCTTTCAAACCCTTTCAATACAAAAATTCTCATTTTCTCATTTTACATATTCAATTTCCCTTTTGTCAATTTCATAAGAAATCTATTCTATATATTAAATATAAGTTCAAACTTGGACCAGTTGTATTTCTTTCTTATAATGTTGAGAATAAAATAGTAATTTCTAGTATTCTAACTTTGTTATTTAAGTTTTTCTCATTGCAATATTATTGTTTTCATCTACCATACTATTTGTATTGATTATTGTTTTACATCTGACTATATTATTCTTCCTCTTCTTCGCACTTTTTTAAAAACTTGGTACTTTATATGTTATGAAAAAAGGAGTTACAAGAGATAGTTCATGTTCCAAATAGGTATAGGAATATCAACATATCTCACTCAAAAAGATTCGTAAGGCTAACACATGACAAAAGAAATGTACTAAATAACTACTTAACCAAAAAAATAAAATACATACGATAAATAAAGATGTCTTCCCATTTCATGGTATGATGAAATTGCACCGTGATTATTTCGGTTAGAGAAAGCCAAGCTCAACTTTACTTCATACTGTGCTGAACTCAACTTCCCAATCCATAGTGGAACGCGAGATCGCCTACAATCCTTTAGCTTACCAACGCGAGTAAAACTCATTTAATCAGGAGCGGTAAACCTCAATTGGGTAGCTACGAAGATTCCATAGTAAAAACCAAAGCCAACAAGCACTGCTTCCACGATAATACATAGATTAGTTTTGTGATTAGAAGCCTTTGGAAGGTCTATAATTTATTGAGTAATTAAAACTTGTCGACTTTGGTATGGCATATTTACTCCCTTGAAACTTCTACTATTCCGCTCATTCCGGATATGCCATATCACCATTCTTATTATGCTATAAATGATTTCCATTTCTTGGTTGTCTTTTTTTAAAGTCATTGCTTGGTTGAAAACTTCATATATTGAGTAGGATATTGTTCACAATTGTAAATTTTATGTTGAATTCCTCCCATAATTTTGCTGAATACTCACAAGAGTAAAAAAGATGTTGATTGCTTTCTGCATGTTGTTCGCATAGGACACATGTCTAATTAATTTCATCGTTCATCCTCGCTATGCTGTCTTTTGTGTTTCATTTGTTAAGCTTAGATAGTAAAGTGCAAATCGACATCTTTGGTGCATAATGTGAAGACCTGCACCCGACGCCCTCTGAATCTGACACTAAACTACACATATCCGACTCAAAGTGCACCGATTGCAGATAATCATGATGAGGAAAGAAGAGAGAAGAAGAGAAGAGAAAAAAGGGACAAGAAGAAAAATCCAACAGAACAATAACAACACAGAATCTCACATCGCAGTAAAATAACATATAATATAACATTAATGATCTTTACAAAAAGAGAAACTGTAATATCATACATCAATCCTATCAGAGTACATAAAAAAATCATCAGCTGGACAGTTATAACAACATGTCCTCACAAATGCTAAAAATATAAACAATAATGCAACAAAATACAAACATATATGGGAATACGATCTGAAGACTTCTAGCTCATTTGCCGAAGATCCAACGCACCAAATCTAAACGTGAGAATATACTTGGTCTGACCCGAGTATTGAAAGGAAAGAACGCCTAGATCGGTCTGGTAAATCAGCCTAAGAAAACACATCTCTACTTAATTTATAAAATTACCAAAACTTTCCTTTTCAAAACAAAAGTATCTCGTAAGACAACGCCCATACAAAAACATGGACGGGGTTTTACCTTAAGATAACTAAAACACTTTATATCAATTCTACTATATTGTAATAGTGTATATTTCACAAATAATATCGAATATCCGAAATGGTTACCCATATAGCATTTCAGACCTAATTATTTAAGGCTCTACAAAACAAAATGGCAGGCACGTACTGGAATAGGATTTCCAATATGATAGGGAACTAGTGGAAAGATCAATATATATCCACGGCTAACATCCAAGACTCAAACGCCGCTATACATCCACACATATAGCTAAAAAAGGATTCCCTCTGTGGATAACATCTAAGGACTCAAACATCATGGTATCTCTACCATGAGGACCAAAACTCTGGTTACCTATATAAACCTCAATCGAAAATATACATACACCTGAACATAGTATCCCATCAAAACCGGGGAGTGAGGCTTGTGAGGTTACGATTACCTTTCTCATATCACATATCACATCACTGAATACCATATTGTCATTCCATGTCGCATGACTGATTTCTAGAAAAGTACAACTTTCCGAGCTCATATGTCTCAGGAAAGGGAGTTAAGCTAAGAGAAGTTGCCTTCTCCGCCACCGACTAATATACCCGTTAGCACCAAAATTGTTCGCTAACACCCTTAAGAGAGATTGTGTAGAGAGATTAATGAAGAAAGTAAATTTAAACAGAGAATAATGTGCAAATTTAAATGCAGAAAATATGAATACCAGATTTATAGTGGTTCGGCGTAATTGCCTACATCCACTTTGAGATTAATCTTTATTGCTTTTCACGATAATCGATTACAGATACAATCCGTATACTAATTATATTGAATACAATCGCTAAGCAAAAAAGATAAGTCTTGAACGAGTCTTGAATGCGGCAGAGTCTCCCCGGTGTTCTCGAAAAAAGGTCCATTTCACTATGCCCCTGCCTCTCTATTTATAGGCGAGAATGGGTTGGACTTCCCTGGTAGGCCAGGTAGCTAAGTAGCTTGGACCAAGTAGAGTGATCTCTGTGTGCCGATCCAGAGAGGCCGAACGACAAAAATGCCGAGCAAGGCATGAATGCCGAACGACATTCTCATGGCGAATGAAGTGATGTCGAGCACCTTGAATGCCGGACGACATTCTCATGCCGAACGAAGTGATGCCGAACACCCTGAATGCTGAACACCCTGAATGCTGAACACCCTGAGTGCCGAGCAGTATGGAAACATGCCGAACAAAGTGATGCCGAACATCCTGAATGCCGAATGAGGTATTTGTGCCGAACAAGGTTTGGATGCCGAGCAGTATGGAATGCCGAATGACTCTGCCATGCCGAACATCCATAGATGCCGAACGATATACAATACCGAATGTCTCTCAATGCCGAACGCACTCGCATGCCGAACGTCCCATAGATGCCGATCGAACTTGAGTGCCGAATGAATCATATGTGCCGGACGACTCTGGAAGCTGAGTGTTTTTAATGCCGAACGTGTTTGGATGCCAAACAACTTCGTCATCCCGAACAGCCTTCAATGCCAAACGACCATAGATGCTGAACAACTTTATCATACCGAACGACCTTCAATACCGATCGAACATAGATGCCGAACGGTCTGGTTGTGCCGAACGAGAATGCTGAGTCCTTAGTTGCCTGGTCAAACCTCCAGGTAACACTTGCCCCCCAAAGTGCATCACGTGCTCGAACGTGGTGCGCTTTGAATCACGTGTCCACAGTGCTTTGCTCTGAGCCATGGTTTAGTTTCCTCAATGGTGACTTCCCTTGATCGCCAGTTGAAGCGATGTGTGCCGAATACCATGCTAATGCCGAACAGTATAGCCGAGGCAGAATGCTCCATGTGTGCCGAACGACTTTGTATGCCGAACGATGTAGTTTTGACCGGTTCTACCGATCATAGTCTCTTCGACTTTCCCTCTTCTCCTATAAAAGTCGGCATTATCCTTCTTCTTCTCTTCTTTACTTTCACCTCCGTTATCCTGTGTTCACGAACTTCGCCTTTTAACAAACTCCACGAATTTGTTCCTTCCTCGAGCATCATCCCCTGCATCACCCTTTTCCCGAGCCATTCGGAATTAATTAAAGTCGTTCCCTTAACACCAGAATTCTCCCGAGCTTCAATCTATTTGCTAGGTATCAACCCCTTCTACTTAAATGCTTTCCCTGACTAAAAATTTTAATACGAGGCTTAAGTTCATAGATTAGAACTGTGGCCAATAGGTATTTCGTGGATGAAAGGGTCGAAATGCGATTAGGGCATGTTCTAGGGCTAGATGACGTAGAGAAAAGGGGAAGTGGTCAGAGGCAAGCACATGAGGGTGTTGATGGAGGATGTACTATGGTTTGGTATGCCTCTCTCATGCCGAACGTTATTGGAGGGAAGAGTAGAGGAGGAGCAGGAATTGGCTAGAGCGCCGAACAACACGGTCCGGTATGACTTGCCGAATGACTTGACTAAGTCGTTCGGTATGGAAGGAGGAGAAAGATAAAACCGTTGTTAAAGGCGAAGTGCCGAGCGTTGGGGCTCGGCGCAACCTCGGCTCGGCATGATTCGCTACATGCCGAGCAGTGGTGTGGAAAAATAAGGAGGAAGTATGAGTTGGATAGGATGCCGAATGATATTTCGATCGAACAATGCGTAGGCCGAACGGTCATGAATGCCGAACGATAGTTATGCCGAACAACATTTTGGCCAAACGATACTTAGGCCGAACAACATTTTAACCAAACGATACTTAGGCCAAACAACATTTTGACCGAAAGGCACTTAGGCCGAACAACATTATTACCGAATGACACTTAGGCCGAACAACATTTTAACCGAACGGTACTTAGGCCGAACAACATTCTGACCGAACGATACTTAAGCCGAACAACATTTAGGCTGAACGATAATTAGGCCGAATGGTATTTCGACCGGACGATACTTAGGCCGATCAACATTTACCTTGCCTAATCTTATGACAAAAACAAGGACAAGGACCTAAGTAAACTAGAATATCGAACTAATCTGGACTGGTAACTTCCTAGTTTCAGTAATCACAAACCTGAACCTAAATCGACAAAAACGGATAATTTCCTCTAACGTATAGCGCCAATGTTTGAGTTCGAAATTGAAAACACCATAGGGCAAGTTTTTGGAGACGGTCAGCGAATACGGTCTTCGAAGGCGACGATTCAAAGCTCAACTTTATACCATTAACTCCGTGACTTTCAATTTCTCAGCACTTATACTTGAATTATCACACTAGTCCACATACCACACGAGGGGAATACTTGTGTTGTTAAGTCTAACGTCGATTGTTTTTTAAGTATAGTTCAAACAGGTACTCTACTATATTCAATTTCTACCAAAGATGTCTAAGAAATCTAGTTCCGCCACGATCTCAAATAGGCCCGGGCTGTCTTCCAAACAAGGAGTCGTGGATATTTCAAACCCGTCGACTTCCCCTGCTCATAACTTAGCTCCCGACGCCCTGGAGGCATCAATTTTCTTGGACAACCCAGTTGATTCACAGGCTTCGAAGATCAATGAAAGTGCACTCTGTCGGATATGCTCCGTCCATGGAATCCCCTTCAATGACGTATCAGTTCCATCGGGACACGATCGTCCACACTTGACCCCAATTGGATATACAGCCTGTAATAAGTTTATGCGCTGGGTCGGCAGTGTGCCACCGTTCGACTTATTTCTTCGGGACGTGCTGCAGTACATTGACATTGCCCCGTCACAACTGCACCTGAACGGTCATGCCTTCATTTGCGGTACCTACGTCCTCTTCATGAATGTCCTCTCCAGGCCTCCAACCCTGGGTGACATCAGATATATATATATATATATATATATATATATATATATATATATATATATGATCAAGAAGCAGAGAGACAACCCCTCTTTTATGTTTCTTGAGCCGCACCACAAATGTCAGATCTTGACTGGGGCATGTAGCAAGTTCGCCCTGTATAAACAGGAATGGTTTTATGTGCTTTGCCCTCCTGGTTTCGCGAGGAGATGGGTGGAAGGAAGTAAGTATTTTCTTTGGATTGATATTCATGCTTGGTCAAAGCCGTGCCTCTTCTAACTCTCTTTTCCATCTTTTCAGGTATCAATCCACGTCCCGACGGCCGCGGATATTCTGAAGCTGTCGAAGCTATTAGAGCCCTTTCTGCCGACGAACGGGACGTCCGAACTCTCATTTCAAATGAGTCACTTTCGAGGTTTGGACTGTTGGCAGAAGGTGATCGGATAAGCCTTCCTCAGGGTGTTTCCATACCCAGGCCCGCCTCTGGTAAAGGGAAAAAACAAGCTGAATCTTCAGCACGCAACGCTCCTGGCGCACTAAAAGAAGGAGAAATCAAAGAAAATGAAACACCCGAAGCACAAGATAAGAACGTTGGTCCTACTCAGGACCCATTAGTTGAAGTTCATGACATCGAAACGTCATCCTCCCCTTCGAAGAGGAAAAAGAAACTGATGTACAAGATAAGGAGGAAAAAAGTTGGTGCAACCTCTAAAGTTACTCTTATTCCAACAGAGAAAGAGACTTCCTCACAACGTTTAGAAAGTTCTGTAAAGGGCCTCTCGAACCTCTCAATACCTGACGATTTACTTAATTATGATTTCGATGATCCTAAGGCACTTAAAATTCACTCCCCATCAGAGGCGATGCATATGTTCAAGCCCAAAGTCAGGGAGATAAAACTCCTATTAGTAAAGAAACTGGTCCGTCGGGGGGAAACACTAGGACACACACAAACACATGCACTTCACCATGTACTTAGATTTCCGTCGTCACACTACTCTTTGCTAATTCATTGCTTTTTTTAAATTCTATGCAGGCGACATGGGGCGTACACACAGAATCGATCATCTCCGTGGGTCATCTATCTTCCATCACTCTGGACGAGACTCAGGTTTCGGAAAACGTCGGGACAGAGGCGGCGATGGCAATTGGGATTATCATTCCCGGGACTCATCATCTCGGAAGAAAATGTATTATCAGCCCAAATACACCAACATCCCCCTTCTCACTCGGGGCAAAGCAAAGATAAGCACGACCATAAGGGGTCGTAATATGATGTTCCTCGTGATCAACACTCAGATTCCTCCTCCACCTGACACTCTCGGGATCCTCACAGGAGAGCTGAACTTTCAAAGCCGTCTCCTCCTGTCCTTGCAACAGATCCATCAGTATCGGAGAAACTGGCTGAGCTTAAAGTTAAATTCCTAAAAATCTGCTTTGATGGTCTGAAGTTTCTCCCGGTGATCCAACATATTCCTGGAGATGTCAAGCAGAGCGGTATCGCCTGCACCAACGACGTCTATGCTCAGCATGACGCGTTCGTTCATCTTGCAGAGAAAGTGTATGAAGTCTCTGTAGAACGCCAACATGAGATTGATCGCCAGAAGCTTGAGGCTATTCATGACAAAGACATTATGAAAACTCAGGACGAAGAGATTGCGTCTTATAAATCTCAACTTGAGGCCGCCCAACAGAGCGCCAAGTATGCCGCCGAAGCCGTAACTCGTCTGGAATCGACTCACAAAAAAGAACTCGACGAGGTGGTACAACGCCGTAGAGCTTTGGCTTTGGAAGAAGACTCGGTGCAAAAAGAGAGGGATGTATTCTGTCTCCGAGTTAAGGAACTTGAGGAGCGATTATGCAAAGAGCAAGAAGAGAAGATTGCTGCCCAAGAAGAGTCGCAACGGTATTGCGACGAGATCGTTGCAACGCGACTCCTAAAGGCAAAACTTGAGGGAGAGCTTTCTAAAGTTGAGGCATTGAAGAATGAAGCCTGCGAAGAGGGCAAAAAGATAGCATCTACGGAAATCGACTCCCATCTTGAGGCGGCCAAGGAAGAAGGTAGAGAAAAAATCACAACCATGTTCGACCCGCTTATTTCCGAATACAATGCCCGCGTTCTCATGCACCGGGACTTAACTTTTCTAGCCGAGGGCTATCTCGATTCCTTGGCCGAGGCATGGGAGAATCTAATTGATATTAAGAAGGCCGAACACGGTATCGAGGAGGTTGAAAAGGGGGCCTTGATAAAAGTGTTCCTTAAGGGAAATGAGCCTTCGGACCTCCCAGTGGCTAAATCCATTTATTGCAAATTCTCCCCCTTATCAAAAGGGAAAGAAGTTATCGCCGGTCCATCCGGGATTGAGTCTCCAGCTCGTGTGCCTACTTAGCCGGCCGGTCGGCTGATACTCGATCCTTTTATACAACACATCGGCTATGACCCGGAGGACCCCAGCCTTGGTGTTCATGTTTTGTCCCCTATTCCAGAGGGTGAGACACCCATGACGGCTGAGAGCCAGCCGGATCCTGGTCAGCAACTCTTTTGCTTTAACATTCCAAGAGTTTTCGTTTTTCATCCGAAGCTATTGCATTCTAACATTTGCTTTTCATAATTTTATGCAGGACGTTCTGATCTTGAGCCTACTCTGAAGAGCGATGTCGCCAAGGAGGTTAAGGGAAAAACGAGTGAAGCCACTCATGCAGGAGAAGCTCCCGGTCCGGATGCTCAGGTGATCGGAGCGCTTGACGAGGACAAATCTGAGACTTCCTCTCCCATCGATGGGAGTTATGAAGTTGAAATTACAGGCGTCTCTAAGCACACATCCGAACCGAGCATGAAAGAGATGCTTGATAAAGAGAAGGAAAAAACAATCAAGATCAAGGTCGAACCTCAAGCTGTGGACCTGGACGATCCTTTGAACAAGCCGTTGAAGGTCATTCTCCTAGGCGGGTCCAAACCCATGGATGTTCCTCATACTTCTTCAGCTGTCACTCTCCTATCAAAGAAAGCTATCAAGGGTAAACGTACCGGGGAGGAGTCATCGGGCAAAAAGTCGAAGAAGTCAAAGAAGTAGTTTTCGCTCTCGTTCCATAGGAGCTAGTTTAGATTATGTAGTAATTTTAGTTTTCGTAGTTTATGTAATAAACTTTTGACTCCGAGCTTCGTAGGAGTTATAGTAGGAACTTATTTTTGATGAATAAAACTTAGTTCTTTTCCCTCTCAGAGGACTGGTGTTGTTTGGTTTTTTGGTATAACCATGGTCAAAACTCGAGCTACTACGAGTTACGTGAACTTCTCGATTCACCTTCAGACAAGTTGACAACTTTTTTGGTATTTTCACATTCTTGTATTCCATGCTCTGAGGACTTAGAATATTTTCCAATCCGTACACCAAGGGCTTGATGACTTTAAGTCATTTATATCCAGTCCGCCCTCAGGGGACTTGGTCATTTATATTGTTTATACTCGAGTCCACACTCTGTGGACTTGGAGGTTTTGAATCGTTTATACTTGAGTCTGCACTCTGGAGACTTAGAGTACTCCAGTCCGCACTCCAGGGACTTGGAGATTTCGAGTCATTTATACTCGAGTCCGTGCTCTGGGGACTTAGAGTACCCCAGTCCGCACTCTCGAGACTTGGAGATTTCGAGTCGTTTATACTCGAGTCCGAGCTCTGGGGACTTAGAGTACTCCAGTCCGCACTCCAGAGACTTGGGGATTTTGAGTCGTTTATACTCGAATATGCACTCTGGGGACTTTGAGTACTCCAGTCCACACTCCGGGGACTTGGAGGTTTTGAATCGTTTATACTCGAGTCCGCACTCTGAGGACTCAGAGTACTCCAGTCCGCACTCCGAGAACTTGAAGATTTCGAGTCGTTTATACTCGAGTCCGCACTATAGGGACTTAAAGTACTCCAGTCCGCACTCTGGAGACTTGGAGATTTCGAGTTGTTTATACCCGAGTCCGCACTCTGAGGACTTGGAGTACTCCAGTCCGCACTCCAGGGACTTGGAGGTTTCGAGTTGTTTATACTCGAGCCCGCGCTCTGGGGACTTAGAGTACTCCAGTCCGCACTCTGGGGACTTGGAGATTTTGAGTCGTTTATACTCGAGTCCGCACTCTGGGGACTTAGAGTACTCCAGTCCGCACTCCGAGGACTTGGAGGTTTTGAATCGTTTATACTCGAGTCCGCACTCTGGGGACTTAGAGTACTCCAGTCCGCACTCCGGGGACTTAGAGATTTCGAGTCGTTCATACTCGAGTCCTCACTCTGGGGAATTAGAGTACTCCAGTACGCAATCCGGGGACTTGGAGATTTCGGGTCGTTTATGCTTGAGTCCGCACTCTGGGGACTTAGAGTACTCCAGTCCGCACTCCGGGGACTTGGAGATTTTGAGTCGTTTATACTCGAGTCCACACTCTGGGGACTTAGAGTACTCCGGTCCGCACTCCGGGAGATTTCAAGTCGTTTATACTCGATTCCACACTCTGGGGACTTAGAGTACTCTAGTTTGCACTCGGGGACTTAGAGTACTCCAGTCCGCACTCCGGGGACTTGGAGATTTTGAGTCGTTTATACTCGAGTCCGCACTCTGGGGACTTGGAGTACTCCAGTCCGCACTCTGAAGACTTGGAGATTTCGAGTCGTTTATACTAGTTCATACGTCAGACAGAGTAATGTATCTCTTAGTCATTTGTTACAGCATTATCATACATAGAAACATCGACAATTCATGGGAAAAAGAAACGGCTTCAAGCCTTTATTAACGTAAATAAACTAAATTGTCTTTTTACATGCCGTAAACTAGGAATAAAAAATTGCTGGAAATAAATGCAACTAAAATATGATAGAAATGAACTAAGTGTAACAATGCCGCAAATGTTCACCATTCCATGCTCGGGGGAGTGTCGCACCATGGACGGTCGCTAGCTTGAAAGTTCCTTCTCCAAGCTTCCGTTCGATGATGTATGGACCTTCCTATGCGGGCTCATGTGTGTTGGAACTGGGAAAACTCATTTCAAAACGAGATCACCCACACCACATATTTTTGGTCGAACTTTTTTGTTATAATATCGAGCAACTCGGTGCCTGTACACGGCCGCTCTTAAATTTTCTTCTTCGCGTTTTTCAATCCAAAGGGCATTACTACATAGCAATATAGCCCCTTATTTATGACAAAACTGGTGCGCTCTTGATTTGGAATGTGCATCGGGATCTGATTGTATCCTAAATACGCATCCATAAATGACATTAATCCATGTCCGACGGTAGAGTCGACGAGCTGGTCGATTCTAGGTAAAGGGAAACTATCCTTCGGGCATGCTTTATTCAGATCGGAGTAATCAACACAAGTTCTCCACTTTCCATTTGCTTTCTTTACTAGCACTGGGTTAGATACCCATTCAAGATAGAGGGCGTCGCGGACGAACCCATTGGCTTTGAGTTTATCCACCTCCTCCTTGAGAGCCGCAGACCTCTCCGAGTCCATACCTCTCCTTTTCTGTTTTATGGGAACGTGTTTCGGGTCTATGTTCAACATATGACTCGCAATTGCTGGAGAAATCCCACACATATCAGAGTGTGTCCAAGCGAAAATGTCCACATTCGCCCGGAGGAAATCAGTAAGATCCTCGGCCACAGAGGGGTCGAGTTGTGATCCAATCTTAAGAACTCATGATGGGTCATCCCGATTGACTGGAATTCGAATGTCAACTCAGCCGATGCTGCATTTGTTTCCCTGGGTTCCCCATTATCATCTCTCGGATCTATGTCTCTATGGATCCAAGAATGCTGCTCGAGCCAGGGCTCGGGCATTACTTGTCAATCATCAGTCTTTAGGATGCGGACGGAGTTGTCTGCAACCTTTCCCTTCTGTCTCCGCTGAGCTTCTCTCAGTTATGCCACATAACATGCACGACCGGCCGCCTGATCGCCATGTACAACTCCGACTCCTTTATCCGTCGGAAATTTTAATGTCAAACACCATGGGGCCAAAGCAGCCGTAAATTCTGCTAAGGCTGGACGACCCAAAAAGACATTGTATGGGGAGTCAACATCCATTACTATGAATGGTAGGACTCGCACTCTCCTACGCTCACCTTTCCCCAGTTCAACTATCAGTTCTATATATCCCATCGCGTCGGTTGCGATAGAAGTCTAGGCATATGTCAAGTCAAAGCCGAAACCAGCTAGTAAGAAAATCTCTCGACAATCGACTTCGGACCGGAGCACCGTTAAAGCCATGGATACGGGCTTTGCATGGTTTCAAATCTTTCGTTTCCATCTTCATTTGGTCATAAGCCTTCTTGAAGATGATGTTGATAGAGCTTCCACAATCAATCAAGATTCTTTTCATGTAAGCTGGCCCGATTGTTGCAGATATAACCATCGGGTCAATAGTAGAAGCCTCCACCTTGTCCGCGTCTCGACTCCTAAACACTATATCGTCAGTCATCATGCGTTGTTGTTTTGCGGGGTTTCCATCTTCCACATTCGAACAACATTCATAACCCGCATGCCTCCAGGAGGTAGCATATCGTTCCATCTCCTGCCAATTCTTGTCTGCAGGATGAGGTCCTCCTACAATAGTGTTTATAATCAATCTACCCCCAGTCCGAGCAGGTTGTTCTGGTTGGCATGGAGCCGGCCCGCATCCGGGGTCTGACGTTCCTTGCCTTCCATCTTGCAGGTTTTGACAAATTCCTGCAATTTTTTCTGTCTGATTAACTTTTCTATGGCGTCATGGAGGTGTCTACACTCCTCAGTATTGTTCCCATGGGTCTCATGGAAGCGACAGTACTTCCCTGTCCGCTTCTGTTCTTCAGTGGACTCTTTTGGGCACGACTTTATGTATTCAAAGGTGTTACAGGTAGATAGATAAATGTTTTCAAGAGAAGTATTCAACGGGGAGTATTCATTGTAGGTCGGAATCCTTGGCTTCTATTTCCCTGCTTCTTTTTTCTTTCCGGGATTCCCACCTTCGGATCCTTTGGACCGCCCAGGCTTGTTCTGGACGTTGACTTGAACTTTTTTCAAACTATCGCCGGAATGCTTCACGGCGATGTTACTTTTCACAGTCTCCTGAACAGGCCCTGGTGCCTTATCTCGTATTTCCCATCGAGCCTCCTCCCTTCGTATGAACTTATGAGCTTTGGCATAGAATCATTCCAATGTAGCTGGGGGCTTTCCCGCCAACCATCTCCAAACTCCGAATCTGGATCTACACCTCGCATTACTGCCATCAAAATTGCGTGGTCGTTAGGATTGCTAACTTCAATGGCGGCAACATGAAACCTCTGTAAGTATGCTTTCAAAGACTCTCCTGGAGCTTGGATTACGCTTGATAAGGACATCACGCCCTTTGGATGAGTAGCATGTATTCTGAATTGTTCAACAAATTTCATTGCTAACTCATCGAAGCTGGATATAGATCGCGGAGGGAGTCGAGTAAACCATATAGTGGAGATTCCGGACAGAGTGATTGGGAAACACCTACACTTAGTTGCTTCATTTTCCCTTGCTGAATCCATCATCCATTTTTACCTCATCACGTGTTGCCTAGGGTCAGTCTTCCCTTCATAGGCTGGAATAGTCGGCATATTGAATTTGTTGGGGGTACTCATCCTGTAGGATAACATCTGTGAAGGGAGTATGACTCATAGACACTCCCCAATCTTCATTGGTCAGGCCTTGGTTCTCTCTCATCAACTGCCTGACCATGGCTGACAAGTCTGGAGTTTGTATGGAGGGTGGGAGGTTGGGTTCCGTTCAATGGGACCGTGCGGGATGATGTCCCGCTTGATTTGGGTCTTGGTGATCCGGGCGTCCGGTCTCATCACGTGCCTAATCCTTGATGGATCGATCGGTAGCACCTGCTTGGGCAGCTTCATCCCTACGGTGTCTACGCCTAGGAGGTTCGTCAGCTGAGGTCGAGCTATTAGATTCAGAATAAGGAGTAGGACTACTTCCAGCATTCTGATGCTGCTGCTGGGCAAGCTGAGTCATGAGATTAGCATTGACTTGCATCTTCTCAGCAAGTTGCCTTCTACTTTTGTTTGCACAAAAAATGGGCAAACACCTCCAAGTCGTATGATTTAGTCAATTTTAAGTCGTTCTTAGTGATTTGGGTGATTTATGCAAATATATAAAAAGTAGGGACTAAACTGTAAAAGACACACGGATTTATAGTGGTTCGGCCAGAACGTGCCTACGTCCACTTTATATGTTATTCTCATTTTTCTCTTCATATTCCAAGTACAAAGCTTTGTATATAAGTATATGAAAGTTGTTTGAAAGTTCCGTCCGTGCTTGAGCTCTCAAACTTGTCCGCCATTGTTGTACCCCTGCCCCTCTATTTATAGAGTGAGGCTGGTGGCAGGGGTCTTGGATGTATATAGCTGCTGGTCGGCCTGGGCTGATGCAATCTAGCCTAATAGTGTTGGTTCGGTATGCCTTGGTCCGGTAGTACCGTGGTCCGGTAATTGATGGTTGGAATAGGTTCTGGTTCGATTGCACTCTGGTTCGGTAGTACATGGAAGTGGAGTTGGTTCGGCTAGGAAGGGAAGTGGAGTTGGTTAGGTAGCACTCTGGTTCGACCATGCTTGGAAGATGATGGATGGTCCGGCAGTGGTGAGGATATGGGTTGGTCCGGTGTTGTTTGGGAGGTAGGTGGTTCGGCGAGAGATGGCTTGGTGGTAGGGAAGGAGCCGATCGAAACTCACCCAACACTTGCCCCCCAAAGTAGGGCATGTGCATGCACATGGCGTGCTTTGCTTTAAGCTTGGATGTTCTCATCCGATCTCTAGCGCCGAACCAATCGGTCCGGCTATTGGTATTTGCTTATAAATAGGGGCCTAACGCCTCTGTTTTTCCTCATCAGCCGAACCACTCCCCCGTTTTTACCGAATCAAACTATTATCCCTGCCGAATCAACGTGTTAGCCGAATCAAGTTCTTGCCGAGCCAGGTGAGGATCTGATCTGCCGAATGAACTCTTATTTTCAATTACCTAATGGGCTCGGGGACCTCGTGTACCGAATGTATCTGAAAGCCGTAGTTTACCGAATGAGCTCGTGGCCCCCAAAATACCGAATGGCCTTTTGTCCTTGCACTGCCGAATGAGTTTGAGAAGTGTGAGGCCGAATGGTCTTTGGTCTCGAGCTTTTATGTTTCGAATTGCGAATGAGACTCCAGGCTGCATGTACTTGTTTGTTTGTATTTCCATACTCCTTGTTCTAACAATATGTTTTCCCGGTGTTACAGATAAATGTCTCGCAAAGTGGAAACTCGATCAGAAAAGAGAAAATCTAGGGACGGAAGAGAGTCCCCTGTGGTGCCCCCGGCCCAGCCAGGACCGGGACGACAGGGACCCACCCTGAGGTCACTAGTGGACGGATATGGTCCTTAAGAGCTTCTGAACTCTCCTCCTGATTGCTTTCCGAGTTGTCTCAGAGAGGAGCAGCTTGATGTTATCTCCCGTTCCTTTGGGATTGATAGAGCGTGCATGCTGGTGCCAGAGAAGGGAGTCATGCCCTATAATCCCCCTGAAGGATACTTTGCTTATAGTAGGTACCACTGCATGTGTGGGGCCATTCCTCCAATCAATGCCTGGATAGTTAGCTTCGTTAGTTATTTGAAGGTGGCCCCCTTCCAGCTCCAGCCCAACTCCTATGCTATCTTGGTGTGCCTATTCGTGATTTTCCAGAGAAAGTATGGGCGCCCCCTTCTAACCGGGAAATTCGATATCTATATAACTTGAGGGGTTACAAGAAGGGGTCTCCATACATCAGCTTGGAATCGGCCGTGTCCTTCAAGCCGGTCCTGGACTTGTATTCAAAGTTCACCATATTCAAGAAGGAATGGTTCTTCGTCCGGGATGACACCGTTTCGATCCACCGCTTCACCTCTGCGTGTAAGTTGAAGCTTATTTATAATTTTCGTTCTGACTGAGATACTTCTTCTTATGTGTTTTTATTTCTTGCTAGCAACAGGTGGCTTTGCAGTCGTGGAGAATGATCACCTGGTTCGGATGGCCACGGAGATAGAGGCCATTTTGGGAAGGGATAGGTCAGCTTCTTACCTAATCAGGAATGCCACCCTCCTGTAACACAACTTAATCCTACCACATCAGTCTGTGGTCAAGCAGAGGGATACGGTTGAGGAAAGAGCTTCCAAAGCCAAAGGAGAGGCCACGACAAAGAGTAGCAAGAGGAGGCCCTTCTCGATACCTCCAGTCATCGAGGGGAAGAAGCTTAAGAAATCTGATGGACCCACTCCCAGCACATGCCTAGATGTTCCGGAGGAGGAAAGTGGAGAGGAGGAAAGAGGCGAGGAGGAGAGCGGATGTGATGGAGAAGGTGACGGTGGTAACGGTGGCGAAGGGCAGAGTGGTAGTGGCGTTGGGGCCTTGACCTCTGGGCAAGCGGTGAGATTCAAGAGTGGACGGATGATGCTTTCCGCCAAGCCTTTGAGGGGTTGGAGGAAGGGCCGGCCTTGGAGGAGAAATTAAAGAAGTCTGATAAGGCCGGGACTGGTGCGAGTCTATCTTCTGAGAGTATTTCAGCTAAGGCAACTCCGGCGGTTCAAGGTGAATTCTTAACTCCTTTTTTAACTTTATATGTTTCTTGAATTATAGTCTCATGCATGCTTGTAACACTTGGTTTTTATTTCAGGAACGAGTAAGGCGGCCAAGACATCAGACATTCGGCACCGCCTCGAGTAATTCAAACTCTTCAAAGCTTCTGCTAAACCGAAGCCTTCGACTGACCGTTCCGGAGGCGTAGTTGGCTACCGTCCTCTTCTCGGAGTTATTGAAGAGGATATCCAAAAGAGAAAGAGGAGGCGTTTCATGTTTGAACCTTCACTTGGACCTCATCCCCCAATCCAGCCTATTCATGACATCACGGGGGAAGATACCGAGTCCATACCATCTCCGTATCCATCAGAGAATCCTTCCGTTACTCATATTGATCGTCCCGGGTTGGCTCGTAACCCATTTGTGGGTCATCCAGATCTGGACCCGAGTTCTCATGATATTTCCTTCGATGAGGTTACCGGTGAGCACCTCCTACCCTGCAATCCTATGGTAAGGGTGCTTGACGAGGCTAAGTCTTTGGATCTCGACTTGTTGACCACTCAGATTGTGACTATGGGGGACGAGGCCAAAGCAAACATCGATCGGGTGGCTGAGGAGACCAAGAAGTTGATGGGGCATCACGCTCGACTGGTCAAGGCTGGAGAGGAAATCAAAAGTGCCAACATTCGGTTGCGGCTAATGGTTTCCGATCAGGCCAAACAGCTTGCCGATCAGGCCATTCAGATCTCCCAGCGTGAGGTGGCCTCCAGACGGCTAAAGAAAACTATGGAGGAGGCTAGCAGAGCCGAGCTGCGAAAGATGGAGGCCACCTTCAAGGAGCGAATCGATATGGCCATTGCCACGGTGGATGAGGTTCGGAGAGAGGATCTTGAGCAGATAGAGGAGTTATCTGGGAGGCTTGAGGCTGCAGAGCTTGCTCAAGCCAAGCTGAAGGAGGAGATGGAGGTGATGCGGAAATCCCTTCAGGATGACTACTCGAGATACCGATTGCAGAGAGATGATGCCGTCGCAAGGCTTTCGGCTTCCGAGGCCCGGATGAGGGAGTTTGAGGAGAACGAGGGGATGATGGATGAGATGCTCCAGGACATGTACTTCCGTACTTGGAAGCAGGGCAACCTGTCCTGGATGGACGACTATCCTCGGGTCATGGCTAGGATATATCTTCGGGCTTTGGAGAAGGCCAAGGCTGAGACGGATAAGGAGGGTGGTGTAGCTTTCAGGATGGACGTGGTCACGGCCCAGTTTACTGAGGAGGAGAAAGTGGCAGTGAAGGAGGGCATGCGGCTGCTTACTGCCGAGGAAGTGGGTGTGCAGTTGAGGGATGATAATCAGGGAGTAGATGCTGGTAAGTTTTACCTCTCAATCTTTTCTTAACTTGATTGCGTATCATTTATATGATGGATTCTTCTCCTGAATCAAACAGGTGGGACCTCTGGCCAGCATGTTGGGAGTTCTGATCCAGCGGTCAAGTAGATCCCGGAGGGCTAGCAGGATAGAGGCGGAGCCCTGCTGCAGCTGACTACTTTTTTGGTTTACTTGGCATTCCTGAATATACTAGTCCAAAACATTAATGTACTTTCAGGCTGTAATTATGTAATTATGTCATTGTAGCGAATGATCTTATTCTTATATAATTTTATAACATAAGCTGATTCTGTCATATTTGAATGCTGTCGTTATTTTGATGTGTTGCATAAGAAATGTAGCTGTGTATATGCACGTGTTTTAATCGTCTTTGATGCTACGCTCTTGCTTAAAGTATAATTTAATGTCTTGCAATGTTAGTGTGACGGGTGAATAAACTATGGCTACATGTTTATGTACAAGAAAAGAAAGTACCGCCCTTCATGCTTTAGTTGTAGATGGTAACTTTGAATGTCTTGTGCGACTGGGGATGGAATGTAGCTGAGTGACCTGTCATCCAGTTGTGAGTTTTCATTTCCATTAGCGAGTGTCTCCTATTGTGTGCCCTGTACTTTAAGGGTTATTATAGAGGATAGGACGAAAGTTTTTAAATAGAATGGAAAAATAGTAAAACTTCCAATCACGGAAGGCCTTCGATGTGCTTAAGTTCATGGAAAACGGGTTTTGTAGTCACTTTCCCTAGCTGTGGGTCTTGGAGACATTCGTCCCCATCTTACGCCTCCGTGGGGAGTTTTTTTTACCACAGCCGTACTTAAGACACATCGGAGCCGAGATCGCGCACAGTAACTACCCGGGCAATTATGGCCCGTAATCGTGGGTATTATTCGATTTACCGTGGCCGGCTAGCGTGGGTGCCGATCGTCAACTGTGAACTGCCCCTGGCTGACCATACCTTATGTTGAGGCTTATAATCGGTTCATAGTCGCCGGCGAGCGGAACGCCGTAATGAGCTGCCACGGCTATAGTCGGCCTTCTCGGTGGCTTATGATCGGCTCATTACAGTTGGCTTTGAGGGCCGTCGTGAGCAACGAGTTAACCCGCAACAGAGGGATGCTGGAGCAAAAGTGTCTCATTGACGAGGGCATAGATTCGTATAGTACATGTTGGGTCTTCTCCAGGTGACGTTGTGCTGTGAAGTGTCCAGAATGGACATGCCGTTATACAGGATTTTGTTCAACAGAAAAGAATAAAGCTTAACAAGCAACCAAGATATAAAGGAACAAGTTAAAAAAGAGGCAAGATTTTTAGAGTTGTTCGGCATGAAAATGCTTACGTCCACTGATTCTCTTTGTTAATTCACTTCATATGGGCAGTACAAGTTAAGAAAAGTATCGACGAAGGTGTTGGATGTTACATGCCCTCTGGAACACCTCTCCGTCCACTGTTGACAAAATATAAGCTCCGTTGTGGAGATCTTTATGAATTACATACGGTCCGTCCCAGATTGGATCTAGCGCTCCGGGGCGCGGAAAGATCCGTTTGAGGACAAGATCTCCTTCTTGTAAGCTGAGGTGTTTGACTTTGGAGTTGTATTGTGCTGCCACTTTTTGCTTGTGAGATGCCGCTTTGAGTGCTGCATCGTTTCTTCTCTCTTCAATTAGATCCAAAGACATGTGGAGGAGTTCTTCGTTCTCTTCTGGGTTGTAGTGGATCCTACGATGGGAGGGCACTACAGTTTCAACTGGGAGCATGGCCTCCGATCCGTATGCCAAAGAGAAAGGAGTATGTCCTCTTGATGTTCTGTAAGATGTGCGGTAGGCCCAAAGTGCCGTAGGAAGTTCATCCACCCAAGCACCTTTTGACTTTTCAAGTTTCTTCTTGATTAGAGTTTTCATAATATTATTGACAGCTTCGACTTGTCCGTTTGCCTGGAGATAAGCTACAGATGAGAAGCTTTTGTGAATTCCATGCTCTCGGCACTAGTCAGTGAATTCCTTGCTGTCAAATTGAAGTCCATTGTCCGATATGATTTTGAGTGGAACCCCGTACCTGCATAAAACATTTTTGGTCAAGAAGTTAGTAACTTTTGTCGAATATATTTTATTTAGAGGCTCCACTTCCACCCATTTGGTGAAATAGTCGACTGCCACTATAGCATATTTGGCTCCGCCCCAGCCCATCGACAGTTCGCCAATCAGGTCAATTCCCCATACCGCGAAGGACTGGTTATCTGAGTAATCTCATTGGTTGGTAGTCGAGGGATTTTAGCAAATTTCTAGCATCTGTCGCATTTTTTGACGAAGTCCAAGGCGTCTTTGTTTAAGGTGGGCCAGAAATATCCATATCGGAGTATCTTCTTTGCCAGAGTCTGCCCTCCAGTTTGGTCTCCGCAACTTCCTTGATGGATGTCAGATAAGATTTCCTTAGCTTCCCTTCCGGCGACACATCTTAATAAGGGGTTAGAGAAGCCGCGCCGATAGAGGATGCCTTCTTATATCGTGTAGCGGGAAGCACTCCTCAAGATTTTCCTGACTTCGCTACGCTCGTTGGGTAGTGTGCCATCTTGCAAGTATTTCCGAATAGGAGTCATCCAAGTTTCTTCTTCGATTGCAGCTATCAGATCCTCTTGTTCGAAACTTGGGGCTAGTTGTTTTGAGATGGCTACTGTCCCAGAAATGGTGCTGTTTTTCATGCTAGCTTGCTTTGCCAGTTCATCAGCCTCTCGGCTCTCCTCTCGAGGAACGTGTTGGGTTAAATAGTGATCCAATTGAGTGAGCAGCAGCTTGGTCTTCTTTAGATATGCTGTGAGTCGTTCTCCTCGAGTCTGGAATTCTCCGAGTATTTGATTTACAATAAGTTGAGAATCGCTATGGAGACATAAAGAACTGACTTCAATTTCTAAGACAAGCTCCAGTCCTGCTATTACTGCTTCATATTCTGCATCGTTGTTGGTGGAAGCGAATTCCAACTTTAGGGCATAGTGCAGCTTCCTTCCCCTGGGGTGATTATCACAATACCTGCCCCCGAGCCTTGTTCGTTTGATGCTCTATCTATGAAGAGATTCCACTTGATCTCTTTTGTTATTTCAGATTGATCTTTACCTTCGTTGATAGTGAATTCGGCAATGAAATCGGCCATGGCTTGTCCCTTGATGGCGGTGTGAGGGTGGTAGGTGATATCATATCGACTCAGTTCAATGCACCATTTAAGTAGTCGCCCAGAAGTGTCGGGGCGATGGAGTACCTGCCTTAGCGGTTGATCAGTTAAAACTCTGATGGAATGAGATTGGAAATAATGTCGCAGTTTCTGTGACGTGATTAGCAAACAATATGCTAGCTTTTCAAGTTTAGGGTATCTAACTTCTGCCCCCGTAAATCTCTTGCTTACAAAGTATACGGGCCATTGTGCGTGGTTGTCTTCTCTCACCAAAGTGGCGCTTAAAGCGTGGGACGATACAGCAAGGTATAGGTATAGTTCCTCGCCTTCATTTAGAGTTGAGAGCACTGGTGGTTTATGGAGGTGTTCGATTAAGCTAAGGAAGGCTGTCGAGCATTTTTCAATCCATTCGAACTTTCATTTGTCTTTCTTCAGAGCTTCAAAGAAAGGGATGCATTTGTCGGTTGTTTTAGAGATGAACCTGCTTAGGGCAGCCACCTTCCCTTTTAGGCTTTGCATCTCTCTTTGCGTGGATGGTATCTTGATACCTTGCAAAGCCCGGACTTGTTCGGGGTTTGCTTCAATCCCCCTGGCATGGACGATGGATCCCAAGAACTTTCCCGATGATATTCTGAAGGGGCACTATAGAGGATTCAGCTTCATTCCATATTGGCGAATTACTTGAAACATCTCGTCCAGGTGGTTTATATGATCGTTGGCTTTCCTCGATTTTACCAGCATGTCATCCACATAGACTTCCATAGTTCGTCCTATTAATTTCCCAAACATCTTGTTGACGAGACGCTGATAAGTAGATCCAGCGTTTTTAAGTCCAAAAGGCATTACTTTGTAGCAGTACAATCCCCGGTCAGTGATGAAACTAGTGTGGTCTTGATCGGGGGCGTGCATAGGGATCTGGTTATATCCTGAGTATGCGTCCATAAAGGATAAGAGTTCGTGTCCGGCTGTGCTGTCCACGAGCTGATCGATTCGCGGGAATGGGAAGCAGTCCTTCGGTCAAGCATCATTTAAGTTGGAGAAGTCGATGCATGTTCGCCACTTCCCGTTAGCCTTCTTTACCAGTACCGGGTTGGTGATCTATTCTGGGTAGATGGCTTCTCGTATGAAGTCATTGGCAAGTAAGTTCTTTACTTCTTCCTCGAGGGCTGCTGATCGTTTTGCCCCCATGCTCCTCTTTTTCTGCTTCACTGGCACCATGGTGGGATCGATGTTCAGTACGTGGCATGCCACGTCTAGGGAGATTCCTGTCATGTCGGCGTGCGTTCATGTAAATACATCCATGTTGTGGCGAAGGAAATCGACGAGTTGATCCTTCAATTCCGCTCTTAACTGAGACCCGACTCTTAGCAGTCTACTTGGGTCGTGTTTGTCTACATATATAAATTACATAGCCTCTACAGGCTCAGTGGTGGCCTCCTCCTCCTTGTCCCTGGGGTCTAATTCGTTGAAAGGATCGCTGGTGTATCAAAGAGGAGGGGCTTTATTTAATTGCTATGCTTCCAAGTTTTTCTTAGAGAGAGAAGTCTCTGCATCCTTCCCTTTGTCCTTCCTGCGGTTATTGCGAAGTTCAGTTACATAGCAATCTCGAGCGGCGTCTTGATCTCACTCTATTTCTCCTATTCCGTTATCCGTTGGAAATTTCATCTTCAAGCACCACGGGGCTAGGACAATTTGGAAGTCAGACAAGGCTGGTCTTCCCAAAAAGGCGTTGTAGGCTGAGTGGTTCTCTATTAGCACAAATGTTTGTTTTCGCACAGCGGAGCGGGGATGACTTCCTATTTCTACAAAGAGGTCCAGTTGCCCGAGGGGCATTTTCGCATCTCCAGTGAAACCATGTAGCGGTTTGCTGCAGGGAGACACATCCTTCATTGACAGCTCCATTTTGTCGAAAGCGTGCTTGAATAAGATATTTACTGAGCTTCCAGTGTCTACTAGGATTCGGAAAACCTTGGCTGGACCGAACCAGGCAGAGATGACCATAGGATCCATGTGAGGGTACTGCCTTCCCTCTAGATCACGCCTACTGAATGTGATATCATCATTCTCTTTCCGTTCTGGGTGGCGCTCTTCTGTAACAGAATTAATGTAGCCTTCATTGTTTCCAAGTGACTTATCGTATCTCTCCATCTCTGCCCAACTTCCATCGGCGATGTGTGGTCCTCCTGATATGGTAAGGACCACTATCTTCTCTTGACTGGAGCCGCTGGTGTTGCGATTTCCTCCGCCAACTTCCGGGAGGGGTAGCCCTGGGTTCTCATTGGCAGGAGTTGAAGTCCTGTTCTGACGTTTCACATAGCGCTCCAGTTTCTTTCTTCTGATGTGTTCTTCAATCAAGTCCCGGAGATGAAGGCATTCATTGGTGCCATGCCCATGAGATTCGTGGAAGCGGCAGAACTTTCCAGACTTAATTGCATTATCTGATTCCTTCTTGTGCAGGGGGCGCTTGTATCTAACTTCGTCTTGGGTGGCCAAGAAGGTGTTTTCGATTATTTCATTTAGAGGAGTGTAAGAGTCAAATCTCGGTCCTGGCCTATATAAGCGCTTTTCTCCCTTCTTGCCCCCAGCACTATCTCTGGAGTCATTTCTTCGAACGTCCCTTGCTACTGTGGATGTGTTGCCATGAGCTGCCTTGGTTTGTTGCCCTGTCTGCCTTTCAATGGCAGCGTCTTCAAGTCCCATATATTTTCCGGCTTCGTGGAAGAAATCGGGCAAGGTAGTTGGCTTCTCTTTCGTTAGTCTCTTGGAAAATTTAGTATCCGGGTGTACACCACTGCAGAGGGCCATTAGGATAAGTTTCTCTTTGGCATCTTGGACTGCGGCCGCTGCGGCGTTGAATCGGGTTAGATATTGTTGCACTGTCTCTCCGGCTTCTGTTTGATATTAGATAGGGAATAAGCGTCCTTGGGTTGTTCCACATGAATGCGGAACTGGCTGATGAACTTTTCTTTCAACATTTCCCATAAGCTGATGGATCCTTGGGGCAGATGGCAGAACCAGGAGGTAGCTAAATCTGCCAAGAATAGTGGGAAGCATTTACACAATACTCCCTATGTTGCTCCGCTCATGAGCATATGCTGTGTGTATCTCTACAAGTGCACAACGGGGTCAGAGGTTCCCTTGTAAGGTTCCATTGTTGGCATTTTCCATTCCCGAGGGGTGATGACAGTTTCGATATTGCGGGTGAAGGGGCTGGTTACCCTAGTGCCTATCCCTCGATCTATTTGTTCCCGTTGGACGCACTATCTGAACAATCGTGCCATCCTTTCATCAGAACTTGGAGCGGATAGAAATGAGTTTGGTTCTTCCCTGTGGGATTGATTCCGTCTAGATGACCTGTAGGGATGGTATCGTCTATCACTCTTAACATTCTCCAACGGCTGCCTCTGGTCTTCCGGGGGCACGCTGGGGTCAGCCGCAGTTGGCCCTTGCCTTGATTTTCCCCTGTTGGGTTCTGTTCTCAGCACTTCCTCGGGTCCAACTTCGGGCGGGACTCCAGCTCGGCCCCGTCCACTGGTGTTTCCGTGGTTAGGTAGCATGACGGGCTCAGCTACATCCGACCCCTGCCTGGTAACTCCTCTGTTGGGTTCGGTTCCAAGTGTTTCCTCGGGTTGGAATTCGGGTTGAGTCCGGGCTCGACTCCTACCATGGCTGTTTCTGTTGTTAGCCTCTTCAAAGAAGAAAGACCTTTGTCGTCTTCCAGATCCTCCAGACCGGGACTCACCCCATGATTCAGTGTTGCGATTGATTTTTTCCACATCCCTTAAGCGTGACATGAGTTGATCCACCAAGGCTTCTTGTTGAGATGCGAAGCGGTTAGTTACTTCAGCCATAACCCTGTCCAGATCCGCCCTTGTAATTGGTTGTTCCGTAGTAGGGGCTGTCGGATTCGCCTGATTTACATTTTCTATTGGAACCGGACGATTGTCTTGGTCTTTGATCACTGGGTCTGGGATACTGCCAGTTGCGATGTTCTTTCCTTTGTTAGCATCTTTCTTCCGTCCGGGAGGCATGTTTTCCAAGCAGTGAACGATGCTGAAAGGAAAAGGGTTAAGTGGGAGAAGCTGAAGCTCTGAGCTCCTGTTCCCAGTGAAAGCGCCAAAAATGTTTGCACAAAAAATGGGCAAACACCTCCAAGTCGTATGATTTAGTCAATTTTAAGTTGTTCTTAGTGATTTGGATGATTTATGCAAATATATAAAAAGCAGGGACTACACTGTAAAAGACACACAGATTTATAGTGGTTCGGCCAGAACGTGCCTACGTCCACTTTATATGTTATTCTCCTTTTTCTCTTCATATTCCAAGTACAAAGCTTTGTATATAAGTATATGAAAGTTGTTTGAAAGTTCCGTCCGTGCTTGAGCTCTCAAACTTGTCTGCCATTGTTGTATCCCTGCCCCTCTATTTATAAAGTGAGGCTGGGGGCAGGGGTCTTGGATGTATATAACTGCTGGTGGGCCTGGGCTGATGCAATTTGGCCTGGTAGTGTTGGTTCGGTACGCCTTGGTCCGGTAGTACTGTGGTCCGGTAGTTGATGGTTGGAATAGGTTCTAGTTCGGTTGCACTCTGGTTCGGTAGTACATGGAAGTGGAGTTGGTTCGGCTAGGAAGGGAAGTGGAGTTGGTTCGGTAGCACTCTGGTTCGGCCATGCTTGGAAGATGATGGATGGTCCGGCAGTGGTGAGGATATGGGTTGGTCCGGTGTTGTTTGGGATGTAGGTGGTTTGGCGAGAGATGGCTTGGTGGTAGGGAAGGAGCCGGTCGAAACTCACCCAACAACTTTCCCTGAGTTCTTTTATCAAGTCGTTGAACTCTGTTCGAGAAACAACATCCGCTTGGTTCTAGGTGGAGGTTTGTAACGACCCGCTATTTTGGACTATTCGCATCCGCACATGTCGGACTTGAATAATTCAAAATACCGAATGGTTAATTTAAATTTGGCAAAACTCAGATGTATAGTAAATAAATAATCACAGAATCACAGACACAGAGTAATAATATGCAGCGAAAGTAAAAGAGATAGTAGTTCATGAAGCTACTATAAAAATATATAAGATACATCAGAGTTTATAACAGAAGAGAAATACGATACATCAAATACAAATCAGAATACATCACTGGAATCATCGAATACTGGAAGCAGAATAGATGGCTGGATCTTCAAGCAAAGCTCCAACTCCAAAGGTGAGTCTCGAAAGCTGAACCACTCAGTCTGACCCGAGCGTAAAGCAAAACACAAAACACTCGAGTCAGGATTAATATTCTTATATCAATAAATCCAACTCAAGTGAAATAGCAATCGAAACACAAGTAGCTCAAAGGATGTTGGAATCACCATCCTCTAAGGATCCATTAAACTATCTACTATGTAGTAGTGTACGCTAAATAGATAATGTCTATCAATAACATAATGTATCAAAATAGTGTTAAGGCGTTACCATTATCCCCCTTAACACATTTTATATAAATGTCATAGTCTATACAGCACTGTAAACTTCACCGTAAACTAGTGGGATATCAGGGAGTACTCCATAGGTATTGTAACAACCCGGATTTTTGTATTGATTAATATCGTCGCTAGACGATTAAATCTGGTTGTTGATTACTGATGGAAGTTTTTAATCGGTAGAAATTCTTTTACAATTTTGTTAAAAGAGTATACGGACTTTAAAAAATTTTGTGGCCCTTGTGTAATCTTGGCCGTGAGAATGTTACAAGACAAAACCCGTATCCGCTTTTACCCGTTTTCACTTGCGAACCCTAAACCTAAATCGAGAAAGAAAAAAAAATGGTGGCTCGCCCTTTTCTTCGTTCGATCGAGAAATTAGGGCTTCGGAGAATGGGCTTCTTCGATCGCGTGTTGCTGGGAATCAGAAGCGTTAACTCGATCGAAGCTCTTCCTTGCTGCGGGCTGCTTCGACGTGCTCAAGTGAACTTCGGCCTCGACTTCTCTGCATCGATTCGACAACAAGTGAGTAATTTTACATTACTCACATCATTTTCGAACTATTTGTGTTCGTTTGTTTGGTCGTTTCCTTTTCTTCGGCTTCGATTTGATGTTGTTCGTTGTTGATGCTTTCTTTGACTTTATCAAGTTCGTGTATTTTTATGTTACTGGGTTCACTCGTTGTGATTTGAGCTGTTCAATATCTCGTGGCCATCACCGTTTCGATTTTGTGACTTCGGCCATTTGATTTTTGATGGACTTTTGTTTGATCGGCCATTCGATTTCACTTTTATGCTGCTATTTTCTCTGACTTCTCCTATTTTCTTGCATAGTCGCAGTGTTGATTTTTTTGACTGGGTTATTTACTTGGCCACCACGGCTTGGTTGTATTTGACTTCGGTCATATTTGATTTTGATTCCTGGCATTTTATCTTGTAATGAAGGTGGATTTGTTCATTTACATGACTTTGACGATCTCACTGTGCTCGTCACTGTAAACTATGTAACCTTGGTCACTGTCGAGTTCATTTGTATCTTGCCTTCATATGTTTACACTGTCCAGTTGAGTCTGCATTGCCATGTGTTATTATTGACATAATATTTGACTGATTGAACTTGGTGGTCTTGTGGCACTGCTTATTGTCATGTTGCATATCTTCATGTTTATATACATATCTGTTTGAAATTGATATCCAGATTCATGTTGCAAATTCATATTCACAAGCTGTAGCACACTTGAACTTATTTATGCAATTTGTCACTGTATTAAGTAGGACATAGTTTGCATTGATTTGTGTTCCTTGGGTTTTCTGCATGGTTCATGTGCATTTCCAGTTATTATGCCTTGAACTGTTGCATTCATGTTATGACATTAGCTTGCTTTATTCACAACTACATATATGCTGGGTGGTCATGCTAGTGTCCAGTCATGTTGTTTTATTGGGCAGTTCTTCACTGTGTTCATCTTGCCTTTTTCACTTTGACCACTGTCCAATTTTATTTATTTGTTAAATTGTGCATTATGTCTTCACTGCATATTATGCTGTATTGAACACATCACTTTCTATTTTTGCATGTATATGTGTAAGCATGCTACTGCTCACATGTTGATATATTCACTTGGGTACAGTATTCAGTTTTATTGCCATATTGGCTTCACTGAATTTTTATTTATGCACTCCTTACTTGTTGCACTACCCAGTTTTCAGTACATACATGATGCACCTTAGGCACACATACTTGCTATTGCACATTTCCAGTCTGGTTTCCTTTTGATGTCATGTGTACATTTGAGCATTTTGAACTGCTATGTCTCATGTTTTGAACTAGTGCTTTCTTTGCATTGCTTTAAGTTGAACTAGAGCTTGTCTCTGAACTGTTGTGTTCATTCATGCATGAGTCTACACTTGGTTTAAGCATTTTTGAAGCCAAACTTTGTACCTATATTGATGGACACTTTATGTTCCACTGGCTTGTTATTTTGAGCACTCATGAGTCTAAATATAGTTTGGAGACACTTCATTCTTGTGCCTCTGGTTGTGCTGGTCTGTGGGTCTTGATGATTCTTGCTCTTGTATGCCATCAGTTATCTCGGCCTATTTCAATTTGCACATGGGTTTTGAGTCGTAGCCTTCCATCTCGGCTAGCACTAGAATGTGCAGCCTGTTTAATTGCTGTAACTCGCTTGTTACTGCAATCTTGTTGTAGTCTTTCCTTGTATACTCATAGTGTGTACATTGCTATGTTATAATGATATCCATCCTTGCTTCTGTCTGGATATTAAACTACTATCGAATTGAACAGAGATGTTGCTATCTCTGTTTTCTATTGTCGAATTGAACTATGGTCGAGACTTAGTCGACCATTTTATTTGAAATGCAGTTGTGTCGAACCTGACTCTTTCTTGGGTTTGACCCTGTGCTCGTTGGTGAACTTAAACTGTGCATTGTGTTGAGTCATGTCAACACTGACTTGACCTTTGCAGTCTATTTGCTTCTCAAATTCACTTGTGTTGAATCCAGCTCGTATCTCGGATTTCACCTTGTGCACGACTGTGAGCTTTTACTGAGCTTTTGTGTATCTCATCACTGCATTGGCGAGGCAGTGCATGCGTGCGTGCACTGCAGCCAATACAGAATCTGTCGTTTTATATTGATTGGTTTCACTTGATTTGTTGATTTGATCATTTTGTTGTTGTCTAATTATCTTTCAGGTAATTAGATTATGAGTTTCTAATTGTTTATTTAAATAATTAGATTTTGTTGTTAATTGCCGTTTAGGCAATTCTGATGTTTTCTAAATTATCTTCATCGATATTCTTTTTATTTATCCTTGTTGATGATTTAAATCTGCTGATTTGTTGTTTAACACTATTATGTGTATTATTCACGGTTATCCGATTTCTTTTAAAAAGGGTCGGATAGACGTGAATTATTGTGACTGTCTTCTATTCATTATTTAATTATTATTTCTTCTATGCACTAATAACCGAGTTTGAATTAGACTGACCCGTGTATTATTTTCTTTTGAATTTAATACTCGGGTCAGACCCAAGTTTATTTCAGGTTGTAGATATCTTGATTCGGATTGCTGCTAGAGCTATGAAGACTTTTCTTGTCTTTTGGAGTTGTCGTGTCATAGTCTAGGTTGATATGTATTCATGTATATTAATCGATAATGTACTTGTATATATAACTTCCAGAGCCCACTGTTGTAGTTGTATCATATGTATTATATCAAATGTATTGTAACTGACATCAGTTATTATATACATGAGACTTTGTCGTTTAATCTGTGTTTCGCATTTATTTATATTATCTTTGTTATTATTCTATATTCTGTCCTAAACTATTATGAACCATTGTAGTTCGTTTTATACTGGAATTGGGTATGTCGATGGGAGTAAATAAATAAGAGATGAAAAATTAAAAATATATACCACTCCTATCGAGATAACTAATACTAGCGTAAGGCCCAACTACGGATGGCCGCTCCTATCCAGCCTTATTCTTCGTGATAACAGACAGTATTTCTTTTTATACTCTTTGTTATTGTGAGCATAGAGGTGGGGCGTTACAGGTATAACACAAAACAAATTCGTAGTTGTCGCGTATATGGGAATACAAGTATGACAAGGCACATGAGGCAATACCCAAGGTAGTGAAACTACCGTTTGCCTGATCCGGACTGGTGAGAACGCATCGCCGCAACGATCGCAACACCGCGAAATAACACTGCTGAAAGTACGAGGGTGCACCAATCAATCACAAGTAATGAGTAGTAGTTACGAAGAAGTGTGTTCGCTCGAGGTGGCTAACCCCATTTGGCCCGGCACGGCTCCTGATTTTAGTCATTTTCAATTTGACACAAGTGTCAAGGCTATCCATTATCGTTCTCTTTCTTCAGCCATCACGTACATCATTCCAACCACTTCATTCTGGATCATCACTCCGCGTATAGTTATTAAAGTGGTTTTCGGTTTAGACAGAGAGTATGTCCATAACCGATTCCGGTCTCTTTAATAATTTTCGTAATTATTACACCGATTGGTCGTTTAATATATTTCAAACCAAATCAATTTCAATTTCAATTAGATTTCGTAAACCATCATTTCGTTTATCTTTCTAAATCAATTTCCAAAATTTACGTTCAAACTTCCAAATAACCATTTCAAAATCTTATAATTCGATTTCAACTTTTATTTAAACAATTCAAATATTGATTCGAGTTCATATATAAGTTTCATTCCGGAATCATTTTAAATGGTTAAATTTTCATTCAAATCAATTTAAATTTATTTATCGATTTCGTTCAACATTTATTAAGTAAATTTGTCAATCAAAACAACTTCTATTTAAATTTCAATCAATTACTTACGTTCAACTACATTATATCAAACTTCAAATTGAAATAAACTAAATTCGTCAAATCAATTCTTTAAATTACAAGTCTTACATTTATTTCAATAAATCACATTTTATTTCTTGTTAAAGAAATTCAATTTCACTTATTTACTTACTTAAATAATTTCCAAAACTTAATTAACAAAGAAACTCAATTTCAATTATTTACGAAGTTCCAAATTCACTTATTCAAAAGTTCAATTTCTCTTATCAAAGAATTCAATCTTTATTCAATTATCAAATAATTCACTTATTCAATTATTAAATAATTTCAAACTTAATTATTAATAGATTCAAAACTTAATAATTTCAACTTAATTATAAATTCAAACTCAATTATTAAATCATTTCAAAACTTAATAATTTCAACTTAATTATCAAATCATTTCAACTTAATTATAAATTCAACTTAAAAATTTCAAACTTAGTTATAATTCCAAACTTAATTATAATTTCAAATTTAATTATTAAATGTTTCAAACTTAATAATTTCAAAACTCAATTATTACTTATTCCAAATTATTTATTAATAATTCCAAATTTAATTATTAAATAATCAAATTTCAAACAACGTTCTTCCATCAATTACTACGTTAATATTTGTTTCAGATTTCAATCTTAACATTTCCTCTCAAAAATTCAAATTCCGACTTCATTTCAAAACTTATTCTTTGTTCGAATAAAATCATTATTTTATTTTTAAATCAAATTATTGACCAATCGGATTTTATTTAATTCTCTATCCTAGGTCAAGTTCATTTGGGTATTAATCATTTCAACCCGATTCCAATTCAATTCAAAAGTCAAAGCATAGCAAAGGGAACTTGCAGTGTGATAACATGGATGGTGTCAAAGTAAATAAACAAGCAATAACAACAATCAATAACAATTCAATAATCAATTCAAATAATCCCGAAATAATCGTATTAATTCGCATTGTTATTTGTGCGAATTAATATAATTATTCCTAGAATCTACACCATCATTTCATGTAGATTAAAGATTATTACATTACGGTTTTTCACTTGCCATTCAATTCAAATCTCAATTTTTATACTACAACAATTTATCCAATATACATTCAAAGGTTCAAAGTATAATTTATCAAATTCTACGTGTCAATTAACTCAACAATTAAAAGGGGTCATATTATTCAAATTTACTAATCAAATTCAACACATATGTCGATTCACATTTTTTAAACTATCCTACGACAAATTCAATTGCATAACATTTATCACTTTATACATTACAATTTAACATCCAATATAAACAACAAACAATCAAACAATTATCAACCAAACTGTATTATCGTCGTATAAATAATTAACAGATAATGGTGTCTGATATTAATAAATAAAAGAATATTAATCGTGAGTGAGTGCTCACCTTTCGAGGCTAGAGAGGATAGACTACATGACAGGTTACGAATCCGAACCCGAATTTCAAAGCAAGCACGATGGACACGAGTTGACGATCAAAGCTGATGACAAGGAGTTTACAAAATCGAATTAGAACTGGATCGATGAAGACAATTTATATAATTGAACTCATACATATATAACTGTATATAATTATATATTTTAAAATACCATAATATAATGTAATATATAATATACATATAGTTCACAATTTCGGCAAAGGTGGAAAAACATACATACTTATATACGGCAGGTTTTCTTTTTATATCTATAACTTATAAATTTAGGACTCAACCTATCACTTATACATAGACTAATACACACACACACACACACACACACACACACACATATATATATATATGTGCACAAATCAACATATAATATATAACTAATACAATTACATTTATATAACCGAAGAAAATAATATTTATTTTGTTATAAAAAGGAAGAAGTAAGACGGCATTTTGATTCGTCGTACACAATATAAAGTACCCATAAAAATATGATAAGTGCATGTATATCTATACTGTAAACAATAATAACTAACTGTATGTAATCATAATGTAAAATATTAATATACATTTTATATGTGCAGACTCATCAGTTAAACAAATGTATATTACTGCAGACGTTAAATATGCAAATACAAAATATAATTAGGTTTGCTTACATATATATACTTTATTTTATATACGAACAGTAATATTTTGATAGGAAACGAGTTATATATATAACATATATGTATAGTTTAAATCAACCTGTAATAGGTTTAAAAATCCTATATATAAACAATATGTAAACAATGACTAATAACTTTATACAAATGCCAACTTACACATAAATGCATTTACGCGGCGATATAGTATCCTATATATATACTACAAATACGTATCTGCAGCAAATTGTATATTTACGTAACAGTTAATAAACTATGTATTATAGAACTTATGCAACTAACGTATGTGAGAGAAGAGTGAATGCTATAGGCTTGAGCTCGGTAGCAAGAGAAGGAAGCTCGGTTGGCTGAGCTTGGGGATTGGTCGGTGGACAGAGAGGAGGTAGAGTGGCTGCTGGCGTGGGTGCTTCGGTGGTGATGGGCGGAGCTTGGTCAGGAAGATAAGGCGGAGATGGGTTTGAGCGGAGTTTGCATGCTTGAAGCCGAGGGGAGTTGTAGTTGCTGTTAGGAAGGAGAAGATGACGTGGCGTGTGCTCCGGTATGGCTGAGCTTGAGGGGAGCACGGTCAGGGAGGTTAGGAGATGGAAGAAGCTACGGATATGGAGTCGGCTGCTTGTTGCAAAGTGGTGGAGTTGATACACGCTGGTTGGAAGTTTGCGTGGAGGCCATTGGGTACGGCGGCTCTCGGCGAGCACGGAGGTGGGGAAAATGGTGGGCGAGCATGTGGAGGCTTGGCTGATGATGGGTGGTTGCATGCACGGGCTCAGTTTCATGGTTTGAGGGCGGAGTCGAGGCGAGTGGTTTCGGGCCGTGATAGAGGGCGGAGCTGTGGCGAGGTGATGCAGAGTGGTGGATCGGATTTGCTATAAGGCGGAGGTCGGCTAACGGAAGAAGGTTGTTGTTCGGCCATAACATTAGTGGGTGAGGGAAAATATGAAAATGAGAGGATATTCTACAGGTACGTACATAAATTTAGAAAAGAAAGAGGTGACCGGTTTCAAGTAGGAAGAGGAAGCAACCTTCTGCTGTATCACGTATATGTAATTAATGTATTAACGTTTTCTCCTTTCCAAGAAGAACGAATATGAAACATGACAATGAAATGGTAAAGACCAACAACAACTATCATAAATTGGATATAGGGAAAAGTGAAAGTTGGAAATCAAAAGTCAAATTGCAAAACTGGTACGGAGATTGTTCCCTAAATTTCGACGCATTTCGGACGCTGAAATACTGAAATAAATATACTATGTACATCAGCACGACGAGACGATCAAAACGGTATAAAATTATCAGTGGCACTATCGAATTATAAAAATTCAAAATTTCTACATGCGGAAAATGCGTAAAAACGCAGAAAATTAAGATCGACGGAGCCAAAGATGTCCGAATTTGGAAAAACGACAAACTTGCTCAAAAGATGTTTTAGAATTTTTCTATGTTAAAATATTTTGGTTCCGAAAACATTTATTTTCGTCCCTTTTTAACTGATTAAATTGAAGTAAATTTACGCGTGAAATAAACTTTCATATTTTCGGACGAAAATTTACCCGTTGCTATGTTTAACTAGACATATTCCTAATATCAAATTTATATTTCAAAATTTTATCGTTTAAAATCCCACAAAATTCGAATACTAACATTATTAAAACCGGCTAAATTTACGGGTCGTTACACTCTCCCCCACTCAAAACTTTTCGTCCCCGAAAAGGAAGGAGGTAGGAGAATAGAAATAACCGGAAGAAAATAGAATGAAAAATAAAATAATCAGTTGGTTCAAACCGTATAAATTCAATTTTAATAAACTTATATTCAATAATTTGTTTTTAAATTCAAGATTTGCATTAAATTGATTTGATTTCTCATTTATTAATGTTAGGTACAAAAGGTTCTTTCAATGAAATTAAATTTAAATTCAACTATTTCAAGATACTACCTTAGGTTGATTTAATTCATTTTATTATTTTTCAAAACAAATTTTCCTTCTATTAATCACACCTATTATTTATTTAACTTATTATTCTATTTATCTCCATAAGCATTTTATAATTAAAATTTAAGTGAATAACATTTATTATACACACTCACATTTTATTTATAAAGACAATTTATATTATATATTATCCAATTTTCTTAAATCAACAATTTCAAAGATCATAAACCGAATAGTCATTTATTATAATCATATTTTATTCGACAAATTTTATTCTTCTTTATTCCAAATTATTATTAAATTAATTCTACTTAATATATCCTATCACATATATATTAAGTATGTTTTCATTTATTATAACAACTCAATTTATTTAAAATTTCCTTTGATATCATTTTCTACTGTATAATATCCAATTACATAGTTGACTTTTGAAAATTTAGGTAAGTTATAAATAATGCAATTGAGTATTATCCAAATAAATTTTATAATTCAGTTATTTCAATTTAATATTTATTCAAAATCTTTGCCTCAATTTAAAATTTTGAAATCATCTTTAATCATAAATTTAAGAATTTAAATTTTCGATTTCCCTTCGAACCATTTAGAGATAATTTATGTATATGCTATACATATCAAATCAAACTAAATTTAAAATAATATACCTATATACATATAAATCAAATCATAATTAAGAAATTTAAATTGATTAAATTTCCAAATCAAAACAGTAGCAAAGCTATGAATTGGTCTCTCCACTTCGAAACTAGAAAATAAATGTCGATGATGCGGCCGTCATCACCGAAATTATTTTCCAGCGACAAACGAGAAGAGCTCTAATTTAATCATTTGAAATTCTTTGAAAACCATTTCTATTCGAAAATATTTTAAATAATATACATTTTAAAACTTTAAAACCATAGTTCGAAATTATCAGAAATTAAATTCTCAAATTCTAATTTAAGTACACTTCAAATTCCAAATCAAATTATAACTAAGTTTTATAAATTCATTTATTTATATTATGCAATAGTCAATGATTTATAAAACAATAAATGAAAATTAAATTTTTCACATTTCGAACGACGAATTCATTAACATTTTAATTTCAGAAAAATTTATACTTATATATAATATAATTATACAAATCCATTTTATTCACCAATTTGAAAATATTATTGTGTCGGTTTGCTCTACTCAAGCGTTTTGGAAATCTTATCGATAGCGTTGATCAGACGAATCGATCGAAAATCCAAATCAACATCAACAACTCAAACAACACAATATAAACATTTTAATATTAATTTACAAATATACTTCCTCGCTTGAAGATACAAGGATGGATTCCAAAATAAGTATAGAGATTCAAATTTGATGGAAATCAATCAAGGAGAATTTTGATCCGATAATAATTTCGAAACAGAAGATAAGATAATTCAATTAACAGAATCGGAAGATGGATAAGCTTATTTAATTCATGGGCAATCTTGACCGAATCGACCGTAACTTCAAGAATAATATCAACGTTGAATTCCGAGGTAAATCAACATTCGATCTCAGGAGGTGGAATTCAGGTATAGCAGGGAATATATAGCATCGTAAACCGAGGATACAGAAATCTCCGGTAAATCAATGCTTATTGTAAAGGAGTTTCACCCATTTACAAATCATTCGAAGATTGGCGAGACCGCCGACTCACTATAAAGATCATTCGAAGTGGAGTTATGGGGTACTCCGTAATCAAAAGAAGAAAAATAGTGAGGGATATGAATGAATTTTGGAACTGAGGGAATGTTCCAAAATTCAAAGGGATTGAGTCAAAAGGAAGAGATTGAAACTCGAATGAGAGTGATTCTGTAAATACATTTACCTTATATGCTAAGTTTTGCCTAGAGCTACCAAAGCTCTGATACCAACTGTAATGACCCGATATTTTGGACTATTCGCATCCGCGCATGTCAGACTTGAATAATTCAAAATACCGAATGGTTAATTTAAATTTGGCAAAACTCAGATATATAGTAAATAAATAATCACAGAATCACAGACACGCAGTAATAATATGCAGTGAAAGTAAAAGAGATAGTAGTTTATGAAGCTACTATATAAATATATAAGATACATCAGAGTTTACAACAGAAGAGAAATACGATACATCAAATACAAATTAGAATACATCACTGGAATCATCGAATACTGGAAGCAGAATAGATGGCTGGATCTTCAAGCAAAGCTCTAACTCCATAGGTGAGTCTCGAAAGCTGAACCACTCAGTCTAACCCGAGCGTAAAGCAAAACAAAAAACACTCGAGTCAGGATTAATATTCTTATATCAATAAATCCAACTCAAGTGAAATAGCAATCGAAATACAAGTAACTCAAAGGATGTTGGAATCACCATCCTCTAAGGATCCGTTAAACTATCTACTATGTAGTAGTGTACGCTAAATAGATAATGTCTATCAGTAACATAATGTATCAAAATAGTGTTAAGGCGTTACCATTATCCCCCTTAACACATTTTATATAAATGTCATAGTCTATACAGCACTGTAAACTCCACCGTAAACTAGTGGGATATCAGGGAGTACTCCATAGGTATAACACAAAACAAATTCGTAGTTGTCGCATATATGGGAATACAAGTATGACGAGGCACATGAGGCAATACCCAAGGTAGTGAAACTACCGTTTTCCTGATCCGGACTGGTGAGATCGCATCGCCGCAACGATCGCAACACCACGAAACAACACTCTTGAAAGTACGAGGGTGCACCAATCAATCACAAGTAATGAGTAGTAGTTACGAAGAAGTGTGTCTGCTCGAGGTGGCTAACCCCATTTGGCCCGGCACGACTCCTGATTTTAGTCATTTCCAATTTGACACAAGTGTCAAGGCTATCCATTATCGTTCTCTTTCTTCAGTCATCACGTACATCATTCCAACCACTTCATTCTGGATCATCACTCCGCGTATAGTTATTAAAGTGGTTTTCGGTTTAGACAGAGAGTATGTCCATAACCGATTCCGGTCTCTTTAATAACTTTCGTAATTATTACACCGATTGGTCGTTTAATATATTTCAAACCAATTCAATTTCAATTTCAATTAGAATTCGTAAACCATCATTTCGTTTATCTTTCTAAATCAATTTCCAAAATTTACGTTCAAACTTCCAAATAACCATTTCAAAATCTTATAATTCGATTTCAACTTTTATTTAAATAATTCAAATATTGATTCGAGTTCGTATATAAGTTTCATTCCGGAATCATTTTAAGTGGTTAAATTTTCATTCAAATCAATTTAAATTTATTTATCGATTTCGTTCAATATTTATTAAGTAAATTTGTCAATCAAAACAACTTCTATTTAAATTTCAATCAATTACTTACATTCAACTACATTATATCAAACTTCAAATTGAAATAAACTAAATTCGTCAAATCAATTCTTTAAATTACAAGTCTTACATTTATTTCAATAAATCACCTTTTATTTCTTGTTAAAGAAATTCAATTTCACTTATTTACTTACTTAAATAATTTCCAAAACTTAATTAACAAAGAAACTCAATTTCAATTATTTACGAAGTTCCAAATTCACTTATTCAAAAGTTCAATTTCTCTTATCAAAGAATTCAATCTTTATTCAATTATCAAATAATTCACTTATTCAATTATTAAATAATTTCAAACTTAATTATTAATAGATTCAAAACTTAATAATTTCAACTTAATTATAAATTCAAACTCAATTATTAAATCATTTCAAAACTTAATAATTTCAACTTAATTATCAAATCATTTCAACTTAATTATAAATTCAACTTAAAAATTTCAAACTTAATTATAATTCCAAACTTAATTATAATTTCAAATTTAATTATTAAATGTTTCAAACTTAATAATTTCAAAACTCAATTATTACTTATTCCAAATTATTTATTAATAATTCCAAATTTAATTATTAAATAATCAAACTTCAAACAACGTTGTTTCATCATTTACTACGTTAATATTTGTTTCAGATTTCAATCTTAACATTTCCTCTCAAAAATTCAAATTCCGACTTCATTTCAAAACTTATTCTTTATTCGAATAAAATCATTATTTTATTTTTAAATCAAATTATTGACCAATCGGATTTTATTTAATTCTCTATCCTAGGTCAAGTTCATTTGGGTATTTATCATTTCAACCCGATTCCAATTCAATTCAAAAGTCAAAGCATAGCAAAGGGAACTTGCAGTGTGATAACAGGGATGGTGTCAAAGTAAATAAACAAGCAATAACAACAATCAATAACAATTCAATAATCAATTCAAATAATCCCGAAATAATCGTATTAACTCGCATTGTTATTTGTGCGAATTAATATAATTATTCCTAGAATCTACACTATCATTTCATGTAGATTAAAGATTATTACATTACGGTTTTTCACTTGTCATTCAATTCAAATCTCAATTTTTATACTACAACAATTTATCCAATATACATTCAAAGGTTCAAAGTATAATTTATCAAATTCTACGTGTCAATTAACTCAACAATTAAAAGGGGTCATATTATTCAAATTTACTAATCAAATTCAACACATATGTCGATTCACATTTTTTAAACTATCCTACGACAAATTCAATTGCATAACATTTATCACTTTATACATTACAATTTAACATCCAATATAAACAACAAACAATCAAACAATTATCAACCAAACTGTATTATCGTCGTATAAATAATTAACAGATAATGGTGTCTGATATTAATAAATAAAAGAATATTAATCGTGAGTGAGTGCTCACCTTTCGAGGCTAGAGAGGATAGACTACGTGACAGGTTACGAATCCGAACCCGAATTTCAAAGCAAGCACGATGGACACGAGTTGACGATCAAAGCTGATGACAAGGAGTTTACAAAATCGAATTAGAACTGGATCGATGAAGACAATTTATATAATTGAACTCATACATATATAACTGTATATAATTATATATTTTAAAATACCATAATATAATGTAATATATAATATACATATAGTTCACAATTTCGGCAAAGGTGGAAAAACATACATACTTATATACGGCAGGTTTTCTTTTTATATCTATAACTTATAAATTTAGGACTCAACCTATCACTTATACATAGACTAATACACACACACACACACACACACACACATATATATATGTGCACAAATCAACATATAATATATAACTAATACAATTACATTTATATAACCGAAGAAAATAATATTTATTTTGTTATAAAAAGGAAGAAGTAAGACGGCATTTTGATTCGTCGTACACAATATAAAGTACCCATAAAAATATGATAAGTGCATGTATATCTATACTGTAAACAATAATAACTAACTGTATGTAATCATAATGTAAAATATTAATATACATTTTATATGTGCAGACTCATCAGTTAAACAAATGTATATTACTGCAGACGTTAAATATGCAAATACAAAATATAATTAGGTTTGCTTACATATATATACTTTATTTTATATACGAACAGTAATATTTTGATAGGAAACGAGTTATATATATAACATATATGTATAGTTTAAATCAACCTGTAATAGGTTTAAAAATCCTATATATAAACAATATGTAAACAATGACTAATAACTTTATACAAATGCCAACTTACACATAAATGCATTTACGCGGCGATATAGTATCCTATATATATACTACAAATACGTATCTGCAGCAAATTGTATATTTACGTAACAGTTAATAAACTATGTATTATAGAACTTATGCAACTAACGTATTATCTAACCAAACTAACATATAAAACTATACTACAATATGTAACATATATATTATACTTCTTATTAAAACGCATGATATCTTTTTTTTTTCTTTTTCTTTTTAAAACATGCATAAGTATAAGTTAGTTGCGACAAAATTTTAAAAAGCAACTCACAAAGACAATACTGTTATGACAATTTATACAATACTATATCTATGAGATGAAAATATGTATGTTGACAGAGTAAATACAAGTGTAAAAGCACATGCAAGTTGCTCTAAAATATGTATATATATTAGCTAATGAAACTCGACACATATATATGCTGTATATAAGCTATAAACGCCTGAATTTTCCTATATATAACACAACAGTAAACCAAATAAGTGCAAGTCGGTATTTGTAACAACTATATGCCTATAAAACCATACAGTAAAATAGTAGGTATGCGAATCACATTTGAGCTAATATACATACTTTAAAAAAACAATATATATAACTAATATAATTATAAAACTTATATAAACTAACCTGATATACATATATACCATAAATAAAGTATAGAAGGTGCCTATGTGAGAGAAGAGTGAATGCTATAGGCTTGAGCTCAGTAGCAAGAGAAGGAAGCTCGGTTGGCTGAGCTTGGGGATTGGTCGGTGGACAGAGAGGAGGTAGAGTGGCTGCTGGCGTGGGTGCTTCGGTGGTGATGGGCGGAGCTTGGTCAGGAAGATAAGGCAGAGATGGGTTTGAGCGGAGTTTGCATGCTTGAAGCCGAGGGGAGCTGCAGTTGCTATTAGGAAGGAGAAGATGACGTGGCCCGTGCTCCGGTACGGCTGAGCTTGAGGGGAGCACGGTCAGGGAGATTAGGAGATGGAAGAAGCTATGGATATGGAGTCGGCTGCTTGTTGCAAAGTGGTGGAGTTGATACACGCTGGTTGGAAGTTTGCGTGGCGGCCATTGGGTACGGCGGCTCTCGGCGAGCACGGAGGTGGGGAAAATGGTGGGCGAGCATGCGGAGGCTTGGCTGATGATGGGTGGTTGCATGCACGGGCTCATTTTCATGGTTTGAGGGCGGAGTCGAGGCGAGTGGTTTCGGGCCGTGATAGAGGGCGGAGCTGTGGCGAGGTGATGCGGAGTGGTGGATCGGATTTGCTATGAGGCGGAGGTCGGCTAACGGAAGAAGTTTGCTGTTCGGCCATAACATTAGTGGGTGAGGTAAAATATGAAAATGAGAGGATATTCTACAGGTACGTACATAAATTTAGAAAAGAAAGAGGTGACTGGTTTCAAGTAGGAAGAGGAAGCAACCTTCTGGTGTATCACGTATATGTAATTAATGTATTAATGTTTTCTCCTTTCCAAGAAGAACGAATATGAAACATGACAATGAAATGGTAAAGACCAACAGCAACTATCATAAATTGTATATAGGGAAAAGTGAAAGTCGAAAATCAAAAGTCAAATTGCAAAACTGGTACGGAGATTGTTCCCTAAATTTCGATACATTTCGGACGCTGAAATACTGAAATAAATATACTATGTACATCAGCACGACGAGACGATAAAAACGGTATAAAATTATCGGTGGCATGATCGAATTATAAAAATTCAAAATTTCTACCTGCGGAAAATGCGTAAAAATTGCAGAAAATTAAGATCAACGGAGCGAAAGATGTCCAAATTTGAAAAAACGACAAACTGACAACTTGCTCAAAAGATGATTTAGAATTTTTCTATGTTAAAATATTTAGGTTCCGAAAACATTTATTTTCGTCGCTTTTTAACTGATTAAATTGAAGTAAATTTACGCGCGAAATAAACTTTCATATTTTCGGACGAAAATTTACCCGTTGCTATGTTTAACTAGACATATTCCAAATATCAAATTTATATTTCAAAATTTTATCGTTTAAAATCCCACAAAATTCCAATAATAACGTTATTAAAACCGGCTAAATTTACGGGTCGTTACAAGATTCCTGCGCCTTGAATTGCTGGTTATTTGCTAGGTCCTATCTGTTGTACACTAGCAGTTTCGTGGACATCTGCGTTGTGAGAGGCCGATCTATTTCGTGGTCTCCCCATGGTAGAGTTGCTGGTTGTAACTCTGAGTAGAATAAACAGATGTCTTTTGAATGATTTGGATCTCCTTTGGGGGATTTTTCAATCCAGTAGCTACAAAGTAGATCCTAAATGTTAGCACCAAAATTGGTCACTAACACCCTTAAGAGAGATTTTGTAGAGAGATTAATGAAGAAAGTAAATTTAAACAGAGAATAATGTGCGGATTTAAATGTAGAAAATATGAACACCAGATTTATAGTGGTTCGGCGTAATTGCCTGCATCGACTTTGAGATTAATCTTTATTGCTTTTCTCGATAATCGATTACAGATACAATCCGTATACCAATTATATTGATACAATTTCTAAGCAAAAAAGATAAGTCTTGAATGAGTCTTGAATGCGGCAGAGTCTCCCCGGTGTTCTTGAAAAAAGGACCATTTCACTGTGCCTCTGCCTCTCTATTTATAGGCGAGAATGGGTTGGACTTCCCTGGTGGGCCAAGTAGCTAAGTAGCTTGGCCCAGATAGAGTGATCTCTATGTGCCGATCCAGAGAGGCCGAACGGCAAAAATGCCGAGCAAGGCATGAATGCCGAACGACATTCTCATGCCGAACGAAGTGATGCCAAACACCTTAAATGCCGGACGACATTCTCATGCTGAACGAAGTGATGCCGAACACCCTGAATGCCGAGCAGTATGGAATCATGCCGAACAAAGTGATGCCGAACATCCTGAATGCCGAACGAGGTATTTGTGCCGAACAAGGTTTGGATGCCGAGCAGTATGGAATGCCGAATGACTCTGCCAATGTCTCTCAATGCCGAACGCTATCGCATGCCGAACGTCCCATAGATGTCGACCGAACTTGAGTGCCAAACGAATCATATGTGCTGGACGACTCTGGAAGCCGAGCGCTTTCTAATGCCGAATGAGTTTGGATGTCAAACAACTTTGTCATGTCGAACGTCCTTCAATGCCGAACAGACATAGATGCCGAACAACTTTGTCATGTCGAACGGTCTTCAATGCCGATCGAGCATAGATGCCGAACGGCCTGGGCGTGCCGAACGAGAATGCTGAGTCCTTAGTTTCCTGGTCAAACCTCCAGGTAACAATACCTTCATAGAAACCACTCAAATGTGATTTAGAATACAATATTAGACAAACATCCATACAAGTTCATTCTGGGACTGGATGAAACCGAAGACACTCTCATACTACCATTAGTAGCGAGTAATCCTTACAATCCATTGATTTCCACAATGAGGAGACCACTGCTATAAATATCTCTATAAAGGGAGGAACCTAGAAAATATCAATAAGCAGTCCTGATGCCACGAAGATCCTCAGTCTTCATAAATCATTATCAATAATCTACACTTCCGAACACATACATTGGTTCAGAGTGGTTTTGGGATAAATATGATCCCGGTCTCTTCATACCAATATCGAAAAGTGGCTCTTAACCTCGTACAGAAACCAAGTCTCATAGACTTATCACGGTTCCAATTTCAACTTGTTATCCTTCGACTAAGAAGGAAGCTCGGTACATTGGAGTAATAACTCACTCCGCACTGCACGAATCAACATTCTCAACACAAACGATAACCAAGCCTACATAGCTGGCTACGTGCTAAGTGCACGACTAATCAGTCTCCACATCAAGCCTAGGAACCGAAACTTTTCCAATAGGCATAATCTAGTACTAAAGCAATTGTTAGGCCCTTTTTATAATTCTTTATATATCAAATCACCTCCCAAATATATATCCCTAAAATATCTTTAAAAAGATATATGCTTAAAACCATCTCAAATATTCAACAAATTGGGAAACATTTCCATATACTAGATATATATTCAAAACTTCTCAAATATTCAATAATTGGAAAACATTTCCATATAGTTATCTCAACGGAATAAGCATATTTACAAATCATTTCATTTTCAATACTTAGAAAATAACATCATATATTTAAATAAAAAATAAGTATATTTACAACCTTTATGGAAAGCCATATATTCTTCAAAACAATTTAAACTTCATTTTGAAAATATCATTTCAAAACTATCGCCTTAAATATTATTCATTCAAAACATGAATATACTTACTTTATAAAAACCATACTTACTTATCAAAATAAATCATTTACATTTACAAACAATGTTTATAACTTTCAATTCTCCAAAGTCCATGTATAAAACCATTTCTAAATACCAATTTGCAAATCCCACTATTTTACAACTTATTCGGTTACAAATCCATTTATTTAAATATTTATAAAACACTTTGATATAAAATCTTTTTGTTCATAAAGTTTCATTCATAAATCTATTCTTTTAAAATCTCATTATTTACCAAAAACTATTTATAAAACCATTTACAAATTTATTGATGCTAAATCCATTTATAAAACCATCCTTAAAATATCAATAGAAAATCCAATTCATAAATAACTTATACAACCATTTCTATACACATCCCTTTTATAAATCCAATATATAAAACGGTTTACACAAATATTGATTTCAAATCTATTTCTAATACTTATGAAATTCCATTTAGAAATCCATTACTTATTCAAAAAACGTTACTTATGAATCTTATATATAAAAACTATTTAAAAAATCTATTTGAAAACATTCATAAAACCGTATATTTAAAATAAAAAAAACCCATACTTTCATTTTAAAATAAACTCCTTTTCATAATTCAAAAATAATTATAAACAAAAATACTACGAATCACTTGAAATCTCTTTTAAACGAAAAATCACTTTGAAATCACTTTTAAACAAAAATCACTTTGAAACCATTTTTAAAGCATTTCAAAATTACTGAAAACATGGCCCAATGCTACTTAAGCACTAAACAAGGAGATATACATCCGATTCACAAACATGACATCCAAACATATCGTATATCACATATATATGAAAAATAATCAATAATAACGAGGCATCCAGTTGGATCCATCCAATCTGTTTTCCTGCATCACAAACCACATATTACGACATGTAGACAAATATGTGTAAATAAATAATCAACAGTGGTAAGGAATCAAGTTGGATCCCTCCAACCTGTAACCTGCAACAAATACAGCATATGAGAATAATGTACAATGTCTGCTTCGAGGCTGATGCGCGTACAAAGGGTCATCCTCTGAAATGAGCGGGAATACATCCAACCAACCAACCAACATATGTGTGTGTGTGTGTGTGTGTGTGTGTGTGTGTGTGTATAATATACATCCAAACAGTCATCAAAACAGCATAATAAAAATACTCCCACTTATATAAAATATAAGTGGGTTAGGGAGTGTGAGTTTTACTCACTTTGTTTGCAGTCGTTGTTGCAGCTTTTTATTTCGATTAAAACTAAACGAGCATTTAACTTTAAATTTTTTTTTCAATAGTTCCAAATCCATCCAAACCAGATCTAGAGCGTAGCATTCGCTGATACGAATCTAATGCAACTCATTTCGTGCGAAACGGACCTCATATGACAAAGTTATACAGTTTTAAACATATGAACTATAATTTGTAATTAATTAAATTTAATTACAGTAATTAACAAAATTAACCCACATTTTAAATTCTTCTTCTCTCACGCATTAAGAACCCAGGCTGACATTGAACCCAAAATTGACGAATTTCCATCAAATCTTGTGCCTCCGTCGTCACATCGGAGATCGATCTAGCCCTGCAAGCAGCTGCGACATCACAAGCCGTGCCTCCCACCATGCTCTTGCCCTGCTCGGCCCCCCATCATGCTCGATTCCAGTTCGAACGTAGCTCGAACATGGGTAATTTTGGGGCTCTATGATGCTCCATTTCCAATCTCCACATTGAACTTGAAAATCTCGACGTGCTCTACAACTTTGTAGTTGGGAGTTTTTGTTAATAGCTTATGGAATGAGAGAGATCCAGGGAAGAAAACGACGAATTTCTAGCCATTGAAAATGAAGGCGGCAGCAAAGAAGAGACATACTAGGGTTTGGGGCAAATGAAATTTGTTTAGGATCCTTATATAGCTATTTATAAAACACTATTCACCCGAAATATTTCCGAACTCCAAAAGAAGAATGCCGCTTGGCGTTCCTGATGTTTTACCCCTATTCCGAACATAATGGAATACATACCGAGAGCCAATTCCATCGTATTTGAAAGACATCATTCTAAAATCAAATTATGTTAATTTGAATTACTTAAATAAATTTTTAGGCATTTCAGCTTCGCACGACCAAACGGTATGTCCAATCGCCGCAAAATTTGTAATCCTATAATAATATACTATTACGGATCCAATAAAACTAGTTTCTTCCAATTATGAGACAGTGTCTTGAATTGCTATTTTTACCCGTCTAATTAAATATTAAAACTTTCAATTTCTATAAATTAACTTTTCATTCAACTTTAAAAGTTTACTAACTTTATTATAATTCAAATAAGATTTAAATCAACTTTAGAAATCATTTTATTCACATTAGATTCCATTTTCAATTATTTAACCGATTTAACCTGTAAAATTAGCTTTTCAATGTTTAAATTCAATTAAATATTCTAAATTCGAACGATTGAAGAATTTCATCTCCGAAATTACTAAGTAAGAAAGATACTAACCATTAACTTTTCAAAACAATTTAGTTGAAATAGATTATCAAATTCTCTTAAGTGTTTAACTTTTCCAAAATCAATTAGTTATTATAAAAACTTTTTTAAGTTCCTAAATTCATTCATAGTTGTTAACCAATACCATTCCATAAATCAATTAACATCCTTCGAACCAACACATCTCATTTCAAGTTATTACTCAAAAGTCAAATTTTGTTATACTTTTTTTTTTCAAATTTCCTAAAAAAAATTCTAACACCTTAAATTTTCAAAAAAAATCGTCAGGTCTCCTTTGCGTGATTTGATCTAGAAAATCACAATATATATAATACACAAATATACATCTCGTCATCAAGGATGAGACATACCGTAGGGAAAAAGTGTAAAAGTATGATATGTAATCCGACATATGTACCTTATGTATATTTAGCAAGCATATACAAGTAATATAGCGTGAAAGCGAGCTCCAAATGCGAAGCAAATGCCATCCACACCTACTAAAAACTCAACCACCAAAACATATGAATATCATATAATATCAATGTATAACATAAAATGTACATTAATCGTATGAAATGAAACACATGCGACATGAGCAATCATCAAACAACTAACATCCAATTTGCATTTTACAACGTCAATAGTTTAATTCACTTCCATTTCTTATTACCATTTAATTGATTTGCATTCAATTACATTCATCACTTCAATTTGTTTACTAATATCCAAGTAGTTTACATTCTACAAATTTACATTCATTCAAATTGATTTATTAACATTTATTTGTTAACATATACTTTTAATTTATTAACATTCACTTAAATTTTGTTAACTTTACTTCCAATTCATGTTTAACAACACTTAATATTCACTTAGTATAATTATTTTAGTAGTAATTCTTTTAATACTAATAACACATGATAACTACTTTATTTCATTACTAAATTTTCTTAAGTTTGCTTAAACATTTTATACAGCACTTAAGTTTATCTTCACTTCCTTATTTAAGTTTATTACCAATTTTATCAAATAATATTTCAACTTATATCCAATTCATTTATATACTTAAGTTGAATTCCATTTATTAACTCAAGTTCATATTCATTCCCATCAGTTCACATAGCTCATTCAATTCATTTCATTAATCTTCGGGTTAACTTTTTTCACAAATAATCTTATTAAACATATCTTAAGTTTATTCACATTTTATAATTCCAATTTGTTATATAATCACTTACAAATTATGTTTATACACATTTCATTTACTTGCTTATTAGCTTGCTCCAATTAACCTCTTTACTCAAGTTTACTTTTCTTATCTATTCTGTTTTCTAAATTATAAGTTTCAAAACTTAATTCATTTATTTCACAAAACATTCAGATATAAATTTCAGAATTCGAACACCCATTTATTTCAAATCATTTCAAAATCATGTATATATATGCACATACAGCTTTTTTGTATATTCAAATCGTATTTTAAATTTTCAAATCAAAACTTGTTTTAACAAAACAAAATTCCAATAGCAAATCACTAATGGTAGCAATTCATCACTTAGAAGTTCGAAAATGAACACTGATGATATCGCGATCATCCTTAGAATTTATTTTCCAACGGCTGAAGTGAGTTCAATGCTTTCAATCTCTTTTAAATTCTTTTAAAAGTCATTTCTAATCAAAATACTTCTATATAACAATATAACATCTTCAAACTTTGACCAACAACTATCAAAATCAACGGGATTCAAATTCTCAAATTCTTAGTTTAAATCCATTTTTATTTATAACTCATAGTTATAAATATACTTATGTAGTTTCATTTCTTATATATAGGATTATTTCACAACTGTAAATTGTTTTAATTATAACCAACACAATTAATTTGTGTAACATGAGTTTGTTTTTGTTAGGTAAATCGTTATGGAAGTTTAAGGATGTTAATGATAATCCCATTTAAAAACAAATCATTTCTAAATATTACTATAATGTTAGTAACAATTTATATCAAATTACTCCTATGGTTTTATGTAAATTGTCCAATTTTTGGAATTCTATTTTAAAGTCATGAGATTTTTAACCTAGGCACTAATACAATAGTTCGTTCAAGTAATAGTACTTATTTTTGGCATGATCGTTGGATTTCCGTTATCCTTTTAGGATAGAATTTAAAGAGCTATGCGACATATGTAATTTTAAGGATGCTTTAATTATAGAAGTTTTTTCTCCCAAAAATAACCCTCCTTGGAATTTTACTTTTAACAGAATTTTAGTAGGTTCAACTCTTAGGCAGCTCTCTTTGCTTTATACTAGATTAAATCTGTATAATATTGATAATGATAATATTAGTTGGGAGTGAGATAAGAGTAAGCAATATACTTCTAATTATTTTTGTAGATTTATTAACTTCTTGGGTGTAACTAATAACTCCTTTAAATTTATTTGGAAAACAAAATGCTCCTTCTAAATCTAAAATTAACATATGGTTAATTATGCATGGTAGAATTTTTAAAAAGAAAAAATATGCAAATTGATAATAAATGTTAATTTTGTAGTCTGCATTTCGAATATATTGAACATGTATACTATGATTGCTGTAATGCCTCGGAATTTTCGACCCCAAAAATTCGATACTAATAAATTCACTGTATAGAGTGTCGAGCAATCGGGTGTCGGAAACACCGGATCGCTAGGGTTAAGAAGAAAAAGAGGTAGAAGAAGAAACAGAAAACAACATCACAGAATCTCACAATCGCAGCGGAACAAAATATAATATCAAATAACAGCATTTATACAAAGAAAGCTGTAAATGTCAATTTACATACAATATATCAGAGTACAACAGAAACTGGACAGTTGGAACAACTTGTCCTTGAATACTATCAAAACAGACTATACAGTCTCTACTTCACAACGGAATCAACGCGTCACTGCCGTCCAGCTCACCTCCTGAGCTGCAGAACGTCCGAACCTGAAAATCTGTAATACTCGGTCTGATCCGAGCATTACAATAAAGTAACACCTGAGTTAGGCTAGAAACCAGCGTGAGTAAACCCATATAACTTGAAATACTAAAGTTGTAAAGCTTCTTTGAAAACCTAGGTAACTCGTTCATCACTGCGAGTTTTATCTTGCTATAGCCAAACATTTTGTCACAAAGTAATATCTAAGTACCATTACTTAGTTTGATTGGCCAAGTTTACTAATTTATTCATTCTAGCATATTTGATTATATAATCAAATCAGTGATTAATAAATTCGAAGTGGTTCCAGATATTGCTGATATCCGACTCCCATCTCTTCGAATCCAACACCATCACAAATATCTATTTAAATAACTCACATTATCAACAGTTCAATCCTGGTATCTCATATCACAGAATATCATGAATTAACGTACTAGAGATATTAAAGCAAATTCAAATATTTAATCAAGTTAAACATTCATACACTAAATTAACTAGTCACACAATCATCTAATTAATTTTAAACAAAATAAATTAATTACTTATAAATCCTGCTTAATTGTCATTAACTTATTTACAAGCCATTTATATTTTATTTAAATTAAATATTTGGAATTAAATTACCATTTACATGTAAAATCACTTAAGATGCTCGATTAATTAAAAAGTTTAAAACATTTTACTTCCTTTAACCATCTACTTAACCACACCATTTAATTTTATTTTAATAAACTTTGTAATTAACTAAATAATTAACATATATATATATATATGTATAGTTATTTCAACTTAATTAAATTTTAACTTAATTCATTAAATTTGCATCATTTATTAACCTAAGTTATAGGTTAAATTAAAACCTTAAAATTACTTTATTTATATTTATTTCTAAATAAAACATTTAACTTTAAAGTTGATAAAAATTTCTTGAACTTTGTTTACATTTCATTTTATTTTAATTTATTAAAAAGGAAACTCGGCCCAAGAGAATTAACCAACCCAAAACCAAAATCTTCCTCCTTCTTCTTTACTTTACTTTAAATCTTGTTTTTGTTTTACTTTAAAAAAAAATGTTATTACACTTATGCACAGTCTCGAGACCAATCCCTAAGCAAATCCAAGCCAAATCTCTTCTTCCCCGTCTCTTTCTCATACACCTGATCCTACCTTTTCTACAGAACCAAGAAACCAAGACGTGTCAGAACCACGTGCACGTGCACACTGCATCGTCGCCGCTCCGATCATCGTCGCAACCACCAGCAAGTCGCCGATGTCACTCTCGTTCGACCTGACACCCAGAATTCGTGAAACTACCCCAAATCGAAATTGAGCAACCCGAACACCCATTGGGATGAAACCGAGCACCAAAACCTCCACGCATCGCCTAGCTCCGACCACCGGAGACCACGTCCTTGTGCCCAGACCTTTGCCGTACGATCCTCCTCCTTTTCCCTTACTCTGGCCCAGCTCGACGCCTCCATGACCTCGTATTTACCTCGAGGACATCGCCAACCCAAACAAGGCTTAAAACCCTACATCCTCCTCGCCATGCCACCACGGCGAACTACAAACCCTCCGACCAATTTTCTCGAGTAGCTCGTCGACCCTCAAGCTACCTCCAGCAACGAAATCGGCCTTCCACCATTCACCGATCGCCAAAAATCAAGCAAAATCTCGATTCCGTTCAACTCGCAAATTCTCTTGATTTACTAACTTAAAAATCTTGTTATTACCATTAAAAATCATGGTTTTCAAAATCAAATATGATGATATAAACAAAACTCAAGATTTAAATAATTAATTTTTTGACTTAATTTGATTTATACTGTACTTTTTTCTTTCTAGTAAAATTTCTTGCTAACTATACTTATAAATATTTTTAAAATTAAGATTTAGTTAATACAAACATATTTCTTTTAAACATCATAATCAAATATGGTTTATATGAAGAGGAATCAAATTTTGAGAATTTTTTGGTCTGTTGAACCAAAACAGAGACATGCACAGACATACATACAATAACCTCATACTTATATATATACAAAGCAAATTAATTCATCCATGCAAAACATTTCCACAACATTACTTCAATTATTCATCACATGCATCAGAATATAAAATGATTTTGCTTTAAAAAGGTGAATGTTTACTCACCTGATGTTGAACAGAGGAACAGAGATAGTTTTCAAAATCTGGAAACTGCTAGTTGATTTTGAAACTCCTACAGATATTGATCTTAGATTGTTAAGCTTGAAGTTGTACTTTGAATTGCTTTGAATCTTTGCTTGTTTTTAGTTGAAACTTAAAAGAGTTGATTTAGTTTAGTTTTCTGGTTTCAGTTTTCTCTGGTTAGTTTTGATAAAATGAAAGAAAGAAAGAGTTGAGGCATATGTATACATAGGTGTATAAATTTGTACAGCCCCTTGTTTTTCTTTAAATCGTTATACAATTTTTTTAATAAAGAATTTTTTTTAAAGAGAACTTGACACACATAAATTTGTGAATTTGCATGATATTTCCTAGCTTACACATGCCTTTATGATGTATTTTATATTTATTTATGCTTTTATATTATGTTTTATATTTTTATTTACACATTTTCTTTTTATTTATTTATATTTTTATTAACTATGTTCTCTTAATATTATAAACCTTTTATTTTATTCTTATTTTATTTCAAACTTAAGTCATAAATATTTTAATTACGAAATATATATATTTATCTGCCAAATATTTAATTAATTAAAAATTATATTAGAAGTATGTAGATAAGGGTGTATGTACACACACACACACACACACACACACACACACACACACACACACACATATATATATTTACTTATACATTTTATACAACATTTCTTTATATTTATTTCATATGGGCATAAATACATACATGCATATTTATAAACTTATATATACCATATAACTTATACATATCTATTTATCTGATTTGAACTTAAATGGTGAAATGTATTATCTATTTATATACTATAAGATTTAACATATCCAGAGATTTATAATTCAACATTTGTTATGGTTTTCAAATCAATTTATATTTGTTCAGATATTACAATTATCAAAAATTTGTTTATTCGACTAATAAATTCAGCATTCCTTGATTTAAACCAGTTAATTTACCCAATTAACAGATGTTAAAAATCCAGGTTGTCACAATTGTATAGATACTTATTTCATTCTGAATAATACCCTCAAAATCTTCTACTTTAGTCCAACAATAAAATTTTATGATTGTGAATACTATTGGAATAGTTTTAGATTTAAGTTCCAAAAGGAAAATAGATTTTTACTTGACACTTTATTCATTATAATTTGTTGTTATATTTGATTTGAGAGAAATCAGTTAATTTTTAAAAATAATCATAGTCATTTTAGTAAATTGATTTTAATAATTTCTTCATTTTGTTTTAATTGGCTCTCTAATCCTAAATATAAATTAGCTAGAAATAATCTTTTCAAAGATTATATTAATAAGGTAAATAATAATATTAAGTTATTTAAACGTAAGAACAATATTTTTGACATTAATAATTGTAGTATTAATATTTTTTCAAACTTAAATGATGATTTCAATGTGTATCGTAATATCCTTTTGATCAAAGGACCATAAGGATAAGTTTTGATTTGTTTTAGTTATTATTTTAGCTTTAGTTTATTTTAGTTTATAGATCTTTAAGTCCATTTGATCACGGTTTCTTTTTAGTCTTATTTCTAATATTTATTTTATTCTGTCTAATTAGCTTAACTTTTGTATCTTACTTTTATTTTATTAAAACATATATTTATATAAATTTAATTTATATACATATATGTGTATTGTTCTTACTATTTTCTTAGTTCCTTTTGAAATACAAGTTTGGGCCAGATATGGTGTCGATTTCCTTTTGTAGGTTCATAGGATTGCTTATGGCGGCATTGCTATTGGCAGTAAGGGGTTCTTCTCGTTACATCTCCATCTTCATTATTGCGTTCTACTTTCTAGAGGATTCACTTTTTAACTAGCCGCTCCTTCCAGTTTTACTGAGCCTACAGAGTGGAAATTTTCATTGCAAATAATTCGCAGTTCCATTGCAGATCATTCGCACTTCCATTTTTTCCGAGTCAGCAGCATGAATTTCCGTTCTCAAATGGAGTTGGCTTCCAGTATCATTGACTATGTGATGTTCCATAGTTTTTTAGGTACTTCAAACACCTTAATATCGGGCGGTGGCCATGTTGGAGCTCGGTTCTAGGGTGTAATGGGTGGTGGCCTTACCGAAGCTCATTTTAGGGGTACTTGAGTTTTTTTCTTTGATGCTTGTACTTAGATTAGCTACCTGCCAGACAGGTTGGTAACGCCTTGTTTTTCATGATATATACATATTTACATGTGCGCTCTCCTCTATTCTAGAGGATCACACATTTTTCTTAAATATTTATTATAACCAATACTTTATAATTCACATTGTCAATTCACTTGCTTATAAAATTTATTCTTTTACAGTTTTTGTTTTTATTTAGATTACTCAAACATGTTTTATTAATTTATATATATTTACATTTTCAAACAACCAAAAAACAATTTATATACACTATAATAATTTCATAATTTTTTTCCTTTATGTATAAAATATAATCAAGGTAAAATTATTTCATTTATCCAATTTTAAAACAATACTATGTCGACACATCTTATTCAAGTGTTTAGAAACTCCTATTGGTAATGTGGCGTCCCAATACCGACCAGAATTCATAAGCCACTCAACAGATACATCAACACAATATAAAACTTTTTTGTATCACTAAAAAATGTGCGCTCATATATCTAATACGCTCAAACTCAATCTAAGGTGCTACTGACGCTATATGTACTGAGTGCACATCAAAGCCTAGGAGCATACTAAACAAAAGCTCTGATACCACGTGTGACGACCCACACCCGACGCCCTCCGAATCTGACACTAAACTACACATGTCCGAACCAAAGTGCAACGATTGTAGATAATCATGAGAAGAAGAGAAAATAAGAAAGAGAGAAGAATAAAACCAAATAGAACAATAACAACACAGAATCTCACATCGTAGCGGAATAACATATAATATAATATCAATAATCTTTACAAAAAGAGAAACTATAATATTAAACATCAATCATATCAGAGTACATAAAACAAAATAATCAGCTGGATAGTTATAACAATCTGCCCTCACAAATGTTATAACATAAAAAATAATGCAGCGGAATAGAAACATATATGAGAATATGATCTAAAGACGTCCAACTCACTGCTAAAGCTCCAATGCACCAAATCTGAACCTGAGAATATACTCAGTTTGACCCGAGCATTGAAAGGAAAGAACGTCCAGACCGGTCTTGTAAACCAGCATGAGAAAACACATCTCTACTGAATTTATAAAATCACCAAAACTTTTCTTTTTAAAACAAAAGTATCTCGCAAGACCACGCCTACACATAAACACAGACAGGTTTTTACCTTACGATAAATAAAACACTTTATATCAAATTCTATTATATTATAAAAGCGTCTATTTCACAAATAATTTCAAATATCCTAAATGATTACCCATATAGCATTTCAAACTTTTGAATGGGATTAAAAATCGATAAGTTAAATTTTGAATTTTGTATATAAATTTAACAATGGAAATTTAGTATATATGGTAATAGTGTAAATAATTGAATTTTGATTTATTATAAATCGAAATGATTTCTAATTTGAATATAAATTCTATTTGAATTATATTGAGTTAGCAAGATTTTAAAATTCGAATTTCAAGTAATTCCGTCGATTTTGAAAATCGCTCGATTTAATCGACACGTCGAAATAGACTTCCGAAGCACAGTCTTGGAATTCGATGAATCTATTCCCACTGGATCCATAATAGTATACTGTTATCGGATTTCAAATTTCGTAGCGTTTGGATTTACCGTTTGGTTTTACGGAATAAAAACGCGTTGAGATAAATATCAAATTTTTTATATTTTAATTCGATTCGAAAAGCTATCTTCCACATACGATTGAATTAGGCCCCGAAACATGTTTCATTGTGTTTGGAATAGGAGTAAAACATTATAAACGCTAGGCGGCACATTTTATTTGGAGTTCGTTTTAAAAAGCTTGTATTTGTGAAAATAATAATAAAATATTATATATGCACGTGTGTGTATAAATATATATATGCTTGTAAACTGTAAACCCTAATTCTTTTGCTTTTGCCACCGTTCGAATATTAATGGCCGAAAAAGCTTCGACCTTATCCTTTAATTATCTCCAATCTATCAACTATTATCAAAAGGTTTCAACTAGGAAATTGAAGAACACCTAGATACCTACCTATCCAATGGTGGCGATCGATTTTTCTTGTATAAATCGTTGTCGATTATCACCCAAAGGCTGGCCGTTTGTGCATGGGTTTCAAGGCCTAAGCATTGCCGAGCTCGACTGGTTTCACGATGAAGATGAAGCTCGCGACAAGCTTTCACATGGTGGCAATGGATGGACGTATAGGTGAGTGTGGGAGGCGCGACGAGGGACGAGAGCAAGGCGACTATGGGTTTCTCTATCTTGCGAATGAACGTGAGAAGGAAGAAGCAAAGGGACGACTTTGATCTGCAGAAACCAAAAACCAACGGCCAGATTTGAAGGTTAATAATAAAAGTAAAAAATGAATTTTTTTATATATAAAACTTCTGTAATCATAAAAAACTCGTATCTTTGTCATACGAGGTCAAAATCGGATGAAACAAGCAGCTATGGGATTGTGGGGACAATCATTATGCACTGAAGTAGATTTGGAGTTGATCGGAGCTAGCTAAAATTTTAGTTTAAATCGAACGTGTTCGATTTAATTTAAAATTTGAACGTTTGGCGAATTGAAAACTCAAGGTGAGTTAATCTCACTCAATTTTGGACTGCTCGTATTAATTTTAAATAGTTAAAATTAATTAATGATTGATTGGTTGAATTGATTAATTATTGTGAGTTGAATGTGATAATATATATAGTAGTATATATATATATTGGAGTGATTGATATTCCCGCGCACGCGTGCGTGCGTGTCTGTGTGTGTATTATGCTCCCACATAAAGTGGATGACCCTTACCGTGATATTCCCCCTCGAAGCAGAATTGGTATTTTTATGTTGTATTGACATCTTTGGATGCATGGAAACATGTTGGAGGGATCCAACTGGACTATTCAAATATGTCGAATTTAATTTCACATATGGTGATATATGTTTGGTTGGAATAATCCGTGACAGGTTATTGTGTGATGTAAATTGATTGAATGCTATAACAGTTTAAGCCTGGATTTTGGGTATCTTTAAATACCAATAAAATATGGTTTTGAATTGATAAAGAATTGTAAATAGGGATTTTGAAGTAAAATATTTATATAGAGTTTTGGATAAATTGATTGGGTAAAATAAAAGGTTTTGGAATTGTATTAACTATTTCGGGATATTGTGAACATGGATTTTGGAATAAATTATATAAAAGGGATTTTTGAATAATAAATCCTTAAGTGGCACTTGTCTAACTATGAAAGGTTTAAAAAGTGAGATTTTTAATAGATTGGAAAGGTGGAAGTGAACTTGGAAATATGTATAAAATTGATTTTACTGGGGCTCAAGTAAGAACTTCCAAAATTAAGGAATGAAATTAGAATCGAGGAATTGGGCTTGTATTAAAACGAGGATTTTTAATTATTAACTCAATAATTTTAAAAGTGTTAAAAATATTCCAGAAAACTAGTTATTATAATGATTGTTAAAGATTTATTATTAATTATTAATTAGTTACCTTATAATGATTGTTAAAGATTTATTGTTAATTAAGAATTAGTCAGCATTATTGTATTAAAAGAAAATTATTAAATCTTAATATGGCTTTGTATAATAACTTTTATTTAAGTATATTTGCCTGGATCAAACTTGATTTATTTTAAACCTTATAAGCATTATTTAGAGATAATTTTTAAATAAAGTTTCGGAAAGTAATGGTATACTCGCATGGCGTAATTGGAGGTGGTGAGTGCCTGCAGTTAAGTTTTGAATTTCTCTGGGATAGAGGCATAACCATTGAGCTGTGAATCCATGGTTTGATACCGTAGTGGTACTTTCCATATTATTTTAAAAGGGTTTTCAAATATTTTTGAAATGAATAATTTGTGAATATACTGAATTCGATAAGATAAGTACATACTTTTGGATAAAGAGATTTAATTTATTTAAAATTTAAATTAAATAAGACTTGGAGTTTTTAAGTGGAAATGGAATATTTGGTTGAATGATTGTTACGTGATAGTTAAATTACCTATTATCAAAATCTGGAGCTAAATATAACTTTGGAAATATCTAGAAGAAGCACGGGAATTATATGGTACAGTCATCGTTTGAGGTACAATACAATATTTGTAAACTTGTTTCATTCCTCTAGGATGATGGCAAGGAAATCCTTCCACTAACGGTTAGGAGGTGATCTCCGATCTTATTCTCGTCTATTTATTTCCTATAGAACCGGAGTTGAGTTTACTGAAAAAAGCAAACGTTGTTTCAAAGAGACCGGGATTGGCTAAGTTATCCGAAAACCAATTCGATCCAACGAATACATTTTCGATGTGAAAACAAGAGCATGGAGTCAAAGATGGAGCAGTGAAGTGCAACTGCTAATCGCTACTAATCCTGAGAGTGATTCCAAAATTGATGTAGTAGGAATAGTGCATTCGGTTCCGTTCGGACCCAGAACAGACTTGTATGGATGAATGCTATCAGTACATTGTCATGGAAGGGCAATGAGCATTCTAAGTGAAATTTCCTTGAAAGGTAATCATAGCCTCTAGCCTCATCAACCGGGAATGACTGAAAAGCAGGGGAGATGCAGCAAGGCTAAGTGGGTAGCATCCAATTAGGGTATGTTTATCACCTTTCTAGATACCCTCGGATATTATTACTACGATTTATGGAAGGAGCTTGGAAAAGGGTGGGAACACCCAGGGTGATAGCATATTTGGTCTATCCAGGTTAGGGGTAGACCAATCCTGTGTAGCAGGGGATCCTAGCATGGTCCTCGGTATATTGTTCTAGACATGTACCGTGATAGGTGATACCCTAGTACCTAGTCATTCGTATGGAATCCATTCTCCAATACGTGCCTTTATGATTTTGGTTGTAGAGCCTAGTATGCTGGAATCTAATTAATGTAACAATTCCAGCTATTTGAATAATTATTTGTACTTAGACACTTTTATACTATCAGATGATTTTAATATGAAACGTTTTGGTTATTGTAAGGTAAAAACCCATTGTGTTTATGTGTGGCATGGTCTTACTAGATACCTTTGATTTTCAAGGGATTTTGACAAGTTAATAATTCAAATTGATTGTGTTTTCTCACGCTGGTTTTCCAGACCGACTCGGGTGTTTTTTTATTATAATGCTTGGGTCAGATCGAGTATTATAGGTTTAGGTTAGGATGCTATGGAGCTTAGAAGACGAGCTGAGACCAAGACGTATTCTCATATTTGATTTTATTCTGCCATAGTGTTTGTTGAAATTACCAGCAAATTGTTAGGGCAGGTTGTTATAACTGTCCAGGCTGGTAATTATTGATTTGTGTACTCTGATGTGAGATATGTATATTACAGTTTTGCTTTGTGGAAAGAACTATTTATTTGTATGTTATTCAGTCCGCTGTGAGATTCTGTTTAGTTTAGTTTTCTTCTTTCTTCCTCCTATTCTCTTTCTCTCAACAATATGCCTTTCCGACAGTCGATCGTTCGGCATGCTATACGATGAGCGTATTTATGTCAATTTTCGAGTGTCGAAAAGAGCGGATCGTCACAGTTTATATCAGAGCTTAGGCTGGTGATATACCTAAGCTTTGGTGGGGATAACTCATTGGAGATAGAGCCAGTAGTACTCTAGAATGAGTTTGATTATATTAATAGATATGAGCGTGTATTTGTTGGTGAATATAATTTTTTTTATATTGTGTTGACTTATCCGTTGAGTGTTTATGAATTTTGGTCGGTACATGAAGTACAACCGTATCGATAGGGGTTTCTAAACTCCTAAACAAGGTAAACCGACACAGTATTGTTTTGAAGTAGGTGAATGAAATAATTTTACTTAAAACTATATTTTGTTATAAATGGAATAATTTTCTGAAATTATTATACCGTATATGCTTAGAATGTTGGTTGTTAATATTATAACCAAACAAATTATAAAATTTGAAATGGGTATATACATATATATATGTATATATGTATGTATATGTATATATATAACCAAATGGAAATTGTATAAGTATGATTTATACAAAGGAATATAACTAAAATTGGATTCAAACCAGAATTTAAAACCCGAAAATTTTAGAAGGAAAATATGTTCTAAAGTGGGTTTGAACTAAGTGTTTGGAACGTTTAAATCTTGGAATTTTTGAAAATGTTTTCCAAAATGCTTGATAGGAAGAATGGTGGTACTATTTTTGGAGATATTTCTGAAAAGAAACTGTTTTAAAATGAATTTTGGAAGTAAGGAAGCCTCGAACTCATTTTAATCGCTGGAAAATAATTCTAGTGATGATGGCTACATCATCAGTAGTCATTTTCGAGTTTTTAAGTGACGGATTGCAACCGTAGTGATTTATTATGATTATTCGCTTTGGATTTGTTTGGTAAACAAGTTTTGTTTAGAAATCCCAAAAGGGAATTGTTTTGGGAAAAACCAAGTTGTTTTGAAAATCTAGAAGCATGATTTGATATACGAAAGTGGATATATGTATGTTTATGATTTCAAAATGATTTTAAATAAAACCGGGTAATTCAATTCTAGGATTTCCATTTAAATGATTTGTGAAGTCAGGATAAAATCAGTATTGAACTTACAATTTGGAGTTGTTATAGATAAGAAAGGAAAATGTAACTTTTAAATCCTGGAGTTAAAATTTAACTTAGTAAACTAAAGTGAACAAGGTAGATTGGAATTTAACTTAAGATAAGTTAAAAATCATAGGATTGAATTTGATTTGAATTGGATGTTAAGTTGGAAGTGTAAACTGATTGTTTAACTATAAGTTATAATTATTGAATGAAATGGATAAATTTAAGCTATTAAGTGATATACATACATACATACATATATATCCAAATTATGATTACAAAATGTAAATGGACTCAAGTAAGAAATATGAGATTTTAAGTAAATAATTTTTTTAACTTATTAATTAAAAAAATGAAACTGTAAAACCAAAATGAAAATGGTTTGATATTATGGTAAAAGAATGGAAATTCAAAATTTGAAATTTTAAATTGAGAGCGAATTAGAATGGAGTAAATTGAATGTAAATATGAAAGGTGAAGTGATTATACAACTATATGTTATAAACGCTGAATGTGAGTAAACTTAAGTGGAAATTCAAGGGGTTGTGAAGAAATAAGTTTGTATAACTTATTAAACTGAGAAAGTGGAAAAGTATAACCAAGTTAAATTATTAAGAAATTGATAACAAGGAATGAATTCAATTTAGGAGTAAATGAATTAAATATGATTTTGAAATATGATTTTGGAATATAGTCGCGGTATGAACTTATGTTATAAGTTGAATATGAACTCAAGTAGCGATATGGAATGTTTATAATAAATCTTAGAAATAATTTTGTGGAATGGTTTATAAATAAGTTAGCTTATAATGAAATGCCGTTCGCTATACAATGAAGTGAATAAATCTATGTGAGTTAAATGAAAGTGAATGGAAAAGAGGTAATATAAGTTGGAAGTAAGGTTAAAAGAAATGCAAGTGCAGAAACCATGTTATGATATAGTAAATTGTCCGAGAATCAATTTATATGGAATGTTTGCCCCAATGTGATAGTATAAAATGATATACTAAGTAAATGAAGGCGAATAAGTTGACTGGGAATCAATTTAAAATGAATTAGAATTTGGTCGCAATGGAAACTTAACTTAAGTGATTATTTATGGAATGAATCCGTCAATAAAATTAACATGGATTGGAATGTTGTTTAATACAACATGTAGCGAACAAAGTTTGGTGGGTAACACGAATGGAAACTAATGGAAAATGGATGAATTTATTTAAAATCAATTTTTATGGATAAATTAAAGCTTAATAAGATGGATGAGAATATAATAAGTGTGAATAGGAATAGAATGAAATTAAATGGATTATGAATCAATTAAAATTGAATTAATGGTATGGAAATAAATTTGGATGTAAATCATTTCGAATTGAATAAAATGATATATGGATCCATGGAAGGAAATTAGATTAGTGTTGGAACCTTAAAATTGCTTGTGATCTATGATTAGCATATTCGAGTTATGAAGTTTACATGTTTAGCCTAGTTAAAGGAATGAAATGTTATAAAATTTCATGATTTTGAAATTTATGTGCTTATTTTGAGTAAGTACAGGTACATGAAGCTTTTTGGATAGATTATGTTTGCATAAATGCATATAAATAAGCCGCTTGCTTTAAACGCTAAAATAAAGGTATGTCTATGCAATAAAATAAAGAAATGATAATATATATATATATATATATATATATATATATATATATATATATATATTTCAGTTGCGTGGGTCGATGTATATATTTTTATATATCTTGTGATATTGCAAAAAGCTTCCGTACAAAGGAGACTTTGTCAAAAAAAATCAAAAATTTAGGGTGTTAAAAAATTTTAGAAATTTTTTGTTAATTAAACAGGTTGAATTTTGAATTGTATAAGAAACCAAGGGTTCTAAGTTAGTGTGACGACCCGACTTTCTCTCCACAGAAAAGTCGTATCGTCATGAAGAAAGAAAGGGATAGAAAAGAGAAAAGAAAGACAAGAAAGAAGAAACAACATCAGAATCTCAACAGCGGAACGAATAAATTATATTAATAACATAAATATTACATAGTATACAACACTAATCAGAGTTACACAGAATACACATCACATACTAGACAGTTATAAACACCTGTCTACTTATACAACTCAATACAACTCAATAAGGAAATACTAACACAGAGAACACATAGCGGAACTATATATCTAACGTCGAAGCCTCCTGCTCCATTGCTCCTCCATAGTTCGTCAAAGCTAACCCGAATCCCTTGGCTACTCATAAAAATTTGAGTACCCAAGAGTTTAAGAAAACAGAAGATGAACTCCGGGTCAGACATGGGTCTGGTGTGAGTAACAGGTTAAAGTTGCTTAACTTTGAAAATCTTTTGAAAAGAAAGGTATCACGTAAGACTTCCCACACATAAACATGGAAAAGTTTTTACCTTATGCTAACCAAAACATTTGATAGGAAATCCAGTGATATTATAATAGGTCTAGGGTTTTCAAACAAATATGAAATAGCCAAAATTGTTACATTCATTAAAATCCAGCTACTAGCCACAAAAGTGGGTAATATAATCAAAACCGTTGGCACTTATTGGATTTTGGATTCCATACAATGGCTGGGCTACTAGGGTACCGTCCGTCACAGTACGTGGCCTAGATCAACGTACCGAGGAGTATGCCCGCTCCCTTGCAACACAAGACCGGAACCATCCCTTACTGGACAGTCCCGAACAAGACAACCCCGCAGTTGGCGTACGTCCAACCGCCCACACAGCCGAAATAAAAAGGGACCTCTAGACAGGGGAAAATCTTGTCCTACTTGGGCATGACCCACTTAGCCTTGCTGCACCTCCCCTGTTTTAGCCATTCCCGGTTGATGAGGCTTGAGGCTACAATTACCTTTAGAGAACACATCTCTTAGAATGCTCATCGTCCACCCAACGATGTTCTGAAAGAATTCAATCCATACAAGTTCGTTCCGGGTTCGAACGAAACCGAATGCATTAACTCGTTACACTCATTTTGGAATCACCCTCAGAGTTAACGACGATAACCCTTGCACTCTAAATCACCATCTCGAACCTGTAAGAACTATCTCCGTCAAACTCATTACGGAATCATCTCCAGAGTTATACTGACGTAAAGTTCTTACACCTCGAGTCTTCACTCTTCACAAGAGATCACGACCTATCGTTAATTTGGATCGATGTGGTTTTCGGATGTCCAAATATGGAAACCCGATCCCGGTCTCATCGAAATCCAAAGCGTGTCTTTCAAGGCCAAGTTGTTTTAAGGTTTAAAACAATTCAATTATCTATATACACAGATAGATAAATCACAGATTCACAATAGATAATCAACATTATCATCACAACAGATAATCCATATTATCATCATCATCAAAAGGTAATCCAATCAACATCACAATGCAACCAATGCATCCATATCACTCAACATTTATTATCTCATCTCTGAGATTCAAACCATTCAAGACAAACAACATCATCCAACCATATAAGCAATGATTAATAATCACACCAAATATAATTAATTTAAAATGAATTAAATTAATTACATCATTCTAATTAATTTAAAATGAATTAAATTAATTACCTCACCGTTATCAAACTTGCTTACATCAATATTACTTAATTATCAATCAATTAATTAATCATCAATCAATTATTCATTTTAATTAATCATCCCTGATTAATTAACCTTTAATTATATTCAAATAATTATCCACTAATTAATTCCTCAAATTAATTATACTTAACCAAATACAGTAATTAATCTTTAATTACTTCATTTATTAATTAACTATAAATTAATTACATTAATCCGTAATTAATTACATTAATTAATCTCTTCATTTATTATTTATTTCGAAATTAAATCCATTCTTAATTACATCATTAATTATAATAATTAATGATTTCTAATTACATTTTCTTTTTAAATTAATTACATTAAGTAATTAATCTATAATTAAACAATAATTTTTAATCACCCTTGATTAACTCCATTCAGTAATTAACTACCCTTAATTACTTCACCAAATAAATCAATTACTCATTAGTTAATTATTTCTAATTAATCCCTTGATTAATTCATAAAGTAATTATGCTCAACTTACTTTCATCATCAAATTACTTCAATTAATTACATCCAGTAATCACCCATAAATTACTTCCTTAGTAATTTCTCTTCATTTAATTACACTAAGTAATTATACTTCACAAATCATCAAAAGATTATTCTAAATTAATTAAACTGAATTAATTAACTTAATTTAATCAATTAAACTCAATTAATTACAATTAGTAATTAATTCCTTAATTACTTCCATAAGTAATTATACTTAACCATTCACACAAATGATTCTCTTTTAAATGAATTAATCTAATTAATTATTAAATTAATCACAAGTAATTAAATGCATAACAAATCATTAAACTATAATTTAACTTCAACAAGTTTTAAAATCAATTTAACACCTTAAAATTTTACATGATAAATAATACTTTTCTTATAAAAGAAATTTTACAAGAGTTAAAACAAATTTCTTTTTAAATTCAAAAGCATTTAAATTTTACTTTATCATTCAAAACTGTTAAACACTTAAATTTATAGAAACTTAAATCTATTTTGAAACATAGATTCAAATTCAGATTTGAATTAAATTTAAACTTTGTTCAAAACATTTCTTATATTTCAATTTCCAAATTTAAATTTAAATTTCTTTAAACATTTTTAAACAATAAAACCCCTTTAAAGTTATTTTAAAACAAATTTGAATTTAGAAACTTAGTTATTTACAGCTACGATTCAAAATGAAATTTGAATTTATAATCTAAACTTAGATTTAAAACTCATTTTAAATCTTTGCTTATACTTTTAAGAATTTAGTTTATATTTTGAAAACAAGACAAATTTTCTAACCTGAACAACTAACCCGAGCTATACATACATCACTCGAGTAGAACACTAAATAAACTCGAGTAAAACTCGAGTAACTCTTTCATCTTGAATTCATTCAATTCAAATACAATCAGGTTTTTCACAAACCTGTAACAACAATCTCACCCGAGCCCACACATCAACCCCTTCGAGTCCAACATTCAAATACTTCGAGCCATACGCGAATTTACCTGAAACAAAAACGAGAACCCATTCATCCCCAAACCAGCTGATACCCAAGAACGTCGTGCACCTGCACCAACGCCGCCATCACCTCCGATCACTCGCGACCCCTTGCGCAATTCGGCGACCATCATTCAACCCAATTCCGACCATCCAATTGATAGCAGAAACCAAAAATCAAAATCGAGCATCGACCTCGAAACCAGAAAATAATGTCGATACCTAGAATTTGCTTCAAACACCAAGATCCGACCATCTGGAAAACTTCACCTCCGGCCTCGAACTCCTCCATACCTCATCTATCATCAGCTTGAATCATGAAGAACTCGATTGCCTCTAGGAATTTCGGCGATCAAATTTACTGATGAACAGAAAACTAGGTTTATAATCTTTAATCCCAAATTACTACTGCCTCACTGCATTAATCCTTTAATTTCCATTTTTCCTTGCATCTACGATCATTCCTCAATCACCAGAGAAAACCATGGCCACCCCGACCTCCTAGATCAATAATTACGACCCAAAATTTGTTTTCTGGTTAAACCAGAATTACTCAATCAGTTCCAAACTAGAAATTTTAATTTAAGTTTTAAAAATCAGTTTTTGGTATAAGTAATCATCTTATACTTCTTGATTAATGAATCTGAATATTAAAATTTTTCACTTACTTATGTTTGCTCTGTTATATTTTGTCTTCCAGAAATATTACAGTTTCTATTCTTATCTTTTTCATGTTAAATAAAAATTAATACTTTAACTTATGTTACATAACTATATATTGTTTTGAATCTTGAACCTTAACAAAAGTTTGACCATAAGATCATGGTTTGGTCAGAGATTAAACCTGTAATTCTAAAACAGACAAAAACATATCATAATATAAGCATGCATTCAGACATCCATATAAATACAGAGAATTTACATCATATAATTCTACACAAAACATGATTATATCAGGAATACTCAGGAAACCATATTTACTTAAATTATTTTAGTTAAAAAAAAGTTACTCCCCTTGAAAATTATGAGCAGAGCAAACTTATTTTGGAGATGCTTGAAACCTGAATTGTGTTTCAATTTCCAAAACTTCAATTCCAAAAATTTGAGTTGCAACTTTGTTTTACTTTTGCTTACAGATTTACAGTTTCATGCATGCGTTTTTAAAAACTTGTGTCTTGATTTTACTGCAATGCTTTGCTAAAATGCTTCTACAATTGTATGCATCCAGGAAAAGAATTGCAGGCTCCCGGAAAAGAAAATGCATGAAGTTTGCAGATTTGCTTTTTTTTTTAAAAAAAAAACATTCATATTGTTATTGTACAATGCTAGATTCCTGATGCATGCATGTTTCCAGAGAAAGAAATGCAGGCTTCTAGATTCATTTGCATGATTGCAGAAAAATGCAGGCTTAGAAAGAAAATGCATGCAGGACTTTGAAGTTGCAAATGAATTTCAGGTTAAGGAAATTTAAGAGGCTACAGGTTTTTGAGGATCTGCAAATGATTTTCGAGTATTTAATGTTTTGAAAAGGCTATTGGTAATTTTATTTGTATTTCAGGTTTGACTATGATTCAGAGGGTTTCAGATAGCCTTTGAGGTGAAAACAGATTTTGCAGATTTTGATTTTGATTTGGTTTTGAGGAAAATTTACATGTTTTGTTTTCTGTTTTGAAGAATAAGTTTTGCAGATTTTCATGGCTGAAGATCGCTCAAGTTTGAAAAAGAAGAATAGAAAAGAAAATGAATTTTAGAGGAGATGGGTTTATATGAGTATATTTTGATTTTATTAAAAATACAAGAAAAAGAAAAATAAGACACTTGTTTAGATTTTAAATATTTGTCACTTAACTTAGTTTAGGCCATAACACATGTCTTTTAAGATGTTAAAAGACTCACACATGTAATTTAAGTGTATTTTAATTTAATTTAAAATTGTTTATAAACTTTCAACTCTTAATTTATTATTTCTATGTATATATAAATGAATTCTCCCTTTTGAAATTAAAAAGAAATAAAAACAAAAAAATTTTAAAATATAAGCTTATTTAAAAATATTTAAATATTTACTCTTATTAAATTTAAAAATAACAAAACCTATTTCTATAAAAATCCATTTATGTTCATAAGAGCTAAGTATTATAATTACTATTTGAAAATAACAAATTAAACAATTTTAATTAATTTATAAAAGAGATTATAAACAAATTAAGATCATTTGTAATTTGTATTGTAAATTCTTATATATAAAATTTCAAGCAATATTTTAAAAAGAAAATAAGACAAAGCTTTTATGTTAATCAAATTTAAATTCATTTTTAAGCTAATTAAAATATAAGTTTAAAAAAAAATAAGATTTTCCATAAGTATAAACCATATAATTATTTATTAATTTTCTTTGAAAAGTTAAATGTTAAATTTAAATCAAATTTCCAATTTATCAAATATAAATTAAAATTAGAAAATTGATTCATTTACTAAATTCCAAATCAAAGTTCATCAATTTACAATATATACAATTATATATATATATATATATATATATTATAAACAAAAAACTATTTATCAGCTTTAAAAAGATAAAATCTTCCAATTTAAATTTTTATTAAAAGATGATTATTAGATCAATTCAAAATTTATTATCAAATCAATTCAATTTTTAACACAGATTATTAAATTTATATTGCCAAATTTCTGGGATATCACATTCCTCCACCTTAAAAGAATTTCGTCCCTGAAATTTAAAAGCAAAGGTATTTTAATAATCTATCTTAAGATTTTATTTTAAAACACAAGCATATATCAACCATATGCTATCAACCATAGCAACCAATTTAATCAAACAAACAAATCTAATTGTCCAGAAAATTCTGGATAAAATTTTCACGAGTTTCCCCGGTAAATATCGGGATACTCGCTTTATAGAATCTAAATAATCAATACTATTAAGCTATAGAGCTCCTATCCAACTAGATTTACAAAACTAAACAGGATATCAGACTATAGAAAAGTCTGACTCAATAATCACATCCTCCTGAATCGCTGGTTCCACAACCAGAGACAAATCATACGCGTACTCCCTCAGAGATACGTGAAACACATCGAATCCCAGTTATCCAAACGGGTAATTCAACCTTGAAAATCAAACACCAATTCTCACAAGGACAACATAAAAGATCCAAAACACTTCGGGGCTGACTTACCCAGTCTTACCCAATCTTAAAGCTCCTTAGATCGGAGAAAACTTACCCAAAATCAAATCTCCGACTCCGGAATCCAAATTCCTTCGTCTCTTTATCCACAAAACACTTTTGACGATCCTGGGCTGCCTTCATCTCTTCCGATCAGCTCAACCTTTGCTGATGTCTTTTGGAAACAAACTGGACCAAAACAACCCAACAGAATGATCTCCTCAAGATCAATCTCAAACCAAGAACACCAACTCTACTTCACAAACATCAGAAGACTAACTTACTTCTCCTATCCGGAAAAGATAAAACAAAAGCACTTCCGAACTGCTTCCGCCGCATAACTCTGATCTGGTGTAAAAGAAAATGCTGGTTCAGAACATAAGCACAAACTGGACAACATATCTCAAAAATATTCAACAAATCCAGAAAAGAAAGCTCAGATGTCCCATCTGATCCTTCTACTAAACTGAACCACCTGTAGCACTCTTGGAATCCAGTCGATAAGAAATCTCAACCTCCAGATGCGGACAAACTTCTCATAGCTCAAGAGAATACTCAAACTATCGCAAGTCACTTTTGCGACCAACCAGTCCAATATCCAAAGAAAACCGTTCTCCCTTTACCAATTAGAACAGCTTACGCTTATCTAACCAATCCATCGAAGAAATGAATCCACTTTGCTGCTTCTGAACTCTATCTTTAGAAACTGCTAACCAGAAGACCTTCTTGCTGGCACACAGAACATTCCGAGCTGCACTGCTGACACCGACGCCAAAGACTTCCTAATCCAAAGCTCTTCGAAGAACTCGGGCCTCAAACTGAACAGAAACATCCTACTGATCCCAGCCACAATATCGAAGCAGATATACTTCCAAAACTTGTCCCAAAGAAAAAACTTCAGAGACATCCATAGTCACTTTGTCTCTTCACACAGCTACTAACTCCTGAGGTATCAAGATACCATTATTTTCTTCTGCCTAGCCGACAGATCCAAACTCTACTCATCCAACTCAAAGATAGACTCCGAACCTTAACAGGTTACCTTCAGAGATCTATGAAATCCTATACTCTGCACAACTCACTCGAGACGGTATTAGGTCTACTGTCTCGATAGATACACTTCCAATCTCAACATTCCAACTCCAACCACTAGTAGTAGTCGTGTGTAACACCCACTACCATATCTACCTTTATAACCTATATTGGAAAAACCCGAACAGGTAACCCAACAGATGGGTAGAAGTAAATATATATATATATATATATATATATATTCAAAATTACAAATACACTCTCTCAAGAAAGAAATCACCTCAAATCCTAGGTATTCACTCAACCTAGTGCTCTGATACCACCTGTGACGACCCGACTTTTTCTCCACAGAAAAGTCGTATCATCATGAAGAAAGAAAGGGATAGAAAAGAGAAAAAAAAGAGAAGAAAGAAGAAACAACATCAGAATCTCAACAGCGGAACGAATAAATTATATTAATAACATAAATATTACATAGTATATTACACTAATCAGAGTTACACAGAATACACATCACATACTAGACAGTTATAAACACCTGTCTAGTTATACAACTCAACAAAGAAATACTAACACAGAGAACACACAGCGGAACTACATCTAACGTTGAAGCCTCCTGCTCCTCCATAATTCATCAAAGCTACATGAATCCCTTGGCTACTCGTAAAAATTTGAGTACCCAAGAGTTTAAGAAAATAGAAGATAAACTCCGGGTCAGACATGGGTCTGGTGTGAGTAACAGGTTAAAGTTGCTTAACTTTGAAAAACTTTTGAAAAGAAAGGTATCACATAAGACTTCCCATACATAAACATGGAAAAGTTTTTACCTTACGCTAACCAAAACATTTGATAGGAAATCCAGTGATATTATAATAGGTCTAGGGTTTTCAAATAAATATGAAATAGCGGAAATTGTTACATTCATTAAATTCCAGCTACTAGCCACAAAACTGGGTAATACAATCAAAACTGTTGGCACTTACTGGATTTTGGATTCCATACAATGGCTGGGCTACTGGGGTACCGCCCGTCACAGTATGTGGCCTAAATCAACATACCGAGGAGTACGCCCGCTCCCCTGCAATACAAGACCGAAACCATCCCTAACTGGACAGTCCCGAACAAGACAACCCCGCAATTGGCGTACGTCCAACCGCCCACACCGCCGAAATAAAAAGGGACCTCTAGACAGGGGAAAATCTTTTCCTACTTGGGCATGACCCACTTAACCTTGCTGCACCTCCCCTGTTTTAGCCATTCCCGGTTGATGAGGCTTGAGGCTACGATTACTTTTAGAGAACACATCTCTTAGAATGCTCATCGTCCACCTGACGATGTTCTAAAAGCATTCAGTCCATACAAGTTCGTTCCGGGTTCGAACGAAAACAAAGGCATTATCTCGTTACGCTCATTTTGGAATCACCCTTAGAGTTAACGACGACAACCCTTCCACTCTAAATCACCATCTCAAACCTGTAAGAACTATCTCCATCAAACTCATTACGGAATCATCTCCAGAGTTATACTGACGTAAAGATCTTACACCTCGAGTCTTCACTCTTCACAAGAGATCACAACCTATCGTTAATTTGGATCGATGTAGTTTTCGGATATCCAAATATGGAAACCCGATCCCGGTCTCATCGAAATCCAAAGCGTGTCTTTTAAGGCCAAGTTGTTTTAAGGTTTAAAACAACTCAATTATCTATATGCACAGATAGATAAATCACAGATTCACAATAGATAATCAACATTATCATCACAACAGATAATCCATATTATCATTATCAAAAGGTAATCCAATCAACATCACAATGCAACCAATGCATCCATATCACTCAACTTTTATTATCTCATCTCTGAGATTCAAACCATTCAAGGCAAACAACATCATCCAACCATATAAGCAATGATTAACAATCACACTAAATATAATTAATTTAAAATGAACTAAATTAATTACATCATTCTAATTAATTTAAAATAAATTTAATTAATTACCTCACCATTATCAAACTTGCTTACATCAATATTAATTAATTATCAATCAATTAATTAATCATCAATCAAATATTCATTTTAATTAATTATCCCTGATTAATTAACCTTTCATTATATTCAAGTAATTATCCACTAATTAACTCCTCAAATTAGTTATACTCAACCAAATACAGTAATTAATCTTTAATTACTTCATTAATTAATTAACTATAAATTAATTACATTAATCCTTAATTAATTACATTAATTAATCCCTTCATTTATTATTTATTTCGAAATTAAATCCATTCTTAATTACATCATTAATTATAATAATTAATGATTTCTAATTACATTTTCTTTTTAAATTAATTACATTAAGTAATTAATCTACAATTAAACAATAATTTTTAATCACCCTTGATTAACTCCATTCAGTAATTAACTACCCTTAATTACTTCACCAAATAAATCAATTACTCATGAATAATTATTTCTAATTAATACCTTGATTAATTCATAAAGTAATTATGTTCAACTTACTTTCATCATCAAATTACTTCAGTTAATTACATCCAGTAATTACCCATAAATTACTTCCTTAGTAATTTCTCTTCATTTAATTACATTAAGTAATTATACTTCACAAATCATCAAATAATCATTCTATATTAATTAAACTAAATTAATTAACTTAATTTAATCAATTAAACTCAATTAATTACAGTTAGTAATTAATTCCTTAATTACTTCCATAAGTAATTATACTTAACCATTCACACAAATGATTATCTTTTAAATTAATTAATCTAATTAATTATTACATTAATCACATTAATTAATTATTAAATAATCTTTAGTTAATAACCTTTATTAACTATTAAACAATTCATTAATTATTTTCTAGAATAATTAACTTATTTTAATCATTATTAATTAATCATTAATAACCATTTAACTAACCCCTAATTATTTAATTAGTTAAGTGTTAACTATAATTTAATTAATCCTTTATTACTTGATTAATGAATTATTAATCATTAATTAAAAACTAATCTTATTTAATTTATGATTCTTAAATTACAAGTTGATTATTCTAAAAACAATTAATCTTAAACCTTTAAGATTAAACCCTTAATTACTTTAAGTAATTTTTCATTTCATTAATTTATAAAATAAATTAATTACTCATTTAATTATCCTAATAATAAAATGCATAACAAATCATTAAACTATAATTTAACTTCAATAAGTTTTGAAATCAATTTAAAACCTTAAAATTTTACATGATAAATAATACTTTTCTTATAAAAGAAATTTTACAAGAGTTAAAACAAATTTCTTTTTAAAATCTAAAGCATTTAAATTTTACTTTATCATTCAAAACTGTTAAACACTTATATTTATAGAAACTTAAATCTATTTTGAAACATAGATTCAGATTCAGATTTGAATTAAATTTAAACTTTGTTCAAAACATTTCTTATATTTCAATTTCCAAATTTAAATTTAAATTTCTTTAAACATTTTTAAACAATAAAACCCCTTTAAAGTTATTTTAAAACAAATTTGAATTTAGAAACTTAGTTATTTACAGCTACGATTCAAAATGAAATTTGAATTTATAATCTAAACATAGATTTAAAACTCATTTTAAATCTTTGCTTATACTTTTAAGAATTTAGTTTAAATTTTGAAAACAAGACAAATTTTCTAACCTGAACAACTAACCCGAGCTATACATACATCACTCGAGTAAAACACTAAATAAACTCGAGTAAAACTCGAGTAACCCTTTCATCTTGAATTCATTCAATTCAAATACAATCAGGTTTTTCACAAACCTGTAACAACAATCTCATCCGAGCCCACACATCAACCCCTTCGAGTCCAACATTCAAATACTTCGAGCTACACGCGAATTTACCTGAAACAAAAACGAGAACCCATTCATCCCCAAACCAGCTAATACCCAAGAACGCCGTGCACCTGCACCAACGCCGCCATCACCTCCGATCACTCGCGACCCCTTGCGCAAGTCCGCGACCATCATTCAACCAAATTCTGACCATCCAATTGATAGCAGAAACCAAAAATCAAAATCGAGCATCGGGCTCGAAACCAGAAAATAATGCCAATACCTGGAATTTTCTTCAAACACCAAGATCCGATCATCTGGAAAACTTCACCTCCGGCCTCGAACTCCTCCATACCCCATCTATCATTAGCTTGAATCACGAAGAACTCGATTGCCTCTAGGAATTTCGGCGATCAAATTTACTGATGAACAGAAAACTAGGTTTATAATCTTTAATCCCAAATTACTACTGCCTCACTGCATTAATCGTTCAATTACCATTTTTCCTTGCATCTACGATCATTTCTCAATCACCAGAGAAAACCATGGCCACCCCGACCTCCTAGATCAATAATTACGATCCAAAATTTGTTTTTTGGTTAAACCAGAATTACTCAATCAATTCCAAACTAGAAATTTTAATTTAAGTTTTTAAAATCAAGTTTTGGTATATGTAATCATCTTATACTTCTTGATTAATGAATCTGAATATTAAATTTTTTCACTTACTTATGTTTGCTCCATTATATTTTGTCTTCCAAAAATATTACAGTTTCTATTCTTATCTTTTTCATGTTAAATAAAAATTAATACTTTAACTTATGTTACATAACCATATATTGTTTTGAATCTTGAACCTTAACAAAAGTTTGAACATAAGATCATGGTTTGATCAGAGATTAAACCTGTAATTCTAAAACAGACAAAAACATATCATAATATAAGCATGCATTCAACATCCATGTAAATACAAAGAATTTACATCATATACTTCTACACAAAACATGATTATATCAGGAAGACTCAGGCAACCATATTTACTTAAATTAATTTAGTTAAAAAAATGTTACTCGCCTTGAAAATTATGAGCATAGCAAACTTATTTTGGAGATGCTTGAAACCTGAATTGTGTTTCAATTTCCAGAACTTCAATTCCAAAACTTTGAGTTGCAACTTTGTTTTACTTTTGCTTTCAGATTTACAGTTTCATGCATGCTTTTTTAAAAACTTATGTCATGATTTTACTACAATGCTTTGCTGAAATGCTTCTACAATTGCATGCATCCAGGAAAAGAATTGCAGGCTCCCAGAAAAGAAAATGCATGAAGTTTGCATATTTGCTTTTTTTTATAAAAAAACATTCATCTTGTTATTGTACAATGCTAGCTTCCTGATGCATGCATGTTTCCAGAGAAAGAAATACAGGCTTCCAGATTCATTTGCATGATTGTAGAAAAATGCAGGCTTCAGAAAGAAAATGCATGCAGGACTTTGAAGTTGCAAATGAATTTCAGGTTAAGGAAATTTAAGAGGCTACAGGTTTTTGAGGATTTGCAAATGATTTCCAGGTATTTAATGTTTTGAAAAGGCTATTGGTAATTTTATTTGTATTTCAGGTTTGACTATGATTCAGAGGGTTTCAGATAGCCTTTGAGGTGAAAACAGATTTTGCAGATTTAGATTTGGTTTTGAGGAAAATTTACAAGTTTTGTTTTCTGTTTTGAAGAATAAGTTTGCAGATTTTCATGGCTGGAGATCACTCATGTTTGAAAAAGAAGAATAGAAAAGAAAATGAATTTTAGAGGAGATGGGTGTATATGAGTACATTTTGATTTTATTAAAAATACAAGAAAAAGAAAAATAAGACACTTGTTTAGATTTTAAACATTTGTCACTTAACTTAGTTTAGGCCATAACACATGTCTTTTAAGATGTTAAAAGACTCACACATGTAATTTAAGTGCTTTTTAATTTATTTTAAATTTATTTACAAACTTTTAACTCTTAATTTATTATTTTTATGTATATATAAATGAATTCTTCCTTTTTAAATTAAAAAGAAATGAAAACAAACAAATTTAAAATATAAGCTTGTTTAAAAATATTTAAATATTTACTCTTTTTAGATTTAAAAATAACAAAACCTATTTCTATAAAAATCCATTTATGTTCAAAAGAGCTAAGTATTATAATTACTATTTGAAAATAACAAATTAAACGATTTTAATTAATTTATAAAAGAGATTATAAACAAATTAAGATCATTTGTAATTTGTATTGTAAATTCTTATATATAAAATTTCAAGCAATATTTTAAAAAGAAAATGAGACAAAGCTTTTGTGTTAAGCAAATTTAAATTCATTTTTAAGCTAATTAAAATATAAGTTTAAACAAATAAGATTTTCCATAAGTATAAACCATATAATTATTTATTAATTTTCTTTGAGAAGTTAAATGTTAAATTTAAATCAAATTTCCAATTTATCAAATATAAATTATAATAGAAAATTGGTTCATTTACTAAATTCCAAATCAAAGTTCATTAATTTACAATATATACAATTATATATATATATATATATATATATATATATATATTATAAACAGAAAACAATTTATAAGCTTTGAAAAGATAAAATCTTCCAATTTAAATTTTTATTAAAAGATGATTATTAGATCAATTCAAAATTTATTATCAAATCAATTCAATTTTTAACACAGATTACTAAATTTATATTGCCAAATTTTCGGGATATCACAATTAGAAGTGAAAGTTAAATGTTTTGGGTAAATTAAAAGGGTTTAGAGAGTGAATGTAGGATTTTAACTAAGTGGGTTTTAGGATAGTAAAAGGGTTGGAAGCATTTTTCCTACCTTAGCAATTTCAAAGATGAAATTCTGTTGGATCATAAGGTTTTGAATGCTGATAAGAGACGAAAGTTCACGAATCTACAATGGCAAATCCGAACTCATCAACTCAAATATGGTTCGTATTGATATTGATGTAACTAGAGTCAATAACTATACAGTCTAGTATAGAATTTTGTTTAAATCTATCCTCGAAGCTCATCACTCACAAAGTCATTTACGAAACTTGCATACATTTTATAAAACTTTCATATACACACACAAGATTTTAAGTGCACAGAAAAATAGTATTCAGTTGACTGAATACTATATGTCAATCGACTGATGCTGTTTAAATTTTTTTAATACAGTATTCAGTCGACTGAACTACTTAGGTCAGTCGACTGACACTGTGCAAATTTTTCTTATGCACGTTTAAATTCAATCGACTGACTAAGCAACTTCAGTCGATTGAATACCGCAACTGTCATATTTTCCAAGAGACACTTCTTTTCACCAAAAGGTTTCTTCTTCATGGAAGGTTGCATTTCTTGGATTTTGATAGACAACTATTTCCAACAGTCATATCTCCTCACACACTTTATATGCACTCAAGATTATAGATTCAAATCACCTAATTTTCTATTCTCTTTTGATCTATAGCACTTAGCATTCTTGAGTTCAATATCTACAACCTTTCATACAATTTGCTTACGTATTCATTTTCGTACTTTTCTAGCAATATTAAACTTCCTATTCTTCATACACACACAAATATACACATCTACTTTGAGAATAAGATTATAGGAAGGGTGTACTAAAAGTGACAAATTCGTGTTTTTTAGAACACACAAAGTCAAGTTTTATCCAGTTTTTAAGAAAGTCCTGTTCGGTTGCTCAGGCGGTCGAATCCTGTTCGGTTGCTCAGGCGGTCAAGTCCTATTCTATTGCTCAGGCGGTCAAAGTCTTATTTGGTTGCTCAAATGTTGTAATTCTCGTTCCTCCGGCTTAAGTGAGGGCTGCTAGCTATAATTCCAGAAGGAGTTTGGGACTGGACATAGAACATGAATTTGAACCGGTATAAAAATTCCTGGTGTCTTTTTACTTTACTGCTATTATTTTCCACATTAGTTATTTATTATATTCCATATTACTCATTCCTACAGCATAGTCACTTTCATTTGGTATCAGAAGAAGGCCATCATATAACCATAACATAGTTATCTGATATTGTTTTAATATGGAAAACAACACCAGCACTGTTGCTACCACTGCCTCTTTAGAAGGTTAATCTACTGCACGACCACCTCCATTTAATGGAATGAACTATAACTATTGGGCGACTAGAATGATAATCTATATACAAGCAAGTAGTTATGAAACCTGGAACATTATGCAATCTGAATATACTATTCCTATTACTGAATACTCAACAGGTCTAACACACAAAAATTAGATGCTACTGTAAATGCTAAAGTTATAAATATGTTATATTGTGCATTAGACAAAAATGAATTTAATAGAATAAGCATGTGTAAAACTGCTCATCAAATTTGACGTACACTTAAAATTACACGTGAAGGTACTAACAAAGTAAAACAGAGTAAAATTTCTATGTTCAAAAATTAGTTTTTGAATTTTAAAATGAAGCAAGATGAGACTATAAATGAAATATACTCTAGATTTCAAGATATATATCATTCTTTGATAGCATTAAGAGAAACTTATACAGATTTTGATATTTTTTCAAAAATCCTCAATTCACTAACGGATGAGTGAGAACGAAAAGTCTTAGCAATCGAAGAAGCTAACGATATTTCGACCATAAGACCGGAGGATTTAATTGAAAATATAATGTCTTATGAAGTTAATCTCCATGCTAAATATGTACATGCTCAAGGTAAGAAAAATATAACATTCCGGGTAGAAAAAGAAGAATCAAATTCAGAGGAAGAAGATATGGCATTCATTGCTAAAAATTTCAATTTTTTTTGAAATTTAGAAAGAGCACCAAATTTAGAAATAATAAGAATAGCTCCAGCAACAATAAGAACACTAACAAACCATCATCATCTACTCTAGAATGTTATGAATGTCACAAGAAAGGTCACATCAAGAAAGATTGTCCTAAGAAAAAGAAAGACAAACATAAAGCACAAGAAAGACAGGTTCAAGAAGAAAGCTTTATCTATCACATGGGATGATTTAGAATCATCCTTATCATCAGATAGTGACTCGGACAGTGATTCTGAACAAGCCAACGTTTGCTTTATGGTCATAGAAGACGAGATAAGTGATCTAACCTTTGATGATCTTTTGGAAATTGAAAGTACAAAGGAACTCTTGAAAAATTGAATAGAATTGAAATTGAAATAGAGATGTCAAGAGATGAAAAGAAAATTTTAGAAGAAGAACTTAAAGTTACTCAAGAATCTTGTTCTAATATGACATTTCAACTTTCTCTACTAAGTTAAGAGATAGAAACTCAAAAAGAAAAGAACGATGCTTTATTAATTGAGAATCATGACCTTAAAGCGAATATCAAGGTTTTAGAGTTAGATAACTCTAGCCTTAACAAAGTTAGAAGACAATGCTAAAAATGTCTCTAATTTTAATAAAGGGAGAGAAAAACTTTCTAAAATCATAGAGAATTCTCAAACTGTTGGTAATAAAAGAGGACTTGGATATAAGTATTCTTCTAAAATTATTCCTAAGAAAAAGAATTCTTTATATAAAAGAAATAATAATATTGAAAAACCTAGTTCAAAAATTTCAAATTTTAATAAAACAATCAAAATTTTAGTCTCTAAAACAAATAATTCTTTGATTAGATATAAATATATAAAATCTTTTATAAAAACTGTTCATAAAAACTGTTCATAAAAACAAAGATTTTATTTCCAAAAGGAATACCGAGCGCTCTTGGATTTGGCTTCCTAAATGCTAACCCTTAGGACCCAAAATACAAGTATGGGTACCAATGTTAATTCTTTATTTTGTAGGTACCATCCAAAAAGAGAGGAAAATAGATACTAGATAGTGGTTGCTCAAAACACATGACAGGAAATAACGTAATGCTAACGAATGTTATCTACTCAGATGGAGGATCTGCCATATTTGGAGATAATTCCAAAGGATATATCATCGGAAAAAGCGATGTGAGCAATACTTGTGTATCTAATTTACCTCTTATTACTGATGTTTTATTAGTTAAAAATTTAAAACACAATTTACTTAGCATCAGCCAATTGTGTGACAAAGGGTTTGATATTTCATTTTCTGAAAATAAGTGTAGGATTTTTGATCAAAATATAAATATTATTTTTGAAGGTTTTAGAGATAAAAATATTTATATTTTGAATATCAATATAAATTATAATACAAATATGTGTTTACTAGCCAAAAAAATGTTCCTTGGTTATGGCACAAAAGATTTTGTCATATAAATTTCAAAACTATAAATAAATTATCGAAATATGATCTTGTTAAAGGTTTACCAAAAATGAATTCTAAAGTAAACAATATTTGTTATGCTTGTAAATTAGGAAAATTATCAAAATCTCATTTAAATCGGAGAAAAATATTTCAACTATACAACCACTAGAACTATTACATTTGGATCTCTTTGGTCCAACTCAAGTTCAATCTATAAACCTCAATAAATATGTGTTTGTTAATGTAGATGATTTCTCAAGATATACTTGGACTATTTTTCTAAAAAATAAAAGTGATGCCTTTGAAAATTTCAAGATCTTTGCAAAAAGAATTCAAAATTTCAAAAATTTAACAATTAGAAATATAAGAAGTGATCATGAAGGTGAATTTGAAAATGAAGCTTTTGAACATTTTTGTAATAAAAGGGAATTTATCATTATTTTTATTTTCCAAGAACACCACAACAAAATGGAGTTGTAAAAAGAAAAATAGAACATTGCAGGAATGTGTAAGAACTTTATTAAATGATAGCACATTACCAAAACATTTCTGGGCAGAAGCTGTAGCAACTGCTTGCTATATTCTAAATCGTGTCTCCATTTGACCTCTAACAAAACATACTGCATACGAACATTTTTCATCAAAGAAAACCAAATATTTCTTATTTTAAATCCTTTTATTCAAAATGTTTTATTGTAAATACAAAAGATCATCTTGGAAAATTCAATCCAAAATCTTAATAAGAAATCATTGTAGGATATTTAAAACAAAGCAGAGCTTATCGAATCTTCAATAAAAGAACAAAATCAATCGAAGAAACTCTTCATGTTTCATTCGATGAAAATTTCAAATTTAATAAAAACCTTAAGGATGATGAAATAATATGCAACACAATCACAAAAACAGTTTCTCAAAATAGTTTTGAAGAAGATGAAAGCATTGTTTGTGATTCTGAAGAAAATAAAAACATTATTCAAAATGAAAATGAATTAAGATCTTCTCCTAGGATTTTACAAAATCACCCAGTAGAAAATGTCATAGGAGAAATTGATTCACATGTTAGAACTAGAAATCAACTCAATCAAATGGGCTTTGTAGCATTTCTTTCGAATACTGAACCTAAAAATGTAAAAGAAGCCTCTACTGATGACTATTGGATTATAGCTATGCAAGAAGAGCTAAACTAATTCGAATGAAAAGAAGTATGAGAACTAGTTCCTAGACCAAGTGATCAATCAATCATTGGTACTAAATGGGTCTTCATAAATAAAGCAGATGAACAAGGTAATATAACTAGGAATAAAGCTAGATTAGTAGCACAAGGATACAATCAAGAAGAAGGAATTGACTACGAAGAAACATTTGCTCCAACCGCATGGCTTGAAGCAATACGAATCTTATTGGCCTTTGCGTGTTTTCATAATTTCAAACTTTATCAAATGGATGTTAAAAGAGCTTTTTCAAATGGTTATATAAAAGATAATGTTTATGTTGAACAACCTCCTCTATTCACACATGAAAAATTTCCTGACCATGTCTATACACTTAAGAAAGTCTTAATAGTTTAAAACAAGCATCTCGGGCTTGGTATGCACGTCTTAAGAGCTATCTAATAGACTCTGGTTTTGAAGTTGGAAAGGTTGATCAAAATCTTTCCATTAAAAGAACTAAAATGGATATTTTAATTATTCAAATTTATGTAGATGATATTATTTTTGGTTCTACAAATGATGAATCATGTCAGGAATTTTCCACAATAATGACCAAATAATTTAAAATGTCACATATGGAAGAATTATCTTTTTCTTGGTTTACAAATTAAAAAATTGAAAAATAGTATTTTTATTAGTCAAGAAAAATATTGTAATATACTAATTAAACGTTAAGGCATGGAAAATATTTCTGCCAAACCAACTCCAATGAGTACAACAATACATCTCGATAGAGATGAAGATAGTAAAGTGTCGACAAAAAATTATATCAAAGCATAATTGGATCATTACTTTATCTTACTGCTAGTAGACATGACATAATGATGAGTGTTTGTTTATGTGCTAGATTTCAAGCAAATCCTAAAGAATCACATATGCGAACAGTGAAATAAATATTGCGTTATCTAAGCAAATCAAAGAATTTGAACTTTTCTATGCGAAATAATGTCCTTTCGAGTTAGTTTCATATAACGACGCTAAACTTGGAGGATGTCGGACGGATCATAAGAGTACAAGCAGGAATTGTCACTTTATTGGACAATTCTTAGTCTCCTAATTTAGCAAGAAACAAAATTGTGTCTCACTTTCGACTTGTAAAGCAGAATATATTTCTGCTGCTTTAAAATGTGCTCAAATTATTTACATGCAACAAACACTTAAAGATTTTGGTATGAACTTATCTAAATCTACTATTTACTATGATAATACAAGTGCTATAAACTTATCAAAAAAATCCTGTCACTCATTCACGAACTAAACATATCGACATATGTCATCATTTTCTTCGTGATAATATTGAAAAGGACTTAGTGAAATTGTAATTTGTGTCCTCTGAAAATCAACTGGCTGATATATTTACCAAACCTTTGAATGAAAATACTTTTATTAAACTTAGAAGAGAATTCGGAATTTCGTCGTTAAAAGATTTATAATTTTTTTTTACAAAAATTATACTTGTAAATACAATTCAATTCATTCACTTTAAAGTTTGTCATTTTAATAATTACCTTAAAATATCCTATCGGTTTACTAAATATTGATTTAATTTTGTGGTTCTCCTTCTTATTTACTCTAATCCATTCATTCTTAGATAATTAAAGGCTTATATTTAAAATTGTTGCAATCCACTCTTTGTTCTATCTATTTTTTAAAAATCTCTCTTATAAAAGACTATCCTTTTCACTATCTTATCACCTTATTATTTAATAAAAAGGGAAGACAAGCAACAATAGTTTTTTCTTAATCGATATGTCTTTAGAAAACAACTCTATCTCATCCTCTCTTTCGTATACCTCCATTAGCTCAGAATCGGTGAATCTTCCAACACCGACTCATATATACAAACCCGTTTCTATTGTTCCACTATCTAACATTCACATTGGTTATACCCCTCCCGTCAAAAGAGCTAAACGCTCTCTATTTTTTTCTCGCCGTCTACCAAAGAAAAAATAGACGACATTCATCACTATCAATGGAAGACTCTCGAGTTACAATGAGAACTTTACTACGAGCAGAAGGTGAATGCGAAACGACTAAGCTTCCTTGAGAAAATGGCTCTTAAATTCCGTGGTTTGTCTTCACACAATACGGCTCGTCAACCAACGACTCCTTCACGTCGTAATCCATAGGAACCATACCTCAACGTCCATCGATTTCTCCGAATTCTTGGGAACATGGACAATGCTGGTCACCATTACGACCTCTACAAGAGAATACAAAAGTGGAATCGGAAGACTATCACACTCCTTCCTCTTCATCAAAATCATCTTGATTTTTTATAAATATATATATTGTACTCATATATAAATTGTTTGCATCACTTCATGTTATTATAATTTTTTCTTTATATGTTGTGTTCAATACATTTTACTTTAAGGGGGTGCAGCACGAAAATTCAACAGCTCCAGTCGACTGAATCAAAATAGTCGACCGACTAAATCTGTCTTTCTACTTATTTTTTCCCCTAAAGTCAGTCGACTGACTCCCCCAGACAGTCAACTGAATTCGGCTATTTCACATTACAAATTTTCAAGAAAAGTTCAGTCGACTGAATCTATGGGGCCAGTCGACTGAACTAGGAAATTATATTTTTATATACATGTGACGACCCGGAAATTTTAATGAATTAAATTGGAATAATTAATTGTTTTTAAAATAGTTAAAGGTTAATTTTAGCTTGAATTCCAAATATTAATATTTATTAGACAATTAAAGTATTGAATTATATAATTGAAATTGGGTAAATTGTTGAATTTGAGATTCTAAACCTGTTAAAATATAATTTGAAGGCTTATAAAATTTATAACAATAATACTGGAGATAATAGAATGATTTGAAATTTTATTTAAAGGTAATTTGTTCAGTTTTAATAATATATCGTTTAAATTGGAACCTGAAAATAGCCTTCCGAGGCATAGTCTCGGAATTCGACGAAACCAGTTCCATTGGATCCGTAATAGTTAGTTATTATCGGATTTCAATTTTCGTAGCAATCAGAGTTGTCGTTTGACCCTGGCAGCTCGAAACGCTTAGATATATTTTAATCGATTTAATTTAACATCGTTCGTTTAATTCTGTAACTCGCGCATATGATCGGGTCAGCCTCCGAAACACGTTCCATCGTGTTCGGAATGCGGGTAAAACCTTTTAACGTCTGTCGGCACTTCTGATTCGGGTTCGGGATTTCGCGTAAGCTTAACGAGACGTTTTGAAAATTTTATATTATATAATAAATTTTGTAGTACTTTTATCAGAGATATTTTATCACCACTCCTACACAGGAAGCTACCCAAATCCCTATTTATCTTCGTTTCTCCTCTCTAATCTGAGAACTAAAAATAAAACGTATATAAAAAAAGGGGGCCGAACGAAACAAAATCCTTCCTTCAAAAATCAGGTCGCTTCTCAATGTATGCAAGACGAAATAAAAATCAACCCTTCTTTCAATGATCCACTTCTTCTGTCTCGGTCGCGAGCGCGAGCGCAGGTGGGAAGCGTCTATGTGGACCGCGCGTAGGGGGAGGCCGTTGTGTGGGTGTGTTTTCATTAGGGCTCGCCGTCGTCGATTCTGTGAGGTAAGGCCTCATGAGGGGGGGGGGGGTTGTCGTTGAACTGCACTTCGGTGGTTAGAGGGCTGTTAGTTCGAGATGGTTTCGAATTGAAGGTTGGTATTTACGTGAAGCTTGCGTTTCTCGATTTGAAGGGGTGCACATGCATCGGTGAAGCTTCGGTGAACATCTAGAGGCGGTTAGTTTGGCTACAGCGTCGACAGTATTGTGGGTGAGCAGTACTCTTATTTTCTGATTTCTTCTTCGATTTGAGATTTGAATGTTTAACTATGGGAATAAGTGTCAAGATCCTTGTGCCCTTACTGAAGTAAGAAGAAAGCAATACATGTTATAATAATAAATAAAATGTATACAGTAAGGTAGATTCTTGTTAACCGTAAGTTGAAATTGTATATATGTGTAGGGAAATTTTTAGTTTCTTAAATTTAAGTCCATTTATAAGTTAAACTAAATAGGTAAGTGATAATAAATTGTTGTTTTAAAATTTAAATGTTAATTAATTCATATGATATTTATACATGGTCAAAACGGTGAAGACAAAACTGAATTAGTATGGATTGCAAAACGAAATCAAAGGTGAGTAAATCTCACTCAATTAGATTTCTATTTGAGTTTAAATGGTTAAATTAAAATATTTGATTGGATGGTTATTTGATATGCACTGTGAATTGATGATTTGATGAGTTTGGTAATAGATGGTTCTCGAGTTAATGGTTGCTTAACTCGAGGAATTGGGGATTTTAAGCTATTCTAAATTTGAATCAATAAATAAAAAAATGTTTCCGTTTAAAGGTTAATAACGACTTAATGATTTATGATACATTAAATTAGTAGGATCATTAAAATGGATAATTAATTAATTTAATTAATTAATGATTTGGGTTATTTAATTCAGTAATTAAAGGTTTGAATAAATAATAAATTAAGTTGTAAGTTAATTAACTAAGTTTAAATAATTCAGAATAATCATTTGATGGTGGGATAAATAATTACTTAATGTAATTAATAAAATATAGTTGCTTTGTGAAATTTTTATCAAGAGATTAATTAAGAAAATTAATTAAGGAGTAACTGATTTATTAATAAAGTAAATAAAAGAATAGTTAATTACGTATTGAGAGTAATCGAGAATGATAAATATTGAAGTTAAATTAAGGAAAAATATAATTGGAAATCATTAATTTATATAATTAATGAAGTAAGTAAAGATTTAATTAATTGAGATTTAATAATTCATAATAAGTGACTTATGAGAAGTCAATTAATATAAGTAATTCAGAATTAACGTAATTGATTATAGTTAATTAATTTGTGAAGAAATTACAGATTTCCCATTGATTTGGTAAGAGTAATTAATATCGTGAAACTAATTAAAGAGAATTACCTGAATGGAATTGGAAGATAATTAATCCAGGGTTGTTAATTAAGATGAATGGATATAGAGGGATTGATTAATTAATTGATTTGGAATTAATTAATAATCTAAGTGAATGTGGTTAGAAAATTTCATTAAAATCAATTGAATTAATTAGTATGTGATTAAGCTCTGCTGATGGATTATTTAATAGTATTAGATGCTTTGAACGAGTTAATATGAAAAGTTGTGCATTTCATTGGATAACTGGGGTTGGGGTTGCATGTGACTCGAATGGGCCGGGTTCGGGTATTGGAGATACCCGAAAGCCACTTCGAATTTCGTATAAGTTGGAATGAGGAATTGATAAGTTAGAATGATATGATTTAAATCAGATTATTAAATCAAAATTTTGATACTTAGAAAACTTATTTGGAAATAAGATAGGTCGATATCATATTGGGACTTTGTAAATTGATTTGAGTTACCCCGGGTTCTATGTGTTGATTGATTTGATATTCCATGTTAGTTGAATTTACTCACGCTGGTTTCCAGCCTGACCCGGGTGTTACTTTGGTGTAATGCTCGGGTCAGACCGAGTATTACAGATTTTCAAGTAGGAACGTTCTGGAGCTCAAGAGACGAGCTGGAGGGTGATAGCGTATAGAGTTTTCCGCTGTATATATTATTGTTAATTTGAGACATGATACTTGTATTTATTCAGTGACTGTATATGTGTGACACTCTGATGTATATTAAATGAATCGACAGACATAGTATTCTTTGTAAACTACTATTATTATTTACTATTATATTTTATCCGCTGCGAATGTGAGATGTTTGGTGTTTCTTTTCTTCTTCTTCTTCTCTTTCTTCTTTTCATAACTATCTGGAATTTTCGGTATCGAAAATCCCGGGTCGTTACATTTGGTATCAGAGCTGAAAGGTTAAGCGAGAACCTTGGCTCTAGTGGGATTACTCATTGAGTAGAGTCTGAAAAACTCTAGAATGAGTTGAGTGTATATATATATATATGAGAGCGTACTTGTTATTTTCTTATAAAGGTTTTAAATGATTTTATATAAAAGTATATTTTGATATATAAGGAAATATTTCCTTCTAATGAAATATTTAGGTGATTGGTGGTTAAATTATTGGAATTAAGTTATGAAGTAATATAGAATACGACCAAAATGAAACTTATAACCAAAGTTGAAGAATAAACTTATATAAAAAAATGGAATTTGACATATAGGTTGTAAATGTAATTTATAAATTGAAATAAACTTCATAAATAAATGAGATTATAATTTGAAATAGAATTCCAGAGAATATTTGAAATTAAAAATATTTGGAGATGTTTTTAAAGTGATAAAGCATTGAACTCTTTCGGTCACTGGAAAATAACGTCGGTGTTGACTGCAGCATCATCGATGTTCATTTTCGAGTTTCTAGAAGAGAAATTGTTGCCAAATTGTTTTTAATTGGAATTGTTGGTGAACTGGGTTTGGTTTTGAAAATCGAAGGGATAATTGAATTTGCCAAAGAATTTTGGATATAGTTGAATTCTAAGGTGGTATTGAAATTTTGGAAATTGGTCTAAACTCTGTAATCTTGATTAAAATGTTTATGAAATAATAAAATATATCGGTTAAATAAAATGTATAACTCCAAGTTAAAAGCAAAGTGTGAATGTAATTGATTTTAAATAGAAGTTGTAAAATTTAAATTATAATTAAGGTTGTACAAGTTTAAATTCAAATGGGAAATTTGTATTGGATTAACTAGGAAAAGGGTATTGAACTTGAAGAGAGTTCAATTGATATTAGTCCAGATTTATGTGATTAATTTGGAATTCAAATTAAAGTGGAATTGGTTTAAGATCTAATGGAATTTGTTTTGAAGTTGGAAAGAAATTGAAAATTAATTCAATTGAGTTGGGAATGAATTAAGTCCAATGGAAATTGGAGTTATTGGAATCGGGTCAATTTAAATGGGAGTGGAAATTTAAATTGAATTGTTGGGGAAAGTGAACAGTTTTGACTCTGGACTATTTTTAATATAATTTGTTTTGATATAAACTTATTTTTCCAAGCTATATAACCTTTCTTTCTTAAAGCCAAATTATTTTATACTTGTTTTACAATTACTTTGGAGCTATTTAATCATTTTTCAACTATTTTCTAAACTCATTACTATATTTTAACTATGTTACAAATTAATTACTAATTTACAACTATTTTGCAATTATCTAAGATTTCTATAACTATTTAATTATTTTCCAACCATTTTACAAGTAGTCAACTATTTTATATTTATTTTGCAAACTGATAATTATTTTTCAACTACTTATCTATTTTTAAAATTTTTAAGCTATTTTCTAAACTGGTTGGAGTTCAAACTGTTATTGATTTAAATACCCAATTGAGATAACAATTGAAGTGATAATTCAATAAGAATTAAGGCAATTGTAAAGAAGTGAAAAGGGAATTAATGGAAATGTGGATAGAAAGGAAATTGATTTAGCTGATAATCAATGAAAATAAATACGTAGGATGTACGAATATTATTCTATTCGCATAGTGGTTTGATCTAGATTCGAGCACAGAATTTCGAGATAGTTTATCGATCCGAGTTGGGATTTTTCACTCGATTTTTGACGGCGAACATGGATATGGATTATTGATTGGTTCTGGATGTTCTCTATCATAGTTATAGCTATAAAAGGAGAATAGCGGTTTCTAATCAAGAAACCAGATCTGAGTCCGCATTAGGAAGTCGGGTGGACGATACTAGTTCGGAAGAGAAATTGTGTGATCGAGTGAGCGATCGGATTGGTATAGCGTACGGATGATATGTGTACATCGTACGGATTTAAATGAAATTGATATTGGAAAGAGTAATCAAATTTGAATCTTTGATTTTTAATAAGCAAAGTTATATATCTTTGTTATATAAGATAAATCTTTCCTTATGGAATTTATTTCTGGAAGAAAAAAAGGGTTTTTGGAAATGTTTAAAGTATAAAAGAAATTTTATACAAGTTTGAAAAGATCCAAAGTTTAAAAAATTTATATATAAAGGTTCTTAGGAGGATTTTAGAAAGGGTTTTGGGAACCTTTGGATTTGGAAAGGCTTTCGATTTTTGGGTAAAATCAATATTTGGAATTTGGAAAGCCTATTTTGGAAATTATCAATTTTGGGATAATCGATTTTGAGTAAAAGAGCTTTGTATGAGATCATACTAGGTGTATGATTTGAAAGATACTATATATGTATAATATAAAATGTTTTGATGATGGCTCTGGGGAAAAAGGCGCTCCCTTGAAATGAACTTCTCAGGAGTGCCACCGGGTGGTGCTGCCTTGAGCCCAAGGGGGGTTCTAAAGTTGATCCTATGAGGAGTCCGGACAAAACTAGTTCCTGAGGATTATTGGGTAGCGTAAGTCGACGGCGTTGATGCCTGCAGAGGCATTTGGGTTATGCTGTGACGACAGTGTAACTCGATGTCGCTGCGATCTACTGTGGGAACCATAGCGAAAATCGTGTGGAGGATGAGTGTCAACGGTCTACACTTGATTTTGCCGGGAAGGCAACGCAACATCGGTAGACTGCGATCTATGGTCAAGTGGAGTGGAGAAGTTTCATTTTTGGCAGCGAAATTCGATGGCGCTGATGCCTACAGTTATATGGGTTTTTGCTGTGATGGCTACATAACACCAGTTGTAGCTGCGATCTGTCGTGGGTTCCATGGTGTAATCGTGGGGCGCGGAGGCCTACAATTATCTGTGGATTTTGTCGGGACGGCAACGTAACCATCGGGTTAACTGCGACCATGGATGGGAGTGATGATTTCCAGAGCATTCCCACCAAAGATATTTCCTCTATTTTCAAAACCCGATTCCTATATTTTCAATAAAATTATTTTTCAAATGTTTTACTGGGTGTTGAAAACGGGTTTACCAAGTACTTATAGATTTTCAGTCCTACGCCTGATCAACGTATGACTGAATTTCTATGAGAACAAGGATGGACTGGTTGAGACATCGAGTAATTAAAAAAGTATTTTTATAAAGAGTTATTTTAATAGTATTATGTGACTTTAAAAGGTTTCCTAAACTTTTGAAATAAAGGTGGATTTTGGAAAATCAAAGAAAGTCCAAACTGAAATTATAAAATTAAAACTCGAGAAAATTTAATTAAGTGATTCTTTACAATTAAAGGAAATCAAATATTAAATTAAAAGTGAAAGTAAACCAATCATCTAAATAAATTATTTATAGTGTATGTTAATAAAATTTAAGTTGGGTAAACAAATGGATTGTAAATTAATAATATTTGGTAATGAATTCGAATTGTAAATAGAATTCGACTTGGATTCGATAATGAATTAAATAAGAAGAGATGTTGTAGAATAAAAATAAAATAGAGTTGGATTGGAATGAGATGGTTTGAATTACGAATAAAATTCAAGTATGATTTGAATAATATTTAATGAAATTTTTAAGTAAATTAGATATAATGGAAGAGAATTGTAATAGAAATGGTTTGAGTTGCGAATAAAATCCAAATGAGTAGAAATAGTTCGAGAATGGCTTTGTATTAATGGAATAAATTCGAAAATGAACTAAGTAAAAAATTTAAAATTTAAAATGGGTTAATCGAATAAAAAATAAAATAAAATAAATAGATGAAGTCTGATTAAATAAAAACTAAATCAAAGTTGAAATTGGAATTGGATTATCAGACTAAACTTAAATTCGGTGGCCTATGTGCTTGAATGTTATTTTAATAAATGGAGAAGGCGTAGTAAAATTAAAATTGAACGGATGGGTAACTGAATTCAATGGAATTTGATTAAATGAGAATCTGTTTGCGTAAAAAATGGTCACAAACACCCAATACCGTGAAAGCACCAGTGTATGAATATAAATCAGCGATATTCAAACACAAATCACAGATCTCAGCAAATAACCCAAATACGTTTGCACAAAAGATGGGCAAACAACTCCAAGTTGTATGATTTAGTTGATTTTATGTTGTTCGTAATGATTTAGGTGGTTTATGCAAATACGTAAAAAGCAGGGACTGAACTGTAAAAGACACACAGATTTATAGTGGTTCGGCCAAAATGTGCCTACGTCCACTTTATATGTTATTCTCCTTTTCCAATCCGATTACGAGTACAAAGCTTGTAGTACAAGTGTATGAAAGTTGTTTGAAAGTTCCTTCCAGGTTTGAGCTCTCAAACTCCTCCTCCATTGTTGTACCCCTGCCCCTCTATTTATAGAGTGAGGCTGGGGGCAGGGGTCTTGGATGTATATAGCTGCTGGTGGGCCTGGGCTGAAGCAATCTGGCCTAGTAGTACTGGTTCGGCAAGGCCTTGGTTCGGCGGTGAGTGGCTTGGCTTGGCATGGAGTTGGTCCGGTAGTAGTTAGTCCGGTAGTGCATGGAGTTGATTCGGTAGGGTTAGTTCGGCAGTAGGAGGAAAGTAGGGTTGGTTCGGCAGTAGGAGGGAAGTAGGGTGGTTCGGCAGTGGAGGGTAGAGGAGTTGGTTCGGCAGTGGCACTTTGGGTTTGATTCGGCAGGCAGTGGAGTGGTGAGGTCTGGTTCGGCTATGCTTTGGAGAGGGTTTGGATCGGTGGTACTACCGAATGGATGTTACACTGAGAATGCCGAATGCCCCCTTGTGTTGGGAATGCCGAATGAGCCATGTGGAGTTCGAATAGTATGTCCCCCCTACCTTGCATCGATCATATCTCCTTCATACGAACTCTGATTAACCTGAAATTTGAAACATAGCCTCTCCTAATCCTCATCATCATCTCCAATCAATTTCGTCCTGATCGGAGCTTAACCCTGATATCCAACATTCCCTACCAATTTGTTGATATTCCAGTTTTGACCAAAAAATGGGATAACACTTTGCCCCCCAAAACATGTCTTGTGATAACAAGGCGTGTTTTGAATAATTTCGAATCCAATATCCGAAGTCCATAACCATATTGCCAGAGTATATCATCCTTGACTGCTCCGATTCGATATCCAAATCCAAATCCAATAACCAAAGCTTGAGCCAATTCCATGTCCATCCGAACTCGGCAACCGAATCCCAAACCATCCTTATCCAATAGCCGATAACCGAATCCAGGACCTCTACGGGTCGATACCCAAATCCATAATCTCTCCGGGCTCTTGCCAAGTGCAATCTACACCTGACGGTCGTGCTCCAGTGTCCCTGGATGTTAAGCTAGCCTCATCGTGTTCTTGTCGAGCGTAATCCACACTTGATGACCTTGGTCCAGTGTCCCTGGACGTTGAGCTAACCTCTCCGGGTTCTTGCCAAGCGTAATCCACACTTGACGACTTTGGTCCAGTGTCCCTGGACGTTGAGCTAACCTCTCCGGGTTCTTGCCAAGCGTAATCCACACTTGACGACTTTGGTCCAGTGTCCCTGGACGTTGAGCTAACCTCTCCGGGTTCTTGCCAAGCGCAATTCACACTTGACGATCTTGGTCCAGTGTCCCTGGACGTTGAGCTAACCTCTCCGAGTTCTTGCCAAGCGTAATCCACACTTGACGACCTTGGCCCAGTGTCCCTGGGCACTGTACAATGCCATGGCTTAAGTCCTAAGCCGAATCCTGGTCTCTCCGGACCCTTGCCGAGCATAGTCCATACTCGACGACCTGAAAATAACAATTGATAATATAGGGCCTAAGTCCTAGGCCGAATCCTGGTCACTCCGGACCCTTGCCGAGCATAGTCCATACTCGACGACCTGAATGAGTCAATTTACCACGTGGGCAAAGCGACTCACCCCTTGCCAGGCATAATCCATACCCGACGACCGTTTATCAAAAATCAGATAAAAATCCAATCAAAATCCAATCCAAAATCCAAATCCAAATCCAAAATCCAAATCCAGAATCCAAATCCGAAAATCCAAATTCAAAATCCAAATCCAAAACCAGAAAACTAGAAATCCAAATCAGCATCCAAAGTTGAAAATAATTGTCCAGAGGAAAATCCAAATCAAAAGGCGAGAAAAACCAGGAGCTCAATCCAAGCTCCAAAACCGAAAACCAAAAAGAAAAGCAGTGTCCAATCCAAAAGCAAAAGATAAATTTCACAAACCATAGCATCGCAGCTTATTATCATTCAGAGCATGCCTAGGGGCCATCTCCGTCCCCGTACATGTGTAAATGACTTGGTTGCTTGCCAATAGTTTGCTACTTATTTCATATTAACCTGGTCAAGGGACGATCAACCGACCATCATTCCTGGGCCTCCCACCATCGTAGCTTGAGGCAGGCGGCGGTTGCTCCTGCCTCGCTGTTGCATTCCGAGGTCCAACATATTGTGGCAGCTGTCCATTCCTCACATGCTCCTCAATTATGTCCTTTAAGTGCCTGCAGCTGTTGGTGTCGTGTCCATCCAAATCATGGAAGAGACAGTGCCTTCCCGATGTCCTTTCCCGTTCTGTTGGTTCTCTCCTAGCCGGCCTCCGGTAGTGAAGGCGATTTCGAGTATCCAGGTATATCCGCTCCAGTGTCTCGTTCAATCCTGTGTATGTGGAAAACTTTGGATCCTTCTATTGCTTCCTAGCATTTCCAGAATCACCGTCCAACTTCCTTTTTCCTTTGTCTTTATCCGAACCATTGCTGGATGGTCCTCCCACCTCAACTGCATTAACCTTTTTCAATTTTAAATCCGTACTCGCATCTTCTTGTCGAAGGAATCTTTCTGCCTCATGAAAGAATTCGTCGAGATTCCGTGGGGGATCTCGTATCAGGGATACCTTGAAATCCGAGTTCTCCCTGACTCCTGATACTACTGCCATTAAAACCATCGATGGATCGGGCCGATCCACCGAAGCAACTGCGGCACTGAATCGAGTTAGAAAAGCTCTAAGCGATTCATCCATCCTTTGCCTTACCGATGTCAATGTCATCACGTTCTTCGGTCTCTTGACATGAACCCAAAACTGTCCCAAAAACCTTTCCACCAATTCCCTCCAAGTCCTGATAGATCCTTCTTCCAGCTGCCTGAACCACATCGCAGCTAAGTCCGTCAAGTACAAAGGGAAGCATCGGGCCATCACCTCCTCTGATGCCCCCAGCACCTCCATGTGTCTGGTGTATCTCATCAAGTGATCCGTAGGGTCTTCCTTGCCATTGTATACCTCCACGCTAGGTAGCTTGAACTTAGGTGGATTCTGAGCCATCCTTATTTCCCGAGTGAACGGACTCCTGTTTACTCCTTCCAAGTCTCCGTTGGTCAAACCACCTCACACAGTCTTCCTGATTATATCTACCAATCCACCGTTGTCTGTCAGAGGTTGCCCCCGAGGGAACTGCGGTACATACTCTTCGTGTAGCTCGTTAGTAGCAACGTTGGTTCTAGCCTGTTGAACTCCTTCCAAAGGTTCTCCTGTGTTGAATCCTGTGGGCCTGCCCCCAAGCCCTTGTTGATTGCCACCTGGCTCCGTATCCTGTCCTTCATTGGGTTCCGTAACCCTAGCTTCTTGTCCTGCATCCACAGCCGTTGTAGCTGTTCCTAAGTTCTGCATCCCTGCAGCTCTCATTTTCTCCAAGAAAGTTTGCATCATTTCCTGTTGACTTTTCAACAACCTCTCTTGCAGTGAATTTGTTATGGCTTCCATTTCATCCCGGGTTATGTAGATCGAAGCCGGTCCTTCCTCACCTCCGGAGGATGCTTGTTGACTTCCTCCTTGTTGGCTTCTCTCAGCCCTTAGCCTTCTACTGTTTTGCCTAGTCATTGTCTTCCAAATCCAAACTTCTATCCGATGTAGCGGGTGCTGGTCCTTCTCAGTGAAAGCACCAAAATGTTTGCGTAAAAAATGGTCACAAACACCCAATACCGTGAAAGCACCAGTGTATGAATATAAATCAGCGATATTCAAACACAAATCACAGATCTCAGCAAATAACCCAAATACGTTTGCACAAAAGATGGACAAACAACTCCAAGTTGTATGATTTAGTTGATTTTATGTTGTTCGTAATGATTTAGGTGGTTTATGCAAATACGTAAAAAGCAGGGACTGAACTGTAAAAGACACACAGATTTATAGTGGTTCGGCCAAAATGTGCCTACGTCCACTTTATATGTTATTCTCCTTTTCCAATCCGATTACGAGTACAAAGCTTGTAGTACAAGTGTATGAAAGTTGTTTGAAAGTTCCTTCCAGGTTTGAGCTCTCAAACTCCTCCTCCATTGTTGTACCCCTGCCCCTCTATTTATAGAGTGAGGCTGGGGGCAGGGGTCTTGGATGTATATAGCTGCTGGTGGGCCTGGGCTGAAGCAATCTGGCCTAGCAGTACTGGTTCGGCAAGGCCTTGGTTCGGCGGTGAGTGGCTTGGCTTGGCATGGAGTTGGTCCGGTAGTAGTTAGTCCGGTAGTGCATGGAGTTGGTTCGGTAGGGTTGGTTCGGCAGTAGGAGGGAAGTAGGGTTGGTTCGGCAGTAGGAGGGAAGTAGGGTGGTTCGGCAGTGGAGGGTAGAGGAGTTGGTTCGGCAGTGGCACTTTGGGTTTGATTCGGCAGGCAGTGGAGTGGTTAGGTCTGGTTCGGCTATGCTTTGGAGAGGGTTTGGATCGGTGGTACTACCGAATGGATGTTACACTGAGAATGCCGAATGCCCCCTTGTGTTGGGAATGCCGAATGAGCCATGTGGAGTTCGAATAGTATGTCCCTCCTACCTTGCATCGATCATATCTCCTTCATACGAACTCTGATTAACCTGAAATTTGAAACATAGCCTCTCCTAATCCTCATCATCATCTCCAATCAATTTCGTCCTGATCGGAGCTTAACCCTGATATCCAACATTCCCTACCAATTTGTTGATATTCCAGTTTTGACCAAAAAATGGGATAACAGAATCAAATAGAAGTAAATTTAAGTTTGATGTTGGAATAAATTAAAGTAAATTAACTTAAGTTTAAACCTTATGGAAGCTTGGCTTCGAATAAAGGTGAAAGCCCATTCAATAAAAACTTGGATTGAGTTAATTTGGGAAATGGTTATGAATTTATAAGTATTGGATGTGCCAAGCTTAACAAATTGTTTTGAATGGAACAATTGCAGAAATGAAATGAAATGCAATGTATGGATGGTAAATAAATTAGAAATGAAATGAAATTAAATTCAGAATGAGTTGAAAATTAATTTAAAGTAGATTATAAACCGAAATGGATACTCTCTTAAGCGAGTATCGCCAATTATATATAAAAACAATTGTCGTTGTTGCAAACAAAATAAATTAAAATTCTTTGGGTTGAGAGAGATTAAATAAATTGGTTTTAAAATTAATTGAAGTAAATATGAGCTCGTTTGGGTTAAAAAATTAATGGAATGTAAGAAATTGAGTTGCAAACCATTGAAATTAAATGGAATGGTTTATAAATTGGTTGAAAGAAATTGAATTAGCTTTAAGATTTTATAAATAGCTTATGGGAAGCGTTTTGGTGCTTGTTGCTTATGATATATATGTGTTTAGCTATTGAATATAAGTTAAATGCTTGTGTTTAGCCATTAAAAATAAGTGCGATGCAAATAGCTTTTCTTATATGGCACTTACATATTTAAATTAAGTAAGTACAGGTACCTGAAGGCCGTTTGGCTGGTTTGGATGGCGTTAATTGCTAAAAAAAATAAGCCGCATGCTTAAAATGCTAAATAAGGTACGCCTACGCAATAAAAATAGGAAATATGAACTGTTTTTGCTTTTTCCGACCGTGTGGGTCGATGTATATATATTTATATCTCTTGTCAAATTGCAAAAGCTCCTCCGTACAAAGGAGACTTTGCCAAAAAAAATTCAAAATTTTAGGAGTTAGAAAATTTTTGAAAATTTTGGTTAGCAACAAACAATTATAAATTGGGAATTAAGTAAACTAGTAAATGAAACTAATATGAATCAGTTTAAATGAAAGATAAAACCCAATATTAGAAATCGAAAATAAATTGAATTCATATCAAACGGTGAAAACTAATTTTGAAATAGATATGAAACATATATGAGGAAATGTATAAAATGATTGGAAATGTTACGATTGGATATTATTGTCAAGTAAGATATGCAGGTATTGAAAGGGAGAATAAATTGGATTTGATTCCTAAAGATAAATGTGAATTGCCCGACAAAAAGGTATGTATTTTAATTTCTGCATGAGATTGGATTGGGTTTTTGATGTAGCCACTTGGCTTTTGTTTTCTTTTTGGTATTTGGGAGCCCGTAGAGGCCTTTTGTAGTTGTACCGAGCTAGCCGCGCAAAGGAGACGCTGGCAAAAAATTTCGGGAATCTAGGGAGTTAGAAAAATTTGAAGAAAATTTTGAAAATTCAAAATTTGATTTTAAATTGAAATTTAAACGATTGGGTAAAAATGGATTGTTGGAAACCATGAAAGGTTTTGGAAGTTAGTTGAGGTATTAGTGAATCTTTAATAAAGGATATTGTGGCGAGTCGATAAACCTGTTGGTTTTGGAGAAAAAGTTAAAAGGGATTGTCCATTCTTCCTAACTAGTAATTTCGGGGACGAAATTCTTTTAAGGGGGGAGGAATGTGACGACCCGGAAATTTTAACGAATTAAATTGGAATAATTAATTGGTTTTAAAATAGTTAAAGGTTAATTTTAGCTTGAATTCCAAATATTAATATTTATTAGACAATTAAAGTATTGAATTATATAATTGAAATTGGGTAAATTGTTGAATTTGAGATTCTAAGCCTGTTAAAATATAATTTGAAGGATTATAAAATTTATAACGATAATAATGAAGATAATAGAATGATTTGAAATTTTATTTAAAGGTAATTTGTTCAGTTTTAATAATATATCGTTTAAATTGGAACCTGAAAATAGCCTTCCGAGGCACAGTCTCGGAATTCGATGAAACCAGTTCCATTGGATCCGTAATAGTTAGTTATTATCGGATTTCAATTTTCGTAGCAATCAGAGTTGTCGTTTGACCCTGGCAGCTCGAAACGCTTAGATATATTTTAATCGATTTAATTTAACATCGATGATTTAATTCTGTAAATCGCGCATATGATCGGGTCAGCCTCCGAAACACGTTCCATCGTGTTCGGAATGCGGGTAAAACCTTTTAACGTCTGTCGGCAAGTCTGATTCGGGTTCGAGATTTCGCGTAAGCTTAACGAGACGTTCTGAAAATTTTATATAATAAATTTTGTAGTACTTTTATCAGAGATATTTTATCACCACTCGTACACAGGAAGCTACCCAAATCCCTATTTATCTTCGTTTCTCCTCTCTAATCTGAGAATTAAAAGTAAAACGTTTATAAAAAAAAGGGGGCCGAACGAAACAAAATCCTCCCTTCAAAAATCAGGTCGCTTCTCAATGTATGCGAGACGAAATAAAAATCAACCCTTCTTTCAATGATCCACTTCTTCTGTCTCGGTGGGATTAATAATTACTTAATGTAATTAATAAAATATAGTTGCTTTGTGAAATTTTTATCAAGAGATTAATTAAGAAAATTAATTAAGAAGTAATTGATTTATTAATAAAGTAAATAAAAGAATTGTTAATTACGTATTAAGAGTAATCGAGAATGATAATATTGAAGTTGAATTAAGGAAAAATATAATTGGAAATCATTAATTTATATAATTAATGAAGTATGTAAAGATTCAATTAATTAAGATTTAATAATTCATAATAAGTGACTTATGAGAAGTCAATTAATATAAGTAATTAAGAATTAACGTAATTGATTATAGTTAATTAATTTGTGAAGAAATTACAGATTTCCCATTGATTTGGTAAGAGTAATTAATATCGTGAAATTAATTAAAGAGAATTACCTGAAGGGAATTGGAAGATAATTAATCCAGGGTTGTTAATTAAGATGAATGGATATAAAGGGATTGATTAATTAATTGATTTGGAATTAATTAATAATCTAAGTGAATGTGGTTAGAAAATTTCATTAGAATCAATTGAATTAATTGGTATGTGATTAAGCTCTGCTGATGGATGATTGAATAGTATTGTATGCTTTGAACGAGTTAATATGAAAAGTTGTGCATTTCAGTGGATAACTGGGGCTGGGGTTGCATGTGATTCGAAGGGGCCGGGTTCGGGTATTGGAGATACCCGAAAGCCACTTCGAATTTCGTATAAGTTGGAATGAGGAATTGATAAGTTAGAATGAAAGGATTTAAATCGGATTATTAAATCAAAATTTTGACACTTAGAAAACTTATTTGGAAATAAGACAGGTCGATATCATATTGGGACTTTGTAAATTGATTTGAGTTACCCCGGGTTCTATGTGTTGATTGATTTGATATTCCATGTTAGTTGAATTTACTCACGTTGGTTTCCAGCCTGACCCGGGTGTTACTTTGGTGTAATGCTCGGGTCAGACCGAGTATTACAGATTTTCAGGTAGGAACGTTCTGGAGCTCAGTAGACGAGCTGGAGGGTGATAGCGTATAGAGTTTTCCGCTGTATATATTATTGTTAATTTGAGACATGATACTTGTATTTATTCAGTGACTGTATATGTGTGACACTCTGATGTATATTAAATGAATCGACAGACATAGTATTCTTTGTAAACTACTACTATTATTTATTATTATATTTTATCCGCTGCGAATGTGAGATGTTTGGTGTTTCTTTTCTTCTTCTTCTTCTCTTTCTTCTTTTCATAACTATTTGGAATTTTCGGCTTCGAAAATCCCGGGTCGTTACAATATAGAACCAGTCGACTGCTATGAAGGTTCAGTCGGCTAATACTGGGTACCCAGCTTTTACCCTCTTCCAGGCTCTACAAATTTACTACTTACCTTTACCAAACTCAATTTTTTACCTTTAATTTTTTAACCATTTGCCATTAAAAAACATTTTCAATATCAAATTCACTCAGAATTTCATCTATTCTCTCATCAGTTTGTCCAATACTTTTCAATTCACAACCTCCCACTTCATCACCAAAACCCTTGTTCTACTAATGGCTCCTAAAACACCTCGACAGTCTCAACCTACGACAAGTTCTTTGGATTCACAAATAAGAGCATGGCTACACGATGACAAGGTTGTGCAACGCTTTGAAAAAAATGCAAAGCTTTAGGATTTTTGAAGGTTCTTTTATCAAATTCCTTAATTTTTCTTCATATGCTATTCAAATTCCTTAATTTTTCTTCATATGCTATTCAAGACTTGGCTCGTCGTAGAGGATTGGAGCACCTCATTGATTTTGCAGCAAATAATAAAAAGATTAATCACCTTCTTGTTAAACTTTTCTACGCCATTTTAAATCTAGACCACCACACAATTACTAATCCGGAGGAGTGCATGTGGACGGTAGTATGTGGAAAAAAAAATTTCTTCCACTACAACGACTTGCACGGATTCTACAATGTTTAGATGAGGGTGATGAGTTCTTTGAAATTTCCATAAATATGGATATTTGTGATCATGCTAGTCATTTGTTCCTCTCGGATGACTTAACGGAGCTAAAAGCGATAGCACTAAGGCCAAACGCTCGTATTATGAATAGAGTGCTTATCCGCACCATCAATCCCCGCATCGGAAGCCATGAGAAAGTCTATCAGCGTGATTTTCAATCCTTATATGCCATTTGGGGAAATAGATGAGTAAAATGGGGAAAGTCATTCTAGATGAGTCTTAAACTTTTAAATAAGGTCGAATGAGGATGATCTACTATGGCGCTTACGTCATGCGCATTCTCAAGCATTTCGATGTTCCTTTTGTTGATTTCGAATGTTCGAACATAGGTTCCTTGAATACTAAAACCCTTAGTCTCATGAACCTATCAAAGAAATATCTTCACCACACCATAATTACTTATAAACATTGGCTTGAAAACCAAGCCGTGGGTCAGGCTCAACCATCCTCTCAACAAGCTCGTCAACAAACTCTACATATGCAAGCCTCTTCTTTATTCCAACCTCCTCGATCTACTCGAGAAGTCTACGAGACTCAAGAAATAGACCCTCGAGCTCGGCCTTACGAATCCGTGACTACCATTGTTCGTAATCAAAGACTTTTCGATAATCGTATATCTTGAGTTGAATCAACTTTCTCTAGAGTCGATAAAAATGTCACCAAAGTTAATAAGAAGCATAATTATATGAAGTCCTTCCTCAACAATATCTAGGCAGCTATCAGATGCTCCCAACAATCTTCTACCTCCGTCCACATACCTACATCTCATGTGAAATGACCGATGGAATATTTTACTTGGTCTACTTCTAATGAGGAGTAGGAGGAAGAAGCTAAAGAGGCAGGTGACGAATCAGATGATGAAGAAACTGAAGGTGACGAACAAAGTTCAAATGGCGGAAGTAAAGGTGCTGAATAAGTTTTTTTTCTTCTATTTTTCTATGATGTTTTTAGACTTTGCTTTCAGACATTTTGATTTTTAAGTTCTTATAATTGTCTAAAACTCTATGTTTACTATGTGTATGCCATGTTGTATTATTATTCTCGGAGGGTGTGATTGTTCTGTTTCTATGTTATGTGCTAAGTCTTCATTTAATATGTATGTATATTCCTGTACCATATTACTCGTACTTCAACTATCCTATACCTTGATTACTCTCTTTTTTTGATGACAAAGGGAAAGAAAAACATAAATTGTTTACAAGAAATATAGCATAGATTCAGAGAGAGAATACAATATAAAAGTTGCAAGCATATTACTCAGAGGGAGAGATATTTAACAAAATCCTATCAAAGATTCACTCATAGAAAATGGAGTTTTCATCAATAAAAAGGGGGAGAACGTTGGATCATAAAGTTTTGAATGCTGACAAGATATGAAAGTTCACGAATCTAGGACTACGGCAAATCCGAACTCATCAACTCAAATATGGTTCGTATTGATATTAATGCAACTAGAGCCTTAAATATACAGTCTAGTATAGAATTTTGTTAAAATCTATCCTCGAACCTCATCGCTCACAAAGCCATTTACGAAACTTTCATATGTTTTATAAAACTTTCATACACACACAAGGTTTTAAGTGCATTAAAATACAGTATTTAGTTGATTGAATACAATATGTTAGTCGACCGATGTTGTTTGTAATATTTTTTAATATACAGTATTCAGTCGACTGAACTGCTTAGGTCATTAGACTGACACTGTGCAAATTTTACTTGTGCACGTTTAAATTTAGTCGACTGACTAAGCAACTTCATTCGACTGATTATTGCAACCGTCATATTTCCCAAGAGACACTTCTTTTCACCAAAAGGTTTCTTCTTCATGGAAGGTTGCATTTCTTGGATTTTGATAGATATCTATTTCCAGCAGTCATATCTCCTCACACACAATATATACACTCAAGATATACATATTCAAATTACCTATTTCTATTCTCTTTTGATTTATAGCACTTAGCATTCTTGAGTTCAATATCTACAGGCTTTCATATAATCATTGCTTACGTATTCTTTTCCATACTTTTCTAGAAATATTAATATTCCTATTCTTCATACACACACAAATATACACATCTACTTTGAGGATAAGATTATAGGAAGGGTATACTACAAGTGACAAATCCATTATTCAGAATACACAAAAATCAAGTTAAATCCAATTTGTAAGAAAGTCCTGTTCGGTTACTGAGGCGGTCAAGTCCTATTCGGTTATTCAGGCGGCCGAGTCCTATTCTGTTGCTTAGGCGGTCAAAGTCCTGTACAGTTGCTTAGGCGGTGTAATACCTGTTCCTCCGGGTTAAGTGAGGGCTGATAGCTATAATTCCAGAAGGAATCTGGAACTGGACATAGAACGGGAGTTCAAACCAGTATAAAAATTCCTGGTGTCTTTTTACTTTACTGCTATTATTTTCCAAATTAGTTATTTATTGTATTCCATATTACTTGATCCTATAACACTGCCACTTTCAAATTTCTATAAGGGGGAGGAATGTAACGACCCAGAATTTAGGTCGTTGTTTTAAAATGTTTAATTTATTTTTAAATGTTGAATTTGAATTATTAACTGATTTTTAACAAGGAGATTTTGGTTGAATTAGTAATATAGTTTCGAATTTCAAATATTGCGATTAACGGATTTAGTAAATAGTAATTTAATATTTGAAATTGGGTAAATATGAGAATCTAGAGTTAGATGTGAATAGGAATGATTTTTTAGTTGATTTTAAACTCTATTTGAATTAGAGTGGTGATAATGGACTTTTCAATGGGATTAAAAATCGATAAGTAAAATTTGGAATTTTATATATAAATTTAATAGTGGAAATTTAGTATACAGTAATAGTGTAAATAATTGAATTTTGGTTTAATAAAACTCAGAATGATTTCTAATACGAATATAAATTCTATTTGAATTATAATTGAGTAAGTAATATTTTAAATTCGAATTTCAAGCAATTCCTTCGATTTTGAAAATCGCTCGATTTAATCAACGCGTCAAAATACCCTTCTGGGGGACAGTGTTGAAATTCGACAAAACTAGACTCATTGGATCCATAATAGTATATTATTATCGGATTTCAAATTTCGTAGCACTTGGATTTACCATTTGGTCATACGAAATAGAAATGCGTTGAAATAAATATCGAAAATTTAATATTTTAATTAGATTCGAAAAGCTATCTTCCACATACGATTAAACTAGGCCCCGAAACATGTTCCATTGTATTCGGAATAGGGGTAAAACATTATAAACACCAGGCGGCATGTTTCTTTGGAGTTTGTTTGAAAAGCATGTAATTTGTGAAAATAATAATAAAATATTATATATGCACGTATATATATGCTTGTAAACAATAAAACCTAATTCTTTTGCCTGGCCGCTGTTTGAATATTAATGGCCAAAAAAGCTTCGACTTTCCCCTCTAATTATCTCCAAACCATCAACTATTATCAAAAAGTTCAAACTAGGAAATTGAAGAACACCTAGATATCTACTTATCCAACGGTGGCGATCGAGTATTGTTGAGTAAATCATTGCCGATTGTAGCCCAAAGGCTGGCCGTTTGTGTATGGGTTTCAAGGCCTAGGCATAGCCGAGCACTACTGGTCTTACGGTGAAGATGGAGCTCGCGACGAGCTTTCACGTGGTGGCAATGGATTGACGTAAAGGTGAGTGTAGGAGGCACGATGAGGGATAAGAGCAAGGCGGCTATGGGTTTCTCTATCCTGGGAACGAACGTGAGAAGGAAGAAGCAAGGGACGGCTTTGATCTGCAGAAACCAAAAGCCAATGGACAGATCTGAACGTTAGTAATAAAAATAAAATATTTTTTTATATATAATTTATATTTAAAACTTATGTAATTTCAAAACTCTTGTCTTTGTCATACGAGGTCGAAATAGGATGAAACAAGCGGCGACGGGATCGTATTGATGAGCACTACGCGCTGGAGCACATTTGGAGTCGATCGGAACTAGCTAAAATTTTAGGTTAAATTGAACGTGTTTGATTTAATTTAAAATTTGAACGTTTTACGAATTGAAAACCCGAGGTGAGTTAATCTCACTCAAAGACTGCTGGTATTAATTCATGTAGTTAAAATTAATTAATGATTGATTGGTTGAATTGATAATTATTATCAGTTGAATGTGATATTATATATAGTAGTATATATATATTGGAGTGATGGATATTCCCGCTATATATATATATATATTGTATACATACATGCATATATATATATATATATATATATATATAGCGGATGAGACCTTATGCTCCCCGCATAAAAGCGGATGAACCTATATACCGCGATATTCCGCCTCAAAGCGGAATTGGTATTTTTATGTTGTATTGACATCTATGGATGCAAGGAAATAGGTTGGAGGGATCCAATTGAATTCCTGAAAAATGTTGAATTTAATTTCACATATGGTGATATATGTTTGGTTGGTCTGTGATAGGTTATTGTGTGATTTAAATTAATTGAATGCTATGACAGTTTAAACCTGGATTTTGGGTATCTTTAAATACAAATAAAATATGGTTTTGAATTGGTAAAGAATTTTAAATAGGGATTTTGAAGTAAAATATTTATATAGAGTTTTGGATAAATTAATTGGGCAAAATAAAAGGTTTTGGAATTGTATTTAACTATTTGAGATATTATGAACATGGATTTTGGAATAAAGTATATAAAAGGAATTTTAAATAATAAATCCTCAAGTGGCACTTATCTACATGCGAAAGGTTTAAAAAGTGATATTTTTAATAGATTGGAAGGGTTTAAGTGAATTATGAAGTAAGTATAAAATTGATTTTACTGGGCTCAAGTAAGAACTTCCAAAAATACGGAATGAAATTAGAATCTAGGAATTGGGCTTTTTTTATAAAGAGGATTTTTAATTATTAACTAGGTAATTTTAAAAGTGTTAAAAATATTCCAGAAAATAAGTTATTTAATTATTTTAAATGTTTAAATCATATTTAATTATTAATTAGTTACCTTGTAACAATTGTTAAAGATTTATTATTAATTAAGAATTAGTCAGCATTGTTGTATTAAAAGATAATTATTAAATATTAATATGGCTCTGTATAATAACTTTTATTTAAGTACATTTGCCTGGAGTAAACTTGAAAATTTATTTTAGAATTTGTAAGCATTATTTTGAGATAATTTTTAAATAAATTTTTGGGAAGTAATTATATACTCGCATGGCATAATTGCAGGTAGTGAGTGCTTACAGTTAAGTATTGGATTTCTCAAGGATAAAGACGTAACCATTGAGCTGTGTATCTATGGTTTGATACCGCAGTGGTACTTTTCATATTATTTTAAAAGGGTTTTCAAATATTTTTGAAAAGGATAATTTGTAAATATACTGAATTCGATAAGATAAGTACATACTTTGGATAAAGAGATTTAATTTATTTAAAATTTAAATTAAATAAGACTTGGAGTTTTTCAGTGGAAATGGAATATTTGTTTGAATGATTATTATTTGATAGTTAAATAACCAACCATCAAAATCTGGACCTAAATATTACTTTGGAAATATCTAGAAGAAGCACAGAATTATATGGTACAGTTACCGTTCGAGGTGCTATAATGTACGTGTAAACTCGTTTCGTTCTTCTACGAGGATGACAAGGAAATCCGTCCACTAACGGTTAGGATGTGATCTCCGACCTTATTATCGTCTGTTTATTTCATAGAGAGCTGGGGTTGAGTTTACCGAAAAAAGTGAACGTTGTTTCGAAGAGACCAGGATCAGGTAAGTTATCAAAAAACCATTTCGATCCAACGAGTATGCTTTCGATGTGAAAACCAGAGAGTAGAGTCGAACATGAAGCAGTGAAGTGTAAGGGAAAATCGCTACTAATCCTAAGGGTGATTCAAAAACGGATGTAGTAGGAATAGTGCCTTCGGTTTTGTTCAGACCCAGAACGGACTTGTATGGATGAATGCTATCAGTACATTGTCATGGAAGGGTAATGAGTATTCTAAGTGAAATTTCCATGAAACGTAATCGTAGCCTCTAGCCTCGTCAACCGAGAATGACAAAAATCAGGGGACATGCAGGAAGGCTAAGTGGGTAGCACCTAATTAGGGTATGTTTATCGCCTTTCTAGATACCCTCAGATATTATTACTACGATTTATGGAAGGAGCTCGAAAAACGGTGGAAACACTAGGGTGATAGCATATTCGGTCTATCCAGGTAAGGGGCAGACCGGTCTTGTGTAGCAGGGGATCCCAATGTGGCCCTCGGTACATTGTTGTCGACATGTACTGTGACAGGTGATACCCCAGTACCTATTCATTCATATGGAATCCATTCTCCAGTACATGCCTTTACGGTTTTGGTTGTAGAGCCTAGTATGCTGGAATTTAATTAATGTAACAATTTCAGCTTTTTGAATAAGTATTTGCACTTAGACACTATTATAATATCAGATGATTTTGATATGAATGTTTTGGTTATTGTAAGGTAAAAACCCGTTGTGTTTATATATGGCGTGGTCTTGCGAGATACCTTTGATTTTCAAGGGATTTTGACAAGTTAATAAATCAAATAGTGTGTGTTTTCTCACGCTGGTTTTCCAGACTAACTCGGGTGTTATTTTATTATAATGCTATGGTTAGACCGAGTATTTCAAGTTTAGGTTAGGATGCTATGGAGCTCAGGAGACGAGCTGGAGACCAAGACGTATTCTCGTATTTAATTTTATTCCGCTACAGTGTTTGTTGAAATTACTAGCAAATTGTGAGGGCAGGTTGCTATAACTGTCCAGACTGGTAATTATTGATTTATGTACTTTGATGTAAGATATGTATATTACAATTTTGATTTGTGTAAAGAACTATTTATATTGTATGTTATTCAGTCCGTTGTGAGATTCATGTTTTGTTTAATTCTCTTCTTTCTTCCTCCTATTCTCTTTTCCCTCAACAATCTGTCTTTCTAACACTCGATGTTCGGAATGTTATACGATGAGCATATTTTTGTCGATTTTTAAGGGTTGAAAAGGGCGATCGTCACAAGTTGCCTTCTCCACAACCGATTGACATACATTTATAGAAACCACTCAAATGTGATTGATAATACAATGTCAGACAAACATCCATACAAGTTCATTTTGGGACTGAACGAAACCGGAGGCACTCTCTTACCACCACTAGTAGCCAGTAGTCCTTGCAATCCGAAGATTTTCACAACGAGGAGACCACCGCTATAAATCTCTATAATGGGAGCAAACCATAAAATGTCAACAAGCAGTCCTCACGCTATGAAGATCCTCGGTCTTCATAAATCATCATCAATAATCTACACTTTCGAATGCATGCATTGGTCCGGAGTGGTTTTTTGATAATTTCGATCCTTGTTTCTCCGTATCAATATCGAAAAGTGGCTCTTAGCCTCATACAAAACCTAGTCTGGTATAATTATCATGGTTCCAACTTTCAACTTGCTATGCTTTGGCCAAGAAGGATGCTCGATAGATTGGAGTAATAAACTCACTCCACACTAGACGAATCAACATTCTTAACACAAACGATAATCAAGCCTACATAGATGGCTACGTGCTAAGTGCGCGACTAATCAGTCTCCACGTCAAGTTAAGGAACCGAACCTTTGCCAATAGGCATAATCTAGTACTAAAGCACTTATTAGGCCCTTTTTATAATTCTTTATAGATCAAATCACTTCCCAAATATATATACCCCAAAATATCTTTAAAAATATATATGCTCAAAACCATCTCAAATATTCAGTAAATTGGGAAACATTTCCAATTACTAAATATATAGTCAAAACTTCTCAGATATTCAATAATTAGAAAACATTTCCATATACTTATCTCAACGGAATAAGAAAATTCACAAATCATTCTATTTTCAACACTTAGAAAATAACATCATATACTTAAATCAGAAATACGTTTATTTAACACCTTTTAGGAAGGCTACATGTTCTTCAAAACATTTTACACTTCATTTTGGAAATATCATTTCAAAGCCATAGCCTTAAATATTATTCATTCCAAAACATGAATATTCTTACTTTATAAAAAACATACTTATCAAAATAAATCATTTACATTTACAAACAATGTTTATAACTATCAATTCTCCAAAGTCCATGTATAAAACCATTTCTAAATATCAATTAGCAAATCCCATTATTTTACAACTTATTTGGTTACAAATCCATTTATTTAAATATTTATAAAACTTCTTTTATATAAAATCCTTTTATTTACAAAGTTTCATTTATATATCTATTCTTTTAAAATCTCATTATTTACCAAAATCTGTTTATAAAACAAATTACAAATTTATTGACGGTAAATCCATTTATAAAACATCCTTAAAATATCAATAGCAAATCCGATTTATAACTAACTTATAAAACCATTTCTATACACATCCCTTTTATAAATCCATTACATAAAACGGATTACACAAATATTGATTTCAAATCCATTTCTAATACTTATAAAATTCCATTTAGAAATCCATTACTTATTCAAAAATACTTATGAATCTTATATATAAAAACTATTCAAAAACTCTATATGAGAACATTCATGAAAAGGTATATTTAAAAAAACAAAACCTATACGTTCATTTTAATTTAAAATAAACTCCTTTTCATAATTCAAAAATAATTATAAAAAAACTCTGAAATCACTTTTAAACCAAAAATCACTTTTCTTTTAAACAACAATCACTTTGAAATCATTTTTAAAGCATTTCAAAAATACCGAAAACATGGCCCAATGCTGCTTAACCACTGAACAAGGGGATAAACATCCAACAAATATGGCATCCAAACATATCATATATCACATATATATGAAAATAATTAACAATAATGAGGAATCTAGTTGGATCCCACCAATCTGTTTCCTTGCATCACAAATCACATGTTACGACATATAAACAAATATACATAAAAAATAATGAACAATGATGAGGAATCTTGTTAGATCCCTCCAACCTGTAACCTGCAATAAATACAACATATGAGAAAAATATACAATGTCTGCTTCGAGGAAGATGCGCGCACGTATGGTTATCCGCTCATACACGGAAACGTATAGAGTCTCATCCGCTAAGATACGCGGAAATAAATCCAACCAACCAACATATATATATATAATATACATCCAAACGGTCATCAAAACAACATAATAAAAATATTCCCACTTATATAAAATATAAGCGGGCCAGAGAGTGTGAGTTTTACTCACTTTGGTTGTAGTTGTTGTAGTGTTTTTTTGATTAAAATAAAACGAGCGTTTGATTTTAACTAAAATTTTCAAAAGCTTCAAATTCATCCAAACCAGCTCTAGAGTGTAGTATTCAATTATTCGAATCCAACGCAATTCGTTTCGTATGAAACGGACATCGTATGACAAAGTTATGCAGTTTTAAACATACAAATTATAATTAAAAATTAATTAAATTTAATTACAGTAATTAATGAAAGTAACCCACATTTTAAATTCTTCCTCTCTCACGCGCGAAGAACCCAAGCCGACATCGAACCCAAACTCAATGAACTTCCATCGAACCTCGTGCCTCCATCATCACATCAGAGATGGATCTAATGCCGCCAGCAGCTGCGCCATTACGAGCCGTGCCTCCCACCACGCTCTCGCCCAGCTCGGCCTCCCTATCATGCTTGATTCCAGTTCGAACGCAGCTCGAACACGGGTAACTAGGGCCTTCACGATGCTCCATTTCCAATCTCCACCATTGAATTTGAAGATCTCGATGTGCTCTACAACTTTGTAGTTGGGATTTTTTGGTAATACCTTACTTGAGAGAGATCAAGAGAAGAAAATGGCGAATTTCTGGCTATCGAAAACGAAGGTGGTGGCTAAGAAGAGGTATGGTAGGGTTTGGCGCAATCAATTTAAGGTCCTTATATTGCTATTAATAAAATATTATTCACTCGAAATATTTTTGAACTCCAAATGAAGCGTGCCGCCCGACGTTCCTAATGTTTTACCCCTATTCCGAACACAATGGAATATATATTAAGATAGATTTCCATAGTATTTGGAAGATAGCATTCAAAAATCAAATTATATTAATTTAAATTACTTAATTAATTTCTACGCATTTCAGCTTCACATGACCAAACGGTACGTTCGATCGCCATGAAATTTGGAATCCTATAATAATATACTATTACGGATCCAATGAAACTTATTTCGTCCAATTCTGAGACAATGTCCAAAATGGCTATTTTTACTCGCCTAATTAAATATTAAAATTTCTAATTATGTAAAATAACTTTTTATTCGACTTTAAAAGTTTATTGACTTTATTCTACTTCAAATAGTATTTAAATCATTTTTATTCACATTAGATTCTAGATACAATTATCTAACGGATTTTACTAGTAAAATTCACTTTTCAATATTTAAATTTAATTAAATATTCTAAATTCAAATGACTGAAAAACTGGGTCGTCACACATAATGTCTCTTCCAAATAATTTTGCCCCACTAAAGTTCTTGAAATCTTGCTCTGACGCTGTTGCATGTGGATTTCAATGTGAAATTTCCTTTTTTTCCCTATACCAATTTCCAGTAGTCTCTAACTGCCTCCATGTCAATGTTGAGTTGGTGTATTTTAATGCAGATAGTGGAAGACAAACATAAAGAGTCTATTCTTCATTCCCCACAAGATAGGAGAGCATATACTCTTTTATTAGGCCCCTCATAGTGATCATAGCATTCCAACGTAGATTGTCCACTAGATGATAGAGTTAGGGGTATGCCCTAAGGGTAATTACGTAATTTGTTACATACATCTAACTCGACAGCCAATCTTATTCGAAATAAAGGTGTTTTATTTCTGTTACATACTTGATGTAATTTATTATATTAAATAACTAATTTAATTAAAAGTATATTTAATAAAAAATCCATAAATGGTATGTTTTGTGATAGTAGTTACAAAGTGTTATAATTGTGAGTATTACCACAATGAAAACAAATATATCATTTTAAATAGTCCTAGTCAAGTTGTATGAAGACTGAATATCGATCATCCACTGAGACCAGACTACTTGATGCTCTCTAAATGTTACGTAGTGTAATACTCATGGCTGCTGGATGCACCATGAGGTTATATACTGATAGTTATTGGATAACCGTGGAATGACCCACTCGATAGTTTTTTTTGGTTAATATAATTAATGTTAAATAAAAACATCGATGTGACTGATTTAAATGGTTCTCTTGACTTGAGAATATCATCGATCTTTAATATGAAAGCTCCACTTTGATTATAGTTAAATCAAGGCATGACATCCGTCGAGTGACTATAGTTGAGTCTAGTGAAAGTATTGAAAGTGAAGCACTATTCAAGAGAAGATTTGTCTCCTCAGTTATACGAGGTTAGTATCACGGTTAACTGAAGTCAACTCAAAGTCAAAATCTCTAGCCAGAGTATTTCGGTTAATAATAATTGTTATTATTGAACCAAGGACTTTGCGTTTGAACTATAGAGTTTAATGTGGACGGTATTGAAATTTGACCATTACTAAATTCATAAGTCCGAAGTGATACAGTTTTGATGAAGAGAATTGGTGTAAATAAAAGTCATAAATGGATAATACTTAACGAAGTAAAATTGGATTTTACTAAAATAAGTAAGTGATAAAGTTAACCAAAATGTCACACCACTTGCTAAGTGACATATGAACATTGATATTTGGTTAGTTCAATATTAATCACTGATCAAATTTACACCTGATGAGTCACACAACCGAAATAATGAATTCTACTTTGACCAAATGATTTAATTAATTTATAATTGTTATACATTAATTAGATTAAATAATAATAAATTTGATTTTGATTTGATAAATAAATGTATTTATAAAATTTATAAAAATATAAACGATATACGATATCAATATGCATTTTAAATTAGATTTAAAATGAAAAATATTCATTCAAGCTTAAATGGGGCTGTTAGGATCGGCTAAAAAAATGGCTGGGGTTGGTTGGGATATTGTTAGAGGGCTAGAAAATGGAAAGCCTAGATTAAAGGAGATAGAGTAGAAGATGAGATTTTAAATTCTCTCATTTTCTTCCTCTATTTAAGCATCTCTTTATCCATTTGATGAAGGAATTTTTTGGAGCCTCTACAAGTCAATAGAGTAGGGATCTTAAGGCTAAATTATAACTTGAGAAGGAGGTGAATAGTATTTAATGGATTATACGAATATTTTTCAAATTCTTTAAGATTCTACTTAGAATGATGCAATTAACAATCATAGAAACAATCACAGAATAAAAGTAAATGCAGTAAAGTAAAAAGAAATGAACACACCGGGGTTTTATACTGATTCAGAGTTACCCTACATCCAGTCCTGCACAATTCTTTGTATGGATTTCTTTTCAAGTAGTAAATGCTAATACAGTCTCGATTTCAAGGCTACGAGGCACACCCACCAGAATCCCGACCTCTGGGTAAAATCACTTGATTTTCGGGCTACAAGCACACCCAATTGATTTTACAGGCTACCAAGCACACCGGATTGATTTTATGGGATACAATCACACCCATAAGTATAATAGTATGATTTGATAGAGTTTTACATACTCGGATCTTCGATCTTGATTACAATTGATCATATAGCTCTTAAGTAGCACTGTGATCTTGGTTTGAGTGAGAGAGTTGAGAGAAATTAGAGAGTAGATGAAGGAGAATCAAACTAGTGATGATTGAATTTTATTATGGTTGAATTTTGGCAGATTTTGGGTATACTTTGATTTAGAAAATGAGAGGGTGGAAGGAGGAGAGATAAATAAGAAAGCAATGATTAAAAATTCATTTGGAAGTTTAGTATTTATAGGAAAACAACAATATGTCCATTCACGAAGGATACGACGAAAATGCACTTCCATTCAAATTTGAATTTTGAAAATTACTGCTACCATGTGAACATATAGGAATTGGATATGTCGACATCTCCTTCACAAAAGTGAAAACACTTTATAAAGATTATTTTGAAAATACTAAGGTTTGTGGAATATTTTGATATTTGGTAAAATCATCTAAACATAGTTCATACATATTTTATCATATCAAAACTTAGGGAAAACTTTATAGAAATATATTTAAATATATAAAGGATTTAAATATGAATTTCTTTTGGAAATAATAAATATAAAGTAAAAAATGAATATATTTGAAAGCTAAGTAACACAAAAATTATAATAAACCTATAAATATTTAGAAATCTTTGAAACTAAAATTATAACAAAGTATATTAATCAAAGTATATTAGTATAATAAAATCAAAAGATAGAAATAATTTGAAGGCTATTTTGAAAACAAAAATTCTTTTAAAACCATTTTAAAGATATTTGAAAATCAATTGAAAAGGAGAAATAGAGAGAGAAAGATTAAGGAATTGTTATTAGGGTTTTAAGAAAAATCCTAAGACTTTATAACTTATCTGGGATATCTTGACTTCTTCAATACTCATGAGGCTTCAATTTCTAACTCTTGAATCTCTATGTCTGCCTCTTGAATCTTCTCTTGATAGTGTATAGTCTTCTTAATCAATACCTGTCTAATATTCTGCACTATATACTATATATAACTTGATAAAACATTAATAATTATATTTTATACAATATCTGTAGTTGTTATCATCAAAAGCAATATCTAATGTACTAACAATATCCTTCTTTTTGATGATGAAAACTCTGTATATAAAACATAATACAACTCCCCTTGGGTTACAAAACTCCCCTCAATCTATGCTTAGATTTTATATATTTTCCCCCTTCTTCATTAACAAAAATAACCTCCTAAAACTATAATTCTAGCACTAACTCTTACTCTAACTCCCCTTGAATAAAATATTACAGACAAATGACATATAATAACGATGAGAATAATTTATATAAGAACAATAAGTGATATTTAAATGAGATAATCATGAAATGGAAATGATAAGAATGATATATAAGAAATGATAAGTGATAACACAAATCATTAATAGTAACCAAACCAATCTATATATTCATTCAATACCACACCATAATCCAATCACATCTTAAAATGTACATATAGGTAAGTAAAAACAAATGTAAATTAAATAAAATATACACACCACACAATCAAATTAATGAAGACAAGTACCATCCTAACGTGATTTGCTAGTGATTGGGGATTTGTGAATAGGACAATGAGGATAATGAAGGCAAAAGTTCCCTTTTTGTCGACGAGATTTCCACCTCGATCGAAACATACTTCTCTGATGCATCAGACTTCGTCATCTTCCTCCATGTATTCTTTCTCTTCCTCTTCTTCGTCTTCTTCCTCGTCATTACTGCCTTGAATGGTTTTATGAATGGCCAAATTTGCAGAATTATCTTCAATAACTATTGGTTCGTAGGATTATCCAATATTTTTGCAAATTACAAAGAATTCTACTTTGTTTCTCTTGATCTTTGGACATACAAAGTTGTGCAACATGTATTTCAGTCAACATCTTCAAAAAATTCTTCATTTCTCGTTTAAATATAAAAACTTTAGCCATAATAGTGTTCTGGAAGGGGCCCTAGGTAAAAGAAGGGAAGGAAGATGATGAATTATCTTCTCTTAGAACGGTTGGGATTAGAGGAGACCATGGTTTATTTGTTTCAAATGTTTAAAAAGAGAGAATATAGAGAATGAAGAAGAAAGCCGAAATTTGGTTATTATATAACCATCAAATTGAATTTTAGAGGGAAAGTTAAAAAACAAAAATTACCGTTATATGTCGATATAGAGGGATATGATATGTCTACATATATGTTATTATTCTGATTATGTTGTTTTTCTTTATATTTTGTAATTTTTACTTCATTTTTTTATATTTTCGATAGAAAACAAATTCCTAACTCTTTTCTTTAACTTAGTAAAAAATGTTTGATTTAATGGTTTTGTTAATATATCAGCTATTTAATTTTCAATATTTATAAATTCAAGTGATATTATTTCTTTGTTTACATTATCTCTTAGAAAATGGTGTCTTATACCAATATGTTTATTTCTAGCACGATGAGTTGGATTTTTTGATAGATTGATCGTGCTTGTATTATCATAGTATATTGCCGACTTAATAAAATTTAAGGCAAAATCTTTTAATGTTTGTTGCATATGACCTATGAACTGGCTTATGCTGCTAAAATATATTCTGCTTTTGGCATAGACAAAGATACAGAGTTTTGGTTCTTACTAAACTAGGAAATTAGAGTGTCCCAAAAAGTGATAAGCTCCACTTTTTTCGATATGATTTGCAATCAGCACAGTCAGCATCACCATATGAAATTAATTCAAAGGAGTCTTCTTTTGAGGAAGAGGATCATTCGTCTAATATGTTGTTACATATCTCAAAATTCGTTTTATAGATTTTAAATGAGTTTCTTTAGTTGAGATTGATATCTTGCACATAGACAAATGCTATGCATTATATTAGGTCTACTATCATTTATATAGAATAGTGATCAGATCATTCCTCTATATAGTTTTTGATCAACATCTTTTGAATTTCCTTCTTTATTTAATTTTTCATTAGTTGCCATGGAAGTTGGTTTACCATTGGTGTTTGACATACCAAATTTCTTAACCAAATCTTTAGCATATTTTTCTTGACTAATAAAAATTCCATTACTTAGTTGTTTTATTTGTAATCCTAGAAAATAAATTAGTTCTCCCATATGAATCATTTCAAATTCCTTAGTTACTATTTCTTGGAATTCCTTATTTAGTTTATCGTTGGTAGATCAAAAAATGATATTATCTTCATATATTCCTATTAATTGAATATCATTTTTATCTCTTTTAATAAAAATTGCACTATTTGCTTTGCTTATTTCAAAATTTGATTGTAATAGACAGGATTTAAGTTTATCATACCAAGTTTTTGGAATCTGTTTCAGATCATACAAAGCCTTCTTTAATTTACACGTGATTAGGTAGTTTTGCATCTTCAAAAAGTGGGAGATGTTCTACATATACATCTTCTTTAATAAAACCATTTAAAAATGCACTTTTAACATCCATTTGATATAACTTAAGATTATAATGATTAGCGGAAGCAAGTAGAATTTGTATAGCTTCTATCGTGTTACGGGCGCAAAGGTTTCATCAAAATCTATTCCTTCTTCTTGACAATAACCTTATGCAATTAATCAAGCTTTATTTCTCACTACCTCTCTTTGTTCATTCATTTTGTTTCTATATGCCCATTTAGTTCCTATTATGGATTTATCCTCAAGTCTTGGGACTAATTCCCATAAACAACTTCTTGTAAATTATTCAATTCCTTTTGCATAGCAAGAATCCATGAATCATCAGTTGATGCATACTTTGGATTTTTAGGTTCAATAGTTGAAATAAAAGCAACGCTACTCATTTTATCTAGTTGATTTCTAGTTTTATCAATAGATTAAAATTTTCCAAGTATATTTTCTATAGGATGATCTTTCAAGTATTTTTCTCTTATTTGGATGTGAATTTTCTGAATTATTATTATTTTCATTTTCGGTAATCTCATTATTACTAATTGAGTTTGGGTTATCAATATTTTCTTCTTCATCAATATTTGGATTATGAACTTTAAAATTCTCATCAAATTAGACATGTAATATTTCTTCAATAGTATTTGTTCTGGTATTTAAAACTCTATAAGCTTTACTTCTATTTGAATATCCAATAAAGATTCCTTTATTGGGTTTTTCTCAAATTTATCCAAATTGACTTTAGTGTTTGAAGCAAAACATTTACTACAAAAAATTCTAAAGTATGATACTTTAGGCTTTTTATTATAGAATAATTCATATGATGTTTTCTTAGTTAATGGTCTTATTAAAATTCTATTCAATGTATAACATACAGTACCAACTACTTCAACATAAAAAAAATTAGGTATATTACTATCATTTAGCATATTTCTATTGCAGCCTAAACCATCCTATTTTTATGTTCTATTACTCCATTTTGTTGTGATGATCGTGAAAACGAAAATTTATGAGTCATACCTTTTTTATTATAAAAATTCTCAAAATTTTCATTTTCGAATTCTCCACCATGATCGTTCCAAATAGTTTTTCTAGTCATTTGAATTTGTTTAACAAAGTTTTTAAACATTTCAAAAGCATCACTTTTAAGTTTTAAGAGAATCATCTAGGTAAACGTTGAATGATCATTAGGTGTCTGTTTATCAAAAGCCATGTAACACATCTGTTCCTACTATTCATACCTTTTCAAAAGATCATATGATTATTTATAACGAATAAATGCAAATTTATGGAATAATATTATGATGATTTTGCAAATTATTTTTTCGAAAATAATGCTAAAAACATTATCAAAAATTACCATCGAAACTGTTTTAGAAATCAGATTATGAATACTTTGAAAACCAATACTTTGATACCAATGTGAGTCAGCGGAATGGGGATCTTAAGGTTAAATTAACACTAAATGGGAAGGGGGGTGAATAGTGTTTACTAGATTATATGAATATTTTTCAAATTCTTTAAGATTCTACTTGGAATGATGTAATTAACAATCACAGAAATAATTACAAAAGAAAAGTAAATGTAGTAAAAGTAAAAAGGGAAAAACACACCAAGATTTTATACCGGTTCAGAGTTACCCTACATCTAATCCCGCACAATTCCTTATAGGGATTTCTTTTCAACTAGTAAATGCTAATATAATCTCAATTTTAAGGCTACGAGACACACCCTCCAGAATCCTGACCCTTGGGTAGAGTCACTTGATTTCCAGGCTACAAGCATAGCCACTAGATTTACGAGCTACTAAGCACACCCAATTGGTTTTACGGGCTACAACCACACGCACAAGTATAACGGTATGATTTGCTAGAGTTTTACAGATTTAGCTCTTCGATCTTGATTACAATTGGACTTATAACTGTTGAACAACACTATGATCTTGGTTTGAGTGAGAAAGTTGAGAGAAATTAGAGAGTGGATGGAGAATCAAACTAGTGATGGTTGAATTTGATTCTGATTGAATTTGATTTTGATTGAATTTCGATAGATTTTGGGTATATTTTGGTTTCAAAAATGAGAGAGTGGAACAAGGAGATATGAATAAGAAAATGATAATTAAAAATTCATTTGGAAGTTTAGTATTTATAGGAAAACAACGATTATACCAATACGAGAAGAGATATGACGAAAAGTCACTTCTATTCGAATTTGAAGTTTGAAAATTACGGCCACTTTGTCGACATATAGAAATTGGATATGTCGACGTATCCTTCACAAAATTGAAAAACATGAAAACACAAGAAATTACAACCAAACTACAATACCTCAAACCAGAAAGGGGCAACAGCAATGAATTTGCTCTACTTCGTGATGAAATTCTTCAAAGGTCAGAACAAAAGTGTAATAATTCACTTTTCTGTTCGGTTTATGGTTACAAGCCAAGTTACAATCAATTCAACAATTACATATAAAAGACTTGGAAACCAAAGGAATCATATGAATTAGAATTACATTCAGGTAATTTCCTGTTTCACTTTAAAAGCATTACATATTTACAATAATTTTTGGAGACTGGTCCCCATACATTTATGTCCTGATACACCGCCATCAAACTAGGGATTATAGGCATGAATCTGAAATAAGAATCTCTATCTAAAATGCCTATCTCGATCAAATTCTCTGATCTCAAACTAGAACATTGGGATCGGGAAGCATTAAGTCAAAAAATGAGTGTAATTGGAGTACCTATTCGAATGGACACCATCACTGCAGAGTGGAAACGAACAAATCATGCAAGAATTATAGTTAGTGTTAGTGCTGACATAAGTTACCCACAAACTGCTAATATGAAGACAACACGGGGAGATAACTGTGCAATCAAAGTTGGCTATGAGTTTAAACCATTTATATGTGCATATTGTAAGATTTATGTCACCAAACAGAAAAATGTAATATGAACAGACCAGAAAGACAATACGCACAACATGGTTTGCATTCACAATCAGCTACCGCTACAACTACACCTACTTTCTCCCCAAATGGTCAACACAACCCACAACCCTCCAAACCACAAGAGGAACATGTACATAATCTAGAACCTCACACTACCACTATTACTTCAAGATGGCAACAAGTTGGTAAAATAAAAATGTCAGAACAGAGAAATTCAACAAAATCTGTTGAGCAAAGGAATTCAAATAGTGGAAAAGTAACTAATCATTAAGAGTAGTGTATAAATAATAAAGGTAAACAAAAAGTTCAAACAAATTTTACCGCCAACCATAATTTCAAATACTTAGCTCATCTGAAGAAGAGGATAATGATGATCATCTACGTGAACATGAGGAATTCTACCCTGCACATGAAGAATTTGCCAATGACACTAATTTCATTGATAATATTGCACAAAACATCAAAGAGGCAAAGGAGAACCACAAACCAGACTTGCAATTTAAATCATATGTCTCACCAAATCCATAGTAAGAATAAGAAGGGGCATAATCATCATCAGTAAAGGAACAATCAACAACATATGAACATGCAAAGCTCCCTAAAAGAGTCACTAGGGCTAGAAAAAAAATGGTAAATGACACTATTCTCTGGAATATCAGGGGGATAAATTATGACCCTAAAATGGGTCAGATTATATCCACCTTGATGCCACATAGACCAAGCAATATTGGTCTACTAGAAAATAAACTATCCACAAAAAAATGTCTCAATTTGTTGCTAAGTTTATTAATAATTGGGGTTTTCTACAAAATAAGGATCATGGGTCTAAATGGAGAATTCTTTTACTCTGGGACAAAACCAATTGGAAATGTCAACTGATTCAATCCAGTTCTCAACATATTATAAGTTTATTTACTAATCTGGATGGTTATTCTATGTTATTAACCACTGTATATGTGAGCATTTTTTTAGGAAATAAATACGGTATGAGCTATCATAGGTGGCATGTGTTGTAGATAATGTGTGGCCCTTGGAGGGCCATTAATAACGTACTTAACACTAAGGACAAGAAAGGCGAACTACCAGTCCCCTTCTCTCATCTCAGAGAATTCACAAATTTCCTACTTCAAAATGGCCTTGCCAAAGTTAACATCCATGGATATAACTTCACATGGACGAGTAGGGGGATATCAACTCATATTGACAAAGTTCTAATGAACAACCAACTCCTACAACACTTCCCAACCTTATTGGCTGCTGTCTTTACAACCCTTTAAGTGATCACATCCCAAGCATCATAAAAATTCACACGTACAATGATTGAAAAAAGGACACCTTTCAGATAACAATGGTTGGCATCTTATGGCTAGGTATGGAGACCAGGTAATATCCACTTTGTCGGATTTGGCATGGGGCACCCCAATACAACAAATCATGATTAAACTTAGAAGAACCAAACAAAATTTAAAAGACAGGAACAAATCAAGACCCAAGGACAATGAAGATTTGGTAGAACTGCAAACAATCTTCCAACATAAACTTTTAGAGGCTGAAAACAATTCAAAAGATGTTTACATATATGATGTTATGATCATAGCATGTGTGGGAAATGCGGATTACGAATCTTAAGGCTGCAACAACACAAGAGGAGGAGCAAATAGTGTTTTATGGATTTTCTAAATCTTTTGAAAATTATGTAATTTAGTCACCAACAAATGAAATTCACAGTCACATATATAATCATAGAATTAGACATAGATGTAAATATTAAATAAAAACAGTAAAGGAAAGAATACACCAGGATTTTATACTGGTTCAGAGTTACCCTATATCCAGTCCCGTACAATCGTACGGATTTTTTATCAAAATAATCTCCCAGATCACACCCTCGGTTTCAAGACTACGAGGCACACCCTCCTATATTCAAGTCATGGGAAAACTCCCTTGAATTAGCCAGGCTACAAGATTACCTACTTGATTTCCGAGGCTACAAAAACATGTGAGGGACGGACAGATCGATGGAGGTAGTAAGAGGTCCAGAAGTGAAACCTGTAGAAAGCTAATGAGGAGTGTGTTGAAACCTCGTTTACAACATTTCTTATTGACTCAACAACTATATATATTGATTTTATTTTCTAACTTGTTTTTGCAGGAATATCTACAAGACCTGATTCACATGAACTTCATACTATACATATATGTTGTATTGAGTTTTTGTCTAGTGTTAAAATGATGCTAAAATCTCTCCTTTGGATATATCATCGACACGTACACATACACACATGCATAAAACATATTTTGAATTTCAGGTCAAATTCAGATGTCTAAATTGACCATTTCAGACGTCTGAATCTGTAATCAAAATTGATTTTTCACACAATATTCAGACGTCTGAATTGGACATTTCAGACGTCTGAATCAGATCAAAAATGATCTATTTTCTTTCTGGTTTGCATGTTAACAATTTCAGAAGTCCGATTTTAATTTTTCAGACGTCTAAATTCCTACAACGGCTATATTCTTGAATAGAAATTTCTCTTTCATGACGAGATACAACTTTTTAATACAACTTTTTATCAATAGATATGTCCATATATTTTCATGATAACTATTCACGAACAATTGCATCTTTTTGTACTATAGATAAACATGTTAGAATCATCAGTTTTATTCACCTAATCGATCTAACTCTTTCTATTCTTATATTACTTTGATTCTAACACTTTTGTGCATTCAAGTTCATACAAAATCATTCACTTACTTCCATATTCTTTACATACATACATACATACATACATACATACATATATCAAAAGGAGATGATTATAGGAAGGTTGTACTATCAAGAGACAAATCCGTGTTATTAAGAACACACTGTGTCAACTACTCTCTGTATAAGTTGAAGTCATGTTCTACTGTTCAGGCAAGTGAAGTCCTCTTCGGCTATTGAGGCATCGAAATCCTGTTCTGTTGTTCAGGTGTTGTAAACCTGTTCCTCCGGGTTAAGTGATGATTGTTGTTAGTGAAATTCCAGAAGGAGTCTGGGACTGGACGCAAAAAGGGAAGTTCGAACCAGTATTAAAAATTCAGGTGTGCTTGTTTTATTTTACTTATTTACTTTACTATAGTAACTTAGTTTATTTTCACACTAGTTTAATATAATTCCATATAGCATGATCCGCACTGTCTTATTTTCATTTTGTATTAGAGTAAGGCATCTTATAACCGTTACACAGTTATCTGATATCTTGCTAATATGGAAAACAACACCAGCACTACCACTAGTTTTATTGAAGGTCAATCTACTGCACGACCTCCTCTATTCAATGGCATGAATTACAACTATTGGACAACACGAATGCGTTTTTATGTGCAAGCCAGTAGTTTTGATGCATGGAATGTTACACAAGCAAAATATGTAACAACCAGGTATTTTCAACCATTCGCATCCATTATAAGTGTTTAGGTAGACACTCATGCCGGAATTGGATTGCTCAAAATACCGCGTTGTAAATAAAAATTTGGCAAATCTCAGAATATACAGTAAATAAAAATCACAAATCACAGACACAGAGTATATAAAAATGCAGCGGAAGAAAAAGAGATAGTAGTTCATGAAGCTACTATGTAAATATAAGATACATCAGAGTTAAATAAGATACAACAGAAGAGTAACAGGATACATCAGGTACAAATCAGATACATCACTGAACCACTAGATACTGAAACAAAATAGATGGTTGGATCTTCAAGGAAAGCTCCAACGCCGAAGGTGAATCTTGAATGCTAACTCAATCAATTTTTTCAAGCTGAAGACCAAAACAACAAACACAAGAGCGATTCCAAAAGCACGACAAGCACGATATAACATGACTTTTGATTTGAATGAATGGAGAGCCTTGATATTTGTCTTGTAAACAATAACCAAAACAAGACAATATACACATAAATATTCAACGCAAAACAATGTTGAAACAATGAAAATACGAAGCAACAAAGGAATAAATTACTTGACCTTGCTTTAACCATTCAAATGCTTGGCCTAGGAGGTTCTTGGGTTCAGCCACGATGATGATATAGCTCAGGTTTGGCACCATAACTCACGGCTAGAAGGAGTATGGAGTGGTAGGGTTATAACATGAAGCATACAATTGATCAAGGCAACATATATGAAGTTTTTGAGCACAACAAGGCTCGGCCTTGGGTCAAGTGGGGCTTGGCCATACTTGTACAGGTTCGGACAGTAGATGGAGGGGTGTGGGGAGGTCTGGAAAAGGTGGTGGTGGTGGCCTATGGTGGTGGTCAAGGTGGTGGATGAAGATATGAAGTGATAGGGTGGCTATCATGAATGTTTCAAGGCTTTATGCAGTGTTTTTTGTGGAGTTTTGGTTCATGGAGTCTTGGCCATGTCAATTTCAGATTTGGACAGAGGCTAAGATGAAGTGTAGTGGTGGTAGCAAGGTGGTGGTCGTGGCTAGAGGTGGTGGCCATGGTGAAGTATGAAGGTGGTGAAGTAATAGTGGTGGTTAGGGCATTGTTTTGGACATTATTTGCAATTTTGTGGAGTTTTGTCACCAAGGGAGGTGTGGCCATGGATGGATCTGAAATGATGGATGGAGATGATGCCAAGGAAGAGTGGTAGGGGATGGTGGAGAGTATGGTGGTGATGGTGGGTGGTAGAGGCCAATCCAGAAAGCATAGAAAACTAGGCAAAATACATAGAAAATGAGAAGAAAAAGGTAGAAAAAGATGTAGCCATTACCAGATTTTTTCTCAAGACGGAGGCCATGATTTTTAGGGTTGAGAAAGAGAAAAATTTCGTGACAAATGAGAAAGGGAAGTCGGCTGGAGATGGTATAGGGAAATGCCAAAAAAACAGATGTATTGATGACAAAAGAAACTACAAAAGAAACAGTGAAACGTTTTTATGTTTCTTAGCCTTTAACCCTTTCAAATTTCTCATATATATTTATATACATCTAAATAACTGAAAATAATTAAAATCTCAGTTAAAATTCAAAAGTATAACAGATAAACAAAATATTAATAATTAAATATTAATTAGATATGATTAAAACAAGAAAAATAGCACAGAAAATGAAAACTTGACTTAAGAATTAGAAATAACTTCAATATACTTTGGAAAAATTTACTTTAATTAAAATACATGTAAAATGAATAAAATAAAGTAAAACACAGCAACTAAAAGTGAGTGCATAAAATAAATAAATAAATTTTAATTATATATAATTAAATTAAGAAAATGGCTTAAAATTGTAGACTAGGCTTTAAAATTAGAAATAAATTCAAATGAACTTTAGAAAAATTATATTATCATTTTAAAAATACTTAAAAGTCAAAATATACATAATATAACGTATTTTCACATATTAAAGTAAAATATAACAAAGAAGAAGTAACTTATACAATTTAAAATAGTCATTGTTAAATAACCCTATATACGCACAATATTGTAAAAGGTATAACTTTCACAATTTACATCCAAATTCAACGAAACGAAAAGTGGTGTTCTTAGAATTTTATGTACTTTCATAATAAAAGAAAAAAATTAAATTTTTAAAATTTTAAAATTTTAAGTTGAAAGTCACAGTTTGACTATTTTGACCAAAATCAGCATTTCATGCAAATATTCAACTTACACAAGTTTGGAATTATAACTCATATAAAAATCAAGATTATATTTAAATAATAAATTTAATCATTTCAAATAAGTAAAATAAGTTTTTAAATCAAAATCTTACATTAAAAATAATTAAAATATACAATAAAATAATTACAAAATACGGGGTTGTTACAAAATATACTACACCTACTACTGAATATACTACATGGACAGCTACACAAAACAAGATGCTTCTGCTAATGCTAAAGCAACGAATATGATGTTTTGTTCATTAGATAAAAATGAATTTAATCGAGTTAGGATATGTAACACTGCATATGAAATATGGAGAACACTAAAAGTCACTCATGAAGGTACTAACAAGGTTAAACAAAGTAAAATATCTATGCTTAAGAATTAATTTCAAAATTTTAGGATGAAACAAGATGAATCTATAAATGATATGTACTCCAGATTTCAAGATATTCATCATTCTTTACTAGGACAAGGAGAAATATACTCCGATTTTTATATTGTTTCAAAAATCCTTAACTCTTTAATGGATGAATGGGAAAGAAAAGTCTTAGCTATTGAAGAAGCTAATGATCTTTATACCATGAAACCAGAAGATTTAATAGATAATCTAATGTCCTATGAACTAAATTTGCAGGCTAAAAGAGTACAAGAACAAGACAAAAAGAATATGGCATTTCTGTAGGATCTAGATTAACCCTAGAGGGGGGGGGGAGGGGTGAATAGGGTTATAGCAAATTTTCTCGAATTAAACACAGAAATAAACTGCAGAAATAGACATGCTGAAAAGTAAATCACACACAAAATTTACCCAGCTTCGGCAACCCCTTCTTATTGCTGCATTCCCAGATTTCTATTAGAATTAAACAGTATCACGCTTACAAACACTCTACTAGACTCGCAAACATTTGCTCCCGCTCACAAACACTCTACTAGACTCGCAAACATTTGCTCCCGCTCACAAACACTCTACTAGACTCGCACACCCTGCTCCCGCCTATAGAGTTTCGTTTACTCGCAAACTCTGCTCCCGCCTATTAGGCTTTGCTTACTCGCAAACTCTGCTCCCACCTATAGAGCTTTGCAAACTCGCACACCCTGCTCACTGAACTAATTCTAACTAGATAATCTGACACTACCTAAACCCTAGGTGGTGATTTACAAATTCTTTTGATTAGAAAATAAAAAAAACAATTAACAGACAATAAGAGATAACCCTAAACCCTAACTAAAAATATACTAAAGCCTTAAATAATAAAACAAGGCCGGCCCCTATTCTCTTCTTCAACCCGTTCCTTTTTCTTTTTATTTGCTCCGTTCGTTGTTTTGAGATAGTGGCGGCTTTGTCCTTCAATCCAAATTAGGGCTTTCGTCCGTGATTCAAATTAGGGCTTCCGAAGTGCTGACAATATGTTGATTGATTCAATGATTATTCGCGTGTAGCCTTGATCGATTGTTGCTCACTTCGGCTGCTTCGTTGATCGAATTCTTTCCTTGATTCAGTATGTAATTATTTGCTTTTGCTTTATTGATTTTATGCTTTTTGGAATTCGATAATTTGATTGCCGATGATGATTGGGCTTTTATATGCGTTTGAATTCCTTGAATTACGTTCGTCTAAATATATTTGAATTCGTCAATTTACTTGCTCTGGCCGCTTGATCTTGTATTGATGCTTTGGATTTCACTGACTTGTTCGTTTCTTTACCACCACGTCCCTTACTTGTTCAATAACGTATATTTGTTACTTGATGGTCACGGCGTTGATTTGAGATTGTGATGACCACGACTTGATTTTTATGTATGAACACGGCTTTGATTCAATTCCGTGATGACCACGGCTTCGACTCTGTTCCTTTTTCTGTTGACTTATTTGAACACAGTTTTGAACACTTGATTAGCTTACGATGTTGATTTTGTTTATGCTATAATCTTGTTCATCCCTCTTGTATACCTGGTGTATCACGGTCCACATGACACTGGTCTTGATATGTTGTCCACCTGAGTTTGAGCATTTGCACATTTGTTCACCTGCACTTGTTATTGGCATGGTCTTCTGTCCATGGTACTGTTCATGTTGAGTTGATATATTTGTGATCTTCATTTGGTGATTTGCACTTGCACACTTGCACTGCTTCATCAGTTCATTTTTTATCTGTTTCCTGTCATGTTGTTTGCAACTGTGTTGCACTTGCTTTTGATGTAGCTGTTGGTATGCATTTTTCGATTTCGAACTTGGACTTGTAGTTGCAACTGGACATGTTGTGAAGTTGTGCACTTGTGCATTGTTGTCATTTGGTATCTTTGCATTCATCACTGCAATACTCATTGTTACTTGTGTATTGCTTTTGACATCCATGTTCTTCACTGTGTACGTGGTCTGCATGCATGTGCTTTGATGGTTCAGTGGTGTTTTCTGAAACTTGCAGTAGTCTTCATTGCAGTATTTGCCATTGTTCCATTCTGGTTCTTCATGCATGTTCTCTTTTCATTGCTACGTATCATTCTTTTGTTTGCCTGCAGACCATGTTGCATGCATGTTTGCATATTGGCTTGTTAGTTTTCATGAGTGATCTTGTTGCTGTTGCTATGCAGTTGCTATGCCTTGCTTGGTCTCTGTTCTTTGTTCATTGGTCAATGCTTGGTCATTGCACTGCTGAACTTGATTCACTTCATGTATGGCTGTTCTGATTTGTTGAAGCTTTGAACTGTTTCATTGTTTCATGCATTATTGATGCCCTTTGTAGTCGATGTACTTGAGTTGACTGCATGTCCATTGATTTGAGGCTGTGTCATGTTTGAACATAGCATTCATGTGTACTTTTGATTTGCACCTGAGTTGAATCCAGTTTTAAAACTTGGGTTTGAACTTGTGCTGAGAGTCGTGATTTTCAATGTTATTGCATGTGAGTTGAACCTGGTTTTTCATTTGGGTTTGACCTGTGCTCACCTGTCCCTGTAAATCAATCAAGTGTATATATCGACGTGCACGGCCTTGTGGCATATACAGTAATACACTGTGTATGTCACAAGTTGTTCGTGTATGATGAATTCAAATTTAAATTATGACGAACAACCCAAATAACTGAGGCAAATCATATTTTCAAAAATTATCTTTTATTTTTGAATTGCAAAAATATTTCTTTTTCAATTTTACTGCGTTAGTTTATATTTTTGCTGATTTCTCAAATGCTGGATTCAAACTGGAAGGAAGTTGAAGATAAATACGAGTGTGAGTGATATGTAGTGAGGTGAACTGTAAATATGAAACGTGATGTAATTGTAACCAAAGTTGTATAGTTATAGCGAGAGCTTGAAATTGTACTATTCAAAAATGTAATAAATATTTATTTGAATAAAATATCTATTTGAATTCAAATTCTGTGTAATTTATTTTATTCAAAAAATATTTATTTAAACTGTGAAAAATAGAATAGTTTATTAACAAATACATTTAAACGAATGTATATATGTTTATTATCATCAAACAAAAATCATATAAGCGCATATTCAATAATCTCCCCCTTTTGATGATAACAAACATATTTAAGATTTTGAATGTATTAAATGTATTTGATCGTTCAATTTGCTCCCCCTATTTGAATGCTCCCTCTCTACACAATACTCCCCCTACATATATGCATACAAATAGAAATATATAAATGAGCCTATATGCAAATAGAAAATTATTTGACCTTTGCTTGATTCTATTTGACAAAATCTTAACTTTTCTCTCCCCCTTTTGTTATCAGCAAAAGAATAACAGTGTTGTAAAAATAGGGATGAAGTGACAAACATGAATCAAACATTTAACTCAATTGAATATAAATATCAAATTTCAATAAAACTCAAACAAAAATCATAATTACCCTTGTTAGGCGCATATTCCACTTTCAGAAGTGATGGGGATAAAATCATCAAAAAAAATCATACAGTTCTGTCTATTTGTGGTATATTTATTTCAGCAAATTTGAATATCTACTAATCATGCATAACCGTTAGGACTTTTAAATGAGATTAGTAGTATTCCAATTTAATTTAAAAAATGAAATCAAGTATCTTCTAACCACGCATAACCGTGAGGACTTTTAAATGGGATTAGAATCAACTTGTCTATTAAATCAATTAATTTTGATATGCGTTCTATACATGCATAACCGTGAGGACTTTTAAATGAGCATGGAAGCACATAATCAAAAATCCAAGTAATTCACCCATGCATAACCGTGAGGACTTTTAAACGAGAGTGAATACTTTTGGATATTTATTTTATTGAAGAATATAATAAATTGAAGCACAGATAATTTCCTTTATAATAATAAATTGAAGAAAGAATAATTTCCTTTGTAAACTACCACAAATTTACATACCATATATGATTTTGATGAGTGATGGTCGATAGAAAGATGGTAGAAATAGAAATGATCATGGAACTTTTACCCAACAAAAAGTTTTTATAACTCTTGTTATGAAATTCTAAAGAAATTTTCTAATTATACTTTCTTGAGTTATAAATATGATAAATATCAACACTCATCACTTTTTCAATCACTATTCATCTTTTCGATAATCAAAGGGAGTTAGATTAGTCAAAATTTGTCATTTAAAATCAAATAAGAATGACTAATCTGAAAATATGGTCAACAATGATTTTCTTGAAGGGGTTTTAAAAAAAATTCTGCTATTTGAAAAATTATTTCAAGTGAAAAATATGCAGATATTTTCTTTGAAAAATTGATGCAGCAAATGAATGTTTCAAAAATTAATCACGTTCCACTAGTAATTTTTCTATCAACTATATTACCAGTGTAATCTGCATCTGAATTTAAATTTTACTCAATATTCACTCGTTGGATGTCAAAGACCAGATTGTGAAATTTCAACAAATTATCTCATAATTGTTTTCAACAATTTTTAAATGAAATTTCTTGGATTTGAATTGAGACCGTGTTAACAATCAAACAAATATCATATTGTCAGTTTCAGAAACAGTTATATTCATGTGTAATCAATAGTCAATCAACATCATAATTATTTTAAACACAATTTCTTGAAATTTCAACAATTTCTTAAAATCCTTTTTAACAGCTTTACACATGAAATTTGAAATCGTGCAAATTTACAAGCAGTGACCAAAGTGTCAAAACCAATATATCTACGTGTAGCATGAGTAACCATCATTTGACCGAACAAATTAATATGGATTAGTTCAAAGTTGAAAATCTGATTGGTCATCATTTAAGCACAAATCAAGGTCATAAATAAGAACAAGTCAAAAAAAATCATATCAATTAAGAATAAGTCAGAATTAAAGACATCATTCATTTCATTATCACATTACTGGCTGATTTATTTTAAATTACGGTGCAGATTATCACACTTGATATATCGTTCAGAAACAAATTTACCTATTTTACCTTTACGATAATTTTTCGTGATTGCCCATTGTGATTCTGTCACCTTTGTACTAGGCTAAGGAACTTTGCTTTGTCGCCCGTTGTATTTCTGGAACAGTTAAAATCCAGAGAACACCGTTGTTGTTCCTTAGCCTGCCACCATACCTACACGGGAAAAGATTTATGTGACCTATTTGTTTTTATAGGTCCATGATTGTTAGTGGCAGAATATGAAAAATATGTTTGTGGAGACCCAAAACTATTTATATATGTTCCTTTTGGCACCCAAATTTGTTTGACTTTCAAAGATTTTATATTTGTGCCTTTTGGAACCCAAATTGGTATAGTTTTCACGTGTTTGGGTCTATACCTACAATTATTTCGATTGTGTCCAAATCTTCTACAAATTGTGCACATTAAATTGACTTGATTAAATTTTGTGTTCCTATGACTATGATGTCCAATTATTTCAGATCGAGCAAAGACACTTTTACCTTTTGCATTATCATCATCTTGTGATTTCCCAAAACCTAGTCCTTTTCTATTGTTAGCAAAAATTTGATTTCCCAATAACATGTTGAAAGATTTTTCGCCTCTTGAAAAGTTATTCAAAGATTTCTCAAGATTTTGGACTTTGATTTTTAATGTTGAGTTTTCAGTGACAAGTGAGGTGCATCGATTTATAAAATCCTTTTTTCTAATGTCGATGGTTTCCTTAAGATTCAAGTTTTCTTTTTCAAGACTCTCAAAGTTATTGCTAAGTTTTGATAATTCTGAATCTAAAATCTTACATTTTTTACATTCTAGGTTTTGAATATTTTCAAGTTCAGTTTTTAACCTAAAATTTTCACGAGCAAATTCTCTCCTATCAGATTTCAGTTTTTCAATTTTAGATTCAAGACTATCAATTGTTTTAGTAAGATCTAAGCACATAAAAACAAGATCTCTATAGGAATACTCACCTGCCTCACTAGATTCCTCGGAGCTTGCTTCTGAATTTGATTTTGCCATAAGACAAAGTTAGCCTCCTCTGAGCTGCTATCCGAAGCTTCCTCTCCTTCTTCATCATCCCAAGTCGCTGCAAAGGCCTTCTTCTTCTTTTTCTTTCCTTTGTTGTCTTTGAGAAGTGGGCATTTTGGTTTGATGTGGCCAGGCTTGTTGCAGTTATAACACGTCAGTTCATTATCGGAATTTTCAGAAACTTTTGGCCTATTACGACTTGTTTTCTTCTTGCGTGGCTTGAATCTAGACCATCTTCTAAGATTATTGACAGCCATTGCAAGCTCTTCAATTGGATCTTCTTCATCTTCATCGCTCTCTTCTTTGCTCTTTAAGGCAATCGTCTTCTTCTTTGGTTCGGAGTTGTTGCGTTCTTCCTTTGCTTTTAGCTCAAGCTCATATGTCATCAAGTTTCCAATCAACTCCTCCATGCTTAGCTTACTCAGATCTTTCGATTCTTGTATTGCTGTGACTTTTGCCTCAAAGTTCATTGGTAAAACTCGTCGTATCTTCCTCACAAGCTCTACCTCAGTGAAGACCTTCCCAAGCGCTCTAGCGTTGTATACCAAAGTTGAAAAGCGTCCAAACATGTCTTTTATTCTCTCGCCTTTGTCCATCACAAAGTTTTCGTATTCATTGCTGAATAGGGCTAGACGAGACTCCTTGACTTGAGTAGTTCCTTCGTGTGTCACCTCCAAAGTGTGCCAAATTTCCTGTGCTTTTGTACAATGAGAAATTCTATTAAATTCATTTTTATCAAGAGCACATATCAAAGCATTCATGGCTTTAGCATTTGTCGTTTTCAATCTCTTATCGTCAGCATCCCACCTATCCTTAGGTTTAGGAATCTCAGTATCACCAACGATTATAGTAGGAGGTTTATAGCCAGTTTCAATAATATCCCAAACATCATAATCAACAGAACTAAGATAGATACCCATCCTAACTTTCCAATAAGCATAATCGTTCCCGTTAAACATGTGTGGCCTAGCAATAGATTGCCCCTCAGAAAAAGCATTATTCGGTGAATTCATGACTCTAGAGTTAAAAACAAAAAACCTGGCTCTGATACCACTTGTAGGATCTAGATTAACCCTAGAGGGTGGGTGAATAGGGTTATAGCAAATTTTCTCGAATTAAACACAGAAATAAACTGCAGAAATAAATATGCTGAAAAGTAAATCACACACAAAATTTACCCAGCTTCGGCAACCCCTGCCTACTGCTGCATTCCCAGATTTCTATTAGAATTAAACAGTATCACGCTTATAAACACTCTACTAGACTCGCAAACATTTGCTCCCGCTCACAAACACTCTACTAGACTCGCAAACATTTGCTCCCGCTCACAAACACTCTACTAGACTCGCAAACATTTGCTCCCGCTCACAAACACTCTACTAGACTCGCAAACATTTGCTCCCGCTCACAAACACTCTACTAGACTCGCACACCCTGCTCCCACATATAGAGTTTCGTTTGCTCGCAAACTCTGCTCCCGCCTATTAGGCTTTGCTTACTCGCAAACTCTACTCCCGCCTATAGAGCTTTGCAAACTCGCACACCCTGCTCACTGAACTAATTCTAATTAGACAATCTGACACTACCTAAACCCTAGGTGGTGATTTACAAATTCTTTTGATTCGAAAATAAAAAAAACAATTAACAGACAATAAGAGATAACCCTAAACCCTAATTAAAAATATACTAAAGCCTTAAATAATAAAACAAGGCCGGCCCCTATTCTCTTCTTCAACCCGTTCCTTTTTCTTTTTATTTGCTCCGTTTGTTGTTTTGAGATAGTGGCGGCTTTGTCCTTCAATCCAAATTAGGGCTTTCGTTCGTGATTCAAATTAGGGCTTTCGAAGTGCCGACAATATGTTGATTGATTCAATGATTATTCGCGTGTAGCCTTGATCGATTGTTGCTCCGGCCGCTTCGTTGATCGAATTCTTTCCTTGATTCGGTATGTAATTATTTGCTTTTGCTTTATTGATTTTATGCTTTTTGGAATTCGATAATTTGATTGCCGATGATGATTGGGCTTTTATATGCATTCGAATTCCTTGAATTACGTTCGTCTAAATATATTTGAATTCGTCAATTTACTTGCTCTGGCCGCTTGATCTTGTATTGATGCTTGGGATTTCACTGATTTGTTCGTTTCTTTACCACCACGTCTCTGACTTGTTCAATAACGTATATTTGTTACTTGATGGTCACGGCGTTGATTTGAGATTGTGATGACCACGACTTGATTTTTATGTATGAACACGGCTTTGATTCAATTCCGTGATGACCACGGCTTCGACTCTGTTCCTTTTTCTGTTGACTTATTTGAACACAGTTTTGAACACTTGGTTAGCTTGCGATGTTGATTTTGTTTATGCTATAATCTTGCCATCCCTCTTGTATACCTGGTGTATCACGGTCCACATGACACTGGTCTTGATATGTTGTCCACCTGAGTTTGAGCATTTGCACATTTGTTCACCTGCACTTGTTATTGGCATGGTCTTCTGTCCATGGTACTGTTCATGTTGAGTTGATATATTTGTGATCTTCATTTGGTGATTTGCACTTGCACACTTGCACTGCTTCATCAGTTCATTTTTTATCTGTTTCCTGTCATGTTGTTTGCAACTGTGTTGCACTTGCTTTTGATGTAGCTGTTGGTATGCATTTTTCGATTTCGAACTTGGACTTGTAGTTGCAACTGGACATGTTGTGAAGTTGTGCACTTGTGCATTGTTGTCATTTGGTATCTTTGCATTCATCACTGCAATACTCATTGTTACTTGTGTATTGCTTTTGACATCCATGTTCTTCACTGTGTACGTGGTCTGCATGCATGTGCTTTGATGGTTCAGTGGTGTTTTCTGAAACTTGCAGTAGTCTTCATTGCAGTATTTGCCATTGTTCCATTCTGGTTCTTCATGCATGTTCTCTTTTCATTGCTATGTATCATTCTTTTGTTTGCCTGCAGACCATGTTGCATGCATGTTTGCATATTGGCTTGTTAGTTTTCATGAGTGATCTTGTTGCTGTTGCTATGCAGTTGCTATGCCTTGCTTGGTCTCTGTTCTTTGTTCATTGGTCAATGCTTGGTCATTGCACTGCTGAACTTGATTCACTTCATGTATGGCTGTTCTGATTTGTTGAAGCTTTGAACTGTTTCATTGTTTCATGCATTATTGATGCCCTTTGTAGTTGATGTACTTGAGTTGACTGCATGTCCATTGATTTGAGGCTGTGTCATGTTTGAACATAGCATTCATGTGTAGTTTTGATTTGCACCTGAGTTGAATCCAGTTTTAAAACTTGGGTTTGAACTTGTGCTGAGAGTCGTGATTTTCAATGTTATTGCACGTGAGTTGAACCCGGTTTTTCATTTGGGTTTGACCTGTGCTCACCTGTCCCTGTAAATCAATCAAGTGTATATATCGGCGTGCACGGCCTTGTGGCATATACGGTAATACACTGTGTATGTCACAAGTTGTTCGTGTATGATGAATTCAAATTTAAATTATGACGAACAACCCAAATAAATGAGGCAAATCATATTTTCAAAAATTATCTTTTATTTTTGAATTGCCAAAATATTTCTTTTTCAATTTTACTGCGTTAGTTTATATTTTTGCTGATTTCTCAGATGCTGGATTCAAACTGGAAGGAAGTTGAAGATAAATACGAGTGTGAGTGATATGTAGTGAGGTGAACTGTAAATATGAAATGTAATGTAATTGTAATCAAAGTTGTATAGTTATAGTGAGAGCTTGAAATTGTACTATTCAAAAATGTAATAAATATTTATTTGAATAAAATATCTGTTTGAATTCAAATTCTATGTAATTTATTTTATTCAACAAATATTTATTTAAACTGTGAAAAATAGAATGGTTTATTAACAAATACATTTAAACGAATGTATATATGTTTATTATCATCAAACAAAAATCATATAAGCGCATATTCAACAATTTCATGCAGAAAAAGAAGAATCAGACTCGGATGAAGAAGACTTAGCATTCATTGCTAAAAACTTAAAAAAAAATAAGTACAGAAAAGGAAATCGAGACAACGGGAAAAGAAACTTCAACAACAATACAAATAAGACATCTTCATCTATACCAGAATGCTTTAACTGCCACAAGAAAGGGCACATACCAAAAGATTGTCCAGAATAAAAGAAAACATATCATATTAAGAATCGAAAGGACAAGTTTAAAAGAAAAGCATTTTCAGTAACATGGGATGACTCGGATTCTTCTTCTTCAAAAAGCCACAGTGACAGTGAAAAAGAGCAGCAAATGTTTGTTTCATGGCTATAGAGAATGAGGTAAATGATATTTCTTTTGATGATATGATTGAAATTAATACAGAACTTCTTGATACCTTAAAAAGTATCAAAAGAAAATATAAAGAAGCTCTTGAAAATCAGAGAAAAGCAGAATTCGAGAGAGATATGCTTAATGGTTAAAAGAAAATATTAGAAGAAGAACTTGAAAAACTTCAAGATACCTTCTCTAATGATAACTCTCAACTTACATTATTGAGTCAAGAAATTGAAACTAAAAAAGAAAAGAATGATTCTCTTGTCTCTGAAAATCATGAGCTAAAAACTAAGATTAAAATTATAGAATTAGATAATACTTGTCTTAAAACCAAGTTAGATAATATTACTAAAAATGTTTCTAACTTTAATAAAGGTCAAGAAACTCTATCCAATATTCTTGAAAATTCTCAATCCACTTCTAATAAAAAGGGACTAGGATATTCTAAGAAATCAAAGGCTCCAACGAAAAAGGAAATTAGGAGAAATATATCTTATGCTACTACGCATCTAAAAAGGAACAATAATTCAAAAACCATAAAAATATGGGTTCCTAAAACAAACAATAGTTTGATTAGGAATAAATATATAAATACCTTTTTGGAAACTGTTCATAAAAATAAAAATTATATTTTTAAGGGGGATACTGAACACACTTGGGTTTGGTTTCCTAAGACCTAACTCTTAGGACCCTATCACAAAGTGGGTACTAATGTCATTATTATTATTTTGCAGGACCCACTTAAAAAGAGAGGAAAATGGATTCTCGACAGCGGTTGCTCAAAACAAATGACTGGAGACAAAAATATGCTTTCAAACATTACTTACTCTGATGGAGGCTCTGTCACTTTTGGAGACAATTACAAAGGATGTATCATCGGAAAAGGTGACGTCAGCAATGTCGGTACATCTAATTTACCTCTTATTTCCAGTGTTTTACTTGTCAAAAATTTAAAACACAATCTTTTAAGTATTAGCCAGTTATGTGATAAAGGATTTAAAATCTCTTTTTCTAAAGATAAGTGTAGCATTTTTGATAAAAATCAAAATCTTATATTTGAAGGAAATAGAGACAGAAATATCTATATTTTGAATATGACAATCAATCACAATTAAGATATGTTTTTAATGGCTAATGAAAATGATCCTTGGCTATGGCACAAAAGATTCTGTCATATCAACTTCAAAACTATAAACAAGCTTTCTAAAAATAATTTAGTCAGAGGTTTACCAAAAATGAACTTCAAAGTCAATCATTTTGTGATGCATGTCAATTAGGAAAATTAACCAAATCATATTTTAAATCTAAGAAAGTTATTTCTACATTACAACCACTTGAATTACTACACATGGATCTATTTGGACCAACCCAAGTTCAATCCTTAAACCACAATAAATATGTGTTTGTAATAGTAGATGATTTTTCTAGATATACTTGGACCATTTTTAGGAAAAATAAAAGTGATATGTTTGAGCATTTTAAGACTTTTGTCAAACGGATCCAAAATTTAAAAGGTTTGAAAATAAAGAACATAAGAAGTGATCATAGAGGACAATTTGAAAACGAAGATTTTGACCATTTTTGTAAAAAGAAAGGAATTTTTCATAATTTTTTGTTTCCTAGAATCTTCAACAAAATAGAGTTGTAGAAAATAAAAATAGAACTTTACAAGAATGTGCAAAAACATTATTAAATGGAAGCACCCTTCCAAAACATTTTTGGGCAGAAGCTATTGCAACTGCCTATTATGTTTTGAATCGTGTGTCTATTCGACCTCTCACAAAAAAACTTCTTATGAACTGGAAGAAAATCAAAGATATCTTATTTTAAAGTTTTTGGTACAAAATGTTTTATATTAAATACCAAAGATCAGCTTGGAAAATTCGATGCGAAATCCGATGAAGGAATCTTTCTAGGATATTCAGTTCGTGGCAAAGCTTATCACGTATTTAATAAAAGACCAAATACGGTTGAAGAAACTTTACATGTATCTTTCGATGAAAATTTTCAATAAAAACCAAGTATAAAAGATGATGAAAATTTTTCTGATAACATCACAAATACGGATACTACAAATCTTGAAAATGATGAAAACATTGTTTATAATAATAATGATGAATTAAGATCTCCACCAAATATATTACGGGATCATCCCGTTCAAAGTATTATCGGAGAAATTAATTCAAACGTACGAACTAGAAGTCAACTAAATCAAATGGGCCACATAGCATTCCTTTCCAATATCGAACCGAAGAAGCTTCCATAGACGATTACTGGATAAGTGCAATGCAAGAAGAGCTGAATCAGTTTGAACGCAATGAAGTTTGGGAATTAGTTCGTAGACCAAGTGACCAAACTGTTATTGGAACAAAATGGGTCTACAAGAACAAAGCAGATGAACAAGGCAACATTACCAGAAATAAAGCAAGGTTAGTTGCTTAAGGATACAATCAAGAAGAAGGAATTGACTACGAAGAAACATTTGCTACAGTTGCAAGACTAGACGCAATACAGATCTTAATGGCCTATGCATGTTTTCACAATTTTAAACTTTATCAAATGGACATTAAAAGTGCTTTTCTGAATGGCTATATAAAAGAAAATGTGTATGTTGAACAACCACCCTTATTTATTCACGAGAAATTTCCAGATCATGTCTACAAACTTAAGAAAGTTCTATATGGTTTAAAACAAGCACCACGTGCTTGGTATGATTGACTAAAGACATATTTAATTTCTTCGGGATTTCAAATTGGGAAAGTTGATCAAACACTTTTTATTAAACATTCGAAAAAGGATATTTTAATAGTTCAAATTTAGGTTGATGATATCATTTTTGGTTCCACCAATGACAAGTTATGTCAGGACTTCTCTGAAACAATGACCAAGGAATTTGAAATGTCTCACATGGGAGAACTAACGTCTTTTCTTGGTTTACAAATTAAACAACTTAAAAATGGCATCTTTATTAGTCAAGAAAAAATAATGTGATAATTTAATCAAACGATTCGGAATAGAAAATACTTCTGCCAAACCGACTCCAATAAGTACAACAACACATCTTGAAAAAGATGAAAATGGCAAAAGTGTGGACCAAAAATTATACCGAAATATGATTGGATCATTACTATATTTAACGGCAAGTCGGCGTGACATAATGATGAGTGTCTGTTTGTGTGCAAGATTTTAGGCCAACCCAAAAGAATCACATTTAAGAGCTGTGAAATGTATATTACGTTATCTCAATAACACAAGGATTTCGGTCTATTCTATCCAAAAGAATGTCCATTCGAGTTAGTTTCATATAGTGATGCTGATTTCGGTGGATCTCGAACAGATCAAAAAAGAACAAGTGGTACGTGCCATTTTATTGGAAAATGTAACAACCCGATATTTTCAGTCATTCGCATCCACACATGTCGGACTTGAATTGTTCAAAATACCGCATTGTAAATAAATTTGAAGCAAATGAAATGCAATCACAGAATCACAGACACAGAAATATCAGAATAACTCGTAGTGGAAAATAAAATACCATAGTAGTTCATGAAGCTACTATAACAAAATCTCAAACATATTACATAATATCGGTATGAAACCATATACAATAGAAATCCTAAATACATAGAAGTTTTTAAATACAAAAGCTGAAATAGACCACTGAAACTGAAAGGGATAGATATATAGATAAGAAAATCTTCAGCGATTCCTAACACCAGAAAAATAAATCTAAAGCTAAGCTGTAAATACTCAGGCTGACCCGAGCGTAAAGTAAAACACAAAACACTCGAGTCAGGACATACATACTTATATAATGTAAACCAACTCAAGTGAAATGTAGTAGTAATGCACCATAATTAAAGGATGCTTGGGATCGCCCATCCTCTAAGGATCAGTTAAACAATAAATTAAATACATCCCATGGTTAAAATTCCAAAATGGTATTTTATACTTCTAAATCAAATATCATTTCAAAATTCAATATCATTTCAAATTCATTTTTAATATTAAAATATCATATCCTTCCAAAATCTCATTCATTATATTTAATTTAAATACCATTCGAAATCACATTTAAAATGGTTTATATTTCAAATCAAATATTCCATTTAAAACCAATTAAAATGAAGTTATTATATTTAAAATAAAATATTCAAATTCCAAAAAAAATTAGCCTTTTCACAATTCATTTATTCACTTAAATTGATTAAAACAGTGAAATTTCAACCTTCGCAGCATTTAGAAAATGCTTCGGTAAGTTACATTTGAAAACAATTCAATTTAACAAAGATGGCATTTAAAACTACTGTAATAGGTTTTAGTTTATTTCTGCGACTACAGCACTTACAAAGTGCTGTAATAGCCCTTAGTTCATTTTAGCCTTATAGTTCATTTGTATCAACTACAGCACTTAAAAATGCTGTAATATCCTTTACTTCAGAAATGGCAGCGTTTCTGAAATACTGTTAATTAAATTCCAATTTTTTCAATACAATTTCATTAACAATTAAACCTTATTTTAATTTTTTTTAATCTTATGAAAATTATATTTTCTCACTTTAAAAACAATCATTTAATTTATGATTTTTGTAAAGTGAGATTTTCATAAAAAATCAAATTTTAAGAATTTACTTATTAATGTACAATTTTATAACAATTCATTTACTTTACATTTTAATTAAATTAACTATTTCATAAATTAAATTTAAATTCCATTTTATTTCCTTAACTTAACTTTTATTTTTAAAACACATTTCATAATTTCCAAGTTAAGTTATATTACAAATTTCAATTTTAAACATTTATTTATTTAACTATTTTAATCTATAGAAAATCAATAACACTTTTTAAAATCATTTTAAATTCAAATTAAAATTAAATTATCATATTTCCTTAATCAATTTAAACTGCATTTATAAAAAAAATCATAAATTCCAAAATTTACTTATATTTCAAATTCTCCTTTACCATTTATTTATCTCACTTATTTAACTTGTAGAAAATCACTAATATTTACAAAAATCATTTTTAAATTAAATTTAAATCAAAATATCATAATATTTAAATTTTTATAATATTTTAAAAAATTCAGAAAAATATATATTAACCACGGGTCTGTATATAAAATTTTCCAACCTAAGTCAAATGATACGGACAAATATCATTTCAATCCGTAATTTACAAAGGAAAAATCTGGGTTCTATTATTTCAAACCCACAATCCCAAGTAAATAAAAATAAATAAAAATCGTTCAGGCCTATCATTTCAACCCATAACAATTTTTCCCTATTCTAAAGTCCGTTCCGGTATGTATCATTTCAACCCATAGTGATTCTAATCTACAGGGAACTTGCTTGCAGTGTGATAAACTGATATAAATAAACAGTATAGCATTATATAGCAGTAACAGATGATATAACATATTTATAAAATAGATGAACATCTTATAAATCATAGCATAGGCAAGTATAACATGATAATATAATCTACAAATTCAAATGGTGTCAATTTACTAATTATATAAGTACAGAATGTCTTGTGAGAAGTACTCACTTGTTTCAAGCTGGAGATAGCAAGACAAAGCACACAAATGAATTCCAGAAGGCACGATGACTTGACTTTTGACTTGAGTGGAGTGGAGAGCAAAGTTTTAATTTTGTGAACAGCACATAAACAGGATAATGTAAATATTATTTCAAACCAATATATCTATGATTTCAACATAGAATACATATTGAAACAATTTTAAAATGAAAGAAACTATGAACAAATTTGCTTTAACCATTGCTTCAACCCTCATGTTCTCGGCTTAGGGTCAGGTATGCTCGGCCAAAGTGGTGCATAGGGCTAGGGTATGGGTTCATGAAGGTAAGGCTATAAGGAGATGAAGGGATGGAGGTTACATCACAAGAATACAAAGTGTCAAGGCCAAAATGGAGTTTTTGATGCAATCTATTGGCCCGGCCTGAAGTGATGTGGGCTCGGCCTTGGCATGTGATGGTCAAGTGGTGGCTGGAGTGTCGGACAGAGGTGGTGGAGCGACTGGCGGCGGCGGCTATGGAGGTGTCAAGGTGGAAAAATGAAGGGGTGTATGCATTAAGGTTCGGCTATGGCATATTAAAGGGTTTGAGGAGTTTTTGTGGTACAAGCAACACATACAAGGTCACAGCCTGGTCAAGACAGAGGGGAAGGATGGTGGTGGAGTTGGTCGAAGGAGGTGGTGGAGGGCAATGGCCGAGCAAAGCATGAAGATTCCAAGGCAATTATCAAGGAAAAAATCAATAAAAGTGAAAAGAAAAGTGGAAAAGAAAGAGACATTACCATTTTTTTCTTCAGATCTGAAAACATACATGAATGAGGAATCAGAAAGTGATGTTTTCACGTGAATGACAAAAAGAAAAGTCACGGCTAATGCTTTAGAAGGGACGACCCAAAAATTGAAGGGGTGGAAAATGAAAAGTCAAAAGCTTAAAGGTCAAAGTCTCTTTAAATTTCCACTTTTCTTTATTCAAATAAACTAAAATAAAAATCATGTAAATAAAATAAAACTGAATACAAAATAAAGTAAAAATGAAATGAATAAATAAATATTATAAAAATATAGAAAATATAAGAAAATAGTTATTATATTTAAACTAGTATTGAAAATTGAAAACAAAATATAACTAGTTTTGGAAAAATAACTACAACACTTCAAAAATGTTTTAAAATAAAAATATATACCAAACATATCATATAACACATATTAGAACATGATATGACAAATAAAAAAATTATTTATATAAATTAAAACAAACAATTTTATTAAATAAATCAATTTACATACAATACGGTAAAAAACATAACTTTCACAATATAAATCGGATTTCAATGAAACGAAAAGCAGTATTCTTGAGATTTAATTTATTTCCATAATAAAAGATAAAATTCAAAAATTCAAATATTTAAATTTAAAATTTAAAGGTCAAAGTTTGATCAGATTGACTAAAAATCCACTTTTCTGGAAAATATTCTATTTATTCCTGTTTGAAATCATAATTCACACAAAAATCAAAATTTATATTTTAAAATATTTTTTTATCCATTTTAATATATATAATAAATTTTTTAAATCGAAAATTTAAATAAAATAATCAAAACAAACAATTAAAATAAATTACAAAATACATGGTTGTTACACTCTCCCCCACACAAATTTTTTCATCCCCGAAAAGGAATGAGCAAAGGAAAATAAGGAAAAGCAAGATAGAAAAAGCAAATAATACCTGAAAAAACAATTGCGAATTCAAAGTACAAATGCTCTCCTCCGTCTCCCAGGTACAATCTCAATCATCAATACTCCATAGTACTTTGATCAGACTAACAGATTTCCTTCTTAGCTGCTTCGTACCTCTGTTGACAATACAAAGTGGCTTACTCTCGACAGTCAGATTAAGCTCAATATCCAACTATCCAGAGCAGAAGGCTGAACAAGATGGGTCATGAAGATACCAAAGAACATGTGAGACGTGGAATACATCATGCACTCTAGATAACTACTCGGGCAAATCCAAACGATAAGCCAAAGAACCAACTCTTTCCATAATGCAGAAAGGACTTTTGATGAGGAAGAAGGTAGAAATAGATAGAAGGGAAAGTAGGTTGAAAGACAAGGATGAACCATTATTTCAAAACTATAAATTTCAATTTTTTTATATTTATAAGATTTTAAACATTTTTTTAATATGATGAATAGTCATTTGATTCAAATTTGATAGTTTGAAGTAAACAATATTTAAAACATTTTAAAATTATCTAGGCAAGTAAAATAAATGATCAATATATCCTTTATATAATACTTTATCAAAATACTTTTATAACTCAATGTCTTAACAAGTTTACTTTCGTTCCTGCAGACTCTGGCCATGCGTTGATCAGGCGCAACGCTAGGATTTTACAGGTACTTAGTAGACTTGTTTCAACACCTAGTGAAAATACTGGAAAACCTTTTAAAACATATATGGAAAGTACAATCCAAACAAATCAACCAAACCAAAACATTTGTCTAACCATGGATCGCAGATACACAATGGTTACATCTGGATCCCCCAAGAAACATCCATACCTGTAAGCTATCTCAATCTGTGAATTACGCCATGATGACTAGTAGACCGCAGATACACAATGGTTACGCCTGGATCCCCTAGGAAACATCCGTACCCTTAAGCCATCTCAGCCAGAGGATTTCGCTACTAATACGACCTACATAGATCGTAGGATGCACAATGGTTAAGCCTGGATCCCCCAGGAAACATCCGTACCCCCAGGCCATCTCAGCCAGGTGAATTACGCTATGCAATCGCGCTCATAAGACCATGGAGATCGCCATTGAATTCGATGGACACTCGAGTATCATATCCGGAAAACCCAAATCGAGAATAATATCGATAGAATGAATCCACAATGTGGCCACAAAGCGGATATCAAGCAGAAGGCACTTTCCATATCTTTACTTCGAAAATATGCATCATATAGTACCTTTCAAAATCACTTTCAAATATCATACTTATATAGACTTCGATTATATAAGATTTCTCTTTCCAAATTGAGTACATTTCCAAAACAATTGTTTCCAAATCAACTTCATACTATACAAATCAATTTTATATAAGTTTGATAACTCCCAAATCAAGTATTTAATACAACAAGGTTCTCAGTTTCAATTCCTTTTCAATATCAATTCAGTTTCAAAATCATATATGATTTCTCCAAATCATTTCTTCCAAATTACATATACTCAGTTTCAAAGTTTCTCAAAACAATAGATTTACAAAATAATCCAAATTTCCAAATCAACAAAATTTATGTCAAGCCAATCCATTTCCAAACCATCATATAAATATTGGGTTTTACTATCCAATCTATTTTCAAAACCAAATATTTTCTCAAAAATCAATTATACCCGAAATGATTTCCAAGTTTATAACTATACTTTTAAACCGTTAAACTATTTATTTCTATCCAAAAGATCAATTTACCTTTTGAAAATTACTTAGCTTTAAAAATTTAAACCTTGATTTGGAAGTGCTCGAACTTTAAAATATAGTCGACGAAATCATATTTAAAATCCAAAACCTGGAAATCATCAACAAATAAATAAATTAATTCCAATAGATAAGGTTATACCAAAACAAATATGAAACTCGAGGACTAAACACCGGCTTACTTTAAATCATTTCAAATATATATATATACACACATATATCTTTCGAATATCAAATCATATTTCAAAATCTGAAATACACAAAGTCACTCGCATAGCAAAGCTACTAGAGTGGCCTCTCCCTCACTCATAAGCTCGAAAACGAATGTCGATGATGCATGCATTCATCACCAAAATTATTTTCCAGCGACATAAGTGGGTTCTGGACTTTTATTTTCTTGAAACTTCTTTGAAATCTCTTCGAAATCATTGGAATTTATTCGAATACATTTGAAACATATTTTTATTCGGAGAAATATCTTTAAATCATATAATTATTATATATTTTCCAAAATCTTAAAACCAATTTCAAAACACCAGAGTTCGATTCCTCAAAATTCAAATTCAAAACGCTTCAGTTATAAATCCTTTTTATATAAATCAAATTTCTTATAATCTTCAAAATTTCAAATCCTTTCGAAACTTCAAATTTTCATTTTTCAAAGATATATAATCCTTATCGAAAACATTTCGCTTTTATATATAAAATGGGGTCATCCTTATCAAACTATTAATTTAAATGTATGTACAATTTCCAAATATAACCAAATACAAATTTCCAAGGGATGATTCAAGGATGGGTTTCAAACAAACAGAGATTCTAATTTAGAGGAACTCTAATCAAACAAAATTCGGATTCGAAGATAAGCTCGAATGAAGATGAGATAATTTAATTACCAAATAGAAGATGGATAAGCCTATATAAATCGCGAGTAACCTTAACCGGTCAACCGTGACTTCAGAAATATAATCAATGTGGAAATCTAAGGCAAATCGACATTCGATCGCCAGAGATAGAATCCGGTTAGAGCAGGAAATAACATCGTAAACCGAGGATATAGAATCTCCGGTGAATCAATGCCAAATTGTAAAGGAGTTTCACTCCTTTACAAATCATTCAGAGATTTGCGGAATCACCGATATTTATAGAGGTCATTCAAAATGGAGTTATGGAATGCCTCAAAATCAAAAGGATAAAAATAGGGAAGACAAGACTGAATTTTAGAACCAGTGGGAGCATTTCAAAGTTCAAGGAAACCTAAACAATAAGAATCCTAACCAAGAGATTACTAACACGATGAATACAGAAGAGATGAAGTTTAGAAGATCTTGATTTCAAAACAAGAAAATTTATAACAATATAATCTTCGAAAATCCTTTAAAATCATTTGGAAATCATTTTATACTTCGAAAATACGTTCTCTCACAAGGAAATGATTCTAGATTGATTTCACTCATTCTAGGGTATTTCTACCCAATCTCTAATGAGTTTTTGCTCCGCAGGCTATGGTTTGCCAAAAACCAATGCTCTGACACCAACTGTAACAACCCGATATTTTCATCCATTCGCATCCACACATGTCGGACTTGAATTGCTCAAAATACCGCATTGTAAATAAATTTGGAGCAAATGAAATACAATCACAGAATCATAGCCATAGAAATATCAGAATAACTCACAGCGGAAAATAAAATACCATAGTAGTTCATGAAGCTACTATAACAAAATCTCAAACGTATTACATAATATCGGTCTGAAACCATATATAATAGATCTCCCAAATACATAGAAGTTTATAAATAAAAGAGCTGAAATATACAACTGAAACTGAAAGGGATAGATAACCATATAAGAAAATCTCCATCGATTCCTAGCTCCAGAAAAAGAAATCCAAAGCTAAGCTGTAAATACTCAGGCTGACTCGAGCGTAAAGTAAAACACAAAACATTCGAGTAAGGACATACATACTTATATAATGTAAACCAACTCAAGTGAACTGTAGTAGTAGTGCACCATAACTTAAAGGATGCTTGAGATCGCTCATCCTCTAAGGATCAGTTAAACCATAAATTAAATACATCTCATGGTTAAAATTCCAAAATGGTATTTTATACTTCTAAATCAAATATCATTTCAAAAGTCAATATCATTTCAAATTCATTTATAATATTAAAATATCAAATCCTACCAAAATCTCATTCATTTTATTTAATTTAAATACCATTCCAAATCACATTTAAAATGGTTTATATTTCAAATCAAATATTCCATTTAAAACCAATTAAAATGAAGTTATTATATTTAAAATCAAATATTCAAATTCCAAAAAAATAGCCTTTTCACAATTCATTTATTCACCTAAATTGATTAAAACAGTGAAATTTCAACTTTCATAACATTTAGAAAATGCTACGGTAAGTTACATTTGAAAACAATTCAATTTAACAAAGATAGCATTTAAAACTGCTGTAATAGGTTTTAGTTTATTTCTGCGACTACAGCACTTACAAAGTGCTGTAATAGCCCTTAGTTCATTTTAGCCTTATAGTTCATTTGTATCAACTACAGCACTTAGAAATGCTGTAATATCCTTTACTTCAGAAATGACAGCATTTCTGAAATACTGTTAATTAAATTCCAAATTTTGCAATACAATTTCATTAACAATTAAACTTTAATTTAAAACATTTTTTTAACTTATAAAAATTATATTTTCTCACTTTAAAAACAATCATTTAAATACCCATTAATTTATGATTTTTGTAAAGTGAGATTTTCATAAAAAATTAAATTTTAATAATTTACTTGTTAATGTACAATTTTATAACATTTCATTTACTTTACATTTTAATTAATTAACCATTCCATAAATAAAATTTAAATTCCATTTTATTTCCTTAACTTAACTTTTATTTTAAAACACATTTCATAATTTCCAAGTTAAGTTATATTTCAAATTTCAATTTTGAACATTTATTTATTTAACTATTTTAATTTATAGAAAATCAATAAAACTTTACAAAATCACTTTAAATTCAAATTAAAATCAAATTATCATATTTTATTACTTAGTTTAAACTATATTTATGAACAAAATCATAACTTCCAAAATTTACTTATATTTCAAATTCTCCTCTACCATTTATTTATCTCACTTATTTAACTTGTAGAAAATCACTAATATTTACAAAAATCATTTTTAAATTGAATTTAAATCAAAATATCATAATATTTACATTTTCATAATATTCTAAAAATTTTAGAAAAATATATATTAACCACGGGTCTGTATATAAAATTTTCCAACCTAAATCAAATGATACGGATAATATATCATTTCAATCCGTAATTTACGAAGGAAAAATTGGGATTCTATTATTTCAAACCCACAATCCCAAGTAAATAAAAATAAATAAAAATCATTCAAGCCTATCATATCAGCCCATAATGATTTTTATCTATTCTAATGTCCGTTTGGGTATGTATCATTTCAACCCATAGTGATTCTAATCTACAGGGAAATTGCTTGAAGTGTGATAAACTGATACAAATAAACAGTATAACATTATATAGCAGTAACATATGATATAACAAGTTTATAAACAGGGTGAACATCATATAAATCATAGCATAGGCAAGTATAACATGGTAATATAATCTATAGATTCAAATGGTGTCAATTTACTAATTATATAAGTACAGAATGTCTTGTTAGAAATACTCACTAGTTTCAAGCTGGAGATAGCAAGACAAAGCACACAAACGAATTCCAGAAGGCATGATAACACTACTTTTGACTTGAGTGGAGTGGAGAGCCAAGTTTTAATCTTGTGAACAACACATAAACAGGATAATATAAATATTAGTTCAAACCAATATATCTATGATTTCAACATAGAATACATATTGAAACAATTTTAAAATGAAAGCAATTATGAACAAATTTGCTTTGACCATTGCTTCAACCTTCATGTGCTCGGCTTAGGGTCAGGTATGCTCCACCTCATATTGGATGCTCCACCTCATTGGATGCTCCACCTCATCATCTATCGAAGTTTTCAACCCCGCTCCATTTCAATGGTCATCAAGCTCGGGGAACAACAATGGTGAAGATGAAGATGAAGATGATGATGATGATGATGTAGGCAGTGATTCAAGTCCTAGGTTTTAATTCCTTTGGTTTTAATCAGTTTGTTTTGAACTATTTCGTTGTTTTTTATTTCTATTTCTGTCATAAACTCCTTTATTCTCTGATGGTATTGTAGTATGTTTTGAATATTCCACTTTGCTTTGTCATATATTCTTACTTTCCTTTTTGCGATGTCAAATTCAGAGAAGGAGTTGATATTTGATATTTGTCTATTTAGGGGGAGCTTATATATAGGGGGAGTATATATTTTTATAGTTGTCATCGTCAAAAAGGGGGAGAATGTTGAAACATCCTTTACAACGTTTCATATTTTGACTCGACAACTATATATGTTGATTTTATATACTAACTTGTTTTTGCAAGAATATCTACAAGACCGGATTCACATGAACTTCATACTATACATATATGTTGTATTGAGTTTTTTTCTAGAGTTAAAATGATGTTAAAATATCTCCTTTGGATATATATGTCAACATGTGCACATACACACATGCATAAAGCATATTTTGAATTTCAGGTTAAATTCAGATGTCTGAATTGACCATTTCAAACGTCTAAATCTGTAATCGAAATTAATTTTTCACACAATATTCAGACGTCTGAATTGGATATTACAGACGTCTAAATCAGGTCAAAAATGACCTATTTGCTTTCTTGTTTGCACATTAACAATTTCAAAAGTCTGATTTTAATTTTTCAGACGTCCGAATTCCTACAACGGCTATATTTTTGAATAGACATTTCTCTTCCATGAAGAGATACGACTTTTTATCAATAGATGTGTCCATATATTTTCATGATAACTATTCACGAATAATGGTATCCTTTTGTACTATATATAAACATGTTAGAATCATCAGTTTTATTCACCTAATCAATCTAACTTTTTCTATTCTTATATTACTTTGATTCTAACACTTTTGTTCATTCAAGGTCGTACAAAATCATTCATTTACTTCCATATTCTTCACATACATACATACATACATACATACATACATATATCAAAAGGATATGATTATAGGAAGGTTGTACTATCAAGAGACAAATCCGTGTTATCAAGAACACACTATGTCAAATACTCTCTGTATAAGTTGAAGTCCTGTTCTGCTGCTCAGGCAAGTGAAGTCCTCTTCGGCAGTTGAGGCATCGAAATCCTATTCTGTTGTTCAGGTGTTGTAAATCTGTTCCTCCGTCTTAAGTGAGGATTGTTGTTAGTAAAATTCCAAAAGGAGTCTAGGACTAGACGTAGAACGGGAAGTTCAAACAAATATTAAAATTTCTGGTGTGCTTGTTTTATTTTACTTATTTAATTTACTATAGTAACTTAGTTTATTTTCACACAAGTTTAATATAATTCCATATAGCACGATCCGCATCAGAGTGGTGTTGGAGCCTTCGGCTTGATCTTTCTAAACCATAATAGCCCACTCCGGGTGTAAGATAAACTCACTTTCCCTAAGCACCTCAATTTCTGCTGGAATTAAAATCTCATTCTCCAGCTCTGCCAGATTCACTTTACCTTTGTCTAAATGTTTTTACTCTTCCCATGCAATCTTCTCTCATGCAATGCTAAAGCTCGAGAAGCTTTTGCCAAACCATGCCAAATCTTTGAACTTGTGTATGTTAGCATTATAATTAGTGATGTGTAGCTTGAATCTATCTTTGACCTGGCTCTCTACGGCTGCCACTAACTCATCTTCTCTTTTAGTCCTGTCAAATGCATCATCTCTTTGTTGGCGGGCGTTAAGCAACTCCACATGGTAGCCTTGAGCCGTTTGAAGGGCCTCGTCCTTCTCTTTTTTCTCCTTTTAAAGTCGTGCCTTCAGCTCCTTCACCTCTTCTACTAGCTCAAAATTCCTTTGATGAACAGATTCAACTTGGCTTAAATGATCTTTTCTTTCTAAATTGATCATCCCATTTAAGTCCTTAATTTTTTGATCGGTATTCTCCTTGCCTTCTTCAGCTCGGTAACTTCTTCATCGAGGTGGGCGATGGTCTCATTGTTCTGACTCGTTTTAAGTCACAATCCTGCAACCTTAATCTCCACGCTCTTAGCATATTCGAAGATCAACTCAGCCACCCTCCTCCCAATGAAATACTAATCATACACATCACCAACATGTGCCACCATTTTGTCTTTAACCTCTAGAGGAATATCCTTTAAATGGGGAACAAATTTACAGCCTTTAAAATTGATTTTTGGGAAGCAACATTGCAATTCAGCTATTTGAGGGTTAGAAGCAACTAGCTGCTCTGTTTCAACAACAGGCTATTTAGTAGGCTGCTCAATAAGAATTTTACCATCTCTATGTCTAGAGGAATCGAAAGCGACGGGCTTTGATGGTTGATCAGAATGTTGGGAAGTATAAGAGGATGTTGTTTGCTTAGTAGAAAGGGAAGCACGAGAAGGGTTATCATAACGAATGTCATCGTGACAACTATAGTGCCTATCTGAACCCCTGGATTGAGGTAACCTCAATCTTGATCGATGCTTAGACGATGAGTCGTATGACTTGTCATGGCTCGAATGCCGACTAGGACCATAATCATGGTTGGACTTATGGGCTCGCGTGGCTGGTTTGCAACTAGGTTGATAGGCCATACGATCCTCAACATCCTCGTACAAACTACATGTCCTATTGAACTTGCAAATGAAACGAATATGAATCAGCCTTGACAAGACAAGAACACAACATAAGCCAAGAAAAATGCAGTGCATGTTGTGCACACATGAAATTATCCTTGTATTCTGCTGGTGGACCAAGGGTTTGAATTTTTCTAACAAGGTTAATCTCCCATATTTTAGCTGAAGGCACATATTCTTGGAAATGAATGGGGAACCCAACATCCCCAATGCTCATGTTGCTAGTGCCAAAAGAGTCGATTACATCCAAGATCTGCCCAAAATTTACATAAGGATCATCCAAAGGCTATACAGAGTTTCAAATGTAGTTGTGGTTGGCTGAGGTAGAGCCAGAGTCTGCCTTTTGGCAGGTTTAATCTTAAGAATTCTTCTTTGAAGAGGTTGTTGCTCAACATTTCCCTCACCAACAAATTTATCATGGTATGCATCATCGTCGTTATGTCTAGCTCCATCACCTTCGCCATCATCAAAGTGCTCTCCTACACCTTCAACCTCAATAATTAGACTTTGAACAAGAGGCACAGGTGAATGGTCCCCATTATCTCTAGACGATGAATCATTCTCATCACTATCAGTGATTTCAAGAGCAAGACCGGCACTATGATTTGGGTCCAATAAGTTATATACTTGTAGATTCTCCTCCCTAAGTAGTGTCTTAGCCTCTCCCTACCTCCCAAATTTTGTGAAGTTGTCGTAGAATCTCTACTAGTGTTGCATTGCTAGGCCTTCATGGTACACATAAAGAAAAGGAAAAAGGCATTCAACGACAGCAGAATTATGAACAAGAACTTATATTATAAGGATTGGAATTGAACTCACGTGCAGACAACCATCGTTGTGCAAATCGAAGAGGATAATGAATAAAGAAGAATTCGTTTTAAAAATAGCTTAGTTTATTCCAAGCGCCGACCATGATTCGGCAACCCCTGGACGACTCTTAGAGGATGACGGAAGGATTTCCTTGTGGTGTTTGAAGCTAAATAAATATCAAATTTCCTAATTATTGGGAACTTGGTTGAAACGATGAGCGGAGATAATAAACAAGCTATGAAGGAATGCGTAACTATTCAGATAGAGCTAAGCGGGAGCCAGCCTCATAAACTATATGGCTCATTGGATAAACTAGTTAAATGGTGGGACACATCTTACTATGCGCATATACTTATTGCATGCTATATACCCATCTAGCGAACTGTGTGCCCTTTGGTGGTGCATTGAAACTAACACATCGTCAAGCGGGATATTGTATTTCTCGCAAATCCTCTTGTGTGATCTCTCCTCAATTTTAGATGACATGGAATCTAACGAATCATCTAATAAAATAGCGTCATCAAGTTTATCTGGAGCATCTTCGACTACTGGGCCTTCCACAATCTCTACTGGAACTTCTTGAGCATGTTGATCTACTTGCGAATACTCGGGCATGGGTATAGGTTATGCCGAAGTTTGCCACACAGAAGGAGATGTATTCAAATTTGACACAACATCAGATTCGGCGTATTTAGAAATTGATAAGCCAACAACTTGGGCGATGAGTTGATCGGAACGACTCTATCCCATATCTATCAAAAATCAAGTCATAACTAGCATCAAACAAATTAAAAGACTACCCTGTGTTACAGTGAAAGCCTGTGTGGTGTAGATTAGTGTTGTATAGTGTTACGCAGTGTCAGTTTCCTATATTGTGTAACAGTTTATTTGAAAGTCTGGATGATATCAAAAGTGACCGTCATCACTGACCATCCCAAAGTGCTTCACTCATTGTTCGTGCATTCAATATGCCTTTGAACTCGGGAAATAACATTTGGCAAAATTCGAATATTTTTCAACATTGCAAAAGGTTCTAAGGTGGACTTTAAGGTCCAAAATCTATCGAGGGTTGGGTCGGTATGGATCCATCCCCTTGGATGGATTTTGACCATTTTTCCACCTTCACTTCCGATCCCAAGCACGACCAATGATTCGAAGTTCATCCAAACGCTCCACCATCATCAACGCCTACGTAGGAGTGTCGGAGCTCAAAGAGGCGATCGGGTCAGGTGATTGGTTCAAGCTAGTGTGTTGGAGAAGGCTTGAGAACGATCATTCGAGTACAATAACAAAGGCAAGGCAAGGCAGCAGTCAAAGGCTAGTGGTCGGATTGGCAAATGGTTGCAGCAGTTCGAATGCCAAGGGACGGCGGTGCAAAATTTTACTTTGGTAGCAAAGAATGATTAATGGTAGACAAAAGCCTGAACATAAGGAATAAGAATAAGTGAAGAACAAAGAGGAGATGGTTCAGATATCACCCACAAACTAAAAGAATAGGTAGTTGACTCTCCTAATTCCACGGGCTGGATCGGTACCGATCCCTACCCATGGATCGGTTTCGAACGATAGAGAAAAAAATTAAAAAAAAGAACAATGACCTATATATCTATGAATGTGTATATGCTTATGCATAGAGAACAACCCAATATCGCATGTACATATACGTGTGCATAAACACACCAAACTTTAACATTCCACTGCAAGAATCAAAGACAGGGATTCAGACCTAAAATCCAAGAAAGAACTCGTTCAAAATTACTAAGTAAGGAATGATTGATCATAGGAGTATGCTCAAGTTTGAAAGTGCCAAATGTTGGTGAAGTGCCACAACAAATAGCTAAAGGCACAACATTTCGTCAAAATAGTATGAAGGATGGGTAATAACTATTCGAAGCTCTGATTGAAGTCCGATATAGCTTTTCTCGATTTAAAGCACATCATGTTTGAAACAAGATGTACTTTGGGGGGCAAGTGTTATCCAGCCTTTTGACCGGGCAATATCTAGGTGGACTTGACGAATCGAACTTGAAAGCTATCAGGGTAGGAAGCTCAAAGAGATAGCCGCAGAGTCCAGAAACAAAATATAACCAAGACCACAAAATGGAAGCAAGGTCATCTCATAAAAATCTCAAAGTAAATCCATCAAAATGATGGATCAGTGACGATTATATCTTTATTTACATGCATATTTCATGGTTTTGTTAATATATCATCTATTTGATTTTCAGTATTTATAAATTCGAGTGAGATTATTTATTTATTTACATTTTCTCTTATAAAGTGATGTTATAATCTATATGTTTAGTTCTTTCAAATGAGTTAGATTTTTAGATAAATTAATCGTGTTAGTATTGTCGCAGTTTATTAGTAAAATTTAGACCAAAATATTTTAATGTTTGTTGCATATAAATAACCTGAGAAAAGGCTAATGCTGCTGGAATATATTTTGCTTCTGTTGTGGACAAAGATACAAAATTTTGCTTTATGCTAAACCAAGAAACTAAAGAGTATCCTAAAAAGTGGCAAGTTCCATTTGTACTTTATTGATGTGATTTGTAACCAACATAATCAACATCACTATAGAAATTAAATCAAAGGAATCTTATTTAATAAAACCGTTTATAAAAGAACTTTTAACATCTATTTGAAATAATATAGAATTATTATGATTTTCAAAAGTGAGTAAGATTCTTATTACTTCTAATATGGCTATGGGTGCAAAGGCTTCATCAAAATCTGCGCCTTCTTCTTGACAATAACCTTGAGCGACTAAACCTGCCTTATTTCTTACAACTTCTCATTGTTCGTTTATTTTATTCTTATATACCCATTTAGTTCCTATTATAGATTTATCTTTAGGTCTTGGGATTAATTCCCAAACATCATTTCTTGTAAATTGATTCAATTCCTATTGCATAGGAAGGATCTATGAATCATCCGATAAGGGTTCCTTTGGATTTTTAAGTTCAATATCTAAAATAAAAGCGACATTACTCATTTTATTTAATTGATTTCTTGTTTTTACATCAGATTCTATATTTTCTAGAATATTTTCTATAGGATGATCTTCTAAATATTTTGTTCTCTTATTTGGTTGTATATATTTGGAATTATTATTATTTTCATCATTAGTTATTTCATTATAAGTAATTCCATTTGTCTTATCAACATTTTCTTCTTCATCAATACTAGTATTATTAATTTAAAATTTTCATCAAATGAAACATGTAATGCCTCTTCAATAGTGTTAGTTCTAATATTGAAAACTCTATAAGCTTTGCTTCTGTTTGAATATCCAATAAAATACCTTTATCCAATTTAGCTTCAGATTTATCTAAATTTTCTTTAGTATTCAATATAAAATAGTTACTACCGAAAACTATAAAGTATGATACTTTAGGCTTTTTACTATAAAATAATTCGTATGATGTTTTCTTAGTCAAAGGTCATATTAAAATTGTATTTAACATATAACCTGTTGTAGCAACTGCTTCAGTCTAAAAGTTTTTAAATAAATTACTATCATTTAACATAGTTCTAGCACACTCTTGAATTGTTTTATTTTACGTTTGACCACTCCATTTTTTTGAGGTGTTTTTGAAAATGAAAAACTATGGGTTATACGTTTCTTGGAATTTTCATTTTCGAATTCTCCACCGTGATCACTTCCAATTGTTTTGATTTTAACAGACATTTGATTTTGAATTCTTTTAACAAAGATCTCAAACATTTCAAAAGCGTCACTTTTAAGTTTTAGGAAAATCGTCCATGTAAACCTAGAAAACTCATATACGATTACAAATAAATATTTATTATGATTTATAGATTGTATTTACGAAGGACCAAAATGATCTAAATGAAGAAGTTCAATCTCTAACTCTTGAATCTCTATATCAGCCTCTTGAATCTGCTCTTGACACTATATAGTCTTCTTAATCAACACCTTTCTAATATCCTGCACTATATGCTATATATAATTCGATAAAAATATCATCTATAGTTTATATAATGTCATATGGTTGTTATCATCAAAACTAATGCCTAAGGTACTAACAACATATGTGTATATAATACATGTATATATGTATCACACCATAAATTAAATAAAACTATATAAATTTATAAATTTAAATAAAATAAAAGATTCTAAACTAAAGCTTAGAATTTTTTTAAATAAACGAGACTTCATAGGCCCAACAAAGATCCAATAGGGTAACAAAAAAATTTGAATTCATTTATAACTTCCACTGTGGCCTGACCCAGTTCTAACACTAAAGAGTTTCTGTTCGTCTATGGTTCCAACCAAAAGTTAGTGTCAGTGTTGTTGATTGTTTGCTTGGTCATGCATCCTTTACTAATTTGTCTTTCTTTCAGTGGAGTTTTCAAAATGGTTGATGAGTTGTTGGCTGGTTGTACAATTCAGAAATATTTATTTTTGCAATAGCGATTTTTGGTCTAGGTTCCCATAGACTATCTGAAGATAGATATGTCCATAGCGATTTGATAAAAACTTAGAGTAAATCTTCTAATCTTCTCAATCCCAGACAACCCTCTGATTTTCATTTGTATACATCAGACCAACTCATGTTATGCGCTTTATTTTTCCATAGAAAATTAGCACACGACGAGTTAATCTTCTGTGAATATCATGATGGAATTTGACATATTTGCATTCAAAATTCAATAACTGAATAGTCAATAAATTTTACAAGTTATATTCATCCTTCAATATTTAAAATTTATTATTCCAATTATTTCTTATTGATCTTATTTATGAGGGATCCTAAATCCCTTGATTTGAGTTTATTTGTGGATAATGGGATCCTAAAATAAATAATATGAAGATTTCGCATTTGTACGTTTAGAATGTTATTTGTTCATTCCTTGTTTTGGACTCCTTTATTAGAAAAGATTGTCGATGTTTGTTCACTTATAATCAAGCCCGTTTTGTTTTTCAATTTGTCCATAATTTCTTAGATTGTATTCACACTATTACACTAGCTCTAGTTAGAACTAAAAATGTCAACAATGTATAATAAATGCATTAAAATTGGCTCTGCTTTATATATTGGTTTTATGTTACCGTATATAGATTTGATGTCCGACAAACTGGTAGAATATGTCATGATAATAGATAACAGATATGGAGACAAAGGGTCTCTCTGCCTTAATCTTTTATTGCTTGGAAAGAGATCCTGGGGATTACCGTTTATCATGACAGAAAATGATGGAGTGGAAAAGCATGCAAAAATCAGGCTCGAGAACTTATTGGAAAAGCCTATTGATTCCATCATGTGGTGAATAAATCCCATGCTGATTATGTCATGAGCTTTAAGCAAGTCAATTATAACATAGATTATTTAATGTCCTCTCATGAAAACTTCTAATTAATTCATTTTATAAAAGTGAGTTTTCATTTATATCTCTTTTAAGGATGAAAGCATTTTGATTTATCGATATAATTTCATTTAATAGAACTTTCATTCAACCAAAAAGTAAATTTGCTTGTCTTTATATAGAACATTACAGAGTGAAATCAATCTATACTCAATGAGAGATTAGTGATTTTATTTCTTAGGAATCAAACAAATGAATGTATGATTTACTTCTTTAATTAATCTCCCTGAACTATAAACACCATTCCTAGTTTCTAACCACCACAAGAAGACTTTTTTAACCACAACTATTCTCGACGTGCATATAACAATTGTAGTTAAAAGTTATTTCAAATGAATTATTTTTTATACAAACGCCGAAATTATCATTAAGATACTTAGGTTATTATCCAAAATATTTATAGAGCCTCGCTCGTTATTATATTTCATACAAAAATTCTGCTTTCACTCGACTTGTTTTCATTTCCTATGTTCTTCAATTTTATCCAGGCCTATTTTCCTCATTCTTTAACTTCATCTTTCCCCGATCCCTTGTTTTTCAACTTCAAAAAACCCTAAATTCATTGTTTAGGTACTTTGAATGATTCAATTCTATTTCTTCTTGTATTTTTTTAATGTTTGGATTCAACGGTCACATACTGATTTAGTTTGATCAGAAGGTTCATTCTAGAAGTCTTTGGTTTTGATTCAGACTTGACTTATACATGGATTATTCTGGTTTTCATTCAAACTTTGATTCAACCGTGAACCTTTTGGGTTTGATTTAGACTTGGATCTTGGGTATGGTAAGTTGAGCTGCTTATCATTTACATTTTTAGGTTTTGGTGCTATTTTTGTCTTAGTTGAGGGAAGTTGAATGTTGATGCTTGCATCTATCTGATGTAAGAGGAATCACTCTTGGATGAATATTGTTAAGTTTCAGTAATGGCGATGTTACCCAATCTGCTTTCGATGATCTAGCTTAGATTATTAAATTTGTTTTTGCTATGAAATTGTTGTTGATTAAAATGATTAGATTTTAATTACATCGATCAGAAATGTCTTTCTCGGTGAAAACGGAGCACATAGACCGAAGAAGATATATTTTATTACCTTGAATTTAGAACTTAAGTTAAATGTGATAGATTTAGGATTATGCTCTATAGGCAATCATGTAATTTGTTACATATATCTAATCTGATAACCAATCTTGTTCAATATAAAAAGTGTTTTCTTTCTATTGTATACTTGATATAATGTGTTATATTAATTAATTAATTTAGTTAAAAGTATAATGTGATAGAAACTCCATAAATGATATGTTTTGTGATAATAGTTATAATGCGCTGTAACCATGAGTAATTTTTCTACTGTATGTTTTCTAGTATTAAAGTGACGGCCTAAAAAATAAAATGTAAAAACAAACCATTTTTTATCAAGTAATATAATATACGATTTTATCAATTAATAAAATATATCCTAAAGATTAAAATCATATCATAATTTTTTTAGATCTCTAAAATTTTAGGTTTTGCATAACAATAATTCGATAATTTTTATAATTTATTTTAATATATATATTTATAATTATTATATATTTAAATATTTAGTAACTATTGATTTAACTAGAAATTAATTATATATATATAAATAAATATGTATACTAATATAATTTAAAATCAACGAATTTTTTTACTTAATAACATTAGATAATTTTTAGAATACGAAAATAATATTTGAATAATTGTAATAATTAATTTCGATTGGTCTTTAAATTATTTTATAACTGTTTATTTAAAATTTATTTTATAAATCTGAAAAAATATTTTTCTTTTGTGCCATGAGGTCCAAGTCAGTTGGCATCAATTTTATAATACATATATATAAGCACATGTGCCTATATGTTTATAATTATTCACTAATTAAAATAAAGTAAAAAAAATTTAATTTTGTCCTCAAGTTTGCAACATCAACTAAAAAAATTAAAAATTATTTTACATTAATTATTAAATGATTTTTTATTTAATATAAATGAACATTTGTACAAATCCATCTAAAATATTTTATACAAATATTTATCTCCATATTTTTACAAATAAACATATGATTATATTTTATAAATGAATAATTTTATGTATATATAATAATATTTGATGCATATATATATATATTCATTTATACAGTGCATAGAATATTAGCGGGGTTAACATGTCTGTTGTAGTGTAAATCCCAACATCTATAGATGGACATGTCAAAACCTGCACACTTAATTATGTTGCACGTGCACGTACGCTCATATGTGTATATGATATAATATTCAAATATAATACAAATAATAAAATGTAAAGCTTTACTTATAAAATCAAATCAAATAACTATTTTATTTAAATGAAATTTAGAAAAATTCTAAATGAATTAGACTTCATATGCCCAACAAAGATCCAAAATAGTAAAAAAAATTGAAATTCATCCATTTCTTCCGCTACGGGATGCCTCGGTTCCAACAATGTTATCAGATCTAAATAGCCTAAGTTGTCTAAATTACTTATATTAGGGCTAACTAACTATGCTTATTTCCCAATTAGTAGGGTGTCTTAGAAAGGTAATGTCTAGGCTGGATTATTGGTTAATCAAGTACCTTGTCCTACATGACTATTGGCTTGGCCAGAAAAGTTATATGAGCTCAAAGGTTGCCCCTTATAGAAAAAGGCCCAATTGGAATTGGGCCTTGAACTAATTTCAAAATTATTTTGAAATTAAAAATAAAGGTCTGAAATATAAATTTAAAAAGAAGGAAAATATTATAAATGTTATAATATAGATTTTCAAATTCTTTTGAGATTAAAATAAAAATTTTAAATTTAAAAGCTAAATTTAAAATAAAATACACATTATAAAAGTTATAATATGATTTTTCAAAATGTTAGGACATTAGTTTTGAAAATATTATTTATTAATAAGATAAATAAAATAAATAAATTAGTTAATTAATTATAATTACATATATAATATATAAAATGATATATGTTCAATTGTCTTGAATTGTTATAAACAGTATGAGTATACATGTTCCTATAAAATAATTTTCAAAATTAATAAAATTAAATAAACAAATTTAAAGTTTATTAATAAATTAATATATATATATATATATAAGATTTATGTGTATTATTATAATGGTATAGTATACACATTCAATATAATATGTTATAATTGAATAATATAACAATTAATTAAAGTGTTAATGAATTATATTAATTAAATGAGATTTAATTAATATAACATTGTACGTAAGACTATTATATAAGCAAATCACATTATAAAAGCCATATAGTAAAATTTATACAATATAAATGTATAATAAAAGGTGGAACAAAAGAAACCCTAAATAGACTTAAGGAATAAATACATACGTAAAAGTACGTTTACCATGATTTTTGGTGTGTCCAACACTTGAATCACGAGGGTATTTCATAAAAAAAAATCTTCATAAGTCGATATCACTCACTTAAAAATATTGAAGATAATGAATCTTTAATATAAAATTGTCCTCTATCATTTATATATTAATAGATTACTTGCATACTCCTTAGTTGTTGAGCTTTCCACAAGCTAGGGATGTTATGTGTAGTATTGTTAATATATAGACTAAGTGAGCAAGATACTTATACATATTTGTTGAGCTTACCTCAAGGTATCTATAGTATGCTTAGAAATGGTGGGTACGAGTGAATAATCTCTCTTTATTTGTTGAGCTTTCCTTAAGGTAAAAATAAGAGTAGGACAAGGATCAAAAGGTTAAGAATTGTATGTGATATAACTGACATGGAGTTATCCATCATATATAGGAGTATGATTTGTTAAGATTTCCTCAAGGTCAGAATCCCATTATATACGAGTCATAACACCTATTAGTGGAGTTGAATGACTTCTATGTATAATCTTAGGTTTGGAGAAACATAAAAGACCAGTGGGAGCCTTATTAAAAAATGAAATGGTAATATTTAACCTTTCTAATATTGTAAGAACATCTGCTATTTATAATTAAAATAATCTACTTTGATAAAATTATGCATTAAATATAATTGATAAAATATTTTTCAAGTAAAAAATATAAAGGAATTGAATTAAATGTTGACAAAGAAATTTTTTATACACTTACCAATAAATTTTTGCATGTTGACCCATGCAAGTCCTAATTGTACAACCACTAAATACGTTTGTAACTTGGTCACATACAAGTTTATTTACCCAAGGCTATGTGTTGTATTCAATGAATTTCGAACTCTAAAAGCAATACAAGAATATGGATATCTGACTACATACCATCATATATAAATATTATATTGTGAATAGTCATAGTTCAAATGTACAAAATGACATTGAAATTAGTTCACTGAAATAAGGAAGTAAACAATAGTGTAAGAACATGTTTTCAATGATTAAAATAATGATCTTGAATTGTTAATTATAACACTGGACCAAAGGCTACAAGGTAGAACTAAGAAATCGATCGCTGAAATGTCAATTTGATCAGTTTACATAAAATGCAATTTATTTGAGTTAAGGATGACCAAATACACTTTTGTAAAGAGTTCATTATGATATTGCATTAAGGATTTCCTTTGAATGGTTCGACCATCTAGAAAGAAAACTGTATGTATAAGAGTGGATGTAACATATGGCACAATTGAGATAAAGAGAGTGAACGACCATCTCTGCTTCACAAGGAAATTTAGAAACATAATTGTAAAATAATTATATATACTTAACATTGGAACAAGAAATAGGATTTCTATTCCACAAAGTATTTTCATGTCAAAAATTGTTTATTTTAATATTTATTTCTTAGAATTTAAGATACTTGATCTGAAAATTTTTGACTGTAAACCAATTACACTAAATGAAATAAATAGTCTATATTTAGTAGCTGAACAAAGCTTCATATTTCATACGCTATTATAGTAGTGACAGAAATAGTAGGAGCATGCTATATAACACTTATTGGTCGCTTCAAGTTACGAAAATTATTTCCATAAAATGTACCAAACTTTATTTATGATATAATTATCATTATTTAGTATTGACTAAAAAATAGTATATTCCATATGAATATTATGAATATTTGTTATAAAATAAAACTACAGTATTGCTATTTGTAATGCATTGGAAAATGCAAATTTATATAAAATTATTAAAATTATTTTGTAATTATGGACTAAGCCATAGTTTTGAGAAATAATTTTTGATTATATGATTATGAATCATATGGTACTAGTAAATTATATCTTAGATAATTAAGGGAAAACACCCATTCAGTGGGAGCATCATAAGGGTTGATGAACTCTACGAACATATACATGTAGATGTTTGTAATCGAAAGTCTAATAAATCCAAACGGTTCAATGTGCTTTGTTGTATTCAATAAATTATCACAAACATGAACATACGTTATGATCCATATGTTATGTTAGGGGTGTATACGGGTCCGACCGAACCGGAGAAAGGTGTGTCCTAGTCCTATTCTATAAGAGATTCGAACTGACATGTACAAGATAAGTATTGAACTCCTACATTGTTCGTACGAGTCGGATAATGTTCGGACAATAGAAAAACATCATATATTTTCGGACGAACATATTTTTGTAAAACATTTTCTTGTCCTAAATGAGAATCCTATGGACACCGACTGGACATCTTACTGCCTCGGATCGAGCCAGACACCGTATAAGCATACAAAATTTATAGCCATATGTATGTTAACGATATGTTCATAGAATATATTGCAAAACAAAGTATTATTATTTTGCACAGGCAAGCCGGATTAAAGTGGCTGTTCCACTTTACGAAGGAAATGATAGTGTGAGGCATAAATGCCTTAGTAACCATGAAAGAAAATAAAGAAAAAATAAAGTATAGGAGTTGGGAAGAAGACCCAAACTACTAACAACAGCTAATATAAGGCCAACCCCCTTCATCGAAGGAAGAGTCACTAGTTGATTCAGAGCTAGTCATATGGATGAAATCTGAAAAAGCCTGACCAAGTCAAGGTCGTACATAGGCGACTCAACAGTACTGACAAAGCTCCTGCACCCCGAGGCATCCCCAAGAATCTCTATGTTGTTTTCACCAAGGTCACCTATAGTGGATAAAATAAAATCACCTTTAAAGATATAGTGGTAATGATATCTTTTCTTGCCTTCATTGTTTGTCACATATTTGTAGTAGGATTGTTCCTCTGGAAGAAAACGTATTTGCAAATGGCAATGACTCCAAGCTTCTCCTTTGAGAACCAAACGATAGGAGGGCAATGAGCCCTAGGCAGAACGAGGGTAAGATCTGTGGCAGTTGTAGGATTAAGACTGGTCTCATCTAACTCGATGATAGGAATTACTGCACGGTCAACCATACTAACAATCAAGTTCTACTTAGGCAAACATTTGCGCTTTGGAGGTGATGGAAGTGGGACCTTTTAAGGGATATGAATTTTAATATCAGAGACAGTTAAAGGTACGAGAAGGGGAGCAGACGAACAACTTTTGCAATGCGAGGCTTTGTGACTAAGGAGTGACATGTAGTGCATGTGAGGGCTTTCCAACTGTAGTCAATATTTACAATCGCAACTTTTCCCAAAGCTAGCTGAACTGCAAGACTCGTCGGTAATAATTTATCTAGCTTTATCTCAATGAATGCTTTCATATACCCTAACCTTTCCCTCTTGATAGTACCCGAGTCAAAACAAACTAGGTCTCCAATAAGATTAGCAAGCCAATTAACACCAGTCATGGACTGTAATACCAAAGGGATTTTCATGAAATGAACCTAAATAGGAATAGAAGAATCCATTCCTTTCCGCTTCAACAGAAGGAGTCAATCTAGTAACAATAAACGATTTTCCTTTTATAATGATGTTGATGGAAAAAATGGTCACCAACACCCAAATAACATGAAAGCACCAACAATGCAATATCCAAAACAAACAGAGTGATATAGAGAACAAAATATGAAGAATCGTAAATTAAAAACGGTAAAATGAACATGAGAAATTTATAGTGGTTCAGCTAACACCGGCCTATGTCTCCTCCAAAAGTTTTTCCTTTTATCGATTTATACTACTGATCACAGTTACAATCCGTAAAATCCAAGAATAAAAATGACAGAAGGTAGGCTAGGCAGAAGAAAATGAGAGCTAGCCAGCTACCTTTCCTTGAGCCATGCAGGCTGTATTTATAAAGGAAGCCGACGAAATATCTTGCTTAAAATCCACATGTAGAACCTCCAGATCTGGATGGACCCATAATTAAAAATGGGCCCATCTGGGCCTTCTAAAGGGACCTGCTCCGATAGAGGATCACCCGATTACCAAGGATCAAGAATGAGGGTCCGCGACCTCTAATGTGGGACCCTCATGCTGTCTGTGTCCTGTTTCCATATTCATTTTCTGAGTTGCTTTGTGTTCATCGAGTTATTGAGCGATCATCATTGAGTTGAACTACCAATCTGAGTGATCTATAGCCATATTGATCCGATTCGATCCGTACTTGATCGCATTGATCCGATCCGATCCCTTGCCTAGGGAAAGCGCAATTTCCATACTTAGTCAATTCCAAAGTGCCATCCATCCGAATCCGCTCGACTATTGGCTATAGTTTTGAATATATCTGATCTATGAACTTAATAACCATCTCTCTGGGCTTCCGGCCTCGATGACTACATGATCCAATGGGTGAAATCCATGATATCGTGGCCTTGTCAAAAGCTGGGATAATAAATTACAAGCTTGGCCTCTAGTATTCTTTGTCTATCATCCAAGTCGGAGAATTCAAAGAAGAATAAACCATTGTCATATCTCATAATGATACAACCCTTCAATTTCCATATACGTTTCAAGTGATTTCTAACTACCTAATATGATAGATTCTCATCTAAAAAGAAACCAACTAGTTGATCCTTCCAAAACAAGGAATCGACTTCTATAACTTCAGCCGGGTGTATCATAACTCCATCAACATAAAAGATCTCAAACGATCTAGGGGAATATACACCCGCAATATGTGGTCTGTTGGTGAAAGAGTTGACTATATCTTAATAGTTAACTCCTTATGATTACTGTCAATGCTTGTTGGCATAGGATTAAAAACTTTGCAGATTCATAAGTAATAATATTATCCAGTCCTAACCTATCACTACCTGTGCATTTTCACTAGGAGGACCAATCACACTCCCTAAAGCACAACCATGTAACACTTCCAGTTTAGAAGCAGGCATTGAGCTTAAAACATGTGTTATTCCAACTAAGGATAATAATTGTTACCTACACCCAAGGCTAAGAAATCCAGTTTCGCAACCAAAGAGGTATATTGCACATCATGCATAGTAATATCATCAGAAACAAGATCGTAGGAACAAAGGCCAAACCCAATGAGGAATGCATAGCGCCTGTCATATCGTCAGTAGTAGTGGAAGCAAGGTACATAGAATGAGAAGCAACAGCTAGAAAAGATATGGCCTTAGAAGACCAAGAATGATATTGGCGACCACTTCTAGTGTAGAGGATCCACTTCCATCTTGAATAGTAGGACGATCGAAATGCGATTTGTTCCTATGAGTCTTGGTCATCGGAAAAAACCAAGTCAATGAAAAAGGGCATAGAGGAGGGAAGGGCATGTGGAATAGAGAGAGGGCAAAGCAGCGATGGAGGTGGAAGTGAAGCCCTAAATCTACGATTTGGGTTTTTGGATGGAATACACAATGTCTATTTTACTGAAATTAAAAGCATGTTCAATTCCTTAACATAACATGCAGTAGAATATAAAATGAAAGTAAATAAAATAACATGCAACAGAAAATAAAAACGATTCGATATGATCAAATTGGTAAGTATATTGGAAAGAGTTTCAAATTTACCTAAGAATGAATAAAGATTCAATCTCAACAGTCACTCCTCCCTATGATACATAATCTGTAACAATAGGGAGTTATCAAACTGTGTTTAACAAAGTATGATTGATGGTGAATGAAATTGAGTTAACTTCTTTCTATAAGATCGTTTATTTAAGAGTAGCACACAATGTTAAAATTAATTTCATCAAAAGAATAGCTTACAAAATCATATAAGATAAGAGTTTATAAGAAATCCCAACATATCCTTGGCCAAGGAGTTGGCAGGTCGTGTGAGTCGAAAGACTACACGTAATAGTTGTATGCAAGGGATCTTATATGAATCGCCCTAAAAGAATTTTAGGAACGATCGTCATTAGATGACTAACTTATATTTTAGACATAAGTATAGTAAACTAAAACAAGATCAGTTATATACGAGTCAATTCATAAAGTGTTTATGAATACCTATTCCATTACACAAAGAAGCAATCGTTGTTTCAAGAAACATCAACTTCCCAGCGAAGAAATTTCTTTGAGAATTTATTGGTAGTATTGTTGTATCGTATGCTTTAGCAATATGAATTGTCATACATGTTGCATTGTATACAATATCGTAATTTTCTTATGTATTTGATACATGAAGTAAATGTTAAATCCAAATTAAGATCATTAAATGATACTTTAGAGTATCCTCGAGTAGTTACAAATACTAGAGAATTGTTTATAGAAACAACGAGCTTCTTATGAAGGAGTGTATGAACTCAAACTTCATGAGTGATATTGAGTATAATATGTGAATACTAAATTATATTCAAACCTTAATTAAGAAGTTTTAGGTTGGAAATTTTACAAATAAATCATTGTGGCTAATTCAACGAAAAGGCTAAGTATATCACCTTAAATAGTGCCATGATAAAAGCAATGTATAATATAAATGCTTAAAGTATAACTAAGCTAGCATTGATTCCAAGCATTAAAAATACAAACCATTATTATATTATAATAATATAATTATAAGAGCTCAATAGAGGTCGAGAAACATACTCCGAATAGTTCAACATGATAAAAGTAGTTTGTCGACATCAGAGAGAGTTGATTAATATAGTAGATAACTAAACCAACATGGCAAATTCATTCATGAAGGTTTAACTCGATCAGTTCTTATCAAAGTGATTGAAGGGATGAGAGAGAGATTCCATAATTGACCACAAGTGCAAGTGGGAGATTGATAGTCATGGGTATGCCCTAGGGGCAGTTAGGCAATTTGTTACATATATCTAACTCTATAACCAATATTGTTCAAAATAAAAGATGTTTTCTTTCTATTGTATACTTATATAATGTTTTATATTGATTAATTTATTTATTTAGAAGTATATTTAAGATAAAATCCATAAATCATATATTTTGTGATAGTAGTTACAAAATGCTATAACCATGAGTAGTTTATTACAATGAAATTAAACATACTATTTTAAATATTCTTAGTCAAGATGTATCGAGACTGGATATCGATGCATCTGTTGGGATGTGTATGTAATGCTCTTCAAATGTTGGGCACTTGCTCATAACTCTTGGGGGCATCAAGGGGTTACATACCAATAATTATTAGATAACAATGGAATGACTCACTCGATAGTTTTCTGTTAATTAATATAATTAAAGTTAAACTGATGGTTAATAAATTAATAAATTAAATAATTATCATAATCGGGTAATGCTTAATAAAGCAAAATTGGATTTTACCGAAACCAATAAGCGATAAATTTGGTCATAATGTCATGTCACCTGCTAAGTGATGTGTGAACGTTAATATGAATTGTTCAGTATTAATCGCTGAACAAATTTAAACTTAAGAGTCACAAAGTCGAAACGATGAATACTTCTTTTATCACCTGATTTAATTAATTTGTAATTGTTATAAGTTAATTAAATTAATTAATATTTAAGAAATATTAATTACAAAATTTTGTATTTGATGTATTGAAGAATGTATTCATTATAGTTATAAATATATTAATCAGTATATGATATTGGTACACGTTTAAATTATAATTTAAATGCAATAGACATTGTTCGGAATGAAATTTGTATAGAGGCCCACATGGGGAATGTAAATTTCAGCGAAAATATCTTGGATAGGCAATCCAAATATTGGTAAAAGAGGGAAGCTTTTGAGTGGTTTAAAAGAGTGGAACTGATAAGAGAGAGATAAAGATGTGATCCATTTTTCTCTCCATTTAACTTTCTATTTATATGCCACTCTCCACATTGTTTATTTAGAGACTTTTTGCTCTGCTTTCTCATAAAAGTTTTGACCAGAAAACCCAATTTATACCCAGAAGAAATTCAAGCTTAATTAACATCAAAGAACTTGGAATTTGATTCAAGGAGCCATTTCATAATTTCAAAGTGAGATCTCTAGAATTTAGTGAAAGTTAATGCCGGACCTACATGTTTAGTTGCCCTAGATGAATATTAAAGGAAAAACAAAGGAAAAAAAATTAGTGGTAAAAAATGATGGAGACGAGTATTGACCTTGCACTGATCAGTCCAAAATAAGGCAGCAAACCGCCGAGACAATGCATACGATTGAAGGGTATTGCCTGCCTATTATAATTATAAACGGTTCCTCCTCAACTATTTCTCTTCTTCCCGACTTCTGATTGTGTTGCCCAAGGTGAATGTCTTGCTTGCGTTACCCATAGGCTAGGTTTGGTGAAAGTTATTCAACATGTTTACCAATTCACTTAATATTATTATCAATTATTGTGACATACTGTAGTTCATTAGACTATACAATGAATCTAATATATCGTCTATGTCATGTCATATATAGGATGGTTGAATACATTGATACATCTATATATGAAAAATAAAATAATTTGTGTGTTTGCTAGTATTAAACTCATGGCCTAAAATAATAATATTAAACCTTTTTTAATTAAATAATATTATATATGATTTTAACCATTAACAAATTATGTCCTAAAGATTAAAATCATATAGTAATTATTTTAAAATAACTAAAAAAATTTCACAAAAATATTTGGTAGCAAATTTTACTTTATTTTAATATATATTAATATTAATATATATTTAAATATTAACATAACTATTTATTTAATTAGAAATTGATTATATATATATATATTAATAACATTTGAAATTAATTATAAAATTTTAGTTAATAACATTACATAATTTTAGATTTAGAAGATAATTTTTAATAATTTTAATAATTAATTTCGATCGATTCTTAAATTATTTTATAATTGTTTATTTAAAAGTTTTTTTGTGTTAGCTTCAAGTCAGCTAGTATCAATTTTACAACATATATATATATATATATATATATATATATATATATATCTATGTATGTATGTATATGTATGCATGTATATGTATGTATGTATGTATGCATATATATGTACATGTGTTTGTATATTTATAGTTATATATTAATTGAAATAAAAACATTAATTTTGTTCTTGGGTTTGCAGCAGCAATTAATCTCAAAAAATATTATTTTGATATTAATTATTAAATGAATTTATTATTTGACATAAACGAGCATTTGTACAAATACATTTATTGTTCCCATATATTTATATGTAAATACAAGATTGTATTTTATAAATATATAATTTTATGTGTGTATGTGTGTGCGTGCATGTGTATAACATTTGATGCATGCACACATGAATATATGTATATATAATTATATATAATATGTATGTATATATTTATATGTGTATACACACACACACATTTACATGGCGAAAAAATACTAGAGGGGTTATCTTGTCCTTCATAGTGTAAATCCCAGCACCTATACATCGGCATGTCAAACTATGTACACTTTATTACGTTGCGTAAGCACGTACATGCATATGTGTATATGATAAACATATTCAAATATAGTACAAAATAATATAAACTAAAACTGTGATTAAATAAAACAATAATTTTATTTAAAAGAAATTTAAAAAAGTTTTAGATGAATTGAACTTCATAGACATAATAAAGATTCAAAATGGTAATCTTTTTGAAAATACACTCATTTCTTTCGCTGCGGGCTGACGCGGTTCCCATAGAGTATTTACTAGCTAACACAATTATCTTTTGTATTTGAAGTGTTTAATTTATTTATGAATGAGTGCATCCTTTTTTACTATAAAATAACGTTGCATAACTTGCTCGACAAAATTCTTGCTTACCATTTTAACTTGTCATGAATTATGACTGCTTTATTTTCCTTTGGTACCCAACCCTTTGTATTTTTTGTTGAAAAAACATTCATTGGATGTATTCCGAAAATGTGGATTAACTATTATTTCTTGTTTTAGAAAAATGGCGCTTATTGGTCTATATGTGTGTATATAGCTAAAGGAATTATTTTAGATTTAAATGAATATATATAAAATACGTTTTAAATTAATAATTGATTAGAAGTAAAATTATTTTAAAATTATATATATATATACATATATATATATATTACACACACACACACATATATATATATATTACACACACACACACACATATATATATCTGTGTGTGTGTGTTTATATGCATGTATGCGTGTATGTAATATATATGTATGTAACGTATACTCACACACGCAACTATATATGGCCATAACAAAAAAAAATTGGATATCTAAATAAGTATATCTAATATCTACATTAAGATATAAGTTTAAATTTTAAATTGATAACTATCTAATTGGTCAAACTAATTTAAAACTTTGATACACATACATACATACATATTGTAATTTTTTCATAGAAATTGGTACCTTATGCTAGGTGAAAGCATTTAGAATTTTGTAAACCTACTATGATCTGGTGCTCACTTATTCCTGTGAAGTCAAAATTGTTGTTTTCTTGCTGAAATTGGATTATCCGCTACATTGGGAGCCAAATAAAATTTTGAAGTAAAGAATTTTGAAAATTTAGGCAACAACTAGTATTGAATGAAATTTTATATCTTTAATGTATTATAATTAATAACATGAATTGAATAATAAATATTGAATTATTTATGTGAAAATGAAATAATTGTTGGATAACTAAAATTCATTTGAAATTTAATGATGTATTAATATAATTTGTTGGATAATCAAATGGTTTAAAATAATATTGAAAATTATTTAAATAATTGAGTCTCGAATCTAATATGAATGAAAATAATATCAGAAGTTGATTTAACTTTTTAAATATGAACGAAGATTGTTAACTTTTAAAATCGGATTTAAAAGTGAATAAACTGAAATTGGAAATTACTTGCCTTATTGAATGTGTAAAAATAGCCATTTGGCCACTTTCTTGGATTTCGACGAAACTAGTTTCATCGGATCTGTAATAGTGAATTATTATAAGATTTCAAGTTTTGTAGCGATCAGACTTATCGTTTGACCGTGCAAGCTTGAAATGCATAGAAATTAATTAAAGAAATTTAATTAAAATAATTCGATTGTGAAATGCTATCTTTTGAATATGATGGATTTGGCTCCCGATATATGTTCCATTATATTCGAAATATGGGTATAACATATAGAATGCAAGGTGGCATGCTTCGTTTGTAGTTCGGAAATTTTGCGGGTCAATCGGGTTGGAGATTTATGTAATAGACCGCGTACGTTTCCTTTTCGTCAAGCCCTAGTTTTCAATAGCTGCTCTCTCTCACCTTGATGGCCGAAAATTCATCACCTTCCCTCCTCATTTTCTCCTCATCCGTTCAACGAAATCAAATAATTCCAGAAGCAAAAATGGAGAGAACATAGAGATGTACAAAACGTGCGGTTGGGTCAAGGTGATACGCTACGTATTCACTAAAATCAAGGCACAACTGAATTTTGAGTTCTTTTCTTGCATTCGTGATGCGCGCGATGGCAGGTGGAGGCTGCAGGCGAGTCGGCGATGGATGGGGTGGCGGCTCGACGATGGCGGTAGCGTTTGATCATTCTTTGATAAAAAACAGCAAGCAAAGTCACGAATGAAGCGTATCGACCTTGGAAGAAGATGCTGCTGCGCGGACCTTGGAAAGATTGTGTATTGTTTTAATATTTTTTATGATTAATCGTAACTTAATTATAATCAAATGTTTATAATTGCATAACTTTTTCATACGAGGTCCGATTCGAATGAAACGAGTTGCATTGGATTTTTATTGACTTCATCTACGATATGAAATTGAATTGGAAATTAATTGAAACTGAAAAATTTTCAGTTTCAAATAAAGATGAGTATTTTAAATGCTCACGAAGACTTTTTTATGTTCGTTAAATTGATATTATGAAGTAATTAAATTTTAGTGGCTGTTGTTTGATAATTTAATTGGCATTTAAATTGACATATGAATTTATCTATTAGAAATTTGTAATCGACAGTTAAATTTGAAATTAAACTTCTAATTAAATTCCCGATTATTAATAACTAGTTAACTATTGTGATTTATTGGCTGTTTTGGATGTTGATTGTGACGGATGCCTACTGGTTGATATTTTGGATGGTTGGATGTTTATTTATTTTTTATATATACTATTATCACCCTGCATATTATTTAATAATATATAAACTGGCATTTGGATTATGTCGAATAATTAAGAAATTTGTTGAAATTATATATACCTATGACACTATGATTTGAATTGAAATGATATATATCCAGTCCTGAAGTTAAATTGAAATGACTGGTCACTTGGCCATAGGACAGAAAATCATATACGGATAGTGGATTGGTTAAATTAAATGATTTTAAATTCTTGAATTGAATTAATCAAATGATTTTGTTTTATAAAAATAAAATTGAATCAAAATATGGGAATTGGATTATTTTCGAACTCGAGCTTGAAACGTTGAAATTAAAAATGGTTAAAGGAAATTGTTTTAAAGAATTTGATTTGGAATTTGAAGTTATGATTGAAATATGACTTGAATTATAGAAATTGAATTATTCTAAAAGGTTTGAACCTTTACTTAAACTTCGAAGTTATCTAAGTAAAAGTGATATAAATTGATATTTCAAATTTGGGCTCGGAATTAAATTATTTTAAGGATTTGAATGTTAAATTGAACATTAAAGGTTAATTTGAATTAAATGATTTAAATTTTTATTTTAAAATTGAACTCAACTTTATATAAATTGAAATGGTTTAAAATTGTTAATTGAATGAAACACAAACTATCTGAATCGAATCAATGATAATCGAAATTGAAATTAATTCAAATTGAAATTAAAATTAATATTGAAATTGATCTAATTTGAAATCGAAATTGATTCGATTTGAATTAATTTAAGATTGAAGATGATTTAAATTTGGATAATTGAAATTGAATCAGTTTGATTAAAATTTAGACCTGAACCTAAGATATATTAGAAATGGAAAGAAACAGTTTTGATTTGAAATTATTTTCACTATAAACTAATTTCCTATAAACTGTTTTAAAATTTCCATATTATTTAAATTTTCAAATCATTTAATATATAACCTATTTTGATATCTAAATTATTAAAACAATTTTAACTTTTTAAACTATTTAAATTATTCAAACTACTTTCTAAAAATCAAACTGGTCAAAGTGAGAATTGTACATATTTAAATCATGGCTTAAATGCGAATTGGGTTAAAATAAAGTTATAACCTAAGCTGAAATTCGAAATAGGAATCTCGAGTAAAATGTTATTTTCAAGTGAAAATGACATTTTAAGTAAATATGAAGATTTTGAAATGAAATCAATTTTGAAGTGAATATGATATTTTATATCAAGTATGAATCATTTTCGAAATGTAAAAGTACCTACCGGTGTGTTAAACGACATTTAGTTGTTAAAGAGACCATAACCTCTTATTGGCGTAATTTTTGTCAATGTTGGAACCACTTTAACAATTATATAGGCGGAGGAGACTCTAGAATGAAGTGGTTGGATTTGGTGTACGTTTGCTAGATTTGAAGACAGAGAACGATGATGGATAGACCCCAACACTTGTGCCAATTTGAAATGACTAAAACAAGATGGCTCGACAGGGCCAAGTGGGCTAACTACCCCTAGAGGACATCTGTTCTTTAATTTTTTTCTTGGACTTGGCCCATACTATTACTTTGATGTGGTTTCAATTGGAGCACCTTAATTTGGGATGACCTCCCTTTCACTCGATATAGGATGGATGGACGTGGTGGGACATCGTGGCTACAATGCATTACCAACAGCCCTGCGACCCAAACTGGTAGTATCCTACCTTGAACATTGCATCACATGTCATGTCATACTTTAATCCTTATACGAGACCACTACAAGTTTGGTTTAGTATTGTCATATCACGACGCATCCTTATCCCCCAATGTGCTACCGGGGCGTTATATATGCAAACTATATGGCAATGCTTAAAAACGCGCTGAGGAGGATTAATGTAAAGCCTTAATGCTAACAAAAATATTTATTTTACTGATTTGACATTACATATATAGCATATCTAATATATATATACATACATATATATATATATATTTATGGATGATTAAGAGATGGAAAATCCAGTAACATCTCTTGAGTTATTGCACCCACGTTATACGCTGAATAACAGATGTATACCCCGTAAACATCTCTGACACTATTACACTCATGTTATATGTGATATTGATTTGAATCACATAAGGATGTTTTATTATTGACTCGAGTGTTTTATCTTTTCAATACGCTTGGGTCAGCCTTGAATTTTCAGCGCATTGAAGATTATTTTCTGGAGGATGAAGACGAAAATTGGTATATTATTACTAGTATTATTCCCTCGCATCATGTTGATCCACTGCACTATTATATTATATTATTCTATCGTATATATAAGTTTGATATATGTTGTAAAATTTTAATCAAATGCATTATATAAACATCTTCGTAAACTTTTTATTTGATTATTATAGTTTGTCATTCCATTGCGAGATTCTGTATTTACTTTCTTCTTTTCTTGTTCTTCTTGATTAACCACATTGATTATTGGTGTTTCAGATTTTTTTTTAGTTGGACATATGTGGATTATTGTCGATTTAACCTTCTGAAATGCGGGTCGTCACAGTTGATATCAACGCTTTTGTTTAGCGGTAACCTTAGCTTTATGGGGTTTGACTCATTAGAGATAGGGTAGTAATACCCTAGATTGAGTTTGTTTGAGAGAGTGTGTGTGTGTCTATATAGATATATGAATGTGCGTACTTGTTAGTGTTATAAAATGTTTTATATTGTGTTTGCTTATTTGTTGAGTTGTTTATGAATTCTGGTCGGTGCGTGGGATGCCATATTATCGATAGGGGTTGCTAAACACTTAAACGAGGTAAGTCGACATAATATTGTTTTAAAATAGGGTAAATGAAATAAAGTTTAACTTAAAAAAAATTAAATGGATTGAATCGGATTTTAATGGAATTAGATGAATTAGTAATGTGAATTTGTTGTACTAAGCTATAAAATGAATTAATAGAATAATCACGAATTTAAATAATAAAATAAAATGCAATTTGAGTGTAAAAACAATTGAATGAGAATAAATGAGTGTAAGTAACAATAATGTGAGTAATTAAATTTGATTTAAACTGGATGTAAATAAATTGAATGCAAATGGAATGGGTTTTAATAAATTGATTGTTAACTAATGGAATATGAAATAAATGAATGCTAAACAAAGAAATGCTGATACACTTAAATATAAGTGGTAAGAAATACATTAAGTTTAAATTATGAAATAAATAGATTTATAAAATAAATTGAATATGAAGCGAATCGGTCGTAAAACCAAATTTGGAAATATTAACTCAACTAATTTGAGTTTATGGATGTTTATAAACTTATGTAATGAATTATGAAATTAAAATCTAATCTCAGTTTAAGTTTAAAAAATGAATTTAAACTGAGAATTTGAGAACTTAAATCTCGGTGCTTATAAAATTGTTTTCTAGAATTTTGAAAATAATTTTAGTATTACTTAAAAATATTTATGAATAAAAGTGTTTCAGAGGAATAAAAGAAAATAAGTCCATATTCTTCTCTTCTTTCGCTGGAAATAATTACGACGATGACGGTCGCATCCTCGACATTCATTTTCGAGTCAAAGTAGGGGAGGCCACTTAGTAGCTTCGCTACACATTTGCTTTGTAAATAGATTTCGATTTGAAATTTTTAAATATGATTTGATTTATATAAAATATACGAGTATATATATTATTTCAAAATGATTTGAAATGAATCCGATATTTGAATTCTTAAGTTTCTATCAATTATGATTTTCAGTTGTTGGAATAAAGTGATTTTTTTTGAATAGTTAGACACTTCTAAAATGAGATATAATAAATTTGAAGCTAAATGTTTAAATGAAATATGTGAAGTTAAATTATAACTCTTCAATTTCAAGATAATGGAAATTTAAACATGTGTAAATTATTAAACATTCTTGTTAACTAAAATAAATAAGATAAATTTGTATGACACTCAATTACATTCTAAAATCATATATAAAACTTAACAAAAATGTTTAAAAAGTTGAAATGTTAAACATGACTATATAATAGAATATTGTCCAAGTTTGAACTTAAGAAATAAAATGTTTCAAATTGAAATTGTGTTAAAGAAATGTTAATAAAACAAAAAAAAATTAAGTTGTTATAAGAAACGTTACACACTTAGTTAATGTTCTAAGAAATGTTAAATGAATAATTTAAGTAGTAAAAAGAAAATACTATTTAGATATGAACTTAAAAGAAGGTAAATAAAAAATAAATTAAATCTTCTCTTTGTAAATTGTTGTAAAATAAAAAATAAAAATTTGCAAATGATGTTTTAAGATTTAGTTGTACCTTTCTAAGATAATAATAATTTGAATAATATTGTGTAAAAGAAGATACATTTGTATAAAATGATTATAAACTTAAAAAATGGTTAATGGAATAAGAAAGTTGAAATTTGAATTATGAAATGAAATTTTACTTAAGTTGAGTTGAATGGAATGAATTAATGAAATAAGTTAATGAAATAAATTATAAGATGAAAGTTAACTTAAGAAAAGTTGAATGAAATTGACTGTGATAAAAACAAAATTTATAGATATGAATTTGAGTTATAAAATAAAATTTACTTTAGTAAAGTTAATGATATGAATTAATGAAATTAACTAATGAAGTGAATCGATGAATTAATATGAACTTAAGTTATGAAATGATAATAAACATGAGTTGCGCTTTATAAAATGTTTATAATAAATCTAAATGGTTTTATGAAATGGTTTATAAATGATATTAGTGTTGAAAAGGAAATATACTAAGTGGCAATGAAATAAAATTTAACTTACATAAGGTTAAATGAAATGGCTTTTATAAAATGGTCCATAAATGAATTTATATGAAATATGTTAAACATATGTGAAATAATTGAAATTTGACAAAATTGAATGTAAATGAAACAAATGTGAATAAATTGGAAGTAAACGAATTAAATGTTAATAATGAATGAATGTTAATGAGAAATGAAGTGTATAAGTTAGGTATGGGCATTGGATAATGTAAATTGATATAATTATGAAATAATTGGATGAACGTTAATTGTTGGATGATTTCTTTTGTTATAAATCATTATTATGACTGTTTTTGGCTGCATATGATTGTTATGGTTGTGTATTAATACTTGTGCTTATGACTTGGATTCAAAATTCATGTTATATAGTCTATTAAACTCATACATGCTTTCTATATCCCTTATAAGTGACTAATATTCAAATTTGAGTTGAGATGGGAACATACGAAAACTGTTTCGATGTATACGCGGTTTGATTTGCTTTTTCTTGCTTAATATGAGCAAACTCACTCATATTAATAATAATAAGGTACATATCTCGAATGACATACCTTACTTTTATATTTTTCCTTACGAGATGCCACATCATTGAAATGAGATGTAAATTTGGTAAATTTGTGATATATATTTGGATTGTAGAATTTTACGATCGAGCTGTGCAAAGGAGACGCTGTCGAAATTTTCCGTAAATTCGAATGTTAGAAAAGTTTGAGATTTTAAAATTTTATAACTTATTTTTATACATAAAATTAAATTTCCATAAAATCGATATCAGATGGCGTAGTGGAAGCGTGATAATGGTTTTCAAATAAGATTTCAAAGTTTTATAAGTTGATTATTTTGAGAAAATATGTCAAATGTCAGATTGCTTACTTAACCACTTTTCGAGGACAAAAAGTTTTGAGTAGGGAAGATAGTAACGACCCGTGTTTTTAAATATTTTAAATTATTTAGTTTAATATAATTATGGAATAAAAATGGTTGTAAATACAAATTTATGTTTTATTAATGTAGTTTATCAAATATGAACTTGAACAAAATTTTGAAATAAACAATTTCGTAGATTTAGGCAAAAACCTGTATTGAAATTAAATTTTAAATATTTAATGTGTTGTAATCAATAGCATGAATTGAATAATAAATGTTGAATTATTTAGATGAAAATGAAATGATTGTTCGATAACTAAAATTCATTTGAAATTTAATGATTTATTAACGTAATTTATTGGATAATTAAATTATTTAAATTTTGATATTGGAAATTATTTATATAATTGAATCTCAAATTTAATATGAATGAAAATGATATTGGAAATTGATTTAATTTTTTTTAAAATATGAATGAAGATTGTTAACTTTTAAAATTGGATTTAAAAGTGAATAAAATGAAGTGGAAATTACTTGTCTTAATTAACGTGTAAAAATAGCCATTTTGGCCATTGTCTCGGATTTCTATGAAACCAGTTTCACTAGGTTCGTAATAGAGAATCATTATAGGATTTCAAGTTTCATAACGATCGTACTCATCATTTGGCCGTGCGAGCTTGAAACGCGTAGAAATTAGTTAAGTGAATTTAATTAAAATAATTCGATTTTGAAATGCAATCTTTTGAATATGATGGAATTGGCTCTCGATACATGTTCTATTGTGTTCGAAATAGGGGTATAACATATAGAACACCAGGCGGCACACTTTGTTTGGAGTTTGAAAATTTCACGAGTCAATTGGGTCGGAGATTTATATAATAGGTCGCGTACATTTCCTTTTCGCCAAGAACTAGTTTTCGATAGCCGCTCTCTCTCACTGTAACAACCCGAAATTTAAGCTATAATAATTAATTAATGAATTAATTAAATACTAAAATAAGTTTTTGAAATTATCATAATTGAGCCACGAAGTTGCATTATTGTGTCCACGGTAATTTTGTGGTCAATTTCCATATATAGTTTGTCAAAATCCGAGCTAAAATGAAGAAAATACGAAATAAACAAGAAAACATAAATTAAACGAATACACGCACACATACAAGGTCAGTTCGAATCTAGGGCCGACCCTCACCATAGCTAGGTCGACCTATAGGTCGACCCTAAGCATACATGGATCGATACCTAGGTCGACCCACCCCTATATTTGAAAGACCATTCGTCCATATTAAAAGATGACGTGTTTTACCAATTTTCCTCAATCCCGTGCGTCTGTGCTTCCATCCGATGGTTCCCGGTGAGCCAATGACATGGTTGCATCATATTTAATCCAGATCCAATGGTCTAAGATCCCTAAACTACACTATAAATAAGACCCTAGGCCTAGCTATTTTTCTCCTTTAGATTTTCTCCTATTTGGGTTCATTGCCAGCGGCAGGACCTTAAATAGAGATTTTTTCTAAAGAAGAAATCTTTTTGATAAAAATATTCTACGCTCTAGAAGTGGATCAAGGAAGATCAAGGACTAGAGCTAAGGATCATAGGTGAATGTTTATTAAATATATTAGATTTTTAAGTAACTGAAAAAATATGGTTCTCAATAGTTGTAGTTCTTCTGCAATTTTGATACAATTTCTATATAAGTTGTTTACAGTTAGTTTTTAAAGTTCTTTTCAGTCTATTTTGTTCAGTTATTTTTATTCGGCTTTTTTATTCAGTTATTTGTAGTTAATTACTGTTATTTGCATTTATTTACATCTATTTTATGTTAGAATGTAGCCTGTAAATTTTAGTTTCTTTTTATTCCTTTTTGTTTGAACAAAATATAAGAATGCTAAAAAAAGAATAATTTGCAAATATGGATTAAAATAGAAAATTTTAAATTTACAGAAATTAGATGTAAAATAAGAAAAACTATAATAAAAAGAAGATAGACTGAAATAGGCAAATTTAAGACATTTGCAAGCATGTTTATAACTAGTGGTTATAACTAAAATTATAAAACAAAAGAGTAACAATTTTAACATAGGTTATAATTAAGAAGAAAGAACAGAAAGGCTTATTTTAACCTTTGATAATTAGAAATAACAGAAAAGGCTTATTTTACGACTTATAATTAAGTTAATAAGAAAATATAGCAGAGATAACAGAAAATTCTTATTTTAAAGACTTATAATTAAGTCATAAGCAAATATAGCAGAGATAACAGAAGAGGCTTATTTTAAAGACTTAGATTAAGTTAATATGAAAACAGAGCAAAAATAATAGAAGAGGCTTATTTTAAGAACTTAGACTGAGTTAATAAGCTTAGACAGAAATATGGCTCGTACCAAGAGCATTCCCTTTTCAGACTAGGACTGATGGTCTCACAACAGATTAGATGAGGCTGGAAAGGAACCTTTCAGACTAAGACTGATGGTCTCACAATAGTTACGTGAGGCTGGGACAGTAACAACCCGCATATTTAACGATTTGATATTTAAATGTTTAATTTAAATATAACGTTGTTAGTAGGATTTTGGGTCCGAAAAGCTACTTTCTGCAAATGGCCGAATTGAAACTCGAAACTACCTCCATTGGTTCCAAAATGGCATTTGCGATCTTTTTGAGTATAATCTTTGATATGTTTGGAGTTTGTGAAATTTTGACCCTTTTTCTATTGGGTTTTGGGTTTTGGGTTTGGGTTCAGCCCACTAGTTTAACTAATACCCTAACCCAACCCCTTCTCTTCATTCACCCTCATTTCATTTCATTTCTTAAGCTAGAACTGAAAATGGTGGAAGGGAAGAGGAAATAGAAATTGCAAGCCCTAGTTTCTTCTTGTAAACTTGATTCTTGCTCCAAAATCAAAGAGAATCCATTGGTAAGCTCTTCTTCATCTTCTCCAACTCTTCTCCTCTTCAATTTCAGAAAATTTCCTAAACCTAAATTGGGAAATATGTGTTTTATTCTTAGATTGAAGCTTGTTGAGTTGAAGTAGTGTTTGGTTGGTCTTCTCCTTGTTATTGAGCTCCATCTTCTTGTTTTTGGGTTAAAGGTGAGTTTTGAACTCACATCTACTTCTCTTGATTTCATTGATGTTGGGTATGAATTCCTAGCACTTGTTCATATGCACTTGCTTTAGTTTGGATTGAATTGGTGAATATCCGAATTTTTAGTGGTTGGGTTCAATTCTTTGAAATCCTAACTTCGATGTTTTGATCATGTTTTTGGTGATGAATCGAAGTGCTTATAGGGCCAGGTAGCCGCTTGGCGTAAATCCCTAGCGTCCGTGCTCATCCGATTGAAAGTTGGGAGAGTTTGCACTTCATTGGTAATAAGTAGGAAATGCAGGAAATTGGGTTCAGTCGACTGGATCCTCTGTTCAGTCGACTGAGCTGAAGCCCGAAATTTTTCTGGACAATTTTCAGTCGACTGAACAGGGATTTCAGTCGACTGACCCGCTCCTGTTTTCCTGTTTTGCCTTTTTATGCTCGTTTTGATTGGTTTTCCGGATTTTATCGATTCATGTTGGTTCTTAGTGGTTGTTATTGCTTCTTTGGCTTTGATAACTTATCCTTGACTTCATTCACGGGTTTTTATAAAATAATCTTTCGAATTATATTAAAAGCTCCCTTCTCCAAATTATAAATTCTATTTAAACACATTCTATTTAAACACACGCACAATTTCGCACTTCGAGCGAAGTGGAAGGGTGATTAAATGGTTGGGCAAAACACGGACCATGAATCTATGCGTTTATCTTTCCTATTAATCCCCGACCTATTCAATTGATCGTTTTGACCTTCGGGTTTGGTTTACCGATGATATGAGGTGAACTTTGTACTGCTTTGAGTGTAAAATTAACTAACGGATAGTAAACCGTTTAGTGCGAACGAGTGGTTATGGGACTCACATTACCACTTTTCGGATTCCTTTTTGAGAGTTATGACACATTCCGCCAGTTAGTGGTGTCCAGTACTGGGTCTTCGACCTTCACCACTACGGTTTGTTGCCTTCGGGTATGTGCCTTCGGGTTTGTGCCTTCGGGTTTGTTGCCCTTTAGTATCTCTTTCGATGTTGGTCGTTATGAGCCGCATGGGTGATATTGGGTTGCCCTTTAGTATCGTTTCCGACGTTGGTCGTTATGAGCCGCATGGGTTTTATTGGGTTGCCCTTTAGTATCGTTTCCGATGTTGGTCGTTATGAGCCGCATGGGTGATATTGGGTTTGGAGTCTTCGGGCTCATGGATCCTTGTTTGTACAGACTGAGCTCGAGCAAATTTTCTGATGTTTCATTCATATGTATATTTCCTAGGTATCGCCCTTCGATGTTGGTCATTATGAGTCGCATGATGCGTAGCGTTTACCTTGTGGAACTTGTATACCTTATTGGTATTTGTTATTGTCTTTTGGGTTGCTTAGGGATATTCTTATTGTAACGACCCAGAATTTTATTTAATTAAAATTTGAATATTTAATTTATTTTAAATATTAATAATTGAATTTATTAGTCAAATAAATTTTTATTTGAATTTTTGGATTTAATTGAATAATTAAATCGATAATTTAATACGTTAAATTATGGAAAATAATTAAAAATTGAGTTAAAAATGATTGAAAATAATTTGGAAAATTTTATTTAATCATACTGGAGTTATAGAAACGTTTTAGAACTTTTAAAATCGAATTAAAAGTTAATTTGTGAAAATTGAATATTTTAATATTTAATTATCGACTGTAAAATAGCCAATTTTTGAACAGTCTCAGAATTGAACGAAACCAATTTCATTGGATCCGTAATAGTTAGTTATTACCGGATTTCAATTTTCGTGTCAATCGGAGTTATCGTTTGATCGTGACAGCTCGAAACGTATCGAATCGTTTTTAATTTAAATTTGACGAGTCAAAATAGCCATTTTTCAAAAAGTCTCGGATTTCGACGAAACCAGTTTCATCGGATCCGTAATGTGATATTATTGTAAGGTTTCAAATTTCAAGTCAATTGGATTTACCGTTTGTCCGGTACAAATTAAAACGCCTAGAAATCGACTTAAATCGGTTTAATTCAAATTGAGCGTTTACAGCCATAACTCGCACATACTTCCGAATTAGCTTCCGAAACCTGTTCCATTGTGTCCGAAACGCGGGATAAACCCTAGGTACGCTGGTTACGGCGTCTAAATCGGAGTTCGGAATTTCCGGGATGAATAGTGTCGCTCGTTCCTTATAAATAGCCCCTACCTCTTCATAAAAATTAAAAAAAATAACAAACCCTAATCTAACAAACCCTAGCCGCCACCATTAGAACCTAAGGCCAGAAATGCTCCAACTTCATCCCTCTAGATCTTCCAATCCGTCAACAATTAGAGTAAGTTGTCAACATGAAAGTTGGAGAGGGGAGTGAGAACTACGATGTGAACGGTGGTGATCGGAAACGGAGCAACGTGGTGGCGTCAGGGGGGGGGGGGCGTTCGTGGGCTGTTAGGGGACATGCGCACGCTTACCTAGGTGGCCGAGCTTCATGATGGAGGAGGTGGAGATAGCTCGTGTCGAGAGCTTCGCGTTGGCGTTGGTGTGATGAAGTATCGTCGTGTGATTGTGGAGTAAAATGAAACCCTAGCTAGCAAAATGGGTTCGGCCTCTATTCTAATTGCCTGGAGATGGTTACGTGATTTGGGAAGATGAAGGAGAGGCATAGGATTTGGATCCAAGGGCTAGGAATTGGTGTAGGTTTAAATTATAAAGAAAATGTTGTTTTAAATATAGTTTAAATCGTGTAATCTTGTAAAATTCATAACTTTTTCATACGAGGTCGAAAAAATGCAAACTCAGTTGCGTTGGAACCGTATGGACGAGCACTACGCGATGGAGTTAGTTTGGAGTCGTTTGGAGTTAGTGAGAATTTCGGGTAAAATTAAACGCGCGTTTAATTTTATTCGAAATAAATCGCTAAAACGGAATTTAAAACCAAGGTGAGAACTTCTCACTCAATCGAATAGGTTTCGATTTTATTTTAAATAGTTAGATTTAAAATATTTGAATGCATGTTTGAATGATGATTGATATCTATTGATTGTTAAAATAGACATTATACGCCGTTAGTAAGCGGATGTTATTTATTATAAACATATACCGCGAATATTTCATAAACAGTGAAATTGGTATTATATATAATATCAATATATATATATTGGCATATGTATATATTGCAGTTGTTGATTTCCCGCATTTTTTGTTTAGCGGATGAGACCCTATTACGCCGTTATTAAGCGGATAATATTTAATAAGAACATGTACCGCGATAATTTCGTACTGGAGCGAAATTGGTATTGTGCTAATGTTTTTGGATGCAGGAAAACAGGTTGGAGGGATCCAACTGGATTCCTCAACAGTATTTATTTTATTTCAGATATTTTGATATTTGATGGATTATCATATCGATATATGATATCGTTGTTAGTCGTGATTGACTATTTGGTGTGTAGCATCATTGGACCCAAATTTTGGGATTTAAAATGTTTTTAAAGTGATTTTTAAAAAAATAGAATATTTTTGGAATTGATCCATTATAAATAAATGAACGTTATAATTCTTAAAGTTATAAAAATTATAATTTTTGAGAAATACGGTTAAAAGCTGATTTTTGAGAAATAGGAATTAATGACTTTATAAAATAGTTTAAACTGGATTTTTGAATTTATTATCAAAAGTTTAAATATAGGATTTATAAAATTTGATTATTTTATAAATCAAAATGGTGAAATTATAAAGGAATTTAAAGACGTTTTAAAAGAATAATATAAATTGATTTATATTAAGAGATTTATAAATGGATATTTATAAATTGAAATATTGACATTATAAAACGAGTTTTTATAAGTGTTTGAATGAAGTGAAAATGAATTTCATAAATAAATGAAATTTATGGAATTATAAACTGTGAAGTTATAAAAGAAATTTATAAATAGTAAGATTTATAAATTTGGTGAAATTATTTGAAGAATAGATTGGTTAAATAGGAATCTTATAAGTTATAAGATTTATGATTTGGAAAGCTTTTAAAGGAACGATTTTGTAAAATAATCGTTTTATAAGGATTTAACTTATAATATGAACTTTTAGTTTATGATTAAGTTATAAACTGGAATAGGTTAATAAAGGAATTTATAAAAGGAAGTTGTTATAAAATAAATAAAATGGAATTTATAAACGTTGTTTTATAAATTCACAAACGACTTATTTTGATAAGAAAATTGTTGAAACCTATTAATGGAGTTATATTCACATTTTTGAATAGTGAAAAATCCTTTGAATTAAAATGAATAAAAGAATGAGATTTGTTAACGAAGTTTATTCACGTTTTTGAATAGTGAATAACACGTTAAAGAAAATGGTTTAGATTTGATGTTTTAAATTGAATTAAAACGATCTAACGATGTTTTAAAAGGTGTTGAGATTCGAAACCATAGATTTCAACATTCATTGTTGAAATAGACGTTTTCGAGAAATAGAAGGAAATAGTGGACTATAACACTGTTGTTATAGTAAATGATTTCCGAAAGGAAATGTTTTGAATAGTATTGGGATTTATATATCTATTTTAGTTTCGAATCCCTATACTAGTGATTTTGGGTTGTCGTAACGATGTTTTACGCAACATTCGTTTTGGCCCAAATAAATATGTTTAAGTGAATGATTTCCTTAAAGAATGAATTATATACTTAATTCGATTTAAGTATATTGAATATTTTCCAAGGTTGAAAATAAAAAGTTTTGTGAATTACTTATGAATAATAAGTATGGAAATGTTTTCCAATAAGAAGTGAATATTAGAATTTATCTTTTTGAAGATAAATCGAAATGAATTATTGAAATCGTATATGCATAGATATTTTGGAAATATAAATTCATTATGGAATTTATATGTGAAAAGTGGAATTTGTATAAAAATAAATATTGATTTATTTTTGAAGTGTTGAAATTATATATCTTGTAAAGATATTTTGGAAAATAAAATAATTTGGAAAATTATTTGGAATCTGGTGATGTGTGCATATCCAGTGATAGTTCAATAACCGACTATCAATATTTCCCTTTGAATGGGTATTTGATGTGAATTGATTGAATTTGAATGCACACTTATTTTGAATAAGCGCTCACTATTCGGGTTAACCGGGAAAGGACCATGGGGTCGTATAACCCACTCCGAATATGTGATACGTCGTTGTGAATCGCATTTGAAGATCGGTGTTGAAGACCGGTATTTGCGAGAGTGATAGGATGAACTATCGATTGACTCTGCACCGAGTAGCTACGGTATTGAGTTCTCCATATGTGATGGTGAATCCGATCAGGATTGTGAATATCCGGATTGCAAGGACTTCTTTGTAAGTGCCTTCGGTTCTGTTCGAGCCCGGAACAGACTTGTATGGATTGTGTGTCTGACATTACAATTTGAGATATAAAGCCGATTTCTTTCAAATATATTTCTGTTGGTGGCGGAGAATTTATTCTTTTTTCTTAACACCCTTCTTTGAGACGCATGTGCTCAAAGGTTATATAGTTGAAGTTATCAGCGATATATTCCCAGTTTGGTAATGTGACATGCTGAGTGATGCTGAAATGATCATTGTGTTGATTTTTTGTGATAGGATCATTTATTTGATCGTCTATCTTAGTGATCATTGTGTTGATCATTTGTTGACCCAAAGCATGGCTTTTGTATAAAGTATGTTTTTGTGGACGTGACTTCGTCGAGCCTCACACCCCGTGAATGGTCAAAACAGGAAAGAAGCAGCAAGGTTATGAGGGGTAGCACCCTTTAGGATGTGTCCATTTCCTTCTGGAAAAGGGTAGTATCATGGTATGGAGCCCAGATACTTACTCAAGTTGAAAACACTTTATGATTGTGTGAATTGATTACGAGCGCTCGGTGAAAAGGTCCCAAAGGACCGGGGGATGGCATATTCGGTCAGTTGTTGCTCAGTTAGGAGTAACCCGGCCTTGTGTTGGTAGAGATCCGGTTTGGTTCTCGGGGATGTCCATCCAGAGGCATTCTCATGTGGCAATGGGAAGTTCCTTGGCCTGATCATTCGTTGGAAATCCAATTCCCAATACGAAACTTGTACGGTTTTAGTTGTAGAACCTGCCATCTAATATGGTAGCTATTAGTAGGCATAATATAATGGTACCTATGCTGGCTAAGATTTATATTCTACTTTCGAAATGAATTTTTCCTACACTATGCACTAATAATAATATCAAATGCTCTTTTTAAATGCGTATCAAGCATGTTTGACTATCATAAGGAGAAATCTTCTCCAAGTCTGCGTTTGCATTGTGTGTGTGGCAGGAGGTCTTATGGTAGTCTCATTTTTAAAAGCATTGCGAATTGAATTTAAAAATATTCCTCTATTTTGATTTTAAAGATAAATAACTGTTTTGAGTTCTCACACCAGTCACATGACTGACTTGGAGTTTATTGTTTTCCTTCCTAAACTCTGGGTGCCCACCAATTTCCACACGGGCAGTTAAGAGTTAAGGTTTATCAGGATATTCTGGATATTCTGGAGTTGCTGGAGGCAAGCTGGATGGCATGGCGTATTACTAGTTTATATAGTATTTCTTTTTCCGCTGCACTGTTTGATGTTGTTGATGTTGTATACTCTGACGATATGATGTGATGTAATGAAATGTAATGTAATAACTGATATAGTTCTTTGTTTAAAGATTATTCATTTATTATTATATGTTGTTCCGCTGCGAATTGTGAGATTCTGATGTTGTTCTGTTGTTTTCTTCTGTTTTCCCCTTTTTCTCTATTTTTCTTTTTCTTTCTTCTTTTTCTCTCTTCTTTCTTTTCTTTTCTTTTTAAAACCCATAACTATTCGGTTTTTCGGCAACGAAAATCCGTACTGTTACATTTGGTATCAGAGCTGATGGTTAAGCGACAACCATGGTTCTGTTGGGTATTATTCATTAGAGATAGAGTCAGTAGTACTCTAGAATGAGTTTGAGTGTAATAATAGCTATGAGAGCGTATTTGTTAGTGAATATGAAATTGTTTTATATTGTGATGATTGGTTTATTGAGTGGTATATGAACCTTCGTCAGCACGGTCAGTCAAACTATGCCGAAGGGGTTTCTAAACACTTGAATAGAACAATTCGGCACAGTATTGTTTAATTGGGTAAATGAAATAATTTTACCTTGATTATATTTTATATATAAAGAAATAATTTTTCAAAATTATTAAATTGTATGTAAGTTGATTGTTAGGTTGTTTGAATAATCTAAATTAAAGAATAATTGTATAAGTAAAAGAATTATAAGAATTGAAGTATAATTAAAGTGATTTACAATTGTGAAATAAACTTATATATATAAGAAGTTAATATATTTATGAATATGAGTTGTAAATAATCAATTGAATGTGAATTAAAATTGATATGAAATAATGAATATAAGTGTTAATTCATTAAAATCTAATGTTATTAGAAGTTGAATAAAAATTGAATGAAAATCAATTAAAATTTAAACCGAATTGAATGTATGAATATAAGCAAAGGAATTTGGTTGCAATTAATATACTTTGGTTGTTATATGATTTTTGATTGATTGTATGTAATTCATTAAGTGTTAATGAAATTGAAAGCTATGTAATTGAATTCAAATTAGAAGTAAATAAATTTGAATAGAATTGAATGTGAATTAGATTTAATTAGTGAATGCAAACTAATTAAAATTGAGAATGAATGTTAGTAAGAACATCCAATGTAAATGAATCAAATATGACTTAGAGTGAAAACCATTTCATTGAATACTAATGAGAATATAAATGAATATTGATTGGTTAGGGATGTAGTTGGTTGATGGTTGAATATATATTGCTATTGTTGCATTGCTATGTGACATATATAGTCATCATGTTGCTATATGTTGTATATTGAGATTATTGTCTATGTGCATATTCTCATGTTGTTTGTTGAGTGTTTAGTAGGTGCGGATCGCGTTTGCTTCGCATTTGGAGTTCGCTTTAGCGCTATATTAGCCGTATATGCTTGCTAATAAAAATATAAGGTACATATCTCGGATTACATACCGTACTTTTACACTTTTTTCCCTTCGGGATGCCTCATTACTTGATGAGATGTATATTTGTGATATATATACTGTCATTTTTTTTCGGATCGAGCCGCGCAAAGGAGACTATGGCGAATTTTTCCGGAAATTTAAGGCGTTAGAAAAATTTTGAGAAAATTTGGAAAGTTTTGAAAACTTAAACTTTGATTTGGAATTGAAAGTTAAATGATATAGTTTGTTTTTGAAAAAAAATAACTAAGTACGATTTGAAAACTTAGTAAAGAATTGTAAGAAGTTTAACTATAAATTTTGGAAAAAAATTAATAGATTCTCTAACTTTTCTTACTTGTAATTTCGAGGACGAAATTCTTTTAAGGGGGAAAGATTGTAACGACCCAGAATTTTATTTAATTAAAATTTGAATATTTAATTTATTTTAAATATTAATAATTGAATTTATTAGTCAAATAAATTTTTATTTGAATTTTTGGATTTAATTGAATAATTAAATCGATAATTTAATACGTTAAATTATGGAAAATAATTAAAAATTGAGTTAAAAATGATTGAAAATAATTTGGAAAATTTTATTTAATCATACTGGAGTTATAGAAATGTTTTAGAACTTTTAAAATCGAATTAAAAGTTAATTTGTGAAAATTGAATATTTTAATATTTAATTATCGACTGTAAAATAGCCAATTTTTGAACAGTCTCAGAATTGAACGAAACCAGTTTCATTGGATCCGTAATAGTTAGTTATTACCGGATTTCAATTTTCGTGTCAATCGGAGTTATCGTTTGATCGTGACAGCTCGAAACGTATCGAATCGTTTTTAATTTAAATTTGACGAGTCAAAATAGCCATTTTTCAAAAAGTCTCGGATTTCGACGAAACCAGTTTCATCGGATCCGTAATGTGATATTATTGTAAGGTTTCAAATTTCAAGTCAATTGGATTTACCGTTTGTCCGGTACAAATTAAAACGTCTAGAAATCGACTTAAATCGGTTTAATTCAAATTGAGCGTTTACAGCCATAACTCGCACATACTTCCGAATTAGCTTCCGAAACCTGTTCCATTATGTCCGAAACGCGGGATAAACCCTAGGTACGCTGGTTACGGCGTCTAAATCGGAGTTCGGAATTTCCGGGATGAATAGTGTCGCTCGTTCCTTATAAATAGCCCCTACCTCTTCATAAAAATTAAAAAAAATAACAAACCCTAATCTAACAAACCCTAGCCGCCGCCATTAGAACCTAAGGCCAGAAATGCTCCAACTTCATCCCTCTAGATCTTCCAATCCGTCAACAATTAGAGGAAGTTGTCAACATGAAAGTTGGAGAGGGGAGTGAGAACTACGATGTGAACGGTGGTGATCGGAAACGGAGCAACGTGGTGGCGTCAGGGGGGGCCGTTCGTGGGCTGTTAGGGGACGTGCGCACGCTTACCTAGGTGGCTGAGCTTCATGGTGGAGGAGGTGGAGATAGCTCGCGTCGAGAGCTTCGCGTTGGCGTTGGTGTGATGAAGTATCGTCGTGTGATTGTGGAGTAAAATGAAACCCTAGCTAGCAAAATGGGTTCGGCCTCTATTCTAATTGCCTGGAGATGGTTACGTGATTTGGGAAGATGAAGGAGAGGCATCGGATTTGGATCCAAGGGCTAGGAATTGGTGTAGGTTTAAATTATAAAGAAAATGTTGTTTTAAATATAGTTTAAATCGTGTAATCTTGTAAAATTCATAACTTTTTCATACGAGGTCGAAAAAATGCAAACTCAGTTGCGTTGGAATCGTATGGACGAGCACTACGCGATGGAGTTAGTTTGGAGTCGTTTGGAGTTAGTGAGAATTTCGGGTAAAATTAAACGCGCGTTTAATTTTATTCGAAATAAATCGCTAAAACGGAATTTAAAACCAAGGTGAGAACTTCTCACTCAATCGAATAGGTTTCGATTTTATTTTAAATAGTTAGATTTAAAATATTTGAATGCATGTTTGAATGATGATTGATATCTATTGATTGTTAAAATAGACATTATACGCCGTTAGTAAGCGGATGTTATTTATTATAAACATATACCGCGAATATTTCATAAACAGTGAAATTGGTATTATATATAATATCAATATATATATATTGGCATATGTATATATTGCAGTTGTTGATTTCCCGCATTTTTTGTTTAGCGGATGAGACCCTATTACGCCGTTATTAAGCGGATAATATTTAATAAGAACATGTACCGCGATAATTTCGTACTGGAGCGAAATTGGTATTGTGCTAATGTTTTTGGATGCAGGAAAACAGGTTGGAGGGATCCAACTGGATTCCTCAACAGTATTTATTTTATTTCAGATATTTTGATATTTGATGGATTATCATATCGATATATGATATCGTTGTTAGTCGTGATTGACTATTTGGTGTGTAGCATCATTGGACCCAAATTTTGGGATTTAAAATGTTTTTAAAGTGATTTTTAAAAAAATAGAATATTTTTGGAATTGATCCATTATAAATAAATGAACGTTATAATTCTTAAAGTTATAAAAATTATAATTTTTGAGAAATACGGTTAAAAGCTGATTTTTGAGAAATAGGAATTAATGACTTTATAAAATAGTTTAAACTGGATTTTTGAATTTATTATCAAAAGTTTAAATATAGGATTTATAAAATTTGATTATTTTATAAATCAAAATGGTGAAATTATAAAGGAATTTAAAGACGTTTTAAAAGAATAATATAAATTGATTTATATTAAGAGATTTATAAATGGATATTTATAAATTGAAATATTGACATTATAAAACGAGTTTTTATAAGTGTTTGAATGAAGTGAAAATGAATTTCATAAATAAATGAAATTTATGGAATTATAAACTGTGAAGTTATAAAAGAAATTTATAAATAGTAAGATTTATAAATTTGGTGAAATTATTTGAAGAATAGATTGGTTAAATAGGAATCTTATAAGTTATAAGATTTATGATTTGGAAAGCTTTTAAAGGAACGATTTTGTAAAATAATCGTTTTATAAGGATTTAACTTATAATATGAACTTTTAGTTTATGATTAAGTTATAAACTGGAATAGGTTAATAAAGGAATTTATAAAAGGAAGTTGTTATAAAATAAATAAAATGGAATTTATAAACGTTGTTTTATAAATTCACAAACGACTTATTTTGATAAGAAAATTGTTGAAACCTATTAATGGAGTTATATTCACATTTTTGAATAGTGAAAAATCCTTTGAATTAAAATGAATAAAAGAATGAGATTTGTTAACGAAGTTTATTCACGTTTTTGAATAGTGAATAACACGTTAAAGAAAATGGTTTAGATTTGATGTTTTAAATTGAATTAAAACGATCTAACGATGTTTTAAAAGGTGTTGAGATTCGAAACCATAGATTTCAACATTCATTGTTGAAATAGACGTTTTCGAGAAATAGAAGGAAATAGTGGACTATAACACTGTTGTTATAGTAAATGATTTCCGAAAGGAAATGTTTTGAATAGTATTGGGATTTATATATCTATTTTAGTTTCGAATCCCTATACTAGTGATTTTGGGTTGTCGTAACGATGTTTTACGCAACATTCGTTTTGGCCCAAATAAATATGTTTAAGTGAATGATTTCCTTAAAGAATGAATTATATACTTAATTCGATTTAAGTATATTGAATATTTTCCAAGGTTGAAAATAAAAAGTTTTGTGAATTACTTATGAATAATAAGTATGGAAATGTTTTCCAATAAGAAGTGAATATTAGAATTTATCTTTTTGAAGATAAATCGAAATGAATTATTGAAATCGTATATGCATAGATATTTTGGAAATATAAATTCATTATGGAATTTATATGTGAAAAGTGGAATTTGTATAAAAATAAATATTGATTTATTTTTGAAGTGTTGAAATTATATATCTTGTAAAGATATTTTGGAAAATAAAATAATTTGGAAAATTATTTGGAATCTGGTGATGTGTGCATATCCAGTGATAGTTCAATAACCGACTATCAATATTTCCCTTTGAATGGGTATTTGATGTGAATTGATTGAATTTGAATGCACACTTATTTTGAATAAGCGCTCACTATTCGGGTTAACCGGGAAAGGACCATGGGGTCGTATAACCCACTCCGAATATGTGATACGTCGTTGTGAATCGCATTTGAAGATCGGTGTTGAAGACCGGTATTTGCGAGAGTGATAGGATGAACTATCGATTGACTCTGCACCGAGTAGCTACGGTATTGAGTTCTCCATATGTGATGGTGAATCCGATCAGGATTGTGAATATCCGGATTGCAAGGACTTCTTTGTAAGTGCCTTCGGTTCTGTTCGAGCCCGGAACAGACTTGTATGGATTGTGTGTCTGACATTACAATTTGAGATATAAAGCCGATTTATTTCAAATATATTTCTGTTGGTGGCGGAGAATTTATTCTTTTTTCTTAACACCCTTCTTTGAGACGCATGTGCTCAAAGGTTATATAGTTGAAGTTATCAGCGATATATTCCCAGTTTGGTAATGTGACATGCTGAGTGATGCTGAAATGATCATTGTGTTGATTTTTTGTGATAGGATCATTTATTTGATCGTCTATCTTAGTGATCATTGTGTTGATCATTTGTTGACCCAAAGCATGGCTTTTGTATAAAGTATGTTTTTGTGGACGTGACTTCGTCGAGCCTCACACCCCGTGAATGGTCAAAACAGGAAAGAAGCAGCAAGGTTATGAGGGGTAGCACCCTTTAGGATGTGTCCATTTCCTTCTGGAAAAGGGTAGTATCATGGTATGGAGCCCAGATACTTACTCAAGTTGAAAACACTTTATGATTGTGTGAATTGATTACGAGCGCTCGGTGAAAAGGTCCCAAAGGACCGGGGGATGGCATATTCGGTCAGTTGTTGCTCAGTTAGGAGTAACCCGGCCTTGTGTTGGTAGAGATCCGGTTTGGTTCTCGGGGATGTCCATCCAGAGGCATTCTCATGTGGCAATGGGAAGTTCCTTGGCCTGATCATTCGTTGGAAATCCAATTCCCAATACGAAACTTGTACGGTTTTAGTTGTAGAACCTGCCATCTAATATGGTAGCTATTAGTAGGCATAATATAATGGTACCTATGCTGGCTAAGATTTATATTCTACTTTCGAAATGAATTTTTCCTACACTATGCACTAATAATAATATCAAATGCTCTTTTTAAATGCGTATCAAGCATGTTTGACTATCATAAGGAGAAATCTTCTCCAAGTCTGCGTTTGCATTGTGTGTGTGGCAGGAGGTCTTATGGTAGTCTCATTTTTAAAAGCATTGCGAATTGAATTTAAAAATATTCCTCTATTTTGATTTTAAAGATAAATAACTGTTTTGAGTTCTCACACCAGTCACATGACTGACTTGGAGTTTATTGTTTTCCTTCCTAAACTCTGGGTGCCCACCAATTTCCACACGGGCAGTTAAGAGTTAAGGTTTATCAGGATATTCTGGATATTCTGGAGTTGCTGGAGGCAAGCTGGATGGCATGGCGTATTACTAGTTTATATAGTATTTCTTTTTCCGCTGCACTGTTTGATGTTGTTGATGTTGTATACTCTGACGATATGATGTGATGTAATGAAATGTAATGTAATAACTGATATAGTTCTTTGTTTAAAGATTATTCATTTATTATTATATGTTGTTCCGCTGCGAATTGTGAGATTCTGATGTTGTTCTGTTGTTTTCTTCTGTTTTCCCCTTTTTCTCTATTTTTCTTTTTCTTTCTTCTTTTTCTCTCTTCTTTCTTTTCTTTTCTTTTTAAAACCCATAACTATTCGGTTTTTCGGCAACGAAAATCCGTACTGTTACATTTATCCTTTGTTTCTATATGTTGCCGATGATATGAGGCTTGTTCTATATGATTCATCTTTTGTTAGATGATTGAGTTATCTCTTTTATAGATATCTATTATGCTTGGTAAACTTGCAGGTTTATTGTTGTTCAGTTTATCTAACTGATTTGTTTAGCTAGACTGACCTATGTATTTCATACTCGGGTCAGACCGAGTTGTTTCAGGTTAGGTGCTTTTGGACTTAGCCTATTTTGTTTCCGCATGGACTATTCAGCTTGTTCCTTTTTGTTATAGCTTTTGTGTAGTCCTATTTTGTATTAACTCTGTTATGTATCTGTATATATGTTTATGATAATCTACTGTTCTGTGATGTATATTTCATTTGAGTTGTTATATTCTGTTCTAATAGATCCTCCAACCACCTATGGTTTTGTTTTAAGTATTCATTGGATATGTCGATCTGTTTGGTATGACTATTGTCGATATATTCAATAGATAGTTAGAGCAAGGCTATAGATGGTCGCTCCTAACCAGCCTTATTCTTCGTGTTAGTTGACGGCATTACTCCGTAGTGTCCTTGGCTAGGATGGGTATAGAGGTGGGGCGTCACAGCGTGGTATCAGAGTCGAGTTCAGAACAAAGTATGACAAACACATAATAGAGCACATATTACAGTACATCAAAGTATACAAGTGATACAAACCTTTAAATCATCGTGTCTCTTTATTCCATCAAGGTTAGATAGAATTTGGGAAATACGTCTAGGAATGCATTTTATTCCGTAGTATTCCATAATGAAGTATCTACCTTGTGAATAATCTTGTTCTTATCTTACTTTCAGCGTATGGCTGGAAGAGGCAGGGGACGACGTTCGGATGCTGGGCAATCCAATGGCACACATCCGGATGGCGTTTATATGTCTGCTGATCAGTTTTTGGAATTGTTTAGGAGCACTCAGCCTCCAGTTCCTCCTCGAGTATCTCCACCTCGCAAGTCTGCCTTTGCATGTCAGTGCAGTGATTTTTCTCATCTTAGAAGAAAGCCGTTTAAGGGCTCCGAGTCTGTTCTTGAAGTCCAAGCTTGGCTTCGCACGTGCGAGCGTATTTTCTCTCGCATGGATCTTTCTGACCATGATAGAGTTCTTGTAACTTCTTGTTCATTACTAGAGCGTGCTCTTGATTGGTATGAGCTTCTTGTAGCCGAGATTGATGAGTCTACTCTTTCTTGGACTCAGTTTCGGGGACGATTTGAACTCAAGTTCGTTCCTGAATCTGAAAAAGTTTTATTGACCCGTCGCTTCCTTGAGTTGAAGCAAGGGAAATCTTCTATTTCTGAGTATGTTGCATCATTCTAGGCTTTATCTCAGTATGGTCTTGAATTCATTAGCAGTTCTTATAAGAAGAATCTGAAGTTTGTCTCTGGTCTTAAGAAATATCTTAAGAAATCTTTGTTGCTCCAACTTAAACTTTCTTTTGAGGAGTTGGTTGATTCAGCACTTCATCTCGAGACCGTCGAGAAGAAGTGTGATAGTGATGTTGATGTTGAGGTTTCCAAGAACCCCAACAAGAGGCCGTTTCCAATTCAGAAGTCCATGCCTTTTCCTTCTAAGAAGAAGAAAACTGGTGGTCCTAGTTCTCAGCCTTAGTCTTCCGGAATACCTTTCGTTCGAAAGTGTTTTAATTGTGGTTCTCCGGATCATATTATTCGAGCTTGTCCTAAACCTCTCTTCTGCCGTTATTGCAAGAAGGAAGGTCATCATGTTTCAGCTTGCCCTACCGTTCCAACTGGTGCTAAGTCTAGCAATCTTCATGCTACCAAGGCTTCTAAAGGTCCCTCTCATCCCAAAGGTATATCTCCATCCATTTTGGAAGGTTCTATTTTATTTTATGACCATAGTATACGAGTTCTTTTCGATACGGGTGCTTCACATTCTTTCGTATCGAAGAAGCTCGTTGATGATTTATCTTTGGATGTTTCTTGTATGGTTACTTCTTTAAGGATTGCGAATCCTATTGGGGGATCCGCGACCCTTAGTTTGCTGTGTGATTATGTTGAGATTGTTTTATGTGGTTTTTCTTTTCGTGCGAATCTGCACGTTATTTCTTGTCTGGGATTTGATTTGATTTTGGGTGTGGACTGGCTAGTGAGATATGATGCTAGGATATTTGTTCGGAGAGAATTTTGTATCTTCGACATCCGGATTCGCCTACTCAGTTATCTCTTGTTCTTCGGGATGTGGATAATTCTGAAATGGCTTTATATTCTCTTGATTCGCGAGATGATGATGATATATCTCGTATTCCTATTGCTTGTGACTTTTCTGATGTTTTTGAGCCTGTCTCAAGTTTACCACCTAAGAGGGCAATTGAGTTCCGCATTGATCTCATTCCAGGCGCGCAGCCAGTTAGTCGTCCTCCCACGAGGATGTCTACAAAGGAAAATAAGGAACTCAAAAAGCAGCTTTTAGAGCTTGAGTCTAAGCAGTTGATTCAGTCCAATTTTTCTCCGTGGGGATCCGCCGTCGTCTTCGTGAAGAAGTCCGATGGAACTCTTAGGCTTTGCATTGACTATCGCAAGCTTAACGAGTTAACCATCAGAAATAGGTATCCATTGCCTAGGATCGATGATATGTTCGATCTATTGAGTGGTGCTAAGGTCTTTTCTCAGCTAGACCTTGCCACAGGTTTTCATCAATTACGAGTCGCGGAGGATAGCATGCCGCTTACCGCTTTCTGCACTCGTTATGGTTCTTTTGAGTGGCTCGTTATGCCGTTCGGTTTGACGAAAGCTCCTGCTTTCTTTGTTGATCTCATGAATCGAATATTCCGGGAATATCTCGATAAGTTCGTCCTTGTGTTCATTGATGATATCCTTATTTATTCTAAGTCTGAAGCTGAGCATGCTAATCACTTGAGAATTGTCTTGAGTACCCTCCGTCATCATCAGCTTAGAGCCAAATTCTCCAAGTGCCATTTTTGGGAGAATAGGGTTAAGTTCTTAGGCCATGTTGTATCTTCCGATGGCATTTCTGTCGATCCCTCAAAGATCGAAGCCATCCAGAATTGGAAGAGGCCTGAGAATGTACATGAGATTCGTAGTTTCCTTGGATTGGCGGGTTATTACCGTCGGTTCATTAAGGATTTTTCCCGTGTTGTGCTCCCTCTTACTTGCCTTGCTCGAAAAGGAATTCGTTTTATTTAGTCCGATAAGTGTGAAGCTTCCTTTCTTTCATTAAAGGAACTTCTCACTAATGCTCCTATTCTTGTGGTTCTCGAGGGGAATCATGATCTTGTTTCTACACCGATGCTTGTGGTAGCGGTCTCGGTGTTGTTTTTATGCAGAAGGATCGGGTAGTTGCTTATGCTTCTAGGCAACTGCGTCCGAATGAAGTCCGCTATGCCACTCATGATCTTGAGTTAGCCGCCATTGTCTTTACCTTGAAGATTTGGCGACACTATTTATTGGGCGAGCGCTTCATTCTCTATACCGATCATAAATCTTTGAAGTATTTGTTCACTCAGAAGGAACTCAATATGAGACAACAACGTTGGCTCGAGTTTCTTGCTTCCTATGACTTTGATATCCAGTATACCCCTGGTAAGGGTAATCGTGTTGCAGATGCGCTTAGTCGCAAACATTCGGCTGTTATTTCTAAGGTGCTCGCCGAATGGAATATTCTTGAGACTCTATCTTTTTGTGAAATTCGGGATTGAGGTTCATCTTCTGTTTCTCCTATTCTATTATTTAGTTTGGGAGCTCGACCTATTTTGTTGGATCGTATTGCCGATGCTCAACGGCGTGATCCTGATTTGTTGCATTTTATTCAGCTTTGTGAGTCTGGATCTTGTGATGAGGCGTTGCAAGATTTTAGCATTGATTCTCATGGGTGTCTTCGTAAGAAGAACCGTCCTTTTGTGCCTTCTGATCTTGCACTTAGGCATGACATTCTTGATGACTGTCATCGTTCTAAGTATACCATTCATCACGGTAGTAGCAAGATCTATGCCAATATGCATCGTCTTTATTATTGGGAAGGCATGAAACGCGATGTGGCGAGTTATGTGAGCAATTGCATAACTTGTCAGCGTTTTAAGGACGAGCATCAGCGTCCTTCGGGTCTTCTTCAGCCTCTTGAGATTCCATTGTGGAAATGGGATCAGATTTCTATGGATTTCATTGACGGCCTACCTCGTTCGAGATCGGGTCATTGTAGTATTTGGGTTATTATTGATCGCCTCACTAAGTCTGCTCATTTTGTCCCTACTAAGTCTAATAAGACTGCTTCGCATTTGGCTAAGTTATATGTCAAGGAAATCGTGAGACTTCACGGTTTCCTAGTTCTATTGTGAGTGATCGTGATCCTTTATTCACGAGTCATTTTTGGAAGACTCTTCAGCAAGCTTTGGGAACAAAGCTTAATTTTTCTACAGCTTGTCATCCGCAGTCTGATGGACAGACTGAACGGGTGAATCGTATCTTGGAAGATCTTCTCCGTATTTGTATTTTTGATTTTGGTGGAAGTTGGGAGGATCACCTACCTCTTGTAGAGTTCTCCTACAACAATAGTTTTCAATCTAGTATCGGTATGGCTCCTTTCGAAGCCTTATATGGAAGGCCATGTCGATCACCTTCTTGTTGGTTGGAATCTGAAGAGAAGCTTATTCTTGGTCCAGATTTTGTTCGTGATTCTTCCGAGAAGATTGATCTTATCCGGTTGAGAATGAAAGAGGCACAAAGTCGCCAGAAATCCTACGCGGACAACCGTAGGAAGCCTCTCGAATTCTAAATTGGTGATCTTGTTTTTATTCGTGTTTCTCCATTGAAAGGGGTTATGCGTTTCAGTACGACTGGGAAATTGGCTCCTCGCTTTATAGGACCATTTTCTGTTACTGAACATATTGGCCCTGTGGCTTATAGAGTTTCACTTCCAGCTCATTTATCTGGCATTCATGACGTGTTTCACGTCTCGCAACTTCGGAAGTGTCTTCGGGAGTCGGATTCTGTTATTGCTTCTCCTGATTTGCAAGAGCTTGAGATCTCACCGGACTTATCTATTGTACAACAACCTATTCGCGTGCTTGACACAGAGGTGCGACACCTTCGGAATAAGGACGTGCCGCTCGTTAAAGTTCAATGGTCCGCTAATCTGAACTCACATCTACTTCTCTTGATTTCATTGATGTTGGGTATGAATTCCTAGCACTTGTTCATATGCACTTGTTTTAGTTTGGATTGAATTGGTGAATATCCGAATTTTTAGTGGTTGGGTTCAATTCTTTGAAATCCTAACTTCGATGTTTTGATCATGTTTTTGGTGATGAATCGAAGTGCTTATAGGGCCAGGTAGCCGCTTGGTGTAAATCCCTGGCGTCCATGCTCGTCCGATTGAAAGTTGGGAGAGTTTGCACTTCATTGGTAATAAGTAGGAAATGCAGGAAATTGGGTTCAGTCGACTGGATCCTCTGTTCAGTCGACTGAGCTGAAGCCCGAAATTTTTCTGGACAATTTTCAGTCGACTGAACAGGGATTTCAGTCGACTGACCTGCTCCTGTTTTCTTGTTTTGCCTTTTTATGCTCGTTTTGATTGGTTTTTCGGATTTTATCGATTCATGTTGGTTCTTAGTGGTTGTTATTGCTTCTTTGGCTTTGATAACTTATCCTTGACTTCATTCACGAGTTTTTATAAAATAATCTTTCGAATTATATTAAAAGCTCCCTTCTTCAATTTATAAATTCTATTTAAACACATGCACAATTTCGCACTTCGAGCGAAGTGGAAGGGTGATTAAATGGTTAGGCAAAACACGGACCATGAATCTGTGCGTTTATCTTTCCGATTAATCCCCGACCTATTCAATTGATTGTTTTGACCTTTGGGTTTGGTTTACCGATGATATGAGGTGAACTTTGTACTGCTTTGAGTGTGAAATTAACTAACGGATAGTAAACCGTTTAGTGCGAACGAGTGGTTATGGGACTCACGTTACCACTTTTCGGATTCCTTTTTGAGAGTTATGACACATTCCGCCAGTTAGTGGTGTCCAGTACTGGGTCTTCGACCTTCACCACTACGGTTTGTTGCCTTCGGGTATGTGCCTTCGGGTTTGTGCCTTCGGGTTTGTTGCCCTTTAGTATCGCTTTCGATGTTGGTCGTTATGAGCCGCATGGGTGATATTGGGTTGCCCTTTAGTATCGCTTCCGATGTTGGTCGTTATGAGCCGCATGGGTGATATTGGGTTGCCCTTTAGTATCGCTTCCGATGTTGGTCGTTATGAGCCGCATGGGTGATATTGGGTTGCCCTTTAGTATCGCTTCCGATGTTGGTCGTTATGAGCCGCATGGGTGATATTAGGTTTGGAGTCTTCGGGCTCATGGATCCTTGTTTGTACAGTACTGAGCTCGAGCAAATTTTCTGATGTTTCATTCATATGTATATTCCCTAGGTATCGCCCTTCGATGTTGGTCATTATGAGCCGCATGATGCGTAGCGTTTACCTTGTGGAACTTGTATACTTTATTGGTATTTGTTATTGCCTTTTGGCTTGCTTTGGGATATTCTTATCCTTTGTTTCTATATGTTGCCGATGATATGAGGATTGTTCTATATGATTCATCTTTCGTTAGATGATTGAGTTATCTCTTTTAGAGATATCTATTATGTTTGGTAACCTTGCAGGTTTATTGTTGTTCAGTTTATCTAACTGATTTGTTTAGCTAGACTGACCTGTGTATTTCATACTCGGGTCAGACCGAGTTGTTTCAGGTTAGGTGCTTTTGGACTTAGCCTATTTTGCTTCCGCATGGACTATTCAGCTTGTTCCTTTTTGTTATAGCTTTTGTGTAGTCCTATTTTGTAGTAACTCTGATATGTATTCTTTTGACTCGTCTGTATATGGTGGTTTGCTATACCACTTGACATGTATTAGTTTGTATACTCTGTTATGTATCTGTATATATGTATATGATGATCTACTGTTCTGTGATGTATATTACATTTGAGTTGTTATATTCTATTCTGATAGATCTTCCAACCACCTATGGTTTTGTTTTAAGTATTCATTGGATATGTCGATCTGTTTGGTATGACTATTGTCGATATATTCAATAGATAGTTAGAGCAAGGCTATAGATGGTCGCTCCTAACCAGCCTTATTCTCCGTGTTAGTTGACGGCATTACTCCGTAGTGTCCTTGGCTAGCGTGGGTATAGAGGAGGGGCGTCACAGGGACACAGATTAAATAAGTGGCCAATAGATAGAAGCTCAAATCGGAGGATTTGTGAAAGGGGCGCAACTAGATTTTGTTTGTTAGGACCCATACCAACAACATTCTCTTTTAGGCTAGGACTATTGGTCTCAAGAAACACCGAGGTGAGGCTAGGCAGGACCCTTTCAGACTAGGACTAACGGTCTCATAATAGACTAGGTGAGATTGGGCACACTTGTGCTGATTAGGGTAAGTAAGAGGTCACAAGAAGGGGCGACGGTTAACGTTTACCGACGATGACCGAGCGTGCGACACTGATTAGGGTAAGTAAATCGCTGCTGCATTCCAAGCGCTAAATATGTGTCTTTTGCTATGGGACCAACATGATCAGACTGGCTCACAGTGGCACAAAAGAGATAGAAGGCCAATCAACGGGTAGATTTAGGATTCAGCCTAATTAAAATCTGATTAGAAATTTAGCCTAATCAAAGCAGTTTAAGACAGGTGAAAATAATCCAAGCAATCAGAATCAGAAACAATATTCAATCCTAGTTTGATCTTTCCTTTGTTTCCGTTTATACTAGAACTGTTGCCAAGTCTATAATCTTTATCTTGCTTAAAAATACAAGTACTTACTTTCACTCACCAGACTTATAGTCCGATCCACTCCTCTATTTCCCCTTCCCTCTACAGGCCAGTAGAGGCAAGGACAGTAGATTTGGATTTCCTGGAGACCCATTTGCAGAGCTTTCCCATTCTTCATGTATTCTTCTTCCTTTTAGTTTTCTTTTCATTTGACTTTGGATGTACTGATACTTTATGAGAGAGATTATTTTTATTATGTACTCTGATGATGTGACTGAGATCATATTTTTCAAAAGGCATGTTTATTTGGTATCTGAGACATACTCTGTTTTATGACATTATTTTATGAAGTTTAATTTTGAATATTAAGTTATTATTTAAATGCTTTCGCTGTTATTATTTATTTGTCTTGTGAATATTAGTCTCTGTGATGCTTTAGCTATACCTATAACGTACCATATCCTTTAATGTGCACTTTTTAGGTATATTGAAGGGTGTGGGGTGTTTCACTTAGTATCAAAGCCTAAGGTTACAGGATTCCTAGAAACTTGTTTAAAGGTGAAGTATTTTTCAAAGATAACATGTTTAAAAGTATTTTTTCAAAAAGAAACTCCTAGAAATAGTTTTCAAGTATAAAAGAGTTTTTATAAAAATACCCTCAGAAGTCCAGTTCGACCTTCTTTCAAGCCTAAATTTTCTTTTCTTTGCATAGTATGGCTGATTGGTTCCGTAGAGCTACGGTACCAAAGGTGCAAGGGCAAGCTCCCGATGCAGCATCAGTAGGTGGAGATCCCATTAATTCACCTAAAGCAGCTAATTTTTTTAAGCTATGCAAGGATTTCGCCAGTCTAGAAGGCAGAATGTTTTCTTGAATGGAGGATTTTGTAGAGGCACGAGCTTGGTCGAGGAATATGGAGTGGATATTTGGACTGTTAGGATTGGAGAACCGACAATGAGTTCATCTTGCATCTGGGCAGCTGAAGGGAGAGGTCAAGAAGGTTCCTAAATTAGAAAACTCTAAGAAGAAGTGGTGGAAGAATAAGAAGGATAAGGACAAGAGGAATGAAGGCGGACCTCAAAAGTGGATCAGGAAACACGGGAAATGTCATAGTTGTGGATTGTTTAGGCATTTCGAAAAGGACTGTAAGAAGGGTCGATGAAGGGGAGGTGTTACAACTATGGGCAGCGTGGTCATCTTAGCAGAGCTTGTTCGCAGAAGACAGGGCATAGAGCAGGCGCACCTATAGCACAAGTACAGACTTTGGATGCAGCACCTTCTAGTAGTGGACTGGATCGAGGTTGGAAAGTCTCTTTAGAAGGTTTGATCTCTATTTTGGATTTTCCTGTTCGGACTCTTTTTGACGCTTGAGCATCGCATTCTTTGATTTTTAGTTCCTTGGTTGATTGTTTGCACTTAGATATTTCTCTAGCAGTAGACCCTTAGTAGTTTCAAACCCTATAGGAGGATTGACACATTTATCCACGATTTGTAGAGATTTAAAAAAATTTATACTAGGCGTAGAGTTTGATTGTGATGCCTATGTACTGAGATTTTTGGGATATGGGATGATTTTAGGGATGGATTGGTTATCCACTTACGGAGTGATATTGGACTGCGAGAGGAAAGTCGTCAGAGTAAAGACATGCAGCGGTATGACTCTCGAGGTTTCTTGCGACCCATAGGCGTCAGTCATGTTGAGCTTCCTTTATTCCCTTGATTCATCACTAGGAGAGTTAGATTCCGTTTTAGTCGTTAGAGATTTCCCAGACGTTTTTAAGAGGTTAGGGGACTACTCCCTAAGAGAGAGATCGAGTTAGGATCTATTTGAATGACAATGCTAAGCCAGTGGCACTACCCATGAGACATATGGCTCCTAAAGAGAGGAAGGAATTAAGTAAGAAGATTGGTGAGCTACTACAGAAAGGCTACATCAGACAGAGCATATCTGAGTGGGGAGCGCCAGTCATCTTCGCTATAAAGGCGGATGGTTCCCTTCGAATTTGCTTAGAATATAGAGAGTTGAATAAGTTCGCGAAGAAAAACCGTTACCCAATTCATAGGATAGACGATCTTTTCGATCAGTTGATTGACTTTTCAATATTTTCTCAGCTTGACTTAGCTACTGGATTTCATCAGCTTAGGGTCGCTGACGATAGCATCGATAAGATAGCATTTAGGACACCTGATGGATTTTTGAGTGGTTGATTATGGCATTTGGGCTGACCAACGCCCTAGCCTATTTTGTAGATTTGATGAGCCAAGTTTTTCGTGATGTCCTAAATAAGTTCGTTGTAGTATTCATGGACGATGTTTTGGTGTTTTCCAAGAGTATGGAAGAGCATGCTATTCATCTTGAGAAGGCTCTTCGTACACTTCATGTTCATGATTTGAAGGCAAAGTTCTCGAAGTATCACTTTTGGCGTGAGGAGGTACGTTTCATGGGGCAAGTAGTCTCAAGAGAAGGTCTATTTCTTAATTTCGCTAAGGTAGTAGAAGTACAGGATTGGAAGGTCCTCAAGAATCCTACCTAAGTTAGAAGCTTCCTAGGTTTGGCCGGCTATTATAGGAAGTGTATCAAAGATTTTGCTAAGATTTCAGCACCCCTTACTCGCCTCACTAAAAAGAACGCGGTATTCGTGTGGGATGTAGATTGTGAGGATTCCTTCACGATGCTTAATAGAGCCCTTACTAGCGCACCAGTGTTAGTTTTACCCGATGAAGCTAAGCCTTTTACAGTATACATTGATGCATGTGGAATTGGTCTTAGGGCAGTATTGATGCAAGAAGGGAGGCTAGTATGCCATGGATGTAGACAATTGAGAACGCATGAGAAGAACTACCCTACCCATGATTTGAAGTTAGCTGCTATTGTTTTCACGCTCAAGTCTTGGAGACATTACTGCCTAGAAGAGAGGTTCTAGCTTTTCACTGACCACAAATCAATTAAGTACCTATGCTCACAAAAAGGATTTAAACTTGAGGCAGTAGCGATGGATGGAGTTTTTAGCATCATATGACTTTGAGATAGCTTACACCTCTGGTAAAGGGAATGTGGTTGCAGATGCGTTAAGTAGAAAGAGAGAAACCCTTAGTCCAATGTTTGTGGAGTGGAAAAGCCTAGAGTTTATTTCCACCTTTGATTTTAAGACCTCCACGGACATTACCCCTGGATTGTTGGCAGCACTTGAAGTTTAGCCTACCCTCATAGATCAAATTGGCTCGAGGCAGCGATAGGATTCAGAGCTTATGGATATTTTGGATAGGATTAGCACAAGATAGGTCTTTGGACATCTCTAATGTTATAGTAAAGGGTGACTAAGGAGAGATGGAAGACTTTGTGTCCCCCGCACGGGTGACTTGACGAGAGTAGTTCTAGCAGAAGCACGCCATCTCAAATGACTATTCATCCGGGTGGTCATAAGATGTATAGGGATATGAGGAGAGTGTTTTATAGGAGTGGCATGAAGAAGGATGTGGCAGAGTTTATAGCTAAGTGTCTTGTGTGCTAAAAAGTTAAAGTAGAGCAGAAGCCTGATGAATTGCTTCAACCATTGGATGTATATGAATGGAAGTGGGATATTGTTTCGATGGACTTCATAGATGGCTCCTAATCTAGGAAGGGGAATACCAGTATTTGGGTGATTATAGATTGTTTGACTAAGAGCGCACACTTCATTCCGGCCAAGAGCAAGAGGACAACACCTTATTTGGAATCTTATATGTTCGTGAGGTAGTCCGACTTCGTGGAATTTACTCTAGCATAGTGGGCAATAAAGACCCTGTCTTTACTAATGAGTTTTGGAGAAGCTTACAAGAGGCTTTTGAAACACAGCTTAGATTGATTATAGCCTATCATCCTCAAACGGATAGCCAAACGGAGAGAGTTAATAGAATCCTTGAGGATTTGTTGAGAATATGCATTCTTGATTTTGGAGGAACTTGGGAGGAGCATCTTTCTTTAGTGGAGTTCGCATAAAATAATAGTTTTCAACCTAGCATTGGGAGTCATCTTTTGATGCTCTTTATGGAAGATCGTGCAAGTCGCCTTTGTGTTGGTTGGAGTCTACATATAGATTGCTACTCAGTCCCAACATGGTTAGAGAGACTTTGGAAAAGATCGATTTAATTGGAAGGAGAACGAAGATGGCACAAGATAGACAGAAATCCTATGCAGAAAAGTAGAGAAGGGATATTGAGTTTAAGGTAGGAGATTTGGTTTTCATTAAGATATCTCCGCTAAGAAAAGCAGTAAGATTTGGATTAAGTGGGAAACTTGCTCCAAGATTTTTGTGACCGTTCCCCATTTTGGAAAGGGTAGAGAAGATGGCGTATCGGATAAAGCTGTCGGAGAGGCTTGCAGGAGTTCATTATGTTTTTCATGTTTTGCACTTGAGAAAGTGCTTACATGACTCAGTAGAGGTAGTGGAACCTAGCCAACTTGAAGAAGTTAAAGTAGGGAGAGATGCATCAGTTCGTCGCATTCGTACCAAGATCGTTGGGTGTGATATTAAGAAGCTTAGGAATAAAGAAGTCCGTTTGGTTAAGGTGCGGTAGGGAGATAGTATTGAAGACACTACATGGGAGGCTAAGAAGAAAATACGTATCTATTATCCGTATCTTTTCGATAGTACGTTTTGAATTTGCTATTTCCATTTTTAGTTTTGAATAGGTTCTTTCCTTTAGTATCCTTTCAGAGGGTAGATCTTAGGATTTAACCTATGGATGGTAGGACTGAATGTAAACATGTTACTAGAACATGTTATATACGATGGACGCTAGTGGTTTGCAAGTATTTGCTAGTGGATGCTAATGGACTCATGTATATACACTAGGCACTATTATCTCCTAGAGATGGGTCTAACTAGGTAACTAAAGCATATGCATAAGCATGTGTGCGCATTTGCATTTTTATTTTGTTTCATGGTTGTTATAAACGGATTATTAGCATATGATTATTGCATTTGGATGATGATTTTACCATGCATATAAAACTATTAGTTATCATTAGGGAATTTGCATTCATTTGGATACATGGTATAGACATGACTGCATAAAAAGGAGGTCGACTGAATCAGTAGACCACATAATCTTTTGCATTAGTTAGAAACATTGACACTACACTATTGCATATAACCTAAATTGCATTAGAGAGATTAAGAATAGTGGATGTAATGGATGATGGTTGAATATGTGGTTGTAGAAATTGGATGAAAATATTTATTTCATTCTTCCGTCCTTAGAGATTTCGGGGATGAAATCCTTTAAGGAGGGGAGAATGTAATAATCCAAAATTTAAGCTATAATAATTAATTAATGAATTAATTAAATAATAAAATAAGTTTGTGAAATTATCATAATTGAGCCAAGGAAGTTGTACCATTGTGTCCATGGTAATTTTCTGGTCAATTTTCATATATAGTTTGTCAAAATTCGGGCTAAAATGAAGAAGATACGAAATAAACAAGAAAATAGAAATTAAACAAAACACACACACACACAAGGTCAGGTCGACCCTAGGGTTGACCCTCACCATAGCTAAGTCGACCTATAGATCAACCCTTAGCATACATGGGTCGACACCCAGGTCGACTCGCCCTTGTATTTGAACGACCATTCGTCCAGATTAAAAGATGAAGTGTCTTTCCAATTTTCTTCAATCTCGTGCGTCCGCGCTTCCATCCGACGGTTCCCAGTAAGCCTATGACGTGGTTGCACCAGATTTTATCTTCAAATCCAATGGTCTAAGATCCCTAAAATACACTATAAATAAGACCCTAGGCCTAGTTATTTCCCTCATTTAGATTTTCTCCTATTTGAGTTCATTACCAGAGGCTAGACCCAAAATAGAAATGTTTTCTAACGAATAAGTCTTCTTTGATAAAAATATTCTATGCTTTAAAAGTGGATCAAGGAGACCAAGGACTAGAGCTAAGAACCACAAGCGAGTGTTTAGTAATTATTTTAGATTTTACGTAATTTAAAATAACAGGGTTCGCAATAGTTGTAGTTTTTCTGCAATTTTGAGACAATTTTTGTATAAGTTGTTTACAACTAGTTTTTAAAGTTCTTTTCAGTCTATTTTGTTCAGTTATTTTTATTCAGCTATTTTATTCAGTTATTTGCAGTTAACTACTGTTATTTGCATTTATTTACACCTGTTTTATGTTATAATGTAGCTTGTAAATTTTAGTTTCTTTTTATTCCTTTTTGCACAAATAAAATATTAGAATATTAAAAAAAATCGGAAATATGGATTAAAATAGAAAACATTAAATTTACACAAATTAGATGTAAAAAAAAAGAAAAACTTTAATAAAAATAAGATAGACTGAAATAGGAAAATTTGAGACATAAGGAAGCATGTTTATAACTAGTGGTTATAATTAAAAAGGTAAAACAAAAGAGTAACAATTATAATGTAGTTATAATTAAGCAGAAAGAACGGAAAGGCTTATTTTAAATCATTGACCAAGTTAATAAGCAATTATCACATAGGTTATAATTAGAAATAATAGAAAAGGCTTATTTTAAGACTTATAATTAAGTTAATAAGAAAATATAGTAGAGATAACAGAAAAGGCTTATTTTAAAGACTTATAATTAAGTTAATATGAAAATATAACAGGGATAATAGAAGAGGCTTATTTTAAAGACTTAGATTAAGTTAATAAGAAAACAGAGCAGAAATAACAGAAGATGCTTATTCTAAGAACTTACACTAAGTTAATAAGCAAAGACAGAATAGAGCCCATACCAACAACATTCCCTTTCAGGCTAGGACTGATGGTCTCACAACAGATTAGGTGAGGTTGGGCAGAATCCTTTCAGACTAGGACTGATGGTCTCACAATAGTTAGGTGAGGCTGGGACACAAGGTAAATAAGTGGCCAATAGATAGAAACTCAAATCGAGGGATTGCGGCAAGGGGCGCAACTAGATTTTGTTTGTTAAGACCCATACCAACAACATTCCCTTTCAGATTCGAATTGATGGTCTCACGAAACACTTAGGTGAGGCTGGGCATGACCCTTTCAAATTAGGACTGATCGTCTCACAATAGATTAGGTAAGGTTGGGCACACTTACGCTGATTAGTGTAAGTAAGAGGTCATGAGAGGAAGCGACAGTTAACGTTTACCGACGATGACCGAGCATGCGACATTGATTATGGTAAGTAAATCGCTATTGCGTTCCAAGCGCTAAACATGTGACTTTTGCTGTGGAACCAACAGGATTGGACTGGCTCACAGTGGCATAACAGAGATAGAAGGTCGATCAACATGTAGAATTAGGATTTCAGCCTAATTAAAATAGGATTAGAAATTCAGCCTAATCAAAGCAGTTTAAGACAAGTGCAAACAATCCAAGCAAATAGAATCAGAAACAATATTTTATTATAGTTTAAAATTCCTTTTGTTTCTTTTTATACTAGAACTATTGCCAAGTCTATTATCTTTATCTTGCTTAAAAATATTACTAGTTACTTTCACTCACCAGACTTATAGTCTGACCTACTCCTCTATTATCCCATCCCTCCATAGGCCTGCAAGGCAAGGACGGTAGATTTGGATTTGTTGGAGAACCATTTGCAGAGCTTTCTCATTCATCATGTATTCTTCTTCCTTTTAGTTTTCTTTTCCTTTGACGTTGGATGTAATCGTACTTTATGAGAGGGATGATTTTTATTATGTACTCTGATGATGTGACTGAGATTATATTTTTCATAAGATATGTGTATTTGGTATTTGAGACATACTTTGTTTTATGACATCATTTGATGAAGTTTAATTTTGAATATAAGTCATTATTTAAATGTTTCCGTTGTTATTATTTATTTGTCTTTTGAATCTTAGTCTCTACGATGCTTTGCTATAGCTATAACGCACCATATCCTTTAATGTGTCCTTTTTGGGTATACTAGGGGATGTGGGGGTATTTCACTCACGTTAATGCCTAAAAATTCATCAATTTCCCAACTAATTTTGTAACGACCCGGAATTTTGGGCAATATAAATTTAATAATCTGTATAATAATTAAATTGGTTTGATAAATTTTTTCTTTATGATTTTAAATTAAGTTGGTAAATTTAATCTTTTAAAGGTTAATAAATTTTTATTCTGGCAATATTGATAAGAATAATTTGTCAAAGCTAATAAATTTTATTCTGTTTATAATATATATATATATATATATTTGATATATATTGTGAATAGATTATCTTTTGTTTTAAATAAAGATTGTTTTTTTTCAAATTGTAATATACATGTATGTATATGTTATAACTTGTTATTGTTTTGAAATTTAATTTAATCAATTGATAATTTATAATTGTAATTTAAAGCTTTGTTTAATTTATATTTTTCAAAAGTTAATTTAAAGATTAATTCATTTGTTTTCAAATATAAGATTGTTATTTATTTTAAATATGATAGTTTAAAAGGATTTAAACTTTTTTTTTGTTTTCTTTAAAGTGTTTAAATTTAGAATAGTTATAAATGTATCTATAAATGTTTTATATTTTAAATTACATGCATAAGAAGATATATTTGTATTATAATTAGTTCTATAATATTTTATTTTAAAATGTAAATTTATATATACTTATGTAAACATTTATTAATTAAGAAAATTTAAATAAGTAAGTTATATTATCATTTTAAATTAAGTAAAAGTTTATAAAAAAATGAATTAAAAATTCTTAAGTACAAATGTAAACATGTTAAGGCATCTCTAAAACACATGTAAAGAAATTAAGCTAATTAAGTGACAAGTGTAAAAACTTAAACAACAGGAGTCTTTATTTTAAAAATTTATTCTTTCTTCAACTTTAATAAACATATAAAGAAAATTGTTTTCCTTCTTCTTCTCATTTCTTTTTCCTTTCTTCATTTTGCAAATTAATGGCTAACACAGAAAATTTTCTCAAAACCTAATAATGAAAACCCAAAAGTAAAATGCTATGCAAATTCAAATCTTCCATTTTCAAAGCAAAGCAGAATCTGTAATTTTCAAATCCTGCAACTAAATGGAAGTTCTACTTCAATCTGCAAATCAACAATGAAAGCTACAACTTCAACCTGCAGATTCAAGGGGTTTTCAACATCTTTTAATCATCAATTTAAAGCATGCATTTCTACAGCAAGATCAAGATCTGTTCAACATTTTGAATCAACAAATTAAAGGCATGCAGTAGGATTTTTGCAAGTCAAAGCATTATACAGATATAAATTTCAATTGCCTAGAAAAAGATTAAAGCCTGCTCTGCTGTGCTCTGCATATTATCAGGTGAGTAAATTGATTTTAAAAACAGTTAAGTTGAATCCTAATCCTAATGCATGTGAATTGATATTGGTATTGCATGGAAATCATTCTGTTTTATTTATTAAATTTATAGTTATATTTGTATATGTGATCATATGACAGTATATGTTGGTATTTGTCCTCTGTTTGAAGAAAAACTGTGACCTTTGTTTTCAAAAATCAAAATTTTCCAATTAGGTCCATATAACCTTGAATGCATGAATGAAATTTGTTTGTAAATGAAAAATGAAGATCATAAAAATAGTTCTATGATTTTTAATACAACAAATAAGTATAAATAAAAGATTTACAGTAAAACTAGTTTTTTGTAGAAAAAAATTACTGTTTTAAATTCTAAAATGAGTTTCATGCATGTAATCATGATGATAAATCACGAATTTGGGTATGCAAATTGTAATTTTTAATTGGGTATTTATCGTGAATTATGGGTTTGAATGTTTTTGGACTTTTTGGTGATTGCCGTCGATCTACGCAACAATTTGATTTGATATCTTGGTCGAGGCTTGTTTGAGTGATGTTGATAATGGAAAAAATGTTTTAGAATTTTTCCATTGTGTAGATTGCTTGAATTCGAGTAAATTAGGGTTTAAGCTTGCTTGATGTTCGGTTTGCTGTCGAAGTTGAATTGCGACTTGGTTAAGGGCTTGGGTTCGATCGCATTTGGGAAGGTTGACGATCTTGGTGGTGGCATCATGATGGAGTGGTCGGCAAGAATAATCGGCGTCGTGATGGTCGGCAAAGGGGAGGTTTGGTGGTCGTTGTTAGCTGCAGTTTTCGATGTGAAGGTCGAATTTGTGTTTCGTGTGAATTTGTTGGATCTGGGTAGGTTTTTGGGTTCGCACGTGATTATGGGACGGTCGACGATGGGTGCGATGATCGTTCGTGGCCGGAAGTTTTGGGATATGTGCACGTGTATATGAGATGTGCACTGGAAATCTTGTTTTGGGGAAGATGAGTTGGGACCGAAGGGAAGCTCGCGTGTTCATAGGGTTTGACTCGAAGATTGAAGGGGGCTGGGAATTTCTCGAAGCAGTTTCGTGTGTTTGCCGTGCTTTTCTAGGGTAGTCTAAGTGTTAGGTCTGAGTGTTGTGGTTGTGAGTTTCTGGTTATTGTATAATGTTAAATGCAATTTAACTTGATGTTGTTAATTAATGAAATCAAGCATCAAGTTATAAACAAGTTTGTAAAGAAAACAAAATTCAAACTTGTTCGTTTGAAAACAAAGTTAATCAAACTTTTAAGTATTAATTGAATTTATTTTAAAATTTAAATTTATTTAAAATGATTTCTTTTTGAAAGTAATTTACTTACATTTTGGAGTTCAATTTAAAAGAATATTTTGATTTTAGATATTAAATCAAAGTTTAAGTTTAAATTTTTAGTAATGATTTAAAACTAAAATTTCAAATTATATTTGAAATAAATAAGATTAATTTAGATGTTTTAAAGTATTCTTAATTTTGAAATTTGTTTCTAAATTTCTTATTTTCAAATAAAGTTATGGTTATGATTTTGAAAACCAAATTGAATAAATTTGTTTTAAAATTTGATTTGATTTCAAATAATTTATTTATGAGGATAATAAGGTTAAATTATTATTGATATGAACTTAAGAATACTTAATTACATATGATTTGTTAATAAGTAAAGGTTTAATTAAGATTAACGTTTTCTTAATTAATTAAGGATTTTTAAATATAACAAGTTAATTAATTAATTAATTGATTAATTTTAAATAGTCAGTTAATTATTTATTTAATTTTAAATAATCACTTAATTATGGATTAATTAAGTGTGGTTACTTAATGAAGTAATCAATGGTTAATTATTGAATGTAATTAAGTAAGGAATAATTACTAATGGAAGTAATTAATGGGAAATTACTCATGTGAGTAATTAAAGTGGGAGTGATTAATGGTTAATCACTTGATGATATTAATTAAGGGATTAATTAATATATTTGATTTGAAGTTAATTAATTATGGAGTAATTAATTAATTTAAAGATTTAAGAATTATGCAATGATGGGATTAATTATTTGTTAAGTAATTAATTAAGCAAGTAATCAAGATTGATTAATAGAGGTAATTAGAGATAATTACTTATGTAAGCAATTAAGAGTTAATTACTTAATTATTTTAGTTAATTAATTAACGAGATTAATTAATTAATGAAATGTGTTTAATTAAAGATTAATTGCTACGTGTAATTAATTAAAATGTAATTAATTAATAAATTAATTAATTAAGGATTTATTTATTAATATAATTGTTTAATAATTACTTAATGAAGTAATTAAAGATTAATTAAATTAGATTAATTAATCAAGGGTTAATATGATTAATTAAGAAGTTAATTAATTTAGATAAGTAATTATAAGTTATTAATTACTGTTTATGATTAATAAGATGATTAATTACAAGTTAATTATTTAATTAATTTAAGGAATTATTAATTAATAAGGATCATTATGTTATTAATCAAGATTGATTAATAAAGTGATTAATCTAAGTGTGATTAATTAATTGTAATTAACTGAGGTTTAATGTAATTAATTATAATTGATTAATCAATGGAAGTAAATAAAGGATCATTAATTATTGTAATTAATGATAGTAATTAAAGGTTAATTACTGAATATGGTTAGGGATAATTACTTGAATGTAATTAAAAGATGCTTAATCAAGAAAGATTAATTAAGGAAGATCATTGACAATGATTAATTTATTTATTTGGGATAAATAAATGAAGAAGGATTTAGGGTTAATCCAATTGATTTGGAGTTAATCAATTCTGATATTGGATGATCAATTGATATTTGGTGATTGATATTGGATGATCAATTGATATTGGATGATCAATTGATATTGGATGACCAATTGATACTGGATGATTGATATTGGGTGTTTGGTTGATACTGGATGTTTTGGATATCTCTGATATGTGATATGCTTTGTGAGATGAATATTTGTTATGAATTATCTATTGTGACAATGTGATTCATTTATCTGTTTATATCATCCTGAATATAAGTTAATTGTTTAAACCCTTAAGTACAACTTGGACATTAAAATGGCGTTTGGTTTCGGTGAGACCGGGATCGGGTTTCCATATTTGGAACCCGAAAACCACATCGATTCCAATTAAATGTTAGGTCGTGAATCCAAGTGGAGTTTTGTGAAGACTCGAGGTGTAAGAACTATACGTCAGTATAACTTTGAGGGTGATTCCGTGATGAGTTTGACGAAACAGTACTTATAGGTTCGATATGGAGATTTAGAGTGTAAGGGCTATGGTCGTTGACTCTGAGGGTGATTCCAAAATGAGTGCAACGAAATAGTGCCTTCGGTTTCTTTCGAACCCGGAACGAACTTGTATGGATTGAATGCTTTCAGAACATCGCCAGGTGGACGATGAGCATTCTAAGAGATGTGTTCTCTAAAGGTAATCGTAGCCTCAAGCCTCATCAACCGGGAATGGCTAAAACAGGGGAGGTGCAGCAAGGCTAGGTGGGTAGCGCCCATTTCAGGACAAGATTTTCCCCTGTCTAGAAGTCCTTTTTATTTCAGCTGTGTGGGGCGGTTGATTCCGGACAACTGCCGGGGTTGTCTTGTTTGGGACTTTTCAGTAAGGAACGGTCCCGGCCTTGTGTTGCAGGGGAGTTAGGGTGGCTCCTCGGTATGTTGATCTAGGCCACGTACTGTGACGGGGGGTACCCCAGTAGCCCTGCCATTGATGGAAACCCATTCTTCCTATGAGATCCTACGGTTTTGTTTGTATTGCCCACTTTTATGGCTAGTAGCTGGAATTTAATAATGTAACAGTTTCGGCTATTTCATATTTATTTGAAAACCCTAGACACTATTATAATATTACTGGATTTCCTATCAAATGTTTTGGTTAGCGTAAGGTAAAAACTTTTCCATGTTTATGTGTGGAAAGTCTTACGTGGTACCTTTTCTTTTCAAAGGTTTTTCTAAAGTTAAGCAATTTTAACCCGTTTACTCACATCAGACCCCTGTCTGACCCGAATGTTTATTTTTTGTTTATTAAACACTTGGGTACTCATATTATGTATAAGTAGTCAAGTGATTCAGGTTATCTTGATGAATTCTGGAGGAAATATGGAGCAGGAGGTTTCCACGTGTAGATATATTATGGTTCCACTGTGTTGTTTGGTATCTGCTTCTGTTGTACTTGAGTTGTATAGTTAGACAGATGTTTATAACTGTCTAATATGTGTTGCTTAAGTTGTGTACTCTGATGTAATATGATACTGTGAAATATTTTATGTGATATATTATATTTTATTCGTTCCGCTGTGAGTTCTCTATTGTTGTATTTCTTCTTTCTCTTTCTTTTCTTCTTATATCCCTTTCTTTTAGTGATGCGACTTTCTGGAGATAGGAAGTCGGGTCGCTACACATTTTCTCCTCATCCTTTCAAAATAGTCAAATAATTTCGAAAGAAAAAATGGAAAGCACGTTGAGATCTATAAGGCATGCGAAGCCCACTGCATTTTGGGTTCTTTTCTCGCGTTTGCTAGGCGTGCGATGGCAGGTGGAGCCTACAGGCGGGTCGGCGATGACCTGGGAAGAAGATGTTGTTGCGTGGACCTGGGAAAGATTGGGTATTTTTTTAATTTTTTTTGTTAATTATAACTTAATTATAATCAAATTTGTATAATTACATAACCTTTTCATACGAGGTCCAATTCGAACGAAATGAGTTGCATTAGATTCGTATCGACGTCTTCTACGACAAGGAGTCGGATTGGATTTATTTGAAGTTGAAAAATTTTCAATTTCAATTAAAGGTGAGTGTTATAAATGCTCACAAAGACTAAAATATTTTTATGTTCGTTAAATTGATATCAGGATGTAATTAAATTTTAGTGCCTGTTGTTTGGTAATTTAATTGGCATTTAAATTGACATATGAATTTAACTATTAGGAATTTGTAATCGACTAGTTAAATTTGAAATTGAATTTAAACTGCTAATTAAAATATCGATTATTAATAACTACTTAGCTATTGTGATTTATTGGCTGTTTTGGATGTTGATAGTGATGGATGCCTATTGGTTGATATTTCGGATGATTGGATGTTTATTTATTATATATATATATATAGATATATTGTTATCAACCTGTATATTATTCGATAGTATATAAACTGTTATTTCGAATAAATTAAGAAACTGGTTGAAATTATATATACCTATGACACTATGATTTGGAGTGAAATGTTATATATCCATCCCTGAAATTAAATTGAAATAATTGGCCACTTGGCCATATGATAGAAAATTATATATGGACAGTGGATTGGTTAAACTAAATGATTTTAAATTCTTGAATTGAAATTATTCAAATATTTTTGTTTTACAAAAATAAAATTGAATCAAAATACGGGAATTATATTATTTTCGAACTTAAGCTTGAAATGTTGAAATTAAATTAGCCAAAAGAAATTGTTTTAAAGAACTGTATTTGGAATTTGAAGTTATGATTGAAATATTACTTGAATAATAGAAATTGAATTTTTTTAAAAGGTTTGAACTTTTACTTGAACTTCGAAGTTATTTAAGTAACAGTGGTATAAATCTATATTTTACATTTAGGCTCGGAATTGAATTATTTTAAGGATTTGAATGTTAAATTGAACATTGAACGTTAATTTGAATTTAATGATTTAAATCGATATTCTGAAATTGAACTCGATTTATATAAATTGAAATGGTTCAAAATTGGAAATTGAATTGAAACTTAAACTATTTGAATCGAATCAATGAAAATCAAAAATTGAAATTAATTCGAATTGAAATTGAAATTGATTTGAATCGGAATCGAAATTGAGTCAATTTGAATTAATTTAAGATTGAAGATGATTTGAAATGGGATAATTGAAATTGAATTAGTTTGATTTAAATTTGGACTTAATCCAAATTTATTGGAAATGGAAAGAAACAGTTTTGAATTTGAAATTATTTTTACAATAAACTATTTTCCTATAGACTGTTTTAAAATTCGCCTTTTTAAATTTCCAAATTATTTAAATTTTCAAATCGTTTAATATATAATCTATTTGAATGTCTAAACTGTTTAAACTATTTTCACTTTTTAAACTATTCAAACTTTTTTCTGAAAATTCAAACTGGTCAAAGTGTGAATTGTTCATATTTAAATCGTGGATTTAAATGCAAATTGGGTTAAAATGAAGTTATAACCTAAGTTGAAATTCGAAATGGAAATCTTGAATGAAATGATATTTTCAAGTGAAAATGGTATTTGAAGTAAATATGAGGATTTTGAAATGAAATCGATTTTGAAGTGAATATAATATTTTGATATCAAGTATGAACCATTTTCAAAATGTAAAGTACCAACCGGTATGTAAAACAATGTTTTGTTGTTAAAGAGACGGAAGGCTCTTACCGGCATACTCTCTGTCAATATTAGAACCGCTTTAACAACTACGTACGCGGAGGAGAATCCAAAATGAAGTGACTGGATTTGGTGTACATTTTCTATATTTGAAGAAAGAGAACGATGATGGGTAGAACCCGACACTTGTGCCAATTTGAAATGACTAAAATAGGACGGCTTGACAGGGCCAAGTTGGCTAGCAACCCCTATCGGGCATTCGTTCTTCAGTTTTCTTCTTAGACTTGGTCCATACTATTACTTTTGATGTGGTTTCGACTGGTGCACCTTGATTTGGGATGACCTCCCTTTGACTTGATATGGGATGGATGCACGCTGTGGGCGATCGTGGCTACAATGCGTTACCACCATCCTTGTGACCTGTACTGGTAGTATCCTACATTGGACATTGCCTTACATGCCTTGTCATACTTTTATCCTTATATGAGACCACTACAAGTTTGGTTTAGTGTTGTCGTATCACGACGCATCCCTATCCCCCGACGTGCTACTGGGGCATTACATATGCAAACTATACGACAATGCTTGAAAACGTGTTAGGAAGGATTAATGTAAAGTATTAACGCCAAGAAAAATATTTATTTTACCGATTAGACATTACATATATTGCGTATCCTAATATATATGAATATTTTAACGGATCCTTAAAAGATGGAAAATCCTGTAACATCTCTTAAGTTATTGCATGAACGCTATACACTGGATAGGAGATGTAAATCCAGTAAACATCCCTGACTCTATTACACTCACGTTATATGTGATATTGATTTGACTCATATACGGATATTTTAGTCTTGACTTAAGTGTTTTGTCTTTTCATTATGCTCGGTCAACCTTGAGTTTTCAGCGCATTGAAGATTATTTTTTGGAGGACAAAGATGAGGATTGGTATATTATTACTAGTATTATTCCCCAGCATCATGTTGTTCTACTGCACTATTGTATTCTATTATTGTGTTGTATGTATAACACTAATATATGCTGTAAAATTTTAATCAAAGGTACAATATAAATAGCTTCATGAGACATTTATTTGATTATTATATTTTATTATTCCACTGCAAGATTCTGTATTTGTTTTCTTCTTTTCTTATTCTTCTTAATTAACCCCATTGATTATCGATGTTTTGGGTTTGTTTGAGCTGGACATACGTAGGTTATTATCGATTTAAACCTTTTGAAATGCGAGTCGCCACATAAGGATTCATCGATAAATTAGTTATATAACAAAAGAACAATTGTTGAATAATTGGTGTATTTTGATAATATTTTATTGAATATATTAAAATATATCGATTGATCTTTTCATTTTGATTTAGTGGTTCAGTGCTAGTCGACCATTACTCTAGTTTTTAGGTGAAGTTGTTTGATTTCTTGCATGTGTACTTGTTCTTTAGTACAATGTATTTATATGAGAGCACAAATTATTGATTTTTCATTAGAAAACAAACGGAAATCACACTGTTTTGGAAAATGAATCATATCAGATGTAAGTATCAAAATTCAAAAATCATATATTATTGTGGATCATGGCTAATGTCATTTAGTTAGTTTGCAATATTCTCAAATGATTTGAGTACTGGCAAGTTTTGATAATTGCAATACAATTTTTTCTCATAATAGAATTTTCAATTTATTTAATTTTGCCTTTTACTATTTTAATTTTCATTTGGGATTTAAAACTCAATTAGTGTTTGGCTAGTTAACATACACATAATTTACAAGTATTATTTATTCAATATTTTGATTTAATTATTCAAAGCTATTAGGAAATTGTTTATTTTATCTATGGGATGTCAGCTCTAATTTTGTCTACATAGCAGCCGTTGACAAGGTAAACATAATGTCTAAGTATATATTTGATTTAACTCAATTAGTTAATCATTTCAAACAGTGATGGAAAGCTAAATTTATCCACCCAGTCAACAAACATCATCAAATTTGAAAATTGAAACTTTTAAAACAAACAATCATTTATATTGATGTTTTGATATTCAATATACGTCTATTTGTATGTTTGCATGTCTCCATGTATTCATCCATCCATCCAACCCATGTAATATTTTTCTCTATGTATGCATCCATCCATGTTTTTCCTTATGTATGTATATATTTATGCATTGTCTTGTTTTGTTTATTGTGTTATTTATTGTTATTTTAGAAAATTTATATAAGCTGGTTGGCAATAATGAATGAAGGGTTAACAATGTTATAAAAATGCTCATATATCTCATTAAAAGAGTTCTATTTTGTCGTGTTATTTATAAAAAAAATATGTATATCCTTTCTTCTTCATCATTATTATTTTAGCAACGCTAGCCGGCTTTATAGTGGGCTATGCCACTATTATTAATAATGGAAAACAGAGGTTCTGCACATGCATAAAACATTCTTGTTGGTTTTATAGTGGCCAACCTATATAAAAATACGAAAAACAAGCACAAGAGATAGGCAGTATATCTAAACTACTAGATGGAAGATGGAACCATGTAGCATCCCTAAGGGTTAAGCCATAGTCATCACCATCAGATATTAGAACCGTGACATGAATAAAAGGAGCAAAAAGACCGATCAAGTTAGGAGTACGATCCACTGAATCACATGAGTTAAGGTATTTTCGATCCCAGATCTCATCATCTAAAACAATTTAATTATCAGCATCATCCTTTCCAAGAGATGAAAGAACAAGTTCTTCTCCCTCAGCATGATAATATAACCTATAATCCTCACAATCTCCACAAACAAACTATGTTAGTTAGCAAATTCCGAAGACTATCTCATTTCAAATTTAACATGTACCCATACATACTCGTATGAATTCCACACTATCTCATTATAAGCCAAAGAAACCTTTTCAGGTTTTGTAACAGTATATGCGCCAATAATTGAATCAACGATAGTAGGAGGAGGAGTTGGAACCTTGGGCTTAGGAACCCACTTCAAAACCGGCCTAGGGAGAGGAATATTGATAGGAAGAGGTACAGAAACAGTAACAGGACCAGATGGGCAGGAGTCCATAGTATGACCAAAAGACTGACAAGATGAACAAATATCAGGATTCCAACTATATTAAACATTGATTTCCACATCATGCCCTTCGGCTAATCTCACTCTCAATTTAGATGGCAAAGGCTTCGAAGGGGTAATATTAACTAAAGCTCTAGAAAACCTCAAGATCTTTTGGTCAACTGTAGTAGAATCAAAGTACCAAAGATTTCTAATAAGACTAGCCATCCAATTCACACCAATCAAAGGCTGCAGGATAAATGAGATGTGAGTGAGAGTGGCCCATACCGGAATTGAGAGGATTTGATCCCTAGCCTTACCAACCGTCAAGCTCCAAGAAGTGATAACAATGGGCTTCCCATTAATGACCAATGGATCCACTTTAAGAACATGAAGCCTATCATCTCTATTTGTGAATTTGAGATAGAAACATGGTATCAACATATTAAACATGAAGACTAACTCTTAATTTCCAAACCAGATTACAATGGACATGGACATCACTGTAAGGAGGGGACAAATTCAAGAAAAATCCAACCAAATAAGCAGTTTCATAATCAACACCCTCTTTGATAACTTCAGGCGAAGCTACCATCACACCATCAACATCCATAATATCAAAAGAGCAAGGGGCTAAATCTCTAGCATTCTTAGGCAAAGACTTAAACAAGGATGACAATATAGTTCCCTGTAGAAGTAGCCAAAGGAGAATTAGAAGGAACATTGACCTTGGGAACAGTTTAAGATGGCCTCAAAGCAATAGGAGGGACTAGATTATTAGTACCAGTTGTAGGGTTCCCAGATTGAGGTGCAGATTTAGCATTAGCATTCACACTAACAGTAGATGGACAAACATCTATGCTAGCCTTATCGATGCAAATGGGCTTGGCATCACCAATATCGCAATCAATAGAGTGCAAACTATCACCAACATCCAATGGAACAACCTGAGACCATCGAGCTATTTCTGCAGCTGTTGTCATAGGTGACAAAGGGTAGCTATCAGTAACACCTAGAAAACTAGAAATAGGATCACGATTCAAAGCAGCTTCTTCAACAGAAGAAGCCAATGCCGCAAAAGGGTTCAATTGAGAAGCACATGGACCCAAGGGAACAGATTTGGAAAAGGGAGCATCGTTGAACGTACGACAAGATTGTAAGCAAGAGCATGGGCCTGTTGATTTAGATTTGAGAAGCAAGGGTTCAGACGCAGCATAGATTAGAGGGGAAATGGAAGACCTAGAAAGGTGTAAGGAAGAAATGCAAAATTGAATTGGAAGCATTTATCTTTGGAGTTGGCTAAAATTTATTTGGTCTTTTTATCCAATCGTGCAAGTTAAAAAACCTAAACAAAGTAAAAGATTTCTAATATGATTATTTCACAAGGATGAAACTATATAGAGCCTCTGTCTTCCATTTCTTATGCTCTCTATTATGTGCACAAGTTTAAACTTACCGAAGCTCAACATATGTGTGGGGCTTTCATATATAGGAAATTAGGTTTGCAAGACACATTTATTTTTGGTGCAATGCAGATTTGTGTACTAATCATGAAATTTTGAAGATTTTAGTGAATAGTAAAGCTAAATATGGTTGGGCATCCAAAGTTAAACCCCCTCGCACTTCCGCTATATACGCACTTCATTTAGTGTAAAATTGGCAAAACCATCGAACAAAACTCTTTGGTGCCAACGTCATGATAGGTTATCCCAACATTCTCCTGGAGCGCATAACAAAAGAGATCTCTTGTTGTTACATGATACTAATCTCATATATATGATCATCTCTTTCAGAATATCTTGCGATGTTGGACTAATCATAATTCAATTTACGTTCCCACTCTAATACAATATGAGCCACACCTAACAGATCTCTACCTTGGCGAGCATTTTTTCAATTCAACTTGAAGTTATATAGAGTCCTCAAACACTTGGATAAGGTCGCTAACACCTCCAGTAGTTTAGATTAGGTTTCTATCACCATTCAACAGTTTGGCCAAGCTGTTTTACAAAGAATACTATTTTCTAGGATTGAAACATGCCACGATCTAACTTATAACTCTACATCAGTGAGCATTGGTACTTGTAAGGGAACGCCGTCATTCGCTATCTTTTTAGGAGGATCTTCAAGCTCTGATACCACCTTGTTGGAAGTTTTCTTCAATAGTAAATAGATTTAATTTTAGAAGAAGATAGATAAGAGGTTGGAGAAGAAACAAAAAGATTATTTTCTTAAAAGGAGAAAAAGTTTATTACTAAACTTTATTACAAAATTTCATACTTTTTTTCTTGCTATATTTCTTTTCTCTTCTTACATCCTAAATGAGAGAATTCACCTCTATTTATAGGAGTTCACATCTCAAACGAATGGTGGAGATTCAATTAATCTAACGGTTCTCCATACATATCTTTTAAGTATTCTCTCATAAAATTCAAATATATAATTCCATAAATATCTCATAAATATTCTCTTATACAACAAACATATTCCATAAATACTAAGCATATACTCTAAATATTTCCTATACAGAAAAATTTAGATTAACAAAATCGAGTTTATTTCCAACATCCTACTGGAAACTTGATTTTTTAGTACCAAGTAATGCTTAAAATCTTTGTATTTCACATGCTTTGGTAGGAATAAATATATTATCCAAAGTTTCTTCATTGCGTTGACTGTCTTACCAAAGGTTGAGAACTTTATGCAAGTTCACCAATTCTTATTTACTTCTTTTTTTCGTCCTTCTTTATCACAATAGAATTTTCCAAAAAATAAGCGCTCTAACGTCCACTTTGTTTTGTTACCATAAATTTCTAATGAGCTATATATGTTGTCTTTGGATTCTTCGATAAATTCAATTTTACAATCCTTGACCCATTCAATTTCACTATTTGCTTCCCAAATTTCACTTTTGCATTTCATTTCAAAAAACATCAATTGAATAATAGATTTGTTCATGATTATATAAGCTTTTCTCACCTTTTTGTTTTCATGGTGATGAAATTCATCGCTTACCACTTTGACTTCCTCTTTGATCATTTCTATTTTTATTTTTTTAACATTCTCCATTTCCATTTCTTTAAATTTTTCCTCGTACATCAAATTTCCTCTAAGCTCTTGAATTTAATCTCCTTGATTTATGTTTGCTTCATTATCATCGCCTTTACTTTCATACTTTTCATTATGGCATCTTCTTCGCTTACTTTATTTTCTTCAACTTCTTCTTTTTTATTTTCTGCACATTTTCCTTCTTCTTTCAATTTTTTCTCCTTAAATTTCAGCAAATTTTCTACATCTTTCTCTTTCTCTCTATTAGTCTTATCCTCTTTCTCATCAATTAAATTATCTTAATCTATTATTTTTGCTTCATTCTTTCCATATACTTCTTTCAATAAATTTCATGAATCTTTTGCTAAACTTTCTCCAAGTATTTGATCATACGCTATTTCATCTACGTTCTCACTCATCACAACATGAGCATGATGATCATTCCATCGTAATTTCGCAAAAGCTTTCTTGTCTATTTGTAGCATGCTCTCCAAATCATTCAACCATTCACAACCATTTTTCGATGATTTCCTATAATCCTTTGCCTTTCACTTCTACTTTGGATTCATCTCCAAATCCCACGTTGCCCTTCATCGATTCATCAAGCTCCATGAACATGCTTATTCTTTCACACATATGATTGTTTGCACTGCTATCTAGGTACCATTGATTATCCTCACCTCTTTCATTTTTATTGTATGCTATCAGTAAGGTACCATCTTCCTGACTTCTTTCTTTAACATAATCGGCTTTCTCTTCAACTTTTTTGTTGCTTGGAGCTCTATATTAAGAAGCATAATATCCAAAATTTTCAGAACTATAGCATTTGATGTGTGACTTATCTTGCCTTGACTTTGAATTTCCTCTTCCACGGCCTATTGTTGATCTTTCTCCACTTTGGTTGTTGTTGGGCCTCCAATCATGTCTATGTCCATATCCACTATCTTGTCCTCGTTCTTGACCACAACCTCGTCTTTGTTGGCCCTGATTTCTTTCTTTCTTTTTGGAATCAATCCGTGTCTTGAGTACTTTCTCCACGATCTCTCTCTCGTTTTCTTTTCTTTTCTTCATAAGCTTGCAATGAAACAAAAAGTTCCTTTATTCCTATGGCCTCTAAGTTTTTTGTCTTCAATGATGGGGACAGTATGTTCGAACTTTGGATCCAGTGATCTAAGAGTCTTCTCCATAATTCGTACATCATTTAACTTCTCACCATTTCTTTTTAGGTTATTAGAAACCGTTAAAACTCTTGAGAAGTAATCAGTGACAGGTTCACCTTTTTTCATATGCAAAGTTTCAAACTCTCTTCTTAAAGTTTAAAGACGTATCATTTTGACTTGATCGAATCCTTTATAAGACGTTTGAAGCTTCTCCCATGCTTCTTTGGCTGACTTTGTTTCCGGAACTTTCTCAAAAGTATCGTCATCCAATGCTTGTAGATTAGACAGAGAGCCTTCTTATCTCTCATCTTTGAGTCTCTCAGACCATTCCTTTGAGTTTGAAATAGACTATTTTCGTTTTCTTGTTCGGTGTAGCCTTTTTCGACTATCTTCCATATGTCGTGTGCTCCAAGGAGAGACATCATACTTAAACTTCAATTATCATAATTAATCATGGTGAGCATTGAGACTTGTAAGGGAACGCTGCTATTTGCCATCATTTTAAGGATATCTTCAATCCCTGATACCACTATGTTGGAAGCTTTCTTCAATAGAAATAGATTTGATTTAGAAGAAGATAGATAAGAGGTTGGAGAAGAAATGAAATGATTTTTTTTTTATAAGGAGAAAAACTTTATTACAGAAGTTCAAGTTTTTTCTTACTATATTTCTTTTCTCTTCTTACATCCTAAATGAGTGAATCCACCTCTATTTATAGGAGTCCACATCTCAAATGAATAGTGGAGATTCACTTAATCTAACGTTTCTCCCCTTACCTATCTCCTAAATATTCTGTCATACAATTTCAAATATATTATTAATAAATATCTTCTAAATATTCTCTTATACAATTTCAAATATATTCCATAAATATGTAGCATATACTCTAGACATTTCCTATATGGAAAAATCTAGACTAACAAAATCAAGTTCATTTCCAACAGAGCTAAATATGTCTAGCACAGATAAAATAAGGGGGGGGGGGGGGGCTGAGGGGGTTCTAGGTATGGGATCGCAGTGTCTATTGGCATCTTATTACTTATCACCATCACCATAGTAGCATCATATTGCTGTACCGAGTCATTTATCCCAGGTCCACTCCATCTGGCATGTGTTGCTACCGTGCGACTCGCTACCACCTGACATGCTTCCCTTCATTCAACTACCAGTTTATTCATTTAGGACGAAACTCTACACAATTTACTGTAAGTCGAGTTTAAGTTCATATATAGTCAGTATACTAGTACCATATGTGCATCTGAAATTTTGTTAAAGACTAAGGATGCTTTATAGGGAGAACGTCATTGTGTTAAACATGTATTCTGAGTGTTTGTGCGCTAAGAATTTAATCTGACACACTGCAAGTGTTTGTGTGCCTGGAACATGTATTATGAGTGTTTGAGTGCCATTGTGTCAAATATTATAGCCAAGACCATCTTATTGACCATATACATTTACTGCTGCTGAACTGCAATAGTAAATATGTACGTATCACCGTGTTCTATTTGAAGCAAATTCATGCAATAACGTCTTTTTTATCCCAAGTTTCATTGCCGCTTAGGTTATATTACATTAAATACTTAAGAACCTCCATAACTTGTTTTCATTTTCATTGTAGCAAGAAATTATCTTCTTTTTTTTAGATTTTTGGGATTCGGTAAGACATACCTACTGGACATAAGATATGTAGTAGAGTCGACGATGAATATAGAATAGCATGTGGAGGCGGGGATCGTGAGGGGACTCTTATGAGCTACCCCAAACTTCTCTACTTCGACGGTGTGTTGAATAGGTTGGATGTTATTGGTATGATTGATTAAATTTAGGGTGGTTAGTATATTAAAATGCATATTGACATATCGGTGGGCTGCAACTGATATTAGCTTAGATTCCTAGTTAGAAATGTCGCCAAACATCAATGTTAAAAGCTTGGTCGAATGGTTGTTAATGTAAATGTGAAAGACAAGCGAATACTGGAGTCATTACTCTTAAAAACAAAGATAAACTCAAGATAGATAAGGCATTTACAACGGCTCAATCTAACTTCTAGAGGAATGAAGGGGAATTTGGTGCAAAAAAGGCATTACGTTAGTGTAGGCATTAGTAGGGGACATTTGGTTAAAAGACAAGAAATTATGATCCTTCACCTTATACACAAGTTTTATATGGTACATTCCAATTCAAACTTAGTAGTTAGTTAATAGTCGACATTCCAATTAAGTTCTCGATTGTTCTTATATGTCTTAATATTAACAACATTATGTTCATAAACTGAGTTATCAATTAAAACTTGCATGTGTGTGTATGTGTGTGTGTATATATTTATATGTATGTATGTATGTGTGTGTGTGTCATTTTAGTTTTTGGTTGGTAGATTTTCAAAAGATTGTTAAATTTACTCCCATGCGAGATCACACTTTGTGTTTAGAGTGATATTTTGAAGTTCAGTCAGACTCTGCCTTGTTGACACTTTCTCATCAGATTATATCTCTAGCAAACTAATAAGCACCCAAATTTGGCAAATTAAAATAGTACACGATCTTTTAGTAGTAACACGTTGAATCTATAATTGCATATGTGTTCACTTAAACTTGAATTTAATGTTACTGTATTAAATCCATACTTTTTTAATCTTTATAGCAAATCATTTGCAATCTAGTTTTAGTTATATTACAAATCTTAACATTTAATTCTGTGGAAAGACTCAGAGAAGAATAAATCATATGACTCTGTAGATATGAGATTATCTCGTATACAAGAATAGGGTAACAAGGCTATATGTGTAAATAACTTTGTAGCTATACATTTTGACTATGTCAATAGCCTTACATTATATAGGCACATACAAGTTGTATTTCATATATTATCAATAATAAAAAACTGTCAGTTGCTTCCTTTATTAAACTTTCTCTATTCTATCTTCTTTACAAATTCACAATCTCCAACTTGGTATCAGAGCTCATCAGCCTTACGGCAACACATCATGCCAAGAAGTCCAACAGAGTATATATCATCACTTGAACTAGCATTGGTAGTGTTCAGTTTATCTCATCAGAGTCAGATTAATCACTTGAGAAAGGCCAAGATCAAGAAGGAATATTCATATTAGTATCTATGCATCTTTGAGTATCAGTCTATCAATATCTATTCACATCAGTTCATCTCTTCACTCAAAACAAGCACCTCGCCACAAGATCCATCAAAACATCATTTGAATCTTGGGCTGCACTTGTTAAGATATCAAACCACATTTCTTGCTGTCAAGAACTCTAAATCTCATTAATAGGAGATAGAAATGATAAATCAGGTGGAAATTCATCAAAAAAAACTCCACATCAAAGAGCAGATCATCGGTCAAAAACATTTGTAGATAATTTGATCAAGACAATCATAATTCTGAAAGTCTATAGGATCTTTATAAATAATGCAACTTACATGTGTATATGTGTGTGGGTGCATATTACTAACTATGTTAAGCAGAGAACAATAATTGAATATAAGATAAATAATAAAAGTGATCACAATATATATTTTATACCGCTTCGGACCTTCCATCCTACGTCCAGTCCTAAAACTCCCCTTCAATATTTTCTTTAACTAAATAACCCTCACTTTGCCCAGAGGAATAAACTAGTACAAAAGTATATCTCGGACAATCCTGTGTTCCAAATAACACGGATTTTGACTGAGAGTATAAATCTTTCAGTGATCTCCTTTGAGTATGTGAATGTGAATGTTTTAAGTTGTAGGAAGTGGTTTAACCAAAATTATACTTTGATCATGATAGATTGAGAGTATGTAAGCAATGTATGCACAAGAAAGTAATAAGAAATCATTAGATTCAATTAATTCAATTCAGTTTCCTTGTTCTTTCATTCTCATTCTTTGTAGTATCAATAGATTAAAGAGATGCAAATAAAGAGTTGTTACTGTTAGATAAGGTCTATTCATTTTAATGGCTGCAACCTTTCAATGAAGAGTTGATCTCTATCCGTTCAACAGATGTGTCTATTTAGAGTTGTGCAGCTTTTTAGATGAAAGATGTCTGTGGAAATCCACAGTTGTCTGTGACTTCAGGGAAGAATTTCCCGAAATTATTCACAAATGTTCATAGATTTCCACAGACGTCTATGGCTGGCATTTTCAGACAATAAATTTTTAATGCCACTTTTGAATGTTTTTAATGCCGATTTTGTGTATTTGAATTCATGTGTGCATATATACTCAAAGAGACCATACAATATTTATCTAAGACTCTTAATACACCAGTATAACCTTACTAATCATAGCATGGTCCATAAATCTCTGTTTGTCTTCAAGTCCTGATATCTTCGAGCGTGATGATCTCTTGTAGTATATACCTATAATCTTGATAAGATATATAATATATGTGATTGTATAGTTGTTGTCATTGAAACTATAGAATGGAAGTTCTAACAAACTCCCCTTTTTTGATGATGACAACTATACAATTGTTAGTCATGATAAAATAACTTCCCTTTTAATTTAATCTCCCTCTATGCATATATTTCTCCCCTTTGTCATTATCAAAATAAAATAGTAGAAGCATAAACATATAGATACATCAAATGAGATAGATATATATGAGTAACTCATACACAGATCACATATAAACACGAACAACATAACTGAGTAATAAACTAACCTAGGTTTAACAATAAACAAATAAGAGTTCAAACATTATTCTCCCCCCAAGTTAATACCCTTATCGATATGGTCCTATAGTTGTTCTCCCCCTTTGTCATTTTCGATAAAAAAGAAATAGATATCAGTCAGAGTAATATGAATGATTGTTCGGATATAATTCTCTAATATAAATTCACAGGTGTACAAAATATTAAAAATTTATGTTTAAGATTTTAAAAAATGTACCACTTAGAATAGTGACAATTTTAACCATCAAATATCATACTCACATTGAAAATTTGAGCATCAAATTTACGACTTCATTTCCATAAGTATTAGAAAATTTGAAATATATCTCCCCATTTATATATGGTGTACCTTCAAAAATTATGGTCTGGTACCCACTTTCTATGTTAGGGTTAGGTCTTGGGAAGCCATATCCATTTGGGTGTGCTTGAACCTTTATAAATATAGTTTTCATTACATTTTTATAATAGTTGATAATATAAAGTTGTTTATCATGATCAACTGTATTAGCTGGAATCCATATTTTAATACTAGTAATATAGTACTTGAAAATATCTTCTATCATTTCTAAACAAAGTATTATTATGAGTACTGTAAGTGGATTTAGGACTATCTTCTTTACTAGTACTAGCACTACCATTAGTATACATGGATGCGTATCTAGTACTATATTTATTTTTAGCTTGTTTATAGCCTAAACCACTGAAAGATATGATATCTTTACCTTTGTTAAAATATACAATTTTTTATTTAATCTTCCAAAGTTTGCTTTAAAATTACAAGCTTCTTTTTGCAAAATATTTCTCTTATCTTTTGAAATCATATTTTCTTTAGACAATTCTAAATTCTTTTTAATTAAAACTTTATTCTCTTTTTCAACAGAAAAAGTTAAAGAGCTAGAATTATATAAAGAAATTTCCAAAAATAAAATTTTATTTTGCAAAACATCGATTTCGTTCAAAAGATCATTATTTTTAGCTTCTAATTGCTTATTTTCTTTTTGTAAGAAATCTTTTTGTAAAACAAGTTCTTCTACCGTATTTTCAGACAATTTAGTTTGTTTACCAAAATTCTATTTTACTCTTTTAAATTGGAAATTTCTTGTTTACAATTTTTTAACTTACCCAATGCAATTCTATTAACTTTATCCAAAGTTTACAGTCTTTTAATAATTCATTATGTACTAACAAAAGATCTTTAGATAAAGAATCTAAGCATACCGATTGCAATCTGAGTTTAGCCATAAAGCATTTGCTTGTTTGCTCCTTTGATACTTCTTCATTGCTCTTCCTCTTTTTATTGCCTTGATTAGATCTCTTTATGACCATTTTTTTCTAGGATGTTGTTACGATCTCTAGAAATCCAAACTCTAATACCAATTGAAAGTCTATAGGATCATTATAAATAATGCAACTTATATGTATATATGTGTGTGAGTGTATATTACTAAAAATGTTAAGCAGAGAATAATAATTGAATATAAGATAAATAATAAAGCGATCACACTAGATATTTTATACTGCTTCGGACATCCCATCCTACATCTAATCTCAAAGCTCCCCTTTGGTATTTTCTTTAACTAACTGATCCTCGCTTCGCCTAGAGGAATAGGCTAATAAAAAAGTATATCTTGGACAATCCTATGTTCCAAATAACATGGATTTTGATCGATAGTACAAATCTTCCTATGATCTCCTTTGAGTATATGGATGTGAATGTTTTGAGTTGTAGGAAGTGGTTTAACCAAAATTATATTTTGATTATGATACATTGAGATTATGTAAGCAATGTATGCACAAGGGAGTGATAAGAAATCAGTAGATTCAATTAATTGAATTCAGTTTCCTTGATATTATAGTATTTATAGATTTAAAGAGATGCAAATGAAGAGTTGTTACTGTTAGATATAGTCTATTCATTTTAATGGTTGCAACCTTTCGATGAAGTGTCTATTAAGAGTTGTGTGGTTTTTCAGATGACAGATGTGAAAGATGCTATGCGGTAGGATCGTGTAATATGGAATATTGAAATAGTCTAGTTAGATAAAGTAGGTAAATGCAAGGAGACACCAGGATTTTATATTGGTTCGGACCTCTCGTCCTACGTCCAGTCCCTAAGCTTCACTTAGGAATTTCACTAACTAACACCCTCACTTCACCCGGAGGAATAGGTTTACAACTTACCCGAACAACCGAACGGGATTTCTTGCCTCAACTACCGAAGAGGACTTCAACTCAATTACTAAAATACAATATTCGACTTGTTGTGTTCTTGTCAACACTAATGAGTCTAATGTAGTACAATATTCCTATAATCTTATCCTCGAGAATATGCAATGTATTTGTGAAGATTTAGGAAATGTGAATTGCTATGAATCAAAAAGAATGCTATAAACAAAAACAATGATTCAAGCAATAGATTAATGAATGCATTGAGAGTATCTAGAAAATATGAACAAGAGAATAGTTAGATTAAAGCAAGAGAATTCGGTGAATTAAATGATGTTAGAATCATGTATATATACTTGTAGAAGAGATGCATATGTTGTCAAAGGTTGTAATCAAGAGATGCTTCCATTTCCATTGATGAAAGGTTGCAAATCTTAGGAGGAAGAAGGTGCCTTTTCAGAGAAAATTCGCAGGTTCAAATTCAGTCGACTGAGCAGGGAATTCAGTCAACTGAAAATATGAAGTAAAATTTTCGGGACCAAATTCAGTCGACTGTGCAGGAAATTCAGTCGACTTAAACTGTGCATGTGTATAAATTTGTTCCAGTTTCAGTCGACTGACTGTTCCTGTTCAGTCGACTGAACTTATAAAACCTGCATAGTTAAAACTAAAATAAAAAATGAAGTTTAACAAATTTTTCTAGTGCTCGTGCAAGCTTCTTGAGGATAGATTTTAACAATACATCTAGACTAAGACACATGTAAAAACATACTTTAAGCTTGTTTGGTCTTCATCTATCTTCCTTTAGCATTTGCATATATTTCTTTCTTGTTTGTAAAAAGCACATTGTCATTGATCAAAATCTTCGCGTATCAACATTCTCCCCCTTTTTGATTGATGACAATATTGATTTATTCTAGAGATGTTTTACTTACTTTTTCCCCCTGAATGTATGCACTATCTTTCTTACAAAACAAAGTTAGTACCATAGATTTTCTCCCCCTTTGTTATCGACAAAAAGAAAGAACTAACAGCAGTAATAATATATCAAAACAATCACTGAATCATAGAGAATATTTGCATAAGCATGAATTAAGAGAAATAAAAATGTTGTGACAGACAAGCATAAAATGGCTATTTATACAAGCCATTAGAAAGTTAAAAATACACATCAAGACAACAAAATTACTCATCCTTATCCCAGTCATATGAACCTTCTCTTCCTGTTGGTTCACGTATGACGGGTCCTCCTGTTGGTGGTCAGTGCGCTCTTCCTCTTTGGCCACAACTAGCTCTGCTTGCGCTGCTATTTGTATGCTCTTCGGATGTCGTCCATGTAAACGTAGGTGATGGATGTTTGCCGCGAGATGTCGAAGCAGTAGTGGTGCTTGAGCACGAGATTGCATCCCAAAGCTTATTGAAGAATCCTTTGATTTTATCAAGCTCATGATCTACCTTTTTAAGACGAGTGTCAAGAATTTGTTGATTTCTTGACAATATCCCCAAGGATTGGTTGGTAGTGAAGCTTGGGTCAACAAGACGAATTCCATCGTCTTGCTCGAGATTTTCTTCGTGGCGAGGTTGAGGAGGTTGTTGTTGTTGTTGTTCTTGATGCCTTGCTTCCCATTCGACGAGTGATATTATGCGAGGAGGTCGAGATGGGAGTTGCATTAGGCTTATGGTCCGATGGTTAATTTGATGGACCATTGTATTCTCTGATTCAGGTAATGGCGTATCGACATTTAGGAGAAGTCGCATGATGTACTCTCCAAAGTAAATAGTTCGCATTTTGCCATTGTTGAAAGTGAGAAATTCATCAAGAATAAGCTGTACCCAATTAACTTGTATATTGCCAAAAATAGCATATAGAGCTCGATAGTTATTTGGGTAGATAATTTCGTACGAGCCCATACGAGGAGTAATCGTTCTCATTAGGGCTTTATGGAGGATTCTCGCCATAGGTCGAAGAGAGGTGGATTTAAAATCCCTAAAGTTGATATTATCATCCATGAATCGATGGTTGATGTTGTCACGAATGTGTGGATTGAATTCTATTTCCTCTAACTTTCTCCCGACATTTGGAGACTCTAAAATATGCGCTATTCTATCCAATGAAAACCAAACTTTCTTTCCACACACCATACTTCAAACACTATTGTTTGGATTTCTTGGAGTTTGGTGTCCAAGATTAAGATTAGCGTAAAATAATTTTACCATTACATGATTAATGGCATGGTCATTTCTTTTCAAATCAAAAAGTGAAGTTAAACCTGCCGGATCTGTTAACGCTTGAATGTTGTAGGTTTGAAAGCTTTGAAAATCAACGAAAGAATGCTCGAAAATTCGAGAATTCTTCATCTTGTTCCATCGAGTGACAGCGGTTCCATCGTAAAGCCATTGTGCTATTTGAGCATCAATTGGCTCGGAGGATGAAGAAAATGAAGCTCTTGCTCTTTTTGGTGCCATTTGGGTGAGAATTGATTTGATTTTGAGGAATTTGGCAGCTTCAGTCGACTGGATATACTATTCAGTCGACTGAATCAAGGCCGAACTGTCCTGTGATAGATTCAGTCGACTGAGCAGTACATTTAGTCGACTGAATTTTGTTGCTGAAATTTTTTGTTGAATTTTTAGTCGACTGTGCAGATGGTTTCAGTCGACTGAACTTTGTATATATTGTTTTCTGTCATATTTTCAGTCGACTAAGCAGGAGCATTCAGTCGACTGAAACATGCATTTTTGTTGTTTCAGTTAATTTTTGAAATTAAATAATTTATTTAAAGAAATTGTTACAAAAATATTGATGTAACAACATACAAATATGTCAAAATTTAACTATTTCTTTGGGGATGGACTTGAAAACTTCTTTCCTTCATTCTTCATGTAATTTATATCCCATGAATTCGGACTATATTGAGGAGTTTTAGAAGATGTCCAAGGATTCATAGGATCGACTGGTGCACGATAAGATGAAGAAGGATCAAGAGAGCTAACGGGGCGAGGTAGGGGTTCAGCCACTTCGTTCTTCTTTTATCCACAGAATCGTAAACCGATTTGTTCTAGAAAGCTCAAACGTCTTGCCGTAACTTTTTGCTCGAAGTATAGCTCTCGTTGAAGATCTATCTTTTGTTGTTGAAAATGATGAATTTCATTAATCTTTCTTTTTGTGTCAGGTGAAATAAAGGGTCCGCGTTTTGCCTTTTTAGATTCTGGAGTGAAACCAGTACGATAATTTTTCCGTTTGTAAACAGGCTCATGTGCAGGTGTTGGTGTGGGAAGTTTTGGCGACGTTGGAGTGTTATCAACTGACGAGGTGATATTGATTGAAGAGAAGGAGTTTTTGGATGACATTTTATATTTAATTAAGATTTTATTCGTAAAATCAAGATGAAAATAAAAGCATTTTTAAGAGTTTATTTATAAGAATTTTACTAAACAAATAACGGTTATAATTTAATAAGAAATTTTAACCGTATAGAGATTTAGTGGTAAAGTGGATTTTGTTAAAATGTATGTTTCTTATTTAATAATTCAGTTTTACAAATGTGTGGTCTATAAATTATATAATGTAACATATAACATAGCTGAAAATATTTGAAATTCTTATTCAGTCGACCGAACATTTTATTTTAGTCGACTGAAATGTGGGAATATTTCTAATGTATTTCTAACTAATATCTTTAAAGGATATTATACTTAATTCTCGTCGAAGTTTTATAAAGGAGTTTTCTAATAGAGGTTTAGTAAATATATCGACAATTTGATTTTCGGTAGAAATATGTTCTAAATTAATTATTCCTTTTTCGGTATTGTCACGTAGAAAATGGTGACGAATATCTATATGTTTTGTACGAGAATGATTAACCGGATTTTTAGATTAGTTTATTGTACTTGTATTGTCATAGTATATTGTACAATTTGTTAAATTTATATTAAAATCTTTAAGTGTTTGTTGCATGTATATAACTTGAGTGCAAGCTAAAGCAGCTGATATATACTCTATTTCGCATGTCGAAAGCGAGACACAATTTTGTTTCTTACTAAACCAAGATACAAGTGATTTTCCAATGAAATGGCAAGTACCACTTGTACTTTTCTATCTGTTCGAGATCCACCAAAATCAGCATCACTATATGATACTAACTCAAATGGACATTCATTTGGATAGAAAAGACCGAAATCTTTTGTTTTGTTAAGATATCGCATTATTCGTTTTACTGCTCTTAAGTGTGAATCTTTAGGATCAGATTGAAAACGTGCACATAAACAAACACTCATCATTATGTCAGGTCTACTAGCGGTTAAGTAAAGTAAGGAACCTATCATGCTTCTAAACAATTTTTGATCTACACTTTTGCCATTTTCATCTCGATTGAGATGTGTAGTGGTACTCATAGGAGTAGGTTTAGCAGAAGTGTTTTCCATACCGAACCGTTTAATTATATTAGCACAATATTTTTCTTGGTTTATAACAATTCCATTTGTTAATTGTTTAATTTGAAGTCCGATAATTCTCCCATATGAGACATTTCGAACTCATTAGTCATTATATTTGAAATTTTTTACATAAATTTTCATTTGTTGAACTAAAAATAATATCGTCTACGTGTATTTGAATTATTAGAATATCTTTGGAAGTATTTTTAATAAAAAGCGTTTGATATACTTTTCCAATTTTAAATCCCGATTTAATAAATAACTTTTAAGTCTTTCATACCAAGCACGAGGTGCTTGTTTGAGACCATATAGTGCTTTCTTTAATTTATATACATGATCCGGATATTTTTCATGTATAAATAAAGGAGGTTGTTCTATATATACATTTTCTTTAATAAAACCATTTAAAAATGCACTTTTAACATCCATTTGATAAAGTTTAAAATTGTGAAAATAAGAAAAGGCTAATAGTATACGTATTGCTTCCAGTCTTGCAACGGGAGCAAATGTTTCCTCAAAATCAATACCTTCTCCTTGATTATACCCTTGTGCTACTAGTCTTGCTTTATTCCTTGTTATATTACCTTGTTCGTCTACTTTATTTTTGTAAATCCATTTTGTTCCAATTACTGATGATTATTAGGACGTGGAACTAATTCCCAAACATTGTTACGTTCAAATTGATTTAATTCTTCTTGCATTGCGATAATCCAATAATCATCTGTTGATGCTTCTTTTGGATTTTTAGGTTCTATTGTTGAAATGAAAGCAAGATGACCCATTTGATTTAGTTGATTTCTTGTTCTAACTTGAGAATTTATTTCTCCTATTATATTTTGAGTTGGATGATCTCGTAATATTCTAGGAGGAGATCTTAGTTCATTATTATTATTTTCAAGGTTTGTTTCTTCTATATTTATCAATTCTTCATCATCTTTTATATTTAAATTTTTATTAAAGATATATGCAAAGTTTCTTCAATTAAATTTGTTCGTTTATTAAAAACTCGATATGCTTTACTTCGTTCTGAGTATCCTATGAAAATTCCTTCATCGGCTTTTGAATCGAATTTTCCTAATTTATTGTAACGACCCGAAATTTCCGAACCCGAAAATTCCAGATAGTTATGAAAAGAAGAAAGAGATAGAAGAAGAACAGAAACACCAAACATCTCACATTCGTAGCGGATAAAATATAATAATAAATAATAATAGCTTACAAAAGAATACTATATCTATTGATTACATTTCAATACATCAGAGTTTCACATATATTCAAATGCTGGTCATATACAATCAATTTATCACAGAATTACAATAATATAATTACAGCGGAAATATTCTAAGCGATATTGCCATCCTGCACGCCTCTTGAGCTCGAGAACGTACCTACCTGAAAATCTGTAATACTCGGTCTGACCCGAGCATTACACCAAAGTAACACCCGGGTCAGGTTAGAAACCAGCGTGAGTAAACCCATCTAACATGGAATACTAAAGCAAACAACTCATATAAACCCGGGGTAACTTATATTAATTCACAGGTTGCTATGGACAACACTTATTTCACATATAAATTTCTAAGCACCGAACTTAGATAAAATAATCCAATTCAATTCAAACATTTCATTCCTGTCTATTTCTTCCACAAATCAATTTATAAAAATTCGAAGGGGTTTCGGGTATTTCCCAATTCCCGACCCCGGTCCCTTCGAGTCTCATGCCATCCTATTTAAGGATATCCAAGTGGAGAACACAACATTTCGTATCAGAGATATCAACTCATTTAAAACACCCAGTACCATTCAGTCATCCATAAGCAATGCTTAATCACATACAATTTAATTCAATTGATTCTAATTGAATTTCTAACCACATTCATTTAGATTCCTTCATTCAATATTAATTAATTCAAAATCAATTAATTTGTCAACCCTTCACTATTCATCTTGATTAATCACCCTGGATTATTTAATTTCAATTACATTCAAATAATCATCTTAAGTTAACTTCATAATATAAATCAGTCTCAACCAATATCATTAAGAAATCTTAATTACTTCATGAATAAATTAATTATTTAATTACATTAATCCTCCATTACTTATACTAATTAACTTCCCATAAGTCACTTATTACTGCTTATTTCATCTTAATTAATCGATCTTCAATTACATCTTTAATTACATTAATTAATTATTTTCAATTATATTTTACTAATTTCGTTAAGTATTTGATTACCAAACCATCCAACGATTATTCTGAATTACTTACACTTGACTAATTTACTTAAACTTAATTAATCAATTAAGTCCAACCATTAATTACTAAATTCATTAACCCAAATTAATACTTAATTGAATTAATTAATTATTTGTTTAATTACTTTACCATTTTAATAAATCACAATTCACTAAGCTGTTATTAATTAAAAAAATAATAACAGTTTCTTAGTCATGAGTTAAGTTTAAACAACTTAAACCCCAATATTTGAGTCAAACCACAACTAACTCGAGAATCATCCAAATGAAAATATCATCAGGGTACATCCAATTTACTTAATCATTCAACCCATTATTAAAATTAACCTTTTAAATTTAAATAAAAATCCATCAGAGTGAGATTTTCTCATCTTCAAATTTTTGGTAGTATCGTTTCCAGCCACGAAATAACTCGGCTAGTTTCCTTTGATTTGAACCTCGTATAAATAAAAATTCTGAATTTATTAGCATTTGCCCTGACTTTACTACCATTAAAAATTTTCTTCCATTTTTAATTTTAAATCTATAGAGTTAAATGAAGTAAGAATTCCTTCATTCTCTGATATTTTTCTTTACTGTTAAATATTTTGATAAACATATAACAATTCAAGAATTTGCAAAATATTCGCTTTAACGTGATTTACATATCTTAACTTAAGTTATTTATATTTCCTAACAGTAAGTTAAAATATACCTATATGAAATTCCGATAAAAATAAATTAATCCCATATTTTACTATTAAATATTCTAATGTATGAAATAAAAAAAATCAATCAAATAAACTAAGGATTTAACTTGAGTATACACAATTTTTAAAATGAATTCACTCACCAATGAACAGGAGACAGATCGAAACCTCTTCGCGACAGCATCTCCCTAGAATCACCTTAGCACGGCCATTCCCCTGTTGCTGCCAAGCATGCTGCCGCTCGAGCTCGGCTAGCTGTCAGATTGGTCGTCGTAGATACTAGCACGACCCCCCTTGCTTGCGTTGCCGACCCAAAATCTGTCGCGCCCGCCCTTTGCGCACGAGCAGAAACACGCGTGCGACCGTCCCCTCTTGCAGTCGCCGCTTCGCCTCACTACAGCCCCAAATTCCACTTCATGAACACGTCGCAACTCTCGCGAGCTACAACTTGCATCGGCCCTTCGATTTAGTCAGAAGATTTAGGATGGAAATCGCGATTTGGAACGAGATGAATCAATTTGGAAAAACGCGGCTCGGCTACCATTCCTATTTTTTTTGATCGATACTGTTTGATTTTCGGCCTCATTAGTCTGAAAGAATGAAGGCATATATCCTAAAGGAGGCTTCCTGAGTACGTGTGGGGAAAAAAATATCCCTGACAAATGTACTGCAAATTTTTATTAAATAATAAAACTTACAAAACGTCTCGCTAAGCATAACGCGAAATTCCGGACCTGAATCAGACATGCCGACAGGTGTTTATATGGTTTTACCCATATTCCAAACTCAAAGGAACGTGTTTCGGAACCTAATTCGATCGTATGCACGAGTTACGGAAGTAAATGATCGATTTTAAATTAAATCGTTTAAAATAGTTCTAAGCGTTTCAAGCTGCCGGAGTCAAACGACTACTCCGATTGCTACGAAAATTGAAATCCGATAATAACTAACTATCACGGATCCAATGGAACTGGTTTCGTCGAATTCCGAGACTGTGCCTTGGAAGGCTATTTTCAAATATCGATTTAAACGATATATTATTAAAACTGAACAAACCATCTTTAAATTAAATTTCAACCATTCTATTATCTTCAGTATCATCATTATAAATTTTATAAGCCTTCTAACTATTTTAAACAGGCTTAGAATCTCAGATTCAACAATTCACCCAATTTCAATTATTAAATTCAATTTTTAAACCATATAATTCAATGATTTAATTATCAAGTAAATATTGATATCTTGAATTCAAGTTAAAATTAACTTTTAAATATTTTAAAATCAATTAAATATTCAAATTTAATTTGTTAGAAATTCCGGGTCATCACATTCCTCCCCCCTTAAAAGAATTTCGTCCTCGAAATTACTAGTTAGGAAGAATGGAAGAATGATTCCAAACTCGTTTACCTTTTTCCAAAACTCCCAATTCAACATCCTACCAATTATCTTTTATTAAAGACCCACTATCAGTTTTTTTACTAACTTCCCAAACTCTTCTATAGTTTCAAACAATACCCCTTTTGCTCAATCATTAAAATTTCAATTTAAAACCAAATTTTAAATTATCAATATTTTCTCAAAAATTTTCTAACTCTCTAAATTTTTGAAATTTTTTGCCAGCGTCTCATTTGCACGGCTAGCTCGGTACAACTACAAAAGGCCTCTATGGGCTCCCAAATACCAAAAAGAAAACAAAAAGCCAAGTGGCTACATCAAAAACTCAATCCAATTTCATACAGAATTTTAAATACATACCTTTTTGTCGGGCAATTCACATTTATCTTTTGGAATCAAATCTAGTTTTCTTTTCCTCCTTTTAATAACTGCATAACCTAGTTAGCAATAATATCCCATCATAGCCCTTTTCAAATCTTTACATACCTTTCCTTATAGAAGTTTCATATCCATTTCCATTTAAATTAATTTTCCCCATTTTCCATATGAATCCAATTTATTTTAAATTTTGCATATTGAATTTTATCTTTCATGTATATTTGATTCATATCAGTTTCATTTACTAATTTACTTTAAATTTTCAATTTGAAATTGTTTTGTCGTTAACAAAAATTTTCTAACTCCCAAAATTTTCGAAAATTTTTGGCAGAGTCTCCTCTGTACGGAGGAGCTTTTGCAATTTGACAAGAGATATAAATATGTATACATCGACCCACACGTTCGGAAGAAGCAAAAACAGTTCATATTTTCTATTTTTATTGCGTGGGCATACCTTATTTAGCATTTTAAGCAAGCAGCTTATTTATATTAGAAAAAAGCGCAACCAAATCCAGCCAAACGGCCTTCAAGTACCTGTACTTACTCAATTTAAATATGTAAGTGCCATATATAGAGAATTTATTAACATTCTACTTACTTTCAATAGCTAAACATATACATTACTAAACATCAAGCTCCAAACACTTCTTATAAACAATTTATATGCTTTAAAGCTAATTCATATGTCGTTTCATTTAAGTTTTAATGGTTCACAACTCAATTTCAGACATTCCATTGATTTAAAATCCGAACAAGCTCATATTCACTTCAAATGATTCAGAATCAAATTTATTTAATCTCTACTAACTCATAGAATTAATTACTTTGGTTTACGCCAAACAACAATTATTGTTATGCAATCTCGACGATATTCGGTTAATAAAGTATCTATCTTAGTTTATAACTATTTCAAATTAATTTCCAACTCATTCCGAATTTCATTTCATTTCTAATTTATTTATCAATCGTATATTGCATTTTATCTCATCCCCACATTGGATTCATTCAAAACAATTTATTAAGCTTGGCACATTCAATACTTATAAATTAATAACCATTTCCCAAATTAATTCAATCCAAGTTTTTATTGAATGGGCTTTCACCCTTATTCGAAGCCAAGCTTCCATAAATTTTTAAACTTAAATTAATTTACTTTAATTTATTCCTGTTTGCACCAAAATTGGGCAAACACCCTTCGGAAGTTTTTGAAGAGATAGTAAATGAAGAACTTAAATTGGAAATAGGGACTATCTAACAAAAACTCCAAGTCACAGAAAAGTAAACTGCGCAGAAGACAAGGATTTAGAGTGGTTCGGCCATGCGCCTACGTCCACTATGAAGTTTTATCACTTTATTTCTTAATACTTGAAGATTACAAGTGCTTTTCAGCAAATTACAACAGCAAATGGACTTAAATTCGAAATTAACAGCAATTGAGATAGTATGGAGTGATTCTGGCAGCGTTTAGGCTTGTTCTTCTTCTCCAAATTCTCCGACCCCTTTTCTGAATGACCAGGGGCTCTATTTATAGGTGTGGAAGGCCAAAATCCCGCCTAAAGCTCAGGGAGGTTGCCTGGCACGTGAGGGGGGCCCATAAGCCCGCGTTCTCGGAGTCCGTGCCCAGTTTGGGATCGATTCGAAGTGAACTTCGAATCGATCAAAAAATTGTCCAATTGTGATGAAACTTGGCGTGGACGTTCTTTATCATGTAGACAAACTTCTGTAAAAATTTCATGGGATTTGGATCAGTAGATTGGGAGTTATCATAGATTCGAAATGGCACTTTTAGGTATGTTGCATGGTTCGAATTGATCCTATGGGTTCGTTCGAATCGATCACTTCGAACCCATAGGGTCGAATCGATCCTTCTGTGACGTGGGCAGCATTCTTCGAATCGATCCGTGTTTGTCGCTGTGTTCACTGGATGGCTTCGTGTGTTGGATTCGAAGGCTTTCCTCGAATCGATGGAGTGGCATTCGTTCGAATCGATCTTAACACGTCACCCCAGATCGATTCGAAGTTGGCTTTATCATGGGGGTTCGAAGGTAACTATGGCATGGAGTTGGAGTTCCTTCCGCTGCATGGATTCGAAGGTGGGAACGCTCCAAAGGTCGCCGATGGATTCGAACTATCGCGTGGTTGATGGATTCGAAGTACGGCTATTTGGATGGAGTCGAAGGCGATGGAGTCGAAGGTGATGGAGTCGAAGGAAGATGTTGGCTGATGGATTCGAACGTCACCTCTTTGTATGGGTTCGAACTAGTTGGGTTCGAAAATGATGGGTTCGATCTTAGACAAGGTGATGGGTTCGAACCGAGCAGTGCCTATCCCTCTTAACTCGAATCCATCATAACTTGAGCATACGACCTCGGATTGACTTGAAATTTGAAATGCAGACTTCTATGATCTTTCTTGTCGTGTCCTATCAATTGTGGCCCGTTTCGGACTCGGACAAAATTCATCGATATCCATAGTAAAGTGAAGTACGACCGATTTCTGAGGTGAACTGTCTTCTGTTTTTGACCAGTCTTGTGATATCACGGCTTTGCCAAAAAGCGGGATAACATTTTGCCCCCCAAAGTACGTCTTGTGGGAACACGACGTGCTTTGAATAGTTTCCATCTCTTTCTGAAAAATCGTTGCTCTCTTTTCGCTGAGACTCATACGCCGTATTGTTGTAACTTTGCCTTGATATGATTGATTGCTGTATAATTGCGCTTAGTCGTTGGCTGTTGTAGTTGTAACAGGATGAGTGTTTGATTCCTGTAAATGTTTAAAATCGAATGTTAGTTTGATATGTGTGCATATGTACTAATTTGACCCCTATTAATGTCGTGCGTTCACGAGTTATGTTGGTTCCTGTTTGCTGCTGAATTCTGTATCGATTCTCTCCTGAATCGATTTTAGATTCAAGTCAAAGCATTGTTTTTACGGTTGTCTATGATTATCCTCTTGTATCGATCCTCTCCTGAATCGGTATACAAGGTAGACAAGTAATTTTTCAAATCATAGCGATTCGTTCGCTCTCATCGACGTCCTTTGATGGATTCGAAGTCACGTCTGTTCGAATTGATCGTCTTCGAGTTGATGGTTTTTTTTTTTTTTAATCCAGCCTTTGCTTAGTGATTCCTTGAATCGATGACGCCTCGCATCGATAAAGTTGGGATGGATTCGATCGTGTAAAGGTAGGAAGGCAATGGATTCGAAGTGAAATTTGAGTTGTAGCGACGTTCAATGGTTGTTTTAAGTCCTTCCTTTTGTATCGATCCTCTCCTGGATCGATTTGGGATGTTAGAATGTATGCTTCGTATCGATGGATTTGTAATATTGGATGTTGGATTGATGGATACAAGTGTAATGTTTTGTGTTAATGGAGTTGAACGATCCAGACATAATTGTGCAGTGATTGTTTGCGGAGGATATGCCATCTCTCATTCGTCTATTCAAGAATAATTCCCCACGGTAGATAGCCTTTGATAGGAGTCATCCATGACCCCTTTCTTGGATCCATCTCTAAAATCTAGTCGATCTTCATCTTTCAGCGCTTGGAATAGTAAATATCTCTACTGGGATAAAGTCTGTTTGTTGCGCATCCCCAGAGTTGGCTAGCTCAGCCAATGATTTGGCCTTTTCGTTTTGTTCTCTAACGATTGGGATAGTGGCGTAATACTAGAAGTCGGCTAGTATCTCTAGGATACAATTGAGATAAGGAGCAAGACGTTGCCCCCTAGTCAGATAGTCCTCCCTGACTTGGCACATTAAGAAGAAATCGTATAAGATATGTAAAGCTTCCATTCCTATTCTTTTTGTAAGTCTTAGCTTGGCGACTAAGGCTTCATACTTAGCTTTATTATTCCATTTGAGTAAACTTTCAGACATTTAAGGTTGCCATTGGTCCCATCGTAACGGTTGGTCGGTACAAACATTAACAGGGTAAGCTTGTCAATAGCCAGCTTTCATTGCATATTAGTCTTTGGATTAGTTTTTCTTCACATAGCATTGCGATGCTTATGGCGTGTGTTGACATGACCCAATTGAAGTGTAGATCTTCACGATCCAAGATCTTGGGCAAAATGGGAGGCCTCTCTGAGCGATCTATCAGAGCTGCTTGGTTTCCTCCATATACGGATGACTCTAATCTTCAGCATTTTCTGACATTAGCCTCAATCCCACGGGAATTGATGACGAAACCCGAGGATTCATTTTATACAATGCTGAAAAGAGCCTTTCAAAGGATTAAATTTCATTCTGCGGTTGTTGGATAGCACTGAATATCTTTGTCAAGTGATCGATGCGGTCGCTTGATGGTCGTGATCTCACAAGCATGTTAACTACATATACTCTCATTGATCGGCCGATCTGATTTTTGAATGATTTGTTAATCGTCCTTTGGTAAGTAGAATAAGCGTTCCAAAGTTTGAATCCAAGGAATGCAGCATAGCACTATAGGCTCGCATCAGTAATGAAACAGTTGTATTCCTAGTCTGGGATATGTTTCGGTATCTGATTGTATCTGGAGTTTGCGTCCATGGATGAGAGTAATTCATGTATGATGGTTGAGTCTATTAGTTGGTTGATCATTAGATGTGGAAAGCTATGCTTTGCCATGCCTTGTGCAAATCTGAGTAGTCGGCGTACGTTCACTATTCTCCTTTTGTTTCTCGCACAAGCAAAGGAATGAATACTCATTTTGGGTAGAGGACACCGCGGATAAACCTATTGGTTTTGAGTAGATTCGCCTCCTCCTTAAGTGCAGTAGATCTTCCTAGATCCACGTCGCTTCGTTTTTATTCACTGGAGCAATGCAGTTGACTCTTGCACAATCATGGCGTAGAGTTGTGATCTGATCTACAATTCTCATGATGGGTTGTATACACTCCATGTGCTTATCTGCAATGGTAAATGGTTAGCCTTATAGGTGTGTTAAACCAAAGGCTTAGTAAATTTTAGCCCCGTATTGTGTGCTGCTGCATAGCTGGCTCCAACTACGAGTTTGAATCTATATGTGTTTCCAAGCAATGCGTTTTCCATTCAATGTACTCACGATCCATTGCTCATTAGAAGGGTCGGAATGATGATCTACTGCACATGAGTCCAGGCATTAATCTGAGGATTCTATCTCTAAGCATCATTTCGGTTGTAACGTCAAGCTGTTATAAATACTAGGCACAAGCTATTGGGTTGAGTAGTTGTATCCAGCTCTTGGATGATCACATTCATGTCCCCAGTCTTGGGTTGATGGGTGTATTGCATGAATGATCGAGCCTAGCTTCTATTGTGTTTATATTGTAGTCCAAGTTGTAAGAGCTAGAGTTGTTTGATAAAAGATCAAATTATATTCCTCTCATTTCTCGTGCATGCCCCCAAGTCTGGGGAATATCTCGATAAACAGTAAGGTAGATAGTGTTCGCTTCAATTTCACACTCTATCCCATTAAACCGTGATATCGAGTTAATCGATGGAAGCCCGAGCCGTGCCATATTCTGCATTCTGTCCTAGTTCTTTCCTCTAGGTAGAATACTTTGTTGCCTCATAGACATTCACTTTGTTTCTTATGTCGTCATTCTCTGGGCAGAAATTGAAGAGTGAATCGTCCAGTAAGATCCAATGTAGGATTGATACTTCCCTTATCGGACCGAGGGTAAGAATCGGTGCGTGGCCAGTTTTGTTGCACTCGTTGTGAAAAGCTCGCTTAGTCGGATTATGGTAAGAGTCGATGAATGAATGGTCACATTGCATTCTTTCGGAGTTGGGTGATCAACCATGTCAGTTTTGAATTACGTTCTCCCGTCAGATCTACAGACAAAATTAGCTCAAATGCAGTCAAGTCATGCTCATCCAGTCTCATGCCCTTCCTGGTGGATCGAAGGAAGGCGACGGAGGACGAATAGTCAAGTCACACTCATTCGTGGTTCTATCCATGCTCTGGTGGTCGTAGGTATTCGATGGGCGCTCGTGTCACATCGAATTGCAGTCGAAGAGGATCGATATTGGCCGTGGATTTAGCGACACAATGTAGAATGTACGGACCTCATAGCATATCGATACAGGGGTATGACATGAATGGTGCAGATCGATATTGCCCGTCGATCAGGCGGTACGGTGTAATTGGCTTCCTGTAACTTCGGGCATCGTTCTAATTGGTTAGCATTAAGGCCTCCTTGTAGTCATTGCCTTAAGTTGTGAAGGACCCTAAGCTAGCAATGTAGCGAGTCACCTTTCTCTTCTTTCAATGATTTGTTCTTCTGCCCCCAGTCTTGGTTTTAGCAGAGTTAGTTTGTGGACGGTCCAATTGCATCTGTAGCGAGTTTATACTCCTCTCGTCGACTTTAGGTCGGAGTTGGTAAATGAACGGTCGAATCACATTCTTCATCTGTCTATCGTCGCAGTCGCACTCTGGGGACTAGAGGCAGTTGAAGGGCCATTAGTCACACCTATTTGATGTTCATACCCTTGTCCCTACTCTGGGGACTAAGAGTTTTAGTAGAAAATGGTCAACCGCATTTTCCTTGATTAATTCCTCTGGCACATTGCGGTCACATTGCGGCAACTTTAATTTGATGTTTCTCCGATTGAATTGGAGGAAGGAGTTGATTGGCAGATGGTTGGGTCACCTCCGTCCATGTTGCATGCACAACTCGCCAGATCGTTGGCTAGAGTTAGCGGATGTACGGTCGTGTCATGTTCATTTGCGGTAGGATGGGTAGTCATATCCATTTAGGATAAGGCGTTCAGCTAGGTCCGTTTTGCGAATCTACATCTCCCTGTCGAATCAAGGAAGAAGTCTTGTCATGCTCGGTTGGAGTGCATCTCTAAAAGATTATGTTATAGGTCCCATGCCGGGAATAAGTGTTGATGCATGAACGGTCATGTCGTGCCCGCTTAGTGCTAGTTAGTCGGATCACAACCGATTTTTTATGATAAGTGTGCCCCCATGTCAGGGGAAGAGTTGGAAAGAAGAAAGTCTAACCACATCCGCTTTTTGTACTACAGAACTTGCTGCGGAATTAGAATTGATAGATGGACAATAAAATCGCATCCCTTCTGGTATTTATATTCCAATCCATGCTTTGAGGATTGGAGTTGGTTGATGTTTACAATCCAGTTCACACTCTGGGAATCTGGAATTAGTTGATGGGTGGTTAGCCATACCCATTTGGAATTCGTGCTCCAATCCGTGCTCTCAGGACTTGAGTGAGTCGTTGTTTTATATTCCAATTCATCCTCTGGGAATCTGGAGTTTATTGATGTTTATACTCCAGTTCGCACTCTGGGAATCTGGAGTTAGTTGATGTATGGCCGTTCACACCCATTTTAGTGTTTATACTCCAGTCCGCACTCTGGCGACTTAGAGTTATTAAATGTTTATACTCCAGTTCGCAACTTTGACTTGGCATTCGCACTCTAATTCACACTCTGGGAATTTGGAGTTGGCATTTGTATTTTGGTCCGCGCTCCGGGAACCAGGAATTGATGTTTATACTCCACTTCACGCTCTAGGGAATTGGAGTTGACATTTGTATTTTCCGGTTCGCCCTCCGGTAACCGGGAATTGATGTTAATGCACCGATTCACGCTCTGGGAGCCTGGAGTTAGCATTTGCATTTTGGTTCGCACTCCGGGAACCTGGAATTGATGTTTGTACTCCGACTCGCGCTTTGGGAATCTGGAGTTAGCATGGATGCTTCGGTTCGTGCTCCGGGAACCTGTAATTTATGTTTATACTCCAATTCATGCTTTGGGAACCCGGAGTTCGCATTGATGGGTTGGTTCGCACTCCGGGAACCTGGAATAGATGTTTATACTCCAATTCATACTCTGGGAAGTTGGAGTCAGCCAATAGACGGCCAGTCACGCCTATTTGGGCTTTTTAGGAATTCGTTCACACTCTGGGAACGATGGATTTGATGTTTATACTCCAATTCGCACTCTGGGAATTTGGAGTCCGTTCACACTCTGGGAACGATTTATTGGATGTTTATACTCCAATTTACAGTCTAGGAAGTTGGAGTCCGTTCGCACTCTGGGAACGATTTATTGGATGTTTATACTCCAATTCACACTCTGGGAAGTTGGAGTCCGTTCGCACTCTGGGAACGATTTATTGGATGTTTATACTCCAATTCACACTCTGGGAATTTGGAGTCCATTCGCACTCTGGGAACGATTTATTGGATGTTTATACTCCAATTCACACTCTGGGAATTTGGAGTCCGTTCGCACTCTGGGAACGATTTATTGGATGTTTATACTCCAATTCATACTCTGGGAATTTGGAGTCCGTTCGCACTCTGGGAACGATTTATTGGATGTTTATACTCCAATTCACACTCTGGGAAGTTGGAGTCCGTTCGCACTCTGGGAACGATTTATTGGATGTTTATACTCCAATTCACACTCTGGAAAGTTGGAGTCCGTTCGCACTTTGGGAACGATTTATTGGATGTTTATACTCCGGTTCGCACTCTGGGAACCTAGAGTTGATTGCAGGACTGTCGTGTGTCAGTCCAGTTCGGCCATTGATGTGATGGCTTGCCCCCGAGAGGTGGGCTTCGCTTAGCAAATGATCGGTGGGATCTCGATTACTTTCCACTTATCTTCCATCAACGAAGGAGGAGACTTGGTTTATGGACGGATGAATCACATCCGTGTTCATTTGGATCCCGCTTCTGCCAAGCCTAAGGAGTAAGATTAGTGTTCTGGCAAGCTTTGAGCTCGAGCAGAGGAGAGGATGGCTGAACTACCTCCACTTTGAGTTGTGTATTTTCCCTTAAGTTGGGGGCAAGAGTTGGAGAGTAGACGGTCGAGCCACGTCCATTTTACGCTTTGCACTCTTCCAGTCGAGTTGAGGAAGAGAGTTGGAACGATGGCTCATGATGGTTTGTGAGTAGGTAGTCATTCATTGATGACTATAGATTGATGGTTGGGCTACATAACTCCAAGTCTTTCTCAAATCTTCTAACTAAATTGCATAGGCATGTGAGTGGATGGTCGGTTGCACCCACTTCGTACTGGAGCCCTAAACTTGTCTGTCTCTTCCACTTTGATGGCCTGCCCCAAGTCAGGTGCGTATAGCAACCGACGAGTGGTTGAATTATGCTCGCCATGATGATACCTAAATGACTTTATCATAGTCCACGGAGGTTGTTTTGCACCCGTCCTTAAGTACTCGGTTACCTGCATCATTTGCAAGTAGTTTAATTCAAGTCGATTATATCTTGCAACATAAACGAAATAGAAATAATTCAAAAGAGATCGGATAAAATCTCATTGATAAGTGAAGCGGCGTCGTATGCTCGCTATTGCACTTCGGTCCAGCCTTTCACAGTTGGGAGTCTAACGCAAATGGTTCAGTTTGATCAAAGTTCCAATTGAGGTCGGGGGTTCCCGGCTCTTCATTTTATGGGGCTTGAACATATTGCCAGAGCTATCCTTTCTGGAGCAGCCTTATGGCGTTGGCATCCATGATAGTCATATAAAGAAAAGGAGCTTCCCTATTTAGAATATGGAGCAGGTTCCCTTGTATGTCGCCAAGTTGATCCTTCGTCTGATTCATCAACGTAATGTTGGCCTGGACATGTTGGTGTAGTCGTCGGCGACTATCCACCAATTCTGTTATCAAACTCGGGAAATAAGCTTTTGTGCTGATTTCATTTATTAGTGTTGGCAGCAACGGGCTGTAGATTTTGATCAGTTCATTGGCTGCCAGCTTCTTTATTCCCTTTAGCAATATGAGAAGTAGAAATGATATGCCTAACTACGATTGACAGTCTTCTTTGAGAAATAGGGGATACAACGCATTTGATGGTATTCATCACCTTTCGTGGACTCCATTCACCATTCTCACTTCATGAGGTAGTGGTGGAGGTTGAATTTCCATAGTACACGGACATAGTCGGCATGCTGAATTTTAGTTAGAAATTCTACGTGTAGGATGGTCTCAATGAATAGGCCCTGACTGGGAACGATACTCGAATCAACATTATCAAGTCCATTTTATGGTTACGGGGTCTTGTGATACTGGTGAATGATGTATGCCCGACTGCCTAATGTTCGAGTGGTTGGTAATGTCGATCGGATGGTGAGTGGATTAATATGGGCTCATTGATTGGTGATTATTTCTAATTTTCACCATGAAGGAGGCTCGCATAAGATAGTTAGGAAGTCCTCTTAGAGTTGTATGTCATGCTTTTAGTCATATGGACATGGAATGATTAAGATACGGGCATATGAAGATGGTTCAGTGGTGAACAACTATGTTTTGAGTTGGCAGAGTAGACAAGGCAGGGTAGTCGTAATACTAGCCATCGCACCATAATTGTCAGTTTAGGAGTTTTAAAAGCTGGTTAATTGGAGGAAGTTGCAGTCCACTTTAGAAGCATGATACATTAATCAACTTCAGTTCTTGGTGTTTTAGCTTGGTTCTCCAGCCTCCGGGAGCACCATTTGAATAGTATTTCAATACCCATTCCTTGATTGCAACTCAAAAATTGCTATTGTAATCTCCTACTTCCCGTCCAGTCATGGAACGACCTGAATGTTCCTTTATTTAAGTTGAGGTTTGGATTAACTATGCTGGTGCTCTGCGCTGCGGCTAGGGTTCGGGGGGAAATTTTTTTAGCCTCTTTTTAGGAAATTTAGATCGTACCCGAATTTTTTTTTTTTTTTTAAATGATGGATACGAAATGTTCGTTCGCATCGATGGTTCGAGCGCTTAAATGATGGATCGAACTAAGGGCTGATAGATGGATACAAACTGCATGTGCGTATTGATGCGAAATGGAGGCAGATGGATGGGTACGAAGTACCTGTGAGTATCGATTCGAATTGGAGGCAGATGGATGGATACGAAGTATATGTGAGTATCGATTCGAATTGGAGGCAGATGGATGGATACGAAGTAGTGCTTCCTGATGGATACGAAGTAGCGCTCCCTGATGGATTCGAAGTCGCGCTCCATGATGGGTATGAAGTAGCGCTCCATGATGGATACGAAGCTATGGATACGAAATTCACCACATTTCCTGGATTCGAAGCTATGGATACGAAATTCACCACATTTCCTGGATTCGAAGCTATGGATACGAACTTCACCACATTTTATGGATTCGAACCGATGGATACGAACTTCACCACATTTTCTGGATACGAAGCTATGGATACGAAATTCACCACATTTCCTGGATTCGAGAATATGGGTTCGAAAATGATCATATTTTCATGGATTCGAACATATGGATACGAAATTCACCATATTTTCTGGGTTCGAAAATATGGATACGAAATTCACCACATTTTATGGATTCGAGAATATGGGTTCGAAAATGATCATATTTTCATGGATTCGAACATATGGATACGAAATTCACCATATTTTCTGGGTTCGAAAATATGGATACGAAAACCATCATTTTTTCATGGATACGAAAATATGGGTACGAAATTCATCATATTTTCATGGATTCGAAAATAGGGGCACGGACTGCATGATGAATATGGTTCTTCTTAGATTTTAGAGCAATCTGAATAGAATAGAAGGAACCCATGAACGATAGATCTGGATCTCTCTCTTAGATTTATTCAATCCGGTATCGATGACAAATCCAACGAGCAGGAGAAAATCTAGGTTTTCTCAGTGAAAGCACCAAAATGTTTGCACCAAAATTGGGCAAACACCCTTCGGAAGTTTTTGAAGAGATAGTAAATGAAGAACTTAAATTGGAAATAGGGACTATCTAACAAAAACTCCAAGTCACAGAAAAGTAAACTGCGCAGAAGACAAGGATTTAGAGTGGTTCGGCCATGCGCCTACGTCCACTATGAAGTTTTATCACTTTATTTCTTAATACTTGAAGATTACAAGTGCTTTTCAGCAAATTACAACAGCAAATGGACTTAAATTCGAAATTAACAGCAATTGAGATAGTATGGAGTGATTCTGACAGCGTTTAGGCTTGTTCTTCTTCTCCAAATTCTCCGACCCCTTTTCTGAATGACCAGGGGCTCTATTTATAGGTGTGGAAGGCCAAAATCCCGCCTAAAGCTCAGGGAGGTTGCCTGGCACGTGAGGGGGGCCCATAAGCCCGCGTTCTCGGAGTCCGTGCCCAGTTTGGGATCGATTCGAAGTGAACTTCGAATCGATCAAAAAATTGTCCAATTGCGATGAAACTTGGCGTGGACGTTCTTTATCATGTAGACAAACTTCTGTAAAAATTTCATGGGATTTGGATCAGTAGATTGGGAGTTATCATAGATTCGAAATGGCACTTTTAGGTATGTTGCATGGTTCGAATCGATCCTATGGGTTCGTTCGAATCGATCACTTCGAACCCATAGGGTCGAATCGATCCTTCTGTGACGTGGGCAGCATTCTTCGAATCGATCCGTGTTTGTCGCTGTGTTCACTGGATGGCTTCGTGTGTTGGATTCGAAGGCTTTCCTCGAATCGATGGAGTGGCATTCGTTCGAATCGATCTTAACACGTCACCCCAGATCGATTCGAAGTTGGCTTTATCATGGGGGTTCGAAGGTAACTATGGCATGGAGTTGGAGTTCCTTCCGCTGCATGGATTCGAAGGTGGGAACGCTCCAAAGGTCGCCGATGGATTCGAACTATCGCGTGGTTGATGGATTCGAAGTACGGCTATTTGGATGGAGTCGAAGGTGATGGAGTCGAAGGAAGATGTTGGCTGATGGATTCGAACGTCACCTCTTTGTATGGGTTCGAACTAGTTGGGTTCGAAAATGATGGGTTCGATCTTAGACAAGGTGATGGGTTCGAACCGAGCAGTGCCTATCCCTCTTAACTCGAATCCATCATAACTTGAGCATACGACCTCGGATTGACTTGAAATTTGAAATGCAGACTTCTATGATCTTTCTTGTCGTGTCCTATCAATTGTGGCCCGTTTCGGACTCGGACAAAATTCATCGATATCCATAGTAAAGTGCGACCGATTTCTGAGGTGAACTGTCTTCTGTTTTTGACCAGTCTTGTGATATCACGGCTTTGCCAAAAAGCGGGATAACAATTCCAACATCAAAATTAAGTTTACTTTTATTTGATTCTCATTTAATCAACTTCCATTAAATTCAGTAAGCCCCATCCATTTAAATTTTAATTTTAGTTTATCTTCTCAATTTATCAAAATAATATCCAACCACATACTGAACTCATTTATACTTCAAATTTATATATCACCAAATTTAATTTCAGTCTGATAATCCAATTCCAATCACAGCTTTGATTTTGTTTTTATTCAATCAGACTTCATCTATTTATTATTTAACTCAATTAACCCGTTTTAAATTTTTAATTTACTTACTTAATTCGTTATCCAATTTATTTTATTAATACAAGGCCATTCTCAATTTATTTCTATTCACTTTGGGTTTTGTTTTGCAACTCAAACCATTCCTATTATAATCACTTCTCTTATATCCAATTTACTTGCAAATTTTCATTAAATATTATTCAAATTACCTTTGAATTTTATTTGTAATTCAAACCATCACATTTTTCAATCCAACTCTATTTTATTTTTATTTTTTACAACATCTCTTCTAATTTATTTCATTATCAAATCAAAATCGAATTCTATTTACAATTCGAATTCAATTCCAAACTCCATTATTAATTTACAATCCATTCATTTACCAAAGTTAATTTTTATTAACATACTCAATCAAACAATTATTTAATCAATTAGCTTATTTCCAACTTCTAAATCAATATTCAATTTATTACAAAATCACTTTATTAAATTTTCCTGAGTTCAATTTTATTTTATAATTCCAGTTTGGATTTTTCCCTTTTATTCTCCCGAAATTCCAACACCTCCTTAAAAATTTTAGGAATGCTTTCATATTCAGATAATACTATTAAGATAGCTTTTTATAAAAATAAAAATACTTTTATAACTCGATGTCTCAACCAGTCCATCCTTGTTCTCACAGAAATTCAGTCATACGTTGATCAGGCATAGGACTGAAAATCTATAAGTACTTGGTAAACCCGTTTTCAATACCCAGTGAAACATTTGAAAAAAATAATTTTATTGAAAATATAGGAATCAGGTTTGAAAATAGAGGAAATATCTTTGCTGAGGATGCTCTGGAAATCATCACCCCCATCCATGGTCGCAGTTAACCCAATGGTTACGTTGCCATCCCGACAAAATCCACAGATAACTGTAGGCCTCCGCGCCCCTCGATTACACCATGGAACCCACGACAGATCGCAGCTACAACTGGGGTTACGTAGCTATCACAGCAAAAACCCATATAACTGTAGGCATCAGCGCCATCGAATTTCACTGCCAAAAATGAAACTTCTCCACTCCACTTGACCATAGATCGCAGTCTACCGATGTTGCGTTGCCTTCCCGGCAAAATCAAGTGTAGACCGTTGACACTCATCCTCCACACGATTTTCGCTATGGTCCCCACAGTAGATCGCAGCGACATCGAGTTACAATGTCGTCACAGCATAACCCAAATGCCTCTGTAGGCATCAACGCCATCAACTTACGCTACCCAATAATCCTCAGGAACTAGTTTTGTCCGGACTCCTCACAGGATCAACTTTAGAAACCCCCCTGGGGCTCAAGGCAGCACCACCCGGTGGCACTCCTGAGAAGTTCATTTCAAGGGAGCGCCTTTTTCCCTAGAGCCATCATCAAAACATTTTATACTATACAGATATAGTATCTTCAAATCATACACCTAGTATGATATCATACAAAGCTCCTTTATACAAAATCGATTATTCCAAAATTTTTAATTCTCAAACTAGGCTTTCCAAATTCTCATATTGATTTTACCCAAAAATCAAAAGCCTTCCAAATCCAAAGGTTCTCAAAACCTTTTTTCAAAATCCTCATAAGATCCTTTATATATATATACAGATTTTTTTTAATAACTTTGGATCATTTCAAACTTGTATAAAACTCCTTTTATACTTCAAACACCTTCATAAATCCTTTTCTTCCGGCAATAGATTTAACAAGGAAAGATTTTTCTTATATAACAAAGATATATAACTTTTTTTTATTCAAAATCAAACATCCCAAATTGATTACTCTTTTCAATATCAATTCCTTTTCCATTCACTTATCCGCCTTTACATTAATCCTCATTTGGATTATCACTTCAATTCTTATCTCAGTTGGGTATTAAATCCATAACAGTTTGAACTCCGACCAGTTTATATAGAAAATAGCTTGAAAATTGAAAAATAAATAAGTAGTTGAAAAATAATTATTAGTTTACAAAATAGCTATAAAAAAGTTAACCAATCGTAAAATAGTTAAATAATTCCATAAATTTTTAGGTAATTGAAAAATAGTAATTTATTTGTAAAATAGTTGAAAAATAGTAATTAGTTTATAAAACAGTTGAAAAATAGTTAAATAGCTTCAAAAATAATTGTAAAACAAGTATAAAATAATTTGGCTTTAAGGAAGAAAGGTTGTATATATTTAATAGCTTAGAAAAATAAGCTTATATGAAAACAATTTATATTGAAAATAGTCAAGAGCCAACTGTTCACTTCCCCAACAATTCAACTTAAATAACTCCAAATTCCAATGGACTTGATTAATCCTCAATTCAAGTTGAATCAATCTTGATTCCTTTCCCAATTTAAATCAAATTCAAGTTGATTGTAGTCCTGTTCAATTTTAATTATAATTTCCTATTATCCCTATCAATTTGAATTATTATCAATTTAATTTTCAGAATCTAAATCACTTCAATTTACTCCAATCCAATTTCCCATTTAAATTTTTAAACTTATACATCTTCAATCACCAATCCAATTTCTTCAAACCAAATTCAATTTTGAACTAATTCAATTCAATCTTGAATTTTAAACTATCTCGAATTATAGAGATTCGAGTTAAATTATCAAAATTCCATTTTAAATTATCTCAACTTATATATTTCAAGGTTCAAATAAGAGTTCAATACAATTTTATTGTAAAATTTTAATTATTCAATTTTACCTTCCAAATTGAAATCAGTTCTTAAACAAGTTTATTTTACAATTCAATTATTCAAATTTATTTTATTTATACAATACCATTCTAAATTTAGATATTTTTATTAATAATAGGTTGGTATCATCCAATTTGTTTTTAAATGTCCATCCATTTCAATCTTTAAATCTCAAACCCATTTTGAGATTACACAAATTCCCAATTCAAATCAACCATTTAACTTTCCAAGTTAAATTCCAATTTCATCTTAAAATCTTCAATCCAAGTTGTTCATTGAAACTTATTTAACTTTTCCCAAGTTAAATTCAATTTACTTAATCCAGTCAACCTCATTCTCACATTGAATTCCCACTTCAAACTTCAAATTCTTTCCCTTATATAAGTTCAAAACTTATATCACTTTGGGTTTTTATATCACATTTCAGGGAAGAATCAAAACTCAACCTCATAGAGTTTATTTCAAATTATCTTTAATATCATGTATATCCATACATATATACATATTTATTTCTTGGCCCTCCCAGCCATGTTTTACAATTTTAAATCACCTTTGGTTTTAAATTCAAATCAATTTCAAACAACCCATTGTTTTCAACAAATCCCGGTTATCCAAATAACACTTATTTATTATTTTCATTACTTTCAACCAAATTTTCAAATTCTGGGATTAGATTTAGAATTTCATTTTAAATCACTTAAATTTTTATCTAGTTGTATTTTTATTCCTACTTAATTTAATTCCAATTCTAAACTTCAGTTTCAGTTTGAATCCATTTCAAACTTATCTTTGTTAAATTTCAGTTTGGTTGTATTATATTATTCCTTAATTTTAATTCCAATAATTAACAACCAATTACCTAATATTTATATGAAGGAAATATTGCTTTATATATCAAAATATATTTTATATAAAATCATCTAAAATCATTATATAAGAAAATAACAAGTATGCTCTCATATATATATATATATATTCAACTCATTCTAGAGTACTACAAACTCTATTAATGAGTAATCCCCACCAGAGCCAAGGTTCTCGCTTAACCTTCAGCTCTGATACCAAATGTAACGACCCAAAATTTCCGAACCCGAAAATTCCAGATAGTTATGAAAAGAAGAACGAGATAGAAGAAGAAGAACAGAAACACCAAACGTCTCACATTCGCAGCGGATAAAATATAATAATAAATAATAATAGCTTACAAAAGAATACTATATCTGTTGATTACATTTCAATACATCAGAGTTTCACATATATTCAAATGCTGGTCATATACAATCAATTTATCACAGAATTACAATAATATAATTACAGCGGAAATATTCTAAGCGATATTGCTATCCTGCACGCCTCCTGAGCTCTAGAACGTACCTGCTTGAAAATCTGTAATACTCGGTCTGACCCGAGCATTACACCAAAGTAACACCCGGGTCAGGCTGGAAACCAGCGTGAGTAAACCCATCTAACATAGAATACTAAAGCAAACAACTCATATAAACCCGGGGTAACTTATATTAATTCACAGGTTGCTATGGACAACACTTATTTCACATATAAATTTCTAAGTACCAAACTTAGATAAAATAATCCAATTCAATTCAAACATTTCATTCCTGTCTATTTCTTCCACAAAGCAATTTATAAAAATTCGAAGGGGTTTCGGGTATTTCCCAATTCCCGACCCCGGTCCCTTCGAGTCTCATGCCATCCTATTTAAGGATATCCAAGTGGAGAACACAACATTTCATATCACAGATATCAACTCATTTAAAACACCCAGTACCATTCAGTCATCCATAAGCAATGCTTAATCACATACAATTTAATTCAATTGATTCTAATTGAATTTCTAACCACATTCATTTAGATTCCTTCATTCAATATTAATTAATTCAAAATCAATTAATTTGTCAACCCTTCACTATTCATCTTGATTAATCACCCTGGATTATTTAATTTCAATTACATTCAAATAATTATCTTAAGTTAACTTCATAATATAAATCAGTCTCAACCAATATCATTAAGAAATCTTAATTACTTCATGAATAAATTAATTATTTAATTACATTAATCCTCCATTACTTATACTAATTAACTTCCCATAAGTCACTTATTACTGGTTATTTCATCTTAATTAATCGATCTTCAATTACATCTTTAATTACATTAATTAATTATTTTCAATTATATTTTACTAATTTCGTTAAGTATTTGATTACCAAACCATCCAACGATTATTCTGAATTACTTACACTTGACTAATTTACTTAAACTTAATTAATCAATTAAGTCCAACCATTAATTACTAGATTCATTAACCCAAATTAATACTTAATTGAATTAATTAATTATTTGTTTAATTACTTTACCATTTTAATAAATCAAAATTCACTAAGTTGTTATTAACTAAAGAAATAAAAACAGTTTCTTAGTCACGAGTTAAGTTTAAACAACTTAAACCCTAATATTCGAGTCAAACCACAACTAACTCGAGAATCATCCAAATGAAAATATCATCAGGGTACATCCAATTTACTTAATCATTCAACCCATTATTAAAATTAACCTTTTAAATTTAAATAAAAATCCATCAGAGTGAGATTTTCTCATCTTCAAATTTTTGGTAGTATCGTTTCCAGCCACGAACTAACTCGGCTAGTTTCCTTTGATTTGAACCTCGTATAAATAAAAATTCCGAATTTATTAGCATTTGCCCTGACTTTACTACCATTAAAAATTTTCTTCCATTTTTAATTTTAAATCTATAGAGTTAAATGAAGTAAGAATTCCTTCATTCTCTGATATTTTTCTTTACTGTTAAATATTTTGATAAACATATAACAATTCAAGAATTTGCAAAATATTCGCTTTAACGTGATTTACATATCTTAACTTAAGTTATTTATATTTCCTAACAGTAAGTTAAAATATACCTATATGAAATTCCGATAAAAATAAATTAATCCCATATTTTACTATTAAATATTCGGATGTATGAAATAAAAAAATCAATCAAATAAACTAAGGATTTAACTTGAGTATACACAATGTTTAAAATGAATTCACTCACCAGTGAACAGGAGACAGATCGAAACCTCTTCGCGACAGCATCTCCCCAGAATCACCTTAGCACGGCCATTCCCCAGTTGCTGCCAAGCATGCCGCCGCTCGAGCTCGGCTAGCTGTCAGATTGGTCGTCGTAGATACTAGCATGACCCCCCCTTTCTTGCGTTGCCGACCCAAAATCTGTCGCGCCCGCCCTTTGCGCACGAGCAGACACACGCGCGCGCGTCCCCTCTTGCAGTCGCCGCTTCGTCTCACTTCAGCCCCAAATTCCACTTCATGAACACGTCGCAACTCTCGTGAGCTCAAACTTGCATCGGCCCTTCGATTTAGTCAGAAGATTTAGGATTGAAATCGCGATTTGGAACGAGATGAATCAATTTGGAAAAACGCGGCTCGGCTACCATTCCTTTTTTTTTATTGATACTGTTTGATTTTCGGCCTCATTAGTCTGAAAGAATGAAGGCATATATCCTAAAGGAGGCTTCCTGAGTGCGCGTTGGGAAAAAAATATCCCTGACAAATGTACTGCAAATTTTTATTAAATAATAAAACTTACAGAACGTCTCGCTAAGCATAACGTGAAATTCCGGACCTGAATCAGACATGCCGACAGGTGTTTATATGGTTTTACCCATATTCCGAACTCAAAGGAACGTGTTTCGGAACCTAATTCGATCGTATGCACGAGTTACGGAAGTAAATGATCGATTTTAAATTAAATCGATTAAAATAGTTCTAAGCGTTTCAAGCTGCCGGAGTCAAACGACAACTCCGATTGCTACGAAAATTGAAATCCGTAATAACTAACTATCACGGATCCAATGGAACTGGTTTCGTCGAATTCCGAAACAGTGCCTCAGAAGGCTATTTTCAAATATCGATTTAAACGATATATTATTAAAACTGAATAAACCATCTTTAAATTAAATTTCAACCATTCTATTACCTTCAGTATCATCATTATAAATTTTATAAGCCTTCCAACTTTTTAAACAGGCTTAGAATCTCAGATTCAACAATTCACCCAATTTCAATTATTAAATTCAATTTTTAAACCATACAATTCAATGATTTAATTATCAAGTAAATACTGATATCTTGAATTCAAGTTAAAATTAACTTTTAAATATTTTAAAATCAATTAAATATTCAAATTTAATTTGTTAGAAATTCCGGGTCATCACATTGATCTTTTGTATTTAAAATGAAACATTTTTATCCCAATATTTTAAAATAAGATATATTTGGCTTTTTATTATTAAATAGTTCATAAGAAGTATTTTTAGTTAATGGTCTAATTGATATTCTATTTAATACATAACATGCAGTAGCAACGACTTCTGCCTAAAATGTTTTGGTAGAGAACATCCATTTAATAATGTTCTTGCGCATTCTTGTAATGTTCTATTCTTTCTTTCTACAACTCCATTTTGTTGAGGAGTTCTAGGAAAAGAAAAATTATGATTTATTCCTTTCTTTTTACAAAAAGTTTCAAAAACTTCATTTTCGAATTCGCCTCCATAATCGCTTCGAATATTTTTAATTTTCAAATCTTTAGTGTTTTGAATTCTTTTGACAAATGTTTTAAAATGCTCAAAAGTGTCACTTTTATTTTTCATAAAAATAGTCCATGTGTATCTTGAAAAATCATCAACTATTACAAATACGTATCGATTATGATTAATGGATTGAACTTGTGTTGGTTCGAATAAATCCATATGTAGTAATTCTAATGGTTGTAAAGTTGAAATATTTTTCTTAGATTTGAAAGATGATTTCGTTAATTTTCCTTTTTGACAATCATCACAAAGATTTTTTATTTTAAAGTTTATTTTGGGTAAACCTCTTACTAATTCATTTTTAGAAAGTTTTCTAATGGTTTTAAAATTTATATGACAAAATCTTTTGTGCCATAACCAAGGATCATTATCTTTGGCAAGTAAACACATACTTGAATTATGATTAATATTCATATTTAAAACATAAATATTTCTATCTCCATTTCCTTCAAAAATAAGATTTTGGTTTTGATCAAAAATATTACATTTATTATTCGAGAAAGTTATTTTAAAACCTTTGTCACACAATTGACTTATGCAAAGTAGATTATGTTTTAAATTTTCAACTAATGAAACATTTGTTATAAAAGGTAAATTTGATGTACCGTAATTGTTCACATCTCCTTTGCCAATGATATACCCTTTTGAATTGTCTCTGAAGGTAACCGAGCCACCATCAAAGTATGTGATGTTTGTAAGCATATCTTTGTCTCCGGTCATGTGTTTTGAACAACCACTGTCTAATATCCATTTCTTCTTTTTGAGTGGGACCTGAAAATAAATATGAAATTATTGGTACCCACCTTTTAATAGGGTCCTAAAAAGTTAGAGTTTAGGAAACCAAACCCAATTTGGTTTAGTATCCTTTTTATAAATATAGTTTTCATTATGATGAACATTATCCATAAATGTTTTAATGTATTTATTTCTTATTAATACATTGTTAGTCTTTCGTATCCAAATTTTAACTACCTTGTTTTCAACTTTTGTTTTAATGGGTTTCTTTAGCAATATTTGTTGTTTTGAATCCATATTCCTCTTAAAATTTGTATTTTTCTTTTTAGGAATTTTTGACTCCTTTTTATATCCTAATCCATGTTTACTTGAAGAGAATTGAGAATTTTCTAAAATCTTAGATAAATTTTCTCTTCCTTTGTTTAGTTAGAAACATTTTTAGTGATGTCATCTAATCTAGCTTGAAGACTATTATTTTCAAACTCAACTTGTCTAATCTTAGTTTTTAACTTATGATTTTCAGAAACAATTATATCATTCTTTGTTTTTTGAGTTTCAATTTCTTGACTTAAGAGTGATAATTGAGTTTCCGAATTTGAATGAGATTCTTGAACTTTTTCAAGTTCTTCTTCTAAGATTTTCTTTTCATCTTTTAAAATATCCCTTTCAAATTCAGCTTTGTTTTGATTTTCACGAGTTTCTTTGAGTTTCTTTTTAAGAGTTTTTATTGTGCTTAAAAGTTCAGTGTTTACTTCAATTAAATCGTCGAAAGTTAAATTATTTACCTTAGATTCTTGAGCCATGAAGCATACATTTGCCTGCTCATTTTCGCTATCACTATCATTTTCGGATGAAGATGAATCTGAATCGTCCCATGTTACAGAAAATGCCTTCTTTTTGAATTTATCCTTCTTGTTTTTGTTGTTGAAATTTTTCTGATTTTCCTTCATTTGTTCTTGACAATCTTTTTGCATGTGTCCTTTCTTGTGACAATTGAAGCATTCTATATTTGAGGATGAAGGTTTGTTCAAGAAATTCTTTTTGAATCCGTTTTTGTTCCCTTTTCTGAACTTTAAGAATTTCTTGAAATTTTTGGCTATAAATGCTAGATCCTCATCTTCAGACTCTGATTCTTCCTTTTCCGCATGAAAAGCAACATTCTTTCTTTCTTGAGCTTGATCCTTTTTAGCTTGCATATTTACTTCATACGACATAAGATTTCCAATCAATTCTTCTAGTTTCATTGTAGATAGATCATTTGCTTCCTCGACTGCTAGTACTTTTCTTTCCATTCATCAGTGAGTGAATTTAGAACTTTAGACACAATGTCAAAATCCGTGTATCTTTCTCCTAGTCCGATTAGAGCATGATGAATGTCTTGAAATCTTGAGTACATGTCATTGATGGATTCATTTTGTCGCATTCTAAAATTTTGGAATTGATTCTTCAGCATGGATATCTTTGTTTGTTTAACCTTTTTTGTGCCTTCATGTATGACTTTTAGTGTTTCCCATATCTGACATGCAGTAGTACATATGCTAACACGGTTGAATTCATTTCTATCCAGGGCACAAAATAGCATATTCATAGCTTTGGCATTTGCACTAGCTTCATTCTTTTGAGTTTGTGTCCATGTAGGATAATCAGTTGTGGGTACAATGAACTCTGCTTGAGTAGCATTCCAGGCTTCGAAACTTGTTGATTGCATATAAATCCTTACCCTTGTAGCCCAATAGTTATAATTTAGTCCATTGAATAGAGGAGGTCTTTGGGTAGATTGTCCTTCCGCAAATGTAGAACTATAGGCAGATGTTGTGCCTGTACTTGCGTTATTTTCCACATTATCAATATGTCTAATAACGGTGTTATGGTTATAGGACGGCCTTGCTCTGATACCAATTGAAAGATGCTATGCGGTAGGATCGTGTAATATGGAATATTGAAATAGTCTAGTTAGATAAAGTAGGTAAATGCAAGGAGACACCAGGATTTTATACTGGTTCGGACCTCTCGTCCTACGTCCAGTCCCTAAGCTTCACTTAGGAATTTCACTAACTAACACCCTCACTTCACCCGGAGGAATAGGTTTACAACTTAACCGAACAACCGAACGGGATTTCTTGCCTCAACTACCGAAGATGACTTCAACTCAATTACTAAAATACAATATTCGACTTGTTGTGTTCTTGTCAACACTAATGAGTCTAATGTAGTACAATATTCCTATAATATTATCCTCGAGAATATGCAATATATTTGTGAAGATTTAGGAAATGTGAATTGCTATGAATCAAAAAGAATGTTATAAACAAAAACAATGATTCAAGCAATAGATTAATGAATGCTTTGAGAGTATCTAGAAAATATGAACAAGAGAATAGTTAGATTAAAGAAAGAGAATTCGGTGAATTAAATGATGTTAGAATCATGTATATATATACTTGTAGAAGAGATGCATATGTTGTCAAAGGTTGCAAACAAGAGATGCTTCCATTTCCATTGATGAAAGGTTGCAACTCTTGGGAGGAAGAAGGTGTCTTTTCAGAGAAAATTCGCAGGTTCAAATTCAGTCGACTGAGCAGGGAATTCAGTCAACTGAAAATATGAAGTAAAATTTTCGGGACCAAATTCAGTCGACCATGCAGGAAATTCAGTCGACTGAAACTGTGCGTGTGTGTAAATTTGTTCCAGTTTCAGTCGACTGACTGTTCCTGTTCAGTCGACTGAACTTATAAAACCTGCATAGTTAAAACTAAATTAAAAAATGAAGTTTAACAAATTTTTCTAGTGCTCGTGCAAGCTTCTTGAGGATAGATTTTAACAATACATCTAGACTAAGACACATGTAAAAACATACTTTAAGCTTGTTTGGTCTTCATCTATCTTCCTTTAGCATTTGCATATATTTGTTCCTTGTTTGTAAAAGCACATTGTCATTGATCAAAATCTTCGCGTATCAACAAGATGTTTGTGGAAATCCATAGACGTCTGTGACTTCAGGGAAGAATTTCCCAAAATTATTCACAGACTTCTGTGGATTTCCACAGACATCTGTTGCTGGCATTTTCAGACTATAAATTTTTATTTCCACTTTTGAATGTTTTTAATACCGATTTGTGTATATGAATTCATCTGTGCGTATATACTCAAAGGGACTTTACAATATTTATCTATGACTCTTAATACACTAGTATAATTTTACTAATCATACCATGGTCCATAAATCTCTGTTTATCTTCAAATCCTGATATCTTTGAGTGTGACGATCTCTTGTGGTATATACTTGAAATCTTGATATGATATACAATATATGTGATTGTATAGTTATTGTCATTGAAACCATAGAATGAAGGTTCTAACAAATTCCACAGAGCCAATTATTTACAGTGCACCTAGATGAAAGCAATTACTTGTTATGGAAATTTCAGGTTGAAAGCAATTAGGGGGTATGATTTAGAGGAATATATTCTTAGCACACATAAAACTCCATCCAAAAATTCATTACAAACAGTGAAGGGAGACTGATAAGTAAAAAGGAGTATATTACAAATCAAAGGCAAGATCATCTATTGAGTTCTTGGCTACTATCATCAATAAGCACCAACTTACCACCAACAAATTATTGTAAATCATCAAATGAAATTTGGACAACAGTTGAGCATATTTTCTATTCACAGTCAGCCGCAAAGATAATGCATTACAAGAGGCAGATGCAAAACTTAAGAAAAGATAACATGTCAATGAGAGATTACTTAGCAAAGATCAAAGATTATTGTGATCTATTAGAGGCAGCAGGCCATAAAATCTCTGATATAGAATAGATGTTATGAAGCAATTATAGCAGTTATAACATCAAAAGAGGTCATACCTTTAACTCAGTATGTTCACACTATCCTACTTGCTCATATGGGTAGAATAGAACATAAGATAACCTTTGATTCAGAACTCATGGTCATCTATACAACCAACTCAAGAAATAAGGGTCTAGAAAGAAATTATGGAAACATAAATGAAACAGGAACAATAAATGATCAAAAGTATACAAGAAATCAGTCAGGAAGATTAGAGAAATAGGAGGCAGATGGAATAGCAGCAATAGGTCAAAGTGTCAAACATGTGAGAAACTAGGACACACAGCAAGCAAGTGCCACTTTAGATATGATTCAAACTAAAATGCATCTCAGAGTACAAGTAACTAGAGAGGATATGGTATGAATGCAAACATAGCAAGTATACAACATGAGTCAAGAAGCACACCAGAAGAGCAAAGGACACATAACCTGAATACATGTGAGACAACACGGACATAGGAGATTCAGAATGAGTACGGGTATCCAGATTCAGGTGCAACATGCCATGTGACCAAAAACTTGCAAAATTTGAATTTTGGAAATAAAAATAAGGGTAATTAATCTATTTTCATAGGAAATGACACTAGTATGAATATTACACACAGTGGTTGTGCATAAATTATGGGTTGGAAAGTACTACCCTTAAGTAACTTGATAAGAGTTCCTAAAATTAGAAATAATGTAATTAGTGTACTACGATTTGCACATGATAATAGTGTGTTCTTTGAATTCCATCCAAAATATTTTTTATTTAAGGATATTGAAACTAATTTTTTTTTACTATATGGTGAAATACACAAGGGTTTGTACAGAATCAACCTATCAAAAGTCAATCACTATAATAACTCAAGAAATTGGTGCAACCTAACTGAGCCAGGCTCATCAGAAAGTATTAAAAGTGTTTTTTATATTTGGCATTCTAACTTAGGTCACCCAAGTGTAAAAGTTGTAAGGAAAATATTGAATGATAATAAAATTAAGATTACAGATTACCTGCCTCATATGTCTGCACTTACAGTCAAATGGGAAAGAGCCATAAACTGGCATTCCCATAATCACGGTCTAAATATGAAAAACCACTACAACTTGTTGCAATAGATTTATGGGGGCCTGCTTCCAGTAATTCAGACTATGGATTTAAATATTATATCTCTTTTATAGATGCTTACTCTAGATACATAGGGATTTTCTTCCTGAAATCAAAATCTGACACATGTAATGCAGTTATTCATTTCATAAGATAGGTCAAAAAGTAGATAGATCAGCAGGTAAAAATAATTCTAACCGATAGGGGAACTGAGTTCAAGGCACCTAAGGGATTCATTCAAGACAAAGGAATACTTCACAGAGTGACATGTCCCTATACATCGGAACAAAATGGATCAGTAGAAAGTACGCATAGACAAATAGTATAGACCGGTTTTACCTTGCTTACACAGACTTCACTTCCGTTGAAGTTTTGGCCAGTTGGCTTTTCAACAGTAGTATATTTGATCAACAGATTACCCACAAAAAATTTACAAGGCAAAACTCCAATGGAAGTGTAATTTAATGTAAGATCAGATTACAAGAGTCTAAGAACATTTAGATGTCTATGCTTCCATCATCTAAGACCATATAATCACATAAATTGAATTTCAGATCCACTCCATGTATATTTCTGGGTTATGGAATGATTCAAAAAGGATTTAAATGTCTTGACAACAATGGAAAACCATTTTTGTCAAGGCATGTAGTATTTAATGATCGCATATTTACATTTGAGAGCAACAGTGTAAAGATAACACAAAAGGTGTACAACCCACTAAATTCTATACCACCTATACCAATATACAATAGGACTGAAAGTCAAGACTATATGGAGAGAGGCCAGAATGATTCAGATGCTCAACTTACAATGTCAAAAATAGACCAGGTTAAGATGTCTCACAGTAATTCCAACACTTCACTCAATCTCCAACAAATACAGATAATCAACATTCTAGCGATGAAGTTCGTGAGCAACAATCAAGCATGGAACAACTAACAACATAGTAAGAACAACTAAATAGAGAACATCATATGATAACAAAGGCTAAAAGTGGCATATTCAAACCAAAGTTATATGCAACATGTGCAATCAATGCAGAGCCAAATATACATAAGCAAGCTATCAACAGTGAAAAATGGAGACTGGTAATAAATAAAGAATATAATGCACTGATAAGAAACAAGACTTGGAGCCTTGTTCCATTACCTAAGCATAAGAGTACAATAGGCTGTGAATGGACATACAAATTAAAGAAAATCCAGATGGCACTATTCAAAAATACAAGTCCAGACTGGTTGCAAAAGGGTATACACAACAATATGGATTCGACTTCAGTGAAACTTTCTCACCAGTGGTCAAGCCAACAACAACAAGAGTAATAATAACCACGACCTTACACAAAAGATGGGATATCGGACAACTAGATATAAATAATGCTTCCTTAAATGAAGAATTGCAGGAAGAAGTGTATATGGAACAACCACCTGGGTTCAGGCAACCAGATTGAGGTGAAATGGGATATCATGCAGCAAAGGATGACAACTCAATTTTTGTTAAACTTAGCAAGGGCACAACAACATATGTTATATTATATGTTGATGATTTTATAATTACTAGAGATAGTAAAAAGTAAATAGAGCATGTTGTTCAATAGACAAGAAATTATCAATCTTTAGATAAGTAATTCTCCATCTAGAACTTGGGTCAACTGAATTACTTCTTGGGTATAGAGGTCAATAAAATTTCAAGTTCAGAGATACATTTGTGTCGAACAAAATACATCAGAGAGCTACTTATCAAAACAGGTTTGAATAAAGTAAAATAACCGTCAACACCCGTGACAAGCAACCTATATCTATAAAAATACAGAGATAAAGCAATTATTAATGAAAGGGAACATAGAATTGTCGTTGGAGCACTATAACATGGAACAATTACAAGACCGAAAATAACATATAGTGTCAATAAGGTATGTCAATTCATGCATCAACCATTAGACGAACATTGGAAGACAATAAAGAGAATATTAAGGTACTTTAATGGAACATTAAATCATGGTCTGGTACTAAATCTAGCAAAATCCTTTCAATCTCTAGATTGGTTGATGCAGATTGGGTATCAGACCTCGATGATTGAAGGTCAACTACAGGATACTACATTTACTTAGATGAAAATCTAGTATCTTGATGTTAAAAATAACAACTTAAAGTATCCAGATCTAGCATGGAATCTAAATACCAAAGTTTAGCTAGTGCAACATCAGAGATTATGTGGTTGGAATCATTACTAAATGAACTTCAGATCAACACAATTAAAAGGTCAGCAATTTGGTGCAAAGATTTTAGTGCAATGTCATTATTAGCAAATCATATTTTACATTCAAGGGATAAATACATGGAACTTGATTTATAATTCATCCGAGAGCAAGAAAACAATGGGAAATTAAGCATAAATCATGTACCTATCCTTTACTAGAAAGCAGATATACTTTCGAAAGCATTGTCGGTAATAGAACTTATGTCAATTGAGAGATGAATTGAAGATTAAAAGTAGAGGCAATGAAATTAGGAATAAGAGTAAACCCTAACTCGAAGCGAAGGGGAGAAATAAAGCATATGACTTGGGAGATATGAGATTATCTCGTATGCAAGAGTAGGGTTACAAGGCTATATGTGTAAATATTGTTAGAGCTATACATTTTGACTTTGTCAATAGCCTTACATTATAAATGGCACCTACAATTTGTATTCCATATGTTATCAATAATAATAAACTTTTAGTTGCTTCCTTTATCAAACTTTCTCTATTATATCATCTTTATGAAATCACAATCTCAACTAAGCAACGTAACTGATAATTACACTCTATTTCGTTAAAATCTTTTTTTAGTGTTTTTATTCAAACTAGAGCATAACATTCTAGCTTGATGTGCACAACTAACTATTTCACATCACACAGTTTGCGTATTAATGAAATGTTTTTACATTTATTAGGTTAATAGTTTATGTTATTGCAAAAACTTAGACAGCAAAATTTTCATGTCAGTTTGGTGGCAGTATATAATTATTTACAGAATAAGATGTTATGGTGTTCCCAACTGATTTATAACCATTCTTTTTAAACTGATATTTGTCGTTGAAGAAAATGGTAAATTTTCTTATCAAATCGATTTCATTTACCAGTTTTACATATTACAGTTTGCTAAGAAATGCGACGCTTCATATATATTTGGTTAGTCACTACAACAATCGCATCATCAAGGAATAATGTCAAGTACCATTCAAGAATCCTTTAGTTAACTTTTTTCTTAGTTTTATGTTTTTTATCCTCATTTTTCATGTATCCAAGCTACATATTTTCTTATTAACAATAATTTGTGCATATTATTATGGTCCGAAAGCAAAGGGAATGAAAATACCGATGTTTTGACAGAATGCTGATAGTTAATGATTAATTCCATTTAACTACAGAACCATGTATGAAACTTTTTATAAATTTTTGGTGATGAATTGTTGTAGTAGCAGTTAGCATGGTATATTAAAATTTAAATGCTTTGAAATTGAACCGATTTTCTCATATTTCTATCAACAACATTGGTTGACATATTTCAAGTTGTTCTCCATTGATAATAACGTTCAAATTATGTCAAGATTAACAAATAAATCTGCATAATATTCTCCAAAATGTTTCCATGCTAAAGTTAAGGATCAAGCGGTAAATGTTTTGAGTGAATGTTTACTATTTTCTCAACGACGTTTGGTATAAGCAATTTTCTTGAACGATACATAAATTGTGCGTTCTTTTATCATAAAGTTGAAAGCTCTTGTTTCACATTTGACTACGATTATATGTATTAGTACATATAATTCAAAGTTGTATGTTAATTTCTAGTATTTATTTAATCACTACAATATTCACTTATAAACATGATAAGATGCTTGAATTTTGCCTTTGCACATAAGGTTTTCCAATGTTTTATGATGACCTTATTACCTTAAAACATTTTTTTACATTCAGATTCTATTATTTCACATTGAAATATGGTTACATGTTAAAATATATCTAAAACAAAATTACATGCCAATTTTCAATATTTCGTTGAAGTATTTGAACGTGCAATTACTTGATTACTAACTCTCATCATTGTCCTTGATAAGCAGTTGGACATCTTTGGTACAAATAATAACAACACGATGGAACAAATTACTAGCTGGAAGTTCTTTTTGATGCGATATTTGGTTGCACTCTTGAAACATTGTTTGTGACTTACTACGATCATTTTATACATGTTTTGGTAATCGAATATTGTACACGTTTCGTTATTTTTACGGTAATATGTGAACTTGGTTTATGGATATTGTATAAACATGGTTTATAGACGTAGAACTTGATTTATGAAAATAATTAATAGTTATATATTTTTATGATAGTTTCTGAGTCGATTCAGATGTATTATATATACTTGGTTGTTGAAATATGTTTAAATGCTGTTTAATTATGCTTGTATATAAATATTGTAACGACCGGTGTAATAACTCGAATTTTTGGGCATCTATTAATTGGAAATTAACAGAACTAAATTTATTAAAACACTTATTTGTAAATTGAACAAATGACATTATGAGATATATCTGAATATATATATATATATATATATATATATATATAAGAATCTGAGTTATAATAATGTTGGGTTTTAAATATTGGATAAATATGTATTTGATAATCTCCTTTATACTTATTTAAAATTAGTAAAATTGTTGTTTCCAAAACAATAATAATGTGTTATTTTTATTTATATAAATGGATTTTAAATTAAAATATTATTTACAAATTAAATTTGTGCTTGTTTAAAAAATATATATTTATATGAGTGATTTTAAGTTGAATTTGAATTTGAATTTGGAATTCTAAAGATAAACATCTTAAGGTAAATTAGATTTAAAAATAATATATATGATTTTATTTGTATAAATTTTGTTTTATATTATTTTGTTTTAAAAAAGATTTGCTAAATATAAATTAAGAAAAATATTAATTAAATAGAATTAAATATAAAGATTTCTAAAAAATATTTAAAATAATAAATACATACAAAAACACAAGTGTAAATATTTTAGCACACAAAGTAACATATGTAAGCTTTATAACACATAAGGTTAACAAGTGTTAGCTTAGAAAAAGAACAAGTGGCAAAAACTTTATTTTCTTTTTTTAACAAACGCTTAAGGAAAAAAACAAACAAACCTGTAAACAAAAGTAAAATCCTGTAAACTATAAATTTTGCTAAAGCTACATAGTTGATTAAGGGGAGAAACAAATTCAAGATCGGTTCAAATGCAATTCAAACTAAATCAAAACGTGGATCAGATCTGCAAGCATGAATCTCCAGTTTCAGGTTTTCAAAATTCAGAGCAATTTCCAGTTTTCTTTTTCCAAAAGGCTTCTTTGTCCTTCAGCTAAAGGTGAGTAAACAATTTTGATTTTAAAAGGTTTAAATTGGTTTAAATCCTGATTCATGCAATAAACTTGAGTTTGAATTGGAGATAATGGTTTGCATGTTGATCTCCTGATTATATGTATATATATACGAGGATATATCAGGGTGCATGTCAATATTGTGCTCTGTTCTTAGTTTACAGACAAAAACTAAATCAAAAAAATCAACGAATCCTTGTATAAATACTTTTATGTTAGAATCTTTGAAAGAAAAAGGTTTGTAATTGTCAAATTCAATTTTTAAAAATAGTTTCAAGCATATCCATAAAGTAATGATGACAAAAATTGAAATTTACAGTGGCAAGTCAATTTAAATTGAAATTTAAAGTAGTTTAATCTCAAGTTTTGAGTATATGATCTGAGTCGATCTTGGAAACAAATATTTTTAGAGGTAAAATCAGATTTTATTTTTTAAGCTTGTGGTTAGTGAGGATTTGAGGGACGGTCGGAATTGGGGCTTTTGTCAATTCATGATGAATGGCGGCAGGTCGGGTTTTGGGATTGACATAGAAGGAAGCTTGGGGAATGGAGATCTTAGGAAAATTGTATTTGATTTTCCTAATTGATGGATCGTCAGTACCAGATGAAGTTAGGGTTTTTGGCTGCGTTTGGAACGGAGTTGTTTCATGGATGATCGCTACTTCGTGCCAGCATCGAGAAGGACATGGATGGAGGAAAAGAATGATGGAGATTGGCTGAAGGTTCAGACATAAGGAGAGCACCTCTGGTGATCGGAGATGGCGATGCGGGGTGGACTTAGGCGATGGTTCCTGATGTCTTTGAGGTTCGTTCGGTTGATTTTGTATTTTCGAGGTAATTCGACGATCTGAGTGGTGAGTCGACTCAGGGGATGGTAGTTGACGTATTGATGGTTGGAGCAAAGTTCAACACCGGCCAGATAGCGTGTGCACGTGCATAAGGTTGTTGTGTATCAATGATATTTCGTGAGGGTGAAGAGGGGAGAGCCTCGGGAAAATCTCGGGAAATGAGTTGTAACGAGCCGGAATTTTGGGCAATACCAATTTAATAATTTGTATTAATAATTTAACCGGTTTGATAATTTTTCTTTATAATTTTAAATTTAAATTGGTAAATTTAATCTTTTAAAGGTTAATAAATATTTAATCCGGTAATTGTGATCAATATCTCTTTAACAATTTAAAATAGATAAGAATTATTTTTCAAAGTTAATAAAAATTTATTTTATTTATAATATATATATATATATCTGATATATATTGTGAATAGAAGATCTTGTGTTTTAAATAAAAAGATGAATTTTCAAATTGTAATATATATATGTATGTATATGTTATAATTTGATGTTTTTTTGAAATTCAATTTAATCTATTTATAATTTATATATGTATGAATTGTAATTTAAAGCTTTGTTTAAAAATTAATATTCTTCAAAATCTAATTTAAAGATTAATTCATTTATTTTCAAAATATAATATTGTTATTTTTTTTTAAATATGATAATTTAAAAGAATTTAATCAAAGTTTTCCTTTTGTTTTCTTTTATAATGCATAAATTTTAAATGGTTATAAATGTATATGTATAAATGTTTTAGATTTTAACAAAAATATGTATAAGATGTATATTTATATTATAACTAGTTTTAGAATATTTCTTTAAATATACATATGTAAATCATATTTATTAAGATAATTAGATAAGTAAGTTTATATTACATTTTAAATTAATTGAAACTTTACTAAAAACACTTAAGAAAAATATGTGTAAACATATTAACAAGTTAGTAACAATTGTAAAGCTCTTAAAGAAATCAAATAACTCATGTAAGGAGATTAAGAAATTAAGTGACAAGTGTCTTGAATTTAAAATTTACTTTCTTTGATTTTTATTAAATCATAACCAAGTTGTAAAACATATTTTTCATCTCTTCTTCATTCTTTCAAATTCAATGGCAACCAAAAATCTTTTCAAAACCTGAAATTCATAATCACAAAAGCAAAGCAAAACCTGAAACTGGAAAATCCAAAAGCAATTTAAGATCTACAACCTTCAAAAAAAACATAAAAGCAAAATGAAATCTGCAAAACCTCAAACCTGCAACATCAAACACCTGCAAATTAAAACGGGGTTCAACCTGCAAACAAAGTTCTTCACAATATTTCAAACCTGTAATTCAAATCTGCTGCAACATTTGATCATCTGCAATTCAACCTGCAACTAAAAGGAAAGTTCAACAGCATTTTAAATCATCAAATTTAAAGGCATGCAGTAGGATTTTTGCAAGTTAAAACATTTGTCCAGATGAGTTTCAAGAGCCTGGAAGAAATTGAAAACCTGCCCTGTTTATATTTCAGGTGAGTAAATGGAATTTTAAAACAGTTTTATTCTAGATTCATCTTGATTTTGAGATGATATCATGATGATTATATGTAATATTTGTTTTAAATTGAATGCATGTTGAATTGGGTGTATTGAATGCCTGAAAAATTTAAAATTGTTACTGTGTTTATAAAACAGTCCCAAATCCAATAATAATTTCAATAACTTGATTTTGAACACAAACTGGACTTTGATTTGTAAATGGAAGTTGGTTGTAATCATGTAATTTATCATCTAAAAATAGTTATAGGATTTTAAAATGAATGATTAACTCATATTTTTCAAATTACAGTAAAAAATCAAATTTGGGCAAAATTTTATGAATTCAAATTCTAGTTTTGATTTTATAATTGGATTACAATTGGAAAATTTTGATTTTTAGTTCTTTTATCATAATTTTTAATTGTGTAAATAGTGAGATATTTGGGTTTGTTCGTTTTGGGAATTTCGGTGATTTGCCGAAGAACAACATGATGATTGCAGCTGTACTTTTGACCGAAGCATGTTTGTAGGTTGTAGATGTTGGGAAAATTGTTCGATAATTTTTCTAATGAGTGAATTTTTCGAATTTGAATGAAATAGGGTTTTAGTATGCTCTTGTTTCAGTTTAACTGTTGTGGCATTGGTGACGTGAGTGATTGACCGGAAACGTTCGCGTTAGGGGGAAAAGGAAGCTCGTGGTCGTAGTGTTTGATGGTGAGGCCGGCGAAGATCATCGACGTTGGATGATCGTTGGCGATGGGGGTTTTGCGATCGTGTTTCGCTGCAGTTTTCGTGCGTTTGATCGAATTTCGATTCGATTACTTTTTGTTCGACCTGGGTTTAAGTTCTTGCTCGCGCACGTTCATGTGATCGATGGTGATGGTCTCGATGACCTGGTTTGGCCGGAGTTGATGGGACACGTGCACGAGCGCGTGTGTGCGCACTGGGTATTTGGTTTGGGGAAGATGAGATTCTCCGGAGAAGTCTTCGTGTTTTCATCGCGTACGACTCGAAGATGGAAGAGTGCTGGGGGTTTCTCGGAGTAGACTCGTGTGTTTTCCGAGCTAGGCTCGAGTTTTAGGCGTAGTGCTTTCAGTTTTTTTTTACTGTGTAATCTAGGATAGTTGCTGATTTTAAAACTTGTCGATTTGAATGAAAACAAGTTCAAGTTTTATAAAAGGAAAATGAATTTACAAGTTAAAGTTCGTTGTTTTGAAAATATAGTTAATCAAACTTTTAAAAGGGGTATTAATTGAATTTATTTTAAATTTAAATTTTGTTAAAATGATTTCTTTTTTGAAAGTAAGTTAACTCAATTTAATTTTGAATGTTAATTTCTAAGAAGAATGTTTTGAATTCAAATAGTAAATCAAGGTTTAAAATAAGTTTTAAGTAATGATTTTAAAACTAAAGTTTCAAATTTCATTTTGAATGAATAAGTTTAACTTAGATGATTAATGTGTTTTGAATTTTGAAAATTTGTTTTTAAATGTATTATTATCAAATAAAGGTTAATGTTATTATTATTGTAAACCAAATTGAATAATTGGTCTTTAAGGTTATTAAAATTTGATTTATTCAGATAATTTAATTATGAAGATAAATAGGGTTAATTTATCTTTGTTATTAACTTGAGAATATTTGAGTGAATATGATTTGTAATTAAGTCAAGAGTTCAATTAAGATAAATGCTTTTCTTAATTAATTAAGGAATTTCTTTAAATAAAAGATGTTAATTAATTAATTGTTTAACTAATTTTAAATAATTAGTTAATTATTTAGTTAGTTTTAAATAATCACTTAATTACGGATCAATTAAGTGTAATTACTTACTGATGTAATCAATGGTTAGTTATTGAATGTAATTAATGGAAGTAATTAATTGTGGAAGTAATTAATTGAAGTGATTAATGGGTAATCACTGGATGTTATTAATCTAAGGAATTGATTAATTGAATTGTTTTGAAGTTAATTAATTATGCAGTAATTAATTAATTTAAGTATTAAGAATTATTTAATGATGGGATTAATTACTTGTTAAGTAATTAACTAAGAGAGTAATCAAGATTTATTAATGCAGTAATTAGAAGATACTTACTTATGTAAGTAATTAAGGGTTAATTACTTAATTAATTTAGTTAATTAATGTGATTAATTAATTAATGAATGTGATTTATTTAAAATTTATTTACTAAGTGTAATTAATTAAAATTTTATTAATTTAAGAAAGTAATTAATTAATGATTATTGATTAATTTAATTGATTAATAATTACTTAAATAAGGTAATTAAAGATTAATTAATTAGATTAATTAATCAAGGATTAATATAATTAATTAAGAAGTTAAGATAAGTAATTACAAATTGTTAATTACTGTCTATGATTAATGAGATGATTAATTAGAAGTAAATTATTAATTAATAAGGATCATTAGTTAATAAATGATATTAACTAAGATTGATTAATAAAAGTAATTAATTTAAGTGTGATTAATTAATTATAATTAATTGAGGTTTAATATAATTAATTATAATTGATTGATTAATGGAAGTAAATGAAGAATCATTAATTATTATAATTAATGATAGTAATTAAAGGTTAATTATTGTATATGGTTAAGAATAATTACTTGAATGTAATTAAAGTATAATTAATCAGGGGAGATTAATTAAAGAAGATCATTAAGTGATGATTAATTTATTTATTTGGAATAAATAAATGAGGAAGGATTAAGGTTAATCCAATTGATTTAGAGTTGATCAATTCTGTTGATGGATGATTGATTGTTATTGATTGATCGATGTTGGATGATTGATTGATATTGGGTGATTGGTTGATATTGGATGATTTTGATATCTCTGATATGTGATATGCCGTTTTGTGAGATGAATGTTCATATGAATTATCTATTGTGATAATGTGATTCATCTATTTGTTACATCATCCTATATATAAGTTTTAATTGATTGAACCCTTAAGAACAACTTGGACATTAAAATGGCGTTTGGTTTCGGTGAGACCGGGATCGGGTTTCCATATTTGGATATCCGAGAACCACATCGATTCCAATTAAACGTTAGGTCCTGAATCCAAGTGGAGCAAGTGAAGACTCGAGGTGTAAGGACTGTTTGCGCCAAAATTGGTCACAAACCCCAAGTGTTGTCGAAGCAGCAGTGTATGAATATGAATCAACAACATTCAAACACAAACCACAGATTTAAGCAAGCAACAAGTAGCAATTCAAAAATAATGAACAAGGACACACGATTTATAGTGGTTCGGCTGTCTCCGGCCTACGTCCACTTCAAAGGTTTTTCTTTTTATTGATGTTCTCTTGATGATTACAGTTGGTTACAGCAAGTTACAATGGATTATAGCTCTGAAACTTGAATGCAACAGTGATGATAAGGTATGGAATTGAATCCAGTAGAGTCTTGGTGCTTCAGAATTCCGATCCCCCTTTCTGAATGACTTAGGGCTCTATTTATAGGTGTAGGAGGCTGATATTTCTCCTAAAAATCCGGTAGACCACTTCTGGCATATGAGGGGGCCCACATGCCCGGCCTTAGGAAATTTGGGCCCACCTTGGGATCAATTCGAACTCATTTCGAATCGATCAAGAATTCACCCAATCGAGACGAAATTTGGTGTGGACATTCTGCAGTTTGTAGGTTAGCTCCTGTAAAAATTTCGTTGCATTTGGACTTGTAGATTGCAAGATATGGTCGATTCGAGTTGACATTCTCGAGCAGATTGCTTGCTTCGACTAGATCCCATTCGAATCGATGGGTTCAACTCGATAGCTTCACGCGCTTTCGTGATGACGTGGTGCGCCTTCTTCGTGTCGATCCTCTATTTACTCCGAGTTGACTGGGTCGACTCCATGCTTTTCACCACTTTGACTTAGTGGATTCAAGGACTTTCAGGGATTCGAACAGAGGCGTGTTCGTATCGATCGTGGTATGCTCTGGCCGATCGATACGAAGCTGTTGTAGATGGATTCGAAGTGGAGCAACTTCATGGATTCAAAGGACTTCAATTTGATGGATACGAAGCGGAGTGATCCCATGGATTCGAAGTAGGAGGGACTTGGTGGATTCGAATACATGCTCATTCGATGGTTTCGAGCCTTGGTTTATTTGTTGATGAATGACCGATACGAAGCACACGACCTGTCGATGGATACGAAGCGGCACACCTGGACCAATCCGAATGAGTGCTTGCTGATGGTTGCGAACTAAATGGAGCCGAACCGATGGATACGAATAGAGGTCGGTTCGAGGTGACTAACTCCTGATGGATTCGAACCTGATGGATTCGAATGGAACGAGGCTACCCTGTAATGACAGATTCAAATGTTATCGATTCGAACATGGACCGATACGAACGCTGATGGATATGAACAACGTATTCTCTCTAACTTGTATCGATCATATCTTGAGCGTACGAACTCGATTTGACTTGAAATTTGAAACGCTGGCTTCTATAGCTTTGCTCATCATGTAATGTCAATTGCGGCCCGATCCGGACTCGGACAAAATTCATCGATATCCATGGTTATCCTGCAATGCATGGTTGATATTCAAGAATAGTAATCATTGATTTTCAGCTGATTTTTGGGTATCTCAGCTTTGCCAAAAGTTGGGATAACAAGGACTATTCGTTAATATAACACTATAGGTGATTCCGTGACGAGTTTAACGGGATGGTACTTATAGATTGGAGATGATGATTCAGAGTGCAAGGGCTATGGTCGTTGACTCTGAGGGTGATTCCAAAATGAGTGCAACGAGATAGTGCCTTCGGTTTCGTTCGAACCCGGAACGAACTTGTATGGATTGAATGTTTTTAGAACATCGTCAGGTGGACGATGAGCATTCTAAGATAGATGTGTTCTATAAAGGTAATCGTAGCCTCAAGCCTCATCAACCTGGGAATGGCTAAAACAGGGGAGATGCAGCAAGGCTAGGTGGGTAGCGCCCATTTCTGGACAAGATTTTCCCCCGTCTAGAAGTCCCTTTATATTCGGCTGTGTGGGGCGGTTGATTGCAACAACTGCCGGGGTTGTCTTGTTCGGGGCTGTTCAGTAAGGAATGGTCCCAGCCTTGTGTTGCAGGGGAGTTAGGGTGGCTCCTCGGTACGGTGATCTAGGCCACGTACTGTGACGGGCGGTACCCTAGTTGCCCTACCATTGATGGAAACCCATTTTCCCTTCGAGACCCTACGGTTTTGTTTGTATTACCCACTTTTGTGGCTAGTAGCTGGAATTTAATAAATGTAACAATTTTGGCTATTTCATATTTACTTGAAAATATCACTGGATTTCCTATCAAATGTTTTGGTTAGTGTAAGGTAAAAACTTTTCCATGTTTATGTGTGAGAAGTCTTGCGTGATACCTTTTCTTTTCAAAGGATTTTCTAAAGTTAAGCAATCTTAAACCGTTTACTCACATCAGACCCCTGTCTGACCCGAGTGTTTATTTTCTATTTTATTAAACTCTTGGGTACTCGTATTATGTATGAGTAGTTAAGTGATTCAGGTTTGCTTGACGAATTATGGAGGAGTTATGGAGCAGGAGGCTTCCACGTGTAGATATATTATGGTTCCACTGTGTTTGTATGGTATCTGTTCTCTTGTATCTTGAGTTGTATAGTTAGACAGATGTTTATAACTGTCTAATATCTATTGTATAAGTTGTGTACTTGGATGTAATTTGATACTATGTAATATTTTATGTGATATATTATATTTCATTCCTTCCGCTGTGAGTTATCTGTTTTTTTTTAGTTTCTTCTTTCTCTTTATTTTCTTCTTCTATCCCTTTCTTTCTTCATTAGCGATGCGGCATTCTGGAGATGGGAAGTCGGGTCGTTAGAGTTGGTATCAGAGCATTAGGTTGAGTGAATACCTAGGCTCTGGAGTGTTGTCTTTCTTGAGAGAGCGTACTTGTACTTTTTATATAACTATATATATATATATATATATATATATATATATGTATATATATCTACCTGATCTGTTGGGTTATCTGTTCGGATTTTCCAACATAAGTTTTAGAGGTAGATGGAGTGGTGGTGTGTGTGTAACACGACTACCACAAATGGAAGAGGTCAATATGTTGAGGTTGGAAGTATTTGTCGAGACTGTAGACCTGATACCGTCTCGAGTAAGTTTAGTTTAGAGTAAGGATTTCTCTGAATTCCGAAGGAAATACTTTTAAAGATTCGGAGTTTATCTTTGAAGTGTAAGTTGGATCTGTCGGAAGTGCAGAAGTAAGTGATGATATCTTGATAACTGCGTGATGAGATGCAGTATCCATGGATATTTTCAGAAGATGTTTTCTCTTGAAGCAGTTTTGGAAGTTGTTGAGCAGCAATCTTTACCTGCCGCAGGGAAGATTCGTCTGTGTAGAAGTTGTCTGGATCTTTTGCAAGGAGATTGGTTGTTTGGAATATGAGACTAAGGTCTATAAGTTGTTTCACTTCGGCATGGTCTCATTTGTCATTCCTTAACGAGGGCAAGATGTTGATGCTTGGGTTGGAGACCGAATTTCTTGTGAGGTTGTCTGCCATCTCGAAGGTCCGTTGCGAGATTCGTTGATCATTTTGGTTTCTGAGGAGCCTCTTGGATTAGAAGTTTTTGGTTAGCAGTGGTAGCAGTGCATTTCAAAGTGTTCGGTGTGCTGACGAGAAGGTCTCTTAGCTCTGCAGTATCATCGAGGTAGAGTTTGGAAGCAGCAGTGAGGCCGTTTCTCCGATGGCTCAGGAATCTTAGTGGTTCTTCTATCAGCAGTCCGAGCAGTTGGTGGATATTTCCTTGAAGGTTAACCTTGTTTGGAAAATTTTAAGCTGTTCTAATCGGTAAAGAGAGGACAGTTTCTTTGGAATCCGAATCAGGTTGAATCGCAAAAGCGACTTGCGATTAGTTTGGGAATTTGTCTTAGGCAATCTTTTGTTTGAGACTGAGGGTGCTCATGTAAAAGAAGGAGCTATTGATGTAATCAGAAGTTTGTCTGCATCTGGAGTTGAGTTCCATATTGTTTTGGTTCCAGAAGCGATTTTGGTAGTTAGCCTGGTAATCGGAAGAGTTGGTGTAGCATCTCAGAAAGTTCTTTGGAATTTGAGTTAGTCAGATCTAGTTTTTGAATTTGGATTTCTGCTGTAAGGTTGTGTGACCGAGTCAGATGAGTCACTCAGATATTATGGATTTGATGAACAAAGTTTTCCAGATATATTGGGTAAGTTTGTACTCGTTTCATCAGTAGTATTCTCATCTATTCCAAAATCAGAGTTGTGCAGTGGAAGCGATGTAGCAGCTGTGTAAGGAAGGAAGCAAGTTCAGTTTGCTATTGCTTGAGAAGTGAGCTTGTGTTCTGGATTTCGACGGATCTTGGAAGATTTTTCTGTTGGATAGGATCCAGGAACAGGTTTGTTTTGGTCTGGTTGTTTCTGAAAGCATCAGCATAGGTTGAGCTGATCAGGAAGAAGATTGGCAGCCCAGGATTGTCTGTTGAGTTAAGCAAATATGAGATAAGGAGTTTGAAATTCGAAGTTGGAGACTTCATTGTTGTTAAGTTTTCTCTGGTTAAGAGAACAATAATTGGATAAGATTGAATTGCCAGTTTGGATAGATGGAATTCATTGTATTTCACGTATCTTTGAGGGAGTACGTGTATGATTCTTCGTTGGTTGTTGAATCTGCAGTTCAGTTGGATTTGGAATTTGAGCTGGACTTGAGTATAGTCTGATGTTCTGTTCAGATTAATTGATCTAGAGAGAGGAGCTCTGCATTTTGGTGGTGTAATTTGTTAGCTTCTATAGAGCGAGTCTCTCGACGATTTATACTTGGGAAACTCGAGATAGTGTAAGTAAGTTTTATTCTGATTTGGGTCAGAATAATTAGTTCGGTTTGTTTGTGTATTTGATTGCTATGGTTGTTAGTAACTGATTGATAAGTATGCTTTGCAGATTGAAAATTTAAATCTTTGATGGGTTATTAAATTACCTTTGCTTTTAAATTTTGGGGACGAAATTCTTTTAAGGGGGAGGATTGTAACGACCCGGAATTTTGGGGAATATCAATTTGATTATCTTTATTAATAATTTAACCGGTTTGATAATTTTTCTTTATAATTTTAAATTTAAAATGGTAAATTTAATCTTTTAAAGGTTAATAAATATTGAATCTGGTAATTGTGATCAATATCTCTTTAACAATTTAAAATAGATAAGAATTATTTTTCAAGGTTAATAAAATTTTATTCTATTTATAAAATATATATATCTAATATATATTGTGAATAGAAGATCTTGTGTTTTAAATAAAAAGATGAATTTTCAAATTGTAAAATATATGTATGTATATGTTATAATTTGATGTTGTTTTGAAATTCAATTTAATCTATTTATAATTTATATATGTATGAATTGTAATTTAAAGCTTTGTTTAAAAATTAATATTCTTCAAAAGATAATTTAAAGATTAATTCATTTATATTCAAAATATAAGATTGTTATTTTTTTTAAATATGATAGTTAAAAAGAATTTAATCAAAGTTGTCCTTTTGTTTTCTTTATAATGCTTAAAATTTTAAATGGTTATAAATGTATATGTATAAATGTTTTAGATTTAAAAAAAATGTATAAGATGTATATTTATATTATAACTAGTTTTAGAATTTAAATATACGTATGTAAATCATATTTATTAAGAGAATTAGATAAGTAAGTTTATATTACATTTTAAATTAAATGAAAATTACTAAAAACATTTAAGAAAAATATGTGTAAACATATTAACAAGTTAGTAACAATTGTAAAGCTATTAAAGAAATCAAATAACACATGTAAGGAGATTAAGAAATTAAGTGACAAGTGTCTTGAATTTAAAAATTACTTTCTTTGATTTTTATTAAATCATAACTAAGTTATAAAACATATTTTTCATCTCTTCTTCATTCTTTCAAATTCTAATGGCAATCAGAAATTTTTTCAAAACCTGAAATTCATAATCACAAAAGCAAAGCAAACCTGAAACTGGAAAATCCAAAAGCAATTTAAGATCTGCAACCTTCAAAAACAAACATAAAAGCAAAATGAAATCTGCAAAACCTCAAACCTACAACATCAAACACCTACAAATTAAAATGGGGTTCAACCTGCAAACAAAGTTCTTCACAACATTTCAAACCTGTAATTCAAATCTGATGCAACATTTGATCATCTGCAATTCAACCTGCAACTAAATGGAAAGTTCAACAACATTTTAAATCATCAAATTTAAAGGCATGCAGTAGGATTTTTGCAAGTCAAAACATTTGTCCAGATGAGTTTCAAGAGCGTGGAAGAAATTGAAAACCTGCCCTGTTTATATTTCAGGTGAGCAAATGGAATTTTAAAACAGTTTGATTCTAGATTCATCTTGATTTTTTGATGATATCATAATGATTATATGTAATATTTGTTTTAAATTGAATGCATGTTGAATTGGGTGTATTGAATGCCTGAAAAATTTAGAGTTGTTACTGTGTTTATAAAACAGTCCCAAATCCAATAATAATTTCAATAACTTGATTTTGAACACGAACTGGACTTTGATTTGTAAATGGATGTTGGTTGTAATCATGTAATTTATCATCTAAAAATAGTTATAGGATTTTAAAATAAAAGATTAACTCATATTTTTCAAATTACAGTAAAAAATCAAATTTGGGCAAAATTTTATGAATTCAAATTCTAGTTTTGATTTTATAGTTGGATTACAATTGGAAAATTATGATTTTTAGTGCTTGTATCATAATTTTTAATTGTGTAAATGGTGAGATATTTGGGTTTGTTCATTTTTGGAATTTCAGTGATTTGCCAAAGGAAAACAAGATGATTGCAGCTGTAATTTTGACCGAAGCATGTTTATAGGTTGTAGATGTTGGGAAAATTGTTCGATAATTTTTCTAATGAGTGAATTTTTCGAATTTGAATGAAATACGGTTTTAGTATGCTCTTGTTTCGGTTTAAATGTTGTGGCATTGGTGACGTGAGTTATTGACTGGAAACGTTCGTGTTAGGGAGAAAAGGAAGCTCGTGGTCGTGGTGTTTGAAGGTGAGGCCGGCGAAGATCATCGACGTTGGATGATCGTTGGCGATGGGGGTTTTGCGATCGCGTTTCGCTGTAGTTTTCGTGCGTTTGATCGAATTTCGATTCGACTACTTTTTGTTCGACCTGGGTTTTAGTTCTTGCTCGCGCACGTTCATGTGATCGATGGTGATGGTCGCGACGACCTGGTTTGGCCGGAGTTGATGGGACACGTGCAAGAGCGTGCATGTGTGTGCAATGGGTATTTGGTTTGGGGAAGATGAGATCGACCCGGAGAAGTCTTCGTGTTTGCATCGCGTACGACTAAGATGGAAGAGTGCTGGGGGTTTCTCGGAGTAGACTCATGTGTTTGCCGAGCTAGGCTCGAGTTTTTGGCGTTGTGTTTTCAGTTTTTTTTACTGTGTAATGTAGGATAGTTGCTGATTTTAAAACTTGTCGATTTGAATGAAAACAAGTTCAAGTTTTATAAAAGGAAAATGAATTTACAAGTTAAAGTTCGTTGTTTTGAAAATATAGTTAATCAAACTTTTAAAAGGAGTATTAATTGAATTTATTTTAAATTTAAATTTGTTTAAAATGATTTCTTTTTGGAAAGTAATTTAATTCAATTTAATTTTGAATGTTAATTTTTAATAAGAATGTTTTGAATTCAAATAGTAAATCAAGGTTTAAAATAACTTTTAAGTATTGATTTTAAAACTAAAGTTTCAAATTTCATTTTGAATGAATAAGTCTAACTTAGATGATTAATGTGTTTTGAATTTTGAAAATTTGTTTTTAAATGTATTATTATCAAATAACGGCTAATGTTATTATTATTGTAAAGCAAATTGAATAATTGGTCTTTAAGGTTGTTAAAATTTGATTTATTCAAATAATTTAATTATGAAGATAAATAGGGTTAATATATCTTTGTTATTAACTTGAGAATATTTGAGTGAATATGATTTGTAATTAAGTAAAGAGTTTAATTAAGATAAATGCTTTTCTTAATTAATTAAGGAATTTCTTTAAATATAAGATGTTAATTAATTAATTTTTTAATTAATTTTAGATAATTAGTTAATTATTTAGTTAATTTTAAATAATCACTTAATTATGGATTAACTAAGTGTAATTACTTGCTGAAGTAATCAATGGTTAATTATCGAATGTAGTTAATGGAAGTAATTAATTGAAGTGATTAATGGGTAATCACTAGATATTATTAATCTAAGGAATTGATTAATAGAATTGCTTTGAAGTTAATTAATTATGGAGTAATTAATTAATTTAAGTATTAAGAATTATTTAACAGTTTCCTTGGCCTCAAAGTTTTCATATACAACTGAATGGAATTTTTTCAACTTTAATGGCGACTTAGAATGGCATCTATCTCCTGCTCCTGCTCCGGTTCTTTTTTCTTCTCCCTCTCCTGATATCATCTTTTCTTCGCCGCCCTCCTCCCCTCTGCCGCCCCTCTTGTGTGCCTGCTTCTCCTTCCCATCTCCCTCTCCAATTCGCCCCATCCCCCTCACGCTCAACCACCAGATCTGGGCATTGCTTCAGTATGTCGTCTTCGTCGCTGTGTCCTGCGTCTCTTCTCCTCTCAGATGCAAATTTTCCTGCTTTTCCTGATCCACAAACATCTCCCATTGCTCCTGCCGCCTCCCCTCTTTTAAGCCCTATTCCTTCAAAATGTGCGTCTGATGCATTCCTTTCTGTGGATGGTGCATCTCCTGCGTGTGTGCAGGTGAGTCTCTCGAAGTGAGTCGTGTTGTGATGGGACCATCTGGCAGTTCGAGTAAGGCTGTGGGAATTAACCTGGATTCTGTAACAAAATCTAACGACATGGGTGAAGTGGAAGGGGTATCTGATGCAATTGGTTTGATTGTTGGTATGCAGGGCCGAGAATTGCGTGGTGATTCTAATGATTCTTCTTGTGTTGTGCGAAGCACTCATTGTGCTTGCGTTAATGCCAGTGTGATTGTCTGTGTTAAAAAGTGTTCCGATCATTTGGACAGAATTGCTCCTGAAGTTTTGGCCCATGATGTCGTTTACCTTTCTAATCCCCTTCCCAGTAAATCTAGTTCCAGATGCTCGCCAAGTTTGGATAATGTTGGACTGGAGACGGTGAATCTTGGCTCTGCTCCCCCTACCTCTCCCTTTGTTGGCAACAAATCCTGGTCCTCCCTTTTCACCTCTCTTCCCCGTAATGCTGGTGACTACAAGCCGATTGAGTTTGAAATTGTTAAAGAAAATGGAGTGATGATCCCTCCTCCCATAGTGCTACAAGCCGGTTTGGACTTTTGGTCAGATTATTTAGTTGGTTTCTTTTTGGACCCTAACCATCGCCCCCACGATGTGGCTACTGTTTGTCGTAGGACCTGGAAGCTTCGTGGTAATTTTCGTGTTAAGCTGGTTGACTCCTTGTATTTTCTTAAGTTTTCCTCCCCAGAGGAACGTAGTTTTGTGCTTGAGGCCGAGCCATCCTTTTTTGATGGGCAACCCTTCATTATTACTCCTTGGTCCGCTACTGTGGCTAGCGCGTGTGAACAAGTTCTTTCTATTTCTGTTTGGGCCTATTTTTCATAAATTCCCTCTGCACTTCAACCTTTGCTTGGTTTGAACTGGTTAGCTTGTAACGTAGGTAAGCTGAGATGTTTTGATTCAAATACAGTCGCGCGTGATAAGCTTATGTATGCTATGGCCCTGATTGAGATTTCCCCTGATAAGCCGCTTCCATCTTCTATTCCTGTTCAGCTTGCTATTGGGCATGTTGTCGAGGTCCGTGTTCGCTACGGGTGGGTTCCAGATATCTGTTCCTCCTGTCACTCTTTTGGCCACCTGGCTATTTCCAGCATGCATTCTGTTGGTTCTTCCATTGCACCTAAGATCCCGCTGCCTTGCCCCCCGATTAGGAAATGGTTCCTAAGGCATCATCCACTATATCCCCTATTGTCCCTCCTCAAGCAGTTCATGTGCCTGACTTGGGCCAGCCTCCCGATTTTGCTCCATGCCCTTCCTCCTTATCTGCTATTTTTGACACTAGTGATGTTTCCGTGATTCCTGTTGTGGCCCCTGATCCTGGACCCCCTTGTCCTTCTATTGTCTGGGATGATGCTGAGCGGTGTTGGGTTGATTTCACTTCTGATATGAGATTTAACCCCTTGGCCGTTTCTTTCTTTAGATTCGTTTTCGATGATCAGCTAGACCTTAGATGCCTTTATTATCGACCTTCTGGTGACTCCTTGGTTCTTGATTTGGACGGTCATTTTGCGCATAAGAATTCTGTCTTGCTTGCTGATTCTTCCTGGGACCGATCTTTTGTGTACTCATCTGATTCTGTGGTGTATGATCCTTGTCTTGCTTCTCATTTCCGCCCTTTTGCTAGTTTGTTAGAAAATGTCCCTTTGGAGTCTTCCCTGGTTACTGTGGATGATGGTGATTCTTCCTCCTCGGAGGGGTAGTTTGTTTTCCTATTCATTTGTAGTTGTGATATTTCTGTCACACTCCTGTGCTGTATTGTTTTTCTTTTTCATAGTAGTTAAGGTACTTCTACCTTACTCCTGTACTTAATCTTTTATTACGTTCGTAATAAAAAGTGGACGGTCCACTATAAAACCGGCTGGCCTTGCCAAAAAAAAAGGAATTATTTAATGATAGGATTAATTACCCGTTAAGTAATTAATTAAGAGAGTAATCAAGATTTATTAATGAAGTAATTAGAAGATAATTACATATGTAAGTAATTAAGGGTTAATTACTTAATTAATTTAGTTAACTAATGTGATTAATTAATTAATGAATGTGATTTATTTGAAATTTATTTACTAAGTGTAATTAATTAAAATGTTATTAATTTAAGAAAGTAATTAATTAATGATTAATTTAATTGATTAATAATTACTTAAATAAGGCAACTAAAGATTAATTAATTAGATTAATTAATCAAGGATTAATACAATTAATTAAGAAGTTAAGATAAGTAATTACAAATTGTTAATTATTGTTTATGATTAATAAGATGATTAATTAGAAGCAAATTATTAATTAATAAGGACCATTAGTTAATAAATGATATTAACCAAGATTGATTAATAAAAGTAATTAATTTAAGTGTGATTAATTAATTGAGGTTTAATATAATTAATTATAATTGATTAATTAATGGAAGTAAATGAAGAATCATTAATTATTGTAATTAATGATGGTAATTAAAGGTTAATTACTGCATATGGTTAAGAATAATTACTTGAATGTAATTTAAGTATAATTAATCAGGGGAGATTAATTAAAGAAGATCATTAAGAGATGATTAATTTATTTATTTGGAATAAATAAATGAGGAAGGATTAAGGTTAATCCAATTGATTTAGAGTTGATCAATTCTGTTGATGGATAATTGATTGTTATTGATTGATCGATGTTGGATGATTGATTGATATTGGGTGATTGGTTGATACTGGATGATTTTGATATCTCTGATATGTGATATGCAGTTTTGTGAGATGAATGTTGATATGAAGTATCTATTGTGATAATGTGATTCATCTATCTGTTATGTCATCATGTATATAAGTTTTAATTGTTTAAACCCTTAAGAACAACTTGGACATTAAAATGGCATTTGGTTTCGGTGAGACCGGGATCGGGTTTCCATATTTGGATATCCGAAAACCACATCGATTCCAATTAAACGTTAGGTCGTGAATCCAAGTGGAGCAAGTGAAGACTCGAGGTGTAAGGACTATTTGTCAATATAACTCTATGGGTGATTCCGTGATGAGTTTGATGAGATAGTACTTATAGATTCGAGATGATGATTCAGAGTGCAAGGGCTATGGTCGTTGACTCTAAGGGTGATTCCAAAATGAGTGCAACGAGATAGTGCCTTCGGTTTCGTTCGAACCCGGAACGAACTTGTATGGATTGAATGCTTTTAGAACATCGTCAGGTGGACGATGAGCATTCTAAGATAGATGTGTTCTATAAAGGTAATCGCAGCCTCAAGCCTCATCAACCCGGGAATGGCTAAAACAGGGGAGGTGCAGCAAGGCTAGGTGGGTAGCGCCCATTTCAGGACAAGATTTTCCCCTGTCCAGAAGTCACTTTATATTCGGCTGTGTGGGGCGGTTGATTGCAACAACTGCCGGGGTTGTCTTGTTCGGGACTGTTATGGAATGGTCCCGGCCTTGTGTTGCAGGGGAGTTAGGGTGGCTCCTCGGTACGGTGATCTAGGCCACGTACTATGACGGGCGGTACCCCAGTAGCCCTGCCATTGATGGAAACCCATTTTCCCTACGAGAACCTACGGTTTTGTTCGTATTACCCACTTTTGTGGCTAGTAGCTGGAATTTAATAAATGTAACAATTTCGGCTATTTCATATTTTCTTGAAAACCCTAGACACTATTATAATATCACTGGATTTCCTATCAAATGTTTTGGTTAGCGTAAGGTAAATACTTTTCCATGTTTATGTGTGGGAAGTCTTACGTGATACCTTTTTGTTTCAAAGGATTTTCTAAAGTTAAGCAATTTTAAACCGTTTACTCACACCAGACCCCTGTCTGACCCGAGTGTTTATTTTCTGTTTTATTAAATTCTTGGGTACTCATATTATGTATGAGTAGTCAAGTGATTCAGGTTTGCTTGACGAATTATGGAGGAGTTATAGAGCAGGAGGCTTCCACGTGTAGATATATTATGGTTCCGCTGTGTTTGTATGGTATCTGTTCTCTTGTATCTTGAGTTGTATAGTTAGATAAATGTTTATAACTGTCTAATATCTGTTGTATAAATTGTGTATTCTGATGTAATTTGGTACTATTTAATATTTTATGTGATATATTATATTTCATTCATTCTGCTGTGAGTTATCTGTTGTTGTTTGTGTTTCTTCTTTCTCTTTCTTTTCTTCTTCTATCCCTTTCTTTCTTCATTAGCGATGCGACTTTCTAGAGATAGGAAGTCGGGTCGTTAGGTGAGTGGTTGGTCTCGGGTGCTCGTTCATGTTGTTTTCGTGTGTAGTATCATACAGTAGTTTAAAAAAATTTAGGCAAGAAGAAAAAGAAAAGGAAGGAAGGTTGGAACTCAGATTTTGTTCCAGGAACCATGGGTTTTATCTCGGGAAGAACGAACAGTAACATAATGTTTTGAGTTAACATAATGAAGTTTTAATATTGTAATTAATTATTCTTTGATGTTAAAATATTGTTTAAGTGTTTGATTAATTAAGGAGAATTATTTATTTAACTTGTAAGTCAATTCTTGAAGTTTACTTAATTAATAAAGATTAAACAAGAATAATTAAGGGTTGATTGTTGTAGATAAATTTAATAATCAAGGATTAATTATTAAGTAAGTAATTAATCTATTATTAAAGATTTAATAATTAACGATTAATTCATGTGATTTATTGAGGATTAATTAATCAATGAATTTAATTAATGAAATTAAGCAAGGTAATCAATTAATAGGAAATCTGTTATGATGATTTATTAAATATATTTTTATGAACGTAATTAGAGAATAATTAATGGTAGTAATTAAAGAATAACTACTTAATTTCATTGATTAATTAAGGAAACTAATTAAGAGTTAGTTAATTATTGAGTGTGATTAATTATAGGATAATTAATCAATATAGTGATTATAAGATAATGTATTAATTTTGAGATAATTAAGGATCTAATGCCTTGAGATTAATTAACTTAAATAGGAAATCAAGTATAATTAATTAATTTGGTTAATTAATTATAATGGATTAATTAAGTAATTAATTAAGAGTAATTAGTTGGTTTAATTAATTAATAATTAAGGATTATTAATCAAAGATTGTTAATTAATGATCAGAGATTAATTAATTTATTAATTAAAGACAGTCTCTTGATAATTGATTAAGTATAATTGCTTAACGAGATTGATAAGAGTAATTACTTAGTGAAGTAATTGATGGATAAATTACTGGATGTAATTAATATAAGGGTAATTACTTAATGGAAAGTAACTAAGGTTAATTACTTAGAAGAAGTAATTAAGGATTGATTACTAGATGTAATTAATTAAAGGATTAATATAATTAATTAAGGAGTTAATTAATTAAGGAAAAGTAATGACAGGATGGTTAATTACTGTTTATAATTGATTATGACTGATTAAGGGAAGTAATTAATTAAGAATCATTAATTAATGTAATTAATGAAAGTAATTAAAGATTAACTACTGTAAATGGTTAAGGATAATTACTTTACGTAATTGAAAATAATTAATCAAGGATGATTAATTAAGATGGATAATTAAAAGATCACTTATAAATTGATTTGTAATTAATTAATGATTAAGTAAAGGTAATCTAAGTGACTAAAGGATTAGTAATTAATTTAATTAGAGGTAAATTAAATTGATTTTGGAAATGATCCATCTTGCTTATGAATAATTGAATGATGATTAAATGCCTTGAATTGATTGATATCTCTGATATGAAATGTTTTGTGATATGATATGATTGGATGAACAATGATAATGTGGTTATCTATCGACGATGAATTGTTGTATCAAAGTGACATCTTGTATTTTAAAATTGAATTGTATTTCACTTGAATAACTTAGGTTAAGATGGTATTGAATTTGAAGAGACCGGAGTCGGGTATTAGTAAATACCCAAAACCATTTTCATTCTTTTTAAACTGATATGTGGAATCAATAGGCTAAAGTGGAATGATTTAAGTGAATTGGACCATTTAATCTAAGTTTTGGTGCTTAGAAATTGATGTGTGAAATAAGTGATGTCTATAACAACTTGCGAAGTTGTAAATTGATACAAGTTACCCTGGGTTTATATAAGTTATATGCTTTTGTATTCCATGTTAGATGGGTTTACTCACGCTGGTTTGCAGCCTGACCTGGGTGTTACTTTGATGTAATGCTTGGGTCAGACCGAGTATTAGAGATTTTCAGGTAAGGACGTTCTGGAGTTCAGGAGACGAGCTGGATGACAAGAACGTATGGAGTGTTTCCGTGTATTATATTGTTGTATATATCTGAGACATGTTGATCGTATCTGTCCAATGTTTGTATATATGTTGTAACTCTGATGTATTAAAGTGAAATTTGACAAGTGCAGTTTTCCTTTGTATTACTGTTATTATTTCTTATTATATTTATCCGCCGCGAATGTGAGATGTTGGTGCTTCTGTTCTTCTTTTTCTTCTCATCCTTTCTTCTTTTCTCTAACTATCTGGAATTTTCGAGATCGAAAATTCTGGGTCGTTACATTGGGTATCAGAGCTGAAGGTTAAGCGAGAACCTTGGCTCTAGTAGGTTTACTCATTAAGGATTGGGTAAGTGGAACCCTAGAATGAGTTGAGTGTGTGTGTGTGTGTGTGTATGAGAGCGTACTTGTTATTTCTTATATAAAGATTTAAAATGATTTTATATAAGAATATATTTTGATATATAAAGCAATATTTCTTTTTAATAAATATTAAGGTAATTGGTTGTTAAATTATTGGAATTAAATTAATTGGTAATAGAAATAGAACCAAACTGAAATTAAATAAAGATAAGTTTGAAAGGGATTCAAACTGAAATTTTTGGGAGGGAGTTTTAGAATAAGATGATAATGAATGGTTTCAGATATGATAATCTTGGTTATTATCATAAATGATTGTTGTGTTTAATAATTAATGAGTAAGCAATATGAAATGTTTTTAAGAAGTAAAACATTTCGGCAAGTATGACTTATAAATTGGAACTGGAGTTGATCTGAATTGTGAAGTTTTAAATCTGGGTCCAGAATTTGAAAATTGTTTCAAAGTGATAAAGAAATGTATTTGAATGAATGGTCCTGTTTAAACAAAAGTTGTTTAAAATTTAATGGAATTTGTTTTGAATTTACAAATCGAAGGTGGTTTAAAATTTAAAGTATAACTTGGTATGTAAAGGAAATTAATATGTATATATGTGGATATACATAATATCAAAGATGGTTTGAAATAAACTCTAAATGTTGAGTTTTAAATTTAGAATGAGATGTGATACCCAAAGTGATAAGTTTTTCAACTTATAAGTGGGAAGATTATTAATGTGAAGTTTAGAATTTGTAACGAGAATTCAATTTTGTGCATGGTTAACAGGACTTAATTGAATTTAACTTAAGAGAAAGTTAAATAAGTTTGAGTGAACAACCTGATTTGGAAAATTTCAAGATGAAATTTGAGATTTAACTTGGAAAGTTAAATGGTTAATTTGAATGGGGAGTTTCTGTGATCTCAAAATGGGTTTGAGATCTGGAAATTGAAAAAGGATGGATGTTTTAAAATAATTTGAATGATACCATCTTGTTGTTATTCATAATCTTTAAGATGAAAATGGATTTTTTTAAATAAATGAAGAAATGGGGTGTGATAATATATCCATTATTAAGATGAAATGGAATTCTTTTGGACTAAGAATTAAATTGTTCAAAGACTTTAAAAATAAAGGTTAATTTGGTTTTAAACCAGCATTTGAAAATATAACTCGAATTTATATAATTCGAGATGGTTTTAAGTTGAAATTTGAATAGAACTAATTCAAATTGAATTTGATTTGAATTAATTGGAATTGTGATTTAAGATGGATAAGTTTAAAAATTCAAAGGGAAAATTTGAATTGGATTAATTTGAAATGAAATTGAAGTTGAATGACTTCAAATTCAAACGGGAATTGGGATTAATTCAAACTGGAATTAATTCGAAATTGAAATGGGTTCAATTTGAATTTAGTCCAAATTGATTTGAATAATCTGGAATTGTGATTAAAGTTGAATAGGTTTAAAATTCAACTGGAATTTGATTTGAAATTGGAAAGAAATTGATAATTAATTCAACTTGAATTAGAGATAAATCAATTTCAATAGAAATTGAAGTTATTTAAATTGGAATTGAGTCAATTTAAATTGAATTGATTGGAAATAGAGGTTGGGAATTGAACAGTTTGACTCTGGACTATTTTCAAAATAAACTGTTTTAGTACCAATCTATTTTTCCAAACTATTTACTATGCAACTTTTCTTTTTAAAAGCCAAATTGTCTTATACTTATTTTACAATTATGTTTGGAACTATTTAAAAAAAATTCAATCGTTTTATAAACTAATTATTGTTTTCCAACTACTTTATAATTAATTGTTATTTTGCAATTATTTAAAATTATTTAAAATTTTTGTTAGCACCAAAATTGGTCACTAACACCCTTAGAAAGATTGTGTAGAGAGATTAATGAAGAAAATAAACTAAAACGGAGAACAGAATGTAAATTCAAATGCAGAAAGTAAGAACACCAAATTTATAGTGGTTCGGCATAGTAGCCTACATCCACTTTGAAGTTGATCTTTATTCTTTTCAGTGATGCTTGATTACAGATACAATTCGCTTCTAAGTACTTGAATACGGTTGCAAGATACAAAGAAATAAGGTTTGGAATGAGTCTTGAAAATGGCAGAGTTTCCCCAGCGTTCTCTCAAAATCCCCCTTATTTTATGTCCCTGCCCCTCTATTTATAGACGAAGGTGGGTTGGACTCCCCTGGTGGGCCTGGTAGCTGAATATCCTAGCCCAAATGGAGTGGTCTCTGCGCGCCGGACTAGAGAGGCCGGACGATCAAATGTCGAATGTCCAAATGCAGAACGTGCCCCTCTATGCCGAACGATCTCCTTTAGCCGAAAGAGATGAGGCCGAACACATTGAATGCCGTAGGGGGCATTTGTACCGAACGATACTAGAAGACGAATCGATAACTTTAGCCGAACGATGGTTAGGCCGTACGAGATGAGGCCGAATGCTCGGAGTGCCGGATACATCCTAATGCCGAACATGTGCGGATGCCGAACGATACGGAATGTCAGATGAACCTACCATGCCGAATGCCCAGCGATGTCGGACGTCACTTGTAGGCCGAACGTTCAAGGATGCCGAACGTTTCTTGATGCCGGATGCTCCTAGATGCCAAGTGTTGTCCCATGCCGAACGATCTTAACATGCTGAATGTTCATTGATGCCAAACGTTCCATAGACGCCAAATGAGCGTGGACGACGAGCGCTCCTTGGATGCCAGTCGTAATATGATGCCGAACGATGGGGAGGCCGAATCCTAAGTTGCCTGGCCAATACCCCAGGAAACACTTGCCCTCCAAAGCGTATCACATGAGAACGTGATATGCTTTGAATTACATATCCTCCATGCTCCGCTCTAAACCTTGGTTAAATCTTCTTGGAGGTGCCTTCTTGAGAATATCAGTGATGAAGGTGTATGCCGAATGTGATGTAAATGCCGAACGATGCATTCGAAGTCGAACGTACCCCTCGTGTGTCGAGCGGCTTTGTGCGCCGAAGCCAAACATTGCGGCTTTGACCGGTTCCACCGGTAATAGCCTCTTCGACTTCTTCTTCCTCCCTATAAAGTCCGGCTCCTCCTACCTTCTTCTCTTTTCACATTTTTTACCACTGCCGCTTTGTACTTGCTGAACATTCCAGTCGATAACCTTCAACGATTCATCAATCCCTTCCAAACATCGTTCTACTAATTAGGTATTGTCTTCTCTATCTAATTCCTCTCAATGATTAAACAGAAATTAGAGCCGTGGTCGAAACTTTTTCCTTTAGGGCCGAGTGTTGGTATGATTAGAGACAAGCTTGGTAGGAATCCGTTGGGAGATGTGTTGGCGGTTTGGCATAGTTCCTCGCGCCGAACGAGATTGGAGGAAGAAAGACTAGAGGAGGAGCATGAGTTATTGGGATGATGAGGAGCAGGAGATAGTTGGTATGATGAGGAGAAGGAGATAGCTGGGATGTCGAATGGCATGGCCTGGCGTGACTTGCCGAACGTTCAGCCCTCGTCGTTCAGTTTGGATGGTGGAAGAGAGGAAAGGATTAAGTGTGAAGTGTCGAGCGTTGGAGCTCGGCATAATTCTGGTTCGGTATGACTCACCACATGCCGAACGGTGGGATGGAAGGTTTGGAAGGAAGCACGAGTTAGCGGGGAGGATGCTGAGTGTTTGTCTCGACCGAATGGAATTCCGGCCGACCGACACTTTGCCGAGCGCTAACTAATTCGAACGGTGGTTAGGACGAACGAGAGCTTGGCCGAACAACAGCTTGGCCGAACGATCATAGATGTCGAACCATGTTAAGGCTGAACAACATAAATGTCGAACCATACAAGGCTGAACAAACAATTGCCTTGCCTAATCTCATAACATAACAAGGACAAGAACTCCATCATACTAGCATATCAAACCGGTCTGAACTAACAACTTCCTAGTTTCAGTAGACATAAACTTGAACTCAAGTCGACATAACCGGATAACGTCTTCTAATGTTTCCCGAATTCGAAACCGTAATCACCGTAAGACAGGCTTTTGGAGACGGTCAGCAGTGACGGTCTTCGAAGTCGACGATTCGCAACTTAGTTTTATATCAGTAACCATGTGACTTTCAATTTTTTAATGCTTACACATGATTGATCGCACTAGTTCACACACTATGTGGGGGGAATACTCGTGTTGTTAATTCTAACGTTGAACATTTTTTAAGTATAGTTCCCATAGGTGCTTCCGTCAAACTCAATATTTATCGGAGATGTCTAAGAGATCTAGTTCCTCCATGCTTTTTGACAGACCGAGCCGTCTTCTAAACAAGGGGTTGCAGATTCTCCTAATCCATCGACTTCCCTCGCTCATGATTTAGCTCCTGATGCCCTGGAGGCATCGATTCTTTTGGATAATCCGATCGATTCACAGGCTTCGAAGGTTAACGAAGTCGTGCTCCGGCGAATATATTCTATCCACGTAATCCCTTTCGCCGACGTGTTGGTTCCGTCGGGGCACGATCGCCCACACCTGCCCCTAGTTGGATATACTGCCTGTAATAAGTTTATGTGCTGGGTGGGCAGCGTGCTTCCATTTAATTTATTTCTTCGGGATGTGCAATACATGTACATAGCCCCTTCGCAGCTGCACCCGAATGGCCATGCATTCATCTATGGCACATACCTTCTCTTCATGACCGTCTTTTCTAGGCCTCCAACTCTCGGCGACATCAGAAATATTTATATGATCAAGAGATGGAGAGATATCCCCTCTTTTGTGTTCCTCGAGCTGCACCACAAATGCCAAATTTTAACCTGGGCATGGAGCAAATTTGCCCTGTACAAACAGGAATGGTTCTATGTGCGTTGCCTCTAGTTTCGCGAGGAGATGGGTTGAAGGAAGTAAGTCTTTCTCCTGGAACGATGCTCATGTTTCGATCGAGGCTATGCCTTTTTTAATTCTTGATTCGTCTTTTCAGGTATCAACCCACGTCCCGACGGTCGCGGGTATTCTGAGGCTATTGAAGCTATTAGAGCTCTTCCCGCCGAAGAACGAGACATCCGAACTCTTATCTCAAATGAGTCACTGTCGAGGTTCAGGTTGTTAGCAGAAGGTCGTCGGGTAAGTCTTCCCGAAGGCGTTACTGTACTCAGGCCAGTCTCCAGCAAAGGGAAAATAATTAGCTGAGTCATCAGCACGCCACACCCCTAAGGTACAAGAAGAGGGGGAAATCAAGGAGGGTGAAACACCCGAAGCACAAGGTGAGAATTTGGGTCCAGTCCAAGATCCTATAGTTGAAGTGCACGATATCGAAACGTCATCTTCTCCTTCACAGAGGAAAAACGGATTGACGTACAAAATCAGAAAGGAGAAGGTTGGCGAAACTTCGAAGGTTACGCTTATCCCGACGGAGAAAGAGGCTTCTTCACAGCACGTAGAGAGTTCTTTAAAGGGCTTATCGAACCTCTCCATTCCGTACGATCTGCTCAATTATGACTTTGACGATCCGGGGGTATTCAAACTTCATTCGCCCATTAGAGACGACGCGGGTGCTCCAACCCAAAGTCAGGGAGAGAAAACTCCTACTAGCAAAGCGACTGGTCCGATGGGGAGAAACACTAGGACACACATGAACACTTGCACTCCAATTTTCGTTCAGATTTTTGTCATCACACTACTCTTTGCTAATTCGCTGTTATTTGAATTCTGTATAGGTGGTATGGGGCGTCCACATGGATTTGATCGCCTTCGCGGTTCGTCAGTTCTTCATCATTCCGGACGGGACTCGGGTTCCGGAAGACGCTGAGATGGGGATGGTGACAGAGACAAAGACTATCCTCCCCGGGATTCGTCGTCTCGGAGGAAAACTCATTACGAACCAAAATACCACCAGGACACATCTTCTCACGCGGAGCAAAGTAGAGACAAGCGCGGCCATAAGAGGTCGCAACCTGATGCTCCCTGGGACCAACACTCTGATTCATCCTCCACTCGTCAGTCCCGAGATTCCTACAGGAGGGGCGAACATTCAAAGCAGTCTTCTCCCGCTCCTGCAACGGACCCGTCAGTGCCGGAGAGGTTGGCCGAGCTTAAAGTTAAATTCCCGAAGATCTGCTTCGATGGCCTGAAATTCCTTCCGGCTATTCATCCTATTCCTAGACATGCTAGGCAGAGCGCCCTTGCCTGCACGAACGACGTCTACGTTCAACATGACTAGTTCGTTCACCTAGCCCAAAAACTTTCTGAAGTTTCCATAGAGCGCCAGCATGAAATCGACCGCCTGAAGCTTGAGGCTATCCACGACAAGGATATCATTAAAGCTCAGGACGAAGAAATAGCCACTTACAGGTCTGAGCTCGAGGTTGTCCGTCAGAGAGCTAAGGACACTGCTGAGGCCGTTACTCGTCTGGAGTCAACTCATAAGAAAGAACTTGACGAGACGGTTCAACGGTGTGGGGCTTTGGCTCTAGAGAAGGACTTCGTTCAAAAGGAGAGGGACACACTCAGCCTCCGAGTCAAGGAGCTTTATAAGCGGCTTCGCAGGGAGAACGAAGAGAAACTGGCCATCCAAGAGGAGTCACAATGACACTGTGACGAGATCGTTGCTACTCGACTTTTGAAAGAAAAACTTGACGGCGAGCTTTCCAGGGTTGAGGTGTTAAAGAGGGAGGCCCGTGAAGAGGGCGAAAGGATTGCGTCCATCGATATTGACTCGCGTCTTAAGGCGGCTAGAGAAGAAGGCAGGGAGGAGGTCAAGAGCATGTTTGACCCACTAATTGCTGAATTCAACTCCCGCATTCTCATGCATCGTGACTTGACTTTCTTAGGTGAGGGTTATCTTGAATCTCTAGTCGAGGCATGGGAGACATTGATAGAAATCAGGAAGGCCGAGAACGACGCCGAAGAGATTGATGAGGGGGAGTTGATAAAAAAATATCTTAGGGGAAACGAGCCTTCGGACTTGTCTGTAGCTAAAACTATATATGGCAAAGGTTCTCCTTCAGGGAAAGGGAAAGAAGTTATTACCGGCCCATCCGGGGCCACGCCTCCACCTCATGTGCTTATTCGGTCGGTCGGTCGGCCGATACCTGATCCTTTTGAACAGCACATTGGCTATGACCCAAAAGCTCCCGGCCTGGGCGTTCATGTTTTGTCTCCCATCCCGGAGGTTGAGACCCCCGTGACGGCTGGAAATCAACCGGACTCCGGTAGGAAATTATTTTGGTTTAACATCCCAAGTGTTTCCCTGAAAGCTGTCGCATTCTAATACTTGCTTTCCACTATTTTGTGCAGGTCGTTCCGATCCTGAACCCACTTCGAGGAGCGATGTCGCCAAGGAGGCGGAGAAAGAAAGTAGTGAGGCCCCTCATGCTGGCAAGGCTCCCAATCCAGACGCCCAAGTGATAGGAGTGCTTGATGAAGATAAATCTGAGGCTTCTTCCCCCATTGACGGGAGTTATGAAGTCGAAATTACAGGTGTCTTCGAGCACACATCTGAGCTTTGCATGAAGGAGAGGCTTGAGAAAGAGAAGGAAGAGACGACCAAGATCAAGGTCGACCCTCAAACTGTGGGTCCGGACGATCCCTTGACCAAACCATTGAAGATCATTCTCCCCGGCGGGTCCAAGCCCGTGGATGTCCCCCCTGCTTCTTTAGTTGTTACCCCTCCATCAAGGAAGGATCCCAAGGGTAAACGCTCTAGGGAGGAGTCATCTGGGAAGAATAAGAAGAAGAAGCACAAGAAGTGATCATTATCCCCGTCCAACGAGAGTTAACCTAAGTCATGTAATAATTTTTTGTAATTTTTGTAGATAGACCGTCGACTCCGAAAGTTGGAGTGTTTGTAGCAGAAAACTTTTCCTGAATAAAGATTAGTTTTCTTTTCCGTCTTTTCAAAAGATTCTTATTATTCAGTTTTCTGTGTGGTTGTGATTTGAATTCAAGTTGTTGTGAATAACATGGATTTCTTAATTCATATTCATATGGCTCGGAAATTCTTTGAGAACCATCTGTTTTCTCTTCCGCGCCCCAAGCCCTTAGAACATTTTCTGATATGCACGTTGATGGCTCGATGTCTTTAGGTCATCTATACTCGAGTCTGCGCTCCGGGGACTTTGAGTACTCCAGTCCACACTACGGGGACTTGGAGATTTTAAGTCATTTATACTCGAGTCCGCGCTCCGGGGAGTTAGAGTACTCCAGTCCGCACTCCAGGGACTTGGAGGTTTTAAATCGTTTATACTCGAGTCCACGCTCTGGGGACTTAGAGTACTCCAGTCCGCACTCCGAGGACTTGGAGAGTTTAAATCGTTTATACTCGAGTTCGCGCTCCGGGGACTTAGAGTACTCCAGTCCGCACACCGGGGACTTGGAGATTTTAAATCGTTTATACTCGAGTCTGCGCTCCGGGGACTTAGAGTACTCCGGTCCGCACTCCGGGGACTTGGAGATTTTAAGTCATTTATACTCGAGTCCGCACTCCGGGGACTTAGAGCACTCCAGTCCGCACTCCGGGGACTTGGAGATTTTAAATCGTTTATACTCGAGTCCGCGCTTCGAGGACTTAGAGCACTCCAGTCCGCACTCCGGGGACTTGGAGATTTTAAATCGTTTATACTCGAGTCCGCGCTTCGGGGACTTAGAGTACTCCAGTCCGCACTCCGGGGACTTGGAGATTTTAAATCATTTATACTCAAGTCCACGCTCCGGGGACTTAGAGTACTCAGTCCGCACTTCAGGGACTTGGAGATTTTAAGTCATTTATGCTAGAGTCTGCGCTCCGGGGACTTAGAGTACTCCAGTCCGCACTCTGTGGACTTGGAGATTTTGAATCATTTATGATCGAGTCCGTGCTCCGGGGACTTAAAGTACTCCAGTCCGCACTCCGGGGACTTGGAGATTTTAAATATGTCCGTGCGCGTTCGCACGTTAGCCGGAATAACATAATTTTGTTTGCCGGTCACAGGATCATAATTTGTAAAGACATTAGTAGTTCATGGAAAAAGTGGCTCAAGCCTTTATTAATGGGAGCAAGCTAAATTGCCTTATTGCATGCCAAGAATTAGAAATAAAAGCATACTGGACAAGAGTATGACTAATACATGGAAAAAATAGACTAAGTATAATAATGACGCAAGTGTTTGCTGTTCCATGCTCGGGGGAATGTCACACCATCGACGGTCGCTAGCTTGAAAGTTCCTTCTCCAAGCTTCCGTTCGATGACATATGCTTCCCATGCGGGATTCATATGAGACGGGATCGGGAAAACTCGTTTCAAAATGATGTATCCCACATTAAAAGTTCGTGGTCGGACCTTCTCATTATAATATTTAGCGACTCTATGTCTGTATGCGGCCGCTCTCAAATTAGCTTCTTCGCGTTTTTCATCAATGTGGTCCAACGATCCCAATAAGAGATTCTGGTTCGACTCGGGATCGTAATAAGTTACCCGATGTGATGGGACCTCAAGTTCCACGGGTATGACAGCTTCCGTGCCATATGCCAATGCGAATGGAGTATGGACAGTCGCGATTTTGTGGGTGGTCCTGTAGGCCCAAAGTGCTGTTGGAAGTTCATCCACCCACCTGCCTCTAGCCTTTTCCAGACGTTTTTTCAATAGGGACTTGATTATTTTGTTTACGGCTTCTACATGTCCATTCGCCTTTGGATGAGCGACTGCTGCGAATTTCTTCTCAATGCCATATTTCTGGCAAAATTCTTTAAACTCCTTACTTTCGAATTGAGTTCCATTGTCCGTGACGATGGTCTGTGGAAGGCCAACGGCGTATGATATTTCGTATGACGAAATTAATAACCTTGTTGGCGGTTATCGTAGCCAGAGGCTCTGCTTCTGCCCATTTGGTAAAGTAGTCGATTGCAACTATTGCATATTTCGCTCCACCTTTGGCTAAGGGTAAGGAGCCTACTAGGTCGATCCCCTACATCGCAAATGGCCAGGGACTAACCATTTGTGTGTGCTCCGTTGGCGGAGCTCTCGGGATTTTTGCATATATCTGGCATTTGTCATATTTTCTCACATAGTCTGCAGCATCCCGACTGACAGTCGGCCAATAGTATCCGTAACGGAGGATTTTCTTTGCTAACGTTTGCCCCCCAGTGTGGTCACCACACTCTCCCTCATGGACCTCCTTTAGTACTCGTTTTATCTCATCACAGGCCACGCACCGGAGTAAGGGGGTCGAGAATCCCATCCAATACAATATACCGTCATGTATTACTTAACACGAAGCCTTACGATGGACTTGGCGTCTTTCGTTCCTCTTTTCAGGTAAATCCCCTTGTAGAAAGTACTGTCTGATCAGGGTCAACCATGATTCCTTCCCAGGTTCGGTTTCTAACACGAGATCTATCTCTATCATCTCTATACTCGGAACATGGAGGGTCCCAACAGGGAATAATCCCATTTGTTTTACATCGCCAGTGCTTGCGAATTTTGCCAACGAATCGGCTTCTCTATTTTGTTCGCGTGGGACATGCGAGATGTCGTAATACTCCAGATTCGCCAGCAACTCTTGAACACGGGCAAGGTAGGGAGCCAGTCTCTGTCCTTTCGCTTGATAGTCTCCCCGCACCTGATATACTACCAGTTGCGAGTCACAGAAGAGTTCAATTGACTTCACTCCCAGTTCGTTAACAAGTCTCAGGCCAGCAATCAATGCTTCATACTCGGCTTCATTATTTGTCGCTGCAAACTCAAGCCTCAAAGCGTAGCAAATTGATCGGTCTTCTGGAGTCACAAGGACTACACCAGACCTCGCGCGACGGTCGTTAAATGCACCATCGGTGTACATCTTCCATCGAACGGGAGGTATGACACTGTGACTGCTCGGTTCATCTGGCGCAGTGAATTCAACAATGAAGTCAGCTAGTGCTTGTCCTTGTATGGCCCTTCGCGGCAGATAGGTAATATCGAACTGACTTAACTCAATATTCCATTTCAGCATCCTTCCGGAAGTTTTCGGTCGTTGGAGTACCTATCGCAAGGGTTGGTCAGTGTAGACACCGATTGAGTATGCCTGAAAATAGGGGCGAAGCTTGCGTGATGCGATCACCAAGCAATAGGCTAGTTTTTCAATCTTTTGATAATTTCTTTCCGCCCCTGTCAAGCGCTTACTGACATAGTAGACTGGCTTTTGAATCTGGTCTTCCTCGCGAACGAAAGATGTACTGATAACATGCTGGGATACTGCCAAGCATACATACAAAATTTCGTGGTCTATCGGCTTGGACAGTATATGAGGACTTTCCAAGTGCCTTATCAGAGCCCGAAATGCCTCCTCACAGTCGGATGTCCATTCGAAGTTTCTCTTTCCATTCTTTATAGTGTTGAAGAAGGTAATACACTTGTTTGTAGCTCTGGATATGAATCGACTTAGCGCAGCCACTTTTCCATTCAGGCTTTGCACCTGCTTTATGGTTCTAGGTACTTGTATATCTCGGATAGCCTGGATCTTCTCTGGGTTAGCCTCGATTCCCTGGGCATTCACAATGAATCCCAGGAACTTTCCTAATGCTACGCCGAATGAACACTTCAACGGATTGATCTTCATTCCATAATGCCTGAGTATGTCAAACATCTCCGCTAAGTCTCGGATGTGGTTGTTTGACTACTGTGACTTTACGAGCATGTCATCCACATAGACTTCCATTGTTTTACCAATCTGATCTTTGAACATTCGATTCACCAGGTGTTGATAAGTCGCTCCTGCATTCTTCAATCCAAATGGCATTACTACATAGCAATACAATCCCATATTCATGACAAAACTTGTGTGTTCTTTGTCTGGAAGGTGCATTGGGATTTGATTATACCCAGAGTACGCATCCGTAAATGATAATAACTCATGCCCGGCAGTTGAGTTGACCAGCTGGTCAATCCTAGGCAACGGGAAACTATCCTTAGGACATGCTTTGTTTAAATCAGAATAATCAACATAGGTCCTCCATTTTCCATTTGCTTTCTTCACTAGCACCGGGTTAGACACCCTTTCAGGGTAGAGGGCATCACGGACAAACCAGTTGGCTTTGAGTTTGTCCACCACCTCTTTGAGAGCCGTAGACCTCTCCGGGTCCATGCCTCTCCTTTTTTGTTTCACAGGTACATGTTTTGGGTCTATGTTCAACATATGACTTGCGATCGCAGGAGAAATCCCGCACATATCAGAATATGTCCAGGCGAAAACATTAAGATTCGCTCGGAAGGAAATCAGTAAGGTTCTCAGCGGCCAAAGGGTCGAGTTACAACCCAATTTTAAGAACTCGTGATGGGTCGCTCCGGCTAACTGGGATGTCAATTGTAAGTTCAGATGGTGCTGCATTGGTTTCCCTGGGTTCCCCATCTTCGTCTCTCGGATCCACGTCCCTATAGATCCGAGAATGTTTCCCGTGCCAGGGCTCGGGGGCTACTTGTCAATCATCAGCATTTCGGCCGCGGACGGAGCGGTCCGCAACCTTTCCTTTCTCTCTGCTCTGAGCCTCTCTCAGCTCACCCACATAACAGGCACGTCCGGTCGCCTGATCGCCGTGCACCACTCCAACACCGCAATCTGTGGGAAATTTTAATGTCAGACACCAAGGGTCCAATGCTACCCTAAATTCTGCCAAGGCGGGATGTCCAAGAAATATGTTATATGGAGAGTCAATGTCCAACACTATGAATGGTAGGATTCGCACCCTCCTACGCTCGTCCTGTCCCAGTTCAACTGGTAACTCCACATATCCCCCTACATCTGTTGCTGCGCCGTTAAAGCCATGGATTCCAGCATTGGATGGTTTCAGATCCTTAGCTTCCAGTTTCATTTGGTCATATGCCTTCTTGAAGATGATGTTAACGGAGCTTCCACAATCAATTAGAATTCTCTTCACATACGCCGGCCCGATTGTCGCAGATATAACCATCGTATCGATGGAAGGGCTTCTACCTTGTCCGCATCTCGGCTCCTGAATACGATATCATCATTCATCGTGCGTTGATGCTTTGCAGGAGTCCCATCCTTCACATTCGAACAACAATCATACTCCACATGCCTTAAAGAGTTAGCATATCGCTCCATTTCATGCCAATTCTTATCTGCAGGATGAGGTCCGCCAGCAATCGTGTTAATAACCAATCTGCTCACCGTTCAAGTAGGTTGTTCTGGTTGGTGTGGGGCCGACCCACGTCTGGGGTTCGATGTTTCTTGCCTCCCATCCTGTGGGTCTTTGACAAATTCCTGCAGCTTTTTCTGTCTTATCAGCTTTTCTATAGCAACATGGAGGTGTCTGCACTCCTCCGCGTTGTGCCCATAAGACTCGTGAAAATGGAAATACTTCCCGGTCCGCTTCTATTCTTCCGTCGATTCCTTTGGACGTGGCTTTCTATATTGGAAAGTGTTGCAAGTTGATAGATAGATGTTTTCAAGAGATGCGTTCAACGGAGTGTATTCATTGTATGTTGGGATCCTTGATTTCCATTTCCCTGTTTCTTTTTTCTTTCCAGTATTTCCACCTCCGGATCCTTTAGACTGCCCGGGCTTGTTCTGGATGTTAACTTGAGTTTTTCCAGAATTATCTCCGGTTGTTTCACGGCGACTTTACTTTTCACAGACTCTTGAATGGGCCCTGATGCCTTGTCTCGCCTTGTCCACCGATCTTCCTCCCTTCTTATGAACTGATGAGCTTTCGAATAAAAACGTTCCAGCGTAGCTGGGGGCTTCCCGCCAAACAATCTCCAAACTCAGAATCTGGATCCACTCCACGCATTAATGCCATCAGAATCGCGTGGTCGTTAGGATTGCTCACCTCGGTAGCAGCAATATGAGATTTTTGCAAGTATGCTTTTAATGACTCTCCTAGAGCTTGGATTACGCCTGATAAGGACATCACGTCCTTTAGGCGAGTGGTGTGTATCCTGAATTGTTCTATGAATTTTGTTGCTAATTCGTCAAAGCTGGATATACATCGAGGTGGGAGTCGAGTAAACCACATGGTGGCAATACCAGACAAAGTGATTGGGAAGCACCTACACTTGGTCGCATCATTGGCTCTTGCAGAATCCATCATCCATCCATACCTCATCACATGTTTCCTCGGATCAGTCCTCCCTTCATAGGCTGGGATAGTCGGCATATTGAACTTCTTGGGGTACTCAGCCTGTAGGATACCATCCGTAAATGGGGTATGGCTTCTAGTCACTCCCCAATCCTCATTTGTCAAGCCTTGGTTTTCTCTCATCAACTGCTTGACCATAGCTGTTAAGTCTGGAGTTTGTATGGAGGATGGAAGGTTGGGTTCCTTTCCACGGGACCGTGCGGGTTGATGTCCCGCCTGATTTGGGACTTGGAGATTCGGGCGTCCGGTCTCTTCATGGGCTTGATTTCTAGTAGATCGATCAGTAGCATCCACTTGTGCATCTTTATCGTTACGGCGTCTATGCCTAGGAGGTTCATCAGCTGAAGTCGAACTATCATCTTTAGAGTAAGGGACGGGGCTACCTCCAGCATTCTGATGCTGCTGTTGAGTAAGCTGAGTTATGAGGTTAGCGTTGGCTTGCATTTTCTCAGCAAGTTGCCTTCTACTTTCCTTAAGCTCTCTTATCAAGTCATTGAACTCGGCTCGGGAAACAACTTCCGCTTGGTTTTGGTTAGAGGGCCCTGCGCCTAGAATCGCTTGCGGATTGCCAGTTCCCAGTTGTTGCACACTAGCAGTTTCGTGGGCATCTACATTTTGAGAGGCTGATCTAGTTCGTGGTCTTCCCATGGTAGAATTGTTGGTTGTTACTCTGAGTAGAATCAACAGATTCCTTATAAATGATTATGGATCTCCTTCGGGGGATTTATGCAATCCAGTAGCTGCAAAGTAGATCCTAATAGCCAGAGAATTCAGTTCTCAGTGAAAGCACCAAAATGTTAGCACCAAAATTGCTCACTAACACCCTTAGAAAGATTGTGTAGAGAGGTTAATGAAGAAAATAAATTAAAATGGAGAAAAGAATGTAAATTCAAATGCAGAAAGTAAGAACACCAAAATTATAGTGGTTCGGCGTAGTAGCCTACGTCCACTTTGAAGTTGATCTTTATTCTTTTCACTGATGCTTGATTACAGATACAATTCGCTTTTAAGTACTTGAATACGGTTGCAAGGTACAAAGAAATAAGGTCTGGAAAGAGTCTTGAAAATGGCAGAGTTTCTCCAGTGTTCTCTCAAAATCCCCCTTTTTCTGTGTCCCTGCCCCTCTATTTATAGACGAAGGTGGGTTGGACTCCCCTGGTGGGCCTGGTAGCTGAATATCCCGGCCCAAATGGAATGGTCTCTACACGCCGGACCAGAGAGGCCGGATGATCAAATGCCGAACATCCAAATGCCAAATGTACCCCTCTATGCCGAATGATCTCCTTTAGCCGAACGAGATGATGCCGAGCACATTGAATGCCGTAGGGGGCAATTGTGCCGAACGATACTAGAAGACGAATCGGTAACTTTAGCCGAACGATGGTTAAGCCGAAAAAGATTAGGCCTAATGCTCTGAGTGCCGGATACATCATAATGCCGAACATGTGTGGATGCCGAACGATACGGAATGTCAGATGAACCTACCATGTCGAACACCCAGCGATGCCGGACGTCATTTGTAGGCCGAACGTTTCTTGATGCCAGATGATCCTAGATGCCGAGTGCTGTCCCATGCCGAACGGTCTTAACATGCCAAATATTCATTGATGCCGAACATTCCATAGACGCCAAATGAGTGTGGACGCCGAGTGCTCCTTGGATGTCGGTCGTAATGTGATGCCAAACGATGGGGAGGCCAAGACCTAAGTTGCCTGGCCAATACCCCAGGAAACAATTTCTATAACTATTTAACTATTTTCCAACTATTTTACAATTACTTAACTATTTTACAGCTATTTACAAACTATTAATTGTTTTTCAACTACTTATATTTTTAAACTTTTCAAGCTATTTTCTAAATTTAAGCTGGACAGAGTTTAAACTGTTTATGATTGAATATCCATTTGAGATAAGAATTGAGGTGATAATCCAAATGGGATTGAAGCAACGGTGAATAAATGATTAAGAACCTAAGGGAATGGGAATAGAAAAGGAGATTGATTTAGTTAATAATCAACGAAGATAAATACGTAGAATGTACGTATATTATTCTATTCGCATAGTGATTTGATCCGGATTCGAGCACAGAATTTTGAGATAGTATATTGATCCGAGTTGGGATTTTTCACTCGATTTTCGACCGAGAGTCTGGATATGGATTGTTGATTCTTTCTAGATATTCTCTATCATAGTTATGACTATGCAAGGAGAATGACGGTTTTTTATCAAGAAACCAGATCTGAGTCCGCACTAGGAAGTCGGTTGGACGATACTAGTTCGGAAGTGAAATTGTGTGATCGATTGAGCGATCAGATTGATATAGCGTATGGATGATACCCGTACATCGTACGGGTTTGAATGAAATTGATGCTGGAAATTTGTGGATGAGAAATATGAAATGGTTTTTGAAATGAAGGTATATTTTGTGAAACGTATGATGAAGTGGAAATTGGATATTTCTACGGTTAAAATTTACTTTATCGAAGTAAGTAAACTGGTAAATGACTTTATAAAGTAATCAAATTTGAATATTTGATTTGGAATAAACAAAGTTATATATATCTTTGTTATATAAAATAAATCTCCCCTTGTTGAATCTATTGCCGCAAGGAAAGGATTTTTGAAAGTGTTTGAAGTATAAAAGAGAATTTATACAAGTTTGAAGTGATGCAAAGATTTTTAAAAGTTTTATATATATATATATATGTGTGTGTGTGTGTGTGTGTGTCTATATATATATATGTAAAGGATCTTATGAGAATGATTTTGAGAAAGGTTTTTGGAACCTTTGGATTTGGAAAGGCTTTTTGATTCTTGGGTAAAATCAATATGGGATTTGGAAAGCCTAGTTAGGGAATTATCGATTTTGAGAAAGGAGATTTATATGAGATTCATACTAGGTGTGTGATATTGGAAGATACTATATGTGTATAGTATAAAGTGTTTTGGAAATGGCTCTGGAGAAAAAGGTGCTCCCTTGGGATGAACTTCTCAGGAGTACCATAGGTTGGTACTGCCTTGAGCCTCTAAGGGGGAGGTTCTAAAGTTGATCTTGTGAGGAGTCCGGACAAAACTAGTTCCTAAGGATTTTGTGTAGAGTTCAGCAGAAGTCAAGGGCGTTGATGCCTACAGAGGCATTTGGGTTATGCTGTGACAATAGTGTAACTCGATGTCACTGCGATCTACTGCAGACCATGGCGAAAGTCATGTGTGCCGCTGAGAGCCAACAGTCTACGTTTGATTTTACATCGGTAGACTGTGACCTACAGTGACATAGAGAAAGTCGTGTGTGCCGCTGAGAGCCAACGGTCTACGTTTGATTTTACACCGGTAGACTGCGACCTATGTGGGAGTGGAGAAGTTTCATTCTTTTGTAGCGAAATTTGAGTGCGCTGAGGCCTACAGTTATATTGTTTTTTGCTGTGACAACAATGTAACCCGGATGTAACTACGACCTGTAGCGGGTTTCATGGCATAATCGAAGGGTGCGGAGGCCTACAGTTATCTATGGATTTTGCCGGGACGGCAGCGTAACCATCGGGTTAACTGCGACCATGGATAGGGGTAATGCTTCCAAAGCATTCTCACCAAAGATATTTCCTTTATATTCAAAAATGTTTTCTATATTTTCAATAAAATTATTTTCCAAATATTTTTCACTGGATGTTGAAATGGGTCTGCTAAGTACTTATAGGTCTTCGGTCCTATGCCTGATCAACGTATGACCGAATTTCTATGAGAATAAAGATGGACTTGTGGAAACATCGAGTTATAAAAATTATTTTTATAAAACTATTTTATAATATTATATTGATTTTAATAGTGTTTTAAAGATGATCGAAGAAAATTTATCAGATTTTAAGTAATGAATAAATTCTGGCTTCGTTCCTTTTCGAGGACGAAAAGATTCAAATGGGGAAGGAATATGATAACCCGAATTTTTGGGAATCTATTAATTGGAAATTAATAGAATTAAATTTATTAAAATACTTATTTGAAAATTGAACAAATAAACTTATGGTATATATCTGAATATATATATATATATATAAGATTCTGAGTTATAATAATGCTGGGTTTTAAATATTGGATAAATATGTATTTGATAATCTCCTTTATAATTATTTAAAATTGGTAAAATTGTTGTTTCCAAAACAATAGTAATGTGTTATTTTTATTTATATAAATGGATTTTAAATAGAAATATTATTTACAAATTAAATTTGTGTTTGTTTAATATATATATATATATATATATATATATATATATATATAAGTGATTTTAAGTTGAATTTCAATTTGAATTTGGAATTCTAAAGATAAACATCTTAAGTTAAATTGAATTTAAAAATAATATATATGATTTTATTTGTATAAAATTTGTTTTTTATTATTTTCTTTTAAAAATATTTACTAAATATAAATTAAGAAAAATATTAATTAAATAGAATTAAATATAAAGATTTCTAAAAAAATATTTAAAATAATAAATACATACAAAAACACAAGTGTAAATATTTTAGCGCACAAAGTAACATATGTAAGCTTTATAGCACATAAGGTTAACAAGTGTTAGCTTAGAAAAAGAACAAGTGGCAAAAACTTTTTTCTTTTTTAACAAAGGCTTAAGAAAAAACAAACAAACCTGTAAACAAAAGTAAAATCCTGTAAAACTGTAAATTTTGCTAAAGCTACATAGTTGATTAAGGTGCAAAACAAATTCAAGATCAGTTCAAATGCAATTCAAACTAAATCAAAACATGGATCAGATCTGCAAGCATGAATCTCCAGTTTCAGGTTTTCAAAAATTCAGAGCAATTTCCAGTTTTCTTTTTCCAAAGGGCTTCTTTGTCCTTCAGCTAAAGGTGGGTAAACAATTTTGATTTTAAAAGGTTTAAATTGGTTTAAATCCTGATTCATGCAATAAACTTGAGTTTGACTTGGAGATAATGGTTTGCATGTTGATCTCCTGATTATATGTATATATATACGAGGATATATCAGGGTGCATGTCAATATTGTGCTCTGTTCTTAGTTTACAGACAACAACTAAATCAAAAAAATCAATAACTCCTTGTATAAATATTTTTATGTTAGGATCTTTGACAGAAAAAGGCTTGTAATTGTCAGATTCGACTTTTAAAAATAGTTTCAAGCATATCCTTGAAGTAATGATGATAAGAATTGAAATTTACAGTGGTAAGTTAATTTAAATTGAAATTTAAAGTAGTTTAATCCCAAGTTTTGAGTATATGATCTAAATCGATCTTGGAAACAATGATTTTTAGAGGTAAAATCAGATTTTTTTTTTTTTTAAGCTTGTGGTTAGTGAGGATTTGAGGGACGATTGGAATTTGGGCTTTTGTCAATTCTGATGAACGGCGGCAGGTCGGGTTTTGGGATTGACATAGAAGGAAGCTTGGGGAATGGAGATCTTAGGAAAATTGTATTTGATTTTCCTAATTGATGGATCGTCGGTACAAGATGATGTTAGGGTTTTTGGTTGCGTTTGGAACGGGGTTGTTTCATGGATGATCGCTACTTCGTGCCAGCATCGAGTTAGACATGGATGGAGGAAAAGAATGATGGAGATCGACTGAAGGTTCAGACATAAGGAGGCACCTCCGGTGATCGGAGATGGCGATGCGGGATGGACTTAGGCGATGGTTCATGAAGTCTTTGAGGTTCGCTCGGTCGATTTTGTATTTTCGAGGTGATTCGACGATTTGAGTGGCGAGTCGACTCAGGGTATGGTAGTCGATGTATTGATGGTCGGAGCATAGTTCGACGCCGGCCAAATAGTGTGTGCACGTGCACAAGGTCGCTGTGCATCAATAATGTTTCGTGAGGGTGAAGATGGGAGAGCCTCGGGAAAATCTCGGGAAATAAGTGGTTGGTCTCGGGTTCTTGTTCGTGTTGTTTGCGTGTGTAATATCATACAGTAGTTTAAAAATTTTAGACAAGAAGAAAAAGAAAAAGAAGGAAGGTTGGAGCTCAGGGTTGTTGCAGTAACCATGGGTTTTGTCCCGGGAAGAATGAACAGTAACATAATGTTTTAAGTTAACATAATAAAGTTTTAATATTGTAATTAATTATTCTTTGATGTTAAAATATTGTTTAAGTGTTTGATTAATTAAGTAGAATTATTTATTTAACTTGTAAGTTAATTCTGGTAGTTTACTTAATTAATAAAGATTAAACAAGAATAATTAAGGGTTGATTGTTGTAGATAAATTTAATAATCAAGGATTAATTATTAAGTAAGTAATTAATCATTTATTAAATATTTAATAACTACCGATTAATTCATGTTATTTATTGAGGATTAATCAATCAATGAATTTAATTAATGAAATTAAGCAAGATAATTAATTAAAGGAAATCTGTTAATAAGATTTATTAAAGATTTTTTTATGAAGGTAATTAGATAATAATTAATGATAGTAATTAAAGAATAACTACGTAATATCATTGATTAATTAAGGAAATTAATTAAGAGTTAGTTAATTATTGATTGTTATTAATTATAGGATAATTAATCAATGTAGTGATTATAAGATAATGTATTAATTTTAAGATAATTAAGGACCTAATGCCTTGAGATTAATTAAGTTAAATAGGAAATCAAGTATAATTAATTCATTTGGTTAATTAATTATAATGGATTAATTAAGTAATTAATTAAGAGTAATTAATTGGTTTAATCAATTAACAATTAAGGATTATTAATCAAAGATTGTTAATTAATGATCACAGATTAATTAATTTGTTAATTAAAGATAGTCACTTGATAATTGATTAAGTATAATTGCTTAATGAGATTGATAAGAGTAATTACTTAGTGAAGTAATTGATGGATAAATTACTGGATGTAATTAATATAAGGGTAATTACTTAATGAAAAGTAATTAAGGTTAATTACTTAGGAGAAGTAATTAAGGATTAATAAGTTGATGTAATTAATTAAAGGATTAATATAATTAATTAAGGAGTTAATTAATTAATTAAGGAAAAGTAATGACAGGATGGTTAATTACTGTTTATAATTGATTAAGACTGATTAAGGGAAGTAATTAATTAAGAATCATTAATTAATGTAATTAATGAAAGTAATTAAAGATTAACTAATGTAAATGGTTAAGGATAATTACTTTACGTAATTGAAAATAATTAATCAAGGATGATTAATTAAGATGGATAATTAAAAGATCATTTATAACTTGATTTGTAATTAATTAATGATTAAGTAAAGGTAATCTAAGAGATTAAAGGACTAGTAATTAATTTAATTAGAGATAACTAAATTGATTTTGGAAATGATCCATCTTACTTATGAATAATTCAATGATGATTAAATTCCTTGAATTGATTGATATCTCTGATATGAAATGTTTTGTGATATGATATGATTGGATGAACAATGATAATGTGTTTATCTATCGATGATGAATTGCTGTGTAAAAGTGACATCTTGTATTCTAAAATTGAATTGTATTTCACCTGAATAACTTGGGTTAAGATGGTATTGAATTCGAAGAGACCAAAGTCGGGTATTAATAAATACCCGACCACTTCGATTCTTTATAAACTGATATGTGGAATCAATAGGCTAAAATGGAATGATTTAAGTGAATTGGACCATTTAATCTAAGTTTTGGTACTTAGAAATTGATGTGTGAAATAAGTGATGTCTATAACAACTTATGAAGTTGTAAATTGATACAAGCTACCCCGGGTTTGTATAAGTTATATGCTTTTGTATTCCATGTTAGATGGGTTTACTCACGCTGGTTTCCAGCCTGACCCGGGTGTTACTTTAATGTAATGCTCGGGTCAGACCGAGTATTACAAATTTTCAGGTAAGGACGTTCTGTAGCTCAGGATTAGAGCTGCATGACAGGAACCTATGGAGTGTTTCCGCTGTATTATATTGTTGTATATATCTGAGACATGTTGATTGTATTTATCGAGTGTTTGTATATATGTTGTAACTCTGATGTATTAAAGTGAAATTTGACAAGTACAGTTTTCCTTTGTATAACTGTTATTATTTGTTATTATATTTTATCCGCTGCGAATGTGAGATGTTGGTGTTTCTGTTCTTCATTTTCTTCTCTCCCTTTCTTCTTTTCCTTAACTATTTGGAATTTTCGGGATCGAAAATTCCGGGTTGTTACAACCCGTAATTTTGCTGCTTCGAAAATGGGAGATTTCGTTTGTTTTAAATTTAAAAAGATGTAAAACTTAAATAAATAAGTTATATGTAATAAACAATAATAAAGAAATTTTTTATTCTTATATTTGACAATTTAAAAAGTATAAATTTGGATTTTAGAACAAATCAACAAAAGTTAAGTTTTGTTAAAAATAAATAAATGCTTAAATAAATAGGTTTAAATGTTTATTTAAAAAGAAAAATATCATTGAAAACGTCTAATCAAGATAATAAAAGTATATTAAAATATTTAAAAGTATGTTAATAATGGTTTAACAAAAATAACCAAATTTGATCATATTTTGTCAGTTTTATGTACACCGTAAAATTAGAGATTTTGATATTATTTAAATATGATTTTGAAATATAAAGAGACATGTTTTAATTTATTTAAAAGAAGTAAAAAGTTCATTTTTAAATTTGGTTTACATTAATAAATAGTTTAACTAAAACGTCAAAATATGACCATAAAACATTTTTTCAAAACACGACGTTTTGTCGATTAGAAGTTGTCGCAACATCGTCGCAACTTTATTTTCTTATATAGAAACATATAATCAAATAGTGTAAGTATTAATTAATTCACTAATCAAGTTTACTTTTACTAAACAAGGTTAGACTTTTAGAAAACAATTAAGATAAAGTAAGCATAAAAAGACAAAAATGTCATTTCAAAGAAAAAGCAAAACATTAAATCAAAGAAACATAATTATTACTTACTTTACTTAATATCTAAGTGAAAATGGCATAATGTAATGATTTGAAATGTGATGTTAAGTGTTGAAAAAAAAATAAGATTACTTCAGAAGTAAAAAAGTTTATTTTGGTAATTTGGTAAAGGGATATTTTGGTAACTTACCACTTCATTTCCTTTTCTATAAATACCAACCACTTTCTCGCTTCTTTTTCACACTTTTCATTCTTCTTCTTCTTTCTTTTCTAAGCTCTCTTCTTCTTCTTCTGTAGAGCTTTAATGGCTTCTTCTTTTCTTCGAAACGCTTACTAACTTTTTCAAAATCACATCAAATCAACTCCAAACACCATCAAACTTTGCCAAAGACCATTAGAACATGGTTTAGCATCTAAAAAGTGAAGAAATGATGGAGGAAAGGGATGATCAAGGCAAGGTCGAACATATGTAAGAGAAGGAGAAAATCGTGAAGCTTTGAAGCGAGAAAAAGAGAAGGAAGTGCTGCCAGGATCGAAAGGAAAGTCTAGGGAAAAGATTTGGTGAAGATAAAAGGATTTAGTGAAATGTTGGTAGAAAGTGAACAATTTGGTTAAACGTGAGTACTCTTATTTATTAATAAGTCCATAAATTATTTCAAGTATAATGATTTGAAAGTTTAAATATGTTGAATGAATGTTTTTTAACTCGATTGCAAATTGGTTGATTATGTGGTTGGTAACTTGTTTGATAAATGATAAGAGAAATGATTAGTAATTAAGCATAGTTAATTAAATTAGAATTAAATCCATACAAATATGTGTATGTAAATTATTTAGCCTTTTAATGATTTTAAAAAGCTAAAATAGTAAAAATACGATTTAAAATAAATTTTGAAGTGTTTCAGACAAGTTCAGAAGCAATTCATAAAATTGGTCAAAATCGAGCTCGTCGTGTTGTGGTAGTTCGTAAAGTTCGACCTGTACCTTCAAACTAGTGCAGAGAATGATTTATAAGTCAGATTTCTTCAAAATAAAAATTCTTTGGTCTAGAATGATAATAATTTTCCAATGAAAAAAGAAAATCAAGATTTCATCGAGTAGATTTTGAACTATGTCCAAAATAATTTTCTAAAAACATCGCGGTTTTGCAGTTCGGAATCCAAAAATTAATTTCTTTATAAATGATTAAAAATATGAAATAAATTTGATAAATCTATTAAAATGGTATAAAAGAGATTTGGAATGGAAAATATGAATTTTCATATATTAAAAAGTTGTTTAAATCAAATAAGCTTATATAGCACTTTCCATAGTACTTTTATGCTGCGAATTCTATAGCATTTTGAATATGGATTTAAACGTAATGATATTTCCTAGAATCGGTTATGAATGTTTTTAAAAGAATAACTAAGTGTTTTAAATGATGATTTAGAAGTTTAATAAATCATTTCTAAAATGAAGATTAATAACCGAGTATGCGGAAACGACTAGTACATTTACCCCGCCTGTGAGATCTAGGAAGATAAAACAAGGTGTTTAATTAAGGTTAGGGATGGAGCAACCAGTGCCTTGAACTTACCTGGCCTATCTTTTCTCTTATTAGGCGCGGGGTGGAATACATCGAAAGGAAAGCCCAGATACTCTAAAAGATCATATTTAAGTTTTTCCAAGATAAAGAAAAAAACAATTCTTTTAATGTTGTTTAACCACTTAATATCCTTTTATCGATGATTTGTGCGAAGGAATCGGGATCGTATTGGGGCGATTCCTATCCGAAAACCCTTTCAAACTAATTTTGGAAATAAAATATATTGAAGACAATGATCGTTAAAGTCAAAAGTATTCATGATGTAGGATTACTTTTCATCAGTCCCTAAAGGTGAAATTTACCATATCTAATGTGGCAGTAGTGCTCTATTATGAAAATCTTCGATTTGCAAGAATATGATTTGAAGTTAAGAAATAAATCTTTGATTAATATTTAATGAATGGTTAATATTTTCCCTAAGTTAAAATTTATAACTTGAATATAAGAAATCTTTAATTAAGATTTAATGAATGATTTGGAAAGGTTTTCTTAAGTAAAAGAGAAAATGATTAGAAATTATTCCAAGATTTAAGAAAGGTTTAAATAAACCAAATGATTTGATAAATGAGGCATAATGATTCCATATACATTTGAGAAGAAAATGAAATAAATTGAAAAGAATATATCTAAGAAAGATGATTGATTTAAATAAAAGATGAAGTAATTGATTGATAACTAATATCCACTTATGAAATTAATATCTTTAAAATCGATGGTTGGCTTCGAAGGAACCTGGGTCAGATCTGGGTAATTCCTATTTGAAAATCACTTCGAACCAATGTATATATTCGAATGTGAAGAAATGTTGAAGATGATGATTATTTGAAACCGGGGATCTTCATTGCGTGAAGACTGCTTGTTGAACATGCTTTGGCTGGCCCCCATCATAGAGTTATTTATACGAGTGGTCTCCTCGTGATGGAGATTATTCGGATTGCAAGGTCTACTCGCTACTAGTGGTAGTAGGATAGTGCCTTAGGTTTCGTTCAGTCTCAGAACGAACTTGTATGGACAAACGTCCGACATTGCATTTCTGAGACATAGCAATTGTCTTTTACAAATGTACATCTGTGGTAGCGGAGAAGGAAACTTCTCTTAGCTTAACACCCTTCTCTGAGACTTACAAGCTCAGAGGTCGTATGCTTGTGGGAGTCAAAAGTGATTAAAGGTGTGGTAGTGTGGCATTCAAAGTGGAACAAGTTATGATCAAAGCGTGGTTTTGTATGAAAAACGCGGCTTTGAGGATTGAGCGTAGCCTCATGAGACTCAAACCCGGTTATGATAGGATTCTACATGGTTAGATGTATGCTCGCATTTCGGATAGTAGTGATTTGGGTTATCAGATGTTCTGAGCCCCAAGTACCAAATACTTCTGGGCCTCATGGCAGGGATGCACGAAGTCCGAGTCCTTGGTTGTTATTTGAAGATTGCATCCGCTTTTAGCCATTTGTATTGTTGTATAACGACATCTGAGTCATGGACGTAAGTCGTGGATAAAGATTGATCTTTCCACTAGTTTCCTATCATGTAGGAAATCCAACCCCAATGCGAGATTTACGGTTTTGATTGTATTCCCAAAATAGCTGTAATGACTTGCAAACATTTCAGCTACCCCTTTTGGTATCATATATTTCGTTGGGATATTCTGTTGACCTAGTCCAGGATATTACCTTAGACTTAGTCCGGGTATTGATAACTTATTTGAATAAGTTTATTTGAAAAGTGTTTTCAAAAGAATGCCATTAAAAATAATATAAAGTGCATTTTGATGTAAAAATATTTTGGTTATCATAAGGTAAAAAACTCGTCCGTGTTTATGGGTGGGCGTAGTCTTATGAGATACCCTTCTTTTCAAAGGTTTTGATAACAACGTCGTGATCTATAAACATAAATTTCGAGTATCTCACGCTGGTTTATCAAGCCTGATCCGGGTATTTTTAATACCCGAGTCAAATCCAAGTAGTTTCAAGTTTAGTTGAAGACGGTTGGAGTTTCCAGAGGAGAGCTGGAGATCTTCATCATTGCATGGACGTATTCTATTATCCGTTGTGGTTTGTTAGTTTTAGTTTGATGTTTGTCAGCAATTGTAAGGACAGGTGTTTACAACTGTCCAAGCTGAATTTAGATTTGACTCTGATATTGTATTTAAAATTTTCCACTGTAAAGATTATTATTGAAATAATATATGTTATTCCATTCGTGTGTGATTTCTACCCTTAACGATCCGCTTATTCGTGCAATTTGAGTTGGACATGTGCGGTTTATTGTCGATTCAAATGATACGGAAAAATGGGCCGTTACATTTGGTATCAGAGCTAAAGATTAAGCGAGAACCTTGGCTTTGGTCAGGTAAAGACTCATCAGAGATAGGGTTTGTAATACATAGGATGAGTAACTCATTAGAGATTAGGTTAGTAACACCCTAGAATGATTCTGAGTGTATTATACGTGAGCGCGTATTTGTTATTGACTAATAATAAAAAATTTGTGTTAATTTATCTGTTGAGTGATTTATGTATTCTGGTCGATGCGTTTGATCACCTTTACCAATGATGGTTCCTAAACATTTAAACAAGGCGAACCGACACACTGTTTTGTAAAGATTTTATTTTACATATAAAGGACTGTCTTTCAAAAGATACAAAATTTTGTGTAATTTGGAAAATTTATAAGATACTTTCCCTTAGGGAAGACTCATGGATAAGGTCTTAATTCATTTAATGATGATTAAAATAATCTTCAAAGTATCAATCATATGTTGGCTTGGGCAAACGGTATTGATCACTTGGTAAATTATTCTTCTTATCATTGGAGGATGAAGGCAAGTTCAAATCCAAACAAGTTGAATTAAGTATTTGGATAAAAGATATTTGAATAAGATGAAATGGAAATATTATAAACACTTCTAATCTTATCTTGAAATATCACTTAGGGCAGAATGGCTTATTATATGTCAAGTAATGAGTTTTGGATGACTCCAAAGCAAGCATGAAGAGCACGTGCATAAAGAGAAGTAGAAAAGAAATAAAAACTAGGAGCGTATGTTGGCATCTACTCCTTTAGGTGTTTTCAAGAAGGGCATTATACAATTTGTTGTGATAGAAAAATGAAGAAAAGAACGAAGAAAAACCTGTTCGAAAAGATATACACTGTTTTAAGTGTAAGAAGTTAGGACATTTTCTATATGATTGCCCTAGAACAAAGAAGAAACCCAAAGCCCCAAAAGGGAAGGAAAAGTGTTGTTATCGGTGCAAAGAGCTAGGACATATAGTCAAAGGTTGTGATTTAAAGAAAGGAGAAAAATCGGCTAAGGAGCATACCATTTAGATAGCCACAATTTCATGGCCTTGGAGATCATGTTGTAAATATGGACATTCGGAGAAGGACTATCCAAGGGAAAGGTCAGATGACTAAAGCCCAAAAGATAAAGCACCGTCTACCTCAAAAGGAATTCAAGAATAGTATATAGTAGTCTATGGTAGTAAGTGATAGGCTATATTCCTTAGAGAAGTTATCTCTAAAATTTTGTAATGCCAGCTAGAGATAGAAATGGATGTATGAATATGATGTTAATTAATAAACTTCCTTTTGATTATCCTCTCGATGCACTTCTTCAATCTTATATCCGATCAAATCTAATGAGATATTTAGAAATAAAATGTTCAAAGGAATATTATATAGAAATAGCCTTACAAAAAAGTGTTTAAAATTTAGAAAATTATTTAAAAATAGAAGGATGAAACTATGGAAATTTTATCATAATCTTTTAAAAAAAACTTTAAAGAATAAAGGAAAGTTATTTAAACTTAAGATAATTTTGAAAATAAACTCTGCAATAAGACGTATTAGCAAAGAAAATTAAAAAAAAGGAAATATGTTATACTATAATATGGTTTTGAAAAAAATTAGAATAAAATGTTCCCTTTTAAAATAATAAAAATTTGGAAATTTATGAAAGATTTTTAAAAGATAAATAATCTTTTGAGTAAAAAAATGATTTCTTTGGAATGTTTTCCTTTAACAAAAATATTTGGATAATTAAAGGGATTATATAAAGAAGCACCTTTATAAAATGTTTAAACTTACTATAAAGTTTTTATGAAAGCTTTTTTCAAGTTAATAAATACATATATTATATGTAGATCATTTCGTCATACAAATGTTGATCTAATATTCGAGATCGGAACATTGAGGTGTTTACACCAATCTAAAAAAGGATTTATCACTCGATTCTTAACGGCGAACATTGATTAGGGTTTATGATTGGGTACTTGAGTTTTCTATCATAATTGAGAGCTATGCAAGGAAAGCAAAGGTTTCTAAGTAAACAACCTGATTAAGGTCCGCACTAGAGGATCAAGAGATCAATACTAATTCGAAAGTAAAGTTTTGTATTCGAATAGTAGATCGAATAAGATATTTCATACGAATGATCTGTGCATATTATATGGAATTAATTTTGAAGATAAATGTTTTAGGCAAACTTTTGTTTGGGTAATTTCGAGGACGAAATTCTTTTAAGTAGGGGAGAATGTAACGACCCGTAATTTCGCTACTTCGAAAATGAGAAATTTCATTTGTTTTAAATTTAAAAAGATCTAAAACTTAAATAAACAAGTTATATATAATAGATAATAATAGAGAAATTTTTTGTTCTTATATAGTTGATAATTTAAAAAGTATAAATTTGGATTTTAAAATAAATCAATAAAAGTTAAGTTTTGTTAATAAATAAATGCTTAAATAAATAGGTTTAAATGTTTATTTAAAAAGATAAATATCATCGAAAACATCTAATAAAAATAATAAAAGTATATTAAAATATTTAAAAGTATGTTAATAATCATTTAACAAAAATAACCAAATTTTGTCGTATTTTGTCAGTTTTACATACACCGTAGAATTAGAGGTTTTGATATTATTTAAATATGATTTTAAATATAAAGAGACATGTTTTAATTTATTTAAAAGAAGTAAAAAGTTCATGTTTAATTTGGTTTAAATAAATAAATAGTTTAATTAAAACATCAAAATATGACCATAAAACATTTTGTCGAAACACGACGTTTTGTCGATTAAAAGTTGTCGCAACGTCGTCACATCTTTATTTTCTTATATAGGAACATATATTCAAATAATGTAAGTACTAATTAATTCACTAATCAAGTTTACTTTTACTAAACAAGGTTAGAAACTTCTAGAAAAAATTAAGAAAAAGTAAGCACAAAAGGACAAAAATATCATTTCAAAGCAAAAAGTAAAACATCAAATCAAAGAAACATAATTATTACTTACTTTACTTAATATCTAAGTGAAAATGACATAAATTAATGATTTGAAATGTGATGTTAAGTATTGAAAAAAATAAGATTACTTTAAAAGTAAGTAAGGTTATTTTGGTAATTTGGTAAAGGGATATTTGGATAACTTACCACTTCATTTCTTTTTCTATAAATACCAACCACTTTCTCACTTCTTTTTCACACTTTTCATGCTTCTCCTTCTTTCTTTTGTAAGCTCTCTTCTTCTTCTTCTTTAGAGCTTTAATGGCTTCTTCTTCTCTTCCAAATGCTTACTAATTTTTTTAAAATCATATCAAATCAACTCCAAACACCATCAAACTTTGCCAAAAACCTTAGAATACCATTAGAACATGGTTTAGCATCTAATAAGTGAAGAAATGATGGAGGAAGGGTATTATTAAGGCAAGGCCAAACATATGTAAGAGAAAGAGCAACTCATGAAGGTTCGAAGCGAGAAAAAGAGAAGGAAGTGTTGCCAAGATCAAGAGGAAAGTCTAGGGAAAAGATTTGGTGAAGATAAAATGAATTTAGTGATGTGTTGGATGATATGAATGTTGATAGGAAGCGAACAATTTGGTTAATGGTGAGTACTCTTATTTATTAATATCGATAAATTATTTCAAGTATAATGATTTGAAAGTTTAAATATGTTGAATGAATATTTGATAACTTGGTTGCAAATTGGTTGATTATGTGGTTGATAACTTGTTTGATAAATATTAAGAGAAATGATTAGTAATTAACCATAGTTAATTAAATGAGAATTAAATTCGTACAAATATGTGTAAGGAAATTATTTAGCATCTTAATGATTTTAAATAAGCTAAAATAGTAAAAATATGATTTAAAATAAATTTTGAAGTGTTTCGGACAAGTTCCGAAGCAATTCATAAAATTGGTCAAAATCGAGCTTGTCGCGTAGCGGAAGTTCGTAAATTTCGACTTAACCTCAAACTAGTGTAGAAAATGATTTATAAGTCGGATTTATTCAAAATAAAAATTCTTTGGTCTAGAAGGATAATAGTTTTCCAATGAAGAAAGAAAATCAAGATTTCATCAAGTAGATTTTGAACTATGTCCAAAACAATTTTCTAAAAACATCGTGGTTTTGTAGTTCAGAATCCAAAAATGAATTCCATTATAAATGATATTTTTAAATTGATTAAAAATATGAAATAAATTTGATAAATCTATTAAAATTGTTTACAAGAGATTTGGAATGGAAAATATGAATTTTCAAATATTAAAAAGTTATTTAAATCAAATAAGCTTATATAGCACTTTCCGCGGCACTTTTATGCTGCGAATTCTATAGCATTTTGAATATGGGTTTAAATGTAACGATATTTCATAGAATCAGTTATGATTATTTTTAAAAGAATAACTAAGTGTTTTAAATGATGATTTAGATGTTTAATAAATCATTTCTAAAATGAAGATTAATAACAGAGTATGCGGAAACGACTAGTACATTTGTCCCGCCTGTAAGATCTAGAAAGATAAAACCTGGTGTTTAACTAAGATTAGGGATGGAGCAACCAGTTCCCTGAACTTACCTGGCCTATGTTTTCTTTTTTTAGGTGAGGGATGAAATAGATCGAAAGGAAAGCCCGGATGCTCTAAAAGATCATATTCAAGTTTTTCCAAGATAAAAGAAAAGAAACAATTCTTTGAATGTTGTTTGACCACTTAACATCTTTTTATCAATGATTAGTACGATGGTACCGGGATTGTATTAGGGAGATTCTTATTCGAAAACCCCTTTCAAACTAATTTTGAAATAAAATAATTTGAAGACAATGATCGTTAAAGTCAAAGGTATTCATGATGTAGGATTACTTGCCATTAGTCCTCGGAGGTGAAATTTATCATATCAAATGTGGCAGTAGTGCTCTTTTATGAAAATCTTTGATTGCAAGAATATGATTTAAAGTTAAGAAATAAATCTTTGATTAAGATTTAATGAATGATTTGGGAATATTTTCCTTAAGTTAAAAGTTATAACTTGAATATAAGAAATCTTTGATTAAGATTTAATGAATGATTTGGAAGGTTTTCTTAAGTAAAAGAGAAAATAATTTGGAATTATTCCAAGAATTAAGAAAGGTTTAAATTAATCAAATGATTTGATAAATGAGGCATAATGATTCCATATACATTTGAGAAGAGAATGGAATAAACTGAGAAGAATATATATATCTAAGAAAGATATTTGATTTAAATAAAAGATAAAGTAATTGATTGATAATTGGTACCCACTTATGAACTTAACATCTTTAAAATCGATGGTTGGCTTCGAAGAACTGGGGTCAGATGTGGGAAATTCCAATTCGAAAACCACTTCGAACCAATGTATAGGTTCAAATGTGAAGACATGTTGAAGATGATGATTAATGGAAACCGGGGATCTTCATAGCATGAAGACTGCTTGTTGAACATGCTTTGGTTGGCCTCCATTATTGAGTTATTTATATTGGTGGTCTCCTCTTGATTTTTTGAATTGCAAGGGCTACTCGCTATTAGTTGTAGTAGGAGAGTGCCTTCGGTTTTGTTCAGTCCCAGAACAAACTTGTATGGACGAATGTCCGACATTGAATTTCTGAAACACAACGTTGTCTTTTACAAATGTACATCTGTGGTGGTGGAGAAGGCAACTTCTCTTAGCTTAACACCCTTCTCTGAGACATACGAGCTCAGTGGTTGTATGCTTGTGGGAGTCAAACAGTGATCAAAGGCATGGTAGTGTGGCATTCAAAGTGGAACCTGTTATGATCAAAGCGTGGTTTTGTATGAAAAATGTGGCTTTGAAGAAATTGAACGTAGTCTCGAGGGCCTCACACCTCGGTTATGATGGGATTCTATGTGGTCGGATGTATGCTCGCATTTCGGATAGTAGTGATTTGGGTTATCAGATGTTTTGAGCCCCAGGTACCAGATACGTCTGAGCCTCATGGAAGGGATGCGCGAAATCCGAGTCCTTGTATGTTATTCGCAGATTGCATCCACTTTTAGCCATTTATGTTGTATAACGGCGTCTGAGTCATGGACGTAAGCCGTGGATACAGATTGATCTTTCCACTAGTTTCCTATCATATTGGAAATCCAATCCCAACACGAGATTTATGGTTTTGATTATATTCCCAAAATAGCTGTAATGACTTGCAAACATTTCAGCTACCCTTTTTGGTGTCATATATTCTGTCGAAATATTCCGTTGACCTAGTCTAGGATATTACCTTAGACTTAGTCAAGGTATTGATATCTTATTTGAATAAGTTTATTTGAAAAGTATTTTCAAAAGAATGTCATTAAAAATAATATCAAGTGTATTTTGGTAAAAAATGTTTTAGTTATCATAAGGTAAAAAACCCGTCCGTGCTCATGTGTGGGCATGGTCTTATGAGATATCCTTCTTTTCAATGGTTTTGATAACAACGTCGTGATCTATACACATAAATTTCGAGTATCTCACGCCGGCTTATCAAGCCTGATCCGGGTATTTTTAATACTCGGGTCAGATCCGAGTAGTTTCAGGTTTAGTTGAAGACGGATGGAGTTTGCGAAGGAGAGATGAAGATCTTCATCATCATATGGACGTATTCTATTATCCGCTGTGGTTTTTTAGTTTTAGTTTGATGTTTGCCAGCAATTGTAAGGACATTTGTTTATAACTGTGCAAGTTGAATTTACGTTAGAATCTGATATTGTGTTTAAAATTTTCCTAAATATTATTATTGAAATAATATATGTTATTCCATTCGTGTGATATTCTCTTCTGTCTTTATTTTCTTTCTACCCTTAATGATCCGCTTACTCGTGCAATTTGAGTTGGACATGTGCGATTTATTGTCGATTCAAGCGGTACGGAAAAACGGGTCTTTACAAATATTCTGATTGTAAAACAAAATATTAATGCTGTAAAAATCATAATAATAAAAGATGATGTTTAATCCATATTGTCATTACTTTTAAGAGTTAATAACAACATTTTTCCATTGCCATTGAAATTGTAAAACAAAAAAGCAAATGCTTTTGACCGCAAATTACGAATGTTGTAAAATACTAATAATAGCATTTATCAATTGCTGATAAATATTTAAAACAGAACTGTATATGTCTTTGACAACAAAATTCAAATGTTGTAAAAAGTTTAAAATAGCAAGTTAGTAGTCAAATATATTTTCTAATAGTTTTTTTCATTTGTATTACAAATTTTGAATCTACGACTGCATGTCGTTATACAACATTCCTAATGATGCCGTCATATTCTATTACAGTGTTTTCTGACAGCTATGAAAAGCTATTTTTGGTGCAGTGACCAGTTCTACTTTAATCAAATCCCAATGAATGTTATTAAATTTAACACTATATTCATTTGCACCCGGGCCACCATTATCATTAATTTGAAAAAGTGTTTTTTCTTATTTTTCAATTTCAAATGGCTTTCCCATTTTCATTCTTGCATGGTTTACATGTGATAGAAGAAAGTTATTGTTAATTGAATAACCATTGTACAATTTAGTATAGAGGATAATTGCCTAATCGGCTATGCTATCGGTAGAGTTTGAGACATTACTATTATATTGCCTTTTGACCAGGCAGTATATCATAAAGGTTGGCCAAAGGGCTTCTATGATCATCAAGGCTAGAAGCGCGGAGAGATGGTTATCACGCTCAGAAATCGATGATATTTGGAACTATGGACAATAGTTGGGCAGATTCGGACCAGGTCCCAATCAAGTTGCAATCAATATGAAGTGACAAGGAAGGCTTCATGAGGCCACATTTTAAATTTTAATTTAATCAGAGTTCATATGCCCGAGTTATGGGCAAGGAAGAATTTATATGGATCGATCGGGAACGATCCATAAAATAGCGTAAATCGATGAAGGTCGATCAATATCTCAAAATCTACAAAAACAATGCACTTGATAGAGTGGAGCAAACACTACAATAGCATGAAAAAACTCCCAAATCTTGGAAAAAGAGGCCTATCGTTACTGGAACGATCATACAAATCAGCATAATGATCCATAGTTTTACGGAAAACGTGTTATCTCACAAACGGTAGGTCATAATTGCATGAAATTTGGAGAGAAAGTATCTTACATCATGGAGCATCATCAGGATGGATTGTAGCTCAAAAGGATGAAAACTTGGAAACTAGGCCATTCGTTATTGGAACGATCATACAAATAGCATAACGATCCATATTTTTATGGAAAACATCGTATCTCACAAACAGTATGTCGAAATTGCACAAAAATTTAAAGAGAAAATAGTTTGCATCTTAGAGCACCTTCATGATCGATCACAGCTCAAAAGGATGAAATCTTCGAAAATAGGCCAATCGTTATTGGAACGATCGTACAAATCAGCATAACGATCCATAGTATAGGGAAAATGTGATATCTCACAAACGGTATGCCGAAATTGGAAGAATAAGTATCTTACATCATAGAGCACCCCCATGATTGATGGCAGCTAAAGAGGATGAAATCATAGAAAATATGTCAATCTTTATTGGAACGATCGTTAAAATTAGCATAGCGATCCATAGTTTTACGGAAAACGCGATATCTCACGAACTGTATGATAGAATTGCACGAAATTTGGAGAGCATGTAAATAACATTATAGGGAACCCACATGATCAACCGCGGCTCAAAGGATGAAGTGTAGAATGATATCCTATGATCCAATTTCTAGTCAAAACTACGAAGATCAATCGATATCTCACAAATGATAAGTCGAATGGTGCGAAACATTGGGAGCATGGACTAGAAGCATGAGGGGCCCCATAAAAATGATCGCAGCCACATTGGAATTAGTATTGAATGATTGGCCCAATTATTTTTGGTGTCTGATCGATCATAAATTTTATGGACCAGGTCGTATGGGCCTGGAGGTTCTTCTGCCGAAATTTCAGCCCGATCCATGCATGTCTTCACCTATAAATATAACGGACTTAGCTCATTGCAAAGGTCTTTGGCGACCGAATCTCCTTCATCACTTCTTATCTCTTCCTTCATTAACTTTCAATGGAAAAAAAACAATTATACTTGTAATCTTACAGTGTAACTAAAAGATTATTGAGTGGACATTGGCTGGAGTTTGCCGAACCGCTATAAAACTTGCTTGTTCATTTACTTCTCCACAATCTATTCAGCGATTTGTGAATTTATATTTCTCTGTATGGATCTAAATATTGGACATTGGTGCTTTCACTTATAACAAGGTGTTTGTGACCATTTTTGATGCAAACAATTACCTTCTTGGTTAATCAGTTGTAAGTTCTTAATATATGGAGAATGATCAGTAAACCGGGCGTGAAAATATTTGTCTATTTTTCGCCTACTATAAGCTATTTATTTAATCTTCTGCAAACTATATGCTGATTTAATGTGTATCATGTTGTTCAATTATTGTATTTCGTCTCTGTACCTGGCTTGAAGTTCTGTATTTGTAAGGTTTTGACCTAGCAGGTTGTATATATGATCATTTTCTGGTCTTTATTTGTTGCATGTCACGTTGAAATTGGGTTTTGATCTTTGCTAATAATTTATCGCCATTTAAATTTCCTTTAATTTCTAAATTAAATTAAAGAGTGGGTTGCAAAAAAATTGATGTTGAAAGTTTAGTTCAACCAACTACTCGTAACCATCCTACAATATCCAAGCATTATCATATCCAAAGGGACTTTGTTTGAACAATGCCTTAGATGAAACTATTTCAAAAATAATCAAGTTGTGGTCACTTATTGGGTGGTTATATAAATGAACTTTTAAATTTGGGAAATAATTGAAGCATTCATAATTGAAAAGTAAGCGATCTATTTTACTATGAATGCAATAATCCTTCCCTCTATCCAAATATAAAAATTACCAGTGTAAGGGGATTCAAAAATACTTGAAGATATAATGCAACCTAGGAAATTAAAATCCAATGATACATTTGCAGAACCACCATTAGTTCTATTACTGTTATATAGTATATGTTGGTAAAGTTTTTTGGATTCACCACACTCAACTTGATCGTGAATTGACCTTATGACTAGTCGTCCGCACTATTAAGAATCAACGAATTTAAGCTTCATTAAGTCCACCTTTGAGAGAGACTGTGTTGCTAAAAGCTTACATAGCCGAGTAGTCGCATTTCAACTGTTTGTTGAAATATAAAAGAGGTTTACGAGCGATAAGAGATTTAAAAGCTAAATCGTAGAAAATTAAAATCAAAGGACATAAAGATTCTTTACGTGGTTCGTATTAACATTAATCCTAGTCCACGAGGTTTTTTTAATTATATTTTTGTGATTTTTATACAAAATGATTACAATGGCCTCTAAGGGATATAATATCTCCTTTAATTTTTAGGAAGAAGAGGTTTCAAAATGAAGATCCCTTTTCTTCGTCCTCTAGCATTTCCTTTTATAGTATGAAAAACACACTTCTGGTGCTTGTTATTGCTTTTGCTTCTTTCACTCAATCTCCACCATTGGATTTTGCCACTTGTCGCTTATTTATGATGCTTGTTCTTTGAGCCTAGATTGATGATCGATTTTTGGTGGGAAATATTGATATTGGTAGGATCTTGGATATTCAAAACGGGATGCTTGAAAAATTAGTAGGAAGCCGGGTTTATACATGTTAGTCTCTTCTCCCTTGGAATGGCAAGTTGCTTTAAGAGGAATGATAAAGAGGATGCCCAAAGGCATTGGTATGTGATTGGTGCATGTGGAGGGGTTCCGTGGTGAATCGTTGCATGTCGCTCAGACTGTACTGCCCTATTGATGCTCTTGTTATCTTTGTTTAATTTGCCTATGTCGGGCCGGAATGGAGTAGCAATTCCTATTCCACTTTGAGGACTAGTTTGTTATGGATCTGGGATGTGACCAAGGTTTATTTATGATTTAAGTTATTCTCTTTGCTATTATCGATGTGATAGAGGGAGAGCTTCACATTTGTCATTTGTTTGCAGGGTTGAGTCTGCATTGAAATGTATCTTGAGTGACCCTGTATACAAAGCCCTTTCGAAGTGCTTTTGGCTCTGTATAGCGCTATCTAGGTTCCTTCCAGAATGTGCCTGTGTAGACCTGTTCCTGTAAACATTTGACAAAATGCGAGCTTTAGAAATGTGGTTAATTCAGAACATCATGCATTAATTCTAATGCCACAGTCGATATTCTAGTTTGGCCTTTGATCCTAGATATACCTAATGCGTTCTGCTTCATTTTCCTAATGTGTGCGGTAGTTGCTTTTTGCTTCATTCCCCTTACTGATTGGGCTCGGGTCCGGTTAGACGTCGTGGCCTCAGGTTTGTTTCCCGCTCAGCCCTATTTCTATGAGAGTAGCTTTCTTGACTTCAACTATTATTTGTTTCCTTTTGCTATGGTTCATGGTAAGAACGGATCTAATGCTTGCCCTCTAAGTATGCGGTGACTGTAGGTTAAGATAAACTTATTGTCTTATGCTCCCAGTCTGTATATCTATTCAGCCTTGTCTTAGTCTGCCTTTACGGTGTCGGGAATAAGTCTTTTTAGCTATATATGCATTTAATACTCTAGTATACGTATTAGTGTCATATTGGACCATATTTTAAATGTTTCTTAATCCGCCTTTTTATTTTTCCAAGCGGATTTCCACACATCCTTTATACTCATTATTTCTATAGCAAATCAATGCTTCATAAACTCCTTGATATTTTCAATAATGCGGCCACAACTTAAACCTAGGTACGTATTTTCCTTCTTCATCTTCTCCAAATTTTCTTTATCCTCTTGTCTATGAAGTACTACTAGTGGATAAATTTCTAGCTTTGGGGGTAACTCTATGGATTGAGTATATGATAAGTTGTTTTGATTGTCGTTTGACCTTTCTTTGAAATAATATCTAGGTTTTTAGTATGGAATAATTTTCTATGCTTCCTCCTTCTGAAATTACTTGCTCGAGGGATGTTATAAGTGTCCTTAAACGATTCGGGTTTTCTGGATACGCACCTAGGGTTTCGGAGCCCTATGAACGCAATGATACCCTACCGGAGGAATATATTATTATCACATCTAAAGCATGCCGTGTGGATTGTTTCTTATGATGCATCCAATAATGCGTCAATGGCTTGCTACCTTAGGTGTCTCTCCGATTCAAATTGCACCCCATTCATATACCTTTTCTTCACTTTCGTTCTTTATGCTGAAAATATTAAGGAACTTCAATTTCTTTTGGAGGTTAAAAGAAGTCCCGGAAAGGGGAACGAGGACTTATTTTATACTCATGCTAGAGAATCATTTCTTAAGGGTGTCCCCAGTTGGATCGAAAAATGGACCAAATTTTATTTCTTTATTCCAAATTACGATGGATTTCCTTCATTTTCTCGACATTATTCCGTCCATACCATCCCTTTAGAGGAGGATGAGCAATCATATGAGTCTCATAGGCAATAGATTTGAAGATTGTTGACAAGGATTAGGAAAATAACAGAGTTTTTCATTGAATTCAAGCAAAAAGGTCATATTTTACCACATTCCCATCATATAGTTTCCCGAAGTAGATTTAAGCCAACTCCTTCCCTATTTGAAACTGTGGGTATAAGTAGCTTGTACTAGATTTTAGAGTTGCTATATCTTGATTTTGATTTCGTTATCTCTCTTTTTGTAGATATATAAATGATGATGTTGTGCTGAGCTTCGTAAGGCTCTGGAAGATGAGAGAAAGGGGAAGAGAAAAAAGATAGCTTTGAACAGACCGCCTGGAAGGTCTGATGGTTCTCCCGCTCCTTGAAAATAGTGTTGTTTCTCCCTCGTTCGAAGTTCCTTCCTTTTCTAATGTGGGAGTTCTTCCTCCTCCGATTCCTGCACCTACTAGGTTAATTGGATCTTCTTCGTGGGTTGATCTTGCTCATGGTGTGGGCGTTTTAGCTACATCTAAAGTTAATGTTCCTGTTTCGATGGAGAAGGTAGGGAGAATTGCACAAGGTCCCTTTGTTCTTTCTACCTTAGCCTTTAAGATGTCCCTTGCTGCTACCTGTTAGAGTTTGAGATGCTCTGGTCTTGTGTGAGTTATCATATTCTCTTCTCTTTTTCTCCTTTCCATGATGTTGGTTTGTTACTCGTGTTGTTTTATGCTTTTCCTTCCTGTAGTCTCCAACCTTGATGATGAAGGCATGTGAATTAGGGAGTGTGTAGGCCTTACTTTCAAGTCGGGTAGCTCAGCTTGAAACTAACCTTGCCTCGGCTAACACTAAAAAGGCTGCATTGGCTTTTGATAAGGTTAGGGAAGAGGAGGAGGACAAAATGCTTCGTGAGCATGTTGAAAAGGTTAAGAGGGAGGTTAAGGCTGCTGAGGATACAGAGGCTTCGAAGAAGCGTGAGCTAAAGGAGAAGGATGAAGTTTCGGCCAAAGTTGAGATGGAGCTAGATAAATCCAAGAAGGAACTGAAAACCATCACCTTAGATATGACTTATGTTTTTACGCTTCGGCCAGAAGTTAATTTAGGGTAGAAGTTGAGCCTGACTTCCTGAAGAAAGAATCTTTGGTGGATTCGATCTTGCATATTGTTAAGGTAAGTTGAAGAAGGAAGAAGGGTTGAGGAGGAGGATGTTGATCCGAACCATTCCAGTGACCTTTCTCAAGAGAAGAGGGCAGAGGCTGATGTGGATCAAGAAAACCTGCCATCTGATGAAAAAACCAAACTGCAGACAAGGTTTACTCAACTTCCCTGATAGACTTAGATGACTAGTCTCGAATGTCTTTTGTGTCTTGTTGTACCTAAGACTTTGAAGTTTATTTTGCTATTTGTCATGTGAGATATTGTTTGTTATATTTTTCTTGCAAATGACCATGCTTTTCTTATTTTTTTTATTTAGTATCCTAGGGAGAATGTGTTCACAAAACTATTGAGAAAGACCGAGGCTAGGCTTGAAAAACACACTTCAGATCGCCTTGGGTTAAGCGTCGTGGCCATGGCTTGTCGTGAAAAGGAATTAGCCAAGTGGTATGTCGATCTTAAGAACAGGACTGAGGATTTATTAGCCCAACATGCTAAATGTCTTGGGAAAAGGAAGTCCTTAGTGATTTCTTGTTGCGTCAATGGCGACGCACACTAGAGAGTTCGTTCTTTTACACATAACAGCCCATACCTTGAGTGGTTTAGGCTTAAATTCAGGATCTTGATTAGTCAATGACTTTTTTTATGTCTTTGTTAATTTTTATATGACCTTCGATCATGTAGACAATTAGAAATGATGTAATTAGCAACAGATCTTCTAGTGCTAAAACTTAATTTGTTGTGTTTTATTTAAGTGACTAAGTTTTATTTTAATAATGAATTGAATCATTTCTCTTAGAGCACTATTCAATACTAATCGTATTCATCGTTAGGATGTGTCTGAGGATGATGTTTCTCAACTTAGATATGACATTGAGAGGCTTAAGACAGAGCCAAAGTTTAACCGTCAAGAGCTTGCAAAGGCTCAAAGTGCGCTCGAACATCAATATTATTGCAACAGGAGACTTCGAGCATAGTTAGGAGGTGTCGCATCAGAGCTTGACGGGATAAAGGAGACCACAAAGGTGGGAGAATAACTTTATGGTATTGTTTGTAAAGAGGAAATTGAATAATATAAGAAGCAAATGGAGGTATGTCTAAAGAGATTGCTAGATTGCTAGGTGAGCTGGAGGCCGCCAAACATAAAAAGATGATTGAGGTGTCTCACTTAGACATTGCTTCTTTTCCTCCCCTAGGTTTTAGGTCTTCTTTTCTTCATGATGATGGTTGGAAGATTGTTACTAGGAGATTTTTTGGTGATTTTTCAAATGAGAATAAGGAAAAAAAAAGGCTCACTAATAGGGACCTTAAATGACATGAGAAGGAAGGCAGTATCGAAGGTGTGCATGCTCGAGAATGCATTATTGGCCTTTCAGGTAGACTTGCTTTTTACGTGAATAATCTTGAGTAAGAGAAAGCTAAAAGTAAGTAGGATGAGACATTATTGCAAAGGTCTTGAGACATTTTGGCATTTTAATCCTTCGTTGGACCAGAATTTCCTTAGTGATACGGAAGATTTTAACATAACGGTCGACCCGACTAAGGTTCCTCATGTTGGAGCTTGCTATGACCCCAGATAGACTTTGTTTCTAGCATATCTTCTCCTTTTCTAATGCTAATTAGATTTAGAGTTCTACCATTTATATTTTAGCATAAAGGAAACACTTTTGGAATACTTAACTTGATCGAGAAATTAAATTTCTATACAGTATTCTTTGTGGAAAACCTGTGAACTTTTTAGTGTTCCTATTTTTCTTACTTTACATTGTTATTTGATTTGGTACTTACGGACTTACTCATCCTTCTTTGGCTCATTTGTTTTGTTTAGGATTCAGAGATAGTTTCTTTGAAAAAGAAGTTAGATTCTGCTCAGCCCAGAATAGTGGAGCTGGAATATTTATTAAAGAATTCTGAGAACATATACGAAGTCGTATATACAGACAAAATCAAGAAGCTAAGAAAAAGGATTGTGGAGATGGACAGAGAGTTGTCACTGCATATGAAAGCTCCCCAGTGACTCTAGCTTCGTGAGTCCCTCTCGGGTCGGAAGCAGTCCTTGTGCTCTCATCTGGGGCTGACCCAACTAAGATTCTTAAGTGGGAGAATGATATGAAGACCTACTACGAGGCCAAGATTAAAGAGTTAGAGAATTAATTTAAGGGAGAGTTAGGGTTCCAGGTACTCGGGTTTCCCCGTTCTTTTCTATTGATGAAGAGTTCTTTGGTCCTTTCTCTAGAGGTGTCAAACAAATGAGGGAGCCCTCTTGGGCGAACTTGAGAAGGTTAGGAAAGTAGCGATGAGGCAGATAAATGCCTTAGAGAATAAGATATATATAACCTATAGTGTGAAGCACTATATTCTTCTGTATTTCTTAGGGAAGAATGGATAAAACATCTCTTTTGGACGAGCTTCATAAAGAGAAAGTGAGACGAAAATAGCAGAAATTGACTGGCAATGTGCAATAGACGTTTTTAGATGCTTCTAGCTTGAATTTAATTTGTCCTTTTTGTATTTGGGATGATTATGAGTATAGGTCTTTAGATTATGAAAATGTTTGGGTAGGTACTAACTATGACCTCATTGTTGCCTATCGAAAATCGGCTCATGGTAGGGGCTCTCGTACTTAATCATTAGTGGTTATTACCGAGCAAGATAGCTAATTTCCTTCTTAGCTCACAACATTACACTCCCACAGAATGAGAAGGCATACAACAAATGTGCTTAGTTTTGTACTGGAAATGTAATTTAATTTTTAAGGAATGCTATTTTTGTAATATGAACCAGATTGTAATGTTTAGATTATTTGAGAGTATGTAAAAAGTTAATAGCATATAGGATTCATAACCAAACATTGATAACTCGGTTTTTCGATGTATACCTGGTGACTATTGAGTAGAAACTAGGTTTGTACCCAGTTGAAAACTTCCTTTGGTATAGACCATGTAATATGCTCTCTTGCCAAGTTTAGGGCGAGCTTCTGAAATAACATATGCCACCTAATTATGACCCGATAGGTCGCAACTTTCGTTGCATTGTAAATTAGATCTGATAGCCTTTCAAAGTTCACATCTTTTGTTGACTGAGCCGTAGGCCGTGCATAAATTACCCCTCTACTTGGAATGCGGTATCCATAGACGTATGCTTGGTTGTATGCCTAATATAACCTACACCTTGTTTTAGGGGTGAACTGTCCTTGTCCGTTTCACCCATTGAATGATCCTGACTTGCCCCCTATTCAGGAGCGTAATGTCCTTAGCCGTATGTTTGGTCATATATCTGTTTTGACATGCCCCTTTTTCTGGGGGTGAACTGTCCTTAGCTGCAAGTTTGGTACGACTTGCCTCCTTGGTTGTGGGCGTAACATCATACGTATGCTGAGCCGCATTCTTCACTAGTATCACATTCCTATTTATGAGATTGTCGAGTTGTTCATAGGGGAAATCATGCCTCGGAACTATAGCGGTGAGCTATGTAGAGTAGGTTGTTATGCTATTGGCACGATGTTTCCTATTGAGGGAGAGGATTTGATTGAGAAGTCAGGTTGTGTATATACAACCCATTATTGCATGAGCATGATTTTTTTTATACTAGCTCTGGCCGTCTAATATTTATACGTCTAGTGTCGTATGTCAAATTAACTGACATAAAGATTTTTGTATACTGGTTCAGACAGTCTAATATCCTTACGATCAGCCTTTATGATTTTTTATCATAAGAAAATTCATACCGAATAAGGGAAATTTTTCATCCTGTCCAGCGAAATATTCTGGCTGAGAAGCCGGACTCGTATTGATGCAAGTCCAAATGTGTATGACCAGTATTAGCATTCTCAGTGTTGAGATTTCTGTTTTACTACCGAACTCATATTCAGCTTAACCAGTGAATATTAGCGATGAATTGTGAAGGTGCATATATAACTTCTTTTTACAGAGAAATAATGCAAAAAGTTATAATGGTTTGGACTGTCTAGTATCCCTACGATTAGTTTGATACATTTTACATGCATGCATTATTTTTTTACAAAGCTAGACACTCTGGTCAAAAGGAAAGATCTTGCAGCGTTCCTCTAACCGGTTGCAACGACGTTCTTCTAACTTCTCATATTCCTTTATTGGAACTTTCACCAACACCCACACAAACCTGCTCGTTCAGGTTGTCATTGGAGGGTAATAGAGGAGGTAGAGGCGGCAGTTAAGTAAGATACAAAGTTTAAACGCATCGAGGTCCTCCTACCACCAGGATTATTCCTTCTTTGCCGCTGAAGGTTGATTGAGTTAGGCTATCAAATAGTTATGAACGGCCTCACTGCTTTCATTTTTGGGAATTCCATGGCTACTTATCTGCTGCATGATACATGCAGCATATGAGAAAGGGCGGTGAGCCATGGGTGGTAGAAAAATGGGAGATGAAACTGGGAGTTTTGAGATCTGCTGGAGATTTAGGAAAAATGTGGTGGAGCAAATGGAAGGACGGAGGTTCAAGCACTCATTCTAGTGCCAAAAATGTTGGTGAAGTTTTTCGGCTTCGCCACATTCAAATTGATCTTGATGTGACCTTATGACAAGTTCTCCCCATGATTAGGAATCAGCTAATTTAAGAAAGCGACTGTGTTATTGAATACTTACACAGCCGAGTAGTCACATTTCAACCATTTGTTGAAATTTTGAATAGGTTTTGCAGAAAATAAGTGATTTAAAAGCTAAATAGTAGAAAAATTAAAGTAACTGACATAGAGATTTTTTACGCGGTTCAGATTAATGTTAATCCTATGTCCATAGGGATTTTTAATATATCTTTGTGATTTTTGGACAAAATGATTACAATGGCCTCTAAGGCATATAATATCTCCTTTAATTTTTAGGAAGAAAAAAGGTTTCGAAAGGAAGATCCCTTTTCTACATCCTCTAGTGTTTCCTTTTATAGAATAACGAATACATTTCTGGTAGTTAATCGCTTTTGATTATTTCCTTCGATCTTCACCCTTGGAATTTTCCACTAGTTGCTTATCTATGACGCTTGCTCTTCGAGCCTGGATTAATGATGAAATTTTGATGGAAAATCCTGATATTGGAGGGATCTTGGAAATTCAAAATGGAATGCTTGAAAAATCGGTGGGAAGCCCAGGTCCGTACAGGTTAGCCTCTACTCTCTTGGAATGGCAAGTTGCTTTAAGAGGAATGATAAAAAGGCCACCCAGAGGCATTGGTATGTGATTGGTGCATGTGGAGTGGTTCAATGGTGAATCATTTCCTGTCGTTCAGACTGTACTGCTATGCTGATGCTCTTGTTATCTTTGTTTGATTTTTCGCTATGTTGGGCCGAAATGGAGTATCACTTTCTATTCCGTTCTTAGGACTGGTTTAGCATGCGTTTGGGACAAGAATACAGTTTATTTATGATTTGAGTTGCTCCCCTTGCTATTGCCGATATGATAGAGGGAGAGCTTCACATTTAGCGTTTATCTGTAAGGTTGGTCCGCGTTGAAGTGTATCTCGAGTGACTCTGTATACAGCCTATTCGAAGTGCTTTCGACTTTGTATAGTGCTATCTAGGCTGCCTCTGGTATGTGTCTGTATAGACCTATTGTTGTAGACGTTTGAAAAAATGTGAGCTTTAGAAGTATGGTTAATTCAAAACATCTTGCGTTAGTTCTGATGCCACGGTTCTATATTATAGTTTGGCCTTTGATCCTGGATATAGCCAATGTGTTCTGCTTCATTTTCCTAATGTGTACAGTAGTTTCTTTTTGTAGAGTTCCACTTGCTGATAAGGTTTAGGTCTGGTTAAATGTCGTGAACTCAGGTCTATCTCCTACTCAACTATATTGCTATGAGAGTAGCTTTCTTGACTTCAAGTACTATCTATTTCTTTTTGTTGTGAATTGTGGTGAGAAAGGGTGTAATAGTGTAGCATTGAAATCTCCCACTATCATCCATCGAGCATTTAATTTTATTGCTCGTACTTTGATGTATTCCCATAGTCCATGTCTCTACGCTGATGTGTTATGAGCATAAATACAAGTGCATATGAGTTCTAAACCCCTTATGTGTTTTGACATAACAAATGATAAACCGATCCTCGTTGTGAACAATATAATTACTTCACTTATTTTCATCTTACCTTGCTAAAAATCTTCTCCGCTGGTTGTAAAATTGTTGTTACCAAACGTCCAGCCTTGTTTAAGCCTATTTACTACCTCTGGAATTCTATAATGTTGTAGTTTATTCTCTAAGAGGGCTATAACTGAAAGTTTTCTTGAATTAATAAAGTTCTTGATATCTAGTATCAAGAGATGCATTTATCCTCTATACATTCCAAAAAATAAATGACATTATTCACTCCTTGATTCTAAGGAAGGAGAGGTACTTTTAGACTTTTGATCTTTTGGATTTATATGCTTTTGATTCTATATGATGAACCATATCTTTCCACTTAGGGTTATCCATGATGTTTTCTAAAACATTAGCCTTGAACTCCAAAAGTGACTCGTATTTCCTGTTCCTCCCCGTTTGTTGTTTTTGGGGCATACTTGCATCAGGAGTGCTATGTTGATGCAACGATCCAGAATTTTGAAAGCTTCGTATTTAAATAATTGGATTATTTAAACATCTGAATCTTGGATTTAATATGATTAAATTGATTTAATAACATTGTTAACCCCCTTTTAATTAATAACTCATGAGGGTAAACTTGTTTTTGAAAAATGTTTAAAAAGATAAATAGTTCAAAGAAATATGATAATGTGACCGAAAATTATTTTATCGATAATAGCTTTTTTCTCGGTAAAAGTTGTTTGAACTTTTTAGGCTTGCCTAATATTTTAATGTTTAATTAATTAGTAACTAAAAATATTTTCTTTGATATGGCTAACTAAACGTGAATAGTATAAAGAGATTAGAAAATGGGTTAAGGAAGAAGACAGTTTGATGAATAGTTTTTTTAGATATTTTTTAAAGGAGAATGATGTGTAAAGGTAAACACATGGGGGGGGGGGGGGGCTTTTTTTAATCAGAAATGGAGGTGGTATGATATGTCATTTTCCTCTTGTATTTGTCCACTTTAACCCTTCATAATATCACAAATTTACTTTATGAAGTTACGAACAAAAATGGCTCCTTTTCATGCTCTTTCTCCTCTTTAACTTTCTTAAATCAAACCAAATCAACTCTAAATCTCCACCAAATTTTTCCAACACCTTAGAACTTCTTAAAAGCACATCATAAAATCTCCATAGTGGAAGAAGTGAAGAAAAATGGTGCAACGCCTAAAGGTCGTGAGCAACAAAAAGGAAGGGGAGGCTTGCCTTGGCTTGTGTATGCTAAAGCTTGGATCATTGGAAGTTTGAAGATGGTATGAAGTATTCATGTGCTTGTGAAGGTTTGTTATTGTGTTTGGCTTGGATTTGTGTAAGTTATCACACAATTTCATATGTATATGTTGTGTTATGTTTGTTGTGTATAAATATAAAAATATGTAAAGTTAAGAACTATACAAGTTATAAATTTTGGACCCCTCTTGCTTTGGAAAGCAAATGATAAATTTATATGTAATATTATCACTTCTATAACCCTCTAAAAAATATATCATGGCAAAGACTTTGTATTTACATGTTTGATAATGTTTTATGTGATATGGAAGTGTGTATGTGAATGTGTGAAGAGAGAATAGTCGCTACAAGCACACTTTGAAATCTCTTTGCTTTAACTTTCTCAATTTGATAATATGTTAATATATCATGACATAATATATTTTGGTTTTTATTTACACATATTTTGGTGTGTGGAGAAGCAACGAATTGGTTTGGAAAGATGTAGAATTTGTGAAACAAAGTTGTGAAAGCTAAAAGCTAAAAGCGAAAAGGTTGTTATGGATGCACTTTGAAATCGCCTTGTATTCGATGATTTTTAAGTTAATTTTGTAAGACATCCTAGGGGTTTCTTTGCTGTTTTAATAAGTTCCGTAAGTGTATTACTATAAAAATATCAAATATTAAATCATTTGTAAACTTGCGGAACAAAGTTGCAAAAAGTTATAGCAAGAAAAGGGTCGTTATATGAGCACTTTGAAGTGCTTTACTTTTTGCAATTTTTATATGATTTTGAAAGACATCCTTAAACTACTTAATGTGAAAAAATTGCATCAAAAATCATTTGTTTAACTTGTTAAAATTTACCATAAAGATCATGCATTTTCATGTTGACTCTCTCTAGAATTTTGGCTAGCATTTATAAATGCCATCTTGGGTTTACTAAAGCACTTCTAAGTTTATTGTGTTGTTTTTGTTTAAATGTGACATTAGTTTTCATAGTTTAAATGGTTTATGACTTGTTTCCTTTGTGCAATCTTTTTAGGGAATTCTAATAATATGGATTTGAGTACGAAAAAAAAATAGAAGTTTAAATATATTTTTAATAATCAAATATTAATTTAAAGAAAGTGATTTCATTTGCAGCATTTATTATAAAGGGTTTTAAAAAAATTATAAATTAGTTATTTATAAGTAATATTCTTCATAGATATGTAAAACCTATTTATAAGTATTTTTAAAGTATTTATATATGTATATAAGTTTAGAATAGCTGTCAAGTTCTAGTGGTCCAGTGGTTAAAACATAGTGGAGTTGCTACATATGGTTGTAGTGGCACCGGTTCGAATCCCAGCGGCCACAATAATGAGACATAGTGCACGGCCACTTATAAAACCGGCTAACCAAAGGCCAGGGCAAACATAGTTTCCTTAGCCCCAAAGTTTTCATACAACTGAATGGAATTTATTCAACTTTAATGGCGACTTAGAATGGAATCTATCTCCTGCTCCTGCTCCGGTTCTTTTTTCTTCTCCCTCTCCTGATATCATCTTTTCTTCGCCGCCCTCCTCCCCTCTGCCGCCCCTCTTGCATGCCTGCTTCTCCTTCCCATCTCCCCCTCCAATTCGCCCCGTCCCCCTCACGCTCAACCACCAGATCTGGGCGTTGCTTCAGTATGCCGTCTTCGTCGCTGTGTCCTGCGTCTCTTCTCCTCTCAGATGCAAATTTTCCTGCTTTGCCCGATCCACAAACATCTCCCATTGCTCCTGCCGCCTCCCCTCTTTTAAGCCCTATTCCTTCAAAATGTGCGTCTGATGCATTCCTTTCTGTGGATGGTGCATCTCCTGCGTGTGTGCATGCTGAGTCTCTCGAAGTGAGTCGTGTTGTGATGGGACCATCTGGCAGTTCGAGTAAGGCTGTGGGAATTAACCTGGATTCTGTAACAAAATCTAATGACATGGGTGAAGTGGAAGGGGTCTTTGATGCAATTGGTTTGATTGTTGGTATGCAAGGCCGAGAATTGCGTGGTGATTCTAATGATTCTTCTTGTGTTGTGCGAAGCACTCATTGTGCTTGCGTTAATGCCAGTGTGATTGTCTGTGCTAAAAAGTGTTCCGATCGTTTGGACAGAATTGCTCCTGAAGTTTTGGCCCATGATGCCGTTCACCTTTCTAATCCCCTTTCCAGTAAATCTAGTTCCAGATGCTCACCAAGTTTGGATAATGTTGGACTGGAGACGATGAATCTTGGCTCTGCTCCTCCTGCCTCTCCCTTTGTTGGCAACAAATCCTGGTCCTCTCTTTTCACCTCTCTTCCCCGTAATGCTGGTGACTGCAAGCCGATTGAGTTTGAAATTGTTGAAGAAAATGGAGTGATGATCCCTCCTCCCATAGTGCTACAAGCCAGTTTGACTTTTGGTCAGATTATTTAGTTGGTTTCTTTTTGGACCCTAACCATCGCCCCCACGATGTGGCTACTATTTGTCGTAGGACCTGGAAGCTTCGTGGTAATTTTCATGTTAAGCTGGTTGACTCCTTGTATTTTCTTAAGTTTTCCTCCCCCGAGGAACGTAGTTTTGTGCTTGAGGCCGAGCCATCCTTTTTTGATGGGCAACCCTTCATTATTACTCTTTGGTCCCCTACTGTAGCCAGCGCGCGTGAACAAGTTCTTTCTATTTCTGTTTGGGCCTATTTTTCGCAAATTCCCTCTGCACTTCAACCTTTGCTTGGTTTGAACTGGTTAGCTTGTAACGTAGGTAAGCTGAGATGTTTTGATTCAAATACAGTCGCGCGTGATAAGCTTATGTATGCTAAGTCCCTGATTGAGATTTCCACTGATAAGCCGCTTCCATCTTCTATTCCTGTTCATCTTGCTGTTGGGCATGTTGTCGAGGTCCGTGTTCGCTACGGGTGGGTTCCAGATATCTATTCCTCCTGCCACTCTTTTGGCCACCTGGCTATTGCCTGCACGTATTCTGTTGGTTCTGCCATTGCACCTAAGATCCCGCTGCCTCGCCCCCCGAGTAGGAAATGGGTTCCCAAGGCATCATCCACCGTATCCCCTATTGTCCCTCCTCAAGCAGTTCCTGTGCCTGACTTGGGCCAGCCTCCCGATTCTGCTCCATGCCCTGCCTCCTTATCTGCTATTTTGGACACTAGTGATGTTTCCATGATTCCTGTTGAGGCCCCTGATCCTGGACCCCCTTGTCCTTCTATTGTCTGGGATGATGCTGAGCGGTGTTGGGTTGATTTCACTTCTGATATGAGATTTAACCCCTTGGCCGTTTCTTTCTTTAGATTCGTTTTCGATGATCAGCTAGACCTTAGATGCATTTATTATCGACCTTTTGGTGACTCTTTGGTTCTTGATTTGGACGGTCATTTTGTGCATAAGAATTCTGTCTTGCTTGCTGATTCTTCCTGGGACCGATCTTTTGTGTACTCATCTGATTCTGTGGTGTATGATCCTTGTCTTGCTTCTCATTTCCGCCCTTTTGCTAGTTTGTTAGGAAATGTCCCTTTGGAGTCTTCCCTGGTTGCTGTGGATGATGGTGATTCTTCCTCCTCGGAGGGATAGTTTGTTTTCCTAATCATTTGTAGTTGTGATATTTCTGTCACACTCCTGTGCTGTATTGTTTTTCTTTTTCATAGTAGTTAAGGTGCTTCTACCTTACTCCTGTACTTAATCTTTTATTACGTTCGTAATAAAAAGTGGACGGTCCACTATAAAACCCGCTGGCCTTGCCAAAAAAAAAGTTTAGAATAGCTAAGTTAAGTATTTTATAAAAGAATAAAAGTGATTTTGATTATAGCACTTTGTCAAATGGTTTTGAGAAGTTAATCAAAAGTATATTATCTTGTTAATAAGTATACTTAGATATTTAAAAAGTATGTTTTAAGGAAAATACTAAGTGTAAAATGGTTTTTGGTTTATAGTAACAATGTTTTAATAACATTTGTTTTTAACCCGTTTAAGTATACTTTTGGAAATATGAATTGTTTAAGAATTATGAATATTTTTATACCATTTAGGATAAGAATATAATACATTTCTAAGAATTGAAAACAGTAGAAATGAATAATGAAATATTAGAAATGAATAGTGAAAGAGTATAAGAGAACAGTGAAATAGTAGTACACATGTATATATCTTTTGTAAAGGTATTTTAAATATATGTATACATATGTGTGTGTACACACACAAGTATGTACGAAGAAATTTTAAATAATAAAAGAATTATTCAAATGAAAAGAGAATTACAAGTCGCTTATGTGACTTAATCGTGCTTTAAGTGACTTAAGTGTGCTTTGTGTGACTTAAGCGTGCTCTGTTTATGTACTTGTTTATGGAAAGTATTTACTCATATACTGTTATCCCGCCTTTTGGCAAGGCCTAGATACCAAGGAACTGGCTGGAAAATAAGGGTCACATGTCCTCAATTTTGAATGATTGTCGGTTTACTACAAATATCGATGGATTTTGTCCAAGTCTGGATCGGGCTGCAATTAATAAGACACATCAAGCGAAGCTGTGGAAACCAACGTTCCAAATTTCGAGGCAATCCGAGTTCGTATGCCCAAGTTATCGCCGATGGAAAGTGGAGGAGACAACCTCAGTTCGAGTCGATCATAAGGAGTATAGGTTCGAATCCATGAGAAAACCTCACAATCGAATCGATAAACCATACATTGGTTCGAACCCATCCTCCCAGAGCCTTGCCTCGAACCCATGAAGAGCTCCTTTGCTTCGACTCCATCGAACAAGCCCTTCCTTCGAATCCATCCAAATCTTTCCCTAGTTCAAATCCATCAAGTCACCCCTTCCTTCGAATCCATCCCAATGGCCTCGCTTCGAATCCATCAAGGAGGAAACATTCGAATCCATGCAGTTAGTACACTTCGCATCCATCGTTGAAGCGCCTGATCGAATCCATCGTTTTTCCCCCGCTTCGACTCCACGAATGCTTCCTCGAATCCACTAAGTCAAGACGGCTAAAGCTATGGATTCGATCCTATGGATTCGACCCTAAGGAATCGATTCGAACCAAACTTGTTGACCGAAAGCGCAATCTTGAATCGATCATAACTTGAGATCTACAAGTCCAAATGCTATGAAATTTTCACAGGAGCTCGCATATACATAGAAGAATGTCCATGCCAATTTTCATCACGATTGGACACTTTTTAGATCGATTCGAACCAAGGGTCGAATCGATCCCAAAGTGGGCCCGGATCTCCAGAATTCGGCCATGTGGGCCCCCCACACGTGCCAGAAGTGGTCTCCCCAAATTTTAGGAGAAATATCAGCCTCTAGCACCTATAAATAGAGCCCCTGGTCATTCAGAAAGGGGATCGGAGAATTTTAGAGATAAAGCACGTCTAGACGCTGCCAGAATTGCTTCAGAGCACCATCGCTGCCTTTGATTTCGAATTTTTGGCTTACTACTTGCTGTACTTTGACATTAAAGAGTTGTATTCTCCAAATATCAAGCAATAAAGTAACAAAACTTCATAGTGGACGTAGGCAAATTGCCGAACCACTCTAAATCGTTGTCTCTTGTGCAATTTACTTCCTGCTATTTGGAGTTTTTGTTAGATAATCCACGTTTTAATTTACTTTCTTCATTTATTATCTCTTCAAAAACTTCTGACGAGTGTTGTGCCCAATTTTGACACAAACACTTTAGTGCTTTCACTGAGAAAAACCCAGTTTTTTCTCCTGCTCCTTGGATCTATCTTCGATACCGGATTGCATAAATCTAAGAGAGAGATCCGGACCTCATATCCAAATTCCTTCCGTTCTATTCAGATTTGTTAAAGTCTAGGAAAGAATTCAACGCTTCAAAATGGTGAGTATAAGAACCACTTCTAACATTGGTGATCAAGAAGGTCGGGATAGGCAAAATCCCACACAGCTACAGTCCACCAATCAAGATGCTGCTGGGCATACGGATCAGTCAGGTCCGGTCACAAGACAAGAGTTCCAGGCGCTACTCCAGGAATTAACCCAAAGCCGACAACAGCTAACTGAGCAGTTGCGCGCTAATGCTGAATTGACCAATCAATTAAATCGCCAAAAGAGAAGAAGATCCAGAAGGGATCAAGTTCCTCATTCTTCCACCGAAAGCTCTGCTTCATCTGACTACAATAACAGATCTATCCATCCTAGGCTTGATGGAAATCATACGCAAGCTGCTGACTATCAACAGGCGTTAACCGTTGGGCAAATAAGGGTTGGCCCATCAACCGGCTTCCATACTGGACCCTCATCCCGAGGAGGCACCATTCCACAACACACTGCAGATGATCGAGCCGCTACAGCCGCTGCAGTTGACATAGGAGTTGATGCTCGAGATCACTCCAATCAAAATTATCATCAGCAGGGACAGGCTCCAGAGCCATATGTCCCAGAAGACATCGAGCCAAGGAGGCGAGATGCGGATCGTCGACAGCGCCCGATCCCACCTCGCACTATGGAACCCGACCATACCTTGGCTCACCACCCACAGAATTTTCCAATACCAGACTTCTCAGCCATGGTACGACGAATGATTCGCGAGAGTCAAGGCCTAACAAATGACGATTGGGGAATCTCCCAGAGTCATACCCCATTTACTGATGACATATTGTATGCTGAACCTCCTCGGCGATTCAGAATGCCAACCCTTCCCATGTATGAAGGAAATTCCGACCCAAATTAACATATTCTGAAATATGAATGGTCGATGATTGCTGCGCGAGCTGATGACGCAGTAAAGTGCCGCAGTTTTCCCATTTCCTTAGGGGGAATTGCGACAATGTGGTTTACGCGATTGCCGCCACGATCTATTTCTTCGTTTGACCAGTTAGCTACTAAATTTGTTGAACAATTTCGCATGCATATTGCCCGACCTAAAGATGTTAATACCCTATCAAGTGTCACTCAAGCTCCCGGAGAAACACTTAGACGATATTTGGAGAGATTCAATGTTGCATGCGAAGAGATCACCAACCCGAATGATAATTCCATTCTAATGGCATTGACTAAAGGAATCGACCCTGATCCGAGTTTGAAAATTGGTTAGCCGGAAAACCTCCCGCATCGTTGGACCGTTTCTATTCCAAAGCCGCTCAATTCTTGAGGCGAGAGGATGCGAAACAGTCTAGGAAGCAAGACGATGCAAGGCCCAGCAGTGAAGGGATTCAGAGTAATGTTGCGGTTAAACAATCCGGAGAAAGTTAAGGAAAAGTCGAATTGAATATCCAAAATAAATAGACTCAACGATCAAGAAACAGTGATAACCGAAACAAGAAGCAAGACCAGAACCGTGGTCCGAGACGTAGGGCCGCAATGTTTGACAGTTATACACCGCTTAACACGTCATTGGAAAACGTATACTTACAGACTTGTAATACTATGCAATACAAGAAGCCTGCTCCGAAGCCTTCGTCGGAGAGGCAGATTCAGACAGGGAAGTTCTGTAGGTTTCATGAAAGTTATGGGCATAATACCAATGAGTGTAGACATTTGCAAGACCTCATTGAAAAGTTGATCAGAGAAAGAAAGTTGGACCAGTTTGTTCGGGCGCCGCAGTCTGGTGGAGCGGGCCCATCTAATCAAGATCGAACGCTGAATCAGGAAAGACAAGGTGAACCCGCTCGCACGGGCGGAAGGTTGGTTATCAATACAATAAGTGGTGGTCCCCATCCAGCAGACAGAAGCTGGAGAGAAATGGAGTCATATGCTAGCTCAATCAGGCATGTGGACTTTGAATGCTATAGTAACTCGGAAGACGGAACACCGACTAAACAACAAAAAACAATGGCTGATGAAATCGTGTTTAGAAATCGAGATGCCGATAGAGTCGAGGCTCCCACAATTGACCCATTGGTCATATCCGCTCAAGTTGGTCCTGCTTGGATGAAGAGGATCTTAGTAGACAGCGAAAGTTCCGTAAATATATTGTTTAAAAGAGCATATGATTTAATGAAAATGAAAGCTAAGGACTTAAAGCCTTGTCAATCACGAGTCCACGGCTTCAACGGGAGTGCAACGATACCAACCGGAATAGTTGAATTGCCAGTAGAGTTGGGAGCGGGAGAATGCCGAAGAGTTCGGATGTTGCAATTTGTTGTCTTAGATATTCCTTCCCCGTACAATGCTTTTTTGGGCCGACCGGCCCTTGCTGAATTTAGGGCTGCTATTGCCCTATGGTGTTTAACTCTGAAGTTCCCTACTGACCACGGGATAGGAGTTGTACAAGGAGATCAGGCTGCTGGAAGAGCTTGTTATGTTGCTGAGCTGCGGGGGGCGCAGCAAAAAGAGAAAGGAAAGGGCGTAGAGGAATCTCTCTGCGTCCGTTTTACTGACGATTGACAATTAGCGCATGGGCCTCGGCCTGGGCACCACAACCAATTCCAAAAGGATCTTGATCCAAGGGACAACGATAATAAAGAAGAATCTACGGAAAGTCAGGCTTCTCCGGCCGAGCTAACCGTTGATGTCGCGATTGACGATGATCATGATGACTCGAGAATGTTGAAGATTGGGTCTCAGCTTAACCAAAAGACACAACATGAATTGGTTGATTTTCTCCGGGCGAATCTTGACGTGTTCGCCTGGACACACTCTGATATGTGTGGAATCTCGCCTGACATCGCGAGCCACACCTTGAACATTGACCCTCGGTATATCCCGGTCAAGCAGAAAAGACGTGGTACGGATCCAAAGAGATCTGCCGCCCTGAAAGAAGAGGTCGATAAGTTGAAATCAAATGGGTTCATTAGAGACGCTTTATACCCAGAATGGGCGTCCAATCTCGTACTTGTCCGGAAACCAAACGGAAAATGGAGAACGTGTATCGATTACTCTGACCTGAATAAAGCCTGCCCGAAAGACAGCTTTCCGCTTCCACGGATCGATCAGCTGGTAGATTCAACCGTCGGACATGAATTGTTATCCTTCATGGATGCTTACTCAGGTTACAACCAGATACCCATGCATGTACCGGACCAAGAACACACAAGCTTCGTAACCGACTTGGGGTTGTACTGCTACAAGGTCATGCCTTTTGGATTAAAGAATGCTGGCGCAACTTATCAACGCTTAGTCAACCGAATGTTTGCCGATCAGATTGGAAAGACTATAGAGGTCTATGTAGATGACATGTTGGTGAAGTCACGATACTCTGGTGATCATGTCAAAGACTTGTAATCAATGTTCGATATCCTCCGGAAATATGGGATAAAGCTTAATCCACTAAAGTGTCATTTCGGAGTCGCATCCGGAAAATTCCTTGGGTTTATTGTCAATGCCCGAGGAATAGAGGCCAACCCTGAAAAGATCTGGGCTATCAGAAATCTCTAAACTCCAAAAACCGTAAAACAAGTTCAGAGTCTTAATGGAAAAGTTGCAGCACTGAGCAGGTTTATCTCAAAATCAACCGACAAATGCATTCCCTTTTTCGATTTGATTCGAAAGGGAAAACGAAATTTCGAATGGACTGCAGAATGTGAGGGAGCATTTCAATCGCTAATCCAACATCTTTTCGTACCACCAATCCTTTCAAAGCCTGTAGATCATGAACAGTTATATCTTTACCTGGTAGTATCAGAGAATGCAATCAGTGCTGCATTAATTCGGGAGGAAGACCAAGTGCAAAAGCCGGTCTACTACGTGAGTAAACGATTGACCGGAGCCGAGAGAAATTATCCAAAGCTTGAAAAGTTGGCATATTGCCTAGTCATTGCCTCGAGGAAGCTCCGTCCATATTTCCAGGCTCATCCTATTACTGTGTACACCGACCAGCCGTTACGACAGGTCCTTACGCGGCCTGAGACGTTTGGTAGGTTGCTAAAATGGAACATCGAACTGAGTCAATTCGACATCACTTATACTCCAAGGAGAGCCATTCATGGCCAAGTCCTAGCAGATTTTATAGCCGAATTCACTATCCCTGAAAACTTGCCCGAGACCAGCAAATCTCCCGAATACATCTGGAAGTTGTACACCGATGGTGCGTCAAACGATCGGTGCTCAGGAGCTGGGGTAGTTCTTAAAACCCCCGAGGGACGATCCATATGTTATGCTTTAAAGTTCGAGTTTCGTGCAACCAACAACGAAGCCGAGTACGAAGCCCTACTTACCGGGCTAAAGCTTGCCCGTGATCTGAAAATCATTGCTGTAGAGATCTACTGCGATTCCCAGTTGGTAGTATGCCAAGTTCGAGGAGAATATTAGGCCAAAGACCGAAGATTAGCTGCTTATCTAACTCGGGTTCTGGAGATTCTTAACCAATTCGATTACTATGCCATTTTCTACATACCCCGAGAGCACAATCAAAAAGCTGATTCATTGGCAAAGTTAGCGAGTACGGGTGAGGCTCAACAGTTGGGGGTTGTTCGGTTGAAACCCTATCCTCTCCGAGCATTGATCAAAGGGAGACTGATTTCACATTTGAAGCTACCTCCAATAAGGAGTCGTGGATGACCCCTTATCGACTTTATATCAAACATGGTGTATTGCCCGAGCAACGAAGCGAGAAAAGACAAGTTCTACGAAAGGCCTCACGATTTGTTATTCAAAATGGAGTCATGTACCGGAGAGGATACTCTGTTCCTCTCCTCCGGTGTATCGCGCATGATGAAGTCAGACGAGTATTACGCGATGTACGCGAAGGAGAATGTGCCGATCACACTGGGGGGCAAGCGCTCGTAAAGAAAATACTTCGATATGGGTATTATTGGCCTACTGTTAATCGCGATGTTGCAGACTATGCTAGGAAGTATGACAAATGTTAGAAACACGCTCGAATTCCTAGAGCTCCTCCTACTGAGATAACCCAAATGGTCAGTCCTTGGCCATTCGCGATATGGGGAATAAATATCATCGGCACATTGCCTCTGGCCAAAGGTGGCGCGAAGTACGCCATCGTCGCAGTTGATTATTTCACCAAATGGGATGAAGCTAAACCCCTTGCGACAATTACAACAAAGAAAGTAATCAACTTTGTAGTGCGTAACATCATCTGCCGTTTTGGTCTCCCACATACTATCATCACCGATAACGGAACTCAATTCGACAGTGCTGAATTCAAGAATTTCTATCAACGATTCCACATCCATAAGAAATTCTCCGCAGTCGCGCACCCTTAAGCAAATGGTCAGGTCGAAGCCGTTAATAAAGTTATCAAGTCCATTTTAAAGAAGCGACAGGAAAAAGCTGGGGGCAAATGGGTCGATGAACTTCCTATGGCATTATGGGCCTATCGAACGACTCATAAAACTGCAACCGGTCATACCCCGTTTTCTCTATCTTATGGTTCTGAAGCTGTTATTCCGGTTGAAATGGAAGTGCATTCTCATCGTGTAACGTATTACGATCCGAAAACAAATGCCATATTACTGGCTGAATCTTTGGATTTACTCGATGAGAAGCGCGAAGAGGCTGATTTGAGGGCAGCCACACATCGAAATCGAGTCGCCCGACTGTACAATGCCAAGGTCCATTCACGAACCTTCGAACTCGGCGATCTCGTACTCAAAAGGGTTTATCCGGTCCCTTCACACATGAAGCCAAATTGGGAAGGGCAGTATGTGATTTCACAAAAGCTCGGAGATGGCATGTTCAAATTGTCGACAGCTGACGGTCTTACCTTGCCGAGAGCTTGGAATAGAGAAAGTCTTCGTCGCTACTACATATGAAAAACTTTACTTATTTATTTTCTGTCAATTTATTCCTTTGCATTTTATTCTAGCATTTCGAGATTTAAGTTTGTAATAAGGCAACTGACTTTGCCATATTTTCTCGTTTCAGCAATAAAATGCCATCTCTTCGAGCCAGAGCTGTGATTTACTGAATATGACATATAATATCCCAATGCACGGAGAGCTAAGTTCCATCACGTGGTGGGATTTATTCAAAGAGGGAGTGACTGTGATACGACCGGCCACTCGCTAGGTGAAACCCGAGCTCGGGGGCAGAACACTACATCAACATTCACAGGGATTGATACACGACAATCCCTCCTCCAACTCCAAATTCCCAGAGTGTGAATTGGAGCATAAACTTCAACTCTCATTTTCCGAAGCGCGAACCGGAGTATAAATCCATCGCTCCCAGAGTGTGAGCCGACTCCAAATTCCCAGAGTATGAATTGGAGCGTAAACTTCAACTCTCGGTTCCCGAAGCGCGAACCGGAGTATAAATCCATCGCTCCCGGAGTGTGAGCCAACTCCAAATTCCCAGAGTGTGAATTGGAGCATAAACTTCAACTCTCGGTTCCCGAAGCGCGAACCGGAGTATAAATCCATCGCTCCCGGAGTGTGAGCCAACTCCAAATTCCCAGAGTGTGAATTGGATTATAAACTTCGATTCTCGGTTCCCGAAGCGCGAACCGGAGTATAAATCCTTCGCTCCCGGAGTGTGAGCCAACTCCAAATTCCCAGAATGTGAATTGGAGTATAAACTTCAGCTCTCGGTTCCCGGAGCGCGAACCAGAGTATAAGTCTGAATTCTCGGAGCGCGAATTGGAATATAAAACTCTATCTCTAAATTCCCGGAGTGTGAACTGGAGTATAAACATTAAGTACAAGTTCCCGGAGAGCGAATTAAGTCATAAACATTGATGATTAATAAGTTCCCGGAATATGAGCCGAACTGTTAATTACAAATTATGTTAAGTCCCCGAAGTGTGGACATGTATTCAAGGCTTATGACATATGTGAACACGAACTAATCAATGTGATACTTGAGTAAAAAAGAAAAGAAAAGAAAAGAGCTGTTTTTTATGTTATCAACAAACAAAAAAGGAGTTTGATTACATGATAAAACTAAAGACATTTCATAAAGTGGGTGTCGAATCCCCACTTATACACGGCCTACAAAAGGAGAAGTAGAAAGAATTGCCCTTTCACAGCTACATGGAAAAACAAGAAGTTCACTCTTTCTTCTTCCGGGGGTTCTTCTTCGGGATTGAGCCACTAGACCCACTACCCGGTTCTTGCGGGATTTCTTGTCTTTCTTTGGAACATCCTCAGGATCTGGCATGATATCCACGTCTTCCTCAGAGCTGGAAGGGATAGAGATCCTTTTGTGAGGACGAACCGGAGGCGGAGAAGCTGTAACAGGTGGCGAAGCTTCGACGCTAGAAGTTATAGCTGTGCTGGTGAGAGAAGTGATCATTGAAGGAGTTAAGCTTGGTGGAGCAACATCACCTCCGGAACAACCAACCGTCGTCACCGTAGCCATTTCGGCGCTTATCTCGGCAAGAATTTCTTCTTCTCGGGAAGATCGGGCAGCGCTGGAAACACTGACGGTCGGCATAAACGAGCTAAAAGTTGGGGCAACTCCACCCATTGTAAAGGAAGGATCGGAAAAAGGTTCACAGGGTTGCTTGAGAAGCTCCTCAATCATCTGAACATCAAATGACATTGAACTCCCCTCCCCCATCTCGCTGGTTACGGCAGTGGTTGTGATGGCCTCAGTAACAACGGCTCCTTGCATTGGCTGCGAAGTTTGTAGTATTAGAAGTATTGGCGCATCACTTTCAGTCACTGGTTAAAAAGAAAAGAGAATAATTAGTCAAATGATCGGCTCCAAGTTCAAAATTCCAGAAACACTTAAGCAACATTTAGAATACCTTCTTTGCCGTGGCTCGGTGGTGGGACGAGTTCAGAAATAGTGGTTGTACCGAGAGACAGTTCCGGTCGATCCGGGTTATAAGCAGGGATAACATGTGGACCGACTGTAGTGGTGACTCCAGATGAGGTTGGGGCATCAACTGAAACATTCTCACTATAATGTGCGGCTCCAGAACCCTCACCAGTCTCCATATGGTGAAAACCAAGTCTCTCTCTCTCAACGGAGATCATCGCATCATGGAGAAGTTTCCTTTCCTCTTCGCTCAACAAGCGAGATTCAAGTTCAAATTCGTCTACGGCGCCTTCAGGGAGAGATGCTCTTTTGTTCGCCATCACTTTTTTCCAAGCACTGAGTAGAAGCGTAGAATAATCTCCGAGCCATGAGAGATTCCTGTGCTCAAGTACATTAGCATTATAAGTGTCGAGAAGATCATCAAACTCGGTTTCTACTCTGAATATCTCTGCTTGAACTTTCCCTTCTACCTCTGCCTCCACTGCTTCAACTTTAGCAACCGCCGCGTGTCGCTCAGCTAGGAGAGACACAGCTTGCTTGCACGCTTCCTGTGCGGCCGTATTAGCGTCATCTTTTTCCTTGTTTAAGTTGGCGAATTTAGCCTTTAACTCCTCAAGTTCTCTGACCGCCGCATCTCGCTCGGCCTCAACATTTTTGTACCGATGACCTAAATCTTCAACTAAAGTACAGTGCGCTTTTTGCATTTTCGCCATCTCAGCTAGTATCTCGTCGACCTTCTGTAGCGACTCCAATTCGGCCTTGCGAGAAGATTCCGTTTCAGATTGAAGTACGTCAACAATACGGTTCTTCTGAGCCAAGTCCGCTTCCAGTTTCTCAATAACTTTGGCTCGTTTGAAAGCTACTTTTGAGGCTTTAACAGCCGCCCTGTACCATTCTTTATACTGAGCATAAAAATCCGGGTATAGCTGAGGGCGGTGTTCACGGCCTCTTCGGGAATTCTTTTGAGATTGGGTGGAAAGATATAGGCATCAAAGCATATTTCTGGAAAGTCTTTTTTCAACTGAGCAATTCTAATAGCCCCTTCACCAGACGGTTCAAGAGGTGCCTCCTCCACAGTTACGGTCGTAGCCGTATCAGTCCTTGAACGATGTGGACCAGGTTTAGAAATTTGTTGAGATGGTTGTTGCCACGAAGGTTCGACTGCAGGTGCCTGGCCCCTGGATGGCGGAGGAGAACGAGAGGGTGAACGGTACCTTCGGTCCCTATCAGAACGCTCCTGGCTAGAATAATATCGGGAATGGTCCCTATCGCGATGCTCTTGCTCATAATACCTCCGCTCACGATCTCGGTCAGAATCCCTACGGCGAGACTCATAATACGATGAAGAATGGTGTGCTTGCCGAAGTTTATCAAGTGTAGAAGGACGATTCGACATGGCACCTGTAAAGAAGGAACAATTCGATTAAGTACCAAGAAAAAACACTACAATGCATGTGGAAGTCGTGAAGTGTTGTGAAAAGTGTATAAATGCGTAAACCCCCCGACCAACCAGAAGCGTCGATTACACTAACGGGTAAAGATTCGCTTATATCAAGCGCTCCCCGGAGCTCTTCCAACCCGGACCCGTGGTGGAGAGATACGTAATCCGGAATGGGAATATCGTCCAACCCTGTGAAAAGGTCTCCGGACTGGCAAGGAGAGGCACTGGAAACAGTAACCCCAGGTTGGGAACGGGTTACGACTACAGACTTTCATCTCTTAAACTTAGGTACAGCAGCATTGCCTGTCTGACCCTCTTCTATTCGGGAAAGCTCGGCTTCTATCTCAGTGTCTGCGGGCGTTCTTTCGTCATCGCTCATTTCTCTTATAACAACGCCAGGTTTTCTTCTTGCCACTTTCTTCTTCTTCCTCGAGGCCGATTTTGCCAAACCTTCGATTACAATACTCTGGCCCATCTCAATCAAACCCAATATCCTTAAGTTATCATCGGTCAACAGCAAATCTGTGTGCCTTAAGTCGTGGGGAACCCTTTGTAAGCTTTGAACGACGCCTCTATAATGCCCACCAGTAGGTCTCGAAATGATAGCTACAAGAATAGCAGGGTATTAGCGTAAAGTATTAAAAGTGACCACTCAAGAACGAATTATGATACTTATGTTGAATATGCGCTTATATGATTTTTGTTTGATGATAATAAACATATATTCATTCATTTAAATGTATTTGATAATATACTATTTTATTTTTCACAGATTAAATAAATATTTGCTGAATAAAATAAATGACACAGAATTTGAATTCAAACGAATATTTTATTCAAACAAATATTTATTACAATTTTGAATAGTATACAAATTCAAGCTCTCACTATTCACTATACAACTTTGATACAAATTCAATTACATCACTATTTTACATCAGCACCTCACTACATATCACTCACACTCGTATTTATCTTCAACTGCATTCAAGTTTGAATCCAGCATCTGAGCTATCTGCAAAAATATAAACTAACGCAGTAAAATTGAAAATAAAATATTTTTGCAATATAAAATAAAACGTGAATTTTGAAAATGATATATGCCTCAGTTATTTGGGTTGTTCGTCATCATTTAAATTTGAATTCATCATACACGAACAACTTGTGACATACACGGTATATTACTGTATATGCCACAAGGCCGTGCACGCCGATATATACACTTGATTGATTTACAGGGACAGGCAAGCACAGGTCAAACCCAAATGAAAAATCGGGTTCAACTCACGTGCAATAACATTGAAAATCACGACACAAGCACAAGGTCAAATCCGAGTTTTGAAACTGGATTCAACATAAGGCGACATGACATGAATGCAACGAAGACCAACATTAAAATGGACTGCAACATGGATATCACAATCAAACTGCAACAAGGCAACTAGGAATGAACAGAACATAACAGCACCAATGCAAGCAAGTCAGTGGCAAAACACAAATTGCAGTGGACAGACCAGAGTGCATCAGTGCCAAGAAACTCAAGTGCACGACTAAACTGACGATGAATACAACTTGAAGCATACAAGCTCATAAAGATTGCAGCAACAACAGTGAGCACACTCATATGAACAAGTGCACAACAACTTCAACAAAGACTCAAGCTACAGTGCATAATGGTCAACACAGTAAGACATGAAGCAATGGTCAAGAGAAGTTCAAAGCAGTAGGGTACATGAAGCAAATGCAACAAAGATGCAAGCTGCAGCATACCAGTGACATGAATGCAGTGTACAACAATGGAACATGACTATCATGGTACAATTCAAAGCTCAAGTAACAAAAGTCAAGTGCAGCAATGAAACAAAATAGTATGACATGAAGCAAATGAATATAGTGAATGAAATGCACAAAGACATAGCATCTGTCTCACGTTAATAAAACAGAAATGCACAGTGGAATGAAGTCAAGTAATGCACATATACTTGAAAGCTACAGCACCAAGTAGACCAAGTTCATATGCAATGAGAGGAACATCAAAGACAAGACTAAGTGCAGCATCAGTGAAGACAGTTACTTCACAATGAACAATGCGCACAAGTGAATCATATGAAACAGTGCAACATCTTCCATCAACACACTCAAGTGACTCAACAATGCAACAAGGTGATATGCAAACTACATGCAGGCCAGAAGCAAAATCTCGAGTGCAACAGTGAAGTTCAGCTATGCAAACAACAATATACAAGCTCGAGCACAAGAACATGACAGCAAACAGAAGTGCACAGCAACAGTAAGGCAATGCACAAATACAAGTGAATCAAGTGACCAACATACTATAGTGAACCATCAAAATGCAAGCACTAAGTGCACAGCAACTATTAACTGCCACAAGACCACCATGTAAAGACCAGAAGTACAGAATGGCCAAGCAAGTACACCACTAAACCAACAAACAAGACCAAGAAAAAGTGAAGTACAACATCACAAGCAATTGCAAGCACATGACATCTCAAGTCATGACCGAAGCCAGCAGTACAAAAATTCCCAAATCAAAATAGTTCAAAATGGCCGAAGTCATCAGGTAAAAGAAGTTGAATTCACGATTCAAAGTCAGAGCCTTGGCAATAAAGCTATTCACATTGTCGTGTAACCAAGTCAAAACAAGTAATAACCAAACATCTCAAATTCAAGGCATCGAGTCAGGTCAGAGAAATTCAAGGAGCCAGGATTGAACATAAATTCAAAGCCGTCGTTTTTAAACCAAGTCAACCAAGAAATAATAAGAATAATTCGCATATGAATTAGTCAAGATAAATCGCAATCATCCAAGCATAAACGATCGGCAGAGATAAAATCAAATATATTTTGTGCGAACGAAAATCTAGGGTTACAAACCCTATATAAGAATATCATCATCGGCAATCTTATTATCAGAGTTCGAATACTAAAATTAAAAAAGTAACGAAGCATAAATTCGTACCAGAAGCAAAAATCGAACTCATCGAAGTAGCCAGTGAAAGCAACGAGATTCGATCGAGAAAGGCAACACTTATTCAACCAGAGATTCGATCAAATCTAGTAGGCGCTTCGAAAAAGCCCTAATTTTTAATCAGGAAGAAGGAACGAAGGAAGCCGCCATACTTTCTCACAAAGGACTGAGCAAATAGAAGTGGATCGGGCCACATAAAAAGGGGACGGCTTGAATAATATAAAAGGATTCTTGTTTATATTAAGGGCTATTTACTTTTTATGTTTGTGTTTTTTTTTTAATCTTAAAATTCTCTTTTAAACCGTGGTAATTTTCTAGTCGTGTGACTAGGGTACAAACTACGGTGTGTAGTTTGGGAATTCACAACTCGGTAGCTGAGTTGTGGTCAGGGTTTTGAGCGTAGAGTTAGATTAGTCAATAGCGGGTATAGCGAGTTTACGTGTGTAAGCGAGGGACTATCTAATTTCTAGTAGAAACCTTGGGGGCAGCACGTAGGCAGGTTTTTGCCGAAGCTGGGTAAATTCTGTATTGTTCTATTTTGTTATTTATATTCTGCTATATCTGTGCTGCTATTCTGTGATCTGTGTTAATATTAATTAACTTCTGCAATTAAGTTTTTATAATTTACACTATCACCCTATTCACCCCCCCTCTAGGGTGAAATCGATCCTACAAGTGGTATAAGAGCTAGGAATAGAAGTCAACATTTGTTTTAAAAATTCTATTTTTTTTGAAAAAATCAGTTTTTGTTTAAAAATTCGAACTTTTAAAATGGCTTCTTTTAATAATGCTTTTGCAGAAGGTCAATCCATAGTTAGACCACCAATGTTCAATGGTGAATATGCTTTTTGGAAAAATAGGATGAAATTTTTTTTGAAAACCATTGACGCTTGGGATATTGTTGAGACAGGTTATAGAATACCAACTATAACTGTAGATGATCAGGAAATAGAGAAACCAAAGGAACAATGGACAGAACTAGAAAATAAATTACAGAATACTAATGCCAAAGCTATGAATTCTATTATCTGTTCATTAGATCAATTTGAATTTAATCGTGTCTCACATTGTCTAACTGCGCAGGAAATATGGCACATATTAGAAGTAACTCACGAAGGAACATCTCAAGTCAAAGAATCTCGCCTTGCCATGCTAAGCAGCGAATACGAGAACTTTACAATGGCGAAAGAAGAAAATGTCAAAGAGATGTACGGACGACTTTCCAACATCGTATACAAATCAAAAGCTCTTGGAAAAACATACACCGAATTGGAAATAGTACGTAAAATCCTCAGAGTCCTTCCACGAAGCTTTGAAGCAAAAGTAACTGCCATTCAAGAATCGAAAGATTTAAAACAACTCAAAGTCGAAGAACTCATCGGAAATCTCACCACTTATGAGCTAGAAATGAAATTCAAGGAAGAGCGTGAAGGTGGAGATACTCGAAAGAAATCAATAGCTCTCAAAGGAACAACTGAAAGTGATGATGAGAATGATGACGATGATGATGGAGCAGCAGAGCTAGCGCTACTAATAAAGAAATTCAAAAAGTGGAATCGCAAATACGGAAATCCAGCTCGAAATCATGAATTGAAAAACAGAATAGGCAAAGCACTAGACAACCCAGAAGATCAGAAAATCATCTGTTACAAATGCAACAAACCCGGCCATATCAAGCCACAATGTCCTCAAAAACGATCAAATCAAGGAAAGAAACTAAAGAAGAAAAGCTTTGCGGCTACTTGGGATGAAACTGACGAAGATGAAAGTGATAACACCGAGAGTGAGAGTGAAAAAGCAAATATGTGTCTTCATGGTGAAGTTACAGACAGTGATGACGACGAGCCAAGCGAGGTATCAAAACTCACTCATTCTGAATTACTAATTTATTTCCATGAAGTAAATGGCTGTTATGAACGACTTAGGGAAAAATATGCTAAACTTGAATCTCAAAAGGATACTTTGATAGAATGCAATAAACAACTTGATCAATTAGTTAAGAACTATCAATGTAGAATTCCTAAGTGTGATAAGTGTCCAACATTTGAAGAAGAAATTAAAAAATCGAAAATCAGTATAAAATCACTTGAAAATGAAATTCTGATTTGAAAAGAGAATGAAAATACTAGGAGAGAGAATTCTATTAAAAAGTGCACACACTTGTTAAACGAAAATGAATCTCTCAAATCACAAGTCCAACAATTGTCAACGACTTTAGATAAATTTTCAAAAAGTGAAAAATCGTTGAATATGCTATTAGGAAAGCAAACTGTTAATACGGTTAGACAAGGACTTGGATATAATAATTCGAAAATTGTTGAAAACAAGATTAATCAAGTTAATTCTATGTGCACAATTTGTAGAAAATTTGGACACGGTCACAATAATTGTTGGTATAGACCCAAACATGTGAAGACTATACCGATTTGGGTTTCAAAAGGCACAAATATAAAATCTCTCAAAGTTAAACAAATTTGGGTGCCAAAGGGAACAATTATAAATAGTTTTGGGTCTACACAAAATCATTTTTCAAAATTTTCTGCCACTAACAACCATGGACCTATAAAAACAAATAGGTCACTAAACTCTCTTCTCGTGTAGGTATGCTGGCAGGCTAAGGAACAACAGCAATGGTACTTGGATTCTGGCTGTTCCAGGCACATGACAGGCGATAAATCGAAGTTCCTTAGCCTAGAAAAGTACAAAGGTGGCAGAGTCACAATGGGGAACAATGACAAATGTAAAATTGTCGGTAAAGGTAAAGTAGGTAACAATACATTTACCTTGAATGATGTTTTATATGTTGAAAATCTGCACCACAATTTGATATCAATCAGCCAGCTATGTCATAAAGGTATGAATGTTATCTTTGATTCTGACATGTGCAAAATTGTTGACAAATCATCAAAAGAAATCTTATTTTCAGGAAAAAGGAAAGGTAATATATATTCTCTATCTTTTGATGATCTCATCCTCTCTAAATGTTTGATAGCTAAGGATATAGAAGTGAATTTATGGCATAGACGTTTAGGGCATGCTAGTATGAACTTATTAAACAAATTAAAAAGGAAAAGTTTGGTAAGAGGGTTGCCATCACATGAGTTTGAAACTGAAAACATCTGTAAAGCATGTACTTTGGGAAAACTTAGAAAATCATCGTTTCATGCCAAAAACAATGTAAGCACTTCTAGAGTTCTTGAACTAATTCATATGGATCTATTTGGACCTAATGACATTGCTAGCTTAGGAGGTAAGAAATATTGCTTTGTGTTAGTTGACGATTACTCAAGATATACATGGGTATACTTCTTAGCTAAAAAATCAGAAAATTTTTCATACTTCACAAGATTCGCAAAATTTGTGCAAAATGAAAAAGAAGTCTCTATTGTTTCGTTAAGAAGTGATCATGGTGGAGAATTTGAAAATTATGAATTTGAAACTTTCTGTGATGAAAGCGGAATCAAACATGAGTTCTCTGCACCACGTACTCCACAACAAAATGGGGTAGTTGAGAGAAAGAATCGTACTTTACAAGAATTGGCTAGGTCTATGTTAAATGAATATGAACTACCTCTGCATCTCTGGGCAGAAGCTGTAAATACAGCATGTTATGTAATGAATAGAGTTATCATCAGACTGATTCTTAACAAAACCCCCTATGAGTTATGGTTCAACAAAAAACCAAACATCGCTTACTTCAAAGTGTTTGGATGTCCTTGCTATATTCTTAATACAGGTGATCAGTTAGGAAAATTTGAAGCAAAGGCTGATGATGGCATCTTCATGGGTTACTCTTCGAGAAGCAAAGCTTATAGAGTCTACAACAAAAAGACTAAAACAATCGTAGAGTCAATCAATGTGAAATTTGATGAAGGCATTGACGAACAGAATACATCCAAAAGCAACGTTGAAGAGGAGAAAGAAAAAGATGAATTTGAAAAACCAAAAGAAACTGCTGATGCTAGAGAAACTACCACAACTCAAGAAGTCAGAAGAAATCTGGATCCAGAAAAGCTGAAATACAAAACAGACCATCCACCAGAATTGGTAATTGGAAACCCTATAGCAGGTATACAAACTCGTTCATCTTTTAAAAATCTATGTGATCTGTGCTTATATAGTGGATTTATTTCAGAAATAGAACCAAATAACATAGATTCAGCCCTTAATGATGAAAACTGGTTCATGGCCATGCAAGAAGAGCTAAATCAGTTTGAACGAAATAATGTTTGGAGTCTAGCACCTAGACCTAAGGATTATCCAGTTATAGGAACAAAATGGATTTTTAAAAATAAATATGATGAATCTGGAAATATAATTAGAAATAAAGCTAGACTAGTTGCTAAAGGATACAATCAAATTGAAGGAGTTGACTTTGATGAAACTTTTGCGCCTGTAGCTAGACTAGAATCAATTAGAATATTGTTAGCTTTTGCTTGTTATAAAGGATTTAAACTAAGACAAATGGACATCAAGAGTGCTTTTCTTAACGGAGTTTTAAAAGAAGATGTGTTTGTTGAACAACCAGAAGGTTTTGAAAGTCATGAATATCCAAACCATGTATACAAACTAAGGAAGGCATTATATGGATTAAAACAAGCTCCCAGAGCTTGGTATGAATGTCTTACTTCTTATCTCCTTGAAAATGGGTTCAAAAAGGGATGTGTAGATACCACACTATTTCTGTTGCATGAAAACAATGATATTTTGATTGTTCAAATATATGTTGATGACATCATTTATGGTGCTACTAACAAGTTATTGTATGAGAAATTTGAAAAAGTCATGCAGGAAAAGTTTGAAATGAGCTTGGTTGGAGAGTTAAAATTCTTTTTAGGATTTCAAATCCAACAAAGCAATAAAGGCACATTCATTTCTCAAACAAAATATATTAGGGAACTTGTCAACAAATTTGGATTGAAAGATGCTAAACCAGCAAGAACTCCCATGAGTACAACACTTAAACTTGACAAAGATGAAAAGGGTAAGACAGTTGATCAAAAGCTGTACAGAGGTATGATTGGATCACTCCTTTATCTTACCGCCTCTAGACCTGACATCATGTTTTCTGTCTGCTTATGTGCGCGTTTTCAATCTAACCCAAAAGAATCTCATTTAAAAGCTGTTAAAAGAATTATAAGATATTTATTGCACACCCCACGGTTTGGTCTTTGGTATCCATCAAATGATAATTTTGAATTGAAAGGTTTTTCAGATGCTGATTATGCTGGAAATTTGGTTGATAGAAAAAGTACTAGTGGAGCATGTTTTATGTTAGGACATTCATTAGTTGCATGGTCGAGTAGAAAACAAAATTGTATTGCATTATCCACAACAGAAGCAGAGTATATTGCTTTGAGCGGTTGCTCTGCTCAAATCTTATGGATGATACAAACTTTGCATGACTATGGCCTAAATTTTAAACGTGTACCACTAATGTGTGATAGCAAAAGCGCAATTGATCTCACAAATAATCATGTACATCATTCGCGAACAAAACATATAGATGTAAGACATCATTTTATTAGAGATCATATTTCCAAAGAAAATATCTGCATAAATTTTATTTCAACTGATTCTCAATTGGCAGACATCTTTACAAAACCCCTACCAGAAAATAGTTTTTGTAAACTACGACTCAGTCTAGGTGTTTTAGAAATTTGCTGAATATTTAACATTTTTTTCTCCCTACAAATCATTGAAAAGAAAAATAGTGATTGAAAAAGTGATGAGTGTTGATATTGATTATATATTATAACTCGAGAAAGTATAATTAGAAAATTTCTTTAGAAATGTAAACAAGAGTTATAAAACTTTTTGTTGGTAAAAATTCCATGACCATCTCTATACCTATCATATTTCTATCAACCATCACTCATCAAAACTCTATATAGTTTGTCGATATGTGGTACTTTAAACAGGAATCGTTCGTTTTTCATTTTTAAAATAATAAAAAAAAATTAAAATTAATAACAATAAATAAATACCAAAGTATTCACTCTCATTTAAAAGTCCTCACGGTTATGCATGGGTGAATTACTTGGAATTTGTTATGTGCTTCCATGCTCATTTAAAAGTCCTCACGGTTATGCATGTATGGAACACATATCAAAAGTTGATTTTTTAAAAAAAAAATAAACAAGTTGATTCTAATCCCATTTAAAAGTCCTCACGGTTATGCGTGGTTAGAAGATACTTGAATTCATTTTTCTAAAATAAATTTGGAATACTACTAATCTCATTTAAAAGTCCTAACGGTTATGCATGATTAGTAGATATTCAAATTCCTGATATAAAAATACCACAAACAGACACAATTGTATGGTTTTATATGATGACATCATCTCCATCATTCTAAAAGTGGAATATGCGCCTAACAAAAATTTTATGATTTTTGTTTGATTTTTTATTGAAATTTGATATTTATATTCAATTGAGTTTTAATGTTTGATTGATATCGATTACTTTATCTCTATTTTCTCTAACACTATTATTCTTTTGCTGATAACAAAAGGGGGAGAGAAAAGTTAAGATTTTGTCAAATAGAATCAAGCAAAGGTCAAATAATTTTCCATTTGCATATAGGCTCATTTATATATTTCTATTTGTATGCATATATGTAGGGAGAGCTTTGTGTAGAGAGGAAGCATTTAAATAGGGGGAGCAATTAGGATATATCAATGATCAAATACATTTAACATATTCAAAATCTTAAATATATGTTTGTTATCATCAAAAGGGGGAGATTGTTGAATATGCGCTTATATGATTTTTGTTTGATGATAATAAACATATATTCATTCATTTAAATGTATTTGATAATATACTATTTTATTTTTCACAGATTAAATAAATATTTGCTGAATAAAATAAATAACACAGAATTTGAATTCAAACGAATATTTTATTCAAACAAATATTTATTACAATTTTGAATAGTATACAAATTCAAGCTCTCACTATTCACTATACAACTTTGATACAAATTCAATTACATCACTATTTTACATCAGCACCTCACTACATATCACTCACACTCGTATTTATCTTCAACTGCATTCAAGTTTGAATCCAGCATCTGAGCTATGTGTAAAAATATAAACTAACGCAGTAAAATTGAAAATAAAATATTTTTGCAATATAAAATAAAACGTGAATTTTGAAAATGATATTTGCCTCAGTTATTTGGGTTGTTCGTCATCATTTAAATTTGAATTCATCATACACGAACAACTTGTGACATACACGGTATATTACTGTATATGCCACAAGGCCGTGCACGCCGATATATACACTTGATTGATTTACAGGGACAGGCAAGCACAGGTCAAACCCAAATGAAAAATCGGGTTCAACTCACGTGCAATAACATTGAAAATCACGACACAAGCACAAGGTCAAATCCGAGTTTTGAAACTGGATTCAACACAAGGCGACATGACATGAATGCAACGAAGACCAACATTAAAATGGACTGCAACATGGATATCACAATCAAACTGCAACAAGGCAACTAGGAATGAACAGAACATAACAGCACCAATGCAAGCAAGTCACTGGCAAAACACAAACTGCAGTGGACAGACCAGAGTGCATCAGTGCCAAGAAACTCAAGTGCACGACTAAACTGACGATGAATACAACTTGAAGCACACAAGCTCAATGAAGATTGCAGCAACAACAGTGAGCACACTCATATGAACAAGTGCACAACAACTTCAACAAAGACTCAAGCTACAGTGCATAATGGTCAGCACAGTAAGACATGAAGCAATGGTCAAGAGAAGTTCAAAGCAGTAGGGTACATGAAGCAAATGCAACAAAGATGCAAGCTGCAGCATACCAGTGACATGAATGCAGTGTACAACAATGGAACATGACTATCATGGTACAATTCAAAGCTCAAGTAACAAAAGTCAAGTGCAGCAATGAAACAAAATAGTATGACATGAAGCAAATGAATATAGTGAATGAAATGCACAAAGACATAGCATCTGTCTCAGGTTAATAAAACAGAAATGCACAGTGGAATGAAGTCAAGTAATGCACATATACTTGAAAGCTACAGCACCAAGTAGACCAAGTTCATATGCAATGAGAGGAACATCAAAGACAAGACTAAGTGCAGCATCAGTGAAGACAGTTACTTCACAATGAACAATGTGCACAAGTGAATCATATGAAACAGTGCAACATCTTCCATCAACACACTCAAGTGACTCAACAATGCAACAAGGTGATATGCAAACTACATGCAGGCCAGAAGCAAAATCTCGAGTGCAACAGTGAAGTTCAGCTATGCAAACAACAATATACAAGCTCGAGCACAAGAACATGACAGCAAACAGAAGTGCACAGCAACAGTAAGGCAATGCACAAATACAAGTGAATCAAGTGACCAACATACTACAGTGAACCATCAAAATGCAAGCACTAAGTGCACAGCAACTATTAACTGCCACAAGACCACCATGTAAAGACCAGAAGTACAGAATGGCCAAGCAAGTACACCACTAAACCAACAAACAAGACCAAGAAAAAGTGAAGTACAACATCACAAGCAATTGCAAGCACATGACATCTCAAGTCATGACCGAAGCCAGCAGTACAAAAATTCCCAAATCAAAATAGTTCAAAATGGCCGAAGTCATCAGGTAAAAGAAGTTGAATTCACGATTCAAAGTCAGAGCCTTGGAAATAAAGCTATTCACATTGCCGTGTAACCAAGTCAAATCAAGTAATAACCAAACATCTCAAATTCAAGGCATCGAGTCAGGTCAGAGAAATTCAAGGAGCCAGGATTGAACATAAATTCAAAGCCGTCGTTTTTAAACCAAGTCAACCAAGAAATAATAAGAATAATTCGCATATGAATTAGTCAAGATAAATCGCAATCATCCAAGCATAAACGATCGGCAGAGATAAAATCAAATATATTTTGTGCGAACGAAAATCTAGGGTTACAAACCCTATATAAGAATATCATCATCGGCAATCTTATTATCAGAGTTCGAATACTAAAATTAAAAAAGTAACGAAGCATAAATTCGTACCAAAAGCAAAAATCGAACTCATCGAAGTAGCCAGTGAAAGCAACGAGATTCGATCGAGAAAGGCAACACTTATTCAACCAGAGATTCGATCAAATCTAATAGGCGCTTCGAAAAAGCCCTAATTTTTAATCAGGAAGAAGGAACGAAGGAAGCCGCCATACTTTCTCACAAAGGACTGAGCAAATAGAAGTGGATCGGGCCACATAAAAAGGGGACGGCTTGAATAATATAAAAGGATTCTTGTTTATATTAAGGGCTATTTACTTTTTATGTTTGTGTTTTTTTTTTAATCTTAAAATTCTCTTTTAAACCGTGGTAATTTTCTAGTCGTGTGACTAGGGTACAAACTACGGTGTGTAGTTTGGGAATTCACAACTCGGTAGCTGAGTTGTGGTCAGGGTTTTGAGCGTAGAGTTAGATTAGTCAATAGCGGGTATAGCGAGTTTACGTGTGTAAGCGAGGGACTATCTAATTTCTAGTAGAAACCTTGGGGGCAGCACGTAGGCAGGTTTTTGCCGAAGCTGGGTAAATTCTATGTTGTTCTATTTTGTTATTTATATTCTGCTATATCTGTGCTGCTATTCGGTGATCTGTGTTAATATTAATTAACTTCCGCAATTAAGTTTTTATAATTTACACTATCACCCTATTCACCCCCCCTCTAGGGTGAAATCGATCCTACAACTTACGTCTGGATAACCATCTCCTGGCAAACCCTGGGGGGCATCGAACAAAAAACCACTCGTTCTTGAAATAACTAAGCCTGGTCCAGGCCCCAGTCACGACCTGACAGTTCCTAACCGCCTCCAGAAAAGTAAAAGACGGGCTATCACCCCTACTCTTAAAGGTGAAAATGTGCCTGATCTCGTTAGGTCTTGGCGGGGGAAAAAGGCAGTCCATAAATATGACGAAGACGCTGTTTAGTAGTGCATGCCCGTTGGGATGAAGCTGTGAAGGAGCGATTCCTAAATACGACAGCATCTCTCTGATATATTGGTTAAAAGGAGGAAGAGATCCAGCCGCACAGGCATGACGGTAGAAGGCAGTATATCCTTCAGGTGGGTTGTGTGGTCTGTCACTAGCGCTGGGTAATAAAACATCGTCCAGAGATATGTTATGTTTCGAACATATCCGGCCCAACAGAGACTCTGAGATATTGGACTGAACAGAATCGACAGGATCTTCGATAAATATGGCCTTCGGCAATTCATCCGGGGCCGGATCTACGACTTCAGGAGGGATGTCCGGAATCTCAAGCGCTGGAAGAGGCGAGCTTTGTGCTTCTTGTTGTTGAGAACTCGAAGACTCCATAATTAACTAACTCACCAGAAAGCGGCGTTAAATACGTAAAAAACCCATGCATTCCCCCGGTGCAAAGTGTATGAGTGTGTCGTGCGATGCAAGTGCTATGCAAAAAATTTAAGCAGATTCCACAAGATAAAACGAAATGTCCGAACGATGAAACTTTGGAATTTGAGAATGAAAACGACCGTCATCGCTGACCGTCACTTTCACGCCACCCAGATGCTACTGACCAATCCAAGTATAAATTCGTTATATTTTTTTTAAGTCATGGTGCCATCGACGAGCTCCAAAGGGAAGGTCAAGTAAAAATTCGATTATGCAAGACCGAAGCTCGCCGGAGTCAAGTATATTAAAAATTCAGTAAGTTCGTCAAAATTCAGCTTGAAATTGGTCGTAGTTTAGATACTGAAGCAAATCAGAAGAGTGGAAGTCCCAGGAGCAAGAAGGTTCGAATCGATCGACTCGAATCGGCACGAGTCGAATCGATGAACTTCGAATCGGTATGCCCCAACTCCATGTAGTTCGACTCGATGAGACTCTGGGAACAAAGGAGCGGTTCGAATCCATGAAGCCCTACATACTTCGAATCGATCAAAGTTGGACTCTTTCGAATCGATCACCATATCATTACTTCGAATCGATCCATGTAAAGCTCCTTCGAATCGATCAGAATGTCGCAATTTCGAATCGATCGCCGCGCCCCTGTTTCCTTTGCAACCATCGATTCGAAGCTATGCATTCAAAATCAACTCAAATTGCTCATTCTCGGATCGATGCGAAGCAATGAGAGACAACATTTTGATCGATACAACTCGAATGACCTCACTCCTCAGTTCCATTGAGTCGAACCACCTTGTACAGATCCCACCACTCCTCGCAATTTTCAAAAAGGAAAGGTTGAATCGATGTCAAAAACTTCCAGTTCCATCATTCCTCACTCGGCTTGATTCACCAATTACCTGACTTGGTAAAATCACGAGGGAAAGCCTAAAGAATTCGATCAATTCGTGGAAACGCGCTTGTCTTAAGCTCTGGAATATCGATTCGAAGAAGAAGCTACAACAACAGTTAAAAGTGAAAAGTTAAAAAAGAGCCCAGCCTCACGTATTTATATGGAACCCAGAGGAGAAACGGGACGATTCGTCTCCCGGTCAAAATGACCGACCCCAATAGGTCACATGCTATCGATTCGAACAAGCCATGTTCGAATCCATCACGTTCGAATCCATCGAATACGAACCCACTGCGTTCGAATCCATCCCAACTCAGTCGATCCGAGGAATCATCGGTTCGAGGAAACACTGAGCCGATGCCAGACAATCGATTCGAACGAGCATGACTTCGAATCCATCAAGACAACATCGATGCGAAGCGTCATCGATACGAAGCGCATAAACAAGGGCTAAATTGAAAAATCCTATTGATTCGAAGTACCTATTCCATAACCATCAATTCCATCGATTCGAAATCCTATCGGTTCGAACAAGCATGCTTCGAATCCATTAGACACCATCGATGAGAATGAATGCAGTGCTTCGATATGAAAAATTACTGGTCTACCTTTTACACCGATTCAGGAGAGGATCGATACAAGAGGATGATCATAGATGATTATAACAGCAATACTTTAACCCGAATCTCAAATCGGTTCAGGAGAGGGCCGATGCAGAATTCGATAACAAACCAAACTGACAGCAACTAGCAATCGCGCAACGTTAACCAAAACCAAAGCGGTACATATATCCACATGCGTATGACTAACACTTGATCTTTAACGTTTACAGGGATCAAATGTTCACCTCATTATAGTTACGACAGCTGATGACTTTCAGAAGAGCAAGTCCTGATTGTACAACGTGAAATTGCAGCTTTTCAAAGGACGTCATGTTTAAACAAGACGTACTTTGGGGGGCAAATGTTATCCCGCCTTTTGGCAAGGCCTAGATACCAAAGAACTGGCTGGAAAATAAGGGTCACATGTCCTCAATTTTGAATGATTGTCGGTTTACTACAAATATCGATGGATTTTGTCCAAGTCTGGATCGGGCTGCAATTAATAAGACACATCAAGCGAAGCTGTGGAAACCAACGTTCCAAATTTCAAGGCAATCCGAGTTCGTATGCCCAAGTTATCGCCGATGGAAAGTGGAGGAGACAACCTCAGTTCGAGTCGATCATAAGGAGTATAGGTTCGAATCCATGAGAAAGCCTCACAATCGAATCGGTAAACCATACATTGGTTCGAACCCATCCTCCCAGAGCCTTGCCTCGAACCCATGAAGAGCTCCTTTTGCTTCGACTCCATCGAACAAGCCCTTCCTTCGAATCCATCCAAAGCTTTCCCTAGTTCGAATCCATCAAGTCACCCCTTCCTTCGAATCCATCCCAATGGCCTCACTTCGAATCCATCAAGGAGGAAACATTCGAATCCATGCAGTTAGTACACTTCGAATCCATCTTTGAAGCGCCTGATTGAATCCATCGTTTTTCCCCCGCTTCGACTCCACGAATGCTGCCTCGAATCCACTAAGTCAAGACGGCTAAAGCTATGGATTCGACCCTAAGGAATCGATTCGAACCAAACTTGTTGACCGAAAGCGCAATCTTGAATCGATCATAACTTGAGATCTACAAGTCCAAATGCTATGAAATTTTCACAGGAGCTCGCATATACATAGAAAAATGTCCATGCCAATTTTCATCACGATTGGACACTTTTTAGATCGATTCGAACCAAGGGTCGAATCGATCCCAAAATGGGTCCGGATCTCCAGAATTCGGCCATGTGGGCCCCCCACACGTGCCAGAAGTGGTCTCCCCGAATTTTAGGAGAAATATCAGCCTCTAGCACCTATAAATAGAGCCCCTGGTCATTCAGAAAGGGGATCGGAGAATTTTAGAGATAAAGCACGTCTAGACGCTGCCAGAATTGTTTCAGAGCACCACCGCTGCCTTTGATTTCGAATTTTTGGCTTACTACTTGCTGTACTTTGACATTAAAGAGTTGTATTCTCCGAATATCAAGCAATAAAGTAACAAAACTTCATAGTGGACATAGGCAAATCGCCGAACCACTCTAAATCGTTGTCTCTTGTGCAATTTACTTCCTGCTATTTGGAGTTTTTGTTAGATAATCCACGTTTTAATTTACTTTCTTCATTTATTATCTCTTCAAAAACTTCCGACGAGTGTTATGCCCAATTTTGACACAAACATATACTTTGCACTAAAAGCTGACAAAGTAGATCAATTCTATCTATGAGAGTTAAGAATAATGTTCAGGTAAGGTTTAAAAGCAACAATGTTTTAACCTACCAGCTTCACTCGTGACCGAGGGATAATATAAATTGAGAAAGTCGAAAACATGATAAGTATATGAGACTTGGTTTTCATATGCGACCGTTTCTATTTTGTATTGGTTATTGATTGGTCGAATATTGAGTTTGACCAAATTAACTTTGGAATTATACGTAAACATCACGTATTGATACAATTTGAGATCCCCAAGGAGGACTCATTTGTATGAATCGTATCTTGCTTTAAGAACGTATATATACGAGATCCCCTAGGGAGGACTCCTTTATATCATTCGTTTACTTCTTAAAAAACTAAAAACGGGTTAACTAAAAATTCATTGATTTAGTTTTGAAGAGACCGAGATCGGATGATTGTGTTACTTACTGAAAACCACGTCAAAATTGATATGTGAGTTCCAAATTTTGGAAGAGGTTGTGGAATGGAATGCTATAGAGATGAAAAATCTATCCTAAGATTAAGTCCTAGAGAGAGGTCATTGTTAGCATTCGTTGAACGACTTATGTTGGGATCCATGGAGAGATTCGTGAACTATTTGAGATGTTGGAATCTAGAGAGAGATTCAGGAACTGTTTGAGTGATGAAGACTCATGTGTTGAGTTTTGAAGATGCTTATCGGTGTTGGTACCCAGAGTTGATGATATTTGGAACCACGTGTTCGAGGGTGGGTCAGTTGTATTTACCTTGTGGTATATTCTATCTAAAGATGTACGATGCTTGGAAGATAGTTTCTGATCCTTGTGCGGGAAGCTGACTTTTGGATTTTACCGAGGAGACCTCCACATAAATTCATTACGTGAACGTATCTTAGGGATTTAGTTGTACTTCAAATATTGTAGTGTTGTGATATATAAGCAGCACTACCATTTTTTGATTTACATTCTATATACCCCAGATATTATACCACTTTATGTACTTATTAGATAGGTTTGGTTCTTTTGAGTGAATATCCATTACGATGATATGAACGGTCTCAAAAGTATTATCATATGTCAGCCTATTTATTGAGTTTCTCATACTAAACTTATGTCTGACTCATGGTTTTATCCTTTTTTTTAATTATATTGATGCTCTTTCGAGTAGTCTGAAAAAGACAGGTTTTCGTTGATGTTAGTTGGAGCTCAAGAAGTCGAGCTGGGTGCTTTCACCTACCAAAGTATTCTCGTTTCCACTGCATTACTATTATGTGTATATATATATAAGCATTTGTGAGGATATGCTGTTATAACTGTCCAGATCGATGATAGTACTTAAAATTGTAGCTGTAAATGTTATGTATCATAGAGTAGCACTTTTTACTGTCTTTATTATATTTTATATTATCACTTCGATGTAAGATTGTGATTTCTATTCTTTTCTTTCTTGATCATTTTTTAATATTACCCTAAAAGTTGGTCTTTTCGACAGATGAGCGTTTGGCACATGAGTACCATGAATGTATTAGTGTCGATGTTTGGGGATCGATAGGGTGAATTGTTGTAGTTGAGTTGGTTGCCATTCTTCCATGTTGTCATCCGGTAAGGCTGAATCATTATTTGCATTTGTTCTTTCATTTTCGTGTCATTGTCTTCACTGTTAAGCCTTAATGGTACTGCCTCCGTGCTGTAGGAAAAAACACTACTGTCTTACAAAATGTTGAGCGGATTCAAGTGTCTTGTCTCACTGCTACTATGCCAAACCATTTCAGGCTGTGTGCCCTAACTTGTTGTTTGAATTGAATCTTCAACGTGTTTATCAATTAATGTGTTTTTAGTAGTTGTGCTAGGCCAACATTTCTTCATTTGTTTTTGTACACTGTGGGAGACCTTGAATTCAAATTGCATATAGGCAATATACTAACTTTGGACTGTAAATTGACTTCAACGTGTACTATTTTTGAATTGTTCCATTAGGCATAGCTGGGATTTGAATTTGTGTTTTGTTGCCTTGAATGATAGTTTCGTTGACTTGCATTGAAATATTCTCATTCTCGTGTACCATTGGTTGTTTCGGGATCCCTTTTTTAAGTGAAACTGCATTTTAATTCTGTATGCCCAAAATAATTGCAGCTACTACATTTGTTAGGAAGCTATTCGTACACAACAACCTGGCAAATTAAATTGTTAAGACTCATCCAGAATAGGAATTTAGCTAGGGGATGAAATGTTAGCACTAACCTGCTAGTACACGAGAAACGAAATACAGATCATTCCTTTGGTGAATCGATCAAGTTTTACAGGATTACCAATGACAGAGGCTGTTTTGCCTATCACCTCTTCTATCCAAAAATCCAAGTCTAACCCCGGTAATCGAACTCATATTGGGATTGATTTTATGAACTCCTTAGATAACTTCATCCACACTCTCCAATTCTTTAAAATCATCAGTGTGTTACCGTAGAAATTCGTTCCCTTTGCCAGAATTGTTTCACAATCTTCATGTATTTTCAAATTTAACTAGAGAAAAATAATTATCTTTCGAAAAGATTTGAAACTCGCCATTGGGTTTCCAAAATCTTACGGTATAATATTTGAAGTAGTGGAAATAGGGTTGGGGACCTATGACTTACGGTGCAATCCGTGTTCTTCCATTTCTCCATTGCGTTGTTCACCATTTGGGTATCAATTTTGGCACAACCGATGTTGTTGAATTCTCGAGGTGGAAAATAGGCGATCAAAGAGTACGCGGACGCCTCTAGTTCTACCACAATTTGGTTCCATGCCTTAGGAGTAGGCACTAATTCTAAATTCTTTAAGTTGCTTGACATTGACGTAAGATCAGCCAGACCAAAATTCGATGAAAAAGGAGGAAACACCTTGGGGTTTCTTGAAAATGCGCTTCTACCATTGGCTGCATATAGATATGGAAATCAACCCTATTCTGCACGTCATATTTTGGTTTTCAAATTATGCTGTTGCATGAAAAGTGCCTTGCGTAACTTGTTTTCCTGCCAGTTGTTGCTTGCGTTTCTCCTGGAGATAACTTCATCAAAACCATCATCAGGCCGTCTATCAGGTGGAGCACTAGAGCGAAGATCGTCGGTAGTTAGGGAGATTTAGTCACGGGTTGTGGTTGCAGAGGAATCCTAGCTAGCACGACAAAATTACTTCTTCTCCGTACTTTCAATATATTAAGCAATAAAAATCTTATCATCTTAGTTTTTGCCTTCTTCACTTTCTAATTTGTTCGTGCTTTTTTAGTTTCCCACGGTTTTGTCTCTTCTTTGACTTTGTTTTCATATGTATAATGCCGATGACTAAATTTTTTTTTTGTGTGAATCGAACTAAGATTCATTCCAAATTATTATTTTAATCAATCTCATTAGTTTTTTTAATATAATTAAAAATTTGGTTGAATTCATAGATATTTTAGCTATATATTCATCTTAATTCTTTCTTATTGTATTTATGTTTTGCAGAGTGACTGTTGTTTTATATGTTGCTTTTAGCTTTGGGACTTTAATGGGTAAATTATCTAAACACCAAAACATATAGCTTATTGGGTTTTCTAAGCGGCTGTATTTTAAATTTCTTATCCATCGTTTCTTTAAGTTTGAGATCGAATTTGCTATTTTTCAATTCTGATTTCATATCTTTACTTTGACTTTTTATCCATTTTTTTGTTTTCTTCTAATTTTTGTTTAAATAGTTTGACCATAAAATTACTTTCTTTTATCTACTCCATAAGAGACTATTGAATTCACAAATATACATGGGCAATACAGAATCTTCAATTACTTTGTGGAATGTATAACTGAGATTGTCGAGTTATTTTGCATTCTCAGGATATCAAATTCTATTTTCATTTGATTTTCTCCCAATTAGTTTCAGTTTGGTTTTCATCATTTATTTCGTAAGGCGTTGTTGATTTATCAATAAATAAATGCCAAAGAATGAACATTTGTCTTGTGTAATATACTAGAGGTAAAGTTGATCATTTTTTCTCATCATCCAACACAAGTAAATAAGAAAATCATGTACGTTAAAATCATTATATCTGAAGTAAAAGAATATTATCCAAATAATAATTTTCATATCGTGTTTTAAGGAAAAATATTATAAATGTATAACAAATACACACCATCACACGGTAACCTAAGATCATGTTAAAAATTTATTTTAATTATTTTTCCATAAACTTAATTCTTTGCAAATAAAATTACTTTGTTTTAGAAAATCTAAACTTATTTTTTTAAAATCGAGTATTGTCCACCTTAATCAACTTATGCTTTAATGCATTTTTTTATCGGGTTTTTCAATATACTGTGAAATGCTCATATTTAACACACAATTTTGCATTTGAAGCAATCTTAACATCAAATCCATGCAATATTATAGTGCATTGAAGTAACTATCCATTATTTTTTTTATTAAGTTTGTTTAATGCTACTTTGAATTTTGTGTAATTTGAGATATTTATAGAAATTTATAGGTCGGAGATATAGTTATGTATAGAAATTTAGGTGGATCATATAACATGGCCATATTAAGTATTGTGTTACAACTAACTTATATATTAAATAAATCAAAGTTATAATTGCAAACTTAGTAATAAGCAGCGAAATGTAAATGTAATGTAACATAAAATAACGGTAAGCATAACATGATTTTTATACTAGTTTGAACCCATCCTACATGTAATCCTACAACTTCCTATGGATTTCACTAACAACCTTTAGCCTGTAATATGAGGTGTGTACAAACAAATGACATCTCATCTAACCGATCTCTCGGATTTTCTTCAAAGATGACCACTCGCCTGACCGACCACGTTGATTCCTTCACAAATGATCTTTCACCTGGTTGACCACTTGGATTCCTTCACAAACTACATTTTGCCCAACCATCCTCTTGGATTTACAACTTGCTGACTTCTTGAACTTTGAACAAAAAAAGCCTTTGATGGTAGTAATGTCTTCAACATGGATAATCACAATTTGTTACAAAAATTCCTATAACTCTCATAAACAATTATTCAGTGGATGTGTAAAGATTACATTAAATATCAGGTCAATTATAAAGAATATGTGTGAAAATAATTGATTCAATAGTAGAATTCTAGGAATTAGCAAACTATAGCACTTTCGAGAGCAAGGACGAATAATTTTATCAGGTAAAACTATTGGATCATTAGGCATGTTTGGGATTTATATAATGGTGATTGAATACCATTAGAAATGTTGCAATACTTCAGAAATTCATTTGGGAAGAGGAATGATGAAGAGAGGTGAAGCAATAATCAAAAAGTATAGTCATAGTAAGATTCAAACGCATGATTTTTAGATCACTAGTCAACTACATTCAGTCAACTTCTATGAAAAATTCTAGCCTGAGTATACTTATTGCAGGACTTTTGATAGCAAAAATGCACAACAATCTTTCTCAACTATTGTACAAAAACCTAACTGAACACTGTCGTTACAAGAATTTCAAACAAAATACTTTTGATAGAGTTGCACCTATAGTGGTTGATCGGTACTTTCTACAATGGTCGACCGTTTGTTAATATGGCTAAATGCTACAAAAAGTACAATTTTTTTTAGAGACAATTCATATTTTGAACTTTTCCTTGTGTTGGAAATTTTTTGAAAATTTTGAGAAAAGATTATAAAAATATAAGATGATATTTAGGATGTAATGTAGAAGTTTGGAGTGATTTGGAGATCATTTGTGGGGTTTTAAAAAATAAGAAATTATTGTCAAGGACAAAATTTCACAGCTTTTTAGCCTCAAGGACAGACCTTCAATATTTTATCCTGAAGGACAACTTTCTGTAGGTATCAGTTTTTAGTTATTAATAGCAGTTTTTAGGTATCAGTTTGTAGTTATCGGTAGCAGTTTTTAGGTATCAGTTTTAGCTCGGTAGCAGTTTTGTTGTCCTTATGAATAATTTTGAAAAATGTTTGTCCTTATGAATAATTTTTAGAAGATGTTTGTCCTTGTGGTAAAAATATTGAGGTCATGTCCTTGAAGCAAAAAATATACAAATGTTTGTCCTTTAAATTAATTCCCCCTTTAAAAAATCTATATTAAAGGATTCGATATACACTTAACAAAAAATAAACTTGACTTTTGTGCTTATTTGTCCATCACCGAGTGCCTTTTCGACATTCATGTACTCTAATAGATTTTTAAACTCATTTTATCATCTTTCAAATCTCGTATACTCATTCGTATTCATTTTTGCTATGTTCTTGGCCTTCATGCATATATATCATCTTTGTGCATGCATATGTCATCTACATGATTCCAATGCTTATCTCTTTATATTGTCATTTCATATCTTACTTTTACTCTGCAAAATTTGTCAAATACATTAGTAACTTTTTATGTAGGGTTGTTTGGTAGAGGTAAGCGCGTGCTGATGTGCACGTAAATGTACATATTTTTACATCCATATTTAATCTATTTTTAATTAAGTAAATGTCATAATTGGGTATTTATACATGTTTAAAACAAATTTCAAAAATGCTTTCAAGCTATCATTCATACATCAATTTGGGAGTAAAATAGTAAATTTTTACATGAATTAATTTTGAGAATATTTATTTACACATTTTCTTTTTTATTATAGGAATTTTGAAGGGAATTTTGAAGAAGTTATCATGAAATATGCATGTTCAAATGAATGAAGATGAAAATAATTGAACTCATGCATCATGGAGGACCATACCTACTAACTTACCTTAACCTACAATTATGAGCTAATGTACAAGTTAGTGGAGGTTAAAGCTTCATGCATACATGATGATGGATTAATTAGAGATTAATGATGACTCGTTGACCACACTTCCTAAGAGATATTTTTGAAAGTCCCCTAAAATATGGATTAGGGTTTTGTACATGTATAAATAGCCCACTTATGTACGTGTAATGGATCTTTTCTCTTTTAATTACTTGAAATTAGAATGCAAGTTTTAGCTTCAAATCATATGAGAAATAAAATGACTTCCTAAGCCTCTTTCTTTTTATACATGTTCTTTTATTTTTGTTCATGTTATTTACATGCTTCCTTCATTATAATGTTAGTAGATTAGCTTCCTCTTCTATGCACTTAGTTTAATTTTTATTTTTATGCAAGTAGTTTAGTTCTAGTTTCTTCCATTTTCATTAGCTCATACTTTTTTTGCTTGCTTTATAATGTTGAAATGTACATATGTTAATGTGATAACACAAATGAGTAGTTAAAGCCCTCCAATTTAGGGGTAATGAAGCTCTCTAATTATGTAAATTCAACATAATTTGTGATTTATGGTCTCTTTTATGCTTTATGAGAAGTAAATGTTGATGTAAGTTTATAAAAATGAATTTGATAGCCTATGTTGCATTTACAAATAGGCTATTCTTATTCAAACGTAAATACAATTTATTTTACTAATTGATTTTTGATTATGAAATTAAGGTAGAAACCAAATTTGATGATCTATGTTACTATTTAGTAAATAGATCATACTTCACTACACCATAAACGATAAGTAGAAACGGCTAAAAGTCATATCAAAATAAGGCGTCGTTAACAGTTAGATACGACTTTAAGCCATATCTAAAGGTTAAATGAGCTACGGCTTAAGGCCGTAGCTAACTGACAGCGCAGATACGGCTTCAAGCCGTATCCAATTGACCCATTAGATATGGCTTAAAGCCGTATCTATGATGTTAATTAGCTACGGCTTAAAGCCGTATCTAACTGACACCATAGATACGACTTAAAGGCGTATCTTATTGAGCCATTGCCTTGTTCATTAGATACGGCTTTTAGCCGTGCCTAAGTTGACATATTAATCTGCATCTATTTTTCAACTAGATACTGCACATATACCATCAATTTATATAATCACCCACAGACAGTAATAGTTCATATCTAATACCCAATCCAATGATGCATATTATACAATACATTACAGAAATACATTCAATTACAACGCAATGATGCATATTATACAATAAATTACTGAAATATATTCAGTTACATTCTAAAAAAGAAATACATTCAGTTACAATACATATTATTACCAATCCACCTAGTCAACAACTACACAGTCAGCTTCACTGCTTCAATCTTCAGTCTCCACTTTCTATTCTCCAAGTCTATCCATACAAAATAAATTGTTTGTATTAGCAAGCATGTACTGCAACTGATGAATATGATACAACATATGAATACAACGTAACATGAATACAACATATTTATCACAACTAATGTAAGCTACTGATTATCATTGCAACTGAATATGAATACAACATATTAACTGAACATGAATACAACATATTTATCACAACTAATGTAAGCTTTACTGAACTGAACATATTAACTGAACTGAACATGAATCCCACTGCACCGCCTCATCAAAACGAGCCAAGCTACTTACTGCTTCCCTAAACCCTCAACAGCATGCAGTCACCTTCCTCCTCATACATCAACCACCAACTTCCCAATCACTTCCTCCTTCAAATCCATTGTAAAAATTTCGAAACATTAACACTACAATCCATACAACTTTGCATTTCACCTCACTCCTAACAAACACTTCCTCAACCTCCATCCTCTATCAGCAAAACCACACAATCTTCGACAAACTTACACTCTCTAACCAAGTTCTTCAACCATCACAATAGTACACTTCAAATAAGAAAGCCAAGATTCTCCACAAACCACTTCACTCCTATACCATCAGCGCATTATCGAACTCCGTCCTTCACCATACCTACAAAAACATCCACTCAATCTACCTCCTGCAAACATGAGTAGCCTAATCCAGAGCATCCTCTATCACTTAACTTCCCATTGCAACATCCAACCCACTGCCTATTGCAAAACCATTTCAACATCGTACACTGCAAACTACTCTAGACCATAACCATCCATTTAAACCATCCCTATTCCACAAACAACACTTCCTCTCCTACTTTGCCATCATCAACACATTCAACTTCCTTCCACATCACAACTTCAACCTTGCCTTTCCTGCATCTACACTCAAAACTGCTGCTACCACCATCACCAAAACCACTCCTCTAAGTCAAGCATATTTCTTATTCCAATACTGAATAATTATTTGAACTTTCTTAAATGACATATTAGCTATACAACAAAATCTTATCACCTAAGTCAAGCATAAAATAACATGGTCACGATCCTGTATCAAGCATTTCGAAAACAAATATGTTTTAAATCTAGCCACAGTGAATCTAAAGAACAAGCTCTTCAAACAACTTCAAAACAGAAAGGAATGAAGCATTACAAACGTGTTTTTTTTCCTTATCGCATTTAAGGAAATTAAATGTGACATCTCATGTATATAGTGGAAGAGGTTTCAAAAAACAATACATAGTAAAATATTAACATAAACAGAAAATATACCTTCTCCAACGTCTAAAGATATTGAATAAGACCCTTCGGATGACACACATACCCACCCACTCCAACTTCAGCAAAGGTCTCTGCAAATTAATGATTTATTTTGCTGGTTCTCTCATCTGGTAGTAGTATGTTGTCCAACATCACTTTTTCATGAGTGTGTGGTACAGATTTCCCATGGATTTTGGATGATGTAGAATCTCGGCATACAGTACCTGTTGCAATAAAGATGTCTAGATCTATCCAACAAAATATCTGCTCGAAAGCAACTAAAAATAGAAAGATTGTAATAAATACCTGTTGCTATTATGTCTAAATCATAGTTGAGGATTTTTCATCTTTGATTGTTCGCTACATCGGTCGAATTCGAGAATTGAAAAGCAACGAATTCAGGAGCATTTAATTGTGTGGCGCGTCCTCCATCAGAAGAATTGCCCTGTGCGCGAATTCCATGTTCGATGTTTCCCACCATGTTGATCAGAACCTCCAATTGCCCAGACATACTTCCCACTATACCCTCCAAACTTCCCACCCTCATTTCAACTCATCATGGTCTCCACGAACATGTCTGAGTCATTTTTGTGCAATGGTACAAGCCTTAACTTTAGTCTTTGGTACAACGGTCCCAACATCGCGGCTCCTACCCCTTGCATCCTTACCAAGCACTTGTGTTAAGATGTCTTCATCCACTGTCAATTTTTCTTCATCACTATCAGTGATCTTTTCCTTGGCTTTCTTAATTTGATCTTGAAATATTTATAAAATAATAGCAATTAGTATTTGTTTAATCCATATATCATATTACTGAAAGTTCATTGATCACTAATATATGCATATTAGTATTTTTCCAACTCCTTGTTATCTGAATGCACGCTAAATTCTAAAGAAGTGTAGAAAACTGACAAAATGATAAATTACATTTATCTTTAGCAAAGCAATGTCAGGCATAGTGGAGATAGTTCAAACTTACAATCTTGGTTCCTAAGTTCATAATAACTTCATAATCAATCCTAAGTACATAGTAGAGATTGTAGTTTGCAGATAAGTGTACACTAAAAAATGTTTAATGAAAAGAATATGCAAGTTAATATTTGTTTGACTTACGAAGTACGAAGAAGTGGCATCTGATATGCTACCATCTTTTTCGTGTGTGTCTTCTCTCATACTTGACGACGAGTGATATTTGTTGATGGATTAGGAGCGATCTGCAATATATAAAATATGTTAGTTGTGATTTTTACCATATTTTAAAGAAAATGAATATATTATCATTTCTTGATCTACTTTAGCGTGACTTTTACGTCCTTCATGGTGAGCATAACTGAGCAATGATCTGTTCTTTTTGCCTGACTCTCTTCTTCCGCTCGCTTCAGGCGTTGCTTCATTTTTTAAGAACTCTTCCCAATCTTCTTGAGCAATTGTAGGTGGACAATTTTTCATCCGCTCTTAGTCATTGTTGAAAGTGTTCATAGTAAATTATTCTTAACTGTTGCTTGTGTCTCCTAAAAGCCTTCGACATTCTCTTTAAAATAATACTTTTGAAAGCCGATCGAGCTCATAAATTTTCTGTAAAAAGAAAAAACACGAAAAACCAATTCGAGATATCAAATCCTTAAGCAATTCGAGATACTTGGCTTGAATACGAATTATATCCTTATGTACTCAAATTAACTTTAATATGTTTGTTCTGTAATTTGTTCTTTAATATAACTTATATCCTACTATTCTTATATATGTTCTGTAATTTGTTATCTTTAATATGTTTGGTAATGTATAGTTATTGACTATGTTATTGCAAATGTTATTTTGACACATCTTGCTGAAAACTGACATTTGGTCATATAATTTATAAGCTGATAATATCTATTTTTATATTTGGTAGTAAATGATCATATTAGATGCATAAGTGTAGGAAAACTTGAACTATAATTTGTAGAACACTGGGTTTCATGACCACTGAGATCGCTCTGTTTAGTTGTTGACTGAATCTCTACATATATACATCATAAAAATAGAAAATGGTGTAGATATCATGTGGAAATATGGAGGTATATTTGAACTTTATTAACCAAAGAAGATTCCAACTGATATTTGTGATACATTTAAGCAATTCATGTATGTACACACCGAAAGAAATCCACAGAACTGTTAATATATGAAAATTGGTCCCTAAAGTATATAAAGACAGCAAGGATAATCTAGATTTCAAAGAGGAAAATTGATAGGAATTGTAAAAGAATATTGAAGATTGGTTATTCCTATAAATTTTCTTGAAAGAAAAATATTGGCATGTTACCCAAGAATAATAGCACAAGGCTAAACTAATTATTATCTACACTGTCTTTGGGCACAGTTTTAATTTCAAACTTCACTTTATACTTCTTTTTATCTTTTCCCATATTACTCTTTCAGTAAAGAAATTAATTCTCCAGTTTTCTCATTCTTCATGTTCCTACTTTGTTCCATTTTTACTCATTTTATATACAATAATAGTTTTCCTTCTCTTTACAACCTTTTTCCATTTGTTTCATTAAGTTTATTCAACATATTCAAAGTGACCATGAAATCTAAATATGAATTATTTTGTATTGTATGTACTGTAAACTTGTTAAGTTGTACATATGATTTACACTACATACTTTCATCTGTAGCACACTGAGTTTTATAAAGCAAAGAAAAGGCACAACTACAAGAATATTCCTAATGAAATTCCGTTGTGCTCATCATGCATTAAGACAGTAATCAACGTGGAAAGGAAACTAGTGCCGTTGAAACTATAAAATTCAAATATGTAAAATATATAAATTTTATCAGATAAAAATTTTAGTATAAAAAACAGAACTAAAATGATAAAAACAATAAAACAGTTTATCATTTTACAAAACCGTAAATAAAGTTTAAGAAAAACAGCCATAAAACAAATATAAATTCAATAAAATATTATAAAAGGACAAGAAGCGCACCATCAAATCACAGTCAGAAAACAAACCAACAAGAAGCAGCAGGTCCATAAATCCATACAAATGATGAAAAGGAAAATTTCAAAATCAGAAAAACAGATCACCTAAAGACGATCAATTAACATTGGAAATCATTTCTTTTGTTGAAATGTTATTAAATAATGACATAAATGAATCGAAATATCACAGTCGCTGAAAAAGGAGATTAGGATAAGAAATGAAAATATGGGAATCAACTAATAGTCTAATGATGCAATGCATGTTGAAATAGTCATAGTAAAATACCATCCATATGCTTTAGAAATAGCTGGCAGTCGAATTAACTGGAAAAAAAATTCCACTTGTAGTGTTCGTACGTATTGAAGTGGAAAAAAAATCAGTTTCCCGTTCAACCAATTATTGAACATAATAAGATATTGTTGTAAATTGAAAGTTTGATGTGGTATCATTATTATATCTAAGCATATGAAGAAATATCTTTCCAAATACATATTACATAGAGGTTAGAAAAAAGGATCCAAGTCACAGTACATGAAAAACTGTATAGAAAGCAATCATAATTTTTGCAAAATTGGCAACCTAGTAATTCAGTGCCATGTCAATAAAACAATAGCCGAAAATAAAAAGAAATGTACATAATGGAGAAGGTTAGATATAATGTAAATAAATATGTTGTTCCTGGTGGAAAAATGATATAAAAACATGTATGCATTTAATTTAATTTTTTAATTTGATAATCAGGGAGTACAATATAACAATGCATGTCCAATATACTTACCACCAATTCGTTCCAAATGGTGTCCTTGTATATTCCGGGTACTTTGTCCCAACTTATATATGATATAGGCACATGAGCTATTACTAATTTACCAAGCATAGTAGCGATTTTTCCAGCATTATCTGAGACCGGAATACCGAATAAGTTTTGATCCACTTTCTTGATTTCTGAACATGATGAATGTGAAGATGTTGGATTTTCTGACATGGTTTCCTGCAAAATATAATATTACTTTGTCTGCAACTACAGTGCAAATAAAAAGTCTAGAACTCTACTACAGATTGATAAAGAAATCAAAATGTAAAAATACAAATGAAAAAAATCAAAACAGTAAGAGGAAAAATCAAAATAATAAAGTAAACATCTGGTGCAGCTTAGCAGTTTTCAGTGGTAGCTAAAATGCATTGGACTTTTAAGCCTAACTATTTGATTATTGGTTTTACAACAGAATAAAGGTTTTTCTTTTTCACTCTATTGGATGTCCTTATGAGTCTTTGGTATGTGTTTAGACTATTTATTTAAAAGGTTTAGGAACTCATTATTGTCAATTAACCTGTGTTAAAATAGATATATGTGTGGTGTAATATTCTGGTGAAGATGCTGGTACTAACAGCTCAGTAAGGAAGTTTAATTTAGCACAAAGAACAGTGGACATAATTTAATTTAGCATAAAGAACTCAATCCAAATATTTTTTGGTAACTGCACAAGTGCACATATAAGACTTAGCTGGCACAAAGCTTGAAGATAATTATAGATGTAGCTTAGTATGAAGATATTGTATGTGTATTGTAAACCAATAACATAGGTATCCATCAGACGTTAAAACCTAGTCGCCGGCCTCTCCTTGTCGCCTTCATTAATCCGCCCATGATGTTCGCCACCTTGTCATCTAATCCCCAATCCAGTCGTCCTCCAGATACATCGTCTCCTGTCGTGGAAACTCCGCCTGGGTTCCCCCTTATCCCCAGCAGATCCACCTCCAGGTGATAATGAAGGATTTACAACTGTGGTATCTCGTAAATGGAAATGAGTGATGAATAATTCAATCCAACCAAAAAATGGTAGCATGACAAACGAAACTCCTCAACAAAAAGTGAAAAACCCTAATCGACAAAAAAATCACAACCATCGCGCCTCTATTAATAACGACAGCCATTTGCCCCAATCTGGTCTCAGATCCGCTCCCACTAGATGGAATTTCTCTACCACTGCTAGTTGGGCGTGGAATGAAGTGGTTAAAGGTAATAACATACCTACTGCTATCCCACTAAAGTTCTATCAACCGCGTGAATTGAATTTCATTCAATGTGCCAAAATGTCTGATGAGGTCGTGCTAAAAGCAAAAAAACAATGGGACAATGCAATATGGTATACGTAGTCGGCCTTAAACCATACTATCCATTTTTCAAAGACTATATTCATAGAGTCTGGAAACCAGAAGATGAATCCTCGATTTATTCAAAAGAAAATGGATTCTATGTGATAAAATTCAATAGTAAACAAGATTGTGATAACATTCTGGAAGGAGGACCATATTATTATAACAAAAAATTGATGATGATGATGAAGAGATGGTCTTTGGGAATGCAACTCAACAAGGAGCTTCTTCATTCAATTCCAATATGGATTCGTCTCCCTAATCTTCCCCTAGATTACTGGACAGAGGAAGGGATTAGCCGTATTGCTTCGGTGCTGGGCGCCCCAATTAGACTGGATAAATACACTGAAGGTATCATCAAAATTGCTTACGCAAGAGTACTAATCGAGATCAAAAAATCCTTTAATTTCCCTTGTAAAATTCCTATTATAACTGAAGATGAAAAACTGATATGGCAAGAAGTGGCATACGAATGGAAACCATCGATATGTACAAATTGTTCAAGTTTTGGACACATTGAAATTCACTGCCAATTTCATAAAGCTTGGATGCCAAAAACAAATGAGAAACACACACTTGAAGGAGATGCTGACATGGTTATTGATTCCGATGGAAATAATTTGAGACAAGATGAAAGCAAAAACCAAGAAACTCAATTTTTTCAGTTCAACTCTAATATGGCACCAGATCATGCAGAACTAGAAAAGCCCACTGAACAACAGCATAGTAAGACAATCATAGATATAACAGATCAGAACACTTCAGTAGAAGACCTAATTATCCATCCAGATACAGTCAGTTCGATTGTTAATACAAATACAACTCAAACTGATTTGAATAAAGAAAATAACAAAAGGTTACTAACAAGGGTCACAAACTCAGAAAGTACAAATATTCAGTCAAACAACAGTAATGCGGCATGCTCTGACATGGATACAAGAGTTGATTCTCTAGACAAAAATTCCATCTCTACATTCAACTCCAAACAGTGCAACACGAGAAAAATTAGGACTGACGAGGTCCCATTCGAATTCAAAGCCACAGCACAACCTGACATGGTAGACAACCCTGCTTGGATATCCATGGTTAGTCAGCTAAAAGGAAAAAATAAAAATTCGAAGAAAGCAAAATTACAGGAGAATGCTACTCCCCCAGAAAATGGTAGTAATTCTGAAAGTTCTCAATAGATGGAGTTCCTCTTCTGGAACATAAGGGGTATGAATGCCCCTGTCAAACAATTGGAAATTATCTCTCTTATAAACAGTAATAGATTTTCTTTTATTAGTATTCTGGAGAATAAACTATCTTTAGATAGCATTGATAAATTTACGAATAAGATACACCCAAAATGGAAGTTCTCTCATAACATTTTAGATGACCAAAAAAGTTGCATTTTTATTCTTTGGGATTCGACTCAGTGGTCTAACATTATATGCCACACGAATGAACAGTATATCTCTTGTATTCTACATAATGCGAGTGGTTTTAGCATGATATGTACATCTATCTATGCATTTAATGAGGAATTGAGGAGACAAGATCTATGGAACTATATCATTGATCAATCCTTGAAAGTTAATCTTCCTTGGATAGTGGCAGGAGATTTTAATGCTATTTTAACCCCTACTGATAGATTAAATAATGGCATTCATAATGAAAGAGGTGATCAGAATTTCTTGGATTGTATTAATAAATCTAATCTCATTGAGCCAAATTTCTCAGGAAACCATTACACTTGGAGAGGAGGTCTCAATTTCTCTATACACAGTAAAATTGACAGGGTCTTTGTTAATAAGTTATGGACAGATAAATTAAGCCATTTCGGTATAAATTTTGGCAATCATTCCATAAGCGATCACACCCCTATTGTGGTTAAATTTGCTCAGATAAAAAGGAATATAAATCCCATACCTTTCAAATACAATAATGTGTGGCATCTTCAAAAAGGATACCAGCAAACTGTTCAGTTGGCATTGGAGCACGAATACGCAGGTAATCATCTCTACACTCTCCTCTGTAAAATTAAAAATGCTAAGAATGCATTGAAAGCCTGGACATCAAAAAAAATCAACATATATTCTCAACTGGAAAAACTAAAAGAGGAAGCTAACTACATCTACAATCAATTAGTCCGAGATCCTCTTAATATCAATCTTTCAAAAGAATATATTGGTAAAAACTCTCAAATTCATGGAATTATGAGATGTATTGCATCAGAAAATGTACAAAGAATGAAAATTAATTGGCTGACGAAAGGAGATAAGCCAACAGAATTTTTTTTCTCCAAAATCAAACCTATGAAACCAGGTAGGAGAAATAATCTTATTCTTAATGATAATGGGTCTTGGTCTTCAGCATCAGAAAGTATAGCCCACTCAGCTATAAATTACTTTTCAGAATATCACATTTCAATTTCCAGACATAACTTGCAAGAAAATATTGTCAGAAAATGCAAAATATGATTTATGCAGACCCTTTCTGTTAGAGGAAGTAAAAAAGGCTATTTTTCAAATAAATGACAATAGCTCCCCTGGTCCTGATGGCATTAATTCCAAATTTTACAAACTCCACTGGGAACAAATCAAATATGATGTATGCAATGCTATGAATGGTATTCTCCATACTGGGAAAATCATTAAAGAGATCAATCATATGTTTATATGTCTTATACCTAAAACACCAAATGCGACTGATATGACTGACTTCAGACCGATATCATTGTGCAATGTGTCATATAAAATTTAGCAAATCTTCTCTGTAATCGTATGAAAAGATATCTAGATAACCTTGTCTCTTACAACCAGAACGTCTTTATTCCTGGTAGAGTAATCATTGAAAATTCTCTTATGGCCTACGAAATGATCAGAAGTTTTAACAGGAAAAATTCTAACAAATTATGTATGAAAATTGATCTGCATAAGGCGTATGATAGAATCAATAGAGAATTTATTCATCATATGCTGATATTGATGAATTTCCCTCCCCAATTTGTGGATATCATTTATGAATGTATCTCTACCCCAACTTCGGTTCTAGTAGAAGGTACACCTTATGGGTTCATTAATAGTTCGACAGGCCTTTGGCAAGGTGATCCCCTTTCCCCGTATCTATTTGCCATTGCTATGGAACTTCTAACTATAAAGTTTGACATGGAATTTTTCAAAGGTAATATAAAACCCATATATCCAACAGAACCGATGATTACTCATCTGATATATGCAGATGACATCCTAATTATATCCAAAGCATCTACTGAAAATGCCAAGTGTATCAAGCATATCTTTCAAGATTTAAATTGTATTACCGAATTGGAATTAAACAGCAATAAATCTATGTTATTTCTTAGTAAAGGTGCCACAAACAAAAATCAAATAGCTAACATTTTAAACTTAAGTATTGGTAGCCTGCCAATAACTTATTTGGGCATCCGTTTATCATATAATAAACTAAGAGCAAGGGACTTCGGATTGATGATAGATAAGATAAATAAAAAATTCAGCCAATGGCAGAGCAAAATGCTTAATATAAGTGGAAGAGCTGAATTAATTAAGAATGTCATTCATCCCATGATTCAATTTTGGCTGCAATTTACCCACTTTCCTCTAACTGTTATACAAAGAATAAATTCATTGTGTGCCAATTTTCTATGGAAATCTAAATCTCATAACATGTGCTGGGAAGATATATGCAAAACTAAGAGTGAAGGAGGATTTGGTATAAGGAAAATCGAAGACTTATCTAAAGCAGTGGCTATTAACCTCTTGTGGAAATTTATCAATGGTGAATCGCTATGGGTTAAATGGACTAAAAATAGATATAATAAAAAAGATAATTTCTAGTCTGCTATGACAAAAGCATCTGATTCATTCATTTGGAAAATAATACTCCGTGCTAGACAGTGGTGTAATGGACTAATTAACAGGAATATTGTCAATGGAGAAACCACAAACTTATGGCTAGATCCTTGGATCAATGGATCCACATTACTTAATATAGTTAGCAGGAGGGACATGGATGGGGTAAATCAGTGTAATGCAAAAGTATCTATGCTAATCTCTAATAATAACTGGAAACAAAGCATAAACAATATCCCCCCTCAATTTCATGATATCACCCATAATATCAACATCAAAACACACAGAGAAAAGGATTACTGGGTCTGGAAACTAAATTGCAGTGAACAATGCTCAATGAAATCTGCATGGAATCAAGTCAGAAACAAGCACATAGAACACTTCTGGACCAAAATTATATGGGATAAGGGGTGTGCGCCAAAAAAATCTATTTGTGCACTCATGGCTATACAAAATAAGTTAAATACTTTGGAGCGTGTGAGCAGATGGAATCATAATATAGACCAACAATGTACTCTGTGCTATGCTGCATTAGAGAACAGAGACCACTTGTATTTTCATTGCCCATAATTGAGAAGAATACTAGACAATATTGTGCAGAAAATCAGGGTAGACTGTAAACGATATTGCGATATTTATCAAATTTTGGATTGTGTCAGACAAATACAAGATAAGGACATTATACTAAGACAAATTACCAACTTAACTTTCACTTCCCTGATCTGGAACATATGGTGCGAAAGGAACAATAGAATCTTCAGAGGAATCGAGATGCCGGAGGAAGTTAGAACCACCCTAATCTTACAAGATGTTAGAATTCTTCTGCAATATATTCTGAAAAACCAAGTGATAAACTCGAAAATGAGACTTATCTTGAATAATCTGAACTTCGAAGCGTTTTTTCAAAAGCATCAGCAAGCTCCATGAAGGCTTCCCGGTCTCATCCTAAATGCTTCTGCATTCACTTCCCCCTTTTTTCCTTGCCCTGACCTATCTTCGAAGACTCGGTATTCTGGATTTTTGGGAATTCTGCCGGACCTTTTCTCTCCCATTTTTGATTTAGATCTATGTTTTTGCTTTCTCTCTCCTACGTACTGATTATCCCCTGTGATAAATTACTTCATCAACATGTTGGAGATGACGCCCTTCTACACGTGAAGTCCTCTTGCTGATTCCTTGTTTTTGTTCTCTTTTCCTTTAAATATTATAATGGTTATTGATCAAGATGATTTTACGGATGGTTTTGAGTGTGTTATAAGTTTAGTTTACTCCTCCATCTGTTCATCAACTTGGTTTCAATAATCATGATCTTGTATTGTTAATATATGGAAATGATATGTACTCTTTTTCCTTGTAAGGTACCCGTTTAGGTTAGGGGGATTGCAAGGTTTTAATGAGGCATATCATGGAAATATATGCTTTCTTTTCTTCTGTTATTAAAGTACCTTTTTCCAAAAAAAACATAGGTATCCATCTTATCTACTGGAAGAAATAAATCCATTCTTTATACATGAACCATGCAAAATCAAATTCAACAAAGTTTCTTAAATGTCAACAAAGGAAAAATTGAGCAAACATGAAACAATGAAAACAACAGTTTTTTCATTACCTCGCAGTTCATAAGAACAATATCATAAAGCATAGAGAAAATACTTTTGCCAAGTCTTACCATTTTCCAAACTAAAAAAATAGTTTTTTCAATAGCAGAAAGAATTCCAGGCTAAATAGCGAATAATATGATATACCTTTGTAACACATACTTGAGCAAGAAAAAAATCTTCAACAGCCCACTATTCTCTAAAAATCTAGATAATGAGAAAAATAATCAACATTAGGAAAATATTCGTCATATATGCCTTATGTTGATAGTACAAAGACTGTAAAAAGAACAGATTTCTAAAGAAGGCCATGTATATAATGTCGATCATATATGCCATAGGAAATCAGATTTTCATTTTTAAATAATATAATGTCAATCATAAAGAAGGCCATGTACAAGGCATTAAAGTTTTAACTGATGCTATTGTTTGCAGTGATGTTACAGCTAGCTACCAAACTGGCAGTGAAGGCATGATTAATGGAAGTAGGCTATGAAAGTATCAACTATTTTCTGCATTAGTGGCAGCGTACTACTATGGTATGTTCTCTGTGCACATATTTATTGTCTTTATTTGTTTATTAATCATTTTGATCCTAATTCAGTTATGATGTTGTGCCTATATAGTTCAAGATGATATTGTGTTATTTTGTAATATCATGGTTATAATATGGTCCATAGTTTTAATAGTTAACTTTAGTATTTTAATAAATAATTATTTTTGATTTTTTGTTTATGATATCACTTAGAATAACTATTAGCATGTAAGTACTAATAAAGAAGTAAAGTTAAACTGATATAAGCATTTTGCATCGAAAATTACATCAGTTAGTACATTGCAGTGCATTATTACATTAATATTACCTCAAATGAATATCTCATCATTTGATTTGAAATTTCTCAACAAGTGACTCTAATTTCTAGAGCTGAGCCAATTGTCTTTTGAGAAGGTACTCAATACTATGCACAATCATGTGATGTACGAATACTAATAAGTTAACATATCGATTTGGTAAGGTCTTCTAATTTTTCATTGTCTTCAAAAGCTGATTGATAGATGGTAGGGAACTCAATGTCATCCACATTTGTAGTCAACCGTTTTGGTGTATGCAAAACCACAGACCATCCATTATTTTTTAAATCTTTTGAGTAGAACACTTGACTCGCTTCTGATGCAAGAATAAATGGCTCATCATTCACGTTATTTTTGTTCTTTAATTTCCCTAAATTTACCGTGATCAGGTTTGAAATGGATCTACTTTCCAACCATTGACCTTATCCTCGACCTTTACCCAATCACAATAAAAAACTGTTTGTTTGAAGTCAGTGTAATCCAACCAAGTATCTGTTGAATGACCCCGTAATACGTTGTTTCCGCTTCCTTATAATTTTTATCCTTACCACTCGCTCTAAATTTTGTAATTGCTCTCATGCATACACCGCTATTCTATGTTACCATACGGTCTTCATACTTTTTAGTGGAAAATGAAAATCCATTCACTCGGTACTTCATACTACTACGCGCCATGAACTTCGGCCCATGCACTAGCCGCCACAGAGTTGGATCAACATCGATGGTCTTTAGTAACTACATAAAACAAAATAAGTAAAAAAGCATGGCCACGAAGGTGTATTGCCCACTTATAAACACGTGAAATACTTAAGACGATGTAATACCTCATTATGTAACCATAGATTAAAACTTCGAACGGCTTCCACATTTGTAACCCTGCCTCGAGGTTGAAACCTAGTACTTTTCACATAGGAGTCATACCTCCTACGGAAAACACATATCAAAACGTATATATAAATTGAATTAAAAAAATGGAAATTTAGGACAAGTTCGTGAACTTACTTCTTCCATTCATCCAATCAATCGTACTAAGTAAGGACCCATCTACGCACTTGTTCAAACTGCACTTGGGTTAACGTTATGTCTTTACCATTATCTAGAGGTATCTCACCAGCAAACTCATCGTCCTCGTCTAAAAACGCTTCACGGGTATGTTTATGATTGCCAGCACCTCCGTTTGGCATATATTCCATGTAGTAAAGACTAGCTTCTTGTACGATATATCCTTCTGCAATACACCCTTCAATGTATCTTTTGTTACGCACATATCCTTTATATGTTTTCATCAACCTATGAATGTGATTAATTATATATTGTAGACGGTAGCTATTTATATCGAATAATGATGTACATAACTGAAATTAGAAATTTACCATTCAAAGGGATACATCCATCTATATCTGACAAGGCCACATATCAACACTTCATCTGCTAAATGAACCATAAGGTGGATACGGATATCAAAAAATGCAGGTGGAAAATGTTTTTCAAAAACACACTTTGCTTCTACCAAGCTAGCCTTTGCTTTTAAAAGATGTTCCTACTGATCACCTTTGAGCACAAAATGTTAAAGAATAGACTAATACGATGAACAGCATTTCGTAGATCCTCGTGTTGTGGATAATAATGTTGAAGCAATACCGGAAGCAAATGTTGCATTATGACATGGTAATCATGTGACTTCATATTTCTTAGTTCAGGAGGATTGATGCTCACATTGTTGTGGAAGTTAGAAGAGAGTTTGTTAGGCACTTTCATATTTTTCAAAACGGTGCAAAACCGTATCTTTTCTTCTTTGCTTAAATTGAAAGTTGACTTTGGTATGATTATTTTATTTGTTTCAGGATCTTCCATCACCCACAACTTTTGTTTTATACCCATGGTTTTCAAATCCTTGCATGCATTGATTCCATCTTTTGACTTATCTTTATGGTCCATAATAGTGCTGAGATGCTCCGTGACATTCTTCTCCGTATGCATAACATCAATATTATGTCAGATCAAATTTGCTTTCCAATATGGTAAACCAAAAAAGATAGACCTCCTATACCATCTAGAAACATTATCAAATTCTTCATTGGTTGACTTTTTCCATTTTTGACTAATTTCTTCTTTTTGTTTACCAACTTTCATTTTGATATTCGCTACATTCTTTTCAACTTGAAAACCGGTCAATGGCCATTTAGGACTATGAAGTTCTTGTTCGTTGTTGAAATTTGGCTTATCGCGTCGAAACATATGTTCGTTAGGAAGAAACATTTGATGTCACATGTAACACATCTTCTTACTTTAAGGAAGATGATAAAAATAAGTGTTTTCCCCACAAACAGGACAAGCAAAATAACCTTGAGTTGTACATCCCGATAAATTCGCAAAAGCTGGGAGATCATGGATTGCGCACAGCACCCTAGCTCTCATTGTGAACTCAGATTTATTTAACGAATCAAATGTAACGACTCCTTCCCATAACTGTTTTAACTCATCTATCAACGGCTGTAAATAAACATCAATATCCTTCCCTGGTTCTTTAGGCCTAGAAATCAACAATGTTGACATTGAGAACTCCCTTTTCATGCACATAGACGGAGGAAGATTATATGGTACTACAATTACTGGCCAACAACTGTAAGGGTTAGAGAGAGAAGCATGTGGACAGAAACCACCTGTCGCTATTCCAAGTGTGACATTTCGTGGATCGGCAGCAAAAACTTGGTCAAAAGAATCTACGGCTTTCCATTAAGAAGTGTCACATGGATGACGCATTACGGTTGGATCAGACTTGGCACGACCATGCCAGGTCATCGCATCTGTTATCCATGTTACAGTATACAGTCTGTTCAATCTAGAAATTAAAGGGAAATGTCTTAATGTCTTTCGAGGTACTTTGGTGCCTTTTCTCTCTTCGTTGAATGATGTCATATATCTTGGTTCATTGCAATTTGTACAAGAAACTTTGTTCGCATCATCTTTCCAATACAACATGCAATCATTGATGCATGCATCATAAGTTTTGTAATTCATCCCAACTTGCTTAATGATCTTCTTCATGTCGTAGTACGTTGTCGGTAGCGTGTTACCTTCGGGGAGTAACTCCTTTATTAGTTCGAGGAGTGAAGTCACACCATTATCTGAAAAGCCGTATTGGGTCTTCAAGCTATTCAGTTTTACAATGGCATACAACTTCGTAATCCCTTTTGAACATGAAGGACACAATGGCTCTTTTACACTACCAAAAAGTGATTTATACTTCTTACTTTCATTGGCCTGCCAATATGGATAATCAATAGACTGCTCTCCAACATTAGCATGATCAGGCAACAGATTATTAGGTTGAAAATGATGAAATCTATCTGCATCATTGACCAGATCTTCCATCCTAATATGTTCAGACTCATCAGTAGTTGTGGCATGACTGACTGGTTGTTGTTTTTCCATCTCCGCCCTTTTTTCCCCATGAAAATACCACATTGTATATGATTAGATAATACCCCATCTAAGAAAATGAAAATGAATGTCATCTAATTTGATCACCTTCATATTTTTGCATCGGGTGCAAGGGCATAAATACACTCCTTTCTTACCACCGTTTTCTTCAACAAAACTAATGAACTTCTGCACCCCGTCTATATAGTATGTAGATCTTAGATCTGATTCATGTATCCATTGTTTGTCTATGCTGAAAGACATACTGCCCTCCTATATCATATATAATAGAACATGAGACTTGCCCTTCAATGGGTCCTCCTTCCAATTGCTTGAAAAGAATATTTTTGAAAATTCAAGTGGGAAATTATTGGAATTTTTTGAATTGAAATGAATTATTAAAAATACGAGAAGAGCATATAAGCTCTTATTTGAGAATAGTCCCACATTGTAAGGTAAGGGTCATGTTTTAAGATGTGTGAAGTATATTGATATAGACTATTTTCTATGATACTCTTAATTATAAAAATAGCATTTCTATAAAAGTTAATATTAGCACCAAACTGTTTCCAAAAAATTTGTCATTACAACGACGCTATTTTGTAGCACCGGAGTAACGTCTATGCATTACCCCTCTCCTGACTTGGCTTGCACCATTAACAGCAATTTTATCCACTTATACAACAATGTCAAAACCATATACAACAACGCCTTTTGAATATACAATAATGTCAGAACCATATACAGCAACGCCTTTTAATTAGTTTTATCCAACTATTTAATATTGCCAGCACCATCTTCTTCCTGAAGCCAATAAAACAAACTCTCGCCACTTGGAAAAAAATGGGAAAACACATAAAAACCAGCAAACATCTTCACTTCTAAATTCAAGATTAAGTCGCATAAATTAATTTAAATTATAAGATTCTAGTATGAGCTCCTATACATCATTTAGCATCTCTGACATGAATTGGGATAGATGCAATGTCAAGATTGTAATGCTCACACATATAAAAGGAGAGAAGAAGAAGAAAACGCTAGCTTCAGGTGAGAAATTCTCTCATAAAAATCTATGTTAATCAAAATAATCCTTATACACAAATATAGGGTGTTTGAATTATTTTCAATGTTGTGTTTCATGCCTACATCAAAATTGTGTTAGAACCATTAAAAATCATCATCAATGATTGGAAAACACTCCAGGATCGACCTCTATAGGTTGACCCAGCTCTAACTATGGTTGCCCTGATGCGGTCAACCATTGAAGAGTCCAAGTCGACCCTGGTCTCTTCTTCTTGGGTATGCTGTTGTTAATTTGTGCACACTATTGTGTAGTTGTACAGGGTGGCATGAGTGTACTAGAGAGTGTGTATGCAAGTGTTTGTTAGCCTGGGTTATGTGTGTGTGAGGTTATATGTGTGTGTTTTTTTTGTTCGTGCAAACCTGGTTGTGTGCATATGTGGTCTACATGGGTCTAAGTGTGCATTGGAGTGTGTATGCCTCCACATCATATTTTATATCTTGCTCTTGTTTGTTTTTGAGAAGGTGGCCTTGTATTCTTTCTCATATTTGATCCTATTAGCTTAAATTGCTATTTGTATTCTTCAAGTTTCTAAATTAGTGCTGCATCTATTATTACAAGTTTCTATGCCTTGCACCTTTTTCGATCTGGAGGTAATTTGTGCATTTTTATGTACTGTTTTAGCTTTTGTGTGAACGTATATAATCTTAGCATGTGTATAATTACACACACACACACACGAATACTTACCTCTTTAAATGATGCGAGTTTCAACTTTTAATTAGACAAAACAAAATAATTATACTTATAGACTTTTATATTATTGTATAATATATGAATATAAACTAATTTGAAGTTCATATCCAATAAAGTGAACTTATTAGTATTTGTCAAACGGAAAAAAATTATGTAATGTTTTTTAGTAAAATCTTACAATAATCAAAGCACAACATATGCAACTTCATTGTATTACTACATTTTAAAGAGGTGTATTGAATATGTTATTAGTAAATATTTAATAATCAACTAATTTTATATAAGAATGAGTAACTGCATAAAAAGACTTCTTCTGCTTATCTAATTAAATCAAAATTGTGCAAGGTCATATCAAGGACTTCTTCTGCTTATCTACAGCAGAACTCATTTTCGGTCTAAGAAGAACAAACGCATCAACAGTTTAGTTCAAACTAAACAAGGAAAAGTAGACCTTAACTATACAAGGAATTATCCAATCAAGTATGTGTAATTTTGACAATTCTAGCTACAAACTGAGCATCCAGACAAAACCAAGAGTAGATCCACAATCATTACTCCAATGAAATTCCAATTTCATGGGTATGATTTATACAACAATCGGTAAACCCAAAGATTTCAACTATAGGTTAAATGCATATCTCCAAACTAACTCAAAATTCAAAATTCAAATCATGAATAAAAAAGTTTAAAAGATTACTATTAATCAATCATTGAATCAATGAGAAGTAAATAGTGAAGAACATCATATGATTGAATAAGGCAAAGATCATTAAATGGTAAAAGGCCCCAAATATCTTTATTAATATTAATAAAATCGAATCACCATTCAAGTTACCTTCGGCCCGAGATTAGCATTGAGATCAAAATACGAGAAGAAAAGAACAAAACGACCTACTAGTTTTGTCAATGAAATGAGAAATTTCTGAGCTTTCTGCGAGCTTCAATGGCAGCGGAAAATTCTAGCGAGATAAAATAAAGGAATAAGAAGGAGAAGTCTTTTTCATGTTGCTACAGAATCAATAAAATTTTATACGGCTATTAACCGTATCTAAATAAGGGGGAAAACCAATTTTCTGGAGGGAAGCAGTGCGTATTGGGGTGGAAACTTTGCGCCAAAAATTGGCATGAAATAAGATATGGCTATTAGCTGTATCAAATTTGACACGGCTATTAACCGTGTCTAAAAATTTAGACACGGTTAATAGCTGTATCAAATTTGATACGGCTAATAGCCGTATCTAATGAAGCGGTAGGAGGGGTGGCTAAACCAGCGAACTGGTGTAGTGCTTAAAATAGCTTTTTCTTTGACTTTATTTTCACAAAAATTGATAAGTGGATTTGGTTGTTATATTATAGTTTGATGGTTTAAGTTATGATAATCAATAACATAAATAAACCATACTTATAATAAATACATCACTAATTCCATTTAATATCAAAAATAAAGATCATACATTATTTTTGTGTTGATTTACAAAAATATGAGAGTGGAATTGCCTCTAAATTGTTTTCTAATCTCATATTTTCATTCTCTTATTCTAGCCAGCGTTTACAAATTTTAGCTAAAAAATAATCACATATTCAAATTTTGGTTTAATTTGATTGAATAATAAATTTTAAAATCTATATAATTCCCTGTGGATCGACCCGTATTCGCCACGTACTAGCATTATATGTCGTGCGCTTACGGTAATTTTTAATTTAATTTTTTTCGGCTATTTTCTAAAATGATAGAAAATTAGCCGTCAAACAAGTTTTTGGCGCATTTGCTGGGGAATTTGACTTGATTTTATTTTTTCAATTCTTCGAATTGTTTTTCATTTGATTTTATTGTGTGTTTGTTTTGTGTGTGTATTACATTTAAAAAAAAGTGTTGTGTGTTTTTTGTTTGATTGTTGCTTGCATTTTGTTTGTATGTATCTCTTGTTTTCTATTTACATTTCATATTGAAAAAGAACATAAACACAATTTACATCATTATTTTACCAATTGAATTTTGATTATGAATTAAGGTAAAAAAAAATTTGATGATCTATGTTACTAAATACAATAGTAAATAGATCATACTTAAAATAGCTATTGCTTTGACTTCATTTTCTTGAGAATTGATAAATGGATTTGTTTGTTATATTATAGTTTGATGGTTTAAGTTATGTTAATCAATAACATAAATAAACCATAGTTATAATAAATACATCATTAATCCCATTCAATGTCAGAAATAAAGATCATAGATTATTTTTATGTTGATTACAAAAATACGAGAGTGGATTTGCCTTTAAACTTTTTTCTAATCTCAAATTTTACATCACTTTTGTTCTAGCCTTCTATTTTATAATTTTAGCTAATCACAATCTCAAGTTTGGTTTAATTTGATTGAATAGAAAATTTTAAAATCTATATAATTCCCTACGAATCGACTCGTATTCTCCACGTACTAGCATTGTACACCGTGCGCTTGCGGTAAATTTTAATTTAAAAATTTTCGGCTATTTTCTAAACCGATAGAAAATCAGCCATCGAACAAGTTTTTGGCGCTGTTGCCGAGGATATTTCTTTTGAAAAATAAATTTTCACTTCATTTTCTCTTGAAATACAAAAACAAAAACATATAAAAAGGATTTTCTTTCGAAAAATAAATTTCTCTTGGAAAATATTTTTCCTCCTTATAAAAAAAATATGTAAAAATAAAAAAAATAAATTTTCACTTCATTTTCCAAATCTTGTTTCATTCTTTAAACTAGATTATAATTTATTTATCGTATCAACTTTTAATTTTGCGTAAGTACTTGAACTCATGACACTACAACGAACACTTGGACTCGTAATTCAACAACTAATCGTTTAACTCGAAAAAACGATCCTCTTGAAATGGCAAATGAGAATGCCCCTCGAACTCTTATGGATAGAATATTTCCCGATAGATTTTCTACTCCATCTTGCATCACGTTACCCGCCCCAATAGGTAACCATTTCGAAATTCACTCGAACCATTTTGCCATGCTTTCAAAATTTGGCAATTTTGACCACGATGACCCATGCATTTTTTTGACGAAATTCGAACAAGCTTACGCAACCATGAAACTCCAACAACTTTCTGACAACGGAATCAAACTCCGATTAATTCCATTCGCTCTTACGGATTACACTGAAAAATGGTTGTACAGCATACCATCTAACTCGATCAAAACATGGGAAGAATATGTGAAAGTTTTCTTCAAAAAATTCTGCCCTTTGGAAAAAATGAGTAAAATCCGAAATGTAATCGTAAATTTTCATTAATTCAGGGATGAACTATTCAAAAAATATTTTGAAATATTTAAATAGCTCTTGATAAAATGTCCACACCATAACTTCGAAAAATGGACGCTTTGCCAAATTTTATACGATGGACTCGAAAACAGCTCACGAACCATGCTTGAATCAATGTACAAGGCAACTTTCTCATCCAAAATCACGATGATGCTTGGCAATTTCTTGAAAACCTAGCCGAGAAAGCATCCCAATGGGAACATTCAAATGAAAAATAAATTTACTCACGATCGAGTACACACTCGATTAGATCATCTTTGGCTTTGGAAGCTAAAATCAACGCTATGATTAACAAATTCTCCATTGTTTTCTCATCAAACCAAATGAACCAAGCTTTTCAACACATGTGTTATAAATGCAACGATCCTAATCATATAGCCGATCGATGCCCTAATTCTATGGAACAAATCAATGCTTTCAATAAAGCCAAAAAACGACCCGTTTCTCCAACGCACAATCCTAGTTTGGAGAAATCATCCACTCTTTTTAAGTGGAATCAAAACAATCTCAACACGAATGAGGTTCGTTCCAATTTTCAAGCATTCCAGAATAATGCTTCAAATCCTTCCTTTTAGCCCAATCGTTTTCAACCAAATTTTGCAGGACCATCTCATAGTCAACCGCAACAATCAAATTTTCAACCAAATCTTGCTCCTCCTCCCCAAGACATTAAACGTTTAAGTTCATTTGAGAAAAGTCTTGAAACATTGGCTAAAGCAACAACTCAAAGCCTACAGTCAAACAATAATTTGCAAAATTTGTTAACTTCATATATGCAAAACACAAGCCAATTAATTGCAAAACTTGAAATGCAAATGAGTCAATTAGCCACATCTGTAAGTGGACGTGAACGAGACACATTCCCAAGCCAACCTTTTCCATATCCCACAAATCAAAATACGAATTCAAATCAAGCCCATGTTGTTCATGATAGCAACATCATCTAATTGAATGTTATCACGACTCTACGTTCCGGTAAATAAATTGATAATCAAGTTGTTAATCCAAATGATTTATCGGAAACCTCTCTCGACACCTCAAAAATAACGAATGAATCTTAATAGAACGTGGAGCCAAACATCGAATCAAATGCCAATCAAAATTCTTCTTCTACTCAAGTAGACCCGCCAATTGAGTATTGTGTTCCATTTCCACATCGTTTTCGATCCAAGAAACATTCGGACCAAGTGGAAAAGATGTTGAAATTTTTTGAACAAGTAAGGATTAACATTCCACTTCTTGACATGGTTCAGCAAGTCCCAACTTACACCTAATTTCTTAAGGACTTGTGTACCCAAAAACGACACACTCAAGTGCCCAAAAAATTCCTCTTAGCAGTCGGTTTGAGTGAAGTCTTGTCCTAAATCATGCCCGTTAAATACAAAGATCCTGGGTGCCCTATGATTTCGTGTACAATTGGAGATAAGATGATTAACAAATGCTTGTTAGACTTAGACAGTCAATTTGATTCCATACTCAATGTACTAACAACTAGGCATAGGTTAGCTCAAACCTACAAAAGTCACTCTTCAATTCGCTGATCATTCCATTAAGAAGCTCGTGGGAGAAATCGAGGATGTGCTCATTAGAATAGGGCATTTCATATTCTCCGTTGATTTTATCATTCTCGAAACACAACATGTGGTCAACCCTGCAAGTCAAATCCCTTTAATATTAGGCCGACCATTCTTAGCCACCTCAAATGCCTTAATTGCTTGTCATAACGGTTTGTTGAAAATTTCTTTTGGAAACATGACTTTAGATCTTAACATTTTCAATCTTGAAAACCAATCGAATGAACCTCGCGACCAAATGTTGGAAGTTAGTGCCATTCACGAAAACTTCGAAAACGAGATGATTGACCTTAATGATGAACGCGAAGCCGAGTATGAAAGATTTTTTCATGAAATACTCAATGGTATTGAATACACGCTCCCTTTTTAATCGCTTCCAGTTGAGTCTGAATCTCATCCTAATTCTTTGATCGAGCAACTCCCGAAGTTGGACCTTAAACCCCTTCCTGATCACCTTAATTGTGCATACTTAGGTGATAATAAAACTTTTCCCGTCATAATTCCTGCGACTCTCTCTCTCTCTCTCGATCAAGAAACTTCTTTACTTTCAATCCTTTCGAAAAACAAGGAAGCAGTTGGATGGTCGATCACCGATGTAAAGGAAATTTGTCCCGCTCCTGTTCAATATCGCATCCATTTAATCGATGATGCTAAGCCTGTTTGTGATGCACAACGAAGGCTTAATCCAAAAATGAAGGATATGGTTCGTGACAAAATTCTCAGACTTCTTAATAACGGAATTATTTACCCAATCTATGATAGTTCATGGGTTATCCCAAGTCACGTTTACTGAAAAAGTCTGGACTTACCTTTGTTAAGAACGATTCTAACAAACTTATTCCACCTCGTACTTAAACGTTTGTTGGCATGTTTGCATTGATTATCGAAAGCTAAATGCCGCAGGATGTAAGGATCACTTCCCTCTTCCTTTTATCGACCAAATGCTCGAATGTTTAGCCGGCTATGAATTCTATTGCTTTCTTGATGGTTATTCCTGCTATAACCAAATTCAAATCGCTCCTAAAGATCAAGAGAAGACAACTTTCATGTGTCCCTTTGGCACTTTTGTGCATCGACGTATCCCCTTTGGCCTTGGCAATGCTCCTGCTATGTTTCAGAGATGCATGGTCAGCATCTTTTCTAATATGATCGAATTATTTCTTGAAGTGTTTATGGATGATTTTTCTATCTTTGGAAACTCTTTTTCTGAATGTTTACACCATCTTGAGCTTGTTCTCAAATGATGCAAGGATAAATACGTAACACTAAATTGGGAAAAATGACACGTTATGGTCACTCAAGGCATAGTCCTTGGACATGTCATTTCAAATAAAGGAATTGAGGTAGATAAAGCGAAAATCAATGTCATTGCAAATTTACCCATTCCCAAATTTGTTATAGACATTCGCTCTTTCCTAAGCCATGCCGGTTTTTATCAATGTTTTGTGAAAGACATTAGTAAGGGTGACGACCCGAAATTTTTGAGCATTTAAAATCGGAATATCTAATTGATTTTAAATATTTAAAATTTAATTTTAACTTGGATTCAAATATCACTATTTATTTGATAATTGAACTATTGAATTAAATAATTTGAAATTGAGTAAAATGTTGAATCTAGAGTTTTAAGGCTGCTAAAAATAATTTGAAGGCTCATAAAATTTATATTGATAATACTAAAGATAATAAAAGTGTTAAAATTTAATTTAACAGTGATTTGTTCAGTTTTAAAATTTCATCGTACAAATTGAGTTTAAAAATATAGCCTTTCGAGGCACAGTCTCGGATTTTGACGAAACCAGTTCCATTGGATCCGTAATATTATATTATTATCAGATCTCAATTTTCGCAGAGCTTGGGTTTACCGTTTGGTCGTACAATCCGTAAATGCATAGAAGAATCTAATTTAATTAAAAAAGTCAAGTCTTCTCTTATACGCCACTCCACTCAACCTATGTACGTTCCATCCCTATCTTCCTTTAGACGAAAAAAATAAATAAATAAAAAGGGATAAGATAAATGGCTGCTCGTTCGTCTACGTTCCACTTCGAAATCGTAGCCATTTCGTTCGTCATTATTGATATCGACTTAAATTCTTAGCCGACTCCTTCGATCGCAAGCATCTCGTGTAGGGTCGAGCGAGTATCGCGGCGGCGACATTAGGGTTCGATCCAAGCTTAGGAATTTGGTCTTAGGATGGTATGCTAGTATTAGATGGTTTCGAGAATGAGAAAGGCAGTCGCATCAACTGGAGGAAGTCGCGTGAGTGGATTCGCGTTAGGGCAGCGGCCTAAAGCTTCAACGTTGAGCAACTTTCAGGGTCGCGGCATTTGACTTCCACTTGAGAGTGTCGAGTCGCGGTGGTTATATGAGGTTGAGCTTGGATTTTCTGGCGACCGAGATAGGATTTCAGCAGCGTGGGTTCGTGGTGGAAGAGACGACATCGGGGTTTGCGTGCGTGGGTAGCTAGGAGGTAGCAGAGATTCGGGCAGTAAGGTATACATAATTTTATTCAATTTAATTTAAATCTAAATTGAATTTTAAAAATGTACAGAACAATCGCGGAAAAGTTATTTGCTATTGACTAATATTTTATATTTATATATTAGTTATAAACGATTAAAAGAATTTCTTAAATGAAGGATGTAATTTTAGAAGTTTAGAGAAATCAGATCTTTAGGAAATCTATATAGGTTATTTTTATATAGTACGTAAAGAAATAAATATACGTTTACATATTTTAATTTTTCTAAATTATCTTTAAATTATGGGTTTGGTGATTAATTTATTCTATTAGAAACTATTAAAATTATTTTTGTTACTAAGAAAATTGCCCGAAAGGAAATTTGTTTAAAATTTAATCATCAAGTTAAAACTAAATTATTAGCTGAATTTAAAATTTTAAAATGGTGGATTGAATTGTTAGGATTTATTTCGAATATTAATAAAATTATATAAATTGTTTATTTAAGGTCAAACACCTGGAAATCCAAGGCAATATTGAAGTGGATTGCAAAACTAAACCAACGGTAAGTTAATCTCACTCAGTTGAATTTAAATTTAAATTTAAATGGTTAAATTTGAATAATTGGTTGATTGATTGATTTGATTGGATGTGCAATATTATATATAGTAGTATATAATATATTTTGGAATGATTGATTTCCCACATTACATAGCGGACCCTATGCGCCGCATAATAGTGGATGTTGTTGTATTTAATCTCATATACCGCGATATTCCACCTCGAAGTGGAATTGGTATTTAGTTGTGCTAACGTTTGTGGATGCAGGGAAAACAGGTTGGAGGGATCCAACTGGGTCCCTCAACATTTATTAAATTATTTAATATTCTCTGTTGTGATTATTTAATATTCTATGATGAATTTTATTGGAATATTGAATGCTATGGTTTGACTGGATATATTTGGATATAATGAATTAACAAAAATATAAATTGGATTTTCGAAAGAAAATAAAAGAAGTGAATTTGTAAGCAAAATAATATAGAAAATTTGAATAAATTAAGAATGAATAGAAAAGTAATAGAAGTGATATTAAAATACTAATAAATAACTTCGAGTATGAAAAGAAAAAAAAAATTGGATAAACAGAAATTAATGAATTGTAAAATTAAGTGATATTATTTTAAAGGAATAAAGAATTATTTTGAAATTTAAAGTTTAAATTTATTTAAAAAGGATTAAGAAGTAAGTTGAGAAATCTAAAATTGGTATTTTCAGTTAAAGGTACTTTAAATCATAATTAAGGAATAAAATCTGAAATTAATGGATTTTGGAATAAAAGGGAGTGAATTGGAAATCAATTCGGAAATTGATTCAAGTGTTTGAGTTGGAAATTTAAAGAAGAATGTGAAGAGAAGTATATTTCTCTGGATATCCAAGTACGTTTTCAAAGTAAATTTTTAAATATAAGATAAAAAGTTTAATGTTGATCTAATAAGCATGTTTTAGAAAATTTATTATTTCTAAATGTTTAAATTCTAAAGTAAGTACTTTTTTAAATCTATTATCGTAATAATTATTTAAAAGATGATTTGGTATTTTGTTTAAAGAAGAAAAATCTAGTTTATATTTATAAAGTAATCTTATTTTAATTATTTCTAAAGTATTATTTTAAATTAAGTATTAAAGTAATTTTTCTAAAAATTTAAATGTTAAACATATTTTACAATAAAGTGTTTTTAAATTATTTTAAAAATCTAAGTTTTGTGCTTGGTGATTTCAGTGGAAATAGAAACTATTTGGGAAATTTATTCTGAGAAAGGAAGACATTTGAAACTGTTTTCAAAAGGGTTTGGAAAGTGGAAATATATCTTGTGAAGATATTTTTGGGATTAATAGATAATTTAGGAGATTATTTATTTTGTGATGGATGATTGTGAATGTTAATTGATAGTTAAATAACCGACTATCAATATTCGACAAATGCGTTGATCGTTTCGAAGAGACTGGGATCGGGATTAATTTCTCGAAAACCATTTCGATCCGGTTCTGCATTTTCGTAAGAAAACGAGTTTGGATTCGAAGATGGAGCAGTGAAGTGCAAGGTTTAGTCGCTACTAATCTTGAGGATATTTCCAAAATGTATGTAGTAGGAATAGTGCCTTCGGTTCCGTTCGAATCCGGGACGGACTTGTATGGGTGAATGCTTTTGGAACATCGTCAGGTGGACGATGGGCATTCTAAGGGATATGTTCTAAAAAGGTAACGCTTAACCTCAAACCTCATCAACCGGGAATGACTGAAAATCAAGGATTATGCAGTAAGGCTTGGTGGGCAGCACCCATTTCCGGGTAAGGTCATCCCTGTCTAGATGTCCCTTTTATTTCAGCTTAGTGGTGCGGTTGTTGATCCCAACCGTAGGGTGATCTTACTCGGGACTGTCCAGTAAGGTGTAGTCTGGGTCTTGTGTTGCGGGGGGTTTGGAGTGATCCTCGGTACTGTAATCTAGGACACGTACTGTGACAGGTGGTACCCAGTGCCTAGTCATTAGTTGGAAATCCATTCTCCCTACGTGCCTTTTATGAGTTTTATTTGTATTACCCACTCTGTGGCTAGCAGCTGGAATTTAATAGATGTAACAATTTCGCCTATTTAATAAGTATTTGTATGTAGACCATATTATAATATCAGAGGATTTTAATAAAATATCACTATTTAAAATCAGAATATTTAATTGATTTTAAATATGTAAAAGTTAATTTTAACTTGGATTCAAATATCACTATTTATTTGATAATTAAACTATTGAATTAAATAATTTGAAATTGAGTAAAATGTTGAATCTGGAGTTTTAAGCCTGCTAAAAATAATTTGAAGGCTCATAAAATTTATATTAATAATATTGAAGATAATAAAAGTGTTAAAATTTAATTTAATAGTGATTTGTTCAGTTTTAAAATTTCATCGTATAAATTGAGTTTAAAAATACAGCCTTCCAAGGCACAGTCTCGGATTTTGACGAAACCAGTTCCATTGGATCTGTAATATTATATTATTATCGGATCTCAATTTTCGCAGAGTTTGGGTTTACCGTTTGGTCGTACAATCCGTAAATGCATAGAAGAATCTAATATAATTTAATTAAAAAAGTCAAGTCTTCTCTTATACGCCACTCCCCTCAACCTATGTACGTTCCATCCCTATCTTCCTTTCGACGAAAAAAAGGGATAAGATAAATGGCTGCTCGTTCGTTTACGTTCCATTTCGAAATCTTAGCCTTTTCGTTCGTCATTATTGACATCGACTTAAATTCTTAGTCGACTCCTTCGATCGCAAGCATCTCGTGTGGGGTCGAGCGAGTATCGCGGTGGCGACATTAAGGTTCGATCCGAGCTTAGGAATTTGGTCTTAGGTTGGTATGCTAGTATTAGATGGTGTCGAGAATGAGAAAGGCAGTCACATCAACCGGAGGAAGTCGCGCGAGTGGATTCGCGTTAGGGCAGCGGCCTGAAGCTTCAACGTCGAGCAACTTTCAGGGTCGCGGCGTTTGACTTCCACTTGAGAGTGTCGAGTCGTGGTGGTCATACGAGGTTGAGCTTGGATTTTCTGGTGACCGAGATAGGGTTTCGGCAGCGTGGATTCGTGGTGGAAGAGACGACATTGGGGTTTGCGTGCGTGGGTAGTTGGGAGGGAGCAGAGATTCGGGCAGTAAGGTATATGTAATTTTATTCAATTTAATTTAAATCTAAATTGAATTTTAAAAATGTACAGAACAATCGAGGAAACGTTATTTGCTATTGACTGATATTTTATATTTATATATTTGGTTATAAACGATTAAAAGAATTTCTTAAATGAAGGATGTAATTTTAGAAGTTTAGAGAAATTGGATTTTTAGGAAATCTATATAGGTTATTTTTATATAGTACGTAAGGAAATAAATATACGTTTACATATTTTAATTTTGCTAAATTATCTTTAAATTAAAGGTTTGGTGATTAATTTATTCTGTTAGAAACTATTAAAATTATTTTTGTTACTAAGAAAATTGTCCGAAAGGAAATTTGTTTAAAATTTAATCATCAAGTTAAAACTAAATTATTAGCTGAATTTAAAATTTTAAAATGGTGGATTGAATTGTTCGGATTTATTTCGAATATTAATAAAATTATATAAATTGTTTATTTAAGGTCAAACACCTGGAAATCCAAGACAATATTGAAGTGGATTGCAAAAGTAAATCAAAGGTGAGTTAATCTCACTCAGTTGAATTTAAATTTAAATTTAAATGGTTAAATTTAAATAATCGGTTGATTGATTGATTTGATTGGATGTGCAATATTATAAATTGTAGTATATACTATATCTTGGAATGATTGATTTCCCGCATTATATAGCGGATGAGTCCCTATGCGCCGCATAATAGCGGATGCTGTTATATTTAATCCCACATACCGCGATATTCCACCTCGAAGTGGAATTGGTATTTAGTTGTGCTAACGTCTGTGGATGCAGGGAAAACAGGTTGGAGGGATCCAATTGGGTCCCTCAACGTTTATTTAAATTATTTAATATTCTCTATTGTGATTATTTTGATATTCTATGATGAATTATATTGGAATATTGAATGCTATGGTTTGACTGGATATATTTGGGCATAATGAATAACCGAAAATATATAAATTGGATTTTGGAAAGAAAATAAAAGAAGTGAATTTGTTAGCGAAATAATTATAGAAAATTTGAATAAATTAAGAATGAATTGAAAAGTAATAGAAGTGATATTAAAATACTAATAAATAACTTCGAGTATGAAAAGAAAAAGAAAGATTTTGAATAAACGAAAATTAATGAATTGTAAAATTAAGTGATATTATTTTAAAGGAATAAAGAATTATTTTAAAATTTAAAGTTTAAATTTATTTAAAAAGGATTAAGAAGTAAGTTGAGAAATCTAAAATTGGTATTTTCAGTTAAAAGTACTTTAAATCATAATTAAGGAATAAAATCTGAAATTAATGGATTTTGGAATAAAAGGGAGTGAATTGGAAATCAATTTGGAAATTGATTCAAGTGTTTGAGTTGGAAATTTAAAGATGAATGTGAAGAGAAGTATATTTCTCTGGATAGCCAAGTAGTTTTTAAAGTAAATTTTTAAATATAAGATAAAAAGTTTAATGTTGGTCTAAAAAGCATGTTTTAGAAAATTTATTATTTCTAAATGTTTAAATTCTAAAGTAAGTATTTTTTAAAAATCTATTATCGTAATAATTATTTAAAAGATGATTTGGCATTTTTTTAAAGAAGAAAAATCTAGTTTATATTTATAAGTAATCTTATTTTAATTATTTATAAATTATTATTTTAAATTAAGTATTAAAGTAATTTTTCTAAAAATTTAAATTTTATACATATTTTACAATAAAGTGTTTTTAAATTATTTTAAAAATCTAAGTTTTGTGTTGGGTGATTTCACTGGAAATAGAAACTATTTGGGAAATTTATTCTGAGAAAGGAAGACATTTGAAACTGTTTTCAAAAGGGTTTGAAAAGTGGAAATATATCTTGTGAAGGTATTTTTGGTATTAATAGATAATTTGGGAGATTATTTATTTTGTGATGGATGATTGTGAATGTTAATTGATAGTTAAATAACCGACTATGAATATTGGACAAATGCGTTGATCATTTCAAAGAGACCGGGATCGGGATTAATTTCTCAAAAACCATTTCAATCCGGTTTGTACGTTTTCGTGGGAAAACGAGTTTGGATTTGAAGATGGATCAGTGAAGTGCAAGGGCTAGTCGCTACTAATCCTGAGGATATTTCCAAAATGGATGTAGTAGGAATAGTGCCTTCGGTTCCGTTCGAACCCGGGACGGACTTGTATGGATGAATGCTTTCGGAACATCGTTAGGTGGACGATGGGCATTCTAAGGGATATGTTCTAAAAAGGTAACGCTTAACCTCAAACCTCATCAACCGGGAATGACTGAAAATTAGGGGTTATGCAGCAAGGCTTGGTGGGCAGCACCCATTTCCAAGTAAGGTCATCCCTGTCCAGATGTCTCTTTTGTTTCGGCTTAGTGGTGCGGTTGCTGATCCCAATCGTGGGGTGATCTTACTCGGGACTATCCGGTAAGGAGTAGTCCGGGTCTTGTGTTGCAAGGGGTCGGGAGTGATCCTCGGTACTGTGATCTAGGACATGTACCGTGGCAGGTGGTACCCTAGTGCCTAATCATTGGTTGGAAATCCATTCTCCCTACGCGCCATTTACGATTTTTGTTTGCATTACCCACTCTGTGGCTAGTAGCTGGAATTTAATAGATGTAACAATTTCGGCTATTTAATAAGTATTTTAATATATACCCTATTATAATATCAGAGGATTTTAATAAAAAATTGTTATAGCTATTGTAAGGTAAAAACCCGACATGTTTATTTGTGGCGTGGCCTTACGAGATGCTTTTGTTTTCAAAGGATTTTTGAAACTAATAATTAATTTGAGTGTGATTTCTCACGCTGGTATTCCAGACTGACTCGGATGTTATTTAACTATAATGCTCGGGTCAGACCGAGTATTATAGGATACAGGATAAGATGCTGTGGAGCTCAGGAGACGAGCTGGATGACGATACGTACTTTCATACTTGTTTTATATATTCCGCTGTGATGAGTGGCTGTGTATCCAGTTGTATGTTATTGATGTTGAACAGCGACTGATGTACTTTGATGATGTAATATATATAAACAGGTATATTTGATTTTGTGTAAAGATCATTTATTATCTATTATATTTTATTCCGCTGCGATGGTTAGATTCTGATGTTGTTTTCTATTTTCTTCTTCTACCTCTTCTTCTTTAACCCAAATGGTTCGTATTTCTGTACAACTTGAGTTGATTGTTGTAGAATAGTGCTGACTCAAGGGGTACAGATTTGCGGGCTGATACAGTAAGGTTGCTCGACCTCTTACAACTCTTTTGGGAAAAGACATTCCTTTCGATTTAAACTCTGATTAGTCTTTGCTTTTGAACATCTCAAAAATGAACTTGTTTTTGCTCTTATAATTTGCTCACCAAATTGGGATCTTCCATTTGAGATAATGTGTGACGCTTCGAACTTTGCAGTTGGTGCTATCTTAGGACTACGCATCAACAAATGCTTTACGCTATCTACTACGCTTGTATGACTCTAAACGATGCTCAACTCAATTACATAACTACTGAAAAAACTTCTAGCTGTGATTTTTTCTCTTGAAAAATTCCGACAATACTTGATAGGCTCACACATCATTTTTTACACTGACCATTCTGCTCTTCGGTATCTTTTTGCTAAAAAGGATGCTAAGTCTCACTTAATTCGTTGGATCCTTTTACTATAGGAACTCGATCTTACAATCGAGGACAAAAAGTATCCGACAATTTCATAGCCGATCACTTGTCTCATCTTCCCAATGCACCATCGTCCTTACCAATTAATGGAAACTTTCTCGATGAACAACTTCTTTTAATTTCTATCGATCCATGGTACGCTAATATAGTGAACTACTTAGTCACTAAAGAAATTCCATAATCTTGGTCCAAACAAGACAAATGCAAATTCATGTCCTAAGTGAAATATTTCTATTAGAACGAACCATACTTGTTCAAGTATTGTCCAGACCAAATCATTCGACGTTGCATCCCGGATAATGAAATAAGGAGTGCTCTTTCATTTTACCATGATCAAGCATGCGGTGGACATTTCGGTCCTTGAAAAACAGAGGAAAAGGTGCTTTAGTGTGGTGTCTATTGGCCTACTATTTCCAAAGACTCATTCAAATTTTGTAAAACTTATGATCGATGCAAATGCTTGCAAGAATTTCTGGGCGAAATATGAGTCCTCTAATCCCCATTCTTACTATCATAATATTTGATGTTTGGGGTATTGACTTTATGGGACCTTTTCCTAATTCTTTTGGAAATTTTTATATTCTTCTCGCTATTGATTACGTCTCGAAATGGGCCGAAGCCGTTCCGTTTAAAACAGACGACCATATAATTGTTGTAAAATTCCTTAGAAAAAACATCTTTTCGAGGTTCGGCACACCTCGCACAATAATTAATGATATTGGAACCCATTTTTGTAATCGCTCTTTTGAAACATTAATGAAGAAATACTCGATAACCCACAAGTTATCCCCTCTGTATAATCCTCAAACTTGTGGCCAAGTTGAAGTTTCAATTCATCAAATAAAACAGATTTTTTAGAAAACCATTAACAAAAATCGAAAAGATTGGTCTTAGAAATTGACCGACGCTTTGTCTTACCGTACCGCTTTTAAAACTAACCTTGGGATGTTCCCATTTCTTTTAGTTTATGGGAAAGCTTGCCATTTACCTAGTGAAATCGAACACAAAGCATTGTGGGCAATAAAGAACTTAAATTTTGATCTCGAGAAAGTTAGCGAAAACTGGAAACTACAACCCAACGAACTATAAAAACTCAGGAACGACGTGTATGAAAACAAGAAAATTTACAAAGAAAGAACAAAAATTTTTCATGACAAGTCAATCCTAAGAAAAACTTTTTCACCAAACCAAAAGGTTCTTTTATATGACTCTAACTTCACTTGTTCCCTGAGAAACTAAAATCGAGATGGACACGACCATTTGTGGTATGAACTATTTTTCCACATGGTGCCATATAAATACAAAACCCCAGGGTTGGATCAATTTTCAAAGTCAATAGTCATCGTTTGAAACCTTTCCTTGAATTTCCATGTGATCAAGAGGAGGAACTCATGATTCTTCATGTGCCAAGCTACGTCTAGTAAGAAATGTTAATTCTGTTTTGTATATATGTACATATTTTTCCCCGTTACACTCATTATATCATGCACTAACAGTGGGGACCCAGTCAAAATCAAGTGCGGGGGGGAAGTCATCTTTATTTTTATTTTTCATGGTTTATTTTTTGCATTTTATTTCCCACTTAAAAAAAATCAGAAACAAAAAAATCACAAAAATAATTTTTTGTTTTGTTTTAGCATTTTGATTTATTTTTGAAGAAACACTATATAAGTATAAGTTTTGGTTATTAAATTGAAATTTTTGAAAATTTATTTGTCTTAATAAAAATAAAGTTTGATTACAAGTAACGACGGTTTAACTAGTATATAGGATGGTTCATGGGTGATAATTATGAAGTACATCCTAATTGAAATCTTTTTTTAATAAGTGGTTGATTTAAAGTAAAAGAGATAATATTTTAAATCTTTTAAGTTAAGTAATGCCAAGAATGATATTATAAAACTCTCTCTTCGTAAAAAGGTAAAAAAATTTTTTTTTTATATATGTATATATTTTATTAACACCTAGAGTCATGTGTTCACACGTAAGTGTGTATACTCGCCGTGCTCTGTACCCTTCTCATGTAAGCATGAAAGGCAATGCATGATCGGTATATCTGGCCTTAGTTTATCTGAGTTAGGTATATGTATATATAAAAAATTCTTTCGTTAATAATGCCTACAGTCGATATGTGTTCACACTTGAATGTTCACTCGCCACGCTCCGTATTTCCCTCACGTAAGCCCGAAAGGCAGTGAATGGGTTATATATCTGGCCTCTGTTTTCTGAGTTAAGCATATGTAAATATCGTTAACATCAAAAAAAAATTCAAATAAAGAGAGAGTAAGCAATTGAAATCCAAGCGCTATTTTCACTTATGTGATTTGACTTATTATTTAAAAGAAATGAAAATACCACTTTGAAAAACTTTGATATTGAACTAAGGATCTGTTTCATAGCTGCATTGTGTTATCAACCGAAACAACTAGCCAAACTGGTGTAATTGTGATGATTACTTAATTTTTGGTTGAAGTTTGACAAGTAAAACGACTTAAATTTCTTTATAATGACCGGAACTTATATTTTAACTTATTCATGTCGATTTGAAAGTAAATTATTCACTTGTAAATATTTTCAAAAAAAACGGGCATCCATCTCTTTGTAAATTAATTTTGCATTTAGGAATTTTTCATTTTGTAAATAGTTTCATGTTGTATTTGTATTTTGTGGGTAGTATCCACAGAAAACCCTCACAAGACAACACTCGTCCTACAAGGGACACCTAAAGGTTTAACAGCTTGTTGCATACGCTCAATGTAATCGTGTTTCCTACGAAAACGGATTTTAGTTTTTCATTATTCGAGAATGAATAAAAAGAAAAGTGTAGGGGTATTTGATGTGCATGTAAATGTGCATATTTTTACATCCATATTTAATCTATTTTTATTTAAATAAATGTCATAATTGGGTATTTTTACATGTTTAAAACCAAATTTAAAAAATGCCTTTAAGTCATCATTCATACATCGATTTAGGGGTAAAATAATAATTTTGTGCATGAATTAATTTTGAGAATATTTATTTGCACATTTTCTTTTTTATTATAGGAATTGTGAATGGAATTATGAAGAAATTATCATGAAATATGCATGCACAAAGGAGTGAAGATGGAAATAATTCAACTCATGCATCGTGGAGGACCCCACCTACCCACTTACCTTAATCTACAATTAGGAGCTAATGTATAAGTTAGTGGAGGTTAAAGCTTCATGCATGCTTGATGATGGATTAATTAGAGATTAATGATGACTTGATGGCCATACGTCCTAAGGGGTATTTTTGGAAGCCCCATAAAATATGGATTAGGGTTTTGTGCATGTATAAATAGCCCTCTTATATACATGTAATGGATTTTCTCTCTTTTAAATACTAAGGCAATTATAATGCAAGTTGCAGCTTCAAATCAAATGAGAAACAAAATGGCTTCCTAAGCCTCTTTCTTTTTCTACATGTACTTTTGTCTCTGTTCATTTTATTTACATGCTTTCTTCATTCTAATGTTAGTCGATTAGCTTCCTCTTCTATTTACTTAGTTTAATTTTATTTTTATGCAAGTAGTTTGGTTCTAATTTCTTTGATTTTCATTAGCTCTTACTCTTTTTTTGCTTGCTTTATAATGTTGAAATTTACTTGTGTTGATTTGGTAACACAAATGAGTAGCTAAACCCCTCCAATTTAGGGGTAATGAAGCACTCTAACTATGTAAATTCAACATAATTTGTGATTTAGGGCTCTTTAAGGCTTCATGAGAAGTAAATGTTGATGTAAGTTTATAAAAAGAATTTGATAGCCTATGTTGTATTTACAAATAGTCTATTCTTATTTAAATATAAACACAATTTACATTATTATTTTACTAATCAATTTTGGATTTTGAAATTAAGGTAGAAATGAAATTTGGTGATCTATGTTACTAAATACAGTAGTAAATAGATTATACTTAAAATAGCTTTTGTTTTGACTTCATTTTCATGAGAATTGATAAGTGGCTTTGGTTGTTGTATTATAGTTTGATAGTTTAAGTTATGTTAATCAATAACATAAATAAACCATACTTATAATAAATACATCACTAATTCCACTTAATATCAAAAATAGAGATCATAAATTAAATTTTTGTTGATTTACAAAAATACGAGAGTGGAATTGCCTCTAAATTATTTTCTAATCTCGTATTTTCATTCTCTTGTTCTAGCTAGCTTTTATAAATTTTAGCTTAAAAACAATCACAAATTCAAAATTTTGTTTAATTTGATTGAACAGAAAATTTTAAAATTTATATAATTCCCTGTGGATCGACTCGTATTCACCACGTACTAGCATTGTACGCCGTGTGCTTGCAAATATATTTAATTTAAATTTTTTCATCTATTTTCTAACTGATAGAAAATTAACCATCAAACATGTGCCCAATAGGATATTAAGTAATTTATTACATAACTTAACTCTTATAAGAAAACTATATATCAGGTCTATTATAAAGAATATGTGTCAAACACATTAGTAACTTGATCAAAATTATGTAAACTTCTAATTATATATTGTTTTATATATGTTGTTACATACAGATTTAAATAATTAATTTAATACATTAAACATATATAAGTAGAAAATCGCTAGGAGAAGTATTGTATCGATTGTAGTGACGAACGTGTTTATAACTGTTGCTTAAATTTCTCACAAGTGTAACTAGCGTGCCGTTTAAGCACTACCTAGCCCGGCCCAACACATCTACAACTGGGCCACCCATGGTGGTCCATACCCAATAAAGCTCCAGGCCAGTTAGTTCAATCAATAACACTCCAAGTCTATTCTCGGTCGGCACAACTCAAGGTGACTTCAACGGCCAACTCATTAGAAAAGATTGGCTTAAGCGTGACCTGTCTTTGGTTTGGCTTCACCACAGCCCGTCTTTGGTTTGGCTTCACCAAAGCCCATCTTTACCGATCCTAAGAAGCCCGTCCCGTAATCTTTCAACCAGACCGACACATCTATTGCAAGTTGGTCCTTAGTAATATTCAGCTTTCCTCTAGTATCATAAAAAATCAATCAATCAGCATCGCTTGGGAAGAGCCATTCATCTGCCTTGCTACATAGGCAATTAAAAGTAAATGACAAGCTATACAGTCTATTCTACTAGGTACCGTAACAAGTCAGACAAAAGCATACATACTCCTATAGCATGCCATCAGCATTAAATGCATATTAAATGCAATGTATGTTCCTGGTATGGAGGGACTATTAACGTATCTCTTGGCCACAGATTCCATTCCACCTTTACAATTGTTGTCCGCCGGGCTGTGAGATCGGATTGATGGTCGAGCTTGCTTCTTGCTTGTTTTACCATGCGATCTCATCCATCCATCATTCACTAAAACCACAATATATACCTCATGCCAAACAATATTAAAATGGTTTAACATTGATTTTTATACTCATAATACACACTTCATGCAAGCAAATTCTCTTATAATTTCTTGTATTGTAAGAGAGAAACATGGTAAGAGATCTTCATAGTGGACGTATGCAGGCTTGGTCAAATCACTCTACATTCTTGTGTCATTTACTTTACTTTGCGTGTTTGCTTCCTTATTTTACACTTTCCTCCTAGTGATTTGTAAGAAACATTTGCTTTCATGAACGCATAAGTCTAATTTCGAGGTTGGCTAATTTATTAGTCAATATTTTAACAGTGGAAGGAAGGACTTCCCCAACAGCTCTAACCATTCTTCACTTTTCTTCTCCACACCATATTTGCATTTCACCAGGTCGAATCCTACCGATGAGAACAAACTCGTTAACTCTAATGAACATGAAACTAATGGTAACACAATCGCTAGCGCAGTCGGTTCCATCCTTAGGCACTGCAATGACATGTGGCGAAGCGTGCTCCAAAGCTTGACCAATGCTGGCACTATAACAATCCGTATGTTACATATCAAATAATAATAAAATATTTTTATTTAATTCGTATAAGGTCGTATGACTTTAAAATTTTGGAAAATGACTCCTATGGACATTTTCCACATCTATGATTTTTATCGAATTTATATGTGACAATTTTGAATCTGAAGATGTTATATGATCTATAACTTTTGATAGAAACCGATTTAGGGCCTAAAACCATTTCCATTGCTTAAGGATGATGGTTTTCCATTCCTTAGGGTGATCATAATAGTGAAATAGATTTACCATTTGAGAGTTATGGTTGTTTTAAGTTTTGGCTGTTACTAGCCAATATAAGTGGGTAATTAACTAATGAAATTTTGAAATTGTTTTAAGGGGAGGTTGTGGGGACTGATACAAGTCATTTTAGTAATTAACTATAATCTCTCCAAAAAATCATCTCTTTTTCTTACTAATCTTAGCCAAATCATCACTAAAAGGGTAATTAGTAAAGGAGATCGTAGATCTATCACTTTGGTGCTCGGGAATTCATCTTCTTTACTGTACATCTCAAGTCTAAGGGAAAAAATTGGTATTTTAGGTAACTTATGAGTGACTATTGTCCTCTCATTATCCTATGCATGTTGGTATGGTTAAATTTGGTGTTTTAATTTGATTTTGGTCTAAAAATTATTTCCTAACTTTAATCACATTTCACACATGTTTATGGCTGAAATTGAAAATATTTAAATTGGTTTTGCAATCTCTTTTGATCATATTGACATTTTAGTGTAAAAGTTAGATCAATGATATGATTTATGTGATTATCATATTTTAATGAATTACATGTGTGTATGGATGTTTTTGGATGACATTTCTTGTTTGTATGTTGTGCTTGGGGATGGTTTGCTAGTACTTGTAGGCAATTAGGAAAGAGGTTGTTGAATTGGGCAAATTGAAGGCAATGATGATCAGAATTAGATGAAACTTGGAGTGGGGACTTCGGATTATAGGACGAACCCACGGTTCAAGTCGCATCAAAATTAGATAAAAAAAATTCTTCTTGATGCTAAGTGCAATTCAAGTCGGTGTATGGAGTTGCGTCAGGCTAGGATAGGAGAAACTTCGTGGCTAGCTTCAGGCAAGGGCAGGAGAAACTTCGAGGCATGCTCCAGGACATGGTAAGGGAGGACCCTAGGAGACGGAAAGTTAAAATTTGGCTAAGTACAGGACTCGATATCAAACACTTCTCCTTGGTACTAATCTTATTTTATGGTAGCAGGATGGTACTATGGATGTATCTATATTTGTAATGTTATCCCACCTTTTAGAAAAGCCGAGATACCCAAAAATTAACTGGAAATCAGTGATTACTAGGCACGAATATCGATTATGCGTTGCAGGTTCACTATGGATATCGATGAATTTTGTCCGAATCCGGATCGGGCCACAATTGACGAGACATGACGAACAAAGCCATGAGTGCCAGCATTTCAAATTTCAGGTTAATCGAAATTCGTACGAATGAGATATGATCGATACAAGTTGGAAAAAATATATTGTTCGTATCCATCGAAGAGTCGAGGTGATGGCCTATTCGAATCCATCAGGTTCGTATCCATCGGAATGGCATCGCCTCAATCTGTTCGAATCCATTGAGTTTTGTACATTTCGAATCCATCAGGTTTATATCGATCAGATTCACGCATGCTCGATTATTCGTATCCATATGTTCGAATCGATCCAGAGTCATCACATTGGTTCTGTTCGCATCGATACTGTTCGCACTCCATTTGCACTGTTCGTGTCAGACTGGTTCGCATCGATCCAACGCTCGATGTTCGTATTGATCCCCAAAGATCGATCGATACGAATAGTGCGCTCTGATCGATGCGAAACGGCACTCTAATCATCGATGCGAATAGCGTCATCGTATCAAAAACTCCCAGTTATTGGTGCGAACGTGTCGATGTAAACAAGGCAAAAGCCTCGAAACGAATCGGTCAACGCGGCACAAAAGGTGGAGCGATCCAAGAATCTCGCGTCACGTCACCACGCACTCACGTGTTCAGGTCGATTCGAAGGGATGGATACGAAACCATGGATTTGAACTCAGCAGCATACGAAAATCACAATCTTGCATCGATCATATCTCATAAACCACAGGTCCAAATGCTATGAAATTTTCACAGGGGATTGCATACAAGCTAAAGAACATTCCTGCCAAGTTTCAGCTCGATTGGATCATTTTTTTATCGATACGAAATTGGTTCGTATCGATCACGGATCGAGTCGAAACTTTCTGGGATCGGTCGCGTGGGCCCACTCACATGCCAGAAGGAGTCTCCCGAAGTTTGAGCGCGATATTAGCCTCCTACACTTATAAATAGCCCCTTGAAGCCTATAGAAAAAGGGATCTTTTGGCTATTCAACGTCCAGACTCTGCCAGATTCAATTCGACACATTTCCATCGCCGTTATATTCGAACTTCAGAGCTATAATCTACTGTAACCTGCTATAATTGATTGAAATCATCGAGTGAATCAATAAAGTCATAAAATTCAAAGTGGACGTAGGCCAGATCGCCGAACCATTATAGATTGTGCGTTTCTGTTCGTTATTTCTGGATTGTTGCTTGTTGATAGCTTAGATCTATGACTTGTGATTGAATTACGCTGATTTATATTTATATATTTGTGCTTTCTCGATACTTAAGGTTTGTGACTAATTTTGGCGCAGACACTTTGGTGCTTTCACTGAGAAGAACTAGCACCCGCTACACCAGATTCAGAGTTCAGATTTAAAAAGCTTGAAGAGTTCAGATTTCAGAGACAATGACTCGACAAACAAGTAGAAGACAAAGAGCTGAGAGAAGCCAACAAGGAGGAAGTCAAGAGGCATCCTCTGGAGCTAGAAAAAAACAAGCTTCGATCTACATCACCAGGGATGAGATGGAGGCTTTGGCGAATTGAATGCGTGAAAGAATAATAAAAAGTCAGCTTGAGATGATGCAGAATTTCTTCGAGCAGATAAGAGCAGTGAATGCGTAGAACCTTGGACCAACTACAGCGACTACGAATGCAGAACAAGTAGTTAGGATTGCAGAGACCAACGGAGATCAAGCTCGAGGACAGAATGCAGGACCAGAAGGCAATCAACGAGGGCTTGGGGGCAGGCCTGCAGGATCTGACACTGGAAGACCTTTGGATGGAGCTCAACAGGCTATAGCGAGCGCTAACGTTAATGAACCGCATGAGGGATACGTACCAGAATTCTCTCACGGACTCGGGGGGCAGAATGGAGGCAATGCTCAATGATTTCAGCTCTAGGATAATGACAGATTGGAAGAGAGGGTCAGACGAGCCATGATAGGTGGATTAGTAAATAGAGATCTTGAAGATGTGAACATGAGTCCTTTTTCTCCTGCCATTAGGATGGTTAGGAACCTGCCAGAATTCAAATTACCATCAGTGGAAATGTACGATGGGAGGATGGACCACGCAGTCCATCTGACAAAGTATATGAGGCACATGAAAGTGCTGGGGGCCTTACAGGAAGTCATGGCCCGGTGCTTTTCATTGTATCTGACAGATATCGCAGCACTATGGTTTAGGCAACTGGAGAGCGGCTCCACAGGAACATGGGCTGATTTAACCGAGAAATTCATGAGGCAATTCAGGGTTCACATCGCAAGACCCAAGAATGTGATGAGTTTGGCAACTTTAAAGCAAAAAGCTGGGGAGTCTTTAAGGAGTTTTCTGACCCGATTCAATGCGGCGGCAGCGTCAGTGGATCGACCAGATCCATCCATGGTTATGATGGCAGCTGTTTCCGGAATAGCTGATGGCACAGAGTTCAAAAATTCATTAACTAAAGATCCGCCTATTGATCTGGAAGAATTCTATCATGAGGCTGAAAGTTTTTTACGATTGAAGGATGCTAGTGCGGAAAGAGAAGAGGGAATAGATGTTTATGCTGTCAAGAGTGGAAATCCACCTGGAAAAGGTGCAGAGATTGGTAAAGGGAAACGAAAGGCTGAGGATAATGATGACATGTCAAAGCGACCGCGGAGGGAGCCACGATTCACCACTTATTCAGAGCTGAATGAGAGTTTGGTGCAAATCTACCAAGACACCAAAGAGCAAGTTCCCTATCGTGGACCGATGCGAAGGGACCCAACTGTTGATGAGAGGAAATCTGACAAATATTGCTTATTCCACGAACTGAACAGTCATAACACAAACGACTGTATAAATCTGAAGGATGAGGTGGAAGGGCACATCAGGAACGGAAGGCTACTTCAATATGTGAGAAGGCGAACTCCAACGGTGGAGCCAGAGCGACCACCGTCTACAACACATAGGGTTGACCCTGAGTCGGGACACCAGATGGTTATCAATTGACTGAAATAACGATGAACAAGCCGTAAACTTCTCACTAACACGGTTAGATCATTTACACATGTATGAGATCGCGAACGATCCACAGGCATGCTCTGAATGACTATTGACTGTATCATAGTAAGGGTTTACACTTCGACATCTTTGTTGATTTAGTTTTTGATTTGAACATTTGGATTCGGTTTATTTGAGCATTTCTGTTACGGAATTCCTATGAACATTACTTTAATATTTGCAATTCTGTGAAAGGAGTTATGTATATATGCGTGGGACCGCGAACGGTCCACAGGCATGTCTTGTATTGGAATATCACCAACATCAATAGTTCCGAAATTCACCCAAACGTGATATCTGACTCTAGTAATGCCAAGCACCCCTCAACATTCGATCGCGAATGATCACATTCTGCCTCGTGCGGTATTCGATGGCGAACGATCACATTCTGCCTCGTGCGGCATTCGATCATGAACGATCACACTCTGCCACGTGCGGCACCCGACTGCGAACGGTCATAATTCGTCTAGTACGACGTCCGATCGCGAACGATCGCAAATCGTCTAGAACAACATCCATCCTCGAACGGCCGCTCTTCGTCTGAAGTGGTACCCCGACCGCAAACGGTCACCATTTGTCGCGAACGGTCCCGTTTCACATCAAATGACATACGATCTCGAACGATCGTCATTCGAGGTCATATGAAATTATCAAGCTCTTTGCGTCACAGAATATGCACATTCAGCTTATGGCATTACAAAATACACATTCCTACAACAAGGCATGTTTTGGGGGGCAAAGTGTTATCCCGCCTTTTGGCAAAGCCGCGATACCCAAAAATTAACTGGAAATCAGTGATTACTAGGCACGAATATCGATTATGCATTACAGGTTCACTCTGGATATCGATGAATTTTGTCCGAGTTCGGATCGGGCCACAATTGACGAGACATGACGAACAAATCCATGAGAGCCACGATTTCAAATTTCAAGTTAATCGGAATTCGTATGAATGAGATATGATCGATACAAGTTGGAAAAAATATACTGTTCGTATCCACCAAAGAGTCGAGGTGAGGGCCTATTCGAATCCAAAAGGTTCGTATCCATCGGAATGGCATCACCTCAATCTGTTCGAATCCATCGAGTTTTGTATAGTTCAAATCCATCAGGTTCATATCGATCAGATTCACGCATGCTCGGTTATTCGTATCCATATGTTCGAATCGATCTAGAGTCATCATATTGGTTCTGTTCGCATCGATACTGTTCGCACTCCATTTGCACTGTTCGTGTCATTCTGGTTCACATCGATCCAATGCTCGCTGTTCGTATCGATCCCCAAAGATCGATCGATACGAATAGTGCGCTCTGATCGATGCGAAACGACACTCTAATCATCGATGCGAATAGTGTCATCGTATCGAAAACTCCCAGTTATTGGTGCGAACGTGTCGATGTAAACAAGGCGAAAGCCTCGGAACGAATCGGTCAACACGGCACAAAAGGTGGAGCGATCCAAGAATCTCGCGCCACGTCACCATGCACTCATGTGTCCAGGTCGATTCGAAGGGATGGATACGAAACCATGGATTCGAACTCAGCAGCATACGAAAATCACAATCTTGCATTGATCATATCTCATAAACCACACGTCCAAATGCTACGAAATTTTAACAGGGGATTACATACAAGCGAAAGAACATTCCTGCCAAGTTTCAGCTTGATTGGATCATTTTTTTGATCGATACGAAATTAGTTCGTATCGATCACGGATCGACTCGAAACTTTTCGGGATTGGTCGCGTGGGCCCACTCACGTGCCAGAAGGAGTCTCTCGAAGTTTGAGCGCGATATCAGCCTCCTACACCTATAAATATCCCCTTGAAGCCTATAGAAAGAGGGATCTTTTGGCTATTCAACGTCCAGACTCTGCCCGATTCAATTCGACACCTTTCCATCACCGTTGTATTCGAACTTCAGAGCTATAATCTACTGTAACCTACTGTAATTGATTGAAATCATCGAGTGAATCAATAAAGTCATAAACTTCAAAGTGGACGTAGGCCAGATCGCCGAGCCACTATAAATTGTGCGTTTCTGTTCGTTATTTCTAGATTGTTTCTTGTTATTAGCTTAGATCTGTGACTTGTGCTTGAATATCACTGATTTATATTCATATATTGGCGTTTTCTTGATACTTAGGGTTTGTGACCAATTTTGGTGCAAACATGTAACTTGGACATCTACTTATGATTGGTTGTATGTTATATGTGAATCCCTTATATCCGATGTTAGGAAAAGGCAATATCCATGGCATAACTTAGATAAGTTAAACCCAAATTTAATGGTCCATTGTTGTCATTAAGCCTCCATTTGGTTTTGAAAGTTAATATTTCATTTTCTTTTAAAATGGTCTTCAAGGTTATTCTATTTTGAATAAGATATTTGAAGAATGATTTGATAATTGTTTTGAATATTATATAAAGAAGTTTATGAATAATTTTTATGTATTCATAAAAGGAGCTTTAGAAATAGTTTTGAATGTTTATAAAAAGATTTTATAAATGGGTTTGGATGTCCATAAAGGGAAGTTTTATACAAGGTTTGAAAGTTTATAAAGAAGTTTATATAACTGGTTTTGAATATTTATAAAATGTCCCATAAATGAGTATAGAGGTTGATAAATGTTTTGTAAATGAGTTTGGGTTAAAGCAAAAAGGATTTCATGGGTATGGGAAATTTATAAAAAGATTTATTGAAGATAATTACAATAGGAATTCGAGGTTTGGATTTCTCAAGGCTGACCTTTTAAAAAATGGTGGTATGGAACATTTGTTCCACACTTTACACCAAAGGAATAATGCTTAGAGTTATCCATTTATCCAATTTAAATAATATAGTTAAATCCTTTTTAGAGATTTGGTAATGGAAAATCTTACAAATGTTTTGTGAATATACTTATGTTAGAAAGATAAGTGTATGAATGCTTTCGAAAGAGATTTATTAACCAAAGATATGTTTTGAGGCTTAGTGGTTTCTATGGATAAATAAATCTCAAATGCGATTGGTTGCTGTTTGTTTATTTATTAGTTAAATAACCAACTACCAAGTTTGACCCAATTTGACTTATGAAGTATGAATGTAAATTCGAGCTTCCCAGCGATGACTTGAAAACTTACTTCCAAAAGAAATGGGAATGGGTCAACAAGAAATTATCTACTGTTGATATGGAGAGACCGTGATTGGATCTGTATCCCAAAAACACTCCGAACCAACATGTATGTTCAAGTGGAAGACATCTTAATGATGATTGAAGATGGTACTCTTTGAAGTGCAAGGGCTATTGCTACTAATCCCGAGGGTGATTTCAAAATGGATGTAGTAAAGTAAGTGCCTTCGGTTTCGTTAATACCCAAAACGAAATTGTATGGAGCATTAAGCCTGGAGGGCAGTGTTAGCATTCCAAGATGGATTTCTATTCAAAAAGGTAAAATGTAACCTCAAGCCTCATCAACCGGGAATGACTAAAACACGGGATATGCAGCACGGCTATGTGGGTCGCACTAATTAGAGTGTATCATCACCCTTCTAGATATATACACAATCATCAATGAATTTATGTACGTGGGAGTGCTCGGTTAAAAGTTACAAAGCAACCGGGGTGATGATATATTCGGTATTATCCAACAACGGATAGATCGGTTCTGTGTTGGCAGAGGTCGTTAGATACGAACTGGATATATTTTTCTAGAGGTGTACTATGGAGGGCGATACCCCAGTAGCCCAGTCATTAGTTGAAATCCAATCTCCAATATGTGCCTTACGTTTTTGATTGTAGAGCCTAGTATGTTGGAATGTGAGATGCAAGCATTTCGGCTATCGTAGCTATTTACTTTAAACCTAGACACTATGATAATTTCACAGGATTTTGATATAAAATGTTTTGGTTGTCGTAAGGTAAAAACTCATCCGTTTTTATGTGCGATGTGGTCTTATGAGATACTCTTTGTTTGAAAAGTTCCAAATATAGAAATCAGTTTGGTTTTTACTTGTTAACGAATTTTACTCACACCGGTTTACAAGATTGACCTGGTGTTGTTCCATGTAATGCATAGGTCAGACCGAGCATGTTTTACCAGGTTTAGCCGGATACTTTGGAGTTGGAGAGGAGCTGGATGGTCAAGACGTATTCACCTATATCTTTCTTCCGCTATATTATAGAGTCCGTTTGCCAATGTAAGGATAGGTTTCTATAACTGTCCAAATTTAGGATAAGTCTAGTGTACTCTGATGTTGTATATATAAATAAAGATGTTTTCTTTTTGTAAAGATCGTTGTTGTATTATATATTATTCGCTGTGTCATGAGATTCTATATCGCTTAGTTTTCTTCTATCTTCTACCTTCTTCTTTCACCTTAACAAAACGGTATTTCCGACACTTGAATCTTTGGCATGTGATACAGTGGACGTATTAGTTTATATATTCGAGAGTAGAAAATCTAGTTCTTTATATTTGGTTTCAGAGCTGAAGGTTAAGCAAGAACCTTGGTCCTGGTGGGGTATACTCATTTGAGATAGGGTAAATGAGACCTTAGAATGATCCTAAGTGTATTATAAATATGACTGCGTATTTGTTAGTGAGTAAAAAGGTTTTATATTGTGTTGTTGATCAGTTGAGTGACTTAAAAATTCTAGTCGATGCGTTTGGCCAACCTTACCGTAGGGATTTCAACACTTGAACAAGTCCAATTGACATAATATTGTTTTAAAATTGGTAAATGAAATAATTTCACCTATGATATATTTTATATACAAAGGAATGATTTTCAAAGGTCTATATAGTTATCGATGAGATGTAGGTTTAAAATTGGATTTAAAGTAGAATGTATTTAGTTAAAAAAAATCTTTAGGTGACCTTATAAAATAAAAAGGACTGTAAGAATATTAAATCCCGGTGGCCTTGATAAATATTTAAATGATTTTGGAAAAGTTGTAGTAATTGTACTTAAAGAGATTTTAAGATATATATATTTTTTTAAATGGATTTGAAAGTAAAGTTTTCTTCGGACAGTTCGGGAAGGAGTTTCGATCTGTTTTGCGAAAATCGGAATAATCTTCCAAGTGACAATCGAATGTTTACTTAGGTAGATATGATAGTGCACTTGATAAATTACCTCCTTGCCATTGTACAATCAAAACGAGTTTGAATCCAAATGTGTATCCAAAGTAAGTGGAGGATTTTGTTAAAAATTATTTGTCTATAAATTGTACTGTTTTGAAAGGAATTGGAAAAGGAAGGAATATTTTTATGATTACTAATTTGAGTGTCTTGGAAATGGAAAAAACTGGGTAAGTGATGTATTCGAATGATAAACCCTTCTCTTGAGTATATCCCTACTTAGTAAAAAATTTATATATTATATTTGGTAATGCCCGGTTCCTTGATAACATTTTAGAGTTACTCGGACTATATATTATGTTTTCAAAAGGGTTAAATATAAAATATCATTTCGAAAGGTTTTTTGTAATAAAACCCGAGTATTGTGTTCTCAAATTCCTTAAAGAATAGAGTTTTCAAAATAAAAATATGTCTTCATTAAGAATGGGTTAATAAATAAAGTTTTAAATTTGTTGAACATCCTAAGTTAAGTAAAACCAATTTAAGATTTGAAAATGTATATACCCTTTTGGATATAGAAGAGTCTCGTACTAAAATGAATTTGAGTTATAGAATGTTAATAAACTTAAGTAATGTTCTTAAGCAAAATGTATAATCTTGAGAAGTAGGGAACAATAGGATTAGTACGTAGGTTGTACGTAGATCATTTCTTCTTTTCACATAGTTCTCGATCCATGATTCGAGTACATGACTCGAGGTGTTTAACACCATTCCAAATAGGGATTTACCGTCCGATTTTTGAAGGCGAGCATTGATGAGGGTCCTTATGTGGAACCAAAGATTGTCTACCATAGTTTATGGCTATGCAACGAGAATAGAGGTTTCTAATCAAGAAGCCTGATCAAAGTTTGCACTAGGAAGTCGAGTGAGATACTAGTTCGGGAATGAAGTTATTCATTCAAGTGAGTGATCGAACTAGATTTTTACATAGGAATGATCTTTTACATCATACAGATTAATGAATAAGTATTTCTGGAAATAGGGTTGCGATATAATTTCAGGGACGATATTCTTTTAAGGGGGAAGAATGTAACGACCCACAAATTTATCACTAGATAAATTATATTTAGTTTTAAAATATTTAGATATGGGTTTAAAAGTAAGAAATAATCATGGTTTAGGTGGTAAATAATAATAATTATTTTTTTAGGATAAATATTTGCGGACAAATTACCTAGGTAAAATATTGAAAATCTATAAACATCGTCCTAGGTAAAATATCGATAAAAAAGCCGGAAATCGTTTTATCAATAGAACTGCTTTTAAACAATAAGAATCATGCACAACTCTAGATACATACACTAATATATGTATTCAAACAAGATTATGAAATAAAATAATTTATTTTATTTTTTTGAAAATAAAATGTATTTACGACGTCGAGAGTTCATATCATCGGTTTTATATATTTCTTCGCAAATTCAAGTTAAGTTTAAATATTATATAAATGGGTTTTTATTTATAAATAAACATATTTTAATTATTAAATAATGATGGTAAAATAATTTTTAATTTTTTCTTACAAAAACAGATAGTTCGTAGAAAAATAGAAAATGTGACTGAAGAATGTTTTCTAGAATTTCGACTTTTCGACACCGAAAAGTTATCGGGAACATTATTCGTCTTTGTGCACTATATATACACATACATAAGAGTTAATTAAACAAATAATAATACACTAATAGTATATTATCATATGTTAATTATGTTTAGCAAGTGATGTGACAAGTCATGGTTTTGAAAATAATAACTTATATGTATATGTATATACATGATCTCTTGCCATATCTTAGCTATATCATCATTATCCATCATAACCTAGAGGATGTGACTAGAGAGGAGGATGTGACATAAGAGGAGGAGGAAGGTGGTGATGTGACTTGTCAAAATAATGACACGTTAGGATATTTTAAAACTAAGGTTAAAATAGTAATTTTCATACTTTCTTTCATCTATAAATACACATTTACTTCACCATATTTTCATTTAATTCTCCGTTTCCATTTCCATAAAGCTTTCTTCATGTTTCATGGCTTCTTATGTTAGTTTAATTTAATTTTTAAATTTAAAGATTTAAATTGTTTTAAAGATGAAAACTTGTTTTAAAACTCTTTCTTCTCCATTTTTCCTCCAATTTAGTCGGCCATAACTTCCTCTAGTTTACACCAAATCAAGATTTTATTTTTTTTAAATCGTACAAAATTTCAATAGCTACAACTTTAATTTTTTACCATTTTTTCTAATTCCAAGCTTAGGTATGTCAAAATATCATTTCTTTGCTGTGTACTTTTAAACTCATAAATTCAAGTCTTAAAATAGCTCTCCTTCTTTTGACCATATCTACCTCAAAAATAATCTGATTTGAATGATTTTTTTTCAATTGTAGAGAAAAAAAATTTCTAAAACTTTTCTTTTGAGCACCTTTTCAAAATCTGAGAGTAATATGTTCAAAAATCAAGTGGAAGATAACATATTTTTGGGGTTATTTTTGGTGCATCTAAGGCATTTCAGGTTTTAAAGATTTTCGATGAGTAAACTACTTTGTTTTAAAAAAAATGGCTTTATTATTATGCATTGTTGTGGTGATAATATGATGAGAAAATTGAATGGTTATTATGTTGGTCGATGGTGGTTTAATGGATGTTATGTTTGGTATAGAATTTAAGATTTGAATGTGATGTTGTCGAGTTTGCAAGCATTTTACCTTATGTTTATATGTGTGTTTCATTGTGATGTTAAGAGTACAATAGTATGGATGTGTATTCGTAATTTAATAATCAAGTATGTTGAGTTGAAACAAAGTTAACAACTTTGTGTATTGCGACGGACGTGAGATCCAATTTGAAATCAAAACTACGATTTCTAGTTTCAAAGTTTGGATATGGGTTTTATCTTGGTTTAAAGTTTCAAAAACTTTCTAAATATTATTTCAAAACATGTAGGGGGAAGAAATTAAATGAAGTATTTCACTTAAAATAAGATAGAGCGAATTGCGCTCATAGCGATAGTCGCTATGGATGTAGTTCAACAAAAATTCACAATTTCCATCTTTAAGTGACTCATTTTGGAATTGTTTTGCAGAAGTTTTTCAAATGTAATTAGTAATATAAAAAGAGATTAAGTTTAGTTAAATTAATGTTTTTTATTTAATACATTAGTTAAAAGTAATTAGTACTCAATTGATAATTAAGTAAGTGATTAAGGGTTAAGTAACACTTAAGGAAGGTTAATGATTAAGTAATGATTAATAAAGTTTTTAATTTGTGATTAATGAAGATAAGAAGTAATTAAATGGTTAATTATTATTTAATTAAGTGATTATTAAATTAATTTTTAATTAATTAGGGTTTAACTAATAATGAATTGTTTAAACCTTAACTAAGATGCATTAAGAAATTAATTAGGACTTAACTAAGTTCGTTAAGTTGATTAGTTTAATTATGAATTAATCTTGATTTAATTAAGATATAATTAGGGTTTAAGCTAATTGAATATATTTTAATCTTTTCAAAGCTATTTTAAAACTTTATCGGTTATATTTTAAATCAATTTTCTTTTTAATATTAATTGATTTTAAACCAAAGGATCTCTCGTCCGCACTATTAAGTACCCAAATGAATTAAAATAGTAATTATAAAATGTTGACACGTTTTATGGGTGGTAAGTGACTTGTATTTAGCACAAATGCTGAATATCGGTAAACTGATAGAAACATGGAAGTTAATTTCAATAAGAGGGTCATGGTAACCTAAGCATATAGAATATACTTCTATATGTATATTTCTCACCGATAATTGATGTATCTATATTTGTAACTTGGACATTACCTATGATTGATTGTATATTATGTGTGAATCTATTACATATCTGATGTGCAATACCCATGGTATAACCTAGATAAGTTAAACCCAAATTTAATGATCCACTGTAGACATTAAGCCTCCGTTTGGTTTTGGAAAGTTAATATTTCATTTTCTTTTAAAATGGTCTTCAAGGTTATTCTATTTTGAACAAGATATTTGAAGAATGATTTGATAATTATTTTGAATATTATATAAAGAAGTTTATGAATAATTTTAGGGTATTCCTAAAAGGAGTTTAAGAAATAGTTTTGAATGATTATAAAAAGATATTATAAATGGGTTTGGATGTTTATAAAGGGAAGTTTTATACAAGGTTTGAAAGTTTATAAAACCAAGTTTGAATATTTATAAAGAGTCTCATAAATGAGTATGGAGGTTGATAAATATTATGTAAATGGGTTTGAGTTAAAGCAAAAAGGATTTCATGGGCAAGGGAAATTTATAAAAGGATTTATTGAAGATAATTACAATAGGAATTTGAGGTTTGGGTTTCTCAAGGCTGGCCTTTAAAAAAAAGGTGGTATGGAACATCCATTCCACACTTTACATCAAAGGAATAATGCTTAGAGTTATCCTTTTATCTAGTTTAAATAATGTAGTTAAATCCTTTTTAGAGATATGGTAATGGAAAATCTTATAAATGTTTTATGAATATACTTAAAGATAAGTATATGAACTGGGAATGAGTCAACCAGAAATTATCGGTTGTTGATATGGCGAGACCGGGATCGGATCGGTATCCGAAAACTACTCTGAATCAACATGTATGTTCAAGTGGAAGACATCTTAATGATGATTAATGATGGTGCTCTTTGAAGTGCAAGGGCTACTACTACTAATCCTGAGGGTGATTCCAAAATGGATTTAGTAGAGTTAGTGCCTTTGATTTCATTCAGATCCAGAACAAACTTGTATGAATGAATGCTGGCATTGCATTAACGCTTGGAGGGCAGTGTTAGCATTCCGAAATGGATTGCTATTCACAAAGGTAAAACGTAGCCTCAAGCCTCATTAACCGGGAATGACTAAAACATGTGATATGTAGTAGGGTTATGTGGGTCGCACCCATTAGGGTATATCATCACCCATCTATATATATACACAATCATCAATGAACTCATGTACGTGGGAGCACTCGGTTAAAGGTTGCAAAGCAACCGGGGTGATGATATATTCGGTACTATCCAACAAGGGGTACGCCGGTTCTGTGTTGGCGAGGTCGTTAGGTATGACCTTGGTACATTTTTCTAGAGGCGTACTGTGGCGGACATTATCCCTGTGACCCCGTCATTAGTTGAAATCCAATCTCCAATGCGTGCCTTATGTTTTCGATTATAGAACCTAGTATGTTGGAATGTGAGATGCAAGAATTTTAGCTATTTTAGCTATTTACTTTAAACCTAGACACTATGATAATATCACTTGATTTTGATATAAAATGTTATGCTTATCGTAAGGTAAAAACTCATCCATTTTTATGTGCAGTGTGGTTTTATGAGATACCCTTTGTTTGAAAAGTTTTCAAGTGTAGAGATCAATATAGTTGTTACTTATTATCGAGTTTTACTCATGCTAGTTTACCAGATTGACCCAGACGTTATTCTATGTAATGCTCGGGTCAGACCGAGCATGTTTTCCCAGGTTTAGCTGGATACTTTGGAGTTAGAGAGGAGCTGGATTGTCAAGACGTATTCACCTATCTCATTCTTCCGCTATATTATAGAGTTTGCATGTTATCAATGTAAGGATAGGTTTCTATAACTATCCACATTTAGGATACGTCTAGTTTACTCTGATGTTGTATATATGAGTAAAGATGTTTCCTTTTTGTAAAGATCATTGTTGTATTATATATTATTTGCTGCATTGTGAGATTCTGTGCTATTTAGTTTTTTTCCATCTTCTACCTTCTTCTTTTACCTTAACAAATCGGTATTTCCGACACTTGAATATTTGAATATTCACTACGGTACCCCAATAGCCCAGTCATTAGTTGAAATCCAATCTCCAATACGTGCCTCGCGTTTTCAATTGTAGAGCCTAGTATGTTGGAATGTGAGATACAAGCATTTCGGCTATTTTAACTATTTACTTTAAACCTAGACACTATGATAATTTCATCGGATTTTGATATAAAATGTTTTGGTTATCATAAGGTAAAAACTCGTCCGTTTTTGTGGTCTTATGAGATACCCTTTGTTTGAAAAGTTTTCAAATATAGAAATCAGTTTGGTTGTTACTTGCTAACGAGCTTTACTCACGCTGGTTTACAAGATTGACCCGGGCGTTATTCCATGTAATGCACGGGTCAGACCGAGCATGTTTTACCAGTTTTAGCTGGATACTTTGGAGTTGGAGAGGAGCTGGATGGTCAAAACGTATTCACCTATATCTTTCTTCCGCTATATTATAGATTCCGTATGTTGCCAATGTAAGGATAGGTTTCTATAACTGTCCAAATTTAGGGTAAGTCTAGTGTACTCTTATGTCGTATATATAAATAAAGATGTTTTCTTTTTGTAAAGATCGTTGTTGTATTATATATTATTCGTTGTGTCGTGAGATTCTGTATTGTTTAGTTTTCTTCTGTCTTCCACCTTCTTCTTTCACCCTAACAAATCGGTATTTTGGACACTTGAATCTTTGACATGTGATATAGTGGACGTATTAATGTCTATTTTCGTAGGTCAAAAATCCAATTCGTTACACCTACCTAAGGTTATGCGTTGATTATTGTGACCTAAATAAGGTGACGAGGAAGAACAAGTATCAGCTCCCGCATACAATTGACTTTTTCAATTAGCTCCATGGTGCGAAGGTGTTCTCTTAGTTGGATCTCGCGATGGGTTTTCACTAACTAGAAGTAGTGAAAGAGAGTGTGAACATCATGTTTCGTACGTTGTCTTGTTTTTATGAGTGCTTGGTTATCCCATTTGGGCAAACCAATGCTTTGACATACTTTATTGATCATATGGACCGCATCTTCTGGGATCAGCTAAACAAGTATGTGCTTGTATTCACGGATGATTTTTTGGTCTATTCTAGGATGGAGGAGGAATGCAAGAAGCACTTGAAGATTATGCTTGAAGTGTTGAGGACGCATAAGTTGAAAGCGAAATTTTCAAAGTGTCCCTTTCGAAGGAGGAAAGTGAGATTCTTGGATCATATCATCTTTATGTCATCGTAGTAGATCATGCCAAAGTGGCAGCGGTTAAGGATTGGAACCGACCCAAGAATGCTACTAATGTAAGAAGCATTATAGGATTGGTGGGATGTTATAGAATTTTTATCAAGGGCTTCTCAAAGGTAGAAGAACTATTAACCAAATTAACGAAGAAGAATCGGACTTTTTTTAGGACATGAAGTATGAGTAAGTGTTTGTAAGTCTAAAGGAGAGGTTGACAACTGCACCAGTATTGACCATTCCAAGCGGGAATAAGGAGTTGACAGTATATACAGATGTCTGTGGTGCTGGGTTTGGTGCAATATTGATGCGGAGGGGAAAAATTGTAGCCTATGCTAGTCGATAGTTAGAACCACATGAGAAGGTACATGCTACTCGTGATTTGGAGTTGGCAGCGATAGTGTTTGCTTTGAAATATTTGGAGGCATTTTCTATTAGGAGAAATGTTCGAGCTATTCACGGACCATAAATCCTTAAAGTACCTTTTCTCCTAGAAGAATCTTAACCTTCGCTAGTAGTAATGGTTGGAATTCTTGATCTCCTATGAATTTGACATTTCCTATGCGCCCAGTAAGGGGAATGCGATCGCTGACGCATTGAGTAGAAGATATGCCAGTTTTGGGGAGAAGTTCCTCGAGTGGTTGCAATTGGAGTATATTGATGGTTATGACTTCAAACCTCATTGCAAGTTAGAGCCAGAGATGTAGGCAAGCTTAATGATCAGACCTACATTAATTGAGCGGATCGGTACTAGTAAGAGGCGAGATGCTAGACTAGCGAAGATCATGGTGAAGATAAAATGAGGAGTAGAGTTTGAAGATATAAAGTTGTATGGACTCAATGGAGATGGTTGGCTGCTTCAGGATGGGAGATTTTTTGTTCCCTATGTTGACAAATTGCAAGATGAGGTGCTATGAGAGTGCCATCATTCTCGATTGATTATACATCCAAGCAGTAATAATATGTATCGTGATATGAAGCAGGCCTATTATTAGGAAGGAATAAAGAAGGATGTTGGGACATTCACCTTGAAGTTTATGAACTATCAGTTGGTGAAGGTAGAATATAAGAAGTCAAGTGGATTACTACAACCACTTGAAGTTCCCAGGTGGAAATGGGAGCAAGTGTCGATCAACTTTATAGATGGATTGTCAAGGACCAAAGCGGGTACGATAGCATTTGGGTCAAAGTCGACAGGTTGACGAAGGGTGCTTCATTCATGCCCGTTAAGTCGAGTTTAACGGTATCAAAACTAATCGTGTTGTATGCGAAATGGGTTGTTAGGTTCCATGGTGTACCGAAGGGCATTGTGAGTGAGCAAGACATTCTATACACTAGTGGGTTTTGGAAGAGATAACACAAGGCGTTGGGGATTGAGCTACATCTCAGTATGGCTTATCACCTACAAACTGATCAACAGACCGAGAGGGTGAACCGTATATTAGAGGTTCTCCTACGAGCTTGCATACTCAATTTTGGAGGCTCGTGGGACAAGCACTTGCATTTGATGGAGTTTGAATACAACAATAGCTATCAGTCTTGTATTTGTATGGCACTATACGAAGCATTGTACGGCTGACCATGTAAGGCTCCTTTATGTTGGTGGAAAGTGGAAGAGAAAATGATACTTGGGCCAGATAGGTTAAAGAAACCTTAGAGAAGATTGGGATTGTTTGAGAATGGATGAAAGCTGCTCAGGATAGGAAGAAGAGCTACGTTGATCAAAGACATTGAGATTTGGATTTCTCTGTTCATAATATGGTGTTTGTGAAGATTTCACCTTTGAAGAATGTTATTTGATTCAGTAGTAAGGGGAAGTTGGCACCAAGATTCAAAGGTCCTTTGCTAATAGTAGGGAGGATTGAGAACCTAGCATATAGGGTTGACATACCTTAAAAGATGAAGGGCATCCACAACGTCTTCCACATCTCTCACTTGTGGAAGTATGTGCATGACTCATGCATGATTTTTTGCACACGAACAACTTGATGTATCAAGATTGAGCCGAAAGCTTGGAGACCTAATAGGCTCGTTTGTATTATTGGACACAATACGAAACTACTTATGAGGAAGACGGTAGAGTTATTGAAGGTTCAGTGAGGCAGATTGCATGTGGAAAACCGAAGAGAGCATGAGGACCGCATATTCAGAGCTCTGTGCATTTTTTACTTTCATTTTGATATCATATAGGATTGTTTAGTATCTCGCATTCTATGATAGGTTTATTTACTTTGTTGGTTGCATGGTTGCCTGTTTGATATGTTTGATGGTTGTATATGATTGTTAGACATGCGGGGTAACTATGGTTGACTATTCTTTGATTTATTTAGGGATTTCGAGGGCGAAATTCCTAAAGGGGAAGAAGAGTGCAACGACTCATATTTAATGTATCAGAGGATCGTAAAATATTTTTATTTAGTTCATATAAGGTCGTATAACTCTAAAATTTTAAGAAATTACTCCTAGGGACATTTTCCACATCTATGATTTTTATCGAATTTCTATGTGACCACTTTAACACTGAAGATATTGTATGGCCCATAAAATTTTGATAGGTATCGAGTTAGGGTCTGAAACTAATTTCATTGCTTCAAAATGATGGTTTCTCATTCCGTAAGGTGGCTATAATAGTAAAACGGACTTACTATATGAAAGTTATGGCTATTTTAAATTTTGGCTGCTATTGGCTAGAATTAGTGCGTAATTCACTAAGCTCATACTTATGCCCACTAATGAATTTTGAGAACTATGTTAAGGTGAGGCCTTAAGGACTGATCTAAGTCATTTCCATCTATCACTTTGGTGCTTGAGAATTCATCTTTCTATGTTGGTCATCTCGCATATCAAGGGGAAATAGGTATTTTGGTAATTGGTGAGCGGTTCTTAACCTCTGACTGTCTTATGCATGTTCATATGGTTAAATCAGATGTTTTTAACATGATTTTGGTCTTATAAACAATTTTAAACTTCAATCACATCTTACACATGTTTACGACTGAAATTAAAAAGATTTAAATTGGTTTCCAAACATTTTTGCAGTCCATTTTGATTAGATTGACATTTTAGTGCAAAGTTGGATATAGGATAGGATTTGTGTGATTGACATGTTTTAATGAATACATGTGTGTATGGATGTTTTTGGATGACATTCATGTTTGTATGTTGTGCCAAGGGATGGTTTTCTAGTACTTTTAGGTAGTTGGAAAAGAGGTTGTTTTATTGGGAAAACTGAAAGCAATGATGGTCAAAATTGGACGAAAATTGGAGAAGGGCTTCTAGAGCAAGAGGAGCCTATAGTTCAAGTTACATTAAAATTAGGTGAAGAAATTCTACTCAATCTCAAGCGCAATTCTAGTCGGCGTATATAGTTACTTTAGGTTAGGAAGGAAAAACTTCGAGATAAGCTCCAGGATAAGGCAAGGGAAGACCGTAGGAGAAGGATAGCCAAAATTTGGCTACGTGCACGACTCAGTACCAAACAATTCTGTAGAATCGATTTCACCCTAGAGGGGGGTTGAATAGGGTGATACTATTAATTATAATTTTTTTACATGGAAGTATGTAAAATAATTGCAACATAGAAATAGCAAAATAAGAGCCGCACAGATAATAGCAGAATAATAAAAAGCAGAGATAGAACAACATGGATTTACCCAGCTTCGGCAAAACACTGCCTATGTGTTGCCCCCAAGGTTTCTACTAGAAATTAAGTAGTCAGACGCTTACACATGTAAATTCACGAAACCCGCTATCGACAAACCTAACTCTACGCTCAAAACCCTGCCACAACTCAACCACTAAATTGCGAATTCTCGAACTACACCACCGTAATTCGTCCCCACACGACTAGACTTTACAATAGTTTAAAAGAGAAATAAAAAATTTAAAAATAATTTAAAAACAAAACCCTAATTTTAAAAATAAAGCCTTATTAATAATTTATAGTAACTGGCTCAAATTAAATAAGGAGTCCCTATTTTCTTTTCTTATGTCTTCGACCTTGAATCCTTGCGTAAAAAAATGATCACCTCGTTTCTTCTTAAGTTCCTCTTTCAGATTTAGGGTTTTGCGAATTTGAGCACATTGATTGATTGTTGATCGATTGAAGTACTTGCATTGCTTTGTTGATCGTTCGTTTTGCTGTTTACTACACTCGGCAGCTTCTCAATCGAGTTCAATTCGAATTGGTATGTTATTTCCCTTTTGCTTTTCTGGTTGATATGCTTGAACTCGATATTTTACATGCTAATGATGATTTGAGTTAGATAGGGTTCAAAAGATTATAATTTCGTTCGTCTGATAATTTATTTTGTTGTTCTATTTTGCTTGAATGCTTGAGATTTTTCTGACTTTTTCAATTCGCATATTTTTGTGTTTACTTGATTGTTATGGCTTTGATTTTGAACTTGCTCGATTCCTTGGTCACCACGGCTTTGAATTCTCTGGCATTTGTTCCATTCTTTTTCTTTTTGACTTCGGCATGTCTGTTCATGCCTGTAGCATACTCGACTTGTACCTTATTTTTATAACTGTTGTTCCATGATAATTATGTTCGAACTGTACCATGGTTTTGATTCCCTGGAATTTTAAACTTGACCTTGTTATTTTGAAACTGCTACATGGAAAAATTGTTCGACCTTCTTGATTCGAAGCCTGGTCTTGGCCATTTGATTCATGTATGCATGTGCATAGCACATATATATGTACTTGTGATGCTTTGCTTGACTTGATACTCTGTTGTCACCTTGAAGCCTGGTCTGGATTTTTGCATGTGCATAGTATAGATATATGTATACATGTATGTATGCATATGTGTATTTATATGTATGTATGTTTATTGCACCATGTAGTTGTATATACATATGTCTTGTATCCTCGAGTATTATGTATATATGATGTTGTGTTCATTTATTTAGGGTTTTTTGTTTCACTGTGGTCTTGTAATCTGTTTCAGGTTGCATAGCTCCGAGTTATGTGCTTCGAGGCAGATCATCTTGTACATTTGATATTTGAGTCTGCTACACTTGCTCAATCGAGCTGTTGTCTTCATTCATGCCTCTGTTCATCCATTTTTGGTGTCATCCCTTCTCTGTCGACATGTTCATTACCTATATATGTGTACATGTGTGTTTGTGAGAAAATAATTGTTGCATTCATATTGTTACTGCATATGTTGTTTACGACTTGGTCTTATAGTCTGCTTTGCACCGTCCACTACCGTGTGCTTCAATATGCATTGTTCGGTTCATTGAGCCAGCTTATGCACCCTGCTGTATACATGTTCTTCATGTTGTCTGGATTAGCTTGTGTACTTGTTTGCACTGATATGTTGTGTTTATGCAACCATATTGATCACTGTCATTCAATTACTGATTTCATGACTTTGCTTCATCTAGTGGTAAATGCATATATATGTATGTATGTATGTATGTATGTATGTATGTATGTATGTGGCCCAATTCAAGTCTTGACACATCTGTGTTCATGCTTGAAGTCTGGTTTAGCCGATCTGGTGCGGTGTTGATCTGCATTTGTACTTGTATATCCACTTGAGTCTGGTTGTTTTGTTTGTTGTGGCCATACTTTTTTATGTGCGTGCTGTTTTATGGGATTGTTCTTGTGCACTTGTTTGCACTGAGTTGTTGCTTTGAGCTTCTGGGTTGCATTCACTATATATATATATATATATATATATATATATATATATATATATATATATCTGAATGAAGGGATGATGCAAAACCATACAGTTGTGTCTATCTGTGGTATATTTTTATCAGGAATTTGAATATCTACTAACCATGCATAACCATTAGGACTTTTAAATGAGATTAGTAATATTCCAGAAAAAAATTAAAAAAAGAATTCAAGTATCTTCTAACCATGCATAACCATGAGGACTTTTAAATAGGATTAGAATCAACTTGTCTATTTAGTAATCAATTTTGATATGTGTTCCATACATGCATAACCATGAGGACTTTTAAATGAGCATGAAAGCACATAATCAAAATTCCAAGTAATTCACCCATGCATAACCAAGATGACTTTTAATTGAGAGTGAATACTTGAGAAGTTTTTATTGCTAAAATATAATAAATTGAAAAACGAATGATTTGCCGTTTAAAATACCACATATTGACATACTATATTGGATTTTGATGATTGATGGTTGTTAGAAATATGATAGCAATAGAGATTGTCATGGAATTTTTACCCATCAAAAATTATTATAAATCTTGTTTAAATTTTTAAAGAAATTTACTAAATATACTATCTCAATTTATAATATATGATTAATATAAACACTCATCACCTTTTTTAATCACTGTTTATTTTTTCGATAATTAGTAAGGAGTAATATTAGTAAATGTAGTCATTTAAGATCAAATCCAAAAATAATTATAAAATCAAATTTTCTAAAATAAATAATCTAAAACAAGGTCAACGAAAACGATTTCCTAGAAGGGGTTTTATAAGAAAAATGTCTGCTACTTTGAAAATTATTTCAAATGAAAAAAATATGCAGATATTTTCTTTGAAAAACGATGCAACTAATGAATATCTCAAAATAAATCACATTCCACTAGTATTTTTTCTATTAACAAGATTAACAGTGTTATCTGCATCCGAATTTCCCTTTGACTCAAGATTATTATGTCATAGACCAGACCGCGAAGTGTGCAACAAAATATCTTAAAATCATTTTTAACAGCTTTTAAATTAAATTCCTTTGAAGCTGTGCAAATAACCAAATAGTGAACATAGTATCGAATCTAAAAATTAAATATATCCACTTGTATCATAGTAATCAACAATCATTAAAACAACATCATTATTTCAAACAGATTTATATGAACTAGTCCAGAGATTATCAACATTCAATTTTTTTGAATAAATCAGAATCATTATCAACATTCATTATCACATAATTGGCTGATTTCATTCCGATTATGGTGTAGATTATCACATTTAATATATCATTCAAGATAGATGTACCATTACTTATTTTACTTTTACGATAATTTTTCATGGTTTTCCATTGTGATTCTTACACCTTTATACTAGGCTAAGGAACTTTGATTTCTCGCCCGTTGTGTGCCTAGAACAGTCAGAATCCAGATGACTCTGTTGTTGTTCCTTAGCCCGCCACCACACCTACATGAGAAAAGATTTATATGACCTATCTGTTTTTATAGGTCCATGGTAGTTAGTGGCAAAAGAGTTTGAAAAATATGTTTGTGTAGACCCATAACTATTTATATTTGTTCCTTTCGGCACCCAAATTTGTTTGACCTTAAGGGATTTTATATTTGTGCCTTTGGGAACCTAAATTGGAATGGTTTTCACGTGTTTGGGTCTATATCAGCAAATATTCTGATTGTGTCCAGTTTTTTCACATATTATGCACTTTGAATTGACTTGATTAATTTCATTTCTATCACGTTTGGATTGATTATACCCAAGTCCTGTCTAACCGTATTAAAAGTTTGTTTCCCTAATAACATATCTAACGATCTTTCATTTTTTGAAAATTTTCCTAGAGTCGTAGACAGTTGTTAGACTTGTGTTTTGTGAGATTCATTTTCATTTAATAATTGTGTGCACTTTTTAATAGAAGTTTCTCTACTAGTATTTTCACTTTCTTTCAAAATCAGAATTTCATTTTAGAGCGATTTAATTTTAGTTTCTGATTTTTTAATCTCTTCTTCAAATGATGGACACTTATCACACTTGCGGCTCTTGTTTTGGTAGTTTTTAACCAATTGGTCAAGTTGTTTATTTAAATCTATCAAAATATCTCTTTGTGATTCGATTTTAGCATATTTCTCACTAAGTCTTTCGAAACATCCATTTACATCATGAAAACATATAAGTAATTTTGAATGAGTAAGTTCTGATACCTCGCTTGGCTCGTCATGATCACTGTCAGTTGCATTACCTTGAAGGCACAGATCTTCTTTTTCACTCTCACTGCCAGTGCTTTTATCATCGTCATCAGTTTTATCCCAAGTGGCTGCAAAACTTCTCCTTTTTTATTTCTTTTCTTGGCCGAGTCAATTTTGAGGATAATTGGGCTTGATGTGACTAGGTTTATTGCAATTGTGACAGATGATCTCCCGCTCTTTTGGGTTATCTAGAACTTTAACTATTACGCTTTTCAGTTGTTGATTTAGAGATGGATTTCCATATCTACGATTCCACCTTTTGAATTTCTTTATTATCAGTGCCAATTCAGCTACTCCATCATCATCATCACTTTCCATTGTTCCTTTAAGAGCTATTGACTTCTTTTGTGTATCACTTCCTTCTTGTTCTTCCTTGAATTTCATTTCTAGCTCATAATTTGTGGGATTTTTGATGAGTTCTTCGACTTTAATCTGTTTTAAATCCTTTGATTCTTGAATAGCAGTGACTTTGGATTCAAAATCTCGTGGAAGGACTCTGAGGATTTTTGGACTATTTTCAATTCTGCGTATAAGAGCTTTTGATTTGTATACGATATTGGAAAGTCATCCATACATCTCTTTGACATTTTCTTCCTTGGCCATTGTGAAATTCTCGTATTAGCTACTCAGCATGGCAAGGTAAGATTCTTTGACTTGAGATGTTCCTTCATGAGTCACTTTAAGTGTGTACTAGATTTCCTGCGCAGTTAAACAATATGAGATACGAATAAATTCAATTTGATCTAATGGACATATAATAGAATTCATAGCTTTAGCACTAGCATTCTGTATTCTATTTTAAAGATCTGTCCATTGATCCATTGATTTATCTATTTCATGATTATCTACCACTATAGTTGGTGTCCTATAGCCTGTCTCAACAATATTCCAAGCATCAATGGTTTTTAAAAATTCATCCTATTTTTCCAGTAAGAATATTCACCATTGAACATTGGTAGTCTAACTAAGGACTGACCCTCAACAAAAGCATTATTAATAGAAGCCATTTTAAAAATTCAAATTTTAAAACAAAAATTGGCTTTTGAAAAATCAAATTTTAAAACAAAAATTCACTTCTGTTCCTGGCTCTGATACCACTTATAGGATCAATTTCACCCTAGAGGGGGGTGAATAGGGTGATACTATTAATTATAAAAATTTAATGCGGAAGTATATAAAATAAATGCAATATAGAAATAGCAGAATAATAGCAACACAGATAATAGCAGAATAATAAAAAGCAGAGATAGAACAACACAGATTTACCCAGCTTCGGCAAAACCCTGCCTACATGCCGCCTCCAAGGTTTATACTAGAAATTAACTAGTCAAACACTTACACACGTACACTCGCGACACCCGCTATCGATTAACCTAACTCTATGCTCAAAACCCTGCCACAAATAATCCACTGAGTTGCGAATTCTCAAGCTACACCACCGTAGTTCATTCCTAGTCACACGACTTGACTTTACAATATTTTAAAAGAGAAATACAAAATTTAAAAACAATTTGAAAACAAAACCCTAATTCTAAAAATAATGCCTAATTAACAATTTATAGTAGCCGACCCTAATTAAATAAGGAAAACCCTTTTTCTTTTCTTATGTCTTCGGCCTTGAATCCTTGCATAGAAAAAATGGCTGCCTCGTTTCTACTTTCGTTCCTCTTTTAGATTTAGGGTTTTGCGAATTTGAGCACGCCGATTGATTGTTGATCGATTGAAGTTCTCACGTTGCATTATTGATCGATCGTTTTGCTGTTTACTACACTCGGCAGCTTCTCGATCGAGTTCGATTCGAATTGGTATGTACTTCCCTTCTGCTTTATGGTTGATATGCTTGAACTTGATATTTTACATGTCGATGATGATTTGGGTTAAATAGGGTTTAAAATCCCATAATTTCGTTCGTCTGATAATTTGTTTTGTCGTTTGATTTTACTTGAATGCTTGAGATTTCTCTGACTTTTTCAGTTCGTATATTTTTGTGTTTACTTGATTGTTACGGCTTTGATTTTGAACTTGCTTGATTCCTTGACCACCACGGCTTTGAATTCTCTGGCATTTGTTCCATTCTTTTTCCTTTTGACTTCGGCATGTCCGTTCATGCCTGTAGCATACTCGACTTGTACCTTATTTTTGTAACTGCTGTTTCATGATAATTTTGTTCGAACTATACCACAGTTTTGATTCTCTAGCATTTTAAACTTAACGTTGTTATTTTGAAACTGGTACCTGCAAAAAATGTTCGACCTACTTGATTTGAAGTCTGGTCTTGGCCATTATATTCATAGGCATAGCACATATATGTGTACTTGTGATGCTTTGCTTAACTTGATACTCTACTGTCACCTTGAAGTCTGGTCTAGATTTGTGCATATACATAGTATAGATATATGTATACATGTGTGTATGCATATGTGTATATACGTATGTTTGTTGCACCATGTAGTTGTATATACATATGTCTTGTAGCCTCGAGTACATATATATATATATGATGTTGTGTTCATTTATTTGGGTTTTTTTGTTTCACTGTGGTCTTGTAATCTGGTTCAGGTTGCATAGCTTCGAGTCATGTGCTTCGAGGCAGATCATCTTGTACATTTGATATTTGAGTCTGCTACACTTTCTCATTCGAGCTGCTATCTTCATTCATGCCTCGATTTATCCCTTTTTGGTGCCATCCCTTCTCTATCGACATATGCATTGCCTATATATGTGTACATGTGTGTTTGTGAGAAAATAATTGTTGCACTCATATTGTTACTGCATATGTTGTTTACGACTTGGTTATGTAGTCTGCATTGCATTGTCCACTGCCGTTTGCTTCAATATGCATTGTTCGATTCATTGAGCCAGCTTATGCACCCTGCTATATACATGTTCTTCATGTTGTCTAGATAAGCTTGTGTACTTGTTTGCACTGATATGCTGTGTTAACTGCTACCATATTGATTACTGTCGCTCGATTACTGGTTTCATGACTTTGCTTCATCTAGCGGCAGCTGCATGTATATATGTATGTGGCCCAATTCAAGTCTTGACACATCTGTGTTCATGCTTGAAGTCTGGTTTAGCTGATCTGGTGCAGTGTTGATGTGCATTTGAACTTGTATATCCACTTGAGTCTGGTTGTTTTGTCTATTGCGGCCATACTTGTATATGTGCATGCTGTTTTATGGGCTTTTTCTTGTGCACTTGTTTGCACTGAGTTGTTGCGTCGAGCTTCTGGATTGCATTCACTATATATATATCCGAATTGCATTGTGCTAGTATTTGCAGCCTGAAGTAATTTGGTCTTACATTCAATTGAGATTCATGTATATACTTTGTTTGCCTCCTTTATGTGATGTTCAACACTTTTGTACTTGTTCATTTTTTATTTTGGACTGGTCGAGTTGTTTTAGTTGTCTTTAACCATTTTATTGAACTTGTACATTTGGATTGCATCTGTGTTGAATCCAGCTTATAGCTCGGGTTTGACCATATGCTCGTTTCATGACTTTACTTTTATTGCACTTGAGTTGAACCTGGCTTTCGATTAGGTTTGACCTTGTGCTCACCTATCTCTGCAGTTTTGTCAAGTGTATATAGGTGTGCATGGCCTTGTGGCATGTACAGTGATACTCTGTACATGTCACAGGTTGTTAGTGTATGATGAATTCAAAAATGAATATGATGACGAACAACCCAAATAACTGAGGAAAATAACATTTTCAAAATACACATTTTATTTTACCGCATAAATATTTCTTTTTCAATTTTACTGCGTCAGTGTGTATTTAGCAGATAACTTAGATGCTGGATTCAATCTGGAATACAGTTAAAGATCAAATACGAGTGAATGAGTGAAATGCAATGAGGTGTAAATGTAAATTGAAAATTGTGATGTAATTGAAATTGTAATGTAATTGAAAAATGTGTATATATAGTGAGAGCTCAAATTTGTACTATTCAATAAATTGTAATAAAATATTTGTTTGGATAAAATATCTGTTTGAATTTAAATTCCGTGTTATTTATTTTATTCAACAAATATTTATTTAATTATGTGAAAAATAAAATAATACATTAAAAAATACATTTAATTGAATATATATATATATATATATTTGTTTATTATCATCAAATAAAAATCATATACTAGCTTATTCAGCAACTTCTCCTCGGTACCGATCTTATCTTATGGCAGCGGGAAGGTGCTATGGGCTTGGGGGATCAAGGAAAAGGAGCAAGTGAATTACTTAGCTGGAATTGGATAAATATAGGAGTTGGTACTGAGCACTCCTACATGGTATTGACATGAACTTTTGAGAGTAGAGAGGTTGAAACTTCCAAGAGGAGAATTGTAGGCTCTACAGGTCATGCTGGAGATGTTTGTTTGTTTGCTTTGGGTTTAATGGTGATGTAATAGCACGACGATGGCTTCGGGACTTAAGTGATGGCAACTCGACGGCGAATGGAGTTAGGTTTCGATGGCATCGATTCGATATTCAAAGAAGTCGTGAAAATGATTGTCCACAATAGGGCGAGTCTTGAGAAGAGTGACTCATGGATAGAATGTTGAATGGTTCTATCATTGGAAGAAGGAATGTGGAATGGTTCTTTGGGATGATGAAAACTAGATGGAGTAAGGAAAGGTCTCGGATATGTGTGCCAAGGGATCATTAATACTCAGAGTTTTTTCTGATGTACTCTAAAGAGGGTTATTGTGAGGAGGCTCATGGCTACTTTGCTTGGCTACCCTGAATCGGTGGATTGGATCTATATAACCTAGACCGGTGGGATGGGTCTAGTATCAGGTTCAGGCTAAAGGCGAGTATACTGAAAACTAGGACTTATGCACTAATCTCTGGTAGAGGAATGGTCATATGAGTTATCATATATGAGGAACACATTGAGTGATAGTAAGAATTGTTGATGGATATTATGATTTTTTGATTGTTTTCTCCCATAGTCTATCACTCTAGGGATGTCACAGGTGAGTATTGTGGATAGGGATACCTGGACACCTATTGTTGTACTTAGGTTGCAGCACACCTTTATGATGTTGCAGAGTAGCATATGGTATTCGCTATATGCTAACTCTTTGGTTGCAGGGACAAGTCGGCTATGGTTCGTATACCCTTGTTACTTACTATATCGACCTATATAATCTTTTGAGATTCAATTATCGCTCATATCAAACTATTGTCTGACTTGAGGTTTTATAATTTTCTTATTATTATCTTGGATACTCTTAAATGAATAAACTAGATAGCAAGTCTAGATGTACGCAGTGGCAGTGTAGAGGATGAGCAGGATGGAGCTTTCTTGAATGATATACGAATATTATGCTTATTCTATTGTCCAACACTATGGATCCTAGGCGGTGTTTGCTTTACTAGAATGATACCGCTTATCTGAGTTTATTTCCACTTTGTATAAACCTTATTGTTATGTTGTATAACATTATTAATCTATGATCTGATATTTGGTTCACTTAGTTATTACCATCTCTCCTGTTATATATGTGTGATGTATATTATATTTTATTTCATGCACTTTGAGATATGCGATAGTTTCTATGATTGGTTTTCTTTTTTTCAACCCTTGATAATCATCCTATATTGGCTGGGCGTGGAAGCAGTGTACTATTTATTTATATTGGGTGTCGATGGTATATGGTGGTTGTCACAGGCACTCTAGCCCTCGAGATTAATGAATTGAGAACAAGGTTTGGCGCCTAGACAACTATGAACTTAGTTCAACCACCCCTTCCAGTGGTTGAAGCAACTCCTCTCCAACCCATCTCTCTTAATGCTTATGACATCGTGAACACATCGGAGGCTTAACGTAGGGTTATACCTAAGACCTCGTCCATGGAAGTTCATGACCTTCTAAGAAGTCATGATGTATGCATGCCAAGTATAGTTATCAACATTGACCCTGAGATGACCATGCACAGAGAACCAAGACATCACCGCTCTCCTTTAGAAGAACAGCGGTCAATTTTTAAGCGCCTCTAGGTGGCAAATGGAACTCAAGGCTTGAGGTACAGACGTCTCAATGGTGGTGACCTCCCCATTAGTAGGGAGCAAAAGGCCATGTTGGTGCATTCCTAATCCCATCGGTAGGGAACTCAAGAGAAGGACATGTCGGTCATTAATGGTCACCCTTTGTGCATAGAGAAAGGAGATCTCCCACTCCATCTCATCGTCTTAATCATCACTCTCCTTCCCGTCACCTATTTTCCACTGCATAAAGACACTGATTGAGCCCACAATCCGTCGTTGGCTAGAAAACCCAACTGTAGGCTAATGCTAGCCTCCTAGAGGAAATGAACATCCTTAGCCGATTGCTCAACAGAATGCTAGCCCAGAACATCGGGTGCAAAGCTCTTTCTGATGAGGAGAACGGTGAACCATTTTCCAAGGATACCTTTAACAATCACATCCACAGGCGGCATGCCTTGCCGTCCATTGACAAATGTGATGGTAGTATTGACCCATGAGGTCATATTACTGCCTTTAATTCCATCACCCATGTCAGCAAGCTTTTCGGTCCAGTGAACTTCCAACTCTCCCATTCCACTCTAATAGGATCAGCCTCCCATTGGTTCCTACATCTGCAATCGGGTAACCTCTATTCTTAGATCTAGCTATGTGCAGAACTGAAGGATCGATTTCACCCTAGAGAGGGCGTGAATAGGGTGATACTATTAATTAAAAAATTGTTGCAGAAGTTTATACAAGATAATTGCAACACGGATATAGCAGAATTATAGCAGCATAGATAATAGCAAAATAGAAAGTAGAACATACTGATTTAACTAGCTTCGGCAAAACCTTGCCTACGTGTTGTCCTGTAACGACCCGATATTTTCAACCATTCGCATCCGCACATGCCGGACTTGAATTGTTCAAAATACCGTGTTGTAAATAAAATTTGGCAAATCTTAGAATATACAGTAAATACATAATCACAGAATCACAGACACAAAAATCAGAATACTCGTAGCGGAATTAAAATACTTAGTGGTTCATGAAGCCACTATCAATAGTCTCAAAATAAGAAATTTTTACATAGTCTTTACAACCAAATATAGTTTGAATCAACCACAGAAAATCTCAAAATTCAATTATCTCGATTACAAAAGCTAAAATAAGAACTGAACAGAAACTTGACAGCAGCTTGAAAGGAGATAATCTTCAGAAGTCCTAGCTCCGGAGAAAGAGGTTCGAACTGAAACTCAGGCTCACCCGAGCGTAAAATAAACATAAACACTCGAGTCAGGACATACATACTTATACAGTGTAAGCTAATTCAAGTGAACTGTAATATAAAGACAAGTAACTTAAAGGATGCTTGGGACCAACCATCCTTTAAGGATCCGTTAAACTATTTACTATGTAGTAATATTTCGCTATTATAATAGTGTCTATTAGTAAAATAAACTTACTCTTAAATAGCGTTAAGGCTTTCCTTTTCCACCTTAACACGAAATAATGCCAATAGTCTATACAGTACCGTAATACCTCCTGATCGGGAGGGTACCAGAGGATACTCCATAGGTACGACACAAATAGAAACTCGTACAGGGCGCGCTAGGGTAGGTGACACGGCACAACTAGGCAATGCCAGGGTAGATATACCAATTACGCTTCTGGGTCGTTGGTAACGCGTAGCAGCTACTACCACCCACCCCGAACAACACCCCAAAAATCAAAAAACAAAAGTGGCCACCGAATCAATCCAAAAGTCAAAGTATAATATCGAAGGGATGTGTCCGATCAAAGGTGCTACCTCAATTAACCCGTCGATCGCTCCTGTTTTAGCCACCTTATGCCAACTCACGGGAGTTGGGTCCATGTATTTACCTCAAAGGAAACGCCGCCGCCATCCTACTTCATTCTGGAATCTCCACCGCGTACACGGTTGTTAAAGTGGTTTTCCGTATCGACAAAGAGTATGCCCATATCCGATCCTGGTCTCTTTAATAACCAACGTTATTAATACCCGTGGTTATAAATTCCAAAATAGTTAATATTAAATCAAATACTTCATTTTAAATTTTAAAAGTGAAGTTATTATATTTACGAATCGAATATCCAAAAATCTCAATTTCAGCCACTGCAACACTTAACTAGTGCTATCATAACCTTTTTATTTATTCGGGTTTAATTTCAAATTTCGCGACCACGGCACTTACCAAGTACTGCAATAGCCCTTAATTAATTTTTAGCTTTTAGTTCATTTGCATCAACTGCGGCACTTACAAAGTGTGGTAATATCCCTTACAACAGTTTTAAGTTAATTAAGAAAAAATTTAGACTTCAACATAAATTCATCAATAATTAAACTTAAATTTTAAACTAAATTAACTTATAAAAAAACATATTATCCATTTGAAATAGTCATTTAAATCTACCCAAAAATTTATGATTTTTATGAAGTATATTCCACTAATAAATATCAACCTCTCAAGGCTTTACTTATTAAAGTTAAATGCCCAAATTTCTATATTTTTCTATATTCAAAATTTTCTTAACCATTTAGTTGAATTACCATTTCAAAATATAGCTAAATTTCCTCTTTATTTATTAACTTACCTTTTATTCTTAAACCAACTTCCATTTCTAAATTAAGATATATTTCAAATTTTATGTTTAAGTATTTATTTATTTAACTGTTAAATTCATAGAAAATTCAATAACACCTTATTAATTTATTTAAATTCTAGTTTACATCAAAATTTATTACATTTACATACTTAGCTTTAATTCCATCAAAATTTCCAAAATGAATTTATTACTTCAAATTCCAACTTACCATTTATTTATTTATACATTTAACTTGTATAAGACTACCAACAATTATTTTAACTCAATTTAAATCAAAATATTAAAATATATGTATTTAAAATACTTAAAATTTCTAGAAAAATATATATATAATAACCACGGGTCTGTATAATATTTTCTAACCTAGGTCAAGTGATACGGATAATATATCATTTCAATCCGTAATTTACAAAGAAAAACCCGGGTTCTATCATTTCAAACCCGCAATCCCAAGTTAAATAAATAATTAAATAAACAATATCGTTCAGGCCTATCATTTCAGCCCGTAACGATTTCTATTCTACAGGGAACTTGCAGTGATAAACAGTAAATAAATAAATGATATAACAGCATAATATAACAGTATAAAATATAACTGATGTTGGGTAAATTTAATAACAAGGTTTTTAAACATCATAAATTTATCACAGGCAATTAAAATATAAAATAAAATCATTCTACAATTTCATTTGTTAATAATTTACAGATCTATAAGTACGTTTGTCGTGTGAGAAATACTCACCTCTATACTGCTGAAGATTAGACTCAAAACTAGGATAACAACACTTGAAACAGCGTATAGAAAGCACGATCAAATATTGGAAGATGAGACAAACTGATTTCGATCTTGAAACAAGATAAATAAACTGAGTATGCGAATTCAATTACGGACAAAGCAAATTTTTAAATAAATCAAAATTGGAACGAGATTTAAGATAAAAGGATGATTTGAAAAAATTGCTCGACCACTTCACCACACAACTCCAACTACACCTCACATGCTCGGCGCTGACCAGATTCTGGACACGCAAGTATTCAAGCACTGGAATATTTTGGACATAAAGGCTGTGCTATCATTTTGTGCAGGTACGCATGCACTTATTTTATTTATTTATTATATTTTATTTTATTTTTTCTTTTCTTTTCTAACATTTGTCAGAGCAATATGTGGCAAAAGTAGTGCACGAACAAAAATACTTTTATATATATATATATATATATTAAGTGACATGTCCACTTGCATGGCTTGGTCATCACTGCATGGAGGCGAGGCAAGGTCAGGAGGGGTGGCGGAGAGGTTGAGCATGGTGTGGAATAAACAGATGGAAGTAAAGAAAACTAAAGGAAAAGAAAAATAAAAGGAAGAGAAAACGTTGGCAGCCATTTACCTGATGTAAGCTCTTACACGCAGAGGAAGAAGAAGTCCAAAAATATAGTGAGGTAAAAAAATTTTGTATGCAATGCATATATATATAAGAGGGTGAGGAAATGAAATATTGCGTGGGTTTGCTTTTAAAACGAGCTGGCTCAAATCAAGGGGAGAAAGATTTGGAACCAAATATTTGTAGTGGTATTTAATTTTATCAGAGAAAGATAAAAAAGAAAAAAAAAGGCAAGCAATCTCCTTTTTCTTTGAAACGGTAGAGGAAATTGTAAAATCTATGCGACGTATTTTAATTTAAAAGAAAACTTACGTTAGATTGAGGTGAAAGAAATAGGCAGGAAATAAATTTATATTTTTGAAACGGATATGGAATTTAACACTATCAATTATACATGATGAGGTAAAAAGGGCAAGAAGTAATAAATTTTAAATGGTAGAGCAATTTTGGTGTGTGATGAGTTTAGAGAGGTAATTGGGTTGATTTATTTATTTAAGACGCAGGTAAAATGATAAAGTGAGAAACGCCAATTCAAGGCATACGAAAATTTTAGGCAAAATTTGCTAGAAAAGGCAAGATAAATAAATGCATAGATTTCTGTGGGAGAGGTCAGAGGCAAGAAATAACAATTTTGAACGTGTTTTCTAAATAAAAACTTGCGTTGATTTGGGAACAATGGCAAGAAATTAATTTGCACCGGTTAGTGAATTTGCATGATGTTTGAATTATGTAATTGCGTTTGTAAAAAAAAGCAAGAAATAAATTTGTTTCAACGGCAAGGAACACGCACGTGAGTAGCTTAATTATCAGTGGTATTAATTGCGTGAATTTAGCAAAAGGAATCTGCAAGAAATATTTGGCAAACATTTTATACTCATTTAAAAATTTGGAAGTAAATGCGTTGATAAACTTTTCTTTCCTTTTTGAAAACGCAAAATGGTAAAGAGGGAAGACGTTCATAAAGGAGGCAAGAAATTATTTGAAAAAAAATGGGATGCAATATAATTTTGAACGTGAGTTTTGAATTCTAGAGAAGTTGCGTGATTTAAGCCAAAGAAAATATGGCTGGAAATAATATTCATTTACCACTTATAATTTTACGTCTACTGTTTAATTTATCCATTTACAGCTAAGGTAAAAATTAAAAATGCATACTACAGACGCAACATTTTATGCCCAAATTTAAAACGAAAATAACGTTTTTTACATTTAAAGTTTAAAGAGTATCCATTAAATACATACTATTTATACCACCAAATTAATCAAAACGGGTATAAATGTGCAAATTAAAACGCGCCTTTTTATAAAGCTTATTTATACACTATATTTTTTCCAAGTTTTATTGCTTAAATAAAACATGATTTTGCTTAAAATTTAGTTATTTACCATTTCAACAGAATAAACCAAATTTCCAATTAAAGTAAATCCTTAACCAAAGCCAAAATTTCAGAAATCTTATCCTCTAATTAAAAATTTGGGCAATGTTTTAATCAAATTCAAAATTTAGATTTTCATATAATAAACCCCGAAAGTGTTATAATTAAAAGAATGAAATATTTGTTAAAATTTTGGGCTGTTACATGTCCTCAATGTTTCTACTAGAAATTAAGTAGTCAGACGCTTACACACGTGATCTCACGACACCCGCTATTGACTAACCTAATTCTACGCTCAAAACCCTACCACAACTCAGCCATTGAGTGGCGAATTCTCGAATTACACCACCGTAGTTCGCCCCTAGTCACACGACTAGAATTTACAAATGTTTAAAGAAGAAAATACAAATTAAAAACAATTAAAAAAACAAAAACCCTAATTAACTAAAGCCTTATATAATTAAAACCCAAATAAAACAAAGCCGACCCAAATAGAATAAGTGACAAAAAAATGTTTCCCCTATTATTTCTTCGGCCTGCTTTGCTTTGTAAAAATGATGGCCTCATTCCTTTACTCATTTGTTCCACTTTCAATATTTATGGCTTTGGATAATTTGAAGTCGCCACTTGAATGTTGGTCAACTACAGTGGATATTGCTGTGTTTTGAAGTTGACTCTCTATCTCCGATTTGCTTTCAGCTACTTCAATTAGTCGAGATTGTATGATGCTTTGAATCGGTACATTTGTCCCCTTTTCGATTTATATTATACTCAACTTTAATTCGAGTTCCTAATTGATTCTATGCACTATGATATTGCTTGAACTCGAATGGATTTTTGTCGATGATGTTTTAGGTTTAAGTAGGATTTGAATTCCTATAATTTTGTTTGTCTTATAATTTGCTTGAATTCATCTCAACCACTTGATTAAGCTTGAATGATTGAGATGATTTCTAACTTCTTCAATTTCGTATATTTTTGTTGCTTGTTTACTTGATACTCACGGCTTTGAATTTGTTTGACCCCTTGGCCACCATGGATCTGACTTTGAAATGTTCGATTCCGTTCATTTTTCTGACTTGTTCATCGTATTCTCAGTTTTTGTGAATATCATGGCTTTGGAAATTTGTTGATAATGTTTGACTTCAGCACTGTATGTTCATCCCTATAGCATACTCGACTTGTACCTTATTTTATTCGAACTGTACAAACTTATGCTCTCTGAGATGTTTATGTATATATATATATGGTTTATTGTTTGGACTGTTTGATTGTATTTGTAGTTACCACTGTCCACTGATGTTGGTCTTCATGTAGCTTGTTGTTCATGTTACTTTCTGAACGGCTATGCTGTCATGCACTTGATTCCATGTTCTTGCTGTATATATATAGTCTGATTTGATTTCCTCCATGCCTTCATGAGTCTGTTCATTTGAACTATGTTTGCATTGTTGCCATATATGTGAACTTGAAGTTGTACATTCACTTCTGTACTTGCATATGTTTGTATGATGTGTTATTCATGTTGTTGCTTCATTGTTGCTTTGCACTTGTAGTCGGGTCTGCATTGTTGTCACACTGGCATGTGTTATCACTTTAGTTGTGAACTTGTACATTTTCATTTTGACTTGAGGAGGTTGCATTATGTATTGAGTTAATGTGCACTATTCTTAGAGTCTGGTCATTGTCGCTCCTTTTGAGTTGCAGCCTGAAGTGTGGCCTTGCTTGTATATGGTTTGTGTTGTATTTACCTCTTTGTACCTTTCCTTGAGTCTGGTTCCAATGTGTATGGACACATGTCTGTTGCATCACTTGTTGTTGGTGAATTCATGCTCATGTATATTAGTGCTCATCCACGTATCTTGACTTGATTACTTGTTTTTGCATTGAGTTGTACTTGGTTTGAGCTGAGCATTTTGACTTATTTAGTTGCATACTGTTTTGAACTACTGTACTATTTCATCCATTGCCATGTCGTCTGGCTTCATATGCTTTGTTGTATTGACTCAGATGTATTATTCATGCATGTATATTAGTATGGTCATTATTAAGTTCCTGGTTTTTGCTGTTTTGTTTTGCATCGAGCATTTTCACTTGTTCTTGACGATTTTTTATTGCACTAGCGTTGAATCTAGCTTATAGCTTGGGTTTGACCTTGTGCTCGAGTCATGAATTTATCTGTATTGCACTTGAGTTGAACCTGATTTTTGATTTGGGTTTGACCTTGTACTCACCTGTCCCTGTAATTTTGTCAAGTGTATATCGGTGTGCATGGCTTTGTGGCATGTATAGCGATACACTGTGCATGTCACAAGCTGTTCGTGTATGATGAATTCAAAATTAAATGATGACGAATAACCCAAACAACCGAGGCAAATAATATTTTCAAAATCACATTTTATTTTACATTATAAAATATTTTCTTTTCAACTTTGCCGCGTTAGTGTTAATTTTTGCAGATTGCTCAGATGCTGGATTCAATCTGGAATGGAGTTGATGATAAATATGTGTGTGAGTGATATGTTGTAAGGTGCAAATGTAAATGATAAATTGTGATGTAATCGAATTTGTATTGTAATTGAATTTCTGTATATATAGTGAGAGCTCAAATTTGCACTCTTCAAAATTATAATAAATATTTGTTTGAATAAAATATTTGTTTGAATTTAAATTCTGTGTTATTTATTTTATTCACCAAATATTTATTTAATTATGTGAAAATAAAATAGTACATTAACAAATACATTTAAATGAATATATATATATATATATATATATATGTTTATTATCATCAAACAAAAATCATATACTTGCATATTCAACAATCTTCCCCTTTTGATGATAACAAACATATATTTAAGATTTTGAATATATTAAATGTATTTGATTATTGATAGATTCTGTTTGCTTCCCCTATTTGAATGCTCCCTCTCTACACTAAACTCCCCCTTCATATATGCATGAATAAAAATATGAAAATAAGCCTAGATGTAAATAGAAAATATAAAATAAAATATTTGACCTTTATTTATCAAAATCTTAACTTTTCTCTCCCCCTTTTCTTATCAGTAAAAGAGTAATAATGTTAGAAAAATAAAGATATAGTGACAGACATTAATACGATATTAATACTCAGTCGAATATAAATATTAAATTTCAATAAAAAATCAAACAAAAATCATAAATACTTTGTTAGGTGCATATTCCACTTTAGAATGATATGGGTGATGTCATCATATAAAAAAATATAGGTGTGTCTATTTGTGGTATATTTATATCAAGAATTTGAATATCTACTAACCATGCATAACCGTTGGGACTTTTAAATGAGGTTAGCAGTATTCATAATTTTTTTATAAATAAATTAAAGTATCTTCTAACCGTGCATAACCGTGAGGACCTTTAAATGGGATTAGAATCAACTTGTAAATTTAATAATCAATTTTTTCGGTATGCGTTCCATACATGCATAACCGTGAGGACTTTAAATGAGCATGGAAGTACATAATCAAAAATCCCAAGTAATTCGTCCATGCATAACCATGAGGACTTTTAAATGAGAGTGAATACTTTGGATGTTTTTATTGCTAAAAATAGAATAAAATGAAGAAAAAATAATTTCTCGTTTAAAATACCACATATTGGCATACTATATTGGATTTTGATGAGTGATGGTCGATAGAAATATGACAGAATTAGAGATGGTCATGGAATTTTTACCAACAAAAATGTTTATAACTCTTGTTTAAATTTCTAAAGAAATTTACTGAATATACCGTCTCAAGTTATAATATATGATTAATATCAACACTCGTTACTTTTTCAATCACTATTTATCTTTTAGATAATCAGTAGGGGGTCAGATTAGTTAATGTAGTCATTTAAAATCAAATTCAAAAATAATTATAAAATCAAAATTTTCAAAAGGACTAATCTGAAACAAGGTCAACAAAAATGATTTCGTAGAAGGGGTTTTATAAAAGAAAAAACATCCGCAATTTGAAAAATATTTGAAATGAAAAATATGTAGATTTTTTCTTTGAAAAATGCGATGCACCTAATGAATGTCTCAACATAAATCACATTCCACTAGTAATTTTTCTATCGACTAGATTACCAGTGTAGTCTGCATCTGAATTTTCTTTCACTCAAAATTATCATTTGTTGAATGTTATAGACTAGGCCATGATGTGTGCAACAAAATATTTCAAAACCTTTTTTAATAGCTTTTAAATGAAAATGAATTAAAGCTGTGCAAATAAACAAATTAGTGAACATAATGACCAAATATATCCACGAATATCTTGAGTAATCATCGGTCAATAAAACACCATCATTGGACCAAACAAATCTATATGAAGTATTTTAAGGATTGTAGTGTTCTCAGCATAAAAGGATAATTGACCAACAATTTCATAAGTCAAAAACATATTCAACATTTATTATCACATAACTGGCTGAATTAATTCAATTTATGATGCAAATTATCGCATTTAATAATCATTCAAAATAACCATTACCTTTTTTACCTTTACGATAATATTTCATTGTTGCCCATTGTGATTCTGCCACCTTTATACTAGGCTAAGAAACTTTGATTTATAGCCCGTTGTGTGCCTGGAATAGCCAGAATCCAGAGAACACTGTTGTTGTTCCTTAGCTTGCCACCACACCTAGACAATAAAAGATTTTTGTGACCTATTTGTTTTTATAGATCCATGGTTGTTAGTGGCAACGAATTTTAAAAAAATCAAAGTATTTTTCTCATCTATTCTATCACACGCATTTTCAATAATGTTCAATCATTTAACATCAATAGATTTTAAATAAAATTCCATTTTTAATTTCCAAAAAACAGGAGGAATAATATTGAACCAACCCTCGGTAAAAGCATTATTAAAAGAAGACATTTTAAAAATTCAAATTTGCGAAGCAAAAATTAGTCGTTTAAAAAAAATTAAAAACAGAAATGGCTTTTGTTCTTAGCTTTGATACCACTTTTAGGATCGATTTCACCCTAGAGGGGGGTGAATAGAGTGATACTATTAATGTAACAACCCGGATATTTTAACGATTTTATTTAATTTAATTAAGCGTTTTGTGTGAAATAATACAAACGATAAAATTTTGAAATATAAATTTGATATTTGGAATGCGTCTAGTTAAACATAGCAACTGGTAAATTTTCGTCCGAAAATATGAAAGTTTATTTCGCGCGCAAATTTACTTCAATTTAATCAGTTAAAAAGCAATGAAAATAAAATGTTCTCGAAATCAAAATATTTTTACATAGAAAAATTCTAAAACATCTTTTGAGCAAGTTGTCAGTTTGTCATTTTTCCACATTCGGACATCTTTGGCTCCGTCGATCTTATTTTTTTGCGATTTTTATGTATTTTACTCTAGTAGAAATTTCGAATTTTTATAATTCAATCGTACCACTGATATTCATATACTGTTTTGACCGTTTCGTCATAATGATCTCAACGGTATATTCGATTCTGTGTTTTGAACCTTGGTACACCACAGAATCCGTGAAAACGGTAACCGTAACGGTTCCGTAACTTGCCTATTATTATTTTTTATGTGACCATTCATTTTCTATCGGTTGAACTGTAGAGCTATTTCCCTGAATTCAACATTTGACTCTTCTATTCCCTATTGCAAAGTTAGTTGAATTGGCTTCTGGACTATTCATTTCCTTTGTTTCGTTTTGGAAAGCAGAATATAAAAAGAACGCATAGTTTTATGTTGCATTCATATTTATTAAACCTGTTACACCTTCCAGTTGCTTTCTATTCTCATGAATTCTACATTACCTGGCACCTTTCACTTTCTTTTCTTTTCCATTCCATGCAACTTGAAAATAGATAAAGCAAAGTGTATAATGTTATATAAACATCACTTCCTCCATGCCAGAACGCACGGCTAGCCTCTGCCACCTTTCTCATGCGTAGCCGAGAATGGCGCCACTGCCTCCACCTTGTCAACCGAGCCAAGCTCCTAACTTTGGCTCCACTTTCCGACGCAGTAGCTACCTCACTTTCCCCTCTTTCCTTCCCAAAGCCATCACCGAGCCTCCTACCCGTGCCCGCCATCGGCCCTTTCCCGCGTACAACTCCCACTGACCTCGGCCTCGCCGCCGAACCCGAGTGCAACAATTGCGCATGCCCCCGTGCACCTGCTTGTCTCCTTTTTTTCCCGTAAGTTGTAGTTTGTTTATATTTTTTTTTTACTTTACAGACCATATAGTTAACATACATATATTTTGTGAAAACTGGGTATGAAGGGAATATATCTTTCAGACGTTAGTTGCGTATATGGGTTACAGTAAATATTATATATATCTATATATCGTGTTGTATTTACGTAAAGGTTAAAAAAAACTGTAATCTGTTTACTTTTTTTTACTTATATATATATATATAAATACAATATGTATGTAAGATTATTTTTCGGTTCTTTTATATAAAAGTTTAGATATATTACTGTAGTATATAAATTTATCTCCTCCTGACCTGCTATTCTGTTTATATATATGCGCACTCTATTTTCATAAGTATACATGCTAGTTTACCTATAAGGTCAAGTGGGTTTGATTTTAAATAGTACGTATATGTACAACCTGTCTTCATAAATATATGATTATTTTATATCAATTCAACGATATGTATTTCCAAAGCTTCTTTTGTGTGTACGGTCTACAAAAAGTTATATAAATAAAGATATTTTATGATTTAAAAGTATATATACGTTCAAACATTTTAATTTGATTTTTGTTACAACGTACTATATGCATATATAACAGGATGTAATATCCTAAATAGGTGTATTTAACGTTTGGGTTAACGGTCTAATTGTATATAGGTAGATAATTGAGATATGTGTTTGGTTTGATACAATTGGAAAAAAAAATTTAGAAAAGTATGAGTTACAATAGGTTTTAGCGCTGATTTTTAAATATAATATATATATAACTTGTAGTTGAGTGTGTATCTTTACAAGGTCGCCTGTATATATCATAGGATATAAGATTTGATTTTATAAGGTTTATTGGTATAGATGTGTATAAGTCATAAGAATATTAAATATTTTATCTCCTTGTACAGTTATATATTAGTATTATATATAACTATTCTGATTCTATAGTTTAGACTATTTATAAAAAAAATTATATATGTGTATAGATATACGTATATATGTTTAAATTTGAGATTTATTTTGTATATGTATTTTAAATTGAATTTTTGGGTTTAAAGAAATAATAATACAATATAAAATTTACATCAAGCTAAATTGATTTGTTCCCATCGATTTCTGTTATCAGATCTGTTCGTCAAATCCGTGCAAATCTTGCTTCGATTTCAAATCCGTGCTTGGATTCGTAACTCAATTCATTGTCAATCTCTCTCTAGCCTCGAAAGGTGAGCAATCACTCACGATTTATATTCTTTTATTTATTAAATCTGATTTCAATTGAAACGACAATTGAAATATGCTGTTGTTAGTTATTTACACTGTTGTATATGCTATTACCTGTATCTGTTCACCTATGATATCCGACACCATTATCTGTTAATTATTTATGCGATGATAATACAGTTGGTTGATAATTGATTGATTGATTTTTGTTTATATTGGATGTAAATTGTAATGTATATGGTGATAAATATTAGGCAATTAAATTTGACGTAGGATAGTTTAAAATGTGAATCGACATATGTGTTGAATTTGATTAGTTAATTTGAATAATATGACCCCTTTTAATTGTTAAGTTAACTGACACGTAGAATTTGATAAATTATACTTTGAACCTTTGAACGTGTATCGGATTAATTGTTATAGTATTTAATTTGAAATTGAAATTGAACGACAGGTGAAAACCGTAATGTAAAAATCTTTAATCTACATGAAATGATAGTGTAGATTCTAGAGATAATTATATTAATTCACACAAATAACAATGCGAATTAATACGATTATTTCGGGATTATTTGAATTAATTATTGGAGTGTTATTGATTGTGTTATTGATTGTTTATTTACTTTGACACTGTCCCTGTTATCACACTGCAAGTTCCCTTTGCTATGCTTTGATTTGTGAATTGAATTAGAATCGGGTTGAAATGATACATACCCAAATGAACTTGACTTAGGATAGAGAATTAAATAAAATCCGATTGGTCAATAAATTGATTTAAATAAAATAATGATTTTATTCGAATAAAGAATAAGTTTTGAAATAAAATTGGAATTTGAATTTTTGAAAGGAAAGTGTAAAGATTGAAATTTGAAACAAATACTAACGTATTAATTGATGAAAGAACGTTATTTGAAATTTAATTATTTAATAATTAAATTTGGAATTATTAGTAAATAATTTGGAATTAGTAATAATTGAGTTTGAAATTATTAAGTTTGAAATCGTCTAATAATTAAATTTGAAATTATAATTAAGTTCGGAATTATAATTAAGTTTGAAATTATTAAGTTGAATTTATAATTAAGTTGAAATGATTGGATAATTTAATTTGAATTCACAATTAAGTGGAAATGATTTAATAATTATGTTTAAATTTATATCTAAGTTTGTAATTATTAAATTTTGAAATTATTAATAATTAAGATTGAGATTATTTAAAAATTTAATAAGATTTAATTATTTGATAATTGAATAAAATTGGATTCTTTGATAAGAGAAATTTAACTTTTGAATAAGTGGATTTGAACTTCGTTAATAAATGAAATTGGGTTTCTGTATTTGTTAAGTTTTGGGAAATTATTTAAGTAAGTTAATAAGTGAAATTGAAACTTCTCGATTATGTGAAATTTAGTTCTTTATTAATTAAGTTTGAAATTTGTAACGAAGTCAATAAATAAGTGAAAATTGAATTTCTTTAACAAGAAATAAAATGTGATTTATTGAAATTAACGTAAGACTTGTAATTTTAATAATTGATTTGACGAATCTAATTTAACTCAAATTTGAAGTTTGATATAATGGAGTTGAACTTAAGTAATTGATTTAATGGATTGGAAATTAAATGGAAACTGTTTGAATGATAAATAAACCTAACGAATATTGAATGAAATCGATTAATGAATTGAAATTGATTTGAATGTTAAATTAAATTAATTTAAATGATTTCGGAATGAAACTTATATACGAAATTAAATGAATGATTGAATTGTTTAAATAAAAGTTGAAAATGAAATTTTAGATTTTGAAATGGGATTTTTGGGAGATTTGAAACGTAAAATATGGAAATTGATATTGAAAGACAAACGAAATGTTGATTTACGAATTAAAATTGAAATTGATTTGTTTTGAAATATATTAAATGACCAATCGGTGTAATAATTACGAAAGTTATTAAAGAAACCAGAATCGGTTATGGATATACTCTCTATCTAAACCGAAAACCCCTTTAATAACTATACGCGGAGTGATGATCCAGAATGAAGTGGTTGGAATGATGTACGCGATGATTGAAGAAAGAGAACGATAATGGATGGCCTTGACACTTGTGTCAAATTGGAAATGACTAAAATCAGGAGCCGTGCCGGGCCAAATGGGGTTAGCCACCTCGAGCGAACACACTTCTTCGTAACTACTACTCATTACTTGTGATTGATTGGTGCACCCTCGGAATTTCAGGAGTGTTGTTTTGCGGTGTTGCGATCGCTGTGGCGATGCGTTCTCACCAGTCCGGATCAGGCGAACGGTAGTTTCACCACCTTGGGTATTGCCTCATGTGCCTTGTCATACTTGTATCCATATATACGCGACCACTACGAATTTGCTTTGTGTTATACCTATGGAGTACTCCCTGATATCCCACCAGTTTACGGTGGAGTTTACAGTGCTGTATAGACTATGATGCTTATAAAATGTGTTAAGGGGGATAATGGTAACGCCTTAACACTATTTTGATACTTTATATTACTGATAGACATTATCTATTTAGCGTATATTACTACATAGTAGATAGTTTAACGGATCCTTAGAGGATGGTTATTCCAACATCCTTTGAGTTACTTGTATTTCGATTGCTATTTCACTTGAGTTGGATTTATTGATATGAGAATATTAATCCTGACTCGAGTGTTTTGTGTTTTTCTTTACGCTCGGGTCAGACTGAGTGGTACAGCTTTTGAGACTCACCTTTGGAGTTGGAGCTTTGCTTGAAGATCCAGCCATCTATTCTGCTTTCAGTATTCGATGATTCCAGTGATGTATTTTAAATTTGTATTTGATGTATCGTATTACTCTTCTAATGTATCTTATATATTTATATAATAGCTTCATGAACTATTATCTCTTTTACTTCCGCTGCATATTATTACTCTGTGTCTGTGATTCTGTGATTATTTATTTACTGTATATCCGAGTTTTGCCAAATTTAAATTAACAATTCGGTATTTTGAATTATTCAAGTCCGACATGTGCGGATACGAATAGTCCAAAATAACAGGTCGTTACAGTTGGTATCAGAGCTTTTGGTAGCTCTAGGCAAAATTTAGCATATAGGGTAAATATATTTACAGAATCACTATCATTCGAGTTTCAATCTCTTCCTTTTAACTCAATTCCTTTGAATTTTGGAACGTTCTCTGCGGTTTCAAAATTCATTCATATCTCTCACTATTTATCTTCTTTTGATTCTGGAGTACCACATAACACCACTTCGAATGATCTTTATAGTGAGTCGGCGGTCTCGCCAATTCTTCGAATTATATGAAAATGCCTGAAACTTCTTTACAATTGACATCGATTTACAGGAGATTTCTATATCCTCGGTTTACGATGCTATCTATCTCCTGCTATACCTGAATTCTATTTCTTGAGATCGAATGTTGATTTACCTCGGAATTCAGCATCGATCTTAATCTTGAAGTTACGGTTGACCCAAAAGGTTGCCCATGAATTAAATAAGCTTATCCATCTCTCGATTCTGTAAATTGAATTATCTTATCTTCTGTTTCGAACTTATCATCGAATCAAAATTCCCTTTGATTTAATTTCCATCAAATTTAAATGTCTATACTTACTTTGAAATCCATACTTGTACCGTCGAGCGATAAAGTGTATTTGTAAATTAATATTTAAAATGTTTTAGATATTGTGTTGTTTGAGTTGTTGATTTGGATTTTCGATCGATTCGTCTGATCAACGCTATCGATAGGATTTCCAAAACACTTGAGCAGAGTAAACCGACACGATAATATTTTCAAATTGGTGAATAAAATGGTTTTGTATAATTATATTATATATAAGTATAAATTTTTTCTGATATTAAATGTTAATGAATTTATTGTCCGAAATGTGAAAATTTAATTTTCATTTAATGCTTTATAAACCATTGACTATTTCATAATATAAATGAATTTGTAAACTTGAGTATAATTTGATTGGAATTTGAAGTATATTTAAATTAGAATTTGTGAATTTAATTTTCGGTGATTTCAACTTTGATTTGAAAGCTTTGAAGTCTATAGTGTTTAAAATATTTTCAAATAGAAATCATTTCAAAGAATTTTAAAAGTTTAAATCAGTGCTCTTCTATTTTGTCGCTGGAAAATAATTTCGGGGATGGCGGCCGCATCATCGACATTCATTTTCGGGTTTCGAAGTGGAGAGACGAATTCGTAGCTTTGCTACAGTTTTGTTTTGGAAATTAAATCGATTTAAATGTCTTAAGTATCATTTGATCTATATATGTATAGGTATGTTATTTTAAGTTTAATTTGATTTGATATATATAGTATATACATAATTATCTCTAAATGGTTTGAAGTGAAATCAGAAATTTAAATTCTTAAATTTATGATTAAAGATGATTTCAAATTATAAATTGAGGCAAAGATTTTGAATAAGTATTTAACTTGAAATAACTGAATTAGAAAATTTTATTTGTATAATACTCAATTTCATTCTAATATAACTTACCTAAATTTTCAAAAAGTTAACTATTTAATTGAATATTACACTGTATAAAATGATATTAAAAGAATTTTTAAGTAAATTTGAGTAGTTATAAAAATATAATTATACTTAATATATATGTGATAGGATATATTAAGTAGAATAAATTGAATCATAATTTGGTATGAAGAAGAATTAAATTTGTCGAATAAAGTATGATTATAATAAATGACTATTCCAAATTTATGATCTTTGAATTTTTTTTTAAGAAATTGGATAATATATAATGTAAAATTGTCTTTATAAGTAAAATGTGAGTGCGTAAAATAAATGTTATTCACTTAAATTTTAATTTTAAAATGTTTATGGAGATAAATAGAATAATAAGTTAAATAATAGGTGATATTAATAGAAGAAAATTTGTTTTGGAAAATAATAAATTGAATTAAATAAGATATCTTGAATTAATTGAATTTAAATCGAATTTCATTTGGACGAAACCTTTTGTACATAACCTTAATGAATGAAAAATCAAATCAATTTAATGAAAATCTTGAATTTGAAAACATATTGTTGAATATAAATTTATTTAAATTGTAATTTATATGGTTTAAATTAATTGTGTTATTTACAATTCAAGTCTATTTTCTTTGATGGTTTCTTTTCTCCTACCTACTTCCTTTTCGAGGACGAAAAGTTTTGAGCGGGGGAGAGTGTAACAACCCGGATATTTTAACGATTTTATTTAATTTAATTAAGCGTTTTGTGTGAAATAATACAAACGATAAAATTTTGAAATATAAATTTGATATTTGGAATGCGTCTAGTTAAACATAGCAACTGGTAAATTTTCGTCCGAAAATATGAAAGTTTATTTCGCGCGCAAATTTACTTCAATTTAATCAGTTAAAAAGCAATGAAAATAAAATGTTCTCGAAATCAAAATATTTTTACATAGAAAAATTCTAAAACATCTTTTGAGCAAGTTGTCAGTTTGTCATTTTTCCACATTCGGACATCTTTGGCTCCGTCGATCTTATTTTTCTGCGATTTTTATGTATTTTACTCTAGTAGAAATTTCGAATTTTTATAATTCCATCGTACCACTGATATTCATATACTGTTTTGACCGTTTCGTCGTAATGATCTCAACGGTATATTCGATTCTGTGTTTTGAACCTTGGTACACCGCAGAATCCGTGAAAACGGTAACCGTAACGGTTCCGTAACTTGCCTATTATTATTTTTTATGTGACCATTCATTTTCTATCGGTTGAACTGTAGAGCTATTTCCCTGAATTCAACATTTGACTCTTCTATTCCCTATTGCAAAGTTAGTTGAATTGGCTTCTGGACTATTCATTTCCTTTGTTTCGTTTTGGAAAGCAGAATATAAAAAGAACGCATAGTTTTATGTTGCATTCATATTTATTAAACCTGTTACACCTTCCAGTTGCTTTCTATTCTCATGAATTCTACATTACCTGGCACCTTTCACTTTCTTTTCTTTTCCATTCCATGCAACTTGAAAATAGATAAAGCAAAGTGTATAATGTAATATAAACATCACTTCCTCCATGCCAGAACGCACGGCTAGCCTCTGCCACCTTTCTCATGCGTAGCCGAGAATGGCGCCACTGCCTCCACCTTGTCAACCGAACCAAGCTCCTAACTTTGGCTCCACTTTCCGACGCAGTAGCTACCTCACTTTCCCCTCTTTCCTTCCCAAAACCATCACCGAGCCTCCTACCCGTGCCCGCCATCGGCCCTTTCCCGCGTACAACTCCCACCGACCTCGGCCTCGCCGCCGAACCCGAGTGCAACAATTGCGCATGCCCCCGTGCACCTGCTTGTCTCCTTTTTTTCCCGTAAGTTGTAGTTTGTTTATATTTTTTTTTTTACTTTACAGACCATATAGTTAACATACATATATTTTGTGAAAACTGGGTATGAAGGGAATATATCTTTCAGACGTTAGTTGCGTATATGGGTTACAGTAAATATTATATATATATATATATCGTGTTGTATTTACGTAAAGGTTAAAAAAAAACTGTAATCTGTTTACTTTTTTTTACTTATATATATATATATATATATATATATATATATATATAAATAAATACAATATGTATGTAAGATTATTTTTCGGTTCTTTTATATAAAAGTTTAGATATATTACTGTAGTATATAAATTTATCTCCTCCTGACCTGCTATTCTGTTTATATATATGCGCACTCTATTTTCATAAGTATACATGCTAGTTTACCTATAAGGTCAAGTGGGTTTGATTTTAAATAGTACGTATATGTACAACCTGTCTTCATAAATATATGATTATTTTATATCAATTCAACGATATGTATTTCCAAAGCTTCTTTTGTGTGTACGGTCTACAAAAAGTTATATAAATAAAGATATTTTATGATTTAAAAGTATATATATGTTCAAACATTTTAATTTGATTTTTGTTACAACGTATTATATGCATATATAACAGGATGTAATATCCTAAATAGGTGTATTTAACGTTTTGGTTAACGGTCTAATTGTATATAGGTAGATAATTGAGATATGTGTTTGGTTTGATACAATTGGAAAAAAAAAATTTAGAAAAGTATGAGTTACAATAGATTTTAGCGCTGATTTTTAAATATAATATATATATAACTTGTAGTTGAGTGTGTATCTTTACGAGGTCGCCTGTATATATCATAGGATATAAGATTTGATTTTATAAGGTTTATTGGTATAGATGTGTATAAGTCATAAGAATATTAAATATTTTATCTCCTTGTACAGTTATATATTAGTATTATATATAACTATTCTGATTCTATAGTTTAGACTATTTATAAAAAAAATTATATATGTGTATAGATATACGTATATATGTTTAAATTTGAGATTTATTTTGTATATGTATTTTAAATTGAATTTTTGGGTTTAAAGAAATAATAATACAATATAATATTTACATCAAGCTAAATTGATTTGTTCCCATCGATTTCTGTTATCAGATCTGTTCGTCAAATCCGTGCAAATCTTGCTTCGATTTCAAATCCGTGCTTGGATTCGTAACTCAATTCATTGTCAATCTCTCTCTAGCCTCGAAAGGTGAGCAATCACTCACGATTTATATTCTTTTATTTATTAAATCTGATTTCAATTGAAACGACAATTGAAATATGCTGTTGTTAGTTATTTACACTGTTGTATATGCTATTACCTGTATCTGTTCACCTATGATATCCGACACCATTATCTGTTAATTATTTATGCGATGATAATACAGTTGGTTGATAATTGATTGATTGATTTTTGTTTATATTGGATGTAAATTGTAATGTATATGGTGATAAATATTAGGCAATTAAATTTGACGTAGGATAGTTTAAAATGTGAATCGACATATGTGTTGAATTTGATTAGTTAATTTGAATAATATGACCCCTTTTAATTGTTAAGTTAACTGACACGTAGAATTTGATAAATTATACTTTGAACCTTTGAACGTGTATCGGATTAATTGTTATAGTATTTAATTTGAAATTGAAATTGAACGACAGGTGAAAACCGTAATGTAAAAATCTTTAATCTACATGAAATGATAGTGTAGATTCTAGAGATAATTATATTAATTCACACAAATAACAATGCGAATTAATACGATTATTTCGGGATTATTTGAATTAATTATTGGAGTGTTATTGATTGTGTTATTGATTGTTTATTTACTTTGACACTGTCCCTGTTATCACACTTCAAGTTCCCTTTGCTATGCTTTGATTTGTGAATTGAATTAGAATCGGGTTGAAATGATACATACCCAAATGAACTTGACTTAGGATAGAGAATTAAATAAAATCCGATTGGTCAATAAATTGATTTAAATAAAATAATGATTTTATTCGAATAAAGAATAAGTTTTGAAATAAAATTGGAATTTGAATTTTTGAAAGGAAAGTGTAAAGATTGAAATTTGAAACAAATACTAACGTATTAATTGATGAAAGAACGTTATTTGAAATTTAATTATTTAATAATTAAATTTGGAATTATTAGTAAATAATTTGGAATTAGTAATAATTGAGTTTGAAATTATTAAGTTTGAAATCGTCTAATAATTAAATTTGAAATTATAATTAAGTTCGGAATTATAATTAAGTTTGAAATTATTAAGTTGAATTTATAATTAAGTTGAAATGATTGGATAATTTAATTTGAATTCACAATTAAGTGGAAATGATTTAATAATTATGTTTAAATTTATATCTAAGTTTGTAATTATTAAATTTTGAAATTATTAATAATTAAGATTGAGATTATTTAAAAATTTAATAAGATTTAATTATTTGATAATTGAATAAAATTGGATTCTTTGATAAGAGAAATTTAACTTTTGAATAAGTGGATTTGAACTTCGTTAATAAATGAAATTGGGTTTCTGTATTTGTTAAGTTTTGGGAAATTATTTAAGTAAGTTAATAAGTGAAATTGAAACTTCTCGATTATGTGAAATTTAGTTCTTTATTAATTAAGTTTGAAATTTGTAACGAAGTCAATAAATAAGTGAAAATTGAATTTCTTTAACAAGAAATAAAATGTGATTTATTGAAATTAACGTAAGACTTGTAATTTTAATAATTGATTTGACGAATCTAATTTAACTCAAATTTGAAGTTTGATATAATGGAGTTGAACTTAAGTAATTGATTTAATGGATTGGAAATTAAATGGAAACTGTTTGAATGATAAATAAACCTAACGAATATTGAATGAAATCGATTAATGAATTGAAATTGATTTGAATGTTAAATTAAATTAATTTAAATGATTTCGGAATGAAACTTATATACGAAATTAAATGAATGATTGAATTGTTTAAATAAAAGTTGAAAATGAAATTTTAGATTTTGAAATGGGATTTTTGGGAGATTTGAAACGTAAAATATGGAAATTGATATTGAAAGACAAACGAAATGTTGATTTACGAATTAAAATTGAAATTGATTTGTTTTGAAATATATTAAATGACCAATCGGTGTAATAATTACGAAAGTTATTAAAGAAACCAGAATCGGTTATGGATATACTCTCTATCTAAACCGAAAACCCCTTTAATAACTATACGCGGAGTGATGATCCAGAATGAAGTGGTTGGAATGATGTACGCGATGATTGAAGAAAGAGAACGATAATGGATGGCCTTGACACTTGTGTCAAATTGGAAATGACTAAAATCAGGAGCCGTGCCGGGCCAAATGGGGTTAGCCACCTCGAGCGAACACACTTCTTCGTAACTACTACTCATTACTTGTGATTGATTGGTGCACCCTCGGAATTTCAGGAGTGTTGTTTTGCGGTGTTGCGATCGCTGCGGCGATGCGTTCTCACCAGTCTGGATCAGGCGAACGGTAGTTTCACCACCTTGGGTATTGCCTCATGTGCCTTGTCATACTTGTATCCATATATACGCGACCACTACGAATTTGCTTTGTGTTATACCTATGGAGTACTCCCTGATATCCCACCAGTTTACGGTGGAGTTTACAGTGCTGTATAGACTATGATGCTTATAAAATGTGTTAAGGGGGATAATGGTAACGCCTTAACACTATTTTGATACTTTATATTACTGATAGACATTATCTATTTAGCGTATATTACTACATAGTAGATAGTTTAACGGATCCTTAGAGGATGGTTATTCCAACATCCTTTGAGTTACTTGTATTTCGATTGCTATTTCACTTGAGTTGGATTTATTGATATGAGAATATTAATCCTGACTCGAGTGTTTTGTGTTTTTCTTTACGCTCGGGTCAGACTGAGTGGTACAGCTTTTGAGACTCACCTTTGGAGTTGGAGCTTTGCTTGAAGATCCAGCCATCTATTCTTCTTTCAGTATTCGATGATTCCAGTGATGTATTTTAAATTTGTATTTGATGTATCGTATTACTCTTCTAATGTATCTTATATATTTATATAATAGCTTCATGACCTATTATCTCTTTTACTTCCGCTGCATATTATTACTCTGTGTCTGTGATTCTGTGATTATTTATTTACTGTATATCCGAGTTTTGCCAAATTTAAATTAACAATTCGGTATTTTGAATTATTCAAGTCCGACATGTGCGGATACGAATAGTCCAAAATAACAGGTCGTTACAATTAATTATAAAAATTATTGCGGAAGTTTATATAAGATAATTGCAACACAGATGTAGCAGAGTTATAGCAGCACAAATAATAGCAGAATAGAAAATAGAACATATAGATTAACCCAGCTTCGGCAAAACCCTGCCTACGTGCTGCCTCAAGGTTTCTACTAGAAATTAAGTAGTCAGACGCTTACACACGTAAACTCGCGACACCCGCTATGGACTAACCTAACTCTATGCTCAAAACCCTGCTACAACTCAGCCACTGAGTTGTGAATTCTCGAACTACACAACCGTAGTTAGTCCCCTAGTCACACGACTAGAATTTACAAATGTTTAAAGAAGAAAACACAAATTTAAAAACAATTAAAAAAAAAAGCCCTAATTAACTAAAGCCTTATATAATTAAAACCTAAGTAAAACAAAGCGGGCCAAAATAGAATAAGTGATAAAAAACATTTCCCTTATTATTTCTTCGGCCTGCTTTGCTCTGTAAAAATGATGGCCTCGTTCCTTTACTTGCTCGTTCCTCTTTCAATAATTAGGGCTTTCGATAATTTGAAGTCGCTGCTTGAATGTTGGTCGACTACAGTGGATACTGCTTTGTGTTGACAGTCAAATCTCTATCTTCGATTTGTGTTCGGCTACTTCAATTAGTCGAGATTGTACGATGCTTTGAATCGATACGTTTGTCCCCTTTTCGATTTATATTATACTCGACTTTGATTAGAGTTCATAATTGATTCTATGCACTGTGATAATGCTTGAACTCAAATGGATTTTTGCCGATGATGTTTAGGGTTTAAATAGGATTTGAATTCCTATAATTTCATTCGTCTGGTAATTTTCTTGAATTCATCTCGGCCACTTGATTATGCATAAATGATTGAGATAATTTCTAACTTCTTCAATTTCGTATATTTTGTTGCTTGTTTACTTGATACTCACGGCTTTGAATTTTTTTAACTCCTTGGCCACCATGGCTCTAACTTGAACTGTTCAATTCCATTTATTTTTCTGACTTATTCATCGTATTCTTAGTTTTTGTGAATATCACGGCTTTGGGAATTTGCTGATAATGTTTGACTTCGGCACTATCTGTTCATCCTTGTAGCATACTTGACTTCTACCTTATTTTGTTCGAACTGTACATACTTCTTCTCTTTGAGATGTTTATGTATATATATGGTTTACTGTTTGGACTGTTTGATTGTATTTGTAGTTACCACTGTCCACTGATGTTGGTCTTTATGTAGCTTGTTGTTCATGTTGCTTTTTGAACTGCTATGTTGTCATGCATTTGATTCCATGTGCTCGCTATATATATATATATATATATATATATATATATATATATATATGCATATGGTCTGGTTTTTTTCTTCCATGCCTTCATGAGTCTGTTCATTTGAACTGTGTTTGCATTATTGCCGTATATGTGAACTTGAAGTTGTACATTCACTTATGTACGTGCATATGTTTGTATGATGCGTTGTTCATGTTGTTGCTTCATTGTTTCTTTGCACTTGTAGTCGGGTCTGCATCGTTGTCACACTGGCATGTATTATCACTTTAGTCGTGAAATTGTACATTTTCATTTTGACCTGAGGAGGTTGCATTGTGTATTGAGTTGATGTGCATAGTGCTTAGAGTCTGGTCATTGTCGCTCCTTTTGAGTTGCAGTCTGAAGTGTGGCCTTGCTTGTATATGGTTTGTGTTGTATTCACCTCTTTGCACCTTTCCTTGAATCTAGTTCCAATGTGTATACACACATGTCTGTTGCATCACTTGTTGTTGGTGAATTCATGCTCATATATATTAGTGCTCATCCATGTAGCTTGACTTGATTACTTGTTTTTGCATTGAGCTGTACTTGGTTTGAGCTGAGCATTTCAACTTATTCAGTTGCATACTGTTTTGAACTACTGTACTATTTCGCCCAATTCCGTGTTGTCTGGGTTTATATGTTTTGTGGTATTGAGTCAAATGTATTATTCATGCATGCACATTGGTATGGTCATTATTTAGTTTCTGGTTTTTGCTATTTTGTTTTGCATCGAGCATTTTCACTTGTACTTGACAATTTTGTATTGCATCTGCGTTAAATCCCGCTTATAGCTCGGTTTTGACCTTGTTCTCAAGTCGTGACTTTATTTGTATTGCACTTGAGTTGAACCTGGCTTTTGATTTGGATTTGACCTTATGCTCACCTGTCCCTGTAATTTTATCAAGTGTATATCGGTGTGCACGGCCTTGTGGCATGAACAGTGATACACTTGCATGTCACAAGCTGTTCGTGTATGATGAATTCAAAATTAAATGATGACGAACAACCCAAATAACCGAGGCAAATAATATTTTCAAAATCATATTTTATTTTACACTGCAAAATATTTTCTTTTCAATTTTAGTGCGTTAATGTTTATTTTGTACATTGCTCAGATGCTGGATTCAATCTGGAATAGAGTTGATGATAAATACGAGTGTGAGTGATATGTAGTGAGGTGCAAATGTAAATGATAAATTGTGATGTAATCGAATTTGTATTGTAATTAAATTTGTGTATATATAGTGAGAGCTCAAATTTGTACTCTTTAAAATTATAATAAATATTTATTTGAATAAAATATCTGTTTGAATTTAAATTCTGTGTTATTTATTTTATTCAGCAAATATTTATTTAATTATATGAAAATAAAATAGTACATTAACAAATACATTTAAATGAATATATATATATATATGTTTATTATCATCAAACAAAAATCATATACTTGCATATTCAACAAGAATGTGCAGACTTCAAGACCAAATTCTTCACATCAAAGACTAATGTTATGATGGCTAGTGAGCTATGTAACATGAGATAGAGTACAATTGAGAGTCTTCAGTCATATGTCAACTGCTTAATAAAGAATCCACCTAAGCAAGGGACGCTAATGCAAATAACCTAGTCTTGGCCTTCTTTTTGTGGTCGTATGTCAATTCGACTGTGATGAAGGAAAGGCATGAACTTGTAGTCGACTCTGAATGAACAACGAGGATCTAGCACTAGTAGTGATGATGGCATGGCGATGGCGTTAGTGGTACCTGATCGCAACCCGGCTAGATTATAGCCGAGATCTGGAAAAGGTTGGCTTGAGTTTAGTCAACGTTGACTTGATTTAGACAATAGTGGAAAGTGACCATGACAATGCTAGAATCGATAGAGGAGGTCAAGTTAATGATGACGACAGAGGCAGGGAAATAGCGATGGCGATTAAAAATCGAGATTGTAAAGGAAACTGAAGAAGCCTGGAATGAAACGAAGTACCGAAATTTCCTAAGTGTTTGTATTTATATTACACTAAGGAATTATATCGGTACTGATATTACGTGGTCAGTACCGACATATTTTGCACCCTAAAAATTGAATAAAAAGAGAAGAAAGAAAAGGAAAGCCTACCTGATCAGCACAAGATGTAACTTCTGGAGAATCAAATGCTTAAACTCTGTTGCTGAAAAGGAATTGTATGACAACTATTTGAAGCGATGAATGGATGTCATTGAAATAGAAGCGATGCTTCAAGATAGTTGTCAGTCAACCGTGGAATCCCATGAAGTTGAAATTTGATTGCTTGCCATGATCAAAAGCATGTTTTACTTACATGTAAGCATACTTTGGGATGCAAGTGTCATCCAGCCTTTAAACTGAGCAACATCTTGATGAATCTAGACTCTAAGATAATGAAAAAATAGATCGTGAACTTAAGGGTTTGTTTGGATGATGGAATTATGGAACACATGAAGTTAGAGGAAAAATAGTGCAAGTTATTTATGGTTGGTATAGACATGATTGTGATCCGTACCAAGATGATTTCATAGGGGACCCACTATGAACAAGTATGTGAAATACTCTAGTACTTTGCAGAAAAGTACGAGTCTTACATAGGACAAATCATGTCGGTACCGACATGATTTCTAGGAGCGATTTTGACGATGAAACTTGGAAACATGAAGATGTTAACAAGCATGGAGGAAAATAGCAGATTGACATCGAGAAAATATGGTTTGTACCAGCCATACTATGATTGGTACCGACATGATTACATTATGAATTTACTTGTTCTTCCTTCCTAATCTCATAGATCTAAACTCTTACCTGATTATCCATGAGTTGGCGACTTCAGTGGGCGGATTCGTCTATAAATAACCACCTTAGAGCAATGAAAAGTTAGATCCTAATTTCTATTCTCTTCTCTAATTTGACTTGGCCATGAATTGCTATCAAATTTGAATTTACCTTGTTTTCTAGATCTGAAACATTATAACTTGTTTATATCTATACCAAAACCCTTGAAATAAAATTAAAGTGGACATAGGCAGTGATTTGAGGCCAAACCACTATAAAATTCATGTAAGTAAGCCATTTAATCTCATTTTCATCTCTGTTATTCTCGTTCTTTGATTAATTGGGTTATTGTATCAATTTTGTCCTAACATTGTTAGTATGGCAATGCCATAAATCTTCATAATGGTTGTTATATATTTTAATTTGACTGCTTTATTGGCTGATTCCCCTTGTTTGTTGAAGTGCTTCTGATTGCCGTGAACCATTTTGCACAATGTGGCTAATAGATAACATCTTACCTTCCATATAATCTAATGAATTGTACCCAAACTTATTATTGAGTCTTGCTCCATTCAACCATGGATAATAACAAAGGCTAGTACTTCCATCATTTACTATTCTCCTTTTAAAAAAATTTAATGCTTTTTGTCTCACTCTCAACATATTTTTCATAGTTCCTGACATTTGACTGCATATTGGTATTTCGTATATGCTATTAGACACTATGTACTTATTGGTAAGCCACTTAGACCATAATGACTTTTCACATAAAAGTTTCCAGAATCTTTTTAAGGAGTATACTTCATTCATTCTCTAATTTTTGAAGACCAACACCCCTTTCCTCCCAAAGGGACCCATGGGAATTTATTTCTTTTACTTCCCTATAAGAATTCACTGCATATTTGATTTATAGTTTCAATCACATTGCTTAGGAATTTAAAACTTTGCATCCAGTAACAAACAGTAAGGTAAATAATTGCTTTGATCAATACATGTTTTCCTGACATGTTAAGTAACTTACCTTCCCGTCCTTTAATGTTATTCAAAATACTATCAATTAAGATATTGAAATTATTCTTTCTAATTTGTGTAACTGACAATGGGTCACTTAGGCATTTTATTAGTAAATTTACTTCCTTTGAAATTAAAATGTCAAGCATCTGTTGCTTGTTATCATAGAATTTTAAAAAAAAATGTCTTGGTCTTCTAATTATTAAGTTAAGGGCTTGTGCAATGTTTTAATTTGCTAAAAAATTCTTAATTGCAACCGCTCCTTTCTCTGTAGCTTGTATGAGGTCAGTAAGTCACCAATATAAATCAAGTGTGTGAATGATGGACTATTCTCTGTGGAAGGTTATTTAGGTCCATTGGAATAGTGATATATTCTATTGGGATAGTGAAAAGGTGGGGGGAGAAGGGATTTCAAGGTCTGATTCCTCTGTTGGATCCAAAAAAATCTGAATGGGCTACCTTAAACCATTATAGAGTAAGTTGGGGACTCCATAAGAGTTTCAATAATTTATAGCCATTTGATGGGGAATTCCATTTCTCTCATCATGTATATTAAGAAATTTCTTACTACACTTTCATATGCCTTCCTTAGGTCTACTTTAATGCATATTATATTGCTCCTCTTAGCATTAAAATTTCTAAAATTTTCATGAGCAAGCATAATCCCTTCCGAAATATTCTGTTCGAAATAAATACAGCTTGATTTTCATAAATTAATTCCATCAAAACGTATTTCATTCTAGAGGAAAGCACAATTTAAATAACTTTATGGCGTAGATTGCAATAAGTAATTGGCTTGTACTGAGCAATTAAAATAGGGTTTCTGCTTTTGAAAATCATTGTTAAGAAGGTGTGATTGCATTCTCTTACGATTTTACCTATTTCAAAAATATTGAGAATGGCATTAACAATATAATCTTTCAAATCTTTCCAATGATGATTATAGAAGCATACGTTAAACCCATCTGGTCTTGGTGTGGTATCATTTGAGGTACTAAAGATGGCATTTTTGATTCCATTCATTATGATTTCTTCATTGAGATAGTTTTTCCCACACTATGAAAATTTTCTTTTTAACTATGATTTATGGAAAATTTACTACTTGGTTTCCTTTGTTATATAAGTCTTTGAAATATCGAGCTATTTCTTCTACAACTTCCTCTTTATTTTTCACAATTGAGCCATTTTCTAAAACTAAATTTTGCAAGATAACCGTATTTAGCTTTTTTCTCAATGTCTTTAGCTTGTTTTTTTCAGCATCACCTCAAGTTCCTTACGTGCTTTAAAGTACCCATTCGCGTTATCTCTAGAATGATTAGAATCAAGTTTTACTTGAAGTATATGGCACTTTTCCTTGCTTTCCTTGACTTAATTTTAAAGATTTTACTAATTTTCTCTACATTTTCTCAAATTAACTTTAAGCTAATTTTGCATTTTAAAGAGGTTATGCATACTATATCGATTTTATGGCAATTTAATGAAAGGATCCATGATGATATGTATGGTTAATCATGGCGCTAGTGATTTCTAAACTTGAAAGGTTTTCAGGATGGAATTATTGGCATTATTATTCAAGTTTAAAAGAATTGGGTTATGATCACTTAATTCTAAGGGAAGGTACAAAGTTAAAGGTTGAATAAGAGTCTGAACCATACCATGTTGATGAAGACTCTGTTGGAACTAGGTCAGCGCACAGCGGAAGTTATGGGTGAATTTTAGAATTTTTTACCATATTGGATCGTTATTGGGCCTATAAAGTCTAATTTATTTATAACGTTTCTAAATTATCTTTAAATAAAATCATCATTTTATTTAAATTTATAATATAGTTTTATTTTATGTAATTATTAGTACATTATGTATATACACGTATCATGTACACACATATATGTGTATGTATGTGTAACATAGCAATCCATGTAAGGTATAACATGCCGGTATATAAGTATTGAGATTTACACTGCAATAGACATGTTAGCTCATCTAGTACATAAATATATTGTCCAAATGTATGTTTATGTACTTTAATTTATATATTCAGAATATTATAATTATAAATATAGATAAATATATATATGTAAGCATATATAAACTTGTTTTATTTAAATAATTATATATATATATAATCCTATACATAGAATTTTAACATTGTAATTTATAAGTATATATATGCATTTTTTAAAATATTTATAAATTTATTAAAATTAATTTTTTTTAATTCGAGGGAAATATATGTATGTATAAATGTTTATAAATACACACACACACATATATATATATATATTTATATTAAATATATATTTACATATATGCATATAAATGATATAATAATAATAATAAATATATATGTATTAAAAAATTTAAAATATATGTATTAGAGTATATATACATATCATATGTTATGCATAGAGAAAAATAATTTTTTTAGTTTAAAAAATATTTTAGATGAATATCCTTATGGATATTGTTCTAAAATTTAGTATAAAATTGATTCAAAAACATATTTTGAATTTTAAATTTCTTATAAAACATCTAAGTGATATTTTGATGTTTTAATATTTAAAATATAATTTTACAGTTTAAAAACTAATTTTAAAAATTATTAATATTCAGTTTGTTTTAAAATATTTAAAATAAAAAACAATATTTATTTTTTCAAAAAATTATATAATAATGATTTAATTTTATAAAATATATATTTATATTATATAGCTATTTAAATAATTAAGTTTACATATTAATTAATTTGAAATAATCTTTTAAAAGAAATATATTTATTTAAATATATATATATATATATATATATTTAAATATATATATATATTTACTTAAATAAATATATATATTTAATATATATATATATAATTAATTTAAATATATATATATATATAATTTTATCTCTACCAAAAATTTTACACATATAATATTAGTTATATAACATTGTAAAATCATATTTTGCATATAGGAAAAGTAATATTAAATCTATAGAGCTTATATGTATTATTTGAAAGAACGATGTCAGCCCGCAGTGGAAAAAATGGATGAATTTCAAAAAATTTACCACTTTTGGATCTTTTGGGCCTATGAAGTCTAAAGATATATTAGATCAAATCTAATAAAGTTTTTAAATAAAATCTTATTTTATTTGAAATTGAGTAAAAGAAGTTTTTAATTAATTTAAACTTAAAAAACACTGTATCAAATACACCGAACATTTGCTCATAAGAGTATGTAAGAAACTATTCGTTTCTTTCTCCAAAACTTATGTAATTTATAGAAGGAAACTTCTATCTCTTTCTCCAAAAATTATAAAATTAATTAAAGACATATTATGTTTTATACGGAGAGAGGCACCTTCCATTTCTCACTCTTTTAATTAAATTAATCGATACATTAAATGCCATTAATTAGAAATTAATACATGGCATAAAATGTAAGCTTGCCTAAATATATTCCAGTATGAATTATGAATGTACAGCAATGTGGTGTTATAGTGGATGTATCAAATACATCCATTTTTGTGAATATATAAATGTACTAAGATATGAAAAAGGTTTGAATATATCAAATATATTAATTCCTCAATAGCGTGACATAACAGCTAAACATAGGCAAGTATGGTTAATTGATAACCGGGTACATATGAATGAACCAGAATCAATTTAAAGGCAATCACAGAAGGGACAAAAAGGAAAGAAATAAAAAATAACAAAGATGATTGATTCATCTTTTCTCTATGGAAAACTTAACATATGCAACATTTAATTAATAATCAATGAATCATCATGACATAAGAATAAGAACAGCCAACAATAATTGATATGCGTATACTATTGTCTCATTTTAAATTGTTTATTAAAAATAAAGCAATTAAATTATTCAATTTGAAATATGAGCATTAAATATTATATGTACACATACATATAAATGTAGTTATGTGTACTTAAAGATTAGACCAAAACATCTTAATTAATCCCAAATAAACTTTCATGTTACATTAAAAAAATTCAGATGTATTTTTGAACTTATGTAAACTTAAATAATAAACAAAATACATATATGTACAATTAAATCAAGAGATACAACCTATTTGAATAAAATTTTCTTTTTCTTTTTATTTTACAAAACAAAAGTGAAACATACTAAACTAAACAATATATTAACAATCCTCTAAATATTTAAAGAAGGATATTTGAGATATCAAACGGTGTAAACAATTTAGAAAATGATTGTAATCAATTTGTCATTAAAACATTCTTCAATCGTATGTCAGTTTCTATTACATTACAGATGCAAATGATAAGAATATACAAACTTTCAAATCTAAAATATATACTTTGATTTAGATGCTTAAAACATAGATCTATAATTAAAACACTATACTAATCATATACAAACCATTGTTTTGATTTATCAAAATGAAATCAAATCAATCAATATGAGCACACAAACTTTCAGATCTAAAGAATTACACTTTGATCTGAAAGTTTAAAACATAGGCTACAATTAAAACATTGTAAAATTATACATACAAATTTTAGTTTTGAAACATCTAAATAAAATTCCAATCAATTCATATAATAGACAATTCAAACTACATAAGCCATTTTCGAATCAAATGAGATAATATTATACACATATAAATTATGATATTCAATTTTATTCATTGAAGCATTATATCAAAATCATAAGAATAAAAAGATCATACCTTAGTTCCAAAGCCTTGAATTACAACTCAAAGCATTGAATTCACCATTAGATGTAGCCAATATATCTCACCTTGAATGATGAATCAAATCTCCTAGATTCAAAATCACCCTCCAGATGTCGCAAGGATCAAGAGGAATAAACCACTTTTCATAATAGATTTTATTTGTATTTGATTTTAGGAATAATTGAAGCCATTGAAGATCTCATATTTTATCTATTAGAGAAGAAGAAGAGAAACAGAAAAGTTATAGAAAGAAGAATGAAAAATGAGAAAGTCAATTGTAAGTACAAAAAGAATTAGAGAATATGATTTACATGTTTTATTTGAAATAAGGAAACCTTTCTTATTCTTTAATTAAAATTTTCCTAATTAATTTTCTTGATTAACTTTCTCTTTTCACTCCTATTTCTTCACATGATATGGCTGAAAATTATGTGCCATCAAATGACATAAGAGTACTAAATCAATGCATGTAATTATCTTTTATTTAATTACATTGATATCATATATAAATGCGCGTAAATATAACTTTTATAAATACATTCAAATAATTACAAATAACTCTCAAACATCAAATAAAATAAATAATGATTAATATTTCTCAAATGCTAGATGGTGTAAATTTAGTCAGTGATTAATATTGAACAATTCAAATATTAACGTTCATACCTCACTTAGTAGATGGTGCGATATTTTGGCTGAATTCATCGCTTATATAAGCGGTACCTAATAGTGACAATCATTTACACCAATTATCTTCGTCAAAACTATATCACATTAGGACTTTTGAAATTTGGTAATGGTCAAAATTCCAATATCGTCCACATCAACTTATAGTCCAAACACAAAGTTCTTGGTTCAATAATAGTGATTAGTAATTACCTGAACTACTCTGGTACAAAATTTTGACTTTGAGTTGACATTAGTTGACCGTGATACTAACCTCATGTAACTAAGGAGACTAATCCTCTCTTGAATAATGTTTCACTTCCAATGCTTTCACTCGACCCAACTATAGTTGTTCGATGGACACCGTGCCATGATTTAACTATAATCGAAGTAGAACTTCCATATTGAAGATCAACAATATCTTCAGGTCCAGATAACTATGTAAATTAGTCACATCGATAGTTTATGTTCGACCTTAGTTATATTAACCAACAGAAAACTATCTCATGAGACGTTCCATAGTTATCCAATATCTATCAATACGTAATCCCAAGGTGGCCCTCGGTAGTCATGAGTTGTGAACTGCCCAACATTTGAAGAGCGTTACATACTCTAGTCTCAAGAGATACATCGATATCCAGTATCAAGCATCTTGACTAGGAACGTTTAAAATGATATATTTGTTTTGTTGTGATAAATTACTTTTGGTTACAACACTTTGTAACTACTATCACAATATATACCATTTATCGATTTTCTATTAAATATACTTCTAATTAATTTAATTAATTAATGTAATAGAATTATATCATGTAATAATATAAAAAATACCTTTATGGCAAACAAGATTAGTCAACGAGTTAGATATATGTAACAAATTACATAATTGCCCCTAGAGCATACTCCTAACTCTATCAATCTCCCAACCGCACTTGGGGTCAATTATGGAATCTTATTCCAACTTCTCTAATCAGTTTCTCAAAAAAAATTGGGTCAGTCCCTTTGTGAATGGGTATGCTATTATATTTTAATTATCAACTCTATCAATCAACTCTCTCCGACGGTGATAAACCGCTTTATCATGTGGAGCAATTTTAAGTATGTCTCTCGACCTCCGGTGGGCTCTAAGTTCTATTACGAACCATATCGCGATATTGTTATCATATATCAATGTTATGAAATTCTCAACATTTGGAACCAGCTCGGTTATAAATTTGTGCACTTATAATTTTATATACATTATTTTTATAGCGGCAATATTCAAGGCGATGCATTTAGTCCTTTCATTGAATCAATCACGTCCTTCATTTGGAACATTTGCTGCTAAAGATTCTAAACTTGAATTTAGTATTGACATATTATACTCAATATCACTTATGATCTTTGAGTCCGAGCACTCCTTCATAAGGAGTTTTTTTTTCTTCTATAAACAATTCCCTAGTATTTCATAAATACATGAGAACACTTCGAACAACCATTTAGTGATATCAATTTGGATTTGATATTTGCTTCATGCATCAAATTCATAAACAAATCACGATACCGTAACCAACATAACATGTATGATCGTTCCTATTGCCAATGCAAAAGGGGCTTACGTGTTCTGTATTAAACAAATTAATAAGGTGTATTTATATATCGATTTAGAAAATTCCCAATACCTTTTATATTTACTATAAAAATAATCGTTTACATACCAAAGTTGAGTACTAAAACAAATAAGGTTGATTTCAACACAAATACACCATTAAAATCAACAATGTGTTGTTTACTTACAGTTTAGAAATATCAATGTACCATTAACGTTCTTTCTTATGAACATACGCTTCCTCTGCACTTTGATTGAACATGAAATTATATGATTTCTATCAAAAATACTTTTTTAATCTTGATGCTCATAAAATTATACTTTCATATCATTTCTTGGATCATATCCAAAGACTCATAAACTCAATACCGCTCCTACTGACTTCAAGGCATTTTTTAGTTAGTATGTCTAAACTGCTTACTCTAAATCGTTATTTAGAATTTTCTATTTCAATACATATGTATAAAAACACTAAGTATTATCAAGCGATAATTTTTTGAGTAAATCCAAATTAACTTGAGTATGTTGAATACCGAATCTATTATGATAGTTTCAGTAATTGAAATTTAAGATATTGCTCTTATCAAAATTGCTTATTTAATTCCAACTGCATTAATCTTTCACGTAAAGACATAATCTCGACCAATGGATCACATCCCTTCAGTTACGACCGCCAAAATCATATTTTGATAGCGCACTTGCAGTTCTTTCAGATTTGCGCTTCATACCATATAGAGTCAACACTCTTAATGGTTTAATTAAACAACCAAAGATTATATAATTTCGACATTAATAAGAAACTTATAGTTTCTTTTCGATGTATGAGAATACTTATTAGATATTCTAATGCTATATGTTCATTTAGGTTAGTTATTTTCATTTCATCCCATATAATTACAATTCCATTAAACTACTAATAATTTCTCAAAGAAATTCCTTCACAGTGAAGTTGGTATATCTTAAAACAACAATTGTTTCTCGGTGTAAATAGAATAGGGATGTATAACTGCTTTATGAATTTCTTTATTTATTTGACGACCCGACTTTCTCTCCATAGAAAATCGCATCATCTTGAAGAAAGAAAGGGATAGAAAAGAGAAAAGAAAGAAGAGAAAGAAGAAACAACATCAGAATCTCAACAGCAGAATGAATAAATTATATTAATAACATAAGTATTACATAATATACAACAATTATCAGAGTTACACAGATTATACATCACATACTAGACAGTTATAAACACCTGTCTAGTTATACAATTCAATACACAATACAAATATCAACACAGCGGAACACTATATATCTACACGCTGAAGCCTCTTGCTCCATTGCTCCTCCACAATTCGTCAAAGCTAACCTGAATCCCTTGGCTACTCGTGAAAAGTTGAGTGCCCAAGAGTTTAAGAAAATAGAAATAAACTCCGGGTCAGACATGGGTCTGGTGTGAGTAATAGGTTAAGGTTGCTTAACTTTCAAAAACCTTTGAAAACAAAAGGTATCGCGTAAGACTCCCCACACATAAACATGGGTAAGTTTTTACCTTACGCTAACCAAAACATTTGATAGGAAATCCAGTGATATTATAATAGGTCTAGAAGGTTTTCAAGTAAATAGAAAATAGCCGAAATTGTTATATTCATTAAATTCTAGCTACTAGCCACAAAAATGGGTAATACAATCTAATCCGATGTCACTTATTGGATTTTGGATTCCACACAACGGCAGGGCTACTGGGGTACCGCCCGTCACAGTACGTGGCCTAAATCAACGTACTGAGGATTACTCCCAATTCCCTGCAACACAAGGCCGGAACCATCCCTCACTGGACAGTCCCGAACAAGACAACCCTGGCAGTTGGAGCTCACAACTGCCCACACAGCCGAAATAAAAGGGACCTTTAGACAGGGGAAAATCTCTTCCTACTTGGGCATGACCCACTTAGCCTTGCTACACCTTCCCTGTTTTAGCCATTCTCGGTTGATGAGGCTTGAGGCTACGATTACCTTTATAGGACTCATCACTTAGAATGCTCATCGTCCACCTGACGATGTGATGAAAGCATTCAATACATACAAGTTCATTCCGGGTTCGAATGAAATCGAAGGCATTATCTCATTACACTCATTTTGGAATCACCCTCAAAGTTAACGACGATAACCCTTGCACTCTGAAACTTCATCTTCACTTCAGATTCACGACCTATCGTTAATTTGGATCGATGTGGTTTTCGGATATCCAAATCTGAAAACCCGATCTCGATCTCATCGAAATCCAAAACGTATCTTTTAAGGCCAAGTTGTTTAAAGTTTAAAACAAATTCAATTTCATTATCTATATACACACAGATAGATAATTCACATACCACAATAGATAATTAACATTATCATCATAAACAGATAATCTATGTTATCATCACAAACAAATAATCCACATTATCATCATATTTCAACCAAAGCATCCATATCACACAGCATCACTTATCTCATATCTGAGATCTCAGACCATTCAAGACAATCAATATCATCCATTTATACATAAGCAAAGATTTACTTAATCACCCTATAATTAATTTAAAATGAATTAAATTAATTACTTGCATCTCTAATTAATTTAAAGTGAATTAAATTAATTACTTCATCTTTAATTAATTTAAAATAAATTAAATTAATTACTTCATCTTTTTAAATCTTTCTTACTTAACCATTAATTAATTACAAATCAATTAATTAAACATCCTCTAATTAATCACCTTAATTAATCACCCTTGATTAATTATCCTTTAATTACATTCATGTAATTATCTTTAATTAATTTCACAAATTAATTATCCTTAACCAAAAACAGTAATTAATCATTAATCACCTCATAAATTAATTAACTATAATTAATCCTTAATTAATTACATTAATTGATTATCCATTAATCACTTATCATTGATTAATTAATCTTAATAAATAAACCCTTAATTACATCATTAATTATATTAATTAATGATCCTTAATTACATTTAATTAATTATCTTCTTTAAATTAATTACATTAAGTAATTAATCTTAATTAAACCATATTTATTAATCACTCTTGATTAATCACATTCAGTAATTAGCTACCCTTAATTACTTCATTAAATAAATAAATTACTCCTTAATTAATTATCTTTAATTAATCCCTTGATTAATTACTAAGTAATTTAATCCAAATTACTTCCATTCTTAAATCATCTTTAATTAATTACATCCAGTAATTATCAATTAATTACTTCACTAAGTAATTACACTTCGTAAATTACATTAAGTAATTATTATCAAATCATCAAGTGATTTAAATTAATTAAACTTAATTAATCAATTTAAACTAATCACATTAATCTCAATTAATTACATTAAGTAATTAATTTCTTAATTACTTCCATTAATTAATTGCACTTAAACAATTTCACAAATGATTATCATTAAATTAATTAATCTAATTAATTATTAAAAATTAATCACATTAATTAACTATTATATAATCTCAAGTTAAACCATTACAATTCTTTAATTACTTTCCTTAAGTAATTAAACTTAGATTAATCATTATTAATTACAAATTAATTAATCTTCAATTACAAATTAATTAATCTTTAATTATTTAATTAATTAAGTGTTAACTGTAACTAAATTAATCCTTAGTTACTTGATTAATTAATCTTAATCATTAATTAATATCAAATTAATAATCCTTAATAACAAATTAATTATCCTTAATTAATTAATCTTAAACTCTAATTAATTTAAACTTTTAATTACTTATTTAATTAAACCAAATCATTAATTTAAAAAAAAAATTAATTATCCATTTTAAATAACTTGATGAATTACAAATCATTAAATCTTTACTTATTTAAAGATAAAAACATTCTTCTTATTAATGATCAAATTATCATTAACAAAGCATTTAAAAAAAATTGTTTTTAAATTAACTATTTAATTTCATTTAAATTTAAGATTTTAAATGAATACGAATTAACTTTAACAAAGTTTAAAAACAATTCAAAAGCCTTTAATTTCACATGTTAAAGAAATATTAATTTTATAAAGAAGTTTAAAAGAATTTAAAAACCAATTTCATTTAAAATTCAAATCAATTAAAAATGCACTTTAACATTCGTTGTTTAAAAACAATTTAAGTTTAAAAATTTCCTTTCATTTTAAAATTGGAATACATATTTAAATCTGAATCCTGATTAACCTTAGATTTAAACTTACTTCAATTTAAACCTCATTTTAAAATTCAAACCATTTAACCATTTTAAAGTAGTTAAACAATTTAAATCTTAAAAACTTTATTTATTTTAAAAAATGTGATTCAAACTAAACTTGAAACAGATTTAAACTTGTTTAAAACTTATTTAAAAACTTTACCTTTCATTTTTAAACTTCAGTTTCAAATTTCATTTTAAACTTTTTTTTAAAACAGAACAATACAGGTTACTGTTAAAACCTGTAACAAAATTATACACGAACCACTTCAAAACTTGCTCGAGTCAAATCCAAACGAACTCGAGTAAAACCCTCAATGACTCGAGTAAAAACTCGAGTAACCCTTTCTGCTCAAAACCAACAGCATCACCAGAAAATAAAGTGCACCGTGCACATGCACGGTGACTTTGATCACCTCCGACCATCTCCGCTGGTCTTCCCACAATAGCACGCAACTATGCCACCAACCCGATCATCAGATCGTTCATCCAGACTTGAATTCGAATTCGAGAATGCAACTCAACCTGGAGCAGACAGAAACCACCCACCCAAAACCTGGCAACGCCTCGCCTTCGATTCTCCGACTACCGTAGTTCTGCAACTCCGACCCTGACCTCGTCTACGATCACACTACCATCTCCCAAAATCCCACTGCACTCGATCAACCCAAACGGTCGTGGTGAACGATTCATTATACCTAGTTAAAACTAGGGTTCTAGAAAGGATCTCGCCACCGCTGCCTCCTCGATGAAATGCAACACCATCCAATATTTTTCCCATCAACTACTATCACACCTCCATCATTACCGAAAGTCTCGACCTCTCCAAACCTTTGGATCACCAAAAAAACCCAATTTCCCCTTATTTTGTTTAACCCAGAATTGCATCCTTATCCCCAAATTTAAAACTATGATTTTAGTGTTAAAAATCATGTTATAGTTGATGTATCCAATTTATAATACCGAATTTATAAATTACACAGTTTGAGTTTTGATTCATATTGAGCATGCACTGATGATTTTAAATTCCAGAGACAATCAAGCTTTATTTTGTCTAAATAAATTTTTAAGCATTAATCTAAGATAAATCAAACAACTTTGATTTGTAAATTTCATCCTAACAAAAACTAGATTAAGAGATAAGGATTTTAAATAAAAATTTTGAGCATGGGTATAAAACAGAACACATAGCACCTATACACAGCATACAAACAAATATTCATATCAGATTTACTTTTATATATTCATGCAATATTCATTCATTTCAATCATACTATCATGCAACCAAATTTTATTTTAAATTTTAAAACTTACTCCCCAGATTTTGAAGAAGAAGACAGAGCCTCAAATTGTTATGAAAAGCTTGAAAACTGGTTTCCATTTTCTTTAAAACTTTGAACTCTTTTAAACTTAAATGCTCCTGATTTGAAAACTTGTTTGCTTGATTTGAAAATGCAGGTGTATGCTTCCATATTCAAGAAAAATATGATGCAGGCTTGCATGCAGAAGACAATCCCAGTTTTGCTTTGAACAGATTTGAAAATGCTCTCTTTTACAGGTTTGAAAATGTTACAAAAACTAGAACTACTTTGGTGCTTGATTTGAAAATGCTTTGAACTTGAAAATGAAGTTGCATGCAGAAAACAATTCCAGGTTGAAGAAAAATGATGTACAGGCTTCAGTTTTGAAGATAATGAATGCAGGCTTGCTTTTGTTTTTGAAAATAAGTTTACAGGGAATTGATTTTTTTCTGGTTTGCATGTTTGAAGATGGTTACTGATTTTAGAAATGGTTATAAGTTATTCTCAGATTTGTTTCTTAACTTTGAATTATGAAGATAGAAAAAGGAAGAAAGGTGAGAGGCAAATGTATTTATATATGTGAATTTTTGTGATTTAATAAAATAAAATAAAAAGAAAATAAATATGGACACTTGTAAATCATCTTAACATTTGTTAAATTGGAATGTTTATCACTTAGCACTTGTTATATGAAGCTTAGGAAAACAACACATGTCTTTTTAAAGTAATTAGTATTTAATTTAAATGTTTAATGAAAGATTAATATAAGATCATGCTTAATGAATTCATTAATTAGTATTTATATATATGTATAGATAATTTCAAAAGAAGTAAACCAATTATATATATAAATAAAAGTTTATACAAATATTTTAAAATTCAAAACAATTTAAAATCTATACTTTGAATTTCAAAACTTTAAATTCAAATTCAAGTCAAATTCTAAAGATCAATTTTGAAATCAAGTTATATATTTACAAATTCAATTTGAAATAACAATTCTATTTTTATTCAAAATCTATTTGTAAAAACGATACATTATTAATATTGTTTTAAAAGTAACTCATTTATCAACTTTAAATAATTCATAAAAGAAATTATCTCTTTATTAATAAATTACTTACCTTATCAAGCTATATTTAAAAAGAAAATAGAACAAACCTTATTGTTAAATAATTTAAATTTAAACTTAAGCTAAAAATCAATTTAAACAAATTTAAACACTTACCTTAAGAATTTAAATCCATATAGTTAATTATTAAATAGCTTTGAAAAGCTTAATATTAATTTAAATCATAATTTCCAAATTATTATATATATATTAGAATTTGAAATCAAGATTCATTTATTAAATTTAAACCAAAGATTATTTATTTACAATATATACATACAATATATTCATTTAAATAGAAATCAATTTATTAGCTTTTAAAAGATAAATTCACCAATTAAATATTTATTAAAGGAAGATTATTAAATCAATTCAAATTTTGTTAACAAAAATTATCAAATCAATTTAAATTTTAATACAGATTATTAAATTTATATTGCTAAAAATTCCGGGATATCACATTCCTCCCCCCTTAAAAGAATTTCGTCCCAAAATTTAAAACAAAGGTAATTTAATAATCTTATTAAAGATTTTAATTTTAAAACACAAGCATATATCGATCATATGCTAATAACCATAGCAACCAATTCATCCAAATAAACAAATCTAACTATCAAACAATATTCTGGATAGAATTTCCTATAGTTTCCCAAGTATAAATGCCGAGATACTCGCTCTACAAAATCCAAACAATCAATACTACGAAGCTACAGAGCTTCTACTCATCTAGATCTACAACACTAAACAGGATATCAGACCTACAGACAAGTCTGACTCAACAACCAAAACTTCCAGAACTGCTGGTTCAAAATCATAGATAGATCATACACGTACTCCCTCAAAGATACGTGAAACTCATCGAATCCCAGTTATCCAAACTGGCAATTCAATCCTGAAGATCAAACACATATCCTCACAAGAATACAGAAAAGATCCAAAACACCTCGGAGCTAGCTTCCCAGTCTCAGCCAAAACTTATAGCTCTCTTTGATCGGAGAAAAACTTATCCAAAATCAAATCTCCGACTCCGGAATCCAAATTCCTCCGTCTCTTATCCTTAAAAATCTTTTGACGACCCTGGGCTGCCTACATCCTTCCTGATCAGCTCAACCCTTGTTGATGCCTCTAGAAACAAACTAGACCAAAAACAACCCAACATAATGATCTCCTCAAGATTAACCAAGATCTAAGTACACAAACTCTACAACTCAAACATTAGAAGACTAAACTTCTCCTATCCGGAAAAGAAAAGAAGATGCACTCCCAAACTACTTCCGCTGCACAACTCGGATCTGGAGTAGATGAAAAATGCTGATGAAGAACACGAGCACAAACTGGACAAAACATCCCAAGAAATATGATTCAACAGATCCATAAGAAAACTCAGAAGTTCCATCAAATCCTAAGCTTCTTCACCCACTCTATCTCTAGGAACCATCCATCTACTAAGCTGAACCACTAGTACCACTCCTGGAATCCTAGTCGATAAGAAAACTCAATCTCCAGATGCGGACAAACCTCTGACTTCCCTGAAGACATCCGGAAAAACTCTGATAACCCAAGAGAACACTCAAACAATCGCAAGTGGCTTTTGCGATCAATTCAGACCAAATCCAAAGAAAACTGTTCTCTCTTTACCAAACAGAACAGCTTACACTTATCTAACCGATCAATCAAAGAAATGGATCCACTCTGCTACTTCTGAACTCCTCCTCTAGAAAAAAACTACTCAGCTAGAAAACCTCCTTGTCGGTACCCAGAATACTCTGAGCTGCACTGCTGACACAGATGCCAAAGACTTTCCAATCCAAAGCTCTTCGAGAAACTCGGACCTCAAACCAAATAGAAACACCATGCTGAATCCAGCCACAACATCGAAGCAGACACGCTTCTTAAACTTGTTCCAAAGAAACATCTTCGGAAACAATCCATAGTCACTGCGTCTCATCACACAGCTACTCCTCTTGAGGTATCAAGATACCATCACTCACTTCTGCTCAACCGACAGATCCAAACTCTACTCATCCTAACTTCAAAGATATACTCCGAACCTTAATAGGTTTCCTTCAGAGATCGATGAAATTCATACACCACTGCAAAATTCACTCGAGACGGTATTAGATCTACAGTCTCGACAGATACACTTCCAACCTCAAACATTCAAACTCCAACCTATGGTAGTTGTGTTACACACACCACTACCTTATCTACCTTTATAACTTATATTGGAAAACTCGAACAGGTAACCCAACAAATAGGTAGAAATAATTATACATATATATCAAAATTACAAATACACTCTCTCAAGATAGACATCATCCCAGAGCCTAGGTATTCACTCAACCTATGCTCTGATACTGACGACCAGACTTTCTCTTCACAGAAAATCGCATCACCTTGAAGAAATAAAGGGACAGAAAAGAGAAAAGAAAGAATAGAAAGAAGAAACAACATCAGAATCTCAACAGCGGAACGAATAAATTATATTAATAACATAAGTATTACATAATATACAATAATTATCAGAGTTACACAGATTGTACATCACATACTAGACTGTTATAAAGACTTGTCTAGTTACATAATTCAATACACAATACAGATATCAACACAACGGAACACTATATATCTACACGTTGAAGCCTCCTGCTCCATTGCTCCTCCATAATTCGTCAAAGCTAACCTGAATCCCTTGGCTACTCGTAAAAATTTGAGTACCCAAGAGTTTAGGAAAACAAAAATAAACTCCGGGTCAGACATGGGTCTGGTGTGAGTAACAGGTTAAGATTGCTTAACTTTCAAAAACCTTTGAAAACAAAAGGTATCACGTAAGACTCCCCACACATAAACATGGGTAATTTTTTACCTTACGCTAACCAAAACATTTGATAGGAAATCCAGTGATATTGTAATAGGTCTAGGGTTTTCAAGTAAATAGAAAACAGCCGAAATTGTTACATTCATTAAATTCCAGCTACTAGCCACAAAAGTGGGTAATACAATCAAATCTGATTGCACTTATTGGATTTTGGATTCCATACAATGGCAGGGCTACTGGGGTACCGCCCGTCACATGGCCTAGATCAACGTACCGAGGATTACTCCCAATCCTCTACAACACAAGGTTGGAACCATCCCTTACTGGACAGTCCCGAACAAGACAACCCCGGCAGTTGGAGCTCACAACTGCCCACACAGCCGAAATAAAAGGGACCTCTAGATAGGGGAAAATCTCGTCCTACTTGGCATGACCCACTTAGCCTTGCTGCACCTCCCCTGTTTTAGCCATTCCCGGTTAATGAGGCTTGAGGCTATGAATACCTTTATAGGACTCATCACTTAGAATGCTCATCGTCCACCTGACGATGTGCTGAAAGCATTCAACCCATACAAGTTCGTTCTGGGTTCGAACGAAACTGAAGGCATTATCTCGTTACACTCATTTTAGAATCACCCTCAAAGTTAACGACGATAGCCCTTGCACTCTGAAACTTCATCTTCACTTCAGATTCACGATCTATCGTTAATTTGGATCGATGTGGTTTTTGGATATCCAAATCTGGAAACCCGATCCCGGTCTCATCGAAATCCAAAACGTATCATTTAAGACCAAGTTGTTTTAAAGTTTAAAACAAATTCAATTTCAATATCTATATACACATAAATAGATAATTCACATACCACAATAGATAATTAACATTATCATCGTAAACAGACAATCCATATTATCATCACAAACAGATAATCCACATTATCATCATATTTCAACCAATGCATCCATATCACACAGCATTACTTATCTCATATCTGATATCGCAAACCATTCAAGACAATCAATATCATCCATTCATGCATAAGCAAGGATTTACTTAATCACGCTATAATTAATTTAAAATGAATTAAATTAATTACTCGCATCTCTAATTAATTTAAAGTGAATTAAATTAATTACTTCATCTTTAATTAATTTAAAATAAATTAAAATAATTACTTCATCTTTTTAAATCTTGCTTACTTAACCATTAATTAATTACAAATCAATTAATTAAACATCCTCTAATTAATCACCTTAATTAATCACCCTTGATTAATTATCCTTTAATTACATTCAAGTAACTATCTTTAATTAATTTCACAAATTAATTATCCCTAACCAAAAACAGTAATTAACCTTTAATTACTTCATAAATTAATTAACTATAATTAATCCTTAATTAATTACATTAATTAATTATTCTTTAATCACTTATCATTGATTAATTAGTCTTAATTAATCAACCCTTAATTACATCATTAATTATATTAATTAACGATCCTTAATTACATTTAATTAATTATCTTCTTTAAATTAATTACATTAAGTAATTAATCTTAATTAAACCATAATTATTAATCACTCTTGATTAATCACATTCAGTAATTAGCTACCCTTAATTACTTCATTAAAGAAATTAATTACTCCTTAATTAATTATCTTTAATTAATCCCTTGATTAATTACTAAGTAATTTAATCCAAATTACTTCCATTCTTAAATCATCTTCAATTAATTACATCCGGTAATTATTAATTAATTACTTCACTAAGTAATTACACTCCATAAATTACATTAAGTAATTATTATCAAATCATCAAGTGAACTTAATTAATCAATTTAAACAAATCACATTAATCTCAATTAATTACATTAAGTAATTAATTTCTTAATTAATTCCATTAAGTAATTACACTTAAATAATTTCACAAATGATTATCTTTAAATTAATTAATCTAATTAATTATTAAAAATTAATCACATTAATTAACTATTATATAATCTCAAGTTAAACCATTACAATTCTTTAATTACTTTCCTTAAGTAATTAAACTTAGATTAATCATTATTAATTACAAATTAATTAATCTTCAATTACAAATTAATTAATCTTTAATTATTTAATTAATTAAGTGTTAACTGTAACTAAATTAATCCTTAGTTACTTGATTAATTAATCTTAATCATTAATTAATATCAAATTAATAATCCTTAATTACAAATTAATTATCCTTAATTAATTAATCTTAAACTCTAATTAATTTAAACTTTTAATTACTTATTTAATTAAACCAAATCATTAATTTAAAAAAATAAATTAATTATCCATTTTAAATAACTTAATGAATTACAAATCATTAAATCTTTACTTATTTAAAGATAAAAACATTCTTCTTATTAATGATCAAATTATCATTAACAAAGCATTTAAAAACTATTTGTTTTTAAATTTACTTTTAAATTTCATTTTAAATTTAAGATTTAAAATGAATACAAATTAACTTTAACAAAGTTTAAAAACAATTCAAAAGCCTTTAATTTCACATGTTAAAGAAATATTAATTTTATAAAGAAGTTTAAAAGAATTTAAAAACCAATTTCATTTAAAATTCAAATCAATTTAAAAATACACTTTAACATTAGTTGTTCAAAAACAATTTAAGTCTAAAAACTTTCTTTCATTTTAAAATTGGAATACATATTTAAATCTAAATCCAGATTAAACTTAGATTTAAACTTACTTCAATTTAAACTTCATTTTTAAAATTCAAACCATTTAACCATTTTAAAGTAGTTAAACAATTTAAATCTTAAAAACTTTATTTATTTTAAAAACTGAGATTCAAACTAAACCCGAACCAGATTTAAACTTGTTTAAAACTTATTTAAAAACTTTACCTTTCATTTTTAAACTTCGGTTTTAAATTTCATTTTAAACTTTTTTTTTTAAAACAGAACAATCAGGTTACTGAAAACCTGTAACAAAATTATACACGAGCCACTTCAAAACTTGCTCGAGCCAAATCCAAACGAACTCGAGTAAAACCCTCAATGACTCGAGTAAAAACTCAAGTAACCCTCTCTGCTCAAAACCAACAGCATCACCAGAAAACAAAGTGCACCGTGCACATGCACGGTGACTTTGATCACCTCCGGCCATCTCCGATGGTCTTCCCACAACAGCATGCAACTTCTCCACCAACCACGATCATCAGATCGTGCATCCAGACTCGAATTCGAATTCGAGAATGCAACTCAACCTGGAACAAACAGAAACCACCCACCCAAAATCTGGCAATGCCTCGCCTTCGATTCTCCGACCACCTTAGGTTCTGCAACCCGGCCCTGACCTCGTTTACGACCACACTACCATCTCCCAAAATCCCACTGCACTCGATCAACCCAAACGGTCGTGGTAATCGATTCATTATACTTAGTTAAAACTAGGGTTCCAGAAAGGATCTCCCTACCGCTACCTCCTCGATGAAATGCAACACCATCCAGTATTTTTCCCATCAACTACTATCACTCCTCCATCATTACCCAAATTCTCGACCTCTCCAAACCTTTGAATCACCAGAAACCCAATTTCCCTTTATTTAATTGTCCCCAAATTTAAAACTATGATTTTAGTGCTAAAAATCATGTTATAGTTGATGTGTCCAATTTATAATACCGAATTTATAAATTACACAGTTTGAGTTTTGATTCATATTGAGCATGCACTGATGATTTTAAATTCCAGAGACAATCAAGCTTTATTTTGTCTAAATTAAATTTTTAGGCATTAATCTAAGATAAATCAAACAACTTTGATTTGTAAATTACATCCTAACAAAAACTAGATTAAGAGATAAGGATTTTAAATAAAAGTTTTGAGCCTGGGTACAAAACAGAACACATAGCACCTATACGCAGCATACATACAAATAAATATTCATATCGGATTTACTTTTATATATTCATGCAATACTCATTCATTTCAATCATACTAGCATGCAACCAAATTTTATTTTAAATTTTAAAAGTTACTCATCAGATTTTGAAGAAGAAGACAGAGCCTCAGATTGTTATGAAAAGCTTGAAAACTGGTTTCCATTTTCTTTATAATTTTGAACTCTATTAAACTGAAATGCTCCTGATTTGAAAACTTGTTTGCTTGATTTGAAAATGTAGGTACATGCTTCCAGATTCAAGAAAAATATGATGCAGGCTTGCATGCAGAAGGCAATCCCAGTTTTTCTTTGAATAGATTTGAAAATGCTCTCTTTTACGGGTTTGAAAATGTTACAGAAACTGGAAATACTTTGGTGCTTGATTTGAAAATGCTTTGAACTTGAAAATGAAGTTGCATGTAGAAAACAATTCTAGGTTGAAGAAAAATGATGTACAGGTTTCAATTTTGAAGATAATGAATGCAGGCTTGCTTTTGTTTTTGAAAATAAGTTTACAGGGAATTGATTTTTTTTTTTGGTTTGCATTTTTGAAGATGGTTATTGATTTTAGAAATGGTTATAAGTTATTCTCAGATTTGTTTCTTAACTTTGAATTATGAAGATATAAAAAGGAAGAAAGGTGAGAGGCAAATGTATTTATATAAGTGAATTTTTGTGATTTAATAAAATAAAAGAAAAAGAAAATAAATAAGGACACTTGTAAATCATCTTAACATTTGTCAAATTGGAATGTTTATCACTTAACACTTGTTATATGAAGCTTAGGAAAACAACACATGTCTTTTAAAAGTAATTAGCATTTAATTTAAATGTTTAATGAAAGATTAATACGGGATCATGCTTAATGGATTCATTAATTAGTATTTATATATATGTATAGATAATTTCAAAAGAAATAAACCAATTATATATATGAATAAACATTTATACAAATATTTTAAAATTCAAAACAATTTAAAATCTATACTTTGAATTTCAAAACTTTAAATTCAAATTCAAATCAAATTCTAAAGACCAATTTTGAAATCAAGTTATATATTTACAAATTCAATTTGAAATAACAATTCTATTTTTATTCAAAATCTATTTGTAAAAACAATACATTATTAATATTGTTTTAAAAATAACTCGTTTATCAACTTTAAATAATTCATGAAAGAATTATCTCTTTATTAATAAATTACTTTTCTTATCAAGCTATATTTAAAAAGAAAATAGAACGAGCCTTATTGTTAAATAATTTAAATTTAAACTTAAGCTAAAAATCAATTTAAACAAATTTAAACACTTACCTTAAAACTTTGAAACCATATAGTTAATTATTAAATAGCTTTGAAAAGCTTAATATTAATTTAAATCATAATTTCCAAATTATTAAATATATATATATATATATATATATATATATATTAGAATTTGAAATCACGATTCATTTATTAAATTTAAACCAAAGATTATTATTTACAATATATACATATAATATATTCATTTAAATAGAAATCAATTTATTAGCTTTTAAAAGATAAATTCACCAATTAAATATTTATTAAAGGAAGATTATTAAATCAATTCAAATTTTGTTAACAAAAATTATCAAATCAATTTAAATTTCAATACAGATTATTAAATTTATATTGCCAAAAATTCCGGGATATCGCAATTTATAAAAATGATTTGGTTTTAGTTTGCAAAAATTATGTTCAAAACATAAATATGTCATCTAATGACAATCCTTTCCAAAATCCTTTTGAGGTGATTCATACAAGATTTCTCATAAACAATTATGACGTACAATATTGCGACTCGCATAACCTGCCAACTCCTTAGCCTAGGATATGTTGGAGTTTCTAATAAACCCTTATCTTGTGAGATTTCGTACACTGTTATTCAGATGAAGTAATATTAACCTTGTGCACTGCTCTTAAGTACATTACTTTATAAAAAGAAACTAACTCAACTTCACTAATAATTAATCGTACATTGTCCAACAAAGTTCGATTACTCCTTATCGATGCATCATTATGTATCACATGAAGGATTTATTTTGAGATTGAATCTTTATTCATTTTATGTATGTTTGGAACTTTTTCAATATACTCACTCATTCGATCAAATCGAATCATTTCTACCGCATATTATTTTTACTTCTATTTTATATTCAACGAGTTTGCCACAGACATACTACATGTGTATCAAATACACATGTCAATGTCAATGATGACTCATCAGTGAATATGATGAAGTACGTAGAACCGTTTTGGTATTTATAGAATTACGATTGCATACATATATATATCAATCCAAAGAGTTCGTTAACTCTTATGATGCTGCCACTAAATGGGTGCATAACCCTTTATTGTTTGAGATATAATTAACAAGTATCGTATTGTTCAAAATCATATAATAAAATTATTTTCTCAAAACTACGGCTTAGTTTATAACTCCAAAATAACTGTAAATAATATATATACTTCTGTATTTTCCAATGCATCACTTTTGTTATGAATATACCACATTATATTTTATTTCATAACGAATATTCATAATATTTTTAGAAATATAGCCATGTCTATTTTTTCAGTCTATAACCAAAAATAGCCATTATTTCATAAATAATGTTTGGTATGTTTAGAAAAACAATTTTTGTAATTTGTTGCAATCAATAAGTGCTATATGACATGCTCCCATTATTCCGCCATTACTATAATAGGGTACTAAATTCTGAGATCCATCATTCACTTTACGTAGATTTGATTATTTTACATACTGCAACTAGTTTACCATGGAGGGTTCTTTGATCTAATATCTTGAACTCAAAGAAACAAATCACATAGAAAAAAAAATTCTGTATGAAAATATATTTCGAAATGGAAATCATATTTCTCGTTCCAATGTTAAGTATCAATCACTATTATTATCACTCTTGTTTTCGTTGTTTCTTTATGAAGAAGAAATGACTATTCATTCTCTCCATCCCAACTATACCTTAAATCACATTTACTCTTATACATTCATTTTCCTTTCTAAATGGTCAAAACATTCAAAAGAAAACCCTTACTGCAATATCATAACGAACTCTTTACGAAAGTGAATTTGATTATCCTTAACATTTAAGGACATCAATATGTTGGTCTTTGCATAAACTAATTAAACTAACATTTCAGCAATCGAGTTCTTAGATCTATCTTGTAGTTTTGGTCTTGTGCTATAATTAACACAATATGACCTTTTATGTAATCAATCAAATTGAATACTCGATCACATAGTACATTTTATCGGCTTATTTCCAATGAATTATATTCGTTGAAGTATTGTATGTTACGAACTGTGACCGTTCACCGTATAACATTTATATGTGACGGTATATGGATAAAATATCCATCCATAGTCTCATGTTGCCTTTAGAGTTCGAAACTCATAAAATCAATACATGGTCTAAACCAAATAAACACGTAAGTGATCATTTTACGAATGTATTAAGTAGTTGTAAAAATTATGCACTTACATGGGTATAGAAAACATTAACGTGCAATCATTTCGTAGTGGGTATTACATTTCCATTTGTCAACTTTCAATTTAGTTCATTTATATACGTTAATTGATAAACATTTTATCAATCATATTAAATGCACAAATTTATCATTGTAGACAATTATAACATTATTTATCATATGTTCTTACAATACTAGAAATGTTAAATGTCACCATTTCATTTTCCTAATCAGGCTCCTAGTAGTATTTTATATTTCACTGAACCCTAACTGAAACATAAAAGTATTTCAAATTCACTAATAGGTGTTTGTACTCGTATGCCTTGGGATTCCAACATTGAGGAAAGCTCAACAAATCATAGGCCCGCATACAATGGATAACTCTTTATCGGTTGTATCACATACAACTCCTAACCTTTGGTATCTTGTCCTATTCCCGCCTTTACCTTGAGGAAAGCTCAACTAGTAAAGTAGGACAATTCATTCAGACCTATCATTTCACGACGGCCTAAGTATAATGTACGTACATTGAGGAAAGCTCAATAAACACGTGTAGTTATCTTACCTCATCTATTCAATACATTGGTGGTACTACATATCCTCAACAGCTAAGGAGTATGCAAGAAACCTATTAATTTATAAATGATAGAGGACAACTTTATATTAAAGATATGTAATCTTTAATATATTATATCAAGTGATATCAACTTATGGAATAATGTGTTTCTTGTTAAATACTCTTATGATTCAAGTGTCGGACATATCGCAAATCACGGTCTACGTACATTTAGGTATGTATTTATTTCTTAAGTCTATTTAGGGTTTCTTTAATGTTCCACCTTTAGTTTAGACATTCATATCATATAAGTTTTGTTATTATATAACTTTTATCTTTCATATTACTTAACAAATAGTCTTATGTATAATGTTTTATTAATTAAATATTATTTAATAAATTTTAGTTAATTAACTTTTTAATTAATTTTGAATTATTATTCCAGTGTAACTTTATATTTGATATATCTACTATAACATTTATAGTGTATACTATAACCTTTATAGTATGACACACACACACATATATCTTATATATGTGTATTTTAATAACTAACCTTTAATTAGTTTATTTAATTAATTTGTTTTAATTAAATTATATTAATTTTAAAATTCAATTCACATACATACATGTGTACTTATGCTATTTTAAACAATTTATGAACAACATTATATATATATATATATATATATATATATATCTTAATATATAATACATGCACATGTTTATTAATTAATTAAATTTTTAGTTATTAATATTATTAATAAATTTGAAATTTGAAATTTGAAATTACCGTGAATTGTTTTTCGAACATTTTGAAAAATCATGTTATATTATTGATTTTATAATAAACATACTTTATTTTAAATTTGACTATTAAATTTAAAATCTTTAACTTTAATTTTCAAAACGATTTTGAAAATTAGCCTAAGGCCTAATTTAAGTTGGGCCTTTTCCTATTAGGGAAACCTTTAGGGTCAAATCACCTTTTAGGCCAGTCTATTAACCAGGTAGGACATGATACTTGATTACCAAATTTCAATCCCAGACATTACCTTTCTACACACCGTACTAAGTGGGCAACCTAAATTAGTTAGCTCTAATATGGCTAATTTAGATCGCATAGGATATTGGGCTTTAATACCATTGAAAGAACTAGGTCAGGCCGCAACGGAATAAATGGGCGAATTTCAAAAAATTTATCACGTATTGATCTTTTGTGCCTATGAAATCTAAAGATATATTATATCCAATCTAATAAAGTTTTTAAATAAAATTTTATTTTATTTGAAATTGATTGAAAGAAGATTTGATTAATTTAAACTTTAAAACAGTGTATCAAATACACCGAACAATTGCTCATAAGAGTAAATCAAGCATAAGAAACTATTCGTTTCTTTTTCCAAAACTTATGTAATTTAGAGAAGGAAACTTCTATCTTTTTCGCTAAAAGTTATAAAATTAATTAAAGACATACTATGCTTTATACGGAGAGAGAAAACTTCCATTTCTTTCTCTTTTAATCGAACTAATTGATACATTAAATTCCATTAATTAGAAATTAATACATGGTATAAAATGTAAGTTTGTTTAAATATACTCCAGTGTGAATTATGAATGTACAAAATTGTGGTGTTATAATGGATGTATCAAATACATCCATTTGTGTGTGTATATAAACAGTGCTAAGATATGAAAAATGTTTGAATATATCAAATATATTTCAATAGCGTGACATAATAGTTAAACATAAGCAAGTACGGTTAACTGATAACTGGGTACATATGAATGAATTATAATCAATTGAAAGGCAATAACAAAAGGGGCAAAGAGGAAAGAAATAAAAGATAACAAAGATGATCGATTCATCTTTCCTCTTTGGCAAACTTAACATATACGGCATTCAATTAATAATCAATGAATCACTATGACACAAGAATTAGAACAACCAATAATAATCGATATGCATATACTATTGTCTCATTTTAATTTGTTTGTTAAAAATAAAGCATTTAAATTATGCAACTTGAAATATGAACATTAAACGTTATATGTACACATACATATAAATGTAATTATGTGTCTTTAAAGATCAAACCAAAACTTCTTAATTAATTCAAAAAACTTCCATATGACACTAAAATTTTCAGATGTATTAGTGAACTTATGTAAACTAAAATAATTGACAAAATACATATATGTACAATTAAATCAAGAGATACAACTTATATGAATAAAAAATTCTTTTCCTTCTTTTAATATAAAAAAGTGGAACATATTAAAATAAACAATATATTAACAATCCTTTAAATATTTAAAGAAGGATATTTGAGATATCGAACAAGGTGAACAATTTAGAAAATGATTGCAATCAATTTGTCATCAAAACATTCTTTAATAATAAGTAGTTTCTATTACATTGCAGATGAAAATAAATAAGAATATACAAACTTTCAAATCTAAAATAAATACTTAGATTTAGGTGCTTAAAACAAATCTACAACTAAAACCTTATACTAATCATATACAAATCATTATTTTGATTTATCAAAATGAAATCAAATCGATTAATATGAGCATACAAACTTTCAGATCTAAAAAATTACACTTTGATTTGAAAGTTTAAAACATAGATCGATAATTAAAAGATTGTGAAATTATACATAAAAATTTTATTTTTGATTCATCTAAATAAAACTCCAATGAATTCATATAATAAACAATTCAAATTACATTAACCATTTCCAAATCAAATGAGACGATATTATATGCATACAAATTATGATATTCATTTTTTCTCGTTGAAGCATTATATCAAAATCATTGAAGCCATAGAAGATCTCATATTTTCAGCTAATGGAGAGAGAGAGAACAAGAAAAGTTAAAGAAAGAAGAATGCAAAATGAGAAAGTCAATTGTAAGTACGGAATAAATTAGAGAATATGTTTTATTTGGAAGAAGGAAACCTTTCTCATTCTTTAATTAAAACGTTCCTAATTAATTCTCTTGATTAACTTTCTCTTTCCACTCCTATTTCTTTACATGGTATTGCTAAAAATTAAGTGCCATCAATTGACATAAGATTTCAGAAGTCAATGCACCTACTTATTTTTATTTAATTACACTGATATCATATATCAATGTGCACAAATAAACTTTTATAAATGCATTCAAATAATTACAAATAACTCCCAAATATCAAATAAAAGAAATAATAATTAATATTTCTCAAATACTAATTAATTTAATTAATTAGCAACTTCTTATAAATTAATTAAATCATATTTTTTCAAAAAAATTCATCATTACGGTTGTGCGACTCAAAAGTGTAAATTCAGTCAGTGATCAATATTGAACAATTAAAATATTAACGTTCATACGTCACTTTGCAGGTGATGCAACATTTTTCCTGAATTCATCGCTTACACTTCTTTTGGTAAAATCCAATTTTACTTATTATAAGTGTAACGATCGCCTTTCTTGCATTGAAAGAGGAGCCATTAAGGTAGAATAAAAAGAAAGATAAGAAGTTGCGGTACATCCTCCAACTACAAGTCCATGAAGTTGTGGTACATCCTCCTCCTATAAGTCCATGAAGTTGCAGCCCAAAATACGATAGCTCAATGAACTTTGTCTCATATTCTGCTACAGACAGATCCCCCCGCTTCAAGTCCATGAAGTTGAGGTATATCCTCGTCCTTTCGGTTGTTGGCAAGAATTATTCTTCAAAAATTTCTTTAAATTGGGCCTATGAAAACTCGTCTTCAGGAATATTTGCAGGAAGGGAGACCCACCAAGTTGCTGCTCCCACTTGCAGTTGCATTGCTGCTAAGAATCTTTTTCGTTCACCAGATAAGCCAAGACCTTTAAAAATCTTCTCGTAAGATTGCAACCAAGCTTGCACTTCCTTGATAGACTCGATTCTCTTAAATGGTTTCCCTATGAGATTACTGTAATCCTTGCATAAAGTTGCAAAATTCACTCCTTCCTACTCTGGCGCTGCCTCTTTGGTAATCTGAATTCCTCCAAGATTTGGGGTTCGACCATTCGTATTTGTAGTGCTACATGCTCCCCTACCTCGCATGCCTCTGTCACTCATGCATGTCTTACTACCTGGACATTGTAAGATAATCTTAGAATACTAGGACGAGATAAATCTTAAAAGAATGGTACTAATCAAACCTATCAAGATGATGTATGTATGTATATGTATATATATGAATAAAAATTACAAACGAGCACTCTCGAAGTTAACCCTAACCCAAAGCCTAAGTGTTTTCTTAACCTAGGCTCTAACACCAAAATGTAATGACCACCTTTCTTGCATTGAATGGCAAGCTTTTAAGGGTAGACAAAAAAGAAAGATAAGAAAAAACTACACAATCACGGAACCTTTCCATGGATCAGAACAATATATTATTAGATAACAAAAGATATTACATAGTCATTTCCATAATATATAATACATCATGTCATTACATTGCAACCTTCAATTGGACAGTTATAACCACCCGTCTATATAAAATACATAGACTAAACATAAGCACAAAGGAATAAGATAAAAATTAACTAACGGTGAAGCCATCTGCTCTAGATCCTTTAAAATGCTTCCATTAGAAAAGTAGTACACTTGGCTACTCATACAAATTTGAGTACCCAAGAGTTTTAGAAAAAGAAAATAAAACTCCGGGTCAAACATTGGTTTGGAGTGAGTAAATTCAAACAATTTAATTTTTACATTTATAAAATGATTTGAAAATCAAAGGTATCTCGTAAGACCATGCCGCACATAAACACGAATTGGTTTTTACCATACCATAACCAAAACACTTTATACAAAAATCCGATGATATTATCACAATGTCTAGGGTTTTCAAATAAATAGTTAACATAGACGAAATTGTTACATTAATTATATTCCAGCATAATAGGCATACGACTAAAACAAAAGGCACTAATTGGAAAATAGATTCCGTACAATGACTGAGCTACTGGGGTACCGCCCATCATGGTGCATCTCTTGACAAAATAACACCGAGGACCTTGCCAGGTGTAACAACCCGCATATTTATCGACTTTATATTTAAATATTTCATTTAAATATTTTATCGCTCGTCGGATTTTGGTCCGAAAAGCTACTTTTTGCAAACAGTCGAATTGGGACTCGAGACCACCCACATTGAGTTCAAAATGACGTTTGCGACCTTTTTGAGTATAAACTTCGATATGTTTGGAGATAGTAGAATTTTGACCTTTTTCACTTAGGGCTTTGGTTTGGGCTGAACCCATCTTACTAACTCAGTCCCAACCCACTCCAACTCTTCATTACTTCATTTCTAATTCCTAACTCTTCAAGCTTTCAACAATGGTGGAAGAGAAAAAGAATTAGGAAATCCTAAGCCCTAGTTTCCATTAGCAAATCCATCTTCTAGCTCCAAACTCAAGAGAACCCATTGGTAAGCATTCTCTTCTTCTTCTCCAACTTATTCTCTTACCAATTTCAGAAATTCCTAAACCTAATTTTGGGAATGTTCTTGTTTTGAGCATAGATTCAAGCTCATTTGGGTTGTGTTGAAGAGAGGTTGATTCTCCATTTGCTTTCAAGCTTCTTCTTGTTTGATTTTGGTAAAAAGGTGAGATTTTTAATCTCACATCTAAGTCTATGAATTATCTTCGATTGTTAGGTATAAATTCCTAACACTTATTCTTGTGCAATTGCTTTTGATTTGGATTGCTTTTGAGAATATTCCAATTTTAGTGTTTGAAAGCCAAATCCTTAAAAATCATAGCTTTGAGGTTCAAATGTGTTTTTGGTGATGCATCGAGGAGCCAATAGGGCCGGGTAGCCGTTAGGCATAATTCCCTAGCGTCCCTGCTCGTTCGGTTGCGAATTGGTGGAGGTTGCATATCAATTTATGGGCATCAATTTGCAGAGCATCAGGTTCGGCCGACCGACCCCCCTGGTCCGGTCGACCGACCTGCTAGTAAAAGTGCAGTTGCACTTCTCTGTTTCTGGTTCGGCCGACCGACCCCCCTGGTTCGGTCGACCGACCTGATGTCCGAGAAGTTTTCAAAACAGGGTTCGGTCGACCGAGCTCTGTAGCCGGCCGACCGACCTGATGATATTTTGCCTATTTGGCTATTTTAGTTTGAATTTCCAACTTTAATCGATTCGTGTTAATTCCCTTTTGTTATTATCACTTATTATCGACTTTGATGACATTTTCTTCGTGATTTTGGGAATATCCATTTCGATGGATTCGGTAATCGATTTCTTTGAAATTTATTCACGTCTTCGAATGTGAATTTTATGCCCGATTGTTTCTACAATCACTTCTATGATCTGTCACTTTAAAATATAAAGGTTTTCTATACTAGTAGTAAATATCAAAACTCTTTCTTCAAATGATTTCAACACTATTTTATTACAAAGCTCGTTTTCTAAAACCGATTTCCAATCTATTAGTATATACAAACATTTACCTCACTCGTATGAGAAATCCAATTAAACGACTTAGTAAAACAAGTGGTATGAAACGCTTGCGTTTACTTCGTCGGTTAATTCTTGGACTTGTTCGATTGAAAACTCTTGTGACAATTTTCTAGTGGAGATCTACAATTTGTTCGTAAATATTTAAGTTAAGCTAGTGGTTATGGGACATGAAGCTAAGCTCATATATTTACTAGCTTACTGTAATCGACACTTCTCTTTGATCATGACGATCATTTTATGGTTTAGACTAGCATTGTGCGATGTCTCTTTGTCCACGTGGAGGACTGTACGTCATTTTTATTGAGCTTCAGCTCACCAGGAGGAGCTTCGGCTCAAAGTCCGCAATGGGGGACTATACCCTGTCACGAGGAGCTTCGGCTCACCAGGAGGAGCTTCGCCTCAAAGTCCGCAATGGGGGACTATACCCTATCACGAGGAGCTTTGGCTCACCAGGAGGAGCTTCGGCTCAAAGTCCGCAATGGGGGACTATACCCTGTCACGAGGAGTTTATTTTTCTGGGATTGGCCATCATTTTATTGTGATTTCTGGATTTCTTGTGTTGATTTCTGGAATTTATGTTTCACCAACTTTTACGATTGGCGTTGATATATATGTCATTTATTGTGGCTTGGTGAATGAAATTAGGAGCATGACATTCCTTTTTATCTTTGAGAAGATCTTTGCGATGTTGAATGATCTCTTATTGATTTTTCATTTATTTATTTATCACAGCTTGGCATTGTGATTATTATATGTTTAGTCATATCTTTTATTCTATATCATTTCATCTGATATTTATAGCTAGACTGATCCGTTTATTATTTTCTTCTTAAATAATACTCGGGTTAGACCGAGATGTTACAGGTGCTTCTGCTTGACTTCTTCCCAGGGATTCATCACTCTGACTTTTGGCTAACTACTTAGATTAGTAGTTTAATTTGTTGTATACACTTGAGATATAGACTCATAGTTGTATTCTTTTGTATAGCACGTGTTGCTATTCCTTTGTATTATTGTGGATCTTATTTGACCACTACTCTGATCTACATTTTCATGTGTTATATTCATATCTATTTCCGCCTTTGTGATATGAATTATCTGTGACTGATTTGTGTTATGTTTATTTCTATATTTGTTTCCGAAGACCTTTATAGCCACTGTGTAGTAGCTTTGAGTTTGTGTCGGTATGTCGGATTTCCTCTTGAGATGAAAAGTTATATTTTTATCCGGCATATCGGTACTCGCACAAAGCAATTACACGGATGGTCGCTCCTCAACAGCCTTATTCTCCGTGCTAGTTGACAGTATTCACCGTAATGTTCTTGGCTAGCGTGGGTATAGAGGTGGGGCGTCACAGCTTGGTATCAGAGCCAAACTTTGGAACAATATGGAATATTATAACAAGGATCATCGTCCTAAGTCCATCTTAGGAGTCGTGCTTTAGGATTTTATTCGAGTCTTCGTATCGACTTATCCTATTTTCTTTTATGATTCCTTATTTTATCTATCAAGATTGCTTGAAATTTATTTTGAGAATAACTTTTTCCTCTTCTCTCTTTCTTTCTTAAAGAACAGAAATGGTTAGACCTGGCCGTCCCAGCGCCGGTCAATCTAGTGCTACTCCCCAGGATGTGGTATTTATGTCTGCCCAGCAGCTTCTAGATCTTGTTAAGAACGCTCAAGCAGCCGGACCCAATCCAGAGCCTACTCATCCTAGATCTGGTTTTGCATGCTTGTGCAGAGACTACACCGATTTGGGTGGAAGGCCATTTAAGGGATCCAAGAGTGTTATTGAAATTCAAGCTTGGCTCAAATCATGCGATCGCATCTTTTCTCGCATAAACCTTATTGACCTTCATCGAGTCCAAGTGGCTTCTAGCATGCTCCAAGAAAGAGCATTAGATTAGTATGAGCTTTTAATTTCTGAAATCATTGAAGCGGATCTCACTTGGGAGCAATTCCGGGAAAGGTTCGAATTGAAATTTGGGCCGGAGGCCGAAAAAGTAACTTTGGCTCGGCGTTTTATTGACCTTGTTCAAGGTGAATCTGCTGTGACAGACTATGTCGCATATTTCGAATCTCTTTCTAAGTACAGGGTTGAATACATCAACACCCCATTGAAGAAAAATCAGAGATTTGTCTATGGCTTGAATAAGAATCTTAAGAAGCTATTACTTTGGAAACTTGAGGTTTCATTTGATCAGCTTATTGATATCGTTCTTCGTCTTGAAGAGGCCGATAGAGAAAGTGATGTCGAGGTTGGGAGTGCCAAACCGAACTCCAACAACACCAAGAAGAGGCATCCCTTTATTAGGTTCGAAAGTCCTAATCCTAACAAGAGGGCGAAGCAAGAGACTTCTATAGCACATACTACTATCCCTAATCGCGGAGAATGCTACAATTGTGGCTCTAGGGACCACTATATAAATAAGTGTCCAAGGCCTATTTCTTGCCGCTATTGCAAAAGTGCGGATCATTATATATCTTCGTGTCCCAAGCGTCAAAGCAAGAGAGAAGGAAAGCTGCAAGTCCCTAGCAACACTTCTCGTGGTCAAGGTATTTCTCATTCAATCCTTGATGACATTTGCTTTTTGATTATCTTGTTCGTGTTCTTTTTGATATGGGTTCCATCTCACTATTTTATATAAAATAGAACTTGTTGATTCTTTTTCTTTAAATATTTTAGGCTTGATGACTTCTTTCAGAGTTGCGAATCCGGATGGTTGATCCGCAACACTCAATTTGCTTTCTATTGATGTCGAAATTATTTTATGAGACTTTTCTTCCCGAGCCGATATTTTTACTTAGGCTTCGGAATTGATTTTTTTGAAAGGATCGGCTTAATCATTGTGAAGCCCATATCCTATTTTTCGAGTGGACTATTCATCTTCGACATTTTCAATCTGTTAAGCAGATTTCTATTTTTCCTTTATGATTTGATTCCAACTTGATGGCATCATTTTATTCCTTAAGCCTACTTATAAGGAAAGTGTTATTTCTCTCATTCATTGTAGTTTGACAAATTTTCCGGTATTTTTGAGTTTGTCTTAGGATTATCACCTAAGAAATCTTTTGTGTGGTGTTAAGGTCTTTTCAGTTTGACTTTACCACCGGTTTTCGTTTGCTACGAGTTGCGGAAATTAGCATTCCACTTACCGCATTCCGCACTCGTTATGATTCTTATGAATGACTTATTATGTCATTTGATTCGTCTAGCTTATTTCATCCATTTTATAAATCGAATATTCTATGAATATTTCGATGAGACCATTCTTGTATATATTGATTTTGGATGAAAATAGTAATTTTAAATTTTGAAAATCTTTTTCATAAGATTTATTTATAAGTACAATTTGATTTTTGTTCTTAAAATGAACAAAGAGTATTCTTAAAAGTTTTTAGAAACATGTTTATTATATAGAAGATGATTTTGTGATTGTATTGCCCGTTGAGTGTTTTAAGAATTCTGGTCGATGCGCTTGATCAACGTTATCGATAGGAATCTCCTAAACGCTTTGATGAGACAGTCAGACACGATGTATTGACTTATAAAAATGTAAATTTTTGTAGAAAGATTATTACATAAAGATAAATGTAATTTTGAAAGTTTTAGCTTTTCAGGAAAGGAGATTATTTAAAAGAGATTCCTTCTTTTCGATACTCTTATTCTTGTGATTCCTGAAGGGGAACCAAGATTTTGCTATTTGTACCGATACTAGTCGTATTGGTTTGGATGCCATTCTCTTGCAAAGGAGAACGTGTTATCACTTGTGCTTCTAAATCATTATAGCTTATCGAGACTAGATATGCCACTCATGATCTAGTGCTCGCGGCTATTGTTTTACTTTTGGAATTTGGCATCATCATATTTGGATAAGAAATTTGTTCTCCACCTTGATCATAAATCTTTGGAATATTTATTTTCTCATAAGGAACTTCATGATGACTCGAGTTCCTGGCATCATATGATCTTGATATTCTTTTTATTCCCGGAGGGGAAATCGTGTTGCCAATGCGCTTTGTCGTAGGCAACAAGTGTTGATTCTTTGATGATGTCTGAATGGAATTATCTTTTTTATCAAGTTCATCGAACGTTTTGATATACTTCGTTTTATTGAGCCTTATCTCATTCCTTTTATGGACTAGTGTCCGATGTTCTTTTATGGTGTTCAGTTCATCGGAGGTATTGTTATTATAATACATCGATGTTCCATCTTATTTGGATCAATGGATGTACCATTATTTTACTGCATCGTTGTTCCGGTTTATCGGTTCATTTGGCGTACCGTTTTTGTACTACGCTGATGTTCCAGATTATTTGAGTTTCTAGTTTCTCGGGCGTACTGTTATTATACTACGTCGTTGCACCAGCTCAATTTTCTGCTATTCTTGACGTTCTCCACGTCTTTTATCTACGGAAATGCCTTAGGGATTCCGGTTTTTATTCTTGTGCCTGGTGATATTGTGGAAATTGAAGTTTCACCAGATTTGATTTATGAGCAACATTCCATTCGCATCATTACTTCGGAGGTTGAGCGCCTTCGGAATAAAGATGTTCTTTTTGTGATAGTTCAATGATTCTCAAATCCTAAGGATTTCTCTTGGGAATCCAGAGAATTCATTGAGCGATCCCGTTCAGGCTTACTCTTTCATGCTCCTTATGGTGAACTTCTTATTTCAATTTTCTTTTGTGTTGATATGCTTCCATGGTTGTTACTTCTTATTTTCCTCTTAAGTATTGCGAGGACGCAATTTCTTTAAGGAGGGGAGTCTGTAACAACCCGCATATTTATCGACTTTATATTTAAATATTTCATTTAAATATTTTTTCGCTCGTCGGATTTTGGTCCGAAAAGCTACTTTTTGCAAACAGTCGAATTGGGACTCGAGACCACCCCCATTGAGTTCAAAATGATGTTTGCGACCTTTTTGAGTATAAACTTCGATATGTTTGGAGATAGTAGAATTTTGACCTTTTTCACTTAGGGCTTTGGTTTGGGCTGAACCCATCTTACTAACTCAGTCCCAACCCACTCCAACTCTTCATTACTTCATTTCTAATTCCTAACTCTTCAAGCTTTCAACAATGGTGGAAGAAAAAAGAATTAGGAAATCCTAAGCCCTAGTTTCCATTAGCAAATCCATCTTCTAGCTCCAAACTCAAGAGAACCCATTGGTAAGCATTCTCTTCTTCTTCCCCAACTTATTCTCTTACCAATTTCAGAAATTCCTAAACCTAATTTTGAGAATGTTCTTGTTTTGAGCATAGATTCAAGCTCATTTGGGTTGTGTTGAAGAGAGGTTGATTCTCCATTTGCTTTCAAGCTTCTTCTTGTTTGATTTTGGTAAAAAGGTGAGATTTTTAATCTCACATCTAAGTCTATGAATTATCTTCGATTGTTAGGTATAAATTCCTAACACTTATTCTTATGCAATTGCTTTTGATTTGGATTGCTTTTGAGAATATTCCAATTTTAGTGTTTGAAAGCCAAATCCTTAAAAATCATAGCTTTGAGGTTCAAATGTGTTTTTGGTGATGCATCGAGGAGCCAATAGGGCCGGGTAGCCGTTAGGCATAATTCCCTAGCGTCCCTGCTCGTTCGGTTGTGAATTGGTGGAGGTTGCATATCAATTTATGGGCATCAATTTGCAGAGCATCAGGTTCGGCCGACCGACCCCCTTGGTCCGGTCGACCGACCTGCTAGTAAAAGTGCAGTTGCACTTCTCTGTTTCTGGTTCGGCTGACCGAAACCCCTGGTTCGGTCGACCGATCTGATGCCCGAGAAGTTTTCAAAACAGGGTTCGGTCGACCGAGCTCTGTAGCCGGCCGACCGACCTGATGATATTTTGCCTATTTGCCTATTTTAGTTTGAATTTCCAACTTTAATCGATTCATGTTAATTCCCTTTTGTTATTATCACTTATTATCGACTTTGATGACATTTTCTTCGTGATTTTGGGAATATCCATTTCGATGGATTCGGTAATCGATTTCTTTGGAATTTATTCACGTCTTCGAATGTGAATTTTATGCCCGATTTTTCTACAATCACTTCTATGATATGTCACTTTAAAATATAAAGGTTTTCTATACTAGTAGTAAATATCAAAACTCTTTCTTCAAATGATTTCAACACTATTTTATTACAAAGCTCGTTTTCTAAAACCGATTTCCAATCTATTAGTATATACAAACCTTTACCTCACTCGTATGAGAAATCAAATTAAACGACTTAGTAAAACAAGTGGTATGAAACGCTTGCGTTTACTTCGTCGGTTAATTCTTGGACTTGTTCGATTGAAAACTCTTGTGACAATTTTCTAGTGGAGATCTACAATTTGTTCGTAAATATTTAAGTTAAGCTAGTGGTTATGGGACATGAAGCTATGCTCATATATTTACTAGCTTACTGTAATCGACACTTCTCTTTGATCATGACAATCATTTTACGGTTTAGACTAGCATTGTGCGATGTCTCTTTGTCCACGTGGAGGACTGTACGTCGGTTTTATTGAGCTTCGGCTCACCAGGAGGAGCTTCGGCTCAAAGTCCGCAATGGGGGACTATACCCTGTCACGAGGAGCTTCGGCTCACCAGGAGGAGCTTCGGCTCAAAGTCCGCAATGGGGGACTATAACCTATCACGAGGAGCTTCGGCTCACCAGGAGGAGATTCGGCTCAAAGTCCGCAATGGGGGACTATACCCTGTCACGAGGAGCTTCGGCTCACCAGGAGGAGCTTCGGCTCAAAGTCCGCAATGGGGGACTATACCCTATCACGAGGAGTTTATTTTTTTTGGGATTGGCCATCCTTTTATTGTGATTTCTGGATTTCTTGTGTTGATTTCTGGAATTTATGTTTCACCAACTTTTACGATTGGCATTGATATATATATGTCATTTATTGTGGCTTGGTGAATGAAATTAGGAGCATGACATTCCTTTTTATCTTTGAGAAGATCTTTAAGATATTGAATGATCTCTTATTGATTTTTCAATTATTTATTTATCATAGCTTGGCATTGTGATTATTATATGTTTAGTCATATCTCTTATTCTATATCATTTCATCTGATATTTATAGCTAGACTGATCCGTTTATTATTTTCTTCTTAAATAATACTCGGGTCAGACCGAGATGTTACAGGTGCTTCTGCTTGACTTCTTCCCAGGGATTCATCACTCTGACTTTTGGCTAACTACTTAGATTAGTAGTTTAATTTGTTGTATACACTTGAGATATAGACTCATAGTTGTATTCTTTTGTATAGCACGTGTTGCTATTCCTTTGTATTATTGTGGATCTTATTTGACCACTACTCTGATGTACACTTTCATGTGTTATATTCATATCTATTTCCTCCTTTGTGATATGAATTATCTGTGACTGATTTGTCTTATGTTTATTTGTATATTTGTTTTCGAAGACCTTTATAGCCACTGTGTAGTAGCTTTGAGTTTGTGTCGGTATGTCGGATTTCCTCTTGAGATGAAAAGTTATATTTTTATCCGGCATATCGGTACTCGCACAAAGCAATTACACGGATGGTCGCTCCTCAACAGCCTTATTCTCCGTGCTAGTTGATAGCATTCACCGTAATGTTCTTGGTTAGCGTGGGTATAGAGGTGGGGCATCACACCAGGATCCCCTTCCAACACAAGACCGGCCTACCCCTTACTGGATAGTACCAAATAAGATCATCCCTTGGTTGGGATCAGCAACCGTACCAAATCATACATGAATTGATAGTAGGGACTCTAGAAAGGGATAACCTGCCCTAATGAGAGCGACCATTTAGCCTTGCTGCATCTCCCCTATTTTAGTCATTCCCGGTTGATGAGACTTAAGCTATGTTTCCTTTATTATAGCATTGCCACTTGAAATGCTAACATTGCCTTCTATATGTTGACATAATGTCCACACTCATCCATATAAGTCGTTCAAAATATGGATGAAGTGAAGGCACCATTTCCCCTACACCTGTTTTGGAATCATCCTCGGGGTTAGTAGCAAATAGCCCTGGCACTTCGAAGTCTTTTTATTTTGGACATTGCCTTTACTATTACCAATTCAAACATTTACATTGGTTCGAAGTGATTTTTGGATAACAATTAATATTTGATCCCGGTCTCTCTAAACCAACGTTCGATAATTTAAAAGGTCAATTTGTTTATAGTGGACTATCCCACTATCAGGGTGTAAAGATTTACATATGAACATATGTTTCGTATGCTTAGATTATCATGACCCGCTTATCGAAAATAACTCCCTTGTATTCATCATGTTTCCGTAGAGCAGTATTTGTGATAAGTACAAGTCGACTTACTTTCAACAAAACGCGTCACCATTTTATTACAACTACTTTGATTCATTTACCTACTTAATATCATGGATAAGAGATCCTTGGTTTTATAATAATTCACTTAAACAAGAATATTGATTAAAAATAAGTAAGCGATAGGGTTTTAAAAGAAACTTTAAAATAAATAAACTTTAATTAAATCATAAGTTTTAAACCCAATTAACCCATAATTAATTTTTGATTAAATTAAAATTAAATCATTAATAATCATAATTTATTTATAATTAAACCTTAATTATACTTTAATTAAATAACATTTATTTAAGAAATTAAACCCTAATTAAGTGGATAATTAACCTTTTATTAAATAATAATTAACTAAATAATTAGCTCTAATTAAATAATTAATTAAAATAAACTTGATTAGATAAAATAAATTTTCTTTATCTTGATTAATCATATTTTAAAACTTACTTAATTAAAAATAATTAACTTGATAAATAATTCATTAAACTCTAATTACTTAACCTAATTACTTAATTAATTAATTAAATTACATTAAATAGTTAAGAATTAAGCTTTCGACTTACGTAATTATTTTGAAGTGAGTTTTCAAAAATAAACCAAAAGAAAACACTTAAAAGCTTGAAATCATGAAATTTTTCGAACTGCATCTACAGCGACTATCGCTATAAGCGCAGTTTACTAGAATTGATTTCTAGGTGGAATTATCACTTAACTCTAGCTACCACATGTTTGAAACCCTAATTGTAAGAGTTTTGAAAACTTAAACAAAAGGTAAAAACTTGGAAAACATTTCCAAAAATCCAAAGCTAGAAAATGAGCTGCCCTTTTCAAATCGAATCTCAAGTCTTTTGCGACTTTTTAAAACACAAGCTTTTCTCAACCATCTCACAACATACTTGGTTTTGTTTCACAAACAATACTACCATCATATTATAAACCAATATCACATATGCATATTCGTACACATATCCAACATATCAACATGTTATCCAAATCACAAATTTATACCAAGCAACCAACTTGCAATCATATATCATCCAAATAACCTAATATTTCATCATGACAAACGGTATAATTTTACAACATATAGATCATTAAAACAGTTGTTTTATTTTCCAAAAATATTAGTTTTACTCACCAAAAATTTTCTAAATCAAAGCGAACTTTTTCCAAAACTTGAAAACGCTTTAGAAATTTACAAATATGAAACTTTTGGGTGCTTGAACTTCCAAGATGGGCTCGGCCTAGGCTAGTTGGGCTCGACCTTGGGATGTTTGGGCTTGGCCCTTATGTTCTTGGGTGGATGGAGTGTTGTAGCTTGGAAAAGGAGGCGTCGAATGGTTTGTAGAAGTGGTTTTGTGAAATGAAAAGGTGATTTTTAGTGAAAGAGGTGAGATTTCTTATATTAGAATTTATAAAGAGGAGACCATGGATAAGTTTCTTAAGCTCTTAGGATTTTCAAAGTGGAGGAAGAGATTATAAAATGAAAAAAAAAAATGAAAGTTAGGGGGTATTTATAGGCTTAGGATATAAACTAAAATAATATAAAGAGGTTTATATTTAAATATGTATATGCATGCATTTCCATACCTATCCCCCTCCTCAAATCCGCCCATCCTAGTACCCATCCCCCTCTCTTTCAAATATTCACTCCATGCTCTTGTCCTTGTGTTGAAAATATGTATTTTTTATATGTTTACACACACACACTTTTCCTTATAATTTTTTTATTCTTATATGTTAATATGCTTAAGGAGGAAACATGAACATGTACATATACACAACATGTTTAAGATAGTCTGTAATGTGTGCGTGTGTGTTTAACACAATGTTATTACCTTCTGAATAACTTTTAATAATGAAAATCGATATTTCGGAAAATAATTTTCGGTCATATTTTTTATTTCTCTATGAACTATATATTTTGGTAAACAAATTTTAAAAATGATTTTATCATCATCGGTTATTATTTAAAATATTTTTATTTGTTCATGGAAAATCCATTTATTAATTATTTAAAAATAAACTTAATTATTCATTTACATCTTTTCCCCTTCTCTCCCTATTCCCTCTCTGCCTCATCTCTCTCTCATGCCTTTCTCTAGGAATCCTATCCCCCTCGCCTGATCTAGAACACTCTGTCACGCGCTCTAGCATTTTGTTCAATGCCTCTTTCCGCTTGGATGATGCATCTGCAGACATAGCTACTATTCTGGATCCAGCTGTGAGAATTCAAATCACGAGTGAGAATGTCGATCATGTAGTTTCTATGAATTCGTTGAGTAGCGGCAATCCTCTGGTGCGACTGCTGATGGATCTGGACTGTGCTGCTTCAATTACGCATGTCTACCCATTGTTAATCGATGAGAATTTCTTAACACCCCTCTTGGCTTCTGTTGGAAATAAATATTAGTCCTAGTTTATTGTTGGATTGAGCGATGATACCAAGTAAGGTGATGTTGTAACTGACCTATACGAGTGTGGTAAAGGGACTGTGGTCGATGCTAGTCATGGAAATGATGTGTGTGATGCTGTGAATGAAGTATCTAGGTCCAAATGTACTGTCAGTGATAAATCTCGTGGTAGCTCACAATGTGCTTGTGGAAATGCCAACCCCAATATAACCCACGTCTGTTCCCCTATTAGTCGTCCATCGCATGCTGTTTTTTCTTCCGTCCCTGTGGTTCCCACTCCACCTATGGCTACCTCTACGTGTTCGTCAATTTTCACCAAAATGCCGAATAATGCGGGTGTGCATTTTCCACATCGTTTGATAATGTTGAGATTGATTGTGTTATGATTCCACCGTCGGAAGTGATTGAGGCCGACGTTGTTTGCTGGAAGGATTTTTTGGTAGGCTTTTTCCTCGACTCCAATCCTTCCTACCATCTTGTTAAGGCTAGATGGAACCAGATATGGAAGCTCGGTGGGGGCTTGAGTGTTCATTTTTATAATGAAATATTATATTTTAAATTCACTCGAAATGATGAAAGACAACGAATATTAGAAGCCGACCCAATTCTCATAGAAGGGAAACCTTTCATTACTACTACTACCACGTGGAGACCGTCAATGGAGATGGCACATTCTCAGGTTTTATCTATTTTTGTTTGGGCCTATTTTTCTCACATTCTCTCTGTTCTCCAGCCTCTCATTGTGATTGATTGGCTTGCTAGCCTTGTTGGTAAGGTGATATGTTATGATGCGAACACAGTAGATAGAAATAAATTTATGCCAAAGCTTTGATCGAAATAACCCCTGCCAAGCCGCAGCCTTCGGTGCTAAAAGTCAGAATTGATGAAGGCCATTTTGCTTAGGTCAGAGTACGATACAGTTGAAAATCGGAGATATGTTCGGTCTGTCAGTCCTTTGGGCATCTTTTGGAGATGTGTTCCAATACAGCCTTCGCTAGAATTTTATCTCTTTATGATCGGGTACCTTTGCCTCGTCCACCAATCAGAAGGTGGATCTCGAAAGTTGCTCCACCTCCCTTTGTATCTTCACCTGTTGTCGCTACCGCTGATGTGTCTCTTACTATTGATGCTCCTATTGTACATCTTGTCGATATATCTTCTGCTATTGATGCTCCTGCTACCGTTTCTGCTGTTTTGTCTCCTGATGTTGACCTCCTGTTATTCTTGATCCTTTTGGTGGGGACCAGCCTATCGATGCCTCTCCCATTCTGACGATACCGTTGTTTGGAATTCTGAGGAGCGAGCCTGGATACATGTCCCTTCTGATATGCGTTACTCCCTAGTTACTGATACTTACTACACCTTTATCAGTGATGTTGGGGGTGAGAGTCGTAGTCTTTTATGTCATATCGAGGGTGAGGGTTTATCTCTTACTAGGACTGGTGAGATTGGTGAGGAGAATAAAAGTAAGTTTTATGAAGTCGCTTAGGGTAGGAAATTTATTTACTCACCTACTTCTAATAGTTATGATCCAAATCTCGCTGCATATTTCTCTGGGTTTGTTCATGTTATTGGCCTATTGTCCGATGATTATGCTGGCCGCTCCTCTTTGGAGGGCGCGCAATTTTGTTGTTTAGTAGTCTAAGCTCTTTTGCCTAGCTTTTGTACTTTATTTTACTTTAGGGCTAATTGTCCCCATTTAGTTGTTCTGTGCATGTGCAGAACACCTGGTTTTCCATTATATACACAATGGCACAACCACTATAAAACGGCTATCTTTGCCAAAAAAAAGTCTGGGTCAATACACTCTTTCTCTCTTAAAAGAATTTCGTCCCGAAATTAGAAAACAAGGAGATAATTCAAACTACACAAAAAGCCATATATTCATACAATAAAACATATACAAATACATATACTAAGCGTCCATCGTAAACAACATACACTATACATACAATCTAAGACTAGCTATCCTAACATCAGCTCATGATAGGCTTCCTTTATACGATCCATCGTCTCCCAAGTGCAGTCTCTTGGATTCTCACTCCATTGAATCTTAACTAGTCGCACCACCTTGTACACAACCTCTTTTTATCTTTATCCATAACATAAACTAGATGCCAAACCACTGTCAGGTTCGGTTCTATTTCCAATTCCTCTTGAACCAATGGCTCCATAATCAAAGATGTGTCATGAGCATATTTTCTCAAATGAGACAAGTGGAACACATTGTGAACACCTGCCAATCTCTCTAGTAACTCGACCCTATAAGCAAGCGGTCCGATCCTTTCAAGAATATAGGAGGGTCCAACATACCTTGGAGCTAATTTTCCAGTGTTTCCAAATCTAACAGCTCCTCTTATTGGTGAAATCCTTACAAACTCCAAGTCTCCAATAACAAACTCCAAATCTCTTTGCTTCTTATCAGCATAACTCTTTTGGCGATCTGCGGCTTCCTTCTTTCTTTTCTTAATCACTACAATTTTTTTGGTAGCCTTTCGGATCATGTCCGATCCTAGAACTAATCTACCTCCCGTCTCAATCAAATATACTGGTTGCTTGCATGGTCTTCCATATAGAGCTTCATAAGGTACCATCCTGATGCTTTCTTGGAAACTATTGTTGTAGGGGGACCCAACCAAATGTAAATGATCCTTCCAAGATCTACCAAAATCCATAATACATGCCCACAAGAGATCCTCTAGAATACGATTCACTCGCTCTGTTCGTCCGTCTATTTGTGGGTGATATATTGTGATTAAGCTCAACTTTTTCCAAGGGTTGTTTGCAATGCTTCCTAGAATTGACTAGTAAATATGTGGTCTCGATCACTTATTGTACTCATAGAAACTTCATGCAACTTGACTATCTCTCTCATAAAAACTTCAACTAAAGAAGCAGCGGTCCTCGTTTGTTTCACAGGAATAAAATGTGTGCTCTTCGTTAGCCGATCCACGATAACCCATACTCTATCATTTCCTTTTCTGGTTCCGGGTAAACCATCGATAAAATCCATTGACATCATTTTCCAATTCCAATTGAGAATCTCCAAAGGTTGTAATAATCTGACTATCTTTTGGTGATCGCTTTTGATTTGTTGATAGCATGAACACTTGCTAACAAAGATAAGGATATATCTCTTTATTATTTTCCACCAAAACATCTGCTTCATGTCCCTATGCATCGTTGAGACACCTTGATGGATAGTCAACTTAGAATGATGAGATTTCGATAAAACTTCTTGCCTAAGGCCGTTGACATTCGATACACAGATCCGTCTATTCATCCTCAAAGCCCTTTGGTTGCCAGTCTTAAAACTTGTACACTGCCACTCCTCAACCCTCCTGATGATCACCACTAAGATTCTGTCCTCTCTTCGCTTGCTCCCTATTCTTTCTAGGAGAGTCGGGGTAACCTCCAAAGGAGTCAAAGAAGCATTCCTGCTTAAGGCATCCAGTACTACATTAGCCTTTCCTGGCATATAAAGAATATCCAATTCATAAGCCGCCAGAAACTTTAACCACCTATGTTGCCTCAGTTTCAGATCTTTCTAAGTAAAAAGATACTTCAGGGATTTATGATCCGTGAAGAGTTCAAATTTTTCACCTAATTAAAGAAAGAAAACTTACTACTAAAATCTCTAAAGATTAGAAAGAAACTAAGAGGAATAGAAGGATTCTTACCCAACAACTAGTGTCTACACATTTTAAATGCAAAGACAACAGCCAGCAACTCTAGGTCATCCGTAGCATAGTTCTTCTCGTGAGACTTCAACTGTCTACTTGCTATGCAATCACCCTACCATGCTGCATCATAACAACACCAAGTCCCACTCTATAAGCATCCGTGTAAACCGTGAATCCAATATTTTCGTCCAAAATAGCCAAAACTTATGCATTTGTCAATCTCTTCTTCAATTCCAGAAATGCCTCGTCACACTTTAGAGTCCATATAAACTTCTCCTTCTTCTTAGTTAGCTTAGTCAAATGGAAGGAAATCTTGGAATAATTTTGAATAAACCTCCGGTAATATTTTCCAAACCTAAGAAACTGCGAACATGGGTAAGAATCTGTGGTCGCTTCCATTCTTGAACAGCTTCCACTTTCACTGGATCTACTGAAATACCTTCTCCCATCACAATATGTCCTAAGAATCTTACTTCCAATTTCTAGAAATGGCACTTAGGAAATTTCTCCTTCAAGACATGTCTCCTCAATGTCTCCAACACCACTTCCAAATGACGTTTTCGCTCCTCCTCGGATTTGGAGTCGATAAGAATGTCATCGATGAAAACTAACACAAAATTGTTAAGATTATCTTGGAAAAAGCGGTTCATAAGGTCTACAAAATATGCAGGTGCATTGATTAGCCTGAAAGACATAACTAACCACTCAAAGAAACAATTAGGGCCTCTAAAAGCAGTTAAGCGTATATTATCTTCAGCAACCCTCAATTTGGAATCCAGTAGCTTGATCCATCTCAGAAAATACCGTAGCTCCATAGAGTTGGTCAAAAATATGATCGATGCGGGGTAAGGGATACTTGTTCCTAATGATTAGCTTATTCAACTCCATATAATCCACGCATAATCTTAAAGATCCAACAGACTTAGCCGCAAACACCACAGTTAATTCCCAACTCGAACGACTAGATCTAATAAATCCTCTCCTTAACAGGTCCTGGATTTGACTTACCAACTCCTCTCTTTCCCTCGGAGCCATCCTTCGCTTAGATTGAACTACAGGTCTTGCACTAGGAACCAAATCAATGCGAAACTCTATCTCTCGGTGCAGCGGTAAACTTTTAACTTCTTCAAATACATCTGGAAAATTCTTAACAAATTCAATAGACCCTAGATTTTATTGGGATGCCTCTAGAGCATACAAGAAACTACACATATAAATATCGATTTTCTTACATGGTGCTTTAGCAATTCTTCCCAAATTGGTTACTAATGATACAGTTATTCAATTAAGCTCTAAAACAGCTCCATATTTTGATAACCAATCCATACCAAGAATAATGTCAAACCCTTTAAAGTCTAAGAAATGCGGGGTCGCAAGAAAAGTGACGCGAAAGGAAAGAAATTGGCATATCTTTACAAATATATTCAAATCGGTTACACCATCTATAGGGTTAGACACACACATAGGGTTTTCTAAAATACTAGGAATAAGGTGAAATTTACCTACTGATTCATAAGAGATAAAACTATGAGAAGCACCGGTATCAAATAATGCTCGAATAAAAATACCATTAATCAGTAAGGTACCTTCAAGGACGCCTATCCCATTCACATCCATTGAAGTAGACGGTTCATTCATAATGGCGAACACTTTGGGCTGCTGCACCTTCTACATGAGTGAGTAGTCCTTTACCATATACCTGGGTTGATGCAAATTAAAACAAAGAGTCTTCTAGACCAATGGAGATATGGGTCTACCTTGCTACTTCGGAACTTCACGATTCAGACAAAGCCTGGCAATATGGCTTTCTACTTACAAATATAACAACCACTACCCTTAGGCTTGCATCCTTGACTTCCTCCTTTTTTCCCTTTTCCTTGATTCTTCCAATTAGGATTGAACTTGCACTTTCTAGAACTGTTTCCACTGGTATTTCCACTAGGTGCCACTGGATTAGGCTTCTTCTTTTCCAGGGCCTCATGCCTCAGAGCCATATCAACTAGATCTACGACAGTACCTTTAACATGAGCAGTCATTTTCTCATGGTATTCCTCCCTCGTACCCAAAACAAACATCTCATTCTTCTTTAATGGGGTGTTGATCAATTCTGGCCTAAAATAAGATAGCTCATTGAACTTCATCTCATATTCTGCTACAGGTAGATCCCCCTACTTCAAGTCCATAAAGTTGTGGTACATCCTCGTCCTTCCAGCTGTTATCAAAAATTATTATTCATAAACTTCTTTAAATCAGGCACATGAAAACTCATCTTCAGGGATACTTACAGTAAGGGAGTCCTACCAAGTTGATGCTCCCTGTTGCAATTGTCATGCTGCTAAGAATCTTTTCTATGCATCGGATAAGCCAAGGCCTTTAATAATATTCTCGCAAGATAGCAACCAAGCTTGCATCTCCATGATAGACTCAGTTCCCTTAAATGGTTTCCCTTCGAGGTTAGTGTAATCCTTGCAAAAGGTTGTGAAATTCACTCTTAGCCGCTCTAGCGCTGCCTCTTCGGTAATTCGAACTCCTCCAGGATTTGAGGTTCGACTTTTTATAGTTCTAGTGCTACCTGCTCCCCTACCTCGTCTGCCTCTGTTACTCATGTCTTACTACTTGGACATAGTATGATAATCTTTGGATACATGGACAAGATAAATCTTGAAAGAAGGGTACTAATCAAAACTATCAAGCTGATCTATCTACCGGATACACACACACACACACACGAATGAAATTACAAATACGTACTCTCAAAGTTGACCCTAACCCAAAGCCTAAGTGTTCGCTTAACCTAGGCTCTGATAAGAAAATGTAATGACCGCCTTTCTTGCATTGAAAGATGAGCCAATAAGGGTCGAAGAAAATGAAAGATAAGAAGAAGCTACACAATCACAGAATCTCACCATGAATTGGAACAATATATTATTAGATAACATAGGATATTACATACTCATTCCATAATATACAATACATTAGAGTCATTACATTACAACCTTCATTTGGACAGTCATAACTACCTATTCATATAAAATATATAGATCAAACATAAACATAATGGAATAAAATAAAAAATTAACTAGCGGTGAAGCCACTTGCTCCATCTCCTTTAAAATTCTTCCATAAGAAACCTGGATCACTTGGCTACTCATACAAATTTAATTACCCAAGAGTTTTAGAAAAAGAAAATAAAACTCTTGGTCAAACATGGGTTTAGTATGAGTAAACTCAAACAGCTTAATTTTTACTTTTATAAAACGATTCGAAAATCAAAGGTAACTCGTAAGACCACACCGCACATAAACACGAACGGGTTGTTACGTTACGATAACCAAAACACTTTATATAGAAATCTAGTGATATTATCATAATGTCTAGGGTTTTCAAATAAACAGTTCACATAGCCAAAATTGTTATATTAATTAAATTCTAGCATAATAGGTATACAACTAAGACCGAATGCACTTACTGGGAAATGGATTCCATACAATGACTAGGCTATTGGGGTACCACCCATCACGGTGCATCTTTAGATAAACAACATCGAGAACATGCTTGGATCCTTTGACAACACAAGACTGGCCTACCCCTTGTTAGATAGTATAGAATTAGATCGCCCCTCAGTTGGGATCAGCTACTGTATCGAAGCATACATGAATTGATAGGAGGGACTCTAGATAGGGATAACCTTACCCTAATGGGAGCGACCCACTTAGCCTTACTGCATCTCATATGTTTTAGTCATTCCTGATTGACGAGGCCTGAGGCTACGTTTACATTTATTATAGCATTACCACTTGGAGTGCTAACATTGCCTTCCATGTGTTGACACAATGTCAGCACTCATCCATACAACTCGTTCAGGAGATGGATGAAGTGAACGTACCATTTCTACTACACCCATTTTGAAATCACGCTTAGGGTTAGTAGAAAATATCCCTTACACTTCAAAGTCTTTATCTTGGACCTTGCCTTTACTATTTCCAATTCGAACATTTATGTTGGTTCGAGGTGATTTTCAAATAACAACTAATATCCGATCCCGGTCTCTCCAAACCAATATTTAATAATTTAAAAGGTCAAGTTGTTTATAGTGGACTATCCCACTATCAGGGGTGTAAAGATTTATATATGAACTTACGTTCCATATTCTCTTAGATTATCATGATCCGCTTATCGAAATTAACCCCCTTGTATTCATCACGTTATCAAAGTGCAGTATTTGTGATAAGTACAAGTCTACTTACTTTCAATAAAATGCATCACCGTTTTATTACAACTACTTTAATTCATTTGGCTACTTAATAGCATGGACATGAGATCCTTGGTTTTAAAATAATTCACTTAAACAAGAAAATTGGTTAAAAACAAATAACCGATAGGGTTTTAAAAGAAACTTTAAAATAAATAAACTTTAATTAAATCATAACGTTTAAACCCAACTAAACCTTAATTAATCTTTGATTGAATCAAAATTAAATCATTAATAACTCGAATTTTATTTATAATTAAACCTTAGTTATACTAATTAAATGACATTTATTTAAGAAATTAAACCCTAATTAAGTGGATAATCAACCTTTTATTAAATAATACTTAACTAAATAATTAACTCTAATTAAATAATTAATTAAAATAAACTTGATTAGACAAAATTTAATTTTCACTATCTTAATTAATCATTATTTGAAACTTATTTAATTAAAAATAGTTTACTTGATAAATAATTCCTTAAACTCTAATTACTTAACATAATTAATTAATTAATTAATTAATTAATTAATTAATTAATTAATTAATTAATTAATTAATTAATTAATCAGTACTCTAATTAATAAATTAACTAATTAAATAATTAAAACTTAAAATTTTGACTTACTTAATTATTTTAAAATGAGTTTTCAAAAACGATCCAAAAGAAAACACTTAAAAACTTAAAATCGCGAAAGTTCCCAAACTACATCCATAGCGACTATTGCTATAATAGTAGTTTGCTAGAGTTAATTTCTAGGTGGAAATCTCACTTAACTGTAGCTACCACATGCTTGAAAACACAATTGTATGAGTTTTGAAAACTTGAACAAAAGGTAAAAACTTGGAAAACATTTTCAAAAATCCAAAGCTAGAAAAAGAGCTTTCATTTTCAAATCGGATCTCAAGTCTTTTGCGACTTTTTAAAACACTATTATTTCTCAACCATCTCACAACATACTTGGTTTTGTTTCACAAACAACACAAACATCATATCACAAACCAATATCACATATCCATGCACATATCCAACATATCAATATATTATCCAAATCAAAAATATATACCTAGCAACAAACTTGCAATCATATATCATCCAAATAACATGATATTTCAACATGACAAACATTATAATTTTACAAACTATAGATCATTAAAAAAAGTAGTTTTATTTTCCAAAAATATTAGTTTTACTGACCTAAATTTTTCCAAATCAAAGCGAATTTTTTCCAAAACTTGAAAAAGCTTTAGAAATTTGCAAATATGAAACTTTTGGGTGCTAGAACCTCCAAGACGGGCTCGGCCTAGACTAATTAGGCTCGGCCTTGGGATGTTTGGGCTCGGCCCTTATGTTTTTAGGTGGATGGAGTGTTGTAGCTTGGAAGAGGAGGTGTTGAATGGCTTGTAGACATGGCTTTGAAATAAAAAAGGTGATTTTTAGTGAAAGAGGTGATATTTCTTATTTTATAATTTATGAAGAGGAGGCCATGGCTAAGATTGTTAAGCTATTAGAATTTTCAAAGTGGAGGAAGAGATTACAAAATGAAAAGAATGAAAGTTAGGGGGTAACTATAGGCTTAGGATATAAATTAAAATAATATAAAGTAGCTTATATTTAATTATGTGTATGCATGCATTGCCATACCTCTCCCCCTTCAAATCTATCCATCCTAGTACCCATCCCCTTCTCTTTCAACTATCTACTCCATGCTCTTGTCCTTGTGTTGAAAATGTGTATTTTTATACGTGTATGTATATACACACACACTTTTCCTTATATATTTTCTTTAATTCTTATATGCTAATATGCTTAAGGAGGAAAGATGTACATGCATATGTACACGTACACAACATGTTTAAGATAGTTTGTAATATGTGCATGTGTGTTTAACATAGTAATATAACCTTTTGAATAAATTTTAACTATTGAAAATTCAATATTTCAAAAAATAATTTTCAGTCACATTTTCTATTTCTCAATGAACTATAAATTTTTAGGTAAACAAATTTTGAAAATGATTTTATCATCATTATTTATTATTTAAAATAGTTTTATTTGTTTATAAAAATCCATTTATTAACTATTTAAAAATATAATTAATCATTCATTTAAATAGCGATTAAATTCTAGGTTGCTACAATAAGTGGTACCGAGTAGTGACAATTATTTACACTAATTCTCTTCGTCAAAACTATAGCACATTAGAACTTTTAGAATTTGGTAATGGCCAAAATTCCAATATCATCCATATCAACTTTATAGTCCAAACACATATAACTATCCCTCATATAACTAAGGAGACGAATTCTCTCTTGAAAAGTGTTTCACTGCAATGCTTTCACTCGACCTAACTATAGTCGTTTGATGGACACTGTTCCATGATTTAAATATAATTAAAGCGCAGCTTAGGCATTGAAGGTCAACTGTATCCATAAGTCAAGAGAACTATGTAAATTAGTCACATCGATATTTTCTGTTTGAACTTAGTTATATTAATCAACAGAAAATTATCGAGTGAGTCGTTCTATAGTTATCCAGTAATAATCAGTATGTAACCCTAGGTTCCCCCAACAGTCCTGAATAATACACTGTCCAACATTCGAAGAGCGTTACGTACTCTTGTCTCAATGGATACATCGATATCCAGTCTCAATGGATTTTGACTGGCAACATTTAAAATGGTATATTTGTTTCAATGTGATAAATTACTCATGGTTACAACACTTTGTAACTACTATCACAAAATATACCATTTATGGATTTTCCATTAAATATACTTTCAATTAAATTAATTAATTAATATAACCACATTATATTAAGTAGATAATAGAAAGAAACACCTTTATTGTGAACAAGATTGGTCAACGAGTTAGACATATGTAACAAATTACATAATTGCCCCTAGGGCATAACCCTTACTCTATCATTATTCAGTATTGTAAATTAATTAGTAAAATAATAAAAATTTGTTTTTTAACCTTAAAGGTATACAAATGACAGAATTTGTTTAATATAAAATTATTAGCATATAATCAATCTAATTGTGACAGTATATTTGTATATTCGAATCGTCATCAAACTAACAATGCATATAATATAATATAATTATTTTATGTATGCATTGATATTCATAAATAGACGATGTATAGCTTATATCTAATGCCTATGAATACATCTTGAAACGATGATTATTGCTCCTTGAACTGATTTCTAATCCAGTAGAGTGCTAGTCCCTGAACCGATGACCACAAACTATCGAATAGCTCATGACTTGATTTAATTTGAACTTGAATTAATGAAAGTCAGGGAAGACTAATTTCATCCAAATCTAGGAGAGTTTTTGAGGCTTTAAAACGCCTAGCAACAGTTGAGGGTAGATTTCTTGGTTCAATATTAATAATTATTAACCGAACTATTCTGGCTAGAGACTTTGACTTTGAGTTGACTTCAGTTAAACGTGATATTAACCTTATATAACAAAGGGGACGAATCCTCCCTTAGATAGTGTTTTTCACTTATAATGCTTCCACTCGATCCCAACTATAGTCGTTCGATGGACGTTGTGCTATGATTTAACTATAACTAAAGAGAAGCTTCCACATTGAAGATTAATAGTATTCTCAAGTCAAGAGAACTATGTAATTTTGCCACATCGATATTTTCTGTTTGACCTTAGTTATATTAACTAACAGATAAACTAGCAATTGAGTCATTCCATGGTTATCCGTAACTATCAGTACATAACCCCTTGGTGCCCCAGGTAGGCATTAGTAATACACTATCCAACATTTAGAGAGCATTACATACTCTAGTCTCAATGGATGTATCGATATCCAGTTTCGACAAATCTTGACTAGGAATATTTAAAATGGTATATTTATTTTCATATTGATAAATCACTCACAATTACGACACATCGTAACTACTATCACAAAACATACCATTTATGGATTTTTTATTTAATATACCTTTAATTAAATTAATTAATTAATACACCACATTATATCAAATATATAATAGAAAGAAAACACCTTTCATTTCGGATAAGATAGGTTATTGAGTTAGATACATGTAACAAATTATATAATTTCCCCTAGATCATACCTCTAACTCTATCAATCTCTTACTTGCACTTGGTGTCAATTATGGAATCTTATTCCAACTTCTCCAATCATTTTCCTCAAAAACCAATTGGGTCAGTCCCTCGGTGAACGGTATCCTATATTGCTTTAATTATCTACTATGTCAATTAACTCTCACAATGCTAATAAATTGTTTTATCATATGGAATAATTTGGAGTATGTCGCTCAACTTCTAATGAGCTTTAACTTCTGTAACAAACCATATCGCGACATTGTTATCATATAACAATGTTATGGGATTCTTAACATTTGGAATCACCCTCAGCTCAGTTATACATTTGTACATTTATATTAATATACATTGTTTTTATTTGGCGCTATTCAAGGCGATGTACTTAGCCTTTTTGTTGAATCAGCCGCATTCTTGCATTAGGAACAATTCCAACTTAAAGATTCCTAACTTGAATTTATTATTGACTCGTTATACTAAATATTCACTTATGAAGTTTGAGTCTAAATTCTCCTTTATAAGGGGTTCGTTGTTTCTATAAACAATTCTAGTATTTTGCAAATACACAGAACACTCCATATTACCATTAAGTGATATCAATTGGGTTTGATATTTGCTTCGTATATCAAATATATAAACAATTCATGACATTGTAGATAACAAAAAATGTATGACAATTTCTATTGCCAATGTATAACGAATCCATCTTACATGTTCCGTATTAAAAAAATTAATAAGGTGTCTTGCATATCGGTTTGGGACATTCCAAATTTATTTTATACTTACTATAAAAGACATCATTTAAAATCCAACGTCCAGTATTAAAACAACTAAAACTGATTTTAACATAAGTACATCATTAACAATCAGCGGTGTGTTGTTTACCTATGATTTAGAAATATCTATGTACCTTTTAATGTCCTTTCTTATGATAACATACTTCCTCTGCATTTTGATCGGTAATCAAACTGTTTGATACTTCTATCAAACCTCTTGTTCAATTTTAATGCTTTTCAAAATGATACTTTCGTATCCATTCTCGGATTGTATTCGGTAAAATCCATAAACTAAATATCGCTCTCACTGACTTTAAGACAATTTGGTTGTTATATGCAAACAGCTTAGTCATAATCTATTAAAACTTTCCGCTTCAGCATATATATTTGAAAACATAAATTCGTATTTGGTGCTAACTTTATGAGTAAGATCTGAACTAACTTGAGCACATCGAATGATGAATACGTTACATTAATTCCAACAATTGAAATTCACGGTGTTATTCTTATCAATGTGGCTTACTATATTCCAACTGCATTTGTCTTTCTCTTAAAGGCACATTTGCGGCCCATGGATCATATCCCTTTGGGTACAACTATCAGAATCACATTTTGATAATGTTCATGGAATCTATTTCGGATTTGCACATTGTACCGTATCACAGAGTCAATACTCTTAATGGTTAATTTAAATAATCGAGGATTATTTATTCTTGACAATGAGAAGAAACTCATAGTTTCTCTTTAATATACAAGAATATTCATTAGACATTCTAATGCATTTGTGTTTATTTATGTTCGGTCAATTTATTTCATCCCTTGCAATCAGTTTTATCTTTGGGTCGTATCCAAATCCATTCTAATACCAATAACTTCCTAAAAATTTCTTCGCTACAAAGTTGTTACTTCTGGAAACAACAGTTGTTTCTCGGTGCAATTGAATAGGTATTCATAAACACTTTATAATTTTCCTTATATATAAAACTGATTTGGTTTTGAGTTAATAAAACTTATGTTCAAAATATAAATTGGTCATCGAATGATAGTTGTTTCCAAGTTATTTTTGAGGCGATTTTTTCAAGATCCCTCATAAACAATTATTACATATAGTCTTTTGACTTGCACAACCTACCAACTTCTTGGCCTAGGATATGTTGGGGTTTCTTATAAACCCTTATCTAGTATGAGTTTGTAAATTACAATTTAGATGAAATTACTTTTAACCTTGTGTACTACTCTTAAGTACACCACCTTATTGAAAGAAGTTAATTCAACTTCACTCAATATTAATCGTACTTCATTTAACAAAGTTCGATCACTCCTTATTGATACATCATTATGTATCATAAGGAGGAGTGACTGTTGAGGTTTAATCTTTATTCATTTTTAGGTACGTTTGGAACTCTTTCCAATATACTCACATATACGATAAAATCGAATCATTTTTATTTTATATTTCACATTATTTTATTTACTTTTGTTTTATACTATAGGAGCTTATCATAGACATACTGCATGTGTATCAAATACATATGTCTATATTAGTAATAACTCATCGATGAATATGAAAAAGTATGTAAAACGATTTTGGTATTGGTATACTTGTGATTACATACATCTATAAGTATCTATTTGAAAAGTTTATTAACTCTTATGATGCTCCCACTAAATAAATGCATTTCCCTTTATTGTTTGAGATATAATTAACTAGTATCATATGATTCATAATCATAAAATAAATCTATTTCTCAAAACAATGGCTTAGTCTATAATTTTAAAATAATTGTAACAATTTTAGATACTTCGGTATTTTCAATCGCATCACTTTTGTTATGGAAACAAATACCATATTATAGTTTTATTTCATAATGAATATTCATAATATTCACACCGAAATATAACTGTGTCTATTTTTTGGTCGATGCCAAAAAGTAGTCATTGTTTCATAAATACTATTTGGTATGTTGTATGAAAATAATTTTCATAACTTGATGGAATCAATAATTGCTATATAGCATGCTCTCACTATTTCTATTATTACAACAATAGCGTACTGAACCCAGAGGTCCATCACTCACTTCATATAGATCATTTATTTTATATATTGCAACTAGTTTACAACAAAGAGTTCTTTGATCAAGTATCGTGAACTCAAAGAAATAAATCTTATAGAAAACAATGTTCTATATGAAAATATATTTCGAAATAGAAATCGTATTTCTTATTTACATATTAAATATCAATTATTAGTTTACAATTCTCATTTCCAATATTTTTTCATGAAGCAACAGTAAACATTCACTCTCTTCATCCCAACTATATCTTAAATCACATATACTCTTGTATGTTTGTTTTTCTTTCTAAATGGTCGAACCATCCAAAAGAAATCTTTTACTATAATATCATACAAAAGCGCACTAGATCATGCTTAACATTTAAGAACATCAAATAGAATGTACCTTACGTAAACTGATCAAACCGACATTTCAGCGATTGAGTTCTTAGATCTATATTATAGTTTTGGTCATGTGTTACATTTGACATAATATGATCTTTTATTGTAGTCAATCAAATTGAATGCTCGATCTCACACTATGATTTATTTGCTTATTTCGAATGAACTAATTTCATTGAAATATTGTACATTACAAATTATGACCGTTCACCATATAACATCTATATGTGATTATATATGGGTCAAATATCTGTTGTATTGCATTGCTTTTGAGTATGAAACTCATAGAATGCAATATACATATTTAACCAAATAAATGCATAAGTGGCTAAATTATAAACATATTTAGTAGATATAGAATCAGGCCCTTGCATGGATGTCGAAACATTAACATGCAATAAGCGTTTATTAGTAAGTATATGTTATATTTCTATTTGTCAATCTTCAATTCAGTTTAATAAACATTTTATCAGTCGTATTAAATGCATAAATTTATCAATGTAGATTATTATAACATTATATAGTTCAACAAATCATATGTCGAAACATAGAAGTCTTTCGACATCACTAGTTGATGTTAGGACCGGTCCATTTTGGAATTCTAACATGGAGTTTGCTCAACAAGTCATAGCTCCATTGACAGTGGATAACTTCTTATCAGTTGTATCGTATGCAACTCCTAACCCTTTGTACCTTGTCCTAGTTCCACTTTGACCTTGAGTTTGTTCAACAAATCAAAATAAAATTATTCATTCGCACCAACCAAATCATGACGGCTTAAGTGTAGTATATGTCTCTTAAGTTTGCTCAACAAATACATATATAGTCATCTTACTTCGTTTATTCAATATATACTACGCATAACATTCCTAGCTTGGGTTTGCTCAACAACTAAGGAGTATGCAAGTAATTTAATAACACACACACACACACATATATATATATATCTATGTATGTATGTATGTATATAGTAGAGAACAACATTATATTTAAGATTCATAATAATCAATATATTATATTGAGTGATACTGACTTATGGAAAAATATATTTCATTTGAAGTACCATTATGATTCAAGTGTCGAACCCATCGGAAATCATGGTATATGAAAATTTACATATATATTTATTCCTTAAGCCTATTTAGGGTTTCTTAATATTCCATCTTTAATTTATACTTCATATTATATAAGTTTTATTATTATATAACTTTTATTTCATATTACTTATATAGTTGCCTTATGTATAATATTATGTTAAATAAATCTTAATTAATTATTGTATTATTCAATTATAACGTATTATATTAAATATAAATATATATATACACACACACACACACACACATTACAACATTCATAGTAATACACACACACATACATATGTATGTATGTATGTGTGTGCGTGTATGTATTTTAATTTATTAATTAACTTTTAATTTATTTATTTAACTAAACAATTTTAATTAGATTTTATTAATTTCAAAAACTCTTTTATATACACATGTATACTGATATTGACTTAAACAATTCAAGACAACATAACATATATCATTATATATATATTATACATGTATATATATAATTATTTAGCTTAATTAATTAATTCATTTATTTTATTAATCTTATTAATAAATAATATTTTCTAAATTAATTTTATAACATTTTCAAATATTTTGATAATTTATATTATAACTTTTATAATATGTATTTTATTATAAATTTAAAACTTTTATTTTAATTTTCAAAACAATTTGAAAATTAATGTTATAACATTTATAATATTTTTCTTATTTAAAATTTAACTTTTAAATTTTAAATTTTTATTTTAAATTTTAAAATAATTTTGAAATTAGCCCAAGGCCCAATTCAAATTGGGCCCTTTTCTATTAGGGATAATCTTTTGGGCTTACCTCATCATTTAGGGCCAGGCTAGTAGCCAGATAAGGCAGAGTACTTGATTATTCAAACTCAATCTTAGACACTACTTTTCTAAATACCTTACTATATGGGTAGGCTTTGATAAGTTAGCATAATATGACTAATTTAGACTACATAAGCTATTTGGCTTCGATACCATTACTGGAATTTGACCAGCCTACAATGGAAGTTATAGGTGAATTTCAATTTTTTTTTACCATATTGGATCTTTATTAGGCTTATGAAAATCTAATTTATTTAGAACATTATAAAATTTTCTTTTAAATGAAATCATTTGTTATTTAAATTTATAATATAGTTTTATTTTATGTAATTATTATTACATTTTATGTATATACATGTACCATATATACATATATGTGTGTGTGTGCACGAGTGACATACCAAGGTACGGCATGCCCGTGTGTAAGTGTTGCAATTTACACTACAATAAACAGCCTAGCTCATATTGTACACAAATATATTGTCCAAATGTAAGTTTATATACTATAAATTATATTTTAAAATATTATATATATGACATACATAAACTATGCTTTATTTAAATAATTATATATATAAACGTGTTTATACATAGAATTAAAACATTGTAATTTATATGTATATAAATGTATATGTCAAATATTTACATATTATATTAAAATTAGTTTTTTTAAAGTCGAGAGTAATGTATGTATGTATAATATTTTTTAAATATATATTTACATACATGCGTATAAATGATATAATAATGTGTGTACATGCATATATATATATATATATATATATATATATTAAACTTTCAAAATATATAAGAATATATCTATTAGAATATAGATACACGTCAAATGTTGCACACGGCAAAAAATAATTTTTTTAATTTTAAATTATATTTTAAATAAATATCCTTATAGACATTGTTTTAAATTTTAATATAATATTAATTTCGAAACATATTTGAATTTTAAAATTACTATCGAATTCTAAGTGATATTTTGATGTTTTAATATTTAAAATATAATTTTACAATTTAAAATCTAATTTTAAAAATTATTTTAATATTCTACTATTTTTAAGATATTTAGAAAAAGGGTTTTTCGTTGAAAGTTTGTTCAGTACTACTTTTATTTCATAAAATATGAAATATTTTTTTTATATTACATATCTATTTATATAATTATTTTACATATTAATTAATTTAAAATAATATTTAAAAATAATATATATTTTTATAAATTATTTTGTCTTCGCCAAATTTTTTTATACATATAATAATAATTATATAAAATCACATTTTGCATACACTAAAATGTAATATTAAATATATAAAGCTTATATGTATTATTGAATATTGTATATTAATTAGTAAAATAATAAAATTTTGTTTTTTTATTTGAGTCGTGCTTCTCAAAGGTATATAACTGATAGAAATAAATATTTTTTAATATAAAATTATAATCATACAACCAATCTAACTGTGACAATATATTTGCATATGTGAATCGTCACCTAACTAATAGTATATGTAATATAGTATATTCATTATATATATGCATTGATATTCATAAACAGATTAAAAATATACCTTATACCCAATGCTTATGAATACATCTTGAAACGGTGATCATTACTCCTTGAATAGACTTCTGATCCAATATAGTGCTAATCCCTTAACCGATAACCACCGGCTTTCGAATAGCACTTGATTTGAACTTGAATTAATAAAGGTTGAGGAAGACTAATTTCAGCAAGATATAGGAGAGATATTGTAATGACCCGTACTTTTAGCTATTTTAAATTATTAAATTTAATATGATTATTGAATAAAAATGGTTAATTTTTTTAATGATTTATTAATATAGTTATTGAATGTGAACTTGAACGAGATTTTGAAATAAAAAAACTTCGAAGATTTAAGTAATAACAAGTATTGAAAGGAAATGCCATGTATTGAACATATTTATAATCAACAGTTGAAATAAAATATTGAATATTGAATGATTGTAAAATGGAAATAGTTGTTCTATAATTTGAATTCGTTTTAAAGTTAAATTTTGTAAGTTCAATAACTTATATTTCAAAATATAGTGATTTATTGAATAATTAAAATTGTTTAAATTTAATATTGTAATTATTTAAATAATTTAATTCTGAATTTAATACGAATGAAAATGATATCAGAAATTGATTTAAGTTTTGTTTAAATATGAATGACAAGTGTTAACATTTGAAACTGGATTAAAGTGACTAATTTAAAATTTGGAAATTTCTAGTTTTAATTGACGAGTAAAAATGGCCATTTTGGTTACTTTCTCGGATTTCGATGAAACAAGTTTCATTGGATCCGCAATAGTGAATTTTTATATGATTTCAAGTTTTATAGCGTTTGGACTTGTTGTTTGACCGTACGAGCTTGAAACGCATAGAAATCAATCCCAAATTTTAATTAAAATAATTCTATTCAAAAAGCTATCTTCTCCATAAATCGAATTAGGACTTAAAACTTTTTCCATTGCATTTCGAATAGGGATATAACATTATGAACGCCAAGCGGCACGCCTCAATAGAAGATCAAGATTTCACAATATGTGATTCAAGATATTTTGAAAATAATAATAATAATAATAATAATAATAATAATAATAATATGTTATAAAATGAAGAAATAAGAAGCCATTAGAGAGAGAGGCAGAAGATATATTATTCATTCCTAAGAATAGAATGTCTATTTACATTACATAGCCTTCTTTATATAAAGGCTTTGGAGCTAAGGATTTAACCTATTCCACGATGTGGGACTAAACAAAACAACATAAAAGCAAATTCACTCTATAATTTACATATATTGTAACACTCCACCTTGAATATGAGTCTTCAAATCTTGAATGCTCGGATAACTTGAAATTTTTTCCGTTTCAAAATGTGTATGATGATTGCTCCCCCTCGTTATTATCTTGCTTGCATTTATCGATTCAGTCGATATAGATATTGTCTATTGCCTATTAAAAATCTCTATTAGGAAAAACCCAATAGGAAAAACCTTGAAAGAGGAAAAGAATGCAACTTGTGAAATCATAGATATCATACTAAAAATGATATTCCTTCTAAGAGTTTGATACTTCGGGATCAAAACAATGCCTCATTAAAACCTTACTAAGAAAAACCCAATAGGAAAAATCTTAATGAAGGAAAGAGAGTACAGTGACATATTTTATTTTCTTATTTCTTTAAATGAAGCTTGATACTTCTAGATTAAACTAATGCCTCATTAAAACCTTACTAAGTAAAACCCTATGAGAAAAATCTTAGTGAAGGAAAAAAGAGTACAATATAGTATGTCATATTTCAATAATTTACTGCATCAGATAGAGTTTGATACTTCTGGATCAATTTAATACTTCATTAAAAACCTTATAAAGGAAAACCCGATGGGAAAAACCTTAGTCAAGGATAAAAATATAATTTAACTTAAATAACATATTTGAGATGTTATTTCTTGAAAAGACGTTTGATTCTCCTAGATCAAGATAATGCCTCGCTAAAACCTTAGTAAGAAAAACCCAGTGGGAAAAATCTTAAATAAGGGAAAAGAGTACATTGTAACTTATTTTCAAATGTTATTGGGGAGTTGATACTTCTGGATCAAGATAATGCCTCATTAAAACCTTACTAATAAAAACCCAGTGGGAAAAATCTTAGTTAAGGAAAAAGAGTGCATTATAAAATACTTATGGATGCTCCCCCTGATTTTAAATTTTCCTCTGAATTCATATTCGTCTTTCGATAACTCAAATTGGTTATAGATACTTCTGAATCCATAAATATGTATCTCATTAATAATACAATTTATTAATAGTTTCCTTCGATACAATCAAATTTTCTAAGATTGTTTCTTCCAAATATGGTTTGCATTTTATGCATTTTGTATGCTACTTTTATGAAAAACACTTCATGTACTTTCATTTTTGTGCTTCAAATCACTTTTGCGTATTGCAACTACACATCTTTCATGAATATTAAAATTTCATTACAACATTACTAAAAAGCAGGAAGTAATCTACTCATCTTGAAGTATATCAAGATTTTCATTACAACAATACTTTGAAGAAGGTTGTAATCTACGTTTCATGTCCTTTGCATACTTTATAACTACAAAAGTTATATATATTCTTCAAGAATTTGTATACTTTAATAAGTATTTGCATATCGCAATTACCATTCAATGGATATTAAGATTTTCATTACAACAATACTTAAAAATAGGAAGTAATCTACTTATCATGAATTATATCAAGATTTCCATTACAACAATACTTAAAAGAAGTTGTAATCTACGGTCTTGTTCTTTATCTTCTTTATAACCACCAAAGTTATTTATATTCTTCAGGAATTTTTGTACTTTCATTGTTTATAATGTTTTAACAATATTTATACCTTCAGGGTATTTTGAGTGTTCAAACACTTTCACTGCTTCAATGAATTCAATTATTTATAAAAACATATGCCTAGAGCATTTAACACGATGTAGCACTACATGTGCTTCAGTAATTTCAGTGTGTTTTTCTATTATATATATATATATATATATATATATATTTGCGAACTACAGGTTCACATTTCTTATTTATGAGAGTTTCATGATGGCCAATCATGTTTTTCTCTAATCCAGGATCTTTAATCCATTTATATACATAAGTGCTTTATTATTTATAAATTTATCATCGATGATTATTTCTTGTCAGTTCTAGACATGATTTTATTGAGATCTCTTTAATTATAATGTTTTAGGTACCTAATCCGCTTTTAGGGTTATCTGACAATCATGTCGTGGATCTCTTTCAGAGCACCCTTAAGTGTTTCTTCAAGAACACTCACCTTCTTTATTTTGCATCTTTATTACTTACTCCAAAAGTATTTTGAACTGACTTTTGAACCATATTTTAGATGTGGTTTTCACATTTTGATCCTTCAGGGATTAAAATCTATATTGGAGAAAGTCTACTAAGGATAATACTGATAATATTTTGCATCACTGTATATTTTAATAAATATTTAACACTGATGATCAAAATGAACTTGTATCCCTTTATCCTCCCCCTCAATGTAGACAAACATTGTCACATTAAATAATAATCATCTTTGGACTCTAATTTTGATCCATTATGATATTGCTACTAGCAAATACATCATAAATATTAATAATAGGAGGATAATTCTTTTAGTTGATAAGATCTAACTAATTGGAGGAATTTACTTATTGTGTAGATCATTTGAATACATACATGACTTCAGGTCATTCAACATTTATGTTGATTGAATTTTAAATCACTAAATAATATCTATGCATAATCTATAAGATGAGCTTATAACAAACTTCAGGTTGTTAGCTAAATATTTACATATATGGATGTATACGTGCGTCCACGTATCACACATATATTATAAAATTTTCATATTCTTTCTCATTTGAATTTGTGATTTTTAGAACAAACTATTACAAGGATTCAGACTATTAATTTCTATTTATAAATCAATGTCAATGCAAACCTGTCAAAACCGCATGACAATGTTCAAAACATTTGGTTTGGAACCATATCGAACTTCTGGTTCGAACATTATATACATACAACTTCAAAATGTTAAGTTTTGTTCCTCAATTGTATCTCAAGTATCAAATTTCTATGCATTTATTCGGTTTAATAAAATTACCAAATATATAAACAAATCTCTTCTAGAGATATGTTATCATTTTCAAATTTATAAATCTCTTCTAGAGATATTTTAGTATCATCACTTCTGGAGTGAATTTATCTCTTCTATATATATATATATATATATATATATATATATATATATGCAATATTGGAATGCCATATCAATATACAATATTTCTTTTATATTAATTACATAATTACTAATTTTACAGTGGCATAAAATATCTCTGTTGGAGATTTTTGTTGTAACTGTCTTTGAAATGGCATATCAAACTTTTAAATACAGTAACAAAATTAGATTCACCAAATGAAAGTAAGATGTAAGAGATAAAACCACTACTTCTGGATTGTAATATTGGCATACAATATCCTTTTTTTTCAAAAATTATTGTTATTGCTTCAAAAAAAATTTATATGGTTATTCCTTCAGGGAATATAGTGTTTCCTTTTAAGGAATTGCAACATAACAAAAATAAAATTCTTATAACATCTCTTCTAGGATGTTAGATTTTGCAATATAAATATAAATAAATCTCTAAAACATCTTTTCAACGGATTAATACAAACACACACATCCAATGATGTTTGAAATATCATATAACATAATATCTTCAGGATATTTGGTTAATTTAGTATAAATGTTAAGATATAAGGTAAGGTATAACTCATTTAGAGATTTTTGTAATATCTTGAATGCAACATCATTTTCTCATATGATTATTTATTAATTTTCTTTAACTTCTTCAGGAAGTACAACCTTATCATTTTACATAATTTCAATAGAGCTTCGGGCTTCTAATTCATGAACTTCAAGTTCATTAATTTGTTATGAACTTCAGGTTCTCAAATTTTGTGTAAATTTCTCCCCCTTTTTTGTACCATATTGTTACAAAATAAAAGTCTATTCTTATTTCAAGACTTGTACATTTTGACAAATTAAAAAAAATACTGACAAGAATTCGAGCATGTAAAGTTTATCATAATTTTTTTTTGCATAATTCAAGACTTCCGGTCTTGGACTTTGAGTATACAACTTCTGGTTGAAAAAAAATCTTTGCACAACTTCAGGTTGTTGTTCAAACTTATTTCTTTCATTATATCGAGCATTGTTTGCCAAAATGAATACACCATATAATAAACCATGTCTATTCTTATTCCAAACATAAAAATACAACATCGTTTAATTTACTGTAATCAATGCATTTAATGCATTTATGATAATAAATAATTTAATTTATTACCATAACACTTGCAATTAATTCATTTATGATAAAAATAATTACAATTAACCTTTACGTGGTCTAGGATATAACTACTGTCACAGCAAAATAATTTCACTATAAATATATATGAACCAATTGAACAAATAGTACTTAAAATAACACAATTTTATCTCAAATCTAGGTTCAATATTACTCAATAATAAAATTAAAATGAATATCTTAAAGTGAAATTTTTTTTCCCAATAATCTGAATTTCTAAATAAACAGAGTTATCATCTCAAATCTATCCATATCATTCATAGTCATAAATAACTATACATCTCAGATCCAAATTATGATTATTTTCATAAGAAAACTAACTTCATAATTCTTTACCAAATATATCAAAACAAACATGTAAATCTTTAAATCAACACCAGATATTTCAAAAATTTAAGGATTTAAGATTATTTCAGATCTATTATATTTGATCTATTATATTTTACCTTTTGAAAGGCGATTGGATGCATGGAAGAAGGAAAAAAAATTAAGAAATAAACTTTCTATTAGAATACCTTATATTTAATTAAAAAGAAAGAGAGTAGGAGAGTAGATATGTTTCTACTTATTTATTTGGTTTAGTAAAAGCACCAAATATATCAACAAATCTCTTCTGGAGACTTTTTTTGAATATATTATTATCACTACTTCCGGAGTGAACAAGTTTCTATGCATTTATTTGGTTTAATAGTTAATACCATTGGCAAATATTTTAGAACTTCAGGTTCCAATTTTACTTTAAATAAAGTCTTTGCTAAGTACTTTAGATCCTAAATGGTACAGCTTTATTTTTATTATCAAATTTCAGGTTTGATTGCAATTGGAATTTACCATAATCTGAATTAGCTTTTCTAATAATTCAAAGCTTCACATCTTAAATTTATATATTTGAGTTTTGATATATAATCTTTTTTTTTGAAATGCAAACTTATATGTATAATTTTTATTTGAGAACTTAAGGTCTCCAATGTTAAATAAACACAATGAAACAAGAGGACTATTCATAATTGTATTCGAACAAGAGAATCATAATACTATTTCTCTTCGAGGAAATAGTTTTTACCATATCTGTAATGTTATTCCAACATATTGTTTTTATGTTATGTCTTCTAGACATATTAATATCTTCTTCTGGAATTGCTCGTTTTTTTCTCAAGGCTTTATCTCAGCGTATGAAAACTTTAATCTTTCACCTTCGCACATATGAACTTCAGGTTACTATTCTTTTATATAAACTTAATACGATCTTCTAGATACATATTATCCTTATATTTGTTTCTCTAAGAAACAATGAAATATATTTTTTTGAAAATATAAATCATGTGCCAAAATCATTTCTATAGTTCTCATTCAAACTAAAATCCAAACAAAAAAAATTTCAAAATGAAAACCTTTTTTTTAACCAAATAATGGAACGAGATCTAAAATGATAAGATTAATAGAGAAAGATCTATGAGATTTTATATATATATATATATATATAATGAAATCTGAAAAATTAGATCTACAACAAAACGAGATCTAAGATACATGGATAAAAATAAAATAAAATATGCAAATAGATTCATATCTGAATAATTAGATCAATAATAAAATGAGGTCTAAAAGAAATAAAATAAATAGAACGAGATCAGAAAGATTTGAGTAATCAGATCAGAAATGGCTTACCGTTTTGAAGATTTATAATCAGATCTGAAATTTTCCTTTTGATTAAAGTTCGTGCTGATAACGTGTTATAAAATGAAGAAATAAGAAGCCATTAGAGAGAGAGGTAGAAAATATATTATTCATTTCCTAAGAATATAATGTCTATTACATAAAAGCATATTCACTCTATAATTTAGATATATTGTAACATAATAAATAATGTAAAATCAAATCGATAATTGCGCCGCGCTAACCACATATAGCACCGGCCTATGTGTTGACCAAAAGCCGCTTTCCCCATTCCTTTTAAATTTGCGTCTTCTCTCAAGAACGAAAAGAAAAATCGAAATCAAGTGGAAAATAAACAGATCGAAAGGCGAATCGATCGGCATCGCGATGTCGCGATTGAAGCTTAGCAGCGACCTGGAGTTCACGATCGAAGTCAACTTGGTTCCTTGTGGCGTGCGTGAGCAGGGTGGAGGACGACCGTTGTGGTGGTGTGGGGAGAGTGCGAATGCAGCGAAGTCGAGGGTGCGACAGTTTAAGGGCAGGCTTCGATGTTCGTGCTCGTCAATTTCAAGGCTTTAGTTAGAAATTGATTAAGTAGGAGTGGAGTGGTACTGTTTGTGTAGGGCTGCAATTCGATGCCGATGGTTGTCATGAACTTGGTTAGTATGGTGCCTTTGAATCAGTTGGAGGTGTCTGAAAGGGTAATATGATGGCTTCGAATACGAGTTCGTTTGCTGAGCCAGGTGTTAATATTGATCTTAGGGAAGTTTACTTTTAAATTATTCATTTTTATCGATAGGGCCATGCAAGAGAACTAGTGGGCAGTTCTGGAATAAGCTTTTACAGCATCGACTTTTTTCCTAGAAGGTACCATGCTTGGTATTCGACAAATGAAACCGTAAGTGGGAATGAAACAATGATGGCATGTCTCTTTCTTTGTCCTATGCCAACTTAGTCGAGAGGGAAGAGGAGACGAGGTTGTGAGCCTGTAAGTGTGAATTGGAAGGAAGGTAATTTAATTTAAAAACTATTTTAAATTTAAGTTAATTATCAATTAATTTACTTCAAAACTCACTAATTCATATTAAATGCATATAAGGTCCATTTCGAGTGAAACGAGTCACAGTGCACTCGTATCAACGTTGTCTACAGCTTAGAGTCAAGTTGGATTTTATTTAAAGCTAGAATTTTTTAGTTTCAAATAAAATGTGAGTGTTTTAAACACCCATGACATACTAATTTTTTTTTGTTCGTTGAATTGATATCATGAAGTCATTCAATTAAATTGACTGTTATGTGGTAATTTAAATTGACATCTAGATTGTCATCTGAACTAATTGATAAAATTTAAAATTGACAGTTAGATTTGAAATTGGAATTTAAATTCCAATAAAATACCCGATTTTAATAACTAGGAAATTTTTGTGAATTATATTGACTGTTTGGATGATTGATTGCGATGGATGCTATTGGTTGATATTTCGGATGATTTGGATGTTTATTTATTTTGATATGTACTGTATCGTCCTATAAATTATTTACAGTGTACAAACCGTAAATTGAATTATTTTGAATAAATCAAGAAATATGTTGAAATGATATATACCTATGACATTTATTTTAGATTGAAATGATATATATCCATCCCTAAATTAAATCGAATAACTAATTCACATGGTCATAGGATAGAAAATTATATACGAACACCGGATTAGTTAAATTAGATGATTTTAAAATTTTGTTTTAAATTATTTAAAATGATTTGATTTTAAGAAATAAAAATTCGAATTTACGAAAATCGAATATTATTTTGTACTTGATCTTAAATTGTGGAATTGAAATGCGTTAAACAAAAATTGATTAAAAATGAAATTTGAAATTTCAAAGTCATAATTAAAATATGATCCGAGCTTCGAAAATCGATTTGTTTTAAAAAAACTTGGATTTCATTCGAACTTTGAAATATTGTTAAGTAAACGTAATTTAAATCTATATTTCAAAATTGAGCTCGAAATTGAATTATTTTGAAGATTTCAATCTTCAATTTAATATTGAAGTTAAATTTGATAAATGATTTAAATCGATATTTTGAAATTGAACTTGGAATTGATATAAACTGAATTGGTTTAAAATTAGTATTGAAACGAAATTTAATCCATTGACTCGAATTTTTGAATCAAATTTAAGGTTAAAAATGAGAATCGATATTGAAATTGATTTGAATTAAAATTGGAGTCGAAGCTAATTCGAGTTGGAATCAGAATTGAACCGATTTAAACTGAAATGGAAATTTAAATTTATCTGAATTGGAAGATTGGAATTGAATCAATTTGATCTTGAAACTATTTTTGAATAAATTATCTTAATATAAACTTTATAAAATCTATCTTTTCAAATATTCAAATTGTTTGATTTTCCAAATGATTTTACTATATAAATCATTTTAAGACTTAAACTACTTTATATTAAACTATTTTAAACATTTAAACTATTTTTAACTATTTAACTTTTAAACTATTTAAAACTATTCAAATTATTTTTCTAAAAATTCAAACTGATCAAGGTGGGAATATTTATTTTAAATCATTGATTTAAATACGAATTGGGTTAAATGAAGTTATAACCCAAGTTGAAATTTGAAACAATTTTAGAACTGAAATCGAGATAACAAGACAAATATGATTTTGAATTGAAATAGTATATTTTGAGTAAATATGCTGATTTTGAAATGGAATTGATTTTGAAGAGAATATGGTATTCTGATATCAAATACAAATTATTTTCGAAATGTAAAAGTACCAATTGGTGTGTAAAACGACATTTGGTTGTTAAAGAGACCGGGGCCTCTTATTGGCATACTCCTTGTCAATATTGGAACCACTTCAACAACTGTGTACGTGAACTGATGGTCCAAAACGAAGTGGTTGGATTTAGTGTCGTTTGCTGGATTTGAAGAAAGAGAACGATGGTGGATAGATCACGGCACTTGTTCCAATTTGAAATGACTAAACAGGACGGCTTGACAAGGCCAAGTAGGCTAATTATCCCGAACGGACATCCATTCTTGGATTTTCTTGGACTTGGTCCATATTATTACTCTTGTTGGTTTCGATTGGTGCACCTTTATTTTGGAATAGCATCCCTTTGACTCGATATGGGATGGATGGACGCGGTGGGTAGTCATGACTATGATGGGTTACCACCAGCCCAACAACCCGAATTGGTAGTATCCTACCTGTGACATTGCCTCATGTGCCTTATCATACTTTTATCCGTATACGAGACCACTACGATTTTGATTTAGTGTTGTCGTATCACGACGCATCCCTATCCACCGACGGTTTACTAGTCTTTTATATGCAACTGTACGATAATGCTTAAAAACGCGTTAAGGGGGACTATTGTAAAGCTTTAATGCTAAGAAAATATTTATTTTATTGATTAGACATTATATATGTAGCGTATTATACTATATATATATATATCCTTAAGAGATGAAAAATCCTGTAACATCTCTTGAGTTATTGGACGTACGTTATACACTAGATAGGAGATGTGAAACCCCGTAAACATCTATGACACCATGACACTCATGTTATATGCGATATCGATTTGACTCACATAAGTATATTTTAGTCATGACTTGAGTGTTTTGTCTTTTCATTACATCGGGTCAGCCCCGAGTTTTTAGCTTATTGATGATTTTTGTGGAGAACGAAGATGAAGATTTAGTATATTATTACTATTATTATTTTCTTGCACCATGTTGTCTGCTGCATTATTTATTCATCCCTGTTGTATATATAACTCTCATAAATGTTGTATAAATTATAATCAAATGTATAATATACATAGCTTCATGAACTGTTTATTTGATTATTATATTTTATCGTTCTGCAGCAAGATTCTGTTTTTGTTTTCTTCTTCTCTCCTTATTTGTCTTAATTAACCCATTGATTATCTATGTTTCGGATTGTTTGAGTTGACATGTGGATTATTGTCAATTTAAACCTTTTGAAATGTGGGTTGTCACAGTTTTAGAGGCTTCAAAAAGACAAGCAGAAGATGAGGGTAGAGATCTTTATATAGAGGGAGAGAAGGAGAAAAGTTAGGATCTAATATTTACCCATTCTCCTTCCATCCTATCCATGTAGATTAAAGCCTCTCTAGCCCATCTTTTTTAGCTGCCTATAATCCCTACAATAGCCGAAAAAGCCATCCCTCTTAGTGGGCTTTAAACTAATTTAGAGCCCAAATAAAATATTATGCAATTAAATCCAATTTAACACTTATCGATATCGTAATCGATTAATATCTTTATAATCGTCATAAATATATTTAATACTATTTATTCATCAAATCAAAATCAAAATTTATAATTAATATTTCATATATATTAATTAAGTTAATTAATATATAACAATTACAAATTAATGAAGTTGTTTGATCAAAGGAGAATTCATCGTTTCGGTTATGTGACATGTTAGGTGTAAATTTGGTGAGGGATTAATATCGAACTATTTGAATATTAACATTCATACGTCACTTAGCAAGTGATGTGACATTTTGGTCAAATTTATCACTTGATTTTCGTAAAATTCAATTTTGTTTTGTTAAGCGTGACTCGATTGTGACTTTTATTTATACCAATTCTTTTCATCAAACCTATATCATTTTGGACTTATAGAATTTGGTAACAGACAAAATTTAAATATCATCCATATTGAACTCTATAATACAAACACAAATTCTTTGGTTCAATAATAACAATTATTAGCCAAACTACTATGGCCAGACGCTTTGAGTTTGACTTGCCTTCAGTTGAACGTGATACTAACCTCATATAACCGAGGAGACAAATCCTCTCTTGAATAGTGTATCACTTCAAATGCTTCCGCTCGATCCAACTATAGTCGTTCGATGGACATCATGCCACGATTTAACTATAATTAGAATGAAGCTTTCAAATTGAAGATCAATAGTATTCTCAAGTCAAGAGAACCGTGTAATTTTGTAACATCGATATTTTGACCTTAGTTATATTGACGAATTGAAAAACTATCGATTGAATCATTCCATGGTTATCCAATAACTATCAGTATGTAATCCTTTGGTGCTCCAGCAGTCATGAGTAATACATTGCCCAACTTTGAAGAGTATTACGTACTATAGTCTCAACGGATGTATCGATATCTAGTCTCGATACATCTTGACTAGAAATATTTAAAATAGTATATTTATTTTCATCATGATAAATTACTCATAGTTACAACACTTTGTAACTACTATCACAAAATATATCATTATGGATTTTCTATTAAATATACATTTAGTTAAATTAATTAATTAACATAAAAAGTATATCAAGTATATAATAGAAAGAAAACACTTTTTATTTCGAATAAGATTGGTTATTGAGTTAGACATATGTAACAAATTACATAATTCTTTTGAGGGCATACCTCTGACTCTATTTGTCTATTTTTGTTGCAATATTTTTCATTGGGCATAATCTCCAAGAATGCTTCGGGCCCATCACATTCATTTCTAAAAGCCCAATGCACGTTATTGAATAAATAAGTTCATAAACATGTGATGGACATAATGTGTTAACCCCTATATTTTCTAATATTATTCTAATACTGTTAAAATCATCTATCCATACCATGGGATGTTGAAGGTGAGTGCTCCAGTTTTAAGTTATTCCATAAAGGCTTTCTTTCTGATTTTAGATAGAAAGTGTATACATAGGTAGTAGCAACATGAGCACCCTCTTTATTACTTAACATGATGGTTATATGTTGAGTACTTTGAGATAAAAATATAGCTAGACCAGAAATTAGAATCTACCATAGTAACCATTCTACATTTAGTTCACGAAGCTAAATTATCATACCAATCCCAGCTGCAACCAAATTTTCTCTTAATTTAGAGATGTTTATTTCCTTTATCTTATTTTCCATAAGAGCCACTAGAAATGGATTATGTTTTTCTACCAATTTTTTGATAGCTAACTGTCTTTCGAGGTTGTTTAAACCCCTTACATTGCTGTAAATAATCATTTCTTATTAAAATCTCGCTTCTAGTGCTTAGCGCTAAAGCAGTAGCCTCTTTATGACCTTTTGTTTCTTGCTACATCCCATTCAGAGTTTTTATTTGTTAAGTTTTTTGGTGGTGGAAGAAGGGGATATGGCTGATCAAATTTAGCATATAATTGTTTACTGGTTCGCAACTGCCCCCTCTGCCTTCTTCTGACTTTTAGAAGCCTGCAAATTAATAGAAACAGAGTTGGAAATGTTATTGGCTAGACAAGAAGTATTATTAGAAACTGAAGTATTCAATGATGAGAGAGTTGTGTCAGAAGCTGTTTCTTTGCAGTGCTCAAAGAGAAGGTTGTCCCTGAGTAAAGCAAATAGGGACTCTAGCTGAGGCTTTACTTTGTGCTAGATGACCTAACATTTCACAACCTACTCCTAAGAATACTTTAGTTTCTACTGGACGAACGACTAGCGCTGAAGTGCTCCTATTGCTTTCCTCCGAATTTTTTTGTTGTACTTTGTATATATAATTGGACCTGGACTTTGATCCTGCAAACCATCGTTATTTTGATTATATTGCTTAGTAGGCTCATTTTTGATAACTTGTTCTCCATCTATAATTATGTTGTCATTATTGTTCTACGTGCTTGAAGATTTCCCTGTGTTTGATATGTTATGCTTCTGTGATTGTTGTACTACATTTATATTGCTTCTTCAAATATTATGTAATTTTCCTATACAAGAACCTCCTCCCTATCATTAGATCCATCGACCGGCATCTCTTCAGCTTTGTTTATATCAACTATGTTGGCATTACTTGTATTTTCATGTCTTTCTTTAGGAACCCATCCGCCTCCAAACGTAATTGGACATTGATCCATTGTATGACCAAAAAATTCAATTTTTACATGATAGAGGCTTGATTTCATAATCTACCTTTTGTAAAAAAATGGTTATTCAGACAAGCATCATTGTCTCAATGGTTAAGTGATTCGTTTTTGGTGCGAGAGGGCACAAGTTCGGAACTTGCTTAGCCCGATTCGAACGTTTATTGACATGTGATGTGTTGTCCCAGTGACATGTTGTATATAAAGTACCATTTCAAAAAAAAATGGTCATTCACTCGGATTTTGAATTTGAATCTCACCATCAAATTCATAATTGATTTCTACTGCTATTAAGATTCTCGCATATGACAATCTTTTCCTATTTTTAGTGTATCCATCCAAACCGACCTTCTTAATAACACTTGCTATTTTACTCATTGATTTTGTTTCCAATAAGTAAAATTCTTGCCCGGTAATCTTACCCAAATGGGTATGGTGGTCAGTAAATCTTTATCATATTTTATTTTACTACACAATTTCTACATTGTTACAAGTTTCCTATCCATAAGACATGGACTCCTTCTAATACTTCCCATGATCCTCTTACCATTCAAACTGGACAAAGTAAAATTCATTATCTCTTGAATGAATTTCAAAAGCTCCCTTGGGGGTCCATATTCTCAGAATGTATGCTTTTAAATAGGCAAAATATGGTCTACTCCCAACTAAATAAATCAAAACTGAATTGGCCTAAATTCTACCAGTTTCATCTGACTCATCCCCTTCAATTGTCGTTGTCTTTTTAATATTTCCTATTGCTGGTTAACAATACGTAAAGGCCTCATCCTTTGTTTTTTTTTTCAACCATATCACACCACATTTAAGACTTAGTTTTCAAATCAATAGTTAATTTGTTTTGGATCCGAGCTCTCTGTCTCTGAAATTATTGGCATCTTTTGGTTTGGTTGTGTTGGAACTGGCCAGCCCATAATTGAAGAAATGAGCGAATTTAATTTTTTTTACCATATTGGATCTTTATTGGGCCTATACGATCTAATTAATTTAGAACATTTCTAAATTAAATTTAAATAAAATCATTATTTTATTTAAATTTATAATATAGTTTTTTATTACGTAATTAATATTATATTTACATACATGTATCACACACACGTGTGTGCGTGTTTGTGTGCGCGAGCATGTGTAACATAGCAATCCGTGCAAGGTTTAACATGTCCATGTATACATGTTGGAATTTATAATATGTATGTATGTATTTTTATAAATAGTTTGGTAATAACATGTCCATGTATACATGTTGGAATTTATGTATGTACGTAATTAATATTATATTTTTCATATAAATTGTCACGATCCGGTATTTTCAACCATTCGCATCTGCACATGTCGAACTTGAATTATTCAAAATACCGTGTTGTAAATAAAATTTGGCAAATCTCAGAATATATAGTAAATAAATAATCACAGGTCATAGACACAGAGTAAGAAATGCAGCGGAAGTAGAAAAATAGTAGTTCATGAAGCCACTATTGCATAATCTCAAAATAAGTACGAATTACATAGACTTAAAACCAAAACAGTTTGAAATAACCACAGAAAATCCCAAATCCATTTGTCTCGAATTACATATGCTAAGATAAAAGACTGAATGGAAAATAGATAGCAGCTTAAAAGAGATGGTCTTCAACAGTCCTAGCTCCGGGGAAGGTGAAGTCCGAACTGATACTCAGGCTGACCCAAGCGTAAGAAATAAACACAAACACTCGAGTCAGGACATACATACTTATACAATGTAAGCTAATTCAAGTGAACTGTAATATGAAGGCAAGTAACTTAAAAGATGCTTGGGACCGCCCATCCTCTAAGGATCCGTTAAACTATTTACTATATAGTAATATTTCGCTATTATAATAGTGTCTATATTAAAATAAACTTACTTTAAAATAGTGTTAAGGCTTTACGTTTTCCACCTTAACACATAATAGTGCCAATAGTCTATACAGTACCGTAATACCTCCTGATCGGAAGGCTACCAGAGGATACTCCATAGGTACGACACAAATCAAACTCGTATAGGGCGCGCTAGGATAGGTGACATGGCACAACTAGGCAATGCCAGGATAGATATACCAATTACGCATCTGAACCGGTGGTAACGTGTAGCTGCTACTACCGCCCACCTCGAACAACGCTCCTGAAATCAAAGGTGCGCACCAAACAATCACAAAGTAATAGAATGACATACGAAGAAGTGCGTCCGATCAATTGTGCTACCTCATTAGTCCGTCAATTGCTCCCGTTTTAGTCACCTTATGCCAACTTACGGAAGTCGGATCCACGTACATACCTCAATAGAACGTCACCACCATCCTACTTCATTTTGGAATCTCCACCGCGTACACGGTTGTCAAAGTGGTTTTCGGTATCGACAGAGAGTATAGCCATATCCGACCCCAGTCTCTTAAACAACCAACGTTATTATTACCCGTGGTTATAAATTCCAAAAATAGTTTATATTTCAATCAAAATACTTCATTTTAAACTATTTAAGGGTGAAGTTATTATTCTTACCAAAACCAATATAAATCCCAAAGGTTTAGCCTTAGTTCATTTGTATCAACTATAGCACTTGCAAAGTCAGTAATATCCTTTCCAACAGATTTAAGTTAATTTAAATTTCAGACCTCAATATAATTTCAGCAATAATTAAACCTTTATTTAAACAAATTTAACTTATAAAATCATATTTTCCCCTTTGAAATAGTCATTTACATTACTCAAAAATTTATGATTTTTATAAAGTAAATTTTGCAATAAAATATCAAACTACTCTATGCTTTACTTACTAAAATCAAGTGCACAACTTTTTATAAATTTTTACTTATAATTAAGTTTAATTACCATTTCAAAATAACTTAATTTCCCATTTATTTCTTACTTACCTTTATTCTAAAACCAACTTCACATTTCTAAATTAAGTTATTATTTCAACCTCCATTTTTAAGTATTCACTTTATTTAATTATTTAATTCATATACAACTTAACCCTTTATTTATTCACTCTATATTCAATTTATACCAAAATATCATATTTTATTACTTAACTTGAATTCCATTTTATTTTACAAGTCAAAATTTACAAAATAAATTTATACTTTAAGTTCTAACTTACCCATTTATTTATTTACATATTTAACTTGTATAAAATCACTATACTTATAAGAATCATTTTAATCCAAATTTAAACATAATATTATAACATACTAATTTAAAAATATTTAATATTTCCAGAATATATATATATATATATATATATATATAATAACCATGGGTCTGTATAATATTTTCTAACCTAGGTCAAGTGATACGGATAATATATCATTTCAATCCATAATATACAAAAAAAAATTCGGGTTCTATCATTTCAAACCCGCAATGCCAAGTTAAATAAATAACTAAATAAATAAATAAATAAATATCGTTCAGGCCTATCATTTCAGCCCGTAACGATTCTATTCTACAGGAAATTTACAGCGTGATAAAACAGTAAATAAATAAATAATACAACAGCATAAATATAACAGTATATAATATAACTGATGATGTGTCAATTTAATAATAGGGTTTTTTAACATCATAAATTTATATCACATGCAAGTAAAATTGTTTGCGCGAAAAGTGGGCAAACACCTCCAAGTCGTGAGATTTAATTGGTTTTATGTGATTCTTAATGATTTAGATGAGTTATGTAAATATGAAAAAAGCAGGGGCTGAAATGTAAAAGACACACAGATTTATAGTGGTTCGGCCAGAACGTGCCTACGTCCACTTTATATGTTATTATCTTCTTTCTTTCAGATTACAAGTACAATGCTTTGTGTACAAGTATATGAAAGTAGTTCGAAAGTTCCTTCCGTGCTTGAGCTCTCAAACTTGTCTGCCATTGTTATACCCCTGCCCCTCTATTTATAGAGTGAGGTAGGGGGCAGGGGTCTTGGATGTATATAGCTGCTGGTGGGCCCGGGCTGGAGCTATCTGGCCTGTCAGCATTCTGGTTCGGCGAGGCTTCATTCGGTGGTGAGGTATGTGTTTGGCTCGATGGTGTTGGTCCGGCCATGAATGATCCGGTGATGGTGGTCCGGTTGTAGCTTGGGAGTTGGTTCGGTAGAGGGGTGATGTATGGATCGGTGGACCTGGTCCGGTGAAGGCTGGTGGACCGGCATGGCTGTCCGGTAGGGTATTGGAGGGTGGGTCCGGTGGACCTGGACCGGTGAAGTCTGGTTCGGCAGGAGCTTATGCCGAATGTGGTGGAGGTTGTGCCTTGCCGAATGGATATGGCCGAATGAATTATAAGTTGGGCTTGCCGAATGGACCCTTGGACATGAGTGTTGAATGAACTCCTTACTAGATGGAATGGAGGTCGCCAACCCGGGTGAAACTGCCGCTTCTCAGTCTCGAGGTCTTCTGGGTGAGAATTCGCCCAACATTTGCCCCCCAAAGTGGGGCACGTGCTTGCATGTGTCGCGCTTTGTTTCCCTGCAGTGGGAAGGCGTGTTTTGTAACGCCATGGGCTGGATGCTCGTATCCTGTTGATGTCCTGCAAAGGAGTTTATAGTTTTAGTGTGTCTTCAGATAACGACCGTTCAGGATCGAAGCATTTGAGATGAAGTGAATCGCGCCGTTCGGGGCGAGAGGTGTGCCCCGAGGGGGCTTAGCATTATCGATGCCAGGTTCGCGTCAGAGTGGGTCCCTGGATCGTTTGTCCAGGTGGTTTATCGCCAGCTCAGAGCATGCCTAGGATTGTTCTCGACCCCGAACATGTGTAAGTAGCTTAGCCATTCCTGAGTTAGCAGGACTGAATAGTCATCCAACTGATGAGTTTCAAAAGGATATCAAAGCGTAAATTCTCACGATGATAGGGTTGATAGCCATTCAGAGCATGCCTGTGGACCGTTCGTGGTCGCGTACATGTGTAAATGGTTAACCCGTGTTGGTGAGAGATTTACTACTCATTCATCGTTATTATATCTTTTATTTTATCAGTCGGTTCTAGAGTCCGGTACTTATCTGAGTGCGGTGCCTTGCATGCCCCCTGTTTCTGGTTTCTGCTGGTAGAGACAGTTTCATTCGGCTTCGAGTAGGTATATGTTTTCATTCGGTTGGAGGCTGGTTCGGTATGCCGAACCATCTGGTCCGGTGGTGTTCCTCCAGTCTATATATAGGGGCTACACCCCCTTAGGTTTTCTTCACCGAACCAACAAGCGCCGAACCAATACTATACCGAATCAAACTTTAGCTGAATCATACTTTTGCCGAACCATTTCGTGCCGAACCAGGTATATGCTCTTTGCCGAATGATCCTTATTACCGAATGAACCTAATTTGCCGAATATACGCATAAGGCTTTCAATGCCGAATGGTGCTGTGTACCGAATGAACTTGAGATACCGGTGCCGAATGAACATGAACTTGTACTACCGAATGAACTTGAACTTGTACTACCGAATGGTCTTGAACTTCCAGTGCCAAATGAACTTTGTATTCGGACTCTGAGTGGAACTCTGGACTCATGTATGCTTGCTTGCTTACATCTATGTATTCTTTGTTTTAACAACCTGTCTTTTTGCTTCTGTGTATGCAGATAAATGTCTCGCAAGGCGGAAACACGATCAGATAGGCGGAAGTCGAGGGATGGAGGAGAATCTTCTTCCGTGCCCCCAGCCCAATCGGGGTCCGGGGAGCATGGAACTGCTTCGAGATCGCTGGTGGAGGGGTATGGACCCCAGGAGCTCCTGGTCTCCCCTCCCGACTGCTTCCCTAGTTCTCTAAAGGAGGAGCAGCTTGATGCTATATCCCGTTCTTTCGGGATAGATAGGACGCTTATGTTGCTTCCGGGAGTCGGGGTGATGCCATACGACCCTCCCGAAGGGTATTTCGCCTACAGCAGGTACCATTGCATGTGCGGGGCCATTCCCCCTATCAACGCCTGGGTTGTTAGCTTCCTTACATATCTAAAGGTGGCGCCTTTCCAGCTTCAGCCCAACTCGTACGCCATCTTGGTGTGCTTATATTCTATCTTCCAGAAGAGGTACGGGCGCCCTCTATCCAACCGGAAAATCCGGTATCTATATAATCTGAGGGGCTATAGGAAGGCGTCCCCCTACATTAGCTTAGAATCGGCCGTCTCCTTCAAGCCGGTCCTGGACCTGTACTCAAAGTACAGCATGTTCAAGAAGGAGTGGTTCTTTGTGAGGGACGATTCTGTCTCCATTCGTCGCTTCACTTCCGGATGTAAGTTAACTCTTTATTCGTAATTCCTGTCTTGATTGCAATTCCTTTCCTTATGTGCTTCTGTTGTTTGTTAGCGACAGGTGGCTTTGCGGTGGTGGAGAGCGATCGCCTAGTCCATATGGCAGCAGAAGTTAAGGCTATCTAAGAGAGGGACAGGTCAGCCGCCTATCTGATCAGGAACGCTACCCTCTTGGAGTACAACTTGATCCTGCCGCACCAGTCCGTGGTTAAGCAGAGGGACATGGTTGAGGAGAAGGCCGCTAAAGCTAAGGAGGGGGCCACGGTGAAGAGTGGCAAGAGGAAGCCCATTGCACAACACCCAGTCGTGGGGGGTAAGAAGCTCAAGGAGTCTGATGGCCCCTCTCCTAGTACTCGTCCGATCATCCCGGAGGGGGAAGGTGTGGAAGAGGGCGAAGGAGGCGATGTGGGAGGAGAGTCAGAAGGCGGAGGAGATGGCGATGGAGATGGTGATGGTGATGCTGGTGCCTTAACCTCTGGGAAAGATCCTGAACTGGATGAGGCCCTCCGTCAGGCCTTCGGGGAATCGGAGGAAGAATCGGAAGTGGAAAAGGCAAAGGAGGCGGGCAAGGCTGTGGCTGGTGCCGATCCATCCCCTAAAGGCTCCTCAGCTAGGGTAACTTCGGCGGTGCAAGGTGAACTTTTGTCCTCTGTCGATTCCATTTTCGATAAGGACTTAGAAATATTTTATGGTTCACTTCCGTCCTGCAATGAGATTCAGGACTTATTGCAGTACCTCACTCCTCCGCAGGGTTTGTATAATAGACGTGCCTTCACACTTTTTTTTCTTTTTACTTAACATGTTTCCTGAATTGGGGACCATTGTATGTTCGTAACACTTGTTCTTTATTTCAGGGGCAGGCCAGGTGGTTACAACGTCAGACGTTCGACATCGCCTCGAACAATTCAAGTTGATGAGAGCTTCTGCGAAGCCTCCTACTGGTCGTACTGGGGACGTGGTCAAATACCGTCCTCTTCTTGGGGTCATCGAAGAGAGCATTCAGAAAAAGAAGAGGAGTCGTTCTTTATTTGAGCCTTCCCCTGATCCGCAGCTTCCTGTTCAGCCTCCTCGTGATGCCACGGAGGAGAGCACGGAGTTTATCCCCCCTCCACCTCCTTCCAAGAATCCCACAGTTATCCGTATAAGGCGTCCTGACGTGCCTCGTGACCCCTTTGCCGGTCATCCTGATTTAGATCCAAGCTCTCGGGATATTTCATTTGATGAGGCCACGGGCGAACACCTCCTTCCCCGCAACCCCATGGTACGAGCGTTAGACGAGGCTAAGTCCCTAGATCTTGATCTGCTTACCACTCGGGTAGTTACCATGAGAGACGAGGCCAAGGCTAATATCGATCGGGTGGCTGAAGAGACCAAGAAGTTAATGAAGTATCATGCTCAATTGGTCAAGGCCGGGGAGGAGATTGGGAGTGCTAATATTCGGTTGCGGCTGAAGGTCGCTGATCAGGCCGAACAGCTTGTCGGTCAAGCCGTTCAGATTTCTCGGCACGAGGAAGCCTCCAGGCGTCTGAAAGAGACCATGGAAAAGGCTAGTAGGGCGGAGTTACGGAAGATGGAGGCCGCCTGCAAGGAGCGGATCGACATGGCCATTGCGACAGTGGATGAAGTCTGGAATGCGGATCTCGAGCAGGTAGAGGAGTTGTCTGGAAGGCTTGAGGCCGCGGAGATGGCTCAAGTCAAGTTAAAGGAGGAGATGGAGGAGATGAGGAGGTCTCTCCAGGCTGACTGCTCGAGATACCGATCAGAGAGGGATGTCGCTGTCGCCAAGTTGCAGGCTTCCGAGGCCCGGGTGAGGGAGTTCGAGGAGAATGAGGGGATGATGGATAAGATGCTGCAGGACATGTACTTTCGTACTTGGAAGGAGGGCAGCTTGTCTTGGATGGATGACTATCTCCAGGTCATGGCCAAGATATATCTTCGGGCTTTAGAGGAGGCCAGGGTCGATGCGGGTAAGGAAGGTGGAGCGGCTTTTAGTCTGGATGTGGTTACTGATCAGTTCTCGAAAGAGGAGCAAGCGGTGGTGAAGGAGGGGATGCGGTTGCTTGCTGCGGAGGAAGAGGGTGTGCAACTGGAGGATGAGGATCAGGCGGCGGACGCTGGTGAGTTATTCTTCTCTTTTCCTTTTCTTTCTGGGCTTCCACAACTTGATCGTTTATCGTTTGTTTAATGGATTCCTCTTCTGAATTGGACAGGTGAAACTTCCGATCAACATGCTGGGGGTTCCGGCCCTGCGGCCAAGTAGGCTTGGGAAGTTGATGATGGAGTGTGGACGCAGCTGGTTACTTGTTCGGATTCGGCCGCTTTTTATTTCTTTTTACTGTTGTTTACGTTAGTCCAAAACATTGATGTGACTGTAATAATATTATTTGCAGAGAATAACTTTGTGTGATTTTATAATATAAGCTGATTTTGTTATGTTTAAATGCTGTTGTCATTTTGATGTGCTGCGTGAGAAGTATAACCATGTATATGCCTGTGATTTTAGTTGTGTTTGATGTTAAGCCTTTGCTTGAAATATAATTTCATGTTTTGCAATGTTAGTGTGACGTATGAATAAGCTATAGTTATGTTTTTATGTACAAGAGGAGAGAGGACCGCCCTTCATGTTTTATTTGCCGGCGGTGGCTTCGAGCTTCTTGTGTAATTGACCATGGATATATCTGAGTACCTTGCCACCCAGTACGCAGGCTTAGATTCTCATGAGTGAATGCTATCTATTTGATTTCCTGTACTTTAGAGTTTGTTAAAAAGGATAGGAGAAAAGTATTTAAATGAAATGGAAATATAGAAAAGGTAAAACTTCCAGTCACGGAAGGCCGTCGATGTGCTTAAGTTCGTGGCAAACGGGTTTTGTAGTCACTTTCCCTAGCTGTGGGTCTTGGAGACATTTGTCACCCATCTTACGCCTCCACGGGGAGTTTTCTTTTTTACCACAGCCGCACTTAAGACACATCGGAGCCGAGATCGCGCACGGTAACTACCCGAACCATTATGGTCCGTAATCGTGGGTATTATTCGATTTACCGTGGCCGGCTAGCGTGGGTGCCATTGGCCGTGAACTACCCCTGGCTGGCCATACCTTATGTTGGGGCTTAAAGTAGGTTCACAGTTGCCGACGAGCCGAACGCCGTAATGAGCTGCCATCGGCTATAGTCGGCCTTTATGATGACTTATAATCGGCTCATTACAGTTGGCTTTGAGGGCAGGCGCGAGCAATGAGTTAACCCGCAGCAGAGGGATGCTGGAGCAAAAGAGTCTCATTGGCGAGTGCATAGAATCGTAGCGTACCTGTTAGGCCTTGTCCAGATGAGGCCGTGGTGCGTCTTGAGGGGAGATGCCATAAGTTTTGCTCAACAGAAAAGGATAAAGCTTAACAAGCAGCCAAGATATAAAGGAACAAGTTAAAAAGAGACAAGATTTTTTAAAGTGGTTCGGCATGAAAATGCCTACGTCCACTGATTCTCTTTGTTAATTCACTTCATATGGGCAGTACAAGTTAAGAAAAGTATCGACGGAGGTGTCGGATGTTCCATGCCCTCTGTAACACCTCTCCGTCCACTGTTGACAAAATATAAGCTCCGTTGTGGAGATCTTTATGAATTACATATGGTCCGTCCCAGATGGGGTCCAGTGCCCCGGGGCGCGGAAAGATTCGCCTGAGGACAAGATCTCCTTCTTGTAAGATGCGATGCTTGACTTTGGAGTTGTATAGTGCTGCCACTTTTTGTTTGTGAGCTGCTGCTTTGAGTGCTGCATCGTTTCTCCTTTCCTCAATCAGATCCAAAGACATGAGGAGGAGTTCTTCGTTTTCTTCTGGATTGTAGTGGATCCTACGGTGGGAAGGAACAATAGTCTCAACAGGGAGCATTGCCTCCGATCCGTATGCCAAAGAGAAAGGAGTATGTCCCGTTGATGTTCTGAAAGATGTGCGGTAGGCCCAAAGTGCCGTGGGAAGTTCGTCCACCCAAGCGCCTTTTGACTTTTCAAGTTTCTTCTTGATTAGGGTTTTGAGAATTTTGTTGGCAGCTTCGACTTGCCCGTTTGCCTGAGGATAAGCTACTGATGAGAAGCTTTTATGAATTCCATGCTCTTGGCACCAGTCGGCGAATTCTTCGCTGTCAAATTGGAGTCCGTTGTCCGATATGATCTTGAGTGGTACTCCGTACCTGCACAGAATATTTTTGATCAAGAAGTTGATAACTTTTGCTGAAGATATTTTATTTAGGGGTTCCGCTTCCACCCATTTGGTGAAATAATCGACTGCCACTATAGCATATTTGGCTCCGCCCCTGCCCGTTGGCAGTTCGCCAATTAAATCAATTCCCCATACAGCAAAGGGCCAAGGGCTGGTCATTTGAGTAATCTCATTTGTGGGTAGTCGAGGAATCTTGGCAAATTTCTGACATCTGTCGAATCTCTTGACGAAGTCTAAGGCGTCTTTGTTTAGTGTGGGCCAGTAATATCCATATCGGAGTATCTTTTTCGCCAGAGTCTGCCCTCCAGTGTGATCTCCGCAACTTCCTTGATGGATGTTGAATAAGATTTTCTTGGCTTCCCTTCCAGCGACGCATCTGAATAAGGGGCTAGAGAAGCCACGCCGATAGAGGATGCCTTCTTGTATTGTGTAGTGGGGAGCTTTCCTCAAAATTCTCTTGACTTCATCACGTTTGTCTGGTAGTGTGCCGTCCTGCAAATATTTCCGGATAGGAGTCATCCAAGTTGCTTCTTCAATTGCAGTTATCAGATTCACTTGTTCGAAACTTGGGGCTAGCTACCTTGAGATGGCTAGTGCTCCGGAAATGGTGCTATTCTTCATACTAGCTTGCTTTGCTAGTTCATCGGCCTCTTGGTTATCTTCTCGAGGAATGTGTTTGATTAGATAATGGTCCAATTGGTCGAGCAGCAGTTTGGTTTTCTTTAGATATGCTGTGAGTCGTTCTCCTCGTGTCTGGAAGTCTCCTAGTACTTAGTTTACGATAAGTTGAGAATCACTATGAAGACATAAAGAATTGACTCTAATTTCTAAGGCAAGCTCCAATCCCGCTATTACTGCCTCATACTCCGCATCGTTGTTAGTGGCCGCGAATTCCAACCTTAATGCATAGTACAGCTTTCTTCCCCTGGGGGTGATTATCACAATACCTGCCCCCGAGCCTTGTTCGTTTGATGCTCCATCTACAAAGAGGTTCCACTTGATGTTTTTTGCTATTTCAAACTGATCCTTGCCTTCGTTGGTAATGAATTCGGCGATGAAATCGGCCATGGCTTGCCCCTTGATAGCAGCGCGAGGATGGTAGGTGACGTCATACTGACTTAGTTCAATGCACCATTTGAGGAGTCGTCCAGAAGTGTCGGGACGATGGAGCACCTGTCTTAGTGGCTGATCGGTTAGAACTCTGATGGAGTGAGATTGGAAGTAGTGTCGCAGTTTTCGTGACGCGATCAATAAACAATATGCCAATTTCTCAAGTTTAGGATATCTGGCTTCTGCCCCTGTAAATCTCTTACTTATAAAGTACACCGGGCGTTGTGTGCGGTCTTCTTCTCTTACCAGGGCAGCGCTTAGAGCATGAGATGATACATCGAGGTATAGGTATAGCTCTTCGCCTTCGTTTGGAGTCGAGAGTACTGGTGGTTTCTGAAGGTGTTCGATCAGGTTAAGGAAGGCTTTTAAGCATTCATTGGTCCACTCGAATTTTCCTTTGTCTTTCTTGAGAGCTTCGAAGAAAGGGACGCACTTGTCAGTTGCTTTGGAATGAATCTGCTTAGGGCGGCCACCTTTCCGTTTAGGCTCTGCATTTCTTTTCGAGTAGAAGATATCCTTATTTCTTTTAGAGCCCGGATTTGTTCAGGGTTTGCTTCAATTCCTCTGGTATGGACGATGAATCCTAAGAATTTTCCCGATGACACTCCGAAGGAGCACTTTAGAGGATTCAGCTTCATTCCATATCGGCGAAGTACCTGAAACATCTCGCTCAGGTGGCTTACATGATCGTCGGTTCTCCTGGACTTTACCAACATGTCATCCACATATACTTCCATAGTTCGTCCTATTAATTCCGCGAACATCTTGTTGACGAGGCGTTGATAGGTAGCTCCGGCATTTTTGAGTCCAAAAGGCATTACTTTGTAACAATATAATCCCCGGTCAGTGATGAAGCTAGTGTGGTCTTGATCGGGAGCGTGCATGGGAATCTGGTTGTATCCGGAGTATGCATCCATAAAAGATAAAAGTTCGTGCCCGGCAGTGTTGTCCACAAGTTGATCGATTCGGGGGAGCGGGAAGCAGTCTTTCGGGCAAGCGTCATTTAAGTTGGAGAAATCAATGCATGTTCGCCACTTCCCATTAGCTTTCTTTACTAGTACCGGGTTAGCTATACATTCTGGGTAGATGGCTTCTCGTATGAAGTCATTAGCAAGTAGGTTCTTTACTTCCTCATCGAGGGATGCTGATCGTTCTGCTCCCATGCTTCTCTTTTTCTGCTTTATCGGTACCTTGGTGGGATCGATGTTCAGCATGTGGCATGCTATGTTTGGGGAGATTCCTGTCATATCGGCATGTGTCCACGCAAATACATCTAAGTTGTGGCGGAGAAAGTCAATGAGTTGATCCTTCAATTCTGTTTTTAGCTGAGATCCTATTTTTAATAGTCTACTTGAATCATGTTTGTCTACAGATACGAATTCCATGGCCTCTGCAGGCTCAGCGGTAGCCTCCTCCTCCTTATCCCTGGGGTCTAGTTCATTGAATGGATCGCTGGTGTATCGAAGAGGAGGGGCTTTCTTTAGTTGCTATGCTTCCAAGCTTTTCATGCAGAGAGTAGTCTCTGCATCTTTCCCTTTATTCTTTCTATGGTTATTGCGAAGTTCAGTTACATAGCAATCTCGAGCGGCGTCTTGATCCCCTTCAACCTCTCATATTCCGTTATTTGTTGGGAATTTCATCTTTAGGCACCACGGGGCTAGGACAATTTGGAAGTCAGACAAGGCTGGTCTTCCTAAGAAGGCGTTGTAGGCCGAGTGGTTTTCTATTAGTACGAACGTTTGTTTTCGCACAACGGAGCGGGGATGACTTCCTATTTCGACGAAGAGGTCAAATTGCCCGAGCGGCATTTTCGCATCTCCAGTGAAACCGTGCAGGGGTTTGTTGCAGGGAGACACATCCTTCATTGACAGCTTCATTTTGTCGAAAGCATGCTTGAATAGGATATTTACGGAGCTTCCTGTGTCTATTAGAATTCGGAAAACTTTAGCTGGACCGAGCCAGGCAGAGATGACCATGGGATCCATATGCGGATACTGTCTTCCTTCTAAATCACGCCTACTGAATACGATGTCGTCACTCTCTTTCCGTTTCGGGTGGTATTCTTCCATAATGAAGTTAACATAGCCTTCAGCATTTCTAAGTGACTTGTCGTATCTTTCCATCTCCGTCCAGCTTCTGTCGGCGATGTGTGGTCCTCCCGAGATGGTATGGACCACTATCTTCTCTTGACTAGAGCCACTGGTGTTGCGATTCCCTCCGCCTACTTCTGGGACGGGTCGCTTTGGGTTCTCATTGGCAGGAGTTGGGGTCCTGTTCTGACCTTTCACATAGCGTTCCAGCCTTCTTCTTCTGATGTGTTCTTCGATCAAGTCCCGGAGATGGTGGCATTCATTGGTGTCATGTCCGTGGGATTCGTGGAAGCGACAGAACTTTCCAGACTTGAGTGCGTTATCAGATTCTTTCTTGTGCGGGGGGCGCTTGTATCCGAGTTCGCCCTGAGTGGCTAGAAAGATGTTTTCGATTGTTTCATTCAAAGGAGTGTAGGAGTCAAATCTCGGTCCTGGTCGATATTGGCGTTTTTCAACCTTCCTGCCCCCAGCATTGTCTCTAGATTCATTTCTTCGAGTGTCCTTGGCTACAGCGGGAACCTTGTTCGAAGTTGTCTTACCTTGTTGCCCTGACTGCCTCTCAGTGGCGGCGTCTTCAAGTCTCATATACTTTCCAGCTTCATGGAAGAAATCAGGTAAAGTAGCTGGTTTTTCCTTAGTTAGTCTTCTAGCGAACTTGGTATCTGGGTGTACACCACTACAAAGGGCCATTTGGGTGAGCTTCTCATCGGCATCTTGGACTGCGGCCGCTGCGGCGTTGAACCGGGTTAGATATTGTTGCAGTGTCTCTCCGGATTTCTGTTTGACATTGGATAGAGAATAAGCATCCTTGGGTTGTTCTACATGGATGCGGAACTGGCTAATGAACCTTTCTTTCAACATCTCCCATGAGCTGATAGATCCTTGGGGTAGATGGCAGAACCAGGAGGTAGCTAGATCTGCTAGGAATAGCGGAAAGCATTTACACAGCACCCCTTCTGTTGCTCCGCTCATGAGCATATGCTGGGTGTATCTTTGTAAGTGCACGATGGGGTCGGAAGTTCCCTTGTAAGGTTCCATGGTTGGCATTTTCCATTCCCGGGGGATGATGGCAGTTTCGATATTGCGGGTGAAGGGGCTGGTGACCCTAGCGCCTATTCCTCGGTCCCTTTGCTCCCGTTGGACACATTCTCTGAATAGTCGTGCCATTCTTTCATCAGAATTTGGAGCGGATAGAAATGAACTTGGTCCTTCCCTGCGGGATCGATCTCGTCCAGATGACCTGTAGGGATGGTATAGTCTATCACTTCTGACGTTATCCAGTGGTTGCCTCTGGCTGCTCGGATGCATGCTAGGACCAGCTACAGTTGTCCCCTGCCTTGATCTTCCCCTACGGGGTTCTGTTTCGAGCATTTCCATGGGGTCAACTTCGGGCTGGGTTCTAGCTCGGCTCCGTTCAGCGGGGTTTCTATGATTAGGTGGCATGACTGGCTCAGCTACATCCGACCCTCGCCTGGCGCCTCCCCCACTGGGTTCGGTTCCAAGCGCTTCATCGAGTCGGAGTTCGGGCTGAGTCCGGGCGCGGCCCCTAACATTGTTGTTCCTGTTGATGGCTTCCTCGAAGAGGGAAGACCTTTGCTGTCTCCGAGACCCTCCAGATTGAGACTCATCCCATGATTCAGTGTTGCGGTTGGATTCGTCGACATCTCTCAAGCGTGACATGAGTTGGTTCACCAAAGCTTCTTGTTGGGATGCGAAGCGGTTAGTCACTTCCACCACAACTCTGTCTAGGTCTGCTCTAGTGATTACTGCCGGTTGTTCCGCGACAGGGGCTGTTGGAATTGCCTGATCTGCATGTGGCACTGCTGCTGTAGTGGGATGGTTCTCTTGATCTGGATCCACTGGATTTAGAGCGCTGCTAGTTGCAGCGTTCTTTCCCTTGTTGGCGTCTTTTCTTGGCCTGGAAGTCATGTTTCCTAGGCAATGAAGGGTGCTATTGGGAAAGAAGGTTGAATGAGGGAAGCTGAAGCTTCGATTTCGACGTTCTCAGTGAAAGCACCAAAAATGTTTGCGCGAAAAGTGGGCAAACACCTCCAAGTCGTGAGATTTAATTGGTTTTATGTGATTCTTAATGATTTAGATGAGTTATGTAAATATGAAAAAAGCAGGGGCTGAAATGTAAAAGACAAACAGATTTATAGTGGTTCGGCCAGAACGTGCATACGTCCACTTTATATGTTATTATCTTCTTTCTTTCAGATTACAAGTACAATGCTTTGTGTACAAATATATGAAAGTAGTTTGAAAGTTCCTTCCGTGCTTGAGCTCTCAAACTTGTCTGCCATTGTTGTACCCCTGCCCCTCTATTTATAGAGTGAGGTAGGGGGCAGGGGTCTTGAATGTATATAGCTGCTGGTGGGCCCGGGCTGGAGCTATCTGGCCTGTCAGCATTCTGGTTCGGCGAGGCTTCATTCGGTGGTGAGGTATGTGTTTGGCTCGATGGTGTTGGTCCGGCCATGAATGATCCGGTGATGGTGGTCCGGTTGTAGCTTGGGAGTTGGTTCGGTAGAGGGGTGATGTATGGATCGGTGGACCTGGTCCGGTGAAGGCTGGTGGACCGGCATGGCTGGTCCGGTAGGGTATTGGAGGGGTGGGTCCGGTGGACCTGGACCGGTGAAGTCTGGTTCGGCAGGAGCTTATGCCGAATGTGGTGGAGGTTGTGCCTTGCCGAATGGATATGGCCGAATGAACTATAAGTTGGGCTTGCCGAATGGACCCTTGGACATGAGTGTTGAACGAACTCCTTACTAGATGGAATGGAGGTCGCCAACCCGGGTGAAACTGCCGCTTCTCAGTCTCGAGGTCTTCTGGGTGAGAATTCGCCCAACAAAAATATAATATAACCATTCTACAATTACACTTGCTATTAACTTACAAATCTATAAGCACGTTTGTTTGGTGAGGATACTCACCTCTATGCTGCTGAAGATTAGATTCAAAACTACGATAACCACACCGGAAACAGCGTATAGAAGGCACGATCAAATATTGGAAGATCAATCCGATTCAAATCTTGACACAAGATAAATAAATAAAACTGAGTATGCGAATCCAATTACGATCAAAGCAAATTTTTAAATAAATCAAAACTGGAACGAGATTTAAATAAGAGGATAATTGACCAAATTTTGCTCGACTACTTCACCACACAACTCGACCAACGCCCCACATACTCGGCCTTGTCCAAATTTATGTTTTGAAATGCATGCATGCACGCAGTGGTATGTTGAAAAGTAAACTGATATATGCATAGCAATATGGTTCAAGGGTTTGGCTCAATCACACAGTGTTCGGCTGTGATTAAAGTGCAAAGGTGGTGCACAAACGAAATCTTTTTTTTAAAAAAAAAACTGAAACACGCAAACAGAGGAGTTTGGAAAAAAACATTTTAGGCTAGGCTAAACTCAAGGTAGCGCATGCCATATTTATATTTACTTAATTTTTTTATTTTTACATGGTCTAGATTATCAAGAGCACGGCACAACTGCAAGGTTCGGTAAGGCATGGGCTCACCATAGTTTAGCCTAACACCACATGCAAGTGCTTCGGTTATGTCAGGTGAGGGAAGGTGGTTGTACTGCGGTTGTGGTGGAGGAAGTGTATATGCGGTCGTGAAAAGTGGTGGAGTGGCCGAGCACAAGTGGAGCAGTCGATAGGAGATAAAAGAAAAATACAAGAAGAAAAAGAAAATAAAAGAAGGAAGAAGAAGAGAACTTGCGGCCATACCTGATGCAGAGCTCTCGCACGAAATAGGGAAGATGAAGGACAAAAATGTGGTGATGAAATAATGGGAACGTGCTGGTGTATTTATATTAGGGGTTGCGTAAATCAAGTGTAAAAAGTGGCAAAGAATCTTTCGTATGTGCATTGAATATTTAAAAGAAAAACTTGTATTGATTGAGTGGAGAAACGGCAAGCAATAATTTATTTTGAAACGGCCAGGAGGAATCAAAGACTTTATACAATTTAAAACAAGGAAGCAAGAGAAAGTGGAAGATTTTATTCCTATTATACACAAGAGGTAAATGGAATTTTTGACTGTGTTTATAATTAAAAGAAGAACTTGCGTTGATTGAGGGAAAAGAAACGGAAAGAAATATTTGATTTGGACGTTAGTAAAATAGATGGATTGGGTTCATATTAAAACAGAAGGAGAAAAGGAAAGTGTAGAAAGTTTGTACGTGAATGACAGTGCAAGTAATAAATTTGAACATCTACTGATTGATTGATTTACGTAGCTAAGGTAAGCAATTTATAAGTGCGTACTATAGACGCAATAAATAAACAAAATGTACGCCCAATATTTAACAAAAGTAACGTATTAAAAATTTATACATTTCTTATTTATTCAGTACATATGCTAAAAATAATCCAGAAAAATAACGTACCTTTTAGCATCCAACAAATCAACAATAACGGATATAAACGTACAAAATTTGAAACGTGAAATTTATATAGCTTATTTATACACTATTTATTACTTAATTCAAAATTTGATTTGCTTATTTATTTGATTTATTTATCATTTAACTAAGAAACTGATGTATATACGTATAAAGAAACGTAAAATTTTATTCCCCTTTTATAGAATATTTATTCCCTAATTTAAAAAGTATTTAACTATAATAATAAAACAATCGCGAAATAAATATTGTACATATATATATTTTATATGAAATTTGAACTTAGAATTTAAAATTTCAATTAGGGTTAAACTTAAACCAAAATCAAAATTACAAATATTGCCTATATTTATTAAAATTTTGTGCAATGATTTCAAGAAAAAAAAATAGAAAAGAATTAAAGAAATAGTTTATTAAATTGAAACAAGGCTTAAAAATTTACACACAATACCACTAGCTTGGAAAAATTTCTACCACACCTTAAAACAAATAAAAATCAGTGAATAAAATAAAAAAAACTGAAATAAAGTGAAAAAGAAAACAAATAATTATATTTTAGGAAAATAGAGAGATAAATAAAGAAAATAGTTTAATTTATTGAAACTAGCTTAAGAAAATTGCAAACACAATCCACTTAACTTTGGGAATTTACAACTCTTCTTAAAAATGGTTTAAAATAAATCTTTGAGAAACAAAATAAAGTGAGAATGAGAATAAAATAAGTTCTTAAGAAAAAATATAAAAATAAATAAAGAATTTCTTAAATTAATTGAAGTTGGAAATTAGAAATTGTAAACAAAATACAACTGACACTGGAAGATGTCAATTACACTTTTAAAAATGTTTTAAAACCAAAATATATAAAAAAGAAGTTATTTTACCTCTGAAAACATAAATTAGAACATTACATGACCAAATAAAATATTATTTATATAATTTAAAGTAAACAATTTTGTTAGATACAGCAAATTACACACAATAGTTAAAAAGGCATAACTTTCACATTATAAATCAGATTTCAACGAAACAAAAAGCAATATTCTTAAAATTTTATTTACTTTCAAAATAAAAGATAAAATTCAAAATTTTAAACTTTTAAAATTTTAAATTTAAAAGTCAAAGTTTGACCATATTGACAAAATTCATATTTCCGGAAAATATTCTATTAATTCATGTGTGGAATTCTAATCCACACCAAAATTTATGTTTTAAATAACAAAATTATCTAAATTAAATAAATAAAACATTTATTAAAATTTTTAAGTTGATACATAGATGGCTTGGATGGCAAGCAAAGTGAGAGTAAATGCTAAGAAACAGAAAAGGCAAAAGTTAAGGAGAAAGAAACGTATATATGTTTTATTCTTAAATGCAAATGAAAATGAGGAGTTTTGAAATGAGAAATAAATCTTCTTGTACATGATTTGCAAATGAGAAATTGATGCAGCGGAAATACGAAAATTAAATGAAACGGTGAAAATGGTAATCAGTGGATTGAAAATACTGCAAGGCCCAAATTCGTTGATCCGAAGATACCGAATTCTAGCTATCTCTGACACGTTGATCGCGCACGATACCGTGAAGAGAGATCTGCAATTCTTCGAGCGTTGATCAAACGCACTTGATTCCGCGAATTGGCTTCAACGATCGAAGATTCGAGCGCACTCGAATGTCGAAAGTGGAGATAGAAGATCACACTCAACTACCAATTTAATGGAGGTACAAAGCTTCACAAACAAAAGTTTATTCAAAACATAACCAAGTTACAAAATGACCACCACCATGCCTATTTATAGGCTTACAACTCACGCCTCACTAGGTCGCTCGCGACCTATCAATTCACATGACCCAACTTAGATCGCTAGTGACCTACCCATATACGAGTCAACTGATTACAACACCATACACACACGACCTAAAACAGAGAACGACCTACGACCCAACTAAGGTCGTTAACGACTTAACAACAGACACGAGCGACTTCAAATGCAACATCACATTATTACAACACAACAACGACTTACGACCTATACAAATATCACACATAACGACATAAGGATCACGCGACCTTAACACTGCACAGCATCATCTTTATGCGACTTACTTTCCAGCGACCTAAAGCACTTCGTTATAACCATATCCGCCTCCAGCGACCTAACATAGGTCGTAACACGCAAGGTCGCAACTTGAAGGATCGGAGCGACCTAAGGAAATGCTCACCAGTTTGCTTATCTCGTTAGGTCGTTGCTTCGTTGCGTCGTAACCAGTTAGCGACCTATGGGTTAACTCCAGTGCGGTATTCTGTTCTATGTCTTTATCGTTAGGTCGCAAGCGACCCGAGGAACACGACCCTCCATGTTGTACCGCATCACTTAACACAGTAGGTCGTCTTGTTGGGTTGCTTGGATGTCCTACCCATCTACTAGGTCGCTGCCGACCTAAATCCCCTGCAGATTGCACTCGTGAACGACCTAGGCTCCTTGAGCTCTTCAAGTCCATTGATTTTGCATGCTGGCCTGCATCATCCTCTCCTGGTTGGGAAAAATGAGATGTTTAACATTAAACACATTAGAAGTGTACACATCCTCCGGCAGCTTCAACCTATAAGCATTTTCATTGATCCGTTTCACAATCTCTACAGGACCAATCTTTCGAGCTTTAAGTTTATTATATGTTCCCACTGGAAAACGATCCTTCGTTAGTACAGCATATACTAAATCTCCTTCATTAAACACTTCTTCGCTTCAGATCTGCAGATCGTTTATACTTTTCATTTGTCTTCTCCAATCGTTTCTGAACGATTTTATGGCATTCCGTCAAACCATCAACAAAATCAGCAGCTCGTTTAACTATCCCTTTCGGTTGCGGCACTATCGTTAAATCCAACGACCCCTTTGGCAAGCTTGAATATACAATCTGAAATGGACTGAAACATGTACTACGATTCACCGCATGATTATGAGCAAACTCTGCTTGACATAACTTCACATCCCAACTCTTCAGATTATCTTTCACAAGACATCGCAATAAATTTCCCAATGATCTGTTCACAACCTCCGTCTTTCCATTTGTCTGCGGATGATAAGCGCTACTAAATTTCAACTTCGTACCCACCATCTTCCACAAAATCAGCCAAAAATGTCTCAGAAATCTGGTATCCCTGTCTGAAACTATTGATTCTGGTAACCCATGTAAACGATAGACCTCTTTAAAGAACAACTGTGCCACATGAACTGCATCCGCTGTCTTCTTACAAGCAACAAAATGTACCATCTTCGAGAAACGATCCACCACAACATATATCAAGTCATTTCCCCGTTGTGTCCTCGGCAAACCCAACACGAAATCCATGCTAATGTCCACCCATGGTTTTGTAGAAACAGGTAAAGGCATATACAACCCCGCATTTGTAGCTGTCCCTTTTGAAATTTGACAAACATGACATCTCTCCACAAATCTTCCAACTTCCCGCTTCATCGACGGCTAATAGTAAGACTGAGAAATCAATTGCAATGTGCGATCCCGTCCAACATGTCCTTCTTCATGCAATTCTTTCACAATTTTCATCCTCAAGCTGCAATCCGGTACGCATAATTGATTCCCCTTGAATAATAATCCGTCTACCAACACAAACTCGTCAGTAATCCCATCCTTGACTTTCTCAACAAATTTCGCAAAGTAAGGATCTTCTTCAAACAATTCTGGCAATATTTCAAATCCTGTCACTTCAACCTTCATCGTTGTCAACAAATGATTCCTCCTGCTCAAAGCATCAGCTGCACGATTCGTCACCCCTGATTTGTGCTTTACAACAAAAGTAAATTGCTGCTGATACGCGACCCATGAAGCATGTCTTGCTGAAATTTTGTCCTGCCCTTGCAAATGCTTCAAAGCTTCATGATCCGTATAAAGAACAAACTCCTTCTGAAACAGATAACGTCTCCAGTGCTTCACAGCTTGAACAATTGCGTAAAATTCCACGTCATAAGTGCTATATCTCATCTTAGCTCCAGACAATTTCTCACTGAAATAAGCAACTGGTCTTCCTTTCTGACTCAAAACTCCACCAATCCCAACCTTCGATGCATCAGTATGTAACTCAAACAACAACTGAAAATCCGGTAAAATTAGAATTGGTGCTGATGTCAATAGTGTCTTCATCTTTTCAAAAGCAACCCCTGCATCCTCTGACCATGCAAACTTCTTTCCTTTCATGCAATCGGTTACAGGTGCCATTATACTGCTAAAATGTGGAATGAATCTTCGATAAAAAGATACCAATCCATGAAAACTTCTCACTTCAGTAATGGTCTTGGGTTGTGGCCAACTCCTGACAGCTTCCACTTTACTTTCATCCACTTGAATGCCTTCCTTCGATAGAACATATCCCAGAAACAAAACCCTGTGCGTCATGAACACACACTTCTTCGTTGCAGCATAAAATTTCTCCTGTCGTAGAATCAACAGTACTTCACGCAAATACTGGACATGCTTTTCCATACTCCCACTATAGATCAAAATATCGTCAAAGTAAACTACCACAAACTTCCCAATGAATGGTCTGAAAATCTGGTTCATTATTATCATAAAAGTACTCGGAGCATTTGATAAGCCAAACGGCATAACCAGCCATTCGTATAAACCTTCCCTGGTTTTAAAAGCAGTCTTCCACTCATCACCCGGTCAAATACGGATCTGATGGTATCCACTCTTCAAGTCAATCTTCGAGAACACAACAGCTCCGCTCAACTGGTCAATCAAATCATTAAACCTCGACATAGGAAATCTGTATCTCATAGTGATCTTGTTTAGAGCCCGACTGTCCGTACACATCCTCCACGAACCATCCTTTTTCGGCACCAATAAAGCTGGCACTGCACATGGACTCAAGCTCTCCTGAACACGCCCCTATTCTAACAACTCTTCCACCTGCCTTCTCAGTTCCTCATGCTCCTTAGGACTCATCCTGTAATGTGGTCTGTGTGGTAATACTGCCCCTAGCACAAGATCAATCTGATGTTGAATATCCCTCAACGGTGGTAACTCCGTTGGTAACTCCTCAGGAAATACATCTCTGAATTCTTCCACTACCGGCTTTACTTCCTCTGGAACTTCAACAGATTCAGTAGCTTCATGTCCAATCAACAAAAACACCTTTGGACTCTCCTCTACTTCTTCAATAAACTTCTTCAAAGTCAACAAAGTCTTTAGCTCCTCAATCTCTTCTGATTTTCCCTCTCCTTGCTGTCTCTTCTTTGGAACCAAAATAATCTTAACACCTTCAAACATAAAGCTGTAGCTATTGGTTCGACCATCATGCTGCACTGCTCGATCATACTGCCAAGGTCTCCCCAAAAGCAAGTGACAAACATCCATCTCCACAACATCACACCAGATCTGGTCTTTATACTTCTTCCCAATAGAAAATGGAACTTGAACTCGCATGTCCACCTTCACCTCTCCTCCTTTTCTCAGCCATGCTAACTAGTAAGGATTTGGATGCTTCTCTGTTTTCAGCTTCAACTTTCTCACATCTTCGGTAGAAATAATATTGTCACAACTTCCAGCGTCAATCACAAATTTACAAACCTTTCTTAGTATAGTGCATGTAGATTGAAAGATGTTACTCCTCAACCAACTAGCTTCTTCTTCCTGATTCGGTGTCAAACAAGACCTCCTCATCATTAGATTACATCCTTCATCTCCCGATGCGATATCCTGTTCATCTTCCTCCACTGGACTAGAATCACCTTCACCAACATCCTTACCTTCAACTTCAGCAATTATCGTTCTCTTCTTTGGCTTTGGACATTCGTTACTCTTATGACCCACTTCCTGGCAATTATAACATTTGAAACTGTTGTTGACCTTCGCCTTCGCAACTTCATTCACAATTGGTTTACTGACAGCTTTAGAAACATCAGAACTCCCACTAGCACCTTTGTTCTGAATATTGGAACTTGTAAACACACCACCTCCTCGTCTTCCCTGCTTCTCCCAAGCCAACGCTTTCTGGTGCGCTTCAGTTACAGATCTAGGATCAAACATATTCACCATATCTTGAATCTGCATCCTTAACCCTCCAACAAACCTAGCAGTCAATTGTTTCTCTGTCTCCATAATGTCATTTCGAGCAATCAATTGATAAAATTCATCAGCATAATCATTAACAGTCTTCGTCCCTTACCTCAAATTCTGCAATCTCTGATACATGAGTGATTGATAATTGTAAGGTAAGAAAGTAGCTCTCATCAACTTCTTCATCTTCTCCCATGATTCAATCTTTGACTTCCCCATTCTCTCCCGTGTAAGTTTCGTTTGCTACCACCATGCTAAAGCTCTACCTCTCAAACAAGTAGCAACCAATTTAACTCTTCGATTCTTAGGAACTTCTTTGAAGTCAAATTTTTTTTCAACATTAGACACCAATCCAAAAATTCTTCAGCCTGCATACTTTCCTTGAATTCTGGAATTTCAGTTTTCATCCCCGACTCCCAACGTCGATCATCTTCTACATCTCTATATGAATTCCGAGCTTGGTCTCGATCTCGATAATGAATGCTAGCTCTATCACCCTCTTCATTAAAATCAAATGTATGTCTATATCGATTTCGACCATCAACATCCCTTTGATCACGCAAGTCTCTTCGACTATGTCTCTCTTCATCTCGATATGGCTCATCTTCAAACTCCCGTGGAGTTCTTCTTCCTTCATGTCTATATTCATGGTGATCTCTTGTCGATGAAATTGACGTTTCTCTTCTTTCTCTAAAAGATTGTGGCGACACCCTCCTCGCTTCCGTAACCGATGGCGAAACTCTGTTTCCTCCATGGTTCGAGAATGACAACCTTCTCCTTTGACTTTGATTCAAATCATTCATCAGTTTCTCTAACTTTTCAATGCCTTCATCAAATTTTTCATTGATACGTTGTTCCATTTGCTCGGCTTCTTCTCTTCTATACAACGCTTCAACATTCTGATGGCGGTTAGCTCTTCTCGGCGGCATGATTACACAATCACAAACACTTTAACAAATACAAATGCAAACTTCAAACTTTAACAATGCACGGCTACACCCTAGCTCGGCTCAAACACTTCAACACAAACTCCTTGGCTCCAAGACTCGGCTTAGCTATGATTGGCTAAGTCCAGCTCTGATACAAAAAATGATGCAGCGGAAATACGAAAATTAAATGAAACGGTGAAAATGGCAATCGATGGATTGAAAAAACTACAAGGCCCAAATTCGTTGATCCGAAGATACCGAATTCTAGCTATCTCTGACACGTTGATCGCGCACGATACCGTGAAGAGAGATCTGCAATTCTTCGAGCGTTGATCAAGCGCACTTGATTCCGTGAATTGGCTTCAACGATCGAAGATTCGAGCGCACTCGAATGTCGAAAGTGGAGATAGGAGATCACACTCAACTACCAATTTAATGGAGGCACAAAGCTTCACAAACAAAAGTTTATTCAAAACATAACCAAGTTACAAAATGACCACCACCATACCTATTTATAGGCTTACAACTCACGCCTCACTAGGTCGTTCGCGACCTATCAATTCACACAACCCAACTTAGATCGCTAGTGACCTACCCATATACGACTCAACTGATTACAACACCATACACACACGACCTAAAACAGAGAACGACCTACGACCCAACTAAGGTCGTTAACGACTTAAAAACAGACACGAGCGACTTCAAATGCAACATCACATTATTACAACACAACAACGAATTATGACCTATACAAATATCACACATAACGACATAAGGATCACGCGACCTTAACACTGCACAGCATCATCTTTATGCGACTTACTTTCCAGCGACCTAAAGCACTTCGGCATAACCATGTCCGCCTCCAGCGACCTAACATAGGTCGTAACACGCAAGGTCGCAACTTGAAGGATCGGAGCGACCTAAGGAAATGCTCACCGGTTTGCTTATCTCGTTAGGTCGTTGCTTTGTTAGGTCGTAACCCGTTAGCGACCTATGGGTTAACTCCAGCGCGGTATTCTGTTCTATGTCTTTATCGTTAGGTCGCAAGCGACCTGAGGAACACGGCCCTCCATGTTGTACCGCATCACTTAACATAGTATGTCGGCTTGTTGGGTCGCTTGGACGTCCTACCCATCTACTAGGTCGCTGCCGACCTAAATCCCCTGCAGATTGCACTCGTGAACGACCTAGGCTCCTTGAGCTCTTCAAGTCCATTGATTTTGCATGCTGCCTGCATCAGAAATACACGGCTAGGAAAAGAGTTTGCATGGCTAAAGCAAGAAATGAAGAGGTCATGTAGAAAAAGGCAAGAAATCAAGCAATGACCTGATGGATTTAATTAATTTTTTTCCTTTGTATTAACAGTTGTTCTTAATTATATTGAATTTGTTAAATGTGTACATTTATTATGTTTGAATCCTCAAATAAATTCATTTAGATAAGTTTCATTCTTTTATATTACCTTATGAATAAAATATGCATTTTCACTTTAACATTCCTTCCTTATTTTATTACAAAGTTTATTTTTTTTCATATTAAATTACCAAAATTTTATCACTTTAGCAATTTTAATTCTTAAAAATTTATGGGTCGTTACATAAATATATGTGTATGTATGTATTCTTATAAATAGTTTGGTAATAAGTAAACATATATGTATAAATACATATGAGTGAAATATATTATATATACCTGCCTAAAAATACTCACTGCAATTTTTATTTAAAAATTTATTTAATTTAAATTTCCGATCGAAAATAAATAATAATATTATATGTATAATATGTTTTCGAAATTAAAATTTTGTGTTTTAATATTTTATAAAAAATCTGGATGATATTTTAAAATTTGAATATTTAAATATATATTTTGAAATTAAAATCAAATTTTAATTTCATAATTTATATTAATATTTAATTAATATATATGTGTGTGTGTATTACATTCAAAAGTTTATCACGTGTGAAAATGATTTTATAAAATTTAAATTATATTTTATGATATATTTATTTATTTTCCATATTTACATAACTGATTCGAATTAAATAACATTTAAATAATGCTTATATGTATTGAAAATACAATTTTTTATGTCAAAATGTATTTTAGATACTGTTTGTACCAAAATTGGGCATAACACTCCTCGGATGTGATTGAAGAGATTATAGCGAAGAAATTAATTGGAAAAAGAGGCTAATCTAATAATCACACCAATAAAAGCAGTGCAAAAAGGGCAAGAAATTATAGTGGTTCGGCGTTGTAGCCTACGTCCACTTTGAATGTTTTTGCTGTTTATTGATGATTAGCAACTGATTACGATAGTACAACACTCTAACTCTCAAATTACAATGGAGTTATGGTAGAGTAACATCATAGCAGAGAAAATCGTCATCTTTCTGTAGGCGTAGGGGTGCTATTTATAGGTGTAAGTCTAAAATATCTACCCTGAACTTGGAATCTCCTCATATGTGGGTGGGCTCACCAGATCGATCAGGGGTCATTTGGGATCGATTGAGACGATCCCCATCATTTTCGTATCGATCAAGATTGTGTCCATTTGAGCTGCGATCGATCAGGAGCATTCTTGAGGTGGTAAGAAAGCTCCTGTGAAAATTTCATAGCATTTGGACTTGTTAATTTTGAGCTATGATCGATCTAAGATTGATTTTATAGGTTGTCTGATGGCTGCGTATCGATCCACGCGTATCGATGCTTATCGTATCAATATTCCTTTATATCAATCTATTGCGAATCGATGACTTAGAGCCAGAGTTCAGGGGAGATCCACTTATCACACCCTTGCAGACCGTTTCTTTTGGTTGACTATGCCTTCTTCGTATTGGTCCTGATGTGGTTCATTTTGTATTGATGCTTGGATGTTCTCTTCGTATCGATTGCTGACCGTGTTTCGTATCGATCATTCGACTACTGATTCATATCGATCATTAGACTGATCGATACGAAACATACAGAGGCATGATCGATATGTAATGGGTCACCGTTGATTAATGGACTAGGGTCGATCCATGAGAGGCTACTGTTTGATGGATACGAAGGGGATGCATATGGAGTCGATGGATACGAATGGGATGGATACGAAACCAACATGTTTCGCAAGGAACTTGATCAATCCATAACTTGAGCATACGAACTCCGATTGATCTGGAATTTGGAATATTGGCTTTCATAGCTTTGTTTGTCATACCACGTCAATTGCATCTCGATCCAAACTCGTACAAAATTTTCCTGTATAAACTGTGAACCTGTGTATAGCCGATCTTTTGGATGGATTGTCTTTGGTTTCTAGTCAAGTCCTTGGTGTCACGGCCTTGCCAAAAGACGGGATAACATTTGCCTCCCAAAGTACGTCCTGTGTGAACATGATGTGCTTTGAAAAGCTGCATTCTTTATTTTGAAAAAGTTCTATCTGATTCGTTGAAAAGTTGTTGTCTTTTCGTCAAGAGATGTAACCTTTGATTGATTTCCAGTAATATAAATGTTGAATTGTTGACTGCCAATGATCATGCAGTTTTTGTTATAACTGAAGGTTGAGTGCTATCAATTTGTTGTTCACTATTCTGATAGTCATCAGGTAAGCATTCAATTCCTGTTAACTTTGAAAATCGAATGTTAGTTTGGCATACATGCGCATATGTTAACCTGACTCCTGTTCACGTTTGCACGTTCATGGGTCGTTGCCAAGTTTCTTTGTTCTTGTTTGGATCGAGTTTCGCATCGATCCTCTCCTAGACCGATGTGAAATTCGAGTTGTAATAACGATTGATGGTTGCTTTAAACCACTCCTTTGTATCGATCCTTCCTTGAATCGATCTGAGATGTTGGAATGTATGCTTCGTATCTCGATGGTTATCGATACGAAATAAATAGTCTCTAGGGATGCTTCATATCGATATATACGACGGTTTGGGCCTTTGAACAGATGGATACGAAATAGATATTTCGCATCAATGGAGTTTAGTGGCTCAAATATGATCCTGTAGTGACTTTCGTATCGATGGAAGTGACCATTCCAGGTATGTTTGCTCAGTGTCTTTCGTATCGATAGTGTTCGACCGCTTCTTTCGGTTTTTTCCACTGGGATATGATACATTTTTTTCCTGGATATGAAACCATATAAAAAGATTTTGTACTTAGACAAATTTTCTACCTGCCCTTGTTTTTTACCTTCCTTTATATCGATTGAAAACACGAGAAAAAGAATTGCAACGCCTTAGTCTTCATACAACCAATTTTTTACCCATTACCCTTTGATCTAATTCCTTCAAACTTAGGTAATTAATTGATTAAATTGACTTTAAAATGATGAGACTCGAGTCTTGGTGCCATTTTGTCCTAGGTCGTGGCTAATTCTGACGTCGTCGATGCCGAAATTGGGTTGGAGTGAAGTCGAGGAGGTATTAATGGAGCCTTGGAGGTTTGGAAAAGAAGAAGAGCGTTTGATTGAGGTGGTGGAATCGCTGGAGGAAGATTATCTTGCTTCAAACTCGTATCGATACAAGATGGATGGAAGTTAACTCGTGTCAATCTGGAATGGAGGGAGTTGCTTCGTATCGATCCGAAGTGTGGGAGTTCGTATCGATCCGGAGTGATCGATACGAAACTATGGTTGTGTGATCGATACGAAGTCATGGCTGTGTGATCGATACGAAGTCATGGCTGTGTGATCGACATGAAGTCACACCCCTCAGATCAATACGAAACCAGGCTTTTGGAGGGTCGATCCAAGTTGAAACTTGATGGATACAAAACATAGCCATTAGCATATTCGAACACTTGACTCCGACGAGCTTTAGCCATGCATAACTAGACTTGATCATTAAACTGCATATTTGACCATCCTTCAAAGTTCGTTGATGGAAATATAATTTGACAAATATAACAATTTTTAATATGGATCATTCTTCAAAGTCACGATGGCACGGTTGAGACGGTCATCGATGACGGTCACTCCGTACGATTCTCGAAGTCTTATCGTTTTACCATCTTTCAAAATTGTAGAAATTTAAAGTATTATGTAGCACTGCACTACATAACATGATCATTCACTTCACAATGGGGGGAATACAGGTTTATTTCCATCTATTGAGGATTTTTACTGAGTTCAATAGTTATGGATCCCGGAAGCTCGGGGCAGGAAGAAGTTTAGAGTTCTCCACTTCCCATTATAGAAATACCAGAAATTGCGGCTGATGTAGGAAGTCCTGCTCCGGACGATCTGCAGGGTGCAATGTTGGGTTTGATTCTGGAGGATTCAGTACGTTCTAAAATCTCCGAAGATATGTTAGGCAGAATCTGCCTCAAACATGGTCTATCTCTAGAAGGTGTTTTGTTACCATGGCCAGAAGACAGAGCCCACAATCCCCAGAAGGGTATACTACTTGCAATAGGTTCATGTGCGTAGCCGGAACATGCCCCCGTTCAATCAATTTATCCGGGATGTAATGTTCTTTTTAAGGATTGCGCCTTCTCAATTGCATCAAATTGAATATGCTCTGCTCAACAGCTTGTATATTATCTTCATAGAGCATCTGTTACGACCCCCAATCGTTGAGGAAATCAGATATCTATTCAACGTCAAGAATCGTGGGGATAGCCCTTCGTTCACCTTTTTAAAAGCAGTCAAAAACCGCCAAGTAGCAGCAGGGGTTTGAAGCAAGTTGAGCTATTTCAAGACCGAATAGTTCTTCTTTTGATGCCCACCAGGATTTGCTAAACGGTGGATAGTTAGATGTAAGCGTTCCAACTTCTTCGTCGATTAACTTGATACTATAAGTCGACGTGGAGTCTAACACTGCGGTTTTTTACAACTTCAATTCCGTGGCCCGAAGGAATGCAATTTAAGGAGATAGTAAGGATTCTCAGCTAAGCTCAGAGAAATTGATGAAGTCCTTACCGATGAAAATTTGATCGCCGTGGGGCTCATAGAGAGAGGCCAAAGCATTGGATTAATAGGAATTACCAAAGTGGCTCTGGTAAGGCAAGGGGGAAGAAGAGCTCCTGGAGTTATAATCACTGAATAGGATGATGATGAGAGTATGCCAGCTAGGGATGAGCCCGCGATTGCACCTCCGTAGGGTCTTCGATCATTAGAGTCAAAAAGAAAAGGCAAGACTCTCGCCCAAAAATCCCAGAGGTGCAAATTATCGTAGTATCTCTGCCTGCGCAACTGCTATAAGTCAGGAGACTTCTCCTCCGGAAATGGAGGGTTCACTGAGAGGATTGGAAGATGTCCCAGATGACTTAGCTTCATTTCAAGATCTTGGATTATTCACTCCCCGTCACAAACTGATGCGGCTTAAGTGCTTTAAACATAGAGTAGCCAACTCCTATGAGCAAGGCCACCTAAATCGACCGGTTGGGGGGTTTGCACATGCATACACGCACTTCACGGCACCACACAATTTCAAATCACATGTTCTTTAATCCTTGGAGATGACTAATTCTACTTTTCTTTTCATTTTACAAATACGATGGTGAGGCAGGGGTCTATGCTCAGCAATCTTCGCTCCAAATACCATTCTTCTAGCTCTTATTCTGAATCTCATAGGCATGGAAGCGAACGAGACTGTGATCGTGGCCACTGCTCCAACCAAGAGCATGAGCATTATGAAAGGGAGAAAGAAAGATATAAAGGTGGGCGCCACTCTCGGTCACGATTTCCACCCTTAAAACCATCCGTCTCTAGCAGGCAATCTTCTGAAACTGCGCGCCAAACAGTGCCACCTCAAGCTTCAAAATCCGACAATCAACACCACGGAATTGAAATGGAAGCTCCTATCATCATAGAGAAAGCCGCCATCGAGCCTATAGGGGAGGGAGCTATCCGAATTACTAAGTTAAAGAAAGACTTTCCAACTATCTACTTCGATGGCTTCCACTTATCTTTGAACTTGAAAAGAATTCCCAATGATGTAGAAAAACTGCTACCGGACTACATGCATGATGTTTACAGGTAGTACCGGGAGTGAGTTAAAAATGCAGAAAAGGCTTCGGCGGTAGCTTTAGAGCAGGCCAAAACAATTGAGAAAATGGAGGCCAATCTTGCTTAAAAAAACTAGAATAACAGAAGTGCTTAACAACGAAGCTGAATCTTCGAGGAAATCGAAGATGGAGGCCAATAAGAGAGCCGATGAGGCTAGATAGGCTATGGAAAACATGCAGAAAACTCACATAGACCTGGTACAGGAGACGGGCCACCACAATACTATTATCCCTCGGGAGAGGGATGAGGCATGGAAAGAGGTCGATAGGTTAAAGGCAAAACTAGCCTAGGTCACCAAGAAAAAAGATGAGGCCAACAAATCGCCTAGAGGGCGTGTGAACATGTGATGGCACTTAAGGATGAGAGGGATGCAGCGAATTTAAAGGCCTAAGAAGCCGATGCCAGGTTTGAGAGTGAAATCAAAACGGTAGAGGCCAGGATGGAGAATGAATTTGTAGATCTCCTGGTCACATAAAATGCCAATATTTTGAGAAACCACAATTTGAATTGGCTCGGCGAAGATGGCCCTTTCCATTTATACAAGGCCTAGAGTCGCTTGGTGGATGATGAAAAGGTGATCTGAAATACCACAATTGTTGACGAGTTTGAACTGGAAGCTCAAATACTTGTTGGAGATGAACCGAAAGTCCTCCATGACACTATCGTAGCCCTTGAAAAAGAAAAGTTGGCTGCTAAGTATCCAGACACTGGAGAAGGATTTAGAGTTGAGCATCATGAAGTAGGTCCCGAGGCGCTCCTAATCTCTCAATCTAAGCCCACCTCTTCTATTGATCCTCCAGCTGTACCGAGATACGACCCTGATAACCTGCACCTTTCTTTGATACCTGAACGCGGCTTGGAAGGCACATCAGCTCAACACGGGAGTCAACCCGAGGAAGGTATTTTAGACACTTCTTCCATTCATCCAAATGTGGGAGCACTGTCAAAAGATGTTACTAATATTTTCTCCTGTCTCTATTCAGCTCTAGATTCTGCATCACTCGATCCTCTGGCAACTTAAGAAATGCATCATGAGTAGGAGGCTATAATGACGGAGGCTACAACTACAACGGTCGCTACATCGGCTGGGAGTTGCATGAAAGCAGCTGCGATCTCGACGAACAAACGCTGGAAGCACTCCTCAGTCATCATAGCGACCCGAACATCGAAATGCCTTTCGTCGTAGATGAAGACGTGATCATTACGGGCTCCTCGAGCCCCACTAGTAGCATTCCTATGAGTGCTCGCATGGACCGGGCTTAGTAAAAAATAGAAGAGGTTAAAACCGAGATGGAGCAAGCCGAGCAGGCTCGTAGGGTTGGTAGAGGCATGACAGCCCTAGTCTGGTCCCTATGCTTATCGTTTCTCTGGGTAGCACTATCATCGATACCAGCGCGCCAACTTCTTCTATCATTGAGAGTGCCCCTATTACTCCAGTTCCGCACACGGGGGATATTTTGATCCTTGTGAGTTTCCAGGAGGAAACTGCTTCAATTCCCCTGGTCGAAGACAAACCGGCCAAAGCAAGCCGGGAAGGTAAAGGCTCGAAGAGAGGACCGGGAGGTAGTATAAGCGGGTCTACGCTAAAGAAGAGCAAGAAGGATAAAAATCAAAGGTGTAGCCTTGCACTTTTGCTTTTTCTTTTTATAGATTGTTGGAATAGGATTCTCTTTTGCTTTTTGTAGGCTGTGTATAGATGCGGGTTCGGCCCTGCTTATAAGAATTCTTCGAATAAGTTTTTTTGTACTTATCTTCTTCAAAGGATAGTGGAAATAAAACTTCTTTTCATTTTTTAGCATAAATTTGTATTTATTTGTTTAAGTATTTCAGCACTCACATTTCCATTTAATGCACTTGTGAGGCTTTAGTTTCTGGGTCGAACTTGAGTCCGGTTGCTAAATCCTGAAGTCATGGCTTCGGGTCATAATCAAACGTCAAGTCAAATTCCAACGTTGCACTGCTTCGGTCAGTGACTAGTATTTGAATTATGTCCCCAGCCCGGGGGAGAATTAAAGTAGTCAGTCAGTCGATAGTTGTTTTCTGCCTTTGCTAATTTTAATTTAACTAAACAGGGACAAAGTTAAAGTGAAATGAGTTTGAGTGGTCGAATCACACTCGCTCATTTGATGGTATTTGCATCTGCATTTTGGGGATTAAACTTGTATGCCAACGGTCGGTCACATCTGCATATTTCTTGGAATTATATCCACACTCCAGGGACATAAGTTAATTTGCGGGCGGTTGGTTACACCCATTTAAGTGTTTGGAATCATATCTGGGCTTAGGGGACATGAGTTAATCTACGGGTGGCCGGTCACACCTGTTTAATGTTTATACTCCGGTCCGCGCTCTTGGGGCTAGAGTTAATTGATGAGTGGTCAGCCACATCCATCTAACGTTTTGGATTATATCCGCACCATAGGGACATAGGTTGTTTTATGGTTGGTCGGTCGCACCTGTTTAAAGTTTATACTCCGGTCCGCGATTTCGGGACCAGAGTTAGTTGATGGGTGGTCAGTCACACCTATTTGGTGTTTATACTCTATTCCATGCTCTTGGGACCAGAATTGATCGATGGGTGGTCAATCACACCCATTTGATGTTTATACTCCAGTTCGCACTCCTGGAATCTGGAGTCGGTTGAAAGACGGTCAGTCATATCTATTTAAGTATTAGGATCTCGTTCGCACTCCGGGAACAAGGAGTTGATCAAGGTTGTGGATGGTCGGATCACATCCAACTTGGTTTGGCAAGCGAAGTCTTAGATGGATGGATCCATCCTCTTTGAATTTGGAAGTGAAGGCAAGGTCGTGGATGGATGGATCCATCCTCCTCGAGCCCGGAATTTGGAGTTTTGTACTTCAGCTCGCACTTTGGGAGCTGGAGTTCATTGGAGGATTGTCGTGTTTCAATCCTTCTTAACTTAGCAAGTGAATGATCGTATCATGATCACTCCCTATTTCAATAAGTCCCACCGTATGATGAGACTTAGCTCTTCGTACATCATGACGGTTGCATGACACATTTTAAGAATTGCCAATTTAGCTTGATGAGTCTGCATTTTATTGCTGAAATAAGAAACTATGGCAAAGTCAGTTGCCTTATTACAAGTTCAAATTCAAAAAATGCATAAACAAATTTCAAAGGAAGAGTAGATTAAATGAATAAAAGCCAGTTATGCGTAATAGTGACGGAGACTCTCGCTGCTCCATGCCCTTAGTAAAGTGAGACCATCAATAGTTTTGTAGTTTGAATGTGTCATCTCCAAGTCTTCGTTTAATGACATACGGTCCTTTCTATGTCGGTTTCATATGTGAAGGGACCAGATAAATTTTCCTAAGTACGAGATCGTCAACTTCGAAGGTTATAAGTCAGACCTTAGCGTTGTATAATCGAGCGACTCGACTGCGGTGTACGACTACCCTCAAATCAACCTCTTCATGCTTCTCATCCAGTAAATCCAGAGATTCTGCAAGTAGGATGGTGTTCATCTTTGGATCGTAAAATGTCACACGGTGAGAAGGTACTTCTAATTCAACTGGACTAACGGCTTTAGAGCCGTAGGAAAGTTCAAACGGAGTACGGCCAGTCGCAGACTTATGAGTAGTTCGATATGCCCATAGGGTAATGGAAAGTTCATCGACCCACTTGCCTCCAGCCTTCTTCAGTCGTTTCTTCAGAATGGACTTGACAACTTCATTGGCAGCTTCGACTTGCCCATTCACTTGAGAGTGAGCTACTGCTGAGAACTTTTTCAGGATGCAGTAGCGTTGACAGAAATCTTTGAACTTGACACTATCGAATTGGGTCTCGTTATCAGTTACAATGGTGTGTGGGAAACCAAAGCGACATATGATGTTGCATACAACAAAGTTTATTACTTTCTTCATTATGATAGTGGCAAGGGGCTTGGTTTCCGCCCATTTGATAAAGTAGTCAACTGCAACGATGGTGTACTTCACACCACCTTCGGCTAGAGGTAAAGACCATATTATATCAATGCCCCATATGGAGAACGGCCATAGACTGACCAACTGAGTGATTTCGGTTGGCTGGGCTCTTGGAATTCTTGCATGCTTCTGGCACCTATCACATTTCTCGGTATAATCTGATGCATCTCGATTCTTGGTTGGTCAGTAGTACCCATATCTGAGTATCTTTTTGGCAATTCCTTGCCTCATGGTGTGGCCGCCATACTCGCCTTCGTGCACATCGTGTAACACTCGTTTGATCTCATCGTGGGCGATACACTAGAATAAAGGAACAGAATACCCTCTCATATACTAGACTCCATTCTGGATAACAAATCGCGAAGCTTTTCGGAGAACTTGTCTTTTCTCACTTCTGCGTTCGGGCAATGCTACATGCTCAAGATAATTTCTAAACGGAGTCATCCACGACTCCTTCTCGGGCGTTGCCTCATGCACCCAGTCTGTCTCCATTTGGTCAATACTCGGAGTAGTAAGTGTCTCAACGAGGACGAGTCTCATTTGTTGTGCTTCGCCGGCGCTATATAGTTTTGCCAAAGAATCGGCTTTCTGGTTTTTCTCTCGGGGTATGCAGTGGATAACATAATAGTCGAACTAATTCAACGTTTCCTGAACCCGAGTGAGGTATGTGGCCAATCTCCGGTCTCTTGCTTGATACTCTCCCCGAACGTGGCACATGACCAATTGCGAGTCACAATAAATATCCACAGCAATAATGCCCAAGTCTCTGGCAAGCCTAAGACCAGCTAGTAAAGCTTCATACTCGGCCTCGTTCTTAGTTTCGCGGAAGTCAAACTTCAAAGCATAGCATATGGATCGGCCTTCTGGGGTTTCGAGTACCACTCTAGCACCTAAGTAACAGTCATTTGATGCACCATCAGTGTATAGCTTCCACACATGCTTAGGAGATTCAATGGCTTCGGGAAAGTCTTCTAGAATGGTGAATTCAACTATGATGTCTATCAAAACTTGTCCTTGGATGGCTCGCCTCAGTGTATAAGTGATATCAAATTGACTCAACTTGATGTTCCACTTAAGCGATCTACCAGACGTCTCAGGTCGTGTCAGGATCTGTCGAACAACTAGTCAGTGTAGACTGTGATCGGATGAGTCTGGAAATATGGACGGAGCTTTCTCAAGGCTACGACGAGACAATAAGCCATCTTTTATAACTTCAGGTAGTTTCTTTCTGCCCCTATCAATCGCTTCTTGATATAATAGACCGGTCGTTGGATCTGATCCTCTTCCCAAATTAGCGCAACACTAATCGCGTTTGCTGAAACTGCTGGATAGATGTATAATTTCTCGTGATCAACCAGCTTCGACAAAATAGGAGGTGTCACTAGATGTTGAACTAGTGCTTGGAATGCACCTTCACACTCCTCTGTCCTTTCAAATTCTGCTTTCCTTTTCAAATTAGATCAAAGAAAGGGATGCGCTTGTCTATAGATCTGGAGATGAACCTGCTTAAGGATGCCACCTTCTCGTTGAGGCTTTGTACTTTCTTTATGGTTTTGGAAGTTTTGAGATCCTGAATCGCCCATATTTTCTCAGGATTGGCTTCAATTCCTCTAGCATTAACGATGAATCTAAGGAATTTTCCTGATGCAACTCTGAAATGGCACTTCAACAGATTGAGCTTCATTCTGCACTGTTGAAGTATGTTAAACATTGTTTCCCATTACTGACATGGTTGATGGACAGTCGTGACTTCACAAGCATGTCATCCACGTACACCTCCATGGTCTTTCCGATCTGGTTAGTGAACATTTGGTTCGCGGTTCTTTGATAAGTTGCCCCCGTGTTCTTAAGTCCAAACAGTATTACTTTGTTGAAATAGAGTCACAGATCGGTGGCGAAGCTAGTATATTCCTGATCAGGTAGGTGCATCGGTATTTGATTGTAGCCGGAATACGTGTCCATGAAAGATAAGAGCTCGTTTCCGGCTATTGAATCCACCAGTTGATCAATTCTGGAAAGAGGGAAACTGTCTTTAGGGCAAGCTTTATTCAAATCTGAGTAGTCCACATAGGTTTGCCATTTCCCATTTGACTTTTTGAAAAGCATTGAATTAGATACCCACTCCGGGTATAAAGCATCACGAATAAACTCATTCGACTTGAGTTTATTTACTTCTTCCTTCAGGGCGGTAAATCTCTCTGGATCCATGCCGCGCCTTTTCTGTTTGACCAAGACGTGCCACAGGTCAATATTTAATGCATGGCTCGTGATGTTCGGCAAGATTCCATACATGTCTGAATGAGTACAAGCAAACACATCAAGTTTTCCCAGAGAAAATCAACCAATTCCTATCTCATTTGGTGGCTAAGTTGAGATTCGATCTTTACCATTTTGGAATTGTCGTCATTGTAGATCGGAACATTGATCATCAACTCTACCGGGGAAGCCTGGGAGTCTTTGACTTCCTCCTCATCATTATTATCTCTGGGATCAAGATCTTTAAGGAACTGGTTGTGGATCCCGGGCCTAGGCCCAGGCATTAACTGTCAATTATTTGAAAAATGGACGCAGAGAGATTCCTCTACGCCCTTTCCTTTATCCTTACGATGCGCATCCCGTAGCTCAGCAATATAACAGGTGCGTCCAGCCACTTGATCACATGTACTACTCCAACCCCGTTATCAGTGGGGAACTTCAGAGTTAAACACCATGAGGCAATTGCTGCCCTAAATTCTACGAGGGCCGATCAGCCCAAGAAAGTATTGTAGGGGGAATGATGTCTAACACAACAAACTACAGCATCCAAACTCTCTGGTGATCTCCCAATACCCAACTCAACTGGAAACTCCACTATTCCGGCTGGTATAGTTGCACTTCCATTAAAACCGTGATACGTGATTATCACGGTTTTAAGTCTTTTTCTTCCATTCTCATTTGGTCATAAGCATGCTTGAAAATAGATTGACAAAACTTCCACTATCGACTAAGATCCTTTCATCCAAGCAGGTCTTACTTGAGCTGAAATAACAAATGGATCAATAGTGGGGGCCTCGACTCTGTCAGCATCTCGGTTCTTGAAAACGATGTCGTCTGTCATCGTCCTATGTTGTTTTGCCGTGGCCTCGTCATCAACATTACTACAACACTCGAAATCTACATGCCTAATCGAACTGTCATATGACTCCATTTCCTTCCAGCTCCTATCAACCGGATGAGGACCACCACTCATAGTATTTATTACCAATCTCCCGCCAGTACGCACGGGTACTTCGGGCCTAGCTTGGCCTTTACTTTGATTTGGATTAGATAGGCCTGCACCTCCATCCTATGATGCTCGAACAAACTGCTCTAACTTCCTTTCTCTAATCAACTTCTCGATAATGTCTTGTAAATGACGACGCTCATTGGTATTGTGGTCATAACAATCATGGAACCTACTGAATTTCCCGGTCTGAATTTGTTTCTCAGATGATGGTTTCAGAGCGGGCTTCTTATACTGTCCCGTATTACAATTCTGAAGGTAAACATTTTCCAATGATGTGTTTAAAGCGGTATATCGATCGAACATGGTAGCTCTAGGTCTCAGTCCGCGATTTGGGTCCCTTTTCTTTCCCAGACCTCTGTTACCCTTCCGTTGAACTTGCTTATTCTGAATATTCAATTGCACTTTGCTGGAGTTCTCTTCGGTCTACTTCACAATAACATTACTTTAAATGCCATTACCACTGGGCCCCGCATCGTCCAGCTTCCTAGATCATCTAGCATCTTCTCTCCTCAAAAACTGGGCTTCCTTAGGATAGAAACGATCCAATGAAGCAGGGGGTTTCCCAGCCAACCAATCACCAAACTCGAAATCAAGATCGATCCCTTTAGTCAATGCCATCAAAATAGAATTATCATTGGGGTTGTTGATCTTAGCATAAGCAGCATGGACCCTTTACAGATATCGTCTAAGAGTCTCTCCTAGAGCTTGAGTAACGTTGGACAAGGTGTTGACATCCTTCGGTGTAGTAGCATGCATACGGAACTGCTCAATAAACTTAGTAGCCAATTGATCAAAACATGAGATGGATCTAGGTGTAATCGAGCGAACCACATAGTTGCAATGCCTCCCAATAAGATAGGAAAATTTCTATACTTAACTGCATCATCAGCTCGAGCGATATTCATGAGCCATTCATACTTCAAGATATGTTGCTTAGGATCCGAATTTCCTTCGTACACTAGCGGAATTGGCATCCTGAATTGATGAGGTGGTCTGCATAAAGGATGCCATCGGTGAATGGAGTATGACTTCTGGAGATTCCCCAATAATTGTTTGTAAGACCTTGACTTTCTATGATCATTAGGCGTATCATGGTTGAAATTTCAAGCATCTGGATGTTCGGGGCCAAAGCATAGTCGGGTTCCATTTTGTGGGGATAGTCCAGTCATTGTCTACAGTTCGTTCCTCGCTTCCTTGGCTCCCGATCTTCAGGGAAGTGGGGGTTTGAGCATGAACGTGTTAACGAAGGGCTAGATCTGGTTGGTTTTGGATATTGGCTTCCAGATCTATAGCGGCGGTAGTTGCATGGTCGTGAGTGGTGTGATAAGGAAGTGCCCCTCCTTGGAAGGAGGGTCCAGCTTGGTGCCTTGTAGAAGGACTAATCCCGGCTTGTCCAAGATACACAGAATGCTGATGCCTAGAGGCTTCTGCATAGTTTCCATCTAGCTGACGGCGTGTAGATATGTGATTAAAGCCAGATGAAGCCGAACTTTTGGTTGAAGAATGAGAGACAAGATCCCCTCTAGATCTCCTTCGCCTTTCTTCGTTCAGTTGGTTAGCAAGCTCCGTATTGGCACGGATCTGTTGAGTGAGCTCTTGACGGCTCTGAGTAAGCTTCTGCATGAGGGTCTGGAACTCCTCCCTGGTCACAAGGTCTTGTGGATCTGGAGCTCCAGATGATGTCCGGCCTGCTGTGGTTAGCGGTGTGGGATTTTTTCTATCACTTTCCTTTAGATCTACATCATATGAAGCAATTTTGGTAGTACATGCCATGACTGATGTAGCACTTTCCTAGATCTAGAGTAATCTGAATAGAATGGAAGGAACTACTGGAAGACAGATCTGGATCTCCTTCTTAGATTTTAGCAATCCAACAACGGCAGTAGATCCACTGTATCAGAGAAATACAGAGTTTTCTCGGTAAAAGCACCAATCTGTTTGTACCAAAATTGGGCATAACACTCTTCGAATGTGATTGAAGAGATTAAACTGAAGAAAGTAAATGGAAAAAGAGGCTAATCTAACAATCACACAAATAAAAGCATGCAGAAATTGAAAAACATAGAAAACTATAGTGGTTCAGCGTCGTAGCCTATGTCCACTTTGATTGTTTTTGCTGTTTACTGATGATTAACAACTAATTACAATAGTACAACACTCTAACACTCAAGTTACAATGGAGTTGTGGCAGAATAACGGCGTAGCAGAGGAAAAAGTCCTCTTTCTGTAGGCATAGGGGTGCTATTTATAGGTGTAGGTCTGAAATATCTGCCCCTGAACTCGAAATACTCCTTCTCACACGTGGGTGGGCCCACCAGATTGATCAGTGGTCATTTGGGATCGATCCCCATCATTTTTGTATCGATCAAGATTGTGTCCATTTAAGCTGTGATCGATTAGGGGCATTCTTGGAGTGGTAAGCAATGTTCTAGAAAATTTCATAGCATCTGGACTTGTAGATTTTGAGTTATGATCGATCTAAGATTGATTTTGTAGGTTGTCTGATGGCTGCGTATCGATCCATGCGCATCGATGCTTATTCATATCGATATTCCTTCGTATCGATCAGTTCTGCATCGATGACGTGGAGCGAGACTTCAGGGGAGATCTACTTATTACGCTTGCAGACAGTTTCTTTTGGTTGACTATGCGTTCTTCGCATCAATCCTGATGTGGTTCCTTTTGTATCGATGGTTGGAGGTTCTCTTCATATCGATTGTTGACCGTTGGTTTCGTTTTGGTCATTCGACTACTGGTTCGTATCGATCATTAGGCCGATCGATACAAAACATGCAAAGGCACGATCGATACGAAGTAGGTGACTGTCAAGTAATGGACTCGGGTCGATCCAAGAGAGGCTGCTATTTGATGGATACGAAGGGGATGGATATGGAGTCGATGGATATGAAGGGGATGGATATGGAGTCGATGGATATGAAGGGGATGGATATGAAACCAACATGTTTCACAAGGAACTTGATCGATCCATAACTTGAGCATACGAACTCCGATGACCTGAAATTTGAAGTATTGGCTTCCATAGCTTTGTTTGTCGTACCATGTTAATTGCAGCTCGAGCCGAACTCGGACCAAATTTGCCTATATCCATTGTGAACCTGTGTATAACCGATCTTCGGGACGGATTATCTTTGGTTTCTAGTCAAGTCCTTGGTGTCACGGCCTTTCCAAAAGGCGGGATAACAGATACAAAACTATTTGTATGTAGTTTTCAAAACATATTATGTATAGTGTAATGTTCAGTATTTAAATTATAAATTTTACGCTATTTAAATAATGTATATTAAATTTATTTAAATAAAAAATCATTTTCTTAATATTAAGCCATGAGTATCAAGCCAGGTATATGTTAATTTTAAAAAAATAAATAAACATATAAACAAATAACCATTCTAACAGTGATGATATACCAATATACTAAAATCATTACCTAACTAACAAAATAATATATGATATATAAATTGTCTAATCATTAATATATAGTTGTAGGTCAGAAAATTATCTTATCTCCAAAGCTTATGAAGAGACTGGCTCCTTGAACAAGATAACAATTTAGCAAGATGCTAGTTCTTGAACTGATGACCACTGGCTATCGAATAGCTAATGTTTTTATTTGGTTTATACTTAGAATGGAGGGGAGAGTGAGTATTATTTTCGACCAGCAACAAGATAAATGGAGGCTCCAAAAAATAGTAAATGAGTGTGGGTTGAGTGCTAATATAGAGGAGAGATTAGAGAGATAAGTTAGAATCAAGATACATATTTCTCTCTTACCCATTCTAATCAAATCAAAACCCTAGCCCTTTTACTGTCATATAGCCGCCCCAGCGTAGTTTATTCAAGGATGAAATACACATGCTCCTATATGGGCTTCAATCCCGTTTAAAGTCCGAACAAATTATATTGCAATCCATTTTAAACGCGTATCGATATCGTATATCAATTTATAAATATCGTAAATATATTAATTAATATTCTTCATCAAATCATCAAAATACAAAATTTATAATTAACATTTCAAGAATATTAATTTATTTAATGAATTTTTAACAATTACAAATTAGTTTAATCATTTGGTCGAAAGAGTATTCAACGTTTCGGTTCTGCATGTGACTCTTTATGCGTAAATTTGGTCAGCAATTAATTTCAAACTATTTGAATATTAATGTTCACACGTTACTTTGCAGGTGGTGTGACATTTTGGCTAAATTTATTGCTTATTTGGTTTTGATAAAATCCAATTTTACTTTATTACGCGTTACCCGATTGTGACTATTATTTACACCAATTATCTTCGTCAAAACTATATCACTATGGACTTATGGAATTTGGTAATGTCAAAATTTCAGTATCATTCGAATTCAACTCTATAGTCCAAACACAAAATCTTTGATTCAATAATAACTATTATTATTAACAGAAATTCTCTGGTCAAAGCCTGTGACTTTGAGTTGACTTTAGTTAACCGTAATACTAACCTTATACAACCGAAGAGACGAATCCTCATTTGAATTGTGTTTCATTTTCAATGCTTTCGCTCGACCCAACATAGTCATTCGATGGACGTCATGCCACGATTTAACTAAAATCAAAGTGGAGCTTCCACATTGAATATCAATAGTATTCTCAAGTCAAAAGAACTGTGTAATTTTGTCACATCGATATTTTTTGTTTGACCTTAGTTATACTAACCAATAGAAAAACTATCGATTGAGTAATTTTATGGTTATCCAATAATTATTAGTACGTTGCCCCTTGTTGCCCTTAGTAGTCATGAATAATACACTACCCAATATTTGAAAAGCTTATGTACTTTATTCTCAACGGATGCATCGATATCCAGTCTCGATACATCTTGACTAAGAATATTTAAAATGGTATGTTTATTTTATTGTGATAAATCACTTATGCTTACAACGTATTGTACCACTATCACAAAACATACTATTTATGGATTTTATATTAAATATACTTTAAACAAATAAATAAATTGATTGATATAACATATTTATCAAGTACATAATAGAAAAAAACACTTTTTATTCCGAACAAGATTGGTTGTCATGTTAGATGTATACATAATCCCCCTTAGGGCATACCCTAACTTTATCAATCTCCCACTTGCACTTGGGGTCAACTATGGAATCTCTATCCCATCCCTTCAATCAGTTTGATGAGAACTGATCGAGCTAGAACTTTCATGAATGGAGCTGCTATGTTGGTTTAATTATTTATTCTATCAATCAACTCTTTTTGATGTCGATAAACTCTTTTATCATGTGGAATTATTTAGAGTATGTTTCTCGACTTCTAGTGGGCTCTTATTATTATATTGTTTTCATATAACAATGATTAGTATTCTTAATATTGGAATCAACCCTGGCTCAGTTATAAGTTTTGTGCATTTACATATATGTATCGCTTTTATTACGACGCTATTCAAGGCGATTTTCTTAGCTTTTCCAATGAATCGGCCACAATGTCTCTTTGGAGCATTTCCAACTTAAAGCTTCTTTATTAAGGTTTGAATGTGAATTTAATATTGGCATATCATACGATAGCACCTATGAAGTTCGAGCACGAAAAATCTTTCATGAAGAGTTCGTTGTTTCTGCAAACAATTCTCTAGTATTTCATAAATACTCGAGACACTACTAGACTACCATTTAGTGATCTTAATTTGGATTTGATATTTGTTTCATGCATCAAATACATAAGCAAATTACTATATTGTAGACAACTCAACATGTATGATAATTTCTATTGTCAATACATAAGGAATCCATCTTACATGTTCCATGTTAAACATTTTAATATGGTGTCTTTACATATCTTTCGGGACATAACAAATATTCTTTATACTTATTATAAAAGATATAGTTACAAATCTAATGTTGAGTATTACATAATCAAATATATCGTTAACGATCAATGATATGTTGTTTACCTATACTCTTGAAATATCTATGTACATTTCAGTGGTCCCTCTTATGGACATACGCTTTCTCCACATTTTGGTTGAAAAGAAAACTATATTTGATATTTCTATCAAAATACTTATTCATTTCCAATGCTTATAAAATGATATTTTCGTATCATTTCTTGGATCATATCTGAAAACCCACAACTCAATACTGATATTTTGAGATACTTTGGTTGTTATATGCAAATAATCTATTGTAAATCATTATTTAAATTTTTTTCATATCGATACATATGTACATAACACAAAGTCATACCAAGCGATAATTTTATGAGCAAATCCAAACTCTCTTAAACACATTAAATGATTAATCTATTATGCTAATTTCAAAAATTGAAATTTACGATTTTATTCTTATCAATGTTGCTCATTTTATTCCAATTACATTAGTCAAGCTCTTGAAGACCCATTAGCGACTGATGGATCATATCCCTTTGGGTACAACTACCAAAATAATATTTTGATAATGTACTTCGAATCCTTTCGAATTTGCACATCGTACCTTATGAAGGAGTCAATACTCTTAATGGCTTAATTGAGAACCGAGGATTATCAATATTGATAAGAAACTTATAGTTTCTCTTCGATGTGCGAGAATACTTATTATACACTCTAATGTGATGTGTTCATATAGGTTAGGTTAATTTTATTTCATCAACATAATCAGTTTTATCTTTGGATCATACTCAAATCCATTTTTCTACTAATAATTTCTAAAAGAAATTCCTTCGTTGAAGTTGGTATTTCTTGAAATAACAGTTGTTTCTCAGGGTAACATAATACGTATTCATAAATACTTTATGAATTACCTTATATATATAACCGATTTGGTTTTAGCTTGCAATACTTATATTCAAAACATAAATTGGTCATTCAATAAAGATCATTCTCAAACTTCTTTTGCGGCGATTCATACAAGATCCCTGATGAATAATTATTAGGGAAATTTTGCCGTAAAGGCCTTTTTTTCATTCAACAATAAGTTTCCGGGACATGGCATTAAAGAAATTATTTTCCAGGACAAAATTTTAAACACGTGACGCCGCTTCACGTGTACTCGCCCATTCCTTCGTTTCGTCTCCTCCTTCCACTCATTTCATTCGATTGTTTTCTTCTGTTTTTCACGATTCTAACCGAAATTATAAACCAGGGCTTCCCGATCTCTGATCATTTTCAATCATCTAAAACCCTACTTTTAATCATTTTCAAAACTAGCTACAAATATTTCCATCTACACGAATTAGATTTCAAGCAGAAAATCAATCAACAAACGATTTTCACCATCTTCACGAAAACCACGACTTTGATTAATCAATTACTCAACAAGTAAGTTTTCTTTTTGATCTGAAACCCTACTTTCGATCTGAAACCTCACTTTCATGCAAATGTTTTAGGTTCATGATAAACCCTACTTAATTATTGATGTATATGATAGTTTTTGTAATGCAAGTAAGGTGTTTGTTGTTTTATGATGATTTAACGTAATCTGAAACTGTTTTGTTAATCATATGAATATATTTAGTGGTAACAGTTATTTTGTTTAACAACTTAAAAAGATAAAGGCGTTTATCTTTTGATCTGAATGAATTTATTACATATTAAACCTTAGTAATATTTGACAATTACCGATACTTGTTAAACATATTTTTTGTTTTTCTTATGATTTGAAGTTATTATGATAAAAGCATTTAACTTTTCACATACATGATTCAATTACAAGATAAAGCTTAGGCAAATCTTCATAGTTACTATTGCATATGATTTAAGTTCATTTAAGTTCTTACACAACAAGTAGTTAAATGTTTTTACTCATGAATCACTTAACATGTATATGGTTACGACTGCAATTTGTACTCATGAATAACTTAAGATGTAAATTTTCTTTCATTTTTGCTGTAAATGTTTTTGCTACATAATGAACCCTAATTAATTTTTCATTATAATTGGTTTTTTTGAAAGCTTTTGTATAGAACTTTATGTTTTTTTGTTCTTTAAATTTTTACATAGTATAACCTGGTATTCTCTAGCCACATTTACCCTTTAATGTAAAAAAGATAAAGACATTTATCTTTTATTTTAAATGATATAATTACAAGTTAAGTCCTATTTATATTAAAAACTTACTAGTATATCCTAAACATCTTTCTTGTTTTTATGATGATTCAAATATATTACGTAAGATGTACAATTGATTTTAACTCCAACTAGAAAAGATAAAAGCATATATCTTTTAATATTATGAATTCTTATAGTTAAGGGAAATTTCACTATAAGGGCCTATTACCATCAACTAATTATTTTGTAGGACACATGTTCAAAATAAGTCCCAAAGAAGTTAGTCTTATATTCGGAATGCCATTACTAGAGAGGACTTATTTCCTATTCCAGCTTCTAACAAAGCTTCTACCATGGAACGTTCCTTCGATTTTTTAAATGCTAATTTCAATGAAGAAGATATAATAAGTCAAAAAACAGTGACAAAAAGATTGAATACAATGATAGAAGAGAAAAAAGGAGATGAAGATTTAGTGAAGCTGTTGTTATTACTACTTGTCATAGCTTTCCTTTTTCCGACAATCAGAGTTATATGCAATGGGTTTTTTTGGCTAAATTGTTAAATTTAAAAAAAAATGAACTCAATTCTTGGCCGCAAGCAATTTGTGAAAACGTTTTAAAAAATGTCAAGAAGTATCATGCTAATTCAAGAAGTACACCGGGTTGTGCTATGGTTTTATTGGCATGCTTTCATAATTTTCACCAGATATAAATATACTGAAATTTATGTTTATTACAGAAATACAAAACTATTTATCTTTTTCTTGCAGTATTGGTTCTGTGAAAGAATACAATAATTGATGAAAAAGAAGATCTTCAAGACAAAATCCTAAGAATGAGATAATGGGATTTATCGAAATTGAAAGATATCGACTTAACTGAAGTTGATGATAACAAGGTATGCTAGTTTTTTGTTCTTTTTTTTAAAACTGTACATTTAATATTTCTATTTTTTTCAAGTATAACAAATTTCACTACCAAACATTTGCATAAATATCATTTCCAAAATCCTATTTTACTAAAGTAATAAAAAAGATAAGAATATTTATCTTTTTTTACAGCATAATTCTTTTATAATGATGCACATTAATACTTCTAATTTTTCTAATAATTGAACAACATCACATGTCAAAGTTTATCTGAAAATATTTTCCTTTCAGATTGTGAATTTTTTTTCAAGTATAACAAAAGAAGAGAAGGAACTTTTGACAAAGAAAATCGACATAATTGAGGAGGAAGAGGCAACACACAGCACAAAAAGAAAATTTGATGAGCACCAAGAATTAGAAAATCTGAGAAAATCTGCCAAACAATACGCCAGTGGCTTTAAAGACTTAGAGTTAAAAGTTACTTTTCTGATGGAGGAGATGAAAACTGTTAATCAACAGTTAAATGAAGAGAGAAGACTAATAGAAATTGCTGAACAAAGAATCAAAAATCTTGAATTGAAACTAAAAATGGAGGACAATTTGAAAGCCTAAAATTTAGAGAAAGAAAATGATGTACAAGAAGAAGTCAATTTAAAGGAGAATAATGAGCTTGAAAATGGTTTAAAAAAAATAGTTGGTTTGGTTCACATAAACAGTTCTGTTGATTTTCCAACTTTTAATTTATTGCAAACTCAAGAGTATGTCGAAGAAGATGAGGCAGAAAAAACTTTAAAACCACACAACTTAGAAGTACCTGCTGAGAATGCTATTGTCGTGCAAGATGTAGTCCTCAAAACCAATCCAGAAACTGCTATTATTGCGAAAGATTTTGTCCCCAAACAAACCAAAAAAACAAAGGAACATTAAGAAATGTCCTCTTCTGAAGTATCTTAGTGATAAACAAATCGAGAGTATTAAAATGCTCTTCAAGATTTTAGGAGGAAACAAGTAAGTATCTTAACTACTTTTCACTGCATTTAGTTAAATATAATTTTACTCCAATAATATACTCATTAAGATACTATATGGTAACAGTGTACACCTCAAAAAAAATTATGTCTACAAAATCATACAAAATTGAAAAAGATAAAAAAATTATCTTTATTTTTTTAATGATAAAACTTTTAGTTCCTACGAGGAAATAATTAACTACATTTAATTATTAACAACGATGGCATTCTCCAGTGACGAACATTCAGTTGCTACGATGAAAACTCAATCGTCATTACAAAAGCTATGCTCGAAAAAGAATGCTAGAAGAACTTCTTTTTAGCGGATGTATTATTGGTCAGGTAAGAAAATAATTTATATTGTGCTTAATCATAAGTTCTACACTTTATCCATTTCCTTTTTGATATACAGGTCATAGATTGGTTTTGGTTTAGAAAAGCAAAATCATTCAATGATAGTTCTAGCATAGTATATGTGAACACGACGATGAAAGTAAGTAAACCATAATCCCAATTAAAATATTGCATTATAAAACAATTTTCTCAAAAAACATTTAAACAGAAAAGCACAATGGATGCAAACTTCGAAAATATCAAACAAGAACTGTTTGTACCTTTTATACAAAAGACACTTAAAGATCGATTTTGTTGCAGCTTATTCTTTCCTATTCATGGGAACGAATATTGGAGCTTGTTAGAGCTAGTAGTTGATTCATGTCAAAGGAATCACTATGACTCATTACACTTAATAATAAGATCAAAAAATTATAGAAATGGACATTCAAAATATGTTATAAACGTGGTAAGTAAATATATAGAAAAAGTAAAAAAGATAAAAACATTTATCTTTAATATAAAAAATTGATAATTCTTTTTTTCTTCCAGAATTCAACTATCAGCAAGATAAACGAAGAACTTCAAAAGGCTGGGGAGAAAACAATTTTTAGGGGTTCTACACTGATAAAAATATTGATTGTGCACAACAAAGTAATGGATAATATTAATTAAATTTTGTTTATATGAAAATTCATGTTACACAATAAGTATCTGCCCGTTACCGCCAATTACAAACTGTTATCCAAATAAACACACATTTTATTACAATTTATTATCAAAATTTATATTGCAAGAAAATATAGTCTACAAGACCATACCCGATAATCATTACAATTATCAGAGTAGAATTGCATTTGTTTTAATCTTATTCCTCATGCTGGATAAAACTGAAATTCTGTCCCATTTCGGTCTATCTTCATCTATAATATTTTTCTTTAGCATTTGTTTGGCATTGTTCCGAAAAGCAACATCTCTTCTCAACCTATAAATCAAATTACCACCTTGAAACTAAGGATAGAACCAAATACATGTCAACTCACCAAATAGACATTATAACTTATTCACATACTGTTTTGTAATGACGTAGAAATTTTTTTTACAATTCATTATCATAATGAAGAAAAGATAATATGTTTTATCATTATATTTCAAGTATACTAAAATTCAAAAATACAGGTACGATTGTGGAGTTTTTGTCATGACGTTCATAGAAAAGCTAACCAAAGGAATGGACACAACAACAAAAATCGCACTTAAAGAAGTCGAAGCTTTTAGAGCAGAAGTGGTGCAGATATTCTATCTGATGAACCATATTTCTGGAATCTTGAAAAATTGTGTAGCTTAGCTTCTGCTACAAAAATTAAAAATTGATAATACTCACAAAAAATGCTTGCTGTCAAATGTTGTATTTATGATGAATTTGTTAACTATTTATTAAAATATATGGAACTGTGTTGTTCATACTACATTTACGTAATGTAAATAAATTTACTGATCAATTCAATAGTCAATTTGTAATGACTGATATTAACTACAATGTAACTATGTGGCTGATGTAAAGACTGATAAAGGAATGATGTATTTGTAACGATTGATGTAATGCTTGAGGTAATGATGAATTTAGAATGGCTGGTTTGTTTCTAAAGAAATGTTAAAAACATAAATGCATTTATCTTTATCATGACAACCAAATATATTAGTGCATTTTTACTATATTTTGGTGCAATTTCAGTTTTACTGTATATCACTTGATAGTGTTATGGAAGTTGGTGTTGTAGATGCTAGTTTTTGAATGGAGCAATATGGATGTCAAGGGCAGTTGGTTGGATTGCTATGGTTTGCTGTTGTGGTCGAGGTTGGCTGTTAAATGGTCTGGGATGAGGAAATTAAAGAGTGATTTTGATGATAAAATATGTAATGAGCAAACGAATGGGAAGGAGTTTGCTGATGAGATGGAAATGATGTAGCAGTTTATAGTCAATGGTCTTTGGTTGCTGTGATGTAGAGGGGTTTCTTTAGCGATGTGGGTTCGGATGTTTAGTAAGGGTGTTAAATGGTGGAGATGCTGAATTGAAGTTTAAATGTGTAGAAATGTGTTAGTTCGGGCATGGGTTCGGATGTTCAAGAGAATGCTCATATATCAAATACATACACAAGGGATATCAATGCAACATGCACAACCAACGAATCCAAATATAACCCAAAAATCCAATTATTAATCATATATAGTTGATCGAAACGCCAATATTATTCCTCTACTTTTTGATACTTAAGACAATCCACAGAGTTCCATAGAACAGCCTTTACTTCATCTCATCCAAGCTAAACAAAGCATCGCTACCATCACTCAAAAGACAACTGCATTGCCATAATTCATCAGAATACTTTTAATATTCATCAACATTAACAACTACTTAAAATCATAGCTAAACATATCAAGAAGATAAAAGCTAAGTACAAGTATCTTTTTAAAAAACTAGCAACATCATATAATAAAACAAAAGTTGCAGAATTTAAATCACAGCTAAACATTAACAGTTGCTTAAAATCATAGCTAAACACAACAGGAAAAAAAGATAAATACAATTATCTTTTTTAAAGACTGCAGAACATTAACAATCATCACATATACAAGAAAAAAAAAGATAAATACAATTATCTTTTTTAAATACTAATTAAAATCAACAATCATCACAAACATGTAACCAACAATTCAACTATCCCCAATCGTTCAACTAACATTCACAAAATACGTTGAATCAGTATATAATCATTATTCTGAAAATGATGTTCATAGAATTTTAGATGCAATGTCGTCTCTAGCAATAGCTCTATGGCCTACGACATATCCCTCACATGTTCAACCTACGTCCCTACTTGCTTTTCCCGAGTCGTGCTTTACAGCAGTTCTTTGCATCATGCTCAGCATACTTGCTCCTTTATGGATGTCTCTACAATAGTAGCCTGTCAAATTGCTCCATCTATCATCTATGCATCTTCACCCTAAAGACCCCTATGCTGCATTACTATATAGGGCATTGAAAAGTAGCTTGCCCCTGCTTCCTTATCCAGGATAGGTGGAAGACACCCAAATTGAAGCTCTCGACTCCAGATCATGTGCAACACTCCGTTGTTGAACGTCTCTTCCTTTCTTCAAATAAAACTATCTAGGAGGTTTGTTGTATCCACTTCTTTAGGCATGGAAGAAGACATTTTTGCCATCCCATCATTGGGGCTACATGCTTGCTGGTTGCTTTCACTACTCTCACTCATATGTGTGCCTGCTTCCGCTCATGTCAGTCATGAACCATAAACTTCTACCACACATGTTGCTACAAAGTCCAACAAGTCTTGTTTGTTTCACCGTTGGCACACTGGCACATTCCAACCAGCTCTTGCTCTCTACTCCCTATCTCTTGCTTGGCAATTCAATCATCTTCTGCATATTTTTGTTCTAATTATTATTATTTTACACATGTAAATCTTCAACTTTGTCATTATCAACCATCCACGTCTTCAAGTAGTGCATTCAACCTTCAGCAAATGCAGATAACCTTTTTATCTATATTAGCAGAATCCAAAGAAAACCTAAAACTAAAGTTTTTTTTGTTGAAATCAACAGCAACCAGAACAGATGCTGCAGCACGGACAGAAAAAAGATAAAAAGATTTATCACTATACAAAAATAGGAAAAAAAACCAAAATATTAAATAAAAACATTCAATACCTTTTATTATCACTATTATCCATCTCCTATAGCTAAACTAACAGACTTGTAGAAAAAGAATAACCCAGCTTGTTCCTATAGCCAAAATAAAATAAATAAATTGTATAAACACCAAAAGTGAAAATTTAAATCCTAACAAAATATAACCTACCCAGTAATTCCGATATAGAAATTGAAGTCAGCAATATAGGAAGATTATAAGACTGATATTAAGTTTGAAATATAGACGACATTATAAATACGATATTAAAATTGAGAGGGAGATAGAAATTGAAATCGAGATTGAGATTGAAATCGAGATACAGATTGATAATAGCATATAGGAAGATCTAGATTGAGAGATGTGTAAATACAGTTATGTTGTAATCTTAATTTCAGTACTTCATTAAAATCAATACCTTCATTAAAATCATACAGGAATTTGATTTCAGAAGAAACTACCGCCTAATTTTTTCCAAAATAATCAACGAGCGCTTTGATTGCACAAGAAACGACGGCCTAATTTTGCCTAATTTCCACGAGCATAAGATTTCAAAAGATACAGATGTCGTTTGAGAAGATAAAGACGCGCGCCGCCAAGATATTTTTCCTGGAAAATAATAATTTCAAATCCGTGTCCTAGAAAAAAATCGGACCGTATAATTAGGCCCTTCACACCAATTTCCACTAATTATTACATGCAGTCTTTCGACTCACTGCCAACTCCTTGGTGTAGGAGAAGTTGGGGTTTATGCTTATCTTATATGATTTTGTAAACCATTCTTTAGATGAAATTAATTTTAACCTTGTGATTTATTCTTGAAAAAATGACCTTATAGAAAGAAGTGAACTCAACTTCATTTACAATTAATTGTACTTGGTCCAACAAAGTTCAATTAGTCCTTATCGATACATCATTGTGTATCATATGAAGGAGTGACTTTGAGATTGAATCTTTATTCATTTTAGGTATGTTCAGAACTTTTTCCAATACACTCTCCCATTTAATCAATGTGAATCAATGTTATTTTCTCTTGCACATTATTTTATTTACTTCCGTTTTACATTCTTTGAGCTTATCATTCATATATTACCGTGTATCAAATACAAATGTCCATGTCAGCATAACTCATCGATGAATACAACGAAGTATGTGGGAACATTTTAGTATTGAAGACTTATGATTACATACATCTATATGTATCAATTCGAAGAGTTCATCGACTCTTATGTCTCTTCAGTTGAATGTGTGTTTTGCCCTTAATTAATTGAGGTACAACTCATTAATACCATATGGTTCACAATCATATATTCAAAGAATTATTTCTCAAACTATAGCTTAGTATATAATTTCAAAATAATCATAAATAAATTTAGATACTTCTGTATTTTGCAATGCATTAGAAATACCACTATTATAGTTTTATTTTATAATGAATATTCATAATATTCATACTGAAATAAAACTATGTCTATTTTTCACTTAACACAGAAAAACAAATATTATTTCCAAAAATATGTTTGGTATGTTTTGTGAAAACAATTTTTGTAACTTGATATGACCAATAAATTCCTTATGACATGCTCCTACTGTTTCTGCCATTGCTATAATAACATATGAAATACGAAGGTTCATTCACTCACTTAATATAGGCTATTTATTTCATTTAATGTAATTGGTTACAGTCGAGAATTTTTAGATCAAATATCTTAAATTCAAAGAAATAAATCTCATAGAAAATAATTTTCTATTTGAAAATACATTTTGGAATAGAAATCGTATTTTTCATTCCAATGTTAAGTATTAACTATTATTTTACAATTCTCGTTTCCAATGTTTCTTTATGAAGCAAAAGTGACCATTCACTCTCTTCATCTTAACTATGCCTTAGGATACATCCACACTTATACATTTGATTTCCTTTCTAAGCGGTCGAACCATTCAAAGGAAATCCTAACTACAATATCATAACGAACTCTTTACTAAAGTGCATTTCATCATCTTTAACTTTTAACGATAACAAATAAATTGTACTTTACGCAAACTAATCAGATTGATATTTCAGTGATCGAATTCTTTGATTTATCTTATAGCCTTTAGTCTTGTGTTACACTTAACGCTACAAGATCATTTTGTGATCAACCATATTGAATACACGATCGCGTACTACAGTTTACTTGCTTATTTCAATGAACTATTTTCATCAAGGTTTCTTACAGTACGAATTGTAACCGTTCATCATATAATAGTTATATCCGATCATGTAAGGATTAAATATCCATATTCTTGTATTACTTTTAGAGTTTAAAACTTATTGAAGATGATACAGATTTGGGTAAGTAAACTCGTAAGTGACCAAGTTATGACCGTATTTAGTGGTTGTTTAATTATGTGCTTGCATTGGTCAACATGCAAAATTTTATTGGCAAGTTTATTTTATATTTTTATTTTCTATATTAATTCAGTTCATTTGTAAATTCTAATTGATAAACATTTTATCAACGATTAATTGCATAAATTTCAATGTAGATTATTATTATTTTATATAGCAGACGTATTACAATATTAGAAAGGTTAAATGTTTCCTTTTCATTTTTCTAATAAGGCTTCAGATAGTCTTTTATGTTTCTCCAAATCCTAAGACAAAACATAGAAGTCTTCGACTTCACTAGCGGATGCTGGACTCGTCTGTTTTGGAATCCTAACCTTGAGTTTGCTTAACAAGTCACAGTCCCACAAACGATGGATAACTCCTTATCGGTTGTATCATATGTGACTTCTAACCCTTAGTTCCTTATCCTAATCTCATGACCGACCTTGAGTTTTCTCAACAAATCAAAAGAAAATTTTCACTTGTATCTGCCGTTTTGCAACGGCCTAAGTATGGTATATGTAACTTGAGTTTGCTCGACAAATACATGTAGTTATCTTATCTAGTCTAGTCAATATATTAATAATACTACACATAACATCTTTAGCTTGAGTTTGCTCAACAACTAAAGAGTGAGCTAATAATATATTAATATATATGGTAGACAACAACACTTGTGTTAAATATTCATAATCTTTAATATATTCAATTAAGTGATATCGATTTGTAGAATAATGTATTTTTACGAAATATCCTCGTGGTTCAAGTGTCGGACACATCAAAGATCATGGAATACGTAATTTTACGTATGCATTTATTTCTTAAGTTTGATTAGGTTTCTTATCGTTCCATCTTTAGTTTATACGTTTATATTATATAAGTTTTATTATTATATAACTTTTATACTTTATTTGATTATATAATATTTTACGTATAACATTATATTAATTTATCCTATTTAATTAATTTAATTAATTAACATTTTAATTAATTATTAAATTATTAAATTATAAAAAATTATATTAAATATATATAATATAACTTTTATATTAATACACATATACCTTACATATATGTATTTTAATTTATTAATTAACTTTTGATTAATTTATTTAATTAAACAATTTTAATTAAATTTTATAAATTTTAAATTTTTTTATACACACGTGTGCTTTTATTGTCTTAAACAATTCAAGACAACATAACATATATCATTATATATATATATATATATATATATTATACATGTATATTAGTGTGTCTATATACGTGTGCGCGCGCCCGTGTATGTAATTAACTTATTTAATTTTATTTAATTAATTCATTTATTTTATTAATCTTATTAATAAATAATATTTTCAAAATTAATTTTATAACATTTTCAAACAATTTGAAAATTTATATTATAACTTTTATAATATGTGTTTTGTTTTAAATTTAACATTTAAATTCAAAACATTTGTTCAAATTTTCAAAATGATTTGAAAATCTATATTATAACATTTATATTATTTTTCTAATTTTAAATTTAAAACTTATATTTTAATTTCACTAATGACAGATCCAAATTAAGAAAAAAAATGGCATTCGCTCCTAATAATTCCTCTTTCTCGTTTAACTTTCCACTCTTGAATCTTTCTTCGGTAAATTGTTCTTCTACATATTACTCTACCAACAATGGGCGCATCCCATCTTCATATTATTCGTCAGCCACTTTTCTTCATCCTAAGAGCATCTTCAACCCATAATTAATTTTGATGTAATGTCAAGCCACATCAGCAATTGAAAAATGTCTGTTAAAATACTTTCTCCAATGCTAATGTAGTTGCTAATTTTAAGATGATATTGTGAAGTGTAATGTCTAGTTTTGGACATTGCACATCACAATGTGAAGTATTAGATTTAAGAAATAATTAATAAATTATATGAATTATTTTAATTGTCTACGAATAACAGAATGACATATGTGCAAAAAATGATCATTTTTTACATTTGAATTGGAGGGAAATTGTAAATGTCATTGTCATGTACGCACACATAGAATTAACATTGTTTACAATCTATCGACACATAGGCTTTACACAGAGCCGCCCAAGCAATTGGGTTGCCCTAGCCCAAATTTCAAGCAGCTGAGCAAAAATATAGCATTTGCAAGGATTCAAACTTGGGTTGCTCTACTGAATCAACAGCACAATACCACTACACTACAAACCTAATTGATAGTAGTGATATATAAAATATTTATACCTTAACAAAATACTAAACTACCACCACCACTACCACCACCAAGTGTTGCCCCTGCCGGATTGGCTGTTCTAGGCGGCCGTCTTGTTCGCCTTGCCCTAGGACCGGGCCTGGCTTTACATGACATTGTGAAATGGGTTGGAGATGCTCTAATTCTACATATGCGCAAGTGGTCTGAAATTCAAGAACAATAATGCAACTCAAAGACGATATGAAATCAGCTAGTTTGATTGAAGAAAAGGGCTTATTTTCTGTTTTAGATATGGTAGTACGGATCATCTTGCCAAGAAGTATGGGATCCGATTCGTTGTTTTAAGTGTGGTTTATTTGGCCGTAAAAGAAATCGTTGTTCATTTAATAATTCTCGTTCAGCTAAATCTCTGTTACCTAGGCCCATGAGTAAAAAAGAACATGGATATTGCTTCATGGTCGAAAGCTTAAACTTGAGGGGTATCTAAGTGGATTCTTCGGTGATGTGGGTTTGAGGGAGAAGGGAATATAGCTATTTAATAAAGTTCTATGGTATTTTGAGTAATACAGGGCATAGATGTTTTTCAAGACTCGTTAAAAAACGTAAATGATGTTAATGTTGATGTAGAAAGAACAGGGCAGGGGAGAAGTACTGAAATAGATAAGGCTGATATGATCAATGAAATTGGTATGAATTTTAAGGAAAAATTTGGTGTTTCATAAAATATTCCTGATGCTGTTGATGGCAAGATTTCAAAATCTAGATCGGATGGTGAGTTTTCGGGTTGGTGTGTTGATGCTAATACTAAAGCTATGGTGATGAATTCTGTTGATTATTCATAAGCTGATTCATTAGTATATGATCCAGTAGTAATTAGTCATATGTCAAAGTCTCAATTTCATGAAGATGGTAACATGCTAGCTTCGGTCAGAGATGATAAATTGCAAGTGAATGATCAAGAAATGGTTAGTGCAATAGAATCTGATGATGATGCTGATTATATCAAGAACAGTAAGTATTTAACAAAAAGTTGTAGAAATGCGAGTTTCAAGCTTGCCACCTCAAATAAATTTGAAGGTTTAAGCAGCTTGGATGAAATGGATATGAAATTAAGAGTTGCATCAAGTACTTGAATGCACTATTATAGAAGATAATAAGTCTGTTGAGGTGGTGGAGAAAACAGTGGGTATGCAAGTTATTTGTGATGAAGTTGTATATATGCACAGTGTTGCATGATAACGTGCACAGTGGTACATGATGTGTACATGCGCCGCGTTTGTTCTCTATGCAATGCAATGTATTTTCGAAAAGCTTGAAAAAAGCCGCGGAGAGATGCATCAGTTTCATCGAAAAATAAATCAGTTGATAATGTCAAATTTAGTACAAATGATGAAAGAAGAGAGATGCATAATGATAATGCTATGTATTGTGCAGTGGAGGGCAAGGGGATAAATAAGGGTATAAATAAAAAAGAAGTCTATGTAAATTGCGGCTACAAGAAAGTGATAGCATAGGTAGTATAAATATAAATAATAAACAACTTATCGTGTTTATTGATGTGATGGACCGGTTGACTCATATATGTCAGGGCTTGGGTGGTTTTGGATATAATATTTCAGATGGCCTTGGTCACGAAAATGCGTTAGAATCCGTTGGTTGCGGATTAGATACATGTATGAGCAAAGTGCAGCGAGTTGATTTGAAGCATGGTAAATGTAATGAACTAGATAAAGCTGATGAGAAACATATGGGGCCTGCGGATTTAATATATAATATTAGTGAATCTGATGTGCATTCAAACAATTTGATGATAAACATGTCTTCTACCAAAAGTGGTTTATGGATCGTCTGATGTTTCTAGTCAGGGTGCAAATCAGTTGGTTCTACGATATACAGTGAGGTTGGAGCTAGTACGAGTGAATATAGATGGGTATGGAGAAGTGCTTGTCTTCGTAGTGCGGTCACTAAAACTTAATGGTTCTTTTTCATGTATATGGATTTTCTTTTGAGTGGTACATATGTGGTCCTTGTGTTTTGAGTAGTATGTCATCTAGTGATATGCAACATCTAGCTAATAATTCTGGTTTTGTTTTTGAGGATTTTCAAATGGACATTGAATATATTACAAGTAAGAAGTTAGAACGGGATAGAACACCTGAATTATGAGATATATTAGTTGGAACGTAGAGGTTTGCATAATTTAAGTAAGTGTAGTAGAATTAAATCTTTTTCATTAATAATAATATTGATATAGTATTATTACAAGAAACTAAATAGAGCATCCTGATTATCGCATTTATAAGAGTCCAAGAGGTCTTTATACAAATCATTAGCATTATCTTCCAACTAGGGATAGTGCAAGAGGTTTAATGATGGGCTGAAAAGATCATTGAGTTAACCTTTTGTAGTCTATTATTAAAGATCATTCAATGCATTTTGATATCTTCTGGCTTTAGCGATGACTTAATACTTAATATTACAAATGTTTATGGGTCAAATTCTAAAACTGATCATAGGGTTCCATGGAACGAGTGCCTTGAGTTTAGATCATTGGCTCTAGCCCATAGGTGAAGGGTTTAGACTTTAGTGTTACTAAAAGATCCCCTAGGGAAGAGGATTTTGTTGCTATTGAAGAGTTTGATCAGTTAATCGTAGAACTTAATAGACAGTTTACTTGGTCGAATGGTAGAGAAAACACGTCGATGGCACATTTAGATAGATTTTTTTAATTTGCGATGAAGTCGAAGATGAATTTGCTATTTGTAAAGTTATTGCACTTTCAAATATTTATTCGGATCATTATCTAATTATTTTATCTTGTACTAACCAAAATGTTGGTAATATAATTTTTAGATTTGAAAAGATGCGGTTGTTAGAACATAATTTTAAAGACTTAATAGCAAATAAATAGTCTACTATGAATAACTATAATGGATGATGGTGATTTGAAGACTAAATTTTTCCACAAAGTAGCTAATGGTAGGAAACGTAGTGATATCATTAATTCCATTATAATTAACAATATGAAGATTTTGATCAAAAACAACTAAATAAGAAGTTTGGCCCATTACTATAAAGAAATTTTTGGAAGTAAGAAAGGACGCAGAATTAGGGCTAAATGGAATGAGTTGTATAATGAAAATATTAAGATTGATTTACTTGAGCTGGATCCTCCTTTATGGAAGAAGAGATTTTGAGGGTTATAAAAGATATGCTTAATGATAAATCACCAGGACCAGATGGTTTTCCTATATTATTTTATGAAAACTTTTGGAATGTTTTTAAAGATGATATAATCAAAATGTTTAATGAATTTTATGAGGGTTCACTAAATTAGACGGATTTGATTTTGCATATGTAATCTTACCGCATAACAGAATAGGTGTTAATTAACTGAAGGACTTTGGACCTATTTCATTTTATACGATTCTTTTAAAATTATATTAAAAATTTTAGCTAATATATTAAATATTAAAATGAATAAATTAATCGATAATACGTAGACCACACTCATTAAAGGTAGAAATATTACAAACGGGGTTGCTGTACTACAAGAATTTATTAATTACTACTGTAAAAATAATATTACATGTGCAATTTTAAAATTTGATTTTGCTAAACCTTTTGATTATTGATTGAAATTTTCCTAAAGATTTATTACTAGCTAGAGGTTTCAATGTTAGATGGATACGGTGGATTATGTCTTTACTTAAACTAGAAACTGAAGTATTATGGTTAATGGTATAATCGAAAACAAAATTCAATCAAAACGTGGTCTTACGCAAGGGGATTCATTGTCGCATGTTCTATTTAATTTAGCAGTTGATATTTTTGCCAGAATTATAAAACTAGCCACAAATAATAGGATTTTAGACTATGTAGAACACAAGATCCTAGGAAATAGACTTTCCGTCCAACTTGCAAAGGCACAATGATTTTTACTTTTTGTTTTCCTAAGCACATTATAGTGCTTAAATTTATACTATATTGCTTTGAATTACTTTCTGGATTAAAAATTAGTTTCGATAAAAGTTCAGTACTAGTACTAAATGATACATATAATGTTGAGAAACAAGGTGCATATACGTAAACTGTAAAACGATGAAATTCCTATAGGATATTTAGGATTTCTGATAAGGCCACAAAAACATAAACATGATGATTTGCTAACCATAATAGACAAAATAAATAAAAGATTGTCTAAATGAAATGGTAAATATTTATCGAGGGAATATCAAATAGTTCTCATCAGCTCAGTTTTACCTACATTGCCTATATATTGGATGTCATTTTATCTTTTTTCTATATGAGTTATTGATAAAATTAATAAAATTAGAAGAGATTTTTTATGCAGTGGTAATAATTTAAATAGTAGTTCCAAATGTCTCATTAATTAGGAAATGGTTTGTAAATCCAAAAATGAGGGAGGACTCGGGATTATAAACTTGCATAACTTAAATATATCCTTATTAGGAAAATGGTTATGGAAATTTAATGATAATAAAAAAACTTATTATGGAAAGAAATAATATCTAGTCAATGGTACGGTGGTTAATATAATTTGCATCGTATTTCTATTAGTAATACAAATAGTATTTCTCACTTTTGGAAATTGTAAAAGTAAATTTTGATAAAGAAAACTTATTATGGAAAGAAATAATATCTAATAAGTGGTATGGTGGTCCATATAATTTGCATCATACTTCTATTAGCACTACAAATAGCATTTCCCACTTTCGGAAATCGATAATAGCAAAATTTGATACTTATAAATTAGATGTTAATAATGTAGTTCATTCGAGGAATAACGCTTTATCTTGGAATGATTGTTGGATAAATGTTATTCCCCTTAAAAGTGACTTTCGAGAATCATATGAAATTTGTAATTTCAAAAACGAATTGATATCAAAAATACATAGACCAAATATGAGTTTTCCATGGGAATTTAGTTTTAAGTGTACACTAGAGGGAACTACTTTATCTCAGTTTGCCTTATTATGTGTTAAGCTAGAATTGTACAATATTGATAATGAAAATGACTTTAAAATTTGGTGTTGGGATAAAAGTAATATTTACACATATCATTCATTTTATAAATTTATAAACTTTTCAAAAAAAATCGAGATTTTTTAATACATTTGGAAAGTTAATGCTTCATCTAAAGCAAAAGTACATATGTGGTTAATTATATATGGAAAATTAAATACTATTGAAATGTTAAAAAATAAAAATATATCTACCAATGATAATTGTTTTCTGTAATGATAGAACATAGGACATAAAGCATTTATACTTCGAGTGTAGTAATACTAGGTCTATTCTATTAAATATTTTGACTATATTTAATTTCAATATAACAAATAGGAATATCAATTGTGAAATATATCAGTCTAGTTTTAGATTTTATTATAAAGGACTCGATACATTTTTACTAGATATTATTTACACAATTACGTGTTGGTATATTTGGTTTGTAAGAAACCATAGAGTGTTTAACAAAACTAATATTAACTCGGAAATTTTAACATATATATAACTAGTTTATTTTGTTTTAAATTTATCTTAATTCTAGTTATAAATTAAATAAACATGGTCCATTCAAAGAATTCCTTAAAAAAGTAAAATTTCATACTGATCTTTTAAAGGAAAAATTATTCTAAATAATAGAAGGAATTATGATAGTTTAGTTACACTGTCATTGAACATTTTTCCTAACGACATCTATGATAATTTGTTATTGTTATAAAATTAGTTTTGAGTAGAAGTATCATCGCGTTTCTCATAATTTCTTACTCGTAAGTTTTTTAGGCGATTTGATTTCTATCATAGCCTTTATAGCTTTGTATTTAGCATAGTCAATCTATTCCTTGTTTTATTATTATTACATATATATGCACATAAATATATACATTTATATACATATATATGTATTGGACCTACACTTCTTGTTTATTTTTTTGCAGTTATAAATATGTTCACAGTCAGGATGGAATCAGCTGATTTACTGAGATGGTCTCTTATCATTTTTAGTGGATTATTGCGCTTTTTTGTTTTTCTATTATCCACTTTAGGTTTTTAGGTTTGGGGTTTTTTTCACATTGTATGGGGTAGGTAGTAGAATAGAATACATGAGTGCTCTCCTCTTTTAAAAGAGGATCACTTATTTCTTTCAAAAAAACCTTTTATTCTAATTTCTAAACAATTTTAAAATTAGCCCAAAGTCCAATTCAAATTGGGCCTTTTCTATTAAGGACAACTTTTGAGCTCACATAACTCTACGGGCCAGGCAGGTAGCTAGGTAGGACAAGATACTTGACTATTTGATAATCCAGCCTAGACATTACCTTTTTTAGACACCTTACTAACTGGGTTGCTAGCTTAATTAGTTAATCCTAACATGACCAATTTAGACCGCATAGGTTATTGGGCTCTGATACCATTGTTGGAACTAGATCAACCCATAGTGGAAGTAATAAGCAAATTTCAAATATTTTTTGCCATATTCGATCTTTATTGAGCCTATGAATTCTAATTTATTTATAACATTTATAAATTACTTTTAAATAAAATCATTATTTATTCAAATTTGTAATACAGTTTTATATTATGCAATTAATATTACATCATATATATATATGTACATATATCATACCCACATATGTATGTGTGCATGTGTAACATAGCAATCCATATAAGGTTTTGATATGCTTGTATATAAGTGTTGTGATTTACATCGCAATGGACATTTTACCTAGTATACATATATCTGTCCAAATGTGTGCTTATATGCTTTAAGTTTTGTATACAAAATGCTACAAATATATATACACGCACACATACATATATATTATTTATATTTTATTTTGAATAATTAAGTATACACACACACATACACATATATATATATATATATATTTTATTTTGAATAATTATATATATATATGGAATTTATAATATATACGTACGTATGTATAATAATTTATATGAAAAACAGTTAAAACATATTATAGAATTTAATTATTTATTATGTTGTAAAATCAAAAATAAAATAAAATTATAATTTTTTTCATATTACATATCTATATACATATATACTTCATTCACATATATTTATATACATATATAAATATATATATATATATATATATTCTTATAAATAGTTTGATAATAAATAAACATATATTATAAATATATATGAATGAAATATATATAATATAAACACTTGCCTAATAATACCCATGGAAAAATTATTTTTTTTAAAATTTATTTCATTTAAATTTCCAAATGAAAATAAATAATATTATACTAGTATGGGCCCGTGCTTCGCACACGGGCTATTTGTGTTATTGTATACGTTGATTTTGTTTGAGCGCAAATATGAAAACGGAAAGCAAGGGCATTTTTGGAATTTCAATAAGATACCGAGTAAGTTAGTTCAACGAATTTTCTTTATTAGTAGTAGAGATATATAATATGTTTTCAAAATTATAATTTTCTATTTTAATATTTTGTAAAAAGGTCTAGATGATATTTTAGCATTTGAATATTTCAATAGGTATTTTGTAATTTAGAATCAATTGTAAATTAAAATTTTACTTTCAGTATTTATATTGATATTTAATATATATATATATGTTCTTTTTTGCAACTGAAAGTTTATCAGTTAAAATGGTTTTATAAAATTTAAATTATATTTTATGATACATTTATTTATTTTATAGATTTATTTAAGTTATTTGAATTAAATAATATTTATATGTATATATATTAAAAATATATTTTTTGTGCCAAAAAATATTGTATGTATAAAACTATTTATATGTTATTTTTGAAGCATATTTTGAATAGTATATCGTTTAGTATTTAAATTATAAACTTTAGGTTATTTAAATAATGTATATTAAATTAATTTAAATTTAAAAAAATCAATTTTTTTAACCTTAAGCCGTGAGTATCAAGGCATGTATGTGTTAATTTTTTATTTTAATTATATGAGCATATAAACAAACAACCATTCTTAATGTGACGATATACCAATATACTAGAATCGTTACCCAATTAACGAAAAAAAATATGATATATAAATTATCTAAACATTAATATGTATAGTTGTATATTAAAAAATTACCTTATCTCCAATGCCTATTAGTACATGTTGAAATGAAGAGACCGACTCCTTGAATGAGATTTCAATTCACCAAGATGCTAGTTCCTAAACTGACAACCACCGATTATCGAATAGCAATTGTTTTTATTTGATTTGTTCTTGGAAATAGAGAGGAGGATGAGGATTATTGTTGACCAACAATAAGGTGGATGGAGGCTCCAAAAAATAGTAAATGAGTGTGGGTAGAGATGCTTATATAGAGGAGAGATTAGAGAGATAAGTTAGGATCAAGATCCATATTTCTCTCTTACCCATTCTTTTCTCTAATCAAATCAAAGCCCTAGCCTCTTGCCATCGTATGCCCACCCCTACCTAATCCATTCATGGTTGAAATACGCATCCCTCTATATAGGCTTTAAGCCCATTTATAGGCCGAACATATTATATTGCATTTAAATCCATTTTAAATGTGTATCGACATTGTATATCGATTTATATATTTATAACTATAATAAATACATTTATTAACATTATTTATCAAAATAAAATAAAAAATTGTAATTAACATATCATAAATATTAGTTCATTTAATTAATTTACAATAATTACAAATTAATTAAATCATTTGGTCAAAGGAGCATTTGACATTTCGCTTGTATGACCTTTAGCTGTCAATTCGATCAGCGATTAATATCTAACTGTTTAAATATTAACATTCAACGAATAATATGAAAATGTTTGAAGATTAACATTAAAAGATTAATATCAAAATGTTTGAATAACATTCGCACATCACTTAGCGGGGCTGTGACATTTTGACCAAATTTATCGCTTATTTGGTTTGGGTAAAATCTAATTTTACTTTGCTAAGCGTTAGCCGATTTTGACTATTATTTACACAAATTCTTTTCGTCAAAAGTATATCACTTTGGACTTGTGGAATTTGGTAGTGGTAAAAATTCCAAAACCGTCCATGTTCAACTTTATAGTTCAGATAAGAAGTCTTTGATTCGAAAATAACAATTATCATTAATCGATAAGCTCTGGCAGAGACTTTGAATTTGAGTAAACTTGATACTGACCTCGTATAACTGAGGAGACGAATCCTCTACTGAATAGTGTTTCATTTCTAATCTTCCACGCGATCCAACTATAGTTGTTCAGTGGACGTCGTGTCACGATTTAATTATAATCAAAGCGGAGCTTCCATATTGAAGGTTAGTGGTATTCTCAAGTCAAGAGAACTGTGTAATTTTTGTCACATCGATATTTTCTGTTTTACATTAGTTATATTAACCAACAAAAAGATATCGCGTGATAATTTAAATCGATAATTTATCTCTAAATAATTTTTAAATAATAGTTTGAAAATTCATTAAATAATAATTTAAATCTTAATTATGTCTTTAATTAAATCTTAACTTAACTAGTAATTAATTAAATAATTAAACCCTTTTATAATAAATAATTACAAATTAATCTTTAATAAATAATTAAATATTAATTAATCCTTAAATAATTAATTAAAAATATAATTAACATTTTATTAATTAACTAATTAAAATTAATTTACTTAATTAATACATAAGTACTAATTACCTTATTAACTAATGATTAAGTACTAATTACCTTATTAAATTAATTAATTAATTAATCATTAAATAAATAAATGATTAATTAATTAATTAATAGTTTATTTTAAATATTTAATATGTTTGAAAACACTTTTCAAAATGATACTTAGGTGAAAAACACTTTTAATTTGCAAAAAGAGCCCGTCATACGATTTGCGTTAAAAACAATTATTGCTATATGACCCATAATTTCAAAACTTGATTTATGTTCTAAATCGCTTCAAAAACTCTATCTTTTTATGTAAACTTACCTTTATAACATAGAAAAAGTTTTTATAAAAACAAAGTAAAGTTTTTGAAACTAAATGAAAACATTTCTAAAGGTAAGAAAGGAAAATAAGTTTTTGAAAATCAATGGATTTCGACGTCGCCGCTACGATTTCAAGTACAAACTTTTCATTTGTAACCTCTTACTTAAGTGCTAGCTTTTAGCATTTACAATGTAAACACAACACATATACATTTCGTGTTTTACATAACTAAGCAAAGAACATAACTTTACATCCACAACCACATTTCAACTTTGATCTCTAAGCCGAACCAATAATCACATCAAACATATATGTAAAAAATTTAATCAACATCAATATACAAAACATCAACAATGATTTCATTATCAAATTAAGAATCTTATTTGAATTTAGAACCTTTAAATGAATCCATGAGCTATACTCACCCAAAAGCAACCAAAATGACTCGAACTTTCCTAACTTTTGAACCGAGCGAAGATCCATACTCTAACTTTGGTAAGAACAAGATTTAGTGATCATATGGTGGATTTATGGTTTTCCCAAGGTATGCTTAACACGGCCCGAAGGTGGTGGAGCTCAGCTTTGAAAGGTGGAGGGGGTTCGGATTATCATCGAATTCACAAAAATCAAACCCGAAAATGGATAATCTTCCAACTGATTTTTGGACATATTACTCATGAAAATAGAAAAAGTTTTTCGAGGAAAAGTTCTTTAAAATTATTTTCTCTACAATTTAAAAAAAATAATCACTCAATTTGGATCTATTTTGAGGGAGATATGGTCAAAAGAAGAAGAGATATTTTCAGACTTGAAAATCTGGGTCTGAAAATGAGTCTTAAAGAACAGAGATTTCGACATGGCTAGGCTCAAAATTTGAAGAAGTGCTACACATAAGTTGTAGCTATTGGAATTTATACGGTTTGAAAATATAAAATCTCCATTTGGATAATATATGTGAAAGATACGGTAGAAGGAAGAGGAGGCAAAATTAAAGAAATAAAAGGGGTATTTATAAGCAAGAAACAAAGTAAATTACCTTAATGCCCTTGGTCCTTTACCCTTCACCTCCTCTTGCCACCTCACTAAGACCACCTTCACCATGTATCTCATGCCCGCAAGCTTGTTCCTCCCTAAAACCCCATGAGCCTACATGTTTTATACTTAGGTTGCCAATATGCCATTTCATGCCTCTTAAGGCATCTTTTTTTTTTAAAAAAAACTTATATACTTAAGTATGTATATAAACCATAATCTATCCTAAATAATATGTGATTATATGTATTACTTATATTAACAAAGCTTACACACTTTCGACAACTTTTAGCTGACGAAAAGTTGAAAACTCGAAAAACGAATTCCACTCACTTTTTCGATTTTTCTTCGAACAAAATATTTTTGTAAACAAATTTTAGAAAACGATTTCACCATCATTATTTATTATTTAAAAGATTTTTATTTTAATTATAAAATCTATTATTTGGATATTTAAATTTAATTAAATATTCCCAAATTAAAGTGGTGAAATTTCGGGCCACTACACTCTTCCCCCTAAAAGAATTTCGACCTCGAAATTTTACCACAACCTAGTCCAGAGCACAATACAACCAGGAATATCATACATTAGTCCATATGATGCACATAGATCATCCCTATGTAATATCTGATTTGATCACTCACTCAAATACATAGCTTTACTTCCGAACTAGTATCGCTTACTCGATTCCCTAGTATAGACTTTGATCATGCTTCTCGATTAAAAACCTTTTTCTCCTTACATAGCCATACACTATGATAGAAAACTTTTGGTTCAAGGTTAAGAACCCTCACCAAGTCTTCACTGTAAAAAGACTGAGTGATAAATCCTTTTCGGAATGGTGTGAAACACCTCAAGTCATATATTCGAATCTTGGATCGAGAATTATGTGAAAAAATAAAATGATCTACGTACAACCTACATACTTATCTTATTCGTTCTTACTATCCAACTACTTTCTACCCTTCAAAAATAATTATGAAAGCATTTCATAACAATTCCAATTCAGGTTCAAACGTTTTTAAATGATACAACTTATTTATGAAACCTTTTCATAAAATCATTTTAATCTATTAATTTGTATAATACTCTTCTACATCCTAAGAGTATATACAAAACATTTTAAATTCTATTCACTTCATTTTATTCTGATGTATGCCAAAAATAATTTGGATCTTAAAACTGAGTCGACCAATACAACTTCTTTACCCATTTGGTGTAATAAGTAGCTAAGAAGAGCAGGATGTCGGTATCTAAACTCCGTCCTAGAGTCTACTTTATTTAAACACCTCTAAGGTAAAGACGTATATTAGCTGGCCTAATAACATCAAAAATATTATTATATATATATATATATTAACTTCCTAAGTGTTAAAATCAAAACACACGGTTTAATCAAACTATGTTTATTAAACCATTTTATTAAATTAATTCAATTTTAAAACTTCATTTGTTCACCCACTTTTTACTCAAAATATCTTACTATTTTGAAACTTTAGGAGCCAAATATACGGGTTTTATTTCAAAAAAATTTCAAATGATACTGTATTTTTAACCCTTAGAAAAATATACATACAGCCCAACTAACTCCAAAATGTATCAAGGAACTGGGTACTACCAAGTAGTATTATATATCCTTTAATAAGAAGGGCACAAGAGAAGTGTTTACCATCCGAACACATCTCCTGCACAATTTTAGGCACTTTCGAGGCACTCGAACTAGTTAATTATAAAAATATTTTTATTTTCAAATTCCCTTTCAAAATATTTGTACCTTAAAGTATTTTTAACTAAAATTATTACTATTTTTCCAAAAATCATTTGAAAACTTTATCAAAGTCACCTGTATTTAAATTCTTCAAAAATTCATCTTATATTCAAAATATATTTTAAAATTTTGATATATAAATCACTATATATAAAATCTTTCCTCAACTATTCATTTTTAAAATATGTTTCCTTTATTTTTAAACACCCTTTTATCAAAATGCAATACTTATGGCACAACATTCCAATGGAGCGTCTTGTAGTCAAATTGTGAAACTTATTTCAAAAGATGTTCGTTTCAATGTTCCCATAAATTTTATCTACCCAACCTATACTATAAAAAGGAAAACTAGCAGTAAATCAGATAATAGTCAACGCTCAAAATTGGACGAGCATGAAAAAATAATTCCTATATGATAATAATAAAATATTATCAACTCCTAACAACAATCACATCATATATAACTATATTTTATTTTTGAAACTATTTCTTTATATGTAAAATTTATTCCTAGGTAAAATTATTTCATTTACCAACTTTTAAAACAATACTATGCCGATTTTCTTAGTTTAAGTGTTTAAAAACCCTTATCGGCACCGTGGTGCCCCACTTTTCGGCCATAATTCATAAATCACTCAACCGATAAATCAACACGATATAAAACATTTTTATAGCACTAATAAATATTCACTGAATATGTACACTCAAACTCATTCTAGGGTCTCACTTACCCTATCTTAAATGAGTCAACAACACTAAAGCCTAGGTGTTCGTCCAACCTAAGCTTTGATACCACGTTGCAATGATCTGCCTTCTTAAACCTAAAGACAACACTAGATACATTCAGGGTATTCGTGTGCCGATCATTTAAGTGTCCAAAAGACATGTCATTTGTTGTAAAGAGAAAAGAAGACAGAACAGAATCTCACAAAAATGTGACGAGTAAAATATAATATATAAAACAAGTCTTTGCAAAAAGAAATCATCTTTATTTATACAACATAAGAGTACACTATCCTATTATCATCTCGGATAGTTATAACAACCTATTCTTACAATCACTAATATAAGCAGGGAGACAAAAATAAACAACAAACATAGCGAAGGATAAAAGATACGTGTATACTTCTTGGAGAATCCAGGTCATCTCTTGAAAGCTCCATAGGATCCAGCTAAATCTGGAAAATATGCTTGGGCTTACCCGAGCATTATAAGAAAAATAACGCTTGGATCAGTTTGGTAAAACTAGCTTGAGAAACTCAAATAATAAGGAATTTTATTTATTATAAATTGTAAAAACCTTTAAAATCAAAAATATCTCGTAAGACCACGCCGCATGTAAACATGAACGGGTTTTTAACTTATGATAACCAAGACATTTTTATAGATAATCCAATGATATTATGATACTGTCTAGAATACAAATACATATTAATCATAGCCGAAATTGCTACATTAATAAATTCGAGCAAAATAGGAATATAATCAAGACCGAAGGCACTTATTGAAGAATGGATTCCAACTATAAAAGGGTAATGGTCAACCCATCGAATCTGTACAGCTCTAGATAAATGTATGGGAGGCTACAACACGTTACACCTCTGCTACATAGGACTGACCCTACCTCTTACCAGATAGCTCCAAATATGATCACTCCTTGGTTGCGACTGAACAACCATAATGGGCCCCGAAGCACACATTGAGATGTCGACACTAGTTCTTGGGATGATCATACCCTAATGTGAGCGACCAACATAGACCTATCACATGTCCCTGCTTTAGTCATTTTCTTGGTTGATGAAGCTTGAGGCTACAATTACCTTTAATATAGCAAACCATCTTGGAATGAAAACACTACCCTCCAAGAAACAATGCAATGCCAGCATTCATCCACACAAGTTCAATCTAGATCTGAATGGAAACGAAGGCACTACCTCTACTACACTCACTTTGGAATCGCCCTAAGGATTAGTTGCAACTAGTCATTGCACTTCAAAAACTCCGCCTTCAATCACCTTCAAGATGTCTTCGGTTTGAAATGCTTGAGTTGGATCGAAGTGATTTTAGAATAATTTGTACTTATCCAATCCTAGTCTCTTCGAAACAACATTCGATAGTTCCGGTAAACTCAACCTCGGTTCTTTTGGAAATAAACAGACAATACATAAGAGCAGGGATCGCCTCTAACCATTTACGTGGACAAATCTCCCTATCATTTATCCTAGAAGAATAAAATGAGATTCATATGCACAGTATAGCATCATTGAAGATGGCTATGCAATATAACTCGTGTGTTTCTCCTAGATATTTCCGAAGTTATATTTTTGTCTAGATTTAATGGTTGGTTATTGAACTAATGAATAAATAAACAACAAAAAATTCAAAATTTTAATTACCCAAAGAAATCACTAAGCCTCAAAATAATTCTTTCATTTATTTAAACACTTTTCCAAAAGTATTTATCTAAAACATTTTATACTTATCTCACCAACATAAGTATATTCACAAAATTGTGAAAGATTTCTCATTTCCAAATCATACCAAAGGATCAAAGTAAAATGTTATTTAAATTGGAGATAAAGATGACCTCAAACATTATTCCTTCTGTGTTAAGCATGGAACGAATGTCCATACCACCAGAATTAAGAAGGTCACTTAAAGGAAATCCAATCTAAAATTCTTTTATAAATTTCCTTCTATAAATCCTCTTAATAAATCTCTTTTATTTGTTAATCTCCTTTACTTTCATTCGAAATCCATTTACAAAACTCTTTATAAACCACTAAGTTAAATTTACAAAAGTCCTTTATAAATATCAAAAGCCACTTATATCTCTCTTTATAAATATCCAAAATTATTTATAGAACTTCTTTTATAAAGTCCTTTTGATAAACAAAACATTATTTAAAACACCTTAATTAAAATCATTACTTAACTTGAAATCGTTATTAAAAGTATGATTGACCTTAAAAATCAAAAAGAAGTTTAGTGACCACAATGGTTCCCATTTAACTAAGTTAACTTTTCAAGTTATAACATGGGCATTTTCATAACAAATTGATATGTATAAGGGAATATGGAAATAACAATCAATCATATAAGTAAATGCCCAAGTTACCAAAATAGCAGATGGGGATTTGTTTCGCTAAACATATGTCTAAGAAAATATAATGGCATAATGGATTTTTATTCTACCAAATAGATGTCAACATAATCTACTTGGTGAACTATGGTAGAATGACGATTTATTCTACCAAACAGATGTCAAATAAGAGTTAATTAGTAGTTCTGCTAAACGGATATAATTGGATTTCATATTCAATTGGGTTTACTTAAGAGTAGTAAACACAGAAATCCCTCGGATTTAAAATATTCCTTTAAATGAAAGTTGCCTCGTGAAAACAAAACCGATCTTTTTAAAATAAGGTGGTCTAACTTCTAAAACTTTATTTAATGATTAATTAACATTCAAAGTTTTTATTTAAAAATAATTAAACCTTTATAATTAAACAATAATTAACTATTAAATAAATGGTAAAATAACAATTATCATTTACATAAATAATTAAATAATATTAATTCTTTAAATAAATATTTAAACCATATTTAATCTCCAAATAATTATTAAATAATAATTAAAACTTCATGGGTAATAATTTAAATCTTAATTATGTCTTTAATTAAATCTTAACTTAGCTAGTAATTAATTAAATAATTAAACTCTTTTACAATAAATAATTAAAAATTAATCTTTAATAAATAATTAAATAATAATTAATTCTTAAATAATTATTTAAAAATATAATTAACCTTTTATTAATTAACTAATTAAAATTTACTTAATTAATACTTAAGTACTAATTACCTTATTAACCAATGATTAAGCACTAATTACTTTAATAATTAATTGATTAAATAATCGTTAAGTAAATACATAATTAAATAATTAAATAATAATTGATTTTAAATATTTAATATATGTTTGAAAATACTTTTCAAAAAGATACTTAAGTGAAAAGCACTTTTAATTTGCAAAAAGAGTCCGTCTTACAAACTACATTTATAACGACTATCGCTATATGACCCGTAATTTCAAAACTTGATTTATGTTCTAAATCACTTTTAAAACTCCATATTTTTATGTTAACATACTTTTATAACATATATAAAGTATTTATAAAAAAAAGTAAAGTTTTTGAAACTAAATGAAAACATTTTTAAAAGTAAGGAAAACAAGTTTTTGAAAATCAAAGGTTTTCGATGTCGCAACTACGATTCCAAATAACAACTTTCCATTTTACGTATAACCTCATGCTCAAGTGATAAATTTTAGTATATAGTACAAAGACAACAGATATACATGTCATGTTTTAACTAACCAAGCAAAGAACATAACTTTACATCCATACACACATATATAGTACAAAGACAGCACATATACATGTCATGTTTTAATCAACATCAATATACAAACCATCAATGATGATTTCATTATCAAAGTAAGCATCATATTTAAAGTTAGAACCTTTAAATGAATATGTGAGCTATACTCACCCTAAAGCTACCAAAATAGCTCGAACTTCCATAACTTTTGAACCGAGCCTAGATCCATGCTTTGACTTTGGTAACAACAAGATTTGATGGCCTTATGGTGGCTTTATGGTTTGGCCAAGGTCTGGTGCACATGATCCAAAGGTGGTGGAGCACGGCTTTGAAAGGTTGAGGGGGTTCGAATTATAATCGAATTCACAAAAATCAAACTCGGAAATAAGTCATCTTCCAATTGATTTTGGACAAGTTACTCAAGCAAATAGGAAAAATTATCAAAATTAAAGTTCTTAAAAATTATTTTCTATACAATTTTAGAAAAAGAATCACTCAATTTGGATCTGTTTCGAGGTAGATATGGTTAAAAGATGAAGAGGTATTTTCGGACTTGAAAATCTGGGTCCGAAAATGAGTCTGAAAAAGAAGAGATTTGGGAATGGCTAAGCTCAAAATTAGAATACGTGACACACAAGAAAGTTATAGGCACTGCAATTTTATATGGTTAAAAAAATAACATCTCTATATAGATAAGTTATGAGAAAGATATGGCAGAAGGAAGATGAGGCAAAATTAAAGAAATAAAAAGGGTATTCCAAAGCAAGAAACAAAGTAAATTACTTTAATGCCATTGGTCCTTTACTCTCCACCTCCTCTTTACACCTCCCCAAGACCCCCTTCACCATGTACCTCATGCCCACAAGCTTGTCCCCCTCTAAAACCCTGTGTGCTAACATGTTTAAACATGGTTTGTACTTAAGTTGCGAATATGTCATTTCATGCCTCTTAAGGCATCTTATTTTTTAATTTAAAAAGTTATGTACTTAAGTATGTATATAAACCATTATATATCCTAAGTAATATGTAGTTATATGTATATATTTATACTAACAAAGTTTACACACTTCCGACGACTTTTTGCCGATGAAATGCCGAAAATGCGAAAAACGAATTTTGGTCACATTTTTTATTTTTCTTCGAATTAAATATTTTTGTAAACACGTATTGGAAAAATATTTCACCATAATTATTTATTATTTTGAAAGTTTTTTATTTCAATTATAAAATTAATTATTTGAATATTTAAAATTAATTAAATATTCATAAATTAAAGCGATGAAATTCCGGATCATTACAGAATTTGTGTTTGAATTGAGACTTGGAATTGAATTCGAATTTAAGAGATTAATGCTAGGGTTATCTGCCATTAATTTTTATATAGTACCTTTTTTTATGCTTTGTACCAAATTTTTTTTGATAATGTAATGACAATTTAATTCAATTAAAGGTATGCCCTTTGGGTAATTATGTAATTCGTTACATATATCTAAGTCGATAACCAATCTTATTCAAAATAAAAGATGTTTTATTTCTATTATACTTGATATAATGTGTTATATTAGTTAATTAATTTAATTAAAAGTATGTTTAATAGAAAATACATAAATGATATATTTTGTGATAGTAGTTACAGAGCGTTGTGACCGTGAGTAATATCTCATAATGAAAACAGATATACCCTTTAAATATTCATAGTCAAGATGCATGGAGACTGGATATCAATATATCCGTTGAATCTAGAGTATGTAACGCTTTTCAAATATTGGGCAGTGTATTACTCATAACTGCTGGGGGCACTTAAGTGTTACATACCGATAGTTATTGGATAACTATGGAATGACTGACTCAAAAGTTTCCGTTGGTTAATATAACTAAGGTCTACACAGTTCTCTCGGTTAGAGAATACTGTGGATCTTTAATATAAAAGCTCCATTTTGATTATGGTCAAATTATGGCATGTCATCCGCCGAGCTAAAGTATTGAAAGTAGGATATTATCCAAAAGAGGATTCGTCTCCTCGGTTATATGGGGTTAGCACCATGGTCAACTCAAGTCAACTCAAAGTCAAAGTCTCTGGCAAGAGCATTTTTGATTAATAATAATTGTTAATATTAACAAGGAATTTATGTTTGGACTATAAAGCTGAATATGGACGAAGTTGGAATTTTGACAATAGCCAAATTCCATAAGTCCAAATGATATAGTTTTGATGAAGAGAATTAATGTAAATAAATATCATGACCGGGTAACGCTTTATTTAAATTGGATTTTACTGAAACTAAGTAAGTGATAAATTTGGTCAAAATATCACACCACCTATTAAGTGACATATGAACATTAACATTCGAATAGTTTGATGCTAGATAGTTAAAGTGCTTAGCGGTTCTGTAGCAGTGTAGGTGCAAAAGTTATAGCGGGGACAAAGCGGAAAATAGTAGAGTTGAAAAAAACTCCATTAAATATAAAACCAAATATTTAATGTTAATTTATTATCATTCTCACATCATTTGTATAGGAAAAGAAATATTGTTTAATATTATATAATGAAACCTATAAATATCTTGGTTGACGCGTACTAGATTTGGTGACTACAATTGATTTCTAACTTATATTCTTGAAATTAGGTTTGTACTCTAAATTTGTTGATCTGGTTGAGAAGCGAACTGTTCAAATAACCTTTTGTATATTGATGCTGCTAAAGCGGGTGCTAAAAAATCTTGATTTAGCGGGTGTAACGAATAATAATGGGCTTAAAGCGGATAAACTGTGTAATAGCGCTAAAATGAAATAGCACAGTGGCCGAAGATTGCCATGGGCTATATAGCGGGGATTTTGCTAGGGCTTTAGCGGGGTTTTAACTACACAGGTTTGATGTTAATTGCTGATCAAATTTACACCCAACGAGCCTTAGAGCCGAAATGGTTAATTCTCTTTAGACCAAACGATTTAATTAGTTCATAATTGTTATAAATTAATTAAATTAATTAATGTCTATGAAATATTAATTATAAAATTTGAATATGATTTGAGGAATAAATATTATTGTATATATTTATAATAGCCATAAATATATCGATCGATATGTAATATATATAGGCAATTAAATTATATTTAATTAACGAGGGCTTAAATAGGATATTAGCCCGTGATGATAGGTCGATAATTTCAGTTGCTATAAGGGCTATAAGGGGTGGCTAAAAATATGTTAGAAATGGATGGCTTAAATTTAATGAGAATTGGTATGAGATATGATCCATAACTTTCTCTCTTTAAAAGACCTCTTGTCCTAATTGTTTGAGATCTTTTTTTTACCACTACCCCCTTCCATTATCGACCGATTTCACCCCTTTGGAGCTCATGCAAATCCAACTCAAATCAATTCAAAAGGCAATCAATATTTGATAGTCAATGGTCTACGGTTCAGGATTAACGGTCTGCCGAATCGAAAACCTTTCAATGAAATTACTATACATGCTTCAAGGTATTAGTTTTAGGTATGTTTTTAATGTATTATATGATTTATAATTTTTTAATAATATTTTTATATTCGTATGTATTATTATTACTGTATTGTTATTAAGGAGACAATTCTTATACATATTGATGTTGCTACATACTAGATCGGTTATATATATGTATTTATTAAAAAAATTTTTTTTACAAATTGATTAGGTATGCATAGCCAAATATTTTATTTATTATAATAATTTTATTAAATGAATTATTATTTCATTGGTATGTATGTGTATATATATATATATCATTTAATTATAATTATAAGGTTTGCATTTAATTATATCCATTTCATGCTAATAATTGGAAATATACTTTATGCATGTATATTTACATTGACAACTATAAAATCTTTTTATATAATTATATACTATGATTTAATTTTATTTAAATTAATACATTAACTAAATAATTATATAAATAAAATATATATCTAAAGTTAACATTTTAAATTTTATAAAATTATTTTATCATGAAATAAACTTTTGACTAGGAAAGGAGAATTTAAAAGTAATTTTTATATTTTTAGAAAATTATTATAATATACGGTCGAAGAAAATTAATTAATAAAGGATAAATTTTGACTAAGAAAAATTATAGAAATTTTTCCAAACTTCAATATCATGTAATATTTTTTGAAATTTTAAAATTCAAATATTACGTCTCGAAAATATGTTTTGTTAATATTTTATTATTTTTGACTAATTAATCAATTTATATATATTAATATAACAAAATTTATAATAATTTTTTTGCGCTTTGTATAAGATATGGAAATGTTTAAAAATTAAAAATAATTTTTTTATTTAATTTTATTAATATATATATATATATATATATATTATAAATATGCTTATATATTCCTATTATTTTGTCTTTTCTAATACATACATATATATCTTAGTTATTAATTTAAAAAAACTTTTATATTATGTATATACACATATATATAAATTATTTTAATATTTATTACAATAATACATATACAGATATATATATATATATAATTAATTAATATTTAACTTACATATGTAAGGTTTATATACATATATGTATATCGATTTATAATATTTATATAATAAAAAATTTACATACATGTATATATTTGGAAAATATACAGTACATATCTGTTAGCGCTTAAATTTGGTCACTAACACCCAAATCCAGATGAAAGCACCAAGTACCAGTCACAGCTCATAGATAAAGTGTGTACAGGGTATAAATATAAAGAACCGTGAAAATTAAAATGAAAGCAATAAAGAACAATAGACTTTATCGTGGTTCCACTAACTCCGGCCTATGTCCACTCCAAAAATTTCCTTTTTATTGCTGTAACAATCGATTATAATTACAATCCAAAGTTTAACAATGGCAGAGTGCCTTAGCCTTAGAGAAGAGAAAGTAAGAGAGCAAAAAGAACATCCCCCTTTTTGAACCCCCACATGCTGTATTTATAGGAAAATCCTGAGTTGTTGGGCTTTCTGAGTGGTAAAGGCCCATCAAAACTAATGCCAAACCTCCACATGCCGAACGGCAATCTAGGCCGAGCCGCAATGCCGAGTGGTTCTGGCTGGACCACACCGCTGAAGGATGTTCAATGCCGAAACACACCAAGACCGAGCCACATTTGCCAAACCCTTAGGCCGAACGACCTCAAGTGTCGAACCATCATTACTAAACCACCCTGACTGAACAACAACATAGAGCGAATTCGATCGAGCCACAATGCCGAGCCATAATGTGAGCGACCCATCTCGAGCCATAATGCCGAGCGACCCATGCCGAGTCACAATGCCGAGTGACCCATGCCGAGCCACAATGCCTAGTGATCCTGACCAAAGCACCATGCCGAACCAGAAATACCGGTCCATAAATCCCGAGCCATGACCGAACGACCTTCTTGAACTTCCATACCACGACCGGACCATGCCATGCCGAATGGCCAAGCCACATGGTCTAACTCCAAACACTTCTAACAACTTCATTCCGACCGAACGAGCTATCTTGACCGAGCATATATCCAAGTGAACATCATCCGTTTAAACCTAATTCATCATATTCCGGCCTCGATAAACAAGAAGTCGATACGGTTAAATCTGCCTCTCCATGGCCTTGCCAAAAGGTGAGTTAACATTTGCCCCCCAAAACATGCCTTGCTATTGGAAGGTGTGTTTTGAATAGCCTCAAGTCCGATATCCGAAGTATGTATGTTATCCGCATCCATACTTTTCGATTCATAATCCAATCCATTTTATCCAATTGCCATCGCTGTATGCTTATCCGAATATACGAAAACTCTGAGTCGATATCCAATTCGGAATCCAGTGACCAATTCGTTAGCCAAATCCATATCCATCTGGACTCGACAACTGAGTTCTAATGTATCCATATCCAACAACCAATAACCACGTCCATGACCTCTCTGGGTCGATGCCCAAATTCGGCACCGTTCTAAGTCCATGCCCAAATCCCTAGCTGTTCATTGCCAATATACAAATCTGTAACCTTTCCAGGTTCTTACCAAGTGTAATCCACACTCGATGACCTATATTATAAAATTCTATGGTGTTCCTGATTCACTGTCCCTGAACGCCGAATAATGTCATGGCTTAAGTCCTAAGCCAAATCCTGGTCGCTCCGGACCCTTGCCGAGCATAGTCCACATTCGATGACCTGAAATAATAACCGACAATATAGGGCCTAAGTCCTAGGCCGAATCCTAGTCCTCAGGACCTTTGTTGAGCATAGTCCATACTCGACGACCTTTTATCCAAAATCCAAATCCAATCAAAATCCAATCCGAAATCCAAATCTAACTAGAAAACCAGAAATCCATATCAAAAATCCATATCAAAATCCAAATCAGAAATCAGACATCCAAACCGAAATCCAAACCAGAAAACGATCAAAACAGGGAGTTCAAACCAAACACCAAAACCAAACCAGAGAAAACAAATGTCTGAGTCAAAGGGGAAAAATAGATTTCACAAACCGGGGCGTCTCGGTAAACCATTATCTCAGAGCATGCCAGAGGGTTATCTTCGACCCCGTACATGAGTAGGTGATTTAGCCATTTGCCCGGGGTTTGTGACTTATTCCAAATCATCAAGATTAGTTGATGACCAATCGACTACCATTCCTGGACCTCATGCCCTCATCATTCAAGATGGATGGTGGCCGCTTCTGTTCCACCGTCGCATTCCGAATCCCGACATATTTTCGCAACTGACCATTCCTTACATGCTCCTCGATTATGTCCTTCAAATGCCGACAGCTATTAGTGTCATGCCCGTCTAGGTCATGAAAAAGACAGTACCTTCCTGATGCCCTTTTTCGTTTTGATGGCTCCCTCTTCGTCGGCCTTCGATACGGAAGGTGATCTCGAGTATCCAAGAATATCGGCTTCAATGTTGCGTTCAATCTTGTGTTAGTGGAGAACTTTGGTTCTCCCCAGCGCTTCCTTTTTCCTTTATCCTTGTCCTTACCCGAGCTTTCGCCGGGAAGTCTTCCATCTTTAACCATGTTTACTTCCTTTGACCTCACATCCAAACATGCATCCTCTTTTCGAAGAAATCTCTTAGCTTCATGAAAGAATTCCCCAAGATCCAATGTGGGTCCCATATCAACGATACTTTGAAATCCGAATTATCTCTGACTCCTGATACCCGAGACAATAGAACCATTGATGGATCCGGCCGATCCACCGAAGCAATTGCTGCATTAAGTCGAGTTAAGAATGTCCTGAGTGATTCATCCGCCCTCTATTTAACTAACGTCGGCGTCATCACGTTCTTTGTCCTTTTATGTGAATTTGAAACTGACTTAAGAACTTGTCCACCAGTTCCATCCATGTCCTAATAGATCCCTCCTTTAGCTGTCTGAATCACATAGCAACTATATCGGTCAAGTACTGGGGGAAATACCGAGCCATGACCTCCTCTGTTGCCCCCACCACTTCCATATGCCTCGTGTACCTCATCAATTAGTCAGTGGGATCCGTATTTTCATTGTATCCTTCCAGAGTGGGTAGCTTGAAATCGGGTGGACTCCTAGCTGTCCTGATGTTTTGGATGGACGGACTTTTGTTGACTCCCTCCGAATCCCTGTTTGTTAGACCTCCGCGAATAGTCTACCTAATAATATCAGCCAATCCAGCACTACCTACCAGGGGTTTCCCCCTATCCATGTTTCCAAACTACCCTCCAAGTACACGAGAAAATTCTGGATAATACTCCTCGTCACGCACTCCTGTATTCCTATTGGTGTCGGGCCGTATAGTGTCATCCAGTATTCCTCCATGAACTGGTCCAACATTACCTGGTGGTGTGCCCCCGAATCTAGGTCCATCCAGATTGTTAGTTGTTTGTTGGTTGGGAGACGCCCCCTGCTGAATCACTCCATCCACCTGCTGGTTGAGTTCCTTTGGACCAGTTCCAAGAACTTGACTACCTGTTGTTCCCGGTTGTCCTAATTACCTTAGAAGAGCCTACATCATCTCCTCTTTCCATTTCATCATCTTCTCCTGCATAGAATGCATCATAACCTACATCTCGTCCCGAGTTATGTAGATGGATGCATGGTCCTCTCCAGCTCCAAAAGAGGCCGCCTGACTTCCTTCCTGATTGCTCCTTTCGAATGCTTGCTTCCTTGTTGGTGGTCTATCCATTGCTTTCTAAAGTCCAAGTTCCCAAACTTCTGAATCCAAAATCCAAGCTCCAAAATCCCCGAGTGCTAGCTTTCTCAGTGAAAGCACCAAAATTTGGTCACTAACACCCAAATCCAGATGAAAGCACCAAGTACCAATCACAGCTTAGAGATAGAGTGTATGTAGAGGGTATAAATACGAAGAACCGTGAAAATTAGAATGAAAGCAATAAAGAATAACTGATTTTATAGTGGTTCGGCTAACTCCGGCCAACGTCCACTCCAGAAATTTCCTTTTTATTGCTGTAATAATCGATTATAGTTACAATCCAAAGTTTAACAATGGCTGAGTGCCTTAGCCTTAGAGAAGAGAAAGTAATAGAGTAGAAAGAACATCCCACTTTCTGAACCCGCACATGCTGTATTTATAGGCAAATCCTGAGTTGTTGGGCTTTCTGAGTGGTACAGGCCCATCAAAACTTATGCCGAACCTCCACATGCCGAACAGCAACCTAGGCCGAGCCGCAACGCCGAGTGGTTCTGATCGGACCACAACGCTGAGGGATGTTCAATGCCGAACCACACCAAGACCGAGCCACATTTGCCAAACCCTCAGGTCGAACGACCTCTAGTGCCGAACCATCATTACCGAACAACCTTGGCTGAACCACAACACCAAGCGACTTCGACCGAGCCATAATGCCGAGCGACCCATGCCGAGCCACAATGTCAAGTGATCCTAACCGAAGCACTATGTCGAACCAGAAATACCGGTCCACAAATGCCGAGCCGTAATCGAACGACCTTCATGAACTTCCATACCATGACCAGACCATGCCATGCCAAACAGCCAAGCCACATGGTCGAACTCCAACACTTCGAACCACTTCATTCTGACCAAACGACCTATCCTGACCGAGCATATATCCAAGTGAACAACATTCGTTTAAACCGAATTCATCATATTCCAGCCTCGATAAATGAGAAGTCGACTCAGTTAAATCGATCTCTCCATGGCCTTGCCAAAAGGCGGGTTAACAATATCAAATGAGCTAACATGTCCGTTGGGATGTAAATCCCAACATCTATATGCGGGCATGTTATACCTTACACGGGTTATCATGTTACATATGCACACGTACATATATGTATATGATACATATGTGCACTTATATATATATATACCTAGAATATAAATTACACAAAATTGTATATAGTTTATAAATTTAAATAAAATAAATTATTTTATTTAAATAAAATTTAGCGATGTTTTAAATAAATTAGACTTCATAGGCCCGATATAAATCCAATAAGAGAATTTTTTTGAAATTACCATAACTTTCATTGCGGGCTGACCTATTTCCAACAATGGTTGTAACGACCCGCTATTTTGGACCATTCGTATCCGCACATGTCGGACTTGTATAATTCAAAATACCGAATTTTTAATTTAAATTTGGCAAAACTTAGATATACAGTAAATAAATAATCACAGAATCACGGACACAGAGTAATAATATGCAGCGGAAGTAAAAGAGATAGTAGTTCATGAAGCTACTATATAAATAGGTAAGATACATCAGAGTTTACAACAAAAGAGAAATACGATACATCAAGTACAAATCAGAATACATCACTGGAATCATCGAATACCGAAAGCTGGATAGATGACTGGATCTCCAAGCGAAGCTCTAACTCCAAAGGTGAGTCTCACAAGCTGAACCACTCAGTCTGACCCGAGCGTAAAACAAAATACAAAACACTCGAGTCAGGATTAATATTCTCATATCAATAAATCCAACTCAAGTGAATAAAAATCGAAATACAAGTAACTCAAAGGATGTTAGAATCACCATCCTCTAAGGATCCGTTAAACTATCTACTATGTAGTAGGGTACGCTACATAGATAATGTCTATCGGTAATATAAAGTATCAAAATAGTGTTACGGCGTTACCATTATCCTCCTTAACACATTTTATATAAGCGTTATAGTCTATACAGAACTGTAAACTCCACCGTAAACTAGTGGGATATCAGGGAGTACTCCATAGGTATAACACAAAACAAATTCGTAGTGGTCGCGTATATTGGGATACAAGTATGACAAGGCACATGAGGCAGTACCCAAGGTAGTGAAACTACCATTTGCCTGATCCGGACTGGTGAGAACGCATCGCCGCAACGATCGCAACACCGCGAAACAACACTCCTGAAATTACGAGGGTGCACCAATCAATAACAAGTAATGAGTAGTAGTTACGAAGAAGTGTGTTCGCTCGAGGTGGCTAACCCCATTTGGCCCGGCACGGCTCCTGATTTAAGTCATTTCCAATTTGACACAAGTGTCAAGGCTATCCATTATCATTCTCTTTCTTCAGTCATCACGTACATCATTCCAACCACTTCATTCTGGATCATCACTCCGCGTATAGTTATTAAAGTGGTTTTCGGCTTAGATAGAGAGTATATCCATAGCCGATTCCGGTTTCTTTAATAACTTTCGTAATTATTGCATCGATTGGTCGTTTAATATATTTCAAAACCAATTCAATTTCAATTTCAATTTCAATTAAAATTTATAAATCAACATTTCATTTGTCTTTCACTATCAATTTCCAAAATTTACGTTTCAAAACTCCCAAATAACTATTTCAAAGTCTTACAATTCAATTTCAATTTTTTTATTTAAAACAATTCAAATATTGATTCAAGTTCGTATATAAGTTTCATTCCGAAAATCATTTAAATGATTAAATTCAACATTCAAACCAATTTAAATTCATTTATCGATTTCATTTAATATTCGTTAAGTTAATTTATCATTCAAAACAATTTTACTTAATTCCCAATTCATTAAATCAATTACTTACGTTCATCTTCATTATATCAAAACTTCAAATTTAACTAAATTAGATTCGTCAAATCGAATTCTTAAATTCCAAGTCTTACATCAATTTCAATAAATCGCAATTTATTTCTTGTTAAAGAAATTCAACTTCAATTATTTATTTACTTTCTAAGTTACAAATTTCAACTCAAATGATAAAGAAACTAAATTTCACATATTCAAAAAGTTTCCATTTCACTTATTAATTTACGTAAATAATTTTTCCAAAAATTAATAAATAAAGAAACCCAATTTCATTTATTAACGAAGTTCAAATTCACTTAATCAAAAGTTCATTTTCTCTTATCAAAGAATTCATTTTTTATTCAATTATCAAATAATTCAATCTTATTCAATTACTAATTAATTTCAACTTAATTCATACTAATTTCAAAACTTAATAATTTCAACTTAATTATAAATTCAAACTCAATTATTAAATCATTTCAAACTTAATTCAAAGAATAATTCCAAATTTAATTGTTAAATAATTCATTTCAAACAACGTTCTTCCATCAATTATTACAATAATATTTTGTTTCAGATTCCAATATTAACATTTTCCTTTCATCAAAATTTACGTTCCAATTTTATTTCAAAACCTTATTATTCAAATAAAATCTTTTTTTTATTTTAAATCAAATTATTGACCAATCGGTTTTATTTAATTCTCTATCCTAAGTCAAGTTCATTTTGGGTATTTATCATTTCAACCCGATTCCAATTCCAATTCAAAAATCAAAACATAAAAAAGGGAACTTGCAGTGTGATAACTGGGATGGTGTCAATGTAAATAAACAAGCAATAACAACAATCAAACACAATCCAAATAATCAATTCAAATAATCCCGAAATATCGTATTAATTCACATTGTTGTTTTTGCGAATTAATATAGTTATTTCTAGAATCTACACTATCATTTCATGTAGATTAAAGACTATTACATTACGGTTTTTCCACTTGTCGTTCAATTTCAATTTCAAATTTAATACTACAACAATTAATCCAGTATACGTTCAAAGGTTCAAAGTATAATTTATCAAATTTTATGTGTCAATTAACTTAACAAGTAAAAGGGGTCATATTATTCAAATTAACTAATCAAATTCAACACATATGTCGATTCACAATTTTAAACTATTCTACGTCAATATCAATTGCATAATATTTATCACTTTATACATTACAATTTACATCTAATATAGACAACAATCAATCAATCAATTATCAACCAAACTATATTATCATCGCATAAATAATTAACTGATAATGGGGTCAGATGTCGTAGGTGAACAGATACAGGTAATAACATATATAACAATGTAAATAACTAACAGCAGCATATTTCTATTGTCGTTTCAATTGAAATCAAATTTAATAAATAAAAGAACATTAATCGTGAGTGATTGCTCACCTTTCGAGGATAGAGGAGTTTGATACACAATAAGCTACGAATCCAGCGCAAAGTGAGATGGGTACAAATTCGATGAAGAAACAGGCACGACGGACCAAAAGCTGAAAATGGAGAATCGATGAGAACGACTAGATTCAGTTGATATAGGTGAATATGAAAAATTATACATAACTATATATATAAACACAAGATCATACTCTTTTAAAATATCAAACACATAATAATTTTTCCTTAAAACCAAATTTTAAACACACATATTGAAATAGAATATAAATATACATAATATATTTTGAAATAGGTACTTATATCGAAATCAACAATATATATCACTAATATATAAGTTACAAATACCATACAACATATAACCTACCTATACATTCATGAAGAAGCCATTAAATCATAATTTATACATATGCAGACAGAATGAATGAAAATATATAATCACAGTACAAGCATGGAGACTTATGCAGTATAATAATATTTATATATATATATATATATATATATATATATACACTTAAATGGACCTTTTAAAAAAACAAGCCGAGCAGGCAACATGTATATTTTACAAAACTCATATTTAAAACAACGTATGGATTATATATGAAAAAAAACGTATATACATAACATGTCGCCCACCATATGCAGGCCGTACATCAACATATATAAATGCAAACATTACCTGCCCTTTATACCTTTATCAAACAGTATATATAACAACACTAAAATCTTTATATATCTTAAGATCACTTATTTAATTTAAACATATATTTAAAGCTTATACCTATTACTATCAAAACAGTCGGCAAGTACATTTCTCGATATTAAAATAGGCTTCAGTCTAAGACCTTTGTACAAAATGAATCAAACCGCTTTTATATAAACATACCTTATAATTATATGCTACAGCTAAATACTATGCAGACCTGTATAAATAACTTTTGTTCAAACCTATATAAATCTGGTAAACAAATGTAAACACTTATACACAACAAACATTTAAAACTATAATATATACTTATATAACTTACGTATAACAGCTAGATCTTGAATATTGGCATAGCATGAATGAAAATAAACTGTTAAATATTCATCAATTTTTACATAGATTAACATGGAACCATATTAAAACAACACTATTTCATATAATATGAAATATACTACACACTAAGCAAAAAGAAACTGTAAAACATGGATAGTACCTAGCTGTCAGAGAAGTGAAAGCACGACAGCTATGAAGACAAACCGACGATGGAGGGTCTCGGTTTGGATGCTTAGGGAATACGTTGCTACTGGTGGGGCCGCACATGTTGCTCTCGGTGGCGACGTGCATGCGGAGGGAAGTGGGTCAGCGCGCGCGGACCTGGGCGTAAGAAGAGAGAGCGGGGCGGAGGTGAAGTGAGGGTCGTTGCGGGCTTCGGTCGGCGTGAGGAACAGTCGAGGTGAAGGGAACGAGGTACTTTGGTCATGAGATGTGATAGACGGAGGTTGCAGGTGGATGCGGTCGGTGGTTGGCAGACGGAGAACGGTCGGAGGTGGAGCGGGTGAAGGCGGTTCTCAGGTGTAGGTGCGGTTCGTGTAGGCGACAGGGAGGAGGTAGGCTTCTTGCCTGGAGGAGTGCGAGTGAAGTGGAAGAAAAGAAAGGTGGGAAGGAATTTTTTTTTGTGCTGTCAAAAAAAAATGAAGAGGACAATGTTACGTATTCAAAAGAAAGGGAACAAACAAAACAAAAGAAAATGGTTTAGAATAGAGAAAGAGTGTACCACAAAAATATTGAAACCATAGGGAACAGGAAAAGTCAAATATTAACTCTGGGGAATGTTAACAGTTAGTGTCTATTTGCTTCCTAAGGTAGTTAATGAATAGACACAAGTATTCAAAGGTTCAAACGTACTGATACGATGAATCGTTTCATATTATTTCACCGCGTACTGGAACTGAAACACAGAATTGAATATACCGCAGAGTTCAGCACGACAAGACGATCAAAACGATATGCAGAAGTCAGTGATAATATTAGATTTCAAAAATTCGAATTTTCTAATAGCGGAAAATGCATAAAAAACACAGAAAAATAAGATCGACGGAGCTAAAGATGTCCGAATTTGGAAAAACGACTAACTGACATCTTGTTCAGAAGATGTTTTAGAATTTTTTATGTAAAAATATTTTGATTTTGAAAATGTTTTATTTTCATCGCTTTTTAACTGATTAAATTGAAGTAAATTTACGCACGAAATAAACTTTCGTATTTTCGGACGAAAATTTACCAGTTGCTATGTTTTACAAAACGCATTGCAAATATAAATTCTATATTTAAAAATTTTATCGTTTAAATTTCAAAAAATTTCAATTAAATACGTTACTAAAACCGTTAAAATTTTCGGATCGTTACATTCTCCCCCACTCAAAACTTTTCGTCCTCGAAAAGGAAGGAAGTAGGAGAATAGAAACAACCAAAAGAAAATAAACCTGAATTACATAATAAATAATTAATTTAAACCATATAAATTTCAATTTATATTAATTAATATTCAATAATCGACTTTAAATTCAAGGTAATTCGTTAACTTAGTTTAATTTCAATTTATCATTGTTTGTTACCAAATTTTTTCAAACAACAATTTAGTTTATTAATCCTTTTATTATTCATCTAACTTAGTATTCTATTTTATCTCTATTAACCATTTTATAACTAAACTTTAAGTGTATAACATTTTTACACATACTCAAATTTTATTTATAGAGAAAACTTATATTGTATATTATCCAATTATCTTAAATTAACAATTTCAAAGATCATAAATTTGAATAGTCATTTATTATAATCATAGTTTATTCGACAAATTTTTCTTCTTTATTCCAAATTACTATTAAATTTATTCTACTTAATATATCTTATCACCTTATATTAAGTATATTTACTTATTATAACCATACAAATTTATTTATTCATTCCTTCAACATCATTTTATACTGTATAATATCCAATTACATAGTTAACTTTTGAAAATTTAGGTAAGTATAATGCAATTGAGTATTATCCAATAAAATTTTACAATTTACTTATTCAAATTAAGTGTTTAGTCCAATCTTTTGGCTTCATTGAAATCATCTTTAAATCAAAATTTTAAGAATTTATTTCCAATTAATTTCAAACCATTTCAGAGATAATTATGTATATAATATATATATCAAGTCAAATTGAATTTAAAATACATACCTATATATATATATATAAATCAAATCATACTTAAGAAATTTAAATTGATTTAATTTCCAAAACAAAACTGTAGCAAAGATACGAATTGGTCTCTTCATTTCGAAACTCGAAAATGAATGTCGATGATGCGGCCGCCATTACCGAAATTATTTTCCAGCGACAAAAGAGAAGAGCTCTAATTTAATCATTTAAAATTCTTCGAAACCATTTCTATTCGAAAATATTTAAATAATATACATTTCAAAACTTCAAATTAAGGTTTGAAATCCACAGAAATTTTATTCTCAAATTCTAATTTAAATCCATTTCAAATTCCAAATCAAATTATAACTATGTTTTATAAGTTCATTTATTTATTTTATGAAATAGTCAATGATTTATAAAACATTAAATGAAAATTACATTTTCACATTTCAGACAACAGATTCATTAACATTTTAATTCCAGAAAAATTTATACTTATATATAATAAAATCATTCAAAATTATTTTATTTACCACATTTGAAAACAATATTGTGTCAGTTTGCTCTGCTCAGGTGTTTTAGAAATTCTATCGACAACGTTGATCAGACGAATTGATCGAAAACCCAAATCAACATCAACAACTCAAATAACACAATATATATAAAACATTTTTTATATTAATTTACAAATACACTTTCTCGCTCGACGATACAAAGATGGATTTCTAAATAATTATAGAGATTCGAATTTTGATGGGAATCAAATCAAAGAGAATTTTGATGTGATAATAAGTTCGAAACAGAAGATAAGATAATTCAATTATCAAAATCGGGAGATAGATGGGCTTATCTAATTCACGGGCAACCTTAACCGGGTCGTCCGTAACTTCAAGAATAAGATCGATGCTGAATTCCGAGGTAAATCAACATTCGATCTAAAGAGATGGAATTCAGGTATAGCAGGGAATAGATAGCATCGTAAACCGAGGATACAGAAATCTCCGGTAAATCAATGCCTATTGTAAAGATGTTTCACCCGTTTACAAATAATTCGGAGATTGGCGAGACCGCCAATCCATTATAAAGGTCATTCGAAGTGGAGTCATGGGATGCTCCAGAATTGAAGGAAACGAATAGTGAGAGACACGAATGAATTTTGAAACCGAGAGAACGTTCCAAAATTCAAAGGAATTGAGTCAAAAGGAAGAGATTGAAACTCGAATGAGAGTGATTCTGTAAATACATTTACCCTATATGCTGAGTTTTGCCTAGAGCTACCAAAGCTCTGATACCAACTGGAACGACCCGCTATTTTGGACCATTCGTATCCGCACATGTCGGACTTGAATAATTCAAAATACCGAATTGTTAATTTAAATTTGGCAAAACTCAGATATACAGTAAATAAATAATCACAGAATCACAGACACAGAGTAATAATATGCAGCGGAAGTAAAAGAGATAGTGGTTCATGAAGCTACTATATAAATAGGTAAGATACATCAGAGTTTACAACAAAAGAGAAATACGATACATCAAGTACAAATCAGAATACATCACTGGAATTATCGAATACCGAAAGCTGGATAGATGGCTGGATCTCCAAGCGAAGCTCCAACTCCAAAGGTGAGTCTCACAAGCTGAACCACTCAGTCTGACCCGAGCGTAAAACAAAACACAAAACACTCGAGTCAGGATTAATATTCTCATATCAATGAATCCAACTCAAGTGAATAAAAATCGAAATACAAGTAACTTAAAGGATGTTGGAATCACCATCCTCTAAGGATCCGTTAAACTATCTACTATGTAGTAGGGTACGCTAAATAGATAATGTCTATCAGTAATATAAAGTATCAAAATAGTGTTAAGGCATTACCATTATCCTCCTTAACACATTTTATATAAGCGTTATAGTCTATACAGAACTGTAAACTCCACCGTAAACTAGTGGGATATCAGGGAGTACTCCATAGGTATAACACAAAACAAATTCGTAGTGGTCGCGTATATTGGGATACAAGTATGACAAGGCACATGAGGCAATACCCAAGGTAGTGAAACTACCGTTTGCCTGATCCGGACTGGTGAGAACGCATCGCCGCAACGATCGCAACACCGCGAAACAACACTCCTGAAATTACGAGGGTGCACCAATCAATAACAAGTAATGAGTAGTAGTTACGAAGAAGTGTATTCGCTTGAGGTGGCTAACCCCATTTGGCCCGGCACGACTCCTGATTTAAGTCATTTCCAATTTGACACAAGTGTCAAGGCTATCCATTATCGTTCTCTTTCTTCAGTCATCACGTACATCATTCCAACCACTTCATTCTGGATCATCACTCCGCGTATAGTTATTAAAGTGGTTTTCGGCTTAGATAGAGAGTATATCCATAGCCGATTCCGGTTTCTTTAATAACTTTCATAATTATTGCATCGATTGGTCGTTTAATATATTTCAAAACCAATTCAATTTCAATTTCAATTAAAATTTATAAATCAACATTTCATTTGTCTTTCACTATCAATTTCCAAAATTTACGTTTCAAAACTCCCAAATAACTATTTCAAAGTCTTACAATTCAATTTCAATTTTTTTTATTTAAAACAATTCAAATATTGATTCAAGTTTGTATATAAGTTTCATTCCGAAAATCATTTAAATGATTAAATTCAACATTCAAACCAATTTAAATTCATTTATCGATTTCATTTAATATTCGTTAAGTTAATTTATCATTCAAAACAATTTTACTTAATTCCCAATTCATTAAATCAATTACTTACGTTCATCTTCATTATATCAAAACTTCAAATTTAACTAAATTAGATTCGTCAAATCGAATTCTTAAATTCCAAGTCTTACATCAATTTCAATAAATCGCAATTTATTTCTTGTTAAAGAAATTCAACTTCGATTATTTATTTACTTTCTAAGTTACAAATTTCAACTCAAATGATAAAGAAACTAAATTTCACATATTCAAAAAGTTTCCATTTCACTTATTAATTTACGTAAATAATTTTTCCAAAAATTAATAAATAAAGAAACCCAATTTCATTTATTAACGAAGTTCAAATTCACTTAATCAAAAGTTCATTTTCTCTTATCAAAGAATTCATTTTTTATTCAATTATCAAATAATTCAATCTTATTCAATTACTAATTAATTTCAACTTAATTCATACTAATTTCAAAACTTAATAATTTCAACTTAATTATAAATTCAGACTCAATTATTAAATTATTTCAAGCTTAATTCAAAGAATAATTCCAAATTTAATTGTTAAATAATTCATTTCAAACAACGTTCTTCCATCAGTTATTACATTAATATTTTGTTTCAGATTCCAATATTAACATTTTCCTTTCATCAAAATTTACGTTCCAATTTTATTTCAAAACCTTATTATTCAAATAAAATCTTTTTTTATTTTAAATCAAATTATTGACCAATCGGGTTTATTTAATTCTCTATCCTAAGTCAAGTTCATTTTGGGTATTTATCATTTCAACCTGATTCCAATTTCAATTCAAAAATCAAAACATAACAAAGGGAACTTGCAGTGTGATAACTAAGATGGTGTCAATGTAAATAAACAAGCAATAACAACAATCAAACACAATCCAATAATCAATTCAAATAATCCCGAAATATCGTATTAATTCACATTGTTGTTTTTGCGAATTAATATAGTTATTTCTAGAATCTACACTATCATTTCATGTAGATTAAAGATTATTACATTACGGTTTTTCCACTTGTCGTTCAATTTCAATTTCAAATTTAATACTACAACAATTAATCCAGTATACGTTCAAAGGTTCAAAGTATAATCTATCAAATTCTATGTGTCAATTAACTTAACAAGTAAAAGGGGTCATATTATTCAAATTAACTAATCAAATTCAACACATATGTCGATTCACAATTTTAAACTATTCTACGTCAAATTCAATTGCATAATATTTATCACTTTATACATTACAATTTACATCTAATATAGACAACAATCAATCAATCAATTATCAACCAAACTGTATTATCATCGCATAAATAATTAACTGATAATGGGGTCAGATGTCGTAGGTGAACAGATACAGGTAATAGCATATATAACAATGTAAATAACCAACATCAGCATATTTCTGTTGTCGTTTCAATTGAAATCAAATTTAATAAATAAAAGAACATTAATCGTGAGTGATTGCTCACCTTTCGAGGATAGAGGAGTTTGATACACAATAAGCTACGAATCCAGCGCAAAGTGAGATGGGTACAAATTCGATGAAGAAACAGGCACGACGGACCAAAAGCTGAAAATGGAGAATCGATGAGATCGACTAGATTCAGTTGATATAGGTGAATATGAAAAATTATACATAACTATATATATAAACACAAGATCATACTCTTTTAAAATATCAAACACATAATAATTTTTCCTTAAAACCAAATTTTAAACACACATATTGAAATAGAATATAAATATACATAATATATTTTGAAATAGGTACTTATATCGAAATCAACAATATATATCACTAATATATAAGTTACAAATACCATACAACATATAACCTACCTATACATTCATGAAGAAGCCATTAAATCATAATGTATACATATGCAGACAGAATGAATGAAAATATATAATCACAGTACAAGCATGCAGACTTATGCAGTATAATAAAATTTATATATATATATATATACATATATATATATATATATATACTAAAATGGACCTCAAACTCTTTTAAAAAAAACAAGCCGAGCAGGCAACATGTATATTTTACAAAACTCATATTTAAAACAACGTATCGATTATATATGAAAAAAAACGTATATATATAACATGTCGCCCACCATATGCAGGCCGTACATCAACATATATAAATGCAAACATTATCTGCCCTTTATACCTTTATCAAACAGTATATATAACAACACTAAAATCTTTATATATCTTAAGATCACTTATTTAATTTAAACATATATTTAAATATTATACCTATTACTATCAAAACAGTCAGCAAGTACATTTCTCCATATTAAAATAGGCTTCAGTCTAAGACCTTTGTACAAAATGAATCAAACCGCTTTTATATAAACATACCTTATAATTATATGCTACAGCTAAATACTATGCAGACCTGTATAAATAACTTTTGTACAAACCTATATAAATCTGGTAAACAAATGTAAACACTTATACACAACAAACATTTAAAACTATAATATATACTTATATAACTTACGTATAACAGCTAGATCTTGAATATTGGCATAGCATGAATGAAAATAAACTGTTAAATATTCATCAATTTTTACATAGATTAACATGGAACCATATTAAAACAACACTATTTCATATAATATGAAATATACTACACACTAAGCAAAAAGAAACTGTAAAACATGGATAGTGCCTAGCTGTCAGAGAAGTGAAAGCACGACGGCTATGAAGACAAACCGACGATGGAGGGTCTCGGTTTGGATGCTTAGGGAATACGTTGCTACTGGTGGGGCCGCACGTGTTGCTCTCGGTGGCGACGTGCATGCGGAGGGAAGTGGGTCAGCGCGCACGGACCTGGGCGTAAGAAGAGAGAGCGGGGCGGAGGTGAAGTGAGGGTCGTTGCGGGCTTCGGTCGGCGTGAGGAACAGTCGAGGTGAAGGGAACGAGATACTTTGGTCATGAGATGTGATAGACGGAGGTTGCAGGTGGATGCGGTCGGTGGTTGGCAGACGGAGAACGGTCGGAGGTGGAGCGGGTGAAGGCGGTTCTCAGGTGTAGGTGCGGTTCGTGTAGGCTACAGGGAGGAGGTGGGCTTCTTGCCTGGAGGAGTGCGAGTGAAGTGGAAGAAAAGAAAGGTGGGAAGGAATTTTTTTTTGTGCTGTCAAAAAAATAAATAAAGAGGACAATGTTACGTATTCAAAAGAAAGGGAACAAACAAAACAAAAGAAAATGGTTTAGAATAGAGAAAGAGTGTACCACAAAAATATTGAAACCATAGGAAACAGGAAAAGTCAAATATTAACTCTGGGGAATGTTAACAGTTAGTGTCTATTTGCTTCCTAACGTAGTTAATGAATAGACACAAGTATTCAAAGGTTCAAACGTACTGATATGATGAATCGTTTCATATTATTTCACCGCGTACTGGAACTGAAACACGGAATTGAATATACCACAGAGTTCAGCACGACGAGACGATCAAAACGATATGCAGAAGTCAGTGATAAGATTAGATTTCAAAAATTCGAATTTTCTAATAGCGGAAAATGCATGAAAAACACAGAAAAATAAGGTCGACGGAGCTAAAGATGTCCGAATTTGGAGAAACGACCAACTGACATCTTGTTTAGAAGATGCTTTAGAATTTTTCTATGTAAAAATATTTTGATTTTGAAAATATTTTATTTTCATCGCTTTTTAACTGATTAAATTGAAGTAAATTTACGCACGAAATAAACTTTCATATTTTCGGACGAAAATTTACCAGTTGCTATGTTTTACTAAACGCATTGCAAATATAAATTTTATATTTAAAAATTTTGCCGTTTAAATTTCAAAAAATTTCAATTAAATACGTTACTAAAACCGTTAAAATTTTCGGATCGTTACAATGGTATCAGAGCCCAATAGCCTAGACGAACTAAATTAGCCATGTTATGGTAAACTATTAAGCTCACAGCTCAAAGGTTGTCCCTAATAGAAAAGACCCAAATTTAGATTAGGCCTTGACTAATTTTTAAAGTTGTCCGAAAACTAAAAATGTAAGATTTTAAATTTAAAAGTTAAATTTAAAATAAGACATACATATATTGTAAAAGTTATAATATAATGAAAATTTTCAAAGTGTTCGAAAATTAACATAAGTAAATTTCGAAATTTATAAAATTTATTAATAAGAATAATAAAATATATTAATTAAATAAGTTAATTAATAAATAAATAAGTATATGTATTATATATTATGATTTTTTTTGAGGAAACGGATATATAGTGCGAGTCTACACACCCAAAAGCTAGTTAAAAATTAAAAAGTCATCCAATCAACATGCCTGATTGGTGGCAACAAAAAGCAATGGAAATAATGTTTTATGGAGTAGATCCCTCTAGCACAGTATTACTATAATGCATAATACATACATATAAAAAAACATAAGGCGGCAGCAGTACAAAATAACATAACATAGAGCAGGCCGAAGACTGCAAAAACCTTGAACACAACAGTAGAGCAAGCTAATCCACATTTGATGGGTCAACATCACCAGGAATGAGCGGGAGGATCACATCGCAACTGTTGACAGATTCGTTGTCGGCCTTAGTGTTGCCAAGTCCAAGCCAAAAGTGGGAGGAGCTGTAGCCCATCCAATCAGAGAATAAATGAGTAACCTTATAGCATAAGTTCATAGGAAGGCTTGCTTTGTTATTAAAGCCCCCGGAGTTCCACTCAGCCCAAATAACCCAACTGAAAGCATCCAGGGAGGTGTCAACAAAATGGGAACGAGGAGTAAACTGCCAGTGGTCAAAGAAGGACTAAGGGTAGAAATTTAAGGAAGAAGATGGGCATCACAGGAGGCCCCAAAAAAGTACGTCGAATAACGGTTGGAGAAAAGGCGGTTAATAGTTTCAGGGCTGGAGTTGCCGTAACATCCCCCTACTTGGAGGCCCAAAACTAACAGCTATGGATGTTGTAGACATCCATAGTTATTAATCCTCGGCAACCAAATACGACGGTGCTAGATTCATTAATACACAAAAATACATGAATACGGAAAAAATTTAAAACATCAAACAAGATCACATTCCATTTTAAAATATTTCCAATTCATTATATAATCCCACAATCGTCAATCACGTTCAGAGAAAATATATTTATTACAACATACGCCAAGAGCAGTATATGATGATGCCCCCTTGTATGATCAGAGTATATACTAGCAATATAACAACTTTGCCATTACAAATAACACAGCGGAATAAAATAAAAGAGAACTTTAGATATCTATCATGCCTCCCGAACGTCTTCGGAAGCTATATTCATCTAATGATGTACCTGAAAACCTCAACTCTCAAACAACTTAAAATCAATTGAGTACTCGAGAGTTTAAAGGAAATATAAAAACTTCGAGTCAGACATAAAGCCTGGTATGAATAATAATCCACCATCTCAAGCCATTTAGATATCAAGTGAGACCACGCCGCTTAGCAGAATGGGTTTTTCCCTCACTAGTATCTTAAAACCTTTATAAAACCACATACCATGCTCCTGCATCCGTAATGGTTAAAACAATTCAAAACAATATAATATGATGATATGCAAAACAAATGAATCAATTTTGGATTACCCATCGCCATTCATTCTGACTATCTGTCTCAATTATAGTTTCCAGGATTACTGTTAACCTATTAGTTTTCATAGGCTGACTAATAACCGGTAAAATATATAAGAATTCATTGTCTAATTACATAGTTTTCATGGGATCACTATGAACCTATTGGTAACTCCAATATCTTTACTCTTATCCTAGTTTTCATGGGTTAATTAGGAACCTATTGGTGACTCCAATATCGTCTCTTCTTAGCCTAGTTTTCATGGGCTGACTAGGAACCTATTGATATATATATCAATATCTTAATCCGGATATAGTTTTCTTGGGCTAACTACAAACTTACTTGTCCCTGCCAGTATCAAATCATAGTTTTCATGGGCTCACTATGAACCTGTCTTTCTGACATCTTCCTTTATACATAGCTTTTATAGGTTTACTATTAACCTATTCGCCCCTGCCAATATCTTTTCCTATGCACAGTTTTCATGGGCTTACTGAGAACCTATTGGCCCTTGCCAATATCTTCCATTAATATTTTAGCTTTCTATATTCTGGTCGTCTGACCTCCTAGATGTAATTCTACTCATTCAGGAGTTTACTTAATTTATATTCACTATAGGATCAACCTAGTTGGTTATTCTTTCCTTCCCCAAAATACTGTTATGGGACCATTACAATGTGAATATATATGAAAAAGCAAACACAATAACTTGGTTAATCCCTTTAACCTTTTAATCAAAAAAATTTCTTCAAACTCCTTTTCAAAACACTTTATTTATTTATGCTATGGTTTTCTTCTAAAATGAGATTGGCTTATTTGCTTTGAAAACTAAGGTTTTTGAAACCTCAAAACCTTGCTTTCGACTTCACTGGATAACTTCCTTCGAAAGTATATAAATCTCCTTCGAAACATTAGGCCCCTGCCTTTCAAAACACTTTAAAACTTCTCTTTCGAAACCTTTCGAATGTGATAAAGTATTCTTATCATGTTTTAGAAGCATGGCTTCGAAACCCTTGAAAGTACACCTTCGAAACCTTTTGAAGTATCCCTTTCAAAACCTTTGAAAGTACTCCTTCCAAAACCATTAAAATTCCCCTTTCGAAACCATTGGGTTTATACTTAAAATATCATTTGGGTCAAATTGAATATAAACGAAAGTATCTCTTTTCAAACCATCCTTTAGTATATAAAATATTGGGGAAAAACTTGATGGCGTCAGGAATATCCCTTTCGAATGCCTCAAACCATTTAAACAAACAATGAAGGTAGCGTCGAAACCCCCTTTCGTAGTCATTGCCTTCGAAACCCATGGACGCTTGCGAAATCATTTAGGAAGTGGCTTAAAACATCTTTAAAAAAACTACCATTTGAAAGCATTGATGAATTCAATACACTCGAAAGGCTAAAGAACAACAGTAGGGCTTCGACTAGGTCGGAACCCCTTCTTTCGAAAGCATTTTTTATAAGTAAAGAAAGCTATTCGAAAGCTTACTCTTTAAAACATAAGTTGATGACAACCCCTTCGAAACCATTTAGAAAACCTGTTTCGAAAACATATGCTTCGACTCCTTCGAAGGCTTTAATTAAAACGTAGGCAGACACTTCACTTTAAAACCCAAAAAAAGGTATCGACCCCATCGGAAGCTACGCTTTCGACACCATGCTTTCCGCCTTTCTCCAATCCACTATGTACCATCTAAGTGATACCTTGTGTATTAGTTTGCACTTAGTGGTTTCGAGTTGATAGAAGGCGGAAGCTCTGAGTCGAAAGGTACTTTTAAAGAAGGCGGAACCAACTTTTCTAGGTAAACCTAATTTAATGCTAATTAAAGCAAGCACATTCTAATTAACTTGCCATGTGTAAACACAAGATTGGTTGCCTTAACTTTTCAAATCCTTTACTAAAATAACTGTCGCTAAGCAAATAAGCCCTACTATTAAGTAAAACCAATATTGCAAATAAGTCCTTCTTCTAAAATAATTTAATTTGCATAGCAAATCATTTAGAAAAAATCCTTAGAAATTCTAGAAATTCACTTTAATCATGTTATCTAACATATCAAAATTTCAGACCCAAATTATCAATATAATTTCCAAAATAAATTTGTAAACCCAATTAACCATATTTTTCTTTGAAAATTCATAGTAATCTTTCCATAGTTTGAAAAATTATCAAAATTAAAACCCCGCTCCAAAACCATATTTTATACAAGATAAATTTTTTCCATGGCATATAAACATCAATATCAATCGGTTTCGCCCTAAAACTACATATAATCTTATTTAAACATTCTTGTTTAAATCAAACAAATTGTAATTCAAGCATATCATCATCCAAATCATCATAAAAAATGAATTTACCCTTAAATCTGAAACATATGATTATAAAATAAAACAGGGATAGAATGAATTATTATTCACCTTTATTAAGATAAGGAGATTGGATTGAGATTAATTTCCCTTAAGCTTGAATCCTCATCTTTACTTTGATTTCTCTTCTCTTTGATTTCGGCCAGCTCCTCCTCTTACGTTTGCATTATATTTTTGAATCATGAATGGGAAAAATATGAAACGTGAATGGCGAACGAGAATATATACGGGTAAAGGTTATGTGCAGTAAATTCTTAATATACCCTTATGTAAATTAATTCACTTATAACCCATTCTTAGGCCCATTTAATTATTTAATTGAGCACGGCCTAAATTATATTTATTCAAATCTCAACCCCTTTATCACTTAACATTTAAATTATTCTATTTAGTTTATCTAATTAAATCTCTTGAATAATGTTTTCAAAAATTAGAGGTGTTATAGTTGCACATAGGACAATAGGATTGATGCTTATGCTTTTGCAGATTAAACCATCTTTAGTGTTTACCTTACCGTGAATAAGAAGTCATATTAGAAATTTGATTCTTGAGGAGACATTGCATCCAAAGCCTGAGAATGACTAGCGTCTACCAGAATCGTTAGGGTGAGAGTACAGGGAGCTGGCTAAAAAATTACCACTGGAGAGGAGGCCTCAAACATATCGGTTTGGAGAGGAGGACGGAGGGATATTGCAGAGCCAAGATTGGAGGAGAAGGAGCTAGGAGAGAGATGGGACAATAATAGCATGGTTGGATGGAAGCAACTGATCCCTTATCTGAGGGCCTCAGGAACGATGATGGAATGGCTATTGACAAAAACAAAGAGGTCAGGAAGGGTAAGACTGAGCAGAAAGTCATTGATCCAAGTATCATGCCAAAGGTTGAAAATGGAGCCATCATCAATTTTGATAGCGACATGAGCCTTAACCAGAAGGATGAACATAGAACACTAGACCAGAATGGCGAAGGTTTATAGATGGGCGAGGAGTGGAGAATTTCAGAGGGGTTTGATCTATAATATTTTAGCAGGATTTGACTTTTCTAGATATTGGTGTTCACGTTAATGCAACGCCAAATTGAAAAGCTTGATGTCGGTGATCCCAAGGCCTCCTTAGGAAGGAGATATGCAAACAGTGAGCCAACTCATTAGGCTGCAAGCAGAGGAGCCATGCTAAAGGAAGTTACATCTAAGTTGGCCAATCCTGACCACAATCCAACCAGGGACTTTGTGAAAAGAGAGCAGTAAGTAGGGATTGCAAAAAGCACCGATTTAACAAGGATGAGCCTCCCATCTTTAGAGAGCGATGAGGCTTTCCAAGCAGCTAGATGATTGGAGATTTTATAAATAATCGGTTGCCAGTGCGCATGCACGAGCCTCGTAGAGTGGATCGTGATGTCGAGATATGTGATTGGGAAATGTTTGAGTTCACAATTGAGGGACAAAGCCACAGAGAGAGCAATATGGTCGGCATTTCCCACCAAGATTACTGAGCTTTTGGATTAGCTGATGGTAAGTCCGGATACAAGCTCAAAGGAGTAAAGAAGTAGCTTAAGGTTGTAGATGTGGGTAGGCAATGGGGAAGGGAAGAGGATGATATCATCAGCATATTGAATGTTGAAGATGTTGAAATTCGAGTTAGGGAAACCAACACCGACGAGGAGATTCTGGGTGATAGCTAGCTTGTTCATCGTGTTAATAACATCAGCAGTGAGCATAGATAGGAGAGGGAAACGGGGTCGCCTTAACGCAAACCGCGAGCCAATTCGATTAAACCCCCACCAATGCCATTAACGTAAATCAACAAGATAGAGTATAGAATATGTTTAATCAAATTATTTGAGGAAAGCCATGATGGTTAAGAGTTTCGAGGATGAAGTTCCAGCTTAAAGTGATGAAGGCCTCGAAAAAAGTCAAGCTTGAAAAAAGCATAAAGGGAGTTGGTGTTATGACAGTGGGAAATGATTTCTTGTGTATCAACGACACAATCTTATATGTTACGCCCAAGAATGAAAGTAGATTGCTCCAGGTAAACAAGAGAGGAAATGTGTGCTTGGAGGTGGTTGGCTAAAACCTTTGTGATGAGTTTGAAAGTGGCGTTGAGTAGAATAATGAGGCGAAAATCCAAGACATGATTGGCACAAGAATTTTTGGGATAAGGATCATATTTGCATAATTAATTTAGCAATGGAAAAGGGGTTGGAATAGAACTCATCAAACATATTGGAGATGTCGGACTTGATAATGGGCCAGAAGTGCTTGAAAAATAGAGGTCCGAAACTGTCTGGACCAGGTGTTTGTCATCGCCCATCTCTTTCAAGGCAATAAGAATCTTAGATTCAGACAAAGGGAAGTATATTAGAATGTGGAAAGGAATGGGTTATAGCTTGTCCCAGGCGATCGAAGGCAGAGAGGAGGTAGAATGGCCAAAGAGTTCATTGTAGCAGGAAGTGAAAAATTGGTTAAGGTCAATCTGCTCATGAAAGGTGGAGCCATCACGGTGGAGCAAAAAAATGCTATTTTCTCTTCTTCTTTCATTGGCCAGTCTATCTAAATAAGCAGTATTTCGATCTCCATCTTTCTCGACTCTTCCTCCTACTTTAAAGTACTGTTTCCAACCAATAACTTCCTGCTTCAACAATCTATTATGCTCTTTCTCAAGCGCCAGGAGGGAAGATCTTTTAAAGGAGGAAAGGGCTTGGATTTTTCAAGGATGCTGAAATATAGGATAACATCTTGGGTCCTAGAAATGCGAGACTTGAGAGATCCCCAAGTAGATCTAGACCAGGGATGGAGCTTGTTTTCATGAGGGACCTGAGTTTGAAGATGAGGGTGGAAATAACAGAAGGGGAGCTAGTCAGCAGGTCTTAGACCAGAACGTTGAGACCAAATCTTCAAAGCTCAGTTCTAGGAGCCAGAATCTCTCGAATCCGATGCCAGATCTAAAAGCCACAGAATCACCAGAATCCATAAGTATAGGGCAGTGGTTAGAGAGGATCATATGAATGCCATGAATGAAGGAGAAAGGATAAGCATCTTCCTTAGAAGTGTTGAAAAGAAAGTAGTTGAGTTTGACAAAAGTAGTAGAGGAGTGGTGATTGCTCCAAGACGATAATTAATATGGGGCTATGAGGATGCAAGAATTGATGAAGTTGTTAAAATAACCATGTTAGGACAAAAGGCACTTGCAAATTTCTTTCATTAGGGAGATGGGTAATATTAAAGTCACCACTAGGGATCCAGGGTCCTTTAGAGAAATTACAAACTTTGGAGCGATTGGACTAAGGATTTAATCTTTCTTGACTAGAATGGGGATCGCAAATGTTAGAGAAGAAATAAATAATGCCCGAAGTGGAGTGTTCCAAAAAGACATGGAGAGGGTTAGGATGTTTAATCACTTGAGTAAGTTTCCACTTACCTTCTCCCAGGTGGTTGGAATACCGCCATTAGAATTAAAAGCCTTAATAAATTCCCAACCCAGTAGGAAAGAACCCCCAAGGTTATGGAAAAGGATATGACCGGGGTCAGCGATCTTGGATTCTTGAATATATTGTAACACCCCTAATTTTAATTAACATTGTTCGGGAGATTTAATCACATAAATTAAATATAATAATGTGATGTGTAGTGTGATAATGAATTGAGATTTGATATTCAACCTGGTTGAGCCATAATTAACTAACTAATTGGATAATAAGATTGTTTTCTGACTAAAGAGTAAAAGATATGAGAGGGATAATTTAAGAATAGAAAAACCATTCATGCCTTATACCCTCCCACTCCCCATCATTCTCATTTTACAAAACATAAGCAATCAAAAGAATAAGGAGGTAGGCCATTGTTAAAGGGGAAGTCATGAAAAAAATATAAAGGATATTTAAGAGAAAAGTTAGGAAAACTAAAGCACTAATTAAACTTTCTCAGTTTTTCTTATTTGATTTCGAATCCTATGGGTCTTTGATTCGCTTATGTTGATATGATATGTCATGTTGATCTTATCATTGTTTGGATAGAATAATGATATAGTAGAATTTTATGCAATAGTTTAAATGGGTTTTAATGGTAAAACCTAAGATTTTTATCTCCAAATGAATTGATTTTGGATATGTTAAATAAAACATTATTTTGGAGATGAGTTTTTAATTTCATAAATGTTCAAATTAAAGAGAATATTTTATGAATTTCCTAAGGAGGAAATAGCTTAATTTTGGGTTTTAATTATTTAAAATAATTACATATGGATTTTGGCCTTGAAATTTTTATATGATAAAGAATATCATATTTTTGAGTTTCTATGAATTTTTGGGATTTTTGTCAAGTGATTTTGAATTACTATAAAATTTTAATGCTAGATAAACATTTAAAAGGATAATTAATTCAGGATATTAATTAATTAATTTAGTATATGTTTTGGACTTTGGAAATTGAATGCGGTAGTAAATCTGAAAAGAAAATGCAAAGTTTTTTTTGTACGCCAATCACATTTTGATAAATAATTGGATTAGGTGAAAACAATTAGTTTAGTGGTAATAAAACAATGTTCATCAAAATTACGACAATGCCATGCTAGCATAACATCGTCGAGCTCAATGATGAGGCCGCATTCATGAAGGTCAACATCAATGTAGAAGGAAGCACATAATAACTACATAGGCAGTTACGGAGTGATTCCATTGGCATTGAAGTGGACTAAGGCGACATTAGATGTTGGTGGCCTAGTTTTACCGTGATTCATTTAAATGTTTAAAAGTTTATTGTCGACATAGACATCGTCGCATATCTTCACCACTGTTTTAAATGATGTCGCACCTAACCACTTTGAATGTTTTACATATTAAGGCAGTAACGCTGCTTATATTGACTTCGACTCTATATATGAAGCGTCATAATAACAGAAGTTATTTAAGTATGAAAGTTTTATAATAACATCGAGGGTTTTGGCGTCATTGTGCATCAAGGTCAGCGACCTTATATACTCAGATCTTTGTATCGAATAGGATCGGCAAGGATAGTAGCATCGATGTCGATCTTCTTCTTTTTAATGCCGAAGAGGCTTTTTATGTTAATTAAGACTATTTTAAAGGTACAAAGAAGCCTATATTTTAGAGAATCGATGATCCTATATCTTTGGTAGTAAGCCATATAACCTATAAATATTTTAAGCTTTGTCTTCGACCCAGACACAGGTCGATGTTGTTTAATGATACGTAAAATATGGTTTATTCTATTAAAGGGCGGATAGCCTTAAACTTCTATGTAGGCATCATAAATGTTGTCAATGTTGATCAGTTTTAAACTATCTAAAAGCGCATGTATTTCCTTATATTGAATAACATAAAGGAGATTATTCATGTATCATTATGAAAATGGTTTCAAGGATTTTATTTATGAAATAGCCCAAGCTTTGATTTGAAATATCCAAAGAAGATATTACTTAAGATTAAGTAATTATGAGACATAAAATGATTATCAATTGAACATATTAGATGATGAATGCTATATGTTCTTATATTTATTTGATCGGTTATTATGCATGTTGCTATTATTGTACTCGCATCAGTTATAATCCATGACTGCATTTTGGGGTGTTAAGGGTTAGAATAACCAGCTAGGTTGACCAGTAGTGAGTATAAACAGAATTAACTCCTGAGTGAGTAGAATTGCATCCTGGAGATCAGGTAGATCAAAAGTATAGGATGCTTAGAACTGATCGAAATATTATTGATTTAGATGGGTTATTGGAAGGGTCCAATAGGTTTTCATAGTCATCCTATGAAAACTATATCATGAGAAATGCTATTGGAAGGGTCCAATAGGTTCTTAGTGATCTCATGAAAACTATGTCTTGATGATGCTATTAATAGAAATCAATAAGCTCATAGTGATCCCATTAAAACTATGATTTGAGGTATGTTATTGGAGAATATAGTAGGTTCATAGTAAGCCTATGAAAAATATGATTGGAAGGTTATTGGTAGAAACCAATAGGTTCTTAGTGATTCCATGAAAACTATGAAGTTGGACAGGTCATCCCTAAGAATTAAGACAGGTTATTTATCAGCCCATGAAAACTAATTGGTTCATAGTGACCCTAGAAAAATTATAAATCTGGACAGATAGTCCGATAAATTGAGATAGATTGTCCAAAGTATATTTCATTCTTGCATATCATCATATATTGTTATATTTTAAGATGTAGAAGCACAGTATATGGTTAATGTGATTTAGTTAAGATACTAGTGAAGGGAAAACTCATTTCGTTTAGCGGCATGGTCTCACTACATTTCTATTTGTTTCGAGATGGTAGGTTATTATTCACACCAGACCATTTGTCTGACCCGAAGTTTTTTTCTTTCTCCTTAAACTCTTGGATGCTCACCTGAATAGATTGAGAGTAAGGGTTTTCAGGTTTCCATTAGGCGAGTCAATAATCGGAGATGTGCAGGAAGCATTCTTTCTATAAGTTCTTATCTCATCCATTGTGTGCTCGATTTGTTTGAAAGTATGTAAGGGCAAAGTTTTAATATTGCCTAGTATTTGACTCTAATCAACCAACGGGGCATTTTCATATATCGCTCTTGGAGTATTTTGTAATAATAATAATTTCTCCGAACGTGGGTTTACGAATGGGATCGTGTAATAACATCATTTGAGAAATGAGATGTGAGAATTCATTATTAAATTATGTTAAAAAAATTTCGTATTCATGTGCTTCTGATTATTGATATAATTCATATAATCGCATTTTATCACCAAGAATTAATAATTGTAGATGACTGCAGCATCCATACCAGTTAGTTTAGGGTCTCAAAATAGAGGATGTTACATAAATAAAATATCTAACTTAAGAGGGGATAAAAAAATTCTAGTTAGTACGCATTCATCGGGTTCCCCAACCCCCTAACATTCCAAGAGAGAACCCTTATAAGGAAAAGAGATATGCCCTTTTTCCATGGCCTACATGGCTGAAACATGCTCACACAATAAAAAAATTCCCATGCAGCGGGAATTTTTTTTGTTCATCTTATAATTAGCAAAAGTAAAATAGCAGGTTGAAAAACACTACCAGCTACACAGGAAGGAGAGCCAGCATAACACTAAAGGAGTCGCACACTACGTCTGACAAAGGTGGTGGACACAGCTAGGGAGCCACAAGGAGGAGTGAAGGGTTTAGGAAGTCACAGGAGATCAAGGTCCATGTCTTAGGTTGGTGGGTCTTCGGTAGGAAGGTCGTCAACAGGCAAGACGAGGATGGCAGGTAGATGGAGAGCGGTGAGGTCTACATCATCATAAAACCGGTGCTGAGGGGGCGAGGTCCAAGATGACTAGGCAACAGGCCCCTTAACCTCCATGAAGGAAAAACTGAAACCATCGGCCACACGCTTACTTTTTGAAATCACATCTCTTCTTGTGGAAATATCATCCTCTACTTGCATGGCATCAAATCCAAGGGGTTCCTGAGGGATCTGATCATCGATGGAGGAATATTGTTTGGAGGAGCTGGGGATGGACCGATGCCTCTCTTTTCTATAGCTGACATGCCATATCCAAAGATGAGATCGATTGGGTCAAGGAGGGGGAATGTTCCCATGATTTTAGGGAAAGATTGAAATTCGGGTTGTCCATTGAGGGGAAAACGGTGCAAAGGAGGGAAATCACATTGTCAAGGAAAATATGGGCAAATAAGTGGCAATTGTCAAAAACTGCCCACGAGCAGGAATCTAGGTCAACAAAGAGACTAAAAGACTTAAGGATGGAAAAAAAAGAGGAATGTTCGGAGTGGAGGTGCCAGGGTATGCCTCGCACACGAATCCAAGATGGAGGGAAGTATTCATGGTTGTAAGCCTTGAAACGGAGGTCCACTTGGCTACGTGTAGGGCTCCTCCTGGTTATTGGAAGAAATGGAGATTGTTCGTTGTTGTGGGTTCTGGAATTAGGGAAGCGGACGATGTAGCTACGGTAACTAAAGTAGGAAATGTCCCAATCATCACGGCGGAAAACGATCGTCAAAACTTGATGAATGGAGCTGATGGTCCAAAAGCCCATGATAACTGTAAGGATGACCACATGATTAGGAAGTACAGAGGAAGATATTGGGGGCGGCAGAAGGGTTTGGGGAGTTAGTGGAATGATTTCGTGTAGAGGATGGAAGGGTTTTGATGCTGGAGGATTTGAGAGGTGGGATATATAGAATGATGGGGGTATCTCCCGAATAGATTTAAGAGGCGAATGGTTTGTCTCGGGAGTAGGGATAGAGGAGAAAAGTCCTTTCTGCTGCAACTTTTTATGCCTGGAGCATGCAGAGAGGGAATGTCATGTGAACCCACAAGAATAGCACATGCATCCATTTCTGCACTCTTTTGCCACGTGTCCCAGAAAGGCTCAACGCAAACAAAGTTTTTTCTGCAAATAGTTTGGTGAAAGGAAGATGGATTTGAAAGGCGGTAAGTAGCCTCACTGCATCACGATCGAGGGCTTGTGGGTGGAAGGCGGAAGCAGAGGGGTAGAATAGTGATACTTGACCACCTTAATAAATGAGTAGTGAGACATCGGTGCAAAGTCAGAAGAAGGGGAGGTCGCACGGCCGAGTGAAGCTTTGATGATCATCAGATCCGAAGCGGCAAGGTTTGGAGAAGGCTGGGAGCTGGAAGCAAATATGGGACAGGAGAGAACAAAGGGGAAGGGAATCCCAAGGAAGAGGAAGCCATTGATTTTCCTAAGATATTTTATTATAAATTATGATATATGTTATGTTGTTTTAAAATGTTAAAATAACATAAGTATACATGTATGTATATAAAATGGATTTCGAAATTAATATAAATTTAATTAGATTTGTTAAATTCAATTAGTTAATTAAAAGGTTAATCAATTAGATAATATACACATATATGTGACATATGTGCTATACTATAAGGGTTATAGTGTATAATATATATTTAATATAAATGATATATTAAGATAGCATAAAATTAATTAAATAATATTTAATTAATATAATATTATGCATAAGGATATTATATAAGTAATACGTAATATAAAGCTTATATAATAATAAAACTTATATAATATGAATGTATAAATTAAATGTGGAATATTTAGAAACCCTAAATAGACTTAAGGAAAAAAATATATGTAAATGTACGTATACCATGATTTCCATGTATTCGACACTTAAATCACGAGAGTATTTCATAAGAAACAAATTATCCCATAAGTCCATATCACTCAATATAATATATATCGAAGTTTATGAATCTTCAATATAAAGTTGTCCTCTATCATTTATATATTAATAGATTACTTATATACTCTTTAGTTGTTGAGCTTTTGCAACAATCTGCCATTTGTAACACCCCTAAAATCCAGCGTCTTACATCAATGCCTGACTTTCGAATACTACAAATGACAACATGTTGGGAAAAGAAAGAAGGGAGAAGAAATAAAACACTACACCTAGGCATAATGGTATAATCTCACATCGGAATTATAACATATAATATACTGAATATACATGAGCAAAATTGGATGAACAATATATAAGAGACTATACTGGAAGAAATAACCGATAAATAAATATTAGTACGGAGAGACATAATAAAACAATTGATACAATAAGTCTCATATTCTAATAACCTCTATCATGATGACCCTTGGGTACTCGATTAAGTAGTCTAGGAGTCAGGTGCTTTTAGGGATACACTATCAGAGTGGTGTGCCTGGAGCTTTAGAGGCGAAGATAATATTTGGACATTTATCTACTTGATATTGTAGTAGTACATGACAAAGGTTATTTGTATACGACACTTATTATATCAGGTAATTTATTCTGTCTCTCTGTATTGATATTTATTTATCATCTATTTCCACCATTGTAGTCTCTTATATATTGTTCATCCTATTCTGTCCATGCATATTCAATATATTATATGGTATAATTTCGATGTGAGATTATATTGTTATGCCTGAGCATAGTGTTTTATTTCTTCTTCCTTCTTTCTTTTCCTGACAAGCCATCTTTTGTAGTATCCAAAAGTCAGGCGTTGATGTAAGACACTGAATTTTGAGGGTGTTACGAATGGCGAGTTCTTACATCTTTCCCCAAACTAGAGATGTTATGTGTAGTACCATCAATATATTGAATAGATGAGGTAAGATAATTGAACTTATTTGTTAAGCTTTCCTCAACGTATGTAAACTATACTTAGGCCTTTATGAAATGATAGGTTCGAGTTAATAATCTCGCTTTATTTGTTGATCTTTCCTTAAGATAAATGCAGGATTAGGACAAGGAACCATGGGTTAGGAGTTGTATGTGATACAACCGATAAGGAGTTATCTATCGTATGTGGGCCTATGATTTTTTGAGCTTTCCTCAAGGTCATAATCCTAAGACATACAAGTCCTAACACCCACTAGTGAAGTTGAAAGACTTTTATGCTTCGATTTAGGGTTCGTTGAAATATAAAATAATAATGCAATCTTTATTAGAAAAATGAATTATAACATTTAACCTTTCTAATATTGTAAATTCGTACGCTATATAATGTTTTAATAATCTACTTGATAAATTTGCGCATTTAATATGATTGATAAAACGTCAATTAAGATATACAAAAGAACTAAACTGAAACTTGATAAATAGAAATATAACATATACTTATTAATAAATGCTTCTTGCATGTTAATGTTTCTATATCCATGCAAGGACTTGATTTTACAACTACTACATATATTCATAATTTAGTAGCTTACGCGTTTATTTGGTCGAGACCATGTATTGCATTCTATGAATTTCGAACTCTAAAAACAATATAATATTGTGGATATTTTATCCATATAATGTCGCATATAAGTGTTATTTGGGAAATGGTTACATTTCGTATTATACGATATTTCGATGAAATTAGTTCATTTGAAATAAGCCAATAAACAGTACAATGAGATCGAGTATTCAATTTGATTGATTACAAAAGGATTGCATTAAGTTTAATGTAAAACTAGACCAAAACTACAAGAAAGATCAAAGAATTTGATCATTGAAATGTCAGTTTGCATAAGATGCATCAAATTTGATGCCCTTAAGTGTTAAGGATAACTAAGTGCATCTTTGTAAAGAGTTCATTATGATGTACTAAGGATTTTCTTTTGAATAGTTCAACCATTTAGAAAGAAAAACGAATGTACAAGAGTATATATATGATTTAAGGTACAATCGAAATGAAGAGAGTGAATTGTCATTTCTGCTTCATGAAAAAGCATCAAAAATGGGAATTGTAATAATAATGATTGATACTTAACACTATAATGAGAAATATGATTTCTATTCTGAAATGTATTTTCATACAGAAAATTGTTTTCTATGAGATTTATTTCTTTGAGTTCAAGATATTTGATCAAAGAACTTTCCGTTGTAAACTAGTTGCAGTCTGTGAAATAAGTAATCTACATTAAGCAAATTATGGACCTTCAAATTTAGCATATTATCGTAGTAATGACAGAAATAGAGGTAGTGGTAGCATGCCATGTAGCACTTATTGATTGCATCAAATTATGAATTTTTTCCCATAAAACATACCTAACATTATTTAAGAAATAATGATTGTTTTTCTGTATCGACTAAGTAATAGACTAGTTGTATTTCAATGTGTATATTATGAATATTCGTTATGAAATAAAGCTATAATTTGATATTTGTTTTCACAACAAAAGTGATTAACTGGAAAATAATAAAGTAACTAAAATTATTTATAATTATTTTGGAATCATATATTAAGCCATAGTTTTGAGAAATAATTTTTTATTATAAGATTATGAATCATATGATACTAGTTTATTATATCTCAAACAGTTAAGGGTTGTGCACTCATTTAGTGGTAGCATCATAAGAGTTAATGAATTTTCAGATTGATACTTATGGATGTATGCAATCGTAAGTCTATTAATACCAAAACGGTTCATATACTTTGTCATATTCACCGATGAGTTATCACAAACATGAACATGTGCATTTGATACACATGTAAATGTTGAATATGCGATTATATGATTTTTGTTTGATGATAATAAACGTATATATATATATATATATATATATATATATATATATATATATTCGTGTAAATGTATTTGTTAATATACTATTTTATTTTCATAAATTAAATGAATATTTGCTGAACAAAAATTAACAACACAGAATTTGAATTCAAACAGAATTTTTTATTCAAACAAATATTTATTACAATCTTTGAATAGTACAAAGTTCAAGCTCTCACTATATATATATATATATATATAATTGCAGTACAACTTTGATTACATCACGATTCACATTCACTCAACTCGTACTGATCTTCAACTTTATTCCAATGTGAATCCAGCATCTGAGAAATCTGCAAAAATATACATTGACGCAGTAAAATTAAAAATAAAATATTTTTGCAGTATAAAATAAAATGTAGATTTTGAAAATAATATTTGCCTCGGTTATTTGGGTTGTTCGTCATCATTTAACTTTGAATTCATCATACACGAATAGCTTGTGACATACACAGTGTATCACTGTATATGCCACAAGGCCGTGCACACCGATATATATACACTTGATAAATTTACAGGGACAGGTGAGCACAGGTCAAACCCAAATTATCGGATTCAATTCAAGTGCAATAAAAGTAATGTCACAGTTTTCAACACAAGGTCAAATCCGAGCTACAAGCTGGATTCAACTCACGTGTAATTCGAAAAACTAATCCAAATGCAATAAAATGGTCAGAGCATCATCAATGCAACATGACAATACAGTCTCAAGTGAAAATGCTCGATCAAGTCAATGACACTGCCTCAACTAAGCACATGCACCAGTATTGCTAGCGAAGACCATAAGCCAATTCTAACAACTACTACAATGAACCAGCAGTATGAAAAAAGGCAGTGGACATGACAAGTGCAAGTATCATACTCGAGAACAAAGGCAATGGTACAACTCAATTCAACTGCAAGCACAACCTCAAACTAGAACAACATATACAGGACTGCAACATGTCAAGAATGTGTACCAAGCAAATGCAACAACCAAAACCATCAATGAACAAGACTACAAGATGAACCAGACCAGGCAGCTAGCATGTATGAAACAAAAATGCCAACTGACTCGAATGACTCGAGTGATACAAGAACAATGCTCAATGCACAGCAATACAAAGAGATCAACATCAACCAATAACCAAATTCAAACAATACACACACAGTTTTAAAGATAGTGTAGTCAAGGCTCAGTGGTGAAGCAACAAAACCACAACATCATGTACATCAATGTGAACACATGAACTTCAAGCTAGCATATCAAGCTTCAGATGGTACGTAAGTGGTGCAGAATAATAAACAGTGAAGTAAATGCATGCACACTTGTGTATATATATATACAAGAAACCATACATGAACACTTGCAACATATATATATATATATATATATATATATATGAAATGAAATTGTGAAACTGGATAGTGCTATCAGGGTGAAAACACATTGCAGGACAAAGCATAGCAGAAGTCACCGATATATAAAACAATGAATCCAATGGATGCAAACTTCAAAAGATAATAGACTCGAAACAGAGACAAGTACACAAAGACTCCAAAGTTTATAAGCATTTCAGACATTGAAGTTCCAGACAGTATCAAGTTCGAACAAATCCAAACCCGAGACAATACCAAACCAGATGGAACTGCAACAACAGGTTACAAAATGACCAGAGGCAATAAACACGAATGGCCAAAGTCAAGTATGATACTGAATAATCATGCCAAAGTCATGGAATCGCATAAACAAATTCTAAGCGACCAAAGTCAAAGTACCAAAGAAATCAAAGCTGTGGCAATCAATAAATCAGTTTCGAAGTCAACATTGAACCAAGTCAGTATGTTGAACAAGTCAGAGACGTGGTGGTAAAGAAACGAGCAAAGTCAAAATCGAATTCGTGTTAACCAAGCCAAAAATATACGAGTTGAAAATGTCAGAAATCATCACAATCATCAATACAAAATCGAATGGCCAAAGAGAATTCAAATAAATGTAAACGAACGTAAATGTAGGAATTCGACTTCTATAAATTCCATTCATCATCGGCAATTTAAAAACCAGCGAGTTCAAGCATTCAGTCGAAGCAAAAACGGAACCATCGATTGACAGAAAAGGAACGCCGAATCAATTATTCAACCGAGCATTTAATGACGCTTCTTCGAATTACACGAAAACCCTAATTTTTGAAGAAAGAGGAACGAACGAAGAAACAAGAGCCACCATCACAAACAAAGGAACGGGCCGATAAAAGATAAAGTGAAAGAATAATTTGGACCGGCCGTTATATTAGTTATGGGGTTTAAAATTACATAAGGCTCATAATAATGATAATTAGGGTTTAGCTTTGTTTTGCTTTTTAATTTTGTTTTAATTGTGTAACAACCCGGAAATTTCGATTTCGAAGATTCCATATAGTTAGTGAAAAGCAGAAAGAGAAAGAAGAAGAAAAAGAAAACAGAAACTCAGAATCTCACATTCGCAGCGGATAAAATATAATATCACATAAATAATAGTTTTACAAAGAAGAACTGTATCTTTACACTTATATTTTTATACAACAGAGTTACAACCAATACACAACACTGGACAGTTTAAAAGAACCTGTCCTAGATAAACTACAAATAAACACAGCGGAATACTCTACATACGTTCCTGCCATCTAGCTCGCCTCCTGAGATCCAGATCATCCTTACCTGAAAATTTGTAATACTCGGTCTGACCCGAGCATTACATCAAAGTAACACCCTGGTCAGGCTGGAAACCAGCGTGAGCAAACCCATCTAACATGAATGAAAAAAGCATATAACCTATATAAACCCGGGTAACTTATATCAATTTACAACTTCACATGTTATTATAGACATCATTTAATTCATACATCAATTTCTAAGTACCAAACTTAGATTAAATGATCCAGTTCACTTAAATCATTCCAGTCCAATATATAGATTTCAAATATCAAATCTGAACAGAGTTATTATAAATTACAAATCGAAGTGGTTTCGGGTATGTAATAATACCCGACTCCGGTCTCTTCGAATTTAATACCATCTTAACCCTCACTATTCGGTGAAATCCAATTTAACCTTTAATCACAAGATGTCACTTTTCACACAGCAATTTATCATTGACAGATAGTCACATAATCACTGTTCAAGACAAACATATCATATCACAAACATTTCATATCAGAAATCTCAACCAATCATTCATAAGCAAGATTGATTAGTCACCTATTCCTAAATAAATCAAATTAATTTCCTTAATCACTTTTAATCTTGCTTACTCAACAATAATTAATTACAAACCACTAATTAATCATCCCTTAATTATCCTTCCTAATCACATTAATTTACCACATTTATTAATCAACCTTGATTAATCACATTCAGTAATTACTTATTCTTAATTACTTACATTAATTAATTAACCACTTAATTAATAAATAAATCCTTTAATTAATTACATTGAATAATTAACACTTAATTACCCCCACTAAGAAGTTATTCTTCACTACTTTCCATTAAGTAATTACTCATTAATTAATTACATCCTGTAATTATCCATTAATTACTTCACTAAGTAATTACACTCCATTAATTACATTTAAGTAATTATACTTAACCCATCATCCAGTAATTTTTTAATTAATTAAACTTAATTAATTCACTAAAATTAATCATATTAACACAATTAATTACACAGAGTAATCCTTTCTTAATTACTTTATTTTGAATTAATTATTCAACTTAACTTAATTAACATTAGGTAATTACAAGTTAGTTGCCATTAAATTAACTAACCATTCTTAATTAGCCAATTAATCCTTAATTGAAATCCTTAATTAATCCTTAATTACTTAATAATTAATTAGTTATACTTACTAATTATCTTATCATAATCAGAAAATTAACCTTAATTACATCTCTTAATTAAGTTAAAACAAATAAGGATTAAATTTAAAATAAACTTCCTAACTTAAATTATTAAACATTAATAAATCAATTGTCACTCCAAATGGTTCAAAAATAATTAAATCTAAACTTAGCATATTAAACTTTAAAACTCTTGAGAATTTAAAACATTTAAATTTCAACAACTAATCCTTATTGTTAAAACCTTTTGGAAGTAAATTTATGTTGGATTTAGTTTTATTTTAAATCCAATTTCCTTCTTATTTTCAAAAATCTTGCTTAAACTAGACAACACACAGAAACCATAGGCTTAAACTCATATCAACAACTCAATTTCCAAGTTTGCATAACCCAAGAAAATCAACTGGACCGAAGCCTAAATACAATCGCATCGGGACGAACCCGAAGACAACTAAACCAGACGCTCTTCCACCTTCTTCCTCATCCATGTGATAAATGATCATCCACGACCGACTCCAGGAAACAATAGCTTCGATTGCAATCGAATACTACACAACAACAAACTTGAGACCACGCCGAAATGCAGAACCTCGATCACAAGATCACTGATCCAAACCAGAATCACCTGTGCACAGTAATGAACGTGCACATGTACATCCACTTCACCGGCCAACCTATCGCCACTCCATCGCCGACTAGTCTCACCATGTCCCCTGATTCCAATCATCGCCTTGCCGAAGCCTGCCACACCCCTGATCGAAATCGGTCAATTCTTCCCAAAGCTTCAGAACCCGAAAGACACACCTACCTCCACCAATTGATGAACTGCACTCGCCACAAACCCTTAACTTCTCCACCGTCTTCACAGATCGGAAATTCCCTCACCGTACTACCTTCCTACCAGAAATCACCCATTCCGGTTGTGCGTTAACTTCTGGTTCCTCCTCGATGCCACCCCAAACCACAACTACCCTTAAACCCTAATACCTATTGACTAACCCAATCTAGGTCCAAATACCCAAATACTCATGTTGAATAAATCGACGAAGAAATTTTTTTGAATGGAAAACATTCATCTGTAAATTTCTCAAAACTTAGATTACTAAAAATTAAAATTTAACTTCTAAAATTCATGATTTCATACAACATCCGATTCTGCATGTTTAAATTCCAGAATTAAACATGTTTATTTTTCACTAAAATTTGGTTTCCACTGTAAATTCCAGTTTTCAGATAAATTGTTTATTAAATTTACTTGTTTTGATTTTTAGAATTTGTATGATGTCAACACACACAAATTCCTTTAAAAATCCGGTGTTCCAAGAGATCAGGGAAAGAAATATTGAATTTTTTTTAATGTAATCTACTCTGTAATTTTTAACAGAGGCATGAATATGCCTGGACACAGGCATGCATTCCATTTCTCACACATTTATATATCTACATAAGACAAAATTTACATCCACTCGAACAAATTAATAAATTTGAAACCTTGTGAAGAGGGTTTACTCACAAGCATAAATTTTCAAACAGTATTTAGCATTTAAAGGGTAGCAGTTTACTCACCGGCTTAAAAGCAGAGACATGAATTTTTCTGTTGAACTTGATACTTGAACTGGGATACTTGATATGAGAACTTTAAATAGCTATTTAATTTGAATTTATTTTCTCTTGAATTGGGTTGAACACCTGAGCAGTTTGATTTAATTACAAGATGGAATCTTGCTTTTTTTTAAAGACTGAAATGAATTTGTTTCTGGTTTGAACATTGTCTCTAGACTATTGATTCTAGGTTTTGATTTCTTGACAAATTTCTTTGAGTTTGTTTTCACTGGAATTAGTTACAGGTACTAGTTTTCTCTTTGCTATTTTGTTTCTATTTTTTTATTATGAAAGACGAAAAGAAATAATGACACTTGGTAGATAGGCGTAAAAATGTCATATGCATGTTATAATTAACTTAACATTTAAAATTTGCATGAACTAAATGTTTTTATATGTTTATATATTGTATTTCTACTTAATTTCACATTTATTAATGACCTATGTTTTAATATTTTAAACTTTCTCTTTATTTATCTATTTATAATTTTAAAAGTGGATGTTATAAAATTCCAATTATACATTTATAAATAATTATACAAACATACTAATCATATATATACTTTATTTATATTTTCAAATGTTCTTCATAAAACTTTCATATTAAATTTTCTATTTGGTAATTACTTTCCTTGATTTATATGAATATGATCTTTTAAGGAAAATAATATAAAACAAATTATATACTAATAAAATCATATACATATATATTCTAAATCCAATTTAATTTAAGATATTTATTCCTTGAATTTCAAATTCAAATTCAAATTAAAATCAACTTTTTAAATATATATATAAACAAACACAATTTCAGTTCTATTTAAAATCCGTTTATAAATATAAAAATAAACACATTATTATTATTGTTTTGAGAACAATTAACTTTATAAATTTTAAATAATTTTAAAGGAGACTATCACATTTACTTGTTCAATTTATAAATCAGTAATTCAATTAATTAACCCGATTATTTTATCAATTACAGATGTCCAGAAAATCCGGGTTATCACATTCCTTCCCTCTTTGAATCTTTTCGTCCTCGAAAAGGAACGAAGCTAGAATTTATTAAAATACTTATTAATCACTTTTAACTATAAATCCTTTTATTAATAAATTTTAAAACACCTTTAAAAAAATCCATATATATATTACCAAAATATTTTTATAAAAATACCTTTTACAACTCGATGTTTCAACAAGTCCGTCCTCGTTCTTACAGAAATTCGGTCATACGTTGATCAGGCGTAAGACTGAAAATCTATAAGAACTCGGTAAACTCGTTTTTAACACCTAGTGAAAATACTTGGAAAATAATTTTATTGAAAATATAGAAAACATTTTTGAAATCGAGGAAATATCTTTGGTGAGAATGCTCTGGAAATCATCACCCCCATCCATGGTCGCGGTTACATCATGGGTTACTTTGCCATCACACCAAAAGTCCATGTAACTATAGGCTCTCCACGGCCTCTCGATTACGCCATGGAACCCATGACAGATCGCAGTTACATTACAGGGTTACGTTGCCATCACAGCAAAAGTCCATGTAACTTCAAGCTCTCTACGGCCTCTGATTTTCGCTGTCAAAATGAAACTTCTCCACTCTTACATAGGTCGCAGTCTACCGATATAAAATCAAACGCAGACTATTGGCTCTCAGCGGCACACACGACTTTCGCTATGTTACCATAGGTCGCAGTCTACCGATATAAAATCAAACGCAGACTGTTGGCTCTCAGCGGCACACACGACTTTCGCTATGGTATACTCTACTCATAATCCCAAGGAACTAGTTTTGTCCGGACTCCTCACAGGATCAACTTTAGAACCCCCCCTTGAGGCTCAAGGCAGCACCACCCGGTGGCACTCCTGAGAAGTTCATTTCAAGGGAGCGTCTTTTTCTCCAGAGTCATCATCAAAACATTTTATACTATACACAATAGTATCTTCAAATCATACACCTAGTATGATCTCATACAAAGCTCCTTTACACAAAATCAATTATTCCAAAATCTATAATTCTCAAACTAGGCTTTCCAAATTCTCATATTGATTTTACCCAAAAATCAAGAGCCTTTCCAAATCCAAAGGTTCCTAAAACCTTTTCTAAAATCCACATAAGATCCTTTATATATATACAAATATATATAATTTTTAAAACTTTGGATCATTTCAAACTTGTATAAAACTCTTTTTATACTTCAAACATTTTCAAAAACCCTTTTCTTTTGGCAAAAGATTTAACAAGGGGAGTTTCATTTTATAAAACAAAGATATTTAACTTTGTTTACTCAAAATCAAATATTCAAATTTGATTACTCCTTTCAATATCATTTTCATTCAAATCCCTACGATGTACACATATCATCCGTACGTTATACCAATCTGATCGCTCACTCGACCATACTATTTCACTTCCGAACTAGTATCGTCCACCCGACTTCCTAGTGCGGACACAGATCTGGTTTCTTGATCAAAAACTGTCATTCTCCTTGCATAGTCATAACTATGATAGAGAATATCCAGAACAATCAACAATCCATATCCAGGTTCGCCGTCGAAAATCGAGTGAAAAATCCCAACTCGGATCGACATACTATCTCGAAATTCTGTGCTTGAATCTGGATCAAACCATTATGCGAATAGAATAACATACGCACACCCTACGTATTTAACTTTATTGGTTATTAGCCAAATCAATTCCATTTCTATTCACATTCACTTTGATTTTCATTAACTTACTCACAATTGCTTCAATCCATATGGATTATCACCTCTATTCTTATCTCGATTGGGTATTTAACCAATAACAGTTTGAACTCCGGCTAGTTTATAAAGAAAATAGCTTGAAATATTTAAAAATAGATAAGTAGTTGGAAAATAATTACTAGTTTGTAAAATAGGTGTAAAATAATTAGAAAATAGTTAAAATAATTATAGAAATTTTAGATAATTGCAAAATAATAGTAAGATAATAATTAGTTTTGTAAAATAGTTGGAATATAGTAATTAGTTTATAAAATAGTTGGAAAATCATTAGACAGTTTCAAAAATAATTGTAAAACAAGTATAACATAGTTTGGCTTTTAAAAGAAAGGTGGTATATATAATGAATAGCTTGGAAAAATAGGTTTGTATTAAAACAATTTATATTAAAAATAGTTCAGAGTCAAAACTGCTCACTTCCCAATCTCCATTCTCATCAATTCAATTTAAATTTCCACTTCCATTTAAATTGACGCAATTCCAATTTTAAATCACTTCAATTTCCATTGAAATTGATTCAACCCCAATTCAAGTTGAATTAACCTCGGTTTCTTTCCAAATTTTTATTCAACCTTGATCTCAGATTCTACTAATTCAAATAAATTTCAATTGAACTAGTTCCAATTTCAATTCATTTCAACTCCAGTTTGAATTAATCCTAATTTCAAACTCCATTTCAAAATCAAGTTGAATTATTCTTGATTTCCTTCCAAATTCAATTCAAATTCCATTTGAATTTAAGACTATTCAACTTTAATTACAATTTCAAATTATTCAAATCAATTCGGACTAATTTCAAATTGAACCCACTTCAATTTCAAATCGTTCAAATTAATCCAGTTCAAATTTTCCATTTGAATTTTATACTTTTACATCTTCAATCACAATTTCAATTAATTCAAATCAAATTCAATTTGAACTAATTTCAATTCAAATTCTAAATTTAATCCATCTCGAATTATATAAATTTGAGTTAATTTTTTTTTTAGTCCACATTCCAAAATTTCATTTTAGATCAATCCAAACTCTATTTTTAACCTATTTCAAAGTTCAAATAATAATTCAAATCTCTTTGAAACAACTAAATCTTTGAAATTCAATTTTGAAACCAAACCTTCGAACTTTTATTCAAATTTTAAGTCCAAGATGATTCCATTTTATCTTAATATTGGATATATTACCATACTCCGATTCTTCATTCCTTTAAACAAATTCATAAATCATAAGTAAGCATAAGTAAACAATGCACTTCTAATTTTTAACTATATACTTATGGTAAATCCATTTTAATCGTTTTAGTACTCGATGTTGGATTTGTAAATGATGTCTTTTACAATAAGTATAAAAGATATTGGGAATATTCTAAACTGATATGCAAAAACATCTTATCAAAATGTTCAATACGGAACATGTAAAATGGATCCCTTATGCATTGACAATAGAAATTATCATACATATTATGTTGTCTATGATATCGTGAATTTTTTATGAATTTCATACATGAAGCAAATATCAAATCCAATATCCCTAAATGGTTGTTTGAAGTGGTCTCATGTGTTTATGAAACTAGAAAATTATTTACATAAACAACAAACTCCTTATGAACGAGTATTCATATTCAACATTGCATAAGTGATGTTGAATATAGTATGTCAATAATAAATTCAAGTTGAAAATCTTTAAGCTGGAAATGTTTCAAATGAAAGACTATAGCTGATTTAAAGGAAAAGAGTAAGTACATTACCTTGGATAGCCCCACAATAAAAACAACACACACACACATATATATATTCACAAATTTATAACTGAGCCGAGGGTAATTCTAAATGTTAAGAATCCATAACATTATTATATGATTACAATGTCATGATATAGTTCTTAACAAAACGTAGAGCTTACTGGAAGTCGAGATACATGCTCCGAATCGTTCAACATGATAACGGTTGTTTATCAGCGTTAGAGAGTTGATTGACAGAGTAGACAATTGAAGCATAATAACATACTCGTTCATTGAGGGACTAAAGCAATTGGTTTTGAGAAAACCAATTGAATAAGTTGGAGTAAGATTCCATAATGGGAGATTAATAGAATTAGGCGTATGACCTAGAGGCAATTATGTAATTCGTTACATATATCTAACTCAATAACTAATCTAGTCTAAAATAAAATGTGTTTTCTTTCTATTATATACTTGTATGTTATATTAATTAATTAATTTAATTAAAAGAATATTTAATAGAAAATCCATAAATGATATATCTTATGGTAGTAGTTATAAAGTGTTGTAACTGTGATAAATTTAGCACAATGAAAAGAAATATACCATTTTTAAATGTTCTTAATCAAGATGCATCGAGACTAGAGTACGTAATGCTCTCTAAATGTTGTGCAGTGTGTCACTCATGACTGTTGGTGGCACTTAAGGGTAACGTACCGATAGTTATTACATAACCATGGAATGACTCACTCTATAGTTTTCTATTAGTTAATATAACTAAGGTCAAATAGAAAATATCTATGTGATCGATATACACAGTTCTCTCAAGTTGAGAATACTAAGATCTTCAATATGAAAGCTCGGCTTTGATTACAATCAAATCATGGAACGATGTCCATCGAGTAACTATAGTTGGGTCGGGTGAAGTATTGGAAGTGAAACACTATTCAAGGGAGGATTCGTCTCCTCAGTTATGCAAGATTATATTCATGATCTACTCAAGTCCACTCAAAGTCAAAGTCTCTGGCCAGAGCGTTTTGGTTAATAATAATTGTTATTATTGAATCATGGACTTTATGTTTGGACTATAGAGTTGAATATGGATGACATTGGAATTTTGACCATTATCAAATTCCATAAACCCAAAGTAATAGTTTTGACAAAGAGAATTGGTGTAAATAAATGTCATAACTGGGTAACGCTTAATAAAATGAAATTAGATTTTACCAAAATTATGTAAGCGATAAATTAGGCTAAAATGGACCACCTAATAAGTGACGTGTGAAAATTAACATTCGAATAGTTTGATGTTAATCGTTAACCAAATTTACACAGAACAGTCTCACAGCCTAAATGATGAATTCTCTTTAGACAAAATGATTTAATTAGTTTATAATTATTATAAATTAATTAAATTAATTAATATCTATGAAATATTCATTATAAAATTTTAACATGATTTGAGGAACAAATACCATTGTATATATATATAATTGTTATAAATACATCGATCGATATGTGATATCGATAAGCAATTAAATTATATTTAATTAATAATATTTATTTGGGTTTAAAAAAGATATTAGCCAGTGATGATAATAGTTTCATCTTTTATAAGTAGCTATAGTGGCAGCTAAAAATAGGTTGGAGGGGTTAAAAACGGATGGCTTAGATTTAGTGCGAATTGGTATGAGATATGATTCATAACTTTCTCTCTTTCATCCACTATTTAAAGACTTCTAATCCTAATCTATTAAATAATAGTAAAGCGGAATAATTTAATGCTTTCTCATTTATTTTGGGAATTTCCCCCTCTCCTTCATTCTTTCCAGATATTTTATTTTTAAATCACTTTAATTTATCATTATTATAGCTATTACAATGTTTTTACCAGTTCTCTTTTCTATCACTTTATTTTTAAATACCAATATTTAATAATTTGTACAATTATTTAAAGATTTCCCAAGTTTTCATCTTTTATTTTACATTTAAGTCTGTATATTAAAATTAATTAGATGATATTAAATTTAATTTTTTTAATAAACAAAATCAGCAAATATTCATTAATTGATCTAATAAATTCTTTAAAAAAATGACAATTCAATATCTGTCCCACATTCATATTAACAAAAATGGTAAAACTATTTTTTATTTAAGTCCATATAGTATAAAATTTCCATGATTATATACGAGTTATTACAATGTTCTACTAATTTTCGCCTCTATCATTTTACATTTAAATACCAATATTCAATAGTTTTACAATTATTATGGGTTTCTTTTTACGGTTTCTTATATTGTTTTACGTTCAAGACAATATATTTGAATTTAATGAGTGAACTTAATTTAAACGTTTCAAATAAATCCAATTAACGAATATTTATAGTTGATCTATTAATTAATAAAAATGACAATCTAATGTATAAATAGCACATTCATGTTGACAAAATGTTAAAACTTTTTACCTTTAAGTCTATATGATTCAAAAATTTACAATTATACAAAAAATATATTAAATACTATTATACTATTCTACATTCAAGTTCACAAAATTTCTTTCTTTATAAATTAATATGTTAATAGAAAGAAATACACACTTAACTTTTTTCCTTTCTAAAGTTGGTATTTCATCATAAGCAAATGTATACACGATGTTTTCTTTCTAAAATTGGTATATCATCTCAAACATGTATAACATTTTTCCTTTTCAAATTTTGTACATCAAGTGTATTCTTTCTTATTAATACAATTTACTCATATTCATATTGACATTGCAATTAATGATAAGTTGTGAATTTTTATATTCTATGTGTTGAAAAACAATAAAATTTTCACTTAGAATGTTTTTGTAAGTAAGTTACATTTTGACTTTGTATCTCTGTAATTTACGATAACCAATGGATAAAGATTATACCATATTTTGATAAGAAATATTTTTATTTTGTGTTTTATTATCATTTAGAGGTAAATGCTAAATATTTTTTGAAAATTTTATTATAAATTAAAATTATTGAGGTATGAAACACTATATTAAAATCATTTTTTATATAATTAAAATATCAACGTGATTTGTAACTTTATAGGTCTTATTTTCAATTAATATTTCTTTTAGTAGTTAAATAAATATTTTATTTTTCACTTTGATAAAATGGTATACCTTTTTTGACAAAAATATGCTGTGAAACAGTTAAATGCGTATAAATATACCAATTCAATAACATTACACTTCATTTTTAGGCATTGTCGCCAATTCTTAAGTAATATTTGAAATTAAATCTATATATTATTTACTTTTAGTCAAATGTATCAAAAGCTTAATGTCAATTTCAAAATCTATGTACACTGATATTTATTCATAAAATTTTACTAAAATATTAATTTCAAAATCAATTAAGAATACTAGTTTTCGTTTATTTTCTTAACAAATATTGAATCCTAAAAGATAATAAATCGGTATATAATGCATTTTTGTCAACAAAACTGGAAATTTAATTTTTATTCAAATATAAACGTACGTAAATCTCATACTGAAAACAATGCACTTAGAAGTATATTAAGTTCGATTTGTAACTCATTTATCCTAACAAATTCATTATATATTGCATAAAAAAATTTGTTCTTAAAAATATTTATAGCATTTTTCAACCTCATACAGTGTGCAAAATAAGGGTTACACACTAGTGTTTAAGATCTTTTAGCTATCACTATCCCTTTACATTGCTGATCGATTCCATTCCCTAGGAGCTCAAGCAAGTCCAACACAAATCAATTCAAAAGACAAGCACTACTTGATAGTCAAAGGTCTACGGTTCAAGGATTAGCAGTCTGCCGAATCGAAAAGCTTTCAAAGAAGAGAGAGTTCATCATTACTAGGTGTGCTCCAAGAAATAAATTTAGGTTTTTTTTACCATGTTAAATAGTTTATAACATCAAAATAATATTTTAATGTTCATATTATTATTATTATATAGTTAGTTAGGTGGCGATTCTTATACTTATTGATGTTCTCATATACTAGATCAGTTATAAGTATGTATTCATTTAAAAAATGATATTATTTACATATTCATCAGGTATGCACTGCTTACATATTAATATATCATTTAATTATAATTATATGGTTTGTATTTAACTATATCATTATTTAATGCTAATAATTAGACATATATTTTATACACGTATTAATTATAATTTTCAGTAAGTATAAATTATTTTTATATAATTATTTACTGTTATTTAACATTATTTAATTAATACACTATCTAAATAATTATATAAAATAGAATATGTTTCTAAAATTAACTTTTAAATTTTATAAAACTATTTTATCATGAAATAAACTCTCTGCCAGAAAATGAGAATTTAAAAGTAAACTTCTATACTTTTAAAAAATTATTATAATATACTACCAAAAATAGTTAATTAATAAAAAAAATTGGCCAAGAAAAATTATGTAAAACTTTTTCAAACCTCAAAACATCATGCTAGATTTTATAATTATTTAAAATTCGAAAAATATGTCATAACAATACTTTTTATTAATATTTTATTTTTTTGACTAATTAATCATTATATATATAGTAAAATTTATAATATAAGGTTATTGTGCTGTGTATATTATATGGAAGTGTTTAAAAAAATTAAAAGTAAAATTTTTATTTAATTTATAAATATATAAGTCCATAATTAAAATAAAAACTTTAATATCATGTATATATATAAATCATTTTAATATTTATTACAATAATACATACACACATATATGTAAATAATTAATATTTTACTCATATATTTAGGTTTTACACACACGTGCGCACACTCTCACATATATATATATATATAAACACACACACACACACAGATATATATATATATATATATAAAGATTTATAATATTTATATAAGTAACAAATTTATATATATACGTATATTTGTATGACATGCAATATATATCGGATGAGCTAGCATGTCTATTGTGATGTAGATTCCAACATCTACATATGGACCGTTATACCTTGTACGGTTTATCATATTACACACATATATACGCGCGTGTGTGTGTATGAGACATAGGTGTACTTATATATACCTAGAATATAAATTAAATAAAATTGTATGTAATTTATAAATTTAAATAAAAAGAGTTTGATTTAAATAAAATTTAGAAATATTCTAAATAAATTAGACTTCATAGGCCTAATGTAGATCTAATAAGGGATATTTGTTTGAAATTCATCCATAACTTCCGTTGCGAGCTGACCCAGTTCCAAAAAATATCATTAATTTTGAATTTTTTCATTTTATTAAGTATAAATTATTATTTGCAAAAGGGTATCATATGAATTGTTTTAATTGTATTTATTAGTTAGTATTTAATAATAAAATAAGTTAACAAAATAAATATCAATAATTATAAATTTAAAATTTAAATTCACTTTCATCATCCAAAAGTGTCAAGAATGCATTTTCTGCTAACAAGTTGTTCCTAATATTTAAAGATTCCAATAGGGTGTTATATAAAAATAGGAGGTGCCGAATACAAGTTGTCAAATTCGAGGTTGCGTTAATTTTTGAGGGAAAAATGACAAATGCTTAGTTATATAAGTGCTAAGAGGTTATTCGCTTGTTTGTTTTTAAATAAATGTTTTTGTTAACCTCACTTATTTGGTGAATTGAATAAGCAAAATTTTAGTGTTATTATAAATGTCAATTGCCTGTGTCACTTCATTTTTCAATTATACCCATGTACAACATAACGTGTAATTGTTTCATAAAGTTTTTTAATCATATCAAAAAATTTGAAGACTTAAAATATAACATCAATTTTATTTTCAGTTCTATCTATTTCTATGTAGAGGTGATTTTCTTTTTCGTTTTTTTATTTTAATTTTGTCGATTCCAATCACTCCGTACGAATATCCTAAAAACTAGTGAGGAAAAAATATGATGGCAATCCATCGCGACGTTTGCATATATTTGAAGTTAAAAATGATAATTTATAAATTGGTTAATAATAATGGAAATGAAAAAAATAGGAATCTATAACGCAGACGTGTAAAAATTATAAATAAATAATTTCAACAAGCTGAACAATATCGATTAATCTTTAAATAAATGAAACATACATACATTAAAATCAATATATTAAATAATTATGAATAGTTGGACATGATACTTTTATAATAAATTATTTCGACACATTGAACATATATATTAATAATGCTAATATAATTGATAATCCAAATGCAACACAAGTTTAAATTTTATTACAATGAAATATTTACTTCTCGATCAAAGTTTTATAAAATATAACTACATCACCAAATTTTCTATTGTTGACGTGTTTTGTAGATTTGGTAGTAATTAAACACGTGGGAATTTGTTGTTTTTAGAATTCTTATAAAATATCTTTATGTTATAGAATAGAATAAGAACAAAAGTCATTAGACAAAGAAGACATTTAATTCATACAGATTCACGTACAATACAAATAAGCTCTCTATTTATTGGCTCCAAATGCAACGGAGATTACAATAATGTCCTTTGCCATTTAACATGTAACATCCCCCCTTTTTGTACGTTTTAGGCAGATACGCATGCTGACTCAAACCATACAGAAGGACGGATTGTTATTACGGTGAATAAGAGAAGCAGAGAAAGAAAAAACAAACAGAATCTCGCAGCGGAATGACAAAATATAATAATCAAATAACAGTTCATGAAGCTGTTTTACAAAAGCATTTGATTATACTTATACAACACAGATCAGAGTTACACATACCAGAGAATAATAAATAATGCAGCGGAATACATGATGCAGTGAAATATCATAAACAATAATAATAATACAATCTTCGTCTCCGTCCTCCAGCAATAGGGTATTCGAATCTTAAAATGCTCAGGCTGACCCGAGCTAATTGAAAAGACAAAACACTCGAGTCAAAACAAAAGGATCTTATGTAAGTTAAATCAACGGTAAAATATGAGTGGAACGGCGTCAGAGATGTTTATGGGGTTTGACATCTCCTATTCAGTGTCTAACGTAAGTGCGGTAACTTAAGAGATGTTCGGGATTCACAACTCTTAAGGATCCGTTAAACTATCTACTATGTAGTAATATACGCTATTATAATAATGTATAATAGTAAAGTAAACTTACTTAAAAATAGCGTTAAGGCTTTACATTTTCCACCTTAACACATATATAGTGCCAATAGTCTATATAGTATCGTCGTACCTCCAGATCGAGAGGCTACCACAAACACTCCATAGGTACGACACAAATCAAAACTCGTACAAGGCGCACTAGGGTAAGTGACATGGCACAACTAGGCAAAGCCAAAGTAGATATACCAATTACACTTTCGGACCGGTGGTAATGCATAACAGCCACTACCGCCCACCTCGAGCCACGCTCCCAAAAATCAAAGGTGCACCCAATCAATCACAAAGTAATAGAATGGTAGTGAAGAACTATGTCCGATCAGAGGAGCTACCTCATTAATCTATCAATTGCTCCTATTTTAGCCACCTTATGCTAACTCACAGGAGTTGGGTCTACGTATATACCTCAATAGTATGTCGCCACCATCCTACTTCATTCTGGAACCTCCACCGTGTGTACGGTTGTTAAAGTGGTTATCGGAGTTGGCAGAGAGTATGGAAACTTCTGATCCCGGTCTCTTTAACAACCAAACGTTATTATCACACCGTGGTCATTTCAAAATACTTTATACTTCAAAACCAAAATGTCATTGTCCTTTCAAAATCATATTAATAAGATATCCTTTCCATTTCAAAAGCAAATACGATATCGTTTTCACTTCAAATGTATTCTTTTCCAAACTCATAGTATTTTTCAAAGTTATAACACCTTCGAAACCGGACACTTGAAAATTTACATTTTCAAAACATAATACTTTGAAATTCCTAGCTTCGAAACCACGAATTTCACCACTTAAACAGTTTAGATACTCAAATAGTATATATAATAAAATAGTCTTAAATTTAAAATTACTTTATAAAATAAAATAATTTCCTCAACTTCACAAATTGATTCAAATCAACTTGGATCCAAAATTCAATTTTAAATTAAATCTCAATTCATAAATTTCAACTCAATTCAGTTTTCAATAATCCATTTCAATTTATATCAATTCCAAATACAGATTTGAACCTCAAATAAAGTATTTCAAATTCAGTATATTTCAAAACTTTAAATCTTCCAAAATTTCAAAGCTAAATTTTGATAATTCCATATATATCCAATTCAATTACTATCATTTAGATTTGAAATGTTTACTTAATAAATCCAATATCACTTAAGTAAAACCTTTAAATTTAAATAACTGGATGTTATTTCAATTTATTTAAACTTGAGATATTCATTTAAATCAACTTGATATATTCATTTATATCACTTTAAACCAAAATCAAGTTATAAAAATCATATCCTTTAAAATCTCAATTTTATTAAATTTCAAATCAAATTTATTTGAGTATAATTCTTGAATAAATTTAATTTCAAATCAATTTCATATTTATCATCCATCCTTAAATTTTTATTTAAACCGTTATAAAATCTACATAAAAATATAGTTTAAATAAATACTTAACCATATTATATTTTAATAAAAATCAAACTTTATTATTAAAATTATTTTATATTTTAAAACAAATTTATACCTAGCTTAAAATCAAGAATTTTACTATATATAAAATAACATTTATATAATATCCATATCAATATTTTATAAAACCATATATTTCTTTACAAAACCATAGAAATCATTTCAAAATATGTTTATATATAGGCCACGGTGTATGTATATAATTTTCTATCCTATGGTCAAGTGATACGGATATTTATCATTTCAATCCGCAATTTAATATTTTACGGTTGTATATCATTTCAAACCACAATCCCAAGTTAATAATATCCATAACGAACTTGCAGTTTATAACGATATAAACCAAACATCCATTCAACCAATATCAACAATCAACATCCATCACAATCATCATCCAAAACAATCCATAAATATCAATATAGAAACTGATAATAAATAACAGGTATTTAACTGGCAGTTTATATGCAATAATAAATTAAATAACAATTTAATTCAAATAAATTCAATTTAACTGAGATGATGATTAAAATATACCAAACAATCATAAATAAATTCCTAATCACATCATGAATTAAATTTAACAAACATAAGAAATTTTAGAAGTTGTGAGTGGGTTAAAACACTCACTTTTTAATTTAAATTGAATTCAAATCCAATTTAAACACAAAATTCAAACAGTCTCAGAATTCGTCCAATCCAGCGTCACAATGTCCGAAATCTCAATATGATCCCATCAGAGAAAACTGCGTGCGAATCCAAATTCGTATGTTAAAGTTATATGGATTAGAACATTAACGGTTCGAATTAGAAAATAAATAAAATAGAATAATTAAAGCACGTCACATGCCTCGTCTTCCTGCTCTCAATCCCACGCGCTACAATACTAGGTATTCGTCATTTGAATACAGGAAGCGTCGTCACCCTGGAATCGTGTTCATCCAATTACCACGGCCACCTCGCGAGTTTCACGTTGATCAAGCGACGCCTTTGCCTCCAACAGCCCATGTTGCGCCTTCTGGTGATCTCACGACCCATTGCGGCGCACTCGTACGATCCATCGCCGCTAACCCTAAATGCCAATTTCTAGCGATCATGATGGCCGCTCCGACCAACCGACCCTACCGATGCTCTAACGATCCTGACTCGACCTTCGAAAATCGACACCCGTACATCACTTGTACTCGAATACCGCAGATTCAAACGTCGAATCTGGCTCGCCCGAAGCTTATAACACATTAAGTACAACAACACAGCGGAAGAAATAAATAATATCATTGATACAACAATGAATACAATATTTGATACAATATGATACAACAATATCAAAGATGGAAGAGATAACTCAAATATGATCTTCGATGAAGAGTGAATCCAAAATCTGCAACTTCATAGCCAAAGCTCGAATGCTTCAAATCAAATAGCTTAACCCAAAAGCTACGAGGACTCAAATCCAATAAGTTTGAACCATCATTAATGTTGAAGTGAAGCAACTCGATCCAATGCGATTTGCCAACATCCAAAGATTGAATGCTATCGAATCTACACCTACTATTTGATTATCTGAAAAACCCAACTCTAGACTGCCTATGTAGAAAATTGTGGGCACCCAGAGTTTAGATAAGGAACAGTAAACTCCGAGTCAGTCATGGGATTGGTGTAAGCAAAAAAAAAATGATTTTATCTTTAAAATAAACAACAGAAGAATTTAAAAGTTGAAAAATCCACAATACCTTTTGGAAAATGAAACTATCATAAGGCCTCCCGACACACGCACCATGCAAACGCAAAATTGGAGGAGATTTCTCCTTATGATAGTAAAAAATGCTTGATACGCGAAAATCATTTGATATTATTATTAGTGCATAGTGGAAAACATTTCGAAATTATAATATTAATCTTAGCCAGCATACAACATTTCATCGTATGCCTACTATAGCTACCATGTTCAATAGCAGGTTACTGCCACATTCCATGGCAGGTTATACAACTAAAACCGTACATGGCACATATTGTTTCTTTGGATTTTCCAACAAATGGTCAGGCAAACGAACTACCCAATGCCACATGGATACGCCTTTGGAGGGACGTCCCGAGAACTTACCCAGCTCTTTGCCAACACAAGGCCGGTGCCTGGCAGTAAAACCTAAGATATGCCACCCCTGGTCGTTTGTGACCTTTATCCGAGGATCCTCAACCATAAAGCAACATCACACAGTAATAAATTTACAGTGTCCACATGAGTAAGTATCTAGGCTCCATATCATGATACCACCCTTTTCCAGAAGGAATGGACATACCCTAGGGGTACAACCCCTGCAACCTTGCGCATCTTTCCTGTTTCGACCATTTCCAAGGAGTGAGGTCCGATGAGGTCTCGTCCACAAAGCTACGCTTTTTCACAAAGCCATGCTTTGATCAACAAATGATCGACAACACTTCATATGCCACATTACCAAATTGGGAATGTATCGCTAGTAACCATCAATTACATAACCTCTGAGCTCGTATGTCTCAGAGAAGGGTGTTAAGCTAAGAGAATAAATTCTCCGCCACCAAATAGAAATGTATTTGATAGAAACCAGCTTTACATCTCAAAGTGCAATGTCAGACACACATCCATACAAGTCTGTTCTGGGTTCGAACAGGACCGAAGGCGCCTCCAAAGATGCCCTTCCAATCCGAGTATTCACAATCTCGATCGGACTCCCCATCACATATGGAGATCTCTATACCCGTGCGACTCAGTGCGGAGACATTCGACGGGTTATCCTTTCGTTCTCGAAAATACCCGATCTTCACCACCGGTCTTCAAATGCTATCCATAACGTTGTATCATTATTCGAAATGGGTTATATGACACAAGGTCCTCTCCCGGCTAAACCGAATAAGAGCGCAATATTTAAAAACATATGGATCTGGAATTTCAGTTAAGTCACAACTTTAAAACCCAAAACCTTTCTTTCAAATGGTTTAAACAAATTACCATTTTAAATCTTTTTAAACAAAAAGATTCACTTCACAAAGTCCACCAATCTTTCACGAAGATTCATTCATAGTTTTGAAAACAATTCCATTTCAAATTGGATTAACTCATCCAATCTTTAAATCAAAGATTCAATTCATAGCTTTCAAAACCATTTCCATATCAAATCTTTTACACTAAAGATGCACCTTTCCAATTTCAAAACAAAGTTCAACAATCTTTCACAAGGATTTATTCATAGCTTTCAAAACAATTCTATTTCAAATTTGAAATCTTTTCAACATAAATTGGAAATCCTTTCTTTATATGAAAGCTATTATTATTTGAAAACCAATAGTTTTCGTTTCGGAAAAATCCGATTACATTTATACAAGTTAAAGCCCTTCAAGTATAAAACTTGGTTTAAATTCAAATTCCTAAAACTATACTTTTAAATTGGTTTAAAAACACATTTATAACCTGTATAACCTTTTTAATCCATAATTTCCAAACATAGGATTCGATTTCAAATCTTGAATTTAAATTCAAATTAAACTATTTAAATTTCAAAATTTTATCAAGTTATTCAAAATAACTTTTATCCTTAAAACTCCTTTTCAAAAACTTTTCACATTTAACTAAATTCCACTTCCAAAACCATTTGGATTCAAAATTCAATTTAAAAATCATTTCAAAAATCTGTAACTTAACCAATTTCCTCGTGCAATCCATATTTGTGTGTGTAAGGTGTAGTCCAGTGGTTTAACACAATAGTGCAACATCATCAATCATCACATCACATGTCCAAGAACATCGATATTAATAAGTGGTATAATCTATAACGCTTATCTTCATTGACAGATTAACAGATAAGATAAACTTATTACAGATAAATAAATTACATTCATCATAGATAATTACATTCATCATAGCTCGAATCAAAATAATTCATAACACACAGCATCACATATCAGGAATGTCAAACAATTTAACATTCAATGGAATTCAAACATCCATAAGTAAGATTAATTGATCATCTAATTAATTTAAATCAGATTAATCACTAATCCAGGTTAATTAATCAGTTACAAATTATTTTAATTAATTAACCTTGATAATCGATCAATGTTTAAATTATTAATTAACCAACCTTAATTATAAATTAATTAAATCTCTAATCATTAAATAATTAACCCTTAATTATTCAATTATTCTTTAATTAATTATCCTTAATTAATTACATTAATTAATTTAGCCCTTAATTAATTAGTCCTTAATTATTTATTTATTTATCCTTAATTATTAATTAATTAATTCTTAATCACCTTTATTAATAAATCATTAATTAATCCTTAATTATAAAATAATTAATTAACCTTTAATTAATTAATTACTTCTTAAATTAATTACTTCTTAAATTAATTACCTAAATTACATTAATTAATTATCCTTAATTAATTAGTCCTTAATTATCAATTAAATAAATCTTTTATTAATAATAACCCTTAATTATTCCAGTAATTACAAAATTTATTACATATTAAAATACTTAGGAATTTTGTTTCAAAATTGTCCTAACATATAATTACTTAAAATCAAACAAATTTAAACATTACTTTATTATTCAAATCTTGGAAAACTTGTTTAAACCTTGCTTATACACTTGCTTGGAAACTAATTCATTTTAAAATATATTTTAAACCTTTAAACTTGTTTGAAAACATTTTGTTTAGATCTTTATAAGATTTGGAAACCTGTTCTAATTTGCTTTTACTTAAGACCAGGCAATACCCAAAACCAAACTCGAGCAACACAGCCATTTTCCTTTCCTTCGAGTCGAACACGAGACAAAATTGAATAATACCCGAGCCAACCATCGATTTCCTTGCTTCGAGACAAGTCCCCATCTTCTACGAGAAACTACCCGAGCTAGCTTCTTCTTCCACGTTCTCGCAAAATCCAGATACCCAGATACACCGGTGCACGTGCACGATCACCGACATCGTCGCCGACCATCATCGCAACCACTCCCGAGTCACTCATGACCTCGACGAACTTCTCTACCCAGAACCACAAACAACATCGCCAGTCGAAAATCGAACCAAGATGAGTACTTGGAACAAAAACTTGAACGAAGGAAACCCACCGTGACGCCACCTGCGATCATCAGACAATGCGCCGCCTCGTCCAAAGCTTCTTTACATCACCATGATACTAATCCCCCTTGCGCGATCACCTCCGGTGACCTATTGACGACGCACGACACTTGCAAACAACCACGAAAAAAACTCCTTTCCAACCCTAGTTTACTATCAATTAATCATCTCGGCCAACAAAAAATTAAGTGATCATTTTTCCAATGATCCACAGCCTACAAACCACCTTCGCCCTCAAGCTCATCGACAACCCATTATTCGTTCGTTGGGATTTGGAAAAAATGCCCATTCCGATCAACTCCAATTATCACGATCATTACTATGTTAAAAATCATGATACTACCTTTGAAATTCATTATTCACCACTTTGAATCAGGTAGGATGATCAAAACAAAGAATTGAAATGGTTGATTTTTATCATTTCTGAAGGTTTTACTGTATATTTTTAAGTTTTCAGTTAATTTCTTAATAAAATTTCTTGAAACTATTTTTAAAATTTTAATTTGAAAAGTGCAAACAAATTTTATTTAGAAATAAAAACTAAATATTGATTTGTTTGGGTAGTGTAAAATTTGGAATAGGTTAATCAAACCTGTTATATAAACAGAGGCATGTTTGCCTGTGTTCACACACAAATTCACATTTAAATATCAGCATGCAAGCAACAAATTAAACACTCCTCATAACATATATCAAGTATTCAACACAATAGTTAATGATGAGTGTGTTTGCTCACCTGAAACTTTGAGTGAACAGAGCCCTGAAATGAAATCTGGAGATGGTTTGAAAGCAGAGAAGGTTGTAAACTTGAAAAACTGGGAGTAGACGTTGATCTTGATTCTGAAGCCTAATCCTTGCATTGTCTTAAACTTGCATGCTTGTCCTATTGAATTTAAACTGAAATTTGAATTGGCTTTGATTTCTTCAATTTTTATTTTCTTTTGATCTTTCTTTCTGGTTTGTTGAAAAAAAATATGGAATGCTTTCCAGGTTGAAGATCTGGTTGCGTTGATCGGGTTGACATTAAATCTTTTCTGGTTGAAGATTGATTCCAGAACTTAAGTTTGATTTGCATGGTCTAGAAGTATAATTTTTTCTGAAGCTTTGCATTTGAGTTGAATATTGAACTTTCCTTTTATTTCCAGGCTGTGGCTTCTGTTTTTGAGAGTTTTGTTTGAATTGCTTACAAGTTTGATCTGAGACTTGAATTGCTACTTGTTTGCTTCTGATATTTGAATATGAATTGAACTTGCTGTAGTTTGATTGAGTCTACCAGGGTTTGATTTTGTTTAGGTTTTCCTTTGTTCTTGTTTTTCCAGGTTTTTTTACTTTTTCTTTGAATTTCATTTTTTTGGTTTTTATTTTTGGTCTCATTCCTCGGTTTTGAAAAATAGAGGAGATAATGCAATAGCCTGGTTACTTCTCTCCTCTAGCTATTTTTTTATTTTTTATTTTTTTTATTTTAAAAGAAATTTAAGCCACTTGTCTATATTAGTTAACACTTGTAGTTATATGTTGTTACTTATTAAACATTTGTCACATGTTTCTTAAATTATGTTTAATTCCTCACTCTAATTACTTTTACAAATTTGTGTTTTAAACATTGTTTATAATTAATTTATAACTTTGCTTTAAACCCTTCTTTATTTTATAAATTACTTAACTCTTTTATACTTACATATGTATGTATTTTCATCTTCTTGCATATTTACAATTGTACAAATTTAATTTTTATCTTATTTACATACATATGCATTATATCTTGTTTACACTAAGTAAAAATAAATGCATTTTTATATTTATAAGTTTTGGAATCTAATTATACTAAATAAACAAACACATATATAGATTATATAGATAAGTCTTTAAAATATAATTTAACTTTAAACAACTTTTGAAAATTATTTATATCAAAATAAAATCTTTCAAATATCTTTTAAAATTTGAATTTAAAATATAACTTCCAAACCAATATACATTAAAATTTTAGAAAACAACTTTTACTAATTTATAATGCAGAGTTTTTAAATCCAATTTATTTTTAATATAATTATTATTGAATTTCAAATTCTATTTTCAACTTCATACAAAACACATTTTTTTATTTGTTTTTGGAGAAACTCAAATTATTTTACCAATTTGTTTCATAATTTAATTTCAAAACTTAAAATAATTATCAAATTAAATTTGATTCAAAACCGGGATCATTATAGATGCACACAACTCGACCCCTTCCACCAGCGCATACTCCCCGATCAACCTAAAGTTGAAAATCCACCGTTGATCGAGCATGTGGCCTATGAACGGCTAGGAATTCTTTGATGATTACTGATCAAATGATGAACCAAAATGAATTTCAAATCTAAGATGCATTCATCGAGAGCTTTAGATCGATATATAATTCGATATATATTGAGGAGTTTGAATTTTTGACTTTGGTTTTAAAATCGAATTTGAGGGTTTGGGAATTAGGTTTGTATGTCATTGGAATGAGGAGTTGAGAGAGAGATGTATGTACAGACAAATGAATATGAGGAATGGCTAGGGTTTATAACGGTACATAAATAGGTAGAACAAAATAGAAAGAATGGGCTAGATATGCTTGGAAAATTGAACGATAAACGGCCTGAAAATCCCGTTTGTCTCCGGAAAGAAAATGGGCCAATCCATATATCAAAATAGATGTTTTTAAATATTTTAAATGCAACGGGACAGGTGTCCAAATTCCCTCTTTTGAAGAAATTATGCTAAAATCGAGTTATTTCAAATTGATTTCAATTGATTTCAATTAAATTGATTTTTAGGCGTTTCGAGCCTATACGATCAAACGACAAGTCCAATCGTTACGAAACTTAATATCATACAATAATCCACTTTTATGGACCGAATAAAACTGGTTTCGTCGAAATCCAAGTCAGTGGCCAAAATGGCTATATTTCAGTTAATTAAATAAATAAATATTAAATAAATTAAATCAAAATTTTCAAATTCCAATTCCAAAATTAATAAATCTTATTATTTTTGATTTCTTAAACAATTACAATACTTTGAACAATTTAGATATCAATTCAAAGGTAATTAATTTGCCCATTTCGGTATTTAATTTCAATTTTAAATAAATTCATTAATTATCAATTGAAATTCCAATAAACCCATTTATTTGATTTTTCAACCTAGTTATGAATAATTATTCAATTATCATCTCATAGGTATATTAACATTGGTTTATATACTAGTACGTCAATAATTTCCCAATTCATCCAAATATCAATTGTCATAGTATTTAACTTCATTTATTGTGAATTGAATTCCATTTAATTATAATTAATTCCAAATAACTGATTTGATTCAATTCTAGTCCTTTTTGATAAGTCTTTTATTATATAAACCCAGTTAATATTTGTTTGTTTTTCATTACATTAATGTTTTTAAATTCCCCTCTTTCCTTTGTATTCACTGTTGTTTCAATTATATTGAATTTGTCAAATATATACATTTATTATAATTAAAACCTCAATTAATTCATTCAACTTGGTTTCATTCCTTTATTTTGTCTTATGAATAAAAGATGCATTTCCATTACTTTATTACATTCACACTTGTTTTCTTATATTCATATTTATAACTAAGTATAACAATTTGCATTGGTACATTATTGGAGTTTTATTTCAATTGTTAATAATTAGTTCTAAATACCATTGTTACATTTCATTTTAGCATTCATTTCACTGTTAAATTACAAAGCTTTTATTTCTTCCAAATTTATTTACCAAAATCTTATTAAAACAACAAATTTTATTGTTGGAAATTTACGGGTCGTTACATAACATATTCACCCATATTACTAATATATATTACAACACTCCTCCTTGAATATGTGCCTGATAAGAATAATTGCCTCATTAAAAATCTATGTTATGAAAGACCGAGTGGGAAAAATCATACATAAGGAAAGAGTGCAATTTTGTTTCATCTTTAGGTAACATGTTTTGCGATGTTATTATAAGGGTTGATACTTCTGAATCAAGATAACGCTTCATCAAAACCTTAATAATAAAAACCCAGTGGAAAAAATATTAACGAAGAATAAAGAGTACGTTATAACATACATTTGAATGCTCCCCCTAATTTATAATGTATTATTCAGTGAGTCTGTTGATGCAGCCGACGCATACCAATTTTATACACCATCTTCGGAGACATTGATTTTGGAAGTGCCTTTGTTAATAGATCTGCCGGATTTTCTTAGGACTGTATTTGTTTCACCTCTATCTTTTTGTCCCTTTGTAGTTCACGTGTGAAGAAACTTAGGAGAAATGCATTTTGTCCTATCACTCTTGATGTAACCTGCCCGAATCTGAGCTACGCAAGTTGCATTGTCTTCATAAATAGTAGACGATCCTTCTGTAGCTGAGGGAAATTGACACGTATTTCGAATATGCTCAATTAATGATTTTAACCAAATACATTTTCGACTTGCTTCATGTAGTGCAATATTTTAGAATGATTGGATGATATTGCTACCAACGCTTGCTTTGTAGATTGCCATAAAATAGCTGAATTACTGTTACTAAACACATACCACGTTTGTGATCTTGCTTTATATGGATGAGAAAGATAACCTACATCAGCATAGCCAACTAGATTTGGATTATTACCTATGAAAAAAAGAAAACAAGCCCAAATTTGTCGTTCCATGAAGATATCTCATGATATGTTTTATGCCATTCCAATGTCTTTTTGTTGGTGCTGAACTGTATATTGCTAGAAGATTTACTGAGAATGCAATATCTGGTATCGTGCATTGGGTTGAATATTATAATGCACCAATGGCACCGAGATATGGTACTTCTGGACCAAGCACATATTCCTCATCTTCTTTTGGGAACTAGGGGTCCTTCTTAATATCCAAAAATCTAACAACCAAAGACGTACTAAGTGGATATGCTTTATCCATTTGAAAACATTTCAGGTTTTTCTCAGTGTAGGTTGATTGATGGATAGGTATGTCATTAGTACTATGCTTGATTTGTAGACCGAGACAATATTTAGTTTTGCCAAGATCTTTCATTTCAAATTCTTTCTTTAAGTAATTTAATGTTTCATTAATCTCTTCTGGAGTCCCAATCAAATTTATATCATCAACATAAACTGCTAAAATAGCAAATTTCTTTACCAATTTCTTTATAAAGACACATGGACAAATAAGATTGTTTTTATATTCGACTTTTACCAAATATTCACTAAGACGGTTATACCACATTCTTTCAGATTGTTTCAAATCATATAGTGATTGTCTTATTTTTAGTGAGTACATCAACTCTGATTTTGCTTCAGGCAACTTATACCCATTTGGGATTTTTATGTAAATATCGGTATCTAATTCACTGTAAAGATAAGTTGTCACAACATCAGTTAATCTTATTTCAAGTTTTTCAAAAATTACTAGGCTTATCAAATAACGAACTGTTATGACATCCATAACAGGAGAATACATTTCTTTAAAGTCAAAACTTGGTCTCTGTATGAAACCTTGCGCAACAAGTTGTGCCTTGTATCCTACGATTTCATTTTTTTCATTTCGATTTCTAACAAATACCCATTTATAACCTACTGGTTTAGCATTTTATGATGTTTTCTCTATCGGTCCAAGTACACCATGTTTTGAAGTGAATCTAGCTCAACTTGGATAACATCTTTTCATTTGGCCAATCATGTATTTTTCGACATTCATTTATGCTAGTTTTCATTATCATTATTCTCATAGCCACGACTTTCAGTTATTTCAATAGTTACCGCGAATGTGAATACATCATCAATTATTATTTTACTTTGGTCCCACATTTCTTCATAGTTCATATAAAGTATTGAGATATCATTGTTACTAGGTACCATTTTATTTTTGGAAGCTTTAAGTATTTCTTCTGGGATAATAGTTCCTTCGGAATTTTTAGGAGAGTTAGGATTTACGTTTAAGTGATCTTTTGGATCACTTATGACTTCTTTATGAGGTTTATCAATTGATGATTTTTCGGTAGACTTTCTTTTTCTACGTGCCAAGTCTTTTTAACAATGGGTTTTCCATGCTTTTGTCTTATTTTAGATTCAATTGCTGCTATTGGTCCTTTTGGGACTTCAATTCTAGGTGGTGCGTTTGCCGCTCGAGTGTGAGATTTAGCTATTTTTGCAGCATCATTAAATGCATATGGCAATTGATTTGCGATATTCTGAAGATGCAAAATTCTTGTTACCACATATTGGCATTGTTTGGTATGCGGATCCAAATGAGACATATGGATTATTCCATGATATTTCATGTCTTCTATTGAAACAGTCCTTCCTCCCCTTAACGGTGAAAAATTGTCTCATCAAATTTACGGTCTGAAAATCTTGCGGTGAAGACATCACTCGTGAGAGGTTCAAGATAACGAATTATCGAGGGCGAATCAAATCCCACATAAATTTCCAACCTACGTTAAGGACTCACTTTAGTACAAAGTGGGAGAGCAATTGGCACATGCACAGTATAACTAGATTTTCATAAATGTGAAATATTTGGTTGGGATTTGGTTAAAAGCTATGTTGGTGAAAATTGATGATAAACCGTTGGTCTCATTTTAATTAATTCTAATATATGCAAAATTGCATGTCCCCAATCTGAAACGTATAGCTTTGATTGCAAAAGCAACAATCTTGCAATAAGTTACAAACGTTTAATTAATGATTCTGCCAAACCATTTTGTGTGCGAACATAAGCTATTAGATGTTCAACTTCAATTCCCAATGATAGATGATAATCATCAAATACTTGAGAACAAAATTCTCCTGCATCATCTAGTCGAATTGATTTAATCTGACAATCAAGGAAGTACGCTCTTAATTTGATTATTTGAGCAAGTAATTTGGCAAATGCCATGTTTCTTGTAGAAAGAAAACATACATGTGACCAATGAGTTGATGCATCAATTAATACCATAAAATATATAAATCGTCCACATTCATGGTGGATTGGATCACATATATCACCTTGAATTCTTTATAGAAATGTTGGAGATTCAGAAGTGACTTTATTACATGAAGGTCCAGTGATTAATTTTCCTTGTGCACATGGAGCACATAAATAATCACTTAATAAATTCAATTGATTTGATAAATCACGTCCGTTTGAGTTTTTAGCAATTTTACGCTTGATAGTTGACCTAGGATGACCCAAGTGATCATACTAATAAATCAATGTCTTTGTACTTGTGAGCTTCTGGTTTATATTTATAGAACGAGATTTAACTATGCCAATTTTCATGAAATATAATCCAGTCAAAATTGCTTCGAATTTTTATAAAATAAGCTTTTAGCTTTCAGTTCTAGAAATAACACAAAGGTATCTTTGCTATTTTCATTTGTAGTTTCAATATGGTAACTATTCATTCTTATATTCTTAAAGCTTAGAAGATTTCTTTTAGAATTGATTGAGTATAATGCATTTTGAATGAAAATATTTGTACCATTTGGTAATACTATATGGGCTCTTCCGAACCATTCAATTATATTAGCAGATCCTACTATGATGGAAACTTTAGCTGAAATATTTTCAGATAATTCAGAGAAAACTTCTGGTTTTTCAAAATCGTATGAGTAGTTGCACTATCATATATCATCATTCAAATAGTAATGGTCCATACCTTAAGAATTAAAGACAATATAGTTAGTCAATTATTAAAAATAATTCTGAACATAAGTTACGCTAGTATTTTCTTTAAAAAAAGGATTATAAAGCAAACTGCTAACTCAAATCAATATCCATCGGTACATATTATTTTAACTAGTTCTGGGAAAAAGAAAAAAAAAACTAATAAACATCAACTTCAAACTAACTAAAATAAAATGGAAAAACCACACAACATGCTTCAGGCTATTTCTAGTTGATCAGATCGGTCATATCATCAATCATTGCATTGAGATTTTCATCATTTATGAAATTTCCATCATCATCTTCGAAGAAATCATCTAACTTCAAGTTAGCGTTATCAAACAATCTTTCGGTATTATTTGGTCAATATTCTTCGAACGTTGGTATTCTTCAACTATTTTCTTTGATGATCTATAAGTACGCGAACAATGACCAAAGCGTCCACATCTATTAAAAACTTCTTCATAATGTTTTTATTCTCTGAAGTTGAATCGTTATTCTTTTTTGGATCAATTTTCTTTTGTTGTTTTTAAAATTGGCAGTTTGTTGCTTCAAAAACTACCATAACCGCCTCTGCTGGATCCACGTCCTGTACCTTTACTCTGCCTCTGCCTCTACCTCTTTCGGTGTAGGCAAAATTAACATTAACATGTGATAATGTAGTTGAACCAGTTGGTCTTTAGGAGTGATTTTTAATAAGCAATTCATTATTTTTCTCAGCAATTAATAAACATTCTGTGAGTTCGAAATATTTTGTAAAATGACGCTATCGACATTGCTGCTGTCGGAGTATGTTCGAGGCATGAAACGTTGAAAATGTTTTTTCATGCATTTGTGCATTATCTACCTTTTCTCTACATAATTTCAGTTTAGAAGTAATTCTAAACATAGCGGATTGTATTGCCTTAGAGGTTTAAAGTCTTGAAACCTCAGGTTGAACCATTCTTGCCTAGTATTTGGAAGCATGACCGGCTTTTGGTGGTCATAGCGCTCCTTTAGGGAGTTCGATAAGTGGAGATGATCTTTTTCAGTTAAATATTTTTTTAGATCATCGTAGATGTGACGTCTTAAAAATATCAGAGCCTTTGTTTTGTCTTGCTGGGACATATTATCACTATTTAAATGGCATTTTCTAAGCATTGAGATTGCAAGTATATCTCAGCATCTAATATGCACGACAAACAATTGTCTTCAGATATGTCCAGCGCTTTGAATTGAAGTTTAGCAATGTTTGCCATGAATTTTTTTACTGTCAAGAAGAAGAATTAAAAAAAATTGTTGTAAATAATACTTTTATAAACATGAAAAAGAAAGACTATAAAATTTTACTTACTAATTCACAAGTAAGAATAGTTGTGTTGGAAAGTATAAATGACGTTATATATATATATATATATGTTTGTGTGTGTGTGTGTATGTATGTATGTATGTATATCTATGCGCGTATGTGTATGTATATATATAGAAATCCATTAGGTATTAAAGAGTTTATGGTGCACACATCCAGTATATATATACACGAGTAATTTGGCACATGCGATGCACGTGTGCAGGAGGGACTGGTAATAAAAATACCGTTTGTATGATTTTTTGAATCTTACAAAATGACTTGACGTGTAAGTAATGTTGTATTTTTATGCATGTACATGCGCATGTCAACCGTTTATGAAAACGTGAATGAGACTACGTAATTTAAAAAAATGATTAAATATGTAACAAAAATCAACTATTACTCAAGTGGGTATAGTTAAATTGGTACTCGAATCAACTGTATTTTTTAACCTTTAACAGTCAAATACAATCCTATCTAATGACTGTTAAACCACATAATTTGTACATAAAAGCTCACTTATGTGCTTACATAGTTATTTTTTGATTTTATTTTAGATAAGTGCTATAATTCCTGAAAGCTAGGACATGGGATGATGCAGGAGGATTGGCGGTCAAATTAAACTTAATCTTAACTCTTTCTCTTCCCTTTATTCTGCTTCATATCCAAAATGGGCTGTAGGTTTCAAATCTTGCAGTTTTTAACTTTTAAAAATTTTAAAGGTGCGGTCAACTATTTTTTAAGATAAAAGGAAAAAAAAATTGAAAGCATTTAGTTTTATTTATTTCATAGATATTCAAGTACAAATGGAAATTTCATCAGCTAAATTACAAATAAAATGTGGTGGACTCAAGAAGATTTTAGATGCACAAAAGATGTGCAACTTAATGTTTCCAAGAAAATTCTGAGAATTCGTTCATCCTAAACTGAACATGTAAAATTTAAATATAATGTTTTTTATTTTTCTTTATTTTCCAAATTTAACATGTTTGAATAACATAACATTGAAAAAAGAAACAATATACTACCGTGTGTTAACTTTCACTAATTTCATTAGTACCGCTCAGCAATAGAACAAAAAATATACACAATCATATGAGCATAGTACTGCAATGTCAATCAAACTGCAATGATTAAAATAGACTAAAATATTTTAACAAAACATAAATAAAAATGTCCATTGAAATATATCATCTTAATAGTCAAAGTACATGACATGCTTTATCTTCTAAACATTTTTCTGGATCTTATCTGGCACCATCCTCTTCATATGGTTCACTTTTTGCATGGTAGTCTTCATCTGATGTAAATAACTTATTGTCCTACTCAACCAATTGATCCACTCAAGTGAAACATGCGTAAAGCTGAAATATTTGTTATTTGAATCAATTTTCAAGAATCTAAGCCTTCACTCCTTCTATTTTTCTTCTTCTTTGTCTTGTCACAGCCTCGTTTGGGTCATTGTGATCTTCCATTTTTCTCAGGGAGAAATCAACCTGAGAATGACACTACCACTTCACAAAATTATGACAAATAACATTATGATATATAAGTATCTCAAATGTTTAATTAAGAAATAAAAGATGATATTAACTTTTCTAAAATAGATATGTTCCTTGTGACATTTGAGCTGGTTAAGAAATCTCCACGTGCGGTTGAAGAATTGTCCATGGATTCTACTAAAGTATCCCGACATGTATTTCACACATTTGATAATGATAAGGTAATTTTCGTTTCTATACATGGAATCTTTGAGTGAGTCCACCCTAGTTTAATGATTAAATTGGTTTATGCAAAACAAAGAAAAATATTTAGTTCATCCACCTAAAGTTTACTTCCTTTTCTTTTTATGCATTCCTATCTTCTTCCTTTTAAATTAATTTCTTAATTTTTTCATTCTTTTTGTAGAATATAATGGATCGTGATATCAAAAAAATCCAAAACTTATGCATCAAGAATGTAAATTACACTGTATGAAGTAAGATAAATAATAAGAAAACATTGTTATATAGTCAATAATTATAAATTCCAATATAAAGATGGATCAGAAACTTGATTGTACAAATTGATTTCATACTTCTAGTATAATAGATTTTTTCTTTATGGATCCTTATTTAGAACGGTATTGATTTATTTATGGTTTGCTCGGTATAAAATTATATAATTCACTTTCACTTTAGATCTCTATTTAATATTACAAAATGCATACACTAATTTGTTGATGTAAAATCTCTTTTATTTATTGAAAAACACGTTAAGAGCATGGTCACATTTTACTGTCATCTTAAGATAATGATTTGCATGGATAGTAAAGCTACAGTAATAAATAATGATACCCACTTGGATCACCTAGGTAAATAAGAGGCATCACACATGATTCAGTTTTATAAAACTAATGCATTGTTATATTTGCAGTTCCCTTGGTGTATTCTTGCACTGAAAATATAACACTGGATCTCCAACTCAATAATGTAATTCAATTTTATTTTTATCAAACCATTCAACTTCAAACACTGTATGTAGTTACAGTTAATAAATACAAACCAAAATGGGTTTTCAATTTTAGAATATGGCAGCAAGGAGGGTTAGCGTGGTTTAAATAATGTGTCTAGCATACTAACTTATGACTCCAACACATTTTTATATCATGATAAAAAAATTCAAGTTGGTTTAATCTAAAGGTGCTACCGAACTTGGATTGTAGTGAATGATTTAAATACATGCAACAAAACTAATCATAGTTTACTAAAATATGCATTACTACTCATCGTAGATTCAAATACTCTATCGAACTGCTATAAAATATGAATTTTTTAATATTAAGAGCAAAAAAGTTTACCTTCTTTACTGTCTTACAAATTGACATGATCGGCTTTCACCCTCTGATCTTTCAGCAAATATAAAGCCATGACCAAAAGTTGGTAGTAAATGCAAATCAACCTATCATTCAAAATGCGTGTAAGTCAATGAATCAGGCATACACATTAGAATTTAAACCAAAAATAATAATATACAAACCACATGAATTAAAGAAAAGCCAATGATAAGGTATTTCATTTAACAAATATTTATAATATGTAAAAGAGGAAATGTATCGTTTATAATATAATACCTCTTGATCATGCCTGGAAGTTGCGACCTTGCAATCTTAACGTGGACTAAAACTAAGGTTAGAGGCTACAATGAAATGTTTTGGCAGTTAGCGGTAACAATACAAAACCCAAAAATAAAAATCCAAGGCTAAGTAGAGAAAATGAATTATGAAAGCAAAATGTTGAAGAAATTTAGTGAACCAAGAGAAGACATGTAATTTCGATATAATCATGCAATAACAAAACAAAATACACTATAGTTTAAATCTTCATGTTATTCTGCATTACAGAAAGTTACATTTAAATACTGTATGGTTACAGCTTACAAATGCTGCAGTAAATGCAAATATGCTTTCAAAACATACGCTTTTTATATGAAAAATCTTGTACTCCAATTCATAGAAGTTATAATAGGCAACATAGGGTTGTTGGATAGAGTTATTTTGGTAGAAGGCCCTTATTTCTAGCTCTTACCAAAATATTAGCTTATTGAAACCAAAAGAATTTAGATGAAAGTATAACATATATACATGACTTATAAGCAATGGTACAGTGAAACCATCGTATGAAGCATATAGGAACTAAATAGGTGAATCTTTGTTAACTGAAAATCAATATAATGTAAACTGATATATTTATGAAGCCTATATGTTCATCTAAAATTCGTTATTATTCATTTAAAAATTCAAGAATAAAATGCCTGAAACCATTTCACATACAAAACTAAGTATACTTGAAAATCCAAAATATATAAAGTTGATACATATGCCAAAGCTTTGAGACTTTAAAGTTTCGAAACATTCAAAATTGTATATGATATATTTTTAACTTCAGTTTCATGAAACTCCTTGCATTTTCGAAATCATTCATTAGTCACTTTATATTTGCAACCAAAACGTAGAAAAAAATTCAGTGTTCACAAACCATATAAATGAAATTTTGTTTTTACAATACCCTGTATGTGTTTAAAACAACATACGTGAACCTATATATTCTCAAAAACTTACTTATACGAAATTGATACTTTTAAAAAGTATCATATATTCAAATCTTATAAATGTTAGAAAATTATAAGTTTGAAGCCATACATATAAGTTCTGTATATTTGAAAACTATTGCATATATATTCAAAACTTTGCATTTTTGAAAACTTAGTACATTTGAAATCGCACATAAGACCCATATGTTTTAAACTCTGAACAGTCATCTAAATTCATGCATATAAAATTGTATCCATTTAAAACTTCTTATATACTTAGGACTTGCTTTATGCAAAACTGACATGTATTCCAAATATACAGAACAATATATTTTAGGAACCTACGTCTATATATTTAAAGCTGTTAGCTTTTGATACTCAGTGTATACAAAACTATAAGTGTACACATCATGCACAAACCAAAATAGGAGTAAACTAATTTTTTTCTAAAAGGTTTGTTTTGGGGTAGTTGAATATGTTTTACAATTCAAAGATGCTAGTTTAATCTTATGATACCGAATCTCTTGAATTATTTCCATTATTACAACATATATCCTACTACAATGAAAACTCATCTTATTTAATCACAAAATTGAATATTTTACCTTGAATGGTGGTTGAATTGCCTTATCTGATATTTCCTCCAACCTTTTCCTCAACTTGAACCAATTCATACAAACTTCTTTGACATTCCATCGGATACCACAATTGGATTGAATACCTAAAAATATTCAAAAAAACTATAAAGCAAATGAAAATGGTGAAACCGTATAATTTCAGATCGACAGTTACCTTCTGAGTACAACTGCAGTCGTTTACATTGTCGAATGCTTGTTTACTATCATCATCATGCAACTATAGAGCATGGTTAGATATTAAAATTTAGGGAAACCAAAACAAATTTGCATCCCCAATAGACAAAATTTGTTAGTTACTCGTTTAAGTTGCTTTTATTGTACATCAGTTTTCCCTTTTTTCTTCTTTTTTGGTTCCTTAAAGTGACATCAGGAAGAAAAGGAAATTGGATTGAAAAATCGGTTACAGGAGGTAATGGGTTAGGAAGCTGGAACGTGGTGGATAGAAGACGAAGAGACAAATTTGTCCCCATTGGAATTTCATGGAATAAACAAGTCATCAAAGCATCGCATGGCCGTTCTGGTAATTCAGCAATGGCTTCAAAAGAGCTCGGGTTTATGGATGTGGATCAGAACGTGGGATTATGATTTGGCTGTCAGTGCTTTATTTTTTTTTACAGAAATAACCTTATCAACTGTCTTCAAAATTGTGACAAAATGGATAGTTTCGGTAAACCCCAAAAGGCTTCAGTTTGACTCGGTTGAATATATATATATATATATATATATATATATATATATATATATATATATATATCACATTGTTGTACTACAAGCAACTAACCATATGTTACTATTCAGGGTGAATGATCACAAGATCTCTGCCATTTACATTATATATATAATATCTTGTTTGCGGTAGAAAATAAATAAATAAACAAACAAAATGGGAAACCTTTTTGTTTACAGAAGTAATGACGAGATGGAAGCTGAACAATAATAAGTAGAAAGATGCTTCATTTACCTTGTTTTTATCAGGACAGAGAGATAATAATAAGAAGCGAGTGGTATAAAATTATATTAGTAAAAGCTAGTATATATAGCCGATGTGGATATAAGAGTACAAAATATTTAGCTAAAGAATATGTAATACGATAGAATAGGTAGCACTAGATTTTCAAATTTTATTTTCATAAAATGAGAGGAATGGGTAAGCTCGGCTCCGCATTTAGAAAGACCAAAGAAGGATTATATCAGATCTGTAACAGTAGATAAAATAAAAATAGAAATTTATGGAATGCATCGTGCTGATAACGTGTTATAGAATAAAATAAAAACAAAAGTCATTAGAGAGAAGACATTTTATTCATACAGATTCACATACAATACAAATGAGTTCTCTATCTATAGACTCCAAATACAACGGAGATTACAATAACGTCCTATGTCATTTAGCATATTCACCCACATTACTAATATATATTACAACATTTTATCGTTGATAATAGTTATGATACCTTTGCTGTCATACTTCTTTGGTGTCAGTTTGAACTATAAAAAATACTCATATATAGATATTGTCAAATCTTAATTTCATTTTAAAAAAATCTAACAAATAAACTTTCTTTACAAATTCAAAATGTACTTCCATGGATATTATCAAATCTTAATATCACTTAAAAATATGATTTAACAAATAAACTTATTTTACAAATTTGTTTTTCATTAATTAATAATAGAAATAAAAATTCAAACAAATAAAATAGTAGATATTGAATATTAGAAATAAAAATTCAAACTAACTACACATATTTCAACGTAATAATATGATTGAGTATTTGTGCAAATCATTTTCTGTTGACTGTGTTAAACATATGTAAGTGTTTACCTTTCCAGACCAATTTTTAATCACTATGCAGACAGAATACTATGAATGTTCAGCAAAACCGAACAAGCAGCAATTGTGAGAGATTTTTAATCAGAATACACTATTTCACGTACGGTAAAATAACAGTCAAAATGATAATTGACAAAAAAGTGGAAGGTTTTTCAGATAAAATCTAGGGTTTTGCAGCTTCAGGTGAGTATTCTTCTTCTTCAAAATCTTTGGAACACAAATCTGAAGTAAATTTTTGATTCAATCCTTCTCTTCCCTCGCGTTCCAGCTATATAGAAATCCTTTCTCTAGGCTTATCTTTTGAAAATGCTTTTATCTTCAAATAGCTTCCTTGTTCAAAACACTGACTTCAATTTCAAAAACAACAAACAACCGAATAATCAATTTATATTTGGCAATCTGCTTTTCCAATCAAAACTATGTAACGGATACGAGTCAAAATTAAAACTCGACACCACAAGCAAAAAAGTTGTTTCTTCATATGGCGGCTCAATTCCTTCAATTTTGAAATCGCTGAATACTATTAGGGATGTTAGCGAAGCATTGAAGCCATGGGAAAATACACTAAGCAAAAAAGAGAGGTCTATCATTCTTAAAGAACAGTCAAGTTGGAAAAGAGCAGTAGAAATTTTTGATTGGTTCAAGGAAAAGGGATGTTACGAGCTTAATGTAATTCATTATAATATCATGCTTAGGGTTCTTGGTAAAGCTAGGAGGTGGGATCTTATAAATTCACTTTGGATTGAAATGAAATCTAATGAAATTATACCAACAAATTCAACATATGGGACTTTAATTGATGCATATTCCAAAGGTGGAATGAATAAAGTGTCCCTAATTTGGTTAGGAGAAATGTGCAAACAAGGAATAGAGCCCGATGAAGTAACAATGGGAATTGTAATACAAACTTATAGGAAAGCAAAAGAGTTTCAAAAGGCCGAAGAATTCTTCAGAAAATGGTCTTCGGTTGCTATTGACGATGATGCTTTAGAATATCATAAGTGCTATAGCTTATATACATACAATATGCTGATTGATACTTACGGTAAGGCAGGAGAACTGAAGAAAGCTTCAGATACTTTTGCTTGTATGTTAAGAGAGGGTATTGTTCCAGATATAGTTACTTTCAATACCATGATTCATATTTGTGGCAACCATGGTTGTTTAGAAGAAATTAGTTCATTGATGACAATAATGGAAGAAACACGATGTTTACCCGACACAAGAACATACAATATTCTTATATCTATTTATACAAAGAGCGATGATATAAATGCTGCAGCTAATTGCTTTGTGAAGATGAAGGCTAGTGGTCTTGCACCAGATAATGTGAGTTATCGAACTCTTTTATATGCATTTTCTATAAGAGACATGGTTTCAGAGGTCGAAACCTTAGTGAATGAGATGGATGAGCAAGGACTTGAGATTGATGAGTATACTCACTCTGCTTTGACTAGAATGTATGTCAGGGTTAAATTGCTCAACAAATCTTGGTCTTGGTTTGAAAGATTTTGCGATAAGATGAGCTCAGAATGTTTTTCTGCTAACATAGATGCTTTTGGAGAAAAAGGTCATATAAGTTTAGTTGAGAACGCATTTAGATGTTGTGTGTATAAACGAAAATTAAGTGCTCTTGTTTTCAACGTGATGATCAAAGCTTATGGGAAATGCAAAGAATACGATAAAGCTTGTGACATATTCGATGACATGGAGGGTTACAATGTATTACCTGATCAATGCACTTACAGTTCTCTTGTTCAGATCTTATCAACAGCGGAGCTGCCTCACCAAGCAGCATGCTATCTTAAGAAAATGCAAGATGCAGGTATGGTTAGTGATTGTATCCCTTACTCCATGGTGATATCAAGTTTTTTGAAAATTGGTGAATTTGAAAAGGCAGAAGATACATTCAAATCAATGACTGGGTTCAGAATAAAACCTGATCTTGTTGTATATTCAGTTTTGATAAATGGTTTTACCGAGATTGGAGATTTTTCAGAAGCCATGAAGTATGTTAAATTAATGAAAAACGATGGACTTGAACCGAACTCCATTCTATGCAACTCCTTGATCAAGCTCTATACTAAAGTCGGCTACGTGCAAGAGGCCCAAGAAACATATGAAGTGGTAAAGGCACTGGGAGACAAATACGATGTATACTCTTCTAATTGCATGATCGATCTTTATTGTGAAAATTCAATGGTAAAAGAAGCAGAGGAGGTGTTTTTGGATTTGAAACAAAGAGGGGAGGCAAATGAGTTTTCTCATGCAATGATGTTATGTCTGTATAAGAAATTAGGACGCTTTGACGAAGCTTATAAAATGGCTGAAGAGATGAAAACACGTGGACTTCTAAATGAGACCTTAAGCTATAATAGTGTTATAGGTCTGTATGCTTCGGTTGGGAGGATGAGAGATGCTGTGATGAATTTTCAGCAGATGCTGGCTTCTGGAGTTCAGCCTAATGATGCAACCTTTAAATTGCTTGGGACTGTTTTGATTAAACGAGGAGCTTCGAAAGAAGCTGTTAAGCATTTGGAATCTGTTAGGAAGAACAATTCTCATAGCGGCTTGCATGAGTGGGTTAAGGCTTTGTGCTCTATGGTAAGATTGGATCATACGTTTAAATTTTCTGTAGTTGAAATGGCAAATTAATAGCCTGTTTTGGGTCTGTCTATATATTGTACAAAACTGTATGTTTAATATAGAATTAGTTTAAAGGATAGACCTAAAATCGATTTTAGGTTGAAGGATACGAGTTTAAAATTTAGTGTAAATGACATTAAATGCTATTGTGTCATTTGTTAAATGTGACTTTTTTTTTTCTTTCTTCTATTTTCTTATAGATTATATAGATATTTTAGTTTCTTAGTTTGACACAAGTTCAAATGGGCATATCTGTGTTATGGATTAACCTAGTCCTAAAGTGCTAAAAGAAACATAAAACATTTATTGTGACCGAATCTTTGGTAACACAGTTTCATGAATAAATGATGTATACTGTTTAGTTTATCAGATAAGTCCATCGATGCTACAATCAATTGACCCTGGAGTTGGTTGTCTACAGTATGGACAAGTTCTACTGTTTTAGGTTTTATGAGCTTTGTAATCTTCAACTGTAGTTTATGTAAGAGAGTTTAATTCATGAACTCCCAACCGTATAGTAAGGTATGTATACAACTCATGTAAAATTTTGAATGCCTCTGCTTGTTGGACGATGTATTTGATATAGTTTATTGTTTTGAAACTAGACGACTGAACTACCAATAAACAATGATTAAAATAATAAGTATCAACGTTAGATTTTGTACAGCTTGGATCAATTGATATCAAGAAATCTTAAACAACAACGGAAACAGATGGAGTAAACCGTAATTTAGAAAACTCAAGGGAAAACGATGGAGCATTGCCTTGATACTTTGCACGTGTTGACCCAACTTGCTTATTCCACTTTCCATGCTTTGCTCTGCTTTCTTCTACACTTTTTCGTCTCTTCCCTGCTGCATCTCTAATTCTTCGAAGGTACTCAAATTGTGTAATTTAACACTTCAACTCACTGTAAATACGCCATATTTGTTTTTTTTTTAATTAATCGTGTTATTCCCACAAAGCTACAACTTGAATTGTTGAGTTTGAGACCATGTTGCCCTAGCACTGACCGAGTGAAGCAAGTTTAAATGAACTACGTTTGAGCAAATCGTATCCATCAAACCCAACTCGATAGAGATATCTATAGTGCTACTCTCTTTTGACTTTTGAGCACAAATCTCTACATTGTGCATCTCATCACATACAAGATTATGGCTAGTTAAAGATTTGAGTACTCTTACATCCATCTAGGACTGCCTTTCTTCTTCTTTCAATTTCAAACTTTTCCTAAATTTTTGTTTTTCGAAGCAGTTTCGAAAATAATTCTTTTTGACAATTGATGGAGCAAACTGGAAATTTCCGCAATTTTCATGGAAACCTTTGCTTTTAATCATATTGCTCCAACTTGTTTAATTGGGCTAGACTTGTTAAATGGATCACATCATAAAAGAGTTGGGTAAACATTAACGCATATCACTCATGATCCATATCTTTTGACTTATTTAGTGTAAGGGTCAATTTGACCAAATCCACTTAATATATGAGGATGAGACCCTTGTAATAATTTAAACTAAATTTAACATAGAAAATATGTAAAAGAAATTGTATTTTGCTTTTTACCTTTTGAATTTCTAGACCGATTAAAATTTCAAATTCGAATTTCCTCAAAATTCAAAATTTCATACTATTGTTTGAGAACTGAGTCGTCCTCATTTCGAGGAGAGCACCCAATTATTCGTATTTTCAATTTCAAATATTAAATTTTTTGAGTTCAATGTAAAAATGCAAAATTTCAAAACTAAATTTTTGAATATAAACTCAAATTTTCAAATTCAATCCGTTGATAAATTTCTAGTTGACTATCCAATTATTTAGAGACAAATGAGTCGTTAAAGTATTGTTCGAATAAAAGTTTAGATGTGAGGGTGTAGGCTGTTATTTATTAAGTACAAATGTTAATCACAATGAAAAACTATAACATACACTCAGAATATAAAATATCCGAGTGTTACATATTGTTCGTAATGTAGATACGAGTTTATCGGCCAAAGTATAGCCTGATGACGAATAAATATGAGAATGTGACTATAGTTGAATGAAAGAAATAGCGACTTTGCTTAGTCGTTCGAGTGCAAATTTTAAATTGTAATGAGTAAATTTCCGCAGGATTATCTAGTGATTTAGAGACGAATGAATTATTTAGTACTATTTGAGTAAAAATTTGGATGTGGGGACGTAGTTTGTTAACCTCTAAGTACAATGGTTAGACACCATAAAGAACTACAATTTTACGTTTATAATATAAAGTATTTGAGTGTTCCATACCGTCCGTAATATAGATGCGAATTCAATGATCTATGTGTTGTCTGGTTTCGAGTGAGTATGAAAAATTACCATATTTTGAACCAAAATAATAATGACTTCTGGCTAGTCATTTAAGTACAACGTTTAAATTTTAATATTTGGTGCATATTTTATGCTATCAAACTTTTTGATTGGAAAACTGGAATTCTGTGTTCCGTTTCAAGTTTTCCAATGTCCGTCAATTGGAATTCCAGTGTTTACGAAATAGAATTAAGAATAAATTGCAATATTCTATCAATGGTCGAAAAGAATCAGAAATGCTTTGGATGGTAAGAAAATTTTACGTATCCACCCCTACACCAAGGTAGTTACTAATTTGCTCATACTTTAAAAAGTTAGGCATTATGGTCCAGATCTCCCACAGCCACAACAAGCATTATCCTCTTTTGTCATTTTGAAGGAACCGGGTCAGACAGAAGCAAGTTAAATGGGTAAATTTAGAAAAATTCCATTTTGGATCTTTGTTGGACCTATGAAGTCTAATTGATTTTAGATCCAATCTAAAATCTGCTTTAAATAAAATCTTATTTTATTTAATTTGTTTCAAAGGGAGTTTTAATTAAATTTAAATAAAGTATATTGTAATGAGCATATCAAATACACTCACATGTGTATAGTGCAACTGCAATATATAAAGAATGTATATACTTAATGTGTACGTTTATAGGTGTCTACACTGCAGCAGACACATTCTCCCTTTATATACGCCTTTATTATTCATTGTTTTATTTTGAAAATATATAAAATAATAGTTATACACACACATGCATAGTTTATTTATGCTTATATATAATATGTTGTAAAATAATTTTTAATTAATTAAAAATAGTTTACTAATATTTATAATATGATAATTAATGCGTTTAAGTGGGCATTTAAAAAGAGGAAAAGGTGGTGGACTTTCTAGTTTCTTTACTCATTTATTCGATGTCATTTCAAATCAACATTTGACACTTAAACTTTTATACAGATTACTTATGACAAGTTTTATGTGTATTGAAATTTAAAACCATAATTTTGAAATCTAATTTTGACTTTGAAAGGATTTAATCATTAAATTTATGATTGTATGTAAAAGTCCATTAAAATTTTGAATTGAATATATATATATATATATATGTATATATATATATATGTATATATATATATGTATGTATGTACATATAGGAGAAGGATCTGTAGCCTTTTAAATTTAGCCTCCTAACGTAGTCCTTTAATTCCAGCCAGTTGTGTCTATTTAAGCAATTGTATGGTGTGATAAGAGAAAAACAATTAGTATCTAACGAGTGACTGAAAATAAGGAATCGTGTTTGGGGGCTAAATTTAGGAGGCTACTAATCTAATAACAAATTATATTTTAATTCATAAGACACACATATACATACATGTATGTATGCGTAAAACTTTTAAGTTTGTATCTTTAAAATTTTAAAATTAACAATTTGAAAGCTAACTCTGATTTAGGAAGAGTCCAAAATTAGGTTTATAATTTTATACAAGAGCCCTCTTATAAATTTAGAGGTTAAATAGTATATATAAACATATGTAAATAATAACCAAATTTATTTTATATTTTTAAAATAACATACATACATGAAAACTATATTCAATTCATAAAATAATTTCAAGTAACTAACATATGTTGTTCACTTATATTTGTATATATAATATGTTACAAAATTATTTCAACTAAATAAAATTAGTTTTAAACCTTATTAAACGTTAATTTAAACAGTAGTAAACAAAGACTGGACAACATAGGCATACATAAATTCGTTTTATAAGATATGAAATCTAAACTATACAAACATTATAAAGCATATAATCAAATGAGATGTATAAGATGTGGGATCCAAACTATATAACGTGATGTAACATATAATGAAAATAAGATTGGATTATTACCTTATGATATAGCCTAAATTCATACCTTAAATGAAGAATTCTCCTCAGATCTCCAAGGTCGATGCCCAATCGTTGCAAAAGATGGATAAATCGCTTATGTTTCATTTTATTTGATGTTTGCATTTGATTTGGATTCGATAAAACTCTTAAAATGTTCATTTTGGTTCTTTTTCCTTTTTAGCTATGGAAGGTTAGGAAGGGAAGAGAAAAGTGAATAGAAAATGAAATTCGGCAGGAAATGAATTAGAGTATATGTTTTAATTGAAAGTAAGAAACATTTTCCATTCTTTCAATTAAATTTTCCCTAATCATTTCCCTTAATTCTCTCTCCCTCCACTCTTCGCTCTTTGTTCACATGGTATGGCCAAAATTACTTTCCATCAAATGACTTAAAAATTCTATAAATACATTCATGCAATTATCTTTTATTTAAACTCGTTTAGAGAATTATCGCTATCGTATATCGATGTGCGGAAATATAACCTTTATATATACATTCAAATAATTATAAGCAACTTCCAAATATCAAATAAATTGAATAATAACCGATATTTTTCAAATATTAATTAATTTAATTAACTTCGAGTAAATTATTTAAATAATATGGTTTTTTTGAAGAAGTCGTCATTATGGAAATGCGACTCAAAGGTGTAAATTCAGTCAGCGATTAATATCGAACAATTCGAATATTAACATTCACATGTTACCTTAGCTATTTGTAATACTTTACGATTTTAACGATCGAATATTTAAATGATTAATTTAAATACTTAATTATTAATTAATAGAATGCCTCTTGTACTCGATTTTTATAAATGAGCGAATTGGGACTCAAAACGCCTGCAATTGAGTTCGCTCGATGTGGATAAAATAAGTATAAATTTGACTATATTTAGAGTCGACAAGTTGTTTTGGAGTGAATAGTGATTTTTGAAGAAAGAAGTGAAATGGACTAAGGCCCACTGGATAGCCTAAAAGCGGCTAATCCTTTCATAATTCCATTTAATCCTCTCATTTCACTTTCCACTCACATTTCTTTTCCTCTTCTTCTCCTAATCATTCTCAAATTGTTTCTTAATCCACTCCTTATCCCTAAACCTTAAATCTCTCAAATAAAAATAACCATAACTTCTCTCTTTCAATTCTCTATAAAACCCATAAAGGAATTGGCTTAAATCAGAGTCTTGGTGTTCATTTCAAGAGAGCTAAAGCTTGGGTTTTGGTAATTTGAGCTTGGTTTAGGGGAAAGAAAAGTGAGTGAGATGATTCTCTTGCTTAATTTACATGTTATACTTCATATATTTATTTATTATGATTATGAATATGAATTGATTTAGAGAATGTTAGTAATGTAACCAGGCTTATGTTTATGCCTTAAACATGTTTAGATCATTACATCATTTATTAGAAACCTTAAAGACCATATTTTGAAAAGTTAGTTATCTTAGAATTGGTTTTGGGACGATTATATATGATGTTATAGTTTGATTTATGATTACTTAAGTACTATGATGATGTGCATGTCATTAGAGTGTACCAATGAAAACATTTGAATCAATTTAAGAAAAATTAGTATGGTAACTAAGTGAGTTAGGAGCTCTACACTTGTTATTAAAGTGATTAGAGGCCTAATGATGCTTAATTCACATTGTAAACATTGTTTACAATAAGTAATCATTTTATAAAACAAAGAAATATTTTATAAAATGAAGATATAAGCTAATTAAGCGAATTATGAGCTTTTTATTTATCATCATAATGATAGAGGCTTAATGATGTTAATCGGTACTAATAAATATTATTTGAGTAAGGAAATAATTTTATAAGTAGAAGAGATATTTTACAAAATAGAATGAGATTTTATAAAATAATATGAATACATTTGATAAATAGAAAGATATTTTATAAAATAGGACAATGATATATATTATAAAATAGAATGAAATTTTATAAAATAATATAAAGGAAGTATTTTATAAAAGTACGAGATTTTGTAAAATAGCAAGAAGGAATTATTTTATAAAGCGATTATAAGGGTTTATAAAATAAGTATAAGATGAATACTTAATTCCTAAGAGCTTAAGATGATTTCTAAGCCAGGTTTATATTTTATAAAATAATTTAGAATGATTTTATAAGAAAATGATATTGAACTTTAATAGAAAAGTTTTGATAAATAAAAGTAAGATCGTATGGATATGGATAGGTATACGTATAAGTGTATTTGAAGTTGTATAATAATAAATTCAATTTTTGTGTTATAATTAGAATTGGTATTAATGGTTGTGTATGTGTAAATGAATGAATATATTTGTGTGATTGATTATATATATGTATAAACACACTATAAGAAATCTAATATAGTCATAGCGACCAATGGATGTGCTAAGTTGCATGAGAGAATACCTAGTCGAGTAATCGCTCCAGTGATGCTCATAATTTGTGAAATTTTACGTGTTTGCATATACGTGTGTACACATGCACGTACGAGCGGATGTATCAACACATGTATGGCCATCACGTGAGGCGATATGGTTGGTTAAGCCTTTTGAGCATGTTAAAGGAGTCTAGATTATTGAAATTGTCCTCGGGAAACTCTATTTGGAAAGAGAGGGATTCGTATTAGAATCATTTTTCAAATACTTAAAAACCACTTCCAAAACAACAACTAATGAATTCCAGAAGAGGTCCGATGTGGTGAAGCCAGGTTAGGGGAGCTAGGCGACTCATCGAGCAAAGCGATGGAGAATGCGAAGATCCATTGATTCGGAAGCTTTCTTCCTGGACTTTACTGTTGAAGAAAGACAACCATTGGTCGACCGGTTGTGGACCATAGGTCGACCAATAATGCATTTTCCTAGGCAGTAAAGCCCAAGCAGAGTGACGGGTGTTTCTCCCAGCATCCTGATGCAATGCGACGTGGGGCTTTGGATTGACTAAAGGGGAGCTTTGGGCTACTCACGAAAGTGGGTTATAGAGCGAGGCTTGGTATTTGAATGCAATGTATTGTGATGTGTACGCGGTCAATGATGATTGGACACAATATCAATGTAGTGATTGACTACACGACCACGTTTGGTGAGCATGTACTATTGAGCCTAGTTAATCCATACCTTCAAGCTTTGGCTTAGGGTACGTTTAGTTTGATAAATTTAATCGATCTTATATTAGTGACCGTGCATATTGTTGATCTTATGTTAGTGATCATACACTGTATTGGCCTTATATTAGTGACCGAGCCTATTATTGGTCTTATAGTATGGGCCACCCGTATTGATAGACGATGACGTGATATCGGTCTTCGTTATTATTAAATGTATTTAATTATGTGATGTTATATTTGACACACACACACACACATCTTTACGACATCGGTGTCCTTTTGTGGTTCCGATGGCATATTACATGGGATACACCCATCGTTCTCCTTTATAAAGATGTTATGCTAGTTTATTAAGAAATCCATGATGGTCGAGTGGGAGATGATGACGATCATCTACGAGTGGGTCAAGTATCACTTATGCTCTCTAAGGAGTACGGTAAGATCCACGTAGGCTTTTAGTAAATATAGTACGTTATATATCACATATGCTCACTGAGGGGTACGGTGAGACCTGCACGAGTTCAACAACACTTGATGCGACTCGAGGTCTATGGTACACTGATGTACTGACTCTATTTATCTTGGACATGAGTCTACCATGGACTCTATTCATCGGTAATGACAAGTATCAATTTGTATTCTTTAGTCTTCTCATTGCTATGTTGTGTGTGTAATTAGTTGGCTGATGTTATTATTGTTACTATTATTATTGTGTACTTTATGTCATACTTATCTTATGATTACCCTACCTCTACATGTTGGGTTACCTATATCGGTATATAGTTACATAGTAGTCACATTATATTAGCCATGCTGACTCGTTGATTATAGAAGGCGAGCAGGTTATGATATGATTTCCTATCTCTTGGATATGTTTACTTTACTTTTGTATGGGCTGTCTAGATTACCCATATGCACGTTTGTGGAGAGGAATAAATGTGCCTTAGTAGTTCCCGTTCTATATGTATACAGTTTTGATATACAATATTTTGAGGCAGTTCGCCCTACACCAGGCTTTATGTTTGACCCACGTTTTATCTTTGTCTGTTTATGTTATGAAAATTTCTAGAACTTGGTTGAGTTGTTTGGGAGTCCGTTGCTTTTGGGAATACGATATTAAAGTGGTGTAGTTAGATATTTAGAGGCGAGGACAATATGTGGATATTATCTACTTGATATTGTAGTAGTACATGACATATGTTATATGTATATAAGACTTATTGTATCAGTTATTTTATTCTGACTCTCTTTATTGATATTTATTTATCAGTTACTCTTCTGCCAATTTAATCACTTATATATTATCTAATTCTTTTCATGTATATTCAGTATATTATATGTTAGCATTTCGATGTGGGATTTCATCGGTTTCCTAGACATTATGTTTTGTTCTTCTTCTTTCTTTTCTTCCTCGACAAGCCTTCATGTATGGTATTCGATGATAGCATTGATATAAGGCGTTGATTTTTGGGTGTTACAAAAGGCAGTTTGTTACAATGGTGGTGTGACATTTCGGTCGAATTTATTACTTACATTATCATTTTAAGCGGTACTTCGTAGTAACGATTATATACACTAATTCTCCTTGTCAAAACTATATCACTTTAGGACTTATAAAATTTGGTTTTGATCGGAATCCCAATATCGTTCACATTCAACTCGGTTAGTCCAAATACAAAATCCTTGGTTCAATATTAACATTTATTATTAATCGTATCGTTCTGGTCAAAAACTTTGACTTTGAGTTGACTATAGTTAATCACGATATTAACCTACCGTAATCGAGGAGACGAATTCTATAATGTAATCGCTCGTTGGATCGATATGCCATGATTCATCTTTGAGTGCAATCGTAGTCCTCAAATATATTATAGAAATATACTTTCGATGGGGGGAGGGGGTGCACCTTCCTAGTCGTTGTTGGAAAAATTCCCTTTCCTCATTTGATTCAAATCTCTGAATCGTTTTCTTAATTGCATTGAGAAATTCCCAAAGCTCTTCTCAACGTTTAATTATATATGTCCATTCTTTAAGTTCAGATTTTGATCTTGTTTATGCTCATTCTTTCAAGTTTGGGCTTTGTTCTAATCTGTTTCCATTCATTCTTATATGGATGTTGTTTTATGAGGTAAAAGCCCATCCCGTGTTTAACGGCACGCTCTCAAAAAATTATTATATGTACCTCATATTTCTTGAGTTTTCTCATGCTAGCTTTCTAGACTGGTCTGAATTTTGTTTTATTATAATGCACGGGTCAGACTAAGTATTTCGAGATTGTCGTTGGTGAGACATGGAGCTCATGGAGAGAGCCGGAATTTCACCTGCTATAGTATCTTTAATTTCCGCTGTATTATTATTATATATACCCGTCAAAAATTGTAAGGTTGACAAATTATAATTGTCCAGGCTGATGAGGTTTGTTTTTAATTCTAATATACCATGTATTTTAGAGTGACAGTTTTTACTGTCTTCGTTATATTATATGTTGTCGTTCCGCTAGGAGATTCTATTTCTCCCTGTTCTTTTTCCTTTTCTTTTTACCCTAACGATCTACCTCTTTGGCACTTGAATGCTTGGCTTTGAATACCGTGGATTTATCGAGTCCCACTTTCTAGGGTCGAAAAGGCAGGTCTATACATTTTGTATCAAAGCTGGAGGTTAAGTGAGAACCTTGGCTTTGGTGGAATAAACACATTATAGATAGGTTAAGTGAAACCCTAAATGAGTTAAGAGTATTATATACACAAGAACGCATTTGTTATTGCTATAAAACATATTATGTAAATTGGTCTGTTAAGTTGTGAATTCTGGTCGAGACGTGGGATGCCACACTGTCAATAGGAATTTCTAACCGCTTTAACGAGGCATACATACATGATATTGATTTTGAAAATTTGGTAAACGATATAATTTACCTAGGATTATATATCTTATATATGTAAAATGAATAATTTTCAAATTTATATAATTATTTATAGCGTGCTTATTTATTAAAGAGTGATAATATTTCTTTTTATCGTTATTGTTTGATTTGTCTTGCTCATATAGTTTAGGAGCATCGATTACTTTTTGTTCATTGTTGATTTATACTCGATCAGTTTATGAGCTTTTATTGATGGTTGTGAGTATATTAAAATGAATTCCTTGTGAATTGTGTTTAACAATTTGACTATAAGGTATTTGGAGGAAATATCAAGTTATAAGTCATCTTTTCATAATGTTGAATTAAAAGTTAACTTTTAATAAAAGTTGTCTAATATAATCTAAATAGAAATTTTTTAAGAAACTTTATTATAATAAAGGAGAATTATTATAATATGATATGACTCTACATAAAGGCAATTTTATTTAAATTGGTTTATAAACTGTGTTTTAAAAAGAGTTTATTATGATAAAGGGAAGTTATTATAATATAAGATGATTTTAAGGTACATTTTATAAGAGTATGGTGCATATAAAATGATTTATGTGATTTATAAATGATGCTTTATAAGTAAAAAAAGAGATTTCGAGAATTTAAATCCCAGTATTACTTGATATTGATTTTTCGAGAAAAGTAATAGTGGTGTTACTTAGAAGTATTTACGAGAATAAATATTTCAAAGAGTGTTTGTTTATATAAAGATACATTTTCTTTGGATAGTTCGAGGAAAACATTTCAATTAATTTTGTTGAAACCCAAATAATCTTCTAAGTGACAATTGATTGTTTGCTAAGGCGAACGTTGTAGTGCACTTAGTAAATTATTCTCTTTATCATTGTACGATCGAGATGAGTTCAAATCCAAACGAACCAAAAATGAGTGTTAGTGAATAAATTGTAAAATTATATATTTACACATATACATCTATGTGCGTGTATATGTAGAACGATTTTCAAAAGGATTTTGTAATAAAACGGGTATGTAGCTCTCAAGTTCCTTAAAGGAAATTGATTTAAAATAAAAAAGGTATTTTGATAAATAATTTGACAGAAGAAATTTGTAAACTTTTGGATAGAAAAAGAGATAATTTAACTCAAGCTTTTAAACGGGTTAAATTGGATAGGGAGGTTTTAATAAATAATTGTTTTATTAAAACTGTGGTTTTAGTTAATCATCTAAGTTGTGTAAACTATTTAATCTTATAAGGCTGATTAATAAACATCTTTACCTTAGGAATGTCTAAGGAAAGCGGATTTTAGGATTGAGTCTGGATACCAGCATCCACTCTTCTTAGCTACTTACCGGTCCGGATGGGTAAAAGTCCTTCGACTTAGTTTTAGGACCCATATTTTGTTTGGGCTTCCATTTAAATTTTGAAGAAAAAAAAATGTAAATGATTTAGAAAGAGGTAGTTGTAGTTAAGAAATCAATCAGATTAAGTACGTAAGCTATAAGTAGATCATTTTATTCGCACGGTTCTTGATCTAAGATTCAAGTATATAACTTTGGCATGATTCACACCTGTTCGAAAAAGGATTCTCATTTGATTCTTGTCAAGGAGCACTTGATTCGGATTCTTAATATGATATTGAAATTTTCTATCATAGTATATGGCTATGTAAGGAGACGAGGTTTTTCATCAAGGAACTTGATTGGAGTTCGCATTAGGGAGATCGAGTGAGCGATACTAGTTCAGAAGTAAAGTCTACGTATCCTTGAAAATGGTCAGACCAAATATTGCATACAAACGATTTATGCATATCATACGGGCTTAAGTATATTTATGTGCTTTATTTTGATAGCTTATGGAAGTTTATGAATGAATTTTAGTTTTGTTCTTGAAAAGGCTTGCAAATTCGTATCCCTTCGAGTCGACAATATTTAACATCAGCTTAACTCAATTTGGACGGAAATACGAATCTTTTGGGTAAAGAAGAAAAGGTAGAAGAAGAAATAGAAAAAACTACACAGAATCTCATAATTGCAGCAAAAAAATATGATATATAATAATAGATTTTTATATAAAAGAATCCATAACAGTTTATATACTTACAATCATCAGAGTACGACAATCAATACATCAATCTGGACAGTATAATAACTTGTCTCATACAGCGGAATTAAAACAAGTACGTGATATATGTTAGAAATCCTCCATCTCGTCTCCTGATCTCTATAGCATCCTAACCTGAAACTGTAATACTCGGTCTGACCCGAGCATTATAATAAAATAAGACCCGAGTCAGTCTGGAAAACCAACGCGAGAAATACTCAATTTGAATTATTAACGTTATCAAACCCTTTGGAAACAAAGGTATCTCATAAGGCTGCGTCACACATAAACATGTTAGGCTTTTACCTTACGATAACCAAAATGATTTTTATCAAGATCATCTGATATTATAGTAGTGTCTATAGAAATAAATAGAAAATAGCTGAAATGCTTGCATCTCACATTTCAGCATAGTTGGGCACAATCAAAACCGTACGGCGCTTATTGGAGAATGGACTCCATCGAATGATTGGGCCACCGGGGTACCGTCCACCATAGTACACCTTTAGAACAATGTACCGAGGATCACGTCGGGATCCCCTGCTATACAAGACCGGCCTACCCCTCACCTGTATAAGCCGAATATGCTATCATCCCAGATGTTCCCACCTTTACTATCGAGCGCTCCTTCCATGCACAACCTTATCCATAAATAATAGGTTTCTGAGGACATTTAGAAAGGTGATAACGTACCCTGCTTGGGTGCGACCCACTAAGCCTTGTTGCATCTCCCCTATTTTAGTCATTCTCGGTTGATGAGGTTCGATGCTAAGCGTTACCTTCAAAGAAACCATTTTACTAAGAATGCTCATCGTCCTCCAATGACGATGTTCTGATAGAATTCGTCTATACAAGTTGTCCTAGGTCTGGACAAACCGAATCACCGTCTTCATCATCTTCATGTATTCATTCGTTACATTCAAACCGAATCGAAGTTGTTTTCGGATAATTAAATCCGATCTCGGTCTCTTCGAATTGATTAACGAAATTGGCCAATTATTAATAGTCAGTTATTTAACCATCAATTAAACATCCATAAGCAATCATCTGACCTAATAATAATTTTATCCCATAATATTTATTTTCAAAATATCTTTAAAAGATGTATCAATTCTTTCCAATATTTGAAAACAATTTTTCAAATAACAAGATACTTCCAACATCTCAACACTTAGAAATATTTCAAAATTTCTGTTTTCTATATTAAGGAAAATATTACAAGTCTTATTTTTCAAAATCCTTTCAATATTAACATTTCAGAGAATTATCCCGTAACTTATTCCAAAATCTCCAGCACAAATAAATTTCCTCTCCCTAAAATCATATCCTTTATAAGCCCCTTTTTCGAATCTCGAGAGAATTTATAAAAAAATTCAATTACTTTAAAACTCTCTAAATATATATATATATAATAAGTATTTAAAATATTAATAATTTTTTCAACATATGTTGAAGTAATTATTTTAAATATCAAAAACTCTTTATAACATTGATAACTCATCTTTGGTTAAACAAATAATTTTCAAAGCTGATTTTAAAAGTTATAATTTATTAAAATAGATCTTAATATTTGAAATCCACTTATCGAAGTATTTCAATCCTAACTAGTTTAAAACTTCATAGTTTTAAATAATAATTTTCTTTTTAAACATAACTTAACTTCCTAGGATTTTTTTTAAAACCTCAATAACCAACCCAACTTATAAATTCCTCTCGATTTCCATCACATCACTTCCATCCCGATTTCCTTAACCATTTTCACTTTACAAAATAGTCACTAATATTTCCTTACCATATTTCCATATTTTAATATAAATTCACTCTATGAATTTATTTTCCATTATATCCACTGATATCGCTTAACTTATTTCTATCATCGGTCATAAATTTCTATACTCCCTTGAGTCTTACTTGCTTTATAAAAACAATCTCGTTTATAAAATTCCATGACCTTAATAATCTCATTTATAATTTCATATCTATTTTTAATATCGACTTCAATTCTTTTTATATTTTTGGGATATCATTTATAAATTCTCTTATATAATTCATTTTAAGATCTCCATTTACAAATTCATAATAGTTAAGTATAACCAAAAATCAAATATATTTTATGCTCTAATTCAATTTCTTTTAAATAGTCCTAATTCCAATATAAATATTTTATATCAAAAATTCCCTTTAATTCCTTCCATTTTAAAAATATATTTATGGCATTTAAAATATTAACATTCAGGCCTGTGCTACAATAACATCTAATAAATCTAATTACTACAATAATCTATACCAGATTATTCCATACAATTCATATATCTTTATATACGAAAAATAAATAAATATATTTGAGGAATACAGTTGGATCCCTCCAACCTGTTTCTCTGCATCTACAGATGTTAATACATAAAAAATACCAATCCCACTCCGAGGGGGGATATCGTGGTATATATGATCATCCACTATTATGCGGGGCACATAGGGTCTCATCCGCTATAATGTACGGGAATATCACTCCAATTACTAATATATATTGTTACCCGGCACCTTGGCCCGGCTACAAAACGACAGTTGAAGATATTATCGTTAGCACTAGACAAGATTCTAACCAAGAAGAGCCTGAAGATATAAGAGTTTGATGTAATCGACATGTTTCGACGTTTATGTGCGGTTTGGTAGGTACGGTTCGGTGTGTGCTGCTCGTTCCGAGTAACTCGACATACATCGCTTGGTTTGGGTAACTCGGCACACGTCGCTCGGCCAAGATCGCTTGGCATGCATCGTTCGGCCAATTGAGTCGTCGTTGCTCGGCATATATCGTTCGGTCAAGGGAGGTTAGCAAAGACAGCTCAAACACATGAGTTTCATTGTTCGTGGTTCGGCTAACTCCAGTTCGGCCTAGATGATCTAACAGTTCCTGGTTGACCAAGGAAGGAAAGGAACGATGGATCGATCCAGATGGATAGGGTCGGCCAAGCTGGCTCGGTGCACAGAAGTTGCCTATTGTGGGCTGAAGTACCTTGTTCTTGGGCCTGCGTAGGGAGTCTAGCCTATCTTCATCTATAAATATAGAGGCTGGGGTACAATTGAAAGGACCTTTTTTGGGAGAACTCCAGGGAGACTCTGCCATGGCTATTTTTCTTATAAACTTGTACCAGTGGATTCTAGCCAATCCAACAACTCATGTAATTGTAATCAAATAAAGAATGAATGAAATTCAATGTGGAGTAGGCCGAGATTGCCGAACCACTATAAAATCTTTGTGTCTATTCACTTTTATGCTTGGTTCTCTAGATTCCATTAATTCTCTGATGTCCATGAAATTCTACTGGTGTTAGTGACCAATTTTGGGGCTAACATTTTGGTGCTTTCATTGAGAGCTGAATTCTCAGCTTGATGGATCTCATCGTCTACTAGTGGATTTCCATATTCGCGAGATAAATCCAGTTGTTTACCAGCAAACTTCCTATTCTACTCATATTTGAAAGAGATCTAAAGGAAGCTATTCGCCATGGGATTGGACTCATTGATGTACGCTAGTTTTTGGGATTGGATGTTGAAGTTTGCACTAGAGTTATACGAGGGCCAACCCCTCTCTGAAGGCAATTCAGCCAATCTCTCATATAATGACCTCTCACTCAATGCAGGTATTTGATCCGTCATAAAAAAGGAGAGCTTACATACCGATCCCTCTGATAAGCTAGTATACCGATCGCTCCAAAAAAGTATGTGCCGATCGCTTCAAGAAACATATACACCGTCTGACCCAGTGTAAACCGACTCAGAGTATACTGACCGAACCAGGGCATACCAACCCAGAGTATACCGACTGATCCAGTGTATACCGACCCAGAGTATACAGAACGACCCAGAATATGCTGACCGACCCAGTGTACACCAACCGACCCAAAGTATACCAAACGACCTAGAGTATACCGAACGACCCAGAGTATGCCGACCCAAAGTATACCGACCGATCCAGTGTATACCGAACGACCTAGAGTATGCCGGCCTAGAGTATGCCCGACCGACCTTGTGCATATCGATCCAGTGTATACTGACTGATCCAGTGTATACCGACCGATCCAGTGTATACCGACCCAGAGTATACCGAACGACCCAGAGTATGCCGACCCAGAGTATACCGACCGATCCAGTGTATACCGACCCAGCGTATACCGACCCAGCGTATACCTAACAACCCAAAATATGCCGACCCAGAGTATGCCAACCGACCCGGTAAATCCCGACCCAGAGTATACTGACCGATCCAGTGTATACCAAACCGGCGTATAGCAAATGACCCAGAGTATACCGACCGACCCATTGTATACCAAATGGTGTTACCAACCCAGTGTTACCGATCGCATGTATACTAATCCATGCACTGTATACCGATCCCTCTCCTAAAAAACCATCTGACTGACCCTATAAAAAAATATGGATCAGCTACGACCTCTATTTTCAAAAAAAAAATCTTTTTCAGGTATGATCCAAATTTATGAAAAAGGCTCTAAAAACTCAACTTAATGAATTTAAAAATCTAGCTGCAGCATACTGCCTCCGCATAGTGAATTCAAAACTCAACTTAATTATGGAACATTCTATCCACTTCCCTTACATTCCATGATCGACTGGGGAATAGAGGATCAAGCAGCAGCTTCTGAATGGCAACAAGGGAACAGACAAGCAACTGCTAATCAAACGATACTCCTCAAGGTTGGAGAACATAGATGACATGACTCTAGGAAAATGCCAGGATGACTCCAAGCACCATTCGTCGCTGACCCAGCACTTTGAATTTAGTGACTCCAAGCAAACCAATGTTTGACTCTAAGCAATTTGTTGCAAATGCTAACAAGTATATCATATTGATCGCGCTTGAAGGGAGTCGACCTCTAGAAATACGTTGGCAGCTAGTTAGCTGGAGAGCCTCCTATGACCATGGACGTTTCTTTTACAAAATAAATCAGAACTAAAGTGAGGAGGAGTGGAGCAGACTAGGAAAAGTGACAACGCAGGCCCGTCAGCTAAGGACATTGATTCCAGTAGACAAAATAAGATCTCAAAATTTGACTCTTGTGCTCTTTGAAAGATTCAATCGATGGCCTCTATTTGGAGACTCGCAACTCAAAGTGGTATTGAAAACCAACCTCGAGAGAGTCCATCGAAGTCCAAAGGAAATCAGGGGAATGTTGTATATTCCAAGATGCACACTGATCCTAACACTGGCAATTACAAATACCTTTGAGGTGTCATCGGAAAGCAGATTTAGAAAGAAAAGCTTCAATAGTATGTGCAAGCCTTGCAATGGCGAGCCAGGACCTTTGGATGCTCATCAATAAAGAACCCCAACTATCAAATGGACCATTGGTAGTCGACATCCCGCTAGAATGTTCTAAGGGCAAAGTTGAATAGCGAGCACACGATGCTGCTCCACTTATCAATGAGATTTATCCCAATCTTCTTTGGATTATTTTTATTTCAATTTCAATTGTGATTTGAATTGCGACCCTAAAGTGCGGACTAGAGTATAAACAACTTAAAAATCTCTAAGTCCCTAAAGTGCGGACTAGAGTACTTTGAGTCTCCAGAGTGCGGACTAGAGTATAAACAACTTAAAAATCTCTCAGTCCCTGGAGTGCAGATTAGAGTACTCTGAGTCCCCAGAGTGCGGATTAGAGTATAAATGAATTAAAAATCTCTAGTTCCCCAGAGTGCGGATTAGAGTACTCTGAATCCCCAGAGTGCGGACTAGAGTATAAATGACTTAAAAACCTCTGAGTCCCCAAAGTGCGGACTAGAGTACTCTGAGTCCCCAGAGTGCGGACTAGAGTATAAACGACTTAAAAATCTCTAAGTCCCCAGAGTGCAAACATGAGTACTCTGAGTCCGTAGAGTGCGGACTAGAGTATAAACGACTTAAAAACCTCCGAGTCCCCAGAGTGCGGACTAGAGTACTCTAAGTCCTTATAGTGTGGACTAGAATATAAACGAATTGAAATTCTCCAACACTCTCCTTCGATCTGCCAAGAGGAGTATGAAACTGGATGAGCATGACCCAACTGCACTTGAGCCAACTTTACACCGAGATCTGATTACAGATCATCAATCAAAGTGGATGTGGCTGACCGTCCAGTACCCAAATTACGTCTTGAAACTGACGAGGCATCGCGGTATTCCTCTTGGAATGAAAAACCACAATACAATTCAAGATAGGCGAGACCCAACCTCGCGTCGACTTACCTGATCCCACGATTCAACGGGAAAGAGAGTAAAGTTAAGTGGGCATGACCGACCTTCCTACTTATCGATATATACCCCTGACCTGGGGGCACGAGCGAGAAACAGGATGAATGTGAACCGACTATTCACCGATCAACTCTATGTCTTTGAAGTTTAGGTGGGAATATAAACATAGCTAGGGTGAGATTCAGCCGTCATGCAGTACATTTATCAACTCGAGACTAGAAGCAGATACATGGTCATCCAAAGACTGGCTGCGATAGCTCAATATTGAAACTTATATATAGTGATTACAGCTACTCAAGGCTACGATCGAAAGAATGCCTAGAGATAGAATCATTAAATCGATACCTAAACTCGTGGGCAACTGACTGTTACTATAACCCGAAGAACGGGTGAAAGATGTGACGACCCGGAAATTTTAACAAATTAAATTGGGATAGTTAATCGATTTTAAATTATTTAAAAAGTTAATTTTAACTTGAATACAAATATTAATATTTACTTGATAATTAAATCATTGAATTATATGTTTTAAATATTAAATTTAATAATGAAAATTGGGTAAAATGCTGAATCTGAAATTTTTAAGCCTGTTTAAATATTTTGGAGGCTTATAAAATTTATAGTGATGATACAGAAGATAATAGAATGATTGGAATTTAATTTAAAATTAATTTGTTCGGTTTTGAAGTTTTATTGTTTAAATTGACATTTAAAAATAGCATTCCGAGGCACAGTCTCGGAATTCGACGAAACCAGTTCCATTGGATCCGTAATAGTTAGTTATTATCGGATTTCAATTTCCGTAGCAATTGGAGTTGTCATTTGACCCTGGAATCTCAAAACGCGTAGATTTATTTTAATCGATTTAATTGAATATCGATCGTTTAATTCCGTAACTCGCGCGTATGATCGAATTAGCTTTCGAAACACGTTCCATTGTGTTCGATATGCGGGTAGAACCTTATAAGCACCTGTCGGCATGTCTGATACGAAGTCCAGAATTTTTCGTTATGCTTAATGAGACGTTTTGAGAGTTTATAATATAATTTAATTACAGTCAAAGATATTTTATTCACAATCGTTCTCAGGAAGCTTCTCCACCCTTATACCATATTCCCGTCTCTCTCTCTCTTTTCTATAACAGGAAATCGAACGTGAAAAAAAAAATGGCCGAAGCCAGAAGCAATTGAAACCACTCTCACCCCGATCTTTCCATCGTTCAAAAATTGGGATGGCCGATTCCATCTTCTTCTATTGCCTCATCTCAATTTAAATATGGGGTTGCTATTTGCTGTTCGAGCTCGCGTGCGTGGATTAGGGTTTGAAGGACGAGCTCGAGTGCGACAACGCAGGTACAGGAGCTCGATTTTTGGGTAGTGGTCGCACGCGCATTCGAAGGATTCGTGATGGCGGCAAGTGGGATTGCCGAGAGTTCTCGTTCGACGAACTTTGGGTCGCGCGTGGATTTTGGGTGGCTGAGCAAGCTTAAGGGAAAAGCAAGAGGTACGCGTGACGGCAGAAGTGTGTACTCGGTGAAGGCATCGACAGTGAGTAATTATTTCACTGCTATTTTCTAAATAAATTTTTTTACGAGTGAATTAAATTGAACTCTCTGCAATTATATTTTTTTTTGCGGTGTGTGATTCCCATGCGAGTCTGGTCCTTCTTTGATCTCTTGCTGCATGTATAAAACGCATTACAGTGTATGTTTATGGTATCCTAGTTATGAACTTATCAGTGTATCCAAGAGAAATTGTTTAGTATAACTATTGTTTCAACCGGGTAAGTTTCCTGGTTTAGAAACTATATTTATAACCTTTAAACTATAATTATATTCAGGTAATCTAGTTAGTGCAGCAATACATTTAAGTCATACCTTGTTTAAACTGGTAGGTTTGATGGGTATGTTTACAATTTGGATGTTTAAGTTTTGTAATAAAGAGTATACATCAGTTGGAATTTTTCATGCACTAGTTTATGGTCTGGTAGTATTAACAACCACTAGCAATGATTAAGGCGAGTAAATCTCACCCTGATTGATTTTTATTTGGACTTAAATGGTCAAGTTTAAATAATTGATTGAGTTGATTGAATGTGTGTTGATGATCTGAGACTTTGGTTTTGTTTGACTCTCGAATTAAGTTTTGTATGACTCGAATCATTTGAGTTTTAAATAGTTTAAACTTAAATCTTAAATAAGAGAATGGTTCATTTGAGAGTTAATGAAGGCTTAATGATTTGTGATTTATCAAATTAGAAAGATAATTAAAATGTATAATTGATTAATTCAATTAATTAATTGGGTTGAATTAATTAATTAAAGTTAAGTTAATTAACTAAGAATTTAGAATAATTGATGGAGGGTTCAATAAGTAAATACTTAACGAAACTAATGAGACATAATTACTTGTGAAATTAATCAAGAGATTAAGTGAGACAATTAATTAAAGAGTAATTAATTATTTAATGAAGTAAATAACAAGGAAGATAGTCATCGGTTGAGGTAATCAAAAGTGATTAATATGTGTGGCTTAATAAATGGTTACTTATTTAACGTATTAAATTTGGATTAGAGTAAATTGAAATTGTAAATGGAAATCATGAATCTATATAATCGACGACGTAATAAAAGATTGATTAATTAAGAATAATAAATCAAAAATAGGCGACTTATGAGAAATTAGTTACTATAACTAGTTAAGGATTAATGTAATTAATATAGTTAGTTAATTTATGGAGTAATTAAAAATTTCTCATTTGATTTGGTAAGAATAATTAATGTCGTGGAGTTAATTAAAGATAATTACATAAATGGAATTGGAAGTTAATTAATCCAGGGTGATTAATTAAGATGAATAAGGAAGGGTTGATTATTTATTGATTTGGAAATTAATTAATGAAGAAATCTAAGTGATTGAGGTTTGAAATTCAATTAGAACCATTTGAATTGATTTGAATGTGATTAAGCTTTGCTTATGGGTGATTGAATGGTATTGGATGCGTTGATCGAGTGGATACCTCTGATATGAAATGTCATGTATTTCATTTGTATAACTTGGATTAGAATATCATGAGTTTCGAAGAGACCGGGATCGGGTATGGGAGGATACCCGAAACCACTTCGGATTTTTATAAATTGATTGTGGAATTAAAAAGGGCAGGAATGAAATGATTCAAGTGAACCGAATTACCTAAGTTTGGTACTTGAAAATTTATATATGAAGTAAATGTTGTCAATAATAAATTGTGAATTGATTTAGTTGATATAAATTACCCGGGTTTTATTTAAGTTGTCTGCTTGGTATTACTTGTTAGTTGGGTTTATTCACGCTGGTTTCCAGCCTGACTCGGGTGTTACTTTGGTGTAATGCTCGGGTCAGACCGAGTATTACAGATTTTCAGCTAGGTACGTTCTGGAGCTCAGGAGGCGAGCTGGATGGCTAACGTATGGGGTATTTCCGCTGTAGTATATTATTGTGTATCTGAGACATGATTTGTATATGTCCATTATCTGTATATATGAGTAACTCTGATGTATATTAAATGTAATCAACAAATATAGTATTCTTTTGTAAACTATTATTTATTGTTATATTTTATCCGTTGCGAATGTGAGTTGTTGATGTTTCAGTTCTTCTTCTTCTATCTCTTTCTTCTTTTTCATAACTATCTGGAATTTTCGGGTTAGAAAATTTCGGGTCGTTACAGTTGGTATCAGAGCTGAAAGGTTAAGCGAGAACCTTGGCTCTAGTAGGGATTACTCATTAAATAGAGTCCAAAGTACTCTAGAATGAGTTGAGTGTATATATATGAGCGCGTCCTTGTTATTTTCTTATATAAAGGTTTTAAATGATTTTATATAAAAATATATTTTGATATATAAAGGAATATTTCATTCTAATAAATATTAAGGCGGTTGGTTGTTAAATTATTGAAATTAAAATTTAGAAATAATATAATACAACCAAACTTTGAAATGGATTCAAACTGAAACTGAAGTTTAGAATTGGAATTAAATTAAGTAGGAACAAAAATACAACTAAAATTTAAGTGATTGAAAAAAAATCCCAGAATTTGGAAATTTGGGTTCAAAGTAATGATAAATAATAAATAATTATTATTTGGATAACTGGGACTTGTTGAAACAATGGGTTGTTTGAAATTGGTTTGAATTTAAAACTGAAGGTGGTTTAAAATTTTAAAACATGGCTGGAAGGGCCAAGAAATAAATATGTATGTATGGGTATACATGATAACAAAGATAATTTGAAATAAACTCTAAGAGGTTGAAATTTGATTTTTCTCGGAAATGTGATATTAAAACCCAAAGTGATATAAGTTTTGAACTTATAAAAGGGAAGGAATTTGAAGTTGAAGTGGGAAATTCAATGTGAGAATGAGGTTGACTGGACTAAGCAAATTGAATTTAACTTGGAAGAAGTTAAATAAGTTTGAATGAACAACTTGGATTGAAGATTTTAAGATGAAATTGGAATTTAACTTGGAAAGATAAATGGTTGATTGGAATTGGGAATGTGTGTGATCTCAAACGGGTTGAGAGTCAAAAATTGAAAATGGAGGGACGTTTTCAAATAAATTGGATGTTATCATCCTATTGTTAATAAAAATCTTTAAATTGAGAATGGAATTATATAAATAAAATAAGTTGAATAATTGAATTGTAAAATAAACTTGTTAAGAACCGGCTTTAAACTAGCAAATTAGATTGAATAATAAATGAAAATTTTAAAATAAAATTGTATTGAATCTTGAAATACATAAGTAAAATAATTTAAAAGGATAATTTTGTGAAATTGGGCTCAAAAATTAAAATGATTAAACACTTTGATTTAAAGGTTAATTTGGTTTAAAGAGTTAAACCAACCTTTGAGAATTTAACTCGAATTTCTATAATTCGAGACAGTTTAAATTCAAGATTTAATTGAATTAGTTTAAAATTGAATTTGGTTTGAAGTAGTTGGATTAGTGATTAAAGATGTCTAAGTTTAAAATTTTTAAATGGGAAATTGGATTGGATTAAATTGATAATAATTCAAATTTAAAATTGAACAGGATTAAAATCAACTAGAATTTGATTTGAATTGGGAAAGGAATCAAGATTGATTCAACTTGAATTGAGAATTAATCAAGTCCAATGGAATTTGGAGTTATTTGAATTGGAATTGGGTCAATTTAAATGGAGATTTAAATTGAATTGTTGGGGAAGTGAACAGTTGGACTCTTCATTATTTTTAATAAATTGTTTTGATATAAACTTATTTTTCTAAGCTATTAAATATATACAACCTTTCTTTCTTAAAGCCAAATTATTTTATGGTTTGGAGTTATTTCACCATTTTTCAACTGTTTTCTAAACTAATTCCTATTTTTCAACTATTTTACAAACTAATTTCTATTTTACAATCATTTTGCAATTATCTACAATGTTTGGAACTATTTAACCATTCCTCAACTATTTTACAGTTAGTTAACTATGTTAATAGCTATTTTGCAAACTAATAATTATTTTTCAACTACTTACCTATCTTTAAAACTTTCAAGCTATTTTTCTAAACTGGTCGGAGTTCAAACTGTTATTGATCAAAGTACCCAACTGAGATAAGGATAGAAGTAATAATCCAAATGGGGATTAATGTAAAGGTGAATAAGGAATGTGAAATGGTTCTTTTGAACTGAAAGAATATTTTGAGAAATATGAAACGAATAAAGATGGAAATTGGATATTTCTATGGTTTTTAAAAGTGTTTGGAGTATAAAAGGTGTTTTATACGAGAAAGTAAGGATCCAAAGTTTTAAAAATTTATATATATTTGAATATATATAAAGGAATCTTATGAGGATTTTGAGAAAAAGGTTTTGAGAACCTTTGAATTTGGAAAGGCTTTTGATTTTTGGGTAAAGTCAATATTGAATTTGGAAAGCCTAGTTGAGAATTATCGATTGTGGGATAATCGATTTTGTGTAAAGGAGCTTTGTATGATATCATACTAGGTGTATGATTTGAAGATACTATATGTATAGTATAAAGTGTTTTGATGATTGCTCTGGGAAAAAAAGGTGCTCCCTTGAAATGAACTTCTCAGGAGTGCCACCGGGTGGTGCTGCCTTGAGCCCAGGGGGGTTCTAAAGTTGATCCTATGAGGAGTCCGGACAAAACTAGTTCCTGAGGATTATTGGGTAGCGTAAGTCGATGGCGTTGATGCCTACAGAGGCATTTGGGTTATGCTGTGACGACAGTGTAACTCGATGTCGCTGCGATCTACTGTGGGGACCATAGCGAAATCGTGTGGAGGATGAGTGTCAACGGTCTACACTTGATTTTGCCGGGAAGGCAACGCAACATTGGTAGACTGCGATCTATGGTCAAGTGGAGTGGAGAAGTTTCATTTTCGGCAGCGAAATTCAATGGCGCTGATGCCTACATTTATATGAGTTTTTGCTGTGATAGCTACGTAACCCCAGTTGTAGCTGCGATCTGTCGTGGGTTCCATGGTGTAATCGTGGGGCGCGGAGGCCTACAGTTATCTGTGGATTTTGTCGGGACGACAACGTAATCATCGGGTTAACTGCGACCATGGATGGGGGTGATGATTTCCAGAGCATCCTCAGCAAAGATATTTCCTCTATTTTCAAAAAACAAAAACTGTTTTCTATATTTTCAATAAAATTATTTTCCAAGTATTTTCACTGGATATTGAAAACGAGTTTGCCAAGTACTTATAGATTTTCGGTCCTACGCCTGATCAACGTATGACTGAATTTCTGTGAGAACAAAGATAGACTGGTTGAGACATCGAGTTATAAAAGTATTTTTATAAAGAGCTATTTTATTAAGTATGTTGTGAATTTAAAAGCATTTTTAAATTTTTAAATAAAGGTGTTGGAATTTTGGGAAAATAAATAGGAAATCCAAACTAGAATTTCAATGAAGTGATTTATAATTAAAATCGAATATTGATTTAGAAATTGGAAATAAGCTAATTGGTTAAATATTTTTGAGATTGAGTATGTAATAAAATTTAACTTTGGTAAATAAATGGATTGTAAATTAATAATGGAATTTGGAAATGAATTCGAATTGTTAATAGAATTCGACTTGGATTTGGTAATGAATTAAGTAAGAGGAGATGTTGTAAAATAAAATAAAATAGGGTTGGATAGAAAAATGTGATGGTTTTAATTACAAATAAAATTCAAGTGTGATTTGAACAATATTTAATGAAATTTGCAAGTAAATGGGACATAGGAAAGGTGTTGTCATATGAAAGGGAAGTGAATAATAATAGAAATAGTTTGAGTTGCAATTAAAACCCAGATGAGTAATAATGAATTAAGAATGGTTTTGTATAATATAATGAATTTGAAAATGAATCAAGTAGAAGAATTCAAAAATTAAATTGGATAAATAAATGGGTTAATTAATTTAAGAAATAAATGGATGAAGTCTGGTTGAATAAAAACTAAATCAAAGTTGTGATTGAAATTAGATTATCCGACTGAACTTAAATTTAGTGATATATTAATTTGAAGCATAAATAAGTTCAATATGTGGTTGGATATTATTTTGATAAATTGAGAAGATGAATTAAAATTAAAATGAAAATAGACGGGCTTATTGAATTTAATGGAAGTTGATTTAATGAGAATCAAATAGAAGAAAGCTTAAGTTGATATTGGAATAAATTAAAGTAAATTAACTTAAGTTTAAAATTTATGGAAGTTTGATTTTGAATAAGAGTGAAAGCCATGAAATAAAAGCTTCAATTGAATTAATTTGGGAATGGCTAGTAGTATACAAGAATGGAATGTGTCGAGCTAAATAAAAAGAGGTTGAGAATAAATTAGAAATGAAATGGAATTAAATGCAGAAAGAGTAAAAAATTATTTTAAAGTAGTTATAAACTAAAATGAATCAAGCTGGTGAATTAAATGATGAATGGTTGAGAATAAATTAAAATGGAATTTAATTAAACAAATGTAGTCGGAAATTAATTTCAAATGGTTATAAAATTTACATAATTATCTATTCAAGTGGATATCATCAAATTGCGTAAAAATGATTGTTGTTTGGCGTAAATTAAAGTAATTGAATTTATGTGGGTTGATTGAGAGTAAATAAATTGATTTTAGAATCAATTAAATTGAATATGAGCTTGTAATTGGATGTCAGAAATAAAGTTGCAAACCCTCAAAATTGAATAAAAAGGTTTATGAATTGATTGAAAGCACTTGTATTAGCTTTAAACATTATATAAAATCGCTTATGGATAGAATTTGGTGCTTGTTGTTTATGTATTGCATATGTTTAGCTATTGAAAGCAAGTGGAATGCTAATAAATTCTCTATATATGGCACTTACATATTTAAATTGAGTAAGTACAGGTACATGAAGGCCGTTTGGCTGGATTTGGATTGCGCTATTTGCTAAATTTAATAAGCCGCATGCTTAAAATGCTAAATAAGGTACGCCTACGCAATAAAAATAGGAAATATGAACTTTTTTTGCTTTTTTCGACCATGTGGGTCGATGTATATATTTATATCACTTGTCAAATTGCAAAAGCTCCTCCGTACAAAGGAGACTGCCAAATTTTTTTCAAAATTTTGGAAGTTAGAAAATTTTTGAAAATTTTGGTTAGCAACAAACAATTATAAATTAGGAATTAAAGTAAACTAGTAAATGAAACTAATATGAATCAGATATGCTTGAGAGATCAAATTTAACATTCAAAATTTAAAGTAAATTGAATTCGTTTGTAGTGGGGAAAACTAATTGAATAGAAATGGATATGAAAACATATGTGAGGAAATGTTTGAAAGGACTTGAAAGGTTATGATTGAATATTGTTGCTTAGTAGGATATGCAGGTATTAATGGGAAAGGGATTGGATTTGATTCCAAAAGATAAATTTGAATTGCCCGACAAAAAGGTATGTATTTAAATTTCTGCACGAAATTGGATTGGGTTTTTGATGTAGCCACTTGGCTTTTGTTTTCTTTTGGAATTTGAGAGCCCGTAGAGGCCTTTTGTAGTAGTACCGAGCTAGCCGCGCAAAGGAGACGCTGGCAAAAAAAATTCGTGAATTTAGGGAGTTAGAAAAAATTTGAGAAATTTTGATGATTCAAAATTTGATTTTAAACTTAAACTTGAATAAGTGAAGTAAATTAATGTCGTTGAAACTATGGAAGGTTTGGGAAGTTACTCAAGGTGATAGTGGGTCATTAATAAAGGATAATTGGTAGGATGTTGAATCGTGGGTTTTGGGGAAAGGTGAACGGGTATTGGTCTATCCTTCCTAACTAATAATTTCGAGGACGAAATTCTTTTAAGGGGGGAGGAATGTGACGACCCGGAAATTTTAACAAATTAAATTGGGATAGTTAATCGATTTTAAATTATTTAAAAAGTTAATTTTAGCTTGAATACAAGATATTAATATTTACTTGATAATTAAATCATTGAATTATATGTTTTAAATATTAAATTTAAAAATGAAAATTGGGTAAAATGCTGAATCTGAAATTTTTAAGCCTGTTTAAATATTTTGGAGGCTTATAAAATTTATAGTGACGATACAGAAGATAATAGAATGATTGGAATTTAATTTAAAAGTAATTTGTTTGGTTTGGAAGTTTCATTGTTTAAATTGACATTAAAAAATAGCATTCCGAGGCACAGTCTCGGAATTCGACGAAACCAGTTCCATTAGATCCGTAATAGTTAGTTATTATCGGATTTCAATTTCCGTAGCAATTGGAGTTGTCATTTGACCTTGGAAGCTCAAAACGCTTAGATTTATTTTAATCGATTTAATTGAACATCGATCGTTTAATTCCCTAACTCGCGCGTATGATCGAATTAGCTTTCGAAACACGTTCCATTGTGTTCGATATGCGGGTAGAACCTTATAAGCACCTGTCGGCATGTCTGATACGAAGTCCGGAATTTCGCGTTATGCTTAATGAGACGTTTTGAGAGTTTATAATATAATTTAATTACAGTCAAAGATATTTTATTCACAATCGTTCTCAGGAAGCTTCTCCACCCTTATACCATATTCCCGTCTCTCTCTCTTTTCTATAACAGGAAATCGAACGTGAAAAAAAAAATGGCCGAAGCCAGAAGCAATTGAAACCACTCTCACCCCGATCTTTCCATCGTTCAAAAATTGGGATGGCCGATTCCATCTTCTTCTATTGCCTCATCTCAATTTAAATATGGGGTTGCCATTTGCTGTTCGAGCTCGCGTGCGTGGATTAGGGTTTGAAGGACGAGCTCGAGTGCGACAACGCAGATACAGGAGCTCGATTTTTGGGTAGTGGTCGCACGCGCATTCGAAGGATTCGTGATGGCGGCAAGTGGAATTGCCGAGAGTTCTCGTTCGACGAACTTTGGGTCGCGCGTGGATTTTGGGTGGCTGAGCAAGCTTAAGGGAAAAGCAAGAGGTACGCGTGACGGCAGAAGTGTGTACTCGGTGAAGGCATCGACAGTGAGTAATTATTTCACTGTTATTTTTTTAAATCAAATTTTTTACGAGTGAATTAAATTGAACTCTCTGCAATTATATTTGTTTTTGCAGTGTGTGATTCCCATGTGAGTCTGGTCCTTCTTTGATCTCTTGCTGCATGTATAAAACGCATTACAGTGTATGTTTATGGTATCCTAGTTATTAACTTATCAGTGTATCCATGAGAAATTGTTTAGTATAACTATTGTTTCAATCGGGTAAGTTTCCTGGTTTAGAAACTATATTTATAACCTTTAAACTATAATTATATTCAGGTAATCTAGTTAGTGCAGCAATACATTTAAGTCATACGTTGTTTAAACTGGTAGGTTTGATGGGTATGTTTACAATTTGGATGTTTAAGTTTTGTAATAAAGAGTATACATCAGTTGGAAATTTTCATGCACTAGTTTATGGTCTGGTAGTATTAACAACCACTAGCAATGATTAAGGCGAGTAAATCTCACCCTGATTGATTTTTATTTGGACTTAAATGGTCAATTTTAAATAATTGATTGAGTTGATTGAATGTGTGTTGATGATCTGAGACTTTGGTTTTGTTTGACTCTCGAATTAAGTTTTGTATGACTCGAATCATTTGAGTTTTAAATAGTTTAAACTTAAATGTTAAATAAGAGAATGGTTCATTTGAGAGTTAATGAAGGCTTAATGATTTGTGATTTATCAAATTAGAAAGATAATTAAAATGTATAATTGATTAATTCAATTAATTAATTGGGTTGAATTAATTAATTAAAGTTAAGTTAATTAACTAAGAATTTAGAATAATTGATGGAGGGTTCAATAAGTAAATACTTAACGAAACTAATGAGACATAATTACTTGTGAAATTAATCAAGAGATTAAGTGAGACAATTAATTAAAGAGTAATTAATTATTTAATGAAGTAAATAACAAGGAAGAGAGTCATCGGTTGAGGTAATCAAAAGTGATTAATATGTGTGGCTTAATAAATGGTTACTTATTTAACGTATTAAATTTGGATTAGAGTAAATTGAAATTGTAAATGGAAATCATGAATCTATATAATCGACGACGTAATAAAAGATTGATTAATTAAGAATAATAAATCAAAAATAGGCGACTTATGAGAAATTAATTACTATAACTAGTTAAGGATTAATGTAATTAATATAGTTAGTTAATTTATGGAGTAATTAAAGATTTCTCATTTGATTTGGTAAGAATAATTAATGTCGTGGAGTTAATTAAAGATAATTACATAAATGGAATTGGAATTTAATTAATCCAGGGTGATTAATTAAGATGAATAAGGAAGGGTTGATTATTTATTGATTTGGAAATTAATTAATGAAGAAATCTAAGTGATTGAGGTTTGAAATTCAATTAGAACCATTTGAATTGATTTGAATGTGATTAAGCTTTGCTTATGGGTGATTGAATGGTATTGGATGTGTTGATCGAGTGGATACCTCTGATATGAAATGTCATGTATTTCATTTGTATAACTTGGATTAGAATATCATGAGTTTCGAAGAGACCGGGATCGGGTATGGGAGGATACCCGAAACCACTTCGGATTTTTATAAATTGATTGTGGAATCAAAAAGGGCAGGAATGAAATGATTCAAGTGAACCGAATTACCTAAGTTTGGTACTTGGAAATTTATATATGAAGTAAATGTTGTCAATAATAAATTGTGAATTGATTTAGTTGATATAAATTACCCGGGTTTTATTTAAGTTGTCTGCTTGGTATTACTTGTTAGTTGGGTTTACTCACGCTGGTTTCCAGCCTGACCCGGGTGTTACTTTGGTGTAATGCTCGGGTCAGACCGAGTATTACAGATTTTCAGGTAGGTACGTTCTGCAGCTCAGGAGGCGAGCTGGATGTCTAACGTATGGGCTATTTCCGCTGTAGTATATTATTGTGTATCTGAGACATGATTTGTATATGTCCATTATCTGTATATATGAGTAACTCTGATGTATATTAAATGTAATCAACAAATATAGTATTCTTTTGTAAACTATTATTTATTATTATATTTTATCCGCTGCGAATGTGAGTTGTTGATGTTTCTGTTCTTCTTCTTCTATCTCTTTCTTCTTTTTCATAACTATCTGGAATTTCGGGTTAGAAAATTTCGGGTCGTTACAAAAGATCATGAATGCATTGAATAGAAAACCAACATTGACCGTCCCAGCCATATTTCACATTGAATGTTATGCAAAATACTTACATCTAAACTCAAAGAATCTGGAATTGCACCCGCTGAGCTGACAGTCGATATTACAGTTAGCCATGACGACCCTTCATGGGTGTTGAAGATCGGATCACAGCTCATGCAATGATGACAAAAAAGAATTAGTTTGATTTCTTTGAATAGATGATGATATGTACCCTTGGACCTATTCTGACATGCGTGTGTGATTTCACCGACTATCGCGAGCCATGCATTGAATATCGACCCGAAGCTGCAAAAGCTAGTGTAATGTCTATTGATTTCATCATGAAATTCCACTCTTACTTTTAGGCTTACCCCATCAACGTCTATGCCTACTAGCGATTACGATAACGCATACATAGGTCTGAAAGACTACTTAAATAGAATATCGAACTAAGCCAATTTGATATCACTTATTTCCCTTGAAGGCCTATCCAAGGACGGAAATTAGCAGGCCGCATACCCGAATTCAATGCATTAGATGACTACTCATGTAACAACCCATAATTTTGTAAATATTTTAATTAAGTTTTACTTGAAAACGTTGTTTTTTTTAAAAAGTAAAATTTTCCATAATTAAATTTTTAAGTTAATAAGTTTTATTTAAAAAAAAGAGGGAAAAAACTTATTGTAATTTAAATTTAAGACTTAATTAATGTAATATTTCCGTTATTGATTCAAATAGAAAACATATGTAGTTTATTAATGTTTGCATGTGTTCTTTATTTAAATCCAATCTTTTGGTTTTTGCATACTTTTGTTTAAAGTTAAAAAAAGGGGGGGCTTCTTTATAAAAATAACTTGAATTTATTACAAAATATCAAATTCTTTTTATTTCCTTTTAGATTAACGTTAGACCTTAATTTATTGCTTAATATTAAAGAATTTACTAAGTTATAAATTTTAACATAAAGATGTTGTATTAAGTTTAAGACATTATTTACAATGATTTGTATATACATATGTGTGTGCGTTAATTTGACTTAAGATTTATAAGATGGACTTGTATGCAAAGTCATAACTTTTTTTTATCTTAAACCCTTTTAATCTGGAGATTAGGTTCAAAATTGTTGTCTTTAATTTTAGGCTCATAAAATAGTGAAACTTAACTTTAACACATTTATATGTATAAGTCTATTATATATATATATATATATATATATATATATATATACGTATACGTATATGTTTTTAATAATACTATGACCAATAAAGATATATATGAAGGAAACATCATCTTTGTACACAATCTAATATTGCACTTACATAATTTACTGTAGAATACAATTGGACATAATTACATTCCATGCCATGAACAAATAGCTTGTTAATGACATTTAATTAATCAATCAATTTGATTAGAGAAAGAATGAAAGGTTTCTCTCTCCATATACATAATTAAGCTCTAGATTAATTACCTGTTCTTAGGGAAAGAAACGAAAGGTTGCCTTAATTCTTGCCTTTTGTTTTCCTAACATTTGTTCCTTTCTAGCCATTCGTTCCTTTAGTTTAGCCGTATATTTTTCCTTGCAATTCACATACAAGTTTCTCTTTTTCTCATCTTCTTTATTTTCTCATTTCCTAAGAGAGAGAAAAATATTACAAGCACTTTATTCTTTTATTTATAAAACCTTGGAATTTATTATAATATAAATTTTTAATTTCAGTAAATCATTTCCCAAAATCTAAATGTAAATGAAAGTTTCTGAAATTTTTAACTTTATTTAAAGGATAACTCTAATTGGAATTTTAATAAAAAAATTGGATTATCTACTTTCTTTAAAAATTTGTAATATTTTGTCCATTTGAATAATAAATCGCTTTGTGAATGGTAATAATGATCAGAGAAGAATGTAACAAAAATTTTATCATTTATTTGAGTAGTAAATGTAAAAAATTGCTAAATTACGCGTTTGAAAGGCACGTTATTTGATCGACTAGATAACGTATAAATATGAAAGAGTATTAATTCAAAAGCGTTACCTTTGTATAAATTTGGGTGTATATTTTTTTTGCGTGGGTTCTTCGCATTTTTAAAATTCATACCACAATATATATATATATATATATATATATATATATATATATATGGATAAATAAATCGGTTAGAAGATTTCTATAGCCAAACGTTACACTTCTCATAACATTCATTTGTTTTAAAATTGGGTATAAAATCTTTATCCAAGAACCATTCCAAATCTTGCCAATAATTTTTATTTTCTTTTCCGTTACTTTTCTTAATCCACTCAACCTATTTAATTGCAAAACACGCAACCTTTTAAATAATGCAATGCAGTGTAAATCATTCTCTTCCTTTTACGTTCTAAATTTAAAGAGTCTTACCGTTCTTTTATCAATCAATGCAAATAATTATTTCTTGCCATACTTCCTCCCGCAATCAACTCTTCTTACCTAAAAAAATTAATAACGTTCAAATCTTCATTTATTTCTTGACCAGTCTCTCTCACAATCAAGGCACTATCAACGCACGCAAATTTTATTTGCACAGTACAACTTTGAACTCATTGTGGAGCTACTATTTAAAACCATAATCTGCTTAATAATCAAATGCATAAGCCGTGCAACAGTTTCACTAGATAGTTAAAATTTTAAAACTGAATATCATTAGTACATGCGTAGAGATGGGTATGGGAGCATGATGTTTGCGGTCATTTATGTAATGAGTTGATTTTCCAAAAATCTTTGCATAAATGAAACACGTTCAAATTTATCATTCTTGCCGTTTTCCCCTGATCAATGCAAGCCTCCTATTTATAACACGTTCGAAAATTGATTGCATGCCGTTCCTGCTTCCCCTAAAATCAAGACTTCGCTCTGTTAATGTTCAAAACGAATTATTTTTCTTGGCTAAAATTTATCACTTACCTTTAATCTCGCAACTCCCTGGTTATAAATATAAAAGCCCTCGTCCTTCAAATTCATTCATATCTTTGGTTTCACTCTCAAGCTTCTTTAGGTAATAATGTCAAACCTTCTTTTCCTTTTATTTTTTTATTTTTTTTCTCACCTGGTTTCATTTTTTCCCACTGTCCACCGAAAGACTCGACCATACATCACCACCAATCGGCCTGCACCCATTTCATTTTCTCCTCCTTTTTCATTTTTGTATTGTGCAAGAACTTCATTTATCATTTTATTATCCACTTATTTCTTTTGCCTAACTAATGAAGTTTCCATTGCTGGATTTGTGTTACGGGTTACTCGATTATTCATATATTTTAAGCAATAAGATATTATATTCAGTTTAAGGAACAGAGTTAACCATTTTAAAAATAAATAAATATATATATATATATATATTAATTACAGATGCTAATAATATAACATCAATTTATGATACAAAGTGCATGCGTGCATGCTTTTTGATATGTAGGGTCGTGCCCTCTTATAGCAGCGATAGCAAGTGAATCTTGATAAGTGCATTTGTGTAGGAAGGAAAAATTATTCTGAGTAATAGTTAAAAAAAGGGGTTTAATTATTATAAAAGGAGGTTCAGTGCTTTGCGTGCGTGAGTGGGGAATTTGGCAAGCTTTGACATGCAATAGGGATTTGTTATTCATACGTACATTTTTTTTCTTTTCGGTTTGAAAAAAAAAGTTATATTTAATAAGTAATGGGCAGGCCGAGTTTGTTTTGGTGAGTTGAGTCATGCGGTGGAGCGGTCGAGTCAAGTGATTCCATCCGCCCAGTTTGTTTCGAAATTCCTTGTTAAAATTTTACGTAGATTTGATTTATAATCGTTTCATTTTTTCCTTTTTCAAAGAATAAAAATCAGGACGCAGCCTCCGCAACAAATTTGATCGTGCTTCTGTGCATTTTTTTTCAAGTGTTACCATCGTTTTGAATCAAATCTTCGACGGCATTCAGGTGAGTATTTCTCACCAGACAATCGTACTTGTATATCTGTAAATTAATCACAAGTGTAATTGTAAATTTATTTTATTTTATCTGCCTGTGATATAAACTTATGATGTTAAAACCCCATTATTTAATTGACACATCATCATTTGTTTTATCTATTGTTATATTATTTCAGTTATACTATTTATTATTATATACTGTTTAAATCACACTGCAAGTTCCATGTAAAAGATAGAGATCATTACAGGCTGAAATGATAGGCCTGAACAACATATATATTTCATTTAATTATTTAGTCATTTTAACTTGGGATTGCGGGTTTGAAATGATAGAACCCGGTTTTCTTTGAAATTATGGGTTGAAATGATATAGTATCCATATCACTTAACCTAGGTAAGAAATTATTATACAGACCCGTGGTTATATATATATGTATTTTTGGAAATATTAAATGTTTAAATAATTCTTTGTTTAAAATTGGATTTAAATGATTTTTATATGTATAATATTATATTAGTCAAATATGTAATAATAAAGGAAATTTAAGTATGGGTTTAGCTTGAAAATTTGGATTTGTAAACCATGTGGACTTTAGGTTGAGAAATAAATTGTGAAATTTGGTATAACTTGAATATTAAGCAGATAAATATAAGTTAAGTTTTCTATGAATTAAAAAGTTAGATTTGTAAAATGTGGAAACTGAAATTTAACTTGATTTAGAATGGAAGGCAGTTTTTGAAACAAAGGTAAGGTAAGAAATTAACTAGAAAATTGTTTATTTTGGATATGGGAATTTAACTAGATTATAAGTAAAATTTATAGGAATTTATGCACTTGATTTTTAAGTAAAGTATAAGAGAAGAGGTATTTATTTATAAAATATACTTTATAAAAATCAAAATTTTCGAGTAATTTAAATGACTATTTAAAAGGTGGAAATATGATTTATAAATTAAACTGGTTTGATTATTGTTGAAACCATATTGAAGTTAAAATTTTAGGATACTCAAATGAACTAGGGTATAACCTTGGGATATATATTGGATTTTTATTTTAACTTCACCTTTTTCAATATAGCAATTGATTCAAATATAACTATTTTGGAATTTATAAACCACGGGTGATAATAATAACGTTGGTTGTTAAAGAGACCGGGATCGGATATGGGCATACTCTCTGTCGATACCGAAAACCACTTTGACAACCGTGTACGCGGTGGAGATTCCAGAATGAAGTAGGATGGTGGTGACGTTTCCTTTAAGGTAAATACGTGGACCCGACTCCCGTGAGTTGGCATAAGGTGGCTAAAACAAGAGCGATTCTCGGATTAATGAGGTAGCACCTCTGATCGGACGCACCTCTTCGTATGCCATTCTACTACTTTTGTGATTGTTTGGTGCGCACCTTTGATTTGGGAGTGTTGTTCGAGGTGGGTGGTAGTAGCAGCTACGCGTTACCACCGGTCCGGATGCGTAATTGGTATATCTACCCTGGCATTGCCTAGTTGTGCCGTGTCACCAACCATAGCGAGCCTTGTACGAGTTTGGTTTTCTCCCGTAGCCCGTGTGGTGTCCTCTGGTGGCTTCCCGATCAGGAGAGACTATGATATTGGATGGACTACTGGGACTATTATTGTGTTAAGGGGAATATTGGGTCACTCCTTAACACTATTTAAAAGTAAGTTTATTTTAATATAGACACTATTATAATAGCGAAAATATTACTATATAGTAAATAGCTTAACGGATCCTTAGAGGATGGGCGGTCCTAAGCATCCTTTAAGTTACTTGCTTTATATTACAGTTCACTTGAATTAGCTTACACTATATAAGTATGTATGTCCTGACTCGAGTGTTTATGTTTTATTTTACGCTCGGGTCAGCCTAAGTGTCAGTTCAGACTTCACCTCCGGAGCTTGGACTTCTGCTGATCATCTTTTTTCCAGCTGCCGTCAAGTTCTGTTCAATTCTTGTTTAGGCTTTGAAATCAAGACAATCTAATATTGAGAGTTTCTGGGGAGTTTTCAAACTATAATTGGTTTAAGACTATGTACTTTATACTTATTTTGAGACTACTGATAGTGGCTTCATGAACCACTAAGTTATTTTAAATTCCGCTGCAAGTATTCTGATTCTGTGTCTGTGATTCTATGATTATTTATACTGTATATTTTGAGATTTTCCAAATTTTATTTACAACGTGGTATTTTGAACAATTCAAGTCCGACATGTACGGATGCGAATGGTTGAAAATATCGGGTCGTTACATTTGGTATCAGAGCTTTGGGTCTAGGAAAAACTTAGAATGTATGGTAAAGTTGATTTACAGAATCGCTTTCATTCGAGCTTGAATCTCTTCCTTTTCGAATTTTGGAACGTTCCCTGCGGTTCCGAAGTTCATTCATGTCCCTCACTATTCATTTTCTTTCGATTCTGGAGTGTCCCATAACTCCACTTCGGATGATCTTTATAGTGAATTGGCGGTCTCGCCAATATTCTAATAAAGGGGTGAAACTCCTTTACAATTAGCATTGATTCACCAGAGATTTATATCTATCCTCGGTTTAGATGCTAGTATCTTTGGTTATTCCAAACTCTATCTCCTCAGATCGAATGTAGATTTACCTTAGAAAATCCACATCGATCTTACTCTTTAATTCACAGTTGACCAGGTTAAGGTTGCCCGCGATTTATATAAACTTATCCAGTTCCTTATTCTGTTATTTAATCATCGGATCTTCTGATTCCAAGTTATCTTTAAATCAAAATTCTCTTTGATTTGAGTCCTTCAAATTTGAATCTCTATACTTGTTTTGAAAAATTTATTCCTATATTTGAGAAAAATCTAATATTATATATATAAGTATAATTTTCAGAATTTAACTAGTTGTTTAGAGATAATAGTCTTTGATTTTATTTATGGTTTTGTAAACCATTGGTTTTGTCTTATATAAGTAATTGAACTGTAAAACATGGTTATAAATTTATTTGGAAACAAAAATGAATTTAAAACAAGAATTTAAGAATTTAATTTCTGATAGTTTCAAACCTTGTGTTTAAAGTCTTAAAAGGATATATTATTATTTAAATAAAAATTTGTTTCCAAAGAATTTTAAAGTTTTAAAATTAGTGCTCTTCTCTTTGTCGCTGGAAAATAATTTCGGTGATGACTGCTGCATCATCGACATTCATTTTCGAGTATCGAAGTGAAGAGACCATGTTGTAGTTTTGCTTCAAAAATTTAATTGATTTGAATTTCTAAAAGATGACTTAATTTATAATATATATAAATATATGATTTAAATTTGATTTGACATATACTAAATGTATGTATTTATTTATCTCTAAAGTGTTTGAAGTTAATTGGAAATTTAGTTCATAAATTTATGTTAAAAGGATATTCTAATGATAAAATAAAGTCAAATTTTGAATGAATATTTAAACTTGAATAATAGAATTGGAAATTTTTTTACTTGTATAATATTAAATTGCATGCCAATATAACTTACCTAAATCATTCAGAAATTAACTATGTAATTGGATAATGTACAATATAAAAGGATTTTATAAATAAAATTTGAGTGGTTACAATAAATTTTATACACTTAATGTTTCAGTTACAAAAAGACAAATAGAGTTAAATAGAATAAAAAAATAATTGAATAATATACAATATCAAATGGTGTTAAAGGAAATTTAGAAATAAATTGGAATAGTTATAATAAATGTAATCTATTTAATATGTGCGATAAGATATATTAAGTAGAATATATTAATAATAATCTGGAATAAAGAAGAATTAATTTTTTTGAATAAAAGATGATTATTATAATTGACTATACAAATTTATGATTTTAGAAATCGTTAATTTCAAAATAATTGGATAATAAGATAATTAATTTGGAAATAGTTAAGATTGATTTAACTTCAGTAAAAATCAAATGAATTAAATCAATTATTGAATATTAATTAATTTAAATTGAATTTATATGGTTTAAATCAATGATTCCATTTTGAGTTTCAATTTAGTTTTCTTTCAGGCTGTTTCTATTCTCCTACCTCCTTCCTTTTCGGGGACGAAAAGTTTTGAGTGGGGGGGAGTGTAACAACCCATAATTTTGTAAATATTTTAATTGTTTTACTTGAAAACATTATTTTTTTTAAAAGTAAAATTTTCAATAGTTAAAATTTTAAGTTAATAAGTTTTGTTAAAAAAAAGAGGGAAAAAAAAAACTTGTTGTAATTTAAATTTAAGCCTTAATTAATGTAATATTTCTGTTATTGATTCAAATAGAAAAAATATGTAGTTTATTAATGTTTGCATGTGTTCATTATTTAAATCCAATCTTTTGGTTTTTGCATACTTTTGTTTAAAGTTAAAAAAGGGGGGGCTTCTTTATAAAAATAACTTGAATTTATCACAAAATATCACGATTCATTTTATTTCCTTTTAGATTAACGTTAGACCTTAATTTATTGCTTAATATTAAAGAATTTACCAAGTTATAAATTTTAACATAAAGATGTTGTATTAAGTTTAAGACATTATTTACAATGATTCGTATATACATATGTGTGTGCGTTAATTTGACTTAAGATTTATAAGATGGACTTGTATGCAAAGTCATAACTTTTTTTATCTTAAACCCTTTTAATCTGGAGATTAGGTTCAAAATTGTGGTCTTTAATTTTAGGCTCATAAAATAGTGAAACTTAATTTTAACACATTTATATGTATAAGTCTTTTATATATATATACATATACGTATACGTATACGTATATGTTTTTAATAATACTATGACCAATGAAGATATATATGAAGGAAACATCATCTTTGTACACAATCTAATATTGCACTTATATAATTTACTGTAGAATACATTTGGACATAATTACATTCCATGCCATGAATAAATAGCTTTTTAATGACATTTAATTAATCAATCAATTTGATTAGAGAAAGAATGAAAGGTTTCTCTCTCCGTATACATAATTAAGCTCTAGATTAATTACCTGTTCTTAGGGAATGAAACGAAAGGTTGCCTTAATTCTTTCCTTTTGTTTTCCTAACATTTGTTCCTTTCTAGCCATTCATTCCTTTAGTTTAGCCGTATATTTTGCCTTGCAATTCACTACAAGTTTCTCTTTTTCTCATCTTCTTTATTTTCTCATTTCCTAAGAGAGAGAAAAATATTACAAGCACTTTATTCTTTTATTTATAAAACCTTGGAATTTATTATAATATAAATTTTTAATTTGAGTAAATCATTTCCCAAAATCTAAATATAAAATGGAAGTTTCTGAAATTTTTAACTTTGTTTAAAGGGTAACTCTAATTGGAATTTTAATAAAAAAATTGGATTATCACTTTCTTTAAAAATTTGTAATATTTTGTCCATTTGAATAATAAATCGCTTTGTAAATGGTAATAATGATCAGAGAAGAATGTAACCAAAATTTTATCATTTATTTGAGTAGTAAATGTAAAAAATTGCTAAATTACCCTTTTGAAAGGCACGTTATTTGATCAAATAAATAACGTATAAATAGGAAAGAGTATTAATTCGAAAGCGTTACCTTTGTATAAATTTGGCTGTATATTCTTTTTGCGTGGGTTCTTCGCATTTTTAAAATTCATACAACAATATATATATATATATATATATATATATATATATATATGGATAAATAAATCGGTTAGAAGATTTCTATAACCAAACGTTACACTTCTCATAGCATTCATTTGTTTTAAAATTGGGTATAAAATCTTTATCCAAGAACCGTTCCAAATCTTGCCAATAATTTTTATTTTCTTTGCCGTTACTTTTCTTAATCCACTCAACCTATTTAATTGCAAAACACGCAACCTTTTAAATAATGCAATGTAGTGTAATCATTCTCTTCCTTTTACGTTCTATATTTAAAGAGTCTTGCCATTCTTTTATCAATCAATGCAAATAATTATTTCTTACTATACTTCCTCCCGCAATCAACTCTTCTCCTAAAAAAATTAATAACGTTCAAATCTTCATTTATTTCTTGACCAGTATCTCTCACAATCAAGGCACTATCTGTAGGATCTAGATTAACCCTAGAGGGGGGGGGGGGGGAAATAGGGTTATTGCAAATTTTCTCGAATTAACCACAAAAACAAACTGCAGAGAAATAAATATGCTGAAAAGTAAATCACATACAAAATTTACCCAGCTTCGGCAACCCCTGCCTACTGCTGCATTCCCAGATTTCTATTAGAATTAAACAGTCTCTCGCTTACAAACACTCTAACAGACTCGTACACCCTGCTACCGCCTATAGATTTTTGCAAACTCGCACACCCTGCTCACTGAACTAATGCTAACTAGACAATCTGACACTACCTACAACCTAGGTGGTGATTTACCAAGACTTGAACCTTTAAAGGAAAATTTAAAACAAACTTAAAAAACAAATTAAACAAAAAAAACCCCTTTTAAAATAAACCCAAACAAAAACCCTTTATAATAAAACAAGGATCCTTAAACCCTAATCCCTCTTTTACAAGGCCGGCCCTCTTTTATTTTTTCCTTTGTGAAAAATGGCGGTCTTTAATTTCTCTTGGGAAAAAATGTGGCTTTGTCGACTTATATTGATCGTTCGATTTTGCACCTTGCTTTGTCGATCGATGTCTCTTTGAATTGCACTCGGCTGCTTCTCTTGATCACTCTGTGAAATTAGGGTTTTTGATGAAGTCGGCTTGGTTTCTTTGAGATGCTTTAATTCGAATTCTCTCTGGTATGTGATTTTATCCTTTTGTTATCTGTATAGATTGCTTGAATTCGTTTTTTTTCTCAAGTGCCGATGATGATGGTGGGTTTTTATATGGATTCCGAGACCCTTGTATCAATTCGTCACTTTCCTAATTCTCGATTGCTCGACTTACTTGATTCACACAGATTTGATTTTGAAGCGTTCGATTGCCTTGAGTGATACGGCAGAAACTTTCCTCTTTTGATTTTTTGACTTTTTCAAAGATACGTATTTGATTTTTTTTCCACATGAATCTCCTTGTTGAGTACTGTATGCTTCCATGATTTCGAACATATCTTGTTTATTACTTCACTGTGAATTATGACTTTGATTTTCTGGCCTGTGAGCTTCGACTCCGGCCATTTCCTCTGGTTGGTTTAGCCTGTACTTGCTTCACTGGTACATTTTTCACCTTGATTCTGCACTTGCATTCTTCTTGTAGTCTTTTTGATCACTGTAGTTGCATTCCATTCATTTGCATATATCAGTTGCTCGGCCCTTGGTTGTTTCAGTATTCATGTTGTTCATTGCTTGGTCTCTGTTGCCTTGAATTTCTGGTTGGTGCATTATTGAAGTATGTGTGTCTGACCATGTTGCTTGCTGTTACTTACTTGATGCATTGTGCTCTGTTGTTGTCCTTGGTTCATTTGGTTGTAGTCTTCATTGTTGTGCCTTGTTGCAGTTGCTATGCAGTTGCTATACCTTGTAGTTGTGTATTTGAGTCAGTGCTGTCCACTTCATGTTGTCTTGAGTATTTGGTTCCTTGCAATTGCTGCTACACATTGTTGTATTTGAACTTGGTCTCCTCATTCATGTGTGTCTGTTGCACTTTGGTCTTGCACTTGTGATAATTACATTTGTATCACTTGATATTGTTTTATGTCTGCATCTTGTGGTTGCCACTGTGTTGCATTGAGCTTCACCTCTCTTGTATCATTGATGTTTCTGTGTTCATGCTTGTGACATTCATGTTGCAACTTGTACTATCCACTGCCTTTTTTTCATAGTGTGTACTTTGTCTTTGAACATTGTGTCACCTGGATGCATTCATGTTTCATGCATTGAGTAACTGATTGATATAATTTTGCATTTCAGCTTTACTTGTTGTCTTCACATTGTGCTTTCTATTTTGAGTTACTTCCATACTTGGTCGTGCTCTGGTTTTTCCTTTTGCATGCTTGCTTTTGTTGGCTGCGTACACGAGTTGGCGAGGCAGTGCACACGTGTATGAATGTACACGTGTGTATTGCAGCCACTTATGTTTACCTGTCCCTGATAGGAATACAAGTGTATATATCTATGTGCACGACTTTGTGTGTGGTGAATTCAAATGTAAACGATGACACACAACCCAAATAACTGAGGCACCAATAAAAACAAATTTATATTTTTGCACATTCAATTTTGTTTATCTTCAGATTACTGCTGTAGTTGCTAATTATATAGGTACACAGGAGACAGGACTAGAACTGTAGCTGGACAATGCAGATAGATGCAGATTTATGATTTTGTAAAATGTACAGTGTTGCGTGTTGTAGTGAGAGAAAATATGAATATGAAATGTATAAACAAGTATATGTATATAGAGAAAGCTGAAACCTTGGTAAAATATTATATTGAATAAAAATACTGATTGAATTATATAAATTCTGTGCAATAGTATTATTATTCAATATGAATAGTTATTCCTATATGTATATAGTACAATCTGCAAACACATATTGATATATATATGTTTGTTATCATCAAACAAAAATTCACATCAAACAATCTCCCCCTTTTGATGACGACAAACATATATATTAAAGATTTTGAAATTCTAATAAATCAGTTTGAGCATGAAATATTTAGCTCCCTCTATATGAATGCTCCCCCTACAACTGAGACCACTCCCTATTTAGAAGATTTAAAAAATTACAGAAGAATAAAAGAACTAAAGAAAATTAACTAACAACATTTAACAAATTTGTTGAAATATTCCAAAAAATATTTACTTCCTTATCATATTCTTGTTCTTCTCCCCCTTTTGTCATTATCAAAAGACTGACAAAAAAAAATGGAACAGTAGGAAAAAAATAATATATAACGAGATAACAATTTCCATATTGTAGAGAATGGATCGATGATTCGGATTTTGTATAATAAGAAGAGAGATATTTGAAAATTAATTTTACATTTAAGCACAAAAATAAGCACTTACTAACCACGCATAACCATAAGGACTTTTAAATGGGATTAGCAGTTACTTATTAGTCTAAGCATCCGGACTTTTAAGTGAGACCAGAATACTTAGTTACCATACTCCATCCATGCATAATCATAAGGACTTTTAAATGAGAATGGAGTAATGATAAAAATAATTCACTCACATGCTCCATCCATGCATAACCATAAGGACTTTTAAATGAGAATGGATGCATGAGAGTTATTATCATTATTAATTTTTAAAAAAAAATAATAATCCACTCTTCTCATTTTACAAAACCATTATGAACGATAGAAAGATGGTAGAAATAGAAATGATCGTGGAATAAGTTACCAAGTTAATTATATTATGTAATATCCAATACTGAATGCCATATTCGAATCAATCTTTGGATAATATCCAAAACTGGTTTGAATCCTAGAAATTGAAGTTGAAAGTATATATCCAAGAATATTTCAACTAAAAATGGAAAATGATTAGTCAATTTCTATAATCCCCAAATCCAAACGTAATCTGGAAAATCTGTCTTCGGGGAGGGGTTTTGTGAAAATATCAGCAAGTTGAGCCTCGGTTGAAATATATTCAATGCAAATGTCTTCCTTAGCAATGTGATCTCTAAGAAAGTGGTGTCTCACATCAATGTGTTTTGTGCGTGAATGATGAACAAGATTATTTGACAAGTCTATTGCACTTTTACTATCACATTTTAATGGAACTTGTTTATAAGCTAAGCCAAAATCAGAAAGAGTTTGCATCATCCATAAAATTTGAGCACAACAACTTCCTAAAGCAATATATTCTGCTTCAGTGGTGGATAATGCAACACAATTCTGTTTTCGACTTGACCATGAAACTAATGAATGTCCTAGCATGAAGCATGTCCCACTAGTGCTTTTCCTGTCAACCAATGAACCAGCATAATCAGCATCAGAATAGCCAACTAAATCAAAATTTTCACAAGAAGGGTACCATAATCCTAATTTGTGTGTGTGTGTGAAAGATATCTCAAAATTCGTTTAGTGGCTTTCAAATGAGATTCTTTAGGATTAGATTGAAAACGTGCACACAAACACACAAAAAACATAATATCAGGTCTAGAAGCAGTAAGATAGAGAAGTGAACCAATTATCCCTCGATATTTTTTCTGATCAACAGCAATTCCTTTCTCGTCTTTGTCCAACTTTGTTGATGGACTCATAGGAGTTCTCAATGGTTTGGAGTTCTCAACTCCAAATTTCTTCAACAGTTCCAACACATACTTGGATTGTGAAATAAAAATACCATCACTGCTTTGCTTGATTCGGAATCCAAGAAAATATTTCAATTCTCCAACCAAGCTCATCTCGAATTTAGCCTGCATGACTTGTTCAAATTTCTCGCACAAGAGTTCATTAGTAGCACCATAAATAATATCATCCACATAAATCTGAACAATCAAAAATTCACTTCCATTATGTAATAGAAACAGTGTCGTGTCAGCACTCTCCTTTTTAAAGCCATTTTCCAAAAGATATGTACAAAGGCAGTCATACCAAGCTCTAGGAGCTTTCTTAAGACCATATAATGTTTTTTTCTAGTTTATACATGATTTGGAAAATCATGATTTTCAAAACCGGGGGGTTGTTCAAGAAAAACTTCTTCTTTCAAATCACCATTTAGAAAGGCACTTTTTACATCCATTTGTTTAAGTTTGAAACCCTTATAACATGTAAAACTTAGCAAAATCCTGATGGCTTCTAACCTAGCCACTGGAGCAAATGTTTCATCAAAATCTATGCCTTCTATTTGGTTATATCCTTTTGCGACCAACCTAGCTTTGTTTCTAGTTACATTTCCTGATTCATCAAGCTTATTTTTGAATACCCATTTAGTTCCAACAATTGGATAGTCATTAGGCCTAGGAACTAATTTCCAAACTTTATTTCTCTCAAATTGATTAAGTTGATCTTGCATTGCTAAAACCCAACTTTCATCATTAAGAGCCGTTTCAATAGAATCAGGTTCAATCCCAGAAACAAAACCACTGTGGCAACAAAACGCACATAAATTTTTATCAAATGACGAGCGAGTGCGTATACCTTCCGTAGGATCACCTATAACCAATTCAGGAGGATGATTGGATTTGAACTTCAATATACCAGCATCAAGAGTCCTACTTTCAGCTTTCTCACTAGATGTTCCTTCTTCAATGCCTTCATGATCTACCCCATCGTCAACCGTCTTTCCAGTCGTCCTTTCCAGATCAGATTCATCGAATTTCACATTGATTGATTCAACAATTGTTTTTGTTCGTTTGTTGTATATCCTGTAAGCCTTGATCCTTATTGAATAGCCCATGAAAATTCCCTCATCAGCCTTTGATTCAAATTTTCCAAGTTGATCACCTGTGTTAAGAATGAAACAAGGACATCCGAATACACGAAAATAAAAAATATTAGGTTTCCTTTCATGCCACAATTCATAAGACGTTTTGCCAAGTATTGGTCTAATCATTACTCTATTTATTACATAGCACGAAGTATTCACTGCCTCTGCCCAAAAGGTTAGAGGTAGTTTATACTCACTCAACACGGATCTAGCCAATTCCTGTAATGTACGATTTTTCCTTTCAACCACCCCATTTTGTTGAGGTGTTCGTGGAGCAGAAATAAACCATTTTCTTCACAAAAGCTTTCAAATTCCAAGTTTTCAAATTCGCCTCCATGATCACTTCTCAAGATTTTAATTGAAACTTCCTTTTCATTTTGAACAAGTTTTGCAAATTTTGAAAAACAATCAAAAGATTCAGACATTTTGGCTAAGAAATAAACCCATGTAAATCTAGAATAATCATCAACCAATACATAACAATAACGTTTTCCATTCAAGCTTGCAATTTCATTTGGTCCAAATAAGTCCATGTGAATTAATTCAAGGACCCTTGATGTGCTAACAATGTTTTTAGGGCGAAATGATGATCGACTAAGCTTGCCCAAGGAGCATGCTTTACACACTTTATTATTTTTAAATTTCTGATGTGGTAACCCTCTAACTAATTCTTTCATTTCAAGTTTTTCTAAGAGGCTCATGCTAGCATGTCCAAGTCTCCTATGCCATAAAAATGCCTCTTCGTCACTGGCTACCAAACATCTATAAAGATTTAGATTATCAAATGAAAGTGAGTAGACATTTCCTTTTCTTTTGCCCATAAAAACAATGTTATTAGAGGGTTTATCAATGATTTTGCAAGTATCACTATCAAAAACCATATTCATACCTTTGTCACATAGTTGGCTAATAGAAATGAGATTGTGGCGCAAATTATCAAAGAATAAAACATTAGTCAAGGAGAAAATAGCGTTACCTACTTCACCTTTACCAATAATCTTACACTTGCTATTGTCCCCCATGATCACATTTCCACCTTTAAAATTCTCTAGGCTAAGGAACTTCAATTTATCACTTGTCATATGTCTAGAACAACCTGAATCTAGAAACCATTATTGTTGTTCCTTAGCCCGCCAACAGACCTAAATAGAGAGAGAGGAGGATGACCTAGAGAATCTCTTAGGTCCAATGATATTAGTGACTGAAGCATTGTGAATAAACAGTCCCTTTGGAACCCAAACTTGTTTTGTCCTTTTATTCTTGTTCCAATAGACATGAAATTTGTTTGTAGAATTCTTAGGAGCCCAAACTTGTAAAAATTTTGTGTTCTTGTTCCTATGACTACAATTTTCAACACGCTGTCCAATTATTTCACATCTAGCAAAGACACTTTTACCTTTTGCACTATCATCAACTTGCGTTTTCCCAAAGCCTAGTCCTTTTCTGTTGTTAGCAAAAACTTGATTTCCCAATATCATGTTGAATGATTTTTCTCCTCTTGAAAAGTTATTCAAAGATTTCTCAAGATTTTGGACTTTGGTTTTTAGTGTTGTGTTTTCAGTTACAAGTGAGGTGCATCTATTTATAAAATCCTTTTTCCTAGTGTCAATGGTTTCCTTAAGACTCAAGTTTTCTTTTTCAAGATTCTCAACACTATTCTTAAGTCTTGATAGTTCTGAATCTAAAATTTTACATTTTTTACAACCTAGGCTTTGAATATTTTAAAGTTCAGTTTCTAACCTAAAATTTTCACGAGAAAGTTCTCTCCTATTAGATTTAAGTTTTTCAATTTTAGACTCAAGAGTATCAACTACTTTAGTAAGATCGCAACACATAAAAACAAGTTCTTTATAAGAATAGTGACCTACCTCAATAGATTCCTCTGAACTTGCTTCTGAATCTGTTTTTTCCATAAGACACAAGTTAGCCTCATTTGAGCTATTATTCGAAACTTCCTCTCCTTCTTCATTATCCCAAGTTGATGCAAAGGCCTTCTTCTTCTTTTTCTTTCCTTTGTTGTTTTTGAGAAGTGGGCATTGTTGTTTGAAGTGGCTAGGCTTGTTGCAGTTAAAGCATGTCAGTTCATTTTCGGAATTGTCAGAATCTTTTGACCTATTACCACTTGTTTTCTTCTTGCATGGCTTGAATCTTGACCATTTTCTAAGTTTATTGACAGCCATTGCAAGCTCTTCAATTGGATCTTCTTCTTCTTCATCGCTCTCTTCTTTGCTCTTTAAGGAAATCGTCTTCTTCTTTGGTTCGGAGTTGTTGCGTTCCTCCTTTGCTTTTAGCTCAAGCTCATATGTCATCAAGTTGCCGATCAACTCCTACATGCTTAGTTTACTCAGATCTTTCGATTCTTGAATTGTCGTGACTTTTGCCTCGAAGTTCATCGGTAAGACTCGTAGCACCTTCCTCACAAGCTCTACCTCAGTGAATACCTTCCCAAGCGCTCTAGCGTTGTACACCAAAGTTGAAAAGCGTCCAAACATGTCCTTTATGCTCTCGCCTTTGTCCATCACAAAGTTCTCGTATTCATTGCTGAATAGGGCTAGACGAGACTCCTTGACTTGAAAAGTTCCTTCATGTGTCACCTCCAAGGTATGCCAAATTTCCTGTGTAGTTTTACAATGAGAAATTCTATTAAATTCATTCTTATCAAGAGCATAGATCAAAGCATTCATGGATTTAGCATTTGTAGTTTTTAATTTCTTATCGTTAGCATCCCACCTATCCTTAGGTTTAGGAATCTCAGTATCACCAACGGTTATAGTGGGAGATTTATAGCCAGTTTCAATAATGTCCCAAACATCATAATCAACAGAACTAAGATAAATACCCATCCTAAATTTCCAATAAGCATAATCATTCCCATTAAACATGGGTGGCCTAGCAAAAGATTGCCCCTCAGAAAAAGCATTATTTAGTGGATTCATGACTCTAAAGTTAAAGAAAAATACCTCGCTCTGATACCATTTGTAGGATCTTGATTAACCCTAGAGGGGGGGGGGGGGTTGAATAGGGTTATTGCAAATTTTCTCGAATGAACCACAAAAACAAACTGCAGAGAAATAAATATGCTGAAAAGTAAATCACACACAAAATTTACCCAGCTTCGGCAACCCCTGCCTACTGCTGCATTCCCATATTTCTATTAGAATTAAACAGTCTCCCACTTACAAACACTCTAACAAACTCGCACACCCTGCTACCGCCTATAGAGTTTTGCAAACTCGCACACCCTGCTCACTGAACTAATTCTAACTAGACAATCTGACACTACCAACAACCTACGTGGTGATTTACCAAGACTTGAACCTTTAAAAGAAAATTTAAAACAAACTCAAAAAACAAATTAAGCAAAAAAACCCCTTTTAAAATAAACCCAAACAAAAACCCTTTACAATAAAACAAGGATCCTTAAACCCTAATCCCTCTTTTACAAGGCCGGCCCTCTTTTATTTTTTCCTTCGTGAAAAATGGCGGTCGTTGCTTTCTTCAATTTCTCTGGAAAAAAAATGTGGCTCTGTCGACTTATATTGATCGTTCGATTTTACGCCTTGCTATGTCGATCGATGTCTCTTTGAATTGCGCTCGGCTGCTTCTCTTGATCACTCTGTGAAATTAGGGTTTTTGATGAAGTCGGCTTGGTTGCTTTGAGATGCTTTAATTCGAATTCTCTCTGGTATGTGATTTTATCCTTTTGTTATCTATAAAGATTGCTTGAATTTGATTTTTTTTCTCAAGTGCCGATGATGATGGTGGGTTTTTATATGGATTCCAAGACCCTTGTATCAATTCGTCACTTTCCTAATTCTCAATTGCTTGACTTACTTGATTCACACGGATTTGATTTTGAAGCGTTCGATTGCCTTGAGTCATACGGCAGAAACTTTCCTCTTTTGATTTTTTGACTTTTTCAAAGATACGTATTTGAATTTTTTTTCCCACATGAATCTCCTTGTTGACTACTGCATGCTTCCATGATTTCGAACATATCTTGTTTATTACTTCACTGTGAATTATGGCTTTGATTTTCTGGCCTGTGAGCTTCGACTCTGGCCATCTCCTCTGGTTGGTTTAACCTGTACTTGCTTCACTGGTACATTTTTCACCTTGATTCTGCACTTGCATACTTCTTGCAGTCTTTTTGATCACTGTAGTTGCATTCCATTCGTTTGCATATATCAGTTGCTCGACCCTTGGTTGTTTCAGTATTCATGTTGTTCATTGCTTGGTCTCTGTTGCCTTGAATTTCTGGTTGGTGCATTATTGAAGTATGTGTGTCTGACCATGTTGCTTGCTGTTACTTACTTGATGCATTGTGCTCTGTTGTTGTCCTTGGTTCATTTGGTTGTAGTCTTCATTGTTGTGCCTTGTTGCAGTTGCTATGCAGTTGCTATACCTTGTAGTTGTGTATTTGAGTCAGTGCTGTCCACTTCATGTTGTTTTGAGTATTTGGTTCCTTGCAATTGCTGCTACACATTGTTGTATTTGAACTTGGTCTCCTCATTCATGTGTGTCTGTTGCACTTTGGTCTTGCACTTGTGATAATTACATTTGTATCACTTGATATTGTTTTATGTCTGCATCTTGTGGTTACCACTGTGTTGCATTGAGCTTCACCTCTCTTGTATCGTTGGTGTTTCTGTGTTTATGCTTGTGGCATTCATGTTGCAACTTGTATTGTCCACTGCCTTTTTTTTCATAGTGTGTACTGTGTCTTTGAGCATTGTGTCATCTGGATGCATTCATGTTGCATGCATTGAGTAACTGATTGATATAATTTTGCATTTCAGCTTTACTTGTTGTCTTCACATTGTGCTTTCTATTTTGAGTTACTTCCATACTTGGTCGTGCTCTGGTTTTTCCTTTTGCATGCTTGCTTTTGTTGGCTGCGTACACGAGTTGGCGAGGTAGTGCACACGTGTATGAATGTACATGTGTGTATTGCAGCCACTTATGTTTACCTGTCCCTGATAGGAATACAAGTGTATACATCTATGTGCACGACTTTGTGCATGGTGAATTCAAATGTAAATGATGACACACAACCCAAATAACTGAGGCACCAATAAAAACAAATTTATATTTTTGCACATTCAATTTTGTTTATCTTCAGATTACTGCTGTAGTTGCTAATTATACAGGTACACAGGAGACAGGACTAGAACTGTAGCTGGACAATGCAGATAGATGCAGATTTATGATTTTGTAAAATGTACACTGTTGTGTGTTGTAGTGAGAGAAAATATGAATATGAAATGTATAAACAAGTATATGTATATAGAGAGAGCTGAAACTTTTGTAAAATATTATATTGAATAAAAATACTGATTGAATTATATAAATTCTGTGCAATAGTATTATTATTCAATATGAATATTTATTCCTATATGTATATAGTACAATCTGCAAACACATATTGATATATGTATGTTTGTTATCATCAAACAAAAATTCACATCAAACACTATCAACGCACGCAAATTTTATTTGCACGGTACAACTTTGAACCCATTGTGGAGCTACTATTTAAAACCATAATCTGCTTAATAATCAAATGCATAAGCCGTGCAACAGTTTCACTATATAATTAAAATTTTAAAACTGAATATCATTAATACATGCGCAGAGATGGGAATGGGAGCATGATGTTTGCGGTCATTTATGTAATGAGTTGATTTTCCAAAATTCTTTGCATAAATGAAACACGTTCAAATTTATCATTCTTGCCGTTTTCCCCTGATCAATGCAAGCCTCCTATTTATAACACGTTCGAAAATTGATTGCATGCCGTTCCTGCTTCCCCTAAAATCAAGACTTCGCTCTGTTAATGTTCAAAACGAATTATATTTCTTGGCCAAAATTTATCACTTACCTTTAATCTCGCAACTCCTTGGATATAAATACAAAAGCCCTCGTCCTTCAAATTCATTCATCTCTTTGGGTTCACTCTCAAGCTTCTTCAGGTAACAATGTCAAACCTTCTTTTCCTTTTATTTTTTTATTTTTTTCCTCACCTGGTTTCATTTTTTCCCACTGTCCACCGAAAGACTCGACCATACATCACCACCAATCGGCCTGCACCCATTTCATTTTCTCCTCCTTTTTCATTTTTGTATTGTGCAAGAATTTCATTTATCATTTTATTATCCACTTATTTCTTTTGCCTAACTAATGAAGTTTCCATTGCTGGATTTGTGTTACGGGTTACTCGATTATTCATATATTTTAATCAATAAGCTATTATTTTCAGTTTAAGGAACAGATTAACCATTTTAAAAAAATAAAAAATAAATAAATAAATAAATAAATATATATATATATATATTAATTACTGATGCTAATAATATAACATCAATTCATGATACAAAGTGCACGCGTGCATGCTTTTTGATATGTAGGATCGTGCCCTTTTATAGCAGCGATAGCAAGTGAATCTTAATAAGTGAAGTTGTGTAGGAAGGAAAAATTATTCTGAGTAATAGTTAAAAAAAGGGTTTAATTATTATAAAGGGAGGTTCAGTGCTTTGCGTGCGTGAGTGGGGGAATTTGGCAAGCTTTGACATGCAATAGGGATTTAATATTCATGCGTGCATTTTTTTCTTTTCGGTTTGAATTTTTTATATATATTTAATAAATAATGGGCAGGCCGAGTTTGTTTTGGTGAGTTGAGTCATGCAGTGGAGCGGTCGAGTCAAGTGATTCCATCCGCCCAGTTTGTTTCGAAATTCCTTGTTAAAATTTTACGTAGATTTGATTTATAATCGTTTCATTTTTTCCTTTTTCAAAGAATAAAAATCTGGTCACAGCCTCCGCAACAAATTTGATCGTGCTTCTGTGCATTTTTTTTCAAGTGTTGCCATCGTTTTGAATCAAATCTTCGACGGCATTCAGGTGAGTATTTCTCACCAGACAATCGTACTTGTATATCTGTGAATTAATCACAAGTGTAATTGTAAATTTATTTTATTTTATCTGCCTATGATATAAACTTATGATGTTAAAACCTTATTATTTAATTGACACATCATCATTTGTATTATCTATTGTTATATTATTTCAGTTATACTATTTATTATTATATACTGTTTAAATCACATTGCAAGTTCCCTGTAAAAGATAGAGATCATTACAGGCTGAAATGATAGGCCTGAACAACATATATATTTCATTTATTTATTTAGTCATTTTAACTTGGGATTGCGGGTTTGAAATGATAGAACCCGGTTTTCTTTGAAATTACGGGTTGAAATGATATAGTACCCGTATCATTTAACCTAGGTTAGAAATTATTATACAGACCCGTGGTTATATATATATATATATATATATTTGGAAATATTAAATGTTTAAATAATTCTTTGTTTAAAATTGGATTTAAATGATTTTTAAATGTATAATATTATATTAGTCAAATATGTAATAATAAAGGAAATTTAAGTATGGGTTTAGCTTGAAAATTTGGATTTGTAAACCAAGTGGACTTTAGGTTAAGAAATAAATTATGAAATTTGGTATAACTTGAATATAAAGCAGATAAATATAAGTTAAGTTTTCTATGAATTAAAAGTTAGATTTGTAAAATGTGGAAACTGAAATTTAACTTGATTTAGAATGGAAGGCGGTTTTTGAAACAAAGGTAAGGTAAGAAATTAATTGGAAATTTGTTTATTTTGGATATGGGAATTTAACTAGATTATAAGTAAAATTTATAGGAATTTATGCACTTGATTTTTAAGTAAAGTATAAGAGAAGAGGTATTTATTTATAAAATATACTTTATAAAAATCAAAATTTTCAAGTAATTTAAATGACTATTTAAAAGGTGGAAATATGATTTATAAATTAAACTGATTTGATTATTGTTGAAACCATATTGAAGTTAAAATTTTAGGATACTCAAATGAACTAGGGTATAACCTTGGGATATATATTGGATTTTTATTTTAACTTCACCTTTTTCAATATAGAAATTGATTCAAATATAACTATTTTGGAATTTATAAACCACGGGTAATAATAATAACGTTGGTTGTTAAAGAGACCGGGATCGGATATGGGCATACTCTCTGTCGATACCGAAAACCACTTTGACAACCATGTACGCGGTGGAGATTCCAGAATGAAGTAGGATGGTGGTGACGTTTCCTTTAAGGTAAATACGTGGACCCGACTCCCATGAGTTGGCATAAGGTGGCTAAAACAGGAGCGATTCTCGGATTAATGAGGTAGCACCTCTGATCGGACGCACCTCTTCGTATGCCATTCTACTACTTTTGTGATTGTTTGGTGCGCACCTTTGATTTGGGAGTGTTGTTCGAGGTGGGCGGTAATAGCAGCTACGCGTTACCACCGGTCCGGATGCGTAATTGGTATATCTACCCTGGCATTGCCTAGTTGTGCCGTGTCACCTACCATAGCGAGCCTTGTACGAGTTTGGTTTTCTCCCGTAGCCCGTGTGGTGTCCTCTGGTGGCTTCCCGATCAGGAGGGACTATGATATTGGATGGACTACTGCGACTATTATTTTGTTAAGGGGAATATTGGGTCACTCCTTAGCGCTATTTAAAAGTAAGTTTATTTTAATATAGACACTATTATAATAGCAAAAATATTACAATATAGTAAATAGTTTAACGGATCCTTAGAGGATGGACGATCCCAAGCATCCTTTAAGTTACTCGCTTTATAATACAGTTCACTTGAATTAGCTTACACTATATAAGTATGTATGTCCTGACTCGAGTGTTTATGTTTTATTTTACGCTCGGGTCGGCCTAAGTTTCAGTTCAGACTTCACCTCCGGAGTTTGGACTTCTGCTGATCATCTTTTTTCCAGCTGCCGTCAAGTTCTGTTCAATTCTTGTTTAGGTTTTGAAATCAAGACAATCTAATATTGAGAGTTTCTGGGGAGATTTCAAACTATAATTGGTTTAAGACTATGTACTTTATACTTATTTTGAGACTATTGATAGTGGCTTCATGAACCACTAAGTTATTTTAAATTCCGCTGCAAGTATTTTGATTCTGTGCCTATGCCTGTGATTATTTATTTACTATATATTCTGAGATTTGCCAAATTTTATTTACAACATGGTATTTTGAACCATTCAAGTCCGACATGTACGGATGCGAATGGTTGAAAATATCCGGTCGTTACAATTCAAAGAGTAGTAGAGTATCAATCAACAGATAAAAAATGTACGCAGATGGAGCATCCAGTAATCAATGTTACGGCGTAGGATTCATGTTAATGACTCCTAAGGAACGATCAATCTGCTACGTCCTGAAACTCGATTCCCCTATAAAAAAACAACGATGCTTAGTATGAAGCCTCAACCGCCAGCCTCAAACTTGCTAGAGGATTTGGAGTGGAAACTTTACATATTTTTTGTAATTCCTGATTGGTAGTATGCAAAGTTAAGGAAGTTGATCTTGCTAGGGGGCATCATCTTGCTCCTTATCTCGACCAGGTCCAACAGTGCTAGCCGACTTCACGTATTACACACATACTCAGCAAACAAAATGAAAAGAATCTAGTCACTGGGCAAGCTAGCCAGTTTTAGGGACACACAATGGACATACATTGTCTCGGTTGAAATTCTTAATATTCCAAGCATTGAAGGATGGAGATCGGCCAGATCTTGGAGACAGAGCCAGAAAAGGGGTCATGGTTGACTCCTATCAAAGACTATCTACAACGAGGAATTCTTACCGAACGAAGGAATGGAAAACGATAGATCCTCCTCAAAGCTTTACGCCAAATCATCCAAGAAGAAGTCGTGTGTAGAAAGGAGTTTATCCATTCCCATGCTTGGTGTATTGCCCATGATGATATAAATGAGTCTTGAGTGAAGTCTATGAAGAAGAATGTAGCGATTACAACAGAAGGAGAACCATGACAAAAAAATACTCTGCAATGGGTATTACCGGCCAACTATCCATCCAGATGCGGTTGATCATGCTAGATAATTCGATGAGTGAAAGATGTTCGCAAAAAATCTAGGAGCCCCGTCGATGGAAATTACTCAAATGGCTAGTCCATAGTCATTTTCCACTTAGGGGTATTGACATCATCTTCTTGTCGATCCTAAAGGTGGTGCGAAATACGTCATCATAACAGTTGATTACTTCACCAAATGGGCAGATGAAGCACTTTTAACCACGACCAAGTTGAAGAAAATAATCAACTTCATTGTCCGTAACGTCGTCTGTCCTTATGACCTTCCATGATCCATTATAATTGTAAATGGACAGGTTGAAGCTATGAACAAAATCATAAAGTCTATAATGAAGAGAGGTTTGGAAAAGGCAAGAGGTAAATGGGTGGATAAACTCCCAACAGCATTACGGGCTTATAGAGCTACCCATGATTCCGTGACTGGCCGTGCTCCATTCGCCCTTGCTTACTGCTCCGAGATCGTCATCCTTGTAAAACTTGAAGTCCCCTCTCATCTAGTGGTCGATTACAACCCTTATTTAACAAAAAATACAAACAAGGAATCGCAGTCGAATTGTAATTAAACTAGATGGAATTAGTGATGACTTATGAGCATATAAAACGCATCCGAGAGCCAATGGCAAGAACATATACCCGAACATGCATGTGTACATTTCAAAAAGTTCAACTTCTTGAAATCAACAGAAATTGAATTCTCACTTTGGGTTATTAAGAAAAGACTAGATTAGATAGCCGAAGCTTACTAGCCCTGTAGATCCGGACACGAATGGCCACTGATAAACTGCAACCCTGGATTTATAATATTAGGAATCGACCAAGCGTCAAGATGACCAAAGAAGGATACGACGCCTTGAGACGATAAAATGGAAAGATAATGACTATTCATGAAACATTAAAGCATTTTGTGTTGCTTCACACGACACACTTTGGGGGCAAATGTTACCTGACACCTTTGCCCGGGTACAAAACGACAGTTGAAGATATTATCGTTAGCACTATACAAGATTCTAACCAAAAAGAGCCTGAAGATATAAGGGTTTGATGCAATCGACATGTTTCGATGTTTATGTGCAGTTTGGTAGGTACAGTTTGGTGTGTGCCGCTCGGTCTGAGTAACTCGACACACGTCGCTCGGTCTGGGTAACTTGGCACACGTAGCTCGGTCAAGATCGCTCGACACGCATCGTTCGTCCAGTTGATCGTCGTCGCTCGTCATGTATCGCTCGGTCGAGGGAGGTTGGCGAAGACAGCGTAGACACGAGTTTTGTTGTTCGTGGTTCGGCTAACTCCGGTTCGTCCCAGATGGTTTAACAGTTCCCGCTCGGCCAAGGAAGGAAAGGAACATGAATTAGTCCAGATGGATAGGGTCCGCCAAGCTAGTCGGTGCACAAAAGTTGCCTACTATGGGCTGAAGTACCTTGTTATTGGGCCTGTGCAGGGAGTCAAGCCTATCTTGGTCTATAAATACAGAGGCAGGGGTATAGTTGAAAGGACCTTTTTTGGAAGAACTCCAAGGAGACTCGACCATGACTATTTTTTCTTATAAACTTTTATCAATGGATTCTAGCCAATCCAACAACACATGTAATTGTAATCAAATGAAGAATGAATGAAATCCAAAGTGGGCGTAGACCGAGATTGCCGAACCATTATAAAATCTTCGTGTCTATTTGCTTGTATGCTTGGTTCTCTAGATTCCATTAATTCTCTGATGTCCGTGAAATTCTACGTGTGTTAGTGACCAATTTTGGGGCTAACATATATACTACTATATATATATATATATATAATATTTTCTAAATACATCCAAGCAACCAATAATAAATTTTAAGTGTTTAAGATTAAATTGATAATCCGAATGAGTAAGAATTTTCTCACCTTGATTTTTATTACGTGATTTCCTTTAATATGATCCCAGTGCTGCCTGTTCGTAATTTATCAGCCTCGCATGAGCAAAGTTACAAATTTATAAATTAACGATTTATGTAAAAATGACAACTTCACTAACGAATAAATTAACACAATTACCTAACTTTAAAAATATCAACTCGCGCCTACTACCGCTAGCTATCAACGAACTCGACTCAACACTACGCAGCAACAACCCCAACTTCCAGCGCCGAACTGCCTCAAAACACGTCGAACCTCTGCCAACAAGAACTACTCCTTCCCTTTCCCTCCAATCTGTGATCGACTGCCTCACCACCTCGTCAGGTTGGCCACTAGACATCACTGCATGTTGCCACACAACAGCATCAATCCATCCCTCCACTCCGACTTGCCTTCCCACCATTGCAGCTACCCCCAAAGCCGTTTCCTCCTCTCGAACACCAGCATCAGTCACGACTCCTACCCCACCTTCGAGATCCTAAACCTACTGCGCTCGAACGCGTGATCCTTCCATCGTCGATGAGTGCTTCCTCCCAGGCTTCTACTTATCGCGATGCTCCATAATCCCTCCATCATTCGATTCCTATCGGCATGCGCCTATCTTCTTTTCTATGAACCTGCTCATCGCAAAAACTTGGGAGGCTCGATCGCGATTATTTCTCTATATACGAGATTTAACTTCTCATTTTTTGTTTTTCTTTTATTTTTTCCGAGTTCGATTTGAATGAGAGAAAGGGAAAAGTTCTCGATTTTATACTTGAACAAGGAAGCGTGTTTTTATGGACAAAATAGAGAAGGGACGTAAAGTGGACGGCTCCACTGTTCATTGACTTAAACCATTTTATATACATACATACATATATTTATTTATTTTTTATTATTATTCGATTATAAATATCTCGAATCCCATACGTCAAATCTCGACCTCCTATCGAGGTGTGCCGCTAGGCGTTCATAATGTTATGCTCATATTCTGAATGCAATGGAAAAGGTTTCGAGTCCTAATTCAATCGTATGAAGAAGATAGCTTTTTGGATCCAATTATTATATTGAATTTTCAGTATAAATTTCCACACGTTTATATCCCGTACGACCAAACAATAACTCCAAATACTACGAAATTTGAAAACCAATAATAATACTCTATTGTGGATCCAATGAAACTAGTTCCATCGAATTCTAAGGCTATGCCTCGGAAGGCTATTTTTAAATGTCAATCTAAATAGGCTATTTTTAAAATTGAACAGATCGCCTTTAAATTCAATTTTTGAAACTTTTATTATCTTCATTATTATCAATATGAATTTTATAATCCTTTAAATTATTTTTATTGCGCTTAAACTTAAGATACAAAAATCTAACCAATATTCATTTATAAAATTCAAAAATTAACTGATTCAATAAATCACTATATTTAAATTCTGAATTTATTTTACAAATTGAATCCAAATTTTCATATTCAAAATCAATCTATAATTCAAATTCAATATTTAAAACTATTTAAATATTCAAAATCGAACAACGAAAAATCCAGGTCTATACAGTTCTAAGGTAGCATAGATAATCTTCCAAGAAATAACTAAAAGTTGATAAGCATAATGGTGCACTTAGGAAATTATCTATATCCTTGGATGATTGAGAAAGTTGTGAACCTAAGCAAAAATTCCAAATCATGTTTCATAGTCATTCAAAATTTTAAATAATGTCAAGTGTTAGTTTATTTCTTTATGGAATTTGATTTGATTGATAGTGTAATTTTATAGACTATGGCTTATAAAGTTGTTGTTTACTATGACTTAAATCCCGACGCTCTTGAAAAAAAAGAATGATTTTGAAAGAATTTTTGAAATAGTATTATTATTTTTAAAACGTTGGTAAAGTATTATTATTTTAGAATATTTGAAAAAGAGTTTCCACGAAGTGGTTTCTCAAATGTTTTGTTATGATTAAAGTTGGAGGATTGGAAGTTTTCTAATTTGGCAGACTCGCTAAGTATATTTATTTACTCTAGTAGTTGTTTTAGGAGGAATCAGAATACCACTGGATGCTTCGTGTTGTTTTGATTCTAGAGTTATACCATGCTTCGATGGAAGGAGCCTCCTCCTTGTCATAATTGATTTTGGTTTTGATATATTTCCCTTTAGTGGAATTTAAAAAAAATTAAATATAAAATCTGGGCATCTAATTCTAAATTTATCTATTGAAAAGAATGGATGCTTAGTATTTTATTGCAGAATATTTTCTGTAGTTTTGTTGCATGTGGTTGTTATATTGTTTATGTTTCTATTACTAACGATAGAAATAGCTTGCGTATTGCTCTTTTGTCAACAAGATTCTGTTAGAACCTCAATTATTAGATTTTAATGACAACAACTATACAATTATGCCAAAGAATCTCTAAGCTAATTTGCAGGTACATGAGCATCAAAAAGAGATAATCAAATACATTCAAAATGAAGATACATAATACAAAAAAGGATGAAAGTATTTATATGGAGATACAAGAAGAGATATACATGATAGAGACAAGACGAAGGTGACAAACAAAGTATTATTAGTCATATAGTGTCGTGTCTAGAGTTTACAAATGTTAAAATCTTTTCCAAATGGTATACACACATATACATTCATATTTTAAATGAAAAAACAAGTTTTCAAAAATCGCATGGAGCGGGGCTCGAACCCGGATCACTACTTCAAAAGGAAAGTGCTCTAACCATTTAAGCTATAGTAATTTTTTTGTTACAAGCTAAATTTAGACGTCTGAAATACTTCATTCAGACGTCTGAATGCTGAAACAAAATTGTGATTCCATAATATTTAGACGTTTGAATGAAAATAATCAAACGTCTGAATAAGTCCAAAATAGCCTATTTCCTTTCTGGTTTGAACTCGTGCAATTTCAGAAGTCTGAATTATTCAATTCAGAAGTCTGAGTATTGTTTAGTGCAAATTCAGAAGTCTGAATATTATTTAGTGCAATTTCAGAAGTCTGAATTATTCAATTCAGAAGTCTAAATATCTACAACGACTATGTTTTCAAATAGGCACTTCCATGCATGAAAAGATGCGTCCTTCATTTCAGTAGATATGACCATATCTCTTCATGATAACTCTTCACAACAAATGCACATATTTATAATCTATATAAACACAATAGAATCATTCTTTTATCACTGAATTTCAATTTGTTCTTACTCTGCTCTCATATTCTTGATTCTAATACTCTTGTGCGTTCAAATTTATTCAAAATAATTCATTTACTTCCATATTCTTCACATACACATATATAAATATCAAAAGGAGAAGATTATAGGAAGGTTGTACTATCAAGAGACAAATTCGTGTTATCAAGAAAACAGTATGTCAAATACTTTCTATATAGGTTGAATTCCTGTTCTGCTGTTCAGGTGAGTGAAGTCCTCTTCGGCTGTTGAGGCATCGAAATCCTATTCTGTTATTCAGGTGTTGTAAACCTATTCCTCCGGGTTAAGTGAGGATTGTTGTTAGTGAAATTCCACAAAGGAGTATGGGACTGGACGAACGGGAAGTTTGGACCAGTATAAAAATTCCTGGTGTGCTTATTTTATTTTACTTATTTTCATTTACGTTGCTATTATCGTCTGTTTTCCGCATTTAGATTTTATTATATTCCATATTACATGATCCTAAGTAACAGCTTGGCATACAGTTGTTATTTCTTCATTTGGTATCAGAGCCTGGGATTCTTGAGATCGTAACAACATCCTAGAATAAATGGCTACTAAGAAATCTAGTCAAGGCAATAAGAAGTGGAAGAGCAATAAAGAAAAATCAAAGGAGCAAACAAACAAATGCTTCATGGCAAAAGATAATGAGGTTAGTGATCTAACTTTTGATGATATGATAGAAATAAATTCAGAACTTCTAGACACTTTAAAAAGTCTCAAAAGAAAATATAAGGAAGCTCTGGAAAATCAAAAGAAAGCAAAATTCGAAAGAGATATGTTTAAAGACGAGAAGGGAATATTAGAAGAAGAACTTGAGAAAATTCAAGATTCAGACAATTCTCAACTCTCTCTATTAAGTCAAGAAATAGAAGCTCAAAAAGAAAAGAATAATGCTCTAGCTTTAGAGAATCATGAGTTAAAAACAAAAATTAAAATTGTTGAGTTAGATAACACTAGTCTCAAAACTAAGCTTGATGACATTGCTAAAAATGTTTCCAATTTTAATAAAGGGAGAGAAAATTTATCCAGGATTATTGAAAATTCTCAACCTACTTCAAACAAGAAAGGATTAGGTTATGTTAAGAATTCAAAAGCTCACAAAGATAAAAATGGTTTAGGATATAATAAAACTGATCGTAGAAATAGCACTAGATATGCATTCATGTATAGTAAAAATGATAGTGCTAAATTTCGAGTAAAGTCTAAATCCAATTTTTATAGAAATTCAAATACTGCTATGACCAATAATGTTTATAGAAGTACAAAATAATTGAATGGAAATAGGAATAAAAGCTATCTAAGTATTTGGGTTCTTGTTAATTGGAAAAATAGAGAAAAATGTATTAATGATTATTTTGATATGGTAGTTAATAATGAAAATTATATTTATAAAGGTTCAACCACACCTAAATGGGTATGGTTTCCTAAGACCTAACCCCTCTGGACCCTAACATAGTAAGTGGGTACCAAAAATAATTATTATTTATTGCAGGTACTCGGAGAAACAAAAGGAAAAGGATAGATTTTGGAATTTTAAAGAATGTTCCATATGTTTAATAGAATTACGTGCTTACAATGAAATATGGACTTCAGCAAATATGGTAAAATCTATTTTATTTTTCCTACATAATCAATAATGAGTTTATCTCAATATTTACAAGATATTTTATATAATTTATTATATTCCCTCATTCTTTTTGATAATGACAAAGGGGGAGAAATTCATATGCATATTAACTGAGGGAGATATTATACCTAGGGGGAGATGTTATGCTTAGGGGGAGCTTTAAACATATTCATATTATTTTTTATATAGAATGAATATTTTAAAAATTGTATAGTTGTCATCATCAAAATGGAGGAGAATGTTAGAACCTCAATTATTGGATTTTAATGACAACAACTATACAATTATGCTAAAGAATCTCTAAGCTAATTTGCAGGTACATGAGCATCAAAAATAGATAATCAAATACATTCAAAATGAAGATACAAAATACAAAAAAGGATGAAAGTATATATATATGGAGATACAATAAGAGATATACATGATAGAGACAAGACGAAGGTGACAAACAAAGTATTATTAGTTATATAGTGTCGTGTCTAGAGTTTACAGATGTTAAAATCTTCTCCAAATGGTATACACACATATACATTCATATTTTAAACGAAAAATAAAGTTTTCAAAAATTGCATGGAGCGGGACTCGAACCCGGATCACTAGTTCAGAAGGCAAGTGCTCTAACCATTTAAGCTATGGTAATTTTTTGTTACAAGCTAAATTCAGACGTCTGAAATACATCATTTAGACATCTGAATGCTAAAACAAAATTGTGATTCCATAATATTTAGACGTCTGAATGAAAATAATCATACGTCTGAATAAGGCCAAAAATAGCCTATTTCCTTTCTGGTTTGAGCTCGTGCAATTTCAGAAGTCTGAATTATTCAATTCAGAAGTCTGAATATTGTTTAATGCGAATTCAGAAGTCTGAATATTATTTAGTGCAATTTTAGAAGTCTGAATTATTCAATTCAGAAGTCTGAATATCTACAACCGCTATATTTTCAAATAGGTACTTCCATTCATGAAGAGATGCATCCTTCATTTCAATAGATATGACCATATCTCTTCATGATAACTCTTCACTAACAAATGCAACTATTTATAATCTATATAAACACAATAGAATCATTATTTTATCAACGAATTTCAATCTGTTTTTACTCTACTCTCATATTCTTGATTCTAATACTCGCATTCAAATTTATTCAAAACCATTCATTTACTTCAATATTCTTCACATACACATATATAAATATCAAAAGGAGAAGATTATATGAAGGTTGTACTATCAAAAGACAAATTCGTGTTATCAAGAACATACTGTGTCAAATACTCTCTGTATAAGTTGAAGTCCTGTTCTGCTGTTCAGGTGAGTGAAGTCCTCTTTGGCTATTGAGGCATCAAAATCCTTAACTGTTGTTCAGGTGTTGTAAACCTATTCCTCCGGGTTAAGTGAGGATTATTGTTAGTGAAATTCCAAAAAGTGGTATTCCATATTCTATTCGTATGTTTTCCGCATTTAGATTTTATTATATTCCATATTACACAATCCTAAGTAACAGCTAGCCATACAATTGTTATTTTTTCAGATTCTCTTTTGGATTGTGTAAATACAAGATAGGTACAAAGAAGCAAGAGATTATTTGGTTTCCTACGAACCTACATTTGCTTTGAGATACTTAGTTGCTTGCTAAAAAAGTAACACAAAAGTGGTATGCAGTGGATTTAGAAATTGGTATTTTGATTGATCATTTTATGCCCCAGATATGGAAGGCCATTTGGCTTTTATTTTCTTTGTTGGTTTGGCCAGTTGTGGCAAGTTGTAGCTTTTTTAGATCAGCCATACAAAGAAGGTGCTGTCTAAATTTTCGTAATATAAGGGACTTTAAACTAGTAACTCATTTTAATTAATAAGTTTTTAAAGCCTAAGGGTGGGAGGAAATTTCCTTCCTTTGGGAATTTTCGGGACGAAATTCTTTTAAGGGAGGAAGAATGTAATATCCTATAATTTTATCTTTTTTATTTTTAATAGTTGATTAATTTTAAATATTTAAATAATCGATGTTTAAAAATATAAATAACTTATATTCAGATACAGTGATTATTTAAATATTTGAATGGTGAACTAAGTATTAATTAAATGGATTTAATGACCTTATTTAACTTCTTTTAATTAATAAATAATGATGATGATCACATTTTGTAAATTTATTTACAATAATAAATAGTTTGAATAAATAACAAAAAATCAATTTTTAATAACACAACTTGATTTTTTGTAGTATTTTTAATTGAATTGATTGGATTTTTTTCATAATTTTTGATTTTAAGAATATTTAAGTTTTCGTTTGACATATTTATCGGCAAATGATGGTAATTTTGAAATTTTACAGAATAAGACAACTAATGTATTTTATTATTGTTTTGTGATCGTATCGCATTTCTGTATGTGATCGTATTTTTGTTTGTCGTTTGCATTTCGTAATTGAATGAATTTTTGTATAGCAAGATGCTAGAAATTTGCAAATAAACAAGGTTCCATACAGATTTTTCAATGCAAGACTTTTCTTCATTTTTACTTTTCCCTCTCTCTCTCTATGCTTCACATTGAAGAAGAAAAAAATAAAAACCCATATTCAACAATCAAAATCATTTTTTCTAGGCCACGAAAAATTGTAAAACTATAATCGAGAGAGTGTTAAATTCCTACCCATTTTATCATGTGCAGTCGTGTTTGGGTTGTTAGGTGGTAGAGGGCTAGAGCAAGGGTTTTGAGCGATTGAAGGTGAATTAGGAAAATCGAAGGTCTTAGTTGTATTTCTCCTGTCGTATTGCACCTCCACACCAATTTTCTTCACGTTCAGTAGCGTGTTGCCAAACGCATCATTAGTGTCGCATGAGGAAGAAGCCCAGGTATCATCTTTGATGGTGAGGCCAAGCGTTAAATGAAGGGGATGTATGCAAAGCATTTGCAGAGTGGTGTTCAACGGAGTCGGTGGCATGCGATATCGTTGAGGAATTTTGGAGAAATCGTTGGTGGAAGAAGCGATCATGATGTTCAGGGTGCACGCGTGCATATGTACATAATAGATTAAGGGATTAGGGAAGATATTAATTGGGGTAATTATGAGTAATAAAATAATTAAGTGATTAATTATATTAGTTAATTCTCCATCTTATAAAATCAATATCTAACTTATACATGGTCAGATTTGGACGCGGTCTTTACGTTGGACTCGTATCGACGTTATCTACACAATGGAATTGGATTCATTGAATTTGGAACTAGTTGAATTTCAGGCTAAAACCGAACGTTGTTCGATTTTAGATCAAAATAGACTGTGAAATGTCAACTAGAATTTTGGTGAGTTTACCTACCTCTAAATAAACTATGTGATATCTATGTTACTATATATTATTGTTGAATGCTTAGATGGTAATAGGTAGTTTCAATGAAGCATAAATTAATGACAAAGTATTGTGATTTAATTTAATTATGTTTGGCATAGTTAAATTTATTATACTTCATTTGTAATATTTATTTAGTAGAATAAAATGCCGTTCTACTATAATTAAATTGAATATATTATTTTGAACATCTATCGAGCAGAATAAATCACTGTTGTGTGCTTGTAAAGTAAAATGACTATTTTTTAAGTTAACTAATATGTGGATTTACTAATAAATGTCAAGTTTGCTGTTGATTGCTAATTTTTGATAATTATATGTTTAATATAATGGTTTTGTTGTTTGTTTGAATTTGAATTCCCACTTGAAAAGTGGATTGCATAAATAACCATTATTTACATGGGACTTTTATAGAGAGACTCTGAGGGGTTTCCCGCCATTATTGATTTATTGCTATATGCTTCTTACTTATATTCTTATGTTGCTTATTGTGATGTTTGGTTGGAATAACTGTGACATAATGTATGAATTGCCATACCCTTAAACCTTTGTATGTGTTGAACTTATATTCGCATTTTTACAAAATAAATGTTTGGTCATATTTTTGCACTTTGAAAGTTGTTAGAACTATGTTTTCAAATATTTTGAGAATTTTTGTGTGTTGAACTTATGCTCGTATTTTTACAAAATAAATGTTTGGTCATATTTTTGCACTTTGAAAGTTCTTAGGACTATATTTTCAAATATTTTGAGAATTTTGAAAATAAAGGATAAGGGTTAATTAAAATTTATAAAGAAGAGTTAAAAATATAATTTACTATTTTTTGGGATAATTAACGTTGTTTTAAATTTATAAAGTGATTATAAATATGATTAAATATCCTGCGAGATAATTATGCCGATTTAAATTTATAAAATATTATAAAATGGATTTAATTATCTGTTAGGATAATTAATGTTGTTTAAATTTATAAAGATTATTTATCTTAAATATTTTGTAAATTCTTTTCAAATGGGTTTGTGATGATTGCATAAGTATTTGAAAAAGAATTGGATGTTTAAATATATTCTTAATTATTATTCAACTATAAAGTTAATTAATAAATTTATTAACGATGTTTAAAGTCAGTTAACTGATCTAATAAAAGTGTTTTAAAGTTAATTAACTGATTTAAGAAAAGTGACTAAAGTTAATTAACTAATTTTATAAAGGTGTTTAAAGTTAATTAATTGATTTATTAAAGGAGTTACAAATTTTATTAATTGTCTCTTAAGATAACGAATGTGGTTTTAAATTTATAAAATAATTATATCAATTATCTTTCAGTATGATTAACTTTGTTTTAAATTTATTAAACATGATTTATTATCTTCTGGGATAATAAATGTTGTTTTAAATTTATAAATGATAGTTTATAAATGAGAAAATCTTTTAAAAGGAATTGTTTGAAAATAAAGCTAAGTGTAAATTGTCTTGGGTTTATAGTGAACAATGTTTTATTGACAATTATTTTAACCTTTCTTTTTAATACATTCAGTAGTATAATTAGCACTTTGAAAAAAACATTTTTAAAGGGTGTTTTTAAAGTGTTTTACAAATAATTGTGATATGCAAATCAAGTACAATTGTGAGTCAAATGATTTGAAAGCTTGATTCATTTATTGGTGGTAAGTGTATGTGATTAAATTCCCATATCAATCATTTTTTTATTCTCAATAGTTGATTTATTGACTATCGATTCGACTATTGTCTTTATGTATCATCGATCTAAGTAATTTGAATGCTCATTTTAGCATTGATATCCTTTGTCGGAAATGACTAAAACCAAAGAACACGTGGAAGCCAAGCTATGTGAGGTTGCTCCTATTAGAGTATTATCATGTCTACTCTAGATTGGTTTCAGTTATATGCGCACTGAGATATGAAAATACTCGAATTCTCAGTAAGTTTAGAGGGATCCGACATGGATGTGTCCAAGAGCCGTTGTAGTTCTCAAGCACATTTTTTAGAGGCATACTTTCAGCAAGGGAGGTGTACCCTCCTAGTCATTGTTGGAAAATTTCTTCCTTATTTTTGATTCAAACCTTTGAATTATTTTCTTAATTGCATCAAGAAGTGCCTGGAGCTCTTCTCGATGTTTAATTATTTGTGTCCATTCTGTAAATTTGGATTTTGATCTTGTTTATGCCAATTCTTTCAAGTTTGGTTTTGTTCTAATTTGTTTCCATTCATTCTTTTATGGATGTTGTTCTTGTGAGGTAAGAACCGTTTCATGTTTAGTGGCATGGTCTTACAGAATTATTACATATTCTTAATATTTTTTGAATTTTCACATGTTTTTCTTCCAACCGATCCAGGTGTTATTTTATTATAATGCTCGAGTCAGACTGAGTTTTTCTAAGTTGTCGTTGGAGGGACATGGAGCTCGTGGAGAGAGATGGAAGTTCACCTACCATAGTATTTTTACTTTTAGTTGTATTATTATTATATATACCATCGGAAAATTGTAAGGTCAGGAAGATTTAACTGTGCGGGCTAATGAGAATTGTTTTAAATTTTGATATACCATGTAATTTAGAGTGATTGTTTTTACTATCATTATTATATCATATGTTAACGTTTCACCGTGAGATTTTGTTTCCCTTGGTTTCTTTTTACCCTTACAATCTACCTCTGTAGAACTTGGATGCTTGGCATTTGAATACTATGGACGTATTGTGTGCCAACTTTCAAGGGTCGAAAATGCAGGCCATTACATCGTAACTCTATCAATTTCCACTACTGTAGCAAGTTCTACTTCGATCTTTGATAAGGCTACTAATTGCAACTTCAGTTCCATAAAAACATATTTTTATTAAGTGTAAAAAGCATAACATAGTTTTGAATTTATCCAATCTCTATCTTTAGCTAGAGCCTATAACATCACATAAAATGAACTGCAACGAACCGGCTTTTCGACCTTTAAAAATCGACACTAATACGTCCACTATATTGCGTGCCGAGCATTCAAGTGCCGAAAAGAGCAAACGTTTAGGGAAAAGAAAAGGAAAGAAGATAAAAGAAATAAAAACAATCACAGAATCTCACAATGCAACGGAATAACAAATATTAATCTACATAATACTTTGCAAAGTCATTTCAAAAATGATACATCAGAGTCATACTAATATAATTCTACCCTTGGACAGTTATAATAGCCTGTCATTACCTACCTGATATAAGATACATATAATACAACGGAAAAAAGATAATAACTAGCTATCGATGATGCCCCATGCTCCAAGCTCCTCCAAATTGCATCTTTGGGAAACCTAAATTACTGGTTACCCATAAAAATTTGAGCACCCAAGAGTTTTAGAAAAAGAAAATAAAACTCTAGGTCAGATATGGGTTTGGTGTAAGTAAACTTAAATGAATAAATTACTATGTTTAAAATCCTGTTAAAATCAAAGGTATCTCGTAAAGATCACGCCATACATAAACACATTGGGTTTTTACCTTACGATAACCAAAACACATTTTATAGAAAATCCAGTGATATTATAATAATGTCTAAGCATTCAAATAAATATATAAAAATAGCCGAAATTTTTACCATGTTAAATTCCAGCAAACTGGGCTCTTCAATCAAAACCTTAAAGACACATTGGAGATTGGATTCCCTACGATGACAGGACGCCGGGGTACCACCTATCATGGCACACGTCTAGAAAATGTAACGAGGACCTCACCGAGAGCCCCTACTAACACAAGACTGACCTACTCCTGACTGGATAGTCGGAATATGTCTTCACCCCATTGCTTTGCAACCCTTTTTATTGAGATCTCATGCACAACCAATCCATAAATATGTGGATGTATCTAAAATGGTGATGACACACCCTAATGGGAGCGACCCATTTAGCCTTGCTGCATCTCCCCTAATATTATTCATTCCTGGTTGATGAGCCTTGAGGCTACGCTTACCTTTTGAATAGCAACCCCACTTAAAATGCTAACACTGCCTTTTGGCAGCAATGCAGTGCCAACATTCATCCATACAAGTTGTCTAGAAAAGGACAAATCGAAGGCTCTAATTCTACTACATTCATTTTGAAATCACTCTCAGGATTAGCAGCAAGCAGCCCTTACACTTCATTGCTCCGCTTTTGATTCCAAATTCTTCGAGATGTATTCAGTTCGAAATACTTGAGTTGGATCAAAGTGGTTTTCGGATAAAATATCTGATCCCGGTCTTTTTGAAACAACTTTGGATGATTTTCGTAAACTCAACCCCAGTTCTTTAGGAAATAAACATACAAAGATAAGAGAGGAGATCACCTCCTAATTGTTAGTTGATGGATTTCCTTATCATAATTCTAGAAGAACGAAACAAGATTTATACGCACGATACACCAACATTGGTGATGATGTGCCATAACTCATGTGTTTCTCCTAGATATTTCCAAAGTTACGTTTAGGTCCAGATTTGATAGTCGGTTATTTAACTAGCAAATAAACAATCATTCAAAATTGATTCGATTCTAAATGGGTTCCTGTAAGCCTTTATTGATTAATCTTTAATTTATAAAATCACTTATAAACTTAATCAAAAGATTCTTTCAAAACACTTCCCTAAACCCTTAACATTCTTTTACACTTGAAAAAAAAAATATAAGTATTTACCATTATATTTTGGAAATTCCATTTCCTCAAAATTCTATATTAAATGGCCAAACAATTCCCTTTCAAATACATCACCTCCTATAAAACTCATCTATGTATCCCTTATTAAAAAAAATTTATACGTTCCCTTCACATTTCAAACCACTTAAAACATTGTAAACTAGATTTAAAATTTCTTCCAAAAATATCTAAATTGATTTCTAAAATATCTTTCTATCTTCAAAACTATTTAAAAATATTCCTTTATGGAATCTCCTTTATAAAATATCATTTTCAAAATATCATTTTAAATCACTTTAGGTAAAACCTTTTATTTAACAAACCCCTTTTAAAAAAACAAGATATCGTTTAAAAATAACTTTACAAAATAATAATAAAATTTAAAAATTCATTTATAAGCTTTAAACCCAAATTGATTAAAGAATTAAAGTTAAATTAAAAACATACTTTAGGAATTCAAAAAGGGCTTACCAATCCCAATGTTACTATTTTAAGTTACCATTCAATTTCCATTTCAATTCACTTCATAGTTGTTTACATAGATCAACATATCTGTAAATATACGCATATCCAAATGAAGGAATAACTTGTCAATATGAACTAACTAGCATATACATATCCAAAAAAATAATAGTAGGATGGTGATTTGTCCTGCTAAATAGATGTCCAAACCATTCAACCAATTTATAGCAGAATGTGGACTTATTCTGCTAACACATGTCCAAACAAGCCAACAAGCAAACGATCAATTTATAGTAGAACAGGGATTTATTCTACCATCACATGTCTAAACAATCAAACAATCTCCATTATAACTCATTCGCATTTATATAGTTTCTTAATAGTATCGACACTTGAATCACTTGTATTCAAATCCATCTTCAAAATAGAGTACCCTTAAATAATTTTACTTTTGAAAACCAAAGGACTTAAAACTTTAAAAAATAATTAATTATAAGTTAAATACTTTTTTAAATCATAACTAATTTTGGTTGAATCTTAACTTAATTTAATTAAACAGTTAAACAATAATTAACAATTAGCTAAACCCAAATTAAACCTTTATTAATTATTAAATAATAATTTAAACCCTCATTAATAATTAAATATTAATTAATAAAAATAATAATATCTAATTAAAACTTCAACAATAAATTAAACCTTAAATAAATAAATTATTATTATTTAAACCTTAAATAATTTGTAATTTAAAATAATTAACTCTTGATTAATAATTAATCTTATACTTAATTAATAATTAAGAATAAAATAAATCATATGCTTGACTCATGATTATTAACCTAATTAATAATTGATTTAAAACAAATCTTAACTTTAAAAGGTAATTAATTAAGAACTTATCTTTATTTAGTTAAAGTTAATAAACCTTTTTAACACTTAATTAATTATTAATTACTAAAACCTAATTAATTATTAAATATTTAATTAAATTTTAAAAACATTATTATTTAGTTTGTAAAAATATTCACACAACAATTTGAAGTATATAAACCAAACTATGCAAAAATCGAAATTTTAAGCGAACTGCATCAATAACGACTATTGCCGTGGATACCCGTGATTTCACTTTACTAACTATTTTACATGCTAACTTGCTTTAGCTTCAAGACAAGATGAACACATACTGCATATCCAAGTTCATATAAACCAAATCATATCATTACCAAACATAACCAACAATCACGACATTTTTATAACCAACATATCGAAACAATCCACAATCCAAGTCAAACACACACACACACACACACACACACACACATACATATATTTAACCACATAACCAACACACACACACACACATAGGTAAATTCTTTCCAAAATGTTACGAAATTTACACACCAAAATTTTTGTAAACTTGAAATACTTTAGCATTCGGAAAGCTTGGAAAACCACGAAATCCACTCAAAATAAGCCATATTCTTCTCGATTTTTTGACCATTTATTCTCGGAATTTGAAAAGGTTGTCAAAATAAAAGTTTTAAATAATTATTTCTTATATCATTTAAAAAAATATTACTCAGTTTGGATAAAATTTGAGAAATTTATGATCAAAACGGTGAATGGAACTTTCGGACTTCATAATTTAGGTTAAAAAAGGACTCTCGAAAAAATGGATTTTTGGAGTATCTAAGCTCGAAAATAGAAAAAGTGGTACTAAAAAGTTATAGCCACTGGAATTATGATGTTACGGCCGATGGAAGTTAGGGTAAAATGGAGTAATTTTGAATTTGAAAAGAAGAGTTCTAAATACTTTAAACTTTAGAATTTTTTCCTCCTTTCTCTTTTTTTTCTCTTCCCCTCTCTTTGAAATCTAAAGAGAAGCCATATGAAATATTTTATAAATCCTAACCAAGCTTTAGAGAATGGAGATGAAATGGAAAATGAATGAAAGAAATGGGAAAAATGTTAGGAGTTTGCTTATGTACACAGAGCATTAACTAAATTACCATAAAGCCTCTTGTACTATACCCACCACAAATTGAACGCCACCTCAACCAACATGTCGCATCCATGTTCCCCTCATAAATTTCGAAATTCCTTTGTTAGGAACATGTAAACATTGACTTGACTAGCCTTTGTACTTCTTATCTGCCTGAGATATGGCATTTTATATTTCTTTTATTAGTTGTCAATGCGTCACAATGATGTTTAACTTGATTAGTTTATTAACCTTAATATAGTTCCTTAAACTATATTCTATATTATATACTTTGTATATATTTATATTTATATATATATATATATATATATATATATAAAAGTGTGCATAACATTTTGAACAACTTTTATACGCTGAAACGTCGAATATTCGAAAAACGGTTTCTAGTCGCATTTTCAGTTTTTCATCGAACTATATATTTTTGTAAACATATTTAAAAAATATTACACTATCATTATTAATTATTTAGAAGAGTTATATTTTTATTATAATACCTATATATTGAATATTTTAAACTAATTAAATATTCACAAATCAAAGCAATGAAATTCTGGGTGGTTACATTCTTCCCCTTTAAAAGAATTTCGTCCCCGAAATTACATCTCAACCTATCGCAAAAAAATTAACACTACAGATCATTTCGTATGATGTACATAGATCATTCTTTTACAAAAATAGGATTCGATCACTACTCGAATACATAACTTCACTTCCGAACTAGTATCGCTCATCCGTTTTTCTAGCGCAGACTCTGATCAGGCTCCTTAATTTGGAACCTCTGTTATCCTTACATAGCTGTAACTATGGTAGAAAACATTTTTCCCATATCAAAAACCTTCATCAAGTGTTCCCCGTCAAAAATCGAGTAATTGATCCTTATTCGAAATGGTGCGAATCACCTCAAAGTCATGTACTTGAATCTTAGACAAGACTATATGGAAGGAGAAATGATCTACGTCCAACCTACACACTTATTTATTGGTTCTCAATAATACCAACTCTATTTCCACTAAATTATTTATGAAAACATTTCATAAAAACTAAACTTAGATTCAACTTATATAATACTCCACTACATCCTATATATACCCCTATTTGATTCAAGTATTCCATTTTACATTTATTTTCCTAAGAAAACTCAAGGGTTAAATACTCGGTCTTATTTCAATAACTTTTTGAAATGAAACTTATATATATTAATCATAGAAAATATATATACATATATAGCTCTAATAACTCAAAAATGATACTAAGGAACTGGGTGCTACAAAGCAGTACCATACACTCCCATACTAAGAAGGGCAATATCAAAAGAGGTTCTTACCATTCGAACACATCCCTTCTCCAATTTTAAGTTATTTTCGAGCCGTTCGAACTAGTTGACTTAAAAATATCTCTTTTATTTCAAAATCCTTTTTTTAAAACAATACTTTACATTTTCCAACAAAACATTTAACACCAACTCGCTTTTGTTTCGTTTGAATTTGAACTTGTTTCGATTTTACAGTGATAAAGAGTATAATTTATTATGTACCCTATAGCATTCGCTTAAGCAAACATCCGATCATCACTTAGAAGATTATTACGATCATCACGAAACAAATCCATTTTTCAAAAGTCCTGGGATTTTAGTCCTCAAGTTTCAACTAAAATTCTTTTTAGTTAAAAGACATCTTCTTATAAATTCATTTTATTTGATCAACTTTTACAAAAAAAATTCCAAATATTTATTTTAATTATTCTAGATTTTACTAACATCTTTTATTAAACCAAATTTAATTGCACATTATCAATCGATTGCCTTATAGTCAAATTGTGAAATAATTAACAAGGCGTTCGCTTCAATGTTTTCCCTATTTCTATTTACCTAACCCAAATCTTAAAAAAGAGAACCTAACTACACACACTAACAATAATCAACGCTCAACTAGATAAACATGAAAAATAAAATCCTAATCGATAATAATAGAATATTATCATCTCCTAACAACCATACCTTAAATATTTCACGATTCTTGAAATCATTCTCTATATACAAAATATATTTCTACGTAAAATAATTTCCTTTACCCAATTTCAAAACAATACCGTGTCAGTTTGCCTGGCTCAAGTGTTTAGGAACCCCTATCAACACTATGGCATCCCACATCTCGACCAGAATTCTTAAGCCACTCAACAAATAAATCAACACAATATAAAACATTTTACGTCACTAACAGATACACGGTCTTCTGTATAATACACTCATACTCATTCTAGGATCTCACTTACCTGATTATAAACGAGTTTACCCCACCAGGGCCAAGGTTCTCACTTAACCTTGCGCTCTGATACCACATTGTAACGATCCGGCTTTTCGACCCTCGAAAATTGACATAAATACGTCCAATGTATTGCGTGCCAAGCATTTAAGTACCGGAAAGACCGATCATTAGGGGAAAATAAGAAGATATAAGATAAAGGGAAATAAAATCAATCATAGAATCTCACAATGCAATGGAATAATATATGTTAATCAACATAATACTTTACAAAGTCATTTTAAAAATGATACATCAGAGTCATACTAATAAAATTCTACCATTGGACAGTTATAATAGCCTGTCCCTACCTAACTAATATAAGATACATATTATATAATGGAAAGAAGAAAATAACAAGCTATTGATGAAGCCTCTTGCTCCAAGCTCCTCCAAAATGCATCCATGGGAAACCTGAACTACTAGGCTGCCAATAAAAATTTGAGCACCCAAAATTTTTAGGAAAAGAAAATAAAACTCTGGGTCAGACATTGTTCTGGTGTGAGTAAACCCAAACGAGTAATTATTATGCTTAAATGCTTTTAAAATCAAAGGTATCACGTAAGACCATGTTACACATAAACACGGACGGGTTTTTACCCTACGATAACCAAAACACCTATTATAGAAAATCCAGTGATATCATAATAATCTCTAAGCGTTCAAAATAAATATACGAAAATTGCCCAAAATGGTTATTATTGTTAAATTCTAGCATACTAGGCTCTGGAATCAAAACCGTAAAAACACGTATTGGAGATTGGATTCCATACTATGAAAAGGCACCGAGGTACCACCTATCACAGTACACGTCTAGAAAATGTACTGAGGACCTCACCGGGATCCCATGCAAACACCAGACCGGCTTACCCCTGACTGGATAGTAACAAATATGTCATCACCCCGGTTGCTATGCAAACATTTTTATTGAGATCTAATGCAGAACCAATCCATAAATATGTAGATGTATCTAGAAAGGTGATGATACACCCTAATGGGAGCGACCCACATTGCCTTACTACATCTCCCTTGATTTTAGTCATTCCCGGTTGATGAGGCTTGAGGCTACGCTTACCTTTTGAATAGCAATTCCACTTGAATCCTAACACTGCTTTTCGGCAGTAATGCAGTGCCAACATTTGTCCATACAAGTTGTCCAGGATAAGGGAGAACCGAAGGCACTACTTATACTACATCCATTTTGGAATCACCTTTAGGACTCGTAGCAAGCAACCTTTGCACTTCAATGCTCCGACTTTGATTCCATATTCTTCAAGATGTCTTTAGCTCGAAACGCTTAAGTCGGATCGTAGTGGTCTTCAGATAACATATCTGATCCGGGTCTCTTCGAAACAACTTTCAATGATTTTCGGTAAACTCAACCTTTGTTCTTTAGGAAATAAAAAGACAAAGATAAGAGCGGAGTTCACCTCCTAACCGTTAGTGGGTGGATTTCCTTATCATTTATCCTAGAAGAATGAAATGAGGTTTATACGCAAAGTATACCATCATTGGTGATGACTGTGCCATATAACTAACGTATTTCTCCTAGATATTTCCAAAGTTAAGTTTAGGACCAAGTTTGATAGTTGGTTATTTAACTATCATATAAACAATCATTCAACATTGATTCGATTCCATATGAGATCATCTAAACCTTTATTAATTAATCTTTAAATAATAAAATCACCTATCAACTTGATCAAAAGATCCTTTTAAAATATATTCCCCAAACCCTTAACATTCCTTTACACTTGAAAATATATATATATATAAGTATTTACCAATACATTTTGGAAATTCCCTTTCCTCAAATTCCATATTAAATGACCAAACAATTCCCTTTCAAAACATCACCTCCTTTAAAGCACATTTATGTATCCCTTATAAAAATTCTTTTTATAAGTTCCCTTCATATTTCAAACCACTTAAAAGTTTTTAAACTAGATTTAAAACTTCTTTCAAAAATATCTAAATTGATCTATAAAATCTCTTTCTATTTTTAAACTATTTAAAAACCTTTCTTCATAATTCCTTTTATAGAATCTCCTTTATCAAAATATCATTTTCGAGATATCATTTGTAAATCACATTAGGTTAAACCTTTTATTTAATAAACCCCTTTAAAAAACAAGATATCATTAAAAATAAATTTATAAAATAATAATAAAATTCTAAAAACCATTTATACCTTTAAATCCAAATTGATTAAAGAATTATAGTTAATTCAAAAACATACTTTAGTAAAGAGGCTTAGCAATCTCAATGGTACTACTTTAAGTTACCATTGAATTTTCATTTCAATTCACTGTACAATTATTTACATAGATCAACATATATGTAAATACATCCATATCCAAATCAAGGAATAACATGTCAATGTGAACTAACTAGCATATACATATCCGAAAACATAATAGTAGGATCGTGATTTGTCCTGCTAAACAATTGTTCAAACCATTCAATAAATTCATAGCATAACGAGGATTTATTCTGCTATCATATGTCCAAACAACCCAACAAGCAAACAATCAATTTATAGCAGAACAAGGATTTATTTTGCTATCACATGTCTGAACAATCCAACAATCTATACTATAACTCATTCACATTTATATGGTTTCTTAATGGTATCAACACTTGAATCACTTGTATTCAAATCCATCTTTGAAAAGGAGTAACTTTAAACAATTTAACTTTTGGAAGCCAAAGGATTTAAAAATTTAAAAAAACATTTTTAAAAATAAATAATTATAAGTTAAATCATTATTTAAATCATAATTAATTTTAATTGAATCTTAACAAAATTTAATTAAATAGTTAAATAATAATTAAATATTAATTAAACCCAAATTAATCCTTTATTAATTATAAATAATAATTTAAACCTTCATTAATAATTAAATATTGATTAATTTTAATTAATAAAATAATAATCTCTAGTTAAAAATTAAATAAAAATTAAACCTTAAATAAAAATTAATTATTATTTAAACCTGAAATAATTTTTAGTATAAAATAATTAAACACTAGATTAATAATTAATTAATAATTAATCTTATACTCAGTTAGTAATTAATAAAAAAAATCATACTCTTAGGTCATAATTAATTAACATAATTAATAATTAATTTAAAACAAATCTTAACTTTAAAAGATAATTAATTAAGAACTTATCTTTATTTAATTAAAGTTAATAAACCTTGTTAACACTTAATTAATTATTAATTACTAAAACCTAATTAGTTAGCAATTAATTATTAAATCCTTAATTAACTTTTAAAAACATTATTATTTAGTTTATAAAAATATTCACACAATAATTTGAAGTATAAAACAAACTTTGCAAAAATCAAAATTTTAAGCAAACTGCATCTATAGCGATTATCGTTATGGATACCCGTAATTTCACTTTACTAACTAGTTTACATGCTAACTTGCTTCAGCTTCAAGACAAGATTAACATATATGACATGTCCAAGTTCATATACATCAAATCATATCATCACCAAACATAACCAACAATCACAACCTTTTTACAACCAACATATCGAAACAATACGACAATCCAAATCAAACATATATATATATATATAAGCAAATTCTTTCTATAAAGTTAAGAAGTTTACTCACAAAATTTTTTGGAAACTTGAAATACTTTAGTGTTCGGAAAGCTTGGAAAACCACGAAATCCACTCAAAAATATGCCATGTTCTTCTTGATTTTTGGACCATTTTTCTCGAAATCTGAAAAAAGTTGACAAAAGAAAAGGTTTAGATAATTATTTCCTATATCGTTCAAAAAAAGTATTAATCAATTTGGATAATTTTTGAGGAAGTAATAACCAAAACGGTGAATGGAATTTTTGGACTTCATAATCTAGGTTAAAAAAAGACTCTCGAGAAAATGGATTTTTGGAGTATCTAAGCTCAAAATCAGAAAAAGTGGTATACTATAAACTTGTAGCCATTAGAGGTATACATTCAAAGGAAAAAGAAAATTATAATTTGGGTAACGTTAGAGGATGTTACGGCCAATGGAAGTTGGGTAAAATGGAGTAATTTTGAAATTGAAAAGAAGAGTTCTAAACACTTTGAACTTTAGAATATTTTTTTCTCCTTTCTCTTTTTTTCTCTCTTCCTTTCTCTTTGAAATCTAAAGAGAAGCCATAGGAAATATTTTATAAATCCTAAGCAAGCTTTAGAGAATGGAGATGAAATGGAAAATGAATGAAAGAAATGGGAAAAATGTTTGGAGGTTGGTTGTATATACAATGCATTAACTAAATTACCATAAAGCCCTTGTACCATACCCACCACAAATCGAATGCCACCTCACCCAACATGTCACATCCATGTTCTCCTCATAAATTTTGAAATTCCTTTGTTAAGGAACAAGTAAACATTGATTTGACTAGCCTTTGTACTTTTTGTTTGACTAAGATGTGGCATTTTATATATTTTTATTAGTTGCCGATGTGTCACGTTGATGTTTAACTTAACTTAATTAAGTTTAATAACCTTAATTTAGTTCCTTAAACCATATTATATACTTTATATATATGTGTGCATACATGTACAAAAGTGTGCCCAACATTACGAATAACTTTTATACGATGAAACGTCGAAAAATCGATAAAGGGTTTTCGGTCACATTTTCTATTTTTAATCGAACTATATATTTTGTAAACACATTTTAAAAAATATTTCACTATCATTTTTAGTTAGTTTTGTTTTTACTGTAAACATATATATTGATGTTTAAAATTAATTAAATATTCACAAATCAAAGTAGTGAAATCCCAGGTCGTCACATGAACCATAAATAAATAAAGTAAAGTAAATTAAATATGATAAGGGTTGGATATGGAAATTTTATAAATGTTTCAATCCGAGATTCTGTGAATGAAAGTTTTTCTATTGCGTTCGTGGCAAAATTCTGATTTATTTTCATATATAATATGCTGAAAATGGAGCGCAAGCAGAGAAGTTATAAGCATTTGAAATTCTAAGATTTAATTTAATTTAGTTTGAATTCAAATGAGAAATTAATTTTAGGATTTCAATTTTAAAAATTAGCATGAGGGCTAAGTAAATGTTTAATTAAATCTTAACATTAAAAATTAGTTAGGGAATAAAATAATACGGCAATGGAAATTAATGAACGACCCTAAATAAAAAGGAGCAGTCAACCTGAATAGGTCAATAAGTCAACCATAGCGGTTGGCCGGTCACTTAAGGGCGATCGACCGCTTGGCAACAGTAGTTTCCAATGGCGGCTAGGGTTTTAAGTTATGTTTTATTTGGTTGTGTGCTCCATATTTACCCGTCTTCTACCCACTTCCTTCCTACGGTTCTGGTGCGTTTCAATTCTTATAAATATAACCTTATCCTCTCCATTTTTATTGTTTTGGGAAATACTACAAAACTCTACCGTTGCCATCTCTCTAATAAGATTCAGAAACGCCATGGAGAATTCAGGTAAGGATTCAACTTATTTTCTATTTATTTCTACTTCGTCCAATCCATACTTTTCCTTCTTCTCCACTTATTCCGAATCCAATGTATATGCATACCTCTTCCCTATTGTGTGTACACATATATATATAAAGAGGGATTTTAGAAGAGATCAGAAGGCTACAAATCCATTTGAGTAAAGCTAAGGCTAATTTGTGAGTGGAAACCTTAGTATTTCTTTTCAGCAATTATTTAATTTATTTCTGTTTAGATTTGAATATGCCGTAGGGATTTTGGGATTTCAAAAAAATGATGGATAAAACCCCTAAAATTCCTTTTTTCCGATATGTCAATTCTGTGATGAGATTCTCAATTATTTATATTTATTTTATGGGATTTGTTCCATTTATGCAATCTTCAATAATTTCATAGTCAATTCCACTTCTCCTTCTTTTTTGAGTTAAATTGTGATCCTTCAATTAAATAAGGATTTTAGATTATGAATTATATTCGTAGTTTACCCCACTTATTCTTATCTATATCTTTGTAAAAAAATGAGTTGAATAGAAATGAGGTTTATATTGCAATTCATATTGTTTAGGAAGTTCCATTAAATTGATGTAATAAACTGAGTTTCTTTTTTAATTTACAAATCTGTTATGCTGTTTTGATTATAAATATTTACTCCCTGTTTTGGACACTAGAATTCCATGAAATCTTGGAAAATTAAAGAAAAAGAACATGTAATAATATTTGGTTAAGGAACTGACAACACTAATATAGAGCGTGAAATCCGTGCATTTAGAATTTATTAAGCGCAAATATTTGTTTATCTCTATTTATGTAATTAACGTATAATTATTGCGTATATATCGTAGTTAATTAGGCATTTATTTACATTTATTTCCATCATTAGGAAGGTAATTGATTTCGAGGCGAAAATAAGAGGAAACTCTTATATAGCCTAATTATTATTTTAAGACGTAATAAGAAAGATTTCTTATAAGGCTTTATTTATGAAACGGTCAGATGAGTGTGTGTGTGTGCGCGTGTGGGTGTGTGTGTAGGTGTGTGTATAAAGTAATTAATTTATGGCTATGTCATAGGGATGCGAGGTCAATAGAGTTACATGACGAAAGTCTGTCCTTCACTTTGAGGCAACCAGTAGTTATGTACACTTTTATTGATGCGAGATATCCTTATGATAAATATTTGTAATGACACGAGGTTAATTCCAAATCTTGTTTTGAAAATTTGCCTTGTGAATCCGGCTACCAGTTCCTACGAATAACGGACTAATGTGAGACATCATTATGAGTATGGGCCATAAGATGAAGGTCGTGCTTTGGGGTTTGAGGTAATTGGACCCGCCTTTTTCCACGGATGAAGTATTAACTGGCTAAGGGGTTATGTTAGGCATAGGGGTCCATTTCTGGAACTAAGTCTTAAATGATAGGGTCTGCATTATCTAAGGCCTCAAAAGACTAGAGTCTGCCTACTTTCCACTTGAAAGTATTAAGTGACCTATAAGACTCCATGTGATGTCAGCTAGATACCACCAGAGTAGCACGCTTTTGGAAATAGGACTTAAATGAAGGAGTCTACCTTAATTAAGGTCTTAAATGACCAGAGTCTACCGATTTTCCACAAGGAAGTACTAAGTGGCTTGGGTACCGTGTGGCGACCCGAACTCGATGTCCGACAAACAACATCAAATTCGTATCGCCAGAGCTTGCAACAACATTAGATGATAAATAACACAGCGGAAATAAAAGATGATATTACTGATACAACATGAATACAATATCTTCTTATTTTTAGGCTTCTGAGGCATCCAAACCAGATCTTTTAGAAGCACATACTCCTCCGGGGGGTCGATTAGAGGTATTTTTTCCCCTCGGTGCCCTTAGGGAAAAAGACCTCTGAAACCTCGATAATAGGGCCGATTCTGCTATCTCCAATCAGACGTCTTTGGTTTCCGTTGTTTAACTTGACCTGATTCGACTTGAGTTCCTCATTCAATCCTTTTCCTTCTTCTTGTTGCTGGATATCTCGTTCGTATCCATCTTCTCTTTTTTTCCCGAGCCTCTAGTGAGTTACAGACAGAGTTAGAAAAGATAAAATCTTTTGTAATGCGATGGTCATCGGTTCGAGTCCGATAGCCGATACATCAATTTGATACAATGATAATCATCAACATCAGAGAATATACAACACAAAATACAGCGGAACACGACGCAATATGAGATAAGTCTTCACAGAATCCAATATTGCAACTCCAATCCAAAATACCAAAGCTCTAAAACTTCAAGCCCGATCCACCATCAAGGTTGCACAATGATAAGCAAGTGCATTCCATGCACTCCGAAAACTCCAAAATGTATCAAACAGAAAGCTGAAGGCTATCCAAAACGATATCTACTATCTGACTATTTGAAAAACCAAACTCTAGACTGTCCGTGTGGAAAATTGTGGGCACCCAGAGTTTAGGAAGAGAACAATAAACTCCGGGTCAGTCGTGGGACTGGTATGAGCAAACAAAATGATTTGTGTTTAAAGACAATCAGAAGATTTTAAATTTGAAATCCGCAATGCTTTTTGGAAAATGAAATTACCATAAGGCCTCCTGGCACATACACCATGCAATCGCACACTTGGGGGAATTTTCCCTTATGATAGTCAAACATTCTTACTACAAAAAAATTATTTTTGATATTATTATTAGTACATAGTGGAAAACATTTCGAAAGTATAATATTAATCCTAGCTAGCATAGATACCATGATACTATGCCTACTATAGCTGCCATTTTAAATGGCAGGTTCTACAACTAAAACCGTACAAGGCTCATATTGGATGATTGGATTTTTCAACAAATGGTCAGGGTAAGGAACTTCCTATTGCCACATGGGAACGCCTCTAGAGGGATGCCCTGAGAACCTACCGGGCTCTCTGCCAACACAAGGCTGGTTACCCCCTTCTCGGGGAGTAAAACCTAAGATATGCCACCCCCGGTCGTTTGCGACCTTTATCCGAGGATACTCTACACCAACAACATCACACAGTAATAAATATGCTACAGTGCCCACATGAGTAAGTATCTGGGCTCCATACTATGATACCACCCTTTTCCAGAAGGAATGGACATACTTTAGGGGAGCTACCCCTGAAACCTTGCCGCATCTTTCCTGTTTCGACCATTACCAGTTTGTGAGGCTCGATGAAGTCTCGTTCACAAAGCTACGCTTTTTCACAAAGCCATGCTTTGATCAACAAATGATCAGCAGCACTTCGTATGCCACATTACCAAATTGGGAATGTACCACTAGTAACCATCAACTACATAACCTCTGAGCTCGTACGTCTCAGAGAAGGGTGTTAAGCTAAGAGAATAAATTCTCCGACACCAAGCAGAAATGTATTTGATAGAAACCGATTTTACATCTCAAAGTGTAATGTCAGACACACATCCATACAAGTCTGTTCCGGGTTTGAACAGAACCGAAGGCACTTCCGAAGAAGCCCTTGCAATCCGTTTATTCACAATCTCGATCGGACTTCCCATCACTTAGGGAATCTCTACACCGTAGCTACTCAGTGCAGAGACGATCGATAGGTCATCCTATCGTTCTCGCAAATACCCGGTCTTCAACACCAGTCTTCAAATGCTATCCACAACGACGTATCATTATTCAGAATGGGTTATATGACACAAAGGTCCTCTCCCGGCTAAACCGAATAATGAGCGTAATATTTGAAAACATATGGATATGGGATTTCAGTTAAGTCACAACTTTAAAATTCAAAACTATTTCAAATGGTTTAAACAAATTACCATTTCAAATCTTTAAACAAAAAGATTTATTTCACAAAGTTCACCTATTTCACCAAGATCCATTCACGGGTGTCAAAACAATTTCCATTTCAATTGGATTAACTCATTTAATCTTTAGATCAAAAATTTAACTCATAGCTTTCAAAACCAGTTTCCAAATATTCATTCATAACTTAAAAACCATTTTCAATTCATCTTGAACTTCCTTTAATACAAATTGGAAATTCATTTCTTATATGAAAGCCTTTATTATTTAAAAACAAATAATTTTTATTTCGGAAAAATCCGATTTCATTTATACAAGTTAAAATCTTTGGGTTAATCCAAATTCTCAAAACAACACTCCTAAAATGGTTTAAAACCCATATAAGCTTGTATAACCCTTTTACAACATAAATTCTCAATGTAGAATTCAATTTCAAGTTTTTAATTCAAATTTAAATCAAATTCAAAACTAAATTAAGTTATTCAAAAATAACTTTAATCCTTGAAATTTCTTTTCAAAAGCTTTTCACTTTAAATCCCATCCATTTCCAAAACCATTGGATTCAAAAATTCAATTTTTAAAACTATTTTAAAAATATGTGACTTAACCGATTTCAACGTGCGATCCATATTTGTGTGTGTATAGTGTAGTCCAGAGGTTTTACACAATAGTGCACAACATCAACCATCACAGATTCAATCATATCAATATTGATAAGCAGTATAACCCATAATGCTTATCTTCATTCACAGATTCATAGATAAAGTAAATTTATCAATCACAAAGATTCATCGTTACGATTCGATGTGGGTTTCGGATAACCAAATGGAATCCGACTCCCTGTCGCATCGAAATTCAAATGTCGTTTTACGGTCCAAGGGGTTTTCATATTTATACAACAGTATATTCATCACAGATATAATAGCTCAGCACAAAGCATTACATAACGTCACGTCACATATCAAATACATCAATCCAGCATTCGATAGAATATAGTCATCCATCAGTAAAGCCAATTAAAATGTCTGATTAATCTAAACCAGAATCATTTGCCTATGGATAATTCCTAGTCATGGTTAGTTAATACCTAATTAATTACAAATATTTAAGCAATTATTCTTTAATTAATCATTAATTACCTTTTAATTAATCTTTAATTAATTATTCTTAATTAATTACATTAATTAATCACTCCTCAATTAATAATTATTTCTTAATCACTTTAATTAATTAATTATTCTTAATTTGATTACTTTAATTAGTTTATCATATCAACTAATTATTCTTTAAATTAATTAACCTTTAACATTTGATTTATCAATCTTTAATCATTAATTATCTACTCTCAACTACTTTCACTAAGTAATTTTTATTTTTATTTAATCATTGATTAATTACCTGATTAATTAACTTGAATTATTAATTAATTACTTTAATTACTTTTAATAGGTAATTCACTTCAAATAATAATTTCCCTTTAACAAATTTGTTAACTTAAACTTTGAAAGTTAATTAACCATTTAAGAAACATCCTTTATAATAATTATTCTTAATCGTTAATAAATTAATATTAATTATAAAATATTAATTACTTGATTATCATTAACAATATAAATTAACTTACTTTTAAGTTCAAAATTTAAAACATTTGATTTTATTCCTAAATCACTTATTAAGTTTTATTTAAAATAACTTGTTAAAAATATAAGTTTAAAACTCAATTGTTTTAAAAATCCTTTATTTCAAAATCTTTAATTTATACCTTCTAACTTAACAATAAAATCATCATTTATAAAAGAAATAATTTTAGAAATTTATTATTTAACTAATTTGTTAAAGTTTTAAAAACTGGAAACATAAAACCCCAGTCAAACCCGAGCTAAACACTGAAGTACTCGATCCCTACTTCGAGTTTTTCCCCCAATAACCTGAATGCCTCCCCAAAAACTTCGTTTTAAACCTTAAAATTTTGTTTAAGTCCCTACCCACTAAAATGCATAAGACGCTCGAACAATAACTCGAGATAGCATGTAAATTTCCCGAGACACGCTTCGACACCTTTCTTCCCCAAACACAATCCACCTGATACATTGATACGCGCGTGCGCATCCACAAGTCATCGAAGCAACAGTGATCGACACCGTCACCTTCCACATGCCAACAACCATCCCCTCGATCAGCACAATCGCCCAGAACGTTGAATTGAACTCGAAATCAAAATCGAGTTACATGATCGAATTTGGAGCATCAAAGCCCGACCAATATCCTCCTCGCCACGATGAACCCAAACACCAGAGATCATGGATCTCTGACCTCAACTTCGCTAAAGCTCCACCTTTCCATCCCCATGCCTGCGATGGAACCCGATACCCCATAGATGCCGCATAAAATTACCATCTCGTTCAAAATGCTTCACTAAACCCTATAACCTCGTCGTTCCTCCACCATGATTATTGATAAATTCAGTTAGTATTTTTCCCATCATCCTCAATCTATGAGCTACCTCCGAAATAAATCCCAAGCTACAATTTGACCTCGATCGACGGCAAACGATAGAAAGACGTTCGCAATTTCACTATACCTACTTGCTTAAAAATCAAGAAACTCATATTAAAAATCATCATTTCGTGATACAAACTTGGTTGTATAATCAGATCTTAAAATTAAGATATTCAAAAATTTTGATATTCTTAAAAACCCACTGTATTTTTTAAATTCCAGAATTTTTTTTAACTTATTTTACTTAACAATATTTTTTCAACTTGAATCTTGATTATACAAGTATATTTTGTTTAGATCCTTAGACCTAACAAGAATCAGAGGAATGGGAATTTATTTTTTGAAGTTATCTAGAGCCTATATGTTTTAACAGAGGTATATACATACCTACCTATAGGCATGCATCATCAAATCTGTACACATATGTACACATATACAAACAAGTTACCACATTATCCATCTCATTCATCATCAGTGAGCACAGTCAAGATAGAAGATTGGGTTTTTAAAGAGAGTTGCTCACCTGAAACTTTTAACAAAGAAGAACAGTTGTTGAATTTTGTTGCTTGCTTAAGCTTTGATATTTTCCAGATTTCGAATTTGTGTTTTCCATTTGAGCTAAACTTGCAATTTTTTTCTTGAATTTAAATCTTGCTCCCAGGCTTTGATTTGTTTTCTATTTTGAAGTTGTTCTGGTTTGAGAATTTCCAGGCTGTGACTTAGACCTCTGGCTTTGATCTGCTTGATCCTTTTGCTTTGATAACTTGCTTTAAATCTTTTCTTGGTTCGAAGTTTGTTTCAGCTTTCCAATTTCTTCTTTTGTTTGCCAAAACTGTTTCTCAGGTTTTGGTTGCTATTTTGATTTTGGTTTTGAGGAGGATTTGTTTTATTTTAGTGTTGAGATGATTTCTTTCTTCTTTTATTTACTGATTTCAGGTTTTAGATCTTGAGAACGGAGATGAAGAGGCTATTGAATTCATCAGCCTGGTTATTATTAAAAAAAATTCAAACGTTGAATGCCACTTGTTAACATGACTAACACTTGTCCACTTATTTCTTTGCATGTATTACACTTGTTATATGTAGGAAAAATTGTGTTTATACCCCTTTATTCAAATTGTTTTGTAAACTTTATTTTAATCCTTTATATAAATACATTTTCACATATAACATATGCCTTCATTTTTTTAAAATTGTTTATATCTTGTTTTATATTTATATTTACACAAATAAAATTTCTATTATTTTTCACATTCTATTCTTTTTTTATTTAGTTCACTATATTTATATACATATAATTTATACATCTTTCATTCATGCATTTCTTATCATTTATTTTTGTATAATTTTTTTGAAAAAAGAAAGAATGATTTAAAATTTTTGGTTACATATTAACAATTAATCACTTTTATTTATATAAGAAAATTTCACTTAAAAATAATATTTTGAAAATGAGTGCATTAATTTTTTTTAAATTTCAACTTCCAAATATTAATATATTTAAAATTTAGAAACAACCTTTTATTAACTTTTTATTAATCTCAACGCTATTAATCCCTATTTTATTTTTAATACATTTTTTATTTTTCAAATTCAATATTTGTTTATAAAATACTTATTCTTATATTCCAAATCAATTTGCTATTTATCTTTAAATCAATATTTATTTTTAAATCTAATTTTGTTTATAAAATTACTTATCCTTAAATTTTAAACCAAATTCTACTTATAATCTAAAAATATTATTTATTCTAGAATTTGTCTAATTAATTCATGAATAAATTCACAATTTAATTCCAAAATTAAATTAATTGTCAAATTAATCTTGGTTGATTTTCAGGAATGTTACATACCGTCTCTCACATTATTAATAATTTACAACGTATGATTAGGATAAGAGAACTATTCTGGAATGAAAGGTATTAAGTGGTTGGACCAACCTCCTTTCCTTATAAGGAAGTATTAAATGACTTTAATGGTTTTATGTTCGTAGACATATTCTTATTTTGAAATATACTGCCCAAGTACTGAAAAGGTAAAATTCGAGGTTTTTATTCACTAGACACTTGTTGTTTTGACTCCCTCCTCATTACAACATAGGTTAAAGATGGAGTGATGGCAATGACGATGCATAAAGATAGAGAAGCTTTACTAGCGGCAGTATTTATTATTATTTTCTTTCATTTGTACCCATGGATTTAAACAATTGTTGTAATAGATATTATATTGCGGTTTTTATGGGGTTTTAGTGTTATGACGTTTTCATGATTTTGAAATAAATGCGTACACTTTACTATTGTTCCATCCTTTATGAGTTATGAAATTTAAGTTATGACTCTGCAATGTTATTTTTCTTTACAACCAATGGCTTGAAATGGATCCAGGTTTCGATGGGTCTTTTCTGGGTCAAAATTTAGGCCTGATCTGGAATGGGTTGTTACAAAGCTAGTCCTGACAATTATGGTGTTCGTGAAATTTTCTAAGTGATGCCTTATTTGGTATAAATTCACTCTAAAGCTAGTGAATAAAACTCTTAATTTTAAGAATCATGATTTTTGGAAAAACTTAGTACTTCAAAACAAATATAACCTCCTAGATTAGTGCTATAATAATTATTATATACTTTATATATCAATAATTACCTAATACTTCTATAAATCAACATTGTAAACAAGATTAAGATTCAAAGTGCACAAACTTAACACAAAATTTTCAATAATAATACATTCTACTATTTTTTATGAGACATCATTAGTGATTCAACTATCTCTTCATTTCATATCGGTTTTTTTAATTATAACCTGCTAGTAGCTATTTTCTCAAAACCTCGTGATATCAAATGTTACTCGATTGTAATCTAAATTTTACTTGTCCCCAACGTTAAACCTTAATTTGGAACTATAATTCTCTACGAAACAAAAATTTATATTTATAGTAAGAAAAAAGAATATAATTTGTTAAACATTTTTAAATATGAATTGAGTCAAACTATATTTGCTTGCTTGAAAGATTTTAGATTTAGTATAACAAACGAAAACTACAAATATAAATAAAATTGTAGCTTCATTTAACAAAATAAACATTTAAAACTACAATCAGTTTACTGTTAAATCCTTTTCCTCCCTCTAAATTTCTTAATGAGGAGAAAGCTGATTACACCATTCACTAAAGTTTTCAAATCTTAAACTCAGTAATACTAGTTAATCAATAAAAACCATTTTAGAATTAAAAAGTTAAAAAGCAAAGCTATTGACATAAAAGTATTCGAATCTCGCTCAAAAAATAAACATATTTCAGTAAAATTTGTAAAGAAGAGAATTGGATAATGATTGATGAAGAATGATTATTCAGTTGAAACAGTGAAATCCATCAATTTTTAGTTCTGCTGCATCAACATTTTTCGTAACAATTCTTTCTTTTCGTGCATGCTACTTCTTCTATTTCTTTGTGTGTTTTTTCTCTTTTAATGCACAACTGTTTTGACAAAGAGGGGTAAATGGATAGTATTAAATAGCATGGCCTGAAGTTTGATTTCTTTGAGGTCATACCAATATATAAGTATAGTGACCAATACAAATAAATGATGCCCTAAAAATTTGATGCCCAGTACCTAGGCTCCATTTGCACTGGCCCAGAACCAATCTTATCTTTAGCAAAATCTGATTCATGGTATCTTCCAAAAAAATCACCAACGTCAAGATTGCCTTTGAACTGCCTTTCAAACATCCAGTAATTCTCTTCGTCGCTTGCTAATGTATCTTGTTTGAATTGGACATATATCGACTCACAACATGATCCTGATGAAAACCATGTCCATTCTCATGCACTATCATATATGACAAAGTTAGGGATATGCATTAGGGTAATTATGTAATTTTTCACTCTGTAATAAAATCTTATTTGAAAGAAAAATGTGTTTTCTTTTCCATTATATACTTGTTATGATTTGTTATATTAATTATTAATTTAATTTAATAATATTTTATAGAAAATCCATAAATGGTATGTTTGTGATAATAATTACAATGTGTTGTAATCATGATAAATTTATCACAATGAAAATAAACATATCATTTTAAATATTCCTAGTTAAGATATATCGATACAAGACATCAATAGATCCACTGAGATTAGAGTATGTAACGCTCTCTAAATGTTGGAAAGTGTATCACTTATGGTTGATGGGGAAATCAGTGGGTTACGTGCTGATAATTATTGGATAACTATGTAATGACTCACTCGATAGTTTTCTATTAACCATATAACTAGCGTCTAACTTAAAGCATTGGAAGTGAAATTCCATTCAATAAAGAATTTGTTGCCTTGGTCATAAGAGGTAAGTGTCACAGTCAACTATAGTCATCTCAAAGTCAACGTCTTTGGCTAGAGCAATACAGTTAACAATAATTTTTCCTATTGGTCAAAGAACTTTGTGATTTGGATTATACAAGTTTAATGTGGACGATGTTGGAATTTTGACTAATACTAAATTCCATAAGTTATAATGTGATAGAGTTTTAACAAAGAGAATTGGTATAAATAATTGTAACTATCGAAGTATGTTCAAATTAGTAAAATTAGAGTTTACAAAAATCGTGTAAGCGATAAATTTAACCTAACTGTCACACCACTAACTAAGGTGAAGTGTGAACAATTATGTTAATCATTGATTGAATTTACACCTACGAGTCGCATAATGAAAATGTTGAATACTCTAAAATACCACACAATTTAATTAAATTATAACAGTTATAGATTAATTACACTAACTGATATTTATAAAATGTTAATTATTGAATTTTAATTTATTTATTTGAACTAGTATCCATCCCTGAAGTTAAACTAAAATAACTGATCACTTGGCCATAGTATAGAAATTATATCCGGACACCGGATTGGTTAAATTAAATGATTTTGAAATTTCTGATTTAAAACTATTTAAATGGTTTGATTTAAAAAAAGTAGATGTTAAATTTATGGGAATCAAACTATTTTCGAACTTGAGCTCGGAATTGAATTATTTTTGAAAATTAGGATTTTTTTGAATTGAATATTGAAGGTAAAATTCGATTAAGTGTTTTGAATCGATATATTGAAAATCGAGCTCAAAATCAACATAAATTGAAATTGAAATTGAATGGATTGATTTGATAATGGAACTGAATTAATTTGAAATCAAAGTTGATATCGATTTGAATTGGTATCAAAATTGAATCGACTAAATGAAAATCGAAATTGATTTGAATTGGAAAGTTAAAACTAGACCAGTTTGACTTTGAAACCATTTTTAAATAAATCATTTTAGTATAATTTGTTGAAAAACTATATTCTTTAAATCATTAAATTATTTTGGTTTTCCAAGTATTTTACTATATAAACCATTTTATACTAAACTATTTTATTTTAAACTATTTTAACTATTAAAACTAATTTAAAAACTATTTTGATTATTTAAACTATTTTAAAAGTATTCGAATTATTTTTCAAAAATTCAAACCAGTCAAGAGTGAAATATTTATATTGAAACCTTGGATTTAAATATAAATCGGATTTAATTTAAATTATAAATCAAATCAGAACTTGAAAACAATTTTGGAATCGAAGTTGATATATTGAGGTGAACGCGATTATGAATTGAAATTTTATATTTTGAGTAAATGTGATGATTTCGAAATGGATTTGATTTTCAAGCGAATATGATATTTTGATATCAATTGTAGACTGTTTCGAAATGTAAAAGAACCGACTGCGGTGTAAAATGACATTTGGTTGTTAAAGAAACCGAAGCCGGATATGGACACACTCTCTATCTATACCGGAACCACTTTAACAACCGTGTACATTGAGTGACGATCCAAAATGAAGTGGTTGGATTTGGCATCATTAGCTGGATTTGAAGAAAGAGAACGATGATGGATTAGCCTGGCACTTGTGCTAATTTGAAATGACTAAAACAAGAGTTCTACCGGCTAAGGGGTTAGTTACCCTAAGCGGACACACTTCTTCATATTAATATCATATTTTGTGATTGATTGGTATGCACCTTTCGAATTTGAGTGGGAATGTCGGATGCGGTGGGCGATCATGGCTATGATGCGTTACCACCAGCCGAGAAGGGTAAACTGGTAGTATCCTACCTTGGGCATTGCCTCACGTGCCTTGTCATACTTTTGTCCCTAAACGAGACTCATACATTTTGGTTTAGTGTTGTTGTATCTCGTCGTATCCCTATCCATCGACCGTTTAACTGGTGTTTTATATGCAAATTGTACGACAATGCTTAAAAACATGTTAAGGGGGATTAATGTAAAGCCTTAACACTATTTTAATATTTATTTTACTGATTAGACATTATATATGTAGTATACTCTACTACATATAAATATTTTGATGGATCATTAAGAGATGAAAAATGCTGTATCATCTCTTGAGTTATTGCACGCACGTTTTACCCAGGATAGGAGATGTGAAATCCCGTAAACATATTTGACGCCATTACACTCATATTTATACGATATTGATTTGACAGACATAAGGATATTTTAGCCCCGACTCGAATGTTTTGTCTTTTCATTACACTCGGGTCGGTCCTAAGTTTTTCAGCTTATTGAAGACTTATTCTGGAGAATGAAGACGAAGATTCCGTATACTACTACTATTATTATTCCTGCATTATGCTGTCTACTACATTATTCTATTTGTTCCGTTGTATATGTGTAACTTTGATAAATGTTGTATAAATGATAATCAAATGTATAGTAAACAGCTTCATGAACTGTTTATTTGATTATTATATTTTATCGTTCCACTGCGAGATTCTATGTTTGTTTTCTCCTTCTTTTTCTCTTATTTTATTATTTACTCCATTAACAATCCTCCTTTTGAATGGTTTGAGTTGACATGTGTGGTTTATTGTCGATTAAAACTGTCCAAAAAGATGGGTCTTTATAGATGGTATCAGCGCTTTGGTTTAGCGATAACCTTAGCTTTGTGGGGTCCGACTCTTTATAAATAGGGTATTAATGCCCTATAATGAGTCGCTGAGTGTATATACGAGAGACCATATTTGTTAGTGATATAAAATTGTTTTATACCGTGTTGGTTGATTTGTTGAGTGGCTTATGGATTCTAGTCAATACGAGTAATTAACATCATTGATAGGGATCTTTAAACACTTGAACAAAACAATTCGACATAGTATTGTTTAGAAATTGGATAAATGAAATAATTTTTCCCTAACTATATTTGTATATAAAGAAATAATTTTCAGAAATTATTATGATTTATCTAGCTTGTTGGTTGTTAGGAATGATAATATTGACTGTCATTATTAATTGGATATTTTTTTTTAATAAATAAGGCTTATTACAAAATAAAAAATGATAAAACAACTTGTGGAATGTTTTAAGAAAGTAAGAAATTTTGTAAGAATACTTTGTAAATTTGACTTACAAACTAAAATGGGTTTTTACTAAGATGTTTTGAATTTAAGACCCGAGGATTTTGAAAATGGTTTTCAAACTTTGAAGAAAAATATATAGTGATATGAGTTGAAAAATATTTATGGAAATATTTTGAAAGGATTTTTAAAAAGGAACGAATTCTGTACACCTCTCTTATGTCGTTGGAAAATAATTTCGGTGATGACTGCGCAACATCATCGACGTTTATTTTCGAGTCTCAAAGTAGGGCAGACTTCTAAGAAGCTTCGCTTCGGAATTATTTTGATAAACAGATTTTGGTTTAAACTCCAAAAGCATGATTTGATATATAAGATTTAAGTATACATACTTATGTCAAATGATTTGAAACAAACCGGGTATTTAGAATTATTAAGTTCTGTTAATTAACAATCTTCAAATTATTTGAATGAAATGTGAATAACCAGAACTTATAAAATAAGAAAATTGGGAAATTTGTGCCAAATGTTTTAAGAAACTCTAGAGTTAAATTGAAAGTAAAGAAATGCAAACAGGTTAAAATAGTGAACGTTCAAATTAAGTAAGAATGTCTGGTTAATTTGTATAATACAAAATTGCATTCTAATAACATTAATTAAGACTTACCAAATGTTAAAAAGTTAAAAGGTGTTTTGGATATGTAATGGGATGTTATACTAGTAAACAGACTTAAAAGTAATTAGAATGTATATAAATAGAAATTTAGTTGTAGTAAATGCTATATAGTTAATTGGTATATTATGAAATGATTAATGACTAAGTGAAATGAGTAAGTGGCCTTAAGAAAGTAGACAAATGAATCAAATAATATCCTTGTAAATTTGTTGTAGAATTAAATATAAATTTGCAAAGAAATTTTGAAGTTGAATTTGTAATTTTTAAGATAACTATAAACTAAAGAAAGTCATATATAAGAGATTAGACTTTAATAGAATAATTATAAACTAAAGTGATTATTAATGTAATGTTCCACAAATAAATTTGTTATTAACTGAAATTATGAAAAATTAAGTAATTGTAAACAAAGGAATTGGGTGTGGCTAAAACTCAATTGGAAAATGAAATTGAATTTAATTAGAATGTTCAAAATGAACTTAAGTAGGCAAATTCTATGGGATGATGTTTAAGAAATGATAGTATTAGAGAATATGCTATGTAAAGAAATGGATATACTAAGTAAAAGAAAATTTAATATAGATGAATTGTGTAGAAAACTATTGAAAGTTAATACATAATTTGTGCATATATTATTTTATTCGCATAATGATTTGATCCGGATTCGAGTACAGAATTTCAAGATAAATTTATATCGATCCGGGTTAGAATTTTTCACTCGATTCTCGACGGCGAACCATAAATATGGATTTTTGATTTGATTCTAGAATTCTCTATCATAGTATATAACTATGCAAGGAGAATGATGATTTCCGATTGAAGAACCAAATCTAAGTCCGCACTAGAGAGTCGTGTGAACAATTCTAGTTGGAAGAGAAATTGTGTGGTCGAGTGAACGATCAGATTTGATACTGCGTATGATGATATATACACATCGTACGGGATTAAGTAAAGTTAATATTGAAAACTAAAAATGCAAAATATAAAATGATTTTAAATTTTATGATTGGATATCATTGATAAATGAGATGCAGGTATTTAAAATCTAGAAAATTTGGACTGCCCAATAAAAAGGTACGTGTTTATTTTTTTCATTGGATTTGGTGATTGTTTTGGTTGAGCCACTTGGCTTTGGGTTTTCTTTTGTTGGTTTGGGGCACGTAGAGGCGTTTTGTAGTTGTGCCGATCGAACCGCACAAAGGAGACGCTGTCGAAATTTTCCATAAATCCAGGTGTTAGAAATTTTTTGAAGTTTTAAAATTTTTATACTTGTTTTGATGACTTACTTAAATTACGTAAGCCAATCGAGTAGTGTAGTGGGAGCATAGTGATGACTTTATAAATGGAATTTCATTGTTTTGTTAGTTGATAAATTTGAATAAAATATATAGAATGATGGATTCTTTACTTAGTTTCTTTTCGACAATGAAAAATTTTAAGTGGGGGAGATTATAACGACCCGTATCTTTAGCAATTTTAAAAATATTAAATTTAATGTAATTATTAAATAAAAAATGGTTAAAAATACAATTTAATGATTTCAATGTAAGTTATTAGGTATGAACTTGAATAAACTAATTTTGAAGATTTAAGTCATAATGGGTATTGAAATAAGATTTTATATTTACTGGGTTTATGATTAATAACTGAAGTTGAATAGTAATTATGAATTATTTAGATAGAGGTAAAATGATGTTGATAACTAGAATTCATTTAAAGTCCAATATTAAAATTTGTTGAATTTTTAATAATTAATTTGTTTAAATTCAATATTGGAAATTATTTGAATAATTAAATAACAGGAGTTTAATAACTGTAACATGGAAATGGTTGTTCTGTGATTTGAATTTGTTTTAAAAGTTAAGCCTCATAAATTCATTTTCAAAAACAAAATTCAAAAGATGGCGAATTATTGGATAGTCAAAATTGTTAAATTTAATATTGCACATATTTGAATAATTGAAGTCCGAGGTTAATATGATGGAAATGTCACTAAAAGCTGGTGCAAATTTTACTTAAACAGCAATGAAAGATTTTTAACATTTAAAATTAGATTTAAAACTGAATAAATAGAAATTGAGAATTTCAGATTATAATTAATGAGTAAAAATAACCATTTGCTACTGTCTCGGATTTCGACGAAACCAGTTCCATTGGACTGTAATAGTGTGTTATTAATGGATTTCAAATTTCGTAACGTCTGGAGTTACCGTTTGGTCGTACGAGATATAAACGCGTTGAAATTAATATCGAAAATTTAATATAATAATTGGGTTTAAAAAAGCTATCTTCTCCATATGATCCAATTAGAAGTCGAAACCTTTTCCATTGCATTCGAAATATGGATATAACATTATGAACATCCAGCGGCACACCTTGATAGGCGTTCGTGATTGTGAGTTACATTTTAAAATTTAAATTAGTACATTGATATGTCAAACTTATTTTCAATTGCTTTCTCCCACCTCAAATCACTGTAGCCTTTCCATTCAAACATGCAAGGCATCTGTCTCCCTTGATTATATAGAGCACGGCTGAGCGTTGGAACAGAGAAGAATAAAAACAAATAGAAAAGGGAACTTCAAAAATCCATAAGTTAAATTCCACTCAACAAAAAAATCAAATTCTTGCTCCTAAATTCCTATTTCTCCATTAGCTTTGACCTGGCATAATTTCGTAGGGATTGGCGACGATTTGGGTGGAGGGTCGTACGGCTTTCTATAGCTAGGGTTTAGTTTTCTTGGAGATATAGACCTCGATTCGCGAAATGGAGCCTTGATTCGAGTTCACCATCAAAGTTATCATCTACGGAGATTTTTTGTGAAGCTCGAAGGTGGTTTAGAGCTTGCGACCCGGGCTAGGTCGAGAAGGAGAGTGCAGGTCGCGTTCGTCCTGGTGGATGAGGTGGCTCCGTTGAGGTGCCTGGCTGGTTGAGATCGAGACGAGAAAGCCAACGGCGAAGTCGAAACTTGATTTTGTGCATCGGACTCCGTATCGCTTGCCAAATGTGCATGCGTGTTTGGGTTCTCTCGTGTACAGGTTGAAGGGTTTGGGAAGAAGAAGCTGGTGTGTGTTTAGCCCTTGGGCTGTTTGTATTGGTATGGGTTTTAAAATGAATTTGAGAATTTAAATTTAATTTAAATATTGACCAACTTATAAAATGTATATCTCATTCATATGATCTCAGAATTGAATGAAACATTTTGCATTCCAATCGTGATGACGGGAGCTTTGCGATGAAACTGGTTTGAACGCATTTGAAGATAGTCAAAATTTGGGCTAAAATCGGGCGACGTACGGTTTTAGTTCCAAACCGGAATGTCTCGACGACCACGAAAACCAAGGTGAGTGTTTTATGACGCTCATAACGTATTAGAATGTTCTTATGCTAGTTTAACTCGAATTTATGAATTGGTTTGAATTTATTGATCGTTGTTTGATAAATTGGATGGTCATTGGAAGTTAATCCTTATAACTAGAAATTGGCAGTTGAAATTGAAAATTGGAATAGAACTGCCAGAAAATACCCGAAAGTAGTAACTGTGAAATTATTATGAATTATATTGACTGTTTGAATGTTTAATTGCGATGGATGCTATTGGTTGATTTCTGGATGATTTGAATGTTTGTTATTCTGGAATATCATGTTGTTACCCTATAAATTGTTTACAGTATATTAAATTGTAAATTGAACTATTCGAATAAACTAAGTAATAGGTTGAGATAATATATATCTTTGACATTGTGATTTGGATTGAAATTATATACATCCATCCCTGAAGTTAAATTTAAATAACCGATCACTTGGCCATAGGATATAAAATTATATACGGACACCGGATTGGTTAAATTAAATGATTTTAAATTTTTTGATTTGAAGCTATTTAAATGGTTTGATTTAAAAGAAGTAGATGTCAAATTTATGGGAATCAAACTATTTTTGAACTTGAGCTCAGAATTGAATTATATTTGAAAATTGGATTTTTTTTTTGAATTGAACATTGAAGGTAAAATTCGATTAAGTGTTTTGAATCGATATTTTGAAAATCGAGCTCGAAATTAATATAAATTGAAATTGAAATTGAATGGATTGATTTGATAATGGAATTGAATTAATTTGAAATCTAAGTTGATATCGATTTGAATTGGTATCGAAATTGAAACGACTGAATGAAAATCGAAATTGATTTGAATTGGAAAGTTGAAATTGGATCAGTTTGACTTTAAAACCATTTTAAAATAAATCATTTTAGTATAACTTGTTGAAAATCTATATTCTTTAAATCTTTAAATTATTTTGGTTTTCCAAGTATTTTACTATATAAACCATTTTATACTAAACTATTTTATGTCAAACTATTTCAACTATTAAAACTATTTTAACTATTTTACATTAAACTATTTTAACTATTTTGATTACTTAAACTATTTTAAAGGTATTCAAACTATTTTTTCAAAAATTCAAACCGGTCAAGAGTGAAATATTTATATTTAAATCTTGGATTTAAATACCAACTGGATTTAATTGAAGTTATAAATCAAATCAGAACTTGAAAACAATTTTGGAATCGAAATTGAGATATTGAGACGAATGCGATTATGAATTGAAATTTTATATTTTAAGTAAATGTGATGATTTCGAAATGGATTTAATTTTGAAGCGAATATGATATTGTGATATCAATTATAGACTGTTTTCGAAATGTAAAAGAACCGACTGGTGTGTAAAATGTTGTTTGGTTGTTCAAGAGACCGGAGCCAGATATGGGAATACCCTTTGTCGATACCGAAACCACTTTAACAACTGTGTACGTGGAGTGGTGATCCAGAATCAAGTGGTTGGATTTGGCGTCGTTTGCTGGATTCGAAGAAAGAGAACGATGATGGATTAGCCTGACATTTGTGCCAATTTGAAATGACTAAAACAAGAGCCATACCGGCCAAGGGGTTAGCTACCCTAAGCGGACACACTTCTTCGTATTAATGTCATATTTTGTGATTGATTGGTGTGCACCCTCCGAATTTGAATGGGAGTGTTGGACGCGGTGGGCGATCATAGTTATGATGCTTTACCGCCAACCAGGAAGGGTAAATTGGTAGCATCCTACCTTGGCCATTGCCTCACGTGCCTTGTCATACTTTTATCCCTAAACGAGACCCATACGATTTTGATTTAGTGTTGTCGTATCACGGCGCATCCCTATCCATCGACCGTTTAACTGGTGTTTTATATGCAAACTGCACGACAATGCTTAAAAACGCGTTAAGGGGGATTAATGTATAAAGGCTTAATGCTATTTTAATATTTATTTTACTGATTAGAAATTATATATATAGTGTACTCTACTACATATAAATATTTTAACGGATCCTTAAAAGATGGAAAATCCCGTATCATCTCTTGAGTTATTGCACGCACATTATATCCAGGATAGAAGATGTGAAAGCCCGTAAACATCTTAGACGCCGTTACACTCATGTTTATACGATATTGATTTGACTGACATAAGGATATTTTAGTCCTGACTCGAGTATTTTGTCTTTCCATTACGCTCGGGTCAGTCCTGAGTTTTTCAGCTTATTGAAGATTTATTCTGGAGAATGAAGACGAAGATTCGGTGTACTACTACTATTATTATTCCTGCATCAAGCTGTCTGCTGCATTATTCTATTTGTTCTATTGTATATGTATAACTCTGATAAATGTTGTATAAATGATAATCAAATGTATAGTAAACAGCTTCATAAACTGTTTATTTGATTATTATATTTTATCGTTCCGCTGCGAGATTCTGTGTTTGTTTTCTCCTTCCTTTTCTCTTATTTTCTTATTTACTCCCTTAACAATCCTCCCTTTTGAGTGGTTTGAGTTGAAATGTGTGGTTTATTGTCGATTAAAACGGTCCAAAAATATGGGTCGTTATGGTCTATGTGGTGTATATTAGCAGTATTAGGGACAACTAATTAAGCTTAACCATTTAGTACGGTGTTTAGACAATTAGTGTCTATATTGGATTTGAGTGATCAAGTACCTTGCCTTACTTGGCTACCGGCCTAGCTCGAACTGTGAAGTAAGCCCAAAGTTTATTCGTTATATAAAGGATCAAATTGAATTTGGGAATTGAGCAAATTTTACAAAATCTAATTTGAAATTACAATAAAAGTTTAAATTGAAAAGGTTAAATCTAAAATAAGTAAAAAATATATATATAATAAAATAATTTTCATTTTTATAAAAAAAAAAATTAATTTCAGAAATTATTTACATTTAGTTGGATTAATAAATTAAAAAATTAATAAAAAGTTTAGTTCATTAAATAAATAACATATATATTGGTATATGTAACATTATCTGAAAGTGTTCGAAAAATGATATGTATATAATTTAGATTAATTATATTTAATTAACTTGTTTAATTAAGTAAATTAATTAAATATTAATTAATAAGTTATATAATACATATAAATTAAGATATATATATATATATATATAACCATAAATGTTGTAGTATACATATTCAATTTAAAATGTCTAAATGAATAAAATTGAATTAATTAAAATGTTAATTAATTAAACTAAATAAATAAGATTTCATTAATTAGAAAAAAGTATACATAAAACTATTATATAAGCTAATTAAATTATAAAATGTTGTACAAGAATTAAAATTATATAGTATTAACGTACAATAAATAATGTAACAGTAAGAAAACTAAATTAGATTTAAGGAATGAGTACATACGTCGTGATTTCAGATGTATTTGGCACTTAAGTCATGAGGGTATTTCATAAGAAATACATTATTCCATTAGTCTATATCACTCAATTAAATACATTAATGATCATGAATCTTTTATATAAGTGTTGTCCTCTACCATTTATTTATTAATAGATCACTTGCATATTCTTTAGAAGATGAGCTTTCCTCAAGTTAGAGATGTTATGTGTAGTATTACTACTATTTAGAATAGATGAGGTAAAATACACACAAATATTTATTGAGCTTTCCTTAAAGTATATGCATTATACTTAGGCCACGTGAAATGGTATGTATGAGTGAATAATCTCTCTTTATTTGTTGAGCTTTTCTAATAAGATTAGGACAATGACTATAAGGTTATGAGTTGTATGTGATACGATGATGAAGCGTTATCCGTCAGATGCATACCTATGACTTGTTTAGCTTTCCTTAAGGTCCGAATCCCAAGAAATGTGGGTCCTAGCGCCTACTAGAGAAGTCAAAAGATTTATATGTTTCTTCATTAGGTTTTTGGGAAACATAAAAGTCTAGTTGGTTCCTTATTAGAAAAATGAAGTGGTAACATTCAACATTTCTAATATTATAAGAACATCTGCTGTATAATTTTAAAATAATCAACATCGATAAATTTATGCAACTAATAAAATTGATAAAATGTTAATCAATTAAGATATACGGATGAACTAAATTAAGATTGACAAATAGAAATATAAAATATACTTACCAATAGTTTTTTGCATGTTGTCAATTCAAGATCCATGGAAGCGCCTAATTATACAACTGTTAAATATGTTCATAATTTGGTCACTATGTGTTTATTTGTTCGAGACTGTGTATTTTCTTCTATGAGTTTAGAACTCTAAATGCGGTATAAAAATATGTATACTTTATCCATATGTGATCACATATTAATTTTATATGGTGAACGGTCATAATTCGTAATGTACGAAACCATAACGAAATTAGTTCATTCGAAACAAGTAAGTAAACCATAATATGAGATCGTATGTTCAATATAGTTGATTATAATACAAATCTTGTTGTGTTAAATGTAGCACTAGATCAAGAGCTACAAGATGATTTAAGAATTTGATCATTGAAATCTTAGTTTGATAAGTTTATGAATAATGCAACTGTTGGCTATATTTTTCATCAACCTCAGAATAAGACTAATGCGTAATGAAGAGTAAATGTCACTTGCTATTCACTAGGCTTATGGCTATCAAAAAATGAGCACTTAAAGGTAAATGAAACAGGATATAAAGTCGAGTCGGGCGAGAGATGATGAGACAACCTGCAAGTCATATATGGTTGTACTAAAACTGGACTAATTATAGGCCATGCTGACATCGGCCTTGGTCATGCTGATCTGCAAATATTTTGAAGAGATGCTTAAATGGATAGGCATACTTGAGGCCGTGTTGAAAGTTAGCTGCCATGAGAGGGCTGGTTATAAGCGAGATGGGTCGAAGCTGATTAGGCTGAGTTATGCTAATGCCTTGCCTTAATTGGCGAGTCGGCTACCAAAGTGGCTACGGAGAACCTCGGCCAGAAGTTGACTTGATGTACAATTGAGTAGAGGGAATGGGAGAGGCCTAGCCTGGACATGGGTCGACATTAGGTGTAGAAACCTAGCAGGCCTATCTCAAGCCATGGTTGGTTTGCGGGCTGATGTGGACTCGAGTCGACTTGGACCGGACCAGGCCAGACTAAGAAACCTTGATCGTTTTATCTTCTTACTTACAAAAAATTGAGCAACATTTTGGTCCAAGTCCATTCCTATATGTGGGTGCGAACTTGTTACATCACGAAGGTCCATTGATGGACGGCTGTACTCTGCATTTAATGCACTTTGCTTCTCGAGATATGGCAAAGATGTGTCACTTCCCCTATGTGTGTGGCATGACATAGCACTTGGTTATTATTAAATATTTGAGTTCCATATTTCCTTTTCTAGCGAAATGGCTGCGATTGAAGGCAGACGTATATAAACATTCCATTTTCTTCCACTTTGAACTCATGGAGCTTTCGCTATGTCTGAGAATTTGAACCTTGCGTGATTTCCAATTGATAAAACCTTCCTCTTCCTCTCAAAACGCTCTTGAGCATCCTCAGTTTTTTCGAACTTGTTTTGCAGTTAAAAGAAAGGAGGAAACTTTCTTCAATGTCAAACTGTTTTTGTTGATGTAGTTTGAACCGTTGGTTGGATCTTTGCTTCTTGAGATGCATCTTACCTCGCTGCTCGTCTTGGGCATGCGCTTTCTGGCCATCTTTTCGATAATGATTATCCATTGGTATTGATCTAATGATCATTTGATGGTCCAGGTGATGTTGGTGGGCTTCCTCGTCATCTTGCTTTGACATTCCCGAACCAAGGTCGGCTTGGGAGCCCAACTGCCTTGCTGGAAAGAGTAGTAGCTATCACATATGCCTTCGATGTTATAGCTGAAGTCTTAGTTTAACCCTTGACATTATCTAGAATATTTTGGAGATCTCTTATGAGATTCGATATGGAAGGATTCAAAGGTGGCCTCATAATCTTAATTGCATAGAAAAATATAAATTGATCGGTGACAGGGTGCTCATTTGCACATTTGAAGCTGGATCTTCCAAAGGGCCGCTTTCTTCTTTTCTTCTTTTCAACTAGTTAGCAATAACATATTTTATAAACCTAGTATGATAGGTGTTGTTCCCCCACACTCTTTGAACTGAATGAGACAGATCTATTGTTGCAAACTTTAGCTCTGAAATTTGTTGTTGTCTTTTCTTGTTTGTTTGCGACTCAAAGAGCAACGCATTTGGGATAATTGATTTAATCCCTGCATTATTTCATAAAATGTTTTCTTCTATTTAAGATATGTTAAATAGCAATGTGGTTATGTGATAGGTTTAACCTGGACATTCGCATGAACCAAGTGTCGGCTAGATGTTGAAGGGCGGGCAGCTTTGGTCTTAAGTGAAAACACATGTTTTCCCATGGGTTCTCCTTGGTAATAAACAATCATGTATAGAGTGGCGGACGGTCCCAACTCGAACTGAAGCGCACGAGGGATTAATGGTTCTCCCAGGTGATGTGTTGTAAGTCGTCGGATGACCGTAGGTCCTGGCTCGAACCAACGCACATGGCTGACTCGAGTACTTTGTATATATTAAATAGTGAGATGGATGGTAAGTGCCGCCGTTCATATGACTTACCGAATAGTATAACTTATTATCAAGAATAAGAACTTATCTTTGATGTTGGATTGAACCTTTAAGTGTACTTGAGAAGGACGTGGCCTTTAAGCCTAGACGTCTTTAGACATGTCGGCGATGCCCGGTCACTGCTGGACTTGGTTATTGGCCTAGACATGCAAGGGAGCTATTTGATGGACTAAAGAGGACTGATCCAGATATAACCTAAAGCACTGAGCCTCTTAAGGACCCCTCAAAAGGGGAATGCACGGTAGGTGACCATGATCGGTAATCTTGCTGTCTTGCCTCTAGATTTGGCCATAAGCATGGATTGACCCCATGCATTCTTGTGGAATGGAACATTCCTAGATGGAGAGATGCATTCCCCCTCTCCTTTCTTAGGGAAGGGGGCCGCTTACATCGGTATGGCAGGCACTACTTGACAAAATACGAGGGGAAAAGAAACTCGGCTTTTAATGGTGGGCATAATCCTTTTGCAGAATATACTGTAACCTCCATGACTTGGTTGGTAGCAGTAGTAATGCAAGGGAGTGGGCAAACACTATGGTGGCACACAACTAAAGCCAAATGGAGGTTATGGTCCAAATTCTCATGGGAATCTATCTTAGTTATGGTTCTAGCGCCATGATGTTGACGCCCACCATCGTTTAGAGTGTATGGCTGTTAACTATAAAATCGAAGGTTGTCCTCCTTCTAGCGTAAAAATGTTGATTGGATTTTTTGTCAACATTGGAACGACACTAATGTGTCATGAAGAGAAAATGTCACTTGCTAATCACTAGGCTTAAGGATGGAAAACTATGGGAAAGCAAGCACATAAAGGTAAATGACACAAAATATAAAGTGGTTCGGCAAAGCTGCCTACGTCCACCGTGAAATTCTCTTACTATATGGCTCTCTTACAATCATAGTGAATTACAATAAAAGAATAAGAAAGGGTATAGCGCCTAAAGCTAATGAAGCTGCTCATCTTAGGAATTTGTTGAGAAAGAACTCTTGGTAGTGTGTAAATGGAGACATGGCCATGCATTATTTGAGATGGTAATGCATGATGTATTCAACCAACAAACCAACACATTGTTGCAATGCATAGGGTTATTATATTAGCTGAACAGATGCTTAGATGGTTGTGGTTGTGCGGTAAAATAGCAAGAACAACACCTGACCATTGATCTGGGTGAACGGGCTTGATGGGAGAGATCTGGCTTAATAAAGATCATATATGGCTGGGATGAATGTCAATTGAAGAACTGTAAAAAATGTATTCCTCGCCTTATCTCGCATTTAATGCACTTGTACTATGATAGTACGATATGGGAAATGGAACATGATTGGATTAGATACACCTGGTTGTACGTTTTTTACCTCACTCTCATATGCCTAGGTAGCAAGATGGACTGAGTTTGTTATTCGCCAGGATCACATGACAGGGAATTGTTGAGGTCCGTAGGTATCCCGAGCCGAGCGAGGAATGACAAAATGAGGTGCAGGCGGTAGGGGGCTATACTGAAACTGGACCAATGATGAGCCATGCTTACATTAACCTTGAGTCATGCCGGTCGACAAATAACTGAAAGATACTAAAGCGAGTTGACAGACTTGGTGTCGTATTAAAAGCCGGTCGGCATGAGAGGGTTAGTAGTAAGAGAGATGGATCGAAGCAAACCAGATTGAGTTATTCTAGTGCCTCACCTTGATTACCGAGATGACTACTGCAGCTGCTACATGGTGCATTGTCTGAAGATGGCTTGATGTGCAGTTGAGTAGAGGGACCAAGCCTGAACTTGGGTCAACAAATTGTGTAGAAGCCCAACCGGCCTATTTCTAGCATTGGCCCATTTGTAGGTCGATATAGGCTTGAGTCAACCTGGACTGGATGGGACCAGAGTAAAAAAAAAACTTGATCAGTCCATCTTCTGACTAATGAAAAAGTTGAGTAGCATCAACTTGTTCGATATACTTAAATGTTAAGCATGAAAACAATATAGTTTTGTAAAGAGTTCATTATGATCCTTTTGAAAGATCCGACCATTTCGAGAGGAAAGTGAATGCATGAGATTGGATGTAACATAAGACACTATTAGGATGAAGAAAGTGAACGGTCACTTCTGCTTCATGAAGAGATATTTGAATCAAGAATTGTATAAAATAATAATAGATACTTAGCAAGGAATTAGAATATGACTTCTATTCAAAAATGTATTTTCATACTGAAAATTGTTTTCTATGAGTTTTATTTCTTAGAGTTTGAGATATTTAATCTGAATACTCCGGATTGTAAACTAGTTGTGGTAACTGAAATAAATAATCCATATTAAGCGATTGAATAGAGTTCCGTATTTCACACGCTGTTATAATAATAACGAAAATAGTGGGAGCATACCATATAACACTTTTTGGCTATAGCATCAAGTTACGTAACTATTTTCTTAAACACACCAAGTATTATTTATGAAATTATTATTTTTAGTATTAACTAAAAATGCACATAGTTCTATCTTAATATGGATATTTTAGATACTCATAATAAGATACAACAATAATGGTGGTATTTATTTTCATAACAAAGTGATCCATTGAATAATACAGAAGTATTTGAAATATTTGCAATTTTTATAAACCAAAGACTTAGCCATAGTTTTGAGAAATAATTCATTAGTCATATGATTATGAATCTTATGGCAGTAGAGAATTGTATCTCAAACAATAAAGGGCAAAAAACTCATTCAATGAGAGCGCAAAAAAGTTGGTAAACTCTTCAGATTAATACATATAGTTGTATGCAATCGTAAGTCTAATAATACTAAAATGGTTCCATAACTTTGTTAAATTCACCGATGAATTATCGTTGCATGGAATGTGTAGTTGATACACATGAAATATGTCTATAATAAGCACAGAGAATATAGAATGGAAATAAATAATGTAACGTGCAAAGGAAAATAAAATGATTCGATTTGATTGAATATGCGAGTATATTGCAAAGAGTTCCAAACTTATCTAAAAAGGAATAAATATTCGATCTCAAAAGTCACTCATCCCTATGATACATGCTAACCGGACTTTGTTGAACAAAGTATGATTGATAACGAGTGAAGTTGAGTTAACTTCTTTCTGTAAGATCATGCACTTAAGAGAAGTTTATAAGAATAAAATTAATTTCATCTAAAGAATAGTTTACAAAATCATACAAGATATGAGTTTACAAGAAAACACAACATATCCTAGGTCAAGGCGTTTAAAAGTTGTGCGAGTTGAAAGACTACACATGATAATTGCTCATGATGGATCCTGTTGTGATAGCCTACCTCCTCGACCCTTAGAATCGACACTAATACATCCTCGGTATTCATTGCCGTAAATCCAAGTGTCGAAGAGGCAGATTATCATGGGGTAAAGAAAATAAAGGTAAAAGATATGACAAAATAAAATCTCACATCTTATTCAACACATAGTTATACATATGAGTATTACATGCAATTGCTCCAATATCAAAGTACTAGCAGGTACAAATCCAACCGGGATAGTTATAACGACCTATCCTTACAAGTGCTGGTAGAAACAAAACGACATATCTTTACAAGTGCCGGTAGATTAAAAATGCAGACACATCAGAAAGTGATAGATAACTTTACAAAAGACCCTTCAACTTCATGCTCCATCCAAAATGCTCCAAGATTACCAAACTACTTGGTGTTAGTTCCTGAGATGATGGTTTTGATGACAACAATCTTAGGACTTGTTATAAAATATATATATACTAATATTCTTGTCTAGATATATATGTATATGCAGGACACACACACACATATTGTGAGAAATGCGGATTACGAATCTTAAGGCTAGAATTAACACTAGAGGGGGGTGAATAGTGTTTTAAGGAATTACTAATTCTTTTTGAGTTTATATTAATTTGAACACAAATGTATGCAATATTAAGACACAGATATAATCACAGAATCAAACACAGTTGCAGATATAAAGTAAAAATAATAAAGGAAAGAACACACCGAATTTTACACTGGTTTGGAGTTACGCTACATCCAGTCCCGCAACACAAGTACAGATTTCCTTTCAAAATCAATTCTTACAATTACACCCTCGATTTCAAGGCCACGAGGTACACCGCTCCAGATTCACAATCCTCTGGGTACAGATACTTGATTTTATGGGAAACAAGTTTACCCGATTGATTTTCCAGGCTACAATCACACCTTTCCTCGCTCGATTGATTACAAAGAAGTCTATAACTCTGAACAGCACTGGGATCTTGTTGAGATAGTGATAGAGAATCAAAGTAGAGATGATCTAGTTAGATTCAATGGCGATTTCAACAGAGTAATGGTAAGAATGTACATAAAAAAGTGTGGAAGAAGAAGAGGAGTGAAATCAGAGAATATATATGAATGTAAATTCATTTAAAACAGCCCCTATTTATAGTAGAACAACAGCCATGTTCATTCATGAAAGGATATGACAGACACTTCCTTTGGAATTAAACTTTTGAAATAAACTGTCACCTTGTCGACAAGGGTTCCTTGGGGTTGTCGACAGGCCTAAGTTATTTTTGGTAATTTGTTTTTCTTTGAAAATAACTTCTATCTTGTATTAAAACTATTTTAAACTTTATAAATATACTTAACTATAGTTAAAAAACATAAATAAATATAGAGAATAATATTTTGGTATATATAAAATTTTACTATAATTTTATATTTAAATCTAAGTATAAATATTAAAAGTTAAATATATTATAATTAAAAGATAGTTTAAAACCAAGGATAATTTGATATTGAAAATAAAGATTATTTTGAGGCTAAAAGTATTTTAAAACCAGGATGGATGTTTTGAATCAAAAAAGAAGATTTTGAAAACAAGATATAATATTGTAAAACATTTGAATAAAAACTAGTGGATACAAAACAATGTTCCACTAGATTTTTCGTAGGTTCCATCCTACTTAGGGTTCCATCTCTTTAACGGGCTCGAAATGGATTCCATTCCACGAATAAAATGGATTTTAAGATGTCAGTGCTTTTCTAAGAGTTTTAAAAAAAATCCTAACTAAATTACTTATATTGAAATCTTGAACTCTTGATAATCTTGATACTCATGAGTCTTGAATTTTGATATCTTCAATCTTGAGTTTATCAGTTCTTGAATCTCTATACTGTACAGTCTTCATTCTTTGATACTTGTACATATATACTGCATATACATATATATTTAAACAATAATGTTAATATTTATATTTTATAATCTTATTCTAAGGTTGTTGTCATCAAAACCAACTTCTCAAGGACTAATAATCTCCCCCTTTTTGATGATGATAACCTTTATTTATAAAATATTACTTATATCCTAATAATCTCCCCTAAAACTAATAAATCCCCCTTAATCTATGCCTAACTATGCTATTTTATACTTCTCCCCCTTTGTCATCAACAAAAAACTAACTCCAAACTATTTAACTCCCCTTTATTCTTGTACTAAAGTACCTGCATTAATAAAATATACAATGGAGTATATAATAGATAGATTAAGAGATAATTATACTAATAGACATGATAACTAATCAAATATCATATAAATATCAATGTGTATTTATACATATTATGTTTTGCACACCAATAATCAATCCACACCAAATCAAATCAAATTAATCCAAGCAACAATTCAAATCAAACAAAGCAATCAAAGAAATCAAACATTACAAGGAACTTCCACTCATCCTTCTTCTCCAAATAGTGTCTGCTTTAATGGCATCCCAATTTTCATTTTCATTGGTGAGAGAGACCGAAGGATGTGCTTCATTATCATTTTTGTGCAGGGAGGAAATCGTTCATCGTATCGTATCGAAATGCTTTTCTTGCTCCTTGATCATCTGCATTTGACTCAACTCTAAATGTCGCTGATTGCGAAGAATGAAAGAAAGAATATTTTTGAAAGAATTAAGGGTTTCTTCATGATTCTCGATCAAACTACGAATTGGATCGGCCATATTTGAGTTTGTGAGAAGAAATATAGATAAAGTAGATAAGAAATGGTTTTGAGTGATGAATTCTGGAAGAAATATGTATTTATAGGTGTAGAATTTCGTTTGAAATGAATAGACACAAGTTAAGGTTTTGTTTGTTGGATTAGAGGGATAGTCAATACTTTCCAAGGATGTTTCACCTTCTTCTTCTTCTTATATTTCCATTTCATCCCCTTCTTCTTCTTCTTCCTCCTCTTTCATCTCCCCATGAGCCAAACACTCTTCCTTTTCGACAAGAGTCTCATATGGTTGAAAAACATATGTAATTTTCATAAGAGAAATGTTTGAGTGATTAAAAACTTTTCTTGAAACAAATTCTTCTCCTTTGAAATCTATTCCAAAATAATTAAAAATTCGAGTGAGATAGATTCCATGATACAAAGTGTTTTCATCCATTTCAAAAATTTTGGGACGAAGTTCATCCAAAATAACTTGCGTCCAATTAATATCATAACTTCGAAAAATAGCAAAAAGTGCTTTGCAAACTTTTGAAGTTGGATTGTTAAAACTCCCCGATCTTGGGGTCAAAGTATGTTGTAAAAAGAAGATTAACAATTCTAGCTTTTGGTCGAAAGTTTTGATTTATGAATTCAAAGTTATCATTTCCTTCGAAAATGTGATGACATGTCTCACGATTATTTTCATCGATATTAAAACTAGAAAGATCCATTCACGTGCTCTTGCAATTGAGAATGATACCCAAAACGTCACAATTTAAGATGATTCTAGTGCCTTTGACACTACTCCAAATTTCATCATCATTTCCATTATAAAATCCACGGTTGAGATTTGCATAGAAATTTTTAACAAGATTTAGATAACAAACAAAGTCATTTTTGTGAAGCATCAACAAGATTAAGAACTTGGTTGTTTGCAAAAAGAGAATCGATTTCATAAGTAGAGAAATCTTGAAATAAAGAAAACTTTTCGAGATGGACTTTTCCATAGTTAACATAGTTGATGTATGCTTTTATAGCCTTCGGATTATTGAAAAGTTGCTCTTTTATATTTCTGGAAAGTCTCATTGTGGAAGGGCTGCTTGAAGAAGCCATTAGAGTAGAGAGTAGAGAGCTTGATATTTTGAAATAAGAGTTTGAATTTGAAAATGAAAGTGAAAAGTTGTGATAAGGGATAGTAAATAAATAGGTTCTCAAGGGACAGGTTCTCTGGTCAAAAGGTGACTTTTTAGAGATTGAATGAAGTGAAAAGATTGAGAGAAATTCAACATTTGAATTCAAATTTGAATTTCAAATTTATGTACCCTTGTCGACAACGAGGGGGCGCCCATGTCGACAGGTGTCTCTGAATTTTCATGATTTATTTCTCATAAGTATTCTAATATATATACACATTATTTTTAATGTCTATATATATGGAATATTACTAGAATTATAGTATATTGCATAAAATATTATGACACTATTTAAAAATAATAATAAAAATAAAATAATAGTAAAAATATAATAATAAAAATAAAAATTTTAAAATTCAAACGACACACCAATTCAATTCAACCAGTCAAACATTCAATCCTAAGCATGCAATTTCAACCAATGTATTGTAAATGTATACCTTTTTCTGAGTCTGTTTCTCTGAATTCGTCGGAGTTGTGAACTGCCATGAACTGCCGTGAAACACATATTTAAATTATCTGTCTTCTGATCATCATCGCTTGATGACGAGTCTGAGTCATCTAGAGTAGCAGTAAATGCACGTTTTCATTTCTTTACGGAATCATTGTTTATAGGAAGATTTTGCTTATCTGGATGCAAACAGTCTCTGTTATATGGTCTGCTTCGTCATAGTTGAAACGTTTAATATATTTTGGCACTACATTCAGATTACCAGAGTTCTTATGGTTGTTTCTCTTGAGATTATTCATCTTTCTGTATTTCAGGAATTTTTGAAAGTTCTTGGTCATAAAGGCTATCTCTTCATCATTATCGCTGTTTGAGTCTGATCCATCGGTCAATGTATTGAATGCAATTGATTTCTTTCCAAATGTTTTTCTTTCTCTTCTCCCACTCATTTGGACTTCAGACGACATTAGATTTCCAATTAATTCTTTTATCTTTAAGGTACTGATGTCATTTGCCTCTTCGATCGCAAGTGTCTTTTGATCCCATTCTGAAGTAAGAAAATTTAAGATTTTTCTGACTTGATCTTCTTCCGAAAGTATCTGGAGTAGACTCGTTAGAATTCATTTTAAATAATTGAAACTGATTTGTGAGAATGGAAATTCTGGTCTGTTCAACTTTGCTTGTTCCTTCGTGAGTAACTTGCAAAGTTTTCCATATTTCATATGCAGACTTACAAACTGACACTCTATTAAATTCTTTCATATCAAGTGAAAAAAATAAAATATTCATAGCTTTAGAGTTGTTTTGTGCGACGGTCTTTTGCTCAGCAGTCCACTGTGCAAAACCAGTTGTGGGTTCAAAATACTCGGTCAGTGTGATATTCCAAGTGTCTAGTCCTACAGATTGTAAATATATTTTCATCCTACATGCCCAATATGCATAGTTATTTCCATTAAAAAATGGTGGTCTGACAGTAGACTGACCTTCTACAAATGAACTAGTAACAAAGGTAATAGAATCAGTGTTGGTAGTAGTAACAGTACCAGTGTTGGTAGCCATTTTGAAATTTTACAAAATTCAGATTATGAAACTTCGAAAACCTTGCTTTGATACCAAATGTGAGAAATGCGGATTACGGATCTTAAGGCTAGAATTAACACTAAAGGAGGAGGATGAATAGTGTTTTGAGGAATTACTAATTCTTTTTGAGTTTATATTAATTTGAACACAAATGTATGCAATATTCAGACACAGATATGATCACAGAATCAAACAAAGATGCAGATATAAAGTAAAAACAATAAAGGAAAGAACACGCCGAATTTTATACTGGTTTCGAGTTACCCTACATCTAGTCCCGCAACACAAGTATGGATTTCCTTTCAAAATCAATTCTTACAATTACACCCTTGATTTCAAGGTCACGAGGTACACCGCTCCAAATTCACAATCCTCTGGGTACAGAAAATTGATTTTATGGGCAATAAGTTCACCCGATTTATTTTCCAAGCTACAATCACACCTTTTCTCGCTCGATTGATTATAAAGAAGTCCATGACTCTGAAGAGCACTAGGATCTTGTTGAGATAGTGATAGAGAATCAAAGCAGAGATGATCTAGTTAGATTCAATGGTGATTTTGGCAAAGTAATGATAAAAATGTACATAAAGAAGTGTGGAAGAAGAAGAGGAGTGAAATCAGAGAATATATATGAATGTAAATTCGTTTAAAACAGCCCATATTTATAGTAGAACAATAGTCATGTTCATTCGTGAAAGGATATGACGAATAGACACTTCCTTTGAAATTCAAACTTTCGAAATAAACTGTCACCTTGTCGACAAGGGTTCCTTGAGGTTGTCAACAGGCCTAAGTTATTTTTGGCAATTTGTTTTTCTTTGAAAATAACTTCTATCTTGTATTAAAACTATTTTAAACTTTATAAATATACTTAACTATAGTTAAAATACATAAATAAGTATAGAGAATAATATTTTGGTATATATAAAATTTTACTATAATTTTATATTTAAGTCTAAGTATAAATATTAAAAGTTTAATATATTATAATTAAAAGATAGTTTAAAAGAAAGGATAATTTGATATCGAAAATAAAGATTATTTTGAGGCTAAAAGTATTTTAAAACCAGGATGGATGTTTTTTATTTAAAAAAGAGGATTTTGAAATCATTTCGAAAACAAGATATAACTTTGTAAAACATTTGAATTAAAGTTAGTGGATACAAAACAATGTTCCACTAGATTTTTCGTAGGTTCCATCCTACTTAGGGTTCCATCCCTTTAACGAACTCGAAGTGGATTCCATTCCCCGAATAAAATGGATTTTAAGATGTCAGTGTTTTTTTAGGAGTTTTAACAATAATTTTAACTAAATTACTTATATTGAAATATTGAACTCTTGATAATCTTGATACTCATGAGTCTTGAATCTTGATATTTTCGATCTTGAGTTTATCAATTCTTGAATCTCTATACTGTACAATCTTCATTCTTTGGTACCTGCATATATATCCTACATATACATATATATCTAAACAATAATGTTAGTATTTATATTTTATAATCTAATTCTAAGATTGTTGTCATCAAAACCAAATTCTTAGGGACTAACGTATATATATATATATATATATATATATATATATATATGCAAGTACTAAGAATGAAGACTGTACAATATAAACATTCAAGACTGAGTATAGAGATTCAAGACCAACGAATTCACGATTGAAGAAATCAAGACTGAAGACTCATGAGCATCCAGAGTTCAAGATATCAAGATAAGTAAGAGAGTTTAGATTTATGTTAAAACTTCATAATAGCACTAAAATCTTTGTTCTGATTTTAATTGTGGAACGGAATTCATCTTCTCACTTTAATAGTGGGATGGAACACAAGACCTCTTTAGTCGGATGGAACCCACGACCTTCTCCCATGGAACGGAATCCACGAAATTTTCAAAATGATTCACTTTTTCAAAACTACCTTTTTAAAGTCATCTCTATCAATTTAAATATTTTAGCCTTAATTTGCTACTTTTTATCATATTAATTTCAAAATCATCTTTTGTTTTTTAATTATCCCTTGATTTTAATATTTTAGGTTTAATATATTTCATAGAAATCTATACTTAGTTTTTGATATAACTTTTAGATTACAGATTATATATTAAAATTACTTTCTAAAACTCTTTTATAAGTTTAAACTACATTCAAAATGGTTTACAAAGTTTAGAAATTGTTTTGACAAGTTTTAGAATAGAAATCATTTTAAAAGCAAAATCTATTTTCAAAATTAACATAGGCATGTCGATATCACTCATCCTCCTATGTCGACATGGTAGCTATAGAATTTAAAATTCAAATTTTCAAAAGAAGTGTCTATTCGTTATAATCTTTTACGAATGGACATGACCGTTGTTCTCCTATAAATACTTGTTGTTTTCAATGAATTTTAAGTTAGTTTTTCTTCATTTCTTCACTTCTTATTCTCCACTCAAATATTATCTTATATTTCAAATGCTTCAATAAAATTCTGCCGAAATCCTAAGTGAATCAAACTCGATCGTCTCTAGTTTGATTCTCTGCCACTCTCTTAATGATCTCAATGCTATTCAGAGTTATAGGATCATTTATACTCAAAGATGAAGTGTATCGAGTCTCTCTCTATCAAAGTGTGATCGGAAACGGTATGATTGTGGCCCGTAAATCAATTAGGTGATCTTGTAGCCTAGTTAAATCAAGAGAGTTTGCCCGGGACTCGGAGACTGGAGGGTGTATCTTATGGCCACATTATATTTGAAAAGAAATCTGCACAAGAAATTGTATGGGACTGGATGTACGGTAACTCTAAACCAGTATAAAATTCTGGTGTGTTCTTTCCTTTACTGCTTTTACTTACTATTTGCATCTGTGTCTGATTCTGTGATTGTCTCTATGTTTGATATAGTGCATCTGTATGTGTTTAATTTGGAAAGATTTCAAATATTCCATAAAATTGATTAAAACTATTCACCCCCTCTAGTGTTAATCTAGCCTTAACATCCGTAATCCGCATTTCTAGCACTTGGCTTCCCGAAAAAATAGGGCATCTAGAGTTTAAGGGAAATGAAAATAAACTTCGGGACAGTTATGGGACTGGTGTGAGAAACTCAAAATACGAATATTTGAAAACAAATGGTATACCATAAGACCATGCCGCACGTAAACACACATCGAGTTTTATCTTATGATAACAAAAAAATTTGCTACGCAAAATCTGAAAATGTTATTTTTCATGACATTCTTTGGAAAACATTTTTCAAATAAACATATTAAAATAGCCGAAATTGTTACATTGGTTAAATTTGATAGCATAATACTTTTACAACTAAGTCCTAAGGCACTTATTAGAGAATGAATTCCATACAATGACAAGGTAATGAACTCTTCCGTACAATACATCTCTAGAAAAAGGCATCTGAGGCTCCAACCTCTACCAACACAGAACCGGCCTACCTTTAACATAGATAGCACCGAATACGCCATCACTCGGGTCGTTCCCAACCTATACTAAGATCCTAAAGCATACATAACGTACTCGAAATACGGGGAGTGATCTAGAAAAGTGATGATTATATCCTAATAAGAGCGACCCACGTAGCCTTGCCGCATCTACCATGTTTTATCATTCTCGGATGATAAGGCTCGAGGTAATGATCACCTTTCATATAGTACATCTCTCGTTGAATGCCACATTATCAATCCATGATCACGCAATTGATTTCTACAAACATAAAACTCCTTAGTTCGTACGTCTCAGAAAAGGGTGTTAAGCTAAGTGAAGTTGCATTCTCGGCTACCAAATAGATAATAGAGATCGGCCAATGTGATTAGAAATGCAACGTTAGCCATTCGTCCATGCAAGTTATCCAAGAACAGGACAAACTGAAGGAACTCCCCTGCTACATCTTGTCGTGAATCACCCCTAGGATTATTAGCGAGCAGCCCTTGCATAGAAGATCAAATGAAGATACTACTGCATTCCCCAAAGGGTTGGTGACCAATAACCCTTCATTTCTTTTATTATCATTCCATGTCTTCATTTTCGAACGTACATTGGTTTAAAGTGGTTTTTAGATAAGAATCGCTCAAATCCGACCCCCGTTCCTTCGAACCAACCATCAATAAAAAGATGTTAAGTGAATAAGTGCATATCATTTTATTAATTACTTTCTTTTTATTAAAAATATCATTTAGAGATATATATCTTTAAAACATTTATTCTCGGCGTATATGGAATCATTAAACCTCTCTCTAACTTTGGAAATACCAAAACATTTTCATAATTCATATTGGAAAACATTATTGAGTTGAAAAGAGTCGATAGAAATTATACTAATTCTACTCAATATCAATTTTTGTATTCAACCTTTACTATCCATTGAATAATGGTGAAATCACCTTTTAAATTTGCATGGCTAGTATGGGTTGACTACCTGGAATTTGATACCAAGTATAAGAAGATAATTCTATACAATCCAAGTCGTATCAAATTAAATTTATAAATTTGGAATCATTTATACTTCTCTCGTTTCTGACAATTCGACCTTATATCTCTCTCGTCCAGGAAAAAGGCCAAGTGAGCTAAGGCAATGGTTGCTCCTGAACATCTCCTTAGTTTATGAACCTTACATCTGAATCTCATGAATAGAAAAATCTAGTCTATTCGTCGGCTTTTAGAGTCAAGATTAAATCACTTAAGTTTATCAGATTTTCTTTAAATCATTTAGTTAAACTCTTTTAAATAAACTATAAAATCTTCAAATCATTATTAACACTTAATTATTCTTTGAAAACTTTTATAAAAGATTTGGAAATTGTTAATTTTAAATCCATATTTCAGGAGTTATTAAAAGTGCTGCAAAAGTGATGCGAATAGTGCTGCGAATAGTGCTGCAGATAGTGTTTTAAGGTTTATTTAATCAAAACAACTTTTTTATCATTTAGAAATTCGTTTTTATAACTCAAATCTATTTAAAAATATTTTAAAATGTTTATATAATTTATTTCATATTTGTAAAGATTTAAAAAATATCATTTATAAAGAATTTGTCACTTTGGTTTCCAAACTGCTAAACCGCGACTACTTTGAAAACTTGTTTGCTCATATTTCAAAATCTATTAAATGGAATCTCGATTTTCTTTCTTCGTTTGGAAACTATGATTGCAAAAATTTGTAAAATTCTTTGTATAAAGAATTCTTTCTATAAATCCATAATCCGTCATATAGATGGATTTAACTTTCTATGGCACAAAATCATGAAGTACCGTTACGCGATGTGTCTATTTTAACCAATTTTCCATTTTACTTTCAAACTTCACTGTAACACTTCTAAGTATTTGTAAAACATTATTAAATCATTTTAAACCATTTTCAAATAGGTTTAACAACTCATATATACCGTATCATTTATAAAAAGGAAAGTGATTTCCTTTATGATTTTCGACGTGTATTTAACGTGACTTGTTAATACAATCATACGGTCATATCATCATCATCCAAACATGATAAGCAATCATCACAGCAACCATAACAAAACATACATACATACATACGTACATACATACATATATACATACATATATATCATCCAACATATCATTTTATAAATAGAATTTCTCACCTTGGAATTAAATGATTAACTAAAAAATGGCTATAGCATCGCTAACTTGAAATTTAAGCTCACGAACACTCGACTTGAAGCTCCTAAGTGGCTCGGCCTTAGTCTTGGAGCTTGGAGGTGCTCATGGCCTAGAGTTGCAAGGAGTGGTGGGCTCGATTTTTGTGGTGCCATGGGTTTAAGGGGAGAGAGAAGGAATTTTCTTTGAGTTTTGAAGTGTTTTGATATATGTATATATTATATATATTTTAATTTATTTTTGAACTATATTTTGCCATTATTTTGCTAAGTATGGAAACCATGAAAATAGAGAGGAAGCTTAGGAAAATTAAGAAGAAGAAGGGAATGGAAGTGAAGAAGGATGATGGGTATCTATAGGCAAATGGAAGGAGTAAAATATCAAGATATTTAAGTGTAAATACATCATCACCTCATCGCCACATCACCTCCCCCTACATTATATGCTCGGCCGAGATCCCCCCTATATATGCTTGGTCATGTGCAATATATTTGGACATGTAAGTGGTTGACTTTAGAATGCTTAAGGGTTAAGGAAATGAGAAAATATCTTGATATTTTTTGTTATTTTATATTAAAATGTATACGTATATATGTGTGTATCCATGTGCATGTGAATGTCTTCATGTAAGTGTAAATGTATATGTGCATATGTATGTCACATATAATCAACAGCGTTGCACAACTTCACACGTTGAATCGTTACGAATTCTGATTTCGATTTCCAATCATATTTTCTCTTCTTAGTTAATATACATATATTTATAAACAAAGTTTAATGATAATATTTATATCATTATATAATGATTAAAAGAGCTCATTTAATAATTAAAATAATTATTAAATCATTTAAACTCAATTTAAATTCAAAAATCAATTATTCTAAAATAGCGGCATTATTAATGATGTCATATATATTTTTAATTTCCCAAAATAAAATAGATTATTTTATTACATATTCTCACTCATATAAATAAATGAGTGTATGTATTTAGCTCCGTGCATGATGTCGGATGGTCTAAGAGCTGTTTATCGATAAAATGATTATCGGCTATTTTATCGGTATTTTTTCCAATATATATATATACACATATATTTATAAATATTTATTCAAAATAAGATTTCGAACATTATTTTTGTTCAAAACATTCTCATTTATGTTAAAATATCTTATATTTGAGTATTTCAAAAAAATTCCAAAGCGAAATTTTTTCGGGTGGTTGCATGCTTCCCTTTAAAAGAATTTCATCCTCGAATTTAAGGATAAGAAGAAGATAACTCGAAATGAATATATATATATATGACAAAATGTAACATATATACAAGATATGATAAGTGACTGCACCAAAAGCGGCAAGTACACTATCTTGATACAACATCAACCCCAAACTTATGATATGCTTTCCTAATTCTATCTTCTGTTTCCCAGGTGCAGTCTTCTGCATCACCACTCCATTGGACTTTCCCGAATCTCACAATTTTCCTTCACAATCGTTTTTCATCATGATCTAAAATTCTAACTGGTCGTCTAATAACTGCCAATTTTGGTTCAATTTCTAAATCTTCTTGGGCATCCGTTCTATAATATGCATTGGATCATGCACCTATTTTCGTAGATGGGATACATGAAAGACGTTGTGCACACCAGACAACCTTTCGGGTAATTTCACATGATAAGCTAATGGGCCAATCCACTCAAGAATGGAAATTGGTCCAATAAATCGAGGTGCCAACTTTCCTGCCTGACCAAATCTTATCATTCCTCTCATCGGAGGGACCTTCAAGAATACAAAATCTCCAAATGAGAATTTCAAATTTCTACGCCTTTGAATCAGCATAACTCTGATGCCTGCTCTGGCCTTCTTTCTTTCTGATCAAGTCCACCTTTTCTGAGGCTTCTCGAATCACGTAAGTTTCTAGTACTAACCGATCTCCGTTCTTGATCCAACATGCTGGGGATCTACATGGACAATCATATAAAGCTTCGTACGGTGCCATGTCAATACTAGCCCGATAGTTGTTGTTATAGGAAAACTCAACAAGATGAGGATAATTTTTCCATGAACCTCCAAAATCTAAGATACAAGCTCTTAGAAGATCTTCCAACACTTGATTTACCATTTCAGATTGCCCATCGGTCCGAGGATGATATGCGGTGCTTATACTCAATTTCCTTCCTAAAGCTGTTTGTAACGCCTTCCAAAACTTACTGATAAAGATTGGGTCTCAATCACCAAATATAATGCTTGGGACACCATGCAATCGAACTATTTTCCTCATGTATATTTCTGCCATACTTGCAGCAATTCTCGTTGGTTTTACTGGGGTAAAGTGCGCACTCTTGTTTAATCGATTTATGATAATCCAAATATCTTCATTTCCCTTTCTTGATCGTGGTAAGCCATCAATGAAATCTATCGATATTTGGTCTCATTTCCAAGTCGGAATTTCAAGAGGTTAGAGTAGTCCTACAGCCTTTTGTTGATCACTCTTGACCTATTGAAAATTTGCACATCTACTAACGTGGATGGAAATGTCTCTCTTGATACCTCCCCACCAGGAAGTCTTTTTTCTGTCTCTATACATCTTTGTAACTCCAGGATGTATTGCGAGTAGAGAATTGTGACATTCGGTTAAAACTTCCTGTCTATCCCCATCAACATTAGGAACACATATCCTTCATTCATTCTTAAGATTCCCTGCTCATCCACTTTGAATCCTATCCATCGATATTACATTCTCCTCCACATCCCTGGCTATTCTTGCAATGATTGGATCATTGAGTTGAAACTCCTTTATACGACAAACCAATGCTGCATGCACCACTAAAGGAGCTATAATGGCATGCATTCTACTCGAAGCATCTGCCATAACATTGGCTTTTCCTGTTGTATATAGAATAATAATATGATGCGAGGATTCCAACCAATGTTGTTGCATCATATTCAAGTCTTTCTGAGTAAAAGATATTTCAAAGATTTATGATCTGTGAAGAGTTCAAACTTCTCACATATTTAAAGAAGAAATATTATTTACCAAGGTCAAACAAAGTTTATCAAAATAAACTATGAGAAATTCTTACCCAGTAAATAATGCTTCCACATTTTTAATGCGAATATGACGGCTAATAGCTCTAAGTCATGTGTTGCATAATTTCGTCCATGCGTCTATAACTGCCTACTAGCATATGCGATAACCTTTCCATGTTGCAATAGCACTGCACCAACTCCTTCTCCACAAGCATCAATATATATAATTAAACCGCCGCTTTCATCAGCAATAGTTAAGAGTGAAGCGGTTGTTAACCATTTATTAAGTTCTTGGAACATTTCTTCACATTTTGGCGTCCATTCAAATTTAACATCCTCCACAGTCAACTTCATTAAGTAATAAGAAATCTTGGAGAAGCCTTGAATGAATCTCCGATGATATCCTACAAATCCTAAGAAGCTATGGATGTTCTTCGAGGTTTGTGGTAGCTTCTAATCTTGTATAGATAATATCTTTTTTGGATCTACCGAGATCCCTTCTCCTAACACAATATGCCCAAGGAATCTTTCTTCTTTCTCTCAAAAGTGACATTTCAAGAATTTAGCTTTAAGTACATTTCTCCTCAATATTTCCAACACAATCTCCAAATTCATTTCGTGTTCTTCCTTGGTTTTGGAATAGATAAGAATATCATCAATAAAAAACAACATGAATTTGTTTAGCACATCTCTGAATACTCTATTCATGAGGTCTACAAAATAGGTCGGCGCATTACTTAATCCAAAAGGCATTACTAACCATTTATGAAAGCAATCTGAACCCCTGAATGCAGTTAATGGAATGCCATTCTCAGCCATTTTTAGTTGATGGAATACCGTGGCAAAATTCATTTGTAAGAATACTCAAGCACCATGATGTTGATCAAGAAAGTCATCTATGCAGGGTAGATGATACTTGTTTTTAATCTTTTGCTTGTTTAGGTCTCAATAGTTTACGCAAAGCCTTACGGAGCCATCGGATTTTGCAACGAAAGCAACCACCATGTCCAACTTGAGCGACTAGGTCTAATTAGTCCTTTCTTTAATAACTCATCAGTTTGGTTTGCGAACTCAATCTTTTCCTTCAGGGCCATCCTTCGAATAGGATGAATAACGGGTCTTGCACCAGGAATTAAGTCAATTCAGAACTCAATTTTCTGACGTGGGAGAAAACTTTAACTTCCTCAAAAATATACTGAAATTCCTTGACAATTGGTATTGTATTCAAACCTTTTTGAGATGAGTCAAGTGCATATAAGGAACTATCCCTTACTAGACTGGGTTCTTTACACAATATTTCTATAAATTTTTCGAAGTTGGTTCGTAAAGATACCATCAGCTTAATGTAATCCATATTAGCTTTATTCTTAGATAACCAGTCCATATCTAGTAAAGCTTCAAACCCAATAAAGTCATGGATAAATAGGTCATATGAAAAATGATGGAGAGGATAAGTGATTTGGAGATCCTCACAAATCATACAAAGATTAGTCACACTACCTATGGGGTTGGACACACGGATAGGGGTATCTATTATTTTTGTGATTAGTTTTAATTTATCTACTTATATCTTCGTAATAAAACTATGGAAAGCCCCTGTATCGAATAATACTCTAACTAACTCATTAATAACATAAACATTACCTTCAAGAACTCCCTAGCCCTTTATATCAGTAGAGGTTGAAGGCTCGTCATTGATAGCATAGACCTTAACCTGCTCTCCTTTTTTCATCAACGGGCACTTGTTTTTTTAATGGTCGGGTTGGTGGTAGTTATAACAGAGACATTTCTGCATCGTATGAGAGGCAATTCCTTACTGCTGCCTTTGAACCTTAGGACTCCTGCAGCACTTTGAATAATGACATTTCTTTCCATAGTTAAAACATTCAATGTCTTTAAAATGGTTTTCCTGAGATCCTCCTTCGGGATTTCCATGCCATGGTTTCTTTCTGTTGTTATTGAACTTCCTCTTGTTGTTATTGTTTTGAGTTGCGACAGGATTCTTCGTGTCAAAAGCTTCATTACAGAAACTCATATCTATTAAATCCACAAAGATTCCTTTTATATGGTTGGTCATCCTATCCTAATACTGCTCGTTCATCCCAAAATTGAACATCTAGTTTTCTTTAGAGGCGTGTCTATCAATCCAGGCCCAAAGTGAGACAATTAAATTTGTGCAAATACTCTTCCACAGACATTGCTTCTTGTTTTAGATCCATGAAACTTCTATAGAGGCCGGATTTTCCAACGGCGAGCATGTATTCTTCTATAAAAACTTCTTTAAACCTTGCCCAAGAGAAATTATCTTCAAATTTATTAAGAGTAATAGACTCCCACCAAGCTAGAGCCCCATCCTTCAATTGCCAGGAGGCCAAGAATCTCTTTCGATTATCATTGATGTCTAATCCTTTAAAGATATTCTCACAGGATCTGAGCCAAGCTTGAACTTTAATAATAGATTATGTACCTTTGAATGGCTTTCCTCCTAAGCTGGTGTTATCTTTGCAAAGAGCGGCAAAGTTAACTTGAGGTTGCACAGAATTACCACTTCCTCAATTACTATAGCATTTGGTCGATCGTTAGTGGTCATAGTATTGCTACCTCCCATTCACCCTCTTCTATTACTCATCTCCTACCATCTACATATAGTAAGGGAACATCTTTAGAAAAATAGATAAAATTATCTTAGGGAATAGGTATAAACTAGAATATACTTATTCAGATAAAATTTAAAATATGCATTCTCTCAAACTAAACCCATTCTAGGGTAATACTAACTCTGTCTCTAATGAGTTGATCTTATCTAGGCTTAGATATTCACTCAGCAATAAGCTTTGATACCAAATGTGATGGCCCACCTCCTCGACCCTACGAAATCGACACTAATACATCCTCGATATTCAGGTACCGTAAATCCAAGTGTCGGAGAGGCAGATTATCATGTGGTGAAAAAGACAAAGATATAAGATAAGACAATAATAAAATCTCACATCGTATTAAACACATAATTATATATATTTGTTGTACATGCAATTACTCTAAATTGCTCATTCAGAGTACTTGTAGGTACTAATCCAGTCGGAATAGTTATAACGACATATCCTTGCAAGTGCTCGTGATACAAAATACAGACATAGTGGAAAATGATAAATAACTTCAATAAAAGACCCTTCAGCTTCATGCTCCATCCATAATGCTCCAAGATTACCCAATTTCTTGGTTGCCCAAAAAAATAGGGTACCTAGAGTTTAAGGAGAATAGAAAATAAACTCTGGGTCGGTCATGAGACTGGAATGAGAAACTTAGAATACAGATATTTGAAAACAATGGTATCGCAGAAGACCACGCCGCACATAAACACGCAACGGATTTTTACCTTATGATATCTAAAACATTTGCTACGCAAAATCTGGGAATATTATTTTTAATGACATTCTTTGAAAAACATTTTTTAAATAAACATATTAAAATAGTCGAAATTGTTACATTGGTTAAATTCTATGGCATACTAGTTTTACAACTAAGTCTGAAGGCTCTTATTGGAGAATGGATTCCATACAATGACAAGGTAAAGGACTACCTTCCGTGTAGTACGACTCTAGAAAAATGCACCTAAGGCTCCAACCTCTACCAACACAGAACCGACCTACTTTTACATAGATAGTACTGAATATGCCATCACCCCAGTCGTTCCCGATGTATCCTAGAATCCCAAAGCATATACATCACATTCGAAATATAGGGGGTGGTCTAGAAAGGTGATGATTATAACCTAATGGGAGCGACCCACATAGCGCAGCTGCATCTGCCATGTTTTTGTCATTCTCGGGTGATGAGGCTCAGGGTAACGATTACCTTTTATATAACACATTCCTTTTTGAATACTACATTGCCAATCCATGATCATGCAATTGATTTCTACAAACGGCTAACTCCTGAGCTCGTATGTCTCAAGAAAGGGTGTTATGCTAAGAAAAGTTGCTTTCTCCACCACCAAACAGATGATATTGTTATAAAGATTAATCAATGTGATTAGAAATGCAACGTCAGACTTCATCCATACAAGTTGTCTTGGAATAGGATACACCAAAGGATCTCTCCTACTACATCTTGTCGTTCATACATGCACATTGCCTGGACCCGCATCATCATCGTCAGGCTCGTTGGTCTCGGCACCCTTAATTTCGCCTTCTACGGCGTCATCGTGATCTCTTTCAACCGGGGGCATGCCAAGGTTATTGATATCAACTTCTTGTTCTGCAACATATCCTGGTAGCACAGTGCTTCCTAGAAGCCCAATGTTGCGACCTTCCTCCAGGAATCTGAATAGAGATAACCATTCAACAGTTACAAGAAGTCTAATGTCCCTGTCTTCGACCGGAGTGACACGAATTGCAGAGATTTCCCATGAAAACTATCACCCTACGGACGAGGACAGACACCCCTATATTTTCATAATGTTAGTTGATTCAGGTTAAAGAATTTTATAATAAAGCGAAGATGACACTTACGTTCTTCTAACCACCGCCTTGCAAAGCCAGGTGGACATTGAACATAAAACCATTCGTGTTGGAAGAGACTGAGTTTGTTCGAAGTACCCGTTAAGACTTGGAAGTTAGGCGAAGGCTCGAGGAAAGTGTAGGAAATGCTCCCTATCCATCGTTTGAAGTTATAAATAAACTATATGCCCTCAAGAGTTGGCGGGTAGAACAGAATGCTCATGAATAATAAAAAAGTTCCATGGAGAAAGGCATAGCTATTTGGGTGTAGTTGAGTAAGATCTATCCTGAGGTAATTTAGCATCACTCGGATAAAAGAATTGAAGGGCGGCATGCATCCGGCCCAGCACATGAACTTATTGCATGTGGTATACCCCTTCGGGGCAAGTAAGCCCTGTCGTTTATCGAAGGAACCAAAACATCTTTGAATGGAATTCCATGTCTGGAACACAGTCTGCGAATAGCGGCCTCACCAATTCTGGAGACTTGGGAATCTGTCAGGTTATCTAAAAATATAGCGCCTTCTACAGTATCGGGGGCATGACTTATATCTTCTGTCGGAAGGACGGGAACGTTAGAAAAAAGGTCGGCCGACGAGCCGAAAACTTTCGGTTGTTCAGCTTGACGACAAGGGAAAGCTCACCAGATATAGTTGCGGAACTTAACTTGGCTTCGGGATTACTATGTTGCGAGACTGGTCCGAAGACGTTGCAACTTGACGCTTTGAACGTCTGAAGTCTGTGTCAACTATACTCAGTAGACAATCAAGATTAGAAAAGATTACCTATCCTCCCATGTTAAGTGTAATCCATTGTCGTGCAGTATCATGCAGTGTAGTGATAAGCAGCTTAAAATAAAATAAAACAAAGTAAATGATGAAACTTTGGATTCCAACGAGAGTGACCGTCCCTGACCAATTCAACTAGCGAATAGAATGATCGGTTGTGTAAGCTTTTGGATCAACCATCGGCATGTCAAAGTGTGAAAAACGTTATTAAAATCAATGTAATAAGTTTTAGTTCATGTTCTAAATCCTATGGATTTGATCGTTCAATTTCGAGTTCCTTAGTGGATATGCAAGTTCTGTTGTTCATCACCGTCATATGTTCAAGTTCATTTTGATGTGATTGGTTTTGATCGTTAGACAATTGATTATGGATTTGTTTTCAAGTTCAATTCGAAGACTAGAATTAGCTGATCCCTATCCCAGTGCATTACAACTTATCCCTCTCTCTAGATGAAAGATGTTGATCCCTTTCCTTTCACAAAAATGTCGATTCCACCATGCCAACCAATTCCATTGATCCTTCTACTTCACCATTTTCAACCTTGCACCAAACTTCCACTGCCGATCTCTCCCATTTAACCAGACAACCGATCCCACCTCTACCTAACATGTTACCCTTCAACTTACTCGACCAAACCCTATGCCGTGAACACCTTTCTTCCTCCTCCTTTTCTGCTTTGCCGAACCCTTTCATAACACACATCTCATCTCCTCCAAGCAACTTCGACCATCATTTCATCACCGCATCAAGCTCCATCCTAGCCGTTGATGGCATGTAATCCATCATCTCGTCATAAATCGAAAGCAAAACTAGAAAACCTACCTACATATGATATATGTTATAAGTTGTGGCAAATGGCTCGGAGATAATCGAGTTGAAGGTAGGAGAAGTGGGTTCGTAAGCACAAGCTGAATTGTAGAAAGATTTGGTTTCGACGTTAAGGGAAGAAGGAAAGGAGGGATCGATTTTAATGAAGGAAATGAAATAAGTAAGGTGGTTCTTCTTTCCATCGGAACAATAGGGCTGTTATGCTCATCACTAAACTTGTTAAAGAGATGAAATAGAACCAAGGTCTATCTATGGGGACGAGCGATGTTATTTTATATATGGGGACAAGGGAATCGGCTGATGGTTTCGACTCGAAGCGAAAGGGAGAGGGATCGTCTAAAAAGATACCGGTCCTTATGGCCATGCGTATAAAAAAAAAGAGGGACTGGCTAGAAATATGCTGATCCCTGCAAACATAAAATAAAAAAAGGAGGAGAGATTGTCTAAACATATGCCAATCCCTACAAATACTTTTAAAAAAAAGAGGAAAAAAGATATAAAGATGAAAAGAAGAGGGATCGGCTATGAGCATGTATGCAAACAAACATACGCATGGAAATTATTCAAAGCACATATGTTCAAAATGCAATGAAATTGCATCTTACTCAATGAAAATTGGTGACGACCCGTGAGCATACGAACCTATCCGGGAGCCAACGACAAGAACAAGTATCTGAATGTGCATGTGTATGGTCAAAATTTTCGATATTTGAAATTGATAAAAATTGAAATCAAATCTAAAACCTTCAAGTTCAAGGCTGGACCAGATAACCAAAGCTTATTATCCTCGTGGAACCGAACTTATATATCAACTGAGAGAACATAACCCTGCATTTATACTACCTGATATCGACCAAGCTCACGACGAACAAAAAGGGATATAATACTTTGGGAAATTAATTCGATAGAGGGATAGCGACTATTCAGAAAGTTGGACGAGTTTCTTTCCGACGACTCTAACTTGCCTTGGTTCAAAGCACGTCATGTCCAGCACAAGATGTACTTTAGGGGGTAAGTGTTATCTGACATTTTGACCCGACTATATTAAACTGATTACACAAGTTAGATTCGACTGTTACCAAGGCCGATGAGTTAAAAGTGATGGTTGTGGGGACAGAAGCCAAGTACAGATGATAACCAAAGTCGAAGTTGAATGGAATTGATGGATATGCAAGGCAGAATGTTCGAATTATGAAATATAGTTCAACATATAGGAGGGACCGGTATAAAGTGGCTTCCATCATAGGAATCAGTATGTTTCAGGGAATAAAAGCATTTCAATAAAAAACAAGCAATATCTGAAGATCCACAAATCCAATGCATATGAAATTTTGTGAACAAGATATATGGACCCTAGGGAGCCTATCCTAGGGATCGCACCTCAAGATGGTGAAGTTAGAGGGATCAACATTCTTCCCTTAGACGGTATCGACAGGAATTAACAAGCAATCGACGTTGAAGCAAAGATCAAGCGATAACTCAAGTTCTGATGATCCAATTGGCATGAAATTTAGAGGCTAAGCATATTTTAGCATGAGGAAGCAACTATAGGGATAGCACTTCGAAATTCGGCCAAAGTAGAGATCGGCACCGATCCTTCTTCTTTGAAAATTGAGTCATGCGATCCCTCTTGTGGGTTCATGTGATTCTTAATGTCCTTCTGTTGAATTTTCAGGGAGATATTTGGTCATCTTCGTCTATACATACTGGTTTCGTGTTTGTTTTCGAGACTTTTATGCTGTTAGTTGCTTTATACTCTTTTGTAAATAAAGATTTTCATCTAATCCATATTGTATTCAGTTTATAAAGTGAGTAATAAAGCAATCTGTTTAAAGTGGACGTAGGTAAACAACGCCCAACCACTATAAATCGTTGTATGCGTATTATTCTTTCGATCTACTGTTATTTTCTTGCTGTTATCCTCTGTTTTCATTTTATATTCTTCATTTATTTCTCTTTGAAGTTTCTATTGGGTGTTTGTGTCAATTTTTGGTGCAAATACACACACGCATATACATATACATACATATATACATACATACAGACATATATGATCAATAACGCCTTTTATTTAGCATTATTTGTAGCCCCTTTATATTAGCTACATGTTTGTACTTAAATATTTGATGTTATTGGTCCTAGCATGTGTGTATACATACATGTATGTATATATGTGTATACATATACAGCCTGAGCCTGGAGTTACGTTAATTGAAATAGTTTGAAGTGGTTTGTTTCATTATTTTCCTTTGAGCACCGACGTACCTATATGAGGCCCAGTGTGGCCCTTTACCCTACTGGAATTTTTCCTATTTTAAGTTTAGTGTAGAATTGAGCTTTACGGGTTGAAACTATTAGCCAGGTTTTCTTCTCACTTCTCATTCAACAAGGCAGAAAAAGGAATCCATCATACTCAAACGGCTATAATGCATGAGCAGGGAGATCTCTTTTAAGTGTGGAAAGTGAAAACCTTCTCAACAATGGTTTTTGATTCTCCACAATCCTACCAAGCAAAGAGGTGATTAATCTATTTTAAAATTGAAAACCCTAAAATGGTAAAATTTACGCATTTCAGTTGAAATCAAATTTCAAAGATGCTTATATTTTTTTCTTATTCACTTTAAGTGTATGGATATAAGAATTAAGTTTTATTATATTATCTATTTCATTTATTTTAATGCTTTCATATTAGAATTGATTACCAACTGATAATTATTGTCAAGGTTGATTCATTTTCTTGTAATGATTCATACTAGAAATTAAATCTGATTAGATTTACATTACCCATTTCTTTTGTTTGTAATGCTTTTTGCTTCCATATAGGCATAATTAGAACTTATTGTTTGTCAAGTCCTTTGGTTTCTAGGGATTCCTTCAGGTAAAGAATATGAAAAATAATATGTTGAGCTACTTCAAAAAATTGAAAGAAAAAAGATGTAAGTTCTAAAAATATCATTTATACCCATTAGTATACTTGCTTTTGAAGTTGGCATTATTATTGCATGTCGTCACCGCTACTGTTTAAAGAGTATTTTCAGCTATGAAAAGTATTTAAACATAATTACGTAATCAATACGGGCATAATATGATGAATGACTGTCTAATGACTTATATCAATTGAGATATATAAAAAAACAGTTGAAATTGACCATATCATTCGAAATTTCCAAAATATGAAACCTAGAAGGATATGTTTGCGAATATTTGATGTTGTAATATTTTGTCATATTTAAATTGAATATTAATATATGATTTTTGTGGATCAAATACGTGTTAATTTTGTTATGAAATATGGTTAAATTTTCTTTCGAAGTTTCATCCCTGTTGATTCAAATCTCTGCGTACACCAGCCAGTGCCTTTGAGTTGTTCTAGGTGTATTATCCTAGGTTTGGATCTGAAGACAAATTTAATTTGGTTTTTCTTTTTGTTGGTGCTTAACATATGCATATTTAGAAATTAGCAATAAAATATACGACCTTCTTAAAAAAAAAAAAGGTACTTCAAACGTTACATAGTTTCTTTTATAAAATGGTTAAAAAAATTGTGTGCACCTTTTTCTGTCAACAAGTTAAAAATGGCAAACAAGTATATAGTGGTATCTACTACTAGATTCTAGTAGCAAGAAATTCATAAACAACTTGCCAACATCAACCATTTAAAGCATCGACGTGACAGAATTGATTTGAAAATATAATTTCCAGCTGATGAATGACAACTCTTTGTTGGCCTAAACAAGCCAAGGAACCTAATTAGTTGATCCATAAATAGATGCATATTAAATTAATCTTCAATCTTTCAACTCATCCCAGCAATGGTCAAGCCCAGGTGAAGTATCATACATTACAGATGCTCAACTCTTCAATTAATAATATAATAGAACAAATAATATATAACTTGTTAGGAAGCCCCAACTACTAAATCAAACTTTAGTGAAATGAAGAAAGATATCAAAGTCATGATCAAGTAATAAAGCTGGTTGTGCATATTTGGGTATTTTATATATATAACAATAATACAGGATTATTGTTATTAAGTTCATAGTTACAATTAATTATGAAAAGTATATAAGTTTACATTTCTTAATCCCGTGCTATTCCGTACTGCCGTAGTCATTCTTCTTATGACAGTAGAAAAATAAAATTAAAGAGGAGTTTTACCAGAAATTCAAAAATAAAATCTAAAATTGGAATAAACAAGTAAACAACACCTAACCACTGCCCGTTGATAATATAAAATATTCCAATATAATATACATAGGTTTCTTTATACAGAAGTACACGTTTGGAAATTTATGATTCCTACACAGTTAGCATACCTTGCACTTGCGTGATATTAATTTTCCAGCCAACCGCTTCCTACATCAAAGGCCAAGTCAGAAGGCTTGACGAGTTTGAACTTTGAATACATATTTTTTAACATTGAGAAGCAAATGAACTAGCGAGTGTTGTACTACAATGTTCAAATATGATAACTATAAATGGAAAAGAAACATCATTAGCACTCCTAAAATTATTATTATCATTGATGATGCGGTGTAGTTAATTTGTTGCTAGGCCTTGAGGGACATCATACTTGGACATTTTATACCCGTTGACATAATGGCAATCGAGCTGCATGTTGCGCAGTTTTCTCAACAAGATTACAGATTTTGTTCCTAGCATTAACTGTATAATTTCCTGCCTGAAAATTTAATATCCCTACACTATATTATCGTCGATTTATGGAAAACACATGTAAAGGTAAAGCGTCTTAATCGCTGAATACTTCAAAATATGAAGTGAAACGAACTTCAGCCACCTGCGTCATAAAATTTCGTATATGATAGATCATCCACTAGTCATTTATTTTCAATCTAATTGAATTGATGTGAACGCAGATAATTAACCATCTACCTGACTATCACAGATCTTAGCCATTTCTTCTATGGGATAAGTGCTTTAAGAAGTTACCAAATGCAAGTAAAAAAGCAGTTGTGCATAAGAAGTTTCAGTAAAATAAAGCCCTTCATAAGCAAGTAAAGTATGCTGAATCGTACCGTCTATCTATCTTCATAGATGTCTATCCAAATTTAAAAAGTATATAATAAAACCAACAAGACAGCTCAGCCGAGTTACCAAAAATGATACAGGGGTAAGAAAAGAAAATTGCCGCTAAAGGCCTAACTTGTTGCAGTGAAAACAAGCAGCAGAATAAACAAATGAAAGATTTAGTATTGGTTAGAAGGTTCATTAAGACAGACAAACAAAATGCTGTCATATTAAATACTCTCTCAATTAAAAGTTCGTTGGGTAGTTGCATCTTTCTCCAACTTTTCCTCAATTTAAATCCCCTTCGTTTTCCCTTTTCCTCTCATCCTACCACCAATACTATTTTTTCAAAAGCACAATGTCAGAAACCGAGCAATCTTCAAGAAGTAAACTTCCGGATTTTCTTCAATCTGTAAAGCTCAAGTACGTTAAACTAGGTTACCATTACCTTATCTCAAACGCTCTATATCTCGTCCTCATACCACTCATGGCCACCGTCACACTACAGTTATCTCATATATCTACAGATGATATATATTTGCTATGGAAAACCCTTCAACTAAATCTAATATCAGTCCTTCTGGCTACAACTCTTATCGTCTTCCTCTCAACTTTCTACTTCATGACTCGACCTCGCCCTGTATACTTACTCGACTTCTCATGCTACAAGCCTGAAGATGCAAGAAAATGCACCAGGGAGCTGTTCGTGGAACGCTCTACACAAGCAGGGACGTTCACTGAAGAGAACTTGTCTTTTCAGAGGAAGATTGTAGAACGTTCCGGACTCGGGCAGGATACGTACTTTCCGGAAGCTGTAATAAGAGTGCCTCCCAATCCGTGTATGAAGGAAGCAAGGAAAGAAGCTGAGATGGTTATGTTTGGTGCTATTGATGATTTGTTGGAGAAGACTGGGGTTAAACCAAAGGATATTGGGATTTTGGTTGTCAACTGCAGTTTGTTTAACCCGACACCATCGTTGAGTGCCATGATTGTGAACCATTATAAGCTTAGAGGGAATATTATTAGCTATAATCTTGGTGGCATGGGTTGTAGTGCTGGGTTGATTTCTATTGATTTGGCTAAGCAGCTTCTTCAGGTATGTTATAATTGTTATTTACTTGATGGTTTATATACGACCTTGAAAGCTTTTACATGAGATAATGCATTTTTCATTAAAGTTGGAATAAGCAAATTAAGTGGGGTTCGACATTCAATTCAAATTTCGTACAGCAAGTCCGTTTTAGTGACATAAGGTGATTAGTAATTTACATACAGGAACTAGAATTCTCACACTATTAAATGATTCTGTTTTTATACACAAGAACATCAAACTTTATGTGTTTTCCTATTGATTTTTATCTTTTCGCTATTTTGTCTGAATGCTTACAATTGTGCATAAAATTCCACTTCTATGAAAGACAAGTGATTTTCGTGAGGATAAAAGCACTCGTGTGCATAAAATTCCTCTTCATATTAGTCTTTTATAAAGGCTAGAATTTACTGTTCAGGCTAACACTTAAAAGCTTTAGAAGTCTTATTTGAACATTTAAAAGTATCATGTCAACATTAAATACATCAAATATTAAACTTTTTGATGAATATTACCTTCTCTAAATCATTAAAATTAGTTCAGACAAAGAATATTTGGTACATTAGTTAGATCAAGTGTGAATATTTTAACAATCGCTCTTTGAGCACGTTTGTCAACTACTTACAAGTAGTCAAAACTACTTATAAGTCACTTACTGTAATTCAAGTATTTGATAACTCTTTATAAGAAACTTACAAAAGTGTTAATAAATCAAAATACAAGAAGCAACAATTTATTGTTTATGACTTATCGACATATTTTATAATTAGTTTCAACAAATTATTTTATTTATGCTAACTTAAAGGTCAAATTACATCCAAAATTCTACAAATGAATCGCTATTAATTTAAAACTACTTGAAATTTACTATTCAAATATTCTTTTAAGCCGTTTCAAAGTAAATAGTTGTCTGACGTGCTTTGATGGTCTTAAGAAAATCCCATCACCTCTTACTTAAAGCCTATTTTCATCTTAGATCAAGTTTATGTCTTTTGCAATATGTTTATTTTATTTATGTTAAATCAAAATTCTATGTGACTCTGTAGGTGAACCGCAACTCGTATGCACTGGTAGTAAGCACGGAGAACATAACCCTAAACTGGTACTTCGGCAACGACCGGTCCATGCTGGTATCCAACTGCCTCTTCCGCATGGGAGGCGCCGCCATTCTCCTCACCAACAAACCCTCTAGCCGCCGCCTGTCCAAGTACCAGCTCCTCCACACCGTCCGCACCCACAAAGGCGCTGACGACCGCTCCTACACCTGCGTCTTCCAGCAAGAGGACCAAACCGGGGAGATCGGCGTCTCCCTTTCGAAGGACCTCATGTCCGTCGCCGGTGAAGCCCTAAAAGCCAACATCACAACCCTAGGACCCCTAGTCCTGCCCATGTCAGAACAGCTCCTATTCTTCATAACCTTAGTAGGAAGAAAGATCTTCCAGATGAAGATAAAGCCCTACATACCTGATTTTAAGCTGGCGTTCGAGCACTTCTGCATACATGCTGGAGGCAGAGCTGTGCTGGACGAGCTTGAGAAGAACTTAGAACTGAGCGATTGGCATATGGAGCCGTCGAGGATGACTTTGTACAGGTTTGGGAATACTTCGAGCAGTTCGTTGTGGTACGAGTTGGCGTACACGGAAGCGAAAGGGAGGATTAGGAAAGGGGATAGGGCTTGGCAGATTGCGTTCGGGTCGGGTTTTAAGTGTAATAGTGCGGTTTGGAAGGCTTTGAGGAGCGTTGATCCGGTGAAGGAGAAGAACCCGTGGATGGATGAGATTGGTGATTTTCCGGTTGAGGTGCCGAAGGTTGTTAGGATTGGAAGTTAGTGAGGTTGTCATGTTAATTAGTTGATTGCATGTAGAAATTAGTTTGTGTGATTTTTGTTTCATTTATTTGGGTGGTATTATAAAAGTATGTTTTTATATTACTATCTAATCGTTCACCATAAGCATTTTAATAATTAATAATAATAATAATTGCAATACAATTTTAAAAAAGAAAAGGTAAAAAGAAAAGGTTATGCATCGACAATAAACTCTACTTTAGTAAGTTTGGTGATAAAATTTAGATTAAAAATCAAAATTTCAATGCAGTTGTCAATGTACTCTTTTTTCAATGCAGTCATGAAAAAACTGTATTTCTTCTTCCTCCTTTTTTTTAAAGAAAAAACGAAAAGGAAAAAACACCTCGCATTAGGGGAAAAAAAAGAAGAGTGCCTTTGTGAGCAAAAGAAATTTGTAGAAGGGTAATATAAAGTGAGAAACCAAACGAAAAAGCAAGTGAAAAAACAACTCGAGTTAAAAGCATTTTCATATTGTAACGACCCGTAAATTTTCGATAATTAAAATAGCTAATTTAATAAGATTTCATGATTTAGTGTTAGAAAAAAAAATTGTAAGTCGTTTGGAATAATAATAAATGTTGAATCCATTGGGTTTAGTATGATTAAAAATGATTTATAAAATTTTATTTTATCATATGAAAGTTATAGTGATGTTACAGAACTTTTAAAACTGAATTTAAAATTTATTTGTGAAAATTGAATATTTTAATATTTAATTATCGACTGGAAAATAGCCAATTTTTGAACAGTCTCAGAATTGGACAAAACTAGTTCCATTGGATCCGTAATAGTTAGTTATTATCGGATTTCAATTTTCGTAGCAATCGGAGTTGTCGTTTGACCGTGGCAGCTCGAAACGCGTTGAAATTGTTTTAATATTAATTTGGCGAGTTAAAATAGTCATTTTTCAAACGGTCTCGGATTTCGACGAAACTAGTTTCATTGGATCCGTAATGTGATATTATTGTAAGGTTTCAAATTTCAAGTCAAACGGATTTACCGTTTGTCCGGGGCAAGCCAAAACGCATAGAAAATCGTTTAATCGGTTTAATTTAAAATTGATCGTTTATTGCCGTAACTCACACATACGATCGAATTAGCTTCCGAAACACGTTTCATTGCGTTCGGAACGTGGGGTAAACCTTAGAAACGCCTGCCGGCACGCTTCGTTTGGAGTTCGAAAAATTTTCGGTGAATAGTGTTTTTGCAATTTTCTATAAAAGGACCCATCCTCTTTCATTTGCTCCAAACCCTAACTCATTTTGACCAGCCGCCACTTTCATTTCAATGGCCTGAAAATTTCGAAACTTTCTCCTCATTTTCCTTTCAATCCATCAACAATTAGCAAAAACTCTCAACTACAAAGTTGTAGAGCATGATGAAAGCTTCAAATCCATACGGAGATGATCGAAAACGGAGCCACGGATCAACGGGAAATCGTGTTGGAAGGAGCTGCGTTTTTCACGCAATTCGAGGCAGAGGATGAGGCCGAGCTTGGAGCTATTTGTGGTGAAGGTGGAGTAAGGCGGTGGCTTCGAAGTGGTGTAACCTGATCGTCTTCAAGTGGAGTGTGGTGGTCGCGTTAATTCAATGTTGAATGGCGGCTATGGGTTCTTGTAACCATGGGCGCGTGAAACGTGATGAAGGAAGAAGATGGGGTGCGGCCTGATGCGTTGGATGCAGGGATCTTGCAGCTTGGATTGGTTAGGGTTTGTAAAAAAAAAAAAAAAAAAAAAAAAAAATTGATCTGTATTTTTAAAATCGTGTAACTTCTAAAATTCATAACTTTTTCATACGAGGTCGAAAACGCACGAAACCAATTGCGTTGGAATCGTATGGACGAGCACTACGCAATGGAGCTGGATTGGAATCATTTGGTGCTAGAGAAAATTTTGAGTTAAATTGAACGTCGTTCGATTTGATTTAAAATCGTAAAAATCAAGGTGAGTGTTTTATAACGCTCACAACGTACTAAATATCTTTATGCTAGTTAAATTGACATTATGAAGTGCTATGAATGTTATTTGTCGTTGTTTGATATGAATTTAATTGTCGTATAGCTTGTTATTTGAATTAACCGTTGAAAAATTAAATTGACAGTTAAATTGAAATTGAAATTTGAATGGCGATTAAATTACCTGACCTTGATAACTATGAAATTGCCATGGATTGTATTGTCTATTGAATGATTTATTTCGATGGATGTTATTGTTTGATATTTAAATGTTTGGATGTTTATTGCTTATATATATCCTGTTATGCATACATATGATACTGTGATTTAATTTAAGTAATATATACTCATCCTTGACATTTAATTGAAATAAATAACTACTTGGCCATAGGATAGAAAATTATATACGGACACCGAATTGGCTAAATAAATAATTTTTGAAATCGTCGATTTAAAATTTATTTAAATGTTTTGATTTAAAAGTTATAAATAGAAATCAATTTATAGAAATCAAATTTGTCGAAAAATTGAATTGGAATGTTGAAATAAATTTTGGTTAAAAGAAATTGGTAAATAATTTAAGTTGTGACTTTAAAATTTAAAATTTGGATATGATTGAATTTCGAAAATCTATTTATTTTAAAGATTGAACATTATTTCGAGCTTTGAATATTACTAAGTAAAAGTGATATGAAAATGATATTGTGAAATCGAGTTTGGAATTGAATCATATTTAGAAATCAATTTATAGAAATCAAATTTGTCGAAAAATTGAATTGGAATGTTGAAATAAATTTTGGTTAAAAGAAATTGGTAAATAATTTAAGTTGTGACTTTAAAATTTAAAATTTGGATATGATTGAATTTCGAAAATCTATTTATTTTAAAGATTGAACATTATTTCGAGCTTTGAATATTACTAAGTAAAAGTGATATGAAAATGATATTGTGAAATCGAGTTTGGAATTGAATCATATTTGGAATTTGGATTTAAACTTGAATATTGTTGGAAATTTTGTTAAGTGTTATAAATTGATATTTTGAGAAATCAAGCTCCAAATCGATATAAATTGAAATTGAATTAGTTAAAGGTGAATGTAGAATTGAATTGATTTGAAGTAAAAGTTGACATTGTTTTGAATTGAAATCGAAATTGAATCGGTAGAATGGAAATTGAAATTGATTTGAATTGGGAAGTTATAATTGAAATGGATTGATTTTGAAGCTGTTTTAATTTGTTTTCCAAATTACTCTGTTATATAAACCATTTTGAATACTTAAACTATTTTAATCTATTTTAAATCTACTTAACCCAATTTAAATTATTTTAAACTAATTTATCTATTGTAAATCCATTTTAAAGATTTTAAGTGTTTTTAACTATTTTAATTATTTAAAACTACTTTTAAACTACTTAAAACTATTTTTCTAAAATCCTAAGTTGGTCAATAAGGTGAAATGTTCATATTTAAATCTTGAATTTAAATATGAAATCTGATATTTTGAAAGATACGATGATATTTGAATGGATTTGATTTTTGAAGCGAATATGATATTTTGATATCAATTATGAATCGATTTGAAATATAAAGAGCCAAAGGTGTAATAATACGTAGTTATTAAAGAGACCGGGATCGGATATGGACATACTCTCTGTCGATACCGAAAACCACTTTAATAACTATTATACGCGGAGTGATGATCCAGAATGAAGTGGATGGTATGGTGAACGCGTTGACTGAAGAAAGAGAACGATTATTGGATGACCCCTGACATGACTAAAACAGGAGCCGCGCCGGGCCATTGAGGTTCGCCACCTCTAGCGGACACACTTCTTCGATACCATATCTATTACATTTGTGATGCGATTTGGGTGCACCCCTTGATTTGGGAGTGTTGTTTCGCGGTGTTGGGGTAGCTGCTGGCTATGCCCAACATCAGTCCGGATCACGCAACTACTAGTATCCTAGTTGGTATTGCCTCATGTACCTTGTCATACTGATTATCCTATTCGCGACCACTACGTTTTGATTTGTACCTTGAGTATATGGATTGCCCTCTGGTGACTTCCGGTTTTGGGGAAACTACGGTTTTGTATATGCTTTTGGGAATATAAAATGTGTTAAGGGGGATTATGGTAACGCCTTAACGCTATTTTGATACTTTATATTACTAATAGGCATTATCTACTTAGCGTATATTACTACATAGTAGATAGTTTCACGGATCCTTGAGAGATGGAAAATCCCGTAACATCTCTTAAGTTATTGCACGCACGTTGACACTGGATAGGAGATGTCAAACCCCGTAAACATCTCCGACGCCGTTACACTCATATTTATTTACGATTGATTTTACTTTCATAAGGATATTTAGTCCTGACTCGAGTGTTTGTCTTTTCATTACGCTCGGGTCAGTCCTGAGTTTTCAGTTTAGGTTGAAGATCATTTCCTTGGAGGACGGAGACGAAGATTTGGTATATGATCTACTACTATTATATTCATTCCATTCCGCTGCATTGTTGTATGATATTTGCTGTGTATGTAACTCTGATAAATGTTGTATAATAATAATCAAATGTATTCATTTCAAATGTATTCATTTAATTAACAGCTTCATGAACTGTTATTTTATTATTATACTTTAGCCTTCCGCTGTGAGATTCTGTGTTGTTTCATTTCCTTTATTTCCTTTCCTTTTCTTTTCTTAATTACCCCAATAACTATCTGCTCTTTTAATGGTTTGGAATCGACATGTGTAATTGATCGTCGGTTTTAAACTGTCCAAAAAGGCGGGTCGTTACAGTTGGTATCAGAGCTTTGGTTTAGCGATAAACCTTGGCTCTAGTGGGGAATAACTCATTGAAATAGAGGTAAACTATATGAATGAGTTGAGTGTATATGAGAGAGCGTACTTGTTATTTGATATAAAATGGTTTTATATTGTGTTAATTTGTTCCGTTGAGTATTTATGAATTCTGGTCGATACTTGGGACGCCAAGGCGTCGATAGGAATTTCTAAACACTCGAATAGGACAAACCAACACAATATCGTTTTGGAATATATTTTATATAAAGAATTATTTGAATATTTATTCATTTTGATTGAATTGATTGTTAGGAGATGATAATATTAGATTATTATCGTTATTGTTTGATCAGTCAATATTTACAACAATTGATTAAATAACAATGGATTTAGGAAAATGAAATCTTGTAAACACAATTGATAATGAATATAAATGAATTTTAACTTGGATTTGGGAATTTAAATTCCGGTGCTTGAGATTGACTTACAAGAATATGAAAAACATAATATGAGTATTATATGATAGTATAATTGAGTTGAAATTGTTTTCGAAGGATTTTTTTTATGATAAGTGTTATATTCCCTTCTCTTGACGCTAGAAAATGATTTCGGTGATGAGTGCACGCATCATCGGCGTTTATTTTCGAGAGTCCGAGTGGGGGAGACCACTTAATAGCTTGTCTAAACCTTGTTTTGACTCAAATTTTATTTTGTTTTGCATTCTCTATAGTATGATTTGATATATAAATTATATAAGTATATATTATTTCAAACCTTGATTTGAAATGAAACCGGGATTGGAATTCTTAAGCTCTTTAATAATTAATGATTTTTTTTTTTATGATTGAAATGAATTTAGACTTGAATCATTAAGGAACTTCTGAATTGTGAAATGAGAAATGAACCTAAGAGCTAAGTGAAAATATCAATTGAAGTAGAAATCCTTAGAATTAGGAAATTATGAACTTAAAATAAAATTGAAACTGTAAAACTCGCATAGTATTAAATTTCATTCTATAGCATAGATATAACTTACCAAAATACTTAAGAAGTTCAAAATGTTATATGGATTGTTAATTGGATAATATACGAGTATAGGTTTGAATAATGAAATGTGCATTTAATTAATGGTTTGCAAATATAAATAAAATTGTTAGTAAATGATTGGAATTTAAATTAACATTTAAAGGAGATTCACAATTATGTTAATATAAAATGGAAATACTATATGTGAATGTAAATGTGGAATTAAATTATAGTGAAATTTAAGTAATGACTTAAGAATTAATAAATTGAAAATTCAACTTTAAATGGAAAGAAGTTGTATGTTGTTTAACTACATTCTATTTGCATAGCTATAACTTACCAAATACTTAAAAGGTTTAAAATGCTAATAAGGATAAGTAGAGAAATAATATACCAGTGAGAGAGTGAAAAATAAAATGTGAAGATCTAATTGATAGTTGTAAATATAAAAGAAATTTAAGCGGTAAAATGAATGATATATATAAGTGAATGAATAAAATTTAAAACTTAATGAAATATAGAATTGGTAAATGGAAACTAATTAAATTTGAATATAGCTAAATGTCAATAAACTTGGAAGTGTATGAAATTAAAGTTGACTTGAAAATGTATAATTGATTTAGTGTAGATTTTGGATGGATGTTAATGTTTGATATGCATTGGTTGTTAGATGGATGATAATTGATTAAGTAGAATTCATTAGTGTTAATGGAATTGAATAAACGGAGTAAAATTGTAAAATAATTAAATTCAAATTTGAAGCAAAGTGAAATTAAATATAATTGAATTCAATTTAAATTGAAGCAAATTGACTTGAATTAAAAATGTGAATGAAACAAACTTGAATAAATCAGAAAAAAGGTTAAATGTAGACCTATTGCATGGATGAATAAGGAAATAAATGACTTTGTGGTTATGATTGTTCTTTAAAAAAATTTGAAGTTTTGATGTTTTGTACTTTGAAATAATAAAAGCAAATTTTTGGAAAAAAAATAAAATAAAAAAAATCCAACATTGTCCAATATATGCTGAAACGAAAACAATCATAACTTTTAAATGGCTGAACGGAATTCGATGATTTTGGACTTTTCGGAAAGCTTAGAAACTATAGCACAACTTTTGTTTAGATAACTTGAGAAAATTCCTTCGTCTGCTTGGTAAAAACTTGAATGTTACTCGCTGTCCTGTGTAAAAATAAGTAAAATCTGTAGTATACACCCTTAGTATTTTTGCCATATCTTTTGACTGGTTTATCGGATTTTGGTGATCTTATACTTTCTGAAAAGATAAGAACTTAATCTAAAACTTTTGTTTTAAGTGTTCTGTGTTTTGATGTCGTTTAGAAGGTCGGAAATGTGGGTGAACGTCGCGGACCTGCGCAAACACTGCCCAGGCTGAAGCGTATCCCCTAAGTAAAACGGCCATAACTTTTGAACGGATGATCCGAATTCGATGATTTTGGACATTCCGGAAAACCTGAAATGAATGCAACAACTTTTGTTTAGATTCTGTTGTCAAATTTTATAGTTTAGGTGACCTAAAGCTAAGATTTGTTTGCTGTCCAGAAATTGAAATCTCAGTTTTGAAGCTAAATATGTTATATATATGTTGTGTAGGCTAAGTATAGCGATCTATCTTTATATGCATGATTCTAACTTAGTTATTGAGCATTTTAGTAGGTAGCAAAGGGGTTGCGCTTCGTTGTGGAACTCGCTTCTACGCTAAATGCATAATGTAAGTAAAATGCTAATAAATGCTAAATAAAAGGTACGCTTACAGTTTTATATGATATTGGTGATATTTATATGTTGTTTCCCCACATATGGGATGCCTCATCATTGAGATGAGATGTATATTTGTGATATATATGCTATTATATTTTTCCGATCGAGCCGCGCAAAGGAGACTCTGCCGAAATTTTCCGAAAAATCCGGGTGTTGGAAAATTTTTCAAGTTTTAAATTTTTTTTATAACTTGTTTTGATTACTAACTTTTAATGTTAGGAAGCCGTTTGGAGTAACTTAGTGGAAGCGTAGTTATGACTTTATAAATGGAATTTCATTGTTTTATAAGTGGATAATTTTGAATAAAAATATATCAAATGTTGAATTCTATACTTAGTTCTTTTTCCCTTCTTTTTCCTTTTCGGGGACGAAAAGTTTTGAGTGGGGGAGAGTGTAACGACCCGTAAATTTTCGATAATTAAAATAGCTAATTTAATAAGATTTCATGATTTAGTGTTAGAAAAAAAAATTGTAAGTCGTTTGGAATAATAATAAATGTTGAATCCATTGGGTTTAGTATGATTAAAAATGATTTATAAAATTTTATTTTATCATATGAAAGTTATAGTGATGTTACAGAACTTTTAAAACTGAATTTAAAATTTATTTGTGAAAATTGAATATTTTAATATTTAATTATCGACTGGAAAATAGCCGATTTTTGAACAGTCTCAGAATTGGACAAAACTAGTTCCATTGGATCCGTAATAGTTAGTTATTATCGGATTTCAATTTTCGTAGCAATCGGAGTTGTCGTTTGACCGTGGCAGCTCGAAACGCGTTGAAATTGTTTTAATATTAATTTGGCGAGTTAAAATAGTCATTTTTCAAACGGTCTCGGATTTCGACGAAACTAGTTTCATTGGATCCGTAATGTGATATTATTGTAAGGTTTCAAATTTCAGGTCAAACGGATTTACCGTTTGTCCGGGGCAAGCCAAAACGCATAGAAAATCGTTTAATCGGTTTAATTTAAAATTGATCGTTTATTGCCGTAACTCACACATACGATCGAATTAGCTTCCGAAACACGTTTCATTGCGTTCGGAACATGGGGTAAACCTTAGAAACGCCTGCCGGCACGCTTCGTTTGGAGTTCGAAAAATTTTCGGTGAATAGTGTTTTTGCAATTTTCTATAAAAGGACCCATCCTCTTTCATTTGCTCCAAACCCTAACTCATTTTGACCAGCCGCCACTATCATTTCAATGGCCTGAAAATTTCGAAACTTCCTCCTCATTTTCCTCTCAATCCATCAACAATTAGCAAAAACTCTCAACTACAAAGTTGTAGAGCATGATGAAAGCTTCAAATCCATACGGAGATGATCGAAAACGGAGCCACGGATCAACGGGAAATCGTGTTGGAAGGAGCTGCGTTTTTCACGCAATTCGAGGCAGAGGATGAGGCCGAGCTTGGAGCTATTTGTGGTGAAGGTGGAGTAAGGCGGTGGCTTCGAAGTGGTGTAACCTGATCGTCTTCAAGTGGAGTGTGGTGGTCGCGTTAATTCAATGTTGAATGGCGGCTATGGGTTCTTGTAACCCTGGGCGCGTGAAACGTGATGAAGGAAGAAGATGGGGTGCGGCCTGATGCGTTGGATGCAGGGATCTTGCAGCTTGGATTGGTTAGGGTTTGTAAAAAAAAAAAAAAAAAAAAAAAAATTGATCTGTATTTTTAAAATCGTGTAACTTCTAAAATTCATAACTTTTTCATACGAGGTCGAAAACGCGCGAAACCAATTGCGTTGGAATCGTATGGACGAGCACTACGGAATGGAGCTGGATTGGAATCATTTGGTGCTAGAGAAAATTTTGAGTTAAATCGAACGTCGTTCGATTTGATTTAAATCGTAAAAATCAAGGTGAGTGTTTTATAACGCTCACAACGTACTAAATATCTTTATGCTAGTTAAATTGACATTATGAAGTGCTATGAATGTTATTTGTCGTTGTTTGATATGAATTTAATTGTCGTATAGCTTGTTATTTGAATTAACCGTTGAAAAATTAAATTGACAGTTAAATTGAAATTGAAATTTGAATGGCGATTAAATTACCTGACCTTGATAACTATGAAATTGCCATGGATTGTATTGTCTATTGAATGATTTATTTCGATGGATGTTATTGTTTGATATTTAAATGTTTGGATGTTTATTGCTTATATATATCCTGTTATGCATACATATGATACTGTGATTTAATTTAAGTAATATATACTCATCCTTGACATTTAATTGAAATAAATAACTACTTGGCCATAGGATAGAAAATTATATACGGACACCGAATTGGCTAAATAAATAATTTTTGAAATCGTCGATTTAAAATTTATTTAAATGTTTTGATTTAAAAGTTATAAATAGAAATCAATTTATAGAAATCAAATTTGTCGAAAAATTGAATTGGAATGTTGAAATAAATTTTGGTTAAAAGAAATTGGTAAATAATTTAAGTTGTGACTTTAAAATTTAAAATTTGGATATGATTGAATTTCGAAAATCTATTTATTTTAAAGATTGAACATTATTTCGAGCTTTGAATATTACTAAGTAAAAGTGATATGAAAATGATATTGTGAAATCGAGTTTGGAATTGAATCATATTTAGAAATCAATTTATAGAAATCAAATTTGTCGAAAAATTGAATTGGAATGTTGAAATAAATTTTGGTTAAAAGAAATTGGTAAATAATTTAAGTTGTGACTTTAAAATTTAAAATTTGGATATGATTGAATTTCGAAAATCTATTTATTTTAAAGATTGAACATTATTTCGAGCTTTGAATATTACTAAGTAAAAGTGATATGAAAATGATATTGTGAAATCGAGTTTGGAATTGAATCATATTTGGAATTTGGATTTAAACTTGAATATTGTTGGAAATTTTGTTAAGTGTTATAAATTGATATTTTGAGAAATCAAGCTCCAAATCGATATAAATTGAAATTGAATTAGTTAAAGGTGAATGTAGAATTGAATTGATTTGAAGTAAAAGTTGACATTGTTTTGAATTGAAATCGAAATTGAATCGGTAGAATGGAAATTGAAATTGATTTGAATTGGGAAGTTATAATTGAAATGGATTGATTTTGAAGCTGTTTTAATTTGTTTTCCAAATTACTCTGTTATATAAACCATTTTGAATACTTAAACTATTTTAATCTATTTTAAATCTACTTAACCCAATTTAAATTATTTTAAACTAATTTATCTATTGTAAATCCATTTTAAAGATTTTAAGTGTTTTTAACTATTTTAATTATTTAAAACTACTTTTAAACTACTTAAAACTATTTTTCTAAAATCCTAAGTTGGTCAATAAGGTGAAATGTTTATATTTAAATCTTGAATTTAAATATGAAATCTGATATTTTGAAAGATACGATGATATTTGAATGGATTTGATTTTTGAAGCGAATATGATATTTTGATATCAATTATGAATCGATTTGAAATATAAAGAGCCAAAGGTGTAATAATACGTAGTTATTAAAGAGACCGGGATCGGATATGGACATACTCTCTGTCGATACCGAAAACCACTTTAATAACTATTATACGCGGAGTGATGATCCAGAATGAAGTGGATGGTATGGTGAACGCGTTGACTGAAGAAAGAGAACGATTATTGGATGACCCCTGACATGACTAAAACAGGAGCCGCGCCGGGCCATTGAGGTTCGCCACCTCTAGCGGACACACTTCTTCGATACCATATCTATTACATTTGTGATGCGATTTGGGTGCACCCCTTGATTTGGGAGTGTTGTTTCGCGGTGTTGGGGTAGCTGCTGGCTATGCCCAACATCAGTCCGGATCACGCAACTACTAGTATCCTAGTTGGTATTGCCTCATGTACCTTGTCATACTGATTATCCTATTCGTGACCACTACGTTTTGATTTGTACCTTGAGTATATGGATTGCCCTCTGGTGACTTCCGGTTTTGGGGAAACTATGGTTTTGTATATGCTTTTGGGAATATAAAATGTGTTAAGGGGGATTATGGTAACGCCTTAACGCTATTTTGATACTTTATATTACTAATAGGCATTATCTACTTAGCGTATATTACTACATAGTAGATAGTTTCACGGATCCTTGAGAGATGGAAAATCCCGTAACATCTCTTAAGTTATTGCACGCACGTTGACACTGGATAGGAGATGTCAAACCCCGTAAACATCTCCGACGCCGTTACACTCATATTTATTTACGATTGATTTTACTTTCATAAGGATATTTAGTCCTGACTCGAGTGTTTGTCTTTTCATTACGCTCGGGTCAGTCCTGAGTTTTCAGTTTAGGTTGAAGATCATTTCCTTGGAGGACGGAGACGAAGATTTGGTATATGATCTACTACTATTATATTCATTCCATTCCGCTGCATTGTTGTATGATATTTGCTGTGTATGTAACTCTGATAAATGTTGTATAATAATAATCAAATGTATTCATTTCAAATGTATTCATTTAATTAACAGCTTCATGAACTGTTATTTTATTATTATACTTTAGCCTTCCGCTGTGAGATTCTGTGTTGTTTCATTTCCTTTATTTCCTTTCCTTTTCTTTTCTTAATTACCCCAATAACTATCTGCTCTTTTAATGGTTTGGAATCGACATGTGTAATTGATCGTCGGTTTTAAACTGTCCAAAAAGGTGGGTCGTTACACATATGGTCTTAATAATAACATTTGTGTGTAATGCATGTGTTGCACACACTAATATTGTAAAATAAATTGATTTTACATACTAAAAATTAGACTTTCCTTTTTTATATACATAAAACGTGAAATAAAAAAAGTTTTAATTCTATATATTGTATCGACCCATGAGTTTCAAGTATTATGCATATATGTTTATTTACATGGAATGAAGTACCAATTTCAACAAGAAAAAAATAATTATATAAATTGAAGGGGCTTTTAGGGTCAAGGAAAAAGTTGAAGAAAAATTTAGTCTCATGGACATGAACTTTGCTTTTTAGGCCGAAGGACATTTTCTAGTGGAAATCTCAGAATGATAGTTGTAACTATCATTTTCTGTTTACACTAAAAAGTATTATTCAGACTAAAAAAACAAACTTGTTGTCCCTGAGACTAAATTATTTTGCAACTTCTTCATTGTGTCTATTTTTCTGTAAATTGAATGTGAAATATTGGATAAGAAATAAAGAGAACCTTGTACGCAGTTATACCACCTAAAAATTATAGGGATTTAAATGTAAATAATGTGAGAGAAAGGATAAGCTTGTAGATTTAAAATATATGTTTGTTATATTAAAATACAAATAGTTGACTAATGATATACCAAAAAAAGAAATAATTATTTGGAAAATTTATTTTTAAACGTCGGTAAAAAGTAGAACTATACAATGTGTTTTTTAAAACATGGTTAACTGATCGATGCCAAAGAAATTCAGTCCCAAGGCCTCTAAATAAAGAACCTGTAGACATACCACTATCAGAAAGAGATAACAATTTTAATTTTACTTAAATATATTTTGAAGATATATGTATTTTTAGTAATTATTATTAATATCACTTAGTAATAGTCATTACTATTACATATGTGGTTATTATTAAAAATAATAATCGATAGTAAGCGTGATACTTAATTAAACAGAGCACTTATTTTAGTAATTCAGGTGATCGAAACTGTTACCCGGCACTCTAGCTCGGCTATATTGAACTGCCTGCATGAATTAGATCTGATTGCTATTAAGGCCAATGATACCAAAATAATGAGTGTGGGGTCCGAAAGTGGAGTAAAGATGATTATATGAAGTTTGAATTGAATAGTTTTGATGGATGCACAATGTAGGATGCTCAAAGCATGGAATATGGCTCAACGAATGGAAGGGTTCGGCATGGCATGCCAAGTGGGAAGATCAACATGATTGATGGAGAGGGATCAGCAGGCTTTGTTGAAGAGGGGTCTGCATCCATCACAGATCAAGTGCATTCATGCATATAACAATCAATATCTAAGGATCTACAAATCTAAAGCCTATGATATTTGGAGGGCAAGGTAAATGGTCCCTAGAAGCTATAACGACCAACAATTATGTACCCTTCGTGCCGACAATAAACCACATATGTCAGACCCAAATTACACGGAATTGTGGATGATCAAGGATAATAAAGAAAAATAGACAGAACAGAATCTCAAACGAATGGAATAACATATAATATTGGACAAATATTTTTACAGCGGAAAACTTTTAAATACATATATCAGAATCTAACATAAATTCAGCTTGGATAGTTATAAACATCCGTCCTTACAATTGCTGACAAACATCAACTAAAACAAACTAATTACAGCAGATAATAGAATAGTCCATACGTAGATTAATATCTCCAGCTCTCCTCTGGAAACTCCAACCGTCTTCGATTGAACATTAAAACTACCCGGATCTGACCCGAGTATTGAAAATACCCGAATCAAGCTTGATAAACCAGCGTGAGAAAAACTCAATAATAAATGATAGTGTCATAATCATCTTTTGAAAAAAAAATCATTTGAAAAGAAAAAGTATCTCATAAGACCACGCCCACGCATAAACACGGACGGGTTTTTACCTTATGATTACTAAAACATTTTTGTATCAAAACCTTTTATATTATTTCTAACGACATCTCTTTGAAAACATTTGCAAATAAACTTATTAATCTTAGCCGAAATTGTTACCATTATTAAATTCCAACATACTAGGCTCTACAAACAAAAATGTAGGTTCTTGTTGAAGAATGGATTTCCATACAAATAACCAAGTGAATGATCTACCTTCCGAATGGGTACAACTCTAGATGGATGTCCCGAAGCACAGAACATCTGCCATTTACCAACACAAGACCGATCTACTTCTATAACTAGATAGTACCGAATATGTCATCCTCTGGTCGTTACCGACCTTTAATCAAGCGCTCGTTTCTATACACCACATTAATTTACATCCCTAACGTCATAGCAGGAAGAAATATATTTAGGAGGGAATGATCATACCATATTTGTGAATGACCCACATAGCCTTGCTGCATCTAATCCTATTTCAGTCATTTTCGGTTTGATGAGGCTTGAAGCAACGATTACCTTTTCACATAGCACATATCACATTTTTCAATATCACATTGTCATTTCCGTTAACTACCAATTGCCTTCCACAAAAATACAACCCTTGAGCTCGTACGTATCAAGGAGGGTGTTAAGCTAAGAGAAGTTGCCTTCTCCGCTACCACTGATGTACGTTTGTAAAAATCAATGTACGTAATCTATAGAAATTCAATATCAGACAAACATCCATACAAGTTGTCCAGAAACATGACAAACCGAAGACACTCTCCTACTACCACTAGCAGCGAGTAGTCATTGCAATCCGAAAAAATATCCACAACGAGGAGACCACTGCTATATATAATTCTATAATGGGTGCGACCAAAGCAAGTCAACAAGCACTCCTCACGCTTTGAAGATTCACGGTCTTCAATAATCATCATCTTCAACATGTCTTCACATTTAAATGTATACATTGGTTCGAAGTGGTTTTCGGATAGGAATCACCCAAATCCGTCCCCAGTTCCTTCGAAATCCCGTTATCAATAAAAAGTGAATATGAGTTACATGATTTATTAAGTCTTTTTTCACTTTAATTCTTTTTGGATAATTTCGAAATCTCTTTCTTTTGATTTAGAATAATTCGAAGTAATTCATTTTTTCGCTTCGGATAATATCTCAAATTTCCTTACTTAAATCTCGATCCAAATTTCTTAACTTTTAGGCGCGTAAAAAACAATGCTATTTAAGACATCGTTTATGATAAACTCTAAAATCAATCTTAGCGAACATTCTTGAGTAAATAGGATCATAGAAATCATTCATTTTAAAGATTGCTTAAATTTTGGATAATACCAACCTTCTTTTATCTTGAAAAAAAACTTAATAGAATCTTTTTATTTAAGAGCATCCAGGCTTTCCTTTCGATATGTTCCACCCCTCGCCTAAGAAAAGAAAACATAGGCCAGGTAACTTAAGGGCACTGGTTGCTCCATCCCTAACCTTAGTTAAACACTTTGTTTTATCTTCCCAGATCTCACAGGCGGGACAAATGTACTAGTCGTTTCTGCATACTCGCTTATCAACTTAATTTTGGAATTGATTATAAAGATTGCAAATTATCTTTAAATGCTTAATTTTCCTTTTAAAAACATTCACAATTTATTCTAGGAAAAATCGTTACATTTAAACCCACAGTCAAAAAGTTATAGAATTCGCAGCATAAAAGTGCTATGGAAAGTGCTATATAAGCTTATTTGATTTAAACAACTTTTAAACAATTGATAATTCAGATTTTACAATTCAAATCTCTTTTAAACTATTTAAATGGATTTATCAAATTTATTCCATATTTTTCCATACTTAAAAACGTTCATTTAAACAGATTTTCTATTATGGTCACTTAACTACACTAGCGCGATTTTTTCTAGAAAATTAATTTGGACTTGATGCAAAATCTACTCCATGAAATTTTGATTTTCTTTCTTTGTTTAGAAGATATGGATATAATAGTCTGGAATTTTCTTATCTCGAAAAATTCCGAGCTATATTCCACTCTACACATTCATTTGAACTTTTCGACACGAAATTGCGAACTACCCTTGTTCGACGCACCTAGTTTTAACTTATTTTTCAATATTTGAAATAATCTATTCAAATTGAATTTTATCACTTATAAATCATCACAAAACATTTTAAATCGATATTTTCACTTTTGAAGTATTTAAAATGAATTTTCACTATTACCATACTATAATATTATTTTATTCCTATTATTTTAATATTATATTTTAAATTCCAATTTCAATTCAATTTCAATTCTAACTTTATATTAAAATCATTTAAAACTTAGATTTTAAATCTAATTTCAATTTAAACTTCAATTCAACCTTAGTCTCAATTTCAGTTTTTCAAAATCAATTTTAATTTCAATTTCACTATTCATCTCAATTTCAATTTAACTATCATTTTCAATCCCGTTTCACTTCAAATTTCAAATTCTCTTTTATTTTTACTTTAATTTCACTTTTAATTGAAAAGAGACTTATTTTTTCAAAAAATCTCACATCACTAAAATATGGTCTTATTAATAAAGGGATTATTAAATCAAAATGAACATAACCAATATCCATATTTATCACCAACATAACATCCATTTAACCGATCACATAACATATGATTTCAAATCCAACATTCACTATTAATGTCATAACGTGATATATTATCACAATTCAATTATCTAACCAAACTATCAATCAACCATATTAATAATCAATTTGGTATAAACATTCATATATCATAAGGGTATAAACGTGATTGTTTTAACATAACGAAAATATAATTTCAAAAGCGACGAGGATTGCTCATCTTCATATCCACTTCGTTAAACTTTAACATGAGATACCCGTCTCTCGAGCTAACGTGCTATTTCCAACGTCTTCGAATTCGCCGCTTTCTTTTCCTTCTCATTTTCTTTTCTTTTTCTCTTTTTTTCTTTTGTTTTTTTATATGGGGTTGTGGGCTTAAGAGGTGGTTTGGAGTGTAGGGCATAGGCTATGGGGTGTGTGTGGCTTTGGGTAGGATGGTAGGTGGGTGTGCATGTGTTTTAAGGTGGGAGGGTGGTTTGGAGGGCTAGACCTTGGCTATAGGTGGTGGGTGGAGCTCGGGTGAGGGGTGGTGGAGCTTGGCCATGGGTTTTAGGAGGTGGGTAGGGTGTTTGACCGAGGGGTTGTGTAACGACCCAGAATTTTTAGAAATTAAAATTTGAATATTTAATTAATTTTAAATATTAAAAAGTGAATTTATAAGTCAAATAAATTTTATTTGAATTATTGGATTTAATTGAATAATTAAATCGATAATTTAATACGTTAAATTATGGAAATAATTGAAAATTGAGTTAAATATGATTGAAAATGATTTGTAAAATTTTATTTTATCATGTTGGAGTTAGAACGATATTTTAGAACTTTTAAAATCGAATTAAAAGTTTATTTGTGAAAATTGAATATTTTAATATTTAAATCGACTAGTGAAAATAGTCAATTTTTGAACAGTCTCAGAATTGAACGAAACCAGTTCCATTGGATCCGTAATAGTTAGTTATTATCGGATTTCAAATTTCGTGTCAATCGGAGCTATCGTTTGATCGTGGCAGCTCGAAACGCATCGAATTATTTTTAATTTTTATTTGGCTAGTTAAAATAGCCATTTTTCAAAAAGTCTCGGATTTCGACGAAACCAGTTTCATCGGATCCATAATGTGATATTATTGTAAGATTTCAAATTTCGTGTCAATTGGATTTACCGTTTGTCCGGTACAAATTAAAACGCCTAGAAAATCGTTTAAATCGATTTAATTTAAATTGAACGTTTATTGCCATAACTCACACAGATGTCCGAATTAGCTTTTGAAACCTGTTCCATTGTGTCTGGAACGTGGGATAAACCTTAGGAACGTCAGTTTCGGCGCGTAAATCAGAGTTCGGAATTTCCGGATGAATAGTGTTCGATTTTTTCCTATAAATAGACCACCTTCCTTCATAAATTAGAAAAAAATAATAACCCTAATTTTCTAAACCCTAGCCGCCAGTCAACAGACCAAAGGCCGAAAATTGTCCATCATCTTCCCCTCAAATCTCCAAATCCATTCACTTTTAGCAGAAACCCTCAACTAGAGAATCGAAGAGCACGAAGAGCTCTATAAGATCAACGGTGGAGATCGAGATTGGAGTTGTATTTTGTGAGATTTTTGGCCGCGTTTTCTGTAGGTTGCGCACGCCTTTCTAGGCTCATGGGGCAGCCGAACTTCAAGTGGTGCAAGGTGGAGGTAGCTCTTGCGAAGAGCGTTCGCATGAAGGTGGTTTGATGAAGTTTCGTCGAGAAATGAGGTTGCAAAGTCGAACCCTAGTTTGCTTGTTTATGGGTTATGTGCATGCGTGTGTTCCTGTACATGAACGGGAGAGAGGGAGAAGGAGGGTGCGGCTCTGATGGCTTGGGGTTGGAATCAACGGTGGATGATGGATGTGGGTTTAAAATTATATTATTATGTTGCGAATTGTTTATATAAAATTCGTTAAAACTTATAAAAATCATAACTTTTTCATACGAGGTGGAAAACGCGCGAAACCAGTTGCGTTGGAATCGTATGGACGAGCACTACGCGATGAAATTGGATTGGAGTCGTTTGGAGTTAGTGAGAATTTTGGGTAAAATTAAACGTCCGTTTAATTTTATTCGAAATAAATCGCTAAAACGAAATTGAAATCAAGGTGAGAACTTCTCACTCAATCGAATCAGTTTCGATTTTATTTTAAATAGTTAGATTTAAAACATTTGAATGCATGTTCGAATGATGATTGATATCTATTGATTGTTGAAATAGACATTATACGCCGTTAGTAAGCGGATGTTATTTATTAAAAACATATACCGCGAATATTTCATAAACAGTGAAATTGGTATTATATATAATAGCAATATATATATATTGGCATATGTATGTATTGGAGTTATTGATTTCCCGCATTTGTTTAGCGGATGAGACCCTATTGCGCCGTTATTAAGCGGATAATATTTTAAATCCCATATACCGCGATAATTTCGTACTGGAGCGAAATTGGTATTGTGCTAATGTTTGTGGATGCAGGAAAACAGGTTGGAGGGATCCAACTGGATTCCTCAACAGTATTTATTTGATTTCAGATATTTTGATATTTGATTGACTATCATATCGATATATGATGTCGTTGTTGTCGTGATTGACTATTTGGTGTGTAGCATCATTGGACCAAATTTGGGATTTTTAAAATGATTTTCAAAGTGATTTTTGAAAGTATACGTTTATAAAATATTTTTGGAATTGATTTATTTTAAATAAATAAACGTTATAATTTTAAGGTTATAAAAATTATGATTTTTGAGAAATATAGTTAAAAGTTGATTTTTGAAAATATGAGATTAATGATTTTATAAAATAGTTTAATCAGGATTTTTGAATTTATTATAAAAAAAGTTGAAAGAATAGGATTTATAAATTTAATTATTTTATGAATAAAAATGGTGAAATAATAAAGAAGTTTAAAGACGTTTTAGAATAATAATACAAATTGATTTGTATAAAAGATTTATAAAATGAATATTATAAATTAGAATATTTTGAATTATAAAACGAGTTTTTATAAGTGTTTGAATGAAGTGAAAATGAATTTCATAAATAAATGAAATTTATAGAATTATAAACGGTGAAGTTAGAAATAGAATTTTATAAACAGTAGGTTTATAAAATTTATGAAGTTATTAAAGAATATATTTGGATAAATAATTAAATCTTATAAGTTATAAGATTTATAATTATGAAGTTCAAAGGAACGATTTTTCAAACAAATAAATTATAAGTATTTCACTTATAATATGAACCTTTGGTTTATAATTGAGTTATGAATTGAATAGGTTAATAAAGGAATTTATAAAAGGAAGTTGTTATAAAATAAATAATAAAGGAGTTTATAAACGTTGTTTTATTAATTCGCAAACGACTTATTTTGATAAGCAAATTGTTGAAACCTATTAATGGAGTTATATTCACGTTTTTGAACTGTGAATAATCCTTTGAAATAAAATGAATAAAAGGATGAAATTGATTAACGTAGTATATCCACGTTTTTGAATAGTGAATAATATGTTAAAGAAAATGTTTGGATTTGATGTTTTAAATAGAAATTAAAACGATCTAACGATGTTTTAAAATGTGTTGAAATTCGAAACCATAGATTTCAACATTCATTGTTGAAATAGACGTTTTCGAGAAATAGAAGGAAATGGTGGACTATAACACTGTTGTTATAGTAAATGATTTCCGAAAGGAAATGTTTTGTATAGTATTGGGATTTATATATCTATTTTAATTTCGAATCCCTATACTAGTGATTTTGGGTTGTCGTAACGATGTTTTACGCAACATTCGTTTTGGCCCAAATAAATATGGTTAAGAGAATGATTTACTTAAAGAATGAAATATATACTTAATTTCGATTTAAGTATATTGAATATTTTCTAAGTGTTGAAAATAAATAAAATTCGTGAATTACTTATTTAATAAGTATGGAAATGTTTTCCAATATAAGTGAATATTTTGAGAATTCATCTTTTTGAAGATAAATTGAAAAGGGATATTGAAACCTATTGAAAATCGTAGATCAGTAGATATTGTGAAATGTAAATTCAATATGAAATTTATAAATGAAATTGGAAAATGGGTTTAAAAATAAATATTGATTTATTTTTGAAGTATTGAAAATTATATATCTTGTAAAGATATTTTGGAAAATAAATAATTTGGAAAATTATTTGGAATCTGGTGATGTGTGCATATCCATTGATAGTTCAATAACCGACTATCAATATTTCCCTTTGAATGGGCAATTGATGTGATTTGTTTGAATTTGAATGCCACACTTATTTTTGAATAAGCGCTCACTATTCGGGTTAACCGGGAAAGGACCATGGGGTCGTATAACCCATTCCGAATATGTGATACGTCGTTATGAATCGCATTGAAGATCGGTGTTGAAGACCCGGTATTTGCGAGAGCGATAGGATGACCTGTCGATTGTCTCTGCACTGAGTTGCAACGGTATAGAGACTCCCTAAGTGATGGGAAATCCGATCAGGATTGTGAATATCCGGATTGCAAGGACTTCTTTGTAAGTGCCTTCGGTTTTGTTCCATCCCGGAACAGACTTGTATGGATTGTATGTCTGACATTACAAATTGAGATATAAAGCCGATTTCATTCAAATATATTTCTGTTGGTGGCGGAGAATCTATTCTTTTAGCTTAACACCCTTCTCTGAGACGTACGAGCTCAGAGGTTATGTAGTTGAAGGTTATCAACGATATATTCCCAATTTGGTAATGTGACATGCTGAGTGTTGCTGTAAATGATCATTGTGTTGATTATTTGTGATAGGATCGTTTATTTGATCGTCTATCTTGGTGATCATTTCTATGATCATTTGTTGACCCAAAGCATGGCTTTTGTATAAAGTATGTTTTTGTGGACGAAACTTCGTCGAGCCTCACACCCCGTGAATGGTCAAAACAGGAAAGATGCGGCAAGGTTATGAGGGGTAGCGCCCTTTAGGATGTGTGCATTTCCTTCTGGAAAAGGGTGGTATCATGGTATGGAGCCCAGATACTTACTCATGTTGAAAACACTTTGTTATGATTGTGTTAATTGATTACGAGCGCTCGGTGAAAAGGTCCCAAAGGACCGGGGGATGGCATATTCGGTCAGTTGTTACTCAGTTAGGGGTAACCCGGTCTTGTGTTGGCAGAGATCCGGTTTGGTTCTCGGGGATGTCCATCCAGAGGCATTCTCATGTGGCAATGGGAAGTTCCTTGGCCTGATCATTCGTTGGAAATCCAAAGAAACAATACGTGACTTGTACGGTATTAGTTGTAGAACCTATCATTCACTTATGGTGGCGCCCCACTGTTTGGATGGTAGCTATAGTAGGCATAGTTCGGAATGTCTATGTTGGCTAAGATTTATATTCTACTTTCGAAATGAATTTTTTTCTCTACACTATGCACTAGTAATAATATAAAATGTTCTTTTTAATGCGTATCAAGCATCTTTGACTATCATAAGGAGAAATCTCCTCCGATTCTGCGTTTGCATTGTGTGTGTGTGCGGGAGGCCTTATGGTAGTCTCATTTTTAAAAAGCATTGCGAATTGACTTTAAAAATATTCCTCTATTTTGATTTTAAAGATAAATAAACTGTTTTGAGTTCTCACACTAGTCACATGACTGACTTGGAGTTTATTGTTTTCCTTCCTAAACTCTGGGTGCCCACCAATTTTCACACGGGCAGTCAAGAGTAAGGTTTATCGGGATATTCTGGATATTCTGGAGTTGCTGGAGGCAAGCTGGATGGCATGGCGTATTACTAGTATATAGTATTTCTTTTCCGCTGCACTGTTTGTTGTTGTTGTTGTACACTCTGATGATATGATGTAAAGTATAAAATGTAATAACTGATATAGTTCTTTGTTTAAAGATTATTCATTTATTATTATATGTTGTTCCGCTGCGAATTGTGAGATTCTGATATTGTTCTGTTGTTTTCTATTCCGTCCTATGTTCCGTTCTATTTTCTATTGTTCTATCTTCTCTCTCCTTATCTCTTCTTCTGTCTTTTTCTTTTCTTAAATTCTTTTTAAAACCCTAACTATTCGGTTTTTCGGCAACGAAAAATCGCGTATGTTACATTTGGTATCAGAGCATATAGTTAAGCGACAACCATGGTTCTGTTGGGTATTACTCATTAGAGATAGAGTCAGTAGTACTCTAGAATGAGTTGAGTGTAATAATAGCTATGAGAGCGTATTTGTTAGTGAATATAAAATTGTTTTATATTGTGATGATTGGTTTATTGAGTGGCATATAAACTTTCGTCAGCGTGGTCCGCAAAACTATGCCGAAGGGGTTTCTAAACACTTGAATAGAACAATTCGACACATTATTGTTTTAAATTGAGTAAATGAAATAATTTTACCTTGATTATATTTTTATATATAAATAAATAATTTTTTTTTAAATTATTAAAGTGTATATAAGTTGATTGTTTAGTTGTTTGAATAATCTAAATTGAAGAATAATAGTATTAGTAAAAAGAATTATAAGAATTGAATTATAATTAAAGTGATTTGCAATTGTGAAATAAACTTATATATATAAGAAATGAAACTATACGAATATTTTATAAATATGAGTTGTGAATAAAAATGAGTTTGAATAAGTAATAAAATTTGATTTTGGTTAAAGTTAAATAAAAAAAATTAACTTTAGAATTTGGAAGCTGAATTGATTTATAAGTGGGAATTTAAGTTAAGTAAAACCAAGTGATGTTTATTTAAATGAAAGCATAACTTAAGAGATGTTGAATGAAGTTGATATTAGTATCAAAATAAATTAATAAAGTGAAGTGATAAATATAAACTTAAGTTATATATATGAATTCAACTTTAGAAATTGAATTGAATTAATGGATTGAATATTAATCAATTAAATGTGAATTAAATTGATATGAAATAATGAATGTAAGTGCTAATTCATTAAAATCTAATGTTACTGGAAGTTGAATAATTGAATGAAAATCAATTTAATTAAACCAATTGTAAGCAAAGGAAATTTGGTTGTAATTAATATACATTGATTGTTATATGATTGTTAGTTGATTGTATAAAATTCATTAAGAGTTAATGAAATTAAAAGCTATGTAATTGAATTCAAATTAAAGGTAAATAAATTTAAATGGAATTGAATTTGATTTGGAAGTGAACCAACTTGAATATGAATTAGTGAATATAAACTGATTGAAAATGAATGTTAGTAAACATCCACTGTAAAGAATCAAATGTGATTAACTTGAAAACCTATTTCATTGAATATTAATGAGAATATGAATGAATATTTATTGGTTATGAATTAGTTGGATGATAGTTGGTTGATGTTTGCATTTGTTGTTTTGTTTCATTTTCTATGTTGACAGATATAGTTATTATGTTACTATATGTTGTATATCGATACTATTATCTATATGCATGTTCTCATGTTGTTTGTCGAGTGTTTAGTAGGTGCGGATTGCGTTTGCTTCGCATTTGGAGCTCGCTTTCGCGCTATATTAGCCGTATATGCTTGCTAATAAAATATAAGGTACATATCTCGGATTACATACCGTACTTTTATACTTTTTTCCCTGCGGGATGCCTTATTACTTGATGAGATGTATATTTGTGATATATATACTGTCATTTTTTTCAGATCGAGCCGCGCAAAGGAGACTATGGCGAATTTTTCCGAAAATTTAAGGCGTTAGAAAAATTTGAGAAAATTGGAAAATTTTGAAAACTTTAACTTTGATTTGAAGTTGAAAGTTAAACAATAGTAGTTGTTTTTGAAAAGATAACTAAGTATGATTAGGAAACGTAGTAAAGTATTGTAAGAAGTTTAACTATGAATTAGGGAAAATTAATAGATTCTGTAACTTTTCTTACTTGTAAATTTCGAGGACGAAATTCTTTTAAGGGGGGAAGATTGTAACGACCCAGAATTTTTAGAAATTAAAATTTGAATATTTAATTAATTTTAAATATTAAGAAGTGAATTTATAAGTCAAATAAATTTTTATTTGAATTATTGGATTTAATTGAATAATTAAATCGATAATTTAATACGTTAAATTATGGAAATAATTGAAAATTGAGTTAAATATGATTGAAAATGATTTGTAAAATTTTATTTTATCATGTTGGAGTTAGAACGATATTTTAGAACTTTTAAAATCGAATTAAAAGTTTATTTGTGAAAATTGAATATTTTAATATTTAAATCGACTAGTGAAAATAGTCAATTTTTGAACAGTCTCAGAATTGAACGAAACCAGTTCCATTGGATCCATAATAGTTAGTTATTACCGGATTTCAAATTTCGTGTCAATCGGAGCTATCGTTTGATCGTGGCAGCTCGAAACGCATCGAATTATTTTTAATTTTTATTTGGCGAGTTAAAATAGCCATTTTTCAAAAAGTCTCGGATTTCGAAGAAACCAGTTTCATCGGATCCGTAATGTGATATTATTGTAAGATTTCAAATTTCGTGTCAATTGGATTTACCGTTTGTCCGGTACAAATTAAAACGCCTAGAAAATCGTTTAAATTGATTTAATTTAAATTGAACGTTTATTGCCATAACTCGCACAGATGTCCGAATTAGCTTTCGAAACCTGTTCCATTGTGTCCGGAACGTGGGATAAACCCTAGGAACGTCAGTTTCGGCGCGTAAATCGGAGTTCGGAATTTCCGGATGAATAGTGTTCGATTTTTTCCTATAAATTGACCACCTTCCTTCATAAATTAGAAAAAAAAAATAACCCTAATTTTCTAAACCCTAGCCGCCAGTCAACAGACCAAAGGCCGAAAATTGTCCATCATCTTCCCCTCAAATCTCCAAATCCATTCACTTTTAGCAGAAACCCTCAACTAGAGAATCGAAGAGCACGAAGAGCTCTATAAGATCAACGGTGGAGATCGAGATTGGAGTTGTATTTTGTGAGATTTTTGGCCGCGTTTTCTGTAGGTTGCGCATGCCTTTCTAGGCTCATGGGGCAGCCGAACTTCAAGTGGTGCAAGGTGGAGGTAGCTCTTGCGAAGAGCGTTCGCATGAAGGTGGTTTGATGAAGTTTCGTCGAGAAATGAGGTTGCAAAGTCGAACCCTAGTTTGCTTGTTTATGGGTTATGTGCGTGCGTGTGTTCCTGTACATGAACGAGAGAGAGGGAGAAGGAGGGTGCGGCTCTGATGGCTTGGGGTTGGAATCAACGGTGGATGATGGATGTGGGTTTAAAATTATATTATTATGTTGTGAATTGTTTATATAAAATTCGTTAAAACGTATAAAAATCATAACTTTTTCATACGAGGTCGAAAACACGCGAAACCAGTTGCGTTGGAATCGTATGGACGAGCACTACGCGATGAAATTGGATTGGAGTCGTTTGGAGTTAGTGAGAATTTTGGGTAAAATTAAACGTCCGTTTAATTTTATTCGAAATAAATTGCTAAAACGAAATTGAAATCAAGGTGAGAACTTCTCACTCAATCGAATCAGTTTCGATTTTATTTTAAATAATTAGATTTAAAACATTTGAATGCATGTTCGAATGATGATTGATATCTATTGATTGTTAAAATAGACGTTATACGCCGTTAGTAAGCGGATGTTATTTATTAAAAACATATACCGCGAATATTTCATAAACAGTGAAATTGGTATTATATATAATAGCAATATATATATATATATATTGGCATATGTATATATTGGAGTTATTGATTTCCCGCATTTGTTTAGCGGATGAGACCCTATTGCGCCGTTATTAAGCGGATAATATTTTAAATCCCATATACCGCGATAATTTCGTACTGGAGCGAAATTGGTATTGTGCTAATGTTTGTGGATGCAGGAAAACAGGTTGGAGGGATCCAACTGGATTCCTCAACAGTATTTATTTGATTTCAGATATTTTGATATTTGATTGACTATCATATCAATATATGATGTCGTTGTTGTCGTGATTGACTATTTGGTGTGCAACATCATTGGACCAAATTTGGGATTTTTAAAATGATTTTCAAAGTGATTTTTGAAAGTATACGTTTATAAAATATTTTTGGAATTGATTTATTTTAAATAAATAAACGTTATAATTTTAAGGTTATAAAAATTATGATTTTTGAGAAATATAGTTAAAAGTTGATTTTTGAAAATATGGGATTAATGATTTTATAAAATAGTTTAATCGGGATTTTTGAATTTATTATAAAAAAAGTTGAAAGAATAGGATTTATAAATTTAATTATTTTATGAATAAAAATGGTGAAATAATAAAGAAGTTTAAAGACGTTTTAGAATAATAATACAAATTGATTTGTATAAAAGATTTATAAAATGAATATTATAAATTAGAATATTTTGAATTATAAAACGAGTTTTTATAAGTGTTTGAATGAAGTGAAAATGAATTTCATAAATAAATGAAATTTATAGAATTATAAACGGTGAAGTTAGAAATAGAATTTTATAAACAGTAGGTTTATAAAATTTGTGAAGTTATTAAAGAATATATTTGGATAAATAATTAAATCTTATAAGTTATAAGATTTATAATTATGAAGTTCAAAGGAACGATTTTTCAAACAAATAAATTATAAGTATTTCACTTATAATATGAACCTTTGGTCTATAATTGAGTTATGAATTGAATAGGTTAATAAAGGAATTTATAAAAGGAAGTTGTTATAAAATAAATAATAAAGGAGTTTATAAACGTTGTTTTATAAATTCGCAAACGACTTATTTTGATAAGCAAATTGTTGAAACCTATTAATGGAGTTATATTCACGTTTTTGAACTGTGAATAATCCTTTGAAATAAAATGAATAAAAGGATGAAATTGATTAACGTAGTATATCCACGTTTTTGAATAGTGAATAATATGTTAAAGAAAATGTTTGGATTTGATGTTTTAAATAGAAATTAAAACGATCTAACGATGTTTTAAAATGTGTTGAAATTCGAAACCATAGATTTCAACATTCATTGTTGAAATAGACGTTTTCGAGAAATAGAAGGAAATGGTGGACTATAACACTGTTGTTATAGTAAATGATTTCCGAAAGGAAATGTTTTGTATAGTATTGGGATTTATATATCTATTTTAATTTCGAATCCCTATACTAGTGATTTTGGGTTGTCGTAACGATGTTTTACGCAACATTCGTTTTGGCCCAAATAAATATGGTTAAGAGAATGATTTCCTTAAAGAATGAAATATATACTTAATTTCGATTTAAGTATATTGAATATTTTCTAAGTGTTGAAAATAAATAAAATTCGTGAATTACTTATTTAATAAGTATGGAAATGTTTTCCAATATAAGTGAATATTTTGAGAATTCATCTTTTTGAAGATAAATTGAAAAGGGATATTGAAACCTATTGAAAATCGTAGATCAGTAGATATTGTGAAATGTAAATTCAATATGAAATTTATAAATGAAATTGGAAAATGGGTTTAAAAATAAATATTGATTTATTTTTGAAGTATTGAAAATTATATATCTTGTAAAGATATTTTGGAAAATAAATAATTTGGAAAATTATTTGGAATCTGGTGATGTGTGCATATCCATTGATAGTTCAATAACCGACTATCAATATTTCCCTTTGAATGGGCAATTGATGTGATTTGTTTGAATTTGAATGCCACACTTATTTTTGAATAAGCGCTCACTATTCGGGTTAACCGGGAAAGGACCATGGGGTCGTATAACCCATTCCGAATATGTGATACGTCGTTATGAATCGCATTGAAGATCGGTGTTGAAGACCCGGTATTTGCGAGAGCGATAGGATGACCTGTCGATTGTCTCTGCACTGAGTTGCAACGGTATAGAGACTCCCTAAGTGATGGGAAATCCGATCAGGATTGTGAATATCCGGATTGCAAGGACTTCTTTGTAAGTGCCTTCGGTTTTGTTCCATCCCGGAACAGACTTGTATGGATTGTATGTCTGACATTACAAATTGAGATATAAAGCCGATTTCATTCAAATATATTTCTGTTGGTGGCGGAGAATCTATTCTTTTAGCTTAACACCCTTCTCTGAGACGTACGAGCTCAGAGGTTATGTAGTTGAAGGTTATCAACGATATATTCCCAATTTGGTAATGTGACATGCTGAGTGTTGCTGTAAATGATCATTGTGTTGATTATTTGTGATAGGATCGTTTATTTGATCGTCTATCTTGGTGATCATTTCTATGATCATTTGTTGACCCAAAGCATGGCTTTTGTATAAAGTATGTTTTTGTGGACGAAACTTCGTCGAGCCTCACATCCCGTGAATGGTCAAAACAGGAAAGATGCGGCAAGGTTATGAGGGGTAGCGCCCTTTAGGATGTGTGCATTTCCTTCTGGAAAAGGGTGGTATCATGGTATGGAGCCCAGATACTTACTCATGTTGAAAACACTTTGTTATGATTGTGTTAATTGATTACGAGCGCTCGGTGAAAAGGTCCCAAAGGACCGGGGGATGGCATATTCGGTCAGTTGTTACTCAGTTAGGGGTAACCCGGCCTTGTGTTGGCAGAGATCCGGTTTGGTTCTCGGGGATGTCCATCCAGAGGCATTCTCATGTGGCAATGGGAAGTTCCTTGGCCTGATCATTCGTTGGAAATCCAAAGAAACAATACGTGACTTGTACGGTATTAGTTGTAGAACCTATCATTCACTTATGGTGGCGCCCCACTGTTTGGATGGTAGCTATAGTAGGCATAGTTCGGAATGTCTATGTTGGCTAAGATTTATATTCTACTTTCGAAATGAATTTTTTTCTCTACACTATGCACTAGTAATAATATAAAATGTTCTTTTTAATGCGTATCAAGCATCTTTGACTATCATAGGGAGAAATCTCCTCCGATTCTGCGTTTGCATTGTGTGTGTGCGGGAGGCCTTATGGTAGTCTCATTTTTAAAAAGCATTGCGAATTGACTTTAAAAATATTCCTCTATTTTGATTTTAAAGATAAATAAACTGTTTTGAGTTCTCACACCAGTCACATGACTTACTTGGAGTTTATTGTTTTCCTTCCTAAACTCTGGGTGCCCACCAATTTTCACACGGGCAGTCAAGAGTAAGGTTTATCAGGATATTCTGGATATTCTGGAGTTGCTGGAGGCAAGCTGGATGGCATGGCGTATTACTAGTATATAGTATTTCTTTTCCGCTGCACTGTTTGTTGTTGTTGTTGTACACTCTGATGATATGATGTAAAGTATAAAATGTAATAACTGATATAGTTCTTTGTTTAAAGATTATTCATTTATTACTATATGTTGTTCCGCTGCGAATTGTGAGATTCTGATATTGTTCTGTTGTTTTCTATTCCGTCCTATGTTCCGTTCTATTTTCTATTGTTCTATCTTCTCTCTCCTTATCTCTTCTTCTGTCCTTTTCTTTTCTTAAATTCTTTTTAAAACCCTAACTATTCGGTTTTTCGGCAACGAAAAATCGCGTACGTTACAGGTTGAGGGATGGTGATGGTGTAGTGGTGCTTGGTTGAGGTGGTGGAGGGAAATGGATGAAGTTATGAAAGTGGAAGAGAGATTGGATGTCATGGATATGGATGTGGAAGAAGATGGAGAAGAAGAGCTTAAGGAAGAAAGTAGAAAACGATTTTGTGAAAAATGGAAGGTATGGATTCTTATTTATAGTTGAGCTTTGGATGCCAAATGATTACAATACAATTCTCTACTTTTTGACTTTTAATTTACTTTTTTTTACCCTTGATTTGAACTTTGCTTAATGGAGAGGAGATGGTATCAAATGTGAAATGATGTTTACCTTTTTTCTTACACTTTAAAATGTTAAAATAACATTTGCTCCTTTTCATGTAAGATAAGTCTTATGCATTAATGAGAAAAGATGGTTTAGTAATGATGTTATTTATAAAGATTTAATTAGTCAAATCATGACTTTTTACTTTTTTTTATTTATTTAAACTTTTCAAAAGTAAACCCCTTTTGTCTTTTAGTGCTAAATGTAAAGTGTTTAAAAAGTTTGTAAACTTGTATTTATATGTTAGAAAATGTATCAAGTTGCAACAACTTGACACAATTTGACGATAACTTGTTTTGGTTGAAAACGGTGTTTTTATTGATAAATTTTAGAGTCAAAATTTAACGTTTTCGTTAAGCTATATATTGAAGTAAACCAAACTTTATAATGAACTTTTTACTTCTTTAAATAAATTTAAACATGTCTCTTTATATTAAAAAATCATATTTAATTAATATCAAAATCTCTAATTTTACAGTGTAGTAAAACTGACAAAATACGACAAATTTTGTTTATTTTTGTAAAATGATTATTAACATGTTTTTAAGTCTTTTACTATACATTTATTATCTTTATTAGATGTTTTTAGTAAGATTTAACTTTTCAAATAAATATTTAAATCCATTTATTTTAAGCCTTTATTTATTTTTAACAAAACTTAACTTTTGCTGATTTGTTCTAAAATTCAAATTTATACTTTTTAAATTATTAAATATAAGAATAAATAATTTCTCAATTATTATTTATTATATATAATATTTTTATTTAAGATTTAAAACCTTTTTGAATTTAAAATAAACAAAATCTCTCATTTATGAAGTAGCGATATTACAGGTCGTTACAGAAGCCTACCTTAGGGATCACACATCATAATAACAAACTTTGAGGGATCGGCAAACATCCCGGTAGAGGGTTGGGTTGCAAGCAATCACTATAAGATAAATAGGGATTTGTGACAGCTCGGACCCTTCGGCGGCCGTCGCGAGCCGTTGAAAATGCCGTCGGAATACGGACCACGACTTTCGTCCATTTCCGATGGCTTCGGTGAAGTTATTGCAACGGTTCTTTCGACGACAATTCCGACGGCGATGACATCTACCTGGCGTGGAATTTCCATTAAGCCGTCGCTAACTGTTGAACGCCGTTGAAAATTTCGCCTAAAAAGTCGTTTGAAGCCGTTGCTTGCCGTCGAAATAAATTGGCTAATAAGCCATTGGTGGCCGTAAAAAATCTGGGTAATTTTTTTTTCTTTTCTGCAGCACGGCATCACTTCCATCCTATATAAAACACAACTCATCAAAATTAATATATAAACTACATATATAAGCTAAAATCAATATCAATATCAATATGAAACTCAAACATTAAAGATCAAATCCAAACACATCTAATCAATATAAAACAAACCTTCCATCATCACTCTCACTAATTCAACTCCAATATTTACATCCGACATCAAACTCCACATATCAACTCCATAAATCAACTACCAAATCATCCACACAAATCAATATAACACACTACATGTCCATAAATTAACCTCACCATAGCTCATTGTTTATATAGACAAATTATATCCTACACCACATGTCCAAAAAAACTGCAAATCGTACCTCAAGACTCATCATCGGCTCCAGAACCACCGAACGAAGAGAATGTTTCATGATGCTCCACATACTCGGGCAAACGCTAGTTGAGATGCTCCATTTGCACTGCTCGAAGGCGGTCCTGCTCCTGCACCTGTGCAATCTACTTTCTAAGCTCATTAATCTCTACGTTATCCTGAGCCCTTCGGTAAGCCCTTTGTGATGTCCGAGCCTACAAAAAGTCGAAATATGTTTAAGTTACTACGTAACTTTTATAAAAATTAAGCAAATTTTACAACGTATTTAATTTTTATAAATTATCGATTGGTTGTCGTAGCCGTAGCGCTTGTTTCTCTAGGTCGGGTCTATAACAGAGTCAAAGATCGCATCCTCCTCGTCAGTGGTCAACTGCTCCCGTCCAAAATGCTCAAGCATCTACGCTCGCATCTGCATAAATTTTTCCTACAACGCAAAATTAAATACAAATTAATATTACATGACACTATTATAATATTTTATAACTAGTTATTTAAAATAATCATTATTAATAACTTATAACTTAAAATATACTTACATGTGCGGCGTACACTCTATCATCCTCATGCTAGACATACGACACTGATCCCTCGTCGTCTGTCTGTCTAACGGCATGAGTATGCTCAAACACATTCATATGCGAGAATGGGACCCCCATGGGCTCTTTTCTGCAATTATTGGTGTATATTATTGTTGTTCATACAAATTTATACTAAAAATATAATAACAATTCATAATTGCAATTAATTAATTTATCAGATCCTCGCGATGGTGCTGAAATGATTCTGGGCCATCACGGTGTGTGGCAGAATTTTTCTGCCTGTTCGCAGAGTTCTTGTCTGACTCTGCTTGCAAATTAAAAATTAAGATTATATTTTACATGTATAAATTATGTATTCTACACTGAATAAATTAATGTGATATCTGATGCACTTACCTTGAATTCGTCGCTACCCCACCATACAACCAAAGCTTCCCAGACGCTGGCGCCAATTCATTATGGCTTCTTCCCGATTTTTCTTATGGTAGACTCGTATCCCTATAATTATTTGACACTTTTGAGTTCCAATGGCGCTGGCAAAGAGACACATCCTCCTCTTGTAAGTCTACTGTCCTCCTCAATATATGTTGAAAAAATATAAGTCAATACATTTATACTTAGTTAGTAAATTGTAAAGTGATTATATATAATGGTATATAATTTTACACTTAACAGGAAGTTCTGCCATATGCTCCCCTATACGTGGTCTGGGTTCCTGCTTCATTTCGGCCAGCATGCAGTCATACGGCTCATGTATGCCTGCTTCGATATGCTGAGCATAATGTTAGAAGGCTCAAGCTCAAAAAGCCTGCATTAAATATGATACATACAAATCATGACTAATATATCATACAAAATATTTACAATGCCGAAGTAAATTTAATACTTACGAGCCATCAACTTTAGGTAGTAATCTAATTACCGTACGCGGCGCCTCTTGCGAAGGTAAGCTGCCATCACCACCGCCGCAACCTATCCCACTTTGAGACCCAAAGGGGGAACCAAACTGTGAAGAACTCCACCGCCAAAGGAAGGACATCTGTAATACATATAACATACATATTATTTTATTATGGCATAATATATCATTCAATTATCAGTAAACATATCAAGATTTGACATAAAAAACTGCATGTAATTAACATACAAAAAAGCGTAACATCAATAGTCCCATAAATTACCTTTTTTCAACATATATACTATTAAATTAGTCCTCGTCATTTTCTAATTCAGACTCTGTCTCATACTCTATATTGCTTTCCTCTATGGTTACAAATGCTTGTACAAATACATTTGATTCATCATTTAGAGGTTCTAAATCGATTTGATCATCTGTTATTGCAGATTTCCCCTTTTTCTCGATATCCGTTTTGTACGCTTGTTCGTCCGAAATATTCTTTCCATCAGACGTAAATCTTGCCTTCATTTTAAAAATCATCAACCAATCTGCTTTATCTCTTTTTAGAAATGGATAAGGAGCATTAAAATTGTAGGGCTTGTTTTGCTAGTGTAAACGGATCATATTTATGATACGTGATGTTTGCTTTATTTCAATAATATTATATTTTTGGTGCACGTTGATTCCAGAACTTGGAACATTATTGAACTAGTTGCATCTAAACAAATAAACTTCTTTCGCAAGTATGGTGAAATATGTTAATTGCAAAACCTGAGTTAAACACACCATAAAAATCATCTATATGATCATTTGGATCATCACTAACTTTAACATATACATCAGTATTGTTAGTTAATTTTTCAGCCCGTATTCTTTGGTGTTGAATTTGTATCCATTAACAAAGAATATTGGATATGTCTTGACTTTTTATTTTGGTCCCATCGCAATATTTTTCAACCCTTCTTCGACCACATAATTTACTGGATCATATACGTGGTTCAAAAACCAAGTAGTAATTTTTTTACTGTATCCCCGCTTAGATGTTGTGATTTATAAATACTGCATATACAGATAATATTTTAAGTTAAAATTTAAACAAACATGTATTTTTCAAGTAAATAATTTTAGATGTGTTATTCATTAGTACCTAACAAATGGCGTAACTTCTTCACAGTTAAGAAGAACATATGTTTGGGCTACATGGTAATCTCTATCGTCTAACCATACTACTGCACATTTTCCAGCAGGGCGTCTCTATGTCTGAAAATAGATAGTATTGATTCAGATGAATCTTGTATAATGCCCTCATCATTTCACATAGCACTTTCAAAAGATATGTTCACATGGTCACTAAAATAATGAGAGAAAAAGAATGAAGCTTCTTCTTCGATATATGATTTGCATATCGAACCTTCTACTCATGGTTTTTATCTCACTTTTTTCTTTAGATTACTTAAGTACTCATTAAGAATAATTATAATTAAATTTTATTACATGTGGTTAAACTAAAATTTAACAACTCAATATTAATACCTTTCAAACGGATACATCCATCCATATTGCATAGGGCCTCGAAGACGTGCTTCAAACGGAAGATGAACACGTAAATGCTCTATTGCATTAAAGAAATCAGAAGGAAATATTTTCTTCCATTTGCAGAGCACTATAGGAATTTCTTTATCAAGTTTACATAGACGATCAAATTTTAAGGTAGTGGAACAAAGCTCCTCAAAAAGCAAACTAAGTTCTATTACAACATTCCGAACTTTTGTGGGCAATAGTTCTTTGAAAGCCTATGGGTAATAAATGTTCCATCATTACATTACAATCATGACTTTTCATCCCACTCAGCTTACCATTCTTATAGTTGACACATCCACGAAGATTAGAGGATATCCCATCATGAAATCTTAATCCTTCCACTTACTTTAACATTACGTTAACTTGGTTACTGTCTAGCACCTAGTATGCTTTGGTTTTTTTTGTGTCATTTGGTTCATATGAAGTTCAGGACGATTACATATTGCTTCTATATCACGTCTTGATTTCAAATCATCTTTAGTCTTTCCTTTAACATCCAGAACTATGTTAAATACGTTATCAAACATGTTTTTCTCATTGTGCATCATGTCGATATTATGACGAATTAGGAGAATTTTCCAATAAGACAACTCTCAAAATGTACTTCGTTTGCACCAATTATGAATTGTCGATTTACCTTTTATTTCAATTTGTTCGCCGGTTTCATGTATTTTTGGATAATCCTTTACAAGCTCATAAATATCTTCGCTTGACAAAATCATTGGTCGTTGTAAGGTCTCAACTCTATTACTTGTAAAGTTTTTTCTATCTTTTCTAAAAGGATGGTTAATATGGAGAAACACCAAAGACAGCCAAACCATGAAATTTTCTTCCCATGCGGTAAAGAAAATGCTTGTATTTATTCCATGCAATAAGGGCAAGCTAAACGACCATCCGTACTCCAACCCAATAGTATTGGATACACAAGAAAATCGCTTATAGTCCACGGCAGGGAAGCGAACATACGAATTCTTTTCTTCTGAAATGTCGTATGTTTCAACACCTTTATACCACAGTGTTTTCAACTCTTCAATCAATGGTTGTAAATATACATCGATTTCTTGTATCGGATCATCAGGGCTAGGGATGACAATAGTGAGATATATATACAAAATTTTCATACACATTCACAGCTGTAAATTGTAAGATGTAACGATTCTAGGCCAAGATGAATATTTTGAACCAAATTGGGAGAAGGGTGAAAATCCATCCGTACATAAATCAAGTTTAACATTACAACTCTCCGCTGTGAAAGCGGGGTATGACTTATCAAAATGCTTTCATGCTTCTCCATCAGCTGAGTGTATTAATGTACCTTCTTTCTGTGTTCTCACACAGTGTCATTGCATATAATGCTCGGTTACAGAAGATGCATATAACCTTTGAAGCCTAGGAGTGATGGGTAAGTAATGCATATGCTTGTATGGAACTTCCTTTCTCTTTATTTTCTTGGTTTGTATCTTTCCTGATTATATATTTTACAATTCCTAAGACTGATGTCTTCTTTCCAAAACAACTTGCAACCATTTAAACATGTATCTATTTTTTGATACGACAAACCAAAAGAAGACATAAATTTTTTCACATAATCATTTTAGCATATTAAATTATCAAGTGGCATATGCCGTTTTGCAGCTTGTCCTATAGCTGTAAAACCGGCTTCTATGAAATTGTATTTTGATTTCATCGTAATGTATTCTACAATTATTGATAGTTGAGTACCGCTTGCACAACCATCACAAAGGGATTTCTTAACAGCCTCCAATAAATCATAATTTTTTTTGCTTCAATACTTGATTCTTCTTCGACGTTACATTGTTACCATCAACTTCGACAGTAGACGACATTGAACGTGCAACATTTTCAAGCATATCTTCTATGAGATTCGTCGGTAAAAGTTCATTGTACACCTCCTCCGAATGTATGAGATTAGGTGCTATAAGTTCTCCATGACGATCCCGCACCAAATAATTTGGCACGGAACCATATTAGCGCAAATGAACTATTACCATATCCGGTATCAAATGCTTCAATAGTTTGCACCTACTATATGGAAAACGAATTTCTTCGTCGTTTCCATTATTACGTAAGGCAAATTCAATAAAAACATGTACACCCTTTTGAAATTGTTCACTTATTGAGCCTCCAATTTCTCTTCTTTGTTGATATGTCCAGCTCCTTTCGATAAAATAATTGACCATTTTTCCTATTTAAAACATAAAAATGCATTAATCATTTATGTATTGACGTTTGATTTTTCAAATAAATCACACACTTAAATTTTTGCAATATATAATTTTATTCTATATAATTTTATTTTCAAACGGATTTACACAAATTATTATATGAATATAATATATAATTTTTAAGCTATTGTTTTACACTTCGATGGTTGGTCATCCTACTTTCCATTACAAACACAATAGTAATTATATTTTGCAAATCATTTTATTTTAAATGATTCAACAAAGGGCAGCACTTTCCCTTTATTCCATGTATTGTACACATATGTGTGTACACAGGCAACAAAAAGAAAGTGTTGTCGAAATTTTGTGAACCATTTAAAATATATGATTTGCGAAACATAATTACTAGTATTTGTAACTTGTCCAATGCTGGGACAAATCCGACAAATATTGCATCAAAGGAATGTAATGTTCGTTCTGTGATAAAAACGAATATTCATACAACGAGCATATACAATACATATCAAACGGGCCCAAAAAGTCTCTAAGGAATTTAAAAAAAGTAAAGCATATTATACAAAAAAAATTACAATAATTTATTTACATTCTAAAAAATGCGTACACTAAATTGCTGTTTTCATCATCTTAAAAACGCATAAACCAAATTTTTAGCATCGACTCTAATGAACCCAAAGTAGCCCTAATGTGTGTATAAACTAATTAATCAACGCATATACACCAATTAACACACATATACACAATCAGGCGCCATGGTTGCTGTTGATATATATAGATGTGAGAGATGATGAAGATGAGCCCAAAGAGACCAAGGCTACACTAGCTGAGCTGACAATTGATATTATGGTCAGCCGTGGTGATCCATCACGAGTACTAAAGATTGGATCATAGCTTAGCCTCCCGATGATGAAGGAACTTGCCGATTTTCTTCGAGAAAATCTAGACGTCTTCGCTTGGACTCACTCTGATATGTGTGCAATCTCTCCTGCCATTGCGAGTCATGCATTGATATTAACCCGAGGCATGTCCTGGTGAAACAAAAAAGATGCGGTATGGATCCGAAAAGATCTACCGCTCTCAAAGAGGAGGAAGATAGATTAAGAGACAACGGATTTATCTGCGATGCCCTCTACCCTAAATGGGTATCTAATCCTGTACTTGTGAAGATAGCGAATGAGAAATGGAAAACATGCATTAATTATTCAGATTGAACAAGACATGTCCAAAAAACAATTTTCCCCTCAACAAGCTGGTGGATTCAACCACGGGACACAAATTGCTATCTTTCATGGATGCATACCCAGGATATAATCAAATTCCAATGATATCCCCAATTAGAAGAACACTAGTTTCATTGCTTGTGTTGGATTGTACTGTTATGTAGTAATGTTGTATGGATTAAAGAATGCAGGAGCAACTTATCAGCGTTTAGTTAACAGGATGTTTAAAGATCAGATTGGAAAAACAATGGAAGTATACGTGGATGATATGTTCATGAAGTCACAATAATCAAGCGACCACATATGAGACTTGGTCGAAAAATTTAACATCCTTCGACCGTACAAGATGAAAATTAATCCTTTAAAGTATTCTTTTAGTGTTGCATCATGGAAGTTCTTGGGCTTTATTGTTAATGACGTAGAATAGGAGCCAATCTTGAGAAGATTCAAGCTATCCACGATATCCTAGCGTCAAGGACTATTAAATAAGTGCAGAGTCTTAATGGGAATTTTTTTGCCTTTAGACGATTTATCTACAGAGCTATCAACGAATGCATTCCTTTCTTTGATTTGATTAGGAAAGGGAAAAGAAACTTCGAATGGACGCAGGATTGTAAAGACGTATTTCAGGCTTTTGTGAATCATTTGGAGAGACCCCCTATCTTTTCACAATCAGTGGATCATGAAGATTTATACATTTATTTCGCCATATCGGCACACGCTATAAGTGCTGCATTGCTTCATGAGGATGACCAGATCCAGAGGCTGGTGTATTATGTCAGCAAACGATTAATGAGAGCTGAAAGGAACCATCCAAAAATTAAGAAACTGGCTTACTGCTTACTAATTGAATCAAGAAAGCTTCGTCCATATTTCCAGGCACATCGGATCAATGTTTACACCGACCATTCATTACGATAGCTTCTATAGTGACCTGAGATGTCTGGAAGGTGGCTCAAGTGGAATATTCAGCTCGGTCAATTTAATATTACTTATCTCCCTCGGAGGACTATCCAAGGTTAAGTACTGGAAGATTTTATAGCAGAGTTTACTGTGCAGGATGATTCTTCGAAAGGTGGTAAAATCCCTACCATATAGCGAAAATTGTATACTGATGGAGCTTCTAATGATCATCATTATGGAGCTGGGATATCGCTTGTAACTCCTGAAAATCGGTTAATCTGTTATGTATGAGAAACGCGGATTACGGATCTTAAGGCTGGAATAACACTAGAGGGGGTGAATAGTGTTTTGTGGATTTTCTAAATCCTTTTGAAACTTATGTAATTTAATCCCCAACAAATGCAATTCATAGACATAGATATAATCACAAAATCAGACACATATACCAACACTAAATAAAAGTAGCAAAGGAAAGAACGCACCAGGATTTTATACTGGTTCGGAATTACCCTACATCAAGTCCCGTAAAATTGGATGGATTTCTTATAAAAATAATCTCTCATATTGCACCCTCAGTTTCAAGGCTATGAGGTACACCCTCCTGTATTCGAGTCCAGGGCAAATTCTCTTGATTTAACCAGGCTACAAGATCACCTATTTGATTTCCGGGGCTATAATCACACCCAATTGATTTCAAGGCTCAATCGCACCTTTTACTTAACACTTTGATTTACAAAAGATTCTATAACTTTGAATAGCACTGAGATCTTATGGAGAGAGTGGCAGAGCATCAAACAAGAGATAATCAAGTTTAATTTACTTGGTATTTCGGTAGAGTATAGTTTAGGATTCTTTAGAATAAATGTGGAAGATGAAGAGGAGAGAAAATAAATGAAATCTGGTAAAAAAATTATTTAGAACTTATTGAATTTATAGTAGAGCAACAACCATATCTATTCGTGACAGGATACGTCGAATAGACACTTATTTTGAAAATTGAAATTTGAAAACAATGGACACCATGTCGACATGGGGGGTTGAGGGATGTCGACATGCTCAAGGCCAAATTGGTGTTTTGATTTTCTTATTAAAATTGGTTTCTATGATTTGTCAAAACAATTTCTAAACTTTGTAAATATATTTGAACATAGTTTAAACATATAAAAGAGTTTAGAAAGTAATTTATAACATATATAATCTTAATCTATAAAGTGATTTAAAATCCGAGTATATAAATATTTTAAAGCTAAATATTTAAAACAAGAGATGGTTTAAAAACAAGAACAATTTTGAAATCAAAATATAAAAAATGATAAAAAATAGTTTTGAGGCTAAAATATTTAAAACCTAGAGAGATGTCTTTTCGAAAAGAAAGTTTTGAAAACAATTTTTAAAAATAAGAGATTTATTTTTGAAAAGCATTTTTATAAAATTAGTGGATATCAAAATAGGACCACTATATGTTCCACTAGATATTGTCATGGGTTCCATCCCTTTAACAGGCTCGAAGTGGATTCCATTCCACGGATAAATTTCGAATAAATATGTAAGTGCTTTCAAGAAGTTTTAACATAATTCTAGACTCAATACTTATCTTGTACTACTGAAATCTTAAACTCTTGATATCTTGATACTCATGAGTCTTCAATCTTGATATCTTCAGTCTTGAATCTCTATACTATACAGTCTTCATTCTTGGTGCCTGCATGTTTATATTCTTCGTATACATATATATTTAAACTATAATGTTAGTATTTATATCTTATAACAAGTCCTAAGATTGTTTTCATCAAAATCATCATCTCAAGGACTAACATTCTCCCCATTTTTGATGATGACAACCTATGTTTATAAAATATACTTCACCTTCACTACAACTCCCCTTAAAGCTAATAACCCCCCCTAATCTAAGCCTAACTACTCTAACTACTCTATTTTATACTTCTTCCTCTTTGTCATCAACAAAAACTAATTCTAAACTTATATATAGCTCTCCCTTAATCTAATACTATCCAAACCAAATACTAATAAGGAAGTATAATAAGTGAAACAAAATTTTTATTATATACGATGTTATATATATATATATATATATATATATATATATATATATAGAACATAAACACACAAATATATTTAAGTACATAAATTATAGAATAACACCACTAACGAGAGATTTTGACAATTGGAGATTTGTGAATCGAACAATTTGGATAATGAAAACAAAAGTTTCCACATTGTTCGACCAAATTCCCATCTTAATTTGTCAAAACAGACTTCGCCTACGGAGACCATGTTGTCATCTTCTTCCATAGGTGCTTCTTCCTCTTCTTCTTCTTCCACTTCGTTGTGCTCTAAGGGGTTGCGCACTTGAATGTTGGGAGAATCTTCTTTAATCACAATAGGATTTGCATGATTACCCATTAGGAATTTTTGCAAATTCCGAAGAATTTTCCCTTGCTTTTCTTGTTCTTTTTCCATCCTTATTTGCACAACTTGAAGTCAAGTCAACATTTGCATGGCATCCTTCATAGATTCTTCAATCTTTATCACATGTGCGAATGTAGTGCGTTGGAATGGACCAAAATGAGGAGAATGGAAAGAAACAGTGTCATTTTGGTTCTTGTATATCTCTGTTTATTAAAAATATATGTTACTATATCTGTATTATATATCTCAGTTATTGAAAAAATGCCTAGTTCTCTTCTTAACTAACTAAATATAGGTTGATTTAAGGGTTTGGTTAAAATATCAGTAATTTGATTCTCGGTTTTGATAAATTCAAGAGAAATAATCTCTTTACTTATATTATCTTTGAGAAAATGATGTCTGATATCAATATGTTTAGTCCTAGCATGATGAGTAGGATTTTTAGATAAATTTATGCACTAGTATTATCACAATAAATTGGTGATTTTGAAATTGTTAATCCAAAATCTTTTAGGGTTTGTTGCATATAAATGACTTGAGAGCAAGCCAAAGCAACAGAGATATATTTTGCTTCAGTTGTTGATAAAGAAACAGTGTTTTGCTTTTTACTAAACCATGAAACCAGAGAATGCCCCAAAAAGTGACAAGTTCCACTTGTACTTTTTCGGTTATATTTGTAACCAGCATAGTCAGCATCACAATAAGAGATTAAATCAAATGAATCATTTTTAGGGTAAAATAAACCACATTCAAAAGTATTTTTAACATGTCTTATGATATGTTTCACGGCTTTTAAGTGAGTCTCTTTGGGTTGAGATTGGTATCTTGCACAAAGACAAACGCTATGCATGTTATCAGGTCTACTCGCAGCGATATAGAGTAGTGATCCAATCATTCCCCTATATAGTTTTGATTTGTATCCTTTGAAAGATCTTCTTTATTTAAAGCTTCATTGGTTGCTATGGGTGTGGGTTTTCCACTCGCAGTAGTCATACCAAATTTACTAACTAGATCCGTAGCATATTTTTCTTGACTAATAAAAATACCATTATCTAATTATTTTATTTGTAAACCTAAGAAGAAAGTAAGTTCACCCATATGACTCATCTCAAACTCTTTTGTCATTATTTCAGAAAATTCTTTATTCATTTCATGATTAGTTGAACCAAAAATAATATTGTCTACCTAAACTTGTACTAGTTGGATATCATTTTTATTTCTTTTAATGAAAAGAATATTATCTACTTTACCAATTTCAAAATTTGATTGTAATAAAAAAGATCTTAGTCTGCCATACCATGCTCTACGAGCTTGTTTCAGACCATATAGAGCTTTCTTAATTTGAAAACATGGTTTGGAAATTTTTCATCTTCAAAGAGTGGAGGTTGTTCAACATAAACTTCCTCTTTAACAAATCCATTTAGAAAAGCACTTTTAACATCCATTTGAAATAATTTGAAATTATTATATTTTGCGAAAGCAAGTAGGATTCTAATGGATTCTAATCTTGTTACGGATGCAAAGGTTTCATCAAAATCTATTCCTTCTTCTTCACAATAACCTTGTGCGACTAATCGAGCTTTATTTCTAACGACCTCACCTAGTTCATTCATTTAATTTTTATAAACCCATTTAGTTTCTATTATAGTTTTATCTTCGGATCTAGGAACAAGTTCCCAAACATCATTTCTGGTGAATTGATCCAGTTCTTCTTGCATAGCCAGAATTCGTGAATCATCAGACGATGCTTCCTTTGGATTTTTAGGTTTAATAGATGATATAAAAGCTATATTACTCATGTTATTTAGTTGATTTCTAGTTCTAACAACAGATTCAATATCTTCTAGTATATTTTCTGTATGATGATCTTTTAAAAGCTTAACCTTTTTATTTGGATGAATAAGTTCATTATTTGTTTCATTCGATTCAATATATAGGGTAGCAAAATTTTCTTCATCGTTACTTTGTTCAACATCTTTGAAATTTTCATCAATTGAAACATGCATTGTTTCTTCAATGGTATTAGTTCTTAAATTGAAAACTCTGTATGCTTTACTTCTATTAGAATATTCGATATAGATTACTTTGTCGGATTTAGGATCAAATTTATCCAAATTGTCTTTTGTATTCAGAATAAAACATTTACTTCCAAAGATTCTAAAACAAGATACTTTTGGTTTCTTCTTGTAAAGAAGTTCATATGGTGTTTTATTAGTTAACGATCTAATTAATATTCTATTCAAAATGTAGTAAGCTGTAGCGACTGCTTCAGCCCAAAAATGTTTTGGTAAATTACTATTTGAAAGCACTGTTCTAGCACACACTTGAATCATCCTATTTTTACGTTCTACCACTCCGTTTTGTTGTGGAGTTCTTGGAAAAGATAAATTATGAGTTATTCCCTTTTTATTGCAGAATCTATCAAAATATTCATTTTCAAATTCCTCATCGTGATCAATACAAACAGTTATAATTTTTAAAGAAAGTTGGTTTTGAAGTCTTTTTGTAATTTTTTTTAAATGAATCAAAGTATCACTTTTATGTTTCATAAAAATTGTCCATGTAAACCTAGAATAATCATCTACAATTACAAAGACATATTTATTATGATTTATTGATTGAATTTGAGATGGATCGAATAAATCTAAATGAAGTAACTCAAGAGGTTTTGAAGTTGAAATCATATCTTTTAATTTGAAAGAACTCTTCCTAAGTTTTCCTAATTAACAAGCATCACATATACTATCTATTCTAAAATTCGTTCTAGGAAGACCTCTTACTAGATCAAGTTTAGAAAGTCTAGATAAGAGTTTAAAATTCAAATGCCCAAATCTTTTTTGCCAAATCCAAGGGTCACATGTATTAGCTAAAAGACATAGATTATCATCTGAGATTTTCATACTAAGAATATAAATATTTTTCTTTCTAATTCCTTCAAATATAATATTTGAATTATTATCTTCGATGTGACGCTTATCCTTTTCAAATTTAATTTTGTATCCTTTATCACAAAGTTGACTAATGCTAAGCAGATTATGTTTCATATTATTAACTAACATTAGAAATAGTAGGAGTTTTAGAGTTACCGACATTACCGATTCCAATCACATATCCTTTTGAGTTGTCTCTAAAATTAACCAATCCTCCATCTTAATAGATAATATTATTCACCATATCTAGATTACCAGTCATGTGTCTTGAACATCCACTATCAAGTATCCACGTATTCTTCTTGATTTGCATAATTTGTCCATTGACTGTTGATTCTTCAAAGGCTATATAACATTTTTCTTTCTACACAGAATACAAACTCGGTAGATAACTTGATTTTCAGTAATAACTATATGCAAACTTATGAGATAATGATGATTTGAATAGTTTTAAACTAGTGTTAACAAAATCCCCAAAAATAGACATTTTAAAAACTTTTTCAAAATTCAGATTATGAAAACTTTGAAAACCAATGCTCTAATACAAAATGTGAGAAATATGGATTACGGATCTTAAGGCTAGAATAACACTAGAGGGGGGATGAATAATATTTTGTGGATTTTCTATGTCTTTTTGAAACTTATGTAATTTAATCACCAACAATTGCAATTCACAGATACAGATATATGTTAGTTCGTGAGATGATGGTTTTGATGACAACAACCTTAGAATAGATTATAAAATATAAATACTAACATTATAAGTTTAGATAAATATGTATATGCAGGATTTAACCATGCAGGTATCAAGAATGAAGATTGTACAGTATAAAGATTCAAGATATCAAGATTGAAGACTCATGAGCATCAAGATTATCAAGAGTTCAAGAATTGAAGTAATTTATTCTTTAATTAGAAATTCTGGTTAAAACTCATAGAAAAGCCCTGGCATCTTAAAATCCAATTTATCCGTGGAATGGAATCCACTTCGAGCCTATTAAAGGGATGGAACCCTAAGTAGGATGGAACCTACGAAAAATCTAGTGGAACATTGTTTTGTATCCGCTAACTTTTTATTCAAAATGATTTTTCAAAATTATATCCTGTTTTCAAAATGTTTTCAAAACCTTTCTTTTAAAAGCATTAAAAACCTCTACCTTGATTTTAAATAATTTTAGCCTCAAAATTATCTTTAATTTCAAAGTCAAATTACTCCTGATTTTAAACTATATTTTAAAATAATATATTTAACTTTTACATATTTATACACAAGATTTAAATATAAAATTGTAGTTAAATTATATATATATATATATATTATTCTCTATATTTACTTATGTATTTTAACTATAATCAAGTATATTAGAAAAGTTTAAAATAGTTTTAATATAAGATAAAGGTTATTTTCAAAGAAAATCAAATCATCAAAAATTGCTTATGGATGTCGACATGCCTATGGTGACCATATCGACATGGTGTCAGTTGAGTTCAAAATTTAAATTTCAAAAGAAGTGTCTATTCGCCATAACTCTTCACGAATGGACATGGCTGTTGTTCTTCTATAAATAGGGGTTAGTTTCAACGAATTTTATATCAGATATTCTGGTTTTTCACTCCTCCTCTTCGTTCACATTTCTTAATACATATTCTTACCATTACTCTGTTGAAATCAACATTGAATCGAACTCGATCTTTTCTAGTTTGATTCTCTGTCACTATCTCAACAAGGTTCTTAATGCTATTCAGAGTTATAAGCTTCTTTGTAATCTATTAAGTGAGAAAAGGTGTGATTGTGGCCTTGAAAATCAATCAAGCGAGATAAGGTGTGATTGTAGCCTTGGTAAATCAATTGGGTAAACTTGTGGTCCAGAAATCAAGTATCTCTACCCAGAGGATTGTGATTCTGGAGGGTGTACCTCGTAGCCTTGAAATCGAGGGTGTAATTGTACAATTGCTTTTGAAAGGAAATCTGTACTTGTATTGCGGGACTGGATGTAGGGTAACTCCGAACCAGTATAAAATCCGGTGTGGTCTTTCCTTTATTGCTTTTACTTTATTTCTGCATTTGTGTTTGTTTCTGCGATCATATCTGTGTCTGTATATTGCATACATCCGTGTTCAATTCAATATAAATTCAGAAAGATTTAGTAATTCTTTATAAACACTATTCACCCCCCTCTATTGTTAATCCTAGCCCTATGATCCGTAATCCGCATTTCTTTCAATTGGTATCAGAGCAAGGTTTTCAAAGTTTCATAATCTGATTTTTGAAAAGTTTTCAAAATGGCTATCAACACTGGTACTGTTACTAACACTAGTATTCCTGTCACTAGTTCATTTGTGGAAGGTCAGTCTACTATCAGAGCACCACTTTTTAATGGCAGTAGCTATGCATATTGGGCATGTAGGATGAAAATATACTTACAATCTATAGGATTAGACACTTGGAATATTACACAAACTGAATATTCTGAGCCCACAACCGACTTTGCGCAGTGGACTGCTGAGCAAAAGACTGTTGCACAAAATAATTCTAAGGCAATGTATATTTTGTTTTGTTCACTAGATAGAAATGAATTCAATAGAGTGTCAGTTTGTAAGTCTACATATGAAATCTGGAAAACTTTGCAAGTTACTCACGAAGGAACAAGCAAAGTTAAACAGACCAAAATTTCCATGCTCACAAATCAGTTTCAATTATTTAAAATGAATCCTAATGAGTCTATTTCAGATATATATAGTAGATTTAGGATATTTTGCATTCTCTAATATCTTTGGGAAAGGAATTTTCTGAAGAAGATCAAGTCAGAAAGATTTTAAATTCTCTTACTCCAGAATGGGATCAAAAGACACTTGCTATCGAAGAGGCAAATGACATCAGTACTTTAAAGATAGAAGAATTAATTGGAAATCTAATGTCGTATGAAGTTCAAATGATCGGGAGAAGAGAAAACAAAGCATCTAAAAAAAAATCAGTGGCATTCAATGCATTGACTGATGGATCAGACTCAAACAGCGATAATGATGAAGAGATAGCCTTTATGACCAGAAATTTTGGGAAATTCCTGAAATACGGAAAGATGAATAATCTCAAGAGAAACCACTATAAGAACTCTGGAAACCAGAATGTAGTGCCAAATAATGTCAAATGTTACAACTGTGATGAACCAAGCCATTTCAAAAGAGACTGTCCGTATCCAAATAGGCAAAATCCTCCTATGAACAATGATCCAGCAAAGAAACGGAAGCGTGCATTTACTGCTACTCTAGATGACTCAGACTCGTCCTCAAGTGATGATGATCAGAAGACAGATAATTCGAATTTGTGTTTCACAGCTGTTCACGACTTCGACGAATTCAAAGAAACGGACTCAGAAAAAGGTACACGTTTACAATACAATTGGTTGAAATTGCTTGCTTAGAATTAGTTACTTGATTGATTGATTTTGAATTGGTGTGTTGTTTGAATTTTAAATTTTAAATTTTTTATTTTTTATTATTATCTTATTATTTTATTATTATTTTTATTATTTTTTAATAGTATAATTTTCTGAAATATACTATAAATATTTCAGATATATATATATATATATATAGACATTAAAAATAATAAGTATATTTATATATATTTTAGAGAACTTAGAAAAAATAAATTATCAAAATTCACTGGCACATGTCGACATGGTCCCTACCATGATGTCGACATGGGTACCAGAATTTGAATTTCAAAATTTGAATTCAAATGTTTGAATTTCCCTCCACCTTTTCACTTCATTCAATTCTCTTAAAAGCTACCTTTTGACCAGAGAATATGTCCTTTGAGAATCTATTTATTCACTATCTTTTATCATATCTTTTCACTCTCATTTTCAAATTCAAACCCTCTCTTCAAAACTTCAAGCTCTCTACTCTCTACTTTAATGGCTTCTTTAAGCAACCCCTCCACCATGAGAATTTTCAGAAAAATAAAAGAGCGACTATTCAATGATCCGGAGGCAATAAAAGCATACATCAATTATGCTAATTATGACAGAGTCCATCGCGGAAAGTCTGATACTTTTCTAGATTTCTCTTCTTATGAACTTGATTCTCTTTTTGCAAACAATGGAGTTCTTAGTATTATTGATGCTTCTCAAAATGATTTTTTTTGCTATCCAAATATTGTCAAAATTTTCTATGCTAATTTAAACCATGGATTTTATCATGGAAATGAGGATGAAATTTGGAGTAGTGTCAAAGGCACTAAAATTGTTTTAAATTATGATCTTTTGGGTACCATTCTCAATTGCAAGTGTATAGGAATAGATCTTTCTAATTTTAAAATCGATGAAAATGGTCGTGAGACATTTCATCACATTTACGAAGGGAATGATAATTTTGAATTCAAAAATCAAAATTTTCAACCAAAGGCAAGAATTGTAAATCTTCTTTTGCAACATACTTTGACCCCAAGATCGGGGAATTTTAACAATCCAACTTTAAAAGTTTGCAAAGCTCTTTTTGCTATTTTTGGAAATTATGACATAAATTGGGAGCAAGTTATTTTGGATGAACTTCGTCCTAAAAATCTTGAAATGAGTGAGAATACTTTATATCATGGAATTTATCTCACTCGGATTTTTAACTATTTTGGAGTGGATTTCAAAGGCGAAGAATTTGTTTCTAGAAAAGTTTTCAATCATTCCAACATTTCGCTTGTGAAAATTCCATTTGTTTTTCAACCTTATGAGACCCTTGCCGAAAAGGAAGAGCATTTGGCTCATGAGGAAATGGAAGAAGAGGAGGAGGAAGAAGAAGAAGGGGATGAAATGGAAATTGAAGAAGAAGAAGGTGAAACCTCTTTGGAAAGCATTGACTATCCTCCTAATCCATCCACCAAAACCCTTCTCAAAAATCAAAAGACGATTGTTGAGAATCAACGGATTCTTAAACGATCCGTTAGTAAGAAGTTGGACAAAATTTCGTTTAAGATGAAAAAGTTCATTTCCAAAGTCCGCAAGAAACTTGGACTTTCTTCATCATCATCATCCTCTAACTAGTTTTATCTTTTCGTATCTTGTTGTATGTGTTTTAGCTTGTTTTAATTCGAAAATTCATGTAGTTTCGTATGTTTAATCATTGTATCATCTTTGTATGCAATGAAATGAAATTTTCTTTCTGTTATCTAGCATATCTTATCTCCAGAATAAATGTTGGTATATTATATAAATATATATACACAATTATTCATAAAATCTGAATAGTCATTTTTTTCACTAACCCATGTCGACATACCCCCAATGACCATGTCGACATGTACTGGTCAGAAATGACAATTCATTTTGAGTTTGAAATTTGAATAACAACAATATGTCTATTCATTTCAAACGAATTTCTACACATATATATACCTATTTCTTCCATAATTCTTCACTGAAAATTATTTCCTATCTTCTAATTCTTCATTTCTTTCTTAAATTCAATTATGGCTAATCCAATTCATAATTTATCTGAAAATCTTGAAGAAACTCTTAATTCGTTCAAGAGTATTCTCACGTTCATTCTTCGTAACCAACGACACTTAGAATTGAGTCAAATATAGATGATCAAGGAACAATAAAGGCATTTCGATGCAATACGATGGATGATTTCCTCCCTACACAAGGATGATAACGAAGAACATCCTCCAGTCTCTCTCACCAACGACAATGATAATTGGGATGCTATTAAGGCAGATCCAATCTTTGGAGAAGAAGGATGGTTGGAAGTTCTACGTAACGTTTGATTTTTATTTATTTTCTTTGTTTGAATTAATTTGATTTGGTTTGGATTGATACTCGGTGTGGATTGATTTCTTAAATTGGTTTGATGGTTGCTACATAAAACATGTATATATATACATTGAAATGTATATAATCCTTGATTAATTATCATGTTCATAAGGATAATTATTTCTTAATCTATCTATTATATATTCCATTGTATAGTTTATTAATGCAGGTACTCTAGTCCAAGAATGAGGGGGAGTTAGTTTTTGTTGATGACAAAGGGGAAGAAATATAAAATAGGTTAGTTATGCACAAATTAAGGGGGAGTTATAGATTAAGGGGGAGTTATTAGGATAGAAGTAATATTTTATAAATAAAGGTTGTCATCATCAAAAAGAGGGAGATTGTTAGTCCGTGAGATGATGGTTTTGATGACAACAACCTTAGAATAGATTATAAAATATAAATACTAACATTATAAGTTTAGATAAATATGTATATGCAGGATTTAACCATGCAGGTACTAAGAATGAAGACTGTACAATATAGAGATTCAAGATATCAAGATTGAGGACTCATGAGTATCAAGATTATCAAGAGTTCAAGAATTGTAGTAATTTATTCTTTAATTAGAAATTTTTGTTAAAACTCATAGAAAAGCATTGGCATCTTAAAATCCAATTTATTCGTGGAATGGAATCCACGTCGAGCCTGTTAAAGGGATGGAACCCTAAGTAGGATGGAACCTACGAAAATTCTAGTGGAACATTGTTTTGTATCCACTAACTTTTTATTCAAAATGATTTTTCAAAATTATATCCTGTTTTCAAAATGTTTTCAAAACCTTTCTTTTAAAAGCATCAAAAACCTCTATCTTGATTTTAAATAATTTTAGCCTCAAAATTATCTTTAATTTCAAAGTCAAATTAGTCCTGATTTTAAACTATCTTTTAAAATAATATATTTAATTTTTACATATTTATATACAAGATTTAAATATAAAATTATAGTTAAATTATATATATATATATATTATTCTCTATATTTACTTATGTATTTTAACTATAGTCAAGTATATTAGAAAAGTTTAAAATAGTTTTAATATAAGATAAAGGTTATTTTCAAAGAAAATCAAATCATCAAAAATCGCTTAGGGATGTCGACATGCCTATGGTGACCATGTCGACATGGTGTCAGTTGAGTTCAAAATTTAAATTTCAAAAGAAGTGTCTATTCGCCATAACTCTTCACGAATGGACATGGCTGTTGTTCTTCTATAAATAGGGGTTAGTTTCAACGAATGTTATATCAGATTTTCTGGTTTTTCACTCCTCTTCTTCGTCCACATTTCTTAATACATATTCTTACCATTACTCCGTCGAAATCAACATTGAATCGAACTCGATCTTTTCTAGTTTGATTCTCTGTCACTATCTCAACAAGATTCTCCGTGCTATTCAGAGTTATAGGCTTCTTTGTGATATATTAAGTGAGAAAATGTGTGATTGTGGCCTTGAAAATCAATCCAGCGAGATAAGGTGTGATTGTAGCCTTGGTAAATCAATTGGGTAAACTTGTGGTCCAGAAATCAAGTATCTCTACCCAGAGGATTGTGATTCTGGAGGGTGTACCTCGTAGCCTTGAAATCGAGGGTGTAATTATACAATTGCTTTTGAAAGGAAATCTGTACTTGTGTTGCGGGACTGGATGTAGGGTAACTCCGAACTAGTATAAAATCCGGTGTGGTCTTTCCTTTATTGCTTTTACTTTATTTCTGCATTTGTGTTTGTTTCTGTGATCATATCTGTGTCTGTATATTGCATACATCCGTGTTCAATTCAACATAAATTCAAAAAGATTTAGTAATTCTTTATAAACACTATTCACCCCCTTCTAGTGTTAATCCTAGCCTAAAGATCAGTAATCCGCATTTCTTTCAATATAATCATTGAATCAGACACATATGCAAAAACTAAATAAAAGCAGTAAAGGAAAGAACATACCAGGATTTTACACTGGTTCGGAGTTACATTGCATCCAGTCACATACAATTGTACGGATTTCTTATCAAAATAATTTCCCAAATTGCGCCCGCGGTTTCAAGGCTACGAGGTACACCCTCCTGTATTCGAGTCCATGGCAAACTCTCTTGATTTAACCAGGCTACAAGATCACTAACTGATTTCCAGGGATGAAATTACACCCAATTGATTTCAAGGCTCAACCGCACCTTTTACTTAACAGTTTGATTTACAAAATATTCTATAACTCTGATGTGACGACCCGGAATTTTAGATCATTTAAAATCGAAATATTCAATTGATTTTAAATATTCAATAGAGTAATTTTAACTTGAATTACGAATATCACAATTTATTCGATAATTTAATTATTGAATTAAATAATTTGAAGTGGGATAAGATATGAAATCTGAGACTTTAAAACTGTTTAAAAATAATTTGAAGGCTTATAAAATTTATAGTGATGATAGTGAAGATAGTAAAAATGTTAAAATTGAATTTGAAAGTTGTTTGTTCAGTTCTAAAATTTAAATCGTTTAAATTGAATCTAAAAATAGCCTTCCGAGGCACAGTCTCGGAATTCGACGAAACCAGTCCCATTGGATCCGTAACATTGAATTATTATCGGATTTCAAATTTCGTTTTGATCGGAGTTAGTATGTAAGTGCACGAAGTATAAACGTGCTGGAAATTTAATTGATAAATAGCCTGATGAAATTTAATTTAAATAATCGAGCCTTCTTGTATACGTTTTTTTTATTTTAAATCGTCGACCCTTCTTCCTTTTCAGCCGAGCCTTCTTCACGAATTCACATATTAATCTTCTTCGTGAAGCCATCCTTCCCCTTTCTTCCTTTATAATGAAACGCAAATTGCAATTTAAAAAGGGGGGTTATACGATGTTCGGCATCAATATTTTGCTTCTTCAACTTAAATCAGGAAACACGAGCCCTCTTCTTTTCTTCTTCCTGATCCACGTTTCGTTCTCAATTTTTTTTTATACGTTTCGTTCAAATCGAATTCGAAGTAAATCAGTGGCCGAGCTCGAGATCTTGGCGTTCGAACGAAGCGGTCGACGATCGATGCTTGCGATGGTGATAGGCCGAGGTCGCGTTCGATTCTGAGGATGTGGAGATAGTCAAATCAATGTCGCGCGCGACTGGGTGGCTAAGCAATCAAGTACAGATCACCTCATTGCTCGAGGTTAGGGAAGCTTGGCTCGACGTGGAGCGGCAGGCGACGCGGCGACGTGGGGAGGCTAGGGTTTCGCTTTGGAATGCAGTGAGGTATAAGATTTATCTTTTGATTTAAATTTAATGTTTGGTTGAAACAAAGGAAATTTTACTAGTGAGGTAGCCATTTATTTAGTTGTTTACTGTAATTAGGGGATAATGATTACAGTAACTATATATATAAAAAAAAATTCTATTTGAATTTAACAGAATGTATATGGGTAAGTTAATAAATATGTATTAAGAAAATTAATTTGTTTTGTTGACATTATTTAATTTATTTTAGTTTCGGAAACTAATTTCTTAAACAAAAATTTGATTTAAATAAAATTATGGTTAATTAAGTTTAATTTGTCAAATGAGAATTAATTTGGGAATTAATTAGTTTCGTTGAACAAATATTAGTAAAACATCTAATGATTTTACAAGGTCTGAAAATCGAAGAAAACAAGTTGAGATGGGATGGTTTGCGAAACAAAAAGCAAAGGTGAGTTAATCTCACTCAGTTAGATTTAAATTTAAATTTAAATTTAAATGATTAAATTTAAATAATTGTTTGAATGGTTGAATTGATTGTTGTGTTATATAGTAGTAACTACTACACCTCGAAATGATTGATTTCCCTCATTTTATAGTGAAGATATTTTATATTGTGCTAACGTCTGTGGATGCAGGGGAAAACAGGTTGGAGGGATCCAACTGGATCCCTCAACGTTTATTTACATTATTTAAATTCCCCTGTTATGATGATTTGATATTTTATGATGGATTATGTTGAAATATTGAATGCTATGGTTTGATTGGGTATAATTGGTTATAATGAATTTCTAGAAAAATATATAACTTGGATGTTGGGAAGAAAAGAAAGGAAGTGAATTTGTAAGTAAAATAATTATGGAAATTTTGAAAATTTTTAAGAATGAAATAAAAATAAAATAAAGTGACATAAGAGTTCTAATTTATAAATCTTGAATATTGAAAGGAGATTTTTGAATTAATAGAAAGTTAATGAATTGTAAACTCCAATGCTAATATCTAAAAGAACAGAACATTTATTTTAAATTTAAGATTTTAAATTTTGAAAGGGACAAAGAAGAAAATGGGAAAAGCCTGAAATTTGTATGTTTCAGTTAAAGATTTAAAATCAAACAGCAAATAATAATAATAAAAATAAAGTCCATAATTAATGAATTTTGAAATAAACCGAGCAAGTCAAGAAATTTATTTCAAATAGAATGAATTGGAAATCAATTCGGGAAATTGATTTAAGTTCTTGAAGTTGGAATTTTCTCTGGATGGCCAAGTACACGTTTTAAGTAAAATTGTAAATATAAATTAAGTGTTTTAAAGTTGTTTTTAATGAAAGCAAGTTTTGTAAAATTTATTATTTCTAATATTTAATTTCTAAAGCAAGTATTTCTTTTTAAATATCTTATAGCATTAATTATTTAAAAGTAACTTAGTATTTGTTTTAAAAGTGAAAACCTGGTTTTATATTTTATAAAGTAACCTTATTTTCTCAAATTCATATAATAGTTTATCCTAAGTGTTTTAAAGTATATATTTCAAAGTAAAGTGTTTTAAATTATTTTAAAAATCTATTTTTGTGCTTGGTGATTTCAGAGGAGATAGAAAATATTTGGGAAAGTTGATTCTGAAAAGAAAGATGGTTTTGAAACTGTTTTCAAAGGATTGAAAATAGAAATATACCTTGTGAAGATAATTTGATGTTAATAAATAATTTGGGAAATTATTTATTGGTTGATGGATGTTTGAGAATATTAATTGATAGTTAAATAACCGACTATCAATATTGGACAAATGCGCTGATTGTTTCGAAGAGACCGGGATCGAGATTTATTTCTCGAAAACCACTTCGATCCGGTTTGTACGTTTCGTGTAAACGATTTTGGATTCAAAAATGGAGCGGTGAAGTGCAAGGGCTAGTCGCTACTAATCCTGAGGATATTTCCAAAATGGATGTAGTAGGAATAGTGCCTTTGGTTCCGTTCGAACCGGGGAGGACTTGTATGGATGAATGCTTGCAAAACATCGTCAGGTGGGCGATGGGCATTCTAAGTGAAAACGTTATAAAGGTAACGCTAAGCCTCAAGCCTCATCAACCGAGAATGACTGAAAATCAGGGGATATGCAGCAAGGTTAGGTGGGTCATGCCCAAGCAGGACAAGATATTTCCCCTGTCTAGATGTCCCTTTTTATTCGGTTTAGTGGGTGGTTGGTCGTGCCAACCACGGGGTTTATCTTGTTCGGGACTGTTCAGTAAGGAATGGTTCCGGCCTTGTGTTGCAGGGGATGAAGGGAGTAATCCTCGGTACGGTGATCTAGGCCCCGTACTGTGACAGGTGGTACCCCAGTGCCTAGTCATTGGTTGGAAATCCATTCTCCCTACGAGCCTTGTACGAGTTTTGTTTGTATTACCCACTCTGTGGCTAGTAGCTGGAATTTAATGAATGTAACAATTTTGGCTATTTTATAAGTATTTGTATATAGACCCTATTATAATATCAGAGGATTTCTATAAAAATTGTTTTAGCTATCGTAAGGTAAAAACCCGACATGTTTATTTGTGGCGTGGTCTTACGAGATGCTTTTGTTTTCAAAGGATTTTGAAACTTTAATAATCAATTGGGTGTGATTTTCTCACGCTGGTAATCCAGACCGACTCGGGTGTTATTTAACTGTAATGCTCGGGTCAGACCGAGTATTATAGGATATACAGGATGTGATGCTGTGGAGCTCAGGAGACGAGCTGGATGACGATACGTACCCTCGTACTTATATATATATATATATATATATATATATATATATATATATTTCCGCTGTGTTGAGTTGATGTGCATCCATTTGTATGAGATTGATGTTGAAATGTGATCGATGTACTCTGATGTGTAATATATACAGAGATATTTGTTTTTTTTGAGTAAAGGTTATTTATTATCTATTATATTTTATTCCGCTACGATGGTTAGATTCTGATGTTGTTTTCTATTTTCTTCTTCTACCTCTTCTTCTTTAACCCAAATGGTTCGTATTTCTGTGCAACTTGAGTTGATTTAGGTAGAATAGTATTGACTCAAGGGGTACGGATTTGCGGGTCATTATACTTGGTATCAGAGCCAGGTTGGTGATAACCTTGGCTCTAGTGGGAATTACTCATTTTAAATAGAGTTCGTAGTACTCTATAATGAGTTTGAGCGTATAAATAAATATGAGCGCGTATTTGTTAGTGAATATAAATTGTTTTAATATTATGTTGATTGGTTTATTGAGTGGCATATGAATCTTCGTCGTCACAGTCTGTACAACTGTATCGAAGGGGTTTCTAAACACTTGAATAGAACAATTGACACGATATTGTTTTAAATATGGGTAAATGAAATAATTTTACCCAAAAACATATTTTGATATAAAGAAAAGTTTTTGAAAACTATTTAGCTAATATATGGATTGCTTGGATGTTAGGAAGAATAATGTTAAAGCATTATCATTGTTAAGTGAGAATTTGACTAGAAATGGAAATGTAACTAAAATTTAAGGTAAATAAATTCATTATAAAATGAAATTTATAAATATGAAATATAAATGTAAATTATAGATTGACATATAATCAAATGGAGATTTGTATAAGCATAAACTATACAAATGCATTATAGTTAAAATTGAATTAAAATAGAATTTGAAACTTTAAAACCCCGGAGATTTTGGAAATATTTTGAAGATAAATAGTAATATTATTGTTTTTGGGTTATTTCTAAGGGAAAAATTGTTTCAAATAAATTTTGGAAAAGAGAGATAGCATTGAATTCACTTCAGTAACTGGAAAATAATTTCGGTGATGACTACAACATCATCGATGTTCATTTTCGAGTTTCTAAGTGACAGATTGCTGCCAAATTAATTTGTTTTGGAAACCTGTTTGTTTTTGTAATTTCAAGGGAAATTTGTTGGAAATAAAAACCAGGATTGGTTTGAAATTTTTGAGAAGTGGGATTTTGAGATGTTGAGGATTTCAAAATCCCGATGAGATAAGTTGTAAGCTTATAAATTGAGATGAGTTTTAAATCAAGAAGAGAATATAAGCTTTGGATGTTGGAATTTAAAATTTAAAGGGAAAAGTTAAAAATGGAATTTAACTTGAATTGTAAAATAAATTTAACTGGATTGAAATTAATTGGATAGGCTGAGATTAATATCCGGTTGTATTCAAATTAAGTTGAAATCGAATTGAGTTGAATAAAACTGAATTAAAATAAGATTGAATTGTAATGAGAATTCAATTGAATTAATGAATGAAATGAAATTCTTGCCTGAACAAATGGAAAATAAATTAGATAGGATTGAATTGAAATAAATAAATCAGAATAACTTATAAGAGAATTAAAAGTCCATAGAAATGAAATATGCTTGGGCTATAAATAAATAGAAGGCTTGAGTTAAAAATAAAGGATGAATATATTCAAGCTTATAATGAATGGAATTGTATAAAATAGTAAGTTGTGACTTATAAAATTGGAAATGGAATACAAAGTTCAAATTTAATATTTTGATGAATTGGAAAATGAAAAGAAAATCCAAACTTGAATTATAAAGTATAGTGAACTTAAGAAAATAAAATGAAGTGATATTTGGAATAAAAATTCAAGTGTTGGATTATAAATAAGGGAAGAATTAATTAGATAATAAATTAGTTAATGAAATTGAATTGTGAGTTTATGATAAAGTTTGGAAATAAACTCAAGTTATAAATTAAAATGGATTCAAATTGTTGATGAAGTGAAAGTAATTGAGAATGAAGCTGAATTTTGAGTTAATAAATTGGATGGTAAATTAAAGATGAATAATAGAATCAGAACTTGAGTTATTAAATTGAAAATTTAGCTTGAAGTGTTAACAAATTTAAATATAATTGAAGTGTATCGGATAAAAATGTAAATGGATTAAAATAGCAATGATTTGAATGTGCAAATAAAATCCATAAGTGAAGAAAATTTGGAAATAGCCAGGTAATAAATTGAATGAGTTAAATCTGGAAAGTTAAATTTTATAATAACTAATCAAATAAATTTGTAGTTTGAAATGAGATTGGATTGAGATAGAATCAAATTAAATTGAAAGGAGAAATTTATTTGCAAAAAGGAAATGAGCTTAAGAATAGAAAAAAAAGGGGAGATTTACTTGAAAATAAAATGGGCTTAAGTATAAAATTGGAGTGAATAAACTTAAGCTAAAAAAAAATGGAAATGAGTTGAATTGCATTCAACTTAAAATTAAGTTTAATAATAGTGGATTGGATTTAAATCAAGTAAAAAAAAAAATTTAATTGAAGTAAAATTCGTTGAGTTGCCGATAATATTTAATGGAATGAAAATTCTTAAATAAATAATTGAAAATCATTTAAATTATTAAGGGATTGAAATAACTTGAGGCAATAAGAAAAATAGAATGTTTCAAGTTTATTAGAATAGTTTAAATGAATGTGGATAAACTAATTTTATATTGAATAAATAAATGATGGAATAAATAAGTATCAAATGAAATGTGGTTTAAATAAGTTGAGAGATGGTTATTAAATGAAATAGCTTAGATTGTCTTTGAACTAAATTGTAACGACCCGTATTTTACGTGTCGATAAATCGTAGAATTTCTAGGTCGTAAGTGTTGTTTAAGTCGTCCTTAGCCTAAGTCGTGTGGGGTTCTTAAGTCGTAAACGACTTATGGGTAGCTTGGGTCGTGAGGAAGATAGGTCGGGTGTAGCAACTTGCAGTAGTTGGCGACTTAAGTGTGTTGACCGAGTTAAGTTAGTGACCGACCTATAGGATGACCAACCTATAGTGCTTGACCGACTTAAGGAAGATACCAGGTTAAGAAGTGGACGAGCTAGCAAGTTAGCGAGTTAGTAAAGTTATAAGAGTTAACGAGTCATCTTGTTACGACTTAGTGGTTTGGGATGAGTTAACGACCTAAGAGTTGCGAGTTAAGAGAAGCAGCGACCTACGGGTTAGTGGGATAGTGGAGACAGCGTGTTACCAAGCTAAGGAGGTTAACGGGTTAGTTTGTGAGCGACTCAGTATAAGGCTTAAGTCGTTAGCGGCTTAGTTAGGTCGCAGGGTCATCTGGGCCGTTGGATCTGTTAGGTCGTAGGCCTATTAGCGTTAGGTCGTGACATTGATAAGTCGTTTCCCAGTTGAGTCGTTGGGTTCGATAAGTCGTAAGCCGTTGAGTCGTAGCTCGTGTATGAGTTAGGCCGCGCATAGGATAAGTCGTTTGGTTCTGTGTGTGTTAGGTTGTAGTACCTGTTGAGTCGTGGGAATGGCTGAGTCGTATGTCGCTAGGTTGTTGAGTCGTATACGAGTTAAGGATAGGTTGGCTGGGCTCGATGAGTCGTATATCGTGTTGTTTGATGAGTCGTGGACGACTCATGGGATAAGTCGTGACCGACTTAAGGGGCGACGACTCATGGGGTTTCCAGCCTATAAATAGAGGGCTTTGGCTCACTTTTTGGCACCGGATTTTGAAGCGACGAAGTGCTTCCATTTTGAGAACTCGACCACAACATTTCTTCATCTCCTTTTCTCCATTCCAATCTAGTTCTAACATCCATCCAAGATCGAGGATCAAGATTGAAGATTGAAGATTGAAGAGCCAAAGTTGAAGATCTTCATCCGTTTGAGTGAGATTTCATCGTTTCAAGCGAGATTTCGACGAATCAAGCTTGAATCCTTGCTGTCCAGATCTGAAGTGATTTGTTTTTGAGTTGTTTTGGAGATTCGGTGAGTGGTGGTTATCTCTCACGTGGACCTAAAGGAGTATATTGGTTTGGTGGTTTGTTGGAGTGTTGTAGATAGTGATTTTTATGCATTTTTCCTTAGATCCAAGTGTAGATCCATTACTTATGAAGATGTTTACTTATGCAAGTTCATTTATCAAGTTGTAGAGACAAAACCCATGATTTATATTTGTTAGATCTATGCTAAAAACCCATGATTCATGTATGTTAGATCTATGCTCATTTATTTACGAAATTGCCATTATCATTGTAATTGTTTATTCAGATCTTGTTTGAATGATTGCTTGCTTGGATTAATGTTTGATTTGATTGTTTCAAATTAGCTAGTAGTTGATTTGGGACAAGTTGGTCGATGGTGATTCAAAAGCTAAGTGGAAAGGCTCTTGAATAAGGAAAGCTGCTTGTGGCATATGAAGCGGATGTTGAAGCTCATATGTATGGATTAGATTATGTTGAGATGGGACTTTGCCATGATGCGATGAGGCAAGCTATGATGTTGAGATGAGACTTTGCTATGATGCGATAAAGCGAAGTATGATGTGAGAAAGCCTTGGTTTAATCCAGACGGGATCATCCCAAGCATGTGATAACTCGGTGATGCGGTCCGGGTTGATGATAATGGTTAGCTTGAGAGGCGCTTGAGCTAGTATGGAAATAGTCGTCGAGGAGGATGACTAGGAGGCTGAGATCTCATCGTTGTTGAAGGTTCTAGCATGCTCAAAGCAAGAGTACGTTGGAACGGGCTGCGACGACGTTCCAAGCACGGGCTGCGACGACGTGCTAGTACTCTGGGTAGTTGCGAAAATTCCTAGGCACGGGCTGCGACGACGTGCGGAGTTATGTCTAGAACCGGCGTTACCATTAGCCCTTGACAGGTGGTCATTCAACTAACGGTGAAATCAAGGCAATGATAACAGTGATAGCCAGAGTCATGGATGTTTGGACGTTTGGTTGTATCATCATTCGGTCTCATGAGCGGTGTTTTCTGGGTGCTTATCTGATCTTGGTTTAGGCCTTGGGGGTTTGTATTTGGAAAACATCGACCTTGACTCGAGTGATTATTGCTTTACTTTAATTGTCTGCTATGTTATGTTTGCTTCTCTTTAGTGTGAGTCTGGGGGCTATAACTGTAGAAAGAGGTGGAGTGGGATGGTTTGGTTCCTATTCCTTTTATCCCTTATGCTCTTTTGGTATGTTTGATAGTTGATTTACTGCTCACTAAGACTTTGTCTGACTCAAGGTTTTATGTCTCCTCTTATTACCTTGGGCTGTTCATCCATGTTGGGATGGGCAGACTAGGTAGCAGGTGACAGGTGCTGTTGTTGGAGATCTATGCTGATGATGACGAAGACGAGCAGGAGGCTTTTGCATATTATTTTCATATTATGTACTGGGTGTTCCGCTGCTGTATTTGTTTGAGTGTTATGTAGTGAGGCTTTGATGTATGGATGATTCATATGTTTGTATAAAACTACTATGATGCTTATATGATGATGTTCTGTTCTATGGAGCTTCACTATATTATATTTCTCTATTGTATTTTATCCATGCGCTGTGAGTTATACGATAGATTCTGCGATGTTTATTCTACCCTTGACGGTCACCCATGGCTGCCTGGCACGCCTTTCAGCGCATTATTTCCTTGTTTTGGTGCGGGAGTCATGGGCGGTCGTCACATTTGGTATCAGAGCTTTGGTTAATCGATTTTAGCCAACGCTTGTTGACGTAACTACGTATGAGAGACGTAATTGTATTTTGATGGATGATTACTATATATATAATATAGTAGCTTAGAAGGATTTGGACTCCTTATGCACTTGTTTTTCAAGGTGTTCTAAATCATTCCTTTTTGTAGATATTAAGGACGAGTCGAAGTGAGAGACAAGCTGCGAAGGAAAGCCGTGCTGCTAGGGAAGCTGTTGATTATGCTCCTATGTTTGAGGCCATGATGACTTCGATCATGAGGAGAATACCAGCTTCAGGATCATCAGTGGATGTGGGAGTTCAAGTTCAAGCTCCAAGACCAGTGGATTTTGCTAAGCTTTGTAAGGACTATACTTCTCTTGGAGGAAAGGTTTTCTTGGGAACGGAATCAACCATTGAAGTGCAGAGATGGATTGATGCTTGTCGAAGGATCTTTGGTGACTTGGGGATTGAGGATGCAACTAAGAGGAAGCTTGCATCGAGACTGCTTCAAGGGAGAGCTTCGGATTGGTGGAATTCTATCACCATCGATACTCCAGAAGAAGAGATTACTTGAGAGCAATTCCAAGTTAGATTTGAAGCTAAGTTTATCTCTACAGCTCAGAAATCTGTTTTGTTCAAGAAGTTTGTAGAGCTCAAGCAGGGTGGGAGATCGGTCCTTGAGTATGTTTCTGAGTTTGAGGCTTTGTCCAAGTATGCCAGATCGTATATTGATTCTCCCTATCAGAAGAATGAGAAGTTTGTGACCGGTTTGGATGCTTATCTTGAAAGACAGTTGGTGGATCATTTGGACGATCCGTTTGAGAAGCTTGTGGAGAAAGCTCTCAGGCATGAGAGTTTGTTTCCTAGGGAGAGTTCTGTTGTTGCTGTAACCAAGGAAGGGTTTAAGCCACAGAAGGGTGGAAACAAGAAGAGGAAGCAACAGCAACAGAAGGGTAAGGATGGCCAGAAGAAGCCGAGGGGCGAAATGACTTGCTATAATTGCCAGCAGAAGGGCCATCTCTCCAAGGATTGTAGGAATCCAAAGGCGCCGGCGAAATGCCACAACTGTGACAAGCCAGGGCATTTCAAGAAAGATTGTCCAGAGCCGAGGAAGGACAGGCAGATTGTGCAAGCTTATGCTTTGGGAGCTGTGCCGTCGTCTTCAAAGGTTCCTACTGCTGAAGAGAAGGGAAAGAGTGTGGTGGTTCAAGGTACTCTTTCCATTTGTGGTGTTCTGGTTAGAGTGTTGTTTGATACTGGAGCGTCGCATTCTTTTGTTTGTGATGATTTGGTAGGCCGGTTAGGTTTGGAACCGGATATTGTTGATAGACCATTGGTTGTGACAAATCCAGTTGGGGGTTCGTCTTGTTTATGTATGTTATGCCGTGGTCTAGTTGTGTCGAGTCATGATTGCTCGTTTGTTTGTGATTGCTTTGTTCTGAACTTTGCGGGGTTCGGAATTATTTTGGGTATGGACTGGCTTAGGAAGTATGCGGCAAGGATTGATTGTGAGAGGCTGGAGGTGACAGTCGGGAATGTGGAAGGGCGAAAGGTTGTGATACGATGTAAGCATGAAGAAGGCGTCTTCATGAGCTTCATGAATTCGCTGGTTGTTCCACGGGATGGACTGTCATCGGTGCCTATTGTGAATGGATTTGAGGATGTCTTTGACGAAGTCAAAGGATTACCGCCGCATAGGGAGATCGAGTTTCGTATCGATCTAGTTGAGGGAGCCAGACCTGTTGTGATGCCTCTTAGGCGGATGGCGCCTAGGGAGCAGCAAGAGTTGAGGGTGCAAGTTGATGACCTTTTTCAGAAAGGATTCATTCGGCGTAGTGTGTCCGAATGGGGTGCACCAGTTGTGTTCGCAACCAAAGCGGATGGATCGTTAAGGTTGTGTGTGGATTATCGTGAGCTGAATAAGGTGACTAAGAAGAACAAGTATCCATTGCTGAGAATAGATGACTTGTTTGACCAGCTTCACGAGGCTAAGGTGTTTTCTCAGATGGATTTGGCAACGGGATTTCACCAGTTAAGAGTGGCTAAGGATAGTGTGCCGAAGACTGCTTTTAGGACACCATCGGGTTTTTATGAGTGGCTGGTAATGCCGTTTGGATTGACTAACGCACCAGCATATTTTGTGGATCTTATGAATAGAGTATTCAGAGATCAGTTGAATAAGTTCGTGCTTGTGTTCGTGGATGATATTCTGATTTATTCCAGAACTGAGGAAGAGCACAAGACGCACTTACATATTGTTTTGGAAATCTTACGGAAACATCAGCTGAAGGCTAAGTTTTCGAAGTGTCACTTCTGGAAGAGTGAAGTGAGGTTCTTAGGCCATGTTATTTCTGGAAATGGAATAGCGGTTGATCCCGCTAAGGTGGTAGCAATCCAGGATTGGGTTAGACCTAAGAATGCATCTGATGTGAGAAGTTTCCTTGGATTAGCAGGATATTATCGTCGGTTTATCAAAGACTTTTCCAAGATAGTTGCACCGTTAACAGGATTGACGAAAAAGAGCCAAGTATTCAGATGGGATGATAAGTGTGAGCAAGCTTTTGGAATCCTGAAAGAGCGACTGACGAGTGCTCCTGTTTTGACTATTCCAAGTAGGAATGATGAGATGGTGGTTTACACCGATGCATGTGGTACTGGACTTGGAGCAGTGCTGATGCAGAAGGATAGAGTTGTTGCGTATGCGAGTCGACAACTGAAGCCGCATGAAAGGAATTACCCGACTCATGATTTGGAGTTAGCGGCGATTGTTTTTGCTCTAAAGATGTGGAGACATTATCTATTGGGAGTTCGATTCGAGTTGTTTACGGATCATAAGTCGTTGAAGTACCTTTTCTCCCAAAAGGATTTGAATCTTCAGCAGCAACGATGGCTGGAGTTTTTGGCATCATATGATTGTGGTATAGCCTATACTCCGGGAAAAGGTAACGCAGTAGCAGATGCGTTGAGTCGAAGACATGCCGGATTGGGAGCCATGTTTTCGGAATGGAAGAGTCTCGAGTATTTGGCTGGATTTGACTTCAGGCCTAGATGTGAATTGGAACCTGAGATGTTGGCAAACTTATCGATAAGGCCTACTCTTGTGGAAAGGATTGACGAGAGTCAAAAGCGAGATGATAAGCTTGTCAAGATTATCCGTGATTTAGAATCTGGATTGGAACCAGAGAAGGATAAAGGATTCGAGGTTGATCGAGAGGGTTGGCTTCGCAAGCAAGGACGACTGGTTGTTCCTGATAAAGATGAATTAAGAGATGAAGTTCTGAGGGAAAGTCATCACTCGAAGTTGACAATTCATCCAGGTGGAAATAAGATGTATCGGGATGTGAAGAGAACCTATTACTGGGAAGGTATGAAGAAGGATGTTGGAAATTTTATTTCCAAATGTATGAACTGTCAGTTGGTAAAAGCTGAACAGAAGAAGCCAAGTGGATTACTTCAGCCAATAGAAGTTCCTACATGGAAGTGGGAGCAAGTATCGATGGATTTTATTGATGGTCTACCTAGGACAAGAGCGGGAAATGAAGGGATTTGGGTCATCATAGATCGTTTGACCAAGAGTGCAAGATTCATTCCTGTTCGATCGACTAGGACTGCATCGAAGTTGGCTGAGTTGTATGTTAAGTGGATAGTTCGATTCCATGGTATTCCGAAGAGTATAGTGAGCGATCGAGACCCATTGTTCACTAGTGGATTTTGGAAGAGCTTCCAGGAGGTTTTGCGAACCGAGTTGTGTTTGAGTACAGCTTATCATCCCCAAACAGATGGTCAGACTGAGAGAGTCAACCGAGTTTTGGAAGATCTCTTGAGAGCATGTGTTTTGGATTTCGGAGGATCATGGGAAGATCATCTTCATTTGGTGGAGTTTGCGTATAATAACAGTTACCAGTCAAGTATTGGTATGGCACCATATGAAGCCTTGTATGGAAGACCGTGTAACCCTCCGACATGCTGGTTGAAAGCTGGAGAAAAATTGATACTTGGGCCAGAGATGATTCGTCAGACTTCGGATTGTATAGAGATCATTCGGCAACGAATGAAGGCAGCCCAGGACCGTCAAAAAAGTTATGCCGATAAACGTCGAAAAGATTTGGAATTCGACGTGGGAGATATGGTTTTTGTGAAGATTTCTCCATTGAAGAATGTGATTCGATTCGGGAAGAAAGGAAAGTTGACTCCGAGATTTGTTGGACCATTCCCTATCATCGAGCGAATTGGAAAGCTCGCTTATAGATTGGAGTTACCGGAAAAGATGGCGGGTGTGCACAATGTTTTTCATGTATCTTATCTACGGAAGTATGTGCACGACTCGAATACAGTAGTTTCTGCTGATAGCTGTGAAGATTTGGAGGTTGATCCAGTGGTTACGAGACCTCGTAAGCCGCTTCGTGTTGTTGAAACCGACACGAAACAGCTTAGGAGGAAGACGATTACGTTGCTCAAGGTACAATGGAGTGATGACGTTAACGACTGTACATGGGAGGAGGAAGAGAGGATGAAGGCAGCTCATCCTGAACTCTTCAAGGTATGGCCCTAAGGTGTCGTGGCATCTCATGAATTTGTAACTTGTTCTAATCTTAGAATTCTGCATGCTAGGCTAGAAATTGGATGCATGGTTTGTTGATTGCTATGGATGGTAGGCATGCAGAATAGTTTTGATTGCTCTTGTTTGTTTGGAATTTCGGGGGCGAAATTCCTAAGGGGGAGAGAATGTAATGACCCGTATTTTACGTGTCGATAAATCGTAGAATTTCTAGGTTGTTAGTGTTGTTTAAGTCGTCCTTAGCCTAAGTCGTGTGGGGTTCTTAAGTCGTAAACGACTTATGGGTAGCTTGGGTCGTGAGGAAGATAGGTCGGGTGTAGCAACTTGCAGTAGTTGGAGACTTAAGTGTGTTGACCGAGTTAAGGTAGTGACCGACCTATAGGATGACCAACCTATAGTGCTTGACTGACTTAAGGAAGATACCGGGTTAAGAAGTGGACGAGCTAGCGAGTTAGCGAGTTAGTAAAGTTATAAGAGTTAACGAGTCATCTTGTTACGACTTAGTGGTTTGGGATGAGTTAACGACCTAAGAGTTGCGAGTTAAGAGAAGCAGCGACCTACGGGTTAGTGGGATAGTGGAGACAGCGTGTTACCAAGCTAAGGAGGTTAACGGGTTAGTTTGTGAGCGACTCAGTATAAGGCTTAAGTCGTTAGCGGCTTAGTTAGGTCGCAGGGTCATCTGGGCCGTTGGATCTGTTAGGTCGTGGGCCTATTAGCGTTAGGTCGTGACATTGATAAGTCGTTTCCCAGTTGAGTCGTTGGGTTCGATAAGTCGTAAGCCGTTGAGTCGTAGCTCATGTATGTGTTAGGCCGCGCATAGGATAAGTCGTTTGGTTCTGTGTGTGTTAGGTTGTAGTACCTGTTGAGTCGTGGGAATGGCTGAGTCGTATGTCGCTAGGTTGTTGAGTCGTATACGAGTTAAGGATAGGTTGGCTGGGCTCGATGAGTCTTATATCGTGTTGTTTGATGAGTCTTGGATGACTCATGGGATAAGTCATGACCGACTTAAGGGGCGACGACTCATGGGGTTTCCAGCCTATAAATAGAGGGCTTTGGCTCACTTTTTGGCACCGGATTTTGAAGCGACGAAGTGTTGCCATTTTGAGAACTCGACTACAACATTTCTTCATCTCCTTTTCTCCATTCCAATCTATTTCTAACATCCATCCAAGATCGAGGATCAAGATTGAAGATTGAAGAGCCAAAGTTGAAGATCTTCATCCGTTTGAGTGAGATTTCATCGTTTCAAGCGAGATTTCGACGAATCAAGCTTGAATCCTTGCTGTCCAGATCTGAAGTGATTTGTTTTTGAGTTGTTTTGGAGATTCGGTGAGTGGTGGTTATCTCTCACGCGGACCCAAAGGAGTATATTGGTTTGGTGGTTTGTTGGAGTGTTGTAGATAGTGATTTTTATGCATTTTTCCTTAGATCCAAATGTAGATCCATTACTTATGAAGATGTTTACTTATGCAAGTTCATTTATCAAGTTGTAGAGACAAAACCCATGATTTATATTTGTTAGATCTATGCTAAAAACCCATGATTCATGTATGTTAGATCTATGCTCATTTATTTACGAAATTGCCATTATCATTGTAATTGTTTATTTAGATCTTGTTTGAATGATTGATTGCTTGGATTAATGTTTGATTTGATTGTTTCAAATTAGCTAGTAGTTGATTTGGGACAAGTTGGTCGATGGTGATTCAAAAGCTAAGTGGAAAGGCTCTTGAATAAGGAAAGCTGCTTGTGGCATATGAAGCGGATGTTGAAGCTCATATGTATGGATTAGATGATGTTGAGATGGGACTTTGCCATGATGCGATGAGGCAAGCTATGATGTTGAGATGAGACTTTGCTATGTGCGATAAAGCGAAGTATGATGTGAGAAAGCCTTGGTTTAATCCAGACGGGATCATCCCAAGCATGTGATAACTCGGTGATGCGGTCCGGATTGATGATAATGGTTAGCTTGAGAGGCGCTTGAGCTAGTATGGAAATAGTCGTCGAGGAGGATGACTAGGAGGCTGAGATCTCATCGTTGTTGAAGGTTCTAGCATGCTCAAAGCAAGAGTACGTTGGAACGGGCTGCGACGACGTGCCAAGCACGGGCTGCGACGACGTGCTAGTACTCTGGGTAGTTGCGAAAATTCCTAGGCACGGGCTGCGACGACGTGCGGAGTTATGTCTAGAACCGGGGTTACCATTAGCCTTTGACAGGTGGTCATTCAACTAACGGTGAAATCAAGGCAATGATAACAGTGATAGCCAAAGTCATGGACGTTTGGACGTTTGGTTGTATCATCATTCGGTCTCAAGAGCGGTGTTTTCTGGGTGCTTATCTGATCTTGGTTTAGGCCTTGGGGGTTTGTATTTGGAAAATATCGACCTTGACTCGAGTGATTATTGCTTTACTTTAATTGTCTGCTATGTTATGTTTGCTTCTCTTTAGTGTGAGTCTGGGGGCTATCACTGTAGAAAGAGGTGGAGTGGGATGGTTTGGTTCCTATTCCTTTTATCCCTTATGCTCTTTTGGTATGTTTGATAGTTGATTTACTGCTCACTAAGACTTTGTCTGACTCAAGGTTTTATGTCTCCTCTTATTACCTTGGGCTGTTCATCCATGTTGGGATGGGCAGACTAGGTATCAGGTGACAGGTGATGTTGTTGGAGATCTATGCTGATGATGACGAAGACGAACAGGAGGCTTTTGCATATTATTTTCATATTATGTACTGGGTGTTCCGCTGCTGTATTTGTTTGAGTGTTATGTAGTGAGGCTTTGATGTATGGATGATTCATATGTTTGTATAAAACTACTATGATGCTTATATGACGATGTTCTGTTCTATGGAGCTTCACTATATTATATTTCTCTATTGTATTTTATCCATGCGCTGTGAGTTATACGATAGATTCTGCGATGTTTATTCTACCCTTGATGGTCACCCATGGCTGCCTGGCACGCCTTTCAGCGCATTATTTCCTTGTTTTGGTGCGGGAGTCATGGGCGGTCGTCACATAAATAAAACAGTTTGGAATGTAAATAAATGGTTGTGAATGAATCTAAATAAAAAGGAAATTTAAGTGGCAATCAAGATGAACCTGGGTTGTAAATGGTTTTGAATGAACTAGTTGGTTAATAAAGTGAGATGTAAAGTGAATGGATTCAAATCTGAAATGCAATGAAAATAAGAATATATGGATCGTGGATAAATTTAAAAACGGAATAGAATAGAGTTGAAATCCATTTAAAATGGTTATAAACCATAAATACTTATTTATTCACATAGATCTCGTCAAACTACATAGAATAAATTGTCATTTGATGTAAATGGAAGTAATTAAAAATTCTATGGATTGATAGGAGTAAAATAAATTGATTTTGAAAGCAATTGAATTAAATATGAGTTCAGTTTGCTTAAGAATACATTAAATGTAAGCGATTGAGTTTTAAACCATTTAAATTGATGAAGTGGTATACGAATGGATTGAAAACCATTCAAATTGAATGAAAATGGTTTGTAAATTAATTAAAAACAGTTGAATTGGTATGAAAGTTGTAAAAATTTGCTTACGGAAAATGTCTGGTGAATTTTCTTTTAAATTTCATATGTTTTAACCATTGCAAATAAGTGAAATATAGTTAAACTTCATATATTCGGCACTTACATGTTTAAATTGAGTAAGTACAGGTACCTGGAAGCCGTGTTGCTGGATTTGGTTGTGCTATTTGCTAAAAATAATAAGCTGCTTGCTTAAAATGCTAAATAAGGTACGCCTACGCAATAAAAATAGGAAATATGAACTGTTTTTTTGTTTTTCCGACCGTGTGGGTCGATGTATATATATTTATCTCTTTTGTCAAATTGCAAAAGCTCCTCCGTACAAAGGAGACTCTGCCAAAATTTTTCAGAAATTTTGGGAGTTAGAAAATTTTTGAAAATTTTTGGAAAATTTATTAACGACAAAACAATTTCAAACTAGCAATTGAAATAAGTTAGTGAATGAAACTAATTAAAATAATGACATGAATTAGTTATAAATGAAAAATAAAATTTAACATTTGGAGTTGAAAATAAATTGAATTCATATGAAAATGAAAGAATTAATTTGAATAAAAGTAGATATAAACTGAAATGGTAAGGTGAAAATAAATATTAGAAACATATAAAATGCTTATGTTAACTTAAGTAAAGTAAGGAATGGTCAATTCTTAATTGGAAATTGAATATTGCAATTATATTCTAAGTTGATGTTTGGATGAATTTTGGCATTTGGTAAGAAAGTCGATAAAATGTTTTGGAAGTTGTGATTGGATATTAGTGCAAAGCAGGATATGCAGGTAATCTAAAGAGAAAAGAGAATTGATTTTGATTTTAAAAGATAAAAGTTGAAATGCTCGACAAAAAGGTATGTATTTAAATTTGGTATGAAATTTGATTGGGATTTGGATTTGGATTGAGCCACTTGGCTTTTTGTTTTCTTTTTGGATTTGGGAGGCCGTAGAGCCATTTTGTAGTTGTACCGAGTCAGCCACGCAAAGGAAATGCTGGCGAAATTTTTCGAAAATTTAGGGAGTTAGAAAATTTTTGAGAAAATTTGATAATTCAAAATTCAGTTTTAAACTTACACTTGACTAATAGAGCAAATAAGATTGTTTGCAAACTAGGGAAAGGTTTGGAAAATTAATAAGAATAATAATGGGTCTGCTATAAGAAGATAGTTGGTGAGATGTTGAATTGTTAAAAACTGTTTGATTTTAGGGAAACAATAATAAACGGGTATTGGACCATTCTTCCTAATTGGTAATTTCGGGGACGAAATTCTTTTAAGGGGGGAGGAATGTGACGACCCATAATTTTCGAGCATTTAAAATCGAAATATTTAATTGATTTTAAATATTCAATAGAGTAATTTTAACTTGAATTACGAATATCACAATTTATTCGATAATTTAATTATTGAATTAAATAATTTGAAGTGGGATAAGATATGAAATCTGGGACTTTAAAACTGTTTAAAAATAATTTGAAGGCTTATAAAATTTATAGTGATGATAGTGAAGATAGTAAAAATGTTAAAATTGAATTTGAAAGTTGTTTGTTCAGTTCTGAAATTTAAATCGTTTAAATTGAATCTAAAAATAGCCTTCCGAGGCACAGTCTCGGAATTCGACGAAACCAGTCCCATTGGATCCGTAATATTGAATTATTATCGGATTTCAAATTTTGTTTTGATCGGAGTTAGTATGTAAGTGCATGAAGTATAAACGTGCTGGAAATTTAATTGATAAATAGCCTGATGAAATTTAATTTAAATAATCGAGCCTTCTTGTATACGTTTTTTTTATATTTCAAATCGTCGCCCCTTCTTCCTTTTCAGCCGAGCCTTCTTCACGAATTCACATATTAATCTTCTTCGTGAAGCCATCCTTCCCCTTTCTTCCTTTATAATGAAACGCAAATTGCAATTTAAAAAGGGGGGTTATACGATGTTCGACATCAATATTTTGCATCTTCAACTTAAATCAGGAAACACGAGCCCTCTTCTTTTCTTCTTCCCGATCCACATTTCGTTTTCAAATTATTTTTTATACGTTTCGTTCAAATCGAATTCGAAGTAAATCAGTGGCCGAGCTCGAGATCTTGGCGTTCGAACGAAGCGGTCGACGATCGATGCTTGCGATGGTGATAGGCCGAGGTCGCGTTCGATTCTGAGGATGTGGAGATAGTCAAATCAATGTCGCGCGCGACTGGGCGGCTAAGCAATCAATTACAGATCACCTCGTTGCTCGAGGTTAGGGAAGCTTGGCTCGACGTGGAGCGGCAGGCGACGCGGCGACGTGGGGAGGCTAGGGTTTCGCTTTGGAATGCAGTAAGGTATAAGATTTATCTTTTGATTTAAATTTAAAGTTTGGTTGAAACAAAGGAAATTTTACAAGTGAGGTAGCCATTTATTTAGTTGTTTACTGTAATTAGGGGATAATGATTACAGTAACTATATATATAAAAAAAAATTCTATTTGAATTTAACAGAATGTATATGGGTAAGTTAATAAATATGTATTAAGAAAATTAATTTGTTTTGTTGACATTATTTAATTTATTTTAGTTTCAGAAACTAATTTCTTAAACAAAAATTTGATTTAAATAAAATTATGGTTAATTAAGTTTAATTTGTCAAATGAGAATTAATTTGGGAATTAATTAGTTTCGTTGAACAAATATTAATAAAACATCTAATGATTTTACAAGGTCTGAAAATCGAAGAAAACAAGTTGAGATGGGATGGTTTGCGAAACAAAAAGCAAAGGTGAGTTAATCTCACTCAGTTAGATTTAAATTTAAATTTAAATTTAAATGATTAAATTGAAATAATTGTTTGAATGGTTGAATTGATTGTTGTGTTATATAGTAGTAACTACTACACCTCGAAATGATTGATTTCCCTCATTTTATAGTGAAGATATTTTATATTGTGCTAACGTCTGTGGATGCAGGGGAAAACAGGTTGGAGGGATCCAACTGGATCCCTCAACGTTTATTTACATTATTTAAATTCCCCTGTTATGATGATTTGATATTTTATGATGGATTATGTTGAAATATTGAATGCTATAGTTTGATTGGGTATAATTGGTTATAATGAATTTCTAGAAAAATATATAACTTGGATGTTGGGAAGAAAAGAAAGGAAGTGAATTTGTAAGTAAAATAATTATGGAAATTTTGAAAATTTTTAAGAATGAAATAAAAATAAAATAAAGTGACATAAGAGTTCTAATTTATAAATCTTGAATATTGAAAGGAGATTTTTGAATTAATAGAAAGTTAATGAATTGTAAACTCCAATGCTAATATCTAAAAGAACAGAACATTTATTTTAAATTTAAGATTTTAAATTTTGAAAGGGATAAAGAAGAAAATGGGAAAAGCCTGAAATTTGTATGTTTCAGTTAAAGATTTAAAATCAAACAGCAAATAATAATAATAAAAATAAAGTCCATAATTAATGAATTTTGAAATAAACCGAGCAAGTCAAGAAATTTATTTCAAATAGAATGAATTGGAAATCAATTCGGGAAATTGATTTAAGTGCTTGAAGTTGGAATTTTCTCTGGATGGCCAAGTACACGTTTTAAGTAAAATTGTAAATATAAATTAAGTGTTTTAAAGTTGTTTTTAATGAAAGCAAGTTTTGTAAAATTTATTATTTCTAATATTTAATTTCTAAAGCAAGTATTTCTTTTTAATCTTATAGCATTAATTATTTAAAAGTGACTTAGTATTTGTTTTAAAAGTGAAAACCTGGTTTTATATTTTATAAAGTAACCTTATTTTCTCAAATTCATATAATAGTTTATCCTAAATGTTTTAAAGTATATATTTCAAAGTAAAGTGTTTTAAATTATTTTAAAAATCTATTTTTGTGCTTGGTGATTTCAGAGGAGATAGAAAATATTTGGGAAAGTTGATTCTGAAAAGAAAGATGGTTTTGAAACTATTTTCAAAGGATTGAAAATAGAAATATACCTTGTGAAAATAATTTGAGGTTAATAAATAATTTGGGAAATTATTTATTGGTTGATGGATGTTTGAGAATATTAATTGATAGTTAAATAACCGACTATCAATATTGGACAAATGCGCTGATCGTTGCGAAGAGACCGGGATCGAGATTTGTTTCTCGAAAACCACTTCGATCCGGTTTGTACGTTTCGTGTAAATGATTTTGGATTCAAAAATGGAGCGGTGAAGTGCAAGGGCTAGTCGCTACTAATCCTGAGGATATTTCCAAAATGGATGTAGTAGGAATAGTGCCTTCGGTTCCGTTCGAACCGGGGCGGACTTGTATGGATGAATGCTTGCAAAACATCGTCAGGTGGGCGATGGGCATTCTAAGTGAAAACGTTATAAAGGTAACGCTAAGCCTCAAGCCTCATCAACCGGGAATGACTGAAAATCAGGGGATATGCAGCAAGGTTAGGTGGGTCATGCCCAAGCAGGACAAGATATTTCCCCTGTCTAGATGTCCCTTTTTATTTGGTTTAGTGGGTGGTTGGTCGCGCCAACCACGGGGTTTATCTTGTTCGGGACTGTTCAGTAAGGAATGGTTCCGGCCTTGTGTTGCAGGGGATGAAGAGAGTAATCCTCGGTACGGTGATCTAGGCCCCGTACTGTGACAAGTGGTACCCCAGTGCCTAGTCATTGGTTGGAAATCCATTCTCCCTACGAGCCTTGTACGAGTTTTGTTTGTATTACCCACTCTGTGGCTAGTAGCTGGAATTTAATGAATGTAACAATTTCGGCTATTTTATAAGTATTTGTATATAGACCCTATTATAATATCAGAGGATTTCTATAAAAATTGTTTTAGCTATCGTAAGGTAAAAACCCGACATGTTTATTTGTGGCGTGGTCTTACGAGATGCTTTTGTTTTCAAAGGATTTTGAAACTTTAATAATCAATTGGGTGTGATTTTCTCACGCTGGTAATCCAGACCGACTCGGGTGTTATTTAACTGTAATGCTCGGGTCAGACCGAGTATTATAGGATATACAGGATGTGATGCTGTGGAGCTCAGGAGACGAGCTGGATGACGATACGTACCCTCGTACTTATATATATATATATATATATATATATTTCCGCTGTGTTGAGTTGATGTGCATCCATTTGTATGAGATTGATGTTGAAATGTGATCGATGTACTCTGATGTGTAATATATACAGAGATATTTGTTTTTTTGAGTAAAGGTTATTTATTATCTATTATATTTTATTCCGCTACGATGGTTAGATTCTGATGTTGTTTTCTATTTTCTTCTTCTACCTCTTCTTCTTTAACCCAAATGGTTCGTATTTCTGTGCAACTTGAGTTGATTTAGGTAGAATAGTATTGACTCAAGGGGTACGGATTTGCGGGTCATTACATCTGAATAGCACTGAGATCTTATGGAGAGAGTGGCAGAGAATCAAACAAGAGATAATCAAGCTTGATTCACTTGGTATTTCGGTAGAGTATAGTTTAGGATTCTTTGGAATAAACGTGGAAGATGAAGGGGAGAGAAAATAAATGAAATCTGGTAAAAAATTCGTTTAGAACTTACTATTATTTATAGTAGAGCAACAGCCATATCTATTCGTGAAAAGATACGACGAATACACACTTATTTTGAAAATTGAAATTTGAAAATAACGGACACCATGTCGACATGGGGGGTTGAGGGATGTCGACATGCTCGAGGCAAAATTCATATTTTGATTTTCTTATTAAAATTGGTTTCTATAATTTGTCAAAACAATTTCTAAACTTTGTAAATATATTCGAATATAGCTTAAACATATAAAAGACTTTAAAAAGTAATTTTTAACATATATAATCTTAATCTATAAAGTGATTTAAAATCTGAGTATATAAATATTTTAAAGCTAAATATTTAAAATAAGAGATGGTTTAAAAACAAGGACAATTTTGAAATCAATATATTTAAAATGATAAAAATAATTTCGAGGCTAGATATTTAAAACCAAGAGAGATGTCTTTTTGAAAAGAAAGTTTTGAGAACATTTTTTAAAAACAAGAGATATATTATTGAAAAGCATTTTTATAAAATTAGCGGATATCAAAATAGGACCACTATATGTCCCACTAGATATTGTCGTGGGTTCCATCCCTTTAACAGGCTCGAAATGGATTTCATTCCACGAATAAATTTCGAATAAAGATGTAAGTGCTTTCAAGAAGTTTTAACATAATTCTAGACTCAATACTTATCTTGTACTATTGAAATCTTAATATCTTGATACTCATGAGTCTTCAATCTTGATATCTTCAGTCTTGAATCTCTATACTGTACAGTCTTCATTCTTGGTACCTGCTTGTTTATATCCTGCATATACATATATATCTAAACTATAATGTTAGTATTTTATTTTATAACAAGTCCTAAAGTTGTTGTCATCAAAACCATTATCTCAAGGACTAACATTATGCATTAAAGCTTGACTTCCTAGTAACAAACAATGAAGATGAGTATGAAGCTCTGATTTTTGGGCTTGAACTCGTTAGAGTAGTTGGAATAAAATTTCTGAAGTCTTTTGTGATTTTGCAGTTGGTAGTGTATCAAGTTAGGGGAGATTATCAAGCTAAGGGACAACGGCTTTCCCTACACCTTACCCAAGTCCAAGAGTTGTTGGCAAATTTTGAGTACTATGACATTTCACATATTCCATGAGATTGAAACAGAGAGACTGATTCATTGGCAAAGTTTGCTAGTACCTCTGACGCATAGCAAATGGGTTGGTTGTGGTCGAAGTATTAAATGCCCCTAGTATAAATATGATAGAAATCGACCAGACACTGGAAGTGGAGCCCGAGAGGGAATCATGAATGACTCCAATCAAAGACTTTTACTACATGTAGTCCTACCAGATAAAAAAAATGAATATCGACAAGTCCTTCATAAGGCTTCGGGCTATGTCTTGCAGGAAGGAATTAGGTATAGGAAATGTTTCTCTGTTCCCCAACTCTGATATGTCACTCATGATGAGATAAAATGTGTTCTAAGTGAATTCATGAAGGGAAATTTGGCGATCATACCCGGGGGTAAACCTTAGCAAAGAAAATACACCGTTATGGGAATTATTGACCAACTGTAAATCGAGACGCTGCTGATTATGTAAGATGATGTGATAAATGCCAGATATATGCAAAAGTTCCAAGAGCTCCACTTTTGGAAATCATGCAAATGGTTAGCCCATGGCCGTTTGCCATGTGGGGTATAGACATTATCGGTTTCTTGCCAATTTCTAAATGTGGCGTAATGTACGCTATCGTTGAAGTTGATTACTTCACCAAGTGGGCCAAAGCAGAACCTTTAGCCATAATCACAACCAAGACAGCAATCAAATTTATTGTTCGAATCATCATATGCCACTTTAGTCTTTCGCGAACTATTGTGATAGATAATGGGACTCAATTCGACAATGTTGAATTCAAAGACTTTTGTCGTAGATATCGTATTGAAAAAAGATTTGCCACGATCGCTCTCTCTCAGAAAAATGCACAGGTTGAAGCTATAAACAAAATCATAAAGTCCATTATGAAGAAGCGTTTAGAGAAGGCTAAAGGTAGGTGGGTGGATGAACTCCTTATAATACTATGGGCTTACAAGAAAACCATAAGTCCACGACTGGCCATACTCTATTTGCCCTTACTTAAAGTTTTGAAGACATCATTCCTGTTGAGCTTGAAGTTCCTTCTCATTGAATGACTTACTACGATCCTAAAATGAATAAAGATCTCCTTTTGTAATCTCTTGACTTTATAGATGATATGCGCGAGGAAGCCGATTTGCAGGCTGCCGCGCATCAACACTGAGTTTCCCGGTATTACAACTTTAAAGACCAACTACGAACCTTTGAAATCGATGATCTCATCCTGAAATAGGTTTTTCCTACACCATCACACACGTGTAATTTGGGAAGGACCCTATGTCATTAAGAGGCTTGGAGAGGGAACTTTCAAGCTAGCGACTAATGACGGCATCACACTTCCAAGGGTATGGAATAGCGAGCATCTACGATGCTATTTTACTTAGTTTATTTCTTTTTCATTTAAGTTGTATTTGCTTTCAGAATTTTCTTTAGCACTTGATTTTCCAGATGTATAATAAGATAGTTCATGTTATTCCTTTCCATTTAAGGAATAAAGTTTTAGGTTTCCTTTATATTCATGTTTAGCATTATGTATTAATCATATGACGAAACTGATTTATGTCGATTTGCACGAATAGGTACTCGGAGATTGAAATTAATCGGTTATGCTAGTTCCCAATCAGACTAAATTAGATGAGCTTGGACCACTATTCATTTGTTAAACCCCAGCTATAATCCAATGGACGGGATACGCAATGAGGAATAAATGTGGTCGATCATCTGATAATCAAATAAATCTTACCAAACTGTGAGGCTACGATAAAATGAGAGCGATTTTGACACGACCGGTCGCTCACTAGATCAAACCCCAAACCCTGGGGGGAAAATCAATTAGTTAAGCATAGTGCGATCTGACTACTCTTCGAAATAACTCTAAGTTCCTAGAGCGTGGACTGGAGTATAAACACAAATCATGTGTGAATCGACCACCCGTGAAATAACTCTAAGTACCTAGAGTATGGACTGAAGTATAAATATAAATCGGTTGTGAATCAACCATCCATGATATAACTCTAAGTCCCCAGAGTATGGACTCGAGTACAAACATAAACCGGTTGCGAATCGACCACTCGCAAAATAACTCCAAGTCCCTAGAGTGCTGACTAGAGTATAAACATAGATTGGGTGTGATTCGACCACCCATCAACCAACTCTTATCCTCAAAGTGCAGGTATGAGCATAAACGAATAGATGAGTGGAGTTCGACCTTTCACTGTTCCATGAACTCCGGCCTGAAATCAATAGAAGGAGTATAAACTCAGTAAGGATGGAGTTTGACCATCCAACATCTAACCCCCACTAGCCTAAGATTGGGTCAGGAGTATAGTTGCTGGAAAAAATGCTGAATTTGATGGCATAACCCTGAGGCTCAAGCCTAATGTTCGATTTGACTCAAGCACATGAACTCTTGGAGGTTTTAGGATAGAGCTAGTGGATTGTTACAGGAATTAGTAAACAACGAATTACAAGTACATTGAATGGAAAGTAATAGTTCAACTGCTTGAATAGAAACTCACACAAAAGCTCAACAGAAAATAAAAACTTTTATTCACATGACATGTTTCAAGATTGTGGTACAAGTTATTTCAAAAAAAAAATCGGGGACTCATTCCCTACAACCACGACTAATGAAACAGACGACTATGCAAACTATGTACATACTAAGCCGAAGTGACGGCTATTTCTTTAAACTCCTTTCTTTTTTGGATTTTTTGGGAGTGGTGCCACTTGAGCCTCTGATGCTTCTCTTCCTGGACCCTTTGCCACCTTTATACGTGAGCTTATGGAGGTAGGAGGGAGTTCACTGAGAATCTACCCGCCATGTGGAATAACTTGTAGTGGCACAAGGTGTGGATTGCTGATGTCTACCTCGATAGGCTCAGCTTTAGCCTTTTTCTTCAGCACCTCCTCCTTTTTAATCCACTCTTTCAAGCTAATCTCATTAGTGCATTTGGAGGTGCTAATAATCAAAACATCATCCGATTCATCCTGTGGGAGCGGATTCTCGACCTTATCATCATCAAGAGCTCCAATAACTTGAGTATTAGGCCTCGGTACATCAACAGCCACCGGATTCTCTACTTGTTTCTCTTGTTACTTCATAGCATCATCACTTTTTATCAGGACCCGAAAGACCTAAAAAAATTGTTAAAACAGAGAGAGAAGCTTAAAACCATTGGGTGCGAAGAACAAAACTTTTCATAAATTGGAAAGAAAAGTGCAATACCCATATCCAGTTGGCTCTCGGTGGTTGGTGGGGTACCTCCTTCCCAAGTAGGGCACAACACTCTGGATTTATAGCCAAATTTATCTGGATCATAGCCTGAGTCCTCTTTGTGCTGAAGGAGACCAATGCTTCAGGTGCTTGGGATGAACAGAGACCTTTAGGATCGGCCTCTGAGGATACAACAATATGTTCCCTTTTGTCAAAAGGTGTAGAAATATTAAAGTATTGGAATCTCGTGGTAGCCAGATCTAGGGGTTCATTTTAGCAGAGGATCTGCCACACTAATTTTTCTTCATCAACTTAAGTTTTACTCAACTCCCTCTATTTCATCTAAGCAATGTGCTCTTAGGCTTCAGAAAGTGATTCGAGATAACCTTCGCCAAAAAACCTCAATTTTAGGTGGATGAGGACTTTGGCATTGTATTCAATGATCAATGGATTAAACAAGTCCTTGATTTCATTCCAGTTGGACTCCTTAGCATCTTCTATTTGGGTTTGCATTTGTTCTATCAACTCCTTACGGCCTTCCTCTCGAGCCTCCTCTTTAAGAGCTTTAATTTTAGCGAACTACTCATCAAGCTTAATTTTCAAGCTCTTGGCTTTGATAACTCTTTGTAGTACTTTTGCAATTCTTCATGAGCTTTAATTTTCTCCTCCTTTTTCCTTTTTGAGAAGCTATTCAAGTTCCTCGACACGGTGGTCCAAAACATCTTTTTCCTTTTGCAAGGAATCTTTTTCCAAAGTAAGTGTCCTGCTACGATTGAGGCGAGTATCGAGTTCTTTTTATGAGAAGCTTCTAAACGACTTACTACCTCTACCATTTCCTTGGAACTTTTCTCTGCTTCAACAAGTTTTGTTGTCAATCCCAACGGTTTGGCATCTTGGTGTTTGATTATGCCTTTATCATATATCGCCTCTAGCTTGAGATGATCTATTTCATATTATCGCTCAATTGACACTTCAGAGATTTTTCCCACCAAGTGATGAAACGATTCATGTTGCACGAACATGTCATTAACGCACACAAGATAGCTCACCTTGGCATGCCTTGGAATCGTATGTACTATAGGAAGGAATTTAAGTCCATCGAAGTTGATTTTCGGGAAAGTTGTCTTAAGCTTAGCAAATTTCTCCATTGTAGAAATGTTAGAAGCAGTGGCCAACAAGGATGGATCAAAAGTGGCAATTAGATGCTTGCTTGATCTACGATCACAAGGCTGCTTAGAGCATGAAAAGCTGAAGTGTTGCTCATGTGATGTGGCGATTTATGGGCCACGATAGGGAGGTTGGTTTTCGCCATAAGCATGAAAATTGGGATGATTGCCTTGGCGAGATGTCTGGGATTGGTACTTGCGCTTAGAAGAGGGGGATTCCCTTGAATGATTGTTTTTCCCGTCCATTGTCTTTCTCCCAACGTCGGCCAGATTCCAAGTTGTGGCTAGATCGATGATATGTTGAAGAACCACTTAAGCGATCGAAGACCCGAGACTGAGTGATTGCACATGCAAGGACCATAGGAGAACATATGAGTAATTGTTGTATAAAAGATTAATGAAGAATGCGTAGTGAAGTGCACGTGGTCATGAGTGTCCTAGTGTACCCCCGATAGACCAATTGCTGTAACCTTGCTCATGGGCATTCTCTCTCCTTTACCAGCAGGAAGAATGTTTTCGCCACTCTTAGTAGGAGAATTAATTCCTTCTATGAATATTTGGAAAGTCGTAGGTTATAATATCTTTGGGAATTTGGAGATTTGAAAATCCCTTCAGTGAACGTTCCAAGTGTTGGGAAGATGATTCCTCTTCAACTGAAGTAATGATAAATTCTGGTTCTGCGGTAATTTTTCTTCTATAAAGTTTGTATGCCAGATTTTTCTTTCACTTGGTGGGTATTTGAAATTGCACGCCTTGTGACGGTTCAACCATAGGTGCCTTCCTTGGGCCCCCATCAATGTCGCCAGGTTTATTGGCCTAGGAATCCCTAATCTCACCTTCTTCAATATCATCCTGAGTCCTCTCAGTTTGGGGTTATGATAAGATTGGTGGCGGTCACTTCTTGCTTTGTGATATTTCTCCGCAATGCTGCACTTCCGGGGAGCCCCGATGTATGGCCCTTGTAAAGGCCGGTTTTTTCGTACTCTTTGAATTGACAATAAACCACACATGTCTAACTCAAATTGCACGAAAAGACGGATCTTTAAGGTTAATAAAGAAAAGTAGGCAGAACAGAATCTCACACGAATGGAATAACATATATTATTTCAATAATAATCTTTACAGTGGAAAATTTTAAAATACACTATCAGAGCCTAACCAAGATTCAGCTTGGACAGTTATAAAACCTGCCCTTACAAATGCTGACAAACATCAAACAAAATACACTAAGTACAGCAGATAATAGAATATGTCCATACGTCGATGAATATCTCCAGCTCTCCTCTGGAAACTCCAACCGTCTTCGACTAACCTGAAACTACTCGGATCTGACCCGAGTATTGAAAATACCTGGATCAGGCTTGATAAACCAGCGTGAGAAAAACTCAATAATAAATGACAGTGTCATATATCAGCCTTTGGATAAAATCCTTTGAAATAAAGAGTATCTCATAAGACCACACCCACACATAAACACGGACGGGTTTACCTTATGATAACTAAAACACTTTTATATCAAAACTTTTGATATTATTTCTAATAACATCTCTTTGAAAACAATTGCAAATAAACTTATTAATCTTATCCGAAATGATTACCCATATAGCATTTCAAGGCTATTCATTACGCCAATACAAATAAAACCGTAGGTTCTTATTGGAGAATGGATTTCCGTACAAATGACCAGGCGCATGATCTACCTTCCGAAATGGGTATACCTCTAGATGGATGTCCCCAGGACCATCACAAAGGATCCTCTACCAACACAAGACCGGCCTATCTCTGTAACTAGATAGTACCGAATATATGATCCCTCGGTCGTTACCGACCTTTATCCGAGAGCTCTCTTTCCATACACCACATTAATTAACATTCTGAACGTCATAGCAAGAAGAAATATATCTAGAAGGGGATGATCATACCCTAATTGGGAATGACCCACTTAGCCTTGCCGCATCTAATCCTGTTTCGATCATTTCCGGTTTGATGAGGCTTAAGGCAAACGATTACCTTGCCACATTGCCATTTCCATTTTACTAAATGCATTCCACAAAAATACAACCCTTGAGCTCGTATGTCTCAAGGAGGGTGTTAAGCTAAGATAAGTTGCCTTCTCCGCCACCACTGATGTACGTTTGTAAAAACCAATGTACGTAATCTTTAGAAATGCAATGCCAGATAAATGTCCATACAAGTTGTCCAGGAACAGGACAAACCGATGGCACTCACCTACTACCACTAGTAGTGAGTAGTCCTTGCAATCCAAAAAATCTCCACAACAAGGAGACCACTGCTATATATAACTCGGGAGCTACCCAGAGCAAGTCAACAAGCAGTCCTCATGCTATAAAGATCTGCGGTCTTCAATCATCTTCAACATCTCTTCACGTTCGAACGTATACATTGGTTCGAAGTGGTTATCAGATAGGAATCAACCAAATCCGACCCCGGTTCCTTCGAAATCCAATTATCGATAAAAAGTGAATATGAGTTTACAGGATTTATTAAGTCTCTTTTCACTTTAATTCTTTTCGGATGATTTCGCAATCCCCTTCTTTTAACTTAGAATAGTTTCTAAGAAATTCATTCTTTTGCTTTGGAAAATATCTCAAATTTCCTTACTTAATTCTTGATCAAATTCTTTAACTTTTAGGCGGGTCAAAAACAATGTTATTTAAGACATCGTTTACGATAAACCCTAAATCAATATTAGCAAACATTTTAAAGTAAACTGGATCATAGACATCATTCATTCTGGATATTGCTTAAATTCTGGATAATAATAATCTTCTTTTATTTTGGAAAACTTAACAGAACCTTTTTATTTAAGAGCATCCAGGCTTTCCTTTCGATCTGTTCCACCCCTCGCCTAAGAAAAGAAAACATAGGCCAGGTAAGTTCAGGGCACTGGTTTTTCCATCCCTAACCTTTGTTAAACACCTTGTTTTATCTTCCCAGATCTCACAGGCGGGACAAACGTACTAGTCGTTTCTGCATACTCAGATTTCCACTTTATTTTGGAATTGCTTATAAATATTCCAATTATCTTTCAAAACGCCTAATTATCCTTTCTTAAAACATTCACAATTGATTCTGGGAAACATCGTTACATTTGGACTCACATTCCAAAAGTTATAAAATTCGCAGCAGAAAAGTGATGCGGAAAGTGCTATATAAGCCTATTTGATTTAAACAATTTTTAAACATTTGATAATTCATATTTTCCAATCCAAATCTCTTTTAAACTATTTAAATAGATTTATCAAATTTATTTCATATTTTTCCATAATTAGAAACATCCATTTAAACAAATTTTCTGTAATGGTCACTTAACTGCACTAGCGGGATTTTTTTCTAGAAAATTGATTTGGACTTATTTCAAAATCTACTCAATTAAATTTTGATTTTCTTTCTTCGTTTAGAAGATATGAATATAATAGTCTGGAATTTTCTTATCTCGTAGAATTCCGAGCTATATTTCACTCTACACATTCATTTGAACTTTTCGGCACGAAACGCGAACTACCGTTACGCGACGCGTCTAGTTTCAACTTATTTTTCAATACTTGAAATAATTTATTCAAATTGAATTCTATTACTTATAAAATCATTACAAATCATTTAAAATCAGTATCTTCACTTTTTTAAAGTAATAAAAATATATTTTCACTATTATCATATTATAATATTATTTTATTACCATTATTTTAATATTAAATTTTAATTTCCAATTACAATTCAATTTCAATTCTAATATCAAATTAAACTCATTTAAAACTTAGATTTCAAATCTAATTTCAATTCAAACTTCAATTCAATCTCAAACTAAACTTCAGTTTTTCAAAATCAATTTCAATTTCAATTTCACTATTCATCTCTATTTCATTTTCAAATTAACTATTCTTTTCAGATCCGTTTCACTTCAAATTTCAAATTCTCTTTTACTTTACTTTAATTTCACTTCTAATTGAAAAGAGACTTATTTTTCCAAAATATCTCATATTACTAAAATATGGTCTTATTAACAATGTGATTACTTAATCAAAATGAACATATCCAATATTCATATTTATCACTAACGTAACATCCATTCAACCAATCACATAACATATGATTTCAAATTCAACATTCACTATTGATATCATAAAGGGATATATTATCACAATTCACTTAAATTACTAACTATCAAATCATCTGTATTAACAATCAATTTTGTATAAACATTCATATGTCATAAGGGTGTAAATATGATTGTTTTAACATAACTAAAATATACATTCAAAAGCAATAAGAATTTCTCGCCTTTAACCAAAATGTTTAACTTCCTACCAATATTCATTTAATTCAACGCTTCACTAATCCTTTCTAAACCTTATCATAACCATGCTTCCAAGTGCTCGATCATCTCCATCTCTACTTGTTTTGCTCATGTCCTCCCCTTATCAACTCCCAAACTCATGGCCAAAGGCCCTTTTTAGGAAGAGAAGAAGAAGAAGTGAATTAAGAAGAGGTTAGAGAGTAACAAGTGGATTAGTGCTTAAGCAATTCACTATTTTTAACTGTGACGCCCCACCTCTATACCCACGCTAGCCAAGAACACTCCGGAGAAGTGCTGTCAACTAGCACGGAGAATAAGGCTGTTGAGGAGCGACCATCCATGTAATTGCTTATCACACGGTGGCTATAAATAATCTTCGGAAACAAACATAGAAATAATCATATCACAAATCAGTCACAGATATCCATATCACAAAGGCGGAAGAAGATATGAATATATAACTAACACATGAAAAGTGTACATCAGAGTAGTGGTCAATAAGATCCACGATAATACAAAAGAATAGAAACACGTGCTATACAAAAGAATACAACTATGAGTCTATATCTCAAGTGTATACAACAAAAACTGCTAATCTAAACAGTTAGCCAAAAGTCAGAGTGATGAATCCCTGGGAAGAAGTCAAGCAGAAGCACCTGTAACATCACGGTCTGATCCGAGTATTATTTAAGAAAATAATAAACGGATCAGTCTAGCTATAAATATCAGATGACATGATATAACATAAAAGATATGGCATAAACATAAACATCCATAACGACATACCACTATAAGTATGTAAATAATGATCAACAGAAGATCAATCAATAAGAGATAATCAATATCACAAGAATCTTCTCAAAGATTCGAAGGGGGCATCATACCCTAAACTTGTACTCATAACAAGTCAATGACATAAATTCCAGAAATCAACACGAGAAATCCAGAAATCATAAAAAGGGAAAGAGGCCTATCACATGACGGTCCGAAGACCATGGGGAGCTACCCCACATGTGTGAGTGGAATCACACAGAATGAGGTCAAGACTAACCAAAAAGCAGAAAGGTATGTGTGAATGGAATCACACAAGTGGTGTCTAGTCTAACCTTGCAATGAAAGAGACATCGCGCAATTGCTAGTCTAATTCATAAAGCGATCATCAAGATCAACGAGAAGTGTCAATTACACTAAGCTAGTAAATATAGAAGTTTAGCTTCATGTCCCATAACCACTTGCTTAACTTAAATATTTACGAACAAACTGTAAATCTTCACTAATAAAATTGTCACAAGAGGTTCAATCGAACAAGTCCAAGAATTAACCGACGAAGTGAACGCAAGCGTTTCATACCACTTGTTTTACTAAGTCGTTTAATTAGATTTCTCATCCGAGTGAGGTAAAGGCTTGTATATACTAATAGATTGGAAAACGGTTTAAGAAAAGAGCTTTGTTATTAAAAATAGAGTTGAAATTGTTTGTTAAAAGAGTTTTGATATTTACTACTAGTATTGAAACCTTTATATTATAAAGTGACAAAACACATAAGCAATTGTAGAAACAATCAGTCACAAAAATCGCATACGGAGATGTGAATAAAATCCAAGGAAATCAGCTCAATGTTTTTCAGATAAGATCCCCTACGGAGGGGGGGTCCAGGGGGGGTGGCAACCCCCCAAGGTGGGGGTGCGGGGGCAACGCCACTGCTTACGGGGTTCGACCTGCCCGGTCAGGTCGCGGGGGTCCAGGGGGCAGCGCTCCGACCAAAACGGTACGACCTAGTGAAGATAAAATGAGGTCTAACGACCTAACGACTCAAGGGTCCAACGACCCAACGACTCAAGGGTCCAACGACTCAGCGACTCAAGGGTCCAACGACTCAGCGACTCAAGGGTCCAACGACTCAACGACTCAAGGGTCCAACGACTCAGCGACTCAAGGGTCCAACGACGCGGCGACTCAGCGACTCAAGGGTCCAACGACTCAGCGACTCAAGGGTCCAACGACTCAGCGACTCAAGGGTCCAACGTTCGACTCAGCGACTCAAGGGTCCAACGACTCAGCGACTCAAGGGTCCAACGTTCGACTCAGCGACTCAAGGGTCCAACGACGCGGCGACTCAGCGACTCAAGGGCGAACGACTTAACTCCGAACGACCTAAAAATGGCCAGAACGACTCAAGTGCAGAAAATTCAACAAAACGCTAAAAATTGGAGTTTTTTGCCAATCCAATCCAAACCAAATGCTAACATGCATGCAAAAATGATAGGGAATCATTCCCAACAGTCCAATATAATTATAGGCTAGAATTGTGAGATAAAAATCTCACCTTTGCACTAAAATTTATGAAGATGAAGCTTGAAAGCAAGGAGAAGCAATCCAAAGCTTGAATCCAATATCTTCTACTTGAATTTGGAGTTGAATGATGGAGTTGCAATTGAATTTGAGCTTGGAGTTTTAATTTCCCATTCTCTTCACCATTAATGCTAAAGCTTGAGTTAGTTAGGAAATTTATGAAGAGTGAGGAGAAGAGGGTTGGAACTTGGGCTTAATAGGCTAAACTAACCCAAAGTCCAAAGCGGGAAAAGTTAGTGAAATTTCACTAACTCCAAACCTATCGATGTTTATACTTAAAAAGTTGTAAACGACATTTCGAACTCAATGGAAGTGGTCTCGAGTCCTAATTTGACCGTTTGCAAAAAGTAGTTTTTCGGACCAAAATCCGATTAACGATTTAATATTTAAATAAAAATATTTAAATGTAAACTCGATAAATATGCGGGTTGTTACATTAACCCTCCTACCTCTCTTAAAGAGGAAAAGCCATTAATGAGCAAAAGAAAGCTTAAAAATGAAGAAGAAGAAGAATGAGAGGTGTGAAGAAAATGAGTGAAAGTGTAGTGGTATTTATAGCAAAAAATTCCTATGTAAATTACATTTTTAACCTTAGCCAAAATGGCTAAAATACCCTTCTACTTTTTGAATTTTCAACTTACTTTCTTTCCTTTCCAAGATGAGAAAGGATGTGCATTAATGAGAAGAGAAGGTTGGATGTGATGTTAAGTCCTTAAGTAATGATTTTGCCTTTTTTCTTTACTTTTTAAATTACATAATTACCTTTTTTCTCCTTTTCTATGCATACACATAACATCCCATAAATGAAACATGACATATATGTAAAGATTTAAAATAAAACTTAATTAGTCAAATCATGTCTTTTCACTTTTTACACTCTTTTATGTAAACTGTTCAAAAGTAAATCTGTTTTGTCTTTAGTGCTAAATGTAAAGTGTTTAAATAGTTTGTAAAGTTGTATTTATGCATATGTGTATGTTAAAAAATGTATCAAGTTGCAACAACTTGTCGACAACTTGTTTTAGTTGAAAATGGTGTTTTTGTCGACAAATTTTACCTTCAAAATTTGACTTTTTGTTAAGCTATATATTGAAGTAAACTGAACTTTAAAATGAACCTTTTCCTTCTTTAAATAAATTAAAACATGTCTTTTTATATTTAAAAATCATATTTAATTAATACCAAAATCTCTAATTTTACAGTGTATGTACAACTGACAAAATTCGACAAATTTCGGTTATTTTTGTAAAATGATTACTAACATACTTTTAAATATATAAATTTACTTATATTGTCTTTATTAGATGTTTTAAATAAAATTTATCTTTTTAAATAAATATTTAAATTCATTTATTTAAGCCTTTATTTATTATTAGCAAAACTTAACTTTTGTCGATTTATTCTAAAATCCGAATTTGTACTTTTTATCTATTAACTATAAGAATAGATAATTATTTACTATATATAACATATTTATTTTAAGATTTAAATTCCTTTTTAAATTTAAAATGAATGAAATCTCTCATTTCTGAAGTAGCGAAATTATGAGTCGTTACAATATCCCCTACTTAAAAGCATTTCGTCCTCGAAATGAAAGTATGATAAAGGAATCTATCTCCTACTCATATCCTCAAATAATTTGACTTATTTCTACGGAAGATAGAAAAGAAGAAGGTCAATATCATAACAACACTAAAACAAATGATGCCAACATACATATAAAGATTCCCCACATTAACCTGAGTATCTATCACATACTTAACAGTTATATATACATACATCAACTCAAACTTCTATCCTACCCATCCTAGTGCATATTGCACATTTAAGATAATATATACAACAACCAAATAAGATTATGCATCCAAAACAACCACACCGATACTGTATCAAGATAAACGAATACCACCACATAACTCATTATCTGACCTGAGCATGTACTATACCTGAGGTCTATAAATACATACCACAACATAGATTGTAAGATTTATTCCAGATTTTGATAGTTAGGTTCTAAATTATTAGTAATAGTTTATATTGCCTTAATTTGACTTGGAACGTGAATTTCTATGTTTTAATTTATTGAGAGTGGAGTATAATATAATTATATCAATTTACATGTAATTTTCATAAATGATCTAATTCCACAAATGTATAAAACGTGCGTCGTTTGAAATGATAAAAATATAATAAAAAAGAAAGAGATGTGTAAAGTGTGAATATTCTTCACCGTAGTTTGCACTGTCTATTTCAATAAAAGAAAAGAGATAATTCTTTATAATTTCAAATGAAGCAAAAATATTATTTTTGGGTAATTTATGGAAAATTGTAATGGTAATCCTTTTGGGAAGGATAACTCTAATAAATTAAAATGAAAAAATAACAATATTATGAAATTTCTAAGTGTAGGAATTAATGTGTTAGGAATATGAGTGTGTGTATATACATATGTATGTATGTATATGTACGTACGCATGCATAACCATGCCTACCGATTATATATATTTGTATGTATGTATGTATGTACACACACACACACATATATATATATATAATTTATGTTGATATACGTATTATTTATAATTAAGAAGTCTACTCATAAATAGCATAGTAAATTATTGGATTAGGAGGTGTAGAATGGAGAGATAGTAACCCAAATTAGTAGGCAATAAATGTGTAGTTTATAGAGAGTTAAAGGAATTAAACGAGAACATAAATGTGTTTAATGGGACTGGTTAGGGGATTTAATATGATATTTATGGGAAAATGAAATAAGCATAATAGGTTGACTTAGACAAATACATAAATATTATTTGATTTTGTCCAATTAGAATAATAATGACCATTTAGTACAAACAATTGACATTTATGAAATGTATTAAACGAGCATATAAGATAGGAGTTAAATGGTGGAAGCAGTATAATTTTCATAGCGAAAAATTATAAAACTTTAATTATACGTTCTAAATAAACATAAATTAGCGGGCTCATCTTGATATTTAGACTTAGAACTATTGGTTTGGTATAGTGAGTTTGGATGCAAGGTTAGTAGAGTTACGCAACAAAATTCTGCCCTTTTACCTAGATACTACCAATAATTTGTATACTTACTATTGATACGGGACATCTCCAACCGTAGGATCCATGGGGAAGGGATATACGATTGGGTATAGGTAGAGGATAATATACCAAAGGTTTTCCTCAGATTTAAAGTATTAAATGGCCTGTTACTTTTAAAATAATAGGGTCTGCTTCATCTCTAATAAGAGGTATTAAATAACTAAAATGTGCATTTTCTTTGACTTACATTAGATTAGACTAAATAAGATTTCGGTCATGGAAGGTCGACGGGATATGTCAATGTTGTAGTTGGATTGGTGTTTAGTATTGTATCATTGGCATATAAGCTATGATCACCGACGGCCCCGAGCAGTCGGTAGCAAAGACTTGGGTTATGCTCTGACGAATTTCACTTCCAACTAGTATGGATTTGTATAAGATACGCATAGACCTCAAAGTTTAATTAGTTAGTTGTTTGTTTGTCGGAGGTGGGCTAGTTAATCTTTAGATGAGTCTTTGAAATGCATTGGTAATACGAAAATTAAATTACAAAGCCATATATAGGGGTTATCGTTGTAGTTAAGGCCAATTGACCAGCGTTTATGTTGTGGAAGGCCTGCTTTAGATTTGAGGTATTAAATTGTCATTAGGTATGTCTCCTCCCTATTTAAGAAGTACTGAGTGACCGAGATTTTTGGGAAGTACAACATGTATGTATGTATGTATGTATGTATGTATGTATGCAGGCATATACGTAGTTATACCTTGGAGGAGGTTAGGCATATCATATGTGCACATCCTATTGAAAAAATTAGCCGTAAATAATAGACATAACACAAATGGAAATCAATCAGCATAAATTAATGTTACCGGTAAAGCGTGTAATTTTCCAATCACCAGAACATTCTTTTGACCTCATCCTTATGTCAACCAACATGAGGGATTTAGAGGGACATGTGTAATGACACTTAATTATAGCTTTTTTTTAATTACTAAATTTAAGGTGATTATTAAACGGAAATGATTATTAATGTAATTTGTTGATTAATTTAATATTTTGAAATTATTTGAATAATTAAATTTTAAATTTAATATGATAGAAAATGATATCGTAAATTGACTTAAAATTTTATATAAATAAAAATTGAGATTATTAATATTTAAAATTGGATTTAAATGTGAAAAATTAAAATAGAAAATTTTATATTTTAAATTAACGAGTAAAAACAGCCATTTTGGCGACTGTCTCGGATTTCGACGAAACCCGTTTCATCGGATCCGTAACAATGAATAATTGTAGGATTTCAAGTTTTATAGCGACCAAACTTGTCGTTTGGCCGTGCGAGCTTAAAACTTGTAGAAATTAATTCAAAGGAATACGATAAAATAAAATGGCTTTGAAAAGCTATCTTCCACATACGATCAAATTAGACATCGAAAATAGTTCCATTGCGTACGAAATGGGGATAAAACATTATAAACGCCTGGCGGCACATCTTGATTGGAGTTCGGACGATTTTGGACCTAACCATATAAATATGCACGCAAATCGAGACAGTTTTATTATTATTTTAATTTCTGAAACCCTCGCCGTCACTTTCTGTTAATGGTTGAAAATTCACCAACTTCCCTCCTTAATATCTCTCAATCCGTTCAACGAAATCAAAAAATTCCAAACGCAAAGTTGTAGATCTCAACGAGATCTTCAAATCCATACGGATGATGTATGCTAATTCAACACGGATTTGCCAGAATCTGGCTTGGAATCATGGACGTATTTTCTCGGATTCTGCGCAAACGACGGTGAATGGGGTGGCAAATCTTGGCGCGTTGGTGGAGGAGGATAGGGCGCACGTGGTAGCTGGTGTTGATCGACGTCCGATCGTCGTTTGCCTCGTGCGTGGATGAGGATGAACGGTGTGAAGTGGGTCTCGTGTGTGCTGTACGTGACTTTTGGAAGAAGGTTACGTTTCTTTTTTTATTAATTAATTATTAAAATTTTTAAATGTTCGATCATTCTAAAGTATATAACTTTTGGATACCAGCTCGGATTCACGTGCGGTTTTCTCTATTGCGATCGTATCAGAATTCCGGACAACATGGAACTTGTTTGGTCGAGTTCCGAGACTGTTCAAATTTGGACATTTATTTGGATTTTAAATCATCGATAAATCAAAGTTGAGTGTTTATATGCTCACAATTGACCGAAATATTTTTATATTAGTTAAATTTAAATCGTGAAGTGATTTAAATTTCATTGATTGTTGTTTAATAAGTTTAGTTGACATTTAAATTGACATCTGCATTAATTTATAAAAATTGAATTAACTGTCAAATTTAATTAGATTTTAATTACCCGCAAAATACCCGATATTGATATATTGAAATTGTTGTGAATTTTATTGACTGTTTGGATGATTGGTCGTGAAGGTTGCTATTGGTTTATATTTGGATGTTTATTTATTTTGATATATCATATTATCATCCTGTATATTATTTACAGTATATAAAACTGCAAATTGAATTATTTCGAATAAACTAACAAATATATTGAAATGATATTTATCTATTGCATTTATTTTGGATTGAAATGATATATCCATCCCTGAATTAAATTAGAATAACTAATTCACTTGGCCATAGGTTAGAGAATTATATGCAGACACCAGATTGGTTAATTAAATGATTTTAAAATTTGTCTTGAGATTATTTAAATGATTTGATTTTAAGAAATGAAAAATCGAATTTATGTAAATCAAATTATTTCGAATTTGACTTCGGAATGTTGAAATTTAAATTCGAAACGAAATTGTTTAAATAATCGAATTTGAGATTTTGAAGTTATAATCAAAATATGATTTGAATTTCAGAAATCGATTGTTCTAAGACTAGATTTTATTCGAACTTTGAATATTGCTAAGTAAAAGTTATAAAACGATATTTTGAAATTTAGCTCGGATTTGAATCATATTTAAAAATTTGGATTTTTAAATTGGATATTGAAGAAAATTTGATTTAAGCGTTTTGAATTGATAACTGGAAATGAACTCGGAATTGATATAAGTCAAATGTTTAAAATTTGGGATTGGAGTTGAAATTAGTTTGCAATTGGAATTTAAATTAATTTGAAATTGGAAGTGAAATTAATTTGGAATTGGAATTTAAATTCGACTTGAAATCGGAATTTAATAGAGTAAATCAAAATGGAAACTGATTTGGATTGGAAATTTTGGAATTGAATCAGTTTGGCTTGGAAACTATTTTGAAATAAATTATTTTAGTATAAACTGTTTCAAATTTATTTTCCTTAAATATTCAAACTATTTTAATTTTCCCAACTATTTTACTATATAAACCATTTTATTTCTCAAATTATTTTCTATTAAACTATTTTAACTATTTAACTATTTTAAAACTATTTTCTAAAATCCAAACTGGTTAAAGGGTGGAATGTTTATATTTAAATCTTGGATTTAAATGCTAATTGGGTTAAAATGAATTATAACCCAAAACTGTAATTCGAATCAAGTTTTGAAGTGAAATCGATATATCGTGTTGAATTGACATTTTGAGCAAATACGATGGTTTCGAAACGGATATGATTTTTGAGTAAATATGATGATTTCGGAATAGATTTGATTTTTGAAGCGAATATGATATTTTGATATCAAATACGAATTGTTTTGAAATGTAAAAGAACCAACCGGTGTGTAAAATAACGTTTGGTTGTTAAAGAGACCGGGGCCTCTTATTGGCATACTCTCTGTCGATATTGGAACCACTTTAACAACTGTGTACGCGGTGGATGATATCCAGAATGTAGTGGTTGAATTGATAACGTTTACTGGAATGAAGTAAGAGAACGATGATGGATAGCCTTGACATTCGTGTCATAATTAAAATGACTAAAACAAGAGCCTATGTATGGCCATTGAGGTTAGCTACCTCTAGCGACATTGATTCCTCGTATTACTATTGTGGTTTTGGATTCGATGGGTGCACCTTATTTTTCGTTTGGATTGATTGTCGCGGTAGGCCACAGATGTGTTACGGCCAGCCAGAAAGGGTAAACTAGTGGAATCCTACCTTGGGCTTGCCTCACGTTCCTTGTCATATTTATCCCTGTACGAGCCCATTACGATTTTGGTTTAAAATTGTAAAAATGTGTTAAGGTGGATCAATGTAAAGCCTTAACGCTATTTTGATATCTATCTTACTAATAGAAATTATCTATTATAGCGTATATTATTATATATAAATAGTTTAACGGATCCTTAGGAGATGGAAAATCCCGTAACATCTCTTAAGTTATTGTGCTCATATTGTGATATTGATTTGACTGACATAAGAGTATTTTAGTCCTGACTCGAATGTTTTGTTTTTTTCATTACGCTCGGGTTAGTCCTGAGTTTTTCAGTGTATTGAAGACAATTCTTTGGAGGACGAAGATGGAATTTGGTATATAACTATTATTATTATTATCCCCTGTATCACGTATTGATTATTTCTCCTTATTGTATATATATAACTCTGCTAAATGAGTATGGTTTAAAACCCAATGTACAGTAAACAACTTCATGAGTTGTTTATTTGATTATTATATATTATCGATTCCGCTGAGATTCTGTGTTTTGTTTTTGTAACGACCCGACTTCCTAAGCCCAGGAAGACGTATCATTTTTAAGAAAGAAAAGGGTGAGAAAATAGAAAAGATAGAGAAGAAAGAACAATAACATCAGAATCTCACAGCGGAACGAATAAATTATATTAATCACATAAATATTTATGTAATATATAACATCAATTAGAGTTATATAGATAATACATCACATACTAGACAGTTATAAACACCTGTCTAGTTATACAACTCAATACATAATACTATGACTCAGAGATACCAACACAGCGGAGCTATATATATATCTACAACGCTGAAGCCTCCTGCTCCATTGCTCCTCCAGAATTCGTCAAAGTTAACCTGAATCCCTTGGCTACCCGTAAAAATTTGGGTACCCGAGAGTTTATGAAAAACAAAAAATAAACTCCGGGTCAGACATGGGTCTGGTGTGAGTAACAGGTTAAAATTGCTTAATTTTGAAAAACCTTTGAAAAGAAAGGTATCACGTAAGACTTCCCACACATAAACATGGAAAAGTTTTTACATTACGCTAACCAAAACATTTGATAGGAAATCCAGTGATATTATAATAGGTCTAGGGTTTTCAAGTAAATAGAAAATAGCCGAAATTGTTACATCTATTAAATTTCAGCTACTAGCCACAAAAGTGGGTAATACAATCAAAACCGTTGGCACTTATTGGATTTTGGATTCCATACAATGGCAGGGCTACTGGGGTACCGCCCGTCACAGTACGTGGCCTAGATCAACGTACCGAGGATCACTCCCGACCTCCTGCAACACAAGGCCGGAACCATTCCTTACTGAACAGTCCCGAATAAGATAACCCCGCAGTTGGCTGCAGACCAACTGCCCACACAGCCGAATAAAAAGGGACATCTAGACAGGGGAATATCCTTGTCCTGCTTGGGCATAACCCACCTAACCTTGCTGCACCTCCCCTGTTTTATCCATTCCTGGTTGATGAGGCTTGAGGCTGCGATTACATTTATAGAACATATTTCTCAGAATGCTCATCGCCCACCCGACGATGTGTTTAAAGCATTCAATCCATACAAGTTCGTTCCGGGTTCGAACGAAACCGAAGGCATCATCTCGTTACACTCGTTTTGAAATCACCCTCAGAGTTAACGACGATAATCCTTGCATTCTGAATCTTCATCTTCACTTCAGATCCACAACCTATCGTTAATTTTGGATCGATGTGGTTTTCGGATGTCCAGATATGGAAAACCGATCCCGGTCTCATTGAAATCCAAAATGTGTCTTTTAAGGCCAAGTTGTCTATTTAGTCTTAACAGGCAATTCAATATTATCAATATACACAGATAGATAATTCACATCTCATAATAGATAATCACATTATCATCATAAACATATAATTAATATCATCATCCAAACAGATAATTAAATATTATCATACTTAAACCATACATCCATATCACATAGATATTACTCATCCCATATCTGAGATCACAATCAATCAATGAAATATCAATATCATCCATAAGCATGATTTATGAATCACAATCTATAATTAATTTAAATTGAATTAAATTAACTACTTCTATCTTTAATTAATTTAAAATAAATTAATTTAATTATTCATTCCATAAATCCTGCTCATACACCATTGATTAATCAATCATTCTCTAATTTCAATAAGTAATTTAGTCTTTAATTAACTTCTCAATTGTATTATTCTAAATCATTTATAGCAGTTAACATTTAATTACTCCCTTATTAATTATTCCTTAATTAACAATTCTTAATTACATCATTAATTATATTAATTAATGATCTCCAATTTATATTAAATTGCTTTATTTAAATTAATTACATTAAGTAATTAATCTTTATTTAAACACAATTATTAATCACCCTTGATTAATAACAAACCAGTAATTAACTACCCTTAATTACTTATTAATCATTCCATGATTAATTATTCCCATAAATTAATCCTTGATTAATTACAAAAGAAATTACCCAAATTACTTCACTTACAAATCATCTTGTATGAATTTCATCAAGTAATTATCATCTAATTACTTTCCTAAGTAATTATACTCCATTAATTACACTAAGTAATTACACATACCAAATCATCAAATGATTTCTTAAATTAATTAAAATTAATTAACTTAATTTAAATCTTATCATCAATTGCTTATATATTCCAATTAGTCCTCTTTGATTTAAATATCTTTTGCTACATTCCAGTAGTTTCTTTAATTTATTTACAGAGATTAATCTTTGAATAAATCATTAATTAATTACATTTATATCGATTTATTACCATTTAATTATCTTGTTGATTTATTATTCCCAAATTAACCAATTTCTAATTCCATCATTAATTATATTAATTAATGATTTCTAATTACATTTTCATTTGTTATTTTATTAATTATATTAGGAATACAAATCTTCAAATCACAAATATTAACCCTCTTGGTTAATAACATACAGTAATTAACTGTCCTAAATTAATTACTTCTCAATAACAAGCTTAATTAATCCCTTGATTAATTTCAAGTAATTATATTCCAATTACTTCCATTTCCCATCATCCAATAATTACATCAATTATTTCACTAAGTAATTTACTTCCAAAATACCAGTTAATTAAACTAAATTAATTAACTCAAATTAAATCAATTTACACAATTAATAGGTAATTAGTTTCTTAATTACTTTCCAAATAAATAATTACATTTAAACTATTACAATGATTATTATTAAATTAATTAATCCAATTAATTTATTAAAAATCAATCACATTAATTAATTATAAAGTAATCTAGTTAATGATCTTCATTAACACTTATTTAATTTTTCTCTTCTAAAATAATTAACTAATATTAATCATTATTAATTATAAGTTTGATTAACCATTAAGATTTATTAATCTAAATAAAAATCTAATCTATGGTTCTTAATCACATATTAGTTACTTAATTCATTATTCAACTTTGATTAATATATTTAAATTTATAATTACTAGTTTAAATAATATCAATCATTAATTATTCATACTTAATTAACTTAAAGGTTAATGAACATAAATTCTAAGTCTTCATTACTTAAAGTAATCTGTCTTATTATTGATTAAATTTTCACTTCCAATATGTTTAAAACATTTACTTCAAATTACTTTCTAAATAAAACCCAATTTATCCTTAATAAAGTTTAAAACTAATTTTTTTTCCAAAACCCCTTTAAACTTACATATTTAATAGCATTAAAACTTATTTGAATCAATTTAAATTATAAAACTTTATTTTTGTTCCCAATCTAGAATTTCATATCTAAGTTCTGGTTTTCAATTTTGGAGTTAACTGGTTTATGTCTTTTCTTAACAATTTATATCTCATCCTTGAATTCAACTCCTTTTTGAATACAATTAATCATTAAGCACTTTTAAGTTAATAAAATAATTTAAATTATGGAACTTTATTATTTTCAACTCTATTTCAAAACTAACTTAAATTCACTATTAAACTTTGATTTAAAACTAGGTTTAACTTTGATTTTAAATTTTAAAACAAAAGTTTTAAGTACTGTTAAAACTGTTACAGGTTTAAACCTGAACAACTACAACCCGAGCACCCCCTTTGTTTACTTCGAGTAAACATACGAAGTTTCCCGAGAAAAACAACAAGCTGCTTCGAGTTTTTTTTCCCATGCACGAAATCGAATTTGAGAAAATGAAACCTGGAAACACTCGACCCCTCCTCACCTCAAACCTGTCAACGTCTCGTGTGTGATGCTCCGACCACCCGAGACCACAAAACTCCGGCCGCAGCATCGACCATCTTCCCTCTACCTCCCCTCTAAACGGTGCGTCACTCGAACACTTGTACAGGCCGCAGTGATCAAAACTCCATGCACAGTAAAATTTAGGTTTACAAATTTTAAACTGTAACGACCCGTTAAATTTATGATATTTAATAAAATGAATTAATATAATTTCTAATTTGGTTAAAAATAAATGTAGAAATTTGGTATAGTGGTTGCAATTTAGTGTAACTATAAAATTTTATGATAATAGATGTGGATAATGTAAATTTTCACAACTTGATTTAAAGTAATTTTTAAGAAACAAATAAATGTTAAATTTGTGAATGTTAGTATAAACATTAATTTGAATGGTATTCATTAATACAAAGATGCAATAAGTGTAGATAGTAAATTTAATGTTTGTAGAAAGAAGAAAAAGGGGTCTAATAGAAACATAAACTTTAATCATATGAAAAAGGTATAGATCTGAACCAATTTATGAAAATTGATAAGAACAGTGTTTGTAATCAGTTTGGTCATTTAATATTTGAAGATAGAGATGTGTAAATATGTTAATGAATTTATAATGGGAAGGAATGGTAAGAATGAGAAAAATATATATAATAAGCATTTGATTCAATTAAGGGAATTAAATTATAATAAATGGTCATTTAATAAATGCAACGTTTGTGAGAAATCATAATAGTTGTGTAAAATGTGTACAAACTTGGATTTGGAAGTTTATTGGATTTATAACGGTTTTGTTATTAAGTGTATGAATTTAAAAGTTATTCCCTTTTGTAAAGTAATAGAAGAATGCATAAAGATATAAACAGGGCTTAATAGAATTGACACTTAATGAATTGAATAAATTACCCATTTATGTAGATATGTATAGTGGACTATAAGTGACCTAAGCAATATAAAATGGAATAATCATTGAGATTTGTACTATGAAAATAAATAGTAACATTTATTTGCAAGGAATAAAAGCCTATTTAGGTGACTAGAATTTGGAGTAATGACTATTGTATGTTACCTACCCTTGTTTCTTGTTAATTTAGATTTTGGGAATCAAATTCAATTTATCCGCCAATTTACCGCAGTTAAAGTGAAATGAATTGGTGATTGAGAAATGTTAAATACAAATAAGATGTAAACCAAAGAAAATCCCATTTGTAATAAATTATGTAGAATAAAGTAAAGAAACTAGGAAATGAAAATGTGAAAATGTGGATGCAGTGAGATCTTAAGTGATAATAACCTTGTTAGGCAAGTGATAACGGAATTTTGTGTATATGTAATATTTACTGGTGTGTCAAGTAATAAACACATAGATGCAAGAAAAGGAAAGTTGGTAGCAATCTATATATGTTATTTATCTTACTTAGTATATTAAATAAGGTTTGGAATTCAAATTTTAATTAAAGGAGTTGGTAGCACGTTAGTAGGAAATAATTGTAAGGGTGGGATAACAACTACTATAAACTACCTAATTTAAATGAGTCAATGAACTTATTTGAAATAACGTTCATCTAAATATGAGTAATTAAAATGGCGGGGTCAACAATAAACGTTACTTTAGAATTAATTTATATTTTAACGGAAGTGTGAAAGTAAAGCAATAGAAGCGTAAACTTATCAAGGTAGAATTTAGTAGTGTAATGAAAAAATGTTAAGAATGTTATAGTATAATGATTGATTGGAAATCAAAATTTACTTGTTTGAATGTAACTTTAGGGAAATTGGATTTAATTAAAATAAAAAGGAAGAAAAAAAAATTGGACGAAATTTAATGTTGGAATATTATGTAAATATAAACTTAGATAAAATTTAAGGATATCTACGTAATAGAGTGTAAAACCAATGTTAATTTCATCTATTTAATACTAATAGGTTAATAATAGAATGAAGAGTAAATTTAATGTTAAGTTAATATGAATTAAGGTAATATTGGGGAATAATGTGAATTTTCTTCATAATATGATAAGTTGTAGAATACAACGTAAACTTAAGTATAACCTTTGGATTGAAAACATTGTTAAGGGTTACCTGTTAAATTTGGATGGAATTGGCAATAAATGTTACACTTATGGGTAAGGAAATAAAAATGTCCAGAATTTGAGTATATTAAGAAATGGGGATTGAAATTGAAATCTTGCAACGAATCTAATAATACGTTACATAAGTGTTAAATTAAGGTAACATTTGAAAAATATGATAATGATTTTCAAATTGAACAAGTTGTGGAATTAATATTAGTAAAGAAGAATGAGGGAAGAATAATTTGAAAACATAGCAATAAATATTAATGTAAGGTTACCTTAAATAAGTTAAGGCAAACCAATGGAGAATAATATAGATACCTTTATAATATGATGTTTGTGTGTGAAGGAAATGGGAATAAAGTTATTAATAATTTGGAATTTTATTTATGGTAAAAAGTTTATTTGCAATCAAATGAGTTGGAATGGAAATCAAATCTATTTATCTAATTGGATTTAAGTGAGAGTATAAGAGTATATGATTTAATAATTTGATTTATTGCGAATAATTGTAATTTAATTTGGTAATTGGCGAAATGATTAATGATTGAATTAACATAGAACTTGTTGTTAGTTATTAAAATTGTTTAAGAAATCAAAGGAGAGAAATTTTATAAAGTTTTAAATTTTGTAATTGGATTGGCTAAAGTGGGAAAGTGGAATTAATCAACGTTGTTACTTTTATCTCCTTCCCTATTAGATCCTTATGTGATTGCATCCACATTTATTGTTGATTATTCCTATATATTGTCACCAATTAATCGTACTTGATGTATGTTTAGCAATTTTGTCACATAGTTAAAGTATGAATATATATATATGATGTATTCAAATTTTTCTGTATCTAGCACTTAATTAATTTAGAATCAAACTAACGAAACGTGTCATTTATTTTTGTCCCTCCATATTCATTTTCTTTCTAATTAATAAATACCTCTTTTTAATACCTGCTACTTTAAAAAAAAAAAAGGACTGTTCATATTTGCTATATTTCAATACCAAGTGTTCATATTCACTTTATTTCTAATGAATAGCAGCCTCTCCTTTCAAATCTATTTGTCCCTAAACCTAACTCTAACCTTATAAATAACCTACTTCTTATTCTTCTATTACATTTTGTTTTTCCTAACTCTAACCCTAGCCTCCATGCTATTCTTCTTCTTCTTCTTCTTCTTCTTTTTTCTTGTTTTTCTCAAAGCTCCTTATTATCTCTCATTTTAATTTTTTTTTCTTTCTCTTCAAATATTCTTCTTCTTCTTCTTCTTCAAATTTACTTCTATTTCAAACTTTCTTCTTTTCAAATCTAGATCTTCTCTTCCGTTTTCAGTTCTTATTTTAATCATTTTTTTTCAATTCTTCTTTTTCAAATCTTCTTTTTCTTTCAAACCTTTTAAAATACATACATTCATATAATAAGGAGGAAAATTAAAGTAAATCGAAATAAAAGAAAAATTACGGAACAAAGTTAGCAATCAAGAAGAAGCATATGCGTTTTTCACGAGGGAAGGTGGATGTGGCACAGTATTTTATTTTTGTTTTGTTTATTTTTAATTTTTTTTTTCAATTGCAAATCGTTTAATTGTGATAACTTTCACATACGAACTCCGTTTCACACGAAATTTCTTTTGTTAGGATCGTAATTAAATTCCGGATCTGATGACGCTGGTTTGGATAAATTTAGAGACCGTCAAATTTTGGGTTTAAATCGGAATTACATTCGATTTAAATTCAAAAGGTGAGTGTTTTAACTCACTCACAATTACTAGAAGCTTTTATGTTTGTTAAATAAATTTTAGAAATGAATAGAAATTTATTTATGAGCTTTTGGCATGTTATTTCACCCATATCTGTTGAATTGCATTTTTTTGAATTTAGCTGTTAATTAAATTGATTGATTGCGTATTAATTGGCTGTTAGAAATTATTGTTTGCATAAGAACTGCTAGTTAACAGTTATGTCAATTATCACTGAAAATAAACTGTTAGATTTATAGTTGATAAATATAATTTGAATTAAACTGCCAATTATTACCTGTTGTATATTCCCAAACATATTTTGTCATTGGTTGATATTGCTTGATGTTTGTGACTGGATGATGGATGTGTTGTTGAATGGATGTTTTATTTGATATCATTAAACTGCAAGTTAGCATACATTTTACATTTCATTCGGGATTGTGGTTTGAAATGATAAAACCGCAAAGTTTTATTTTTTAAATTGCGGATTGAAATGATAAATATCCGTATCACTTGACCATAGGATAGAAAATTATATACTGGCACCGCGGTCTATATATAACTATTTTAATGTGATTTCTATGGTTTGGATTGAATACGGTTTATAAATCTTAAATTTATATTGTATAAATATTTTATTCCATATTTATATACCTATGAAGTTGAAATTTTGAAATTAAAAGGAATATAAATTTCTTTATTGAAAATGGAAGAAATTTAGAAAATGGAGTTTGGTAAATTTATATCCTACGTTTAAATGTAAAGTTGGAAATTTTAAGATATGATATTTGTAATTGGATTTCCCCAAAATAAATAGAAATGAATATTCTAGTATAATTTGAGGTGGAAAAATTCTATATATTTATATATATATATATTTTACTAGAAATTGAAGTCTTATTAATTATGGATTTTATGTGAATGGTCAAGATTAATTAATAGAATATTGATTTTGAAAGGATAAAAATCCAACTTTAGTGAAATATAATGCTTAAAATGGATATAAATATATATAAAATTGAAATGGTTTTGGGACTTGAAGTAATATTTTGGATTTTGGATTAACTTTTAAAGAAGAAATATTTGGAAAGCCATGTAATTTATTTCTTTATAAGGCAACAGTAAAGTTAAACCTTTTTAATTCGCATACCGTTGAATATCCAAACCATTTAGTTTTGAAAATAATGGTTTTAAAATACTATAGATTTTCGAAGAATTATGTTGAAAGTTACAAACAAAATATTGGTTACATGGGATATTAAATAATAAAAAGTGACATAATTTTGGAAAGGAAAATTTTATTTGGGAAACGATATCATTGATTTGGGCTTTTATAAAATAATATGAAAATAAATTGTTTGTGTTTTTAAAGAAGAAATGATATCGTAATATTATGGTTTTGAAAGGGATTATATTCTGGCTTTAAAGTATAAACTGTTTTTAAATAACCGCGGTGTTATAATAACGATTGGTTGGCAAAGAGACCGGGATCGGATATGGACATACTCTCTGTCGATACCGAAAACCACTTTGACTAACCGTGTACGCGGTGGAGATTCCAGAATGAAGTAGGTGGTGGCGACGTTTCCTGTAAGGTAAATACGTGGACCCAACTCCCGTGAGTTGGCATAAGGTGGCTAAAACAGGAGCGATTCTCAGGCCAATGAGGTCATTCCTCTGATCGGACGCTCCTCTTCGATATTATACTTTGACTTGGATTTGATTCAGTGGCCACTTCTATATTTTGATTTTTGGGGAGTTAGTCCGAGGTGGGCGGTAACTGCGGCTACGCGTTTCCACCAGCCTGGATAGCAATTGGTATATCTACCCTGGCATTGCCTAGTTGTGCCGTGTCACCTACCATATCGAGCCTTTACTACGAGTTTCTATTTGTGTCGTACCTATGGAGTATCCTCTGGTAGCTTCCCGATCAGGAGGTATTACGGTACTGTATAGACTATTGGCATTTTACGTGTTAAGGTGGAAAATGTAAAGCCTTAACGCTATTTAAAAGTAAGTTTATTTTACAATTAGACACTATTATAATAGCGCAATATACTACATAGTAAATAGCTTAACGGATCCTTAGGAGATGTAAATCCCGAGCATCTCTTGAGTTACTGTATTCATATTTATTTCTGTTTATTTAACTCACATAAGATTTTCTAGTCTGACTCGAGTGTTTTTGTCTTTTCAAATTCGCTCGGGTCAGTCCGAGCGTTTCAGGATAGCAGGTTTTAGCTTTGGAGGACGAAGACGAAGATTCAGTATTATTTTATATATATAGTATTGTACTACACACTCTTTCTATTCCGCTGCCTTGTTGTATTTGGTATGTGTAACTCTGATATTCATTTTATAAGTAAAATCAAGCTTTTGTAAACTGTTTATGAACTGTATATTTGTTATTATATTTTATCCTTCCGCTGTGAGATTCTGTTTTGTTTTATTTCTTCTCTGTTTTTCTTATTTACCCCATAACTATCCGCCCTTGCGTATGCTTTGAATTGGCACGTGTGTCGGTTTAAAGTGTGCGAAAAGGCGGGATGTTACATCTGGTATCAGACTTTGGTTTAGCGATAAACCTTGGCTTTGTGGGGTTTGACTCTTTGTTAATAGGGTAGTAATATCCTATGGGAGTCGCTGAGTGTATATATATGAGAGAGCGTATTTGTTAGTATTAATAAAAAGATTTTTATATTGTGTTAATCTGTTCCGCTTTGTATTTATAAATTCTGGTTGATGCATGGGACGCTATGTCATCAATAGGGATTTCTAAACACTTAATAGGACAGACCGACATAATATTTGTTTTAATATAGGTGAATGAAAGAATTTTGCCTATTATATTTTCTATATATAAAAATATTTTTATAAAGATAAAATATATTTGGTTGCTATAGATTGGGTGTTAAGAAAAAAAATATTTTATAATAAATTGAAGCTAAGTTGAAATTATAATAAATCAAATGGGAGATTTTAGAACTTAAGTCCGGGATTTTGAAAATCTGCTTTCAAAGGATTTATGAAATATAATGATTTGGTTTATAAGTATTTTCTTATATAAATATTTAGTATAATTTGGAAGAATTGTTTTAAAGAAGATTTTGGAGAGAATAAATTTTGTACTTTCCTCTCTGTCGCTGGAAAATAATTTCGGTGATGACGGCCGCATCATCGACTTTCATTTTCGAGTTTCGAAGGGGAAAGGCCACTGTAGTAGATTCTACTGCAGATTATTTTGAAATATTTAAATTTTAATTGTTTTAAATATAATTAGAGATATATAAGTGTAAGAAATTATTTATCTATTATTTCAAAATAAATTGAAATTTGACCGGAATTTAATTCTAAAATTTTCCATTAATTAATTGTTTAAAATTATGCTAGTAAAATAAAAGTTAAGTAATAAATGAATTGAAACCTCTAATTTAAATAAGAGAATTATTGCAAAGTTATAAAGAGAAATTGAGTACATATGAGACAAAGAGTAATATGGATAAACATTAAATTTAATTAAAAGAATGGAGATTAAACTTGTATAAGTTCAATTGCAATTTCCTTAACATAAATAACTTACCCAAATATAAAAGTTGAAGTGTTAAATGAGAAACTGGAATTGAATATTTTACAAGTAGGAATTTAGGAAAAATGAAGTATTCAATAAATTACTGTTATAATAAGAGTTTAATGTATAAACTTAGGGTATAATTGAAATTTTACTCAAAAGGGTTAAGAACTATTAATAGATGATATGAACCTAAGTATATAAAATGAAATTCAAAATAAGAATTGATTGTATAATTATTGACTTAAGTATGTTTTAATCTTCCCTATTCTAATATAATGGAAAGTAGGAAAAATTAAATGACTGCAATTCATAGTTAATGGATAAATAAAAACTTCCACTTATAAGAATCAATGTTAGCAGATTAAGAATTTAAGGGAAATCTTACAAGTGAAGAAGTAAGGAAATGAAGATATTCAAAATATTTGTTGTTATTAATGAGAATTTATTTTATAAACTTAGGTAATAAAAGGAAACTTAAGTAATAAAAGGAAATACAAATATAATGAATTTTGTGATAGTTGGAAAATAAAACTTGTAAGAAACAAAGAAATTTCCCCATAAATGAAGGAAAGAAAATCAAACCACTGAATTATGAAATAAATGTAAATAAACTATTTTGGTGTTGGTTTGGATTGTTTGGTTGATGTATGTTGGTTGGGTAAGAAATTTTGGAGTTATGGGATGAACAAATAATCTATCTTTGTTCCATCTAAGACTGTTGAGTAACGGATGCAATTGATAGTTATTCTTCATTCCGTACAATTTCAGAATTTGAACCCGAACAACAAATTGATTGTTTGATTGAATGGTTGTCTGTTGGTGGCATGTGCTGTTTGTTAAAATTTATGGTTGTTGCATTTGATTGGATATGAATGATTGAATCTACCCAAACATTTCACTGTAATATAAATATTTAACTTTTAGACTATATAAGTGAATACAGGTGATGGAAGCAACTGCTACTGCTTTTGGTTCCAAAATAAAAAAAAACGTATAGTGTCCGACAAATAGGTACGTTTCCGGATTACGTATAAAGCGCTATTTTATATATTTTCCCGTGTTGGGATATTTTATTTTGGATATATATGTAATATATTGTATATTTGGATATTATATTTTCTCCAGAGTCCCTCCGTACAAAGGAGACTTTGCCAAAATTTTCAGGAAATTTTGGACTTAGAATTTTGTGAAAGTATTTTTCCAACTTTAATAATTCAAGTATTAAAGGATATAATGATTATAAAACAAGTATATTTCATTAAAGGAAATTAATCCAGTAAAATATTGTTTATAAGTTAATATTTGAAATAAGATGCACTGTAAATCTTCCTCCTCCCTTCTTTTTCCTTTTCAGGGACGAAAAGTTTTGAGTGGGGGAGATTGTAACGACCCGTTAAATTTATGATATTTAATAAAATGAATTAATATAATTTCTAATTTGGTTAAAAATAAATGTAGAAATTTGGTATAGTGGTTGCAATTTAGTGTAACTATAAAATTTTATGATAATAGATGTGGATAATGTAAATTTTCACAACTTGATTTAAAGTAATTTTTAAGAAACAAATAAATGTTAAATTTGTGAATGTTAGTATAAACATTAATTTGAATGGTATTCATTAATACAAAGATGCAATAAGTGTAGATAGTAAATTTAATGTCTGTAGAAAGAAGAAAAAGGGGTCTAATAGAAACATAAACTTTAATCATATGAAAAAGGTATAGATCTGAACCAATTTATGAAAATTGATAAGAACAGTGTTTGTAATCAGTTTGGTCATTTAATATTTGAAGATAGAGATGTGTAAATATGTTAATGAATTTATAATGGGAAGGAATGGTAAGAATGAGAAAAATATATATAATAAGCATTTGATTCAATTAAGGGAATTAAATTATAATAAATGGTCATTTAATAAATGCAACATTTGTGAGAAATCATAATAGTTGTGTAAAATGTGTACAAACTTGGATTTGGAAGTTTATTGGATTTATAACGGTTTTGTTATTAAGTGTATGAATTTAAAAGTTATTCCCTTTTGTAAAGTAATAGAAGAATGCATAAAGATATAAACAGGGCTTAATAGAATTGACACTTAATGAATTGAATAAATTACCCATTTATGTAGATATGTATAGTGGACTATAAATGACCTAAGCAATATAAAATGGAATAATCATTGAGATTTGTACTATGAAAATAAATAGTAACATTTATTTGCAAGGAATAAAAGCCTATTTAGGTGACTAGAATTTGGAGTAATGACTATTGTATGTTACCTACCCTTGTTTCTTGTTAATTTAGATTTTGGGAATCAAATTCAATTTATCCGCCAATTTACCGCAGTTAAAGTGAAATGAATTGGTGATTGAGAAATGTTAAATACAAATAAGATGTAAACCAAAGAAAATCCCATTTGTAATAAATTATGTAGAATAAAGTAAAGAAACTAGGAAATGAAAATGTGAAAATGTGGATGCAGTGAGATCTTAAGTGATAATAACCTTGTTAGGCAAGTGATAACGGAATTTTGTGTATATGTAATATTTACTGGTGTGTCAAGTAATAAACACATAGATGCAAGAAAAGGAAAGTTGGTAGCAATCTATATATGTTATTTATCTTACTTAGTATATTAAATAAGGTTTGGAATTCAAATTTTAATTAAAGGAGTTGGTAGCACGTTAGTAGGAAATAATTGTAAGGGTGGGATAACAACTACTATAAACTACCTAATTTAAATGAGTCAATGAACTTATTTGAAATAACGTTCATCTAAATATGAGTAATTAAAATGGCGGGGTCAACAATAAACGTTACTTTAGAATTAATTTATATTTTAATGGAAGTGTGAAAGTAAAGCAATAGAAGCGTAAACTTATCAAGGTAGAATTTAGTAGTGTAATGAAAAAATGTTAAGAATGTTATAGTATAATGATTGATTGGAAATCAAAATTTACTTGTTTGAATGTAACTTTAGGGAAATTGGATTTAATTAAAATAAAAAGGAAGAAAAAAAATTTGGACGAAATTTAATGTTGGAATATTATGTAAATATAAATTTAGATAAAATTTAAGGATATCTACGTAATAGAGTGTAAAACCAATGTTAATTTCATCTATTTAATACTAATAGGTTAATAATAGAATGAAGAGTAAATTTAATGTTAAGTTAATATGAATTAAGGTAATATTGGGGAATAATGTGAATTTTCTTCATAATATGATAAGTTGTAGAATACAACGTAAACTTAAGTATAACCTTTGGATTGAAAACATTGTTAAGGGTTACCTGTTAAATTTGGATGGAATTGGCAATAAATGTTACACTTATGGGTAAGGAAATAAAAATGTCCAGAATTTGAGTATATTAAGAAATGGGGATTGAAATTGAAATCTTGCAACGAATCTAATAATACGTTACATAAGTGTTAAATTAAGGTAACATTTGGAAAATATGATAATGATTTTCAAATTGAACAAGTTGTGGAATTAATATTAGTAAAGAAGAATGAGGGAAGAATAATTTGAAAACATAGCAATAAATATTAATGTAAGGTTACCTTAAATAAGTTAAGGCAAACCAATGGAGAATAATATAGATACCTTTATAATATGATGTTTGTGTGTGAAGGAAATGGGAATACAGTTATTAATAATTTGGAATTTTATTTATGGTAAAAAGTTTATTTGCAATCAAATGAGTTGGAATGGAAATCAAATCTATTTATCTAATTGGATTTAAGTGAGAGTATAAGAGTATATGATTTAATAATTTGATTTATTGCGAATAATTGTAATTTAATTTGGTAATTGGCGAAATGATTAATGATTGAATTAACATAGAACTTGTTGTTAGTTATTAAAATTGTTTAAGAAATCAAAGGAGAGAAATTTTATAAAGTTTTAAATTTTGTAATAGACATAACACAAATGGAAATCAATCAGCATAAATTAATGTTACCGGTAAAGCGTGTAATTTTCCAATCACCAGAACATTCTTTTGACCTCATCCTTATGTCAACCAACATGAGGGATTTAGAGGGACATGTGTAATGACACTTAATTATAGCTTTTTTTTAATTACTAAATTTAAGGTGATTATTAAACGGAAATGATTATTAATGTAATTTGTTGATTAATTTAATATTTTGAAATTGTTTGAATAATTAAATTTTAAATTTAATATGATAGAAAATGATATCGTAAATTGACTTAAAATTTTATATAAATAAAAATTGAGATTATTAATATTTAAAATTGGATTTAAATGTGAAAAATTAAAATAGAAAATTTTATATTTTAAATTAACGAGTAAAAACAGCCATTTTGGCGACTGTCTCGGATTTCGACGAAACCCGTTTCATCGGATCCGTAACAATGAATAATTGTAGGATTTCAAGTTTTATAGCGACCAGACTTGTCATTTGGTCGTGCGAGCTTAAAACTTGTAGAAATTAATTCAAAGGAATACGATAAAATAAAATGGCTTTGAAAAGCTATCTTCCACATACGATCAAATTAGACATCGAAAATAGTTCCATTGCGTACGAAATGGGGATAAAACATTATAAACGCCTGGCGGCACATCTTGATTGGAGTTCGGACGATTTTGGACCTAACCATATAAATATGCACGCAAATCGAGACAGTTTTATTATTATTTTAATTTATGAAACCCTCCCCGTCACTTTCTGTTAATGGTTGAAAATTCACCAACTTCCCTCCTTAATATCTCTCAATCCGTTCAACGAAATCAAAAAATTCCAAACGCAAAGTTGTAGATCTCAACGAGATCTTCAAATCCATACGGATGATGTATGCTAATTCAACACGGATTTGCCAGAATCTGGCTTGGAATCATGGACGTATTTTCTCGGATTCTGCGCAAACGACGGTGAATGGGGTGGCAAATCTTGGCGCGTTGGTGGAGGAGGATAGGGCGCACGTGGTAGCTGGTGTTGATCGACGTCCGATCGTCGTTTGCCTCGTGCGTGGATGAGGATGAACGGTGTGAAGTGGGTCTCGTGTGTGCTGTACGTGACTTTTGGAAGAAGGTTACGTTTCTTTTTTTATTAATTAATTATTAAAATTTTTAAATGTTCGATCATTCTAAAGTATATAACTTTTGGATACCAGCTCGGATTCACGTGCGGTTTTCTCTATTGCGATCGTATCAGAATTCCGGACAACATGGAACTTGTTTGGTCGAGTTCCGAGACTGTTCAAATTTGGACATTTATTTGGATTTTAAATCATCGATAAATCAAAGTTGAGTGTTTATATGCTCACAATTGACCGAAATATTTTTATATTAGTTAAATTTAAATCGTGAAGTGATTTAAATTTCATTGATTGTTGTTTAATAAGTTTAGTTGACATTTAAATTGACATCTGCATTAATTTATAAAAATTGAATTAACTGTCAAATTTAATTAGATTTTAATTACCCGCAAAATACCCGATATTGATATATTGAAATTGTTGTGAATTTTATTGACTGTTTGGATGATTGGTCGTGAAGGTTGCTATTGGTTTATATTTGGATGTTTATTTATTTTGATATATCATATTATCATCCTGTATATTATTTACAGTATATAAAACTGCAAATTGAATTATTTCGAATAAACTAACAAATATATTGAAATGATATTTATCTATTGCATTTATTTTGGATTGAAATGATATATCCATCCCTGAATTAAATTAGAATAACTAATTCACTTGGCCATAGGTTAGAGAATTATATGCAGACACCAGATTGGTTAATTAAATGATTTTAAAATTTGTCTTGAGATTATTTAAATGATTTGATTTTAAGAAATGAAAAATCGAATTTATGTAAATCAAATTATTTCGAATTTGACTTCGGAATGTTGAAATTTAAATTCGAAACGAAATTGTTTAAATAATCGAATTTGAGATTTTGAAGTTATAATCAAAATATGATTTGAATTTCAGAAATCGATTGTTCTAAGACTAGATTTTATTCGAACTTTGAATATTGCTAAGTAAAAGTTATAAAACGATATTTTGAAATTTAGCTCGGATTTGAATCATATTTAAAAATTTGGATTTTTAAATTGGATATTGAAGAAAATTTGATTTAAGCGTTTTGAATTGATAACTGGAAATGAACTCGGAATTGATATAAGTCAAATGTTTAAAATTTGGGATTGGAGTTGAAATTAGTTTGCAATTGGAATTTAAATTAATTTGAAATTGGAAGTGAAATTAATTTGGAATTGGAATTTAAATTCGACTTGAAATCGGAATTTAATAGAGTAAATCAAAATGGAAACTGATTTGGATTGGAAATTTTGGAATTGAATCAGTTTGGCTTGGAAACTATTTTGAAATAAATTATTTTAGTATAAACTGTTTCAAATCTATTTTCCTTAAATATTCAAACTATTTTAATTTTCCCAACTATTTTACTATATAAACCATTTTATTTCTCAAATTATTTTCTATTAAACTATTTTAACTATTTAACTATTTTAAAACTATTTTCTAAAATCCAAACTGGTTAAAGGGTGGAATGTTTATATTTAAATCTTGGATTTAAATGCTAATTGGGTTAAAATGAATTATAACCCAAAACTGTAATTCGAATCAAGTTTTGAAGTGAAATCGATATATCGTGTTGAATTGACATTTTGAGCAAATACGATGGTTTCGAAACGGATATGATTTTTGAGTAAATATGATGATTTCGGAATAGATTTGATTTTTGAAGCGAATATGATATTTTGGTATCAAATACGAATTGTTTTGAAATGTAAAAGAACCAACCGGTGTGTAAAATAACGTTTGGTTGTTAAAGAGACCGGGGCCTCTTATTGGCATACTCTCTGTCGATATTGGAACCACTTTAACAACTGTGTACGCGGTGGATGATATCCAGAATGTAGTGGTTGAATTGATAACGTTTACTGGAATGAAGTAAGAGAACGATGATGGATAGCCTTGACATTCGTGTCATAATTAAAATGACTAAAACAAGAGCCTATGTATGGCCATTGAGGTTAGCTACCTCGAGCGACATTGATTCCTCGTATTACTATTGTGGTTTTGGATTCGATGGGTGCACCTTATTTTTCGTTTGGATTGATTGTCGCGGTAGGCCACAGATGTGTTACGGCCAGCCAGAAAGGGTAAACTAGTGGAATCCTACCTTGGGCTTGCCTCACGTTCCTTGTCATATTTATCCCTGTACGAGCCCATTACGATTTTGGTTTAAAATTGTAAAAATGTGTTAAGGTGGATCAATGTAAAGCCTTAACGCTATTTTGATATCTATCTTACTAATAGAAATTATCTATTATAGCGTATATTATTATATATAAATAGTTTAACGGATCCTTAGGAGATGGAAAATCCCGTAACATCTCTTAAGTTATTGTGCTCATATTGTGATATTGATTTGACTGACATAAGAGTATTTTAGTCCTGACTCGAATGTTTTGTTTTTTTCATTACGCTCGGGTTAGTCCTGAGTTTTTCAGTGTATTGAAGACAATTCTTTGGAGGACGAAGATGGAATTTGGTATATAACTATTATTATTATTATCCCCTGTATCACGTATTGATTATTTCTCCTTGTTGTATATATATAACTCTGCTAAATGAGTATGGTTTAAAACCCAATGTACAGTAAACAACTTCATGAGTTGTTTATTTGATTATTATATATTATCGATTCCGCTGAGATTCTGTGTTTTGTTTTTGTAACGACCCGACTTCCTTAGCCCAGGAAGACGTATCATTTTTAAGAAAGAAAAGGGTGAGAAAATAGAAAAGATAGAGAAGAAAGAACAATAACATCAGAATCTCACAGCGGAACGACTAAATTATATTAATCACATAAATATTTATGTAATATATAACATCAATTAGAGTTATATAGATAATACATCACATACTAGACAGTTATAAACACCTGTCTAGTTATACAACTCAATACATAATACTATGACTCAGAGATACCAACACAGCGGAACTATATATATATCTACAACGCTGAAGCCTCCTGCTCCATTGCTCCTCCAGAATTCGTCAAAGTTAACCTGAATCCCTTGGCTACCCGTAAAAATTTGGGTACCCGAGAGTTTATGAAAAACAAAAAATAAACTCCGGGTCAGACATGGGTCTGGTGTGAGTAACAGGTTAAAATTGCTTAATTTTGAAAAACCTTTGAAAAGAAAGGTATCACGTAAGACTTCCTACACATAAACATGGAAAAGTTTTTACATTACGCTAACCAAAACATTTGATAGGAAATCCAGTGATATTATAATAGGTCTAGGGTTTTCAAGTAAATAGAAAATAGCCGAAATTGTTACATCTATTAAATTTCAGCTACTAGCCACAAAAGTGGGTAATACAATCAAAACCGTTGGCACTTATTGGATTTTGGATTCCATACAATGGCAGGGCTACTGGGGTACCGCCCGTCACAGTACGTGGCCTAGATCAACGTACCGAGGATCACTCCCGACCTCCTGCAACACAAGGCCGGAACCATTCCTTACTGAACAGTCCCGAATAAGATAACCCCGCAGTTGGCTGCAGACCAACTGCCCACACAGCCGAATAAAAAGGGACATCTAGACAGGGGAATATCCTTGTCCTGCTTGGGCATAACCCACCTAACCTTGCTGCACCTCCCCTGTTTTATCCATTCCTGGTTGATGAGGCTTGAGGCTGCGATTACATTTATAGAACATATTTCTCAGAATGCTCATCGCCCACCCGACGATGTGTTTAAAGCATTCAATCCATACAAGTTCGTTCCGGGTTCGAACGAAACCGAAGGCATCATCTCGTTACACTCGTTTTGAAATCACCCTCAGAGTTAACGACGATAATCCTTGCATTCTGAATCTTCATCTTCACTTCAGATCCACAACCTATCGTTAATTTTGGATCGATGTGGTTTTCGGATGTCCAGATATGGAAAACCGATCCCGGTCTCATTGAAATCCAAAATGTGTCTTTTAAGGCCAAGTTGTCTATTTAGTCTTAACAGGCAATTCAATATTATCAATATACACAGATAGATAATTCACATCTCATAATAGATAATCACATTATCATCATAAACATATAATTAATATCATCATCCAAACAGATAATTAAATATTATCATACTTAAACCATACATCCATATCACATAGATATTACTCATCCCATATCTGAGATCACAATCAATCAATGAAATATCAATATCATCCATAAGCATGATTTATGAATCACAATCTATAATTAATTTAAATTGAATTAAATTAACTACTTCTATCTTTAATTAATTTAAAATAAATTAATTTAATTATTCATTCCATAAATCCTGCTCATACACCATTGATTAATCAATCATTCTCTAATTTCAATAAGTAATTTAGTCTTTAATTAACTTCTCAATTGTATTATTCTAAATCATTTATAGCAGTTAACATTTAATTACTCCCTTATTAATTATTCCTTAATTAACAATTCTTAATTACATCATTAATTATATTAATTAATGATCTCCAATTTATATTAAATTGCTTTATTTAAATTAATTACATTAAGTAATTAATCTTTATTTAAACACAATTATTAATCACCCTTGATTAATAACAAACCAGTAATTAACTACCCTTAATTACTTATTAATCATTCCATGATTAATTATTCCCATAAATTAATCCTTGATTAATTACAAAAGAAATTACCCAAATTACTTCACTTACAAATCATCTTGTATGAATTTCATCAAGTAATTATCATCTAATTACTTTCCTAAGTAATTATACTCCATTAATTACACTAAGTAATTACACATACCAAATCATCAAATGATTTCTTAAATTAATTAAAATTAATTAACTTAATTTAAATCTTATCATCAATTGCTTATATATTCCAATTAGTCCTCTTTGATTTAAATATCTTTTGCTACATTCCAGTAGTTTCTTTAATTTATTTACAGAGATTAATCTTTGAATAAATCATTAATTAATTACATTTATATCGATTTATTACCATTTAATTATCTTGTTGATTTATTATTCCCAAATTAACCAATTTCTAATTCCATCATTAATTATATTAATTAATGATTTCTAATTACATTTTCATTTGTTATTTTATTAATTATATTAGGAATACAAATCTTCAAATCACAAATATTAACCCTCTTGGTTAATAACATACAGTAATTAACTGTCCTAAATTAATTACTTCTCAATAACAAGCTTAATTAATCCCTTGATTAATTTCAAGTAATTATATTCCAATTACTTCCATTTCCCATCATCCAATAATTACATCAATTATTTCACTAAGTAATTTACTTCCAAAATACCAGTTAATTAAACTAAATTAATTAACTCAAATTAAATCAATTTACACAATTAATAGGTAATTAGTTTCTTAATTACTTTCCAAATAAATAATTACATTTAAACTATTACAATGATTATTATTAAATTAATTAATCCAATTAATTTATTAAAAATCAATCACATTAATTAATTATAAAGTAATCTAGTTAATGATCTTCATTAACACTTATTTAATTTTTCTCTTCTAAAATAATTAACTAATATTAATCATTATTAATTATAAGTTTGATTAACCATTAAGATTTATTAATCTAAATAAAAATCTAATCTATGGTTCTTAATCACATATTAGTTACTTAATTCATTATTCAACTTTGATTAATATATTTAAATTTATAATTACTAGTTTAAATAATATCAATCATTAATTATTCATACTTAATTAACTTAAAGGTTAATGAACATAAATTCTAAGTCTTCATTACTTAAAGTAATCTGTCTTATTATTGATTAAATTTTCACTTCCAATATGTTTAAAACATTTACTTCAAATTACTTTCTAAATAAAACCCAATTTATCCTTAATAAAGTTTAAAACTAATTTTTTTTCCAAAACCCCTTTAAACTTACATATTTAATAGCATTAAAACTTATTTGAATCAATTTAAATTATAAAACTTTATTTTTGTTCCCAATCTAGAATTTCATATCTAAGTTCTGGTTTTCAATTTTGGAGTTAACTGGTTTATGTCTTTTCTTAACAATTTATATCTCATCCTTGAATTCAACTCCTTTTTGAATACAATTAATCATTAAGCACTTTTAAGTTAATAAAATAATTTAAATTATGGAACTTTATTATTTTCAACTCTATTTCAAAACTAACTTAAATTCACTATTAAACTTTGATTTAAAACTAGGTTTAACTTTGATTTTAAATTTTAAAACAAAAGTTTTAAGTACTGTTAAAACTGTTACAGGTTTAAACCTGAACAACTACAACCCGAGCACCCCCTTTGTTTACTTCGAGTAAACATACGAAGTTTCCCGAGAAAAACAACAAGCTGCTTCGAGTTTTTTTTCCCATGCACGAAATCGAATTTGAGAAAATGAAACCTGGAAACACTCGACCCCTCCTCACCTCAAACCTGTCAACGTCTCGTGTGTGATGCTCCGACCACCCGAGACCACAAAACTCCGGCCGCAGCATCGACCATCTTCCCTCTACCTCCCCTCTAAACGGTGCGTCACTCGAACACTTGTACAGGCCGCAGTGATCAAAACTCCATGCACAGTAAAATTTAGGTTTACAAATTTTAAACTGTAACGACCCGTTAAATTTATGATATTTAATAAAATGAATTAATATAATTTCTAATTTGGTTAAAAATAAATGTAGAAATTTGGTATAGTGGTTGCAATTTAGTGTAACTATAAAATTTTATGATAATAGATGTGGATAATGTAAATTTTCACAACTTGATTTAAAGTAATTTTTAAGAAACAAATAAATGTTAAATTTGTGAATGTTAGTATAAACATTAATTTGAATGGTATTCATTAATACAAAGATGCAATAAGTGTAGATAGTAAATTTAATGTTTGTAGAAAGAAGAAAAAGGGGTCTAATAGAAACATAAACTTTAATCATATGAAAAAGGTATAGATCTGAACCAATTTATGAAAATTGATAAGAACAGTGTTTGTAATCAGTTTGGTCATTTAATATTTGAAGATAGAGATGTGTAAATATGTTAATGAATTTATAATGGGAAGGAATGGTAAGAATGCGAAAAATATATATAATAAGCATTTGATTCAATTAAGGGAATTAAATTATAATAAATGGTCATTTAATAAATGCAACGTTTGTGAGAAATCATAATAGTTGTGTAAAATGTGTACAAACTTGGATTTGGAAGTTTATTGGATTTATAACGGTTTTGTTATTAAGTGTATGAATTTAAAAGTTATTCCCTTTTGTAAAGTAATAGAAGAATGCATAAAGATATAAACAGGGCTTAATAGAATTGACACTTAATGAATTGAATAAATTACCCATTTATGTAGATATGTATAGTGGACTATAAATGACCTAAGCAATATAAAATGGAATAATCATTGAGATTTGTACTATGAAAATAAATAGTAACATTTATTTGCAAGGAATAAAAGCCTATTTAGGTGACTAGAATTTGGAGTAATGACTATTGTATGTTACCTACCCTTGTTTCTTGTTAATTTAGATTTTGGGAATCAAATTCAATTTATCCGCCAATTTACCGCAGTTAAAGTGAAATGAATTGGTGATTGAGAAATGTTAAATACAAATAAGATGTAAACCAAAGAAAATCCCATTTGTAATAAATTATGTAGAATAAAGTAAAGAAACTAGGAAATGAAAATATGAAAATGTGGATGCAGTGAGATCTTAAGTGATAATAACCTTGTTAGGCAAGTGATAACGGAATTTTGTGTATATGTAATATTTACTGGTGTGTCAAGTAATAAACACATAGATGCAAGAAAAGGAAAGTTGGTAGCAATCTATATATGTTATTTATCTTACTTAGTATATTAAATAAGGTTTGGAATTCAAATTTTAATTAAAGGAGTTGGTAGCACGTTAGTAGGAAATAATTGTAAGGGTGGGATAACAACTACTATAAACTACCTAATTTAAATGAGTCAATGAACTTATTTGAAATAACGTTCATCTAAATATGAGTAATTAAAATGGCGGGGTCAACAATAAACGTTACTTTAGAATTAATTTATATTTTAACGGAAGTGTGAAAGTAAAGCAATAGAAGCGTAAACTTATCAAGGTAGAATTTAGTAGTGTAATGAAAAAATGTTAAGAATGTTATAGTATAATGATTGATTGGAAATCAAAATTTACTTGTTTGAATGTAACTTTAGGGAAATTGGATTTAATTAAAATAAAAATGAAGAAAAAAAAATTGGACGAAATTTAATGTTGGAATATTATGTAAATATAAACTTAGATAAAATTTAAGGATATCTACGTAATAGAGTGTAAAACCAATGTTAATTTCATCTATTTAATACTAATAGGTTAATAATAGAATGAAGAGTAAATTTAATGTTAAGTTAATATGAATTAAGGTAATATTGGGGAATAATGTGAATTTTCTTCATAATATGATAAGTTGTAGAATACAACGTAAACTTAAGTATAACCTTTGGATTGAAAACATTGTTAAGGGTTACCTGTTAAATTTGGATGGAATTGGCAATAAATGTTACACTTATGGGTAAGGAAATAAAAATGTCCAGAATTTGAGTATATTAAGAAATGGGGATTGAAATTGAAATCTTGCAACGAATCTAATAATACGTTACATAAGTGTTAAATTAAGGTAACATTTGGAAAATATGATAATGATTTTCAAATTGAACAAGTTGTGGAATTAATATTAGTAAAGAAGAATGAGGGAAGAATAATTTGAAAACATAGCAATAAATATTAATGTAAGGTTACCTTAAATAAGTTAAGGCAAACCAATGGAGAATAATATAGATACCTTTATAATATGATGTTTGTGTGTGAAGGAAATGGGAATAAAGTTATTAATAATTTGGAATTTTATTTATGGTAAAAAGTTTATTTGCAATCAAATGAGTTGGAATGGAAATCAAATCTATTTATCTAATTGGATTTAAGTGAGAGTATAAGAGTATATGATTTAATAATTTGATTTATTGCGAATAATTGTAATTTAATTTGGTAATTGGCGAAATGATTAATGATTGAATTAACATAGAACTTGTTGTTAGTTATTAAAATTGTTTAAGAAATCAAAGGAGAGAAATTTTATAAAGTTTTAAATTTTGTAATTGGATTGGCTAAAGTGGGAAAGTGGAATTAATCAACGTTGTTACTTTTATCTCCTTCCCTATTAGATCCTTATGTGATTGCATCCACATTTATTGTTGATTATTCCTATATATTGTCACCAATTAATCGTACTTGATGTATGTTTAGCAATTTTGTCACATAGTTAAAGTATGAATATATATATATGATGTATTCAAATTTTTCTGTATCTAGCACTTAATTAATTTAGAATCAAACTAACGAAACGTGTCATTTATTTTTGTCCCTCCATATTCATTTTCTTTCTAATTAATAAATACCTCTTTTTAATACCTGCTACTTTAAAAAAAAAAAAAGGACTGTTCATATTTGCTATATTTCAATACCAAGTGTTCATATTCACTTTATTTCTAATGAATAGCAGCCTCTCCTTTCAAATCTATTTGTCCCTAAACCTAACTCTAACCTTATAAATAACCTACTTCTTATTCTTCTATTACATTTTGTTTCTCCTAACTCTAACCCTAGCCTCCATGCTATTCTTCTTCTTCTTCTTCTTCTTTTTTCTTGTTTTTCTCAAAGCTCCTTATTATCTCTCATTTTTTTTTTCCTTTCTCTTCAAATATTCTTCTTCTTCTTCTTCAAATTTACTTCTATTTCAAACTTTCTTCTTTTCAAATCTAGATCTTCTCTTCCGTTTTCAGTTCTTATTTTAATCATTTTTTTTCAATTCTTCTTTTTCAAATCTTCTTTTTCTTTCAAACCTTTTAAAATACATACATTCATATAATAAGGAGGAAAATTAAAGTAAATCGAAATAAAAGAAAAATTACGGAACAAAGTTAGCAATCAAGAAGAAGCATATGCGTTTTTCACGAGGGAAGGTGGATGTGGCACGGTATTTTATTTTTGTTTTGTTTATTTTTAATTTTTTTTTTATTTCAATTGCAAATCGTTTAATTGTGATAACTTTCACATACGAACTCCGTTTCACACGAAATTTCTTTTGTTAGGATCGTAATTAAATTCCGGATCTGATGACGCTGGTTTGGATAAATTTAGAGACCGTCAAATTTTGGGTTTAAATCGGAATTACATTCGATTTAAATTCAAAAGGTGAGTGTTTTAACTCACTCACAATTACTAGAAGCTTTTATGTTTGTTAAATAAATTTTAGAAATGAATAGAAATTTATTTATGAGCTTTTGGCATGTTATTTCACCCATATCTGTTGAATTGCATTTTTTTGAATTTAGCTGTTAATTAAATTGATTGATTGCGTATTAATTGGCTGTTAGAAATTATTGTTTGCATAAGAACTGCTAGTTAACAGTTATGTCAATTATCACTGAAAATAAACTGTTAGATTTATAGTTGATAAATATAATTTGAATTAAACTGCCAATTATTACCTGTTGTATATTCCCAAACATATTTTGTCATTGGTTGATATTGCTTGATGTTTGTGACTGGATGATGGATGTGTTGTTGAATGGATGTTTTATTTGATATCATTAAACTGCAAGTTAGCATACATTTTACATTTCATTCGGGATTGTGGTTTGAAATGATAAAACCGCAAAGTTTTATTTTTTAAATTGCGGATTGAAATGATAAATATCCGTATCACTTGACCATAGGATAGAAAATTATATACTGGCACCGCGGTCTATATATAACTATTTTAATGTGATTTCTATGGTTTGGATTGAATACGGTTTATAAATCTTAAATTTATATTGTATAAATATTTTATTCCATATTTATATACCTATGAAGTTGAAATTTTGAAATTAAAAGGAATATAAATTTCTTTATTGAAAATGGAAGAAATTTAGAAAATGGAGTTTGGTAAATTTATATCCTACGTTTAAATGTAAAGTTGGAAATTTTAAGATATGATATTTGTAATTGGATTTCCCCAAAATAAATAGAAATGAATATTCTAGTATAATTTGAGGTGGAAAAATTCTATATATTTATATATATATATATTTTACTAGAAATTGAAGTCTTATTAATTATGGATTTTATGTGAATGGTCAAGATTAATTAATAGAATATTGATTTTGAAAGGATAAAAATCCAACTTTAGTGAAATATAATGCTTAAAATGGATATAAATATATATAAAATTGAAATGGTTTTGGGACTTGAAGTAATATTTTGGATTTTGGATTAACTTTTAAAGAAGAAATATTTGGAAAGCCATGTAATTTATTTCTTTATAAGGCAACAGTAAAGTTAAACCTTTTTAATTCGCATACCGTTGAATATCCAAACCATTTAGTTTTGAAAATAATGGTTTTAAAATACTATAGATTTTCGAAGAATTATGTTGAAAGTTACAAACAAAATATTGGTTACATGGGATATTAAATAATAAAAAGTGACATAATTTTGGAAAGGAAAATTTTATTTGGGAAACGATATCATTGATTTGGGCTTTTATAAAATAATATGAAAATAAATTGTTTGTGTTTTTAAAGAAGAAATGATATCGTAATATTATGGTTTTGAAAGGGATTATATTCTGGCTTTAAAGTATAAACTGTTTTTAAATAACCGCGGTGTTATAATAACGATTGGTTGGCAAAGAGACCGGGATCGGATATGGACATACTCTCTGTCGATACCGAAAACCACTTTGACTAACCGTGTACGCGGTGGAGATTCCAGAATGAAGTAGGTGGTGGCGACGTTTCCTGTAAGGTAAATACGTGGACCCAACTCCCGTGAGTTGGCATAAGGTGGCTAAAACAGGAGCGATTCTCAGGCCAATGAGGTCATTCCTCTGATCGGACGCTCCTCTTCGATATTATACTTTGACTTGGATTTGATTCAGTGGCCACTTCTATATTTTGATTTTTGGGGAGTTAGTCCGAGGTGGGCGGTAACTGCGGCTACGCGTTTCCACCAGCCTGGATAGCAATTGGTATATCTACCCTGGCATTGCCTAGTTGTGCCGTGTCACCTACCATATCGAGCCTTTACTACGAGTTTCTATTTGTGTCGTACCTATGGAGTATCCTCTGGTAGCTTCCCGATCAGGAGGTATTACGGTACTGTATAGACTATTGGCATTTTACGTGTTAAGGTGGAAAATGTAAAGCCTTAACGCTATTTAAAAGTAAGTTTATTTTACAATTAGACACTATTATAATAGCGCAATATACTACATAGTAAATAGTTTAACGGATCCTTAGGAGATGTAAATCCCGAGCATCTCTTGAGTTACTGTATTCATATTTATTTCTGTTTATTTAACTCACATAAGATTTTCTAGTCTGACTCGAGTGTTTTTGTCTTTTCAAATTCGCTCGGGTCAGTCCGAGCGTTTCAGGATAGCAGGTTTTAGCTTTGGAGGACGAAGACGAAGATTCAGTATTATTTTATATATATAGTATTGTACTACACACTCTTTCTATTCCGCTGCCTTGTTGTATTTGGTATGTGTAACTCTGATATTCATTTTATAAGTAAAATCAAGCTTTTGTAAACTGTTTATGAACTGTATATTTGTTATTATATTTTATCCTTCCGCTGTGAGATTCTGTTTTGTTTTATTTCTTCTCTGTTTTTCTTATTTACCCCATAACTATCCGCCCTTGCGTATGCTTTGAATTGGCACGTGTGTCGGTTTAAAGTGTGCGAAAAGGCGGGATGTTACATCTGGTATCAGACTTTGGTTTAGCGATAAACCTTGGCTTTGTGGGGTTTGACTCTTTGTTAATAGGGTAGTAATATCCTATGGGAGTCGCTGAGTGTATATATATGAGAGAGCGTATTTGTTAGTATTAATAAAAAGATTTTTATATTGTGTTAATCTGTTCCGCTTTGTATTTATAAATTCTGGTTGATGCATGGGACGCTATGTCATCAATAGGGATTTCTAAACACTTAATAGGACAGACCGACATAATATTTGTTTTAATATAGGTGAATGAAAGAATTTTGCCTATTATATTTTCTATATATAAAAATATTTTTATAAAGATAAAATATATTTGGTTGCTATAGATTGGGTGTTAAGAAAAAAAATATTTTATAATAAATTGAAGCTAAGTTGAAATTATAATAAATCAAATGGGAGATTTTAGAACTTAAGTCCGGGATTTTGAAAATCTGCTTTCAAAGGATTTATGAAATATAATGATTTGGTTTATAAGTATTTTCTTATATAAATATTTAGTATAATTTGGAAGAATTGTTTTAAAGAAGATTTTGGAGAGAATAAATTTTGTGCTTTCCTCTCTGTCGCTGGAAAATAATTTCGGTGATGACGGCCGCATCATCGACTTTCATTTTCGAGTTTCGAAAGGGAAAGGCCACTGTAGTAGATTCTACTGCAGATTATTTTGAAATATTTAAATTTTAATTGTTTTAAATATAATTAGAGATATATAAGTGTAAGAAATTATTTATCTATTATTTCAAAATAAATTGAAATTTGACCGGAATTTAATTCTAAAATTTTCCATTAATTAATTGTTTAAAATTATGTTAGTAAAATAAAAGTTAAGTAATAAATGAATTGAAACCTCTAATTTAAATAAGAGAATTATTGCAAAGTTATAAAGAGAAATTGAGTACATATGAGACAAAGAGTAATATGGATAAACATTAAATTTAATTAAAAGAATGGAGATTAAACTTGTATAAGTTCAATTGCAATTTCCTTAACATAAATAACTTACCCAAATATAAAAGTTGAAGTGTTAAATGAGAAACTGGAATTGAATATTTTACAAGTAGGAATTTAGGAAAAATGAAGTATTCAATAAATTACTGTTATAATAAGAATTTAATGTATAAACTTAGGGTATAATTGAAATTTTACTGAAAAAGGGTTAAGAACTATTAATAGATGATATGAACCTAAGTATATAAAATGAAATTCAAAATAAGAATTGATTGTATAATTATTGACTTAAGTATGTTTTAATCTTCCCTATTCTAATATAATGGAAAGTAGGAAAAATTAAATGACTGCAATTCATAGTTAATGGATAAATAAAAACTTCCACTTATAAGAATCAATGTTAGCAGATTAAGAATTTAAGGGAAATCTTACAAGTGAAGAAGTAAGGAAATGAAGATATTCAAAATATTTGTTGTTATTAATGAGAATTTATTTTATAAACTTAGGTAATAAAAGGAAACTTAAGTAATAAAAGGAAATACAAATATAATGAATTTTGTGATAGTTGGAAAATAAAACTTGTAAGAAACAAAGAAATTTCCCCATAAATGAAGGAAAGAAAATCAAACCACTGAATTATGAAATAAATGTAAATAAACTATTTTGGTGTTGGTTTGGATTGTTTGGTTGATGTATGTTGGTTGGGTAAGAAATTTTGGAGTTATGGGATGAACAAATAATCTATCTTTGTTCCATCTAAGACTGTTGAGTAACGGATGCAATTGATAGTTATTCTTCATTCCGTACAATTTCAGAATTTGAACCCGAACAACAAATTGATTGTTTGATTGAATGGTTGTCTGTTTGTTAAAATTTATGGTTGTTGCATTTGATTGGATATGAATGATTGAATCTACCCAAACATTTCACTGTAATATAAATATTTAACTTTGAGACTATATAAGTGAATACAGGTGATGGAAGCAACTGCTACTGCTTTTGGTTCCAAAATAAAAAAAAACGTATAGTGTCCGACAAATAGGTACGTTTCCGGATTACGTATAAAGCGCTATTTTATATATTTTCCCGTGTTGGGATATTTTATTTTGGATATATATGTAATATATTGTATATTTGGATATTATATTTTCTCCAGAGTCCCTCCGTACAAAGGAGACTTTGCCAAAATTTTCAGGAAATTTTGGACTTAGAATTTTGTGAAAGTATTTTTCCAACTTTAATAATTCAAGTATTAAAGGATATAATGATTATAAAACAAGTATATTTCATTAAAGGAAATTAATCCAGTAAAATATTGTTTATAAGTTAATATTTGAAATAAGATGCACTGTAAATCTTCCTCCTCCCTTCTTTTTCCTTTTCAGGGACGAAAAGTTTTGAGTGGGGGAGATTGTAACGACCCGTTAAATTTATGATATTTAATAAAATGAATTAATATAATTTCTAATTTGGTTAAAAATAAATGTAGAAATTTGGTATAGTGGTTGCAATTTAGTGTAACTATAAAATTTTATGATAATAGATGTGGATAATGTAAATTTTCACAACTTGATTTAAAGTAATTTTTAAGAAACAAATAAATGTTAAATTTGTGAATGTTAGTATAAACATTAATTTGAATGGTATTCATTAATACAAAGATGCAATAAGTGTAGATAGTAAATTTAATGTCTGTAGAAAGAAGAAAAAGGGGTCTAATAGAAACATAAACTTTAATCATATGAAAAAGGTATAGATCTGAACCAATTTATGAAAATTGATAAGAACAGTGTTTGTAATCAGTTTGGTCATTTAATATTTGAAGATAGAGATGTGTAAATATGTTAATGAATTTATAATGGGAAGGAATGGTAAGAATGAGAAAAATATATATAATAAGCATTTGATTCAATTAAGGGAATTAAATTATAATAAATGGTCATTTAATAAATGCAACATTTGTGAGAAATCATAATAGTTGTGTAAAATGTGTACAAACTTGGATTTGGAAGTTTATTGGATTTATAACGGTTTTGTTATTAAGTGTATGAATTTAAAAGTTATTCCCTTTTGTAAAGTAATAGAAGAATGCATAAAGATATAAACATGGCTTAATAGAATTGACACTTAATGAATTGAATAAATTACCCATTTATGTAGATATGTATAGTGGACTATAAATGACCTAAGCAATATAAAATGGAATAATCATTGAGATTTGTACTATGAAAATAAATAGTAACATTTATTTGCAAGGAATAAAAGCCTATTTAGGTGACTAGAATTTGGAGTAATGACTATTGTATGTTACCTACCCTTGTTTCTTGTTAATTTAGATTTTGGGAATCAAATTCAATTTATCCGCCAATTTACCGCAGTTAAAGTGAAATGAATTGGTGATTGAGAAATGTTAAATACAAATAAGATGTAAACCAAAGAAAATCCCATTTGTAATAAATTATGTAGAATAAAGTAAAGAAACTAGGAAATGAAAATGTGAAAATGTGGATGCAGTGAGATCTTAAGTGATAATAACCTTGTTAGGCAAGTGATAACGGAATTTTGTGTATATGTAATATTTACTGGTGTGTCAAGTAATAAACACATAGATGCAAGAAAAGGAAAGTTGGTAGCAATCTATATATGTTATTTATCTTACTTAGTATATTAAATAAGGTTTGGAATTCAAATTTTAATTAAAGGAGTTGGTAGCACGTTAGTAGGAAATAATTGTAAGGGTGGGATAACAACTACTATAAACTACCTAATTTAAATGAGTCAATGAACTTATTTGAAATAACGTTCATCTAAATATGAGTAATTAAAATGGCGGGGTCAACAATAAACGTTACTTTAGAATTAATTTATATTTTAACGGAAGTGTGAAAGTAAAGCAATAGAAGCGTAAACTTATCAAGGTAGAATTTAGTAGTGTAATGAAAAAATGTTAAGAATGTTATAGTATAATGATTGATTGGAAATCAAAATTTACTTGTTTGAATGTAACTTTAGGGAAATTGGATTTAATTAAAATAAAAAGGAAGAAAAAAAAATTGGACGAAATTTAATGTTGGAATATTATGTAAATATAAACTTAGATAAAATTTAAGGATATCTACGTAGTAGAGTGTAAAACCAATGTTAATTTCATCTATTTAATACTAATAGGTTAATAATAGAATGAAGAGTAAATTTAATGTTAAGTTAATATGAATTAAGGTAATATTGGGGAATAATGTGAATTTTCTTCATAATATGATAAGTTGTAGAATACAACGTAAACTTAAGTATAACCTTTGGATTGAAAACATTGTTAAGGGTTACCTGTTAAATTTGGATGGAATTGGCAATAAATGTTACACTTATGGGTAAGGAAATAAAAATGTCCAGAATTTGAGTATATTAAGAAATGGGGATTGAAATTGAAATCTTGCAACGAATCTAATAATACGTTACATAAGTGTTAAATTAAGGTAACATTTGGAAAATATGATAATGATTTTCAAATTGAACAAGTTGTGGAATTAATATTAGTAAAGAAGAATGAGGGAAGAATAATTTGAAAACATAGCAATAAATATTAATGTAAGGTTACCTTAAATAAGTTAAGGCAAACCAATGGAGAATAATATAGATACCTTTATAATATGATGTTTGTGTGTGAAGGAAATGGGAATAAAGTTATTAATAATTTGGAATTTTATTTATGGTAAAAAGTTTATTTGCAATCAAATGAGTTGGAATGGAAATCAAATCTATTTATCTAATTGGATTTAAGTGAGAGTATAAGAGTATATGATTTAATAATTTGATTTATTGCGAATAATTGTAATTTAATTTGGTAATTGGCGAAATGATTAATGATTGAATTAACATAGAACTTGTTGTTAGTTATTAAAATTGTTTAAGAAATCAAAGGAGAGAAATTTTATAAAGTTTTAAATTTTGTAATTGGATTGGCTAAAGTGGGAAAGTGGAATTAATCAACGTTGTTACTTTTATCTCCTTCCCTATTAGATCCTTATGTGATTGCATCCACATTTATTGTTGATTATTCCTATATATTGTCACCAATTAATCGTACTTGATGTATGTTTAGCAATTTTGTCACATAGTTAAAGTATGAATATATATATATGATGTATTCAAATTTTTCTGTATCTAGCACTTAATTAATTTAGAATCAAACTAACGAAACGTGTCATTTATTTTTGTCCCTCCATATTCATTTTCTTTCTAATTAATAAATACCTCTTTTTAATACCTGCTACTTTAAAAAAAAAAAAAGGACTGTTCATATTTGCTATATTTCAATACCAAGTGTTCATATTCACTTTATTTCTAATGAATAGCAGCCTCTCCTTTCAAATCTATTTGTCCCTAAACCTAACTCTAACCTTATAAATAACCTACTTCTTATTCTTCTATTACATTTTGTTTCTCCTAACTCTAACCCTAGCCTCCATGCTATTCTTCTTCTTCTTCTTCTTCTTTTTTCTTGTTTTTCTCAAAGCTCCTTATTATCTCTCATTTTAATTTTTTTTTTCTTTCTCTTCAAATATTCTTCTTCTTCTTCTTCAAATTTACTTCTATTTCAAACTTTCTTCTTTTCAAATCTAGATCTTCTCTTCCGTTTTCAGTTCTTATTTTAATCATTTTTTTTCAATTCTTCTTTTTCAAATCTTCTTTTTCTTTCAAACCTTTTAAAATACATACATTCATATAATAAGGAGGAAAATTAAAGTAAATCGAAATAAAAGAAAAATTACGGAACAAAGTTAGCAATCAAGAAGAAGCATATGCGTTTTTCACGAGGGAAGGTGGATGTGGCACGGTATTTTATTTTTGTTTTGTTTATTTTTAATTTTTTTTTATTTCAATTGCAAATCGTTTAATTGTGATAACTTTCACATACGAACTCCGTTTCACACGAAATTTCTTTTGTTAGGATCGTAATTAAATTCCGGATCTGATGACGCTGGTTTGGATAAATTTAGAGATCGTCAAATTTTGGGTTTAAATCGGAATTACATTCGATTTAAATTCAAAAGGTGAGTGTTTTAACTCACTCACAATTACTAGAAGCTTTTATGTTTGTTAAATAAATTTTAGAAATGAATAGAAATTTATTTATGAGCTTTTGGCATGTTATTTCACCCATATCTGTTGAATTGCATTTTTTTGAATTTAGCTGTTAATTAAATTGATTGATTGCGTATTAATTGGCTGTTAGAAATTATTGTTTGCATAAGAACTGCTAGTTAACAGTTATGTCAATTATCACTGAAAATAAACTGTTAGATTTATAGTTGATAAATATAATTTGAATTAAACTGCCAATTATTACCTGTTGTATATTCCCAAACATATTTTGTCATTGGTTGATATTGCTTGATGTTTGTGACTGGATGATGGATGTGTTGTTGAATGGATGTTTTATTTGATATCATTAAACTGCAAGTTAGCATACATTTTACATTTCAATCGGGATTGTGGTTTGAAATGATAAAACCGCAAAGTTTTATTTTTTAAATTGCGGATTGAAATGATAAATATCCGTATCACTTGACCATAGGATAGAAAATTATATACTGGCACCGCGGTCTATATATAACTATTTTAATGTGATTTCTGTGGTTTGGATTGAATACGGTTTATAAATCTTAAATTTATATTGTATAAATATTTTATTCCATATTTATATACCTATGAAGTTGAAATTTTGAAATTAAAAGGAATATAAATTTCTTTATTGAAAATGGAAGAAATTTAGAAAATGGAGTTTGGTAAATTTATATCCTACGTTTAAATGTAAAGTTGGAAATTTTAAGATATGATATTTGTAATTGGATTTCCCCAAAATAAATAGAAATGGATATTCTAGTATAATTTGAAGTGGAAAAATTCTATATATTTATATATATATATATATATATTTTACTAGAAATTGAAGTCTTATTAATTATGGGTTTTATGTGAATGGTCTAGATTAATTAATAGAATATTGATTTTGAAAGGATAAAAATCCAACTTTAGTGAAATATAATGCTTAAAATGGATATAAATATATATAAAATTGAAATGGTTTTGGGACTTGAAGTAATATTTTGGATTTTGGATTAACTTTTAAAGAAGAAATATTTGGAAAGCCATGTAATTTATTTCTTTATAAGGCAACAGTAAAGTTAAACCTTTTTAATTCGCATACCGTTGAATATCCAAACCATTTAGTTTTGAAAATAATGGTTTTAAAATACTATAGATTTTCGAAGAATTATGTTGAAAGTTACAAACAAAATAGTGGTTACATGGGATATTAAATAATAAAAAGTGACATAATTTTGGAAAGGAAAATTTTATTTGGGAAACGATATCATTGATTTGGGCTTTTATAAAATAATATGAAAATAAATTGTTTGTGTTTTTAAAGAAGAAATGATATCGTAATATTATGGTTTTGAAAGGGATTATATTCTGGCTTTAAAGTATAAACTGTTTTTAAATAACCGCGGTGTTATAATAACGATTGGTTGGCAAAGAGACCGGGATCGGATATGGACATACTCTCTGTCGATACCGAAAACCACTTTGACTAACCGTGTACGCGGTGGAGATTCCAGAATGAAGTAGGTGGTGGCGACGTTTCCTGTAAGGTAAATACGTGGACCCAACTCCCGTGAGTTGGCATAAGGTGGCTAAAACAGGAGCGATTCTCAGGCCAATGAGGTCATTCCTCTGATCGGACGCTCCTCTTCGATATTATACTTTGACTTGGATTTGATTCAGTGGCCACTTCTATATTTTGATTTTTGGGGAGTTAGTCCGAGGTGGGCGGTAACTGCGGCTACGCGTTTCCACCAGCCTGGATAGCAATTGGTATATCTACCCTGGCATTGCCTAGTTGTGCCGTGTCACCTACCATATCGAGCCTTTACTACGAGTTTCTATTTGTGTCGTACCTATGGAGTATCCTCTGGTAGCTTCCCGATCAGGAGGTATTACGGTACTGTATAGACTATTGGCATTTTACGTGTTAAGGTGGAAAATGTAAAGCCTTAACGCTATTTAAAAGTAAGTTTATTTTACAATTAGACACTATTATAATAGCGCAATATACTACATAGTAAATAGTTTAACGGATCCTTAGGAGATGTAAATCCCGAGCATCTCTTGAGTTACTGTATTCATATTTATTTCTGTTTATTTAACTCACATAAGATTTTCTAGTCTGACTCGAGTGTTTTTGTCTTTTCAAATTCGCTCGGGTCAGTCCGAGCGTTTCAGGATAGCAGGTTTTAGCTTTGGAGGACGAAGACGAAGATTCAGTATTATTTTATATATATAGTATTGTACTACACACTCTTTCTATTCCGCTGCCTTGTTGTATTTGGTATGTGTAACTCTGATATTCATTTTATAAGTAAAATCAAGCTTTTGTAAACTGTTTATGAACTGTATATTTGTTATTATATTTTATCCTTCCGCTGTGAGATTCTGTTTTGTTTTATTTCTTCTCTGTTTTTCTTATTTACCCCATAACTATCCGCCCTTGCGTATGCTTTGAATTGGCACGTGTGTCGGTTTAAAGTGTGCGAAAAGGCGGGATGTTACATAAACCCACGCCGCCGCTTCCACGACCCACTACGCGCCACCTACCATTTTTCCTTGATCCACGGTAGCCTCCTCCACCCCCAGACAGAAGCTCGACCCTCCAGATCAACTTGATCGCCCACGGCGACTCAAAATGCCCCAAACAGTAAAACACAAACTGCTTTCATAATACCCCCTTAAAAATTCCCAAACCTACCTAAAAATCATCATTTTCGGTATAGATTTTAGTAAGCTACCTGATTCAATGATCGGTGAAAATCGAAATTTGGTCAATCTTGAGTTTGCTCAGAGATTTGGGTTCCAGAGAAAAATTTTAAGTTGTTTTTATCTTAACTAAATTTTTAAACTTAGTTTATAATGATACAAACATCTTTTGTTCAAATCTTAAGTTCATTCATCAATCAGAAAAGGAGTAAATGATTTTTGAAAGTAAGGTTTTGTTTCTAGAGTATCAGAGAGCAAGCATATACAAACACCTCCAGTTTAAATTTATACCCTAAGGATCCTGTATATATGCATAGGCTTATTGACCAATACATGTATCTATTTCACCCAAAGCAAAGTCTCAGATTTTAATCATCAACTAGATTGAAATTTAAGTTATTAAATATGAAGTTACTCACCAAAATAAATCACAGTTGAACAGAGGAATTTGATGATGACAGAAGACAGTTATATGAAGTTTTGAATGCCTGTAACTTTTCTTGCTTCCTGACCTTTATTTAAGCTTGAAAATATGCAGTTTTTGTTTATATTACTTTGCTTTTTCTCAGGCTTTGCTTTCATAAGTTTAATGACTGAATTAAAAGATAAGAAGTGATGAATACATATATATAACTTTAAACAAGCTGTCTTCTTGAACAAGCTTTAACTTGATAAAATATTTGCTTTATTTTTATTTGTCATAAAGTACTGCAAATCTGAGCTAAGATAAATATTTTGGCTAGAAGATATTTTCAGACAGAAATGTGTGCTAATTAAAGGGTTATGTCCTTGTATTAGTATACACTATTTAGTATTTGCAGACACTACAATATAAATAAAAATATTTGCAGATTTTTGTTTGACAAGGTGCAGCTTACAGGTTCCAGAGATACACAAGTTTGACTCCAGATTTTAGAAAGAAGATACTCAAGTATGAACATCTCAGATTTGCAGAGATGGAGATTCTGGTTTGCATTAATTGTACGAAGATGTTCAAGTTTTTGATGGTATATATGTCTTAGTTTTGCTCAGAGATGATGCTCGAACTGATATGAAGAAAAGTTGATATATACTTGCATTTACAGTTTATAATATCATGATGTTTGTACAACAAAACAGAGATATTTGTTGTGTGCTAGAAAGATTTACATTGATTACTTTTGTTTGTTTGTTAAGAATACTTTACACTGTCTTCCCTAGCAAGCCTTCACATGATTTATATATTTTTTTCTATCTATCTTTATTTTGTTTTATTTATTTCGGCCTGCACACATATTCAACCTTGTTTGCACTAAACTTGTATATGCTGCAGTTTTCTTATGTTAGTTTACAAACTTGAAAATTATTTGTTTCTAGTTTAATTGTTGTCTTATTATTATATTTTGTGAAGTTCTATATGAATGTTATTTCTTTTATTTTTGTTGTTTGAAATCCAAATGAATCTTATAGTTGTTATGTTATTAAATTTAGCCAATGTACTTACTTTATATTTTTCCCAATTTATTTTATAGTCCTGTATTTTTATTTATTAACATTATTTAAAAGTAACATATTTATCAATTTGAAATGATTTATAAAAGAAATTATCTTTTTTTTTATAAACTGCTTATTTTATTAATGTATACCATTTGACAAAAATTGCATTAGAACTCATATATAATTTTAAATTCATATTTTTATCAAGCTATACTAAAAAGAAAAGAAAACAAATCATTTTGTTAATAAATTTAAATCTAAACTTAAGTTAAAATAAGTTTCAAACTATTTAAGCATTTATCCTATGTATTTAAAATCACATATTTATTTATTAATTAGCTTTGAAAAGTTTATATTAAATAAATCATAATTTCCAATTCACTAAAATATATATATATATATATATATATAAATTTGAAAACATAATTTATTAGTTAAAATTTTAAAACAAAGCTTCCCTATTTACAATGTATACAAATATATACATTTATAAATAGAAAACAATGGATTTATTTTAACAGATAAAATTTACCAATTAGATTTTTATTAAAAGAAAAGTATCAATTTAGATCTAATTAACAAATATTATCAAATCAATTAAATTTTTAATACAGATTATTAAATTGATATTGCTCGAAAATTCCGGGTTGTCACAGTTTTCTTCTCCTCTTCTTATTTTTCTTATTTAACCCCAATTGATGATCTATGTTTCAGATTGTTTAAGTCGGACATGTGTGGATTATTGTCGATTTAAATCTCTCGAAACGAGGGTCGTCACGGTTGGTATCAGAGCGAAGGTTTAGCGATAACCTTGGCTTTGTGGGGTTTGAATCATTAGAGATAGGGTAGTAATATCCTAAAATGTGTCTGTTGAGAGTATATTGTATGAGAGAGCATACTTGTTAGCGTTATAAAATGTTTTATATTGTGTATACTTATCCATTGAGTTGTTTATGAATTCTGATCGATGTACGGGATGCCGTGTCATCAATAGGGGTTTATAAACACTTAAACGAGGCAAGTCGACGTAATATTGTTTTAAAAATCGGGCAATGAATTTTTTTTACCTAATTATATTTTATATATAAAATGTTAATTCTTAATAAATGAGTTGTTTGAAGATAATAATATTTAATTATCATTGATTATTGGTTGAATTAAAAATTATGAAGTATTGATAATTAAATTGAATTGAAATATAATTGCAATAAGAATTCTTTAAAATAACCAAGTTGTAAATTAATGGAATATTTTGATAATAAGTTAAGGAAATTTTTATAAGTATATTTATTATATAGCTTATATATAGAAATGATTTTAAAAAAATGATAATTTTAGAATTTAAAATCCTTTTGCTTTAAAAAAAATTGGTTTTCAAAGACTTAAAATTTAATAATAATATTATATGAAAGAGTTTTGACTAGAAAATATTTGAAAGGATTTTTGAAGAAATAAAAGCATTAAACTCGCTTGGTCGTTGGGAAATAAATTCTGGAGATGACTACAGCATCGCCAGTATTCATTTTCGGGTTTTTGAGTGGGAATTGCTACCAAAAGAAATTTATTTTCGATTAAAACAAGTTTTGATGTGAAAAATATTTTAAGTATGACTTAATAAATATGTGAAATAGTTTGGAACTTATATTTTAAAATAGTGTATAAGAAATGTCTTTGTAACTTATAAATTTGAAAAGAGAAGAAAAAAAATAAGTTACAATTTGTAGATTTGAACAAAAAAGAGAAATTTCAAATTTTAAACTGCTGGATAATTTTGATTTAAGCAAATAAAGAAATTTAAATTCGAGAAATGAAATAAAATTGATTAACTTAAGAAATTTTAAGTTAATTGAGTTAGTGAAATGAAATAAATAAAATATAGTTTAACTCACGAAAGCTTAAAAAAAATGAATTGCATTTGAAATGAAATAGATAAAATAAAAAAATGAAATTCTAAGAAGTTAATTTGTATAACTTATAGATTTGAGAATTAATAAGCTAAAAAACGAATTTAAATTTGTAAAATAGAGATGATAAGGAAATTTAAGTTGAATAAAATTAAATGAAATAATTAATGGATTGAAATGAAGATGAGGTTTAACTTATTATTAAATAAAAATTGAATTTGATATTAGGTGAAACTAGATAAATTAGTAAAGCGAGTTAAATCCACTTAAGCTATAAAATGAATTAATCAAATGAATATGAACTTGTATTTTTAAATAAAATGTAATTTAAGTGTGTAATAAAGTGAATAAAAATAAATGAATGTAAGTAATAAATTAAGTTGGTTAATCAAGTTTAATCTAAACTGGATATAAACAAATAAATTGCAAAAGGAATGAGTTTAAAAATTTAATGTTAACTAATATAGTATGGAATAAGTTATTGGAATAAGTTTTAAATTAAAATTGACTTAATAGAGGTTAAATAAATTGATTGTAAAAAAATTACTTTAGTAAATTAATAATATGAATTTGAATAAATAAAGTAAATCAATGAGTTAATAATAACCGTGATTGTGTTGTATAAATCATTTATAATAAATTTACATGGTTTATAAATGATGTTAATATATAATAAAAAAAGGAGAGAGAATATACTAAGTGGAAATAAAATTTAACTTAAGAATGGTTAAGTGGAATAATTTTTATAAATGATTCATAAATGAATTTATATGGAATATGTTTAATAAAAAAATGTGAAACAATTGGAATTTCAGAAATTGAATTGAATAAAATTGAATAATGAATTTGCAACAAATGTTATTGAATTTAAAGAAATCAATGGAATGTAAATTAAATTTAAATGTAAATTAAACAAATGTAAATAATTGGAACAAATCAATTGAATGTAAGTATATTGAATTGAATAAATCAAACGTAAATGCAATAAATATTGATTAAAAAAAAGAGAAAAATGAATTGAGATCAAATTAGTTAAAAGAAATTTTCTTAAAGCGAATGAAATGAAAATAAATCTATTGTATGATTGATGAAATGAATATAAATCTATTGTAAGATTAATGAAATGAATATTAATAAGTGAATGAAAATCAGTTTAAAATGTATGGAATGTGGTATGGAATTAATTTACTTAAGTATAATTAATTATATGTATTATTGAAATAAAATAATGGAAGTAAAAAAAGAAAAATGAATGTAATTATAAATGAGTGTAAATAAATGGAATGTAAATCCATTAATGTTGATTATTGCATGCAAACTAATTCGAAGTAAATAAACTGAATAAAAATCAATGGAACATGAATCTAATTGAATAAAAGTTGGTTGAATGCAAATAAATGGAAATAAGCAAATAAACTGTTAATGAAATGTATGCTAATAAGAGATGAAGGGTATAAAATTTAAAATTTACTTTTGATAATGTAAAAATTCACACGGTTATGAACTAATTGGATTAATCAGACGAATATTAATGGTTAGGTGGTTTCTTTTGTTGCAAATCATTGTTATTACAATTTTGATTGCATATGATTGTTGTATGTTGAGTATTTGTGCTGGATATTTATTGTTTAGACTCAAAAATTCATGTTATATGGTTGTATTAGACTTATGTATGCTTTATACCATTATATGCAACTAATATCTTAAATTGAGTTGAGATAGGTACATGCGAAGACCGTTTGGGCGTATACGAAGATTTATATGCTTTTGCTTGCTTAATACGAGCAAATTCGCTGGTATTATAAATAATAAGGTACGTATCTCGGATTACATACCACAACTTTATATTTTTTCCCTGCGGGATGCCTCATCATTGAGATGAGATGTATATTTGATATATATTGGTTATATCTGTGTTCTATATTGAATTGTATAATTTTTCCAATCGAGCCACGCAAAGGAAACTCTGCTAAAAATTTTCGTATATCCGGGAGTTAGAAATTTTTTAAAGTTTTAAAATTTTTATAACTTGTTTTTATGTATAAGTTATATTTTTCATCAAACTGATATCGGAGGGGTGTGGCAAGAGTATAGTAAAGGTTTTGTAAATAAGATTTTAATGTCAATTATTTTGAGAAAATATATTATATGTTAAATCTATACTTAATGCCTTTTCGTGGATGAAAAGTTTTGAGTGGGGGAGTATGTAACGACCCTTATTTTTAGCTATTTCTAATTATCAAATTTAATGTAACAACCAGATATTTTCAACCATTCGCATCCATTATAAGTGCATAGGCAGACACTCATGCCGGAATTGAATTGCTCAAAATACCGTGTTGTAAATAAAATTTTGGCAAACCTCAGAATATACAATAAATAAAAATCACAGATCTCAGACACAGAGTATATAAAAATGCAGCGGAAGAAAAAGAGATAGTAGTTCGTGAAGCTACTATATAAAATATAAGATACATCAGAGTTAAATAAGATACAACAGAAGAGTAACAGGATACATCAGGTACAAATCAGATACATCACTGAACCACTGGATACTGAAGCAAAATAGATGGCTGGATCTTCAAGGAAAGCTCCAACGCCGAAGGTGAATCTTGAATGCTAACTCAATCAATCTGACCCGAGCGTAAAGCAAAATACAAAACCCTCGAGTCAGGACATAAATACTTATAAACTGTAAATCAACTCAAGTGAACAGTAACAAAATGCATCAGTAACTTAAAGGATGCTTGGGACCGCCCATCCTCTAAGGATCCGTTAAACTATTTACTATGTAGTAATATACGCTATATACGGTAGTGTCTAATCAGTAAAGTATAATCATATAGAAAATAGCGTTAAGGGGATGGTGAACCTTAACGCGGTCGGATCTTTAAAACCAAAATCGTAGTGGGCTCGATATAAGGATATGACACGGCACGCAAGGAAATGCCAGGGTGGATACACCGTTTGCACTCCCGGACCGGTGGTGACGGCAAGCCAGCAGCTTCCGCCCACCTCGAACAATACCCCCGAATCAAAGTGGCGCCACCGAATCGAATCACAACAGTAATAGAATGGTTTCCGATGGAGCATGCTCGATGAAAGGGTGCGACCCTTTGTGTAGCCCGGTATAGCTCCTGTTTTAGTCATATATGCCAACTCACGGGAGTTGGGTCCACGTAATATACCTCAAGAACGTCGCCACCATCCTACTTCATTCTGGAATCTCCACCGCGTTACAGTTGTTAAAGTGGTTTTCGGTATTGGCCGGCTATAAGACAATATCCGATCCCGGTCTCTTTAACAACCAATCGTTATTATAACCCGTAGTTATAATTTTAAAACAATATTTTATACTTCAAAATAAAATACCCTTTTCAATCCAAATCTTTATCAAAATAAAGATTAAATCATTTCCAAAACCATTTCAATATATCAACATACCATATCTTTCAAATTCAAATATTTATCAAGATAAATATCAAGTCATTTCTAACCATTTCAATATATTAAATTATCATATCCTTTCAAAACCACATTTCAAATCATTTTAATATATCAAAATATCACATCTTTTCGAAACCACATTCCAATCATTTAATATATCAAAATATCATCTCTTTTCAAAACCACATTCATTCCAAATCATCATTCATTTTATTCAATTTAAAATACCATTTCAATTCATATTTCAAAACAGTTTATATTCCAAAAATCATTTTTAATCATTACAATGAAGTTATTATGTTTAATAATTAAATTATTAAATTTCCAAAATTTTCAACTTCCAAAGTTCATTTATTCACTTAAGTTTATTGAAACAGTGAAAATTCACATTTCGCGGTATTTAGAAAACACTACGGAAAGTTACATTCAAAACAGTTCAATTTAACAAAAGACAGCATTTTAAAAATGTTGTAATAGGGTTTACTTAAGTTTCAAATAAACTTAGTTAAATTCGAAAATTATAGCACTTACAAAAGTTGCTATAATGGCTTTTAATTCAATTTAGTTCATTATCATCAACTACAGCATTTACAAATGCTGTAATATCATTTACATTGTAATTAATAGCATTTCAAAAATGCAGTTAATTAACTTCAAATATTCAATATAATTTCTCAACCAATTATATTTTTATTTGAAACATTTTTAACTTATAAAATCATACATTTTCACATTTAGAAACATCATTTAATTTTCCTCAAGTTCATGATTTTATAAAGTTAACTTTCCATTCAAAAATCAAGATTTAATAATAATTCACTTATTAAATTGCAATGTTGAATTTTTAAAATCCATTACATTAAATTTCAAGTTAACACTTAAGTTCAAATTCTCAAATATAACTTTGTTTTATTTTTATTTACTTAACTAAAAGTTCACTTTTACGTCAATTTCGTAAATTTCCAATTTTAGTTATATTTCAAAATTTCAACTTAAAATATACATTCATTTCACATTTCAAATTTGTTAAAAATCATTAATATGATATAAAATCACTTTTAATTCATTTAAATTCAAATTATCATAAATTTATCATAATTTCATATTCAATTTAATTTCTAATTATAATTAAATCAAATTTTCCAAAATAACTTACGTTCAAAATTTTCTAACTTTTCATTAATTCATTTCACTTACAATTGTTCAGAAAATCAATAATACTTGACAAAATTTATTTTTAATAAATTTTAAATCAAAATATTATAATAACTACATTTCTAAACTATTTTAAACATTTTAGAAAAACATATTTTAACTACGGGCCTGTATATAATTTTCTACGCTAGGTAAAGTGATACGGGTAATATATCATTTCAACCCGTAATTTACAAAGAAAAATCCGGGTTTTATCATTTCAAACCCGCAATCCCAAGTTAAAATAAATTAAATAAAATAACTCAGGCCTATCATTTCAGCCTATAGTGCTTCTATTCTAACAGGGAACTTACAGTGTGATCATATACAGGAATAATATAAACAATGTCAATATCACAATATACAGTCATATATCAGATGTCAGGTGAAAATTAACAGTTTTAACATGGTAATAACATGGTAATAACATGGCATAGCATATCATATGATCATCATTAACTTGCATAAACATTTTATATTACTAAACACTTGTCATCAATTCACTTTTCATAAGTATAAATGTCAGAGTGAGAAAGACTCACCTTTTCAAAGCTAGAGACCAAAACAACATACAAGCACGACTCCAAAGGCACGACAAGCACAATTGCACGACTTTTGATTTGAGTTGAAAGATAGCCAAGATATGATTTTGTATCAACAACCCAAAACAAAACAAACAAGACAATATATAAAATCATTCAACATAAAATAACATTGAAATAATTTTGAAATACAAAGCAAAATGAACAAGATAGATTGGACCTTGCTTCAACCACTTCAATGCTTGGCCTAAGGGACACTTATGCTTGGCTATGATGATGCTTTGGCTCAGGTATGACATCATATAGGTCAGGTTTAACATCATATAGGCAAGGCAACAAGTGGAGATGAAGGTGTAGTGGTGCAACATAAAGCATATATAGGGTCAAGGTTAAATAAGTTGAGTTTTTGTGACATTCTTGGATCGGCCATGGGCATGTGGTGGCTTGGCCATGCTTGTACAGGTCTGGACAGTAGCTAGAGCGGTGGCCAAAGATGGTGGAGTGGCTGGTGGTGGCGGCTAAGGGGTGGCCAAAGCAAGATATGGAGGGTAGGTGATGATATGTGTGGTCTAGGCAATGTTTTAAGGAGTTTTGTGGAAGTTTTGTGGTGCTAGCTTCAATGGATGAGCACGGCTTGGTCATGGTCTGATTTCCAGAGGGTGTTGGTTGATGTGGAAGAGGGTGGAGGTCAGGTCTGGGGAGTGGTGGAGGCTATGGTGGTGGTTTGGGTGGTGGTTGAAGTGGATGAGCATATAGAGGTCAAATAAGCATGGATCTAGGCATCTAGGTTGTAATTTGAGGGGTTTGACCATCAAAAGGGGTTCGACCATGGTCAGATCTGATGGGGTAGATGGTGGTGATGGTTGGGAAGAGATGGAAGGAGGTGGTGGCCGCGGAATAGGGGAAGAGGCCGATCTTAATCAAGGGAGAAGGCAAGGCAAAATATAAGAAAACAATGGAAAAAGAAGAGCAAAAAAAAGAAGAGGAAAAGAGGAGCCATTACCAAACCTTTCTAGCCGTGAAAAATGAAGTAGAGAGGAATGTTTTCACGTAAAAATGAGGTAAGAAATGTACAGCTACAATAAAGAAAGGAACGGTCAAAGGAAATTAAATCTATTAATTGGAAAAGAAACGGAAGAAGAAACGTTAAAACGGTTTTATGTTTCTTTGCTTTCAAACCTTTTAAACTTCCTATATATATTCATATACATCTTAAATAACTGAAAACACTTATAAATTTCAGTTAGAATTCGAAAATATAACAGATAAACAAAATATTAATAATTAAATATTAATTAGATATGATTAAAAATAAGAAAAATAGCACAGAAAATGAAAACTTGACTTAAGAATTAGAAATAACTTCAATACACTTTGGAAAAATTTACTTTAATTTAAATACATGTAAAATGAATAAAATAAAGTAAAACACAGCAAATAAAAGTGTGTGCATAAAATAAATAAATAAATTTTAATTATATAAAATTAAATTAAGAAAATGGCTTAAAATTGTAGACTAGGCTTTAAAATTAGAAATAAATTCAAATGAACTTTAGAAAAATTATATTATCATTTTAAAAATACTTAAAAGTCAAAATATACATCATATAACATATCATCACATATTAAAATAAAATATAACAAAGAAGAAGTAATTTATACAATTTAAAATAGTCATTGTTAAATAACCCTATATACGCACAATATTGTAAAGGGTATAACTTTCACAATTTACATCCAAATTCAACGAAACGAAAAGTGGTGTTCTTAGAATTTTATGTACTTTCATAATAAAATAAAAAAAATTAAATTTTTAAATTTTTAAACTTTTAAAATTTTAAGTTAAAAGTCACAGTTTGACTATTTTGACCAAAATCAGCATTTCAGGAAAATATTCAACTTACACAAGTTTGGAATTATAACTCATATAAAAATCAAGATTATATTTAAATAATAAATTTGATCATTTCAAATAAGTAAAATAAGTTTTTGAATCAAAATTTTATATTAAAATAATTAAAATATACAATAAAATAATTACAAAATACAGGGTTGTTACATTTAAGGTGATTATTAAATGAAAATGATTATTAATGTAATTTGTTGAATAATTTAATATTTGAAATAATTTGAATAATTAAATTCTAAATTTAATATGATAGAAAATGATGTTGTAAATTGATTTAAAATTTTTTATAAATAAAAATTAAGATTATTAATACTTAAAATTGGATTTGAATGTGAAAAATTAAAATTGAAAATTTTATATTTTAAATTAGCGAGTAAAAATAGCTATTTTGGCGACTGTCTCGAATTTTGACGAAACCAGTTTCATTGAAACCATAACAGTGGATTATTATAGGATTTTAAGTTTCATAGCGATCGGACTTGTCGTTTGGCCGTGCGGGCTTAAAACGCATAGAAATCAATTCAAAGGAATACGATAAAATAAATTGACTTTGAAAAGCTATCTTCCATATACGATCAAATTAGGCCTCGAAACTAGTTCCATTGCGTTCCGAATGGGGGTAAAACATTATAAACGCCTGGTGGCATGTCTCGATTGGAGTTCGAACGATTTTGGACATAACTATATAAATACGCATGCAAATCGAGACAGATTTATTACTATTTTAATTTTTGAAACCTTCGCCGTCACTTTCTTTTAACGGCTGAAATTCACCAACTTCCCTCCTTAATATCTCTCAATCCGTTCAATGAAATCAAAAAATTTCAAAAGCAAAGTTGTAGATCTCGGTGAGCTCTTCAAATACATATGGATGATGTACGCTAATTTATTATGGATTCGTCAGAATCTGGCTTGGAATCATGAATGTATTTTCTCGGATTCTGCGCAAACTGCGGCGAATAGGGTGGCGAATCTTGGCGCGTTGGTGGAGGAGGATGGGGCGCACGTGGTAGCTGGTGTTGATTGACGTCCGGTCATCGTTTGCCTCGCGTGTGGATGAGGATGAATGACGTGAAGTGGGTCTCATGTGTGCTGTACGTGACTTTTGGAAGAAGGTTACGTTTCTTTTTATTTATTAATTAATTATTAAAATTTTTAAATGTTCGAACGTTCTAACATATATAACTGTTGCATACGATCTCGGATTCATACGCGGTTTTCTTCGTTGCGATCATATCAGAATTCCGGACAACAAGGGAATGGTTTGGTCGACTTTCAAGACCGTTCAAATTTGGGCCTTTATTTGGATTTTAAATCGTCGATAAATCAAAGGTGAGTGTTTATACGCTCACAATTGACTGAAATATTTTTATATTAGTTAAATTTAAATCGTGAAGTGATTTAAATTTTATTGATTGTTGTTTGATAAGTTTAATTGACGTTTAAATTGACATCTGCATTAATTTATAGAAATTGAATTGATTGTCAAATTTAATTAGATTTTAATTACCCGTAAAATACCCGATATTGGTATAATGAAATTGTTGTGAATTTTATTGACTATTTGGATGATTGGTCGTGATGGATGCTATTAGTTTATATTTGAATGTTTATTTATTTTTATATGTATCATGTTATCATCCTGTATATTATTTACAGTATATAAAACTGCAAATTGAATTATTTCGAATAAAGTAACAAATATGTTGAAATGATATATATATATATATATTGCATTTATTTTGGATTGAAATGATATATATCCATACCTGAATTAAATTAGAATAACTAATTCACTTGGCCATAGGTTAGAGAATTATATACATACACTGGATTGGTTAATTAAATGATTTTAAAATTTGTCTTAAAATTATTTAAATGATTTGATTTTTAAGAAAAGAAAAATCAAATTTATGGAAATCAAATTATTTCGAATTTGACTTCGGAATGTTGAAATTTAAATTTAAAACGAAATTGTTTAAATAATCGAATTTGAGATTTTGAAGTTTTAATCAAAATATGATTTGAATTTTAGAGATCGATTGTTTTAAGATTGGATTTTATTCGAACTTTGAATATTGCTAAGTAAAAGTTATAAAACGATATTTTGAAATTTAGCTCGGATTTGAATCATATTTAAAAATTTGGATTTTTAAATTGGATATTGAAGAAAATTTGATTTAAATGTTTTGAATTGATAATTGGAAACGAACTCGGAATTAATATAAATCAAAATGGTTTAAAATTTGGGATTGGAGTTGAAATCAATTTGCAATTGGAAATTGAATTAATTTGAAATTGGAAGTGAAATTAATTTGGAAGTGGAATTTAAATTCGGCTTAAAATCGGAATTTAATCGAGTAAATCAAAATGGAAATTGATTTGGATTGGAAATTTTGGAATTGAATCAGTTTAGCTTGGAAACTGTTTTAAATAAATTATTTTAGTATAAACTATTTCAAATCTATTTTCCTTAAATATTCAAACTATTTTAAGTTTCCCAACTATTTTACTATATAGACCATTTTATTTCTCAAACTATTTTCTATTAAACTATTTTAACTATTTAACTATTTTAAAAAAAATTTCTAAAATCCAAACTGGTTAAAGGGTGGAATGTTTATATTTAAATCTTGGATTTAAATGCTAATTGGGTTAAAGTGAATTATAACCAAAAACTGTAATTCGAATCAAGTTTTGAAGTAAAATCGATATATCGTGTTGAATTGACATTTTGAGCAAATACGATGGTTTCGAAACGGATATGATTTTTGAGTAAATATGATGATTTTGGAATAGATTTGATTTTTGAAGCGAATATGATATTTTGATATCAAATACGAAATGTTTTGAAATGTAAAAGAACCAACCAGTGTGTAAAATGACGTTTGGTTGTTAAAGAGACTAAGACCTCTTATTGGCGTACTCTCTGTCAATATTGGAACCACTTTAACAACTGTGTACGAGGTGGATGATATCCCGAATGTAGTGGTTGAATTGGCGACGTTTACTGGAATGAAGTAAGGGAACAATGATGGATAGCCTTGACATTCGTGTCATAATTGAAATGACTAAAACAAGAGCCTATGTCTGGCCATTGAGGTTGGCTACCTCTAGCGACGTTGATCCCTCATATTACTATTGTGGTTTCGGATTCAATGGGTGCACCTTATTTGTCGTTTGGATTGATTGTCGCGGTCGGCCATGGATGGGTTACGACCAGCCAGAAAGGGTAAACTGGTAGAATCCTACCTTGGGCATTGCCTCACATGCCTTGTCATATTTATCCATATACGAGCCCATTACGGTTTTGGTTTAAAACAGTAAAATGTGTTAAGGTGGATCAATATAAAGCCTTAATGCTATTTTGATATTTATCTCACTAATAAACATTATCTATTATAGCGTATACTATTATATATAAATAGTTTAACGGATCCTTAGGAGATGGGAAATCCCATAAAATCTCTTAAGTTATTGTGCTCATATTGTGATATTGATTTGACTGACATAAGAGTATTTTAGTCCTGACTCGAATGTTTTGTTTTTTACATTACGCTCGGGTCAGTACTGAGTTTTTCAGTGTATTAAAGACTATTCTCTGGAGGACGAAGATGGAGTTTGGTATATTACTATTATTATTATTATCCCCTGTATCATGAATTGATTATTTCTCCTTGTTGTATATTTATAACTTCGATAAATGAGTATAGTTTGAAACCCAGTGTATACTAAATAGTTTTATGAATTGTTTATTTGATTATTATATATTATCGATTCCGGTGTGAGATTCTGTGTTTTGTTTTCTTCTCCTCTTCTTATTTCTTATTTAACCACGATTGATTATCTATGTTTCGGATTGTTTAAGTCGAACATTTGTGGATTATTGTCGATTTAAACCTCCTGAAACGTGGGTCATCACAACATGTATTACTAGTGCAAAACGATAACTGTAGATGGTGGAGTCTTCTTATTCATGCTCGGTGTTGTTAAGGTAACTAGATATCTAAGAAATAATATTGATTCCAAGTTAGCAGCCTCAGTCGGTATCTATATTCTGCTATATTTTTCTATTTCCCTATGAATTTATATTGATCGCTCTCAGTGCTTATGTTTATTATAGATTACCAAATCCAATGATCCGTGCACTAATAGACTTGGGTTTTGATTTAGTCGAAATTCCGACCCATTAAAGTGTGGGTTGTTACACCGTGGAAGTTAGAGCCTTCTGTATGAGTTATATGATGATGATGGTTTATGTAAATCATAGTTGTTAAATTAAAATTTTGATAATATATTGATAATTTTAAAATACTGATAGTGGATTGTTAATGATATCCGATGAAAAATTATTCAGTTGTCTGTAAAATTTCTTTTTAAATATATTAATACAAATAGAATTTGTTATGTGATTTAGAAATGTGATTTTAGATCTCCATATTATTTTAAATCATGTATGTTTTCAACATTATTATTAATATCATTATTATATAACGACTGTAACTATTAGTTATAGTTCTTATTAGTTTACTGAATTATCATTACCATAATTATTAGTAACATTATTTTTTATTATATCTTGATAGATCATTTCAGCATATTATTTACAAAATCAGCATGATCGAACATATGAAAATCATTTATCCGACGATCGAAACATTCAAAACCGATATTATAGCAAAAGTAGTCAAATTATAAACTTGATGATGTTCTAATTATTTATGAAATGTGAATGGTGGATTATCATACTGAATAAAAAATAATTATTTATTTTTTAAAATTATTTTAATGTAAAATAAAATCTGTTATGCAATGTGAACTGTGTATTGTTTTAAGTGATGTATTATTTTAGTAAATTTCTTCTTCGAGTGGTAAGCCTGTTTTTGGAGTAGTCCATCCACTTTTTATAGAAGACAAATAAGTATAGGTTTGAAGCTGAGTTCCCCAGTAACTACAACTCACATAAACCACTTACAACTCTCTTTAAATATCATAACAGAGTAAATAATTACTAATCGAAACTAGTATGTAACACTAGTCAATGAGGAGCAATGAAAATCGTCGCATGAGTGGTTTGTTCCATAAAATATTCTATACCATCATCAAAATCATCACAATCAACTACCTCGGGAGGGAGAACCAACTAAGTTTGGATAGGGGGCTCCAAAAGGTCCTATGATGTTGGAACAAGAATGGAGGAGTAACGACATCAATGTAGCTCTTCAAGCTAGTGAGGTCTCTAGAATGGGTAACAGAATCAGGCGGCGAAGGCCCTAAATGGTTGGGGCAGATAGGAGTTTAACCCTATATTCTCTGATGAGTTTTTCAAAGTAATCTTAGGAAGGATTAGGATGGCAGAGTCGGACAATACAGGACTCAAAGCATGCATGACGAATCTAGGTGCCTAAAGGATTAAGATGAAGGGCAACTCTAAAATCTCAATAAGGGCTCTAGCATAAGCAAGATTATCCTTATGATTGGTTGCTTCATCAAAATAGATCAACTTACTGATATGGCTAATTAACCAATCCGACCCTTTCTAAGGTTTGAAAGAGTGAATGGATGTGTTGACTAAAAATTTAGCCAACCATGAAACTATAATTAGGAGTTGATATTAACAATAGTTACTCACTAATATTCTAGTTAATAAATTGAAAATAAGGAGAAGAGTAAAGTAATAAATGCTAAAATAAACAAAGAAGCACACAATTTAGAGGGGTTTGATCAAGAATAATCAATGTCTTCTATCGTATTAAATTTTATTACTTTGAGTTCTAGATTATAATTATTAATTGTAGGAGACAGTAGTAACAGTAATAAATGAAAATTTTGTCCTTGTACAATACGCATTCAATTTTGTAATTATAGCAGCTAAAATCCGGTTTAAATGGCTTAGATAAATAAGTCAATCCCTTAGTTTCACTATAATAAAAAGGACTTTTGATAGCATCAATCTATAGCATTTTCGCATACCACCTTTGGTACGGTATGCAAACTAGGGTCTGGTACGCTATTTGTAAATATAGTAAACATTATTTGTATGTTCAACGCTATTTATATATTTGTAGGCGGGAAATAAAAATTATGCGGGAATATTTCTTTCACTTCCTCTCCTCTAGGCTATAGCAAATACTTCTTTCACTTTTATCATCATATCCAAAAAAAATTAATCGCCGTCACTTTTATCATCTCCAGAAAATATTTCCTTTCACTTTCGATCCAGAAGCAAAAAGAAATCCCAGCCGATCCAAATACTGGAAGCATAAATAGAGATTCCAAAATCTATGCAATCCCGAAGTAAACAGAAATCCAACAAATTCTCATCATACCGATTGAAGGGATGTATTAGGATGTTGATGGAATTATTCTGTGTGATCCAGTAATATCCATAAGTAAACAGAGATTCCAGAAATCCTAAACGAAGCGACAGCTGTGTGAACAAGCATCTCCATAAATCCCAAACGAACTTTGGTACATTTCGAATCATTTTGTTTGTGTATGATTTATTGAATTATTATGTGCATTTTGAATCATTTTATTTGTGTCTGATTTATTGTTTGCGTCTCTAGAAATTCCAAATGAATTATTTTTTGCATTTCGAATCATTTTGTTTGTGTTGGAATTCCTAATAGCAAAATGAATGAAAACACATAGTCCCACATCGTCAAAATTGCAAAGCTATTCTAGTATATTAATAGCTTTGCAATGAAGGGGTTGGAGCCTAGGGGCACCCAAATGTATGCTTCGTTGTGAGGAGGGAGATCATGCATCTCCACCACACACGAGCGTGCCGCCGCTGCCGCCGTCCGACCGACCGAACCGGGCCGAGCTGGGCTCGGGCTCGGGTTTGGCAACATGTTTTAATAGCTTTGAAAACACATAGTAATAATAACTTTTGAAGCAGGCGCGTGTTTCGGGCGAACAGACGGAAGCGGGTGTGAACCGTTAGACGTGAGCGGGTGCGGCCCGACTGAATAAGCGTGGGTGAACAGAAGCGGGTGCGGCCCGACTGAAGAGGCGCGGCCGAACAGATGCGAGGAGCAAGCAGGTGCGACCCGTCAATGAACAGCAGTGGTTCAAAAGGCAACGGGTGCGACCCGTCAAGCGGACGCGACTATTCAATGGGATGCGGACGAACTTATAAATAGGAGAGAATCCTGATCACATTCTCAATCTATTCCAATTCTAATTTCTTCTGCTTATTCTTCTCTACTGCTCTAAACAATATATCACAGAGTTAACATACTCATTACAATCTCATGCAGATTACGTCTGTTGTATCTCAGAAGACTTTAAATTAAGTCTTAAGGAAATTGTTACGACAAGCCTCAGACGGAATTTCCTTGTTCAAACCGGTTAGGTTTATAATTGATTTATATATATATATATCATTTTTTCTACGTCGTACTATTTCTTTAAATAGTATAACGTTTGATCTATCGCTATAGTTATTATTAATATAGTTGTTAGATTGTGGTTGTAATTTAATTACGACATATTGCTTAATTTAGCAAATACAGACTTCCGGAGTAGTGGAAATCTGATTGATAAACTTGTGCGACGAGTTTATAATTGATTATTCACTGTTTTGGTATACGATACATTTAACATATTAAGACTTTCTTGTTTTTTTGCTAAAACAGAGATGGCAATAGTTGAATTATCAACAAAGGCTACTACACACAATAGGCCCGATCCTTTTAAAGAAGATGGCGACGATTTTATAACATGGCAGGATCAGATGTTATTTTATCTCACCACACTCGGTCTGCAATAGTGTCTCGAGGAGGAGGAACCGATTCCTACACTAGGTAAGGAATCAGATGTTGATATGTGGAAGCATTCCGATTTTCTATGCAGAAACTATATTCTGAATTGTCTCAACAAGGTGCTATTCAAAGTATATCAGCCTCTAAAGACAGCAAAGATACTCTGGAATGCACTTGCCACGAAATATAAGACACAGAATATCAGTCATAAGAAATTCATTGTAGAAAAATTCATGGACTATAAGATGGTTGACTCCAAACCGGTGACTGCTCAACTGCATGAACTGCAAATCATCATTCATGAACTCGAAGCGGAAGGTCATAAGATTGGAGAATCATTTTTGGTAGAAGCCATCACGGGAAAACTGCCGCCATCATGGAGAGATTACTACAATTATCTAAAGCATAAGAAAAAGAAAATCTCTTTATAGGATCTCATAGTCCGACTGAAAATTAAGGCAGATAACCGTAGAGTTACAAAACAAAGCGAGGAGGCATTTGTGGATGAAGGTTCAAAGACCAAAAACAAAAATAAGAATTTCCAAAAGAAAAGGAAAGCTCCAGACAACAAACCAAAAGACAACAAACGAACCAAAAAGTTTAATGGCGAGTGTTGGGTTTGTGGAAAGGTTGGACATACCGCTAGAGATTGCAGACTCAAAAAGGACCGCAATAAAGAGGCAAATATAGTAGACAACATGGAAGTAGACGAGTCCAACTTCTCGGCAGTTGTATCTGAATACAATTTGGCTCAGAATCCTCACCAATGGTGGGTAGACACAGGCGCTACTCGTCATGTTTGCTCTGACAAATCCATGTTTTCTACATACCATAAATTCGATCACAAAGAAAAACTCTATATGGGTAATTCTACAGTATCCATGATCGAAGGCAGTGGCATAGTAATCCTCAAGTTTACTTATGGAATAACCGTCAAGTTGAATGACGTGCTCCACGTTCCATACATTCGCAAGAATCTCATCTCTGGTGCAGTACTATCAAAGAAAGGATTCAAAATGGTGTTCGAGTCAGACAAGATGGTTCTGTCCAAAGATGGATTGTATATCTAAAGGGGTTATTTATGTGATGGCCTATTTAAGGCAAATGTAGCCGTTATTGGCAATAAAACTATGTATTCTGATTGTGTTATTAATAAAATTTAAGTTTCTTACTTGCTTAAGCACGAAATTTTACTATGACATGATAGATTGGGACATATAAATTTCTGAAAAATGAAAATATTATCAAACTTGGGATTGATTTCAAAATTTTAAGTAGATAAGAACTACAAATGTGAGACATGTGTAGAAGCAAAAATGGTTAAAAAACCATTTCAATCTGTTAAAAGAAGCACCGAACCACTAGGTTTGGTTCATACAGATTTATGTGATTTTAAATTATTACCTACAAGAGGTGGGAAAAAGTACTTTATCACTTTTATTGATGACTATACATGATATTGCTATGTATATCTTTTAAATAGTAAGGATGAAGCAATTACATCATTTATGAAATACAAAGCTGAGGTAGAAAATCAGTTAAATAAAAAGATTAATATGTTGAGATCCGATCGAGGTGGAGAATATGAATCACCATTTGAAAAGTTCTATGCAGAAAATGATATAATTCATCAAATAACATCTCCATATTCACCACAACAAAATGGTGTAGCCAATAGGAAGAATAGAACGCTAAAAGACATGATTAATGTCATGCTTTTAACTTTTGGTCTACTGACGAACTTGTGGGGGGAAGCCTTAAATATATCTAATCACATATTAAACAAAGTCCCTCACAATAAAACAGGAATAATTCCATATGAATTACGGAAAGGACACAAACCAAGTTTTAAATACCTCAAAGTGTGTGGGTGCTTGGCAAAAGTTCCAGTTCCGCCTCTCAAGAAAGTCAAACTTGGACCAAAAACGGTCGATTGTTACTACTTAGGGCCAACCCAAAATAGTAGTGCCTACAGATTTTTGGTATTCAAGTCTGATATAGCTGATATTCATGTAAATACAATCATGGAATCTAGAGATGCCTTATTCTTTGAAGACGTGTTTCCACACAAAAGGAATGAAGGGAATAATGTTCCTAAAAGGACAAAAGAAGAATCAAGCAATTCACATGAAGATGAAACTCATCATGAGATTGAGGAAGTTGAACCAAGAAGAAGCGTAAGGGCTAGGACTTCCAAGACATTTGGTTTAGATTTTTTCACATATGTGTTAGAACACGAACCTTAAATGTACAAGGAAGCAATGTCATCTTCATGTTGGAAAGAAGAAAATTGTTGATATTCCACCTGGAATAAAACCTATTGGCTATAAATGGATTTTCAAGAAGAAAATGGAAGCAGATGGCTTTATCAACAAGTATAAAGCCAGATTAGTAGCCAAAGGATATCGTCAAAAAGAAGGAGTGGACTTCTTTGATACATATTCGTCGGTAACACGAATAAGCTCTATAAGAATGCTAATAGCAATTGCATCGATCTATAAGCTAGAAATTCATCAAATGGACGTAAAGACAACATTTTTAAATTGAGATCTCGATGAGGAGATCTGCATGGAGCAACCTGAAGGTTTTGTTTCCAAAGGAAATGAATACAAAGTCTGTAGATTAGTAAAATCATTATACGGACTAAAACGAACTCCAAAACAATGGCACGCAAAATTTGTTGATGTCATGATGAGAAATGGTTTTCGTATAAATGAATACGATAAGTGTGCTTATTATAAGCAAATTGGACAATCATATGTGATGATTTGTTTATATGTAGATGATATGTTAATATTTGGTCCAAATACTCAGGTAATAGAGACTATAAAGAAGATGTTAGTTAGCAATTTCAATATGAAAGACTTAGAAGTTGCAGACGTTATTTTGAGAATCAAAATAATAAGAACACCTAATGGAATTTAATTATCTTAGTCCCACTATGTAGACAAAATGATTGAAAATTTTCAAAATTTTGGAATTAAAGAAGTAAGAACACCTTTTAATCCATCAGAAGTACTGCATAAAAACACTAATGAGAGTGTAATGCAACAGGAATACTCTCGTGTAATAGGATGTCTCATGTATCTCATGAATTGCACAAGATCGGATATAGCTTATGCAGTAAGTAGATTGAGCAGGTATACAAGCAATCCAGGAAAAGAACACTGGAAAGCACTAATGAGAGTGCTTGGATATTTAAAAAATACCACAAATTATTTCTTACATTATGGAAAATATCCTGCCGTCTTACAAGGATATAATGATGCAAATTGGATTGCTGATTCATAGGAATCAAAATCAACAAGTGGTTATGCCTTTACCTTAGCAGGGGCAGCAGTGTCATGGAAATCTACTAAGCAAACATGCATAACTAGATCCACTATAGAATCAGAGTTCATCGCTTTAGATAAAGCAGGAGAAGAAGCAGAATGACTTCGTCACTTTTTAGAAGATATTCCATTTTGGCCTAAACCTGTACTGGCCATATGCATACACTGTGATAACCAAGCTGCGCTAAGTAGAGCGCACAACTTTGTGTATAATGGAAAGTCATGACATATTCGTCGATGCCATAACACAGTTAGGCAGTTACTCTCAAATGAAACTATTTCCATAGATTATGTGAGAACAAATGATAACCTAGCGGATCCATTTACTAAAGGTTTATCAAGAGAGAAAGTTGACTGTGCATCGAGGGAAATGGGTTTAAAAGCTTAAACCACCAAGAGTTATCTTATACGAAAACCTATCCTAGGGACTGGAGATCCCACAGACTAGGATCAATAGGCAAACCAGTTCTGAGTAACTCAAGACGTAATGCATTTGCTTGGACATTATCCAACTCCATTCCTATGGTGCACAATATAAATGCATGCCTACAGAAGAATTTAAAGGTTAAAACTATGTTTTCTAATGATGACAATATCTTGAAAATAACAAGTGGGGTATATGTAGGATACTCTTAATGGTTGCGATCACCTATGTTAGTGTAAGCTGGGTCGGCTCTATAAGAATATTAAAAGCTTATATTTTCTATAAACATTCGCATAACCAAAAATTGTTCAGGACCAAAATGAATACAACCAAGAGATTGGATGAGAAGGGAATCAATGCTTCGTAAAGCTTATTGTCTGGATATACAGTAAAGGCCGACGGTTCAAGATGAAATAATTCACCGATTAGCCAAGTAGATCCGACAAGTTTTAACTAGGGAAAGTTCATAGCGAAATATCTACTTATCCACGATAATGCACTATTCCATATGTACTCTGTGATATTTCCCTTTGTGTGAGGAATATCTATATTATCATTTATGTGGGGGATTGTTGGAATTCCTAATAGCAAAATGAATGAAAACACATAGTCGCACATCGTCAAAATTGCAAAGCTATTATAGTATATTAATAGCTTTGCAATAAAGGGGTTGGGGCCTAGGGGCACCCAAATGTATGCTTCGTTGTGAGGAGGGAGATCATGCATCTCCACCACACACGCGTGCACCACCACCGCGGCCGTCCTTCCGACCGACCGTACCAAACCGGGCCGGGCCGGGCTCGGGCTCGGGCCGGGTTTGGGTCTAATGTGATCCTATTTTTACTGCAAAACTGGGCCGGGCTTTCTGACAGTTGCAGGCTATACGACTATTCGAAGGGATGCGGACGAAATTATAAATAGGAGAGAATCCTGATCGCATTCTCAATCAATTCCAATTCAAATTTCTTCTTCTTCTTCTTCTCTACTACTCTAAACAATATATCACAGAATTAACATACTCATTAAAATCTCGTGCAGATTACGTCTGTTGTATCTTGGAAGACTTTAAATAAAGTCTTAAGGAAATTGTTACGACAAGCCTCAGACGGAATTTCCTTCTTCAAACCGGTTTGGTTTATAATTGATTTATATATTTATTTATATATATTATTTTTTTCTATGTTATACTATTTCTTTAAATAGTATAATGTTTGATCTATCGCTATAGTTATTATTACTGTAGTTGTTAGATTGTGGTTGTAATTTAATTACGACATATAGCTTAATTTAGCAAATACATGCTTCCGGAGTCGTGGAAATCTGATTGATAAACTTGTGCGACGAGTTTATAAGTGATTATTCTCTATTTTGGTATACTAGACGTTTAACCGTTTGTGCCTGATTTATTGAATTTGGTGCATGTGTCTGATTTAATTATTTTTTAAAATCCAGCATTTGACAGTGTATGATGGAACATGTAAACATAAGTGATTTAGTACACCTTTGGCTGTTGTATTTGTTTTTGAATTTGATTGCTTGATCTGTAACTTGTATGGGTTATGTTAGTGTGCAATACTAGTGATTCTTGGGACTTAATCCTTTTATGTGCTTGCTTAATGATTTAGCAGTTTGTAGGATAACTTACTACATAATTCCAATGGCTTGTTTATTTGCAGTTTTGAACTTGCTTTGGAAATGAAAATTATAACCACGGTAGGATTATACTTGCTAAAATATAAATATGCCCGCCTGAAATTAAATTTAACAATTGACCCGAGTCTCAACATTTTGATGTGTATGCACTCTAAACTCATCATTATAATTAGTTCAAGTGTTTGATTTCATACTATAATTAATCTCATCTTCTATGCATTTCTGTTGATGTTCTGGCGGTCTCTGTTCTTTTTTCTAATTCATAGGTTGCCAGTTACATGTTTAATGTTATATTGAGAGGCTAAGGACATTTCTTTGTTGTTTGTTATTTGATTCTGTTTATGAGGGAGATAGTTGGTCAATTTTCTTCATTCCCAAGAGCAAGCAATGGTTCATTTTTGGTGTTGTTAAGAATTGTGGTCTGATGATTATGCTTCTTAGTCTGCTTGCTATATGGTATGTTGCTAAGTAATGGTTTTTCTCTGGTTGGTTTGCATATATTTGTGTCAGATGACATATAGACAGTTTCATGTTGGTCTATTTGTTGTTAATAATAATCTTCTTTTATGTTAGATTATGCTATATGGTTTTTGCAATTCTTTAAGTTTATACTATATTCCTTCTTAGTGATAAGATTCTCATCATTTAAGTCACATACCTACAAGGTGATTGTTTACAGGTTCTATATTGCAACTGGAATTACTTACATATCTTCGTGATTCTTTTCCTTCACTACACCACAAAAGGCTTTTAACAGCGTTTGATAAACGCTGTAATATGATACAACAGCGTTATTACAAACGCTGTATAACGACATGCTGTCGTATATAGATAACTTACAACAGCTTTTATATAAACGCTGTTGAAACATCTCTGTGACAGCGTTTATTACGAGCTGTCAATAATCTTTTTACAGCGTTTTCAGACATGCTGTATTATGTTTCAACAGCGTTTATAATTTAGTTGTCGAAGATGTTCAAATTCTACTTTAACTGTTTACAACAGCGTTTTCTAAACGCTGTTACTGAATCATCAACAATTTCGACAGCATGTTAAAAACGCTGTGATTGAATCATCAACTATTTCGACAGCATGAGATAAACGCTGTTATTGACTATTTCACTCTATTTTTGACTATTCCAGCACTGTGTTGTTTCATTTAAATTCAAACTGTTTCCATTTACATCATCCCGAGCATCACTCTAGCCAAACACTTCCTCATTTAACCAGAATCAAGTTTTCAATTACATTACATTCCATATTATTAGATAAAAGAATTATTCTATTTCCAACTTTATGTTTTCCAAATTTATGTTCTTTCATTCACCGTTCAATGTTCTTTCATTTACAATTCACTGACCAATATTTTGTTCCAACATTTTTATTTATATTCACAGTTTTGTTCCTACATACTCAAACTACTCACTTCCTTCACAATCTCTTTCACCATTCTCCACTCCAACAATGTGCTCCTTTGCCAAACAACTGTCTTAACTAGTAACTTCAGCTTCCACTACTATCTTCCAACCATCCTACATCAACTCCTTTGTCAGAACATCACCCTACTACCATCATCAAACTCAGCAACCCCCATCTCCTTCTCATCAAACACACAGTCACATCCTACCCACCTGAACCAAAAAATAACAAACCCTATATTAACAACTACCATCCCTACCACTCCAACTTTCCACCAGAATCTCCATTCTGCCTCACCGACCTCCAATCCACACGGCAATGTCACACAAGAACCATTCTCTCTGCCTTCAACCACAAACACCTCAACCTCTGCCACACCACAAACCCATCACTACAGTCGCATACTCCTCACTCCAACCAGCACCCCCTTCCTAATCTGATCAACCCGCAGCCACACTAAGAAACATTTCCTCCTCCTACATTAGTAACATTTCCACTGCCTTCCTCAACCACCTGAACACCAATATACCCACAAAACCAACCTCTTCTTGCAACCTATGCAAACCCACTGCTAAAGATTGAACAACCACCAACCTCAACTAGGCAACATTCCTCATCAACTCCAACCTCACCGCCAAGTTCAGAATAACCACTCAACACAGTCACAAACCACATCTCCCAATTCATCGCATAAACTCTCAACACCACCACAACAACTCCCCTACAACCCGACCACCCTCCACCCAAACTGCACTGCCCTTTTTCTCTATGACAAGTCCACAGTTCACTGCAAAAGTACATATATAAAAGAAAAAAAGCTTCAATGATCCATACATCAAATTCAATTATCAAAACAGACATATGATATAAGAACAGACATAAGAAATAAAAACAAACAAACCTTTTTGGCATCAGGGTCAGGAATCTCCCTAGGAATATCATCATAACCCTTCAAAAAATGAAAGCAAAATCAAATTTCAAAGAAATATTTTAAAGAGAGAAGCAAAATCAGACTATATGACAAGTGTTTAAAAGTAGCAAACTTAAAATAAAAGTTGGAAACAACTAATCACCTCAGGTTTCTTATCCTCAGGGTCTGGAATGTACTCCTTGTCATCCCAATCTTCGGGCTGATGAATACAAATATCCTCATGTTACAGACATATATAAAGAATATGATAAATACGAGGAAAACCCATTTACTCACTTTCTTGGCTTTTGGGTCTTTGATCTGCTTGGGAGGGAGAATATCCCAAGGATCATAAATTATTTTAAATACTTGGTTGAAACAAAGTTTGAAATTTGGTTTTCGATTCAGTTTCGTTCAGTTTGATATATCTGAAATTTTTGTTCTGTTTCAGAATATTGAAAGTTTTGGGTCAGTTTCGGTTCCGGTTTTGATTACTTTATGATTTTTTTAATATAAATAATTTAATATGTACTATCAAATATATAATTTACCATTATAATTTCTAAATTCCTATAATCTGATTACTTCATTGTTCTATCACTACACTGTAATCAACCTCAAACCTACTCATCCAAACTGGCACCAATATTCACCACAAAAACATAACCAGGTAATAAAATAGCATTCAAAACCATTAATATTTTCTTTAGACTTTACAAACTTCAAAAATTGTATGATGTAGTGTGGATTGATTGAAACTGTTTCACAGGGGTGCAAATACACTTGGAGACGTCGAGGAATGGCCACAAGTATAGATAAAGTACTTGTGAACTATGCAATGTTAACTAAGTTTCCTAACTTAGTTACTATTGCATTACCTGATGAGATTAGTGATCACACACCCATCTTATTGCTACTATCTGTCCAACAGAATCAACCAAAAGGAAAGCCATTCAAATATGTCAACAACTGGCACTCACTAGAAGGTTATATAACATGCATTCGAGATGGACTCAAAGCAAACACTTGAGGGACATATATGCATAAATTCATTTACGTTTTACAATCCATAAAGAAAAATCTTAAAGCTTGGAACAAAGTCAGATTAAAAACAAATCCAGAAAAGCTGCTAGAAGATGAAGATAATAGGGTATTTCTCCAACTGGATAATGATCCATAGGATGGTTTGCACTATGACAAGCTTCTACAAATACACTTGCAGCTGAAGGATAAACTGAAATTAGAGCATGAATTTCATAAACAACAAAGAAAAATCTCGTGCCTACATTGTGAAGACACCAGTTCTAAAAAAATTATGCTAAAACAGCCATGAGAAAACACAGAAATAGTTTACAAGCATTGTTGGACTCTGGTAAACTAACTAACTTCACTTCTTACAAATGCATACTGATTAGTGAAGGTGTTAGTTGAACCCAAGATAAAGATGTATCTGCAATACTACCAAGCCTAAAACTCTCCTACAGGGGTATGTTAAAAGCAATGGTATGTTCAAATGCAAATGGTAAAATATTGTGTTTTGATGTTGTATTATACACCAATAATATGTAAACCCTCGAATTATATCAACTGAATAGCAAGCATTTTACACTGACAAGTAACAACTAATGGTATGTCAGTTTTCATACTTGTCTATAACCGAATGTGTGGCAATTGATATAGGAAAATTTAGAAGCAAATAAGCATAAACTTATAAACTCTAAGCAACACTTTCACCCTCAAACTAAAATAAAGAAATTCCCATACCTGACACTGAACATCTATGCCCTTATTTTTGTATTCTACAAAAAGACATCTTGAGAATTGATCAACATACCTGCACAAACAATTACACTTAGAATAGTTAAAATAGTAAACACCAGGTAACTAACCATGCACATTCTTATTGTGAAGTCTCAATGTCTAGATAATAAGAATACCAGCCAAAAGTTGCAAAACTAGGATATGTTTTCAAATAATTCCTGGTTTGGACTGAGATATTGTTATCAGTTGCTAACAGACAGTTATTTATACAATAATTAACCAACTCTGTCAAATATGTCTGCTTCATTTTAACAAAACTAAATAAGAAATAGAAGGAAAAAAACAAAAAACAAAATAAAATAGCTCACAAGAAAACCAATTTTCCTATTGAATGAAAAATTTAGTTCGAATTAATCAAAGTTATCTTTAATTTCAAACTGTTTCATGCCAAAGTTAACTCGTATACTGATTCCTATGGAACTCCAGTCAACTAACCTAAAACACACTAGGCATATCAACGAAAACACCATCATCTAAAAAAAATTTAGTTCGGATTAATCAAACTTATTGCCTTATCTTATTGCAGAGAATCAATCTGCCTTTGTGCCAGATAGAAACATTGGAGAGAACATATTATTAGCTCATGAACTTGTTTGGGATTTCAAGAAAAAAGGTAAACCAAAGATGTGTATCAACATTGATTTGCAGAAAGCATATGACATGGTTAACAGAGAATTCGTATTTTATATGCTATATATTATGGGTTTTCCTCTATCCCTTGTCAATTTGATTTATGAATGTATCAGCACCCCTACATTTTTTATTCTATTTAATGGTGTTCCATGTGGCTTCATTACCTCTACTAGAGGATTGACAGAAAGGGATCCTTAATCCCCATATTTATTTTGCTTGACCATGGAATATTTCACATTGCAAATGGAAGATGCTCTCATTTACAACTACATTCAGCCTACTTCCTATGTGCAGCCGGTTACCACACATTTACTTTATGCTGATGATGTAATGATTTTCTTGAGTGCAACAAGTGGTAATACAAAAGCAATGGACGACAGTTTTAACCACTTAAAAAATACTTTCGGTCTCCACATCAACCATATGAAATCTAAAATGGACTTCAGCAAGGACGTCTCAAACAAGGCCACATTACTATAGATTATGGGGAATACAGAGGACTTCCTTCCTATCAAATACCTAGTGTCCCATTATCCAGTGATTATGTTCATTCCTCCGATTGTGTGCCTCTTGTTGCTAAGGTGTATGACAAAACAGAGGGATGGGATGGTACTTTACTATCTGCTGCAGGGAGAGCTCAGCCGATACAGAGTACCATAACTCCCATTGTGTTATACTGGTTACTAATACATCAACTACCTAATTCTGTTTTACATAAAATTGAAAGCATGTGTGCTAATTTTTTTTGGGGAGGTAAATGTCATAAAATAGCATTGAATTTGCTGTGTCGACCAAAGGCAGAGGGAGGTATAGGGCTGCGGTTGTTTATGGATCTTAAAAAGACAGTAGTGCTGAAATTACGATGGAATCTACTTACTAAATAGGGATTATGGAGTTCTTGGATGAAGAACAGTTATTTATCACATCATCATTTTTGGCAAATGGCGATTAAAAATAATTATTCCCGTATCATGAAAAACATACTTCGTGGTAGAGACATTGCATTCACTTATTACAAAGAATAATTGTTGATGGAAAATTGACTTCTCCACAGTATGAACCTTGGATAAACCATAAGTCCATGGTTGACTTATTGGGATGGAATAGAGTAAGCCTATCATCTTAGGCTAACTTAATGGTTGACATTATTATTGAGCAAGGAGTTTTACACCCGCATATTTTACCAGCTACTCGAGAACTTACTATGGAGATCAACAAAATTAGAATGGCTACCGATTGAGATTCTGATTATTGGACAATTTTAGATTCAAAAACATGTAATTTCAAGTGAGTGTGGAACAAAGTCCAGGAATCTAATCCTACACAGGTCCGGGGTAGAGCTATTTGGCATAACACTGCAGTAAAGAAAATAAGTTTAACAACTTATAAAGCATGTTTGGGTCGACTACAAACCATGGATAAAATACATGCTTGGGGTCTTGTGGAGGATACTATGTGCGTGTTATGTGGACAAGATCAAGAAAGAACATCTATTTTTCAAATGTAATTTTAGTACTTACCTTTGAAACCGATTTCATCATCGATTCAACCTCCTTCCTATCTCAGATCCAAGCCTATCTCACGAGATCCAAGAGTTTGTACGATATTATAAAATTGCATTCAAAACCATTAATATTTTCTTTAGACTTTATTGAATACCTGTACACTGGTCATGGCCGTTGAATCAGCATTCTCCCTATCTGCATCTTATCTCACTATCTGGCTGCAAGGATAACTGAGCGCCTGTGGGCATTTGTTAATTGCAGCCACTTCATTTGGTGACACCATCTCATGTAAGGTCTGCATCACTTCCCACATAAACTGCAACATCGTGCACTAGACCGTAAAAAAAGCACAACCAACATCTAATTTTGAAAACAAAATAACGTTACACGGTCATTGTGCAAAATACCTTGTGTAAGATGCATGTTGTAATATTATGGGGAAAGCGTGCATTCTTATGATATTTCAACCTACTACCATTTTTGACTATCGTTGTTGCTTCTTACTTATGAGAGTAAAAACATAAATACCAATATTTTATGTAAGTCATGTCCTACTAGTGACCGAAAAAATTATGGAGCTTCTCAGTAAGATGCATTTTGTAACTCTGTGGAAAATAGAAAAAATTTCAAACTACATGGCAATGTAGATTATCTTTTACAACTTGAACCCTTTTCGGTTATTTTTCTCTCGTTGTTTCAAACACTCGTGTATTTGGTGAACTGGAGTGTTGATAATTAAGTATTCTAGGGCTTTCCGATTATATAATTCTTTAATTTAAGCAATTTTGTAAATTCAAATCTACATGGTATCTTGAAAGGTTTTACATGTAGAATTAGAATTAAGGTAACATAAATATTAGTTAACATGATTGAGCTACTTGCGCAGCCTTTAAGCAACATTTGGACATCTCCATGTGACTTAGTATAAACTTAAGATGATTATTTTTATGTTAAAAATAGGTTCTTGTCATACAAAGCCTCATTCCTTTTGTTCCATAACATTTACTTCCACTTTTCCAAATGTGAAAATAACACAATCACAAATCTTAACTAACTGATTATGCACCGACACAAGCCTTCAATCTGCGCATTTAGATATAAATTTGACTTTTTGGTATAAAATTAAACAAAGCGCCAAGCATAAGAAGAATAAAAATTCTAATACATGTCGTAAATCTTGCTACTAGTTTAAGAATACGTTGATCAATTAGCACGCAATCAATATAAAATATACCACTTTACTTTTACCTTCGAGCATACTATATATCCAACACCAAAACCTAGCAAAGGAAACCAATAGTATGTTCCAAAGGGTGGAGTGGGCAATGAGGTTCCGCAATTGAACATAGACTATGTACGCAGCACTAGCTTGGTTGACTTCAAGCAAATTCAGAATGGTGTCTCCTGTCTTTTACCTGAGTCCCTTCAAAACCACGCTGCTTATTCCACGAATGCTTATTATCAAGCTTCTGGTCGCCATCACCATGATTTTAAGCGAAGTCTGAGTCGGATTTGCATGTGGAAGTCGGAGCTCGAAGAAGCGGTCAGTGAGGAAGTGAAAGCAGTTCGAGTCGGATGGGATGAGGACGATGATGCGGTAGTTGATAATTTACGTAGGATTTAGGATTTGGGATTGATGGTGAAATTTGAGGAGGATTTGGATTTCATAGATTTATTACTTTGTGTGAAGATAAGAAGAAAGGATGGGGGAAAAGTAGCCGCGTAATGAAATAATCCTCAAAATCAAGCGGGCTATTTCACACAGCGTTTGTGTTTTCATTTTTCATTTTCAACGCACTATTGTCAGCACTTATGTCAAAAACGCTGACGATTATTGCTGAGAAAAGCCCATTTTGTTGTAGTGCTTTTTCCTTGGCTTTAATTATAACTAGATAGATACGTTTTGTGATTCATGTTGTATGTTTGTAACATGTTAATTATAACTTGATTCTGCTCTTTATTATTATTAGCTTCACATTGTATGATTGAGTTAAAGTTTTTAACTTGATTATGCTCTGTACTCAGTGAAATATTTGTATACTCATTGAACTACACCTTAAAAATTTTGTATGCTCAATTTTTTTGGTCGTATATTAGATTCATGTTGTACAATTTGGTTTTTAACTTGATTCTTCTCTCGTTGAAATATTTGAACCGTACATTCATGTTGTATAATTTGGTCAAAGTTTTAACTCGATTTTGCACATCAAAATTATCTCATAATAAGCACAAAGTTAAAGTTTCAAGGAATGTAAACAAACTAATATGACAGATTTCAATAGACTACAAATATGTTAGCTTCTTACTCATTTGATTATAGAATAGTTGCACTCTAGTTCATAAATGGGTGACCTCAAAAGACCAAACACATTTATTGTTATAGAAATAAGCCTTCTTTAGGAAAATGTCACTTGAGGACAAAATCAAACTTTTTGCAAACCTTTTGCTTACTACTATTAATCCCATATATTCAAAAATGCATTGTTATGGGAGTGTGAACATCAATTCCTAAATAATGTATTCAATTGACTGGAGAAGATGTATATTTCAAGACAATTAAAAAATTAAAAATGATTATAATATCATAAATCAATCACATGCATGTATGTTTCTATTAAGGGTGATACTTTTTCTCACTGACAAATAAGAAAAAGGTTAATTCAACGTTTTGAAATGCAGAATTTATAATGGGGCAATCTTATAGTAAATATATAAATAAAATGAATAAAGCCATGTATACCATGCATTTGTTAGCTCGAATAAATATTTTCTGTTAACTCGTGGTGGATGTATAATTTCCTATAATGGAAAATGTATCAATGCCCAAGTAAAGTTGATTAAGTGGATGTAGGCCTATCATAAATATGTTAAATTGACAAACTTCATTATTAATCTCTACTTATAGAGTGACAAAAGGTTTTATATTTTGGAATGAGGAGGTATATTAGCTCATCATGTGAAGTTAAACCATAGATTTGATATGTACAATGTATATCAAAATTATTTTGAGAGTAATACGTTACAAATATTTATAACATTTGTGCAACAACTTCATACCTCTAAAGTATATAAAAATGCTTAAAAATGCACACTTCTTAATTTAGCTTAAAAGTTTCATTATGTAATCTCAATAAGTGATACATACAATTACTATGTTAAACATACACTTAGAACATTCTTATTTTAACATACAGTTACTGTACTATTTTTTCACTAATTACTAATTTTAACAAAATCCGAACTTTAATCTTATTTTAAACATAAGTTACTATATTATTTTTTCCAAATGATAGACAAGATTTTATAGCTTTTGAATAATGGGTAGCCATATAAAAACCATAACTTACTCACTATGAATTGAATTTAAAAGTCAATACTTAACACAAATATGTGTACAGTAGGAAATGCGAAATGTAAATTGAATCAAAAATAGAAATTTCATGTTTTCAGATCACCACATATAAATTGAATGAGAAATATAGAAATTTTCCATGGCTCTGCTTCTAAGAAGGGAAGGAACAACGATCTAAAAAAGTTGTATTCCTTTGTTATGCTCCCAAGGGAACAAAATATTACAATTTACTACTTAGAATAATAGATAACAAATTATTACAATAATTTCTCCTAAGAATAATGATTAACAAAATCTTCTATACCAATGAACATAAACACAGTCTATGCTCATGTCTAATTGCTCCTGAATATGGTATTCGCGGCTGTAAGATAGCGAGTTAATGATAAATTATGACAAACCTATATGGATTCTTCTTTTTAGATATTGCATACTATGCACACGGAAATTGTTCAACCAAAGCCACCATGTGTTGTTACCTAGTATTAAATAGTTTCAATATAGAAGGATCCACATTTGTGACACATGTTCACACTATGACCAATTTACTCATCTGTTAACAATGATTCAAAATACAACTAGTTGCTTAAGACAGATAATCAAAAGCACTGAAAGAAAAATAAAATACTACTATTGAAGCTTGGTATATATAGGAGAATCAATTTTCATATTCTTGTATAAATTCAATGGCCGAGTCAATAGACAGTAATTAGCAGTGTAAGCGCCTGCCATGCAGACATATGCTAAATTGGCAAGAGATTGCCTGTTCACATGCCTGCTGCTGATAACATCCGTATGGGACAGAAGGCAGACCCTATCCGAATCTATGAGTGTAATTTGATAGTTCAGCATCACTAATCTATATATTAACACTAATTTATATATTCATACTATAATTTCATGCTCTGTTTGGTAGTTATCTGACTCTAGTAAACTGAACTATCTTTGTATGGTAGTTTCATACTCTATATAAACTAATTTCATGTAGTTTTGTTTTTTCTTTTCGGAATGATGACTATAATGCAAAACGGTTAAAGGTGCTTCTATCTATTAATTTATAAAGCTGCTTTGCCAGCTTCTAAATATTGGTATATAAAAAGGTACAACCTGCCTGCAATAAAGACAGATGAAAGTCTTGCAACAAAGGCTTTTGAAGGGATACAAAGTATATGTTGATACCATGATCAATTTAAAAGCCTAGCTTGATCAATAAAGGTGTTGTTGATAATATAGTATCCGGTATTAGAATAAGTTTATTATTTGATCATGCTTTTTACTGTACTTGGAAAAATTGCTTCTGTCATTGCATAATTTCTTATTCTAGTCACCTGCCAGCTACATTGGTACCTTGAAACATGAAGTTAACATAATAAGTCATATTTATTACTTATATCCTTTAACTAATTACAGATATGGTAAAGAAGAGGACCTTACTCGCAAACAAAAACAAGCCGAGGAACCAAATGAACAACTTGAAGCAAATATTGAACCCAATGAGCAACCTGAACCAAATTTAGAAACTAATGAGCAACATGAAGCAAATTTAGAAACCAATGAGAAAGGAATTGAAGTGTAATGACCCTAAACAAAAATAAAATGAAAGTTATATTCATTTTAAGAATTTCAGAAGTTATAAAAAAAAAATTTGGACTTAAAACAAATAGTTTCATGACTAAAGAATTATATGAATATATGTATTTAAAATATAGGGAATTTCCTGTTTAATTTAAGAAGCAAAATGCAATGGAAATTTATGAATTTTTAAATGACTTATGTAATCATGCTGAAAGAAGGGAAAAATAAATAATCTTGTGTGTGTGTGTATAATTTTTATAACACACACACACACACACACATATATATATATATATATGAGTTGCTGTTTTAAGGGGTGGAATAAAAACAATATAGTATGAATAATTTTTACATCACATAATTATATATGATGGTGTACATGATTTAATGGAAAAGGTGGCTAGGTAGAAAATGCAAGAAGGTTACAGTTTTTATAAGGATAGAGCAGAAAATAAAAGTGTACAAAGGTCACATGCATATGGCATGAATAGGATGAGATCATGGAAATAGCATGCAGAAATTAAAGTATTGGAAATCCCGAAATAACTACTAAAGGAAATCAAGCGGGTATAATTCCAATTGAGGACCATGCATAAGTGTAAACTGTGCATGAAAAATAAAAGGGTATCAAAGGAATTACCCATTTCCTTAAACCCTAAAAACAACTTTATAAAACCTGCACACCATAAGGATCATCATCATCCTCTCAGAAAAATATATACATATAAAACAAAATAGAAGAAAAATAGGTATGCAGTTCTGAAGGAATTTGCTGGGTAGAGGAGCAAGATAGTAAAGGAAAAATAATAGGCGAGCATTAATTCATTTTATGCAATGGCATTAAGTCCTCTGGTAGGCAGCCTAAAAAGTATTATAAGAAGTATTTAAATCTTTGAAATGGTTTGATATGGATGAAATGGATGTTTGTTGTGTATTTCTGTTTGGAGTCTTGTATGATAGTTTTTCCAAGCCAAGATGGTTTGAGCATTTTTAATTCTGTTTTTATTATTGTTAAGTATGGATCTAAATTATTTAGAACATAGGCAGCAAGATGAAGATCTAGCTCATGTTTATATTCTAAATAATAAGGTAGGAGGCTTTTCTGAGTTTTTGATGAATTTTATTAACATACACCTCTTTCCATGTTTCTACAATAAAATAATAGGATCATAATGCTTAAGTAATTTTTGGAAAGATCTCACACATGTTGTAAATCTCTGTAGTAAGAAAAGATTGTACCAGAAAGTATTTATGTTTTTCTGAAACATGAATGGGGTGAAGATTTTTATGAATGAGTTATAAGCAGGGGCTTAATAAGTTAAGCAGGAAACTGAGGGGGAGTTTTATTAAATTAATAAACTCTATGATTAAGTAAAAGGAAATAAAATATGTCATTTGGGGTTAGTCAATGATCTACTTTCTTCAGGTGGGGGAAAGTATATGCATGGTGCAAGTGCACCCTGAGGCCTTTGTGTGTTGGAATAAATAAGACTAACTGGGAGATTCCTTCACAATGCATACTTGTGTTCATTTGATAGGGGGATTTAGACCATAATTAAAATGGGGTATGAGATTTAAAATCTCTGGGTTATAATATCTGAACAAAGGTATAAACTAAATAAGGTTTAATGTGATGACCTTAATGAACTGCTGGGAGAAACTAGGAGAACATAACCTGGATTTATTTATGATGTTGTGAATAATGCATGGCTTGTTGCATATATGTTGAATGAATGGTTGTATACTTGAAGTTATCTAGCAACTTTGCTGATGTGCCTAGTTTATAAACTGCTAGATTATGCAAGTGATAAAAGTTCATAAGATTTGTAAATTTGTATAGAATTTATTAATGTTCATACCAGTGTAAACTGACCCTTTTGGTTGCCTTGCAAACATCTGGGTGTCTCAAATAAATGGGGCAGCTCAATGATTTGCATGCAGGTAAGTAAAAGTGACATGATGGATGAAGGAGGCATTAGCTGCTAGTATAAATAAGAGAAACATTGCTTGTATTTGCAGATTGCTTGTAGTGAAAGACCTGATTATTATTAGTAATTAAAGTTAAATAGTGAGGATGTTTTTCTGGGTGCTTGGATTATGATATGTATCTAACTAAAACTGTGATGAATGAATTCTTATGGCAAGTAACTAGATGATGCTCTTATGAAATGTTTGGGGACTGTGAAAACTAATATATATATATATATATATATATATATATCATAACTATATAACATGTGTGCATGTCAGTCCCTGGTTCTTTTGTTTGAAACTGATTTGTGTTATAATAATGGCAATTAAGATTGGCAAGTGTAACAGATTCTTAAGAAAAACAAAATAAGCTTGTGAATCTTGAACAAGATAAATTATGCATGAACTGTAATGAACATTGGGTGGTGTATAATCTCTGAGAAAATGCATGACTTATATTTATGCAATTGATTTTAAAACAGAAAGAGTTTTAAAGAAATGGATTTGGAAACATTTTTGTTTTGTGACTAAAAACCTGGGGAAAACAAATTCTCATAAAAACTTTTATAAGATAAAAGCAAACTGGTGATAAGAAAGAATGTTTGTGGAATTGATTTACATAGAAATATGGTCCTGAATATTGTAAGAATGGGATCATGACCAACCTAGATGGTTAAGTGTCAGATCCTTATAGCCTGGAATCACTTCTCTGCAATTTATGTTGTGCAAGTGTTTCCAACTCGAAGAAAGTAACTGAAAAACTCCGAGTTTTTGAAACATAAACTCGAAGCAAACTAGTATGCATTTTCAACCAATCTGAAAAATGCAGAGCAAATACAATTGTGCAACCTGAAATGAAAATGTGATTGTGAAAACAAATTTGTATGTTCATATTAACAATTATACTCCTTTCAGTTATATTTCTTAATACTTAAATATTGTATTATGTGTCAGTAGTCATGTATAGGCAGAAAGAGTAGGAAATTAAAATAAAAAAAAAATTGCAAAGGTGCACTGTACTTGCACCACCAAACCTATATGCTTAGAGTCTGATGTAAGTATCATCCCATTCAAAAATAAAAGAAGCAAACATATCATCAAATATGTAGAGCTATTATAAGGTGAATTGTGAACTGATATAACTATATTGGTAACTCAGGATCTTGGGAAAAAGAATCAATGAATTTTCTTAAATATTCAAACTTAACTCTATGGAATTTATGTATATATATATATAAATTCCTTATGTAAAAAAAAAAAAATTTTGGGTTAAAAATAAAAGGGGTCACCACAGTTGGTATCAGAGCTATGTTTTAAATAACATAGTAAACATTATTGTATGCATATGGATGATTGAATGCATTGATTAAATTCTTAAGGTTGAATGTTTTTGTATGACTGAATGAAATGTATGTTTGAGATACATGTATAGAGTACACCTAAATCAAATAAATAAACAAAGTAAAGATATTAAAAATAATGGGGGTAAATAAACTAACTTAAAAATTATATCTATAGCATTATGGTAGGACCCAGACATCACACAGGTGCAGGACCATCACGTGAGCCACCTGTGATAAGCATGGAAGATTTTGTGAGGGCTTTGAGGGATGGAATGGCACCAAGGCAAGATAATCCTCATGAGGAGCTCTCCAAACTGCTCAAGACTTGTACCAATTTGGGAGGAAAGGATTTTGAAGGCACTGAAGGAGCTATGGGTGTTCAAATGTGGATAAGGACTATGGAGAGGGTCTTTACAGATATGCAAATCAATGAGCAAAGGAAAAGACAAATAGCTTCAAGGAAATTGAAGGGGGTTGCACTGGATTGGTGGGAGGTTGTGATAGTAGGAAGGCCAGAGAATGATATCACTTGGAATGATTTCAAGGTCATGCTTGAGGCCAGATTTATTCCAGCATCTGCCAAAGCCACACTGCTTGAAGACTTTATTAGATTAAGGCAAGGAGGCATGAGTGTAAATGAGTACACTCAGAAGTTTGAAGCATTATCCAAGTATGGAATGGTGTTGATAGGGAATGCAGAAGCAAAGAATGCAAGGTACATTCAAGGCTTGAACCCCAATTTATCCAGGGCAATGTTGCCATATAAAGACAAAACTTTTGATCAAGTGATTGATCTAACTCTCTCTTTTGAGCAACATGATACCACAAGAGAGAAATTCAGGAACATGAAGCTCAATAAGAAGAAGGGAGGCCAGAACAAAGTGCAACCTTATGATAAGAGAAATGCAAGTAAAGGAGCTAAGAAAGGGGAAGGAGCAATAGCACCTGAAAGCAAGAAATTTACTCATTGTTTTAACTGTGGAAAAGCTGGACATTACAGTAACCAATGCCCTGACCCTAAAATACCAAAAGGAAGCTGCTATAACTGTGGGAAGATGGGACATTTAAAGAAGGACTGCCCAGAGACTCATAAGAAAACAGCAAGGGTAGGAGCTTTGGCAACAAACACCACTGAAAATGTTGGACAACTTGAAGGTATAATTCTAATCATTACCCAACCAATATCAGTAGTATATGACACTGGTGCCTCACATTCTATGATATCTTTGGAAATTGTAAAGAAGTTAGCACTTGCTTGTGTTTCTATTGAACAACCCTTAACTATACACAGTCCCATAGGGAGTCATTGTATATTAAGAATGAAGTGTATGGGTCTGAAATTAATTATAGGGGGTTATGGTTTTGATTCAGATCTATATACTTTAAATTATCCTGGTATTGGGATTATATTGGGGGTAGATTGGTTAATGAAAAATAAAGCAATTTTAAATTTAGAAAATCTTACTATTTCTTTGGAGACAAATGAAGGTAAAAGAATTACAGTTCTAAGTGAAATAGCAAAGAATACATGTTTTAATAAAATTTGGAGTATAAATGAAATTCAAAAGGAATTAAAAATATAGGAAATTCCAGTAGTTAATGAATACATAGATGTGTTTGGAGAAGTGAGAGGAATTCCTCAGAATAGACCAGTTGAATTCAAAATAAAGTTAATGCCAGGAACAAATCCAATCATTAAAAAGCCTTATAGGATGGGTCCAAAAGAACTGGTAGAATTAAAAAATCAACTAGAAGAATTAGAAGAGAAAGGATTCATAAGATCAAGTAGTTCTAGTTGGGGTTCCCCAGTGCTCTTTGTCAAGAAACATGATGGAACAATGAGGTTGTGTGTAGACTATAGGGATTTAAACAAGGTAACTATTAAAAATAAGTACCCACTGCCTAGAATAGATGATCTATTTGATCAATTGCATGGAGCTAGAATATTTTCAAGATTAGATTTAGCCTCTGGATTTCACCAAATGAAAGTTGCAGAGGAGAGCATTGAGTACATAGCCCTTAACACAAGATATGGCCTATATGAATTTTTAGTAATGCCATTTGGCTTGACCAATGCTCCCTCCTATTTTGTAGATTTAATGAATAGAATTTTCAGAGACTTTTTGGATAAATTTGTTCTAGTATTTATAGATGATATATTAATTTACTCCAAGACAGAAGATGATCATGCTATGCATCTACACTTAGTATTATCCAGACTTAGAGAACATGAATTAAAAGCCAAGTATTCAAAATGTACATTTTGGCAACATGAAGTAAAATTCTTAGGACATATAGTGTCACAGCAAGGGGTAAGTGTGGATCCAAGCAAAGTGATTGCAGTTCAATCATGGAGTAGACCCAGAACAGTGACTGAGGTGAGATCATTCTTGGGATTGGCAGGGTATTATAGAAGGTTCATCAAGGATTTTTCAAGAATAGCCACACCAATGACCAAGTTGACAAAAAAGAACCAACCATATGTGTGGACTGAGCAGTGTGAACAAGCTTTTGAGAGATTGAAGCAAGCACTGGTAGAAGCTCCTGTTTTGCAAATCCCAGAAGAAAATGAAGGAATGGTTGTATATACTGATGCTAGTGGGTCTGGGTTAGGTGCAGTGCTTATGCAGCATGGCAAGGTAGTGGCATATGCATCAAGACAACTTAAACCCAATGAAACCAAATACGCAACTCATGATCTGGAATTAGCTGCAATAGTGTTTGCATTAAAACTTTGGAGGCATTATTTGCTTGGAGCAAAATTTGAATTATTTACCGACCATCAAGCATTGAAATATTTATTTTCTCAAAAAGATTTGAATATGAGAAAAGCAAGGTGGATGGAATTTCTAGCTGCATATGATTTAGATATTTTGTACACCCCTGGAAAAGCCAATAGGGTGGCAGATGCCTTGAGTAGGCATCAAGTTAGGTTAGCAAGTCTAATGATTGATGAATTTAAAAACCTAGCAATGCTTGGGGAGGCAGATATATATAGCAAGAATGAAAAGAATTTTAGTGAGCATAATGATATGGTAGAATATGGCACACTAGGATTGATTGCAGTAAAATCCAATCTAGTGGAGAAAATTGGTAGCATGCAAGACCAAGATAAGGATTTGAAGGAGAAGAAGGAAATGTTACTTAGCAACATTGAGTTGGAAAATTTTAAAATAGATCACAAGGGGTATTTGAGGAAGAATGAGAAGCTGTGTGTACCAGACATTGCAGAGTTGAAGGAAGAAATCATGAATGAGCATCACAAAACCAAGTACACCATACACCCTGGTGGTACTAAAATGTATCATGATTTAAAAAGAAGCTACTGTTGGCCAGGAATGAAACAAGCAGTGGCAAGATATGTGGCAAAGTGTTTCACTTATCAACAAATTAAAGCAGACTACCAAAAGCCCTCTGGCATGTTGCAACCTTTGGAGGTACCTCAGTGGAAATGGGAAAGTATTTCCATGGATTTTGTGGATGGTTTGCCTAGAACTAAGAAAGGCAATGATAGTATATGGGTAATTGTTGATAGACTAACCAAATCAGCTCACTTTGTCCCTGTCAGGTCAGACAGAAATGCATCTAAGCTTGCACAATTATTTGTTAAGGAAGTGGTGAGGCTACATGGCATACCCAAGACCATTGTAAGTGATAGAGACACTTTGTTCACCTCAAGATTTTGGGAAAGCTTCCAAGAAGCAATGGGAACTCAGCTATGTTTAAGTACTGCCTACCATCCTCAAAGTGATGGGCAGACAGAAATAGTAAATAAAATATTGGAAGATCTATTAAGAGCATGTGTGCTTGACTTTGGGGGTAATTGGGAGGATCACATTCATTTGGCAGAGTTTACCTATAACAATAGCTACCAGTCAACCATAGGAATGGCACCCTTTGAAGCCTTGTACGGGAGACCCTGCATATCCCCTGCCTGTTGGTTGGATATGGGAGAGGGTATACTAATAGGACCAGATCATGTTAAAGAAACTTCCAACATGATTGAGTTAATTAGACATAGAATGAAGACAGCACAATCAAGACAGAAGTCTTATGCAGATAAAAGGAGGAAGCCAATGGAGTTTAAGGTAGGAGAGTATGTTTTTCTAAAGGTATCACCAATGAGAAAGGTGTTCAGGTTTGGGAAATCTGGTAAGTTATCACCAAGATTTGTAGGGCCATATGAAATTATGCAAAGAATTGGTGCTATGGCCTATAAACTTAAGTTACCTGAGGAGTTGAGTGGTGTACATCCTGTGTTTCATGTTTCTCAATTGAGAAAATGGGTGCATGATGAAGGAGCAATACTGGAGTCACCTACTCAAATTCAAGTCCAAAAGAATTTGGTCTATGCAAATGAACCAGTGGGGATAGTTGCTAAGGAGGAGAAAAAGTTGAGGAACAAGGTGATCAAACTGGTAAAAATTCAATGGAGCTTGGACACCAATGATTGTACATGGGAGGTGGAGGACAAAATGAGGGCTAAATACCCCAACTTGTTTACTGATGGAGAGGTATGTTTAAGTAGTTTATAATAATTCTCTGAATATTCTTACGCATTGCTTGCTTTCATAAAATGTGAGTATGGGGTTATGGAATTAAAACAGGCTATGGATTAATATTTTTATTTGGAGAAATTAGAAGAAATTATGGGGACATAATTCCTTTAAGGGGGAGGGTATGTAATGACCCTAAACAAAAATAAAATGAAAGTTATATTCATTTTAAGAATTTCAGAAGTTATAAAAAAAAAAAAATTTGGACTTAAAACAAATAGTTTCATGACTAAAGAATTATATGAATATATGTATTTAAAATGTAGGGAATTTCCTGTTTAATTTAAGAAGCAAAATGCAATGGAAATTTATGAAGTTTTAAATGACTTATGTAATCATGCTGAAAGAAGGGAAAAATAAATAATCTTGTGTGTGTGTGTATAATTTATATAACACACACACACACACACACACACACACACATATATATATGAGTTGCTGTTTTAAGGGGTGGAATAAAAGCAATATAGTATGAATAATTTTTACATCACATAATTATATATGATGGTGTACATGATTTAATGGAAAAGGTGGCTTGGTAGAAAATGCAAGAAGGTTACAGTTTTTATAAGGATAGAGCAGAAAATAAAAATGTACAAAGGTCACATGCATATGGCATGAATAGGATGAGATCATGGAAATAACATGCAGAAATTAAAGTATTGGAAATCCCGAAATAACTACTAAATGAAATCAAGCGGGTATAATTCCAATTGAGGACCATGCATAAGTGTAAACTGTGCATGAAAAATAAAAGGGTATCAAAGGAATTACCCATTTCCTTAAACCCTAAAAATAACTTTATAAAACCTGCACACCATAAGGATCATCATCATCCTCTCAGAAAAATATATACATATAAAACAAAATAGAAGAAAAATAGGTATGCAGTTCTGAAGGAATTTGCTGGGTAGAGGAGCAAGATAGTAAAGGAAAAATAATAGGCGAGCATTAATTCATTTTATGCAATGGCATTAAGTCCTCTGGTAGGCAGCCTAAAAAGTATTATAAGAAGTATTTAAATCTTTGAAATGGTTTGATATGGATGAAATGGATGTTTGTTGTGTATTTCTGTTTGGAGTCTTGTATGATAGTTTTTCCAAGCCAAGATGGTTTGAGCATTTTTAATTATGTTTTTATTATTGTTAAGTATGGATCTAAATTATTTAGAACATAGGCAGCAAGATGAAGATCTAGCTCATGTTTATGTTCTAAATAATAAGGTAGGAGGCTTTTCTGAGTTTTTGATGAATTTTATTAACAAACACCTCTTTCCATATTTCTACAATAAAATAATAGGATCATAATGCTTAAGTAATTTTTGGAAAGATCTCATACATGTTGTAAATCTCTGCAGTAAGAAAAGATTGTACCAGAAAGTATTTATGTTTTTCTGAAACATGAATGGGGTGAAGATTTTTATGAATGAGTTATAAGCAGGGGCTTAATAAGTTAAGCAGGAAACTGAGGGGGAGTTTTATTAAATTAATAAACTCTATGATTAAGTAAAAGGAAATAAAATAGGTCATTTGGGGTTAGTCAATGATCTACTTTCTTCAGGTGGGGGAAAGTATATGCATGGTGCAAGTGCACCCTGAGGCCTTTGTGCGTTGGAATAAATAAGACTAACTGGGAGATTCCTTCACAATGCATACTTGTGTTCATTTGACAGGGGGATTTAGACCATAATTAAAATGGGGTATGAGATTTAAAATCTCTGGGTTATAATATCTGAACAAAGGTATAAACTAAATAAGGTTTAATGTGATGACCTTAATGAACTGCTGGGAGAAACTGGGAGAACATAACCTGGATTTATTTATGATGTTGTGAATAATGCATGGCTTGTTGCATATATGTTGAATGAATGGTTGTATACTTGAAGTTATCTAGCAACTTTGCTGATGTGCCTAGTTTATAAACTGCTAGATTATGTAAGTGATAAAAGTTCATAAGATTTGTAAATTTGTATAGAATTTATTAATGTTCATACCAGTGTAAACTGACCCTTTTGGTTGCCTTGCAAACATCTGGGTGTCTCAAATAAATGGGGCAGCTCAATGATTTGCATGCAGGTAAGTAAAAGTGACATGATGGATGAAGGAGGCATTAGCTGCTAGTATAAATAAGAGAAACATTGCTTGTATTTGCAGATTGCTTGTAGTGAAAGACCTGATTATTATTAGTAATTATAGTTAAATAGTGAGGATGTTTTTCTGGGTGCTTGGATTATGATATGTATCTAACTAAAACTGTGATGAATGAATTTTTATGGCAAGTAACTAGATGATGCTCTTATGAAATGTTTGGGCACTGTGAAAACTAATATATATATATATATATATATATATATATATATCATAACTATATAACATGTGTGCATGTCAGTCCCTGGTTCTTTTGTTTGAAACTGATTTGTGTTATAATAATGGCAATTAAGATTGGCAAGTGTAACAGATTCTTAAGAAAAACAAAATAAGCTTGTGAATCTTGAACAAGATAAATTATGCATGAACTGTAATGAACATTGGGTGGTGTATAATCTCTGAGAAAATGCATGATTTATATTTATGCAATTGATTTTAAAACAGAAAGAGTTTTAAAAGAAATGGATTTGGAAACATTTTTGTTTTGTGACTAAAAACCTGGGGAAAACAAATTCTCATAAAAACTTTTATAAGATAAAAGCAAACTGGTGATAAGAAAGAATGTTTGTGGAATTGATTTACATAGAAATATGGTCCTGAATATTGTAAGAATGGGATCATGACCAACCTAGATGGTTAAGTGTCAGATCCTTATAGCCTGGAATCACTTCTCTGCAATTTATGTTGTGCAAGTGTTTCCAACTCGAAGAAAGTAACTGAAAAACCTCCGAGTTTTTGAAACATAAACTCGAAGCAAACCAGTATGCATTTTCAACCAATCTGAAAAATGTAGAGCAAATACAATTGTGCAACCTGAAATGAAAATGTGATTGTGAAAACAAATTTGTATGTTCATATTAACAATTATACTCCTTTTAGTTATATTTCTTAATACTTAAATATTGTATTATGTGTCAGTAGTCATGTATAGGCAGAAAGAGTAGGAAATTAAATTAAAAAAAAAATTGCAAAGGTGCACTGTACTTCCACCACCAAACCTATATGCTTAGAGTCTGATGTAAATATCATCCCATTCAAAAATAAAAGAAGCAAACATATCATCAAATATGTAGAGCTATTATATGGTGAATTGTGAACTGATATAACTATATTGGTAACTCAGGATCTTGGGAAAAAGAATGAATGAATTTTCTTAAATATTCAAACTTAACTCCGTGGAATTTATGTACATATATATATATATATAAATTCCTTATGTAAAAAAAAAAAAATTTTTTTTTGGGTTAAAAATAAAAGGGGTCACCACATGAAGCATGTAGAGACAATATGATGCAAGGTGAAGAAAATATTGAAAACAACGAATTTGAAATTGGAAATGATGCGATGGAAAATGAGATTGATATTCAACACATGGATGAAAGTCCGATTCAAAAGAAAAAAGCTAGAGGTCAAACTAGAATGAAAAGACTTCCTTCGGATAGTGTGTCTTGGATTGTCATTGAATTTAATGAGAATTTTGTACCACTAGGAGAAGGTTCTATAGAACTATCTTCGTACTTAGCACCGCTCGTATGGGAGCATGTGCCATTAACGATTGATGATTAGTGGAATAATGGCGATGATTTAAAACATGTGTTGGGAGTTCCATTCAGATATAACTATACTTTAGACATTTACTATTTCTTTTTGCAGTTGTTGGTGGTTCATTCAAGTAGGTGTACTTGCTTTTCGTCCACCTGCAATATTTATAATAATTTTAGCGTTTTATAAGCATAGTAACCATTAGTTTAGATAGCACATGTGGGATGATTGTATCCGATAAAAACAAAGAAATGAATGAATTATTTCAAAGTTAAAAAGGAAAGCATAAGCCTGGGTTAGAAAAGTAAAGAAGAAAACCAATGCAAAGGTCGATTCTTGTATGTTTATTAATACTGCAATGGTTTGTGGTTTGTGTTGTAGCAAGATTGAAATTCTTGTTTCTTGAAAGAAATGTTCATAAGGAATCCCATGAGCAAAAGGATCAATTATAGGTTACTATTTCGCTATAATCCTCTTTTAACAAGTTGAAGTGTGGAGTTTTTTATAACACTCTGTCGAGAAAGATGATAGAAAATTTACGGTTCATTTATTTTAAAAGTTGAATGGACCCATCCTATTGCTTATGCTCTATAACCATTCAACTAAATTTATGTAAAAATATGTTATGTATAGTGTATAACTGTTTAATTTTTTTTATATACAAGGAACAATAGGTATGTTTTATTGACGAAAGCAGTAATTGGTATCAAGAAAATAATGCTTGATGCATTAGTAGCACTACTGCTAGCCACTAGTTGTTGTTACTTGTAATTCATATCTTCCAGTGCAATCTAGACACACCATATTTAACGTAGTTTATAGAATATATATGATAGCTAAATTTGATGTTCTTAATGTAAAAGGAACTATGAATTTTTTTACTCATCTTGTTCTGATTCCAGTCATTTTCAAACTACGGATTTATCCATGGATAATGGGATAATATGTAACATTAATAATAATCAAGTGATTCAATTCAAATAATATCACACTAGAAATATTAAAATTGAAAGGAAAATAAAACAAAAGAAAATTACCAATCCTTGATTCCAACATGCGGATTTTTTGGGTTGTGATCAACATCATTAGCCAATTTAATGACATCCCTTAAAGATTTTTCGAATTTCCTGTGATCTTCTTCCTACATCAACAACCATAAAGGTTCATGGTAGAGCATGCATGCATTCAAAATTGTGTATCTACTATCTAGTCTCGAACTTGTTAGGGACGGGTATGATATATTAATCACATATTTTGTAAGTACTTGCTATTTTTTTTGAAATTGTAGCAAAGTTCACCGCTGAGTTAGGAAATGTCGGCTACTTAGAGACAAGTCATTTTTGATTGAGCATTAAACAATCTTTAGTTACATTACTAGAAATTAAATAGTTTATATTTATTGAGAAAAAAAGGTGTAAGAACTATATTTGCTACTTAGATGCATCCATACTATTTATAATTTATATTCTATGATACGTTATAGTTGGGGAAGTTATATAAAGTAAACAAAAAAGGAAGTTTGGTGCGTATTACATGGCTGTTGTGGACCAGCCATTCATTTATTCAAATTTAATTATGGGACTGCCGTGTTTCATAAATTATACAAACAACATTTTTCTATTGATATCAATATATAGGCTTGAGACCTACGATATATACACTGGAGCAAAAGAGTGATTGAGCTAAACTCTACCTTTATGTTAATAACCAAAACTATCAATTTCAAGAATAGATATAGTAAATGTCCCTATTTATGTACGGATTGTGCAAATATCATTTTTCTTATCATATCCACAAAATATGGATTTGTAATTAATTGTTTTTCTTCATTACTTAAGAACCATTCATATGGAGGCTAAACATTTAAACGGTGTTTGACTAAACTTCCCTTTAAAATATTTATTTTATTATGTCACTTTTGCATTTTGTAGGCTAGATTTAAACTAGACAAGGAGTGGTAGAAAGCGTCTATTTTTCAGCAAATGTGATGCATATGGATGGCTTCAAAAAGTAGGTTAGTTAGGAAGAAGCGAAGAACATATGCGAAAGGATTAAGCTCAAACCTGGTAATGTCGAAAATATGAAGGATTGGATGAATTTTCAAAAAAAGAAAACAGATTCAAAATTTAAGGTAAATAAATACTAAATTCATTTGTATTATGTAATAATTATAATTAATCAGTGTATTATATCTTTTCATCTTAGGCACAAAGTGATCAATTCAAAGCTATTAGAAGTTTTCAAGTGCCATATATAGTAAGTCGCAAAGGAATGACTCGATTAGCGGAAGATATGGTGAGAAAGAACAACTAGTTTAATTAGTGTAACATGTTATGATTATGTATTTAATACAACCATATTCACGTTATCTATCATTCTTAATATAGAGAAAGGAGAGTGGTGGTCACATCCTCATTTCTAGAATTCAAATTTGGATTAAATCCCACACTCGAAAGAATGGTGAAGCAGTTAATACAAATGTTCTAGAGACTATTGTAAGACACCGCACTATTGATAAAAATTGTACAGTTTCGTCTTTCAATCATTTACTGGCATTCTATCTATTACTTATAATATGTGAAAAACGTTAATTTTTGTTGGAAAAGGTTAAAAAAATTGAAAGTGATTCAAACTCAACCAGCAGTTCTTTGAGAGAAGATGCTCTCTCCTAAGTGTTGGGACATGATTGACCTAGACTACTACGAGCAATGGGAAGAGGTGCAAACTATACCAAGTTTTCGCTCTTACAAGCTAAAAATGATAGAATTTTACAGTTGGAAGAGGAGGTCTGCACGTTAAAGAAAAATCTGGTATATCACATATTAATCTTTACTTGTTATTCTACTTATGTAGTAATATTAGAGATATTGTTTGATTTTTTTTTCATATGGTTTTTTTAACCCATAGTCCACATACTTGATTTTTTAGGTTAATGCATGTCGGAGAGAAGAATCAATGTTTCAGGTAAACATCACATATTAGCATATGCATAATTTCATGTTTACATATGTGTGCATATGATACTTTGCTATTAAACATCAAAAATATATTATCATTGTAATATTATCTAAAAATTAGTTTTTAATATAGTAATTAACTTAAGATGCTTCTAATTAATTGCAAAGCAATTATGGAAATACATTTGATAAATGTGATTTATTGGATTAGAGTGGAACTGATGAAATAGTTGCTGAAGGAAGAGTCATGTCAAGTGTTCCAAGTGAGCTTGTACATAGAATTCCTCTAGGACCAAATACAAAGGTAATTTTGATTGAGTTTGCAAGGAAATTGGAATTTTTTTATGGAGAGCCGTGTTTAATATGATATATATTGGAAAGGCTGCCGATATGTTGGTAAAATGGCCTACCGATAAAGTTATTATGCATAAGCTAGATCAAATCAACAACATGGTAAATTAAATATCACTTATTTATATTTTTTATCAATTCCCTTTCCCACCGCTCCTACTTGTCCTTCTTCTGTCCATCAACCCTGTCCTTCCTCTCCTATCCTTGTCTCTCCTTCTGACACAACCTTACCTTCCCTGTCTGATGAGAGACTTCCACCTTGTCCGCTTCCCGATGCACCATCTCGTCCTTCCTCCTTGCATCAGCCATGTCCTTCCTCTTCCATACATGTTCCTCTTTCTGTCACATCCAACCCCTCCTTGTCTGACGTTAATCCTTTGCTCTCCCCTTTTGCTGCTGCTTCATCTGTACTACCCAATGTTTCTGCACCGATCCTCAATTCCCCAACTCTGCCCTCACTATCGTCCACTCCCTTTGCTTGGAACTCCCTGTTCAAGGCTAAACCTAGTAATGCTGGTAAATATGTACCTCGTGATATCCATCTTGTTTTCAAAGGAGAGTCCATTGTTCCTTCTGATGAAGTCATTCAAGCTGGAAGTGCTATGTGGAAAGAATACTTAGTGGGGTTTTTCCTCGATAATCCATTGCCATACACCCATGTCTTGAACTTATTGAAGAAGGTTTGGAAACTGAAAGGAACGATCACTGTTAAATCTGATGGGTTTCTGTTCTTATTTAAGTTTTCTAACTATGAAGATAGGATTAAGATTGCTGAATCTGATCCAGTTATGATGCAGAATAAACTGTTTATTGTTAAGCCTTGGGATGAAAACATTGGTAACAGTTGTAGCAGTATCAAATCAGTTCCTGTTTGGATCAAATTATCTAATATCCCCTTGTACGCCTGGTCGCCACTTGGTATTAATTGGCTTGCTTCAAGGGTTGGAAAGCTTCTATGTATGGATGCATCAACTGAAAAATTTGAACGAATATCTTTTGCCAAATGTTTAGTTGAGGTATCTCCATGTCATGTACTTCCTGATAATTTCTCTGTCAAATTACTTGATGGATCTAAGCAGATTGTTAAAGTAGATTATTTGTGGAAGCCTGCTATTTGTACCCTATGTAAAGAATTTGGCCATATGCTGACTGAATGCAAGAAAGTAACTGGTGAAGGTAATGCTAATATATGTCAAAATACCATGCACTTTAACAATAGTGAGATGGGACAGAACAGAGACAAACCAATGAAAAAAGTTGTTAAGGAGGTCTCAATTAAGCAAGTATGGCAAAAAGTTAATAATAATAAGGGAAAAAAGGTTATATGCGTGCAGAAGTGGAAGTTACTGATGTTAAAATGCCAAGTGGAAAAGAAAAGAATGCTTTAAATGTTAATGAGGGAAATATGAATAAATTTGATGTGGGGAAACCTATGCACTGTTCTGACCAAGAATGTAGTGTTGATGCCACTAACAAGTTTTCCTTGCTACAAGCTGATGAGAAATCCCTATCAGAAGATGTTGAAGTGGAAGAAGGTGAAATACAAACTTATGTGGACTGTGAGGTTAATGCTTTGAACTCTTCCCTATTCAAGGTTTGCAACATGGATGGCCAAGTCTCTGGAAGTAAAGAAAATATAAAAAAAAAACAGATGTTGTGGTGCATGCTCTGCATCTGAAAGGAAAATCTCCTTGTAGTACTAAGGATAAGAGAGAAATGAATGCTGTTGTGTACGATAATGGTAATTCCACTATTTCTGCTGTTGTGCATGAAAATGGTGATATCCATGTTTCAGAATTTGATAGAAAATGGTGCTCTACTTTTGAATCTCAAGTCATGGAATTAATTTCATCCATGCATGGCATTGCTGTGAATGAACATACTGCTCAATCAACACAATATAACTTTTCAATTGACTTACCTGGATGGCCTGTAACCTCTCCCTCTCCATTACCTTCTTCTGATCCACCACCTGTACCTTCTTCCACTAATCCTTCCATTTATGTGCATCCCTCACCAATGACTATGATTTGTAAGCAAATAGAAACAAGGGCTCTTTTTGCAAAGAGAAGAAATCTATCAAATTTCCCAAACTCAATCAATGAATAAATAAATTGCAGCATGGAATATCAGAGGTGCCCATGGCAACTTGAAACTAGATCAGGTTAAAAGTCTTATTCTTAAGCATAACTTATGTATGGTTGGTCTTCTTGAAACTAAGCTTAATCAAACCTTATCCTCTAAAGTTGCTAGATACATCAATTCTCAATGGGTGTTCCACCATAATCTTGAATCTACTTCATATGGAAGAATTCTTGTTATGTATGATCCCACTGTCTTGACACTTTCTCCTGTTCTACAATCTCGCCAATCAATTCATTTTCATGCTTTTGCTCTTCAATCTCTTACATCCTTTTACATTACTTTTGTTTATGCGATAATTCTGCAACTTCCAGGAATCATTTTTTTAAATCTTTACCTCCCTAAGACAAAATTCACATCCTTGGGTTGTCATGGGGGATTTCAACTCTTGTTTTAATCTGGGGGACAAATGTGGTGGTTCTCCCTTACTTCCAGTTCATATTGCTCCCTTAAATCTTGTTATCTTTGATTCTGACCTTATTTTGGTTAATAAGAGCGGGGCTAAATTCTCTTGGAATAATTGTAGCCGCAGTGGTGTGAGAACGTTCACAACTATAGATCATGCATTTTGTAATATTCAAGCTCTTCATATCTGGCCTTCCTTGTCTTTTTATCTTCCACAACCAATCATGTCTGACCATTCCCCCTTGATATTGTCTTTTGGTTCTCATTTAAGAAGAGAAAAGAGAAGTTTTAAATTTTTTAATGCTTGGGTTAAGCATGACCATTTTCATGTTATAGTGTCACAGGTTAATACTAATTTTAATTGTTTTGGTAATCCAATGTTCAAGTTCTATAGGAAGTTAAAAAGAATCAAGCATGAGATTAAATTATGGGATGCAATCACCTTTGGTTCTGGAAGCTTGTTATCTACCAACTTGAAGGATCAACTGAAGCTTTGCCAAGACAAAATGATGGAGCTTCCTGATGATATTAATGCTGCTGAAGAGGAGGGAAGACTTTTCAAGGCAGTTAATGATGCTCTCCTCCTGGAAGCTAGTATGAAATGGCAGCAATTGAGAACCAAATGGTTTGAGGATGGTGACAGGAATACTAAATTCTTTCATGACTCTTTAAAGGTAAAGCATGCCAATGAGAATATTTTTTGTATTTCTGATGAGCAAGGCACTTTATTTACAACCCCTGAAACTGTTGACAAAGCAATTATCGATTATTTCACTAAACCTCTTGGCAATGCTGAGGATTTCTGTCCTGACTTAGACCATATATCATCTCTTGACTTGCCATGCATATCCCATGTAACAGCCCGCAAATCCGTACCCCTTGAATCAACACTATTCTACCACTAATAACTCAAGTGGCACAGAATTACGAACCATTAGGGTTAAAGAAGAAGAGATAGAAGAAGAAGAAACTAAACAATATCAGAATCTCACAGTCGCCGCGGAATAAACTATAATAGTAAATATAGAACTTTACACAAAATGAAATCTATTACTGTCTTATACATCATATCATCAGAGTATCTCATACATCAACCAATACCAATCAGACATACCATACAATCATAACAGCGGATATATATATAGGTACATATAATACGTCTCGGACTTCAGCTCCTCTCCTGCTCCATAGCATCCTGACCTGAACATATAATACTCGGTCTGACCCGAGCATTATAATGAAATAACACCCGAGTCGGTCTGGAATACCAACTGATAATAATGCATCCAAATTGATTATTAAAATTTCAAAAATCCTTTGAAAACAAAAGCATCTCGTAAGACCACGCCACAAATAAATATGTCGGGTTTTTACCTTACGATAGCTAAAACACTTTTTATAGAAATCCTCTGATATTATAATAGGGTCTATTTACAAATACTTATAAAATAGCCGAAATTGTTACATTCATTAAATTCCAGCTACTAGCCACAAAAGTGGGTAATACAAACAAAACTCGTACAAGGCTCGTAGGGAGAATGGATTTCCAACAATGACTAGGCACTGGGGTCCCACCTGTCACAGTACGGGGCCTAGATCACCATACCGAGGATTACTCCCTTCATCCCCTGCAACACAAGGCCGGAACCATTCCTTACTGAACAGTCCCGAACAAGATAAACCCCGTGGTTGGCGCGACCAACCACCCACTAAGCCGAAATATATAAGGGACATCTAGACAGGGGAAATATCTTGTCCTGCTTGGGCATGACCCACCTAACCTTGCTGCATATCCCCTGATTTTCAGTCATTCCCGGTTGATGAGGCTTGAGGCTAAGCGTTACCTTTAGAACGTTTTCACTTAGAATGCCCATCGTCCACCTGACGATGTTTCGCAAGCATTCGTCCATACAAGTCTGTCCCGGGTTCGAACGGAACCGAAGGCACTACTCCTACTACATCTATTTGGAAATATCCTCAGTATTAATAGCGACTAGCCCTTGCCCTTCATTGCTCCATCTTCGACTCCGAACACGTTTTTCGCACGAAACGTACAAATCGGATCGAAGTGGTTTTCGAGAAATAAATCTCGATCCCGGTCTCTTCGAAACGATCAACGCATTTGTCCAATATTGGTAGTTGGTGATTTAACTATCAATTTATATTCATAAACATCCATAAGCAGCCATCACACAATAAATAATTACCACATTATTTATTTGCCTCAATATCTTTACAAGATATATCTTCAAATTTTTCAAAGCTCATTTGAAAACAATTCCCAAAAATCTTCCCTTACAAGGTAAATCCTTTACCCTTAATTTCCATTGGAAATAACCAAGTTCAAAACATTTAGATTTAAAACAGTTAAAACATTTCATATTGAAATATACATTAAAATATGTAAATTTACTTCTAGTTACTTACTCCAAAATATAATTTTGAAATATTTAACGTAAAACCATTTTATAAGATATAACTTGATTAAAAATAAGGGTTTAGTTAAACTAAATTTAAAATAGAGTTGTAAAAGGTTTACACTAATTCCAAATAACTTAGGTCAAATTTGGCCTTTTAAAAAAAATCCATCTGTAAAAAGAATAATTACTTTACTATTTCTAATTTATAAATAGTTACTTTTGAAAATAATAGTTTCCAAAACACTCTTTTAACAAGTAAGGAGTTTTTAAAACTTTCTTTTTATAAAACCTGTTTAAAACTCGAACTTGGTTTTCCCAAGGAATTTCATTCCCACTTAAGCATCCAAGAAGATCCTTCTTATAAATTCTGTCAATTTATTTTAATTCAGGTTTACGTTTTAATAACATAAATTTAATTTCACATTTATCAACTAATAACGTTTCTCCTCGTTATCATTCCAAATTTACAAATTTTCAATTTTCATTCTAAATAGATTTCAAATTTTAATTCTTTTAAATTCATTATTTAACAATATCTTTTATTACTCTGAAATTCAATTTATCCATTTATAATTAAATTATGGATTTAAAATTTATCCAGCAATATTCCGATACACTTTTATTTCAGTTTCCATCCAAACAGATTCTAATTTTAATATTCCTTTAAATTCCTTATTTATTAATTTCTTAATTTCTTTGAAAAATCCAATTTAATTTCTTTATAAATTAAAACTCCAAATTTCTTTATAATTAACATTCTGGGTTTGTAGTTTACACCACAATAGCACAATACAATTTAATTCCAAATTTATCAATCACAATACATAAACAGACATCATCATCAATTATAAAAATAATAACTTCATTGTGAGGAATCCAGTTGGATCCCTCCAACCTATTTTCCCTACATCCACAAATATTAGCACATCACATATATAAATATCAATCCAGGCTGATATAAATAAACATTTCAACCAATCACACAATTATTTAAATATTATCTACTTAAATCAGCTAACATTCCAGATGTGAGTGAGAATAACTCACCTTGAGTTTCGGCGAGCGTTCGAAATTTAAATTAAACCGAACGACGTTCGATTTAACCCAATTTCTACTTGTCCGAAATGGATCCGGATCTGCACCACTGCGTAGTATTCTCTTTTGCGATTCCGGCGCTACCGAATTCATCGAATTCTGAATACGTATGAATGAGTTACGATATTATTAAGTTTTGATATAAATTTTAAAAAAAAAAATTTTATACCAAAGCAACTAACAGTCACGTGATACCAAAGTGAAAGCCGAAGCTTCATCTTCCCCCTTACGCACGTTACCCAGCTCCACAACCCATCTTGGCCGCAGAACAAACCAAGATCGGCCCCCTTCACGAAACCCTAGCCGAAGATCAAGGACCACCGTCGCGTGCCCCAATGCGAGTACTACGAATGCCCAAAGCCTCGAGACGCTCGGCCCTCCCCTCCTCCCAGAAATTGAACACGAACGGAGCTCATCTCGGCCAAAATTCTGGTCACCTCGTCGATCCATACATGATCTCGACCGTTGAATACGTAGATCTCTCTACGATCTACAATTCTCTAGTTGATGATTTCTGAAATTAGTTTGTAGATTGATTGGAAATTGAAGATGAAAATCGATGACTTTCGGCCATTGAAATGGTGGTAAGCGGCGGCCTGAAGTTTTGCTAGGGTTTAGAACGACAATGCTAATATATAATTAATTATTTAATAATATTTTAATCTCGTTCTTCACATTTTAATACCCTATGCAAACGAACTCCAATTCTCACGTACCAACAGGCGTTCCTAGGGTTCTTCCGCATTCCGGACACAATGGAACAGGTTTCGGAAGCTAATTTGATCTTATGTGTGAGTTACGAAATTAAACGATCGATTTAAAATTAAATCGATTAAAACGATTTCGATGCGTTTCGAGCTGCCGGGGTCAAACGACAACTCCGATTGCTACGAAAATTGAAATCCGATAATAACTAACTATTACGGATCCAATGAAATTAGTTTCGTCGAATTCCGAGATTGTGCCCCGGAAGGCTATTTTAACTCGTTTATTTAATCGGGCGATTTTCAAAATTGACGAAAACGCTTAAAATTTCGCTTTTAAAACTTTATTAACTTTATTATAACTCGTATAAAATTTATATTCACATTAAAAATCATTTTGGCTCATTTCGGACTAAAATCTGATTAATGACAATATTTTATTATTAAATTCTATTATTAAATTAATATAAAATTCCAAATTCAATCTATCGCCAATTAATTCCCTCCAACGGTCCAAAATGATAATTCAAATCCAATTAGACCTAAAATAAATTTTAGAATCTAATTTTATCCCTATTAACACTCAAAATTACTAATTACCCCAATCCTAATATTAAATTAGTATTATTCAGTTTCCGATTAAATTCACGTATTTGAAATTTGACTAATTTTACTAACTCAACCAAAGTCTTTTATTTTCAAGATTCAAATTATAATCCATATTCAACATTTAAAATGAATTAAATGTTCAAATTCCATGGTTTAAAAATACGGGATGTTACATTCCTCCCCCCTTATAAAAATTTCGTCCCCGAAATTTGCTAAGATAGAAACTATGCTCAAACTCACTTACTCATCTAATTAGCTTAGTTAAAAGCTTATATACACTTTCCAAAATCCTTTAGCTCAAATCCAAACTCACTTGCTTTATTTATACTCAAAAGCTTTTGTTTCATTCTTATTTCAAAAATAACTTTCCAAGTTAATAAACTTTTTCCAAAAACCCAAAAATTTTCTAACTCCCAAAATTTCGAAAAATTTCGGCAGAGTCTCCCCTGCACGGAGGAGCTTTCGCGATATCGCGATACAGATAAATATATATACATCGACCCACACGGTCGGAAACCAAAATATATCACAATATATATATCATTTCCCAATTATATTCGCGTAGGCGTACCTTTTAAGCAAATTTTTAAAAGCAAGCGGCAAATATTACGCATATACGCGCTCCGACTCTCTCAAACGTCTTCTGTACCTGTACTAAACTCAAACAACTTATCAGTTTTCAAAGATATGAACTTTTTAATCAACATTTCCAATCTAAATGTAAGCCAACATATCCATTTCATAATCCAAACAATAATTTGCATGGTTTCATAAGTAAACCATATTTTATAGCATGCATAAAGTTCCCTTTTCTAATGCCAATTACCATTTTATTTCACATAAAAGATTTACAAACAAGTTTTTCTATTCCAATTCATACTTTACCCAATTTTCGAATTGATTCACCAAGCAAGTTTTATTTCAATTTGCTACATCTGCATTTCTATTATGACTCACTTACATTTATACTCAAATCCATTTATTAAGATTTTAGCCCATTCTACTTTCATCCAACTAAACTTCATTTTACTTCACTTAAACTCACAACCATTAAAATTAATTCTAGTTTAGATTTATATTAATTTTTTTTTTCAATTCTGCATAGTTCACAATCCGAGTATTCTTATTCCATTTCAATTATTAAATCAATCCTTATTCTCACTTTTCAAATTTATTAATCATCTTAAGTTTATTTTATAATAATAATAATATTATTATTATTATATTTTTTTCTCATAGTTATATAAGTCATTCCATTCTTATTTACAACTCATATAGTCTTTCTTCATCACAATAACTATCTTAAAAGTCATTTGCTTGCATTCACATTTTATTTTGCAAACACATTTTATTTTAAGCTATTTTCATAAGCTCAAAATAACCATCTCATCATTCTCTTAAATGATTACAATTCCATTATATCTCAATTTATTTCCATTTTAATTGATTCTTACCAAAACAAATCATTTACAAATTTTAATCCAACTAGCTTAAACATTCAGCTTAATCACAATTATTTAATTTGCTTAAGCTTTCTTTACAATATCTCCATTATCTTCTTATAAATCTATTTTTATTTTCATTTGATTCTCATCCAAATCAAATTCCAATTCATTTATAAACTTTAATGCACTTTGCCTATTTATTAAATCCATTTTAGACTTATTTTATTAGCAAAGAAATCACTTTAAATTAGTTCACTCATTTGAATCTATTTACAATTCAAACCATCATTATTATAATTTAATTCTATTTTTCATTCACACTTCATTATATTCCACTCGAATAGTTCATTCAAGTTTACTACATCCAATTCTTATTCAACACAACCAATTCAACTTTCATTTCAATATTCTCAATATATGCTTTACTTCCATCTATTTACTGCAATTCAATTTCAAATTGGTTCACAATCACATTTCTTATCAATTTGATATATCTCCATTTCCTTGGTGAATCTACTTCATTTGTAAGCAAAATCACCTAATTGGATTTCACTTATTCAACTTGATTCCAAAGCTAATTTCATTATACATTCACACTATCAACATTTATTACCACAAATTTAAATCTCATGCCACAACTGGATTTTTATTTATTTTCCAAATTTTGACCAAACCATCAAAATTTCTATTCATTTCAATACAAATTCCATTAACTTGTAATTTAATTTAGTCTCTAACCAAATCCATATTAGGTTTTAACTCACTTCCTCAATTCACTCTGAATTCATTTATACTATGACCATTTTCCAATAATTTCGTTTAGCAAATTTAAATTTTCTACCTTTCCCTTTCACTCCTTTAAATAGAATCTAAATTTTTTTCAATATTATTTATTACACAACTTGAAATTTAATCTCAATTTCATTATCAAAACAAATTTCATTTTCCCCATTCATAAGTTCAAGTCTTATTTGCCAACTTGAGAACATCCACCTTTATATTCTCATCTTGCTTCATTACACTTTACATTTCATCTACGGTCAAGTTTTGAACTTGTCACACCATTTAACTCTTTCCATTAATGAATTATAATTTCACTTCTATTCAAGAGTTTAGATTGCTTACTTAAGTCCATTTCCATTTTATAATCACAAATTCAAATTATAACACTTAATAACTTAAGAATATGAATTTCTTTATGCAATTCTAAGCAATTTACATTCCACCTTATTTCCAATTCAAATTCTCAATTTTAATCTCCATATACAAGTTCAAAACATATTTACTAACTTAAGTTCATTCACTTCTTTTATATCTCACTTTACCTTATTTCAATTTACATTTTATTTGAGACTAGGTTTGAATTCACCATGCTATTTAACTATTTCCCATTTGAATTACAATTCCATTTCTATTCATAAGTTTCCCCACTTATTTATTTTTAAAGCTCATATTGCTCTTTTTAATCCATCTACTTCTTATAATCACAATTCCAAATTATATTATATATATATGTATCACTGAAATCCAAAGGATACAAATTTTCCTTCACCTTAATCCTTTGCAAAAATTCAAATCCTCAATTCCAGAGTATAAGTATAACAGTTAATAGCTTGTGGGTATAATTCATTACACCATGACCCACAATTTCAAAGCCAACTTACATTTTAATTGCACCCAAATCAGTTTAATTCTAAGTCCAATTTATTTAACTTATCCAAGTTACATTCAAATTTCCATCCACTTCCATATATTTTATTCACTTCCATATACTTAGGTTAAATTTTAATTCCAAGATTAAAATTTTCATTTCTTCCTTCTTATTAATATCTACTTCACTTAATAAGTTCAATAGTTAATTCATTTCAACTTTACACATTATTTAATTAGAATTTTCCCAGAATTCATTTTACCCGGTTTTTATTTCAAAATGGTTTTGAAATATATCAAATATATACCTATTGATATGTCAATCAAATCTATAGATTTTTTTCCAAAACAATTTGTTTATACCAAAACAAATTTCCCCATTTTTGGAATGTCCAAACAACTGTTATACCCAACTAGTCCAAACAATACCATAACCAAATATTAGGGAAGCAATCCATCACTTTAGAAACTCGAAAATGAATTCTAATGATGTGGCCAGCATCATCAGGATTATTTTCCAGCGACTGAAGTGAGTTCAGTGCTTCTTACTTTCCCAAATTTATTTCAAAACAGTTTCCATTTAAAAATATTTCCCAAAACAATATCCCAACATTGCCTTCAAACACCTTCAAATCTCAAAAAACATTTCAAACTTTTCCAGGATTTTAAATATCCAAACTTATATTTTTATTTTATTTAAAATCCTTTCCAAAACTTCCGGGATGTAAATTCTGGCTGGGTTTAAATTAGTTATTCTCTTTTGTATACTTTATACTCATGGAATTTATTTGGTTATATCCATTTCACATTTTAGATTAACTTTTAGATTCTTATTTACTTATCGTATTAACATCCAATCAACCAAAAATATATATATAATAATTTCAGAAAATTATTTCTTTTATATCAAAATATAATTTTGGGTAAAATTATTTCATTTACCCACTTTAAAACAATACGATGTCGGTTTATCTTGTTTAAGAGTTTAGAAATCCCTATCGATACGGTTGTACTTCCCGCACCGACCAGAATTCATAAACACTCAACCGATAAGTCAACACAGTATAAAAACAATTTTATATTCACTAACAAGTACGCTCTCATAGCTATTATTACTCTCAACTCATTATAGAGTACCATTGACTATGTTTAATGAGTAATTTCCCCACCAAAGCCTAGGTTGTCGCCAACCTAAGCTCTGATACCAAGTGCAACAGCCCGCAAATCCGTACCCCTTGAATCAACACTATTCTACCCCTAATAACTCAAGTGGCACAGAATTACGAACCATTAGGGTTAAAGAAGAAGAGATAGAAGAAGAAGAAACTAAACAATATCAGAATCTCACAGTCGCCGCGGAATAAAATATAATAGTAAATATAGAACTTTACACAAAATGAAATCAATTACTGTCTTATACATCATATCATCAGAGTATCTCATACATCAACCAATACCAATCAGACATACCATACAATCATAACATCAGATATATATATAGGTACTTATAATACGTCTCGGACTTCAGCTCCTCTCCTACTCCATAGCATCCTGACCTGAACATATAATACTCGGTCTGACCCGAGCATTATAATGAAATAACACCCAAGTCAATCTGGAATACCAGTTGATAATAATGCATCCAAATTGATTATTAAAGTTTCAAAAATCCTTTGAAAACAAAAGCATCTCGTAAGACCACGCCACAAATAAATAGTCGGGTTTTTACCTTACGATAGCTAAAACACTTTTTATAGAAATCCTCTGATATTATAATAGGGTCTATTTACAAATACTTATAAAATAGCCGAAATTGTTACATTCATTAAATTCCAGCTACTAGCCACAAAAGTGGGTAATACAAACAAAACTCGTACAAGGCTCGTAGGGAGAATGGATTTCCAACAATGACTAGGCACTGGGGTACCACCTGTCACAGTACGGGGCCTAGATCACCATACCGAGGATTACTCCCTTCATCCCCTGCAACACAAGGCCGGAACCATTCCTTACTGAACAGTCCCGAACAAGATAAACCCCGTGGTTGGCGCGTTCAACCACCCACTAAGCCGAAATATATAAGGGACATCTAGACAGGGGAAATATCTTGTCCTGCTTGGGCATGACCCACCTAACCTTGCTGCATATCCCCTGATTTTCAGTCACTCCCGGTTGATGAGGCTTGAGGCTAAGCGTTACCTTTAGAACGTTTTCACTTAGAATGCCCATCGTCCACCTGACGATGTTTCGCAAGCATTCGTCCATACAAGTCCGTCCCGGGTTCGAACGGAACCGAAGGCACTACTCCTACTACATCCATTTGGAAATATCCTCAGGATTATTAGCGACTAGCCCTTGCACTTCATTGCTCCATCTTCGAATCCGAACACGTTTTTCGCACGAAACGTACAAATCGAAGTGGTTTTAGAGAAATAAATCTCGATCCCGGTCTCTTCGAAACGATCAACGCATTTGTCCAATATTGGTAGTCGATGATTTAACTATCAATTTATATTCATAAACATCCATAAGCATCCATGACACAATAAATAATTACCACATTATTTATTTGCCTCAATATCTTTACAAGGTATATCTTCAAATTTTTCAAAGCTCATTTGAAAACAATTCCCAAAAATCTTCCCTTACAAGGTAAATCCTTTACCCTTAATTTCCATTGGAAATAACCAAGTTCAAAACATTTAGATTTAAAACAGTTAAAACATTTCATATTGAAATATACATTAAAATATGTAAATTTACTTCTAGTTACTTACTCCAAAATATAATTTCGAAATATTTAACGTAAAACCATTTATAAGATATAACTTGATTAAAAATAAGGGTTTAGTTAAACAAAATTTAAAATAGAGTTGTAAAAGGTTTATACTAATTCCAAATAACTTAGGTCGAATTTGGCCTTTTAAAACAAATCCATCTGTAAAAAGAATAATTACTTTACTATTTCTAATTTACAAATATATACTTTTGAAAATAATAGTTTCCAAAACACTCTTTTAACAAGTAAGGAGTTTTTAAAACTTTCTTTTTATAAAACCTGTTTAAAACTCGAACTTGGTTTTCCCAAGGAATTTCATTCCCACTTAAGCATCCAAGAAGATCCTTCTTATAAATTCTGTCAATTTATTTCAATTCAGGTTTACGTTTTAATAACATAAATTTAATTTCACATTTATCAGCTGATAACGTTTCTCCTCGCTATCATTCCAAATTTACAAATTTTCAATTTTCATTCTAAATAGATTTCAAATTTTAATTCTTTTAAATTCATTATTTAACAATATCTTTTATTCCTCTGAAATTCAATTTATCCATTTATAATTAAATTATGGATTTAAAATTTATCCAGCAATATTCCGATACACTTTTATTTCAGTTTCCATCCAAACAGATTCTAATTTTAATATTCCTTTAAATTCCTTATTTATTAATTTCTTAATTTCTTTGAAAAACCCAATTTAATTTCTATATAATTTAAAAATCCAAATTTCTTTATAATTAACATTCTGGGTTTGTAGTTTACACCACAATATCACAATACAATTTAATTCCAAATTTATCAATCACAATACATAAACAGACATCATCATCAATTATAAAAATAATTACTTCATTGTGAGGAATCCAGTTGGATCCCTTCAACCTGTTTTCCCTGCATCCACAAATATTAGCACATCACATATATAAATATCAATCCAGCCTGATATAAATAAACATTTCAACCAATCACACAGTTATTTAAATATTATCTACTTAAATCAGCTAACATTCCAGATGTGAGTGAGAATAACTCACCTTGAGTTTCGGCGAGCGTTCGAAATTTAAATTAAACCGAACGACGTTCGATTTAACCCAATTTCTACTTGTCCGGAATGGATCCGGATCTGCACCACTGCGTAGTACTCTCTTTTGCGATTCCGATGCTACTGAATTCATCGAATTCTGAATACGTATGAATGAGTTACGATATTATTAAGTTTTGATATAAATTTAAAACAATTTTTTTTTATACCAAAGCAACTAACAGTAACGTGATACCAAAGTGAAAGCCGAAGCTTCATCTTCCCCCTTACGCACGTTACCCAGCTCCACAACCCATCTTGACCGCAGAACAAACCAAGATCGGCCCCCTCCACGAAACCCTAGCCGAAGATCAAGGACCACCGTCGCGTGCCCCAACGCGAGTACTACGAACGCCCAAAGCCTCGAGACGCTCGGCCCTCCCTCCTCCCAGAAATTGAACACGAACGGAGCTCATCTCGGCCAAAATTCTGGTCACCTCGTCGATCCATACACGATCTCGACCGTTGAATACGTAGATCTCTCTGCGATCTACAATTCTCTAGTTGATGATTTCTGAAATTAGTTTGTAGACTGATTGGAAATTGAAGATGAAAATCGATGACTTTCGGCCATTGAAATGGTGGTAAGCGGCGGCCTGAAGTTTTGCTAGGGTTTAGAACGACAATGCTAATATATAATTAATTATTTAATAATATTTTAATCTCGTTCTTCACATTTTAATACCCTATGCAAACGAACTCCAATTCTCACATACCAACAGGCGTTCCTAGGGTTCTTCCGCATTTCGGACACAATGGAACAGGTTTCGAAAGCTAATTTGATCGTATGTGCGAGTTACGAAATTAAACGATCGATTTAAAATTAAATCGATTAAAACGATTTCGATGCGTTTCGAGCTGCCGGGGTCAAACGACAACTCCGATTGCTACGAAAATTGAAATCCAATAATAACTAACTATTACGGATCCAATGAAACTAGTTTCGTCGAATTCCGATACTGTGCCCCGGAAGGCTATTTTAACTCGTCTATTTAATCGGGCGATTTTCAAAATTGACGAAAACGCTTAAAATTTCGCTTTTAAAACTTTATTATAACTCGTATAAAATTTATATTCACATTAAAAAACATTTTGGCTCATTTCAGACTAAAATCTGATTAATGGCAATATTTTATTATTAAATTCTATTATTAAATTAATATAAAATTCCAAATTCAATCTATCGCCAATTAATTCCCTCCAACGGTCCAAAATGATAATTCAAATCCAATTAGACCTAAAATAAATTTTAGAATCTAATTTTATCCCTATTAACACTCGAAATTACTAATTACCCCAATCCTAATATTAAATTAGTATTATTCAGTTTCCAATTAAATTCACGTATTTGAAATTTGACTAATTTTACTAACTCAACCAAAGTCTTTTATTTTCAAGATTCAAATTATAATCCATATTCAACATTTAAAATGAATTAAATGTTCAAATTCCATGGTTTAAAAATACGGGATGTTACATCCCAGTTTGAAAATGCTTCTCTTGTTAAGCCTGTAACTGATGAAGAAATCAAATCCACCCTCTTTTCTTTGAACCAGTACTCTGCTGGTGGTCCAGATGGACTAAATGTTACCTTCTTCAAATCTACTTGGGGTGTACTTGGTCATGAGTTCTGCCATGCTATACATAACTTTTTTAACAAATGCAAAATGCTGAGGGAAGTAAACTGCACCAATATTGCCTTAATTCCTAAAGTCTCTCCTCCATCAAGTGTAACCTCTTTCAGGCCTATTTGCTGTTGTAATGTGGTGTATAAGTGTATTTCCAAAATTCTTGCATCTCGTCCAGCTTCTGTCTTGCCTGCTATTGTCTCAAACAACCAAGCTGCTTTCATTCGATCCAGGAACATACTTGACCATGTGATGCTTGCTCAGGAGTTATTAAATGGTTATTGTAGAGGCAATGTTTCTCCTGCAGCTGCTTTGAAAATTGATTTATCCAAAGCTTATGACTCAATTCATTGGGCATCTATTGTTAGAATTATGGCAAAGATGGGTTTTCCAAAAATATTTGTGTCTTGGGTGTATGTTTGCATATCCACACCAGCTTTCTCTGTGGTAATTAATGGAAGGCCTGTTGGTTTTTTTAGAAGTAAGAAAGGAATTCGTCAGGGTGAACCTATTTCTTCATATCTTTTTCTTCTGGTCATGGAAGTGCTTACTGTGATACTTAAATATAATTATTCTCACAAGATCAAGTATCACCCTAAGTGCTCCAATCTCCATATAACTTCTATTATGTTTGCAGATGATGTTATGCTGTTCACTAAGCCTGAGTACTCGTCTATTACTGAGTTGATGAAGGCATTATAGTCTTTCTATCTCATGACTGGCCTCACAATTAACAAATCTAAATCTTCCATGCTTGTTGCTGGAGTGTCTGATGATCATGCTGCTGCACTTTATCAGTTTTATGGCTTTTCTTATATGGCAACTGATATGAGTTATCTTGGCCTTCCATTAATCACTAAAAGAATGTCATTTGCTGATTGTTTAATCCTTTATAATAAAATTACTAAGGTCATGTCCAATTGGTGCAACATGCATATTTCACAATATGGAAGGCTTGTGCTTATCAAAGCTGTTGTTTTTCCATCCCTTGTTTATTGGGCACGTTCTTTTATCTTACCTACCAAGCTCTTACTGTTGGTTATGTCTGCCATGCATAGGTTCTTCTGGACTGGGAGTGTTCACAACAATAAGTTAATTCCTTGCTCCTTTTCTTTATTTGAGACTACTTTGAAGCTTGGTGGTCTTGGGATTATCAATGTTAGGAAGTGGAACACTGCTGCATTCAGTAAACATTTTGATGACCTAATTCTTGAGAAAGACAGTATTTGGGTCAGGTGGATGTGGCAGTACAATATTAAGAGAAGGCATTTCTGGTGTATGGAAATTCCACAAAACTGCAGCTCGAATTGGAGGAATTTGCTGAAGCTAAGGGATGTTTACTTACCTATGGTACAGTATCATTTGCAACCCAACTTATCTGTAAGTTTTTGGCATGATCCATGGGTTAAGAAGAGTCTGATCCTTTCTAAAGTTTGTGAGTATCCCCTAATTCAGCAAACTGGTATTCATTTTAATGCTTAGGCAACTGATTTCTTATTTCAAGGCAATATGCAGCTGCCTAACAATAGCAATCAGATGATAAGGCAATTGTGGAGGGAAGTTATGAATCTATTCAAGTGTGCTGATCATTCTTTTACTATTTCTTGGGAACATAAGTTACACACTGTTGCCACTATGTACAAGTTCTTATCTGGTTCATCCCCTCTGCCAGCTGCTAGGTGGTACAATGTATTATGGACTAAAGATTCTGTGCCTAGAGAGAATTTGAAGATGTGGAAGGTTATTAGTCATGCTTTGATGACTAGGGATGTATTGGACAGGTTTGGCATGACTGTGTGCACCACTTGTGTTTTCTGTGATATGTGTGATGAAACTGTTGATCATCTTTTCTTTGAATGCTCTGCCCTTCTTGTTTTAATGTGTAGTATCAGTAGCACTTCTGGGTTTGTCCTAAATACTGCCAATTCTGTCTCTGCTTGGGACATAATTCATACAGCTGCTGCTAGGAGGAATGATGAGTTTCATGCAATGGTTGTTTGCTTGAAAATCTATTTTGATGTGATATGGAGAGAAAGGAATGCAAGAATTATTGAGAATTTGTCGAAAACTTATGATACTCTCTGGTTTGAAGTGAGGAATAGGGTTTACATGCAATTACAGAGGAGCAATAGGCAGTACCCTGTTGGCATTCTCCAAGCATGGGTTGTCTAGTTGTATCTCACATGTTGTTTTTTTTCATTCTCTTTTCCTTTTTTTTGTAGCTTGGTTCTATGTTTGTATTTTTCTTTTATTTTCAGTTTGCAATAAATCTGGTAGGGGTCCAGTCAACCTCGCTGGCTTTGCCAAAAAAAAATCATAAATACAAATTCTTTTTAAATAGAGTAAAACTAGCAGCACAGAGCCTTTATTCGAGCTATATGATTGGATTGGAGGTGAAGAAGTAGTTGTTGAAGGACGCTTGTATTTTAGCGATCCAAACCAGCTTGTGGATGGCATTCCTATTTGACCATCGATCATGTTAGTTTCTATTGATAATCCAAAGAACCCTGAGGCCTTTTGATGGAGACCAAAAAATAATATGATATACGTTGGAGATGTCGTTGGTAATAAAGTTGCTTGGCTAAAATCAAAAGTAGTTGTCGAGAAAGCTAAAGCTGCATCATTTGTTTCTAGTCATGACAACGTAACATCTCATATGGTAATATCTTTAAACATAATTGTAGAAACTTGTTATCAAATTTATTATTAATATATATATATATATATATATATATATATATATATATTAAAACCATCACTTTTCTTTTCTTGTTTGATAGAGTGGAAGACCGGCTTCCAAAAGCATACGCAAGCAAACTGATGTTGGTGGAACGGGAACACTAGTTGCCGAAGGGGTGGCGGCTTCAACCGATCCAAATGAAGTGGTCCATTTTATTCAGCTTGGAAGAGACGCCAATAAGTTTGGGTAGTGAATGCTACAATTCCCGATACAGTTCTATGGAGACCGACTTCTGATCTTGTCTGCATTGAAGATGTCATAGGCTCTACAGTGGCATTGCCAGCGTCAAAAGTTGTGATAGAATCAAGTTCTAATAAGTATGAATTATTTCTTTTATATATACAAAATTTAAAAAGGTACTCATATTTGATTGTATGATTTAATTCTTGATATTATATCGCTTTCTTTTATATAGGTGACCATTGTTATTGTTTGTTAACTAATCGGAAGAAAAGAAAGCTCTCTTATATAATATAGGAGCACAATCGTATTTAGTTCCTTAAAGAAGGACATTGCAAGAAAGAATCAGAATAATATAAACCCAAACACTCATAACTGGTAATTTCTAAGCACCATTCCACATTGACCATAGCTTCTATATAATTGCTACATAATTTATGCTTTGATTTTTATTTTGTTAAAAAATTCTATTATTGCGTTCTCCCCACACAGACTAGGCAATAGTGGATAACACCAAATTAGAAATATCTCTGCTATGCTTAGAAAACATTTTGTTGATTACATCTATTTCTTCTACTAATGAGAAACCATTGATGTTGTTACATAGAAGCTTTAATTTAGATCCACACCAGTTTCACACATTCACTGAATAAGAGCATCTGAAAAATAGATGAGCGTTATCTTCATTCGATTGTAAGCACAGAACACATGTAGGATTGACAGTTAAGTGCCTTTGGATAAGTTTACCCTTGATAGGAAGAAAGCTATTAATAGCTCTATATAAACACGTCTCCTTTTTCGGTATGTGAATTTTCTCGCATAAGCATTTAGCCCAATTTTGGTGCTCAAATTTCAATATGATCTATTCCCAAACTTTTTTAAACACAAATTGTTCGTTACCAATGCATTTGCAAACCTAGAAATCGCTATCTCCAACAGAGGATATAATTTCTCGTTCCACTTCTTATTGCAGCGCTGCTAGAAAACTGAACCTGTCACATTTCGAATTTCAACTACAATCTGAATACTGTCCAAATATTTTTTATAAGTGCATTAAAAGAATAGACGATTTCAATTTTCAATTTCCTTTTTACAACGCATGTTAAATCGATGTACATCAGCATTTCTGTAATTTATTTTCAGTACTCAATCGGTAGATGTAGGCTTGATATGAACACTGACTTGTTGTTTTTATTATGCCAAATCAGTTGTTACCTTTTTTGAGTTTGAACTCGATTTCCGACTTTGTCCCGTGCTTTATGGAATATGAATTCACCCCATCAAACCATTCAGAGAAATCTGTATCACATTCATTTTCGGAATGAGTATCATTAAATTGCAAAGTTGCTTCTCTTATTGCTACATTTAAATTTGGATTAAGTTTCCTCATTTTTTATTACATCTGATACTTTCATGTTCGAAGAACCAATATGCTTGATACTAGACAACTACCAACGTGCCAATTTTTTTTTTTTTATTTCAAGCGCTATCGATAGGCTGGTTAATATTTAAAAACTCGGGTAAGGGAGCTAATTGCAAAAGAATCTCCAATACTATAAGCTCCATTGCAATTCAATATAAATATATAAATCTAATTAACATGGTTTTCCTTTTTAAAATATCATACGTCGCCGATTCAAAATGAATCCAATAGATATACAACCCCTTTTAAGAGGTTGGTGGGGCTTGTGGTCCAACCTACTTAGATTGTGCCGGGCCGTAGGCCCAATACCTCATCATCCTCAAGCCAGACTCTGGTCCAGCCAAGTAGCCAGAAAAGTGGCCAGGCCATTGTTCTGGCCTGCGTTATCAGCAGTAGGTGCTGCTGCTATAGTCAGTAGCACTTTGTTGCTGTGAGGAAGGAATATCAGAGTTTGTGAAGATCATTAGCTCAGCCTGTCGTCAAATTGGCCCAAATTCAAGGTAGGTGCTGCCCACTAAACCCATGAACTGAGACAACATGCATGATCTATAACGACCCGCAAATCCGTACCCCTTGATTCAACACTATTCTACATCAATCAACTCAAGTTGAACAGAAATACGAACCATTAGGGTTAAAGAAGAAGAGGTAGAAGAAGAAAATATGAATCAACATCAGAATCTAACGATCGCAGCAGAATAAAATATAATAGATAATGAATAATCTTTACTCAAAAACAATATATCTGTTTATATATTACATCATCAGAGTACATCAATCACAGTTCAACATTAATATCATACAACTGGATATATAGCTAATCAACATAGCGGAATATATATAAAATAAGTACGAAAGTACGTATCGTCATCCAGCTCGTCTCCTGAGCTCCACAACATCATATCCTGTATCCTATAATACTCTGTCTGACCCGAGTATTATAGTTAAATAACACCCGAGTCAGTCTGGAATACCAGCGTGAGAAAATCACACTCAATTGATTATTAAAGTTTTAAAAATCCTTTGAAAACAAAAGCATCTCGTAAGACCACGCAACAAATAAACATGTCGGGTTTTTACCTTACGATAGCTAAAATACCTTTTTATTAAAATCCTCTGATATTATAATAGGGTCTATATACAAATACTTATAAAATAGCTAAAATTGTTACATGATTAAATTCCAGCTACTAGCCACAGAGTGGGTAATACAAACAAAACTCGTAAAAGGCTCGTAGGGAGAATGGGTTTCCAACTAATGACTAGGCACTGGGGTACCACCTGTCACGTGTGACGCCCCACCTCTATACCCACTCTAGCCAAGGACACTACGGTGCAATGCCGTCAACTAGCGTGGAGAATAAGGCTGTTGAGGAGCGACCATCCATGTAATTGCTTTGTGCGAGCACCGACATGTCAGATAGTATAACATGCATTTGGTTTTAGGAGGAAATCCTACATACCGATACAAACTCAAAGCTACTACACAGTGGCTATATATATATAATCTTCGGAAACAAATATAGAAATAAACATAACACAAATTAGTCACAGACATTCATATCACAAAGGCGGAAATAGATATGAATATTACACATGAAAGTGTACATCATAGTAGTGGTCAAACAAGATCCACAATATCACAAAAGAATAGTTACAAGTGCTAGATAAAAGAATATGTATACATCAAGGAGTCTATATCTCAAATGTATACCACAAAAACTACCAATCTAAGTAGTTAGACAAAAGTCAGGGTGATAATCCCAGATGTGAAGTCAAGCAGAAGCACTTGTAACATCTCGGTCTAACCCGAGTATTATTTAATAAGAAAATAATAAACGGATCAGTCTAGCTATAAATATCAGATAAAATGATATAGAATAAGAGATATGACATAAACATATGATAACCATAAAGCCATACTGTGATAAGTATGTAATTGAAAATCAACAAGAGATTAATCAATATCACAGGAATCTTCTCAAAGATCAAAAAGAATGTCATTCTCTTTATTTTTATTCACCAAAATCATAAATATTGACAATTATATCAATGCCAATCACAAAAGTCAATGACACACAAATTCACCAATGCACAAATATTGATAAAACATATCAATGTAAATCACGAAAATTGGTGAAACAAAAATTCTAGAAATCATCAATGGAAATCCAGAAATCACAAAAAGGGGGAGGCCTGTCACAAAACGGGATCATGAAAACTCACCAACACGTGTATCACAAAATGGAACGCTATTCCATGGTTGCTAACCATTAATTTTGAGCCAAAGCTCCACAAAACGGCCCGAAGACCATGGGTCGCTACCCCACCAAATTGAGCCGAAGCTCCACAGAAATGGGGTTTAATCTCCCTCGTAGACAAAGAGACATCGCACATTTGCTAGTATAAATCACAAAAATGATCATCATCGATCATCAAGAAGTGTCAATTACAGTAAGCTAGTAAATATATGAGCTTAGCTTCATGTCCCATAACCACTAGCTTAACTTAAATATTTATGAACAAATTGTAGATCTCCACTCGAAAATTGTCATAAGAGATTTAATCGAACAAGTCCAAGAATTAACCGACGAAGTAAACGCAAGCGTTTCATACCGCTTGTTTTACTAAGTCATTTAATTAGATTTCTCATACGAGTGAGGTAAAGGTTTGTATATACTAGTAGATTGGAAAATGGTCTTATAAACATGCTTGATATTAAAAATAGAGTTGAAATCGTTTTCATAAAAGGATTTTGATATTTACTACTAGTATTGAAACCTTTATATATTTTTAAAATGACAAATCTCGAAAATGATCGTAGAAATAATCAATCACAAAAATTCACATTCGAAGACGTGAATAAAATCCAAAGAATTCGATTCCAAATTCATCAAAGTGGAAATACCCCTACGACTCAACATGGCGCGACCTAACTGCCAAGCGACTTAGGAAATGGTGCGACCTAACATGGCAGTTATCGGCTTAAGGAGTTTGCAGCCTAAGGAGGTTGCGACTTAACATGGCCAAGCGACCTATGTGATGCGACCTAAGTGGTTGCAGCAAGCCGAGCGACCTAGTGAAGCGACCTAAGTGGTTGCAGCAGACCGAGCGACCTAGTGAAGCGACCTAAGGAGGTAGCGGCTTAAGGAGTAGCATGTGGCCTAACGTGGCGCGACCTAAGTGCATGCGACCTAAGAAATGGGACGGCCTAACACAAGGCACGACCTAAGCAGGGCGCGACTTAAGTTGTGAGAGAAGGCTGAGCGACTTAAGATGGAACGACCTAAGCATGGCGCGACCTAACATGGCCGAGCGACCTATAAGGCCAGCGACCCAAGGCGAGCGATAAGAAGGCCGAGCGACTTAAGTGGGGAACGACGTAACTTGTCGCGACCTAAGGGGTTGAACGACCTAATGGCCGAACGACCTAAGGTTTTGCGCGACCTAAGGCCCAGGAACAAGCCGAGCGGCTCAAGGAGACAAATGGCGCGACCTAAGTTGTGAAGAAGGCCGAGCGACCTAACATAGCCGACCTATGTTGATGCAAGCCGAGCGACCTAACATAGCCGACCTATGGCCAGCGACCTAAGACAGGCCAAGCTAACTGCAGGCCGAGCAATTCGAAGGGTGCAGGCCGAACGACCTAAGGAACAAAAGTGCCAAACTCGCTCAATTTGCAACCGGACGAGCACGAACGCTAGGGGATTACACCTATCGGCTACCCAGTCCTATTATCTCCTCGATGCATCACCGAAAACGTGTTCAAACCTCAAAGTTACGATTTTTAAGGATTTGAACCCAAAACACTAAAAGTTGTGATTTTCACCAATTCAATTCAAAGCAAAAGCAAATGCACATGAATAAGTGTTAGGAATTCATACCCAACAATCAAAGATAGTTATAGAAAAAGATGTGAGATAAAAATCTCACCTTTTCACAAAATCAATGAAAGAGAAGCTTGAAAGCAAAGGAAGAATCAACCACACTTCAATCTCAACCCAAGAAGCTTGAATCAATGGCTTCTCTTTGAATTTGGAGTTAGATGTTGGATTTGCAAATGAACTAGGGCTTGGAGTTTTAATTTTCCATTCCTTCCTCCTTTTGTGATGAAGCTTGAGTGTTAGGAAATGAAAGTGAAGTTATGAAGGGAAGGGGTAGTTGAGCTAGAGTTATAAGTTTAGGCTAATGGGCTAAACCAAACCCAAAGCCCAAAGTGAAAAAGTGGCAAGATTCCACTAACTCCAAACATATCAAAGTTTATACTTAAAAAGATCGTAAACGGCGTTTTGAACTCAATGGAAGTGGTCCCGAGTCCTAATTCGACCGTATGCAAAAAGTAACTTTTCGGACTATAATCCGACTAACGATAAAATATTTAAATAAAATATTTAAATATTCAATCGTAAAATATGCGGGTTGTTACAGACTCCCCTCCTTAAAGAAATTGCGTCCTCACAATATTTAAGAAGAAAATATATAGTAACAAACATAAAAGCATATTCAACACAAAAGAAATTTGAAATAAGAAGTTCACCTCAAAGAGCATGGGAAAGTAAGTCCGGATATGTTCGCTCGATGAACTCTCTAGATTCCCAATAGCAGTCCTTAGGGTTTGAGGACCATTGAACTTTAACAAGAGGAACATCTTTATTTCGAAGGCGTTTGACCTCCGAAGCAATAATATGAATAGGATGTTGCTCATAAGTTAAATTAGGCGAAACTTCAATTTCTTCCACAACACCGGGCTCAAGAATATAATCGGAATCTCGAAGGCATTTCCGTAATTGAGAAACGTGAAACATGTCATGGTTAGCAGAAAACTGAGCCGTTAATAAAAGGCGATAAGCCACAGAACCAATACGTTCGGTGATAGGAAATGGCCCAATATATCGAGGCGCTAATTTTCCCGCTCGACTGAAACATACAACACCCTTCATAGGTGAAACACGAATAAACACAAGATCTCCCACAGAAAATTCTAATTTCCTTCTTCAGTTATCAGCATAGGATTTTTGTCTACTCTGGGCTTCTTTCATCCTATGACGAATAAGGTCAATCTTTTCTGTGGAATCACGAATAAAATATGGTCCTAAAACCAGCTTCTCACCGGCCTCAAGCCAACAAGAAGGAGATCGGCATGGCCTTCCATAGAGTGCCTCGAAAGGTGCCATACCAATACTAGATTGGAAGCTATTATTATAGGAAAACTCAACAAGAGAAATATGATCTTCCCAACTTCCACCGAAATCAAGAACATATGCACGAAGAAGATCTTCAAGAGTTTGATTCACACGCTCGGTTTGTCCATCGGATTGAGGATGATAAGCGGCGCTAAAATTAAGCTTCGTTCCTAAAGCTTTTTGAAGACTCTTCCAAAATCCACTAGTAAACAATGGATCACGATCACTAACAATAGAAGTAGGAACTCCATTCAATTTAACAATTTCTTTGATAAAGAGTTTGGCCAAAAGAGGCACGGTTCGATTGGACCGAACGGGAATAAAATGGGCGGATTTAGTAAGTCTATCGACTATCACCCATAAGCTATTATGACCCGAACGAGAACGGGGAAGGCCGTGAATAAAATCCATGGAAATTTGGTCCTACTTCCAAATTGGAATTTCTAAAGCTTGCAATAACCCACCGGGCCTTTGATGTTCGGCCTTAATAAGTTGGCAAGTCATGCAACACTTAACAAAGTTAGCAATATCAGATTTCATTCCATCCCAATAATAAAGTCGCTTCATATCCGCGTACATTTTACTACTACCGGGATGAAGGGTACATTTAGAACGATGAGAATCTTCAAAAATGTCTTTACGAAGATAACTAATATTTGGCACGATAAGTCTACCAAATTTTTGAATGCCGCCACGAGAATCAATATCAAAGTCTTTCAAACCTTCAATATCAATTTTATCCCTAAAATTTTGGCCAAAAAGTGCCAATTCGGGATCTAGCTTTTGAGCTTCAAGAATGCGGTCTAAAAGAGAAGGATGAGCCTCAAGACTACATAAAACAAGAGATGAACACAAATTGGATACATGATCTTGAATCTCACAAGTGGATAAAATCTCGAGATCGTTCCATTCGGATATCATCATAGAAACAACCCCTTGTTGCTTACGACTAAGTGCGTCTGCAACGCGATTTCCCTTTCCGGGAGTATAGAGAATATCAAGATCATAAGCTGCAAGAAATTCGAGCCAACGTTGTTGACGCAAATTAAGTTCCTTATGAGAAAATAGATACTTCAAAGATTTATGATCGGTGTAAAGAATACATTTTTCTCCCAAAAAATAATGACGCCAAATACGAAGGGTGAAAACAATAGCTGCGAGCTCTAAATCATGAGTGACATATCTAGTCTCGGCTGGCTTCAATTGCCTAGAAGCATAAGCAATAACACGTTCTTTTTGCATAAGACAACACCCAAACCAACGCGACTAGCATCGGTATAAACAATATAATCTTGATTCCCCTCGGGAATAACAAGGATAGGAGCATCAGAAAGGAGTTCTTTTAATTTCTGAAAAGAAGTTTCACATTTGTCCGACCAAAAGTGTTTAACACCTTTCTTTGTTAAGCAAGTAAGAGGCACAGAAATTTTGGAAAAGTCCTTAATGAAATGGCGGTAATAACCTGCCAATCCAAGGAAGCTACGGATTTCTGTCACACTCTCCGGTCTCTTCCAATTTTGAATCGCTTCAATCTTTGAAGGATCCACTGATATTCTGGATTCGAAAATAATGTGACCGAGAAACTTCACACGAGATTGCCAAAAGTGGCATTTAGACAATTTTGCTTTTAATTGATTACTCCTAAGAGTTTCCAACACAATCCGAAGATGCTTTTCATGCTCCTCCTCGGTTTTAGAATACACAAGAATATCATCAATGAAGATGAGAACAAATCGATCGAGGAAATCTTTGAAAACTCGATTCATAAGGTCTATGAAATAAGCCAAAGCATTCGTAAACCAAATGGCATAATAAGTCATTCATAAGATCCATAACGAGTATGGAACAATGTCAAAGGAATGCTATCCTCTGCAATACGAAGCTGATGAAAACCGGTAGCTAAGTCTAGTTGTGAAAAGACTCTAGCACCACAAAGTTGATCAAATAGATCATCAATCCGAGGTAAAGGATATTTATTCTTGATAGTAAGATCATTAAGCTTGCGGTAGTCAACACAAAGCCTAAGTGTACCATCAGATTTCTTCACAAAAATAGCCGAAGCTCCCCAAGGCGAGGAACTAGAGCGAATAAATTGCTTCGTCTCCAATTCGGATAATTGTTTGTGCATCTCCTCATTTTCCTTATTGGACATGCGATAAGGAGGACGAGTGATAGGTTGAGCTCCAGGGATGAGACTAATTTTGAACTCAATTGCTTGCTTAGGTGGTAATCCTAAAACGGGCTCAAATATGTCGAAAAATTCACGAACAACGTGAATAAGAGAAATAATATCTTCCTCATCATCATTATCGTCATCATGAGGATTTAGAGAATATAAAGATGCAACCAAGCTGGAATCTGAATCCTTAAGGTCAATAGAAATCTGCTTGCAGATTGAGAACGTCGAAGATGAATAGTCCGCTCAGGACATAGGATTTGGGCTTCATAGCGGTTAAGCCAATCCATTTCCAAAATCATTCCAAAGCCTGAGTAGCGCATAACATGCAAATCGGCTCGGAAAGAAAATCACACAAAATAATCTTGACATCTTTACAAAGTAAACTAATTGTTGCGGATCCACCAACCGGATTCACAATTCTTAAAGAAGTCATTAAAGCGACAACACTTAAAGAAAAAGTATCAACAAGTTCTTTTGATATAAAAGAATAGGACGCACCCGTATCAAAAAGAACTCGAATAGGATGATCACCAAATAAAATAATACCATCAAGGATAGAATGAAAAGTACCTTGACCACGAGATGTGTTGCCAGGGGATTGAGCAACATTAAGCTTTCCCTCCTTCCTGCCTTGAAGTTTGGGACAAGAAGATAAATAATGATCCGGGCTTTTGCAATAGCGACAAGTACGAGTCTTTGAACACTTGTTCGCATAATGGTCCTTAGAACCACAATTGTAGCATTGCCCACTACTAGAGGTAGAAGTCTTTGCCACCGAAGTTGCTTGCTTCCCTTTCTTAATGGGATAAGGACCTTTGAACTTATTAGGCCTTTTCTTATTGTCGAAGTTTGGTTTGGCACCCAAAACTTCAACATCAATCTCTCTATCAGCCTCTTCAAGACGAAGAGCGATATCAATGAGTTGATTAAAAGAAATTTCTAATTTTAGAAGTAATGGATTCTTGAGATTTTTATTCAAGCCATAGACAAATCTTTGGTTCTTCTTCAATGGGGTGTTTATGTATTCGACCCCGTATTTAGAAAGTGACTCGAAGGATGCGACGTAATCTGCCATAGAGGATTTACCTTGAACAAGGTCTATAAAACGACGAGCCAACGTCAGCTTTTGGCACAAAGTTTAACTCGAATCGTTCCCGAATTTCTCCCAAGTAAGATCCGTTTCAACTATTTTAGAAAAAAGAAGCTCATACCAATCTAATGCTCTTTCTTGGGGCATACTAGAGGCCACCTGAACACGATGAAGGTCAATAAGATTCACGCGAGAAAATATTCGATCACATGTTCTCAGCCAAGCCTGGACTTCAATAATGGTTTCAGAACCTTTGAATGGTTTTCCACCCAAATTGGTATAATCGTTGCACAAGCGTGCAAATCCAGACTTAGGGTGAGAAGACTCCGGATTAGAACCGGCTGCTTGAGCATTCTTTACTAGATCAAGAAGCTGCTGGGCAGACATAAATACTCCATCTTGGGGAGTAGCACGAGATTGACTGGCGCTGGGACGACCTGGTCTAACCATTTCTCTTCCTTAAGAAAGAAGAAGGAAGAAGAAAAAGGTTATTCACAAAAGGAATTAGGTTAAGACGGTACGAAGACTCGAATTAAATCCTAAGGCACGACTCCTAAGATGGACTTAGGACGGTGATCCTTATTAAATTATTCTACATTGTTCTGAAGTTTCGCTCTGATACCAAGCTGTGACGCCCCACCTCTATACCCACTTTAGCCAAGGACACTACGGTGTAATGTCGTCAACTAGTGTGGAGAATAAGGCTGTTGAGGAGCGACCATCCGTGTAATTGGTTTGTGCGAGCATCGATATGTCAGATAGTATAACATGCATTTGGTTTTAGGAGGAAATCCGACATACCGATACAAACTCGAAGCTACTACACAGTGGCTATATATATATTCTTCGAAAACAAATATAGAAATAAACATAACACAAATCAGTCAAAGACATCCATATCACAAAGGCGGAAATAGATATGAATATTACACATGAAAGTGTACATCAGAGTAGTGGTCAAACAAGATCCACAATATCACAAAAGAATAGTTACAAGTGCTTGACAAAAGAATATGTATACATCAAGGAGTCTATATCTCAAATGTATACCACAAAAACTACCAATCTAAGTAGTTAGCCAAAAGTCAGGGTGATAATCTCAGATGTGAAGTCAAGCAGAAGCACCTGTAACATCTCGGTCTGACCCGAGTATTATTTAATAAGAAAATAATAAATGGATCAGTCTAGTTATAAATATCAGATAAAATGATATAGAATAAGATATATGACATAAACATATGATAACCATAAAGCCATACTGTGATAAGTATGTAATTGAAAATCAACAAGAGATTAATCAATATCACAAGAATCTTCTCAAAGATCAAAAAGAATGTCATACTCTTTATTTTTGTTCACCAAAATCATAAGTATTGACAATTATATCAATGCCAATCACAAAAGTCAATGACACACAAATTCACCAATGCACATATATTGATAAAACATATCAATGTAAATCACGAAAATTGGTGAAACAAAATTCTAGAAATCATCAATGGAAATCCAGAAATCACAAAAAGGGGGAGGCCTGTCACAAAAGGGGAGCATGAAAACTCACCAACACGTGTATCACAAAATGGAACGCTATTCCATGGTTGCTAACCATTAATTTTGAGCCGAAGCTCCACAAAACGGCCCAAAGACCATGGGTCGCTACCCCACCAAATTGAGCCGAAGCTCCATAGTAACGGGGTTTAGTCTCCCTCGTAGACAAAGAGACATCGCACATTTGCTAGTCTATATCACAAAAATGATCATCATCGATCATCAAGAAGTGTCAATTACAGTAAGCTAGTAAATATATGAGCTTAGCTTCATGTCCCATAACCACTAGCTTAACTTAAATATCTACGAACAAATTATAGATCTCCACTCAAAAATTGCCATAAGAGATTCAATCGAACAAGTCCAAGAATTAACCGATGAAGTAAACGCAAGCGTTTCATACCACTTGTTTTACTATGTCGTTTAATTAAATTTCTCATACGAGTGAGGTAAAGGTTTGTATATACTAGTAGATTGGAAAACGGTCTTATAAACATGCTTGATATTAAAAATAGAGTTGAAATCGTTTTGACAAAAGTGTTTTGATATTTACTACTAGTATTGAAACCTTTATATACTTTTAAAATGACTAATCACGAAAATGATCGTAGAAATAATCAATCACAAAAATTCACATTCGAAGACGTGAATAAAATCCTAAGAATTCGATTCCAAATTCATCAAAGTGGAAATACCCCTATGACTAAACATGAGGCGACCTAACTGCCGAGCGACTTAGGGAATGGTGCGACCTAACTTGGCCGAGCGACCTAAGTAGCAAGCGGCTTAAGGAGTTATTGGCTTAAGGAGTTAGCGGCCTAAGGAGATTGCGACTTAACATGGCCAAGCGACCTATGTGATGCGACCTAAGTGGTTGTAGCAAGCCGAGCGACCTAGTGAAGCGACCTAAGTGGTTGCAGCAGGCCGAGCGACCTAGTGAAGCGACCTAAGTGGTTGCAGCAGGCCGAGCGACCTAAGGAGGTAGCAGCTTAAAGAGTAGCATGCGGCCTAACGTGGCACGACCTAAGTGCATGCGACCTAAGAAATGGGACGACCTAACACAAGGCACGACCTAAGCAGGGCGCGACCTAAGTTGTGAGAGAAGGTCGGGCGACTTAAGATGGAACGACCTAAGCATGGGGTGAGCTAGCATGGCCGAACGACCTATAAGGCCAGCGACCCAAGGCGAGCGATAAGAAGGCCGAGCGACTTAAGTGGGGAATGACCTAACTTGTCGCGACCTAAGGGGTTGAACGACCTAATGGCCGAAAGATCTAAGGTTTTGCGCGACCTAAGGCACAGGGACAAGCCGAGCGGCTCAAGGAGACAAATGGCGCGACCTAAGTTGTGAAGAAGGGCGAGCGACCTAACATAGCCGACCTATGCTCATGCAAGCCGAGCGAACTAACATAGCCGACCTATGGCCAACGACCTAAGACAGGCCGAGCTTACTGCAGGACGAGCAATTTGAAGGGTGCAGGCCGAACGACCTAAGGAACAAAAGTGCCAAACTCGCTCAAGTTGCAACCGGACGAGCACGAACGCTAGGGGATTACACCTATCGGCTACCCGGTCCTATTGGCTCCTCGATGCATCACTAAAAACGTGTTCAAACCTCAAAGTTAGGATTTTTAAGGATTTGAACCCAAAACACTAAAAGTTGTGATTTTCACCAATTGAATTCAAACCAAAAGCAAATGCACATGAATAAGTGTTAGGAATTCATACCCAACAATCAAAGATAGTTATAGACAAAGATGTGAGATAAAAATCTCACATTTTCACAAAATCAATGAAAGAGAAGCTTGAAAGCAAAGGAAGAATCAACCACACTTCAATCTCAACCCAAGAAGCTTGAATCAATGGCTTCTCTTTGAATTTGGAGTTAGATGTTGGATTTGTAAATGAACTAAGGCTTGGAGTTTTAATTTCCCATTCCTTCCTCCTTTTGTGATGAAGCTTGAGTGTTAGGAAATGAAAGTGAAGTTATGAAGGGAAGGGGGGTTGAGCTAGAGTTATAAGTTTAGGCTAATGGGCTAAACCAAACCGAAAGCCCAAAGTAAAAAAGTGGCAAGATTCCACTAACTCCAAACATATCAAAGTTTATACTTAAAAAGATCGTAAACGGCGTTTTGAACTCAATGGAAGTGGCCCCGAGTCCTAATTCGACCGTATGCAAAAAGTAACTTTTCGGACTATAATCCGACTAACGATAAAATATTAAAATATTCAATCGTAAAATATGCGGGTTGTTACATCACGGTACCTGGTCTAGATCAGCATACCGAGGATCACTCCCGACCCCCTGCAACAGAAGACCGGAACCATCCCTTACTGGACAGTCCCGAGCAAGATCACCCCGCGGTTGGGATCAGTAACCGCACCACTAAGCCGAAATAAAAAGGACATCTAGACAGGGATGATCTCACCCTGAATGGGTGCTATCCACCTAGCCTTGCTGCATAACCCCTGATTTTCAGTCATTCCCGATTGATGAGGCTTGAGGCTAAGCATTACCTTTTAGATCGTTCACTTAGAATGCTCATCGTCCACCTGACGATGTTCTGAAAGCATTCATCCATGCAAGTCCGTCCCGGGTTCGAACGGAACCGAAGACACTATTCCTACTACATCCATTTTGGAAATATCCTCAGGGTTAGTAGCGACTAGCCCTTGTACTTCGCTGCTCCATCTTCAAATCCAAACTAGTTTTCCATGAAAACGTACAAACCGGATTGAAGTGGTTTTCGAGAAATAAATCTCGATCCCGGTCTCTTCGAAACGATCAACGCATTTGTCCAATATTGATAGTTGGTTATTTAACTATCAATTAACATTCACAAACATCCATCAAACAATAAATAATTTCTCAAATTATTTATTAACCTCAAAATATCATCACAAGATATATTTCTATTTTCAATCCTTTGAAAACAGTTTCAAACCATCTTCCCTTTCAGAATAAACTTTCCTAAATATTTTTCTGTCTCCTCTGGGATCACTAAGTACAAAACTAGATTTTTTAAAATAATTTAAAACACTTTACTTTGAAAGATACTTTAAAACATTTAAGTTAAAATTACTTCAATAATTTGTTAAAAATACATATTATATGAATATTTGAAATTTAAGTTACTTAATAAAATATAAAACTAGATTTTCACTTTTAAAAACAAAATACTAAGTCACTCTTTAAATAATTACTGCAATAATAGATTAAAAGAAAAAACTTACTTTAGAATTTAAATATTTAGAAATAATAAATTTTCCAAAACTTGCTTTTTAAAACAACTTTAAAACCTTTAATTTGTATTTAAAAATTTACTTTGGAAACGTACTTTGTTACCCAGGGAGAATTTCCAATCTCAATCACTTAAATCAATTTTCCAAATTGATTCCCGATTTATTCCATTTGATATAAATTTCTTTACTTACTTAGTTCATTTCAAAATTCATTAATTATGGACTTTATTATTATTGTTGTTATTTTCCGTTTGATTTTAAATCTTTTAACTGAAATATACAAATTTCAGATTTTTCCAATTTCTTCTTTATTCTTTTCAAAATTTAAATCTTAAATTTAAAATAAATGTTTTGTTCTTTTAAATAATAACACTGAAGTTTAAAATTCATTAACTTTCAGTTTATTCAAAATTTCACTTTTTATATACGGAATTTATTTATTAGAATTTACAAATTACTATTGTTCTTATCCAATTCATTCTTAATTTATTTAAATTCTTTATAATTTTTTTCTTAAAAGTTCACTCCCTTTATTTCTTTTCAAAGTCCAATTCTATATATTTAGATAAATCAGAGTACCGAAATATTCAAGCAAACTATAGCATCCAATATTCTAATATAATTCATCATAGAATATCAAATAACCACATAGAGAACATTGAATAATTTAAACAAGTGTTGAGGAATCCAGTTGGATCCCTCCAACCAGTTTTCCCTGCATCCACAGATGTTAGCACAACATAAAACACCTATTCCACTTCAAGGTGAATATCACAGTATATGGCTTTTGAAATATAAAATCATCCTCTATTTGATGTGGGAAATCAAACAATCCAAGATATACTATATACTACTATCTATAACATAACACAACAAATCTAATCAATCAATCGATTATTTAAATTTAACCATTTAAATTTAAACTAAATTTCAACCGAGTGAGATTAACTCACCTTTATCGTTTTGCAGTCCGACTCAACCGACATGCTTCCTTCCAGATTGTGACCTTGTATAAATATTTATATGATTTTATTAATATTCGAAACAAATCGAACAACCCAATTACCACTTAATAATCTATTTAATCTAATGATTTGATTTTAAGCCGACTTTCCTTCCTGAAACCTTTTAGCAACTAAAACAAATAACAAGTTGGTCACTCTAATATATTGTTTTAAAATAAGTAGTGGATTTAAAATTTTGATATGTTTATTATTAGATATATTATTATTATTTTTTGTTTTATCCTTATAAATAAACTTCATTACCATTTAAATTCCCGTTCTCCAAAATCTTATATATATATATATATGTACATGTATATATTCACTGTTTACATATATATTACTAAATTCCAAATAAAAATATCTTTCTGTCTTATATATAATTTGAATAAAACAGATTTTTTTTATCTTACTATATATGTTTGTGAAAACAAGAAATCGGTTTATCTGCAAATTCTTCTCCTTCTCAATCTACATAATATAATTACTTTAAAATTAGCTATCCCAACATCAAATAGCGAAAACTAACTACATGAAAAACCTATATACATCTAATTTCAAATCTGTATGCATTAAATATGTTAAAATCAAGTTTAATTAAACCATAAAAATAAATAAAATAAAATAAAATAAAAATCGAAATCGAATACCTCGTACGTGACTACCACTTCAGGTCGAGTACGACCTCGCGACAACCCCAAGCCGACCACCACCTCGCGGCAACCCCAAGCCGACCACCACCTCGCGACAACCCCAAGCCGACCACCACCTCGTGGCAACCCCAAATCCTAATTGCGACCTGCCTCAAAACAGCGAAGCCCTAGATTCGACGCGACGAGCCCCTCTTACTGTCGCGACCCCACGTGATCGCAATCGCGACTTCTACCTAAACGATGCGGCTCCCCCCATGTTGACGCTCGCCGAAACCCTCGCCTCTAAATTCCAGATCGAAACCCCCTTCCAAATTCGTGAAGCTCCGCCTCACTAACCTCTATTTATTTTTATTTTTATCTTTTTTAACTTGAATCGATTTCGAATTTGATTCCTACCCTATTTTGAACAATACAGGCTCCAGGCATTATTATTTTTTATATCAATCGACTCTCGGTCGAATTGAAATGAGGAAAAGATAAATGATTTTTAGATCGGCCCTTATTGTTTTGTTTTTTAAACGCGGCTGAAAGCTTCCTCTTGAAGCTTCTTCATTTTTTCTTCTTTTTTTAGTATTATTTTCTTTCGGCTGTTAGTATTGAAAGAGGGGAACGTTTTCGAGATGCTTTGCTATAGTTATTTGAGTAGAAAGCAAATAAATTCTGACGTTTAGTTTATTTGACCAGTCAAGGTATATAGTATTTTTAAATTTAAATCGTCTCGAATTTTCGATATAGGTTTAAGCGCGTTTATATGTCGTATGCTCACACAACAACTCCAAACACTACGAAAATTGAAATCCGATAATAATTCAATATTATGGATCCAATGGCACTGGTTTCGTCAAATTATGAGACTGTGCCTTGGAAGGCTATTTTTAAATTCAATTTAAACGATATAAATTCAAAACTGAACAAAACATTCCAAATTAAATTTTAACACTCCTATTATTCTCAGCAGTATTTATATAAATTTTACAAACCCTTATATTAATTATAACAGGCTTAAAACTGGAGATTCAACATTTTAACCAACTTCAACTTATTTAATTCAATAATTTAATTATCAAATAAATAGTGATATTTGAATTCAAGTTAAAATTAACTTTTAAATATTTAAAATCAATTAAATATTCGGATTTAAATGCTCAAAAATTCCGAGTCGTCACATTCCTCAACCCTTGAAAGAATTTCGTCCCCGAAATTACTAGTTAGGAAGAATGGCCCAATACCCATTACTATTCTCCAAAACCAAATAATTCAACATCTTACCAATTTATAAAGACCCATTATCTTTCTTATTAACTTCTCAACTCTCCCATAGTTTTCAAACAACTTTATTTACTCTACTTATTCAAATTTAAATTTAAATCCAAATTATAAATTATCAAAATTTTCTCAAAAATTTTCTAACTCCCTAAATTTCCGAAATTTTTGCCAGCGTCTCCTTTACGCGGCTAGCTCTGTGCAACTACAAAAAGCCTTTACGGGCTCCCAAATTCCAAAAGAAAACAAAAAGCCAAGTGGCTATATCCAAAAACCCAATCAAATTTCATACAGAAATTTAAACACATACCTTTTTGTCAAGCAATTCAAATTTATCTTTTGAAATCAAAACCAATTCTCCTTTCCCTTTATAATACCTGCATATCTTACTTAGCAAAAATTTCCAATCACAACATTCCAAAATATTTATCGACTTCCTTACCAAATGTCAATATTTATTCATTCAACTACTAAGAATATATTCGAAATATCAATTCCCAATTAAGAATTCACCATTTCTTTCTTAAGTTTAGTATAAGAATTTTATATGCTTCTTTATTTATTTTCACCATACCACTTTAGCTTATCTATTTCTATTCAAATTTATTCTTCCATTTCCATATGAATTCAATTTATTCTTCAACTCTGAATATTAGAAATTTTATTTTCCATTTATAACTAATTCATGTCATTTTTTAAATTGGTTTCATTTACTAATTTATTTCAATTTCCAGTTTGAAAACGTTTGTCGTTAGCAAAATTTTCCAAAAATTTTCTAACTCCCAAAATTTCCGAATTTTTTTGGCAGAGTCTACTTTGTACGGAGGAGCTTTTGCAATTTGACAAGAGATATAAATATATATACATCGACCCACCCGGTCGGAAAAACAAAATCAGTTCATATTTCCTATTTATATTGCATAGGCGTACCTTATTTAGCATTTTTAAGCAAACAGCTTATTTATTTAGCATTTTGCGTAATCAAATCCAGCCCAACGACTTCTAGGTACCTGTACCTACTCAATTCAAACATGTAAGTGCAATATATTTGAAGTTTAACAATATTTCACTTACTTGCAAAGGTTAAATACATGAATTCTAACAGCAATGCATGTTAAACACTTTCCGTAAGCAATTCATATAGTTTTCATACTAATTCTGCTGTTCAATTAATTCATATACCATTTTCATTCAATTTGCATGGTTTACAACCCACTTGCTTACATTCCATTCATTTTTAATTCAAAACAAATCCATATTATTCCAATTGATTAAAAAAAATCAATTTATTTAACTTCCATCAAGTCACAGAGTTTTAATTTCTTCTGTTCACGTCAAATGACGATTTATTCTATACAATTTGATGATATCTATGTGAATAAATAAGTACTTAAGTTTTATAACCCATTTACATTGATTCCGACTCAATTTATACTTAATTCTATTTCATTTTTTTCTTAAATTTATTCACATTCCATATATTCCCATTTTCATTGCATTTTAAATTTGAATCCATTCACTTGCATTACATTTTACTAACCAAACTAGTCATTCAAAACCGTTAACAACTTAGGTTCATCTTCATTACCAATTAAATTTCCTTTTTATTTTAATTCATTCACGACCATTATTTAGCTTGATACATTCCAAGCTTGCACATTACTAATCATTCTCGAATTAATTCAACCCAAGCTTTAATTTAATGGTCTTCCATTTTTACTCGTAGTCGAGCTTCTAATTATTCTTAACTTAAGTTAGTTTACTCAATTTATTCCACTTCAACTTAAGTTCACTTCAATTTGATTCTCATCTTAATCAAATTCTATTTAATTTTAATTCACCTTCTCAATTTATCAAAACAATATCCAAACACATAATTAACTCATTTATACTCGAGTTGGATTTTATTTACAATACAAACTATTACCACTTTAATCCAATTTCTTTTTATTTGGTAACAGTTTCAATTATATTTAATTTGTTAACACTTCAAGTCAAATTTTAATTAATAACTCAAGTTCTGATTCTACCACACTTTTTAATCTACCATCCAATTTTATTAACTCACAATTCAATTTCATTTGATTAATTATTATAAAATTTAAATTTTCAGATTCAATTCATTCAATTGCTTACAAGGCCATTTTCAATTTTATTCCCACTCATCTGGGTTTTATTTGCAACCAAAACAATCCCTACTTTAATCTATTTCCAATCATATTTACTTCACTAACAATTCAAGTCGAATTGGATTTATAACTTGAGTTTTATTTCCAAACTTCATCATTAGCTTACAATTCAGCTTCTATTTAACTACATTGAATTTCGTTTACACATTTCATTAACTAATTTATTATCAAATTAGTTCTCCCTTATTTATAGTTCAATACTTGATTTTTAATCTCAAAATCTCTTCATTAAATTTTCTTAAGTTCAATTTATTTTATAATTCAAGTTTTATTTTCCAATTCATCAAAAATATTAATTTTGGGTTTTCTATTCCACCTTTCAATTTTATAAGTCACAACTTATTATTCCACACATTTCTATTCATCCTAGGCTTGAATATATTCTTCCTTTATTTTTAACTCAAGCCTTACGCTTATTTATAACCCAAGCATATTTTTATTACCATGGGTTTTTTATTCTTTTATAAGTTATTCTGGTTTATTTATTTCAATCCAATCCTTATCCAACTTATTTTCCATTTATTCAGGTATGAATTCTAATTCCATTCAATAGCACCCGTACTTCAACTGAATTTTATTCCAATTCGATTCAATTTTCTTTATCAATCCAAGTTAATCTTATTTTTAACTTTTACTTTAAATTTAAATTCCAAAATTCAAAGCTTATATTTCCTTCCTGATTTAAAAAAAATCATCTCAATTTTACAAGCTTACCACCTATCCCATCAGGATTTTTTTAAACACCCGGCTTTTGGTTTCAAATCATTTTGAAATCTCCATTATCTCAAAATCTCTCTCAAATTTTTTAAACCAATCCTCGTTCTTATTCCCAAAAAAATTCCCTCTGAAATTTCAAAAACATACTAGTTCTTCTGAACAAATCAATTTGGCAGCAATCCGTCACTTAGAAACTCGAAAATGAATACTGATGATGCTGCGCAGTCATCACCAGGATTATTTTCCAACGACTGAAGTGAGTTCAATGCTATATCCCTTCCTAAAATTTTATTTGGAATAATTTCCTTTCAGAAATACTTTTAAAACAATAATGCTATTATTTGTCTTCAAAATACTTCCAAAATCTCCGGGGTTTTAAAATTTCAAATTCTGGCTCAATTCAAATTTTAACTATAATTCATTTGTATAATTTATGCTTGTAAAAATTCTCATTTGATTATATTTCAATTTATAAATCACGTTTATAATTCATATTTATAAATTTCATTTCATAATTGAATTTATCTCCTCAATCTTTGGTTATATTTTCAATTTCTAGTTAAATTTTTACACAACAGTGATAATAATCTAATATTATTCTCCCTAACATCCAAGCAACCATATATTAGCTAAAATAGTTTATAAAAACTTTTCTTTATATCAAAATATATTTTGGGTAAAATTATGTCATTCACTCACATTTAAAACAGTACCGTGTCGATTGTTCTATTCAAGTGTTTAGAAACCCCTTCGATACAGTTGTCCAGACTGTGTCGACGAAGGTTCATATGCCACTAAATAAATCAATCAACACAATATTAAAACAATTTGTATTCACTAACAAATACGCGCTCATATCTATTAATACGCTCAAACTCATTCTAGAGTACTACGGACTCTAATTTAAATGAGTAATTCCCACCAGAGCCAAGGTTATCACCAACCTGGCTTTGATACCAAGTGCAACGAACCGCAAATCCATACCCCTTGAGTCAACACTATTCTACATCAATCAACTCAAGTTGAATGGAAATACGAACCATTAGGGTTAAAGAAGAAGAGGTAGAAGAAGAAAATAGGAATCAACATCAGAATCTAACCATCGCAGCAGAATAAAATATAATAGATAATGAATAATCTTTATTCAAAAACAAATATATCTGTTTATATATTACATCATCAGAGTACATCAATCACAGTTCAACATCAATATCAAACAACTGGATATACAGCTAATCAACACAGCGGAATATATATAAAACAAGTACGAAAGTACGTATCGTCATCCAGCTCGTCTCCTGAGCTCCACAGCATCATATCCTGTATCCTATAATACTCGGTCTGACCCGAGCATTATAGTTAAATAACACCCGAGTCAGTCTGAAGTACCAATGTGAGAAAATCACACTCAATTGATTATTAAAGTTTCAAAAATCCTTTGAAAACAAAAGCATCTCGTAAGACCACGCCACAAATAAACACGTCGGGTTTTTACCTTACGATAGCTAAAACACTTTTTTATTAAAATCCTCTGATATTATAATAGGGTCTATATACAAATACTTATAAAATAGCCGAAATTATTACATGATTAAATTCCAGCTACTAGCCACAGATTGGGTAATACAAACAAAACTCATAAAAGGCTCGTAGGGAGAATGAGTTTCCAACTAATGACTAGGCACTGGGGTACCACCTGTCACGGTACCTGTCTAGATCAGCATATCGAGGATCACTCCGACCCCCTGCAACACTGTAACGATCCCAAATTTTAATTTATTTTAAATTAATGATTAACTTCATTTTTGAATAAAAAATTGTGAAATTAATTGTTAATCAGTATAAAATATTAGTTAAAATATGAATTTATTAAGAAATGTATTTGAATTGATTATAAACTGGATTCTTGAAATTGAAATGCAAATGTAAGATAAGACAATAAGTATTAAAGTAAAATAAAAATAAATATTTAAATTTGAAATAGAAATAAGTATATAAGATGAATCAAACTATAAAATGAATATAAAGTAACACATTAGCTAAAAATTTATAACAAGTAATAGAACATAAGTATGCAAACCATCACAATATAATATCATCAGCCGAGTCACAGTCATACAAAAAAAAGACCTGGAAGAAAAAAAACAAAAGCTAAGTGAAATCATGATGCATGTAAATAAAAAATGAATACTTAAGTAGACATATGAAGCACCAAGGCAAGAAATAAATATAAACAAAGTAAAGTGAATATTTATTGTACAAGCTAATAAATGCAATATACCTCATGCATTTAATACCAAATGTCCTTAGCATACAAAAGAAGATTTTCAGCCGAGCTATCTTCAGCCATGACCTGATATAGTACAAAGTAACATTTCCCTATTGTACGAGATAAAATAATCACTTGTACAAAAAAATAAAAATATCTGGAAAATAATAATAATAAAAGATCTTGTACCAGTAAAGATATTCAAGCCTGCATACTTCTTTTTATACATATCTCCTCTCCATTTCAACCATCAAAACTAAGCATCATTTCAAAACTCAATCAAACATCTCAGTAAAACGTAAAATAAAAAATTACTTTCAACGAAAGCAACAAAAACAAAACATTTCAAGCCTGAGAACAAAAGCTTCAATCAGTTTAACAAGCTTCTCTGTATCCTCTGCTCTTCATACAGGTGTGTAACATTTCATTAAAACAATTTAAAGAATAAATCTGTGGTATTTATTGCTGTGGAATGTGTGTGTGTGTGTGTGTATATATATATATATGTGTGTAATTCTCTGAGTAAGTTTAAATAAGGTGTACAAGCTGATGTTCACTTTGTCCTCTGTCTTAGTTTTAAAAACATCAGATTTTTGATTCAAAAACTCATTTGCACTCGATTTACTCAATGGTTGGGCTTAGCATTAAAACAAATATTGTTAGTTATAACATATACTTAGGGTACAAATTTATTTAAGTTGAATAAATTTGGAAATGCTTTTGGAAACCAAGAAGAAACTGAGCAAACTCAAAATGTGTCAAAATACAAATCTTTCATTACACGAATTCAGGTATGTGTGTTGATTCTGCATGCTTCAATATGATTTTTAAAACAAGAATTTGAATTTTTAAGGTTGGGAATTAAGCGCAGTTTGAGTTCAACTGTTTTGTGCATTTGGGGTTGCCGTGGGTGATCTCGTCGATTGAAGGAGTTGAGTTTCCTCCTGGAGGTGGAGGAGTGACCAGGGGTTCACGAAAAATGGCGCGGTGGTGGTCAGACCACAGTGGTAGGAGTGGCGAACGTTTTGAATTCCTAAACCTAGTTTTCGTGGGGTCGCAAACTTTGTCTCGTTCGTCAACATTGTTTGATCGAGCGTCGCGCATCCTTGGGAGGTGGTAGGGGAGGTGTAGAGGAAGCGTCGACCGGAGTTTCAACAACTCTGGTGGTCGGGGTTTTGAAAACGAGATGTTTCCAGGTTGTGATGTTGTTCCGGTTTTGAGCTTTGATGCTCGATTTTGATTTCGAGCTGGATTCCAAGATTGAGTGGTTGGGATCATGAGTGGTGGTGATTATTGTTGTGTTGGAAGCGTCGGCGGTGGTCTGAGTCGTCGCGATCGATTGTGCACGTGTACGGCGGCGGTGATACGTGTCTGTGGGTGATCGCGAGTCCATGCTCAAGTGAGGATAGTGGTCGCTTCGGGTTCGTGCTCGAGAACGCAAGCTTGGTTTTTCTGATGCCTTCGTTTTTAAAATTAAAACTAAAATTTAATTAACTAAAAAAAAAGAGAAGAAAAAGAAAGGTAGGGGAAGAAAGAGCTCGGGTTTTCTCTCGTTTTGTATCGCGTGTTACTCGAAGTAACGAGGAGTTGGCTCGAAGCAGTATAGTGGGAGCTCGGGTTATTTTACTTGAGTGGTATCAGATTTTAGAAACTGAATTGTTTCAGATTTTAAGTTTAATTTAAAATTTGAAACAAGATTTAAAGCAAAGTTTAAAGAATAAATTCAAGTTGTTTGAAAACTAAGATTGTAAATGAATCAACTTTTAAAAGATTTAAATTGTTTAATAACTTGAGATGTTAAGTAGTTAAGTGTAATTTAAAAGAACTTGAATTTAAATTGGAATTTGAATTTGTAAAGAAAGAATTTAAACCAAATCTTAAAACCTGAACTTCACACCAAATCTGAATTCTAGTTTTCTTTTATGAATTCAAATGTTTAAATTAATTTAAATATAAAGTTATACTTTAGATATGTGAATTCAAAGAAGTTTGATTTAAGTTCTTTTAATTTTTTTTTATAACCAAAGTATCATTTCAACATGAGAATCTAAAGGCTTTACAATCGGTTTTAAACCTTGGCATTCATTTTAAAACATTATTAACAATAAATAAGAATTTAGTTTAAATCTCGTAATACGAGTGAAATGGAAATATGAATTTGGAAATGACTGTTTTCAAACATATTTATAAGTAATAGTTGAATTATTAAATAGAATGAGTTTACCCTAAATTTGAGAAAATTAAATGATTGAAGTTCATTATTAAATTTATTTGAATAAATGATAAATAATAAATTAATCTAAGATAATTTCTTAAGAAAGTAATTAAAGAAATGTTATTAGTTAATGAAGATAATTAACTGGGAATTATTACGTAATTAAATTAATGTGATTAATTCTGATAATTAATTAGATTAATTAATTAAGATAATCAATCGTAAATTTCTAATTTCTTAATGAAAGCCGTTAAGGGGTTAATTACTAACTGTAAATAAATGTGGATATTTTGATTTATTTTGATGATAAAGATTTATTGGTAATTAATGCTTTATTATATGAGATGATTGTTTAATGGTAAGAAATTTAAGGTTTAATTTCTTTAAATGATTAATTAAGGGGGTTAATTAATTATGTAATTGGTTTAAAGGTTGATTTAATTAATATGATTAATTAAGATTAATTGAATTAATTAAGGTGTTTGATAAATTAATTTTTATCAAATGATTTGTAATTAATAAATCAGGATTGGATAATTAATTCATAAGTAATTAATTTACTTGGAAATAGATTGAATTGATTAGGATTAAACGATTAATTAATCCTACTTATAAATGACTATTGAATACTTGACCTAATGATTGTATTGTATAAGATGCCTTGAATTAATTATCCTATCTGATCTATGAAATTTTGTTCTGTGGTTTGAACCGTGTATGATTTATTTATGTATTTACATTTGTATATTATCTGTGAATTTATGAATGGACGACAAGCGTTATAGTTTATATCGCTTATCAACTATATTTCTGTGGTTTGATCTGTGATGATTGATGATGTTGCACTATTGTGTTAAACCCCTGGACCACACTTATACACACACAAATATGGATTTCACGGGGAAATTGATTAAGTCACAGATTTTGAAATAGTTTAAAAGTTGAATATTTAAATCCAAATGGTTTTGGAATGTTTTGGGATTAAAATGAAAAGCTTTTGAAATGGAATTTGAAAGATGAAATTTATTTGGAACAACTTGATTAAATTTTGAAATTTGAATAATTTGATTTAAATTAGAATTCAATATCTGAAATTGAATTCTATATTCAGTATTTATGATATTAAACGGTATACAAGTTTATACGCGTTTTAAACCATTGTAAAGTGTTGTTTTTGGGAATTTGAATTAGCCCAAAGATTTTAACTTGTATAAATGAGATCGAATTTCTCCGAAACGAAAACTACTTGTTTTCAAATAAAAATAGCTTTCATTTAAAGAAAGGATTTCCAAATTATGTTGAAAAGTTTCAAGTTTGAAATGGAATTGAAATGTTTTGAAAACTATGAAATGAGTCTTTGATTCAAAGACCGAATGAGTTAATCCAACTTGAATTGGAATTGTTTTTGAAAGGCTATGAATGAATCTTTAGAAACGATTTTGAAAGCTATAAGTTGAACCTTTGATTTAAAGATTCAACGAGTTAAACGATTTTGAAAGCTATAAGTTGAATCTTTGATTTAAAGATTCAACGATTTAATCGAATTTTGAAAGCTATGAGTTAAATCTTTGATTTAAAGATTTAACGAGTTAATCCAATTGAAATGGAAATTGTTCGAAATCCATAAATGGATCTTTATGAACCGGGTGAACTTTGTGAATTAAATCTTTCGTTTAAAAGATTAAAAGTGTGGAAATTGTTTAAATCATTAAAGTTTGTTGAAATGAATCTTTTTGTTTAAAAGATTGGAAATGGTAATTTGTTTTAACCATTCAAATGAAAAGTTTGGGCTTCAAGCTGTGATTTAATTGAAATCCCATATCCATATGTTTTGAATGCTGCGCTCACCATTCGGTTTAGCCGGGAGAGGAACTTTGTGTCGTATAACCCCTTCCGAATATGTGATTCGACGTTATGCATAGCATTTAATGACCGGTGGTGAAGACCGGGTATTTGCGAGAACGATAGGATGACATATCGATTGTCTCTGCACTGAGTTGCTCCGGTATAGAGATTCCCTAAGTGATGGAAGTCCGATCGGAATTGTGAATACCCGGATTGCAAGGGCTTCTTCGGAAGTGCCTTCGGTTCTGTTCGAACCCATAACAGACTTGTATGGTTGTATGTCTGACACTACACTTTGAGATATAAAGCAGATTTCTTTCAAATACATATCTGTGGTGGCGGAGAATTTATTCTCTTAGCTCAACACCCTTCCCTGAGACGTACGAGCTCAGAGGTTATGTACTTGATGGTTATCAGCGATATATTCCCAATTTGGTAGTGTGACATGCTGAGTGCTGCTGTGTGTTGATGATCGTTTGTTGATCATTTGTGATCAGAGCATGGCTTCGGTATGAAGCGTAGCTTTGTGGACGAGACTGCATCAGGACCTCACAACCCGGAAATGGTCAAAAAAGGAAAGATGTGGCAAGGTTATGAGGGTCGCTCCCTTTAGGGTGTGTCATTTCCTTCTGGAAAAGGGTGGTATCATGGTATGGAGCCCAGATACTTACTCATGTGTACACCATACATTTTATTACTGTGTGATGTTGTTGGATTAGAGGTACCTCGGATAAAGGTCCCAAAGGACCGGGGGATGGCATGCTCGTGTAGTAGTTACCTAGTTACAGAGGTAACCCGGCCTTGTGTTGGCAGAGAGTTGGTTAAGTTCTCGGGATGTCCCGCCAGAGGCGTACCCATGGATAGTGGGAAGTTCCTTAGCCCGACCATTTGTTGTAAATCCAATCAAAACAATACGAGCCATGTACGGTTTTAGTCGTAGAACCTGCCATTTAAAATGGTAGCTATGGCGGGCATAATATAATGGTACCTATGCTGGCTAAGATTTATATTATACTTTCGAAATGTTTTCTGCACTTTGCACTTATAGTAATAATATCAAAGAAACTTGCGTATAAGCATGTTTGACTATCATAAGGAGAAATCTCCTCCAAGTCTGCGTTTGCATTGTGTGTGTGGCGGGAGGCCTTATGGTAGTTTCATTTTCGAAAAGCATTGCGAATTAACTTTAAAATTCTCTCGTTGTTGTTTTTAAAGATAAACTGTTCTTGTTACTCACACCAGTCCCATGACTGATACAGAGTTTATTGTTCCTTTCCTAAACTCTGGGTGCTCACTATTTTCCACACGAGCAGTTTAGAGTTGGGTTTTTCAGATAGTTAGGTTTGGTAGATTGTCTGGAGCTAGTTTCAGTCTTTGGATGTACACCAGTCATTCTTGTCTTAGTTCATCGTGATGTTGTTTCGAGCTGCTGCTGCTGGAGTTCTCTCTTGAAGACTATCTTAGAGTTATTTGTTTCGCTGCTGGTGTTATCTATTTTCTTTCCACTGCTATTTTATTGTATCATATCTCTGATGTATATTGATATCTATTGTATCATCTGTTGCATCAGATATTGTATCAATGCTGTATATCAATGTATGATTCTTTTCTTCCGCTGTGTTGTTTACTTAATGGTGTTATAAGCTCCGGCGACTCGGATTTGAACGGTCGAATCTGCGGCATTCGAGTACCATGTAAAGTATAGATGTCGATTTTCGAACGCGAAAAATCCGTATCGTCACAACCACAAGACTGGAACCATCCCTTACTGGACAGTCCCGAGCAAGATCACCCCGCGTTGGGATCAGCAACCGCACCACTAAGCCGAAATAAAAGGGACATCTAGACAGGGATGACCTCACCCTGAATGGGTGCTACCCACCTAGCCTTGCTGCATAACCCCTGATTTTCAGTCATTCCCGGTTGATGAGGCTTGAGGCTAAGCGTTACCTTTTAGATCGTTCACTTAGAATGCTCATCGTCCACCTGTCGATGTAGAATGCTCATCGTCCACCTGTCGATGTTCTGAAAGCATTCATCCATACAAGTCCGTCCCGGCTTCGAACGGAACCGAAAGCACTATTCCTACTACATCCATTTTGGAAATATCCTTAGGATTAGTAGCGACTAGCCCTTGCACTTCACTGCTCCATCTTCGAATCCAAACTCGTTTTCCACGAAAACGTACAAACCTGAGACGACCCGACTTCCTAACACCAGAAAATCGCATCGCTAATTAAGAAAGAAAGGGATAGAAGAAGAAAAGAAAGAGAAAGAAGAACACAACAACATCAGATAACTCACAACGGAACGAATGAAATATAATATATCACATAAAATATTACATAGTATCATATTACATCAGAGTACACAACTTATACAACAGATATTAGACAGATAAAAACATCTGTCCAGCTATACAACTCAAGATAACACAAGATACAAATACCATACAAACACAGCGAAATCAATATATATCTACACGTGGAAGCCTCCTGCTCCATATCTCCTCCAGAATTCGTCAAGCAAACCTGAATCACTTGACTACTCATACATAATATGGGTACCCAAGAGTTTGATAAAATAGAAAATAAAAACTCGGGTCAGACAGGGGTCTGGTGTGAGTAAACGGGTTAAAATTTCTTAACTTTAGAAAAACTTTTGAAAAGAAAAGGTATCACATAAGACTTCCCACACATAAACATGGAAAAGTTCTTACCTTACGCTAACCAAAACATTTGATAGCAAATCCAGTGATATTATAATAGTGGCTAGGGTTTTCAAAATAAAATACAGAAATAGCCGGAATGCTTACATCTCACGTTCCAACATAGTTGGGCACAGTCAAAACCGTACAGCACTTATTGGATTTTGGATTCCATCAATGGCAGGGCTACTGGGGTACCGCCCGTGACAGTACGTGGCCTAGATTAACGTACCGAGGAGTACGCCCGCTCCCCTGCAACACAAGGCCGGAACCATTCCTTACTGAACAGTCCCGAACAAGACCACCCCGTAGTTGGCGCGACCAACCACACACTAAGCCGAAATAGAAAGGGACCTCTATACAGGGGTAAATCTCACTCTACAGTGGGGGCTACCCACGAAGCCTTGCTGCACCTCCACTGTTTTAGCCATTCCCGGTTGATGAGGCTTGATGCCGCGATTACCTTTATAGAACAAATCTATCTTAGAATGCTCATCGTCCACCTGACAATGTTCTGAAAGCATTCAATCCATACAAGTTCGTTCCGGGTTCGAACGAAACCGAAGGCACTATCTTGTTGCACTCATATTGGAATCACCCTCAGAGTCAACAACCATAGCCCTTGCACTCTAAATCACTATCTCGAATCTATTAGTACTATTCCGTCAACTCATTACGGAATCACCCACGGAGTTATACTGATGTATAGTTCTTACACCTCGAGTCTTCACTAAGCTCCACTTAGATTCACGACCTAACGTTTAATTGGAATCGATGTGGTTTTCGGATTATCCAAGTATGGAAACCCGATCCCGGTCTCACCGAAACAAAACGCCATTTTAAAGTCCAAGTTGTACTTAAGGGTTTAAACAGTTAACTTATATTCAGGATGATATAAATAGAGAGATGAATCACATTATCATAATAGATAATTCATAACAACATTCATCTCACAAAGCAACATATCACATATGATAGATATCCAAATCATCCAGTATCAACCAATCACCCATATCAGTCATCCAAAAGCAGAATTGATAACTCTTAATCAATTGGATTACCTAAATCCTTCTCCATTTATTTATTCCAAATAAATAAATTAATCATCTCTAATGATCTTCCTTAATTAATCTTCTTTGATTAATTATCTTTAATTACATTCAAGTAATTATCCATAACCATGCACAATAATTAATCTTCAATTACTATCATTAATTACAATAATTAATGATCCGTCATTTGCTTTTATTAATTAATCAATTATAATTAATTACATTAAACCTTAATTAATTACAATCAATTAATCACACTTAAATTAATTACTTATTTTAATCAACCTTGATTAATTAATTTATTAATTGATGATCCTTATTAATTAATAATTTCTTAAATTAATTAAATAATTAACTAGTAATTAATCATCTCATTTAATCATAAACAGTAATTATCAATTTGTAATTACTTATCCTAATTAATTAACATCTTATTTAATTATATTAACCTTTCATTAATTATTCTAATTAATTAATCTTTAATTACTTCTTTAAGTAATTATTAATTAGTTTTATTAATAAATAATCCTTAATTAATTCCTTAATTAATTAATTACATTTTAATTAATTACACTTAGTAATTAATCTTAAATTAATCACATTCTTAAATTAATTAATCGCATTAATTAATTAACTAAATTAATTAACTCTTAATTACATAACTAATTATCTTTAATTACTTCATTAATAAATCTTGATTACTTTCTTAATTAATTACTTATCAAATAATTAATTCCATCATTAAACAATCCTTAATTCTTTAAATAATTAAATACTCCATAATTGATTAACTTCAATGCAATTATATTAATCAATTCCTTAATTGATAACATTAAGTGATCATCCATTTATCACTTCAATTAATTACTCCCATGAGTAATTTCCATTAATTACTTTCATAAGTAATTACCAATCTTAATTACATTTAAAAATTAACCATTGATTACTTCATTAAGTAATCACACTTAATTAATCCATAATTAAGTGATTATTTAAAATTAAATAAACAATTAACTAATTGATTAAAGATAGAAAAGGATTTTAAGATAAAAAATCATGTTGAAACTTTGATGATAGGTAAAAGTTTGAGATTAAATACTGTAATGGCTGCTGCGTCTTCTTCTTGTTATCGTCCCCAATTTCTTCTTTCGCCTCTTGACCGTTCTCCTTTACAAATGGCAAATCATGGTAGAGATTTGAGATTGTCTCTTCAGCGTTCTTATGCTCAAGTTGTCAGAGATCGAATATCCTATTCTCCTCTTTGTATGTTGCGATCCATTCCTTCGAACAAAAGATGGGTTGATTCAAATTTGAGAAAGTTTTTCTGTTATAGATGTGGCGACAGTAATCACTTCGCTTCTCAATGCCGAGATCCTATCAGATGCTTCAACTGCGGCAATTTCGGTCACAAAAGTTATAATTGTTCGATTTTTCCTGGATCTTCGGTATCTTCTGATTGTTTGGTAGAGAATGGCTTCCAGTTTGTTTTAAAGATCATGTTCTTGAAAAGGATTATGCTTGATCATTTATGGCAGCATCGAGTTGATGGTTTTAAGTTTCTTGATGATTTGCTTCTTCACTTTAATTTCGTTAATTCTCCAAACATTGGTAAAGGTTATAGAGCAAGATTTGGAGATCCCGTATTATTTTTTGGTAAGATTGAATCGCCTTCTGTTCCCTCTATCTCTTTGAAACAGCTAGCAGAACATGGATTTCGATTCATGTTAAACTTCATTAACTTGAGAGGGATATTAATTAATTGTCTTAGCCTTAAAAGAACTGAAGGTCTGAGGTTTTTAGATGATATATTACATCATTTTAACATAGTTAATTCGCCAAACATAGGTAAGGGCAATCAAGTAAAATCTGGTGATGCTGAGAATCATTTGGAAAATGTGGATTCTTCGGTTTTATCAGAGAGTATAATGGGCTGTTCGCTTTCTGATGATTGTGTTTGCCTTGATATCATTAGAAATGATGATTCTTCAGTTTCAGATTTCTTTGTGCTTGATCCTGATGTTGCTCTCTGCTTGTCTTCTTCTGACTCTAAGATCACCCTTCCTAAGATCAAAAAGGTTGTGTCTTCTTCTATCGGTTTAGAATCCTTTGAGATCTCGACTTCCAACAGGTTTGCTTGCCTTGATTCATTAGACTCCTTAGATTGTTTGGTTAATTCTGATGATTGCGTGTTGTCTCCCAATATTGGTATTGTATCAGTGCTCTCCCCAGATCGCTTTTTGGGATCTGTTGATAGTGATCATTCTATTGATGATACAACTTGTTTAGTTGTTGATAACTCGGTTTCATTAGATTGTCCTTTTGTTGTCGAATCTCATTTTCGTCTTCCTGAGTTTGTATTTGATTTTCAGAGTGATAATGAGAGTCTTTTTAAGTTTGAAGAGGTTTTTGACCATGCTTTGGGGTTGTCTGATATTGATATTGAATTGTCCCCGAGTTTAGTTTCTCTTTTGTTTTTGGATTGTGTTGATCACAGCTTTTGGTAAGTATTATTTTTGAAAGGTGTTGAAGATAATTTCTTTACTGGTGATTTGGGTGTTGGTGAGGTCTCTCTGTTGCATTATAATGGGGTGTCTCATGAGGGTTTTTCTTCAGCAGACATTTTGGATTTTGTGGATTGTGATTTGGAGCAGGTTGTAGTCGTTCCAGAGAGATATGCAGATGTTGAGTTTAATATGCTCTATCCCTCTTTATTCTCTGACTCTATCTTGAATGATGCTCGGAATTAGACTTCTCTTGATGTTAATTCTTCCTTTGAAGATCCTTTCTTCTCTGTTGGCAATGTTGTTAGTGGGAAAGACAAATTTGTTGCCTCTGTTGGCGGTTTGGGTTTGAGTAGTAACAGGGAAGTGGCTTTTTTGGGTTCTATTGATGCTTCTTCTATGAATTCAGGTTGTGCTCTGTCTGGTCAGAATCGTGAGGCTGTTGATGATTCTTTGCCTTGTATTTCTTCTTCAAAGAGAGGTAGACGTAGAAAGTTTTTAGCTTCTTGTGGGACGGTTCGTCGTAGTGCCAGGATTCGAGGGAGTCGCCATCAGTCTTTGGGTGAGTTTCCTGATTTGAACACCGTGAGGGGTGATACGGAATCAGGCTCAGGTATGCTTTTAGACTTGGGTAGCTCTTTTTCAGCTTATGCTTTAGGTAACTTGTCTGCTTCTGCTTTTAGTCAGCTAGCTAGTAGCTCGGCTTTTATTTTCTCTGACATTGAGTTAGATTGTGAGTTTATTTGTAGTAAGGAACTTGAGAGGGCTAGATCTATGGGATTATGAGAGTCATTAGTTGGAACAAAAGAGGTTTGAACGACCTTAACAAATGTGATAAAGTTAGATTATTTTTTAAAGACTTTTCTATTGACATTGCTCTTCTTCAAGAAACTAAAATAGAGTGTCCTGATTTTCGTTTTTTTAGAAGATTAGGAGGTTTTCGTTTTAGTAAATGGGTTTTTCTTCCTTCTGTGGGTTCTTCTGGAGGCTTAATGATTGGTTGGAGAGATAATCTCTTTAATTTACTTCAGTGTATTCAAAAGCAACACTCTTTACATATCATCTTAATTAATCTTTCCGACAATTCTTTTTTAAATATTTGTAATGTTTATGGGCCTAACTCTAAAATTGATAGGCGGATTCTCTGGAATGAATGCCTTGAGTTTAGGTCTTTTGCCCCTGGTCCTTGGATTTTGGGGGGTGATTTTAATGTGACTCGCTTTATTGGGGAGCGTTCTCCTCGTGAAGGTGATTATTCGGCCATGGAGGAATTCGATCAATTTATTATTCATTGTAATTTGATCGAAATTCCTCTATCCAATAGAGCTTTTACCTGGAGCAATAATGGAGAGTCTCCCTCTTTTGCTCTTTTAGATAGGTTTTTTGTTAGTGATGAAATTGAGGACAAATTTCCTATCTGTAGTGTGTCAGGATTACCTTACACCCTCTCAGATCACTGTCCCATTATTCTTTCTTGTGATAGTCATAGATTTTTGATTAAAGCTTTTAAATTTGAAAAAATGTGGTTCCTTGAACCAGGTTTCTCAAATTTAGTCATTAATAAATGGTCTGCTTTGAGTTTTTATAGTCTTAAGTATTGTGGCAATTCTACCAAAGCTTTTGTGCTTAAACTAAGAAAACTTAGGATTTTTCTTAAAAACTGGAATAAAAACATTTTTGGTAATATTAAAATTAAGAAAGATATTATTCTCAAAGATTTGCTCAAACTTAATAAGATTGAAGAAACTAGACAATTAAATTTAGGTGAGAGAAATGTTCTTAATAACCTAAAAGATGAACTTTACTCTATTCTTGAAAAAGAGGAAGTTATGTGGAAGTAGAGATCTAATTTTCAATGGATCAATGAAGGTGATAATAACACCAAATTTTTTCATAATTTAGCTAATAGTAGAAAGCGTAGTAATACAATTAATTCCATTTTAGTTAATAATGTGGAATTAGTTGATCAACGTGATCTTAACAATGCTTTTACTGATTATTACAAAGATATTTTTGGCATCAAAATCAAGCATAGAGTTAGTGTTAGATGGAATGATCTTTATCCTTCAGCCTCTAACACTAATCTTTCTGATTTAGATATTCCTTTTTCTGAAGAGGAAATCCGTAAAGCCATTTTTGATTTACCTGGGGATAAATCTCCGGGCCCGGATGGTTTTCCTATTTCCTTTTATCAATCTTTTTGGGAGGTTTTAAAAATAGACCTTATTTGTATGTTTAATGAATTTTATAATGGTAAGCTCCAATTAGGTCGTTTTAATTTTGCTAATGTTATTTTATTACATAAAAAAGTTGGTGCTAATACTTTAAAAGATTTTAGACCTATTTCTTTGATTAATTGATCTGTTAAAATTATTTCTAAAGTTTTAGCTAATAGACTTAGTTTAAAAATGAATGATCTTATTAACTGTTCTCAATCAGCCTCCATTAAAGGTAGGAATATTACTGATGGTGTAGCAGTTGTTCAAGAATACATTAATTTTTGTTGTAAGAATAATATAACCTGTGCTATTTTAAAGTTAGATTTTGCTAAAGCCTTTGACTCGGTTGATTGGAATTTTCTTATCGAAATTTTCCTTGCCAGAGGCTTTAGTAATAGGTGGATTAATTGGATTATTATCTTACTTAAAACAGGTAACTCGAGTATTATGGTCAATGGTGTCTTAGGTAGCAAAATTCAATCTATGAGAGGATTAAGGCAAGGGGACCCTTTATCGCCTCTTCTGTTCAATTTAGCGGCTGATGTCAGATTATTAAGAATGCTGTTAACAATAATCTTTTGGGTGTTATTGGTAACGATATTCCTAGTCTTAGTCTTTCTGTCCTTCAATTTGTTGATGATACTTTACTCTTTTCCTCTCATCTGCCTAGGCACATTATTGCTCTTAAGTTTATTCTTTATAGTTTTGAACTTTTATCTGGTTTAAAAATTAATTTTGACAAAAGTTCTGTTTTAATTTTAAATGATTTTGATAATGTTGAAAATTTAGTTGCTAAAACTTTGAATTGTAAAAACATGAGTTTCCCTTTTGACTATCTTGGTTTTGTTATAAGACCTTCGAAACTTAAACACGATGATTGGTTAATTATTATTGATAAGATTAAGAATAGGTTTAATAATTGGAATGTGAGATTCTTATCTAGAGCTGGTAGGCTGGTATTGATTAATTCTGTCTTATCAGCGCTCCCTATCTATTGGATGTCTATGCACCTTTTTCCTGATTGGGTGATAGATAAAATTGATAAAATTAGAAGGGATTTCCTTTGGAGTGGTGTTAATCCTAATAGTAGCATTAAATGTTTAGTTAATTGGGATACTGTCTGTAAATCTAAAAATGAGGGTGGTCTAGGAGTCATTAATCTTCATAATATGAATTTGTCGCTTCTGGGTAAATGGTTATGGAAATTTAGAGACACTAGTGATAATGCCATTTGGAAGGAGATTATATCTAAATATTATTACAATGGTAGTTATAATCTCTATCATATTAGTCCTTCTATTTTCAATTATCTTTCTCATTTTTGGAAATCAATTTTAAAATGTAGTGATATTTTCAAATTAGGTATTAAGATTATTGTTCATTCTGGTAATAATACATCTTTTTGGCATAACTGTTGGATTTCTTCTACTCCTCTTAAGAATGAGTTCAAAGACTTATATGATATTTGTAACTTTAAATTTGCATTTATTTCTGATGTTTTCAACTCTGAGAGTGACCCTCCTTGGATTTTCAATTTTAATTGTATTTTAGTTGGCCCTACCCTTAGACAACTTCTTTTACTTTATGCTAAACTTAATCTTTATAACTTTGACAATGATAATGACATCTTTAGTTGGGAGTGGGATAAAACCAAGAAGTATTCTTCTAATTCCTTTTATAAATTTATCAATTTCTCGGGGGTTTCTGTCAATTGTTTTAAAGTTATTTGGAAGTCTAATGCCCCTCCTAAATCTAAGATTCATATGTGGCTCATAATGCATGGTAAGTTAAACACTATTGAATTTTTAAAAAAGAAAAATATTAATATTGATAATAAATGTTTATTTTGCAATTCATTCTCTGAAGATATTAATCATATTTATTTTGATTGCATGGATACTCATTTTATTCTTATTAAGACCCTTAATATTTTTGAGTTTTTCATTAGCTCTAGAGTTTCTGATTGTTTCTTTTATTGGAACTCTTTTAGACTTATGTTCAATAAGGATTTTAGATACTTGCTTGATTCTTTATTCACTATTTCTTGTTGGTATATTTGGTTCGAAAGAAATCAAAGAACCTTTAATAATAAATATCATCATAATAATAATTTGATTATTTTAATTTCAAATTTTTGCTTAAATTGGATTTCTAATCCCAAATATAAATTAGCCAAAAATAAGTGCTTTAAAGATTATCTTAATAAGGTTAGAAATAATATTTTCATATTCTCTCTCAGTATCTATAATTCTGTTTCTAATAATTCTTGCATTATTCCATATTCTGATTTAAATCATGATTATTGGATGAATCATAATCCTCATTCTATTTTAGGTCCTTAGCTTCCATATTTTGTCTCTCTCTCACATATATGTATATAAATTAACTAGATTTTCTAGTTTTGTTCCAGGTATGGTTTAGGTTGGTTGCTGGTTTTTCTATTATCTGGTTTGCAGGAGAGCATTCAGCTTTATTCAGGTTTTCAGGATAGCTCTTCTCTGGGTCTTGGATTGCATTTGGCTTTTCTCTTTGGCTTCTCTTGGTCTTCTTTGTGGAGCTCTTCATTTTGGTCCTTCTGTTGGAATTCCTCTTTATGGATTTTATCTCTTGTGAGACTGTATTTTTTAGATAGATACCTCTAACACTTTAGTATTGGGCGGTGGCCTTGCCGGAGCTCGGTATTAGGGTGTAATGGGCTGCGGCGTTGCCAGAGCTCATTTGAGGGGTATCTTTTTCCTTTTCTTTTTCTTATTTTATAGTTAGGCTACCTGTCAGGCTTGTTGGCAGCTCCATATTTTTTGTTTTATATATAGTATTCCGTGTGTGCTCTCCTCTTTTGTTAGAGGATCACACATTTCTCTCAAAATAAAAATAAACAATTAACTAATTATTTAAAATTAATTAAATAATTAAATAACCTAACTTCTTATAATTAAAAATCCTTAATTAATTAAGAAAACATTAATCTTAATTAACAAATCATATTTATTAAGTATTCCTAAGTTTATAACAAAATAATTTAACCATATTTATCTTTATAAATAAATTATTTGGATTTAAATCAAATTTTAACAACTTAACAATAAACTATTCAATTTGGTTTACAAAATTATAACTTAAACTTTATTTAAAAAACAAAGCACTTAGAAATCAAATTTAAAATTTAAAACACTTTAAACATCTAATATTAAACTTATAAATTTTTAAAATAATTTGAAAACTTTAAAATTTTGATTAATATTTAAATTCAAACATTTCCTTTTAAAATTAACATTCATAATTAAAAGTTTTGGTTTACATTTATTTTAAACAACAAGTTTAACTTTGTATTTTGGTTTCTTTTATAAACTTGTTTGTAATACAATGCTTACTATCATTAACTCCAACATAAGTTACTCAGCAACTTGAATCACTTCACAGCACTAACCAGAAGAACACGCGACAGAAATCTCGAGTCGAACAAAGGAAATACTCAAGAATGCCTCGAAGATCCCCGGCTCCCCACAACTTCGAGTCGCCCCCGATGCTTGCACGAAACATACCCGAGAGAACCTCGACTTCCCTAACACACCACATTCCAGTGCACACACCCAATCTCGTGCACGTGTCCCATCAACTTCGGCCAAGTTAGGTCGTCGCGACCATCGACGTCGGTCACACGAAAACACGTGAGCACGAATACGCACCCAGATCCAACCCCGAAACACTCGAATCAAATTCGACCCAATCGTACCAAAAACAGCAGCAGTGACGACTCCATAACCACCCACGGCCGACCATCTCGATGCCATTAACCATCGTCAACCCCACCACCGAGTCGCCACACCCAAGAACATCAACTTCCCAAAATGCGCACGCCTTCGGTCAATCATTCGCGACGCAAATGCTTCGACATTGAAGCTCAGCCGAAACAAGCTTAAAACCCTATTTTCTTCAAAATCAAACAATTCATCCACTTAAAAATTCCAACTGTATTTTTCCCAAAATCAACAACATACAATCAAGCTTCTCCCATGAATTCAACTTCAAACGTTGTTTGGATCATCGGCAATTGATCAAATTGCCGAAACCACTCACTCCTAATTTCCCAAATGAACATCAATCTAAAAATTATGCAATGCATGCTAAAATTCATGATTTTCAAACACGAATCCAATCTTATAATTCAAATCTGAAATTAGGCAAGTCGATTTTTGTCATACAACTATGTTTTCACTGCATCTTTACATTTTTAAGATAAAACATAATAAAATTTTCCAATTTCATTTTTATAATTAATATCACATCATTATATACATTTCTCTTTTAGAAATCAAGGTCTAAAACTTAATGCAAGAGAAGAAATGAAATTTACAAGTTTATTTTAAAACCTGTAAAATAACAGAGGCACGCTTCTTTTTAAATTACAGGCACATCATATATTCAACATGCATTTACATCCAACACATATACAAACAATATTATCACACCAAATTCAATCATATGTATTTAATTTAAAATATCAAGTTTAAACTGTTTTTGAAAATAACTTACTCACTTGTTTATAACATGTAGAGCAGGTTTCTTTATAAATTTCCTGGCCTTGCTTTGCTGTTGAAAAAGAACCCCTTTGCATGCATCAATGATTAAAAGATTGAATTGATGTTGAAACTGCTGATCTTCTTATGAAATGCAGGTTGAAACAAATGTTGATTGCAGTTGAACTTTATTCCAATTGAATTGCCAATCATTTGAAGTTGCAGCTTTTAAATTTTGATTTTGATTAAATTCAGATTTTAGAAATAAATTTCTGGTTTTGAGCTAAGAAAGAAAACAAAGGAAAAACATTTGTGAAGAACTAACTCTCTTCTTAAAAACATTTATTAAAAATTAAAATTAATAGGTTGCCACATATTCATTTTACCAACATTTGTCATTAAAGTTATTTGATTGTTTTACAAGTGTCCAATTTCCTTAAATAAAGTCATTTAAGTTATATATGCATTAGTAAAATGTTTTTAAGTCTTTTTAATTAAATTTTTACTTAACTTAAATGTAAATATAACTTACTTTTTAACTTACTTAATTAATAAATATTAGTTTACCTTTAAAAGAAAATATGTTAAAACTAACTATAATATGAATAAAATTTCTTATACATGTATTTTATAAATCTAAAACCTTTATCTAGTGTTTAAGAAATAGTTTTTAAAAGAAAGTTTATTAATAACTTTATACAATATGTTTATGACCATTTAAATTGAAACACTTTTAAAGAAAACAAAAAGAAAACTTTATTTAAACTATCATATTTATAAATAAACAATTATCTAAAAATTCGAAAACAATTGAATTAATTCTAAATTAACTTCTGAAAATATAAATTAAACAAAGCTTTAAATTACAATTCATGCATTATAAATTATTATTAAACTAAATTAATTTCAAAACAATATCAAATTATAACATATACTTGCATATATATTACAATTTGAAAATTCATCTTTTATTTGAAACAAAAGATATTCTATTCACAATATATATCAAATATATATATTATAAACAGAATAAAATTTGTTAGCTTTGAAAAACAAATCTTATCAATTTTAAATTGTTAGAAAGATATTGATCAAAATTACCAGATTAAATATTTATTAAACTTTAAAAGATTAAATTTACCAATTTAAATTAAAATTATAAACAAAATTTATCAAATCAATTAAATTATTAATACAGATTATTAAATTGATATTGCCCGAAATTCCACGTCGTTACAAAACCGGATCGAAGTGGTTTTCGAGAAATAAATCTCGATCCCGGCCCTTCGAAACGATCAACGCATTTGTCCAATATTGATAGTCGGTTATTTAACTATCAATTAACATTCACAAACATCCATCAAACAATAAATAAATTCCCAAATTATTTATTAACCTCGAAATATCTTCACAATATATATTTCAATTTTCAACCCTTTGAAAACAGTTTCAAACCATCTTCCCTTTCAGAATAAAATTTCCCAAATATTTTTTTGTCTCCTCTAGGATCACCAAGTACAAAACTAGATTTTTTTTAAAATAATTTAAAACACTTTACTTTGAAAAATACTTTAAAACATTTAAGTTAAAATTACTTCAATAATTTGTTAAAAATACACACTATATGAATATTTGAAAATAAAGTTACTGAATAAAATATAAAACTAGATTTTCACTTTTAAAAACAAAGTACTAAGTCACTCTTTAAATAATTACTGCAATAATAGATTAAAAGAAAATACTTACTTTAGAATTTAAATATTTAGAAATAATAAATTTTCCAAAACTTGCTTTTTAAAACAACTTTAAAACCTTTAATTTATATTTAAAAATTTACTTTGGAAATGTACTTGGTTACCCAGGGAGAATTTCCAATCTCAATCACTTAAATCAATTTTCCAAATTGATTCCCAATTTATTCCATTTGAAATAAATTTCTTTACTTACTTAGTTCATTTCAAAATTCATTAATTATGGACTTTATTAATATTGTTATTATTTTCCGTTTGATTTTAAATCTTTTAACTGAAATATACAAATTTCAGATTTTTCCAATTTCTTCTTTATTCTTTTCAAAATTTAAATCTTAAATTTAAAATAAATGTTTTGTTCTTTTAAATAATAACAATGAAGTTTGAAATTCATTAACTTTCAGTTTATTCAAAATTTCCCTTTTTATATACGGAATTTATTTATTAGAATTAAAAATTACTATTGTTCTTATCCAATTCATTCTTAATTTATTTAAAATCTTTATAATTTTTTTCTTAAAAGTTCACTGCTTTTATTTCTTTTCAAAGTCTAATTCAATATATTTAGATAAATCAGAGTACCGAAATATTCAAGCAAACTATAACATCCAATATTCTAATATAATTCATCATAGAATATCAAATAACCACACAGAGAACATTGAATAATTTAAATAAGTGTTGAGGAATCCAGTTGGATCCCTCCAACCTATTTTCCCTGTATCCACAGATGTTAGCACAACATAAAACACCAATTCCACTTCAAGGTGGAATATCACGGTATATGGGTTTTGAAATATAAAATCATCCGCTATTTGATGTGGGAAATCAAACATTCCAAGATATATTATATACTACTATATATAACATAACACAACAAATCCAATCAATCAATCAATTATTTAAATTTAACCATTTAAATTTAAACTAAATTTCAACTGAGTGAGATTAACTCACCTTTATCGTTTTGCAGTCCGACTCAACCGACATGCTTCCTTCCAAATTGTGACCTTGTATAAATATTTATATGATTTTATTAATATTCGAAACAAATCGAACAACCCAATTACCACTTAATAATTTATTTAATCTAATGATTTTATTTTAAGCCAACTTTCCTTCCTGAAACCTTTTAGCAACTAAAACAAATAACAAGTTGGTCGCTATAATATATTGTTTTAAAATAAATAGTGGATTTAAAATTTTGATATGTTTATTATTAGATATATTATTATTATTATTATTATTTTTGTTTTATCCTTATAAATAAACTTCATTACCATTTAAAATTCCCGTTCTCCAAAATCTAATATATATATACATGTATATATTCACTGTTTACATATATATTACTAAATTCTAAATAAAAATATCTTTCTGTCTTATATATAATTTAAATAAAACAGAATTTTTTATCTTACGATATATGTTTGTGAAAACAAGAAATTGGTTTGTCTGCAAATTCTTCTCCTTCTCAATCTACATAATAAAATTACTTTAAAATTAGCTATCCCAACATCAAATAGCAAAAACTAACTACAGGAAAAACCTATATACATCTAATTTCAAATCAGTATGCATTAAATATGTTAAAATTAAGTTTAATTAAACCATAAAAATAAATAAAATCAAAATCAAAATCGAATACCTCGTATGCGACTACCACTTCAGGTCGAGCACGACCTCGCGGCAACCCCAAGCCGACCACCACCTCGCGGCAACCCCAAGTCGACCACCACCTCGTGGCAACCCCAAATCCTAATTGCGACCGGCCTCAAAACAGCGAAGCCCTAGATTCGACGCGACTAGCCCCTCCTGCTGTCGCAACCCCACGCGATCGCAATCGCGACTTCTACCTAAACGACGCGGCTCCACCCCATGTTGACGCTCGTCGAAACCTTCGCCTCTAAATTCCAGATCGAAACCCCTCGTCCAAATTCGTGAAGCTCCGCCTCACCGACCTCTATTTATTTTTATTTTTATCTTTTTTAACTTGAATCGATTTCGAATTTGATTCCTACCCTATTTTGAACAATACAGGCTCCGACCATTATTATTTTTTATATCAATCGACTCTCGGTCGAATTGAAACGAGGGAAAGATAAATGATTTTTAGATCGGCCCTTACTTTTTGTTTTTTAAACGCGGCTGGAACCTTCCTCTTGAAGCTTCTTCTTTTTTTTCCTTTTTTTTCTTTTTTTAGTACTATTTCCTTTCGGTTGTTAATATTTGAAGAAGGAAACGTTTTGGAGACGCTTTGCTACAGTGATTTGAGTAGAAAGCAAATAAATTCTGACGTTTAGTTTATTTGACCAGTCAAGGTATATAATGTTTTTAAATTTAAATCTTCTCGAGCGCGTTTATATGTCGTATGCTCACACAACAACTCCATACACTACGAAAATTGAAATCCGATAATAATTCAATATTATGGATCCAATGGCACTGGTTTCATCAAATTCTGAGCCTGTGCCTTGGAAGGCTATTTTTAAATTCAATTTAAACGATATAAATTCAAAACTGAACAAAACACTTCCAAATTAAATTTTAACACTCCTATTATTCTCAGCACTATCTATATAAATTTTACAAACCCTTATATTGTTTATAACAGACTTAAAACTGGAGATTCAACATTTTATCCAACTTCAACTTATTTAATTCAATAATTTAATTATCAAATAAATAGTGATATTTGAATTCAAGTTAAAATTAACTTTTAAATATTTAAAATCAATTAAACATTCCGATTTAAATGCTCAAAAATTCCGGGTCGTCACAAGATCGATGACAAATTTCTATAAGTTAAATTATATATGATACAAGGTCAAGGTAGTTATTGTTTAACATCTTTTTCGAGTTTCATTCCCTTTTGAGCTTTTTAGGTTTGGCATCATAATTTCTGTGCAGTCTATCCAAATGTGACAGCTTTCCAAATGTCTCGGCAGATCAACTAACAATTACAGTTAATTCATGGCTCATGCCATTAAGAAGTATTTGATATTTGATAAAAATGTATCTGATACTTTCAATTTCTTATTTGCAAAGAATTTAAACAGTTGATATATGATAGTATTCATATTAAGATAGTATTAAATATACGTCCTTAACACGAACTATTTAACTTTTGTGGACTGTAATGCATGATATAAAATTATCTGCAAATCAGGATTTGCTCCTTTTAATTTCCTGTCTCATATGCTCATTGAATTTGCACAGTTATGAGTAATCCTGCAAGTTTAGTGAAACATCAAGCAAATCCTAAGGTAACCCTTGTGATTGCAAAAATGATGGGAAAGATGGATGCCTGGGCTATGTCATATGCTTATGTTTCTTCATACTTGTATTAGTACATTATGCTAGATAATGTTGTTACTATGTAATTTGGAGACAAACTGTTCATTATAACCTAGACCGGGCTGTTACTTTAAGAAATGAATGCTTTTATTGATTGTGCTTTAGCCTTAATTTTAATGATTGTGCACTCTCTACACTGTTGTTTCAAAGTTGTCATGCAACTATATATATATATATATATGTATATATATGTATATGTATATGTATATGTATATGTATATGTATATGTATATGTATATGTATATGTATATGTATATGTATGTACATATATGTGTGTGTGTATGCATTGTAGAGTTCAAAGTTGTGCAATGTAGAGTTCAAACGCTATGATATATATAAATATATATACATACATACATATATATAGTTCAAAGTTGTCGTGCAACTGTATGTGTGTGTGTATAATATAATAAAAAGATGAAACTGAAACAGATAAATGCTATAAATTAATATTACATGGAATAGCATGAGATAAACGCTATTGCTTAACAAAACGCTATAGAAACTGTATGTTGTAATGACCTGAGATTTTAGCGATATCAATTTAATAATCTTTATTAATAATTAAATTGATTTGAAAATTTTCTTTTAGAATTTTAATTTAAATCGGCAAGTTTGTTCTTTTAAAAGCTAACAAATTGGGTTAATAATCTTCTTTTATAAATATTTAATTGAATAAAAATTATTCTTTCAAGGCTAAATAAAAATATTTTCTATTATAACGTATATATATGTATATACGTATAAATAGGAAGTCTTTGTTTTTAATAAAAGATATGATTCTAAATTTTAACATATAGGAATGTATATATTGAGATTTGAAGTTATTGAATAATTATTTTATGGTTAATATTAAAATGAATTCTAATTATAACGTATATATTTTGTATATATATATATTATAAATATAAGGGGCTTTGATTTGAATTTAATTCATAAAAACATGTTTTCAAATTTAATATATATATTGTAATTTAGAAGTTTTGACTTAATATAATATGGAACATTTCAAAAACTATTTAAATAGTTAACCATACATTTTTTTTAAAAACCACTTAAGGTATATATTTAATTGTTTAAAATAAATTTTAGCTTAATTTTAAAATAGGATTTAATTTAAAATTCATTTCTTTTATTTTAAATATTCTTTATTTTAAAAATTTAAACATAAGACAATTTGGTTTGTAAATATATAAACTTAAAATGAAATCCACAAACATACAATAATAGAATACATTAATTGGTTCAAAACATAAGTTATTTTTAAACAAATATTTACATAAATTCACATTTGTGTGTGTATATATATAAATTTAAAAGCTTATTTATAAAAAGACAAACATTATATACATTTAAATGTACTACATAAATATATATGAACTTAAATAATTTAAGTTTAAACACTTGTAAACATATGGAGGCATGGTTCCAACATTTGTAAGTTATGTAGCACATGAGTTAACAAGTGGCAAACTAACCGTTAATTTAAAAGAAAATTTAACTAAATAACATATGTTTAAAAAAAATATAAAACTGAGATTTTCAGTTCAGATCCTCTCTATTCTTTTGTTCTTCATCTTTTCAATTTTAAAAAAAAATGGAAACTTGGGAATCATAGGAAAACAGCAAGCAATCAAAAGAAAAATAAAATTTCAGTACAACAGTTTCAAAGTTTCAAACATGCAAAATCAACTCAGCAAGTATAGATTTAAATTCAACAAAACAAAAGAAGTTCAAATTAAACATCAGCTTGGAAACAAGAATCTGCTCCTCTGTCCTCTGTTTATAATTGATGAGTAAACATTTTCTTATAAAAACCGTTTGAATCTATTCATTTATATATTGTCTGAGTGATGAATATGGTAATAACCTGATGAACAATGTTTACATGTATGGTTTGTGTATGAATATATATATATATATATATATATATATATATATGTATGAGTGTGTATGTATGTATAAGTATATGTGTATGTAGTAGTATGCCTGTAGATAAATATAGATAAGCCTCTGTTCTTTGTTTAGGCTTCAGGTTTGATAGAAAAATTCTTATCCTCCTTTACATTTGATTTTAGGCTTGAGCATGTAAATGAAAAAGGTTTCTAACAATGTAATTCAAAGTTTAAAAATAGATTCAAGAATTTGTATTAAGTATTTAACTCAAAAATTTTAAATTACAGTGAAAATTAAAGAATAGGTAAAAAATCGATCTAGTCAATTTCAATCTTTGATAATATAATCTGAAAAGTGTTGTAAAATGATGATTTTTAAACAAGTTTTATGATTTTAGAGTGAGTGGATGATGGGTTATTCCGAGTTGATCAGAATTCGAATGTTCTTCGATTTACGACGAACGGAAGTTTGATGGAGGCTGTGACCAAGGTTGGAGGTGGGGGATGTTATGGTGGTCACGTGAAAAATAGAGGTTGATTTTATATTTGGCCATGGTGGCCGGAATGAGGTGATCTAGGGTTCGAAAGATGGGGTTTGGTCGGAGTTGTTTGAGAGCGTCGTGTGTCGTCGATAGGGGACCGAAAGCTACTGCATGTGGGGGAATAGGTTCGTCGTGATGTGGTCGTGATGTGGACCAGCTCTGGATAGGATGGCGTGTGTACTGGAGGTCAAAAGTGATGGCCAGCGATGATTTTCCGATCAGATATGGGTTCCTGTTTTGATCGAGTTGCTCGATTTTGTTTTGTTATCATTCTCTTGGTTCTGAAGGGTCGGGTTGCTTGTCGTGGTCGCCGATAGCTTGGTGAGCGTCGAAGAGTTGATCGGCGTTGGGCGATTTCGTCGTGCACGTGCACGGAGGAGATGTGTATGTTTGGAGTGTGTAAGTGGAGAAGGAGTCGGGCTCGGGTTGTTTACGAAATTTTTGTGGGTTGGTCTCAAAGGGGTTGGAGCTCGTGAATGCTCAAGGGAGGCTCGGGTTATCCTTTGTTTTGACTAGGGTTTAGAGTTGTTTAGTGTTCCAGATTTTAATTTAGCAAGTACACATGTATAAAGTTTTAAATTTAATAAAAATAGTGACCAGATTTTTAAATATAAAGGAAGATATTTTGAAAGCAGTTTTAGTGAAAGTTTGAACAAGATTTTGAGCTAATAAAATAATATAATAAAAGTAAATAACTTTAATTAAGTTTTAATAAAGAATTATATCATGTTTAAACATATAAAGCAATTTGAAATACCAAATTGTAATGAGACATTACAAATAATTAAGTTTTTAAAATGGTGAGCTTTTATTAAATTTATTAAACAAGTTGATTTTGTTTTTCAAAGATTTTAAATGTTAAATTAAATGTTTAATTTGTTTTGTCTTAAAATAATTTATATATCTTCAATTTTTTTCTAAAAATTGATTCCTAAATGTTTTGTTTAATGATGTAATTAAGTTAAATTAAATTTAAGAATTTATTTTTAATCAATTAGAGTTATGAATGATTAAAAGATAATTAATTTGGAAAGTAAATTTAAAAGTTAATCATTCAATGAATTATTTAATTAATGTTAATAATCAAAGTATAATTATTTAATAATGGATAATAATTGATGTAGGAATCATTAACTAATTAGTTAAGAATAATTAATTAGGGTAATTAATTTAAGATAAACTATTTGGATAAATTAATTAGGAATAATCTCTTATGATGTGGATTAAGTATTAATTACTCAATTAAGTGGTTACTTAGTGTAAGAGATTAATGTATAATTATGGAATATAATTAATTAAGGAGGATAATTACTTATGGAAGTAATTAAATGGGAGTAATCAAGGATTAATTACTCGGTATGATTAATTAAAGAATTAATTGATTTAAGGATTTATTAATATAAGTAATTAAGGGGTAATTAATTACTAAATGTGATTAATTAAGATTAATTAATGATGTTATTAATTTAAGATTATTTGTCAAATGTAATTAATTAAATAGTAATTAATTAATGAAAATAATTAGAGAATCATTAATTAATTAATTAATGTGATTAATTAAAGATTAATGATTAAGGACTAATTAATTTATGTAATTAATTAAAGTTAATTACTTAATTTAATTAAAAGATAATTAATCAAGGGTGATTAATTAAGATGAAAATTAAGAGATGATTAATTAATTAGTTTGCAATTAACTAATGTTAAATAAGCAGGATTAAGGTAATTTGAGTGATTAGGGTTGATAATCAATTTAATTAGAGATGAATTAAGTTGACTAAGAATGTATCAATATTGCTTATGGATGATTGAATGTTATTGGATGAATTGGATGTGATATCTCTGTTATGTGATATGTGTTCCTTTGTGAGATGTTTGGTTGAATTAGACAATATGAATTAGCTATCTGTGTTGATGTGAATCATCTTTCTATGCGTAATGTTATCCTTAATAATCATAATTGATTGTTTAAACCCTTAAAACACCTTGGACATTAAAACGGCATTTTGGATTTCGATGAGACCGTGATCGGATTTCCAGATTTGGATATTCGAAAACCATATCGATCCAAATTAAACGTTAAGTCGTGAATCTCAAGTGAAGATGAAGACTCAAAGTAAGGGCTATTGTCGTTAACTCTGAGGGTGATTCCAATACGAGTATAACGGAGATTGTACTTTCAGATTCGAGATAAAGATTCAGAGTGAAAGGGCTATTGTCATTAACTCTGAGGGTGATTCCAAAGTGAGTGTAACGAGATAGTGCCTTCGGTTCCGTTCGAACCCAAAACGGACTTGTATGGATTGAATGCTTTCAAAACATCGTCAGGAGGACGATGAGCATTCTAAGATAGATGTGTTCTATAAAGGTAATCGCAGCCTCAAGCCTCATCAATTGGGAATGGCTAATACAGGGGAGGTGCAGCAAAGCAAAGTGAGTCGCGCTCAAGTAGGACGAGATTTACCCTTATGTAGAGGTCCTTTTTTATTCCAGCTTAGTGGACAGTTGGTCTACAACCAATTGCGGGGTTGTCTTGTTCGGGACTATCCAGTAAGGGATGGTTCCGGCCTTGTGTTGCAGAGGATTTAGGGTGGATCCTTGGTACGCTGATCTAGACCAGGTACTGTGACGGGCGGTACCCCAGTAGCCCTGCCATTGAATGGAATCCAATCTCCAATATGTGCCGTACGTTTTGATTGTGCCCAACTATGTTGGAACGTAAGATGCAAGCATTCCAGCTATTTTCCATTTTACTTGAAAACCCTAGACACTATTATAATATCACCGAATTTCCTATCAAATGTTTTGGTCAGCGTAAGGTAAAAACTTTCCCATGTTTATGTGTGGGGAGTCTTGCGTGATACCTTTGTTTTCAAAGGATTTTCAAAGTTAAGAAACTTTAACCCGTTTACTCACACCAGACCCATGTCTGACCCAAGTGTTTATTCTCTGTTTTATTAAACTCTTGGGTATTAAAAAATTTTATGAGTAGCAAAGGGATTCAGGTTAGCTTTGACGAATTACGGAGGTGATTTGGAGCAGGAGGCTTCAGCGTGTAGATATATAGTGGTCCCGCCGTGCTAGTGTTTGTGTCTATATCTCTGTGACGTCTTGGGTTATACGATAGACATGTGTTTATAACTGTCTAATTTGTGATGTATAAGTTGTGTAACTTTGATTTATATGATACTATGTAATATCTTATTTGATGTAATAGATTTTAGTCGTTCTGCTGTGAGATTCTGATATTCTTTAGTTCTTTCTTCTCTATCGTTTCTCTTTTCTATCCTTTCTTTCTTAATCATCATGCGTCTTTCTGTGATGAAAGCTGGGTCATTACAGTGGTATCAGAGCTCTAGGTTGAGTGAATACCTAGGCTTTGGAGTGATTTCTACCTTGAGAGAGCGTACTTGTAATATATATATATATATATATATATATATATATATACCTGTCTAGCATAAGTTCTAGAGGTATATGGAGTAGTGGTATGTGTAGCGCGACTACCACTAATGGAAGAAGTCCGATTATTGAGATTGGAAAAGTATCTGCTGAGATTGTAGACCTAATACCATCTCAAGTAAGCTTTGCAGCATGGTGTAAGGATTTCTTTGATCTCTGAAGGAAATCTTTTTAAAGGTCCGGAGTACATCATTGAAGTGTGAGCTTGGTTGCGCTTGTGTGAGCAGAATTATCTAGAGTTTGGATCTGTTGGATGAGCAGAAGTGAGTGATGGTATCTTGGCGACTTCAGAAAGGAGTAGCTACGTAGTGGGATGTTGTATCCATGGATGGTTCTGAAGATGTTCCTCTTGTAGCAAGATTAAGATGGTATGGGAGGAACAGTTGATGCCTACTGCAGGGAAGACTCAGCTGTTTAGGAACCTTCTGGATATCAAGCTAGGGAGTTTGTCTATATCAGAATATGAGACTAAGGTCGGTAAGTTGCTTCGCTTCGGACATGGTCTCATTGTTACTCCCCTTAAGAAGAGTAAGTTGTTGGTGTTTGGTTTAAGGCCGAGTTTCTTGAGAAGATGTATGTCCATCTCAAAGGATCTTTTATGGAATTGCCTGATATAGTTTTGGGTTCGAGGAGCTTATTGATAAGAAGTCTTAGGTATCTGGGGCAGCAGTGCAGCTCTGAAGTATTTTGTGTGCTAGCAGGAGGTCATCTGGCTAAGCAATGTCATAAGAGATGGATTTCAGCAGCAGCTAAGTGGACCACTAGATTCTTCTTCTGGTAGGTAAGGCATTCTTGAAGGATTGACCTTATTTGGAAAAGTTGTTCTAGTTAGTAAAGAGAGTATAGTTTCTTTGGAATCTAAACTAATTAGAATCGCAAAAGTGACTTGTGATAGCACAAGAAGATCATCTGAGTAATCTTTTCCTTGAGATTGAGGCATCTTAAGTGGAGTAGAAGCTATTGGAGTAAATCAAAGATTTCTCGGTTGTCCTCGAGGAAGTCAGAAGTTTGTCCGCATCTAAAATTTGAGTTCCGTATCGACTTGGTTCCAGAAGCAATACCAGTGTTAGCCTGGTAGTAGGATGGTTCTTTGAGGGAGAAGAGTCGGTGTAACAGCTCAGGAATTTTTGGTAAAGAATTGATCGGATCTAGTTTTCTAGCTGGAGATTGCTGTGGTATTTGTGACCAAGTCGGATGGGTCACTAAAATTTTAGGGATTTAATGAACCATATCTTTCGTGTTAAGCTTGTATTCATCATCAGCATTCTTATCTACACCAGATCCGAGTTGTGTAGCGGAAGCAAGGTAGCAGCTATTCTTGAGTGGGAGTAATTAGAGGTTGCATTTTTCCTGGAATCAAAGGGTTTCTACAGGAAGTTTATATGGATCTCCTAAGTGTATAGGAATTTTCAGGATTTGAAGGTAAGATTGTCGGGTGCATCGGTTCTGGCTATTCCAGATAGGGGAAGTAAGTTTTAAGTCTTCAATTGCTTGTGGAGCAGAGTTTGTGTTTTGGATTTTGAGATCTTGGGAGGACCAGTTTGTTGAGTAAGATCCGGAGATTAGTTGTTCTTGGTCCAGTTTGTTTCAAGAAGCATCAACGAAGGTTGAGCTGATTAGGAAGGGATGAGGTAGCCTAAGATCGTATGATGAGTTAAGCAGATAAGAGACAAAGAGTTTGGAATTCGGAGTTGGAGATTTGGTTTGGTTGAGGTTTCTCCAATCAAAGGAGCTATAAGATTGGGTAAGACTAGAGAGCTAGCTCCAAAGTATTTTGGATCTTCCTGTATTCTCGAGAGGTTTAGTACCTTGGTCTACAGGACTGAATTGCCATTCGAATAGCTGGAATTCATTGTATTTCACGTATCTATGAGGAAGTACGTGTATGAACCATCACTGGTTGTGGAATCAGCAGTTCAGATGGATCTGGTGGTTGAGATGGTCTTGAGTGTGGTCTAATATCTTGTTCAGATTTGTAGATCAAGGAAAAGAAGGAGCACTGGATCATAATGGTGCAGCTAGTAAAGGTTTTGTATAGCGAGTATCCCAACGATTGTACCTGGGAGACTCTTGATAGTATTAGGAAGACCTATCTTAACTTTGTGTCAGGATAGTTAGATTTGTCGTTAGAATAAATTGGTTGTTATAGTTCCTGGTTTATGGTTGAAGTATGCTTTGCTAATTGGAATTAAAACCTTTGTGGATTATTAAATTATCTTTCCTTTTAAATTTCGAGAATGAAATTCTTTTAAGGGGGAAGGAATGTAATGACCCGAGATTTTGGGCAATATCAATTTAATCATGGTTTTAAATCTCCCGTATCTCGCCCGAGATCTCATTTTCACACTTAAACGAGACGAGACATCAAATCTCCTCCATATCTCCATCGACACTCATCTCGTCCGAGATATTCAAATCTCACCCGATATATGGATCAAAATCTCAATCCGAGATCTCACCCGAAGTTATACATTTTTCTTATTTCCCATAATAATTTTTATTTTCATATTGATTCAAAAGAAACTACTCAATCCAATTATAATTTACCAACTTCTTGAACATATTCTTTACTTTTTATCTTAATGAGTCATAGCGAAAGGTTTTACTTCTTTATTACGTTCAAATAAAGTATATTATTCAATCATTACCAAATCAATTAAGCTAATCAAGCTACTACTCTTCTAAAAATATTTCTTTTTCCATGTAAATCAAGCATGTCACCATTTTTATTTTTACTAAGAAAGTTATAATCATTAAATCAATTTTTGACACATCAATTTTAAACACATAAGTACATCCGAGATATTCCCGAGATGCATTATAAGACCCAAGATGTCAATCCGAGATGTACACCCGATACGTACTCATTTCTTCCGAGATCTCTCCCGATACGAGATAACTTGTGTAAAAATTCCGAGACGAAACGTGACCGAAATCCAATATTTAAAACCTTGAATTTAATAATCTTTATTAATAATTAAATTGATTTGAAAATTTTCTTTTAGAATTTTAATTTAAATCGGCAAGTTTGTTCTTTCAAAAGTTAACCAATTGGGTTAATAATCTTCTTTTATAAATATGTAATTATTAAAATTTATTCTTTCAAGGCTAAATAAAAATATTTTCTATTTATAATATATATATGTATATATGTATAATAGGAAGTCTTTGTTTTTAATAAAAGATATGATTCCAAATTTTAATATATGGGAATGCGTATTTGTGATTTTAAGTTATTCAATAATAATTTTCAAGGTTAATATTAAAATGAATTCTAATTACAATATATATATTTTGTGTGTATATATATATATATATATATTGTAAATATAAAGGGCTTTGATTTGAATTTAATTTATAAAAACATGTTTTCAAATTTAATACACATATTGTAATTTGGAAGTTTTGATTTAATTTAATACAGAACATTTCAAAAACTATTTAAATAGTTAACTATATTTTTTTTTAAAACACTTAAGGTGTATATTTATTTGTTTAAAATAAATTTTAGCTTAAAATTAAAGTAGGATTTAATTTAAAATTCATTTCTTTTGTTTTAAATATTCTTTCTTTTAAAATTTAAACATAAGACAAGTTGGTTTGTAAATATATAAAGTTAAAATAAAATCCACAAACATATAAACATATAATACGTTAATTGGTTCAAAACATAAGTTATTTATAAACAAATATTTACATATATTCACATTTGTGTATATATATAAATCTAAAAGCTTATTTATAAAAAGAAAACATTATATACATTTAAATGTACTACATAAATATATATGAACTTAAATAATTTAAGTTTAAACACTTGTAAACATATGGAGGCATGGTTTCAACATTTGTAAGTTATGTGGCACATAAGTTAACAAGTGGCAAAATAACCTTCAATTTAAAACAAAATTTTAATTAAATAGCATATGTTAAAAAAAAATATAAACCGAGATTTTTAGTTAAGATCCTCTCTATTCTTTTGTTCATCATGTTTTCAATTTAAAAAAAAAAACTGGAAACCTGGGAATCAATGGAAAACAACAAGTAATCAAAAAGAAAAATCAAATTTCAGTACAACAGAATGAATTCTTCAAACATGCAAAATCAATTCAACAAGTATAGATTCAAATTCAACAAAACAAAAGAAGTTCAAATTAAACATCAGCCTGGAAACAAGAATCTGCTCCTCTGTCCTCTGTTTATAATTGGTGAGTAAACATTTTCTAATAAAAATAGTTTGAATCTATTCATTTATATATTGTCTGAGTGATGAATATGGTAATAACCCGATGAACAATGTTTACATGTATGGTTTGCGTATGAATATATATATATATATATATTTATAGTAGTATGCCTGTAGATAAATATAGACAAGCCTCTGTTCTTTATTCAGGTTTCAGGTTTGATTGAAAAATTCTTATCCTCCTTTACATTTGATTTTAGGCTTGAGCATGTGAATGAAAAAGGTTGCTAACAATGTAATTCAAAGTTTAAAAATAGATTCAAGAATTTGTATTAAGTATTTAACTCAATTTTTTTAAATTACAATGAAAATCAAAGAATGGGTTAAAAATCGATCTAGTCAATTTCAATCTTTAATAATATAAATTGAAACGTGTTGTAAAATGATGATTTTTAATACAAGTTTTATGATTTTAGAGTGAGTGGATGATGGGTTATTTTGAGTTGATCAGAATTCGAATGTTCGTCGATTTACGATAAACGGAAGATTTATGGAGGCCGTGACCAAGGCTGGAGGTGGGGGATGTTATGGGGTCACATGAAAAATAGAGGTTGATTTTATATTTGGCCATGGTGGCCGGAATGAGGTGATCTAGGATTCGAAAGAGGGGGTTTGGTCGGAGTTGTTTGGGAGCGTCGTGCGCCGTCGATAGAGAATCGGAAGCGACCACATGTGGGGGAATAGGTTCGTCGTGATGTGGACCAGCTCTGGATAGGATGGCGTGTGTACTAGAGGTCAAAGGTGATGGCCAACGATGATTTTTCGATCAGATATAGGTTCATGTTTTGATCGAGTTGCTCGATTTTGTTTGGTCATCGTTCTCGCGGTTCTGAAGGGTCGGGTTGCTTGTCGTGGTCGTCGATAGCTTGGTTACGGCCAAAGAGTTGATCGGCATTGCGTGATTTCGTCGTGCACGTGCATGGAGGAGATGTGTATGTCTGGAGTGTGTAAGTGGAGAAGAAGGATGTCTGGAGCACATAAGTTAACAAGTGGCAAACTAACCGTTAATTTAAAACAAAATTTTAATTAAATAATATATGTTTAAAAAAAAATATAAAACTGAGATTTTCAGTTCAGATCCTCTCTATTCTTTTGTTCTTCATCTTTTCAATTTTGAAAAAAAAATGGAAACCTGAGAATCATCGGAAAACAACAAGCAATCAAAAAGAAAAATAAAATTTTGGTACAACAGTTTCAAAGCTTCAAACATGCAAAATCAAATCAAAAAGTATAGACTTAAATTCAACAAAACAAAAGAAGTTCAAATTAAACATCAGCCTGGAAACAAGAATCTGCTCCTCTGTCCTCTGTTTATAATTGGTGAGTAAACATTTTCTTATGAAAACCGTTTGAACCTATTCATTTATATATTGTCTGAGTGATGAATATGGTAATAACCTGATGAACAATGTTTACATGTATGGTTTGTGTATGAATATATATATATATGTATGTATATGTATATGTAGTAGTATGCTTGTAGATAAATATAGATAAGCCTCTGTTCTTTGTTTAGGCTTCAGGTTTGATAGAAAAATTCTTATCCTCCTTTACATTTGATTTTAGGCTTGAGCATGTAAATGAAAAAGGTTGCTAACAATGTAATTCAAAGTTTAAAAATAGATTCAAGAATTTGTATTAAGTATTTAACTCAAAATTTTTAAATTACAGTGAAAATTAAAGAATGGGTTAAAAATCGATCTAGTCAATTTCAATCTTTGATAATATAATCTGAAAAGTGTTGTAAAATGATGATTTTTAAACAAGTTTTATGATTTTAGAGTGAGTGGATGATGGGTTATTCTGAGTTGATCAAAAATCGAATGTTCGTCGATTTATGACGAACGGAAGATTGATGGAGGCCGTGACCAAGGCTAGAGGTGGGGGATGTTATGGTGGTCACGTGAAAAATAGAGGTTGATTTTATATTTGGCCATGGTGGTCGAAATGAGGTGATCTAGGGTTCGAAAGAGGGGGTTTGGTCGGAGTTGTTTGAGAGCGTCGTGCGTCGTCGATAGGGGACCGGAAGCGACCGCATGTGGGGGAATAGGTTCGTCGTGATGTGGACCAGCTCTGGATAGGATGGCGTGTGTACTAGAGGTCGAAGGTGATGGCCAGCGATGATTTTCCGATTAGATATGGGTTCCTGTTTTGATCGAGTTGCTCGATTTTGTTTTGTTATCGTTCTCGTGGTTCTGAAGGGTCGGGTTGCTTGTCGTGGTCGCTGATAGCTTGGTGAGCACCGAAGAGTTGATCGGCGTTGGGCGATTTCGTCGTGCACATGCACGGAGGAGATGTGTATGTTTGGAGTGTGTAAGTGGAGAAGGAGTCGGGCTCGGGTTGTTCATGAAATTTTTGTGGGTTGGTCTCGAAGGGGTTGGAGCTCGTGAATGCTCAGGGGATGCTCGGGTTATCCTTTGTTTTGACTAGGGTTTAGAGTTGTTTAGTGTTCCAGATTTTAATTTGGCAAGTACACATGTATAAAGTTTTTAATTTAATAAAAATAGTGACCAGATTTTTAAATATAAAGGAAGATATTTTAAAAGCAGTTTTAGTGAAAGTTTGAACAAGATTTTGAGCTAATAAAATAATATAATAAATTAAATAACTTTATTTAAGTTTTAGTAAAGAATTATATCATGTTTAACATATAAAGCAATTTGAAATACCAAATTGTAATGAGATATTATGAATACTTATGTTTTTAAAATGGAGAGTTTTTATTAAATTTATTAAACAAGTTGATTTAGTTTTCCAAAGATTTTAAATGTTAAATTAAATGTTAAATTTGTTTTGTCTTAAAATTAATTATATATCTTCAATTTAAAAAAAATTGATTCCTAAATGTTTTGTTTAATGATGTAATTAAGTTAAATTAAATTTTAGAATTTATTTTTAATCAATTAGAGTTATGAATGATTAAAAGATAATTAATTTGGAAAGTTAATTTAAAAGTTAACCATTCAATGAATTATTTGATTAATGTTAATAATCAAAGTATAATTATTTAATAATGGATAGTTAATGAATAATATGTAGGAATCTTTAACAAATTAGTTAAGAATAACTAATTTGGGTAATTAATTTAAGATAAACTATTTGGATAAATTAATTAAGAATAATCTCTTATGATGTGGATTAAGTATTAATTATTTAATTAAGTGGTTACCTAGTGTAAGATATTAATGTATAATTATGGAATATAATTAATTAAAGAGGATAATTACTTATGGAAGTAATTAAATGGGAGTAATCAAGGATTAATTTCTCTGTGTAAGTAATTAAAGAAATAATTGATTTAGGGATTTATTAATGTAAGTAATTGAGGGATAATTAATTACTAAATGTGATTAATTAAGATTAATTAATGACGTTATTAATTTAAGATAATTTGTTAAATGTAATTAATTAAAAGAGTAATTAATTAATGAAAATAATTAGAGAATCATTAATTAATTAATGTTATTAATTAAAGATTAATGATTAAGGACTAATTAATTTATGTAATTAATTAAAGTTAATTACTTAATGTAATTAAAAGATAATTAATCAAGGGTGATTAATTAAGATGAAAATTAAGAAATGATTAATTAATTAGTTTTAATTAACTAATGTTAAATAAGCAGGATTAAGGTAATCTGAGTGATTAGGGTTGATAATCAATTTAAATAGAGATGAATTAAGTTGACTAAGAATGTATCAATCTTGCTTATGGATGATTGAATGTTATTGGATGAATTGGATGTGATATCTCTGATATGTGTTGCTTTGTGAGATGTTTGGTTGAATTAGATAATATGAATCATCTATCTGTGTTGATGTTATCATCTATCTATGTGTAATGTTATCCTTAATAATCATAATTGATTGTTTAAACCCTTAAAACAACTCAGACATTAAAACGACGTTTTGGATTTCGATGAGACCGGGATCGAATTTCCAGATTTGGATATCCGAAACCACATTGATCCAAATTAAACGTTAAGTCGTGAATCTCAAGTGAAGATGAAGACTCGAAGTATAAGGGCTATTGTCGTTAACTCCTAGGGTGATTCCAATACAAGTATAACGGAGATAGTTCTTTCAGATTCGAGATAAAGATTCAGAGTGCAAGGGTTATTGTCGTTAACTCTGAGGGTGATTCCGAAATGAGTGTAACGAGATAGTGCCTTTGGTTCCGTTCGAACCCTGAACGGACTTGTATGGATTAAATGCTTTCAGAACATCGTCAGGAGGACGATGAGCATTCTAAGATAGATGTGTTATACTAGGGTAATCGCCGCCTCAAGCCTCATCAACTGGGAATGGATAAAACAAGGGAGGTGCAGCAAGGCTAAGTGAGTCGCGCTCAAGTAAGACGAGATTTACCCCTGTCTAGAGGTCCTACTTTATTTCGGCTTAGCGGGCAGTTGGTCTGCAGCCAACTGCGGGGTTGTTCTGTTCGGGACTATCCAGTAAGGGATGGTTCCGGCCTTGTGTTGCAGGGGATTTAGGGTGGATCCTCAGTATGCTGATCTAGACCAGGTACTGTGATGGGCGGTACCCCAGTAGCCCTGCCATTGTATGGAATCCAATCTCCAATAAGTGCCGTACGTTTTGATTGTGCCCAACTATGTTGGAACGTGAGATGCAAGCATTCCAGTTATTTTCTATTTTACTTGAAAACCATAGACACTTTTATAATATCATCGGATTTCCTATCAAATATTTTGGTTAGCGTAAGGTAAAAACTTACCAATGTTTTTGTGTGGGAGTCTTACGTGATACCTTTGTTTTGAAAGGATTTTCAAAGTTAAGCAACTTTAACCCGTTTACTCACACCAGACCCATGTCTGACCCAAGTGTTTATTTTCTGTTTTATTAAACTCTTGGGTACTCAAATTTTTATGGGTAGCCAAGGGATTCAGGCTAGCTTTGACGTATTCTGAAGGAGATTTGGGGCAGGAGGCTTCAGCGTGTAGATATATAGTGGTCCCGCTGTGCTAGTGTTTGTGTCTGTATCTCTGTGATGTCTTGGGTTATATGATAGACAAGTGTTTATAACTATCTAATTTGTGATGTATAAGTTGTGTAACTCTGATGTATATGATACTATGTAATATCTTATGTAATGTAATATATTTTATTCGTTCCGCTGTGAGATTCTGATATTGTTTATTTATTTCTTCTCTATCTTTTCCCTTTTCTATCCCTTTCTTTCTTAATCATGATGCATCTTTCTGTGAGATGAAAGCCGTGTCGTTACATATGTGATGTAAGATTTATGCATCAACAACGCTATAACAGAAAATCATAAATGCTATACAAATATGATAAGAAACACTATCGAAATATCACCTTAACGCTATAACATGGTATGCTGAAACGCTATAAAATATGGCCTGAAAACGTTATAGAAATCAACTACAGGATAATATTTCCTATAGCATTTGGGTTTAATAACAGAACTAAAACACTATGGTAGGTTATGAAGGCTATGATCGTTTTAAATGCTATAGTTTATTATAGCGTTTTTCTCCCTGCTATGTAATTCTAACGGTCTATGATAGCATGGCGTTCCATGGCGTTCTTTGAAAAGCAATGGTAGCTTGTAATAGCGTTTTTTGAACGTTGCGAAAGCCCTATTCTGTTGTAGTGTTTCCTATCTGTCGTTGATGGCATTGAATGGTTTAGAAGCAAGCAAGCCAGGATGCCAATTCGGTTAAATGGTCCAGATGATTGTAAACTAACGCACTTACTAAAGCATGTTGTTATTAGATAGGGCTCATAGGGATAATGAATTGTTAAACAGTAATGTTGTTTCCATGTGGAAAGTGAAGAATGCGAAGTGATTCTTTATAGTGCCGCTTTTGTTAGGTAAACATTGTCGATTCGTTGTTTCTTTTTATAGGAGTGGTCGACCGCTTCTGGCGAAGGCTTTCCAATTTGAGATAAAATAAGGGATATAAAGTTGGTACACCCTTTTATTGCTTGCGAGGGGATTAGGGTGAGGATGTAAGAGCTCTAAGAGGTGAGAAGGTGAGTGGCCTCCATTATGTGGGCATGTACAACTGGACGGGCAAAGTCTTGTTTCGATGGGCCGCTACCGTTGGGAACTTTGACTGGTTGGGTAGCTATCTAAAGCTCCTTTTAGTTTCAAGGGCAGCATTGTATTTTGTGTTTTGCATGGGAACCTTAGAAGATAATGAGATGAGCGAGGTGATAACGAGGTCAAGCGAAGCAAGGCAAGAACATTAGGAAGATTATGGCTCAACCAGTTTATTGCTTTATGAGAAAAATATGCAACATTCTACCCTCTTTGCTTCTACGGGCAGAGGTGGAGTTGTCATTTACGAATTTAATGTGCATTTAATACTATCGACATGTGTCGTCTTCTTAGTGGCTGTAAAGATGTAACTCTCAATACGGTTCAGAGACGTGATGGTTGATTTAACAATGTAATCAATTTTAATATAGACGGTCTAGATCGTTTCCCGCCTATCCAATCCAATGGCTCAGACTAAACACCAAAGCTATATAAACCAAAGTCACGCCTACTCTTATTTCTTATAGAGCATTCTATAATTGCCATCAAAAATGCTTCCAAGTTCTCAAGTTTTCTCATAAGATCTTCACTAGTTTGTGCGAACCTTCCTCTAATCCAACCATTAAATTTCTTTTTATTGGTGAGGTAAATTTTGACATTGAGTTTGTGATTGATCCATGAATGTTTTTTCCTTATGAATTTTGATCTTTTGATTTCATTCTTGTTTCCTCTGTTATTTCATATTTGTTTTGAGAGCTGTTGTAGTTGAGAGAGTCCCCTAGGAAAGGCATTGACTAGCCATGTTGAGAAGTCAACATGGATTGACCAATGTCGAGAGGTTCCCCAGTCCCCTGAAACATTTTGACAGATGTTAAAATTACTAAAATGCACGTCCTTTTTAGTCAGAAAGAAGATTCTTTTAGATGGTGCCGTGTAAGTTCACTCATGTATTGTATATTGTAGAAAGTGTAGAGGACATTTGCCATACGACCTACTTAGGATAATAACGAGTATTAGGTGAGGGTGTAGTACATCTATCGACTTTGTGCTTATGGGACCCCTTTTTTGCGTGTGCTAGATTTTGGGTCGACCGTGCTTGCACTGGGAGGTATATTGATCCTAAGTTTAGTTCACCCTTATGCCTTAATTTGGAAGTCCAATAATTAGGTTGCTCTTAACATCTATAGATGGCCAAAAAAATGAAAATATACGGGGCCTCTACAAGCAGTCAGACCTTCACAACGGACTCTTCCTAGGTTAGAGAGAATAAGGACAATCTTTCCACAACATTAGCTCGACATGGGTTGTAAGGGTTTGAGCTACTGGTGACGACCCGGAAATTTTTAACGTTTGAAATGAAATATTTAATTGATTTTAAATACTTGAATGATGGTTTAGCTTGAATTTTAAATATAACTATGAATTTGGCGATTAAATTATTGAATTTAAATTATTAAAGTTGGATAAAAATTTGAAGATAATAAAAGCTTTAGAGTTGAATTTGAAAATGTTTTATTCAGTTTTGAAAATTTATCGTTTAAAATCGATATTTAAAAATAGCTTTTCGAGGCACAATAAAATAGTTATTATCGGATTTCAATTTTCGTAGTGTTTAGAGTGATCGTTTGGCCGTATGATAGCAAACGCGCTGAAAATTGAATCGAAAATTCGATAGTTTAACTAGTTCGAAAAGCTATCTTCTCCATACGATCAAATTTGGACTCGGAACCTTTTCAATTGCATTCAGAATAGGCGTATAACATTATAAATGTCTAGCGGCACGCCTCAATTGGAGATCGAGTTTTTGAATTGCATTTGTCGGAACGATTTAAATTTGAATTTGAATTTAAAAGGAAATGTATGTACATATTCTTATACAATTGACAAGTTTGAACACGTTTCACCCCTTTAAACACGTGTTTATTTTTATCTGCCTACAGTGAAACACGCGTTCGCTCCTTAGAAAAAAATAAAATATGAAAACAAGTGAACTAAATCATCTTCGTTCCTTTAGATAAAAACAATGACCGAATAAATTATTTTCTCGTTCAAAATCAAAATTTAAAATCTAGTTCCTGTTTAATTTCGTTCCCATTCAATTCGACAGCCAAAGAAACGAAATTTAAATGGCTAAAGCCCTTTCTACTCAGAAGAAAATAACAAAAGCCCTAACTCGAAATCAAATCGCGTTCGATTGGAGACATGCTGAATGATGCACGAGCGATGAGGGAGGCGCTCTTCGATGGACGTGGTCGTGAGGCTGGAAAGGGCGGTGAACCTGGAAGCTCGTGTTCAATCGCGAGGCCTTAGGGAGGAAGGGGGGGGCGTGTGTCGATTATCGCAGGAAGGAGGCATGCTCGATTGGCAGCAATCGTATGAGGCACGACAATGGTTCACATCCATGGCTGAAGTAATGGTTTGCATTCTTGAGGCTAGGGATTCACTTCGGTAAGGCAGAAAGTTTTTGGATAATCCTATTTTGTCATTTAATATTCATATGTACCTATATATATAGGTTAGAAATTTATAACAGTAAAGGGAATTTCTGTTTTCATTTGACAAAGGTAAGGATTGCAGTAAGATAGAAGAGTATGAATAGTAAAATTTTATATGTATGGGACTTTTAAAAGAAAAAAAAATCAAAATTGTTAGTTTAGAGTTGATAAATAAATAGGAATAATAAGTTCAAAGTTTATACATGAAAATTGATTTTTAAAACCTATATGGATTTTTTTACATAGGCAGGTGAAAATAAAAATATAAATATGCTTAATAAAATAATTTATTTAGGGTGTTTGATTTATTTAATTAACTTATTTAATTTTTGTTTAAGAAATTGTTAAGAAAGAATAGTTAAAACTAAAATAATTTGTTAATTAAATCTATCAAATGAAAATTTAATTATCCAATTGATTTCAAATATTAATTAAATCCTATAATGTTTGATACAAGGTCTATAAATCAAGAAAACAACTCTGGAATGGAAACGGATTGCGAAACAAAAGCTAAGGTGAGATCTTCTCACTCAAAATTTTAATTGAAAATTCCGGTTATTGATTGATTGTGGAATTGTGATAGTTAAATTAAAATTGATTGATTGTGTGTTTGGATAATTTATTTATTATTAGTTATATTAGATGAGACCCTATTGCGCCGCATAATAGCGGATAATATTTTATAAATCCTATACACCGCGATATTCCACCTCGAAGTGGAATGGGTATTTAATGGTGTGCTAACGTCTGTGGATGCAGGGAAATAGGTTGGAGGGATCCGACTGGATTCCTCAAATATTTAATTTGTTTTGTATGTTGTGTGTTAGTTATTTTTTTTAAATTCGTGTGACTATTTGTGATTGAAACCGTAAAGGCTGTAATTCTGCCGAATATATTTTTTAGTATCGTAGGATACCAGAAATAAATAGTTAATTGATTTGAAATTTGGATAGAAAATTTATAATGAATTCACTCAAAGGAATCGGGTGAATTTTAAAACAAGGAAATTTAAATAGATAAAGTTTTATCTTTGGAAACTTATAGAATAAATTCCAAAAATATGGGAAATATTTTTATAAAGGAATTTCGAGTAATGTTGTTAAATAGTTGAAGAATTTATTTAAGATACGGATTTTAAATAATTAAAAGAGATAAAGAAATTTATTTCAAAAGGGAATAAATGTAGAAATTAAATTTTGGAATTTAATTTAGAGTTGAAATAAATTTTAGAAATCGAATCAGGAATTAATTTGGAGTTAAAATAAACCTTAGGAATCAATTTGGAAATTTGGTTTGGTGTGTTGGAAATAATTTTGGGAAATCAATTTGAAATTGATTTGATTTGTTATTGGAAAATTTATTTAGGGAAATCAAATTGGAATTTGATTTTGCGTTTGCGTTTGCGTTTGAAATAAATTGGAAATCAAATTCGAATTTAATTTGGTTTGAAGGTGTTATATGGAAATCAATTTAAAATTCATATATCAGTTGATATCTGGAATGTAAATTCACAATGAGAATTTATAAAAGAAAGAGAAATTGTTTGAAAATAAATATTGGTTTATTTTTAAAGTGTGGAAAGAAATTTACAAATTGGAATGTAAATTTAAAATAAATCAAGAAGATTTATAAATTTATTGGAATGGACCCATTTATATTGGGAAAAGAATTCTTCCCTGGAAAGCCGAGTATATTTTTAAAAAGCTTTTAAATAAAGTTTAAAAGTTCTAGATTTGGTTTTTAAAGTAATACTGTTGAAGAAATTAGTTTTGAAAGTTGTTTTAAATCTTTAAAGTAATGTTTATTTAATAAATTATATAAGGGATTATTTTAAAGATTTAAATTGATATTTGATTTAGGAAATAGTTATTTAAATATTTATACTCTGTCTACTAAATTTTATGTTAAAAATTAGTTTTTGGACTTGAATTTTGTATGAGATATTAGCATAATATTTTTCATAACTAAGATTTAAGCAAATATTCTAAAATAGTTTTATTTTAAATGTTTCCAAGTATATTTGAATAAGTATTTTTATTTATTTTATAATATTTGAAATCGGCAGATTTTCAGTGGAAATGAATACATATTTGGAAATGTTTTCCGCGTAGGGAAAAATTGATTTGAAATTGTTTTTCAAATGGATGTAGTGTGAAATTATGTCTTGCGAAGATATGTCGAAATTAAGTAATTTGGAACATTATTTGAATCCAGTAATTGTTGTGAATAATGATTGATAGTTAAATAACCGACTATCAATATTGGCCTTAATCGGCATTTGAATTTCGATGCGGCCGGAAGTCGAATTCCAAATGGATATTCGAAACCCACATCGAACCCTTGTGATTGTGATGGATCTTTTGTTTAAAAGATCAAAATGAATTGTTGTGATTTACTTAAATCTGAATGAACACTTATTTTAAAATAAGTGCTCGTTATTCGGATTAGCCGAGAGAGGACCTTGTGTCATAAAACCTATTCCGAATAACGATACGACGAAATGGGATTGCAATTGAAGATGATGTTGAAGACCGGGTATTTTCGGAAGCGAAAGGATTACCTGTTGAATGTCTCTGCACCGGGTTGCTCCGGTATAGAGATTTTATCACCCTTTGTGATGGGGATTCCGGACGTGATTAGTGAATATCCGGATTGCAAGGGCTTCTGTTGAAGTGCCTTCGGTTCCGTTCGATCCCGTAACGAACTTGTATGAATGTGCGTCTGACGTTACACTTTGAGATGTAAAGTTGTTTTCTATCAAATACATTTATGTTGGTGGCGAAGAATTCATTCTCTTAGCTTAACACCCTTCTCTGAGACGTACGAGCTCAGATGTTATGTAGTTGATGGTAACTAGTGATACATTCCCAAATATGTAATGTGGTATACGAAGTGCTGCTGATCATTTGTTGATCGAAGCATGGCTTTTGTGAAAAGCGTAGCTTTGTGGACGAGACTTCTTCGAACCTCACACCCCGGAATGATCAAAACAGGAAGGATGCGGCAAGGTTTTAGGGGGTAGTGCCCCTTAGGTTATGTACATTTCCTTCTGGATAGAAGTGGTATCAAGGTGTGGAGCCCAGATACTTAACTTATGTGAATGTCGCAAATATATATTACTTTGTGATTGTTGATGTTGAGGATCCTCGGATAAAGGTTGTTTACAACCGGGGGATGACATACTCATGTAGTAGTTACCTATTTTTACAGAGGTAACCTGGCCTTGTGTTGGCAGAGATCCGGTTAGGTTCTCGGGGCGTCTATCCAAAGGCGTACCCATGTGGCAATGGGAAGTTCCTTGGCCTGACCATTTGTTGGAAATCCAAAGAAACAATACGAGCCCTTTACGATTGCAATTGTATAACCTGCCTCCTCAGGAGGTAGCTATAGCGGGCATAATATAATGGTACCCATGCTGGCTAAGATTAATATTATACTTTCGAAATGTTTTCCACTATGCACTAATAATAATAATATCAAAAGATTTTGCGTATTAAGCATGTTTGACTATCATAAGGAGAAATCTCCTCCAATTCTCGTTTGCATTGTGTGTGTGGCGGGAGGCCTTATGGTGGTTTCCTTTTCTAAAAAGCATTGCTGATTTCTTTTAAATTCCTTTGTTTTTCTTTTGTAAAATAATAACTATTTTAAGATCTCACACCAGTCCCATGACTGACCTAGAGTTTATTGTTCCCTTCTAAACACTGGGTGCCCACCAATTTCCACACGGGCAGCCTAGAGTCAGGTTATCAGGTCATTCTGGAATTCAGTAGTTGCTGTGGAGATCAGGAGCAAGCTGGATGGCGTAGCGTATCACTAGTATATGTTATATTTTCTTTTGCTGTTGTTGTCGTACGCTCTGATGTTGTATTGTATTAACTGAGATGATTCTTTGATTTAAAAAAAAATTATTCATTGATATATTATATGTTGTTCCGCTGCGATATGTGAGATTCTGTTATTGTTTCTGTTCTTCTTCTATCTTCTTCTTCTTAAACCCTAACTGTTCAGTTTTCCGGCATTTGATTGCACGGCATTTGATACAGTGGATGTATAAATGTCAACTTTCAGAAGTCGTAAATTTGGGTCGTTACAAAGTGGAATCAGAGCATTTAGTTAAGCGACAACCTTGGCTCTGTTGGGTGTTACTCATTAGAGATAGAGTCAGCAGTACTCTAGAATGAGTTTGAGTGTAATAATAGATATGAGCGCGTATTTGTTAGTGAATAAAAAATTGTTTTATATTGTGTTGACATATCGGTTGATTGTTTATAGATTCTGGTCGGTGCAGTCTGGCCAACTGTTATCGATAGGGTTTCTAAACTTTTAAACAAGATAAACCGACACAGTATTTTTCTAAAATAGGGTAAATGAAATAATTTTCCCAAACCTATTTTCGTATATAAAGGAAATAAATTTTCTGCGAATTATTATAATATATAGTTGCTTGGTTGTTAGGAATCGATAATATTAGATTATCATCATCGTTGTATGAGAAATTGAAATCAAAACCAAAAGCTAAGAAAATAAAAATACAAATGAGATTTGTAACTGTAAATTTTAAATGTAATTTATAATTTGGAAATAAAATTCATTAATGGAATGAAATTGGTAATGTGAATTTATAAATGGGTTTTATAAATTGAAATGAGATTTGACTTGGATCAAGTTGAATAAAAATCTAAACTTGGGATAAATAAAAATAAACGGATTGGATTCAAGTAAACTAATATGATAATTAATCAATTCATGAAATAGGAAAGTTGAATTAGTTAAATCAAAACATGAATTGTGAGTTAAATAAAAACGGTTTGAATTTGCAGAAAAAAAATTCAAATAAGTAGAGATAAATTGAAAATTTCCTTGTTATTGATAAAATAAACTCGAGATGGATTGAGAATGGAAAGTTGAAATTTAAATGGATAAGTGAGTAAAACTAATTTAATTAAACTAGTAGATGGAGTGAATTTGATAAATGAAAATCAAATCAAGGATTTAAATTGGGAAGTGTTACAAGGAAATTTGATTTTGAATCATGAATTGAAATAACTTAAGTAAATATTGTATCAAATGAAGCTAAAATGTTAATAAAGGAATTAAAATTTGTTAGTGAAACTAATTAAAAGAATGACAAATTTAATACGGTTCAAAATGAATTGAATTCAATATTTATAAATAAAAGGTAAAATGAATTCATATGGAATTTGGAATCCAGTTTAAATATAAGTGGTGAATTGGAAATAAATATAAGAAGTATATAGAATAATTATCTTGAACTTAAGAAATAAATGGTAAAAATTTTAAGTAAAATTTAGAATTGGGAAATATTCTAAATTAATAAATGGAGGATAAATTGGAAACTGTGAAATGGTTTTAATCGAAATGAATGTGAATATGGAATGCAAAATGAATTGAATAGAATCAATTGGAAATGAAATAAAATAAAGAGTAAATTGAGTTTGTATTAATCTAAATTAGTTATAAACTAGATTGGATATTCTATTAAGTGAATATCGTCGAAATTTGCATAGAAATGGTTGTTATTTAACACAAGCGTGATTGCGTAAAATTCTAAGAGTTAATAAAAGCAAATCAAATTAATTTTTGAGTCAATTGAAATAGATATGAGTTCATTTCGCTTAAAATAAATTGAATAAAAGTAACTGAGTTGCAAATCACTTGAATTGAATAAAAATGGTACGTGAATTGATTGTAAACAATTAAATTTGTATCGGAACCATATAAATTGCTTATGGAAACTATTTTTAATGTATTGCTTGTGAAAACTATGTGTTTACTATTGGAAATAAGTGAAATGTGAATAAATTTCTTATATATGTCACTTATGTGTTTAAATTGAGTAAATACAGGTACAGGAGGGCCGTTTGGCTGGATTTGGTTGTGCTAAAATGCTAATAATAAACGGCTTTGTTTAAAAATGCTAAATAAGATAAGCTTACGCAATAAAAATAGGAAATATGAACTGTTTTTTCTTTTCCGACCGGGTGGGTTGATGTATATATATTTATATCTTTTGTCAAATTGCAAAAGTTCCTCCGTACAAAGAAGACTCTGCCAAAAAATTTCGAAAATTTTGGGAGTTAGAAAATTTTTGAAAAAAATTGTCAGCGACAAACGATTTCAAATTGGAAATTTAAGTAAATTAGTGAATGAAACAGAATTAAAATAATAATATGAATCAGTTATAATTGAAAGATAAAATTCAATATTCATAGTAGAAGATAAATTGAATTCAAATAGAATTGTAGTGTAAATTGAATTAAAATAAAATTGAAAATGCAAGATTGAATGAAAATGGATATGTAACTTCAATAGTGAAGTAAAAATGGTATAAGAAGCATATATACTAAAATTTTTGTAATGAAAGGTGCAAAATGATATTTGAACATTGTAATTGGATATTATAAATATCAGGATATACAGGTGTATTAAAGGAAATGGAACTGGGATTTTGATTTTAAAGATAAAATTGAATTGCTCGATAAAAAGGCATGTATTTCAATTTCAGTATGAAATTTGGTGATTTTCTTGTCCAGCCGCTTGGCTTTTTGTTTTCTTTTGGGATTTGAGGGCCTGTGGTGCCATTTTGTAGTTGTACCGAGCTAGCCGCGCAAAAGAGATCCAGGCGAAATTTTTCGAAAATTTAGGGTGTTAGAAAATTTTTGAGAAAATTTTGAAAAGTTGAAATTTGAATTCAAATCTAAATTTGAATTGAGAAGTAAACAATATTGTTTGGAATTTATAATTGAACTTGGAAAGTTAGTTGAAATGAGTCTTTAATAAAAAGATTTGGGTTGATAAATTGATAAAACTGTTGGGTTGGAAAATATTACACGGGTTAAGGTCCATTCTTCTTAACTAGTAATTTCGGGACGAAATTCTTTTAAGGGGGGAAGGATGTGACGACCCGGAAATTTTTAACGTTTGAAATGAAATATTTAATTGATTTTAAATACTTAAATGATGGTTTAGCTTGAATTTTAAATATAACTATGAATTTGGAGATTAAATTATTGAATTTAAATTATTGAAGTTGGATAAAAATTTGAATCTTCAGTTTTAAACTGAATGAAAATATTTCAAAGGCTTGTAAAATTTATATTGATAATACTGAAGATAATAAAAGCTTTAGAGTTGAATTTGAAAATGTTTTATTCAATTTTGAAAATTTATCGTTTAAAATCGATATTTAAAAATAGCTTACCGAGGCACAGTCTCGGAATTCAACGAAACTAATTCTATTGGATCCGTAATAGTTAGTTATTATCGGATTTCAATTTTCGTAGTGTTTAGAGTGATCGTTTGGCCGTACGATAAGCAAACGCGCGGAAAATTGAATCGAAAATTCGATATTTTAACTAGTTCAAAAAGCTATCTTCTCCATACGATCAAATTTGGACTCGGAACCTTTTCCATTGCGTTCAGAATAGGCGTATAACATTATAAACGTCTAGCGGCATGCCTCAATTGGAGATCGAGTTTTTGAATTGCATTTGTCGAAACGATTTAAATTTGTATTTGAATTTAAAAGGAAATGTATGTACATATTCTTATATAATTGACAAGTTTGAACATGTTTCACCCCTTTAAACACGTGTTTATTTTTATCTGTCTACAGTGAAACACGCGTTCGCTCCTTAGAAAAAAATAAAATATAAAAACAAGTAAAATAAATCATCATTTGGTTCCTTTAGATAAAAACAATGGCCGAATAAATTATTTTCTCGTTCAAAATCAAAATTTAAAATCTCGTTCCTGTTTACTTTCGTTCCCATTCAATTCGACAGCCAAAGAAATGAAATTTAAATGGCCGAAGCCCTTTCTACTCAGAAAAAAAAAATAACAAAAGCCCTAACTCGAAATCAAATCACGTTCGATTGGAGGCATGCTGAATGATGCGCGAGCGATGAGGGAGGCGCTCTTCGATGGACGTGGTCGTGAGGCTGGAAGAGGCGATGAACCTAGAAGCTCGTGTACAATCGCGTGGCTGTAGGGAGGAAGGGGGCGTGTGTCGATTATCGCAGGAAGGAGGCATGCTCGATTGGCAGCAATCGTATGAGGCACGACAATGGTTCGCATGCAAGGATGAAGTGATGGTTTGCATTCTCGAGGCTAGGGTATTGGAAGTCTGGAGTGTCGTGTAGAGTTGAGGCTGGGATTCACTTTGGTAAGGCAGAAAGTTTTTGGATAATCCTATTTTGTCATTTAATATTCATAGGTACCTATATATATATAGGTCAGAAATTTATAACAGTAAAGGGAATTTCTGTTTTCATTTTACAGAGGTAAGGATTGCAGTAAGATAGAAGAGTATGAATAGTAAAATTTTATATGTATGGGACTTTTAAAAGAAAAAAAAATCAAAATTGTTAGTTTAGAGTTGATAAATAAATGGGAATAATAAGTTCAAAGTTTTTACATGAAAATTGATTTTTAAAACCTATATGGATTTTTTTTTTCATAGGCAGGTGAAAAAATATATATATAAATATGCTTGATAAAATAATTTATTTAGGGTGTTTGATTTATTTAATTAACTTATTTAATTTTTACTTAAGAAATTGTTGAGAAAGATTAGTTAAAACTAAAATGATTTGTTAATTAAATCTATCAAATGAAAATTTAATTATCCAATTGATTTCAAATATTAATTAAATCCTATAATGTTTGATACAAGGTCTGTAAATCAAGAAAACAACTCTGGAATGGAAACGGATTGCGAAACAAAAGCTATGGTGAGATCTTCTCACTCAAAATTTTAATTGAAAATTCCAGTTATTGATTGATTGTGGAATTGTGATAGTTAAATTAAAATTGATTGATTGTGTGTTTGGATAATTTATTTATTATTAGTTATATTAGATGAGACCCTATTGCGCCGCATAATAGCGGATAATATTTTATAAATCCTATACACCGCGATAAACCACCTCAAAGTGGAATGGGTATTTAATGGTGTGCTAACGTCTGTGGATGCAGGGAAATAGGTTGGAGGGATCCGACTGGATTCCTTAAATATTTAATTTGTTTTGTATGTTGTGTGTTAGTTATTTTTTTAAATTCGTGTGACTATTTGTGATTGAAACCGTAAAGGCTGTAATTCAGCCGAATATTTTTTTTGGTATCGTAGGATACCAGAAATAAATAGTTAATTGATTTGAAATTTGGATAGAAAATTTATAATGAATTCACTCAAAGGAATCGGGTGAATTTTAAAAGAAGGAAATTTAAATAGATAAAGTTTTATCTTTGGAAACTTATAGCATAAATTCCAAAAATATGGGAAATATTTTTATAAAGGAATTTCGAATAATGTTGTTAAATAGTTGAAGAATTTATTTAAGATACGGATTTTAAATAATTAAAAGAGATAAAGAAATTTATTTCAAAAGGGAATAAATGTAGAAATTAAAGTTTGGAATTTAATTTAGAGTTGAAATAAATTTTAGAAATCGATTCAGGAATTAATTTGGAGTTAAAATAAACCTTAGGAATCGATTTGGAAATTTGGTTTGGTGTGTTGGAAATAATTTCGGGAAATCAATTTGAAATTGATTTGATTTGTTATTGGAAAATTTATTTAGCGAAATCAAATTGGAATTGGATTTTGCGTTTGAAATAAATTGGAAATCAAATTGGGATTTGATTTGGTTTGAAGGTGTTATATGGAAATCGATTTAAAATTCATATATCAGTTGATATTTGGAATGTAAATTCACAATGAGAATTTATAAAAGAAAGAGAAATTGTTTAAAAATAAATATTGGTTTATTTTTAAAGTGTGGAAAGAAATTTACAAATTGGAATGTAAATTTAAAATAAATCAAGAAGATTTATAAATTTATTGGAATGGACCCATTTATATTGGGAAAAGAATTCTTCCCTGGAAAGCCGAGTATATTTTTAAAAAGCTTTTAAATAAAGTTTAAAAGTTCTAGATTTGGTTTTTAAAGTAATACTGTTGAAGGAATTAGTTTTGAAATTTTTTTTAAATCTTTAAAGTAAAGTTTATTTAATAAATTATATAATGGATTATTTTAAAGATTTAAATTGATATTTGATTTAGGAAATAGTTATTTAAATATTTATACTCTGTCTACTAAATTTTATGTTAAAAATTAGTTTTTGGACTTGAATTTTGTATGAGATATTAGCATAATATTTTTCATAACTAAGATTTAAGAAAATATTCTAAAATAGTTTTATTTTAAATGTTTCCAAGTATATTTGAATAAGTATTTTTATTTATTTTAAAATATTTGAAATCGGTAGATTTTCAGTGGAAATGAATACATATTTGGAAATGTTTTCTACGTAGAGAAAAATTGATTTGAAATTGTTTTTCAAATGGATGTAGTGTGAAATTATGTCTTGCGAAGATATGTTGAAATTAAATAATTTGGAAAATTATTTGAATCCAGTAATTGTTGTGAATAATGATTGATAGTTAAATTACTGACTATCAATATTGGCCTTAATCGGCATTTGAATTTCGATGCGACCAGGAGTCGAATTCCAAATGGATATTCGAAACCCACATCGAACCCTTGTGATTGTGATGGATCTTTTGTTTAAAAGATCAAAATGAATTGTTGTGATTTATTTGAATTTGAATGAACACTTATTTAAAATAAGCGCTCGTTATTCGGATTAGCCGGGAGAGGACCTTGTGTCATAAAACCCATTCCGAATAACGATACGATGAAATGGGATTGCAATTGAAGATGATGTTGAAGACCGGGTATTTTCAAAAGCGAAAGGATTACCTGTTGAATGTCTCTGCACCGGGTTGCTCCCGTATAGAGATTTTATCACCCTTTGTGATGGGGATTCCGGACGTGATTAGTGAATATACGGATTGCAAGGGCTTCTTTTGAAGTGCCTTCGGTTCCGTTTGATCCCGGGACGGACTTGTATGGATGTACGTCTGACGTTACACTTTGAGATGTAAAGCTGTTTTCTATCAAATACATTTCTGTTGGTGGCAAGGAATTTATTCTCTTAACTTAACACCCTTCTCTGAGACGTACGAGCTCAGATGTTATGTAATTGATGGTTACTAGTGATACATTCCCAAATTGGTAATGTGGCATACGAAGTGCTGCTGATCATTTGTTGATCGAAGCATGGTTTTGTGAAAAGCGTAGCTTTGTGGACGAGACTTCATCGAACCTCACACCCCGGAATGGTCAAAACAGGAAGGACGCGGTAAAGTTTTAGGGGGGAGCGCCCCTTAGTTTATGTACATTTCCTTCTGGATAGAAGTGGTATCTTGGTATGGAGCCCAGATACTTATGTGAATGTCACAAATATATATTACTTTGTGATTGTTGATGTTGAGGATCCTCGAAATAAGGTTGTTTACAATCGGAGGATGACATACTCGTGTAGTAGTTACCTATTTTTGCAGAGGTAACCTGGCCTTGTGTTGGCAGAGATCCGGTTAGGTTCTCGGGACGTCTATCCAGAGGCGTACCCATGTGGCAATGGGAAGTTCCTTGGCCTGACCATTTGTTGGAAATCCAAAGAAACAATACGAGCCCTTTACGATTGCAATTGTATAACCTGCCTCCTCAGGAGGTAGCTATAGCGGGCATAATATAATGGTACCTATGATGGCTAAGATTAATATTATACTTTCGAAATGTTTTCCACTATGCACTAATAATAATAATATCAAAAGATTTTGCGTATTAAGCATGTTTGACTATCATAAGGGGAAGTCTCCTCAAATTCTGCGTTTGCATTGTGTGTGTGGCGGGAGGCCTTATGATAGTTTCATTTTCTAAAAAGCATTGCAGATTTCTTTTAAATTCCTTTTTTTCTTTTGTAAAAGAATAACAACTCACACCAGTCCCATGACTGACCTAGAGTTTATTGTTCCCTTCTAAACTCTGGGTACCCACCAATTTCCACACGGGCAGCCTAGATTCAGGTTATCAGGTCATTCTGAAATTTAGGAGTTGCTGTGGAGATCAGGAGCAAGCTGGATGGTGTAGTGTATCACTAGTATATGTTATATTTTCTTCTGCTGTTGTTGTTGTACACTCTGATGTTGTATTGTATTAACTGAGATGATTCTTTGATTTAAAAAAATATATTCATTGATATATAATATGTTGTTCCGCTGCGATATGTGATATTCTGTTATTGTTTCTGTTCTTCTTCTATCTTCTTCTTCTTAAACCCTAACGGTTCAGTTTTTCGGCATTCGATTGCACGACATTTGATACAGTGGACGTATAAATGTCGACTTTCGAAAGTCGTAAATTTGGGTCGTTACACTACTTTACCTATTGATTATGGATATGCCAAATTAACCTCACACCAGCCAATTTACTTGGTCCTTGCTTACATTCAATGCGTGGTGTCACTTCCACTTCACCGTGCTTTATCCTCTTCCTACAAAGACATAAAATGGCTCCCATGCATCTTTTTCCCAGCAACTATAACCTTTTGGGTGGGCATTACATTGTCTACCATGACTTTGAGATTCCTTAGCTTAAAAATCTTCATCCAGCACATGTTCAAGGTATTAAGGCATACTCTAACTCTCAAAGGTTAGTACTATCACCTATAATCTAGTAACCTCCTAACAATATTTTATGGCCTACCAAGCAATGTCTTTAGGTATCAAGATCGTACTTCTTTATGCTAGAAAGAACCAACATGCTTCGAGTGCAAGCATTCAACACCCCAAGCATTATACATTCCCATAATTTGGACTTGATTGTCATCTTTTTATGGTTTCTAACTATCTTTTGAATGTAGTGTCTTTAGCTGAAATCGGGGAGAGTCGGGTTAAATTCCTAGACTATCATGAGCAGATAGAAAGAACAACCAAGGATTAAGCTTGGACTACCCCTAACCTAAGAAGGGATGACCTTGGAGGTCCTAGCCTAGTCCGATCGGTCAAACTTGGGGTGGACCAACCAAAGACTAGAATCAGTGCAAGAGGTTAACGTTTAGGAAATATTTTGGTAAGGTCTTGCACTTGAAGTTACTTTCTCAATTTCTTTTTGTTAATATCATTCCTATTGTAGGTTGGATCTTGATTCCTTCAAATCCACCATGAAGTGGTGGTGTCGAAGAAGCTCATGGTGAAGGAAACCATTGCATAGCACTTAGATCAGGAGAAGCTGGTAGAGTCTGGAAGGAGGGTAGGTAGTAAGAGATATGACCGTTATGGAACAGGCAAGGGAGGTGGCCCAAAGGGAAAGGGTTGAGGTGAGGCTATGTTGGTTGAGTCCCTAAATAGAGCGTAGCAAGAAGGAAGTGGCGGACTTAAAGGCGTTACTTCTTCAACACCAATGATGCATAGCTTCCAAACACCATGTGGAGGGGAAAGTAAAATTAGAGGGGGAGTGGAATGAATAAATGACAAAGATGCTCAAGATTGGCTTTGATGCCAACTATCACTTGCCCTTGGTCATTCGCTACCTTAGTTTTGACCTATATGTCGGTGTTCGGAGGGAAGCCCTAGCAAAGATGGAAGCCGCAAGCCATGTCTTTTCCTCGATTTTAACACCATAGTAGATTGCCTCTCTAGCGAGCACCTCTAGCAACCCGCTTCCTGGTGTCTTCCCATCATCCGAAAAATCAATGAGTTATAAAGATAACTGCCACATCATTTAGCACTAAGTGTACATTAGTCTTTATATGTACTTTTTGTAAGGCGTGCTAGGCCCTTTTTTGTAGCAAACATGATATTTAGGTAATTTGAATGGTTATGCAATGATCAGTGTTTTTTTTACCTTTTTGCTAGTGTCTTGCATGCATGTCTGTCCTCTATGTTAGTTTTTTTCTATATAATTAGCTTGTTATTATTTTATGGTGGCTGCTTAAGTGGCCCTCGATTTTGTTGAGAAAACACATAGACTTAGGCACTTAAGCACAACATAGGAAGTAGGTAAAAAAAGAACAAAGAACAAACTTATATTTTTTGTTGAGATAGTTTCCCGTCAGTTAGCATGGAATTATAGAAGGGGGTTTGTGATGGGGCATCCACTGTTGGACGTTGGACCCTTATGTTGATCCTCTTACAAAGTGGTTGTCAGAAGGTCGTTGAAGATTGGACTTTGCTATGGTGTGGCTGCATGGACTATTTGAGGCAAACAACACTATAGATGCTATAATCAGTATTACTTCTGGGTAATCAAGCCCATCTTTTCATCAGTGCCTGATCCGACAGTAAGGGACGAGTAGGATAATGGGTGAATAAATTAAACCCACGGAATGGGTGGTCACACTATTATTCATCGATGCCTCTAGCACAGAAGGGTACCTTCTTTAGCTCGTGCATCTCCACGAAGCAATACACTATGGATGCATGAATCGGGATGGATGGTCATGCCATTAGTGCAAAGGTGTCCATTTAGCGGAAGGAAGCATTGTCTAGCATGTGCATCTTACATGGGCATTGACTGTTGTAGTTTTCCTTAATGCAGGTAAAAGCTTTGCATGCTCATTCCTTCCTAGGATAGCTAATTGAGTGTCTTTAGCTTCCATTCGACGTGGGAAGAAGAGCTGCAAGCTTAGACTCTCTTAGGATAGCTAGTTGAGTGTCTGTAGAATCTCTCTGATGCAAGTAGAGATATTACATGCTCGTATCCTCTCGGGTTGCTAGTTGAGTGTTTGTAGCATCCTCTTGATGTAAGTAGAGGCATTACATGTTCATACCCTCCTAGGATGGCTAGTAGAGTGTTTGTAGCATCCCCTATGCAAACAGAGGTATTGCATGCTCGTAACTTCTTGGGATGGCTAGTTGAGTGGTTGTAGATTGTATGATTGATAAATACTTGCGATGAATTTACTCAGTTTTAACCTGGCATTGTAATGCTGTTCCATTTTTTGCTAGTGAGCTTCCATCTAGAGTTTGGCCCCAATTGTTCTTTCTTATATGGTATCGAGCCCAAGAATGTGGATTTCTTTATTCTATTACGGACATGGTTAAGATGCCTTGGAGATGGGAGGTCCGCCTTTACAAGCAATATAGCTTAGTATCCATAAGCTAATGAGAAAGGCAGTATCCCATCGAGGTCCGGCTTAAGGTCCTATATGACCAAAGCATGATTAAGGTCTTCAGCCCAGTTTCCCTTAGCCATAGTGAGGCACTTCTTCAATGTCGACTTGATTATTTTTTATGGCCTCTACCTATCCATTTTATTGAGGATGTACATCAAATGAGAAGCATTTTCAAACCCATTCTCTCATAGAATCCTTGGAATAGTCCTTTTCCGATCAGGGTGTCATTGTTAGTGATTATCCTCTTTGGGAATCTAAAACAGCAAACTATGTTCTTGATTAAAAAATTGAGAATTTGGGGTATGGTGATGCAAGTTACAGGGTCTTCCTGAACCCACTTTAAGAAGTAATCAACGGTGACAAAGACATGGTTGTACCTTTCCTTTGCATTGATGAGTTTTCTAATCGAGTCAGTACTTCATATGTCGAATAGCCAAGAGGATGTCATGGTTGTTAGTAAATTTTTGGAGGTTCTTAGGAGCTTTAGGAACCACGGACATTGGTTGCACTTCTTGACATAACTCAAATAATATTTGATTATTGTCGTCTAGTAATAAGCCTATCGAACGGCCTATTTTACTAAGCTTTGCCTCCAACATGTTCCCCACAAAAGCCTTCATGCAACTCCATCGTCATGTGACCAACTTCCTTACTAGTAATGCATATTGGTGGTGGATGGACCACCCCTTTCAATATTGCTTTCCATTCATAAATGTATAATAAGGGGACTAGTAAGGAATCTTTTGGGTGCCTTCCGCTTCCGTAGATAATTCCCTGCTTACTGAGTACTTCTAGGAGGGGTCATCCATCTGTTTGGCTAGTCATTATTAATTTCCATCGCAATTTCCCCCATCTCATAACATGGGATAGACTGCACTTCCAATGATACACTTGATTTCTTTCTTCAGAGTTGCTTGTTGCTTTAGCCAATTGGTTAGCCTTGGCATTTTTTCCCCGCAATGTTCGTTCCAACTTGAAATCAGAGAAGGCACCAATGAGTTTCTTTGCTTATACAACATATAAGGTCAGTGATTTTCCCTTGACTTAAAATAACTCATAAATTTGATTTACAATTTGCGATGAATCACTAAACACATTGATTGATTCAATTTTCAGCACTATTGCCATTCTGAAACCGGCCACGACGGCCGTATACTTAGCTTCATTATTTTGATCAGAAAAATAAGTTATTATTATTTCGCATATGCAAGTCGGTTTTATCTTTGTTGTACCACCTTTACAAAATCATTACAGGTGTGAGACAAAGTTTCAAAATAATTATGCAACTTCGGCACACATGCCAAAAGTGAATTACAAGGCTTAATATCACTCAATAACTCCCAAAGCATCTTACATTCACAACTGTTGTGAATTCACTCAAGTACATTATTTGTAACGACACGATTTTTCGACTTACAAATTTTACTTGCTAATATTTAAAATCAATTAAATATACGAATTTCAAATAACAGAAATTCTGGGTCGTTACAAACTTCCCCTCTTAAAAGAATTTCGTCCTCGAAATTACCAAGTAAGAAAAAGTCTTGAAATCCATTAACTTTTCAAAACCATTTGTTCAAATTAAATTTCAAATTCATTTAAACATCTTAACTTTTCCAATATCCATAGTTAAACTTCTTACAATAACTTTACTAAGTTTTCAAATCATACTTAGTTATCTTTTCAAAACCAACTATATCGTTTAAATTTTAACTCAAAAATCAAAGTTATAGTTTTCAAAAATTTGTCAAAGCAAATCTTTTTCCTAAAGATTCATTTTCACTGGAAATCTGCCAAGTTCAAATACTTTAAAATAATTTATAACACTTATCCAAAATATAACGGGAAAACACTTTGAAATAAAACTATTTTTCTTAAACACTTTACTTAAAATATTAGTTATAAAAAATATTATACCAATATTACATATAATTGAAGTCCAAACTAATTTTCAAAATTATATCTAGTAGATAGAGTATAACTATTTAAATAACTATTTTCTAAAACAATTATTGATTAAATCTTAGAAATAATCATTTCTATATCAACTTAATAAATCTTTACTTAAAGGATTCACAATTTAAGAAGTTAACTTCTCCAAAGTATCTTTTTCAAAACCAATTCTAGAATTTTTTATATATATATATATATTTCTTTCAAAGCTATTCAGAAATTTTATTCGGCTTTACAGGGAGAATACACTTTCATTTCAAAATGGTTCATTTAAACCAATTAAATAAATCCTTACCGATTTACTTTAAATTTACGTTCCAAATCCGTAAATTTATTTCCACACTTCAAAAATAAATAGATGTTTATTTTTAAACAAATTTCCCTTTTCTTTATACAATCCATGTGAATTCACATTTACAAAATATCTATTGATATACGATTTTCAAATCGATTTCAAATATTCACTTTCAATTTATCTTTAAAAGATATAATCTCAATGCATTTCACTTCATATTGGAAAACATTTCCATACTTATTTAATAATAAGTAATTCACAAATCTATTTATTTTCAACATTTGAAAAATATTCAATATACTTAAATCACAATTAAGTATATATTTTATTCTTTAAGGAAAACATTCTCTTAAACACATTCATTTGAGTCAAAACGAATGTTGCGTAAAACATCGTTACGACAATCCAAAATCACTAGTATAGGGATTCGAAATTAAGATAGATATATAAATCCCAATACTATTTAAAACATTTCCTTTCGAAAATCATTTACTATAACAACAGTGTTATAGTCCACCATTCCCTTTTTATTTCTCGAAAACGTCTATTTCAACAATGAATGTTGAAATCTATGGTTTCGATACTTAATACATTTTAAAACACCTTTAAATTGTTTTGATTCTATTTAAAATATCACTTCCCCAAAACATTTCTTTAATATATTATTCACCGTCCAAAATCGTGAATATACTTCGTTAACCAAATTCAACATTTCTACACATTTTATTTTAAAGGATTATCCATCCAAAATCGTGGATATATCTCCTCTAATAAGCTATAATAATTAACTTATCAAAATAAGTCGATTTCGGATTTATAAAACAATGTTTATAAATTCCACTTATATTTTATAACAACTTCAACTTATAAAATCACTTAATCAACAAATTCTATCCATATCCCATTTACATGCCAAAATCCAAATTATAAGCAAATTACTTATAATTCTCTATTTACAAATTCATTCATTTTATAACTTCACAAATCGTAGATTCTATTCTTTTAAAAAAAATCCATTTTTAACATCATTTTAAAACGTCTTTAAAACTCCTTTATAATTCCATCACTTTGATTTATAAAAATCCAATTTTTTTTAAAATATTATATATAAAGCTTTTATAATAAATTCAAAAATCACCATCTAAATTATTTTATAAAATAATCAACTTCATATTTCCAAAAATCATCTTTCAACTGTATTTATCAAAACATCAAAAAATTTAATATAAACTTTCAACCTGAATTTTCAAAAATCAAATTTTATTTATTTTCGGTATCTAACGATACCAAAATTATATTCGGCTAAATTTTAGCCTTCAACGATTTTAATCACAATGAAAATCACACAGAGATTATAAATAAATCAACACGCAATATTGAAACAAATTCAATTATTTAAGGAATCCAGTTGGATCCCTCTAACCTGTTTCCCTGCATCCACAGATGTTAGCACAATACCAATCCCGTTTCAAGACAGGATATCGTGGTATACGTGTTTGATAAAATATTATCCGCTATTATGTGGCGCAATAGGGTCTCATCCGCTATATAATGCGGGAAAATAAACTCCAAGTACATATATAATACCAATTCCACTACAAGGTGGAATATCGCGGTATATGTGTTTAATAAAATAACCTCCGCTTAATATGCGGCGTATAGGGTCTATTTCAATAAAAAAGATAGCAATTTATCATCCAAGCAAACAATCAACATAATCAAGAAATTTTAAATCTAACTATTTAAAATTTAAATCGAAACAGATTCGATTGAGTGAGAAGTTCTCACTTTGCTTCCAATACAGTTGCAGTGTTCTATTTCGAATAAAATTAAACACGCGTTCAATTTTTCCCAAAATTATTACTAGCTCCAATCGATTCCAATCCAGCTCCATTACATAGTATTCGTCAATACAAACCCGACACAACTCGTTTTGTCCAAAACGAACCTTGTATGAACAAGTTACAGAGTTTAAAAGATCGAACGAATTTATAATATATCAATTTACAATTTTTTTATTTATTTTATAACCTTTAATCCATCATAGCCGTTCGTTTCAATCCCTAGAATCTCGGCCGCACAATGTTTCTTCCCCCTCTTCCCAGTTCGAATGCGATATAACCCATACGACCTCCCCTTTCCATCAATTTTTGCGATCCCATCATTTACTTCGGCGACGATCCAACGACATCACATCGAAGCGCAACGTCGACTCCACATATGGTGGCAAGCAAGTGAAGCTCGGTCTTCATTTTGCCTCGTATTTCGTGCGCGAACGGGGGGGCTTTGAACACAAATTGTCGTCAGTCCCTTGCGTGTTTTTCGATCACAGCCGTTGGATAGAGAGATCTTGATGCTCTCTACAACTTTGCAGAAGAAAGTTTTACGAATTGGTTGATGGATTTGAAGAAAATGAGGAAGAAAGAGGGGAAGATTTCGTCCATTGGAATAGAGGGTGGCGGCCTGAAATCCTAGCTCGGTTTTGATGCAAAATGAAATAAATGAGGTCCTTATATAGAAAATATTCGCGCACTATTCACCACAATTTTTCCCGAACTCGAAACGAAGCGTGCCGCCTGGCGTTTATAATGTTTTACCCCCATTCCGAACACAATGAAATATATATTGGGAGCCAATTCGATCGTATTTGGAAGATAAGTTTTCAAATCGACTATTTAAATTAAAAATTCACTTAAACCGATTTTAGTACGTTTTAGCTTGCCCCGGACAAACCGTAAATCCGATTGACATGAAATTTGAAATCTTACAATAATATAACATTATGGATCCGATGAAACTAGTTTCGTCGAAATCCGAGATTGTTTGAAAAATGACTATTTTTACTCGTCAATTAAATATTAAAATATTCAATTTCCACAAATTAACTTTTAATTCAATTTTAAAAGTTCTACAACATCATTCTAACTCCAATATGATTTAACACAACTTTACAAATCAATTTTAATCACATTAAACCCAATTTCCAATTATTTCTGTAATTTAAAATATTAAATTATCGATTTAATTATCCAATTAAATCTAGATATTCGAAATAAAATTTATTCGACTTAGCTTAACACCCTTCTCTGAGACGTACGGGCTCAGAGGTTATGCAGTTGATGGTTACTAGTGATACATTCCTAATTTGGTAATGTGGCATACGAAGTGCTGCTGATCATTTGTTGATCAAAGCATAGCTTTTGTGAAAAGCGTAGCTTTGTGGATGAGACTTCGTCGGACCTCACACCCCGGTAATGGTCAAAACAGGAAAGATGCAGCAAGGTTATTGGGAGTAGTGCCCCTTAGGGTATGTGTACTTCCTTCTGGATAGAAGTGGTATCATGGTATGGAGCCCAGATACTTAACTTATGTGAATGTCGCAAATATATATGACTTTGTGATTGTTGTTGGTTGAGGATCCTCGGATAAAGGTTGTTTACAACCGGGGGATGACATACTCGTGTCAGTAGTTACCTACTTTTGCAAAGTTAACCCGGCCTTGTGTTGGCAGAGATCCGGTTAGGTTTTCAGGGCGTCTCTCCAGAGGCGTACCCATGTGGCCATGGGAAGTTCCTTGGCTTGACCATTTGTTGGAAATCCAAACTCCAATACGCACCTTGTACGGTTTTAGTTGTAGAACCTGTCATTTACTTATGGTGGTCACCACTGTTTAGATGGTAGCTATAGTAGGCATAGTGCGAAATGCCTATGTTGGCTAAGATTTATATCATACTTTCGAAATGTTTTCCTACACTTTGCACTTATAGTAATAATATCAAAGAAATTTTCTCGTATCAAGCATGTTTGACTATCATAAGGAGAAATCTCCTCCGATTCTGCATTTGCATTGTGTGTGTGTGCGGGAGGCCTTATGGTAGTTTCATTTTCCAAAAGCATTGCGGATCTATTTTAAAATATTTCTTTGTTTTTTTTTAAAGATAAACTATTTTAAGTTCTCACACCAGTCCCATGACTGACCTGGAGTTTATTGTTCCCTTCCTAAACTTTGGGTGCCCATCATTTTCCACACGGGCAGCCTAGGGTCAGGTTATTAGGTCATTCTGGAATTCAGGAGATGCTGTGGAGGTCAGGATCAAGCTAGATGGCATGGCGTATCAACTAGTTTATAGTATTTCTTTTCCGCTGTTTGTTGTTGTAAACTCTGATAATGTAATGTAATGTGATGTAATGTAATAACTGATATAGTTCTTTGTTTTAAAGATATTCATTTATATATTATATGTTGTTCCGCTGCAATTGTGAGATTCTGATATTGTTTCTGTTGCTTCTTCTTTCTTTCTTCTTTTACCTCTTCTTCTTTAACCCTAACGTTCGACATTTTCGACTTTCGAAAATCGACATTATCAGTTATTACATTACATCACATTACATTACATTATCAGAGTTTACAACAACAAACAGCGGAAAAGAAATACTATAAACTAGTTGACACGCCATGCCATCCAGCTTGATCCTAGTCTCCACAGCATCTCCTGAATTCCATAATGACCTAATAACCTGACTCTTGGCTGCCCATCTGGAAAATGATGGGCATCCAGAGTTTAGGAAGGGAACAAAAAACTCCAGGTCAGTCATGGGAGTGGTGTGAGAGCTTAAAACAGTTTATCTTTAAAAACAAACAAAGCAATATTTTAAAATAGATCCGCAATGCTTTTGGAAAATGAAACTACCATAAGGCCTTCCGCACACACAAACACAATGCAAACGCAGAATCAGTGGAGATTTCTCCTTATGATAGTCAAACATGCTTGATACGAGAAAATTTCTTTGATATTATTACTATAAGTGCAAAGTGTAGGAAAACATTTCGAAAGTATGATATAAATCTTAGCCAACATAGGCATTTCGCACTATGCCTACTATAGCTACCATCTAAACAGTGGTGACCACTATAAGTAAATGGTAGGTTCTACAACTAAAACCGTACAAGGTGCGTATTGGAGTTTGGATTTCCAACAAATGGTCAGGCCAAGGAACTTTCCATTGCCACATGGGTACGCCTCTGAAGAGACGCCTCGAGAACCTAACCGGATCTCTGCCAACACAACGCCGGGTTACCTCTGCAAAAGTAGGTAACTATTGACACGAGTATGTCATCCCACGGTTGTAAACAACCTTTCTCCGAGGATCCTCAACCAACAACAATCACAAAGTCATATATATTTGCGACATTCACATGAGTTAAGTATCTGGGCTCCATACCATGATACCACTTCTATCCAGAAGGAAATGCACATAACCTAAGGGGTGCTACTCCTTATAACCTTGCTGCATCTTTCCTGTTTTGACTATTACCGGGGTGTGCGGTTCGACGAAGTCTCGTCCACAAAGCTACGCTTTTCACAAAAGCTATGCTTTGATCAACAAATGATCAGCAGCACTTCATATGCCACATTACCAAATTGGGAATGTATCACTAGTAACCATCAACTACATAACCTCTGAGCTCGTACGTCTAAGAGAAGGGTGTTAAGCTAAGAGAATAAATTCTCCGCCACCAACGGAAATGTATTTGTAAGAAACCATTTTTACAAATCAAATTGTAACGTCAGACACACATCCATACAAGTCCATTCCGGGATCGAACGGAACCGAAGGCACTTCCAAAAGAAGCCCGTGCAATCCGGATATTTACTAATCACGTCCGAAATTCCCATCACAAAGGGTGATAAAATCTCTGTATCTGAGATCAGCCGATGCAAAGACATTCGATGGTAATTCTTCCGTTTTCGAAAATATCCGGTCTTCAACATCGGTCTTCAAATGTTATCCATTACGACGTATCCCTATTCGGAATGGGATTCATGACCCAATGGTTGTCTCCCAGCTAAACCCAATAACGAGTGCTTATTTTAAAATAAGTGTAGCATTCAAATTCAAGCAAATCACAACAAATACCCATTTAAAGGTAGATATTGATAGTCGGTTATTTAACTATCAATAGAGATGCACAACATCACCAGATTCCATATAATTTCCCATATTATTTATTTTCCAAAAATATCTTTACAAGATATATTTTTCCATACTTCAACCATTTGAAAACAATTTTCAAATCACTTTTCACCTCTACAACTGTTGAAAACAAATTTTCAAATCATTTTCCTTACGCGGAAACATTTCCAAATATTTATTCATTCACAACTGATTCATCTTGCTATTTTAAATTAGTTTCTTTTACTAATTCATTACAAGTTCTTACCCATTTCATTTCGCACAATTCAAATTGGTTTTCGATATTCATTTTTCAATTTCAGTTTTATTCTTTTGTTCGTTCCCAAACACAATTCAATTCACTATTTCGGTTTATAACCACTTATATTTAAACTGGATTTCAAATTCCATATGAATTTAATTTACCCTTTATTTATAAATGTTGAATTCAATTCATTTTAACCCATATTAAATTTGTCATTTCTTCAATTAGTTTTACTTACTAATTTTATTTTAATACTTCATTTGATCCAACTTGACAAATTTTCAATTTACTTGCAATTTCAAGATGAATTTCAACATTTAGTTTCCAATTTCATTTACTCGCAATTGTAAATTCATTCATTCATAAATTTATTTCCATAATTCAAACTCAATTTCAATTCATTTGTTTCTCCCCCAAATTTATTTTCAACTCAATAAAATATATTCCATAACTATTTTATCATATTCTAGAGTCTTTCCAACATTTCAAAAACATTTTCGAAACCAATTCAAATTATCCTTTGAATTTCGAAAACCAAACCCAAATTTTCAAAACAACTTCCATTTAAAACAACTTGGCAGCAATTCCCCTTTTGGAAACCCGAAAATGAACACCGATGATGCTGCAGTCATCACCGAAGTTATTTTCTAGCGACCGAAAAGAGTTTAGAGCTTTTATCCCTCAAAAACATTTTTCCAAACCCTTGAAAACCATTTTCAAATTAAAAAGGAATTTAATTTCTAAAATTTCCAAATTCTTTCAAAAACATTTCCAAAAACTTTTCTGGAACTCTATTTCTAATTATAAATCACATTTATAATTTACATTCTCAAATTTCATTTGTATATGGATTTTATTTCTAAACTTTTGAGTTGCGATTTCAATTTCTTTTTCAACATTAATGATAATAATTTAATATCATCACTTTCTAGCAACCAAGCAATCATATATTATAATAATTCCCAGAAAATTTTTCTCTTTTATATACGAAAATAATTTTAGGTAAAATTATTTCATTTACCCTATTTTAAAACAATATCGTTTCGAAATTGTTCTGTACAAGTGTTTAGAGATTCCTATCAATAACGTTAATTACTCGTATTGACCAGAATCCATATCCACTCAACAAACCAATCATCACAATATAAAACAATTTTTATATTCACTAACAAATATGCACTCATATCTATTATTACACTCACACTCATTCTAGAGTACTACTGACCCTATCTCTAATGAGTAATTCCCAACAGAGCCAAGGTTGTTGCTTAACCACTTGCTCTGATACCACATTGTAACGATGCGATTTTTCGACTTACAAATTTTACTTGCTAATATTTAAAATCAACTAAATATACGAATTTCAGATGACAGAAATTCTGGGTCGTTACATTATTTAGACTCACAAATAATATGTTATAACCCTATTTCTACATCGTAAATTTGATTAAAATAAAAATGTTCAAATTTTATTTTTATTGATAATTATTTTTGAAAATGAATTTTTATTAGTTTATGGAGGACAGATCCTAAGGATAATTTAACCTTAAAAGGGGGGTGAATAGTGTTTAATGATTTTTGTGAATCCTTTTAATTCTTCTAAGATTATAATCAATCAATGTAGAATCAACAATCACTAATGAAAACACAAACATATATAAATGTAGTAAAAGTAAAAGGCAAAAAGTTAGAGAGATCACACCAGGAATTTTTATACTGGTTTAGAGTTACCCTACATCCACTCCCATACAATTTCTTGTATAGATTTCTTTTCAAATATCAAAGTCAATACAATCTCAATTTCAAGGCTACGAGACACACCTTCCATATTTTTTGAGCTTTAGGTACACTCACTGGATTCGGACGGGACACTAGCACGCCTACTTCGATTCAAATGAGACACCAACCACACCCACTTGTTTTAGATGAGACACAAGCATACCCACTTAGGTTTCAAGGCATTAAGCACACCCAAGAGTATAAGAGTATGATTTAATAGAATTTACAGACTCGATTTCTTAATCTTGAGTACAAATGGTCATATAGCCTTTTGAATAGCAGTTTGATCTTGTTTTATGTGATAGAGATGAGAGAGATCAGAGAGTAATTGATAGAGAATCAAATCAATAGAGTTTGAATTTGATTCTGATTGAATTAGGGAAAATTTTGAGTAGATTTTCCTTTAGAAATCAGGGAGTAAAAAGAGGAGAGAAAGAATGAGAAATTAATTAAAAAAATCGTTCGAAAATCCTACTATTTATAGACAAACAACGTTACGCCCATTCATGTAACGGCTCGTATCTTTAGCTATTTTAAATTATTAAATTTAATGTAATTAACGAATAAAAATGGTTAAAAATAATTTTTTTAATGATTTATTGGTATAGTTATTGAATATGAACTTGAACAAGATTTTGAAATAAACAAATTTCAATGATTTAAGTAATAAAGTATTGAAAGGAAATGTTATGCATTGAATGTGTTTATAATAAATAGTTGAATTGAATAATAAATGTTGAATTCGTTAGATATAAATAAAGTAATTGATTGATAACTAATATTCATTTGAAATCTAATATTGAAATTGGTTGAATATTGGACAATTAAATTGTTTAAGTTTGAAATTTTAAAATTATTTGAATAAGTGAATCCTAAATTAAATATGAATGAAAATGATTTCAAAAGTTGGTTTAGATGTTATTCAAATATGAATGAAGATTGTCAGCACTTAAAAATTGAATTGAAGTGATTAATTTAAAATTTGGAAATTTTATATTATCATTAAGGAGTAAAAAAATAGCCACTTTGGCCACTGTTTCGGAATTCGACGAAACCAGCTCCATTGGATCTGTAATAGTGTATTATTACCGGATTTCAAATTTCATAGCATTTGGAGCTATCGTGTGGTCGTACGGGATAAATACACGCCGAAATTGTTATCGAAAATTAAATATGATAATTGGGTTCAAAAAACTATCTTCTCCATACGATTGGGATTCGAAACATGTTACATTGCATTTGAAATAGGGGTATAATATTATGAACGCTTGGCGGCATGCCTCGATTGGAGTTTGTAATTTCAGACAGATAAGTAGGAAATTTAAATAATATATTTCAATTCGATTTAACCCTATGTTCCTTTCAGCCGTTTAAACATCTCCATCTCAGCCACCCTATATGTACGTGCCTACACCTATCTCTTGTATAAAATCATGTCTCCCCTTTCTATTCTTTTTAAAACACAGAAAGAAAAAAATAAAATCTAACTTCAAAATTTGTTATCTAAATTTCTACTCAATAGAAAATTCCTAAACTAGTTTTAAAAATCTTGTCTTGTAGAGATCTTCTTAGTGGTATAATTTTTGGGTTGTTCGATCTTGGGTTGGAATGTGGCCGTTGTCATGGCCGAACTAGGGTTAGAGGTCGTGGAGCGTGTGGCAGTCGATTCGTCGAACAAAGCATGAGATTTGACGCGTGACGCGAAGGAGCACCTCAGGTAGATTTTTGGTGGTGGCCGATCGCCGATGGAGGATGGCGATATGACGTACCGTAGGGGCAATTCGAGTAGGTCGTGACTTACAGGGGCCATTTGAACTTGGATTTTCTAGCATTGGCAAGTGCAGTTCATCGAGAGTGAGCTATTGTCGAAGACGGAAGTTAATTTCGTTGACTATTGTGGCGTATCAATGGATATGCGTGCATGGCAGTTTAGGTTCTATGGTGTTTCTCGTGCACAGGCAACATTGGGAAAGAAGGGGGTGGTAGTGGGTCGGGCTAAAATGTTATAGGTAATGGGATTTAATTTAAAAATAAATTAGTGTTTTAAATTTAATTATATTTCGCCGATGAACTAAAAATTTAACAACTCTCACATACGAGGTCGAATCGTGGCATGGATTTTTGCGTTGTGATCGTGCTGATGAGAGCTTCGAAATGAATCTTGTTTGAATGGATTTGGAGACTGTGGAAATTTGAGCTGAAATCGGACGTTGTTCGGTTTACTTCCAAACTGGAACATCTCGGCGAAAACATAAAATAAAGGTGAGTGTTTTACACCCTCATGAAGTACTAGAATATTTTTATGTTAGTTAAATATAAAATTATAAAGTGATTTAAATTTGTTGATTGTTGTTTTATAATATTAATTAACATTTAAATTGACGTCTGAGATAACTGACAGAAATTGAAATTAAACGGTTAAATTTAATTGGAATTAAACTATTAGTAAAATTCACGTTTGTTGATAACCAGTAAATTGTTGTGCTTAATGGACTGCTTGGATGGTTATTTGTGATGAATGCAAATTGGTTGAAATATTGAATGATTGAATGTTTATTGTATATATATCCTGTGTCACCCTATAAATTAATTGACAGTATATAAAACTGTTAATCGAATTATTTCGGATGAATTAACAAATAGGTTGAAATGATGTATACCTATGATACTGTGATTTAGACTGAAATGATATATATCCATCATCGAAATTAAATAGAAATAACCAATCACTTGGCCATATGATAGAAAATTATATACGGATACTAGATTGGTTAAATTAAATGATTTTAATTTTTTTGATTGAAATTTATTTAAATGATTTAATTTTAAGAAAATGAGAATTGAATTTACGGAAATCGAATTATTTTCGAACTAGAGCTTGAAATGTTGAAATTTAAATTTGGTAAATAAAATGTTTTAAATAATTAAAGTTGAGATTTTTATGTTATAATCGAAATATGATTTAAATTTCAGAAATTGATTTGATTTAAAGGATTAGACTTTTATTCGAACTTTGAATATTATTAAGTAAACGTGATGTAAAACGATATTTCGAAATTGAGCTCGGAATTGAATTATATTTGAAAATTTGGATTTTAAATTGGATATTGAAGGTAAATTTGATTTAAGTGTTTTGAATCGTTATTTTGAAAATCGAATTTGGAAATGATATAAACCGAATGGTTTAAATTTGAAATTAAAATTATTTTGGAATTATAATTGAAATTGGAATTGAAATTAACTTGGAATTGACATCGAAATTAATTTGGAATTGAAGTAAGATTCGATTTGAAATCGAAATTGAATCCATTAAATTGAAATGAAAATTTAAAGTGATTTGAATTGGAAAATTTGGAATTGAATCAGTTTGACTTTGAAACTATTTTCAAATAAATTATTTCAAGATGAACTATTAAAAATCTATTTTTTTATTCAAACTATTTTGATTTTTTCAAACTATTTTACTATATAAACCATTTTCAGTACTCAAACTATTTTTATTAAACCATATTAAAATTATTCAAACTATTTTTCTAAAATTTAAACTGGTCAAAAGGGTGGAATATTTATATTTAATCATGGATTTAAATAAGAAGTGGGTTAAAATGAAATTGTAACCTAAATTGAAATTTGAAATAAATTTGGAAGAAAAATCAGGTTATTAAGGCGAAAATGATTTTGAAATGAAATGTTATATTTTGAGTAAATATGATGATTTCGAAATGGATTTGATTTTGAAGCGATTATGATATTTTGATATCCAATACGAATTGTTTCGAAATGTAAAAGTAACAACTGGTGTGTAAAATGACATTTGGTTGTTAAAGATACCGGGGCCTCTTATTGGCATACTCTCTACCAATATTGGAACCACTTTAATAACTGTGTCCGTGGAGTGATGATCCAGAATGAAGTGGTTGGATTTGGCATAAGTTTGCTGGATTTTAAGAAAGAGAATGATGATGGATTAGCCTGGCACTTGTGCCAAATAGTGTTGAAAATGCGATTATATGATTTTTGTTTGATGATAATAAACATATATATATATATATATATTTTCATTTAAATGTATTTGTTAAAGTACTATTTTATTTTTCACATGATTAAATAAATATTTGCTAAATAAAATAAATAACACAAAGTTTAAATTCAAACAGATATTTTATTCAAATAAATATTTATTACAATTTTGAATAGTACAAATTCAAGCTCTCACTATACATACACAATTTTGATTACAATATAAATTCAATTACATCACAATATTTCTAATTTACAAATGCGCCTCACTACAATTCACTCATTCACTCGTATTTTATCTTCAACTTGAATCCAACATCTGTGCAATTTGCAAAAGTAAATACTGACGCAGTAAAATTGAAAAGAAAATATTTTTGCAGTATAAAATAAAATGTAATTTTTGAAAATGTTATTTTCCTCGGTTATTTGGGTTGTTAGTCATTTTAAATTTGAATTCATCATACACGAACAGCGTGTGACATGCATAGTGTATCACTATACATGCCACAAGGCCGTGTACACCGATATATACACTTGATAAAATTACAGGGATAGGTGAGCATAGGTCAAACCCAAATGAAAAACCGGGTTCAACTCAAGTGCAGTAAAAATAATGTCACAATATCAGCACAAGGTCAAACCCGAGCTCCAAGCTGGATTCAACATAGGTGCAGTTCGAATATACAAGTTTAATAAAATGGTCAGGAGCAAGCCAGTCAAAGTGTACACATGAACCAGAATAGTTCGATTCAAGACAGCGACTCAATCAATATGATATGCAACCTGGACCACATGAGCTCAATGCAACACAACATCAAAGAAACAGATACAAGTTCAATGATTCGACACACAATGAAACTGCACCAGACCAGGCACAAGCTAGAAGTTCATCATGCTCACAAGTTTAAGGCACAGTGCAGACTTACGAACACACTAGAAATGACAACTGGAAACATGAATGTGCAAACACCATGATAAACTCAAACAATGCAGAAACCACGGAACAACGTAGCAACTCAAGCCAGCATATAAAATATATACAGCAAGCTCCAAATGGTACACAAGAAAAAGGCAACAACTAGGGATGCGACAATGAAACAGGCTGCAACATATATAACAGTAGACTGTGCAATGCAGACATGTCAACAAGACCATATACATGCTTGAATAATACATCTGACTCAATACAACAAAGCAATGGAACCAGACTCATGAAGGCACAGAGGCACCAAAGCATGCACAAGTCCATATGCAGACATGATAAAGCCAGATACAATGCAATGTGTATAGATAAATTTTACAAGACCAACAATGCAATTGAAATGCAAACTGTCTCGAAGAGTGATACCAGAGACTACAAAGAAATCAAGACGATACATATTCAAGATGCAATCATATACAACAAAGACAGGAAACAAAGGCAAACCAACTCAATGCAACTACATGATGACTGGAAACACAATACATATATGCAGCCTCGACCAAAGTTCAAGTCACACACATGAAAATGACTCAAATGAACAAAGTGCAAACCCAGACCAACATAGCAAATGAAGACTTGGCATGTACATGAAGGCAACAAATACAACTGATTCAAGTGAAAGGTAACTATACAATAAAGTCAATATGATCAAGGCAATAAGCCCAGAACCAAGTTAACAGTTACAATGAGCACAGCATCTAACCAGAGCATTGCACAAAAATGGAACGAAGTCCAGAAATCAAAATAGCTTCAAATAGCCAAATTCGAACAAATTCATGAAGCAGCACTTTCAAATCAATGCAACAGAGTAAAATCAAAAGTGAACAATGCTTTAGACGAGTTCAAGAACACAAGTCCAATACAGGTTTTACAAATGGCCAAAGTCGAACGAAATCAACATCGTCAAATCAAGTCATAACTGAAGTCACCAGAAAATCAACGCCGTGATGACCAAGGCAACAATGAACGGAATCGAACAGTTCAAAATCAATACCGTGGTAAGCAAGGATAACTGTCAAAGAAATCAAACTGTGTCAACCAAGTAAACAACAAATATATGAATTGGAAGAAGTCAGTAATAATCTCAAGCATCCAAACGAAAATCAATGGCCGAGATAAAACAATTGACGAATTCAAATAATTATATACGAACGAAAATACAGGGGTTCGAACCCTATATAAACAAGTAACATCATGGGCAATATCATCGAGTTCAAGTAAGCAAAAACAGTAAAGAAAAATAACAAATTACATACCAGATTCTTTGAACCGAACTCGATGAAATTGAAGCTGCCATATGCAAAATCGAAGAGACACTCATTCGACAAAGCAAGCATTGCAAGATCATAAATTCGAATGATTAATTGAAGCGGCACATTCAATTTCAAAAAGCCCTAATTTTTGAGCAAAGGAAAATAGGAACGAAGACGAGCTACGAATTATCACAGACAAAAGAAAGTCGGCCGATATAATAAAAAGGAAAGGGGGAACTCTCTTTAATTATTCATTGGGCTGATTTTATATTTGGGCTTTACTATATTTAAATTAGGGTTTTGTTTTATTTAAATTGTACTTTTCTTTTGAAAATTGTGTATTTACTAGTCGTGTGACCTGGGGACAAACTACATGGCGTAGTTTGAGAATTCGCAACTCAGTGGCTAAGTTGTGGCAGGGTTTTGAGCGTAGAGTTAAGGCAAGTCGATAGCGGGTGTCGCGAGTTTACATGTGTAAGCATCTGACTGCTTAATTTCTAGTAGAAACCTTGGGAGTAGCACGTAGGCAGGGTTTTGCCGAAGCTGGGTAAATTCTATGTCGTTCTATTTCTGCTATTATCTGTGCTACTATTTTGATATATCTATGTTGAAAATATTATATAAACTTCCGCAATAATTTTTATAATTAATAGCATCACCCTATTCACCCCCCCTTTAGGGTGAAATCGATCTTACAAATGGAAATGACTAAAACAGGAGCCGTACCGGCCAAGCGGGCTAGCTACCCCGAGCGGACACACTTCTTCGTATTACCAGTATTTACATTGTGACTGATTGGTGCGCACTCTTGGATTATGGGAGTGTTGGATGCGGTAAGCCATCATGGCTATGAAGCATTACCACCAGCTGGGAAGGGTAAACTGGTAGTATCCTACCTTGTCCATTGCCTCACGTGCCTTGTCATACTTTTATCCTTATACGAGATCCCTGCGATTTTGGTTTAGCGTTGTCGTATCATGACGCATCACTGACTACCGACGTGCTACTTGTGGTGTCAAATGCAAACTATAAGACTATGCTTAAAGACTCGTTAGGGGATCAATGTAAAGCCTAAACGATATTTTAATATTTATTTTACTGACTAGACATTATATATATAGCGTATTCTACTACATATAAATATTTTGACGGATTCTTAAGAGATGGAAAATCCCGTAACATCTCTTGAGTTATTGCACACACGTTATACACTGGATATGAGATGTGAAACCCCGTAAACATCTCTGACGCCACAATACTCATGTTATATGCGACATCGATTTGACTTACATAAGAATATTTTAGTCCCGCCTCGAGTGTTTTGTCTTTTTATTATGCTCGGGTCAGCCTTGAGTTTTCAGCTTATTGAAGATTTATTCTGGAGGACAAAGACTTGGTATATTATTGCTATTATTATTCCTACATCATATTGTCTGCTGCATTATATTTTGTTCTGTTGTATATGTACAACTATGATAAATGTTGTATAAATTATAATCAATTGTATAGTAAACAGCTTCATGAACAGTTTATTTGATTATTATATTTTATCGTTTTACCTTGAGATTCCGTGCTTGCTTTCTACTTCTTTTCTTATTTTTCTTAATTAACCCCAATGATTATTTATGTTCTGGATTGTTTAAGTAAGACATGTGTGGATTATTGTCGATTTAAACCTTCCGAAATGTGGGTCGTTACAAATCCCAAAGAGATACAACAAAAAGACACTTCCATTCAAATTTGAATTTTGAAAACTTCATCCTATATGTCAACATAGATTATACGGACATGTCAACATATCCTTTTATTTTGGAAAAACACTTTATAAAAATTGTTTTGAAAATATAAAGCTTTGTAAAATATTTTGAAACTTTGTACGATCATCCAAACATAGTTTATACATATTTTAATCATATCAAAACTTAAAAAACTTTATAAAATTATTTTGAAATATTTTTAAATATATGAAGGTTTTAAATATAATTCCTATTGAAAATAATATATATGAATATGTATTTAAAATTAAAGTTATAATAAATGTTATAACATACTTATAAACATTTAGAAGCAAATACTAAAAGTGTAACAATGTATAATAGATTTAAAAGTATATTTAAAATATATAATATAAAAAATCTTAATTACTCGAAATGTAATAATCCTGTCAATAAAATCAAACGTCAGAAATCATATGAAGGCCATTTTGAAAGATCATTTTGAAAATAGGGATTCTTTAAAATCATTTTTGAAATTTAGAATATTTGAAAACCATTAAAAATCATAGAATAGATTTCAAACCTTTATAAAAATATGAAGAGAGAGATCAAAGAAGTGCTATAAGAGTTTTAACAATAATTTATGACTCTATAACTTATCTGGATATCTTGAATCTTTAATACTCATGAGTCTTTAATTTATAACTCTTGAATCTCTATATCAGCCTCTTGAATCTACTCTCGATATTTTATAGTCTTCTTAATCAACACCTGTTTAATATCCTACATTATATACAAATATAACTTGATAAAAACATTAGTATCTATATTTTATATGATGCCATATAGTAGTTGCCATCAAAACAAATGCCTAAGGTACTAATAATCTCCCCTTTTTTGATGATGACAACCATGTTTATAAGATATGATATAACTCCCCCTCAATTACAAAACTCCACCTTAATCAATGTCTAAATATTTTATATATTTATTTCCCTTTGTCATCAAAAAATATATAATAAAAACTCCCTCTACTATATATGATAGACACAAGAGTGATATGTAAATAAGAAGTAATAACATAACCCAATTTTATTAATCGCATAAATCCATTATATACATATTGTTTCAATCAATTCAAACAAATCAAATCAATCCAATCCAATAACTTTATACACTACAATCCATATTTGTAATATATTTAATATACGAATTTATATTAATCCTATATATATTAAGACTAAGCAATCAATCATAGACTTCCATAGGAACTTCTATCCAACCATCAGAACCGAAAATTAAATCCACTTTGATGGCATTCCAATCTTCATCTTCTTTGTTGATGGCACAATCAAGATTATTGGTTGGTTTGTCTTTGATAAGGAAAGAAATCATTCATCGAATGGTGTCAGAATGCTTTTCTTATTCCTTTATCATCGGCTTTTGACTCAATTCTAAGTATCTTTGATTTCTAAGGATATAAGCAAGGATATTCCTGAATGATTGTAGATTTTTTTTCAAGATTTTCACACAATTTCTGGCGTGGGGAAGCCATTATTGAAAAAATAAATTTATGAATGAAAAGAGGGAAGAAAGATAGTAGAAATGTTGTTTTTCTGGAGTGAATAGATTTATATAGGGATGAGAATTCGATTGAAATAAATAGGTGTTGTGTTGTTATTTTATTTTGAATTTTAAAGAAAAATGGTTTCTGCCCGTTATATGTTGACATAAATGGTGCATATATGTCGACATATGTACCAATTTTTACAAAAACAATTATCTTGCAATATTTCGTATTTCAAACTAGTGTACTTTTATGGATTTGCAGGCACTAGTAAAACAATTTACCAGCAAGGAACATGATTTCATTGATGATAATAGATGAGTATATGGAATTTCAAAGTTGAACATAATGATACATGCATTAAAACTAAGATAATTCAAACTAAAAACTAGAAAACCAAAAGAAAATACAATTAGGAAGTAGTAGACGAAAACGAAGATTTTCTATTAATCTTTTGAATGATCTTTTCAAAGTACTTGTCTATTTTGTTGGAAAGAGAAGTGATTTTCTTAGAAAATGATCTCTTAAGCTTCTTTTTGTCGTAAACAATCTTCTCTTGATTTTTGAGAAGATCTTTGTTGGGTGGATGAGATGTCATTCGACACTTTCCAAAGAAGTATCTTCCTTCTCTTCCTCCTCTTCTCTTATTTCATGCTTCTTTTCCCAAGCCAATCATTGTTCATTTTCTGCAAGTGTTTCATAAGGCTCGAATATGGGTGAAATTTGCATGAGAGAGATGTTGGTCTTGTCAAAAAGTTTTAGGGAATGATTTCCTCACCTTTTAGGTCAACACCAATGTTTGCGCCAAAATTGGCCACAAACCCCAAATACCGTGAAAGCACCAGTGTATGAATACAAATCAGCAATATCCAAACACAAATCACAGATCTCAGCACGTAACCCAAAAATGTTTGCACAAAAAATGGGCAAACACCTCCAAGTCGTATGATTTAGTTGATTTTATGTTGTTCGTAGTGATTTGGGTGGTTTATGCAAATACGTAAAAAGCAGGGACTACACTGTAAAAGACACACAGATTTATAGTGGTTCGGCTAGAATGTGCATACGTCCACTTTATATGTTATTCTCCTTTTCTATTCAGATTACAAGTTCAAAGCTTGCAGTACAAGTGTATGAAAGTTGTTTGAAAGTTCCTTCCGGGCTTGAGCTCTCAAACTTGTCTACCATTGTTGTACCCTTGCCCCTCTATTTATAGAGTGAGGCTGGGGGCAGGGGTCTTGGATGTATATAGCTGCTGGTGGGCCTGGGCTGATGCAATCTGGCCTGGCAGAGTTGGTTCGGCAACACCTTGGTTCGGTAGTAGATGTTTGGAGGGGTTGGTCCGGTGAGGCCTTGGACCGGTGGAGGTTAACTCGGTGGTGAGTTGGTCCGGTGAGGGTTGGAGCGGCGGTTGGTTCGGTGAAGCCTTGGACCGGTGGTGAGTTGGTCTGGTGAGGGTTGGAGCGGCGGTTGGTTCGGTGAAGCCTTGGACCGGTGGTGAGTTGGTCCGGTGAGGGTTGGAGCGGCGGTTGGTTCGGTGATAGGAGGGAAGTAGGTTGGTTCGGTAATGCCTTCCTAGCTTTGGCTCGGTAGCATGGATTTGGGCCGGTAGTCCTTGGTCCGGTCTTCTGGGTGAGAACACGCCCAACAATAGCCTTTCCTAGTCCTTATCATCATTTCCAATCAATTTTGTCCCGATCGGAGCTCAACAAAATTTTTACGATATCGATCGCAGCCTTGATTCCAATCGATCTCCAACCCCGATATCCAACATTCCTTGCCAATTTGTTGGTATTCCAGTTTTGACCAAAAATGGGATAACACTTTGCCCCCCAAAACATGCCTTGTGATAACAAGGCGTGTTTTGAATAGTTCCGAATCCAATATCCAAAGTTCATAGCCATATTGCCAGAGTATATCATCCTTGACTGCTCCGAGTCGATGTCCAATTCCAAATCGAATAACCAAAGCCTTGGCCAATTCCATATCCATTCGAACTCGACAACCGAGTCCTAATCCATCTTTATCCAATAGCCAATAACCAAATCCAAGAACTCTCCAGGTCGATATCCGAGTCCATAACCTTTCCGGGCTCTTGCCAAGTGCAATTCACACCTGACGACCGTGGTCCAGTGTCCCTGGACGTTGAGCTAACCTCTCCGGGTTCTTGCCAAGCGTAATCCACACTTGACGACCTTGGTCCAGTGTCCCTGGACGCTGCGCAATGCCATGGCTTAAGTCCTAAGCCGAATCCTGGTCTCTCCGGACCCTTGTTGAGCATAGTCCATACTCAACGACCTGAAAATAACAATTGATAATACAACGCCTAAGTCCTAGGCCGAATCCTGGTCAATCCGGACCCTTGCCGAGCATAGTCCATACTCGACGACCTGAATGAGTCAATTTACCACGTTCGGGCAAAGTGACTCACTCCTTGTCGGGCATAATCCATACCCGACGACCGTTTATCAAAAATCAGATAAAAATCCAATCAAAATCTAATCCAAAATCCAAATCCAAAATCCAAATCCAAAGCCCAAATCCGAAATCCAAATCCAAAATCCAAATCAAAACCAAAAAACCAGAAATCCAAACCAGTATCCAAAACCGAAAACAATCATCGAAAAGGAAAATCCAAATCAGAAAGCAAGCAGAACCAGGAGTTCGATACAAACTCCAAAACCATAAACCAAAAAGAAAAGCAGTGTCCAATCTAAAAGCAAAAAGATAAATTTCACAAACCATAGCATCTCGGTTTATCATCATTCAGAGCATGCCTAGGGGCTATCTCCGTCCCCGTACATGTGTAAATGACTTTGCCGTTTTTCTAGTAGCTTGTTACTTATTCCATATTATCCTGGTCAATGGATGATCAATCGACCATCGTTTCTAGGCCTCCTACCATCGTAGCTTGAGGTAGGCGGCGGTTGCTCCTGCTTCGCCGTTGCATTCCGAGGTCCAACATATTGTGGCAGCTGTCCGTTCCTTACATGCTCCTCAATTATGTCCTTTAGGTGCCTGCAGCTGTTGGTGTCATGTCCATCCAAATCATGGAAGAGACAGTGTCTTCCTGATGTCCTTTCCCATTCTGTTGGTTCTCTCCTAGCCGGCCTCCGATAGGGAAGGCGATTCCGAGTATCCAGGTATATCCGCTCCAGCGTCTCGTTCAATCCCGTGTATGTGGAAAACTTTGGATCCTTCCATTGCTTCCTAGCATTTCCAGAATCATCGTCCAACCTCCTTTTTCCTTTGTCTTTATCCGAACCTTTGTTGGATGGTCCTCCAACCTCAATTGCATTAACCTTTTTCAACTTTAAATCCGTACTCGCGTCTTCTTGCCGAAGAAACCTTTCTGCCTCGTGAAAGAATTCATCGGGATCCCGTGGGGATCTCGTACCAGAGATACCTTGAAATTCGAGTTCTCCCTGACTCCTGATACTGCTGCCATTAAAACCATCGATGGATCGGGCTAATCGACCGAAGCAACTGCGGCACTGAATCGAGTTAGAAAAGCTCTAAGCGATTCATCTATCCTTTGCTTTACCGATGTCAATGTCATCACGTTCTTTGGTCTTTTGACATGAACCCAAAACTGTCCCAAAAACCTTTCCACCAATTCCCTCCAATTCCTGATAGATCCCTCTCCCAGCTGTCTAAACCACATTGCAGCTAAGTCCGTCAAATGCAAAGGGAAGCATCGGGCCATCACTTCCTCCGATGCCCCCAGCACCTCCATGTGTCTGGTGTACCTCATCAAGTGATCCGTAGGGTCTGCCTTGCCATCATATACCTCCACGCTAGGTAGCTTGAACTTAGGTGGATTCTGAGCCATCCTTATTTCCCGAGCGAACGGACTCCTGTTCACTCCTTCCAAGTCTCCGCTGGTCAAACCACCTCGCACAGTCTTCCTGGTTATATCAACCAGCCCAGCGTTGTCTGTCGGGGGTTGCCCCCGAGGGAATTCCGGTACATACTCTTCATGTGGCTCGCTAGCAGCAACGTTGGTTCTAACCTGTTGAATTCCTTCCGAAGGTCCTCTTGTGTTGGATCCTACGGGCCTGCCCCCAAGCCCTTGTCGATTGCCCTCTGGCTCTGTATCCTGTCCTCCATTGGGTTCCATAACCCTAGCTACTCCATTGGGTTCCATAACCCTAGCTCCTTGTCCTGCATCCACAGCTGCTGTAGCTGTTCCTAAGTTCTGGGTCCCTGCAGCTCTCATTTGCTCCAAGAAAGTCTACATCATCTCCTGTTGACTCTTCAACAACCTCTCTTGCAGTGAATTTGTTATGGCTTCCATTTCATTCCGGGTTATGTAGATCGAAGTCGGTCCTTCCTCACCTCCGGAGGATGCTTGTTGACTCCCTTCCTGTTGGCTTCTCTCAGCCTTTAGCCTTCTGCTGTTTTGCCTAGCCATTGTCTTCCAAATCCAAACTTCTATCCGATGCAGCGGGTGCTAGTCCTTCTCAGTGAAAGTACCAAAGTGTTTGCGCCAAAATTGGCCACAAACCCCAAATACCGTGAAAGCACCAGTGTATGAATACAAATCAGCAATATCCAAACACAAATCACAGATTTCAGCACGTAACCCAAAAATGTTTGCACAAAAAATGGGCAAACACCTCCAAGTCGTATGATTTAGTTGATTTTATGTTGTTCGTAGTGATTTGGGTGGTTTATGCAAATACGTAAAAAGCAGGGACTAAAATGTAAAAGACACACAGATTTATAGTGGTTCGGCTAGAATGTGCCTACGTCCACTTTATATGTTATTCTCCTTTTCTATTCAGATTACAAGTACAAAGCTTGTAGTACAAGTGTATGAAAGTTGTTTGAAAGTTCCTTCCGGGCTTGAGCTCTCAAACTTGTCTGCCATTGTTGTACCCTCGCCCCTCTATTTATAGAGTGAGGCTAGGGGCAGTGGTCTTGGATGTATATAGCTGCTGGTGGGCCTAGGCTGATGCAATCTGGCCTGACAGAGTTGGTTCGGCAACACGTTGGTTCGGTAGTAGATGTTTGGAGGGGTTGGTCCGGTGAGGCCTTGGACCGGTGGAGGTTAACTCGGTGGTGAGTTGGTCCGGTGAGGGTTGGAGCGGCGGTTGGTTCGGTGAAGCCCTTGACCGGTGGTGAGTTGGTCCGGTGAGGGTTGGAGCGGCGGTTGGTTCGGTGAAGCCTTGGACCGGTGGTGAGTTGGTCCGGTGAGGGTTGGAGCGGCGGTTGGTTCGGTGAAGCCTTGGACCGGTGGTGAGTTGGTCCAGTGAGGGTTGGAGCGGCGGTTGGTTCGGTGAAGCCTTGGACCGGTGGTGAATTGGTCCGGTGAGGGTTGGAGCGGCAGTTGGTTCGGTGAAGCCTTGGGCCGGTGGTGAGTTGGTCCGGTGAGGGTTGGAGCGGCGGTTGGCTCGGTGATGCCTTGGACCGGTGGTGAGTTGGTCCGGGGAGGGTTGGAGCGGCGGTTGGTTCGGTGAAGCCTTGGACCGGTGGTGAGTTGGTCCGGCGAGGGTTGGAGCGGCAGTTGGTTCGGTGATAGGAGGAAAGTAGGTTGGTTCGGTAATGCCTTCCTAGCTTTGGCTCGGTAGCATGGATTTGGACCGGTAGTCCTTGGTCCGGTCTTCTGGGTGAGAACATGCACAACAATAGCCTTTCCTAGTCCTTATCATCATTTCCAATCAATTTCGTCTCGATCGAAGCTCAACCAAATTTTTACGATATCGATCGCAGCTTTGATTCCAATCGATCTCCAACCCCGATATCCAACATTCCTTGCCAATTTTTTGATATTCCAGTTTTGACCAAAAAATGTGATAACAACCAAAATATGTGAATTTCTGATAAGATACACACCATTAAAAAGTATGTTCTCATGCCTAAAGAGATTCTTAGGAAAGAATTCATCCAAAATAATTTGTGACCAATTTATGCGGTAATGACCATAATTGAAAATAGTGCTTTGAAAATCTTTTGAGTCGGGTTATTATAATTACCTATCATTGGAGTTATACTCTGTTGTAAAAGAAGACTTAATTTTTTTGCTTTGGGACGCAAATTTTTGTTTTTGAACTCAAAATCATTATCACTTTTAAAAGTATCATGAAAAAATTCCTGATTTTGAATATCAATTTTAATATTTGAAAGGTCCATTCCACTAAATTTGCATTCGAGAATGTTATCTAAAATTTCACAATTTAAAACAATTTGATGTCTTTGACACTACTCAAAACTTCACTTCCATTCCCTTCATAATACTTTTCTTTTAAATTCGCATAATTTTTTTTACCAAATTTGAAGAACATTCGAATCATTTTAGGTAGCATCAATGAAACCAAGAATTCCATTTTGCATACGAAGACTATAAAGATCATAAGTAGGAAAGTCGTCAAAAATGTCGAATCTTCCGAGAGAGACTTTTACGAAAGACATATATTCCATATAGGCTTACATGGCTTCTTTGGTATGAAAAAAATAGTGTAGTGTACCGCTTTTCTGTACCCTTTTCGCCGATAATAAACCACACATGTCCGACTCAAATTACACGAATAAGCTGGTCATTAAGGATAATAAAGAAATATAGACAAAACAAAATCTCACACGAAAGGGATAATATTTAATATTGAACAAGTATCTTTAGAGCGGAAAACTTTTAAATACTTATATTAGAGTCTAACCTAAATTCAGCTTTTACAGTTATAAACATCTATCCTTATAATTGCTGACAAACACCAAACAAAACAAACAGACATCAGCGGATAATGGAATATGGCATACGTAGACGAATATCTCCACCTCTCCTCTAGAAACTTCAACAATCTTCGACTAAATCTGAAACTACTCGGATCTGACCCGATATTAAAAATACCGAGATCATGCTTGATAAACCAGCAAAGGTTGATAAACCTGAAATTTCAACCGTCTTTTATTTTGGAAACTTAATACAATCTTTTTAGAGCATCCGAGCTTTCCTTTCAATCTGTTCCACCCCTCTCCTAAGAAAAGAAAACATAGGCCAGGTAAGTTCAGGACACTAATTTCTCCATCCCTAACCTTAGTTAAACACCTTGTTTTATCTTCCCAGACTCATAGGCGGGACAAATGTAGTAGTTGTTTCCGCATACTTAGATATCAACTATGTTTTGGCATTGATTACAAAGATTCTAAATTGTCTTTTAAACACATAATTTTCATTTAAAAAAAAATTATAGTAGGTTCTAGAAAAGGTCATTACGTTTAAACTCAATCCAAAAAGTTATAGAATTCGCAGCATAAAAGTGTTGCGCAAAATGATATATACGCTTATTTAATTTTGGACCATTTTGTAATATTTAAAAATTCATATTTTCCACTTCAAATCTCTTTTGAACTATTTAAATAGATTTATCAAATTTATTCCATATTTTTTCATAATTAAGAATGTTCATTTAAACAGATTTCCCATTATCGTCACATAACTGCGCTAGCGCGATTTTTTTAGAAAATTAATTTGGACTTAATTCAAAATCTACTTAATGAAACTTTAATTTTCTTTCTTCATTTAGAAGATATGGATATAATAGTTCGAAATTTTCTTATCTCGAAGAATTCCAAGCTATATTCCACTTTATCCACTCATTTAAACTTTTTGACGCGAAATCGCGAACCGTCGTTGCGCCACGCGCCTAGTTTTAACTTATGTTTCAACACTTGAAATAATATATTCAAATTGAACTTTATTACTTATAAAACCATTACAAATCATTTTAAATTAATATTTTCACCCTTTAAAGTATTTTAAAATGTATTTTCACTATTACCATATTATAATATTATTTTATTGTCATTATTTTAATATTAAATTTTAAATTCCAATTTCAATTTAATTTCAATTCTAACTTCAAATTAAACTCAATTAAAACTTAGATTTCAAATATAATTTCAATTCTAATTTAAATTTCAACGTTATTCTCAATTTCAGTTTCAATTTAGCTATCCTTTTCAAATCTCTTCTCACTTCAAATTTCGAATTCTCTTTTATTTCCACTTTAGGTTCAATTCCACTTGAAAAGAGACTTATTTTTCCTTGGTATATCATATCATCAAAATTGGTATTATTTAACAAAGGGATCACTTAATCAATAATGATAGAAATTTTATATCCATATTAACATCACAACCTTACAACCAATCATATGACATTAACATATTCAATACGGCATAGTACGTTAAGTGTCAAAACAATACTATGGATTATCCAACATTCAAACAATTATTCAGGCATCCATATCATAAAATAGTGATTATCTAATCACAGAAATTCAACTTATCAATCAATATAAATCAACAAGTGATGAGAATTTCTCACCTTCATATCCACTCCATCAATCTTTTATCTGAACTAGCGTACTCCATCGAAATCGTCTCGAATTCTCGCCTTAATTCATTTTCCTTCCTAACCGCTTTCTTTTTCCTCTCTCTCTCTCTCTCTCTCTCTCTCTCTCTCTCTCTCTCTTCTTTTCTTTTTTTCCTTTTTTTATATGAAGGGTGCATGGGCTATAAGGGATGGGATATGTGTGAGTAAAGGCTTGTGTATGTGGGTATATGGAGGGTACGACTTTGGAGTGGGGGTGTGGAGGAGGGTGTGTGAGTTTAAAACTCGGGTAGGTAGTGCGGGAATCTTGGAGGAGGCAGGTAGGTGGTGTGGGAAGCTTGGAGGAGGCAAGTAAGTGGTGTAGGTGGGTATTTGGCTCGGGTGTGGGGTATTTGGTGGGGTAGGAGGCTTTTGAGGGGTGTGTGCTCGGGTTAAGGTAGGTAGAGGGGTGCATGAGCTTGTGGAGGGTGTATAGGATGGTTTGGCCATTGGTTTAGGGATATATGTTAGTGATGTAGCTTGGTTTTGGTGATGCAGAGGTGATAGCTTGAAGGTAGAAGAAAAATGGAGGAAAAGAATGGAGTTTAGAATTTTGTAGAATGAAAATGTAGCGAAGAAGGAAGGGGTTCAGGCTTGCATTTATAGGTGGAGTTTAAGTGGCTAATGTCCTAAATACCATTGCCTTACTTTCTGACTTTTGCTTAATATGATAAGAAGTGCATTTATGGTGAAAGATATCATGATTTGATTCATGTAATGATGCTTGCCTCTCTTTCTCAATTTACAAAATGTTTAAATATAATTTGCTTAGTTTCTATGTATGAAGGGACTTGCATTAATGGTAAGAAGATAGGTTTTAGTCCTTATGTAATAATTTGGTTACTTTTGCATAACTTAGAAAAAACTTAAACTACATTTTTCTCCTTTTCCATGCATCTCATTAATGAGATATGATATCCAAGTAATGATTATGTTTAATAATTTAATTTTAATTATAAATTGTCAAATCATGTTACTTTTTAAATTTATTTATTTAATTTAACTTTTCAAAAGTAAACCTCTTTTGTCTTTTTGTGCTAAATGTAATGTTAAAAGTATGTAAAGTTGTATATATGTGTTAGAAAACATGACATGTTGCAACAACTTAACGATAACTTGTTTTGGTTGAAAACGTTGTTTTTGTTGACATATTTTACAATCAAAATTTGATGTTTTTATTAAACTTTATATTCAAGTAAACTAAACTTAAAATTGAATTTTTTACTTCTTTTAAATAAATTAAAACACGTCTATTCATATTTTAAAATCATATTTAAATAATATCTAAATATCTAATTTAACAATGTATGTAAAACTTACAAAATGCGATAAATTTTGGATATTTTTGTAAAAAGATCATTAATATACTTTAAATCTTTTAATATACTTTTATTATCATTATTAGGAGTTTTTAATAAGATTAAAAATTTTAAATAAATATTTATATCTATTTATTTAAGCATTTTTTATTTTTAACAAAACTTAACTTTTGCTGATTTGTTCTTAAATCCAAATTTATACTTTTTAGTTAGTAATTATAAGAATGAATAATTTCTCTATTATTAATTGCCCTATATAACTTATTTATTTAAGTTTTAAACTCTTTTTAAATTTTGAAATAAATAGGATCTCTCATTTTCGAAATAGCGAAATTACGGATCGTTACATTCTCCCCAATTTAAAATCATTTCGTCCTCGAAATGAAAAAAAAAATACGGAACTATAAATGTCAACAATATACGTAGATGAAATGCTACTAAATACTGATCATGAATTACAGACATAGATCCTAATCCCAACTTGAGTGCGTATTACACACTTGAGGTAATACAAACAACAACCAAACAAGACTATACGTCCAAAAACAACCAAACTGATACTATATCAACATAAATGAATACATCATATAACTCATTCCCTAACCTGAGCATGTATTACATCTGAGGTCTATATATATACACCAAAACATCAGTCCAACTACTATACCTTAGTGCCTACTATTTAAGATAACTATCCAACTACTAGGTAGACAGATCCAAAACATCATACTATATTTGATTCGATCTATTATTCGAATCCACAACTTTACTTCTGAACTAGTATCGATCCCTTGATTTTCTAGTGTGGATTTTGATCAAGCTTCCTAATCACAAACCTTTTCTTTCCTTGCATAGCTCTCGACTATGATAGAAAACTCGATTACAAAATCACAAACCCTAATCAATGTTCGTCGTCAAGAATCGAGTGATAAATCCTTTCTCGGATTGGTGTAAACACCTCAAAATTCGGTACTCAATTCTTAGATCAAAAATTTATGCGCTGAAATGATCTACGTATAACTTATGTATTTATTCACATTCATTTTTACCTAATATATTTCGTTAAAATTTCTATTAATCCAAGTTTATTTCACGGTCATTTACTTTTTAAATCCATTATTACTTAAGTATTCAAATATAACTTAAACTTGTATAATATACCTTTAGTTCCTAAGAGTATATATACATATCCCCAAACTTCAAACCGTTATTACTTCAATTAGGGTGATTAACAAATGTGGAATTCTACTATTAACTCAAATTAATAAGTTATAAAATTAATCCTTAGTTTCATTTATCTAAGGTCTTAATTAAGCTAATATTATTTATCTTATTCATATATTAATAAGACGACTTTACTAAGTGTACATCTTTTTCTTACTAATCTTAGGATTATCAACTTAATTTATTTACCTATCCATTTCTAAATCAAATTTCTTAACCTTAAATCCATCAAATACCTAATGGTCAAATTGTGAGATTTAATTCACATGGTATTTGTTACTTAAAAAATTTCATCCAACAATTAACCCACTAACTATATTATTCAAAACTATCTCTCTTTTCTCTAATTTTTCTAACATATCAACTCTAATCTTACTTCATTTTGAATTATAAATGTTACCTTAAATGTATCACTAATTCTAAGTTTTATATTAGGATGATATTTCTTATATCTCATACTCCTAAATTTCGCTTTGATTTTAACCTAATCAAAGCGTATAAATTTGAAATTATCGTATCTCCTTTATATGTTTTAAAACTTATCCTTTTATATTATATTTACCCAAGGTCTCAATTTAGGCTTATCTTTTTCTATCTTATTGATAAGAATTTTTCTAATTGTGCATTTCCTTTATAACATTCTCTAATTACAACTTCTACCTTCTGTATTATCATCAATATCTTAGAGTCAAATCGTGAATTTTACTTCATAAGATATTTGTACTTAGCTTTTAAATCCATCAATTTTGATGATCATTAAATCATTATTTCTTAACAACCAAATGTCTAGGGGTGTATGATTAAAGTTCTAAATTCTAGCTTTCAACTTATTGATTCTATATGGAATATCTCATAGTCAAATCGTACAATTCTAATCATAAGATATTCATATTTTACTTTTACTAAGCTAAATTTCAAACAATCCATAATTTCTAACCCAGAATAATAATATCCCCTTTATATTTAAAATATAAAACCAAGGTAAAATTATTTCATTTACCATCTATTTAAAACAAAACCATTTTTAACAAATACGCGTTCATATATATAATAGTCTCAACTCATTCTAGTGTGTTACTAACCCTATCTCTAATGAGTTACTCAACCTAGGATATTGCTAATCCTATTTTCTAATGAGTCTTTACCCTACCAAAGCCAAGGTTCTTGCTTAACTTTCAGCTCTAATACCTAACGTAAAGATCTAGGCTTTTCAACCATCGACAGCAGCTACTTTTCGCCGTAGCTTGCATTGGTACCTCACGCTTTGCTTTTACGGCCAGCCTCTCGACTATAAGCCTAGCTGGAAAACCAACCCTTCGATATTCGATCTCAGGGATATGTAAGAGTAAGAGTCATCCATTCACTACCTGACAAGAAGCAAGAACTCCCTATCATGTACGAACCTCACTAAGCAAAGCGGATAATGGAATATGTTCTACGTAGATGAATATCTCCAGCTCTCCCCTGGAAAATTCAACCGTCTTCGACTAAACCTAAAACTACTTAGATCTGATTCGAGTATTAAAAATACCCTGATCAGGCTTGATAAACCGACGTGAGAAAAACCCAATTATAAATGAAAATGTCAACTATCCACCTTTGAATAAAATCCTTCGAAGAGAAAGAGTATCTCATAAGACTACGCCCACAAATAAACACAGACGAGTTTTTACCTTATGATAACTAAAACACTTTTATATCAAAACATTTGACACTATTTTTAATGACACCTCTTTGAAAACATTTGCAAATAAACTAACTAACCTTAGCCGAAACTGTTACATTATTAAATTCCAGCATACTAGGTTATACAATCAAGTCCGAAGGTACTTATTGGAGAATGGATTCCATACAAATGATAAGGTAAGGAACTACCTTCTGACAGTAAACCTCTAGAGGGATGCACCTAGGAAGCAGATACTTCCCGCCTAAACCAACACAAGACCGGCCTACCACTCACGCTAGATAGTATCGAATATGTCATCATCCCGGTCATTACCGACTTTTAACGGGGCCCTGGGTCATACATTCACCACATACTTAGACACGTGTAGAGTAAATCTAGGAGCGTGATGACTCTGACGACCCGCTATTTCGTACCATTCAGATCGAAAATAATCCACACATGTCGGATCTGAATGATACAAAATAACAGATTGTAAATAAATTTGGAGCAAATGAAATCAAATACACAGAATCACAGACACAGAACAATCAGAATAACTCGCAGCGGAATATAAAATACCATAGTAGTTCATGAAGCTACTATAATAAAGTCTCAAAACAAATACATAATATCAGTCTGAAAACAACATAATAGAAATCCCAAATACATAGAAGTTCACTAATACATGAGATAAACTAGGATAGCTGAAACTGAAATAGATATATAAATATAGCTAGGCAGAATCTCCAGCAAAGACCAGCTCTAGAAAGAGAATCCAAAGCTGTGAATACTCAGGCTGACCCGAGCATAAAGCAAAATACAAAACACTCGAGTCAGGACACATATGTACTTATATAATATAAACCAACTCAAGTGAACTGTAATAAAGATACAAGTAACTTAAAGGATGTCTGGGACCGCCCATCTTCTATGGATCCGTTAGACTATTTACTATATAGTAATATTGCGCTATTATAATAATGTCTACAGTAAAATAAACTTACTTTAAAATAACGTTTAGGAGTGACCCAATATTCCCCTTAACACATAATAGTCCTAGTAGTCCATCCAGTATCAGCGTATCTCCAGATCGGGAGACTACCCTAAATACTCTATAGGCTACGTGAGAAAAACAAACTCGTAGTAAAGGCTCGGTATGGTAGGTGACACGTCACACAAGGCAATGCTAGGGTAGATATACCAATTATGCACACGGGTTGACGGTAACGTAGCAGCCACTATGCCCACCTCGAACAACACTCCAAAAATCAAGGGGTGCACCCAATCAATCACAATAGTAATAGAATGGTATCGAAGAAGTGTGTCCGGCCAGAGAAGCTACCCCTTTTGGCCCGAGATCGCTCCATTTTAGCCACCTTAAGCCAACTCACGGGAGTCAGGTCCACGTAATGTACCTCAGGAACATCGCCACCATCCTACTTCATTCTGGAATCTCCACTGCGTACACAGTTGTTAAAGTGGTTTTCGGTATCGACAAAGAGTATGTCCATATCCGATTTGGTCTCTTTAACAACCAATCGTTAGTATAACCCATAGTCATAGTTTAAAAAAAATGGTATCTATACTTCAAAAATCAAATATCATTTCAAAAATTCAATATCACTTCAAATTATTTCAAAATAATCAAAATATCATATCCTTCAAAACCATATTCATTTTAAATAAATTACCATTTCAAACTAGTTTATATTTCAAAACAAATTACTTCATTTTAAATCATAAAAATGAAGTTATTATATTTAATAATTAAATATTAAATTTCCAAAATTTTAAAATTTTCAAAGTTCATTTATTCACTTAAATTTATCAAAACAACGAAAATTCACCTTTCGCAGCATTTGGAAAAGCTACAGAAAGTAACTTTCAAAACAGTTCAATTTAACAAAAGACAGCATTTAAAAAATGTTGTAATGGGGTTACTTTAGTCAAATAAAATTATAGTTAAATTCAACAATTATAGCACTTACAAAGTGTTGTAATAGTTCTTAATTAAATTTATCCATTTAGTTCATTTCTGTCAACTACAGCATTTACAAATGCTGTAATATCATTCACATTAGAAAATAATAGCATTTCAAAAATGCTGTTAATTAAATTTCAAATATTCAATATAATTTCTCAAACAATTAAAATTTTATTTAAACCATTTTAAACTTATAAATTCATACATTTTTACTTCTAAAACAAACATTTAAATACCTTTATATTCATGATTTTATAAAGTTAAATTTCCATTCAAAAATCAATATTTAATAATAATTTACTTATTACATTCCAACATTCAATTACAATTCTTTATAATTAAATTTTTAACTTAACACTTAAGTTTAAATTTCCAAATATAACTTAATTTCATTTTATTTTCTTATCTTAAAATTCATTTTTAAACAAAATTCATAAAATTTCCAATTTAAGTTATATTTCAAAATTCAACTTAAATATTCATTTATTTCACCTTTTAATTTATTCAAAAATCATTAATACTTTATAAAAATCATTTAAATTAATTTTAATTTTAATTTATGTTTATTCATCATATTTTCCTACTTAATTTAAGTTCCATTTATAACCAAATCAAAATTTCCAAAAAAACTTATATTTTAAATTTCTAACTTTACCCTAAATTTATTTCACTTATAAATTTTTAGAAAATCAATAAATACATCACAAAAATCATTTTTAATTAAGTTTAAATCAAAATATTATAATATTTACATTTCTAAAATATTTAATTTTTTTTAGAAAAATATACTTTAACCACAGGTCTGTATACCATTTTCTAGCTTAGGTAAAGTGATACGGATATTATATCATTTCAATCCGTAATGTGCAAAGAAAACCCTGGTCTTATCATTTCAAACCTGCAGTCCCAAGTAATATGAAATAATTTAAAAATCGTTCAGGCCTATCATTTCGGCCCATAACGATTTTTCCCTATTTTAAAGTACGTTCGGGTATGTATCATTTCAACCCATAGTGATTCTAATCTAAAGGGAACTTGCAGTGTGATAAACTGATATAAATAACAGAATAATAATATATAACGGTAACAGATGGTATAAAAAGTGTATAAGCGTGGGTGGACATCATATGATCATAGCATAGCAGATATAACATAATGATATGTTTACAGATTCAATTGTAATCAGTTTACTAGTCGTATAAGTATAAATCCTGTCTGGTGAGAATTACTCACTTGTATAAGCTGGAGATGACAACCAAATGCACAAACAAGGAACTTCAAAGGTACGATAACACGACAATGATTTGAGAGTGGGAGAACCAAAGCTAATTGCCTTGTTCAATGTAACAACCCGGGATTTACATTACCGATTAATAAATAAAAGTTAGGATTTTTTTTATTTATTTTAATGAAGCATAAAAGGATTTGGAATAACAAAATTTATTTGAAAAAAGACTATTTTAATTAAATGGGAAATATGGGATTTTAAATTGAGGATAAAATGTTATTTTTTTTAAAGTTAAATATTTTAGGAGAGATTTTAAAACGGGTTTGGATAAGAAAAATGAGTTTTATAAACATATATGAACACTTAGACTAATTTTTGGAAACATGTAAATAACTCTCTTCTTATTGGGTTACTAAATCTAGGCCAATAACCCACCCTAAACCTCCTCTATAAATTATCTTAAACTCTCCTAACCTCATTCATTCATCCCTAATCAAAACCCTAATCATTTCCTAAAGCTTTCTTAACAAAAATGGCCTCTATCTTCATCTCCTTCTAGTTTTAGCTTATGCAAGTCATTCTATACAAAGGTAATGCAAATACCCACCTCAAATCCGTTTTTATATCTTTCTAATTTCTGAAATTTATTTGGTAACACATGTTTTATGTGTTTTTCTTTATCTTATAGCCTCCTAATCATCTTTTTCTAATTTGGGTTGATGTTATAGTGGTCTTTGTTGCTTTCTAGAGAGGTATATTGCTAAAAACCTCTTCTAATATGTGTTTAATCCTCTTTTGATTTCAGTAATCATTTAATAACACATGTTTTATTATGTAACATGTGAGTCATAGCTCTTTGATCATCTTTGATTTCATTTTGGGTGTGCACATAAGGTGCTTGTGATATTGCTTCCTAAGTTAATATATGCTAGCTGAAATTATAATTAGCGTATTGCTGTTAGTAAATTAGGCATATCTCATTCATATTCAATCGGAATTAACATTTTCTTGATATTCTGGATAGCTTATTATGTAGCCTATAACTTTTATGTTTTGTGCTTTGCCTAATTTTGAGGTTTGAATGGTTGAAATCATGTTTGTTTGTTGCTGACCTGACAACCAACTACAGGGTTGGAAAAAAATAAAAACCTGAAATTGTTTTGGCCATAAGTTACTCATTTCTTATCCAAATCAAATAATTTTGGATGTTCTGGAAAGCACAGAGGTAGGGATAAAATTTCCATGTTTTGAGTTTCATGAAATTTTGAAGTTAATTTGGTCAAAACTGTGCATTCTTGCCACTGCCCCGAGAGCAAAACGACAGTGATATATAATTAAGATCTGAGAATTGTTTTAGTCATAAAATTTTCATCCCTGATCAGAATTTGACGATCTTGGTCATTCCGAAAATCTTAGAAACTAAGCTACAACTTTCATTTTATTCATTTTGCCAGAATTTGAAGTTTACTATGCCAAAATTATGGTTTTTCATCTCTGGCCTGTTAGTGCATAGCTACATGCCTTTGTCAGATTTCAGCGCAGAACCCCGACTTTGCGACGCCATCCCGGGCTCACCCTATTTAGGATTTCATCGATTTTGATCTCGTTGGAAGGATGAGGTCAAGGTCTTTAACTCTGCACAATTTGGATAAGATCTGAATGTGTTTGATACTTCGTTTTTATTGCCAAAGTAGCACCTAGAAACTGTTTTGAAAAACATTGATTAATTTGAATTCAAACGTCCAACTTCGCGACCTCGCTGCGAGCAGGTCCTATGTCGGATTTTATCGATTTCGGTCTTGTTGAAAAGATGTGATCGAGATCTTCAAGCTTGCAATGTTTGGTATAGATCTGGGTGCGTTTGGTACTTCATTTTTATTGTCGAAGTAGCACCCAGAAACTGTTTTACAACAGTAATCATTTTCAGTATCGTCGGGCCAACTTTGAGACGTTTTCATTTCTTCGTTTCAAGTCGGAACAGAACGATTCTTGTTGCATATCAAAGTAGGAGTATTGTACTATGCTACTGCCAATTTTCATCAAGATCTGGGTTGATAAGACCCTTTGACCATGTCGTCGAAGTGTGACCTTTGGACTGTTTTGACACAGCAAAGTTTTATGATTTTTTGCCCGACTTTGAGACGACGCAGTTCCTTCGTTTCACGTCAGAATTGCCCGATTCTTTTTGCACTTTGAATCAGGGATGATGGTCTACGTTCCACCAAATTTTCATGTCGTTTAAGCTCTGTTTGTAGGTTGAAATTTGCCGTCGAACTAGTGACTTCGACTTGTTTTCAGCGATTTTATACTTGGTATAATTTCGACTATTTTTCTGAGATTTTTCGATTTCTTTGAGATTTGCCTCTAGATTTCGTGCACGGATTTTATAAATAATTTTAAAGTGATTTTCCATCAAATTAGCTTTTGAAACTATTATTTAGTATTATTTTAAGTATTAAATTAATTACTCCATAATAGGAGAATTTCAAAGGCTATTTCTAAAGAGGTTTTCAAACGATTAAGAATCCGCTTTCTCCAACTATTTTCTATGTAAAATATAAACACTTCTGCACTTCGAGTGAAGTGGAAAGGAGAATAAATGGTTAGGTAAAACACGGACCATGAATCCGCGCGTTTATCTTTCCGATTAATCCCCGACCTATTTGATTGATCGTTTTGACCTTTGGGTCTAGTTTACCAATGATACGAGGTGGACTTTTTATTGTTTGGAGTGTGAGCTTGCTATTGGTTAGTAAACTGTTTAGTGTGAACGTGGGGTATGTGACTCATTGCTAACACTTTACGGGTTCCTCTCCAAGAAGTTTGTGACACATTAGCCTACGGACGGCCAGTACTGGACCTCTGGGTCACCACGCCTCTGGGCAACCGTCTCTGGACACCTGCTCTATGGAGCAGTTTTTTCGGCATGTGCCTCTGGGCCTTTATCCTTCTGGGAAGGATCTCGCCGTCTCGCGCGTTCCGCATCTATGCGAGTGATCGATCATAACTCTACAGTAATTGGCAATAACGACTCTGGTCGGTGCACGTGCTATACTTGTATTATCTGATGATTTTTATATCCATTCGAGTACCGCCCTTCGGTGTTGGTTCTATGGAACCATACGATGTAAGTGCAATTACCTTGTGGATTCACAGTGTCTCTGGACACTGCTTTTCAGTATTCGATTTCATTGACTTTTCAGTATATCCCTATTGCTCTTTGGAGCATCGATCTTTTCTTGGGCATTGATTACAGACTCTGGTCACTCTTGGGATTATTGTCTATGGGCAACATTATATAGCTTTGGCTACGCCGATGATATGAGGCGATTTTATTTATTTAACACTTTGGTCTTGTTATTCTCTTGGAGAATTTTACTGTTTATTGATGATTGGGGATCGTCATTATATTCATGTAGTCCATAATACCCGTCTCTTTGGAGAAGTACTGTTTTATTTATGTACCACATTATTATGTTTATCTCAGTTTATTAACTGATTGTTTAGCTAGCCTGACCCGAGTGTTTTTCGCTCGGGTCAGACCGAGTTGTTTCAGGTTAGGCCTCTGGACTTAGCTTTATGTGCTTCCGCTTGGACATTATCTTCTATGCTGATAGATAGCTGCTTATATTTGTCCACTATTTTGATACTCTGATTATTCAGTCTCTTATGTACATATTTTTGACTCACATGTGTGAGCGGTGGCTTTGTACCCACCTTTTTGTTATTTGGATCTGTATTGACGATATATTGTACCTATGTTCTGTGACTGTTATGTGACTATTCTGTGATGATGATGTTATCATTTAGTGTTATGTTTGTTCTGAACCTATTTTCCTTAGCCATTGTAATTTCGTTATGAATATCTATTGGATATGTCGAACCACTTGAGAAAAGAAAACCACCTATTCGACGTATTCAGTAGTTAGTTATAGCTTGATTACATATGGTCGCTTCTATTATACTCTATTCTCCGTTCTAGTAGACGGTATTACTCCGTAATACTCTTTACTAGAGTGGGTCTTGGAGTGGGGCGTTACAGTTTGGTATCGGAGCTAAGGTTCAGAATTAAGCATAACAAACACAGAATAGACACGTAGTATAATATGTTACAATACGATCCAAATTGAACATCACCACCTTTAGATAGATAAGTTAGGAATAGTTGTAGGAATCTGTTATATTCTGTAATATTCCTTAATGAATCATCTATCTTTGAATCGTGCTTAACTAAATCTTACCTTATCTTTCAGTATGGCTGGGAGAGGTAGGAACCTCCGTTCTGCTGATGCTAGACAGTCCAGCAACCCTCACCCAGAGGGCGTATACATGACCACGGATCAGATCATGGAGCTGGTTCGTAACACTCAGTCGCACTCTCAGTCTCCTGCACCAGTTTCTGATGCACCGCGCAAGTCTGCTTTTGCGCGCCTCTGCAGCGACTTTATTCATCTTGGAGGGAAGCCGTTCAATGGCTCCAAGACTGTTCTTGAGGTCCAGGCTTGGATCAGAGTTTGCGAGCGTAATTTTACTCGCATGACCCTTCCTGACCATGATAGAGTTCTTGTTGCTTCTAGCCATCTTGAGGGCCGTGCTTTGGATTGGTACGGGCTCCTTATTTCTGAGACCGATGAGGCCACTCTCACTTGGGATCAGTTCCGAGAGCGCTTCTTGCTCAAGTTTTTTCCCGAGTCCGAGAAGATAGCCCTTGCATGCCGCTTTATTGACCTTAAGCAAGGGAAGACCTCTGTTGCTGACTATTCTTCATCTTTCGAGGCCCTGTCTAAGTATGGCCTCGAATTCATTAGCACTCCTTATAAGAAGAATCTCAAGTTTGTAGAAGGCCTGAAGAAATATTTGAAGAAACAACTTATGCTCCATCGTAAGCTCCCTTTTGATGAGCTAGTTGACGCAGCGCTTCACCTTGAAGCGGTGGAGCGTGAGAGAGACAGCGATGGGGATGGTGAGGGTTCTAAAAACCCCAATCAGAAGCGGGGTCCATTTCAGAAGACCAAGCCTTGGAACAAGAAGAAAAAGACTGGTAGTTCTACTTTTCAGACTCAGCCTCAGACTCGTTCTCAGTCCCAGACTCCAGCTCAGCCTAGTGGGACACGTCCTCCGAAGAAATGCTTCAACTGTGGTTCTCTTGATCACTTTATTCGAGAGTGTCCCAAACCTCTCTATTGCACCTTCTGCAAGAAGGAGGGACACATGATCTCCACTTGTCCTACTTCACCTCCTAGATCTGGCAAGCTTAATGCTGCCAAGGCTCCTACATCTTCAGCTCAGCCTCGAGGTACGCATCCTTCCGTTCTCGAAGGTTCTATTTTATTTCATGGTATATCTTGTAGAGTTCTCTTTGATACGGGTGGCTCTCACTCATTCGTATCAAAGGAACTAGTTGATACTGTATCTTTGGATGTTACTTGTTTGGTTTCTTCACTAAGGATTGTGAATCCCATCGGCGGATCCACGACCCTTAGCCTTCTTTGTGAGGATATAGATATTGATCTTTGTGGATTTTATTTCCGTGCGAATCTGCACGTTATGGAGTATTTGGGCTTTGACATGATTCTTGGCATGGATTGGGTCGCTCAGTACGACGCCAAAATCATTTGTTCGGAGCGGATATTATTTCTTCGTCATCCTGACTCGTCTGCTCCGTTAGCTATTGCTCTTCAGGATGTTGGGATTTCTGATATTACTTTATTTTCTCTTAATTCACGAGATGAGGATTTGGACATATCTCGTATTCCTGTTGTTCGGTATTGCCCCCGATATATTCGAGCCAGTATCAGGCCTGCCGCCAAAGCGGGCCATTGAGTTCCGCATCGATCTCATTCCAGGCTCCCACCCAGTTGGGCGTCCTCCCACGATGATGTCTACTAAAGAGAATGAGGAACTCAGGAAGCAGTTAGTAGAGCTTGAGGCGAAGCAGTTCATTCGGTCCAGTTCTTCGCCATGGGGTGCTGCTGTGGTCTTCGTTAAGAAGCCAGATGGCTCTCTTAGGCTTTGCATTGACTATCGCAAGCTTAATGAGTCGACCATCAGAAATCGTTATCCATTGCCATGGATAGACGATATGTTTGATCAGTTGAGCGGTGCGAAGGTCTTTTCCCAGCTCGACCTTGCCACCGGATTTCATCAGCTCTGAGTTGCGGACGATAGCATTCCTCTTACCGCTTTCCGCACTTGTTATGGTTCTTTTGAGTGGTTGGTCATGCCATTCGGCTTGACGAACGCACCGACTTTCTTCGTCGATCTTATGAATCGAGTATTCCGGGAATACATCGATAGATTCATTTTGGTTTTCATCGACGATATTCTTATTTATTCTAGATCCGAGACAGAACATGCTCATCATTTGCAGATCGTCTTGGATACTCTTCGTCAGCATCATCTTAAGGCCAAGCTCTCCAAGTGCCATTTTTGGGAGAGCAAGGTCAAGTTCTTGGGCCATATTGTATCATCTGAGGGTATTTCTTTCGATCCTGCCAAGATCGAAGCTATTCGGAATTGGAAGCAGCCCGAGAACGTTCATGATATTCGCAGCTTCCTTGGTCTGGCGGGTTATTACCATCGGTTTATCAAGGATTTCTCTCTAGTTGCACTTCCCCTTACGACGTTGACTCGTAAGGGTGTTCGCTTTATTTGGTCTGATAAGTGTGAAGCTTCCTTTCAGCGACTGAAGGAACTTCTCACTCATGCTCCTATTCTTGTGGTTCCTGAGAGTAACCAGGATCTAGTTGTTTACACCGATGCTTGTAGTAGCGGGCTCGGTGCTGTGCTTATGCAGAAGGATCGGGTAGTTGCTTATGGTTCCAGGCAACTGGGTCCGAGTGAGGTTCGCTATCCTACTCATGATCTTGAGTTGGCAGCTATCGTATTTGCCTTGAAGACGTTGCGTCACTTTCTATTAGGCGAACACTTAACTCTTTACACCGATCATAAGTCTCTGAAGTATCTTTTCAGCCAGAGAGATCTCAACATGAGGCAGCAGCGATGGCTTGAGTTTCTCGCCTCATATGATTTAGATATTCAGTATACCCCTGGCAAGGGTCATCGTGTTGCAGATGCGCTCAGTCGCAAGTACTCGGCGGTAGTTTCTATGATGATTGCCGAGTGGGATATTCTTCAGATCCTATCTTTGTGTGATATTAGAGATCGAGCTCCATCTTCTGATTCTCCTGTCTTATTATCCAGCTTGGAAGCTTGTCCCATCTTGTTGGATCGCATTGCCCATGCTCAGCGGCAGGATCCAGACCTATTGCATTTCATTCATCTCCTCGAGTCAGGATCCAGTGATGAGACATTGCTAGACTATTCTATTGATTTTCATCGGTGTCTTCGGAGGAAGAACCATATTGTTGTGCCATCTGATTTATCACTTAGGCGTGACATTCTGGACGAGTGCCATCGCACTAAGTACACTATTCATCCCGGGTCGAGTAAGATGTATGCCAACATGTGTCGCCTATTTTATTGGGAGGGCGTGAAGAGTCATGTTGCAAGTTATGTAAGCCGTTGCATGACTTATCAACAGATCAAGGCCGAGCATCAGCGTCCATCTGGTCTTCTTCAGCCGCTAGAGATTCCATTGTGGAAATGGGATCAGATATCCATGGATTTTATTGACGGTCTTCCTCGATCGAGGTCAGGCCATACTTCTATTTGGGTCATCGTCGATCGCTTGACCAAATCAGCTCATTTCATTCCCATTAGGTCCACTCGGACTGCTCCTCAGCTTGCCAAGCTATATGTGAAGGAAGTCGTTCGACTTCATGGCATTCCTAGCTCTATCGTCTGTGATCGAGACACTATCTTTACTAGTCATTTCTGGAAGTGCCTACAGTCAGCTTTGGGCTCAAAGCTGAATCTCTCGACTGCTTATCATCCTCAGACCGACGGTCAAACGGAGAGGGTGAATCGTGTTTTAGAGGATCTTTTGCGCTGTTGTATTCTGGATTTCGGAGGTAGTTGGGAGGATCACTTACCGCTTGTAGAGTTCTCCTACAACAACAGCTTTCAATCTAGTATCGGCATGGCACCTTTCGAGGCTCTATACGGAAGGCCATGTCGCTCTCCTGCTTGTTGGTTAGAATCTGGCGAGAAGCTCATTCTTGGTCCAGATTCAGTTCGGGAATCTTCTGAAAAAATTATTCTTATCCGTCAGAGAATGAAAGAGGCACAGGACCGCCAGAAATCCTACGCGGACAGCCGTAGGAAGCCTCTTGAGCTTTCCATTGGTGATTTTGTCTTCATTCGGATTTCTCCCATAAAGGGGGTTGTGCGTTTCAGCTCTATAGGGAAGTTGGCTCCTCGCTATGTTGGACCATTTCCTATTACGGAACGCATCGGCCCCGTTGCTTATCGTGTGGCTCTACCTGCTCATTTTTTCGGAATGCATGACGTGTTCTGTAACGATCGCGATTTTTCGTTGCCGAGAAATCGAACCGTTAGGGTTTTAGAAGAAGAAAGAGGTAGAAGAAGAGAGAAAGAGAGAAGAAACAAAAACAAGTAACAGGACATGAAACAAATCAGAATCTCACAATCGCAGCGGAACAACATATAATAGATAAATGAATAATCATTTAAACAAAAGAACTATACATTTTATACATACATCACAATACATCATATCATCAGAGTGTACAACAATACAACAGCGGAAAGAATACTATATACAATAGATAATAGACTACGCTATCCAAGCTCGCCTCCAAATCTGCACGGCAACTCTCGAATCCAGAATAACCTGATAACCTAACTCTAGACTGCCCGTGTGGAAAATAGTGGGCACCCAGAGTTTAGGAAAGGAACAATAAACTCCAGGTCAGTCATGGGACTGGTGTGAGAACTCAAAACAGTTTATCTTTAAACAAGCAACAAGAAAATTTAAATTTTGAAATCCGCAATGCTTTTTGGAAAATGAAACTACCATAAGGCCTCCCGGCACACACACAATGCAAACGCACACATGGGGGAGATTTCTCCTTATGATAGTCAAACATGCTTACTACGAGAAAAAATTCTTTGATATTATTACTAGTGCATAGTGGAAAATATTTCGAAAGTATAATATAAATCCTACCCATGAAGAATTATTAAGTTGATTTTAATGAATGACTAAAGATTGATTAATTTGAGGGATTAAGGATTAATTAAGATTTTAATTAACACTTAATTAAATTGATAATTAGGGAATTAAGTAATTAGTAATTAAATATTAATTAATGGAATTAATTAAGAGTTGATTATTAATTAAGAATTGATTAGTTATTGTAGTTAATTAAGAATAATTAATTAAGGTGGTTTGTAATTAATTAACATTAATGAACTAAGATTTGTGGCTAATTTGATTTAAATTAATCAGATAATTAATTGATATTGTTTATAGACGTTTGGATTCTATTGAATGATTGAATTGTTTGATATCCCTAATTGTGATGCTTTGTTTGATTTGAGCTATGTTTATTGTAATTTATTTTCTGTGATACATGTACCTGTGATCTATGAATGAAAAATAAGCGTTGCAATTGGTTTGTACCGCTTATCAAATATAAGCGTTATAATTTATATCGCTTATCAGATATATTGCTGTATTTGAATCTGTGCTGATTGATGTTGTGCACTATTGTGTTAAGCCCCTGGACCACACTATACACACACAAATACGGATTGCACGTGGAAATCGGTTAAGTCACAGATTTTTGAAATAGTTTTAAAAAGTTGGATTTTTGAATTTAAACGGTTTTGAAAGGGAAGTATGTTAAAAGTGAAAAGCTTTGAAAAGGGAATTTTAATAAATGGTTTAAGTTTTGAAATTTTAAATAGTTTGATTTGAATTTAAATTCAAGATTTGAAATTGAATCCTATTGGTTTAGGAATTTGAATGTAATCCAAATTTATATTTGAAAGGCTCTAACTCGTCAAATTGAAATCGGGTTTTTCGAAATAAAACTGTTGTTTCAAAATGCAAATAGCTTTCTCATAAGAAATGAATTTCAAATTCATAGGAAATTTCAAGTTTGAATTGAAATATAAGTTTTCCAAGTTATGAATGAATCTTTGGAAATTATTTTGAAAGCTATGAAATAACTCTTTTATTTAAAGGCTAATGAGTTAATCCAATTAAAAATGGAATTGTTTTGAAAGGCTAGAAATAAATCTTTGTTAGTGATCTTTGTTATAAGATTAAAAGGGGATCTTTAAGATAATCTTTTCTTTAAAAGATTTAAATGTGGAAATTGTTTAAACCATTAAAGGTTTTGAAATAAATCTTTTTATTTAAAAAGATTTGTAAATGGTAATTTGTTTTAACCATTTGATGAAAGGTTTTGAGTTTTAAGTTGTGACTTAACTGAGATCCCATATCCATATGTTTTTAAATATTGCGCTCACTATTCGGTTTAGCCGGGAGAGGACCTTTGTGTCATATAGCCCATTCCGAATATGTGATACGTCGTTATGGATAGCATTGAAGACCGGTGGTGAAGACCGGGTGTTTGCAAGAACGATAGGATGACCTATCGATTGTCTCTGCACTGGGTAGCTCCTGGTATAGAGATTCCCTAAGTGATGGGAAGTCCGATCGGGATTGTGGATACCCGGATTTGCAAGGGCTTCTTCGGAAGTGCCTTCGGTTCTGTTCGAACCCGGGACAGACTTGTATGGTTGTATGTCCGACATTACACTTTGAGATATTAACCGATCTCTATCAAATACATTTCTGCTTGGTGGCGGAGAATTTATTCTCTTAGCTTAACACCCTTCTCTGAGACGTACGAGCTCAGAGGTTATGTAGTTGATATTTATCGGTGGTATATTCCCAATTTGGTAATGTGGCATGCTGAGTGCTGCTGTGTGATGATCATTGGTTGATCATTTGTGATATGATCATTTGTTTGATCATTTATCTTTGTGATCATTGCTTTGGTTATCTGTTGACCCAAAGCATGGCTTTGTGCCAAAGCGTAGCTTTGTGGACGAGACTGCATCAGGACCTTACTCCCCGGAAATGGTCGAAACAGGAAAGATGCGGCAAGGTTATGAGGGTCGCGCCCTTTAGGGTATGTCATTCCCTTCTGGTAAAGGGTGGTATTATGGTATGGAGCCCAGATACTTACTCATGTGGTTGCTCCAATCTCATTTACTGTGTGGTTGTTGCTTAGAGGCGCCTCGGATAAAGGTCCCAAAGGACCGGGGGATGGCATATTCGTGTAGTAGTTACCTAGTTACAGAGGTAACCCGGCCTTGTGTTGGCAGAGATCTAACCGTAACGTTAGTTCTCGGGACGTCCCGCCAGAGGCGATCCCATGTGGCAGTAGGAAGTTCCTTAGCCTGACCATTTGTTGGAAATCCATTCTTCAATTACGTGCCTTGTACGGTTTTAGTTGTAGAACCTGCCATTTAACATGGCAGCTATAGTAGGCATAGTATCATGGTACCTATGCTGGCTAGGATTTATATTATACTTTCGAAAGATTTTCCAGTATGCACTAGTAATAATATCAAAGAAAATTTTCTCGTATCAAGCATATTTGACTATCATAAGGAGAAATCTCCCCCATGTGTGCGTTTGCATTGTGTGTGTGCCGGGAGGCCATATGGTAGTTTCATTTTCTAAAAAGCATTGCGGATTTCAAATTTAAATTCTTTTGTCTGTTTTAAAAGACCAAATGTTTTTGTTTGCTCATACCAGTCCTATGACTGACCTGGAGTTTATTGTTCCTTTCCTAAACTCTGGGTGCCCACTATTTTCCCACACGGGCAGTCTAGAGTTGGGTTTTCAGATAATCAGTAGTAGGTGTAGATTCGAAAGCTTTCAAGCCTTAGGATTTGGCAATCGCAATTGGATCGAGTTGCTTCTCTTCATCTTGATTTGGGAGTTCTTGCTATTTCTGGATTGGTTAAGGAGATGGAGTTGCGGTTCTGGAGTTCTACCTTGAAGACTATATTGGAGATTCTGTTCCGCTGTTGTGTTACCTTTTATTTCCGCTGCTGTTATCTTGTACCATAACTCTGATATCTATTGTATCTTTCTATTGTACCATTCATGTTGTATCAGTTATTGTATCAAATGTTGTATCTCAAATGTATATGATATGTATCATTCATTTTTCTTCCGCTGTGTTATTTACTTAATGTGTTATAAGCTCCGGCGACTCGAATTTGAACGGTCGAATCTGCGGCATTCGAGTACAATGTAAAGTATGGATGTTGATTTTCGAACGCGAAAAATTCGAATCGTTACATTTGGTATCAGAGCTGAAGGTTAAAACTTTAGCTCAGGAGTATAAAACATTAAGTAGCTCATTAGAGATAGGGTGAAGTATACCCTAGAATGAGTTATCCTCAAGATATCCGTCCGAATGCCTCAGTAAATTCTCTTACTATTCACCGATAGTAAGTATGTGTGCGAGAAGAGGATGAGATAGGGGACAGGGGAATACCACTACAAATGGTCAATACCCTGCAATAGCGGAGACAACTTTCTCTATCAATTTTCTTTGATTCGTCTTCTCAAATCTTTGATGATTCTTGGTAGATCCAGGAAGAAGCTTTGATATATTTGCATGGGACATAAACTCCAGACGGGTTAGAATTGTTTGTATGGATGAATTGTTTGCTTTGGTTGCTATGGTTGGTAGTTATATTTTGGTTGTTTAAACTAAAAGATTTGGATTGCATCCATATATCTGTTTATTCTATTGGGTCCAGGTAAATTCTACAAACGGTTAGTTATCCTTCGAACTGACCAATCACCTGTAAATTCGTAGTTTTGGTGACTCGACTATCCTTGTTCGTTCTTGATATTCTGATTTGGTAAGCCAAATGCAGAATAAATACCCAGTTTGATTTGGAAACGGTACCTCTATCTTTGTGTGTCCATTCTTTGTCGTCCCCTACTTATAAATTTCGAGGACGAAATTTCTTAAGGGGGGAAGTCTGTAACATTCCTGAATTTTGAACGAGTTTAATTTGACAATTTATTTAATTTTGAAATTAAATTGTGAATTTAATTATGAAGTGATTGAAATTATCTTTTGAGAATAAACATGACTTGTAATAAAATTAAAACAAACATTAACAAGATAAAATTTCATTTGATAATACATTTTCTTTTAAAATTTATATGAACTAAGTTGTAAAATTAATTGAACTTAAAGACCAAAACAAAATTTATAAAATAAATTCAAGACAAGGTTAAAAACATAAATATACAAAATTTTAACAAATGTAAGCTATAAGACAAAGATTAACAAGTGTAAATGAATGTTACAAGTGGCAAACTTGATTTTATCTTCATTAAAAAAAAAAAAAAAAAAACAAACAATAACAAATCTGAAATAAAAGAAAACAAATAGAAACCAGGCTATTGTTCTTCACTACTCAAACCTTGTTTTCCAATTCATTCTCAAACTGAAAAATATATCAAAATCTGAGAATGAACAAACTACAAACCAGATTTCCAAATTCATACTCAAAATATTTCAAAGATTATCAAGTTGCTGTTTCAAAATCTGAAGAAAAAAATTAAAATCTGGAAACTCTGTGCAAGGAAATACAAATTCTAGTAAACATTTTCAAACCATTTACCTGAAATCATTTTCAAAATAAAGGAAAATCAACAACAAGATTAACAAGCTTCAGTTTCAAGTTAAAAGCAACCTGAAATCAAAACTCAATGCAAATGAAAATCTGGAAGCTTTAGCCTTGGAGCAATTTCAAAGCCTGGGGGAAACATGCAAGTTCAAAGAAACAAATTCAAGAATTCAAAGCATTTCAAAGATCAGAAAAAAAAAAGGAAGTTCAAAACAGTTTTTCAAGCATGCAACCTGGAAACAAATCAGATCAACAAAATTAAATGGAAACTAGGAAAATCAAAGTTGGGCAAAGTAGTCAAGCTCAAAGCTTCAACAAATCTAAAAGTATGCAATGTTTTCAAAATCAAGCCTGCATGCAATATCTGAAACAAGAAAATCTGGAAATATCCAGGCAGATATCACCAGCCAACATGCATGTATTTCTTTTAGAAATAAGTTTAAAGCTCCAACAACTAAGGTTTACAGCAAGCCAGCAACTCAACTTGATCAGTCCAGATCAAGATTTAAGCAAAATATTCTAGTTCAAGATGATCTCAAACAAAACAAATAGAAGATGGAGCAGGGCAGTTTCCTTTGGGATTAAATTAAGATAAGTAAATTTTTCTTAAAAACTTGAATTCATATTTTAAATCAGTATTAAAGTATAAATTTAAAAGCAGTTGAAAATAAAAAAATTAAATGCAGATTCAACTAAAAAGCAATTCAGATTCAAACAACTTCACCAAGCTTCAAATGAGCAGTTTTAAAAACCAAAAGCAGGACTTAAATTCAACAACAAAAGCAATTCCAGGCTTTACATTCTCTGGTCTCTGCCTTCAACAAATAAGGTGAGCAAATTTCTCCTTCTCTGTTTTGAAATGCCTGTGAGTAACAATTTTTACTAAATAAACTCAAGTAGAAATTAGTTGCTTGTTTATCTCTGGAATAAGTATGTTTGCATGTTATAATTTAAGTTCATTTTTTTTTATACTGAATGTATGTATGCAGTTGAGTATGTGATCTTGTTGTCCAGGATTCAGTTCAAAAATCTTGATACCATACTCAAATCCCTGTTATAGTTTAAGATATAAATATAGTATGTTATGCAAAATAGGTTAGAGTTTAAAAACTGTATTAATAAGAAGAAAAAAAAAGGGATATAAAGACTTTGTAATTAACTCTGGAAGTCAAAGTGTTACAGAACAAATTTTTGTAAATAGAAATTTGATCATCCAGTTTCATTAATTCAAGAGTATGAATTGAATACTTAAACTGATATTTGAATTTTAAAAATAAAATTAAAATTTACAGTGTTAAATACAAAATGCAGTCCCAACACTGTGTTTTACAATTTGGTCAAAATAAATTGAAGCTTGCAATTGATCTGAGTGAATTTGCTTCTGGAGATAGTTTATCTATCATAGATTATAGGTAAAATGCCAATTTGAAATACAAATGAATTTTTGGTGAAGAGAATTGAAAATGTCAGAAGTTGACCTAGTTTTACCTGGGCATAAGAAAATTTATTGCTGTGGCTTCAATAATGCATCGAGTTCAAAACTGTTTTGGGTAATGATAGATGGTGGGTTGATGGAGTGGTCGCCGGAGTTTGGTCGGTAATGGTGGCCGGAGTTGGGAGAAATGGGTGTTGACAGGTTAGACATTGAAGAGGGGGAAAGATTTCCAGGTTTTGGGATTTAAAACTTGAATTTAAATTCAAGTTGAATTCTTGGCTTTTGAATGCTCAGTTGTGATGTGGGTTGACTGATCGATGAGGAGATGGCCAGAGATGATGGCAGATGTGGCCGGAGATGGTTAGGTGGTGCACAGGAGGAGTGTGCATATGTGTGAAGAGCTGATGGTTGCAGGGTTTTGTCTCGGGATTTTTGGAAGGAAAACTCGAAGTATACTGGGATTTGCTCGAAGCAAATATAGTTTTGACTCGAAGTGAATACAAGGTTGGCTCGGGTAGCAAATTCTTACAGGTTTAAAATAAAACAGAGAACCTGTTGCAGTTTTAAAAAAAAAAATTTAGAAGCAAAGTTTATATGTAAACTAAAATTTGAAACTAAGTTTAAATCATGAATTCAAATGAATTTGAATTCCAGGTTTTGAATAAATTTGCATAAATAAAATAAAGTGTTTAATAGATAATAAATCTGGGCAGTATTTTATGCATTGATCTGAAAACAGGATTTTAAAAATATGATTTAAATTTAAGTTGAAATCTGGATTTGGGACCCTGGATCAAAAATTTAAGTTTGAATTTTGAAAGTTTTAAAAAAGGGGAATAAGTTGATAAATTCAATGTTATAGTCAAGTTTAAATATTTCAGTGTTTATAGCATATGTTTTATAAACCTGAAGTGGAATTTAAAAAAACATGATTTTAAATTTAATTTTTTTTTTTTTTTTTTTTGAATCTTAAACTGAAACACAATTTAAATTTTAGTTGTAATATGAATAAGATTTTGAAATTTAATGTTTCAAAATCACTTGAATGTTTAAAAGTATAATATAATTTTGTGGATTTTGGGTTAAACCATTGTTTAAAATTTACCTTAGACAATTCTTTTAACTGAAATTTAAAAGGGCTTTGGAGTACTTAAACCTTGTTTAAGTTTAAACTTGTTTTCATTTTAGTTTAAATGGAATTTAGATGAAAGCAAATTGTTTTTTTTTTTAATTACTTTGATAATAATTTAATCATTGATGAGATTAATGATTTTCATAAAAATTATTTGAACTTAATTATCCATTATTTGATCAAGGTAATTAAGTTTGTAATTAATTAATTTAATTAATTAATAATTAGGTCAATAAATCAAATAATTAAGAGCTTTTAAATTAACTTAGTAATGATTGAGATTGATGAATTAAGATTAATTAATGGGTAATGAAGAATTATTAAGTTGATTTTAATGAATGACTAAAGATTGATTAATTTGAGGGATTAAGGATTAATTAAGATTTTAATTAACACTTAATTAAATTGATAATTAGGGAATTAAGTAATTAGTAATTAAATATTAATTAATGGAATTAATTAAGAGTTGATTATTAATTAAGAATTGATTAGTTATTGTAGTTAATTAAGAATAATTAATTAAGGTGGTTTGTAATTAATTAACATTAATGAACTAAGATTTGTGGCTAATTTGATTTAAATTAATCAGATAATTAATTGATATTGTTTATAGACGTTTGGATTCTATTGAATGATTGAATTGTTTGATATCCCTAATTGTGATGCTTTGTTTGATTTGAGCTATGTTTATTGTAATTTATTTTCTGTGATACATGTACCTGTGATCTATGAATGAAAAATAAGCGTTGCAATTGGTTTGTACCGCTTATCAAATATAAGCGTTATAATTTATATCGCTTATCAGATATATTGCTGTATTTGAATCTGTGCTGATTGATGTTGTGCACTATTGTGTTAAGCCCCTGGACCACACTATACACACACAAATACGGATTGCACGTGGAAATCGGTTAAGTCACAGATTTTTGAAATAGTTTTAAAAAGTTGGATTTTTGAATTTAAACGGTTTTGAAAGGGAAGTATGTTAAAAGTGAAAAGCTTTGAAAAGGGAATTTTAATAAATGGTTTAAGTTTTGAAATTTTAAATAGTTTGATTTGAATTTAAATTCAAGATTTGAAATTGAATCCTATTGGTTTAGGAATTTGAATGTAATCCAAATTTATATTTGAAAGGCTCTAACTCGTCAAATTGAAATCGGGTTTTTCGAAATAAAACTGTTGTTTCAAAATGCAAATAGCTTTCTCATAAGAAATGAATTTCAAATTCATAGGAAATTTCAAGTTTGAATTGAAATATAAGTTTTCCAAGTTATGAATGAATCTTTGGAAATTATTTTGAAAGCTATGAAATAACTCTTTTATTTAAAGGCTAATGAGTTAATCCAATTAAAAATGGAATTGTTTTGAAAGGCTAGAAATAAATCTTTGTTAGTGATCTTTGTTATAAGATTAAAAGGGGATCTTTAAGATAATCTTTTCTTTAAAAGATTTAAATGTGGAAATTGTTTAAACCATTAAAGGTTTTGAAATAAATCTTTTTATTTAAAAAGATTTGTAAATGGTAATTTGTTTTAACCATTTGATGAAAGGTTTTGAGTTTTAAGTTGTGACTTAACTGAGATCCCATATCCATATGTTTTTAAATATTGCGCTCACTATTCGGTTTAGCCGGGAGAGGACCTTTGTGTCATATAGCCCATTCCGAATATGTGATACGTCGTTATGGATAGCATTGAAGACCGGTGGTGAAGACCGGGTGTTTGCAAGAACGATAGGATGACCTATCGATTGTCTCTGCACTGGGTAGCTCCTGGTATAGAGATTCCCTAAGTGATGGGAAGTCCGATCGGGATTGTGGATACCCGGATTTGCAAGGGCTTCTTCGGAAGTGCCTTCGGTTCTGTTCGAACCCGGGACAGACTTGTATGGTTGTATGTCCGACATTACACTTTGAGATATTAACCGATCTCTATCAAATACATTTCTGCTTGGTGGCGGAGAATTTATTCTCTTAGCTTAACACCCTTCTCTGAGACGTACGAGCTCAGAGGTTATGTAGTTGATATTTATCGGTGGTATATTCCCAATTTGGTAATGTGGCATGCTGAGTGCTGCTGTGTGATGATCATTGGTTGATCATTTGTGATATGATCATTTGTTTGATCATTTATCTTTGTGATCATTGCTTTGGTTATCTGTTGACCCAAAGCATGGCTTTGTGCCAAAGCGTAGCTTTGTGGACGAGACTGCATCAGGACCTTACTCCCCGGAAATGGTCGAAACAGGAAAGATGCGGCAAGGTTATGAGGGTCGCGCCCTTTAGGGTATGTCATTCCCTTCTGGTAAAGGGTGGTATTATGGTATGGAGCCCAGATACTTACTCATGTGGTTGCTCCAATCTCATTTACTGTGTGGTTGTTGCTTAGAGGCGCCTCGGATAAAGGTCCCAAAGGACCGGGGGATGGCATATTCGTGTAGTAGTTACCTAGTTACAGAGGTAACCCGGCCTTGTGTTGGCAGAGATCTAACCGTAACGTTAGTTCTCGGGACGTCCCGCCAGAGGCGATCCCATGTGGCAGTAGGAAGTTCCTTAGCCTGACCATTTGTTGGAAATCCATTCTTCAATTACGTGCCTTGTACGGTTTTAGTTGTAGAACCTGCCATTTAACATGGCAGCTATAGTAGGCATAGTATCATGGTACCTATGCTGGCTAGGATTTATATTATACTTTCGAAAGATTTTCCAGTATGCACTAGTAATAATATCAAAGAAAATTTTCTCGTATCAAGCATATTTGACTATCATAAGGAGAAATCTCCCCCATGTGTGCGTTTGCATTGTGTGTGTGCCGGGAGGCCATATGGTAGTTTCATTTTCTAAAAAGCATTGCGGATTTCAAATTTAAATTCTTTTGTCTGTTTTAAAAGACCAAATGTTTTTGTTTGCTCATACCAGTCCTATGACTGACCTGGAGTTTATTGTTCCTTTCCTAAACTCTGGGTGCCCACTATTTTCCCACACGGGCAGTCTAGAGTTGGGTTTTCAGATAATCAGTAGTAGGTGTAGATTCGAAAGCTTTCAAGCCTTAGGATTTGGCAATCGCAATTGGATCGAGTTGCTTCTCTTCATCTTGATTTGGGAGTTCTTGCTATTTCTGGATTGGTTAAGGAGATGGAGTTGCGGTTCTGGAGTTCTACCTTGAAGACTATATTGGAGATTCTGTTCCGCTGTTGTGTTACCTTTTATTTCCGCTGCTGTTATCTTGTACCATAACTCTGATATCTATTGTATCTTTCTATTGTACCATTCATGTTGTATCAGTTATTGTATCAAATGTTGTATCTCAAATGTATATGATATGTATCATTCATTTTTCTTCCGCTGTGTTATTTACTTAATGTGTTATAAGCTCCGGCGACTCGAATTTGAACGGTCGAATCTGCGGCATTCGAGTACAATGTAAAGTATGGATGTTGATTTTCGAACGCGAAAAATTCGAATCGTTACATTCACAGAAATAGATATAGTGTTTCCACATGAGTAAATATCTGGGCTCCATACCATGATACCACCCTTTTCCAGAAGGAAATGACATACCCTAAAGGGCGCGACCCTCATAACCTTGCCGCATATTCCTGTTTCGACCATTTCCGGGGAGTGAGGTCCTGACGAAGTCTCGTCCACAAAGCTACGCTTTGTGCAACAAAGCCATGCTTTGGGTCCACAGATGACCAAATGTAACGGCTCGAATTTTTCGCGTTCGAAAATCAACATCCATACTTTACATTATACTCGAATGCCGCAGATTCGACCGTTCAAATTCGAGTCGCCGGAGCTTATAACACATTAAGTAAATAACACAGCGGAAGAAATGAATAATATATTTCATATACAGCATTTGATACAATAACTGATACAACATGAATGATACAACAGGATGGTACAATAGATAACAACATTATCAGAGATACAAAGAATAGCAGCGGAACAAAATCTCCAATGTGGTCTTCAAGAAAGAACTCCAGTATTAGTAATCTCCATCTCCAAAGCACCAATCCAGAAATAGCTCGAACTCCAAATGAAGATGAAAGTAAAGTTCAAAGAAAAAAAGAAAACAATTTCAATCTGTAAGTCAAAACCAGGTTCAGGTTGAATCAAAAATAAATTCATTTCAGCAATCAATCAGAAAGCTACAAAACCTGAAGCCAAATGGAAATCAAAGACCTGTCTCTGCTTTCTGGAAGAAAAAAAAAGAGATAAGTAAATTTTTCTTAAAACTTTGAATTTCAGATTGTTAATTAGTGAATAAGCAAAGATTTTTGTTTACAAACCTTGCAGATAAAAGCTTCAAAAAAAAAGAATTAAAGAAAAAATGTACATGCTAAACAAGAATAAAAGTTTCCAGGCTTCACTGTCTCTGTTCTGCTTTGACCAAGGTGAGCAATCTAGCCCTGAATTTGTTCTCTGTCTTAATGAATGCTTGAATGACTTGTCTTCTCTGATATGTGATGATTCTGAAATAGAAATATGTTTACATGTGTATGTATATGTGTGATGCATGTTTGGGAAACACAACAAAGCTTGCTTTTGTTTCATTCATTCCAGATCTCAAGAACCTGGTTGCAAAATAAAAAAAAAATAAAAAAATAAAAAATGACTGAGACATTATCTGGTTATGTGAGTAACATTTTTGTTAAAAAATTACTTAAGTATAAATTGGTTGCATGTTTCATCTGGGAATAACTATGTTTATGTGGATACATATATGGATTATCTGTATATTTATGAATGTATGAAGTGTGCATAGTTGATTTTCCTGTAATCTCACTGATTCTTAGTTTCAAGCTCTAGTTTTTGATCTAAAAATCATATCTCTTAATTCAATTTGTGATAAGGTTTAAGTTTAAAACTAAACCTGTTTGTTTAATCATAGAGAATGTTTTTAAATTTTATATAAGTTAAATAAATTTATGCAATGCCTGGAAATATAGATAACAGAGCAAAACTGTATAAATGTAAAAATTCAAACTATATGAATTTATATTTCAGGTTTGTATATCAAAACATAATACTAAATTATGATTTTTAAAAGTTAAATTATAATTTTTAATATCAAAACCTAAGTGCAGTTTTAGACTTACTGTATTTTTCATTTTTGTTAAGTACTGATGATGCATGCTATTAAATTGATTGAATTTGGTTATGGAGATAGTATAGCTATCATAGGTTATGGGGAAATTATGGGATCAAGTTGAAAATGAGTTTTGATGTTGTAATTTGAGTTTCCAGGTTTAGAACCCTAGTTTATTTGGGGTTACTGTTTTTGGGTCAATCTTCACTCCTCAGTGCATCGAGTCTGAAGCTTTTGGGGGTGATGGTGGATGGTGAGGTGAAGAAGCTATCACCAAAGTTCGGTCGATGATAATGGTCGGAGTTGAGAGGTACGGGTGTTGACAGGTTTGAAGGGTAGGGTTGTGGTCTGTTTTTCAGGTCTGGGTTGATTGTTTGGGTTGCAGGGATTGTTACTCGGGTTGGTATAGGGTAAATGGAGGGGAAAACTCGAAGCAAAAGGATTTTTACTCGAAGTAAATATGGGTTTGCTCGGGTGTACTTTTTGTTTCAGGTTTTCAAATTAAACAGAACTGTTCTGTTTTTTTTTGAGATTTTTAAAGTAGAGTTTTAAATTCATACTGGAGATTTGAACTTAGGATAAATCTTGAATCTGAAGATGAATTCAAAATGTTTGAATTCTGTTGTTGAAATAATTTGAAAGCAGAAATTCAAATTGGTTTAAAATAAAAAAATAAAAAAAAAGAAACAGGGAGCCTGTTTCCAGATTTTAAAGTTTGAAAAAAAAAATGCAAACTAAAGTTTTACTTAGGATGTTAAAACTGAATCCAAATATGAATTTAAATAAGTTTAAATTCTGTTTTCTTTGAAATAGTTTGAATTCTGGAAAATTCAAAGTTTTTTTTTTATAATACAGAAAAACTGTTTTCTGTTTCATATGTAAAGTTAAAGTTTAAATTTGCAGGTGAAGATTTTAAACTGAGTTTTGGTTCGAATTTGAATATGAATTCAAATTTGATTTGTCTGGAATTTGAAATCCTTGATGGCTTTTAAATTTAAATTTAATTTTAAACTCTCAAGTGTGAATGCATTGTGTTTTGGCATTTGAATTGAAAGGTTAAGAATTTGAAACTAGGAGTTTAAAATGAATTCAATCTGAGTTTTTAAATCTGGATTTTAAATTTTTTAACTTCAGTTTTTAAATTAAAGATTTAAATTTAAATTGTTTTCAAATGGTTTGCATTTGAATTAAAGGTATAGATGATAGAAAGAATTTAAAGCTAAAATAAATTTGAAAGTTGAATTTCAAATGTTAAAGTAATTTTTAAATTGGTTTGAATTTAATTTGAATTGAAATTTAAATTCTTTTTAATCTTATTAACAAAGTATATGTTCTTGTAAACATATAAGATTAAGATTTGTATTGTTTTAGAATCTTATTTTAAATAAATTTGAATCTTTAAGTTTAAAAGAAATGTTAAATGGAATTTAATGTAAATTTAAAAACATTTTTGTGTTTAAATGCTTGATTTAATAAGAAATGTTTATCTAAAAGATAAATAAATGTTTAATGATTGGAATCATTTAATTACTAAGGTAATTTAGATAAATATTAATTATTTAATTAATTAATAATGTGGAAGTTTAATTAAAAAATTAATGATATTTAATTTGATTTGAGATTAATTAATTAAGTTTAATTAATCTATAATTAAGAACGGTTAACTAAATTTTAATTTATGATTAAGATTTATTTAATCAAGTGATTAATGATTAATTTAGATAATTAATTAAGAATAATTAATTGGGTTGAGTAATTAATGTATTTAATTACTGAATGGTTATTAATCAAGGGTGATTTATATATATGTAGGGTTTAAGTAATTAACTTGTGTAATTATCTTATAAGCTAATTACTCATTGTAATTAGAGATAGTTAATTAGGACTAATAAATGAAAGTAATCATGTAGGTAATAAATTTAAAACCACCCAGTTTATTCATCTTAATTGTAGATGCTGATTGTTATTGAATGTTGTGTGATGGATTGATATATTTGGTATGTGATGTGATGCTATGTGATACTTTGTGCTGATCTGCTATATTTGTGATAAATATACTGTTGTATGAATATGAAACCCTTTGACCCGTAAAACGACATTTGAATTTCGATGCGACAGGGAGTCGGATTCCAGTTGGTTATCCGAAACCCACATCGAATCATATTAGTGAATTTTTGTGATTGATAATTTACTTTATCTATGAATCTGTTAATATAGATGAGCGTTATGGGTTATACCGCTTATCTTTATGATTGAATCTGTGATGATGATGTTGTGCACTATTGTGTTGAACCCCTGGACCACACTTATACACACACAAATATGGATTGCACGTGGAAATGGGTTAAGTCACAGATTTTGAAATTGTTTTAAAATTTGAATTTTAGAATCCAAAATAGTTTTGGAATTAGAATTGAAGTTTTTGAAAAAAAAAATGGATTTCAAAAATAAAAGTTATGTGAATAACTTAATGGAGTTTTGAAATTTAAATAATTTGAGTTAAATTTGAATTCAATAATTGAATTGAATTCTATGATTTGGAAACTAGGGTTTTAAAAAGTTATTCAACTTATAAATGGGTTTATATGGGGTTTTTAAACCAATTTAAAAGTGATGTTTTGAAATTTAAAATTTAACCCAAGATTTTCAACTTGTATAAATCGGACTTTTCTGAAACGAAAACTGTTGTTTTCAAATAATAGAAGCTTTCATATAAGAAATGGATTTCCAATGTATGTTAAAAGGAATTCAAGTTTTGAAATGAAAATGGTATTCCAAGTTATAAATAAATCTTTGGAACGTGTTTTGAAAGCTATAAATTAAATCTTAAATTTAAAGATTTATTGAGTTAATCCAATTGAAATGGAAGTTGTTTTGAAATCTATGAATAGATCTTTGTGAAACTAGGTGAAACTTTATGAAATAAATCTTTTTGTTTAAAGATTTAAAATGGTAATTTGCTTAACCATTTGAAAGAAAAGTTTTGGATTTTATAAGTTGTGACTTAACTAAAATCCCATATCCATATGTTTTAAAATATGGCGCTCATTATTCGGTTTAGCCGGGAGAGGACCTAGTGTCATATAGCCCATTCCGAATAGTGATACGACGTTATGGATAGCAATTGAAGACCGGTGGTGAAGACCGGATATTTCCGAAAACAAAAGGGTAACTCATCGATTGTCTCTGCACTGGCTGATCCCCGGTATAGAGATCTCCATATGTGATGGGAAGTCCGGACGTGATTAGGGATTATCCGGATTTGCAAGGGCTTCTTCGGAAGTGCCTTCGGTTCTGTTCGAACCCGGGACAGACTTGTATGGTTGTATGTCCGACATTACACTTTGAGATATTAAACTGATCTCTATCAAATACATTTCTGCCTGGTGGCGGAGGATTTATTCTCTTAGCTTAACACCCTTCTCTGAGACGTACGAGCTCAGAGGTTATGTAGTTGATATTTATCAGTGATATTCCCAATTTGGTAATGTGGCATGCTGAGTGCTGCTGTGTGATGATCATTGGTTGATCATTTGTGATATGATCATTTGTTTGATCATTTATCTTTGTGATCATTGCTTTGGTCATCTGATTGACCCAAAGCATGGCTTTGTTGCACAAAGCGTAGCTTTGTGGACGAGACTGCATCAGGACCTCACTCCCCGGAAATGGTCGAAACAGGAAAGATGCGGCAAATGTAACGATCGCGATTTTTCGTTGCCGAGAAATCGAACCGTTAGGGTTTTAGAAGAAGAAAGAGGTAGAAGAAGAGAGAAAGAGAGAAGAAACAAAAACAAGTAACAGGACATGAAACAAATCAGAATCTCACAATCGCAGCGGAACAACATATAATAGATAAATGAATAATCATTTAAACAAAAGAACTATACATTTTATACATACATCACATGTTCCATGTTTCTCAGCTTCGTAAGTGTGTTCGCGATCCTGATTCTATCATTGAGCTGCATGTTGTGCCTGATTTAGAGATCTTACCTGACTTATCTTTGGAGCAGCAACCTCTCCGTGTGCTTGATTCGGAGGTTAGACGCCTTCGCAACAAAGAGGTTCCACTCATGAAGATTCAATGGTCACTGAATCCTAAGGACTGCACTTGGGAGACCAGAGAATCTATCGAGCGCTCTTATCCTGGCTTTCTCCCATCTTCTTCTGCGGGTAAGAATTCTCTATTTTATCTCTATCACTTCTTTTTTGGATTTGACGTTATAGACGACATCTATCTTAAGGAATTGCGGGGACACAATTTTCTTAAGGGGGGAGGTCTGTAACAACCCGGGATTTGCATTACCGATTAATAAATAAAAGTTATGATTTTTTTATTTATTTTAATGAAGCATAAAAGGATTTGGAATAACAAAATTTATTTGAAAAAAGGCTATTTTAATTAAATGGGAAATATGGGATTTTAAAATGAGGATAAAATGTTATTTTTTTTAAAGTTAAATATTTTAGGAGAGATTTTAAAACGGGTTTGGATTAGAAAAATGAGTTTTATAAACATATATGAACACTTAGACTAATTTTTGGAAACATGTAAATAACTCTCTTCTTATTGGGTTACTAAACCTAGCCCAATAACCCACCCTAAAACTCCTCTATAAATTATCTTAAACTCTCCTAACCTCATTCATTCATCCCTAATCAAAACCCTAATCATTTCCTAAAGCATTCTTAACAAAAATGGCCTCTATCTCATCTCCTTCTAGTTTTAGCTTATGCAAGTCATTCTATGCAAAGGTAATGCAAATACCCACCTCAAATCCGTTTTTATATCTTTCTAATTTCTCAAATTTATTTGGTAACACATTATGTGTTTTTTTGATCTTATATCCTCCTAATCATCTTTTGCTAATTTGGGTTGATGCTATAGTGGTCTTTTTTGCTTTCTAGAGTGGTATATTGCTAAAAACCTCTTCTAATATGTGGTTAATCCTATTTTGATTTCAGTAATCATTTAGTAACACATGTTTTATTATGTAACATGTGAATCATAGCTCTTTGATCATCTTTACTTTCATTTTGGGTGTGCACATAAGGTGCTTGTGATATTGCTTCCTAAGGTAATATATGCTAGCTGAAATTATAATTAGTGTATTGCTGTTAGTAAATTAGGCATATCTCATTCATCTTGAATCAGAATTAAGATTTTCTTGATGTTTTGGAAAACTTATTCTGTAGCCTATAACTTTTATGTTTTGTGCTTTGCCTAATTTTGATTGTTGAATGGTCAAAATCATGTTTTTTTGTTGCTGACCTGACAACAAACTACAGGGTTGAAAAAAAATAAAAACCTGAAATTGTTTTGGCCATAAGTTACTCATTTCTTATCCAAATCAAATAATTTAGGATGTTCTGGAAAGCATAGAGATAGGGCTAAAATTTTTGTGTTTTGAGTTTCATGAAATTTTGAAGTTAATTTGGTCAAAACTGTGCATTCTTGCCACTGTCCCGAGAGCAAAACGACAGTGATATATAATTAAGATATGAGAATTGTTTTAATCATAAAATTTTCATCCCTGTTCGGAATTTGACGATCTTGGTCATGCCGAAAAACTTAGAAACTAAGCTACAACTTTTATTTTATTCATTTTGCCAGAATTTGAAGTTTACTATGCCAAAATTATGGTTTTTCATCTCTGGCCTGTTAGTGCATAGCTATAGGCCTTTGTCGAATTTCTGCACAGAACCCCGACTTTGCGACGCCATCCTGGGCTCGTCTTATGTCAGATTTTAGCTATGTTGATCTCGTTGGAAAGATGAGGTCAAGATCTTCAACTCAGCAAAATTTATAAGATCTGAAGGCGTTTGATGCTTCGTTTTTATCGCCAAAGTAGCACTTGAAACTGTTTTGAAAAACATTGATTAATTTTAATTCAAACGTCCAACTTCGCGACCTCGCTGCGAGTAGGTCCTATGTCGGATTTTATCGATTTCGGTCTCTTGGAAAGATGAGATCGAATTCTTCAAGCTTGCAAAGTTTGGTTTAGATCTGGGCGCGTTTGGTACTTCATTTTTATTGTCGAAGTAGCACCCAGAAACTGTTTTACAACAGTAATCATTTTCAGTATCGTCGGGCCAACTTTGAGGCGTTGTCATTTCTTCGTTTCAAGTCGGAACTGAACAATTCTTGTTTCATATCAAAGTAGGAGTATTGTACTATGCTCCTGCGAATTTTCATTAAGATCTGGGTTGATATGACCCTTCGACCATGTCGTCGAAGTGTGACCTTTGGACTGTTTTGACACAGCAAAGTTTTATGATTTTTTGCTCGATTTTGAGACGACGCAATTTCTTCTTTTCACGTCAGAATTGCCCGATTATTTTTGCAGTTTTAAGAGGGGATGTTGGTCTACATTCCAGCAAATTTTCATGTCATTTAGACTTTGTTTGCAGGTTCAAATCTGCCGTCGAACTAGTGACTTCGACTTGTTTTCAGCGATTTTATACTTGGTATAATTTCGACTATTTTTCTGAGATTTTTCGATTTCTTTGAGATTTGTCTCTAGATTTCGTGCACGGATTTTATAAATAACTTTAAAGTGATTTTCCATCAAATTATCTTTTGAAACTATTATTTAGTATTATTTTAAGTATTAAATTAATTACTCCATAATAGGAGAATTTCAAAGACTATTTCTAAAGAGGTTTTCAAACGATTAAGAATCCGCTTTCTCCAACTATTTTCTATGTAAAATATACACACTTCTGCACTTCGAGCGAAGTGGAAAGGAGAATAAATGGTTAGGTAAAACACGGACCATGAATCCGTGCGTTTATCTTTCCGATTAATCCCCGACCTATTCGATTGATCGTTTTGACCTTTGGGTCTAGTTTACTAATGATACGAGGTGGACTTTTTATTGTTTGGGGTGTGAGCTTGCTATTGGTTAGTAAACCGTTTAGTGCGAACGTGGGGTATGGGACTCATTGTTAACACTTTACGTGTTCCTCTCCAAGAAGTTTGTGACACATTAGCCTATGGGCGGCCAGTACTGGACCTCTGGGTCACCACGCCTCTGGGCAACCATCTCTGGACACCTGCTCTATGGAGCAGTTTTTTCGGCATGTGCCTCTGGGCCTTTATCCTTCTGGGAAGGATCTCGCCGTCTCGTGCGTTTTGCATCTGTGCGAGTGATCGATCACAACTCTACAGTACTTGGCAATAACGACTCTGGTCTGTGTACGTGCTATACTTGTATTATCTGATGATTTTTATATCCATTCGAGTACCGCCCTTCGGTGTTGGTTCTATGGAACCATACGATGTAAGTACGATTACCTTGTGGATTCACAGTGTCTCTGGACAATACTTTTCAGTATTCGATTTCATTGACTTTTCAGTATATCCCTATTGCTCTTTGGAGCATCGATCTTTGCTTGGGCATTGATTACAGACTCTGGTCACTCTTGGGATTATTGCCTATGGGCAATATTATATAGCTTTGGCTACGCCGATGATATGAGGCGATTTTATTTATCTAACACTTTGGTGTTGTTATTCTCTTAGAGATTTTTACTGTTTATTGATGATTGGGGATCGCCATTATATTCATGTAGTCCATAATACCCTTCTCTTTGGAGAAGTACTGTTTTATTTATGTACCGCATTATTATGTTTATCTCAGTTTATTAACTAATTATTTAGCTAGCCCGACCCGAGTGTTTTTCTCTCGGGTCAGACCGAGTTGTTTCAGGTTAGGCCTCTGGACTTAGCTTTCTGTGCTTCCGCTTGGACATTATCTGCTATGCTGATAGATAGCTCCTTATATTGTCCACTATTTTGATACTCTGATTATTCAGTCTCTTATGTACATATTTTTGACTCACATGTGTGAGCGGTGGCTTTGTACCCACCTTTTTGATATTTGGATCTGTATTGACGATATATTGTACCTGTGTTCTATGACTGTTATGTGACTGTTCTATGATGATGATGTTATCATTTAGTATTATGTTTGTTCTGAACCTATTTTCCTTAGCCATTGTAATTTCGTTATAAATATCTATTGGATATGTCGAACCACTTGAGAAAAGAAAACCACATATTCGACGTATTCAGTAGTTAGTTATAGCTTGATTACATATGGTCGCTTCCATTATACTCTGTTCTCCGTTCTAGTAGACGGTATACTCCGTAATACTCTTTACTAGAGTGGGTCTCGGAGTGGGGCGTTACATTCAATATCAAACAAAACAAATACAAACATGAATTACAAGCCAAACTATTACAAAACAATGCTTGGAATAAACATGTAACACAAAGCTAACGCTTTTGCACTTGCATTCAAGGACTTATGCTTCAGCTATAGGCTGTAAAAGCACTATAATGGGATGTATTTGGATCAGGTTTGGATCAGGTTAAGGTCATATAGATCGGCCATAACAATATATAAAGGAGATAGAGAGATACGAGTGCATCAACACACAACTACAAGGCATCTACAAGGATTTCAGGGCATAAATGGCTTCGGCCAAGGGATGATTGGGCACGGCCTGATTTGGAAAGATCAACTACAGGTGTTACAGAGGTCTAAGGCTCAGGTTGTGGCTGGTGGTGGTGGTGTTTGGGTCGGCCAAAGCATGATTGGCATGGTGGAGACAAGGGGAGTTCGGCTATGGTGAATCAAGTGGATTTTTCTTCAAAATTTTGGTGGATCATCAACTTAGAGGGTCTCGACCATGGAAGGTCAGTGGAACGAGGTGATGATGGCTGATATAGGTGGTGGTGGAGGCGGCCAAGGTGGTGGAGTAAGGAGGGGCCGAACATAAGAAGATGAATGCATGTGCAAAAATCAACAAAATCAAGTAGAAAAAGTGAAAAAGAATGAATGTTTTATCAAAAATTTTCTTCAGAAAGAGGCCGAATTATTTTTGTGAGTTTAAGATAATTTTTGCTTAAAAAACAAATTAGGAAGTCAGCTGAAAGAATGAGTGATATGGCAGCCAATGAAGTGGTGTTGATTGATAATGTAAAGGTGGAGTGAATATGAAAGGGCTAGGAATAAAAAGGGTCACAACCTATTCATATTTCCCTATTTCTTTTTGCAATTTTAAATACCTGAAAAATACTCATAAATAAAAATAAAAACACAAAAATAAAATGCATGCATAAAAATAAATAAATAAATTTTAATTAAATATAATTAAATTAAGAAAATAGCAAAAATTGAAAACTAGACTTAAAATTTTGAAAATAAATTCAATAAATTTTGGAAAATTTTAATTATCACTTAAAAAATATTTATAAATGAAATCTTGCAATAAAAACAAATTTAAAATAATTTCAAAATCAAATAAAGTCAAATTTAAAATTATATTCAAAATTCTAGGGTTGCTACAATGACATCTCGTAATTGGGAGCGACCCACTTAGCCTTGCTGTTTCTACCTTGTTTCTGTCATTTTCAGGTGATAAGGCTCGAGGCTATGATTACTTTTACACATAGGACATCTTCTTCATTTTCGAATGCCACATTGCCATTCCACATTTACACGACCGATTTCTACAAACGTATAACTCCTGAGCTCATACGTCTCAGGAAAGGGTGTTAAGCTAAGAAAGGGTGTCTTTTCTGCCACCAAACAGATGTACATTATAGAGATCACTCATTATGATTTAGAATGCAAGGTCAAACATTCATCCATACAAGTTCGTTCTGGAACTGAAAGAAACCGAAGGTACTTTCCTCGGCCATTACTAGGGGAGAAGTCCTTATGGTTTTGAGATTTTCATAACAAAGAGACCACTACAATATAGTGAATTGAGAGTTTATCCTTATTTATTCAACAAGTAGTCCATCGTTATTATTCGTCTCAATATCTCCGCCTTCAAACTTCTTCATTTTTTGAATGCATAAACTGGTTTGAAGTGGTTTTCGGATAGGAATTACCCCAAATCCGACCCATGTTCCTTCAAAATCCAATTATCGATAAAAGTTGAATACGAGTATACAGAATTTATTAAGTCCCTTTTCACTTTAATTTTTCTTGGATGATTTCAAAATCTCCTTATTTTGTCTTAGAGAAATTCTAAGTTAATTCATTCTTTTTCTTTGGATAATACTAATCTTCTTTTATTTTGAAAACTTAATACAATCTTTTTAGAGCATCCGGCTTTCCTTTTGATCTCTTCCACCTCTCGCCTAAGAAAAGAAAACATATGCCAGATAAGTTCAGGGTATAGGTTGCTCCATCCCTAACCTTAGTTAAATACCTAATTTTATCTTCTCAGATCTCATAGGTGGGACAAATGTTCTAATCGTTTCCACATAATCAGTTATCAACTTTATTTTGGAACTGATTACAAAGATTCCAAATTGTCTTTTAGACACTTAATTTTCCTTTAAAAAAACATTCATGATATATTCTTGAAAAATTCGTTATGTTTAAAATCATATCAAAAAAGTTACAGAATTCACAGCATAAAAGTGCTGTGGAAAATGCTATATAAGCTTATTTGATTTGAACCATTTTTTAATATTTTAAAATTCATATTTTCCACTTCAAATTTCCTTTAAACTATTTAAATAGATTTATCAAATTTATTCCATATTTTTTCATAAATTAAAACGTTCATTTAAACAGATTTCCCGTTATGGTCACTAAACTGCGCTAGCATGATTTTTCTAGAAAATTGATTTGGACTTAATTCAAAATCTATTTAACGAAATTTTGATTTTCTTTCTTCATTTAGAAGATATGGATATAATAGTCTGGAATTTTATGATCTCGAAGAATTCCAAGCTGTATTTCACTCTGTACACTCATTTGAACTTTTTGGTGCATAATCACGAACTACCGTTGCGCGACGCATCTAGTTTTAACTTATTTTTCAACACTTGAAATAATCTATTCAAATTGAATTTTATTACTTATAAAACCATTACAAATCATTTTAAATTTATATTTTCACCTTTTAAAGTATTTTAAAATGTATTTTCACTTTTACCATATTATAATATTATTTTATTCTTATTATTTTAAGATTAAATTTTAAATTTCAATTTCAATTCAATTTCAATTCCAACTTCAAATTAAACTCAATTAAAACTTAGATTTCAAATCTAATTTAAATTTCAATCTTAATCTCAATTTTAATTTTTAAAATCAATTTCAATTTAACTATCATTTTCAAATCCCATTTCACTTCAAATTTAAAATTCTCTTTTATTTCCACTTTAGTACCAATTCCACTTGAAAAGAGACTTATTTTTCCATAGTATATCATATCATCAAAATTGGTATTATTTAACAAAGGGATCACTTAATCAATAATGATAGAAATTTGATGTCCATATTAACATCACAACCATACAACCAAACATATGACATTAACATATTCAATACGGCATAGTACGATAAGTGTCATAACAATACTATGGATTATCCAACGTTCATATAATTATTCAAACATCCATATCATAAAATGGTGATTATCTAATCATAGCAATTCAACTTATCAATCGATATAAATCAACAAACGATGAGAATTGCTCATCTTCATATCCACTCCATCAACCTTTTATCTGAACTAGCATGCTCCTTCAAAATCATCTCGAATTATCGCCTTAATTTATTTTCCTTCCTAACCGTTTCTTTTTCCTCTCTCTCTCTTCTTTTCTTTTTTTACATGAAGGGTTCATGGGTTATAGGAAGGGGGTATGTGCGTGTATAGGCTTGGGTAGGTGGGTATTAGGAGGGTACGGCCTTGGAGTGGGGTGTGTGAGTTTGAAGCTCGGATAGGTGGTGTGGGAAGCTTGGAGGAGGCGAGTAGGTGGTGTAGGTGGGTATTTGGCTCGGGTGTGGTGTTTTAGGTAGAGTAGGAGGCCTTTGGGTGTGTGTGCTCGGTTTGAGGTAGGTAGAGGGGTGCGTGAGCTTGTGGAGGGTGTGTGGGATTGTTGGTTGTGGGTTTAGGGATATATGGTAGTGGTGTAGCTTGGTTTTGGTGATGTGGAGGTGAATGGCTTGAAGGTAGAAGAAAAATGGAGGAAGAAAATGGCGTTTAGAATTTTGTAAAATGAAAATGTAGTGAAGAAGGAAGGAGTTTATGATTGTATTTATAGGTGAAGTCTGAGTGGCTAATGTTCTAAATACTATTGCCTTACTTTTTGAATTTTGCTTAATATGATAAGAAGTTCATTTATGGTGAAAGATGTCATGATTTGATTCATGTAATGATGCTTGCTCTTTTCCTTAATTTACAAAATGTTTAAATATTAATTTGCGTAGTTTCCATGCATGAAGAGACTTGCATTAATGATGAGAAGATAGAGTTTAGTCATTATGTAATGATTTGGTTACTTTTCCATAAATTAGAAAACACTTAAACTACATTTTTCTCCTTTTCCATGCATCTCATTAATGAAATATGATATCTAAGTAATGATTATGTTTAATAATTTAATTTTAATTATTAATTGTCAAATCATGTTAATTTTTAAATTTATTTATTTAATTTAACTTTTCAAAAGTAAACCACTTTTGTCTTTTAGTGCTAAATGCAATGTGTTTTAAAAGTATGTAAAGTTATATATATGTGTTAGAAAACATTACATGATGCAACAACTTAATGACAACTTGTTTTGGTTGAAAACGGAGCTTTTGTTGATATATTTTACGGTCAAAATTTGACGTTTTTGCTAAACTATATATTCAAGTAAACCAAACTTAAAGGTGAACTTTTTACTTCTTTTAAATAAATTAAAACATGTCTATTCATAATTTAAGTTATATTTAAATAATATCAAAATCTCTAATTTTACAGTGTATGTAAAACTGACAAAATACGACAAATTGTGGATATTTTTGTAAAACAATCATTAATATACTTTTAAATCTTTTAATATACTTTTATTATCTTTATTAGGTGTTTTTAATAAGATTTAACTTTTAAATAAATATTTAAACTTATTTATTTAAGCATTTATTTATTTTTAACTAAACTTAACTTTTGCTGATTTGTTCTAAAATCCAAATTTATACTTTTTAATTAGTAATTATAGGAATAAATAATTTCTATATTATTATTTACAATATATAACTAATTTATTTAAGTTTTAAACTCTTTTTAAATTTTAAAATGAATAAAATATCTCATTTTGAAGTGGCAAAATTACGGGTCGTTACAAATAGTCTTTTGTTTTCTTAGAAAGCCTCATTGTTGATGGGGTGCTGCTAGAGGAAGCCATTGAAGAATAGTTTAAAGACATAAAAGATTTAATGAACTTTTAAATTTTGAAAATAAAAGTGAAATGAATGGATGAAGATAGTATAATTAAATAGATAATTAATGGACATGTTCTCTGGTCAAGAGACACCTTTTCAGGACATTGGGTTGAATAAAAAGTGGAGGGAATTTTGAATTTGAAATGGAAATTCAAATTCTATATTTGAATGGGTATGTCAACAAATGACTAGAGGATATGTCGACATATATCCCGTGATTTTCAAAAGTGGAAATGACTAAATTATTACTATTTGTTTATATAATTATTACTAATCTGTATATTTAGTAAATAATTTAAAAAAATTAAATATATATTTTATATTGTTTACTAAATATTATATTCTTATAAAAATTTAATACATTTATACACACACTATATTCATCCAATTTATTATTAATCCATAAGTTATTTTAACAATCAAAAGCAATCGTCGTTCATAAAAAATATTCAAAATTTAATTTTAACCGTGTACCTATTTTTGATCCATTTCTTTAGACTTTTCTAAATTTATTATTGCTGTGAAGCACATATTGGCATTCTGCATATCTAGTTCATTATTATTTGAGGAAGAATCTGAATCGTCTAGTGTTGCAGTATAAGCTCTTCTTCGTTTTATGGATGAATAAGTATTTGGTGAGTTTTTCGGTTTCTCCGAGTTTGGACAGGCTCTTTGCATATGGCCAAGTTCATTGTAGTTAAAACATCTAACAGCATTTCCACCTCCTGGATTTTTTTTACCATTTTTTCTAAGATTATTCATCTTTTTTTATTTTAGAAATTTTCCTAGAATTTCTGACCATGAAGGCAATTTTCTCATCATCAATGTTCTTAGAATCTAGATCATCTATTGTGACATTGAAAGTAATGGTTTTCTTCTTCATTGCTATGCTTTCTATCCTACCCAGTATTTGGGCTACAAATGACATTAATTGTCAATTAACTTCTCAATTTTCAGAGTGGTAATGTCTTAGCCTTTTCAATCTCAAGATTCCTTTGGTCTTATTCAAGAGTAAGTGAATTGTGGATTTTTCTAACTTGATCCTCTTTAGCAAAACTTTTATGCAATGCATTTGGTGAATCTATTATGTCTTGAAATCTACTATACATACCAAAAATGGACTTGTTTGGACTTATTTTAAATAACCGGATCTAATTAGTTAACATAGAAATTTTGATCTATTTGACTTTACTAGTGCCCTCATCTATAACGTGTAGTATTCTACATATTTCATATGCATATTTACAAATAGACACTCTATTGAATTCATTTCCATCTAATGAATAAAACAAAATATTCATGGCTTTAGAGTTACATTGTGCAACAACCTTTTGTTCTGTAGTCCATTGTTAAAAGTTAATATGGGGCTCAGTATACTCATTCTGTGCAATATTCCAAATGTTTAGACTAACTGACTATAAATAGATTTTCATTCTACATAACTAATATATTAATTACTGCCATTAAAAAGAGGAGTTTTAGCAATAGATTGTCCTTCAACAAAGGAATTACTAACAAGTAAGAAAATAGTGTTACTAATAGTATTACTAACAGTGTTGTTAGCCATTTAAACTTTTCAAAAGTTAAAATTATGAATTCTTTAAAAACCAGTGCTTTGATACCAAAAGTTAGTTTGCAGAAGATGGATTTTATGGCTAATTTAACACTAGAGGGGCGGGGCATGAATAGTGTTTACTAATTTATGTGAATTTTTTAAATATTTTTAAGATTATAATTAATTAATGCAGAATAAAAAATTATGGATGAAAACAAAAATAGATATAAATGTAGTAAAAGAAAAAAGTAACGAGTTGGAGAGATCACACTAGGAATTTTTATACTAGTTCAGAGCTACCCTACATTCAGTCCTATATAATTTCTTATACATATTTCTTTTCAAATATCAAAGTCAGTACAATCTCGATTTCAAGGCTGCAAGATACACCCTCTAGATTTTTCAAGCTCTATGTAACTCACTGGATTCGGATAGACACCAACACACCCACTTGGATTCAAATAGGACACTAAGAACACCCATTTGATTTAGAAGGGACATAAGCACACACGCTTGGATTTTAAGGACACCGAGCGTACCCAAGAATATAAGAGTACTGTTTGGCAGAATTTATGGACTCGATTTGTTGATCTTGAGTACAAATGATCCTATAACCTTTTGAATAGCAGTTTGATCTTGTTTTAAGTGATAGAGATGAAAGAGACCGAAGAGGAATTGATAGGAATCAAATCAATGGAGTTTGAATTTGATTCTTATTAAATTTGAGAATATTTGAAGTAGTGTTTCTTTTAGAAATCAAGAGAGTAAAAGAGGAGAGAAAGAATGATAGATTAGTTAAAAAAAATTCGTTTGGAGATCCTCGTATTTATAGAGAAACATTGACCATGTACATTCGTGAAGAGATATGACGAAAAGAAACTTCCATTTAAATTTGAATGTTGAAAAATTCGGCCTATAAGTCGACATACACTACAGGGATGTGTTGACATACCCTTTGTATTTTTGAAAAACACTTTATAAAAATTGTTTTGAAAATATAAAGCTTTGTAAAATACTTTGAAACTTTATACAACCATCTAAACATAGTTTATACATATTTTACTCATATCAAAATTTAGGAAAACTTTATAAAATTATTTTGAAATATATAAAGTTTTAAATATTCTCTTGTAAATAATAAATATAAAGTATAAATGAATGTATATTCAAAATCAAAGTTGTAATAAATGTAATAATATACTTATAAACATTTAGAAAGCATAAATGAAGAGAGAGATCAAAGAAGTGCTATCAGGGTTCTAACAATAATTTATGACCCTATAACTTATGTGTATATCTTGAATCTTCAATACTTATGAGTCTTCAATTTCTAACTCTTGAATATCTATATTAGCCTTTTGAATCTGCTCTCGATACTGTACAGTATTCTTCATCAACACCTATCTGATACCCTACACAATATACTATATAAAACTTGATAAAAACATTAGTATCTATATTCTATATGATGTCATATGGTTGTTGTCATCAAAACTAATGCCTAAGGTACTAGAAATCTCTCCCATTTTTGATGATGACAACCATGTTTATAAATATGATATAACTCCTCATCAGTTACAAAATTCCCTCTTTATCTATGCCTAAATATTTTATATATTTCTTCCCATTTGTCATCAAAAAATATATAATCAAAACCCCCTTTAACTAGGTACTATATGATAGACACAAGAGTGATATATAAATAGGAAGTAATAACATAACCCAATTTTATTAATCGCACAAATCCATTACATAAATATTGTTATTTGAAATCAAACTCAACACAAATCTATCAATTCAAAAAAAATCAATCGAATATGTTTTACACACCAATCCATATTTGTAATATATTTAATACACAAATTTTCTATGTATATTAAGACTAACCAATCAGTCTTTGACTTCCTTAGAAATTTCTACCCAACTATCAGAACCGAAAATTGGATCCTCTTTGATGGCATTCCAATCTTTATCTTCTTTATTGATAGCACAATCAGGATTGTTGGTTGGTTTGTCTTTAATAAGAGAAGAAATCATCCTTATCGAATGGCATCAAAATGCTTTTTTTTCTTTTATCATCTGCATTGACTCAATTCTAAGCATCTTTGTTTTCCAAGGATAAAAAATAAGGATATTCTTGAACGATTATAGAGCTTGTTCAAAATTTTCACACTATTTCTTGTGTGGAGAAGCCATTATTGAAAAAATAAGTTTATAAATGAAAAGGGAGAAGAAAGGTAATAGAAACGATGTTTTTCTAGAGTGAATAGGCTTATATAGGGATGAGAATTTGTTAGCAATGAAAAAGGAGTTCGGTAGTTATTTTATTATGAATTTTAAGAAAAAAAATTGGTTTATGCCCATTATATGTCGACATATATGGTACATATATGTCGACATATGTACCAATTTTTGAAAAAACAATTATCTTGCTATATTTGTATTTAGCCTAAACTATTGTACTTTTATGGATTTTCAGAGATTAATAACATTATTTAACAACAAGAAACATGATTTCATTGATGATAATATATGCGTACATGGAATTTCAAAGATGAACATAAGGATACATGGATTAAAACTAAGATAATTCAAACTAAAAACTAGAAATCAAAAGAAAAATCAATTAGGAAGAAGTTGATGAAGATGAAGCTGTTCCTCTAATCTTTTGAATGATCATTACATAGTGCTTGACTACTTTATTGGAAAGAGAGGTGAATTTATTAGAAAATGATCTTTTAAGCTTCTTTTGGTTGTAAACAATCTTCTCTTGATTTTTGAGAAGATCTTCATTGCCTGGATGAGATGCCATTTCAATACTTCCTAAAGAAGCATCTTCCTCCTCTTCTTGTTCTTCCTCCTCCATTTCCATTTCTTCTCCTTTCTCTTCCTCCTTTTCTCTTATTTCATGCTTCTCTTCCAAAGCCAATCTTTGTTCTTTTTCTACAAGTGTTTCATAAGGCTCAAATATGAGTGAAATTTGCATGAGAGAGATGTTGGCCTTGTCAAAGTGCTTTTGAGGAACGATTTCCTCTCTTAGGTCAACACCAAAATATGTGAATACTCTAGTAAGATACACACCATGAAATAATGTATTCTTATGCCTAGGGAAGAATTCACCCAAAATAACTTATGACCAATTTATGTCATAATGACCATAAATGGTAAAATGTGCTCTGATATAGTAACACAACAAAACAACATCTAAGTATCTCAAAGAAAGATGTTAAATATAATAAAATAATATCTATATAGAAATAGAAACCAAAGGTATCAACATAGGCATCTAACGATTAGTTTGTGTGATTCTTTATGTGAACAGTTTTATCGTTAACTACTTTAAAAAAGTAATATTATAATCCATAAATTTATCATATGCGAAAAATAGAAAGCTGTTGAATGAATCTATAACATACGATAAGAGAAGTTTGTGAGACAGCATCTAGAGGATTATATAATTTTGCAAAAGAAAAAAGTACAAAGAAAGTAAGGTTATGAATTGTATGTAATGTTTTCTCAATAAGAAATTGCGAGAGCGTAATTTACATAAGAGGGAAGTATGTAACAAGCTTACTTTCTATGCCGTAAATTTAATTTAAATTAAAATATTCAAATTTAATGTTTGATGTTTTCTATTTTTGAAAATGAATTTTTTAAATTATAATTGATGAAAGGTTTTATTTTAATAAATTGGACAATTAATTAATAAATTCTTTTCGGATAATCTATTGAAATTGAATAAAATATTTTAGTAAATATTGAAAAATTTATATAGCAAATAATTTTTTAATGAAAAAAATAGCTGAAAATAAATTAACTTTACATTAATACAATGAATAATCAAATAAAATTAAATAACTATTGAATTGAATAGAATTGTCCGATTATCGAGATACAATTTATAGAATATGACAACCCGGAATTTTTAGATATTTGGAATTAGAATATTTATTTGATTTTTAATATTTGAAAGTTAGTTTAACTTTAATTTCAAATATCACTATTTATTTGGGTAATTAAATTATTGAATTTAATAAGTAAAAATTGGGTAAAATATTGAATCTTGATTTTTAAGCTGGTTAAAATATTTCAAAGGCTTGGAAAAGTTTATATTTATAATACTAGAGATAATAGAAGTTTTAAATTTGAATTTGGAAATGTTTTGTTCAATTTTAAAATATATAGTTTAAATTGAATTTAAAAATAGCCTTCCAAGGCATAGTCTTGGAATTCGACGAAACCAGTTCCATAAGATCCCTAATATTGTATTATTATCGAATTTCAATTTTTGTACTGTTCAGAGTTGTCGTGTAATCATACAATTGGAAAACGCATTGAAATCTATATCGAAATTCAGTATAATAACTAGATCCAAAAAGCAATCTTCTCTATATAATCGATTAGGACTCGAAACCTTTTCCAACGCGTTCGAAATAGGGGTATAACATTATAAATGCTTGGCGGTATGCCTTGATAAGGGTTCAGAATTTTAGAGTGTGTAAATCGAGACGATTTGAATTTGAATTAAATATATATATTCCCAAATTTGACACGTTTTTAACCTAAGAACACGTATCTATTGTTTTTCTTTATTACGCTCCAAATGTCCTTCGTTCTTTTTTTAAGATATAAAATAATTCAGAACTCAAAAAAGGGACGAAAATAAAAATCAACTAAGAAAAAAAAGTAAAGAGAATGGCCGCTCCCTATTCAACTCAAACCCAGCTGTCTTAATCCCTTTTCACCTGAAATCAAAAACCTTTCTCTCCGCCTCATTTCAAAAAAATCAAATCTGTTAAAAATGGCGGAACGAATTCGAAATCAAATTCGTTCGTATAAGGAAATTAAACCATTCTCGTTCAATAGAAACCACCAACGTTCGAATCGAGTATCGAAATAGTATGTAACTCTCATCTCCCTTTTGTTTAGAAGTGAAAGCGAGTTCGACGAACTCGTCGAGACAAAGCCGCAATGGCTGCTCTCATTTTTGTTTTTGAGTGGACCATGACGACGCTGGCATCTCATTGACGGAGCTCGCGCACTCAAGGAAGCGGCGATAAAGGGATCTGGAGGGATTCGAATTCGAGCAAATTAATAGTGGCGCGAGCGACAGGCATCTTCATGCATCGGAATCGCGATTTGTGGAGGGGGACCAAGGGTTGAAGCAGCAGATCGCATCTGGTTTTAGGTGAGCGACGTCGACAAGGTGGTGGTGAGTTTGTGTAGTGACACATTTGGTTGAAGATTCATGCAATCGATGCCAAGAAGGTTGTGTCAGTAAGGTAGCTGTTTATTTTATTTGTTTTGTTTTCAATTTAGTTTAAAGTTATATATATATGGATTAGAAAGCATATGTATATGCATGAACCTGTTATAGAGTTGAATAGGGTTATCCAGATTGGTGGATATAATAACAGTAAACAGAAAATAATTTAACAACAACAAGTTATGTATGTATACAATTTATTTATTTTAATCCAATAATATATATATATATATATATGAGTATATACAATAGAAAAAATATATATATAGGTAAACATATCAATATAAAAATATACATACATATTTTCCATTTGCTAATTATTTTAAAATATGGATTAAGGTATATTAAACAATTTATTTTATTCTTCCAAAAGTTTATATATATATAGATAATATTTTTGAAAATGGAAAATTTAAAATGTTTGAGTATATAAAATTGATTTTTAATTCTATATGGATTATGTTATAAGTGTGTATATATATATATATATGTAGTTCAAAAGAGTAATAAATATACATATATACATTTTAAGTCTACTTGGTTATTTTAAATAGTGTATTAGGGAGATCAACTTAATTAATTATTATGTAACTTAAAGTTTATTATTTATAGGAAAGATTAGTTTAAATAAAATTATTGGTTGATTAAATTTATTAAACGATAAATGATCATTCGATTAGTTCAAAAATTAATAAACCATAAAATGTTTATACAAGGTCAAAATCTGAAAGGAAGCAATCCGGATTGGAAATGGGTTGCATGCATTGTCAATGGTGAGTTAATCTCACTCACATCTGGATACTGGTTAATTTAAATAGTTAAAATTTACTTATTGGTTGATTGCTTGAATTGATGTGATATTATATATAGTGTGTGTGTGTATATATTTAAGTGATTGATTTTCCGCATTATATAGCGAATGAGACCTTATGCTCCCGCATAAAGCGGATGACCCTTTATACCGCGATATCCCATCTTAAAGCAGGATTGATATATTAAATTGTTATGCTAACATCTGTGGATGCAGGGAAACAGGTTGGAGAGATCCAACTGGATTCCTCAAATGTTGAAATTGTTTTATATTCAGTAATCTGATTTATTGATAACCTTTGATGGATTATATTGATTATATTGGAAATTGAAATTATGGAATACTATGGCTTGGTAGAATATATATATTGGTATTTGAGGAAAATAAAATATATATAAAGTTGGGATTTTTTTAAAAGGAATAAAAAGATAAATTTTTAAGTAAAATAATTATAGTGAATTCAATAGATTAAAAGAATGAATTTGGAAAAATGAATTTGGGAAAAATAGGGATTTTGAATAAATAGGAAAAGGATTTTTATTTAAAATAAGGACTTCAGAAATATTGTTGTGAAGTACGAAGAATTTTATTTTTAAAATTTAAGATTTGAATGAGTTTGAAAAATAAAAGAAGAATTTTTAAATAAAGTATGGTATTTTCAGTTTAAATAAGATTTTATATCATAATAAAGGAATAAGTATGAAATTAACGGGTTTTGAAATAAATTTGGATAAGTAAAGGAGTTTATTTTAAAGTGGAGTTGGTTTTGGAAATCGATTTGAAAACTGATTAAACGTTTGAAACTGGGATTAAAGGAGAATGAGATTATGGAATTTATAAACTGTATTTATAAATAAAGTGAAATATTTATCAGCGGATAATTTGGAAGTATAAATTCAGGATGAGAATTTATAAGGAAAGGGGATTTGTTTAAAAAGAAATAGTGGTTTATTTTTAAAAGTGTGTAAAGGGAAGTGCATTTCCCTGAAAAACCAAGTATATTTCAAAGACGATTTCCAAGCGTACGTTAGAAGTTTAAAGTGGTTTTAAAAGAATGTTTTAAAAAGAATTTTTATTTAGTATTTTTAATTTTTTTAAAGAAATATTTATTAAGACTATTTATTTAAGTAAAGTACTTTAAAGGTTTATCTAGTATTATGATTTAAAGATAATTATTTAATATTTATATCTTATAGAATAGCTTTTATTCTAAAATTAGTTTTGCTTAAGTTTTACATAAGAAGTTATTATAAGTTTCGTAACTAGTATCTTAGATAAAGTGTTTTAAGTAGTTTTTGTACTAAATGTTTTAAAGTATGTATTTTGGATAAAGTAATTTAAATTATTTTAAAATCTAAGTATTAAGACGTGGTGGATTTCAGTGGAAATAAACAATATTTGGAAATCTACTCCGCGAGAAAAAAAATGATTTTAAAAGAGTTGAAATGTAGAAAAATATCTTTCGAAGATATTTTGAAATAAATAATTTGGAAAATTATTCAAATCTAATGATTATTTGTGGATGTTGTTTAATAGTTAAATAAACAACTATCAATATTGGCCAATGCACTGATCGTTTCGAAGAGACCGGGATCGGAATTGATTTCCCGAAAACCACTTCAATCCGGTTTGAACGTTTTCATGAATAAGACAAGAGCTTGGAGTTGAAGATGGAGCAGTGAAGTGCAAGGGGTAATCGATACTAATCCTTAGGGTGATTCCGAAATGGATGTAGTAGGAGTAGTGTCTTCGGTTCCGTCGAACCTAGAATGGATTTGTATTGATGAATGTTTTCAGAACATCGTTAGGAGGAAGATGAGCATTCTATGTGAATGTGTGCTAAAAAGGTAACGCATAGCCTCAAGCCTCATCAACGGTGAATGGCTAAAATAGGGGGTGCGCACAAGGCTAAGTGGCTAGCAACCAATTAGCGTAAGGTCACCTCTGTCTAGACGTCCCTTTTATTCGGCTGTGTGGACGGTTGTTGATCCCAACCGCAGGGTGATCTTATTCGGACTATCCAGTAAGGGTTAGCTTCGGTCTTGTGTTGCAAGTGATCAGGGTGGATCCTCGGTACGGTGATCTGGACCACGTATTGTGACAGACGGTATCCTAGTAGCCCTACTATTGTATGGAATCCAATCTCCAATAAGCGCTTGTACGATTTGGATTATGCCCAACTATGCTGAAACGTGAGACGCAAGTGTAACAACCCTGTATTTTATGATTATTTTAATTATATATTTTAATTACTTTATTTGAATTTCTGATTTAAAAACTTTATTTTATTTATTAAAAATAATAAAGTTTTGTTATTTTAAATATATACTTTGATTTTTATGTGAATTATAATTTCAAACATGTATAATTGAATATTTTTCAAAAATGTGGATTTTAGACAATACGGTCAAACTTTGACTTTTAAATTTAAGCTTTAAATATTTTAATTTTTAAATTTTATCTTTTATTATGAATATAAATTAAATCTCAAGAATACTGCTTTTCGTTTCGTTGAAATCCGATTTATATTGTGAAAGTTATGTTATTTACAATATTGTGTGTAAACTTTTTATTTTACAAAATTGTTTATTTTAATTATATAAATAATATTTTTGTTTGTCAAATCTTGTTCTAGTTTGTGTAATATGTCATTTTATGCATATATTTTATTTTTAAAATATTTTTAAAGTGATGTTAAGCTTATTGTATTTTATTTACAATTTTTAAATCCTAGTTCCAATTATTAAGCTATTTTCTTAATTATTATTTTTTCTAAAATTCATTTATTTATTTTATTTCTTACTTTATTTTGTTTTGTTTTCTATTTTATTTACTTACATTTTTATTTGTTTAAAATGGATAAAAGAAAAAGCAATATAAAGGGTCAAAACCTTTTCATTCACCATGACTTTACAAATACCTTTTACCTTTTCATTTCATGTGAAATTCTTCTCTCCTTCAACAACTCATGACTACAAGAACAAGAAAAAAATGGCTTCCATCTTCTCTACTTTCTTATTCATTTCCATTGATTTTCGCTTGATATCTTCACATGCTTTGCTTGGCCTCAACACCACCATCTCCTCGGACTACCATCAACATCTCCACCTCCAAATCCACAGCCTACAACCATCCCTCTCCTCTGTCCATAGTAGGTCGTGTAACGACCCAGAATTTTATTAATTTAAAATTTGAATATTTAATTAATTTTAAATATTAATAAGTGAAATTTATAAGTCAAATAAATTTTTATTTGAATTATTGGATTTAATTGGATAATTAAATCGATAATTTAATACGTTAAATTATGGAAATAAATGAAAATTGAGTTAAATATGATTTAAAATGATTTGTAAAATTTTATTTTATCATATTGAAGTTAGAATGATATTTTAGAACTTTTAAAATCGAATTAAAAGTTAATTTGTGAAAATTGAATATTTTAATATTTAAATCGACTAGTGAAAATAGTCAATTTTTGAACAGTCTCAGAATTGAACGAAACTAGTTCCATTGGATCCGTAATAGTTAGTTATTACCGGATTTCAATTTTCGTGTCAGTCGGAGTTATCGTTTGATCGTGGCAGCTCGAAACGCATCGAATTATTTTTAATTTTAATTTGACGAGTGAAAATAGCCATTTTTCAAAAAGTCTCGGATTTCGACGAAACCAGTTTCATCGGATCTGTAATGTGATATTATTGTAAGGTTTCAAATTTCAAGTCAATTGGATTTACCGTTTGTCCGGTACAAATTAAAACGCCTAGAAAATCGCTTAAATCGGTTTAATTCAAATTGAGCGTTTATAGCCATAACTCGCACATACTTCCGAATTAGCTTTCGAAACCTGTTCCATTGTGTCCGGAACGCGGGATAAACCCTAGGTACGTCAGTTTCGGCGCGTAAATCGGAGTTCGGAATTTCCGGGATGAATAGTGTCGTTCGTTCTCTTATAAATAGCCCCCCCCCCCCATTTAAAAAAAAATAAAAATAAAACAAAACCCTAGCCATAACGCAGCCGCCACCCTCCCCATGAACGGCCAGAAAGCTCCCATCTTCATCCCCAAATTTCTTCAAATCCGTGCAACGATTCGACGAACTTCTAACTGGAGAATCGTAGGGCACATCGAGATCTACTAGTTCAACGGATATGATCTAAAACGATGCACCGAGGAGGGAGATAATGGCCTGCGTTCGGCCACGCTTACGCACGGTTTTCGAGGACGATGGGGGAGCCGGGTGAGTGCGGTCTCTAGGCGTGGGTGGTGCCGGGGGGCGCGAGCGTGATGGTGTTGTCTGATCGAATTATCGTGGGGCGAGGGGATGGCAAAGTCGAACCCTAATTGGTATAAATGGGTTTGTGCTTGTGTGATGCGGCCTGTAGATGGAGTGGGGGAAGAAGCTTGCGTGCGGGCCTGATGAGGAGGGCATGGATCCAACGGCAGATATTAATTTAGGTTATAAAATTTTTATTTATGTTGTAATTGTTAAGTTAAGAATTCGTATAAACTTCATAAATTCATAACTTTTTCATACGAGGTCGAAAAAATGCAAACTCAGTTGCGTTGGAATCGTATGGACGAGCACTACGCGATGGAGTTGGCTTGGAGTCGTTTGGAGTTAGTGAGAATTTTGGGTAAAATTAAACGTCCGTTTAATTTTATTCGAAATAAATCGCTAAAACGGAATTTAAAATCAAGGTGAGAACTTCTCACTCAATCGAATCAGTTTCGATTTTATTTTAAATAGTTAGATTTAAAATATTTGAATGCATGTTTGAATGTTGATTAATATCTATTGATTGTTAAAATAGACATTATACGCCGTTAGTAAGCAGATGTTATTTATTAAAAACATATACCGCGAATATTTCATAAACAGTGAAATTGGTATTATAAATAATTGCAATATATATATATTGGCATGTGTATATATTGGAGTTATTGATTTCCCGCGTTTATTTGTTTAGCGGATGAGACCCTATTACGCCGTTATTAAGCGGATAATATTTAATAAGAACATATACCGCGATAATTTCGTACTGGAGCGAAATTGGTATTGTGCTAATGTTTTTGAATGCAGGAAAACAGGTTGGAGGGATCCAACTGGATTCCTCAACAGTATTTATTTGATTTCAGATATTTTGATATTTGATGGATTTTCATATTGATATATGATATCGTTATAGTCGTGATTGACTATTTGGTGTGTAGCATCATTGGACCAAATTTGGAACTTTAAAATGATTTTTAAAGTGATTTTTGAAAATATACTATATGTTTGGAATTTGATCTATTTTAAATAAATAAACGTTATAATTTTTAAAGTTATAAAAATTATGATTTTTGAGAAATATAGTTAAAAACTGATTTTTGAGAAAACGATGCTAATAATTTTATAAAATAGTTAATCGAGATTTTTGAATCTATTGTGAAAAGTTTGAATATAGGATTTATAAAATTTAATTATTTTATGAATCAAAATGGTGAAATAATAAAGGAGAACAAATATGTTTTAAAGAATAATATAAATTGATTTATATTAAGAGATTTATAAATGGATATTTATAAATTGAAATATTGACATTATAAAACGAGTTTTTATAAGTGTTTGAATGAAGTGAAAATGAATTTCATAAATGAATGAAATTTATAGAATTATAAACTGTGAAGTTATAAATAAAATTTATAAATAGTAAGATTTATAAATTTGTGAAGTTAATTGAAGAATAGATTTGGTTAAATAAATGAATCTTATAAGTTATAAGATTTATGGTTTGGAAAGTCTTTAGAGGAACGATTTTGTAAAATAATCGTTTTATAAGCATTTAACTTATAATTTGAATTTTTGGTTTATAATGGAGTTATAAAGTGAATAGGTTAATAAAGAAAATTTATAAGGAAAGAAGTTTTTATAAATAAATAGAAATGGAATTTATAAACGTTGTTTTATAAATTCACAAAGGACTTATTTTGATAAGTAAATTGTTATGATTTATTTATGGAGTTATATTCACGTTTTTGACTGTGAATAATACTTTAAAATAAAATGAATAAAAGAATGGAAGTTGTTAACAAAGTATATTCACGTTTTGAATAGTGAATAACACGTTAAAGAAATTGTTTTGAATGTGATATTTTAAATTGAATTAAAACGATCTAACGATGTTTTAAAATGTGTTGAGATTCGAAACCATAGATTTCAACATTTATTGTTGAAATAGACGTTTTCGAGAAATAGAAGGAAATAATGGACTATAACACCGTTGTTATAGTAAATGATTTCCGAAAGGAAATGTTTTGTATAGTATTGGGATTTATATATCTATTTTAATTTCGAATCCCTATACTAGTGATTTTGGGTTGTTGTAACGATGTTTTACGCAACATTCGTTTTGGCCCAAATAAATATGTTTAAGTGAATGATTTCCTTAAAGAATGAAATATATACTTAATTCGATTTAAGTATATTAAATATTTTCCAAGGTTGAAAATAAAAAGATTTGTGAATTACTTATTTTTAATAAGTATGGAAATGTTTTCCAATATGAAGTGAATATTTAGAATTTATCTTTTTGAAGATAAATTGAAAATGGATAGTTGAAATCGTATATGCATGCATATTTTGGAATATAAATTCATTAAGGAATTTATAAATGAAAGGGGAAACTTGTTTAAAAGTAAATATTGATTTATTGAAGTGTTGAAATAATATATTAAGTGAAGATATTTTGGAAAATAAATAATTTGGAAAATTATTTGGAATCTGGTGATGTGTGCATATCCAGTGATAGTTCAATAACCGACTATCAATATTTCCCTTTGAATGGGTATTTGATGTGAATTGTTTGAATGTGAATGTCACACTTATTTTTGAATAAGCGCTCACTATTCGGGTTAACCGGGAAAGGACCATGGGGTTATATAACCCATTCCGAATATGTGATACGTCGTTGTGAATTGCATTGAAGATCGGTGTTGAAGACCCGGTATTTGCGAGAGCGATAGGATGACCTGTCGATTTACTCTGCACCGAGTTGCTCCGGTATAGAGTTCTCCATATGTGATGGTGAATCCGATCAGGATTGTGAATATCCGGATTGCAAGGACTTCTTTGTAAGTGCCTTCGGTTTTGTTCGATCCCGGAACAAACTTGTATGGATTGTGTGTCTGACATTACAAGTTGAGATATAAAGCCGATTTCTTTCAAATATATTTCTATGGTGGCGGAGAATTTATTCTTTTAGCTTAACACCCTTCTCTGAGACGTACGAGCTCAGAGGTTATATAGTTGAAGTTATCAGCGATATATTCCCAATTTGGTAATGTGACATGCTGAGTGTTGCTGAAATGATCATTGTGTTGATTATTGTGATAGGATCGTTTATTTGATCGTCTATCTTGGTGATCATTGTGTTGATCATTTGTTGACCCAAAGCACGGCTTTTGTATAAAGTATGTTTTTGTGGACGTGACTTCGTCGAACCTCACACCCCGGAAATGGTCAAAACAGGAAAGATGCGGCAAGGTTATGAGGGGTAGCACCCTTTAGGGTATGTACATTTCCTTCTGGATAGAGGTTGTATCATGGTATGGAGCCCAGATATTTAACCTATGTGGTTACTGCGAATTTATTACTTTGTGGTTGTTGGTTTTCGGGATCCCGTGAGAAAGGTCGTTTACGATCGGGGAATGGCGTGCTCGTGTCAGTAGTTACCCAGTTAGGGGTAACCCGGCCTTGTGTTGGCAGAGTTCCGGTTTGGTTCTCGGGGATGTCTTTCCAGAGGCATTCTCATGTGGCAATGGGAAGTTCCTTGGCCTGACCATTTGTTGGAAATCCAAAGAAACAATACGAAACTTGTACGGTTTTAGTTGTAGAACCTATCATTCACTTATGGTGGTCACCACTGTTTGGATGGTAGCTATAGTAGGCATAGTTCGAAATGTCTATGTTGGCTAAGATTTATATCTTTACTTTCGAAATGAATTTTTTCTACACTATGCACTAGTAATAATATCAAATGTTATTTTAAATGCGTATCAAGCATCTTTGACTATCATAAGGAGAAATCTCCTCCGATTCTGCGTTTGCATTGTGTGTGTGTGCGGGAGGCCTTATGGTAGTCTCATTTTTAAAAGCATTGCGAATTGAATTTAAAAATATTCCTCTATTTTGATTTCAAAGATAAATAAACTGTTTTGAGTTCTCACACCAGTCACATGACTGACTTGGAGTTTATTGTTTTCCTTCCTAAACTCTGGGTGCCCACCAATTTTCACACGGGCAGTCAAGAGTTAAGGTTTATCAGGATATTCTGGATATTCAGGAGTTGCTGGAGGCAAGCTGGATGGCATGGCATATTATTTATATAGTATTTCTTTTTCCGCTGCACTGTTTGTTGTTGTATATTGTTGTACACTCTGATGATATGATGTAATGAAATGTAATGTATAAAATGTAATAACTGATATAGTTCTTTGTTTAAAAGATTATTCATTTATTATTATATGTTGTTCCGCTGCGGATTGTGAGATTCTGATGTTGTTCTGTTTGTTTTCTGTTCCGTCCTATTTTCTTCTGTGTTCCGTTTCCTTTCTCTTCTCTTTTCTTTCTATTTTAAAATTTTCTACCTTCTATTCTGTTTTCTATTCTCTCTAATTTCTATTTTCTATTTCCTTCTTTTCTCTCTTCTTTTCTTCCTTATCTTTTCTTAAATTTTTCTTAAACCCCTAAGGGTTCGTATTTTCGTTCATCTTGAATTAAACAAAGGAGATTAGTGTCTATTCAAGGAGTACGGATTTACGGGTCTTTACAGTTGGTATCAGAGCTTATGGTTAAGCGACAACCATGGTTCTGTTGGGTATTACTCATTAGAGATAGAGTCAGTAGTACTCTAGAATGAATTTGAGTGTAATAATAGCTATGAGAGCGTATTTGTTAGTGAATATAAAATTGTTTTATATTGTGATGATTGGTTTATTGAGTGGCATATGAACTTTCGTCAGCGTGGTCCGCAAGACTATGCCGAAGGGGTTTCTAAACACTTGAATAGAACAATTCGACACAGTATTGATTTTAAAATTGGGTAAATGAAATAATTTTACCTTGAATATATTTTGTATATGAAGGAATAATTTTTCAAAATTATTAAAGTGTATATAAGTTGATTGTTTGGTTGTTTGAATAATTTAAATTAAAGAATAATTGTATAAGCAAATGAATTATAAGAATTGAATTATAATTAAAGTAATTTACAATTGTGAAATAAACTTATATATATATAAGAAGTGAAACTATATGAATATAATTTAAAATATGTTGAATGAAGTTGATATTAGTATCAAAGTAAAATTAATAAAGTTAAATAGATATAAACTTGAGTTATATATATAAATGAAATTCAACTTTTGTAACAGAATTGAATGAATGGATTGAATATTAATCAATTAAATGTAAATTTAAATTGATATGAAATAATGAATGTAAGTGTAATTCATTAAAATCTAATTTTATTAGAAGTTGAATAGTTGAATAAAAAAATCAATTAATTAAACCAATTGTAAGCAAAGGAATTTGGTTGTAATTAATATACATTGGTTGTTATATGATTGTTAGTTGATTGATTGATATAATTCATAGAGTTAATGAAATTGAAAGCTAAAGTGATTGAAATTCAATTGGAAGTTAAATGAATCTTGAATAGGATTGAATTTGAATTGGAAGTGAACCAACTTGAATGTGAATTAGTGAATATAAACTAATTGAAAATGAATGTTAGTAAATCCACTGTATATGGATCGAATGTGATTAAATTGAAAACCCAATTCATTGAATATTAATAAGAATATAAATGAATATATATTGATTATGAATTTGTTGAATGCTAGTTGGTTGATGTTTGAATATGTTGCATTTGCTATGTGACATATATAGTTGTTATGGAGATATATGTTGTATATTGAGGTTATTTTCATATATGCATGTTCTCATGTTGTTTGTTGAGTGATTAGTAGGTGCGGATCGCGTTTGCTTCGCATTTGGAGCTCGCTTTTGCGCTATATTAGCCGTATATGCTTGCTAATAAAATATAAGGTACATATCTCGGATTACATATCGTACTTTTACATTTTTTCCCTTCGGGATGCCTCATTACTTGACGAGATGTATATTTGTGATATATATACTGTCATTTTTTTTCGGATCGAGCCGCGCAAAGGAGACTATGGCGAATTTTTTCGAAAATTTAAGGCGTTAGAAAATTTTTGAGAAAATTGGGAAATTTTTTGAAAACTTTAACTTTGATTTGGAATTGAAAGTTAAATGATATTGTTTAGTTTTTGAAAAGATAACTAAGTATGATTTGAAAACTTAGTAAAGATTTGTAAGAAGTTTAATTATGGATTTTGGAAAGTTAATAGATTCTGTAATTTTTCTTACTTGTAATTTCGAGGACGAAATTCTTTTAAGGGGGGAAGATTGTAACGACCCAGAATTTTATTAATTTAAAATTTGAATATCTAATTAATTTTAAATATTAATAAGTGAAATTTATAAGTCAAATAAATTTTTATTTGAATTATTGGATTTAATTGGATAATTAAATCGATAATTTAATACGTTAAATTATGGAAATAAATGAAAATTGAGTTAAATATGATTTAAAATGATTTGTAAAATTTTATTTTATCCTATTGAAGTTAGAATGATATTTTAGAACTTTTAAAATCGAATTAAAAGTTAATTTGTGAAAATTGAATATTTTAATATTTAAATCGACTAGTGAAAATAGTCAATTTTTGAACAGTCTCAGAATTGAACGAAACCAGTTCCATTGGATCCGTAATAGTTAGTTATTACCGGATTTCAATTTTCGTGTCAATCGGAGTTATCGTTTGATCGTGGCAGCTCGAAACGCATCGAATTATTTTTAATTTTAATTTGACGAGTGAAAATAGCCATTTTTCAAAAAGTCTCGGATTTCGACGAAACAAGTTTCATCGGATCCGTAATGTGATATTATTGTAAGGTTTCAAATTTCAAGTCAATTGGATTTACCGTTTGTCCGGTACAAATTAAAACGCCTAGAAAATCGCTTAAATCGGTTTAATTCAAATTGAGCGTTTATAGCCATAACTCGCACATACTTCCGAATTAGCTTTCGAAACCTGTTCCATTGTGTCCGGAACGCGGGATAAACCCTAGGTACGTCAGTTTCGGCGCGTAAATCGGAGTTCGGAATTTCCGGGATGAATAGTGTCGTTCGTTCTCTTATAAATAGCCCCCCCCATTTAAAAAAAAATAAAAATAAAACAAAACCCTAGCCATAACGCAGCCGCCACCCTCCCCATGAACGGCCAGAAAGCTCCCATCTTCATCCCCAAATTTCTTCAAATCCGTGCAACGATTCGACGAACTTCTAACTGGAGAATCGTAGGGCACATCGAGATCTACTAGTTCAACGGATATGATCTAAAACGATGCACCGAGGAGGGAGATAATGGCCTGCGTTCGGCCACGCTTACGCACGGTTTTCGAGGACGATGGGGGAGCCGGGTGAGTGCGGTCTCTGGGCGTGGGTGGTGCCGGGGGGCGCGAGCGTGATGGTGTTGTCTGATCGAATTATCGTAGGGCGAGGGGATGGCAAAGTCGAACCCTAATTGGTATAAATGGGTTTGTGCTTGTGTGATGCGGCCTGTAGATGGAGTGGGGGAAGAAGCTTGCGTGCGGGCCTGATGAGGAGGGCATGGATCCAACGGCAGATATTAATTTAGGTTATAAAATTTTTATTTATGTTGTAATTGTTAAGTTAAGAATTCGTATAAACTTCATAAATTCATAACTTTTTCATACGAGGTCGAAAAAATGCAAACTCAGTTGCGTTGGAATCGTATGGACGAGCACTACGCGATGGAGTTGGTTTGGAGTCGTTTGGAGTTAGTGAGAATTTTGGGTAAAATTAAACGTCCGTTTAATTTTATTCGAAATAAATCGCTAAAACGGAATTTAAAATCAAGGTGAGAACTCCTCACTCAATCGAATCAGTTTCGATTTTATTTTAAATAGTTAGATTTAAAATATTTGAATGCATGTTTGAATGTTGATTAATATCTATTGATTGTTAAAATAGACATTATACGCCGTTAGTAAGCGGATGTTATTTATTAAAAACATATACCGCGAATATTTCATAAACAGTGAAATTGGTATTATAAATAATAGCAATATATATATATTGGCATATGTATATATTGGAGTTATTGATTTCCCGCATTTATTTGTTTAGCGGATGAGACCCTATTACGCCGTTATTAAGCGGATAATATTTAATAAGAACATATACCGCGATAATTTCGTACTGGAGCGAAATTGGTATTGTGCTAATGTTTTTGAATGCAGGAAAACAGGTTGGAGGGATCCAACTGGATTCCTCAACAGTATTTATTTGATTTCAGATATTTTGATATTTGATGGATTTTCATATTGATATATGATATCGTTATAGTCGTGATTGACTATTTGGTGTGTAGCATCATTGGACCAAATTTGGAACTTTAAAATGATTTTTAAAGTGATTTTTGAAAATATACTATATGTTTGGAATTTGATCTATTTTAAATAAATAAACGTTATAATTTTTAAAGTTATAAAAATTATGATTTTTGAGAAATATAGTTAAAAACTGATTTTTGAGAATACGATGCTAATAATTTTATAAAATAGTTAATCGAGATTTTTGAATCTATTGTGAAAAGTTTGAATATAGGATTTATAAAATTTAATTATTTTATGAATCAAAATGGTGAAATAATAAAGGAGAACAAATATGTTTTAAAGAATAATATAAATTGATTTATATTAAGAGATTTATAAATGGATATTTATAAATTGAAATATTGACATTATAAAACGAGTTTTTATAAGTGTTTGAATGAAGTGAAAATGAATTTCATAAATGAATGAAATTTATAGAATTATAAACTGTGAAGTTATAAATAAAATTTATAAATAGTAAGATTTATAAATTTGTGAAGTTAATTGAAGAATAGATTTGGTTAAATAAATGAATCTTATAAGTTATAAGATTTATGGTTTGGAAAGTCTTTAGAGGAACGATTTTGTAAAATAATCGTTTTATAAGCATTTAACTTATAATTTGAATTTTTGGTTTATAATGGAGTTATAAAGTGAATAGGTTAATAAAGATAATTTATAAGGAAAGAAGTTTTTATAAATAAATAGAAATGGAATTTATAAACGTTGTTTTATAAATTCACAAACGACTTATTTTGATAAGTAAATTGTTATGATTTATTTATGGAGTTATATTCACGTTTTTGACTGTGAATAATACTTTAAAATAAAATGAATAAAAGAATGGAAGTTGTTAACAAAGTATATTCACGTTTTTGAATAGTGAATAACACGTTAAAGAAATTGTTTTGAATGTGATATTTTAAATAGAATTAAAACGATCTAACGATGTTTTAAAATGTGTTGAGATTCGAAACCATAGATTTCAACATTTATTGTTGAAATAGACGTTTTCGAGAAATAAAAGGAAATAATGGACTATAACACCGTTGTTATAGTAAATGATTTCCGAAAGGAAATGTTTTGTATAGTATTAGGATTTATATATCTATTTTAATTTTGAATCCCTATACTAGTGATTTTGGGTTGTTGTAACGATGTTTTACGCAACATTCGTTTTGGCCCAAATAAATATGTTTAAGTGAATGATTTCCTTAAAGAATGAAATATATACTTAATTCGATTTAAGTATATTAAATATTTTCCAAGGTTGAAAATAAAAAGATTTGTGAATTACTTATTTTTAATAAGTATGGAAATGTTTTCCAATATGAAGTGAATATTTAGAATTTATCTTTTTGAAGATAAATTGAAAATGGATAGTTGAAATCGTATATGCATGAATATTTTGGAATATAAATTCACTAAGGAATTTATAAATGAAAGGGGAAACTTGTTTAAAAGTAAATATTGATTTATTTTTGAAGTGTTGAAATAATATATCTAGTGAAGATATTTTGGAAAATACATAATTTGGAAAATTATTTGGAATCTGGTGATGTGTGCATATCCAGTGATAGTTCAATAACCGACTATCAATATTTCCCTTTGAATGGGTATTTGATGTGAATTGTTTGATTGTGAATGTCACACTTATTTTTGAATAAGCGCTCACTATTCGGGTTAACCGGGAAAGGACCATGGGGTTATATAACCCATTCCGAATATGTGATACGTCGTTGTGAATTGCATTGAAGATCGGTGTTGAAGACCCGGTATTTGCGAGAGCGATAGGATGACCTGTCGATTTACTCTGCACCGAGTTGCTCCGGTATAGAGTTCTCCATATGTGATGGTGAATCCGATCAGGATTGTGAATATCCGGATTGCAAGGACTTCTTTGTAAGTGCCTTCGGTTTTGTTCGATCCCGGAACAAACTTGTATGGATTGTGTGTCTGACATTACAAGTTGAGATATAAAGCCGATTTCTTTCAAATATATTTCTGTGGTGGCGGAGAATTTATTCTTTTAGCTTAACACCCTTCTCTGAGACGTACGAGCTCAGAGGTTATATAGTTGAAGTTATCAGCGATATATTCCCAATTTGGTAATGTGACATGCTGAGTGTTGCTGAAATGATCATTGTGTTGATTATTGTGATAGGATCGTTTATTTGATCGTCTATCTTGGTGATCATTGTGTTGATCATTTGTTGACCCAAAGCATGGCTTTTGTATAAAGTATGTTTTTGTGGACGTGACTTCGTCGAACCTCACACCTCGGAAATGGTCAAAACAGGAAAGATGCGGCAAGGTTATGAGGGGTACCACCCTTTAGGGTATGTACATTTCCTTCTGGATAGAGGTTGTATCATGGTATGGAGCCCAGATATTTAACCTATGTGGTTACTGCGAATTTATTACTTTGTGGTTGTTGGTTTTCGGGATCCCGTGAGAAAGGTCGTTTACGATCGGGGAATGGCGTGCTCGTGTCAGTAGTTACCCAGTTAGGGGTAACCCGGCCTTGTGTTGGCAGAGTTCCGGTTTGGTTCTCGGGGATGTCTTTCCAGAGGCATTCTCATGTGGCAATGGGAAGTTCCTTGGCCTGACCATTTGTTGGAAATCCAAAGAAACAATACGAAACTTGTACGGTTTTAGTTGTAGAACCTATCATTCACTTATGGTGGTCACCACTGTTTGGATGGTAGCTATAGTAGGCATAGTTCGAAATGTCTATGTTGGCTAAGATTTATATCTTTACTTTCGAAATGAATTTTTTCTACACTATGCACTAGTAATAATATCAAATGTTATTTTAAATGCGTATCAAGCATCTTTGACTATCATAAGGAGAAATCTCCTCCGATTCTGCGTTTGCATTGTGTGTGTGTGCGGGAGGCCTTATGGTAGTCTCATTTTTAAAAGTATTGCGAATTGAATTTAAAAATATTCCTCTATTTTGATTTCAAAGATAAATAAACTGTTTTGAGTTCTCACACCAGTCACATGACTGACTTGGAGTTTATTGTTTTCCTTCCTAAACTCTGGGTGCCCACCAATTTTCACACGGGCAGTCAAGAGTTAAGGTTTATCAGGATATTCTGGATATTCAGGAGTTGCTGGAGGCAAGCTGGATGGCATGGCATATTATTTATATAGTATTTCTTTTTCCGCTGCACTGTTTGTTGTTGTATATTGTTGTACACTCTGATGATATGATGTAATGAAATGTAATGTATAAAATGTAATAACTGATATAGTTCTTTGTTTAAAAGATTATTCATTTATTATTATATGTTGTTCCGCTGCGAATTGTGAGATTCTGATGTTGTTCTGTTTGTTTTCTGTTCCATCCTATTTTCTTATGTGTTCCGTTTCCTTTCTCTTCTCTTTTCTTTCTATTTTAAAATTTTCTACCTTCTATTCTGTTTTCTATTCTCTCTAATTTCTATTTTCTATTTCCTTCTTTTCTCTCTTCTTTTCTTCCTTATCTTTTCTTAAATTTTTCTTAAACCCCTAAGGGTTCGTATTTTCGTTCATCTTGAATTAAACAAAGGAGATTAGTGTCTATTCAAGGAGTACGGATTTACGGGTCTTTACAGGTCGTGACCACCATGTGAAGCAAGCACCGCAAACTTTGTAAAAACTCCTTGAAAACTACATAGCCAAGCCTATCTTCACCATTCCCTTCATTTGTAGCCATGGCCACCACCCTAGAACCACCACCACCTGCTGCCACCACCTCTGTCCGTCCCCTCTCCTCTGATCTGACCTGTACCTGACCATGGTTGAGCCAATCATGACCAAGGCCGAGACTATCATTTACAAAAAAAAACTCCTCCTTTATGCCTTAGACCCTTGTAGTCCATGTTATAACTTCTACCTTTTCACCTACCTTGCTTTGTCTTCCACTAACCTGACCATAACCGAGCATTTTAGGTCTAGACCTGATCATGGCCGAGCCTATGGCATGTATGGTCGAGCCCATGTTGAGGGTAGGTCAAGCAATTTTGATTTCAAGGCTTGGTAATGTCTTTTGTTGATTCCAATTTCAATATCATTTCAATTTAAAATCTTTGTATTGTATATATGGTTTATAGTGTCTTGTTTTAATTGTTGTATACAAGATAATCATCTAGGCTCTCCATTCATTTAAATCAAATCATGCTTGTCGTGCCTTTGGAATCGTTTTGTGTGTCGAAGTGGTCTTTAGCTTTAAAAGGTGAGTCTATCTCACTCTGGCATTTGTACTTATGAAATAGTGAATTTATGACAAGTGATTAGTAATATAAAATGTTTATGCAAGTAAATGATCTTTATATGATATGTTATGCCTTATTATTACGATGTTAATTTTGTTAATTATCACCTGACATCTGATATATGACAGTATATTGTGACATTGACATTGTTTATACTATTTATTTATATGATCACACTGCAAGTTCCCTGTTAGTATAGAATCACTATGGGTTGAAATAATACATACCCGAACGGACTTTAGAATAGAGAAAAATCGTTATGGGCTGAAATGATAGGCTTGAGCGATTTTTATTTATTTTTATTTACTTGGGATTGCGGGTTTGAAATGATAGAACCCGAGTTTTCTTTGTAAATTGCGGATTGAAATGATATATATCCTTTCACTTGACCTAGGGTAGAAAATTATATACAGACCCCGTGGTATATTTTTAAATGATTTTTATATAGATATGTATTTCTAAAGTATGAAATTTTGTTTTAAAAATATATAATTTATGGTTTTGAGAAAGTTAAATAATAAGTTTTAAATTTTGAAATTTAAGTATGTAAATTTGAAGTAAATATGATTTTTGACTTTATATTTTATTTTAAAAAAATATGTAAGTAAATAATGGAAATTAAATTTAAAGTTAGAAATGATATTTGAAGTAAAATGTTAGCTTTTTGTTTAAATTTAATAAGTAAGTAAACAGTGAAATTTTGACTTAACAAGTGATTTTAATTTTTAATTGGATATTTGATTTTAAATTTTATTGTGATAAATCATATGTTAAAAGTATTTAAATGTGAAAATGTGAGTCTAGAAATATGATTTATAAATTTAAATAGAAATTTTTGAAGTTTAATTGTTTTTGAAAAGTTATAATAAAATCTAAAATTTTATTAACAGCATTTCTAAAATGCTGTAGTTTTATGACAACATTTTTAAAATGATGTTGTTTTGAACTTAACAATGCTTGAAATAACTAAATATCTATTATGGCATTTTATAAATGCCATTATTCTTGAACTAAACTATTTTGAAAACTATATGCTACGACAGCACTTTATAAATGCTGTCATTGCTATATTTTGACAATGTTTGATATGTTATAGATTTTAACACTATTTGAGTTGTATTTTAAAGTTTTAAATGATTTAACTTTTGAAAATTGATTATTTGTGAAATATAAGGAGTTTTGAAAATAATTCAACATTTAAATTTTGAATTTTAAGGAATTTAAATTGAATTTGAATTTAAATAAGGTTTACTTGGTTATGTGTTAAATGGAATGAAATAATGAGATAAATGAATTTTTGAACGAAATTTTGAAATGCGTTTTGTAATGATATTTGGAATAATAAATGAATGACTTATTTGATTTAAAAATGATATTTAATTTTGAATATTTGAATTTGAATTCAAATAATGATTTGATAATGAGATTTTGAAAGGGCATGATATTTTAATGATTGAAATGGTTTGGAAATGATTTGATCTTTATTTTGATAAAGAATATGAATTTAGATTGATAATTGCTTTTGATAAATGAATATTTGAAGTTTATATTATTATGAAAGGATATTGAGTTTATTTGTAAATTGAGTTTATTTAAAAAAATATTGGATTTCTGAAATGAATATTTCAAAACTAAGTAACAATGAAGTTAAAATTGAGATATGTGAAATTATAAAATTTAGTTTTGAAATATGGGATATTAAAGCTTTGAAATATATTAAAAATTGAATAGTTTATTTTGTGAATCAAATCTGTATTTGAAATTTATAAGATTTGAAATGGTTTGTTGGGAAACTGGATTGAATTGAAACTGATGGTTTGAATTGAATTAAATTGGAAATTTGGGTTTAACTGAATAAATTTGTAAAGTGTAAAGAATTAAAGGAATGTTTCGTGATTCCAAAGTGTATGATTTCGAAATGTTATGATTTTCAAAGTGTAATGGTTTCAGATAATTTAGTTTCGAAAGAGCTATAACTTTGAAAGTATTACGATTTTTGAAAGATAAATATATGTTTGAAATGGAATGACAAACTATTTTTGATTTGAATGTAGTTTTGAATTAAAAATGGTTTTGGTTTTGAAGTATAAACTATTTTGAAAGGAATATAGTTTGAAATGAAATGATTTGATTTTTGAAGTATGTACTATTTTGAAATGACCACGGCGTTATAATAACGTTTGGTTGTTAAAGAGACCGGGATTGGAAGTTTTCATACTCTCTGCCTACTTCGAAAACCACTTTAACAACCGTGTACGCGGTGGAGATTCCAGAATGAAGTAGGATGGTGGCGACGATCCTATTGAGGTATGAACATGAACCCGACTCCCGTGAGTTGTCATAAGATGCTAAAATAGGAGCGATCGATGGGCCAAGTGAGGTCATTCCTCCGATCAGACACATTCCTTCGATACTATACGCTTATCTTGTGGTTGATTTAATGGTCATCCTCCGATTTTGATTTGGGAGTGTGTTCTGAGGTCGGCAGTAGTGGCTGCTATGCTATGCGTTACCACCAGCCCGGAAGCGTAATTGGTATATCTACCATGGCATTGCCTAGTTGTGCCGTGTCACCTACCACAGCGAGACTTACTACGGGTTTGTTTTTCTCCCGTAGCCCATGGAGTATTTAGGGTAGTCTCCTGATCTGGAGATATGCTGATACTGGATGGACTACTGGGACTATTACATGTTAGGGGGCTATATAGGTAACCCTTCAACGCTATTTTAAAGTAAGTTTATTTTACTATAGACATTATTATAATAGCCCAATATTACTACATAGTAAATAGTTTAACGGATCCTTAGAGGATGGGCGATCACAAGCATCCATTAAGTTACTGATGAATTTTTGTTACTGTTCACTTGAGTTGATTTACAGTTCATAAGTATTTATGTCCTTGTTCGAGTGTTTTGAATTTTACTTTACGCTCGAGTCAGATTGAGTGATTCAGCGTTTAAGACTCACCTTCGGAGTTAGAGCTTTGCTTGAAGATCCAGCCATCTCATTTGCTTTCAGTATCTAGTAATTTTAGATGTATTCTAGTTTGTATCTGATGTATCTTGTTACTCTTCTATTGCATCGTTTTTAACTCCGATGTATCTTATTTTTATATAGTAGTTTCATGAACTACTATCTCTTTTAATTCCGTCGCATTATTAGTTACTCTTTTTCTGTGATCTGTGATTATTTATTTATTGTATATTCTGATTTTGTCAAATTTTATTTACAACGCGTTATTTGAGCAATTCAAGTCCAACATGTGTGTCTGCCTTGCACTTGGAGGGTGCAGCATGATAAGGGGTTCTCGCTTCCTGGTTTGGTAGCGAACGGTTGACTCTTACTCCTACATGTCCCCACGGGGGTTGGTGGAGCAGTCGAGAGGCTGGCCGTAAAGGCAGAACACATGTACCAATGTATGCTACGGTGGGAATTACCCCACTGGCGTGGACCGTTACATTTGGTATCAGAGCTTTGGTAGCTCTAGGCAAAACTCAGCATATGGAGTAAATGTATTTACAGAATCACTTTCATTTGGATTTGAATCTCTTCCTTTTTGACTCGATTCCATTGAATTTTGGAACGTTCCCTACGATTCCAAAATCCATTCGTATCACTCACTATTTATCTTCTTTTGATTTTGGAGTATCCCATAACTCCACTTTGAAAGATCTTTATAATGAGTCGGCGGTCTCGCCAATCTCAAGTTGATTTGTATAGGGGTTAAACTCCTTTACAACAACATCGATTCGCCAAAGATTTTATATCCTCGGTTTAGATGTTAGTATCTCTGATTATCCTAAATCTTTGAGACCGAATGTTGATTTACCCCATAAAATCCATATCGATCTTATTCTTTAAGTCACGGTTGACCCGGTCAAGGTTATCCGCGATTTATATAAGCTTATCCATTTTCCTATTCTGTTATTTAATCATCTTGTCTTTTGTTTCCAATCTATCTTCAAAACATTTTGAATTATACTTGTAAATTTATATTTAAAAAAATGTTTTATATATTTTTTGGTTTGAGTTGTTGATGTTGATTTGGGTTTCTGATCGATTCATCTGATCAACGCTATCGATAGGATTTCCAAAACACTTGAACAGAGCAAACTGACACAATATGGTTTTTCAAATTAGTAAGGAAATAAATTTTGTAACTATATTATAAATCTTTTTCTGGATTTTATTAAAATGGTTGTTAAGAAATAATAATTGATTTTATATATCATTATCTCTTGTTTCATATATAAATAATTAAACTATAAAACATGGTTATAAAATTTATTTGGAAATTTAAAATAAATTTAAAAACAAGAATTTGAGAATTTAATTTCCGATGGATTTCAAACCTTGTATTTAAAGTTTTAAAAGGATATATTATTTAAAGTATTTTCGAATGGAAATTTGTTTTCAAAGAATTTTAATGTTTAAAACTAGTGCTCTTCTCTTTATCGTTGGAAAATAATTTCGGTGATGACTGCAACATCATCGACATTCATTTTTGAGTTTCGAAGTGAAGAGACCGTTCTGTAGTCTTTCTACAGTTTTGTTTTAGGGAATTTAGTTGATTTGAATTTCTGAAATAAGACTAGATTTATAACATATACTGATATATGATATAAATTTGAATATATATATATATGTATGTATGTATGGTATATGTGCATTTATTTATCTCTAAATAGTTGGAATTTATCGGAAATTTAATTCCTAAATTTTATCTTGAAGGATAATTTCAAATATAATTTCAAGATTTAAATAAATAATCAAGCTTGAAATAATTTAATTGGAAAGTTTTATTTGTATAATACACAATTTCATTCCAATATAACTTACCTTAATTTTCAGAATTTGAATATGTAATTGGATAATATACAATATAAAAAGGATTTTATAAATAAAATTTTAGTGGTTGTAACAAATGTTATACACTTAAAATTTTAGTTATAAAAAAAATTAACAGAGGAAAAAGGGTAATGGAATAATTTACAATATAAAATGACGTTAAAGGAACTAAGAATAAATTAAAGCATTTAGAATAAGTGTAAATGTATTTAAGATAGGTGAGAAATTATATGGAGAGGAATAAATTTTATTTTATTTAGGAATAAAGAAGAATTAAATTTTATTTAGTACATTTTTGAGTATAATGAAAGATTTTACAAATCCATGATTTTAGAGATCGTTAATTTAAGATAATTTGATGATAAGATAATGAAATTAGAGATGGTAAAGATTCATTTAACTTATGTAAAATTAATTTCCAATTTAGGTTGAATTTTTGTGGTTTCAAATTTATTATTTTATTTTATTTTCAAACTATCTTTTGGGTTGTCCTTATTTCCCTTATCCATCTGCAGAATGGGTAGGCTATTGCTTATACCACTCTGTTTGGAAACCTTTCCATAATCTTTGGTACACATTTTTGAATTTGAGCACTGCTTGCCATCCACAGACCGTCGGTCAAGCGGAAAGGGTGAATCAGATTTTAAAATATTTTTCTCGTGCTTGTGTTCTTGATTCTGGAGGATCTTGGAAAGATCATCTCCACCTTGTTAAACTTACCTATAACAATCGTTATCATGTATAATTTTAATCTTCTTGTTATCTTGTCTTAATTCTATTTCATTCTATTTTTTCTGTGTTTTCCCGTACCTCATTCCTTTTCGGGGATGAAAGTTTTGAGTGGGGGAGAGTGTAACAATCCTGTATTTTATGATTATTTTAATTGTATCTTTTAATTATTTTATTTGAATTTCTGATTTAAAAACTTTATTATATTTATTGAAAAGAATAAAGTTTTGTTATTTGGAATATAAACTTTTATTTTTATGTGAATTATAATTTCAAACATGAATAAATTGAATATTTTCCAAAAATGTGGATTTTGGTCAATACGGTTAAACTTTGACTTTTAAATTTAAATTTATTATTTTTTTATTTTTGAATTTTATCTCTTATTATGAAAATAAATTAAATTTCAAGAATACTGCTTTTCGTTTCGTTGAAATTCGATTTATATTGTGAAAGTTATGCTATTTACAATATTGTGTGTAAATTGTTTTATTTTACAAAATTGTTTATTAATTTATATAAATAATATTTATTTTGTCAATTCTTGTTCTCATTTGTGTAATATGTCATTTTATGCATATATTTTATTTGTAAAATATTTTTAAAGTGATGTTATAATTTTCCAAAGCTTATTGTATTTAATTTACAATTTTTAAATCCTAGTTCCAATTATTAAGCTATTTTCTTAATTATTTTTTTATTTTTTATAAAATTTATTTATTTATTTTCTTTATTACTTTATTTTGTTTGTTTTCTATTTTATTTACTTACATTTTTATTTGTTTAAAATGGATAAAAGAAAAAGAAATATAAGGGTCAAAACCTTTTCATTTACCATGACTTTACATATACCTTTTACCTTTTCATTTTCAATTGGCATTTGAATTGAATGTAGCCGTCCTTTTTCCTTGCATTTCCGTGCATCTCTTCTTCACTTTTCATGTGAAATCCTTCTCTCCTTCATCAACTCACGGCAACAAGAAAAAAAAAAGGGTTTCTCTGCTTTCTTATTCATTTCCATTGATTTTTGCTTGATATCTTCACATGCTTTGCTTGGCCTCAACACCACCATCTCCTCCGACCACCACCATCATCTCCACCTCCTCATCCATAGCCTACAACCATCCCTCTCCTCTATCCATAGCAGGCCGTGACCACCATACGAAGCAAGCACCGCAAACTTTGCAAAAACTCCTTGTAAACTACATAGCCAAGCCTATCTTCACCATTCCCTTCATTTGTAGCCACGACCACCACCCTAGAACCACCACCACCTTCTGCCACCACCTCTGACCGTAACTTCTCCTCTGACCTGACCTGTACCTGACCATGGTTGAGCCAATCATGACCAAGGCCGAGACTATCATGTACAAAAAAACTCCTCCATTATGCCTTAGATAATTGTAGTCCATGTTATAACTTCTACTTTTCACCTACCTTGCTTTGTCTTCACTAACCTGACCATAACCGAGCGTTTCAGGTCTAGACCTGATCATGGACGAGCCTATGGCATGTATGGCTGAGCCCATGTTGAGGGTAGGTCAAGCAATTTTGATTTCAAGGCTTGGTAATGTCTTTTGTTGATTCCAATTTCAATATCGTTTCAATTTAAAATCTTTGTATTTTATATATAAGTTTATAATGTCTTGTTTTAATTGTTGTATACAAGATAATCATCTACCTGTCCATTCGTTCAAATCAAATCGTGCTTGTCATGCCTTTGGAATCGTTTTGTGTGTCGTAGTGGTCTTCAGCTTTAAAAGGTGAGTCTTTCTCACTCTGGCATTTGTACTTACGAAATAGTAAATCGATGACAAGCGTTTAGTAATATAAAATGTTTGTTCATGTAAATGATGGTTATATGATATGTTATGCCTTGTTATTACCATGTTAATACTGTTAATTATCACCTGACATCGATATATGACATTATATTATGACACTGACATTGTTTATACTGTTTATGTATATGATCACACTGCAAGTTCTCTGTTAGTATAGAATCACTATGGGTTGAAATGATACATACCCGAACAGACTTTAGAATAGGGAAAAATCGTTATGGGTTGAAATGATAGGCCTGAGCGATTTTTATTTATTTTTATTTACTTAGGATTGCGGGTTTGAAATGATAGAACTCGGGTTTTCTTTGTAAATTGCGGATTGAAATGATATATATCTGTATCACTTGACCTAGGACAGAAAATTATATACAGACCCCGTGGTATATTTTTAAATGACTTTTATATAAATATGTATCTTTAAAGTATGAAATTTTGATTTAAAAATATATATTTTATGGTTTTGAGAAAGTTAAACCATAAGTTTTAAATTTTGAAATTTAAGTATGTAAATTTGAAGTAAATATGATTTTTGACTTTATATTTTATTTTTAAAAAAATGTGTAAGTAAATAATGGAAATTAAATTTAAAGTTTTGAAATGATATTGGAAGTAAAATGTTAGGTTTTTGTTTAAATTTAATAAGTAAATAAACAGTGAAATTTTGACTTAACAAGTGAATTGAGATTTTAATTGGATATTTGATTTTAAGATTTATTGTGATAAATCATATGTTAGAAGTATTTAAATGTGAAATTGTGAAGTCTAGAAATATGATTTATAAATTTAAATAGAAAATTTGTGAAGTTTTATTGTTTTTGAAAAGTTATAATAAAATCTAGAATTTTATTAACAGCATTTCTAAAATGCTGTAGTTTTATGACAGCATTTTTAAAATGCTGTTGTTTTGAACTTAACTATGTTTGAAATAACTAAATATCTATTACAGCATTATATAAATGTTGTTATTCTTGAACTAAACTATTTTGGAAACTATAAGCTATGATAGCACTTTATAAATGTTGTTTTGCTATATTTTGACAATGTTTGAAATGTTATAGATTTTAACACTGTTTGAATTGCATTTTAAAGTGTTAAATGATTTAACTTTTGAAAATTGATTATTTGTGAAATATAAAGAGTTTTGAATATAATTCAATATTTAAAATTTGAATTTTAAGGAATTTAAATTAAATTTGAATTTAATAAGGTTTACTTGGTTATGTGTTAAATGGAATGAAATGTAATGAGATAAATGAATTTTTGAATGAAACTTTGAAATGTGTTTTGTAATGATATTTGGAATAATAAATGAATGACTTGTTTGATTTAAAAATGATATTTAATTTTGAATATTTGAATTTGAATTCAAATAATGATTTGATAATGAGATTTTGAAAGGACGTGATATTTTAATGATTGAAATGGTTTGGAAATGATTTGATCTTTATTTTGATAAAGAATATGAATTTAGAATGATAATTGATTTTGATAAATGAATATTTGAAATTTATATTAGTATGAAAGGATATTGAGTTTATTTGTAAATTGAATTTATTTAAAAAATATTGGATTTATGAAATGAATATTTCAAAACTAAGTAATAATGAAGTTAAAGTTGAGATATGTGAAATTATAAAATTTAGTTTTGAAATGTGGGATATTAAAGCTATGAAATATATTAAAAATTGAATAGTTTATTTTGTGGATCAAATTTGTATTTGAAATTTATAAGATTTGAAATGGTTTGTTGGGAAACTGAATTGAATTGAAACTGATGGTTTGAATTGAATTAAACTGGAAATTTGAAAATTTGGGTTTAATTGAATAAATTTATAAAATGTAAAGAATTAAAGGAATGTTTCATGATTCCAAAGTGTATGATTTCGAAATATTATGATTTTCAAAGTGTAATGATTTATGATATTTTAGTTTCGAAAGAGTTATAACTTTGAAAGTATTATGGTTTTTGAAAGATGAATATATGTTTGAAATGGAATGACAAACTATTTTTGATTTGAATGTAGTTTTTAATTAAAAATGGTTTTGGTTTCGAATTATAAATTATTTTGAAAGGAATATAGTTTTAAATGAAATGATTTGATTTTTGAAGTATGAACTATTTTGAAATGACCACGACATTATAATAAAGTTTGGTTGTTAAAGAGACCGGGATCGGAAGTTGTCATACTCTCTGTCAACTTCAAAAACTACTTTAACAACCGTGTACGCGATGGAGATTTTAGAATGAAGTAGGATGGTGGCGACGATCCTATTGAGGTATGAATGTGGACCCGACTCCTTTGAGTTGGCATAAGGTGGCTAAAACAGGAGTGATCGACGAGCCAACTGAGGTCATTCCTCCGATCGGACACATTCCTTCGATACTATACTCTTATCTTGTGGTTGATTTGATGGCCATCCTCCGATTTTGATTTGGGAGTGTATTTCGAGGTGGGCGGTAGTGGCTGCTATGCGTTACCACTAGCCCGGAAGCGTAATTGGTATATCTACCCTGGCATTGCCTAGTTGTGCCGTGTCACCTACCATAGTGAGCCCTACTACGAGTTTGTTTTTCTCCCGTAGCCCATGAAGTATTTAGGGTAGTCTCCCGATCTGGAGATATGCTGATACTGGATGGACTACTGGGACTATTACGTGTTGGGGGCTATATGAGTAACCCTTCAACGCTATTTTAAAGTAAGTTTATTTTACTAGACATTATTATAAAAGCGCAATATTACTACATAGTAAATAGTTTAACGGATCTTTAAAGGATGGCCGATCCCAAGCATCCTTTAAGTTACTGATGCATTTTTGTTACTGTTCACTTCAGTTCATAAGTTTTTATGTCATGACTCGAGTGTTTTGTGTTTTGTTTAATGCTCGAATCAGAGTGTAATGACCTGCAAAATTTTGATAATTAAATTGGTTAATTTAATAAGATCTTGCAATTAAATTAGAAAGAATAAAAACTTTTTAACTTGTAATGAAGTGAATGTTAGAAATGAAACGTAGCATTGATAATTTAAAAGTCAATTATTGACAGTTGGAGTGAAATCCCAATAAAGAAATAGTGTTAATTGTTGCACTTGGGTAAAAAATTTAAAATAAGTAATTAAAGGTAAGCATTTAATTAACCAATGCAATAATATATTGATTAATAGTAACTCAATGTAAATTAAGTCAATAATGCTAATGCAAGGTAAACAATGCTAATTAAAGTTAATAATAAATGAATGGAAGGAAATTCCAATTAATGAAAATAAATTTAAATGTTATAATAAAAATACAAAACGTAACAATGTCAATTAAAGTTGATCGTTAACGATTTCAATGAAATTCCAATTTACTAAAATATTTTAGATGTCATACTTGACTATGAATTCAATATAAGGAAACAAGAGTAGATATTGAACAAATTGATGAATTAGTATAAAATTAATGATAGTTGGATAAGAATAGTGTTATGTAATCGATTTTGTTATTTAATATTGGAAGGAATAAAAATTTGTAATCCGTTAATAAATTTATAACGTGTATGAAATGTAAGAATGTTGATGTAAGCTAATAAATAATTAATTTAATGCAATCCCAATTGATTGAAACAATTGCAGGGTTATAATTGATTGTAAATAAGAATATTTGGTAATGAATTAAATATAAGAAAAAAAAACGCAAATATTGGATTAATCAATGAAGTAATAACAATAAATAATGTCAATTTTATTTATAATATGACAGTTGGTTGAATAAAAGGAATGGAAACAAAATTTTATCAATATATTGGAATTTAATTTATGATAATAGGATTAATTGCAATTAAATGAAATTAAAAATTTAAATATTACATAAATGGGAATTTAGATGAAATGTGAGAATATTAATGTAACAGATCATGAACCCAATGTTAAATGCATCCATTTGACAACAATGAATTGAATAATAGAATGAAAGTAAATTTGATGGAATTATTGGAAATTAAATTTATAATTTCTGAAGTTAATGGAATTAAGGCTACCACGGGAATTGATAAATTTATCAACTCTAAATTGACATTTAAATTTGGTTAAATTAGTGTAAAAGATTAAGAAAGTTAAAAATTTATGAAATTTGTTAATTCTAGAGTTGAAATTGAAAAAGTCATTAATTGAATTAATTATTATTTATTTAATTAACTAGAAAATAGTCATTTTGGCCACAGATTAATATTTCGACGAAACCAGTTTCATCGGATCCGTAACGGTGAATTATTGTAGGATTTCAAGTTTCGTAGATATCGGACTTATCGTTTGATCGTACGGACTTCAAACGCCTTGAAATCAATTTGAAATAAATTTATTTTAGCATAACTTCTTCACGATGGAATTTGGACTTGAAACCTGTTCCATCGCGTTTAAAATATTTTAAAACATCTATTTTGATATATGGTTTGACCCAATTTCTTTTCGGAGTCGAAACTGGCTTTTCGGGCCATTTTATCGTTCAAACGCGTATATCAATCTGGTACATCTATTTTATTTCAGCTTTGTCTATAAATACCCTGTTATAAACCCTAATTGTTCCTTATTGTCATTTGTATGTATGTACAATTCATTCTATTCCTCATCTTCCTCAATGGCACACAAACAAAAATTCCAATTGCAATTCCAAACCAAATTCAAAACCAAAAAAATTAAACCTCCTCCAACCATAGAAAATTATATATGGATTTGAAGCTCTCGACGAGCGCAACCTAAATCTACAATTCGTTTTTCAATTCGAGTTTCGATGTGGCCGAAAATCAATGAAACATTCACGGTCGTTCATTACGCGTCGATGAACGTTGTCAGCCGTGCTTTTTCGGCGATGTGGTGGCCATGGGAGGGGCACCGTGGGTGTGACTTGGCGTGTGTGTGGCGGTGGTGAGGGTCGGCATCGCTGCAGTGGTCGAAGGCGAGAGGAAATCATGGTCAAAGCTTCGGTCAATGGTTGAAATTGGGTCCGGTTGTGTCTTGTGTGCATGCGTTTGCTTGCTGGAGGAAGGGAGACGTGTTTACGTGGCAAGTGACTGGGTAGTAGTGTGTGTGCTTTAGTTATTTTATTTTTATTTAATTTAATTTTAAAAACATTCTAATTTGTATGACTTGTACATATGAGGTCCGTTTCACGCGCGGTTTTTTCCGCTAGGTTCGTATTGGAATTTCGGACATTTTGGCACTGGTTTGGTCAGATTTTGAGGCTGTTTGATTTTTGGGTTTAAATTCAATTTAAATTAAATTTAAATTCAAAAGGTGAGTGTTTTAACCCACTCACAATTTCTAAAATTTCTTATGTGTGTTAAATTAATTTCTGATGTGATTAGTAATTTATTTATTGCTGTTTGATATATTTTTATCATCATTCCAGTTAAATTGAATTTATTGAATTAAATTGACATTCAATTTATTATTGCATATAAACTGTCAGTTACATTAGTTTATTATTGAATATAAATTACCAGCAATTATTTGTTATTTATTTTCTGTTCTATATTGTTGTTATTGTTTGAATTGGATGATGATTGTGATAAATGGTTGATGATTACACTCTGACTTTTGGACTGATTCGATGGCCACTTTTGATTTTTTTGATTTGGGGTTGTGGCTCGATGTGGGAGGTAGCTGCGCGCTACGCGTTACCACCGACTCGGAAGCGTAATTGGTATATCTACTCTGGCATTGCGTAGTTGTGCCGTGTCACCTACCCTAGCACGTCTTGTACGAGTTTGGTTTTCTCCCATAGCCCGTGGAGTATTTAGGGTAGTCTCCCGATCTAGAGATGCGCTGATACTGGATGGACTACTGAGACTATTATTGTGTTTAAGGGGGAGATTAGGTAACTCCTTAATGCTATTTAAAAGTAAGTTTATTTTACTATAGACATTATTATAATAGCGAAATATTACTACATAGTAAATAGTTTAACCGATCCTTAGGAGATGTGAATCCCGAGCATCTCTTAAGTTAATACACTCACGTTAGACGCTGGATAGGAGATGACAAATCTCGTAAACATCTCTGACGTCGTTCCACTCATATTATTTACCATTTATTTAACTTACATAAGATCTTTTAGTTCTGATTTGAGTGTTTTGTCTTTCAATTCGCTCGAGTCAACCTGAGCATTTCAGGATTTGGAAGGCCGTATTCTGGAGGACGAAGGCGAAGATTTATTATTATTTATTATAGTATTCCATTACATTCATATTGTTTCCGCTGCATTAATTATTATTCTCTGGTATGTGTAATTCTGATATGTATTGTATAAATATAATCGAATATTTTGTAAAACAGCTTCATGAACTATTTATTTGATTATTATATTTTATCGTTCCGCTGCAAGATTCTATTTTGTTTTTTTCTTTCTCTGCCTTTTCTTATTTACCCCATAACAATCCGCCCTTCTGTATTGTTTAAATCTGACGTGTGTGGTTTATCGTCGATTTAAAGCGTACAAAAAGGCGGGACGTTACATTCGGTATCAGAGCTTTGGTTTAGCGATAAACCATAGCTTTGTGGGGTTTGACTCTTTACTAGTAGGGTAGTAATACCCTATGATGAGTCACTGAGTGTATATATATGAGAGAGCGTATTCGTTAGTGTTACAAAAGTTTTTATATTGTGTTAATTTATTCCGTTTTGTATTTATAAATTATGGTTGGTGCATAGGACGCTATGACATCAATAGGGATTTCTAAACACTTAATAGGATAGACCGACACAATATTTGTTTTGGATATAGGTGAATGAAATAATTTTTCATATTATATTTTCTATATATAAAATAAATTTTTTATAAATGATATATATTTGGTTGTAATATATTGGTTGTTAGGTAGTGAAATCTATAAGCATAGGTTGGAAATAAGATTTGAAAAGAAAAGAAAATAAATGAAAATTGGGAATTTAAAACTTAAGTCCCAGGGTTTTGAAAATTTCTTTCAAATGATTTTGGAATATAATAACAATATTATTTGGAAGTATTTTCAGAAATAAATATTTCAATATAATTTGAAAGAATTGTTTTAAAGAAAATTTTGGAAAGAAATAAGTTCTGTACTCCCTTCTCTGTCGCTGGAAAATAATTTCGATGATGAGTGCACGCATCATCGACATTCATTTTCGAGTTTCAAAGTGGGAAGGCCACTGTAGTAGTTTTACTATAGACTTATTTTGATAAACAAATATAAAATTTCAAATTGTTTAAATATAATTGGATATATAAGTTGTAAGTATATACATTTATCTAGTATTTTATAATGATTTTTAATAAAACCCGATATTTAATTCTTAAGTTTCCTATAATTTGCCTTAGAGAAACGGAGTTTAACTAATAATTGAAACCTATAAATGAAATAATAGATTTAACGCTGAGTTATAAATGAAATTTCAAGGAAGTTGAAATTGTAACCTACAAAACAAAAGTTATAATTATTGAATATTAAATTAAATTAAAAGAAATGAGGTAAACTTGTGTAAGTTTCATTTGCATTCTTTAACATATATATAACTTACTAACTATAAAAAGGTTAAAATGTTAAAAGAAATGTAATGGGAAATTTTACAAGTAAAACTTGAAGTAATGAAAGTATTCAATGAATTTGCTTTTATAAATAAGAATTTAAGGTTATAATTGTTATAAACTTAAGCGTGACTGAAGGGCCACTAATTAAATATAATAGAAAGGTTATAAAGAAATGATAATAAACTAGAGTAAATGTTGAAGTTATTTATAATAAAAATAAATATAAAGATGAATACTGTAAATAAATGAAATTGAGTAGTGAATAAATGAAAGTAATACAATAAAAAGAGAATTTACATGATATGAATAAATGAAAATAAATGAAAAATTGTAAGAAATAAATGTAAATTTAAAAAGATAAATCATTATATGAAAGAAAAGAAATCAACAACAAATATTATGAAATGAAATTAATAAGAATAACTTAATCTGTTGTTTGAAATCGTTGTTGTTCGGTTTATGGTTGTTTGGGCAAGGATACTTTAAATTTGTTTGGGTGAATGAATAATCTATTTAGTTTCATCTAAGACTGTTGAGTAAATGGTGCACTTAGTAGTTATTTTTCATCCTGTACAATTTAAAGTTTTGAACCCGAACAATGAACCCGAACAACTATTTGTTTTGTTTGTTTGATATGAATGGATAATTGATGTATGGTGATTCTATATGATGATTGTATGGTGGTTGCAATTAATTGTCGTTGTTTTATATTGGCTTGTCTATTTGAAGTTGAGAACAACCTTAAATATTTCATTTATATAATTACTATTAATTCTTTTTGGATTATATAAGTGGAATACAGGTTATGGAAGCAATTGCTACTGCATTTGATTTCATAATATAAGCGTAAATTGCCCGAAAAATAGGTACGTTTTCGGATTACGGTTTATAGCATTATTATATTATTATTTTTCGAGTTGGAATATATATTATTTTGAAAAATATATGATGTATATTGTTATTTTTGATATTATATTTTCTCCCGAGCCTCTCTGTACAAAGGAGACTCTGCCAAAATTTCCGTAAATTTTGGACTTAGAAAAATTTGAAAAGGTTTTCCAAACTTTATTAATTTGAATATAAAATGATTTAATTGTTTATAAATCTATATATTTTATTTAAATTATCCAATTCTGTAAACTTATTGTTATGAATATAAGGTTTTGAATAATATATATTGATTTATAAGTTTCTCTTTCCCTTCTTTTCCTTTTCCTTTTCGGGGAAGAAAAGTTTTGAGTGGGGGAGAGTGTAACGACCCGTAAAATTTCGATGATTAAATTGGTTAATTTAATAATATTTTGTAATTAAATTAGAAAGAATAAAAATTTTATAACCTGTAATGAAGCGAATGTCAGAAATGAAACGTAGCATTGATAATTTAAAAGTTAATTATTGACAATTGGAGTGAAATCCCAATAAAGAAATAGTGTTAATTGTTGCACTTGGGTATAAAATTTAAAATAAGTAATTAAAGGTAAGCATTTAATTAACCAATGTATATTGATTAACAGTAATTGAGTGTAAATTAAGGCAATAATGTTAATGCACGGTAACCAATGCTAATTAAAGTTAATAATAAATGAATGGAAGGAAATTCCAATTAATGAAAATAAATTTAAATGTTATAATAAAAATATAAAACATAACAATGTCAACTAAAGTTGATCGTTAACGATTTCAATGAAATTCCAATTTACTAAAATAATTTAAATGTCATACTTGACTATGAATTGAATATAAGGAAACAAGAGTAGATATTGAACAAATTGATGAATTAGTATAAAATTAATGATAGTTGTATAAGAACAGTGTTATGTAATCAATTTTATTATTTAATATTGGAAGGAATAAAAATTTGTAATCCGTTAATGAATTTATAACGGGTATGAAATGTAAGAATGTTGATGTAAGCTAATAAATAATCAATTTAATGCAAGCCCAATTGATCGAAACAATTGTAGGGTTATAATTGATTGTAAATAGGAATATTTGGTAATGAATTAAATATAAGAAAAACAAACGCAAATATTGAATTAATCAATGAAGTAATAACAATAAATAATGTCAATTTTATTTATAATATGAATGTTGGTTGAACAAAAGGAATGAAAATAAAGTTTTATCAATATATTGGAATTTAATTTATGATAATAAGATTAATTGCAATTAAATGAAATTAAAAATTTAAATATTACATAAATGGGAATTTAGATGAAATGTGAGAATATTAATGTAATAGATCATGAACCTAATGTTAAATGCATCCATTTGACAACAATGAATTGAATAATAGAATGAAAGTAAATTTAACGGAATTATTGGAAATTAAATTTATAATTTCTGAAGTTAATGGAATTAAGACTACCATTGAAATTGATAAATTTATCAACTCTAAATTGACATTTAAATTTGGTTAAATTAGTGTAAAAGATTAAGAAAGTTAAAATTTATGAAATTTGTTAATTATAGAGTTGAAATTGAAAAAGTGATAATTGAATTAATTATTATTTATTTAATTAACTAGAAAATAGCCATTTTGGTCATTGACTCGGATTTCGACGAAACGAGTTTCATTGGATCCGTAATGGTGAATTATTATAGGATTTCAAGTTTCGTAGCGATCAGACTTGTCGTTTGATCGTACGGACTCGAAACGCATTGAAATCAATGAAATTGAAATCAATTTGAAATAAATTGATTTTAGCATAACTTCTTCATACGATGGAATTTGGACTTAAAACCTGTTCCATCACATTTAAAATATTTTAAAACATCTATTTTGATATATGGTTTGACCCAATTTCGTTTCAGAGTCGTAATGGGCTTTTCGTGTAATTTTATCGTTCAAACGCGTATACCAATCTGGTCCATCTATTTTATTTCAGCTTTGTCTATAAATACCCTGTTATAAACCCTAATTGTTCCTCATTGTCATTTGTCTGTACATATAATTTATTCTGTTCCTCCTCTTCCTCAATGGCACACAAACAAAAATTCCAATTGCAATTCCAAATCAAATTCAAAGCCAAAAAATTAAATCTCCTCCAACCATAGCAAATTATATATGGATTTGAAGCTCTCGATGAGCGCAACCTAAATCTACAATTCATTTTTCAATTTGAGTTTCGATGTGGCCGGAAATCAATGAAATATTCACGGCCGTTCATTGCGCGTCGATGAACGTTGTCAGATCGTCGAATAATTTCTGGATTTTGGAGAGTGGACGATGGGGAGTTCGTCGGTATGCTTCGTTTCACATTTTGACGATTGGATCTATGGCAAAAGTTGCTCTAGGGTTTGTAAATAGGCGACGGTCGTGCTTTTTTGGCGACGTGGTGGCCATGGGGGGCACCGTGGGTGCGGCTTAGCGTGTGCGTGGCGATGGTGAGCGTCGGCATCGCTGCAGTGGTCGAAGGCGAGAGGAAATCGTGGTCAAAGCTTCTTTCAATGGTTGAAATTGGGTACGGCTGTGTCTTGTGCGCGTGCGTTTGCTTGCTGGAGGAAGGGAGATGTGTTTACGTGGCAGGTGACTGGGTAGTAGTGTGTGCTCTAGTTATTTTATTTTTGTTTTATTTAATTTTAAAAACGTTCTAATTTGTATAACTTGTACATACGAGGTCCGTTTCACGCGCGGTTTTCTCCGCTAGTTTTGTATTGGAATTCCGGACATTTTGGCCTTGGTTTCGTCAAATTCTAAGACTGTTTGATTTTTGGGTTTAAATTGAATTTAAATTCAAAAGCTGAGTGTTTTAACCCACTCACAGTTTCTAAAATTTCTTATTTGTGTTAAATTAATTTCTGATGTGATTAGAAATTTATTTATTGCTGTTTGATATTTTTTTTCATCATTCCAATTAAATTGAATTTATTGAATTAAAATTATATTCAATTTATTATTGCATATAAACTATCAGTTAAATTAATTTATTGTTGAATGTAAACTGCCAGTAATTACTTGTTATTTATTTTCTATTCTACATTGATGTTATTGTTTGAATTGGATGATGATTGTGATAAATGGTTGATGATTGATATTAGGTGAATGGATGTGTAACGACCCAAAATTTTCTAATCCGGAAATTCTAGATAGTTATGAAAAAGAAGAAAAAGATAGAAGAAGAAGAACAGAAACACCAAACATCTCAAACATCTCACAATAGCAGCGAGTAAAATATAATAAATAATAACAGTTTACAAAGAATATTATAACTGTCGGATACATTTGATATACATCTGAATTTCACAAAATATACAGTCACTGGATATACAATTTTTATGCCTCAGATTAACAATAGTATAAATACAGCGGAAATACCCTATACGCTATTGCCATCCAGCTCGCCTCCTGAGCTTCAGAACGTAACTATCTGAAAATCTGTAACGCTCGGTCTGACCCGAGCATTACATCAAAGTAACACCCGGGTCAGGCTGGAAACCAGCGTGAGTAAACTCATCCAACATATAATACAAAAGTATATAACCCTTATAATGCCCTGGGTAACTTGTTTAATTCACAAAGCCACAATTTATTATGGACATCTTTTATTTCACACATCTATCTCTAAGTGCCATAACTTAGATTATATGGTCCAATTCATTTAAATCATTCTATTCTAGCCTATTAATTTTGCATATCAATCTATAAAAATCGAAGTGGTTTCGGGTATTTACGAATACCCGACTCCGGTCTCTTCGAATCTCAAGTCATCTTATCCCAAGATATTCAAATGGAAAAATATTCAACTTTAAATGCAAGATATCATTGTTTTAACCTATCATATTATATCACATAACATTACACAACACATACCAGGGATATCAACAAATCAAAGGCACACCATATCATTCAACCGTTTCATAAGCAAGATTAACCACAATTGAATTAAATCAATTACTTAAATTACTTTAAAAATCCTGCTTATGAATAAATTACAAATTAATAATGAATCATCCAAAAATCATCTATCTTAATTAATCCTCCTTGATTAATTATTCTTTAATTACAGTAAGTAATTAAACCTTCACCCATTCACATTAATAACGTTAATTACTCTCATAAATCAATTTACCATAATCAATTCCATTAATTATTTGAATACATAAATTAATTGCTCTTTAATTAATCATATACATTAATTATCCTAATTTATCTCATTTAGCAATTAACTATCCCTTGATTCCCACATGAGCTCATTTACTTAACCAATTTCATAAGTATTTACTTCAGTCAAACCCGATTTACTCGCGTACAACCCATCTTCGAGACAATCACACGAAAATTCGAGAATAACCCAAGTCAATCCTCGAGTTTCAACCTCACTTCCCAATCACTGACACATAGCTACGCCGTGCACTTGCACCAGCGTCCCAGGCGTCTCCAATTGTCGCCGATGCTTCAAACGTATCGATGATCACTACTAAGTACAATTCTAACCAGCCGATCACCGATACATACCAAAAATCAAGATCGAGCAAAAAGTCGACCCTGGTAATAAGCTTGTTGCCTGAAAAACAGCCTCGAACCCAACGCGCCGGCCACCAGAAATCGCGCAACCCCGCCCTAAACTCCACCATCTACCCACGCACTAATCCCCAAAAGTCCGATACACTCCGATTTCCCAAAGGTGTCACGGTGACCCAAATTCTGACCACAACCCAATCTAGGATTACAAACAAAATCAGTCAATCCCAAACGCCATAGTGGTTTAACCACCCTTCAGACATTTTTCCACAAACACTCCTACACCTGACCTCCTCCAGACGAAGCCACGACCACCCAAGAGGCTGCGGCCACCAGAACTTGTCCAAAAACCCATTTTCAGTCATCACCCAAATACATAATCAATTCTACATTGAAAGTTCTGGTATTTGTTTTTAAAATCGTAACTTTTATAATGCATTCATGTTGTAGTATTAAAACAAGAAATTAAGATGATTGTTTTTTTTCATGTTTTGAGTATCCCTACTGTATTTTACAGTTTCTTTTTTTTTATATTTTCAATCTTAGAATATCTGAATCTATTTTTAACTTCTGTATTAAGCTTAAACTAATATATGTTATTTAGACTTCAAGGCTTAACAAAGATAATGTGTGAAGATTTCGAATTTTGAACAAATTTACAGACCCTGAACTAAGAACGGAAAGTTAAATTCATCTGATATGCACACATTCATATACACAGCCATCATTCATGCAAGCAATATATGCGATGTCTCTGCGAACTTCATCTTTCATATCAAAATCAATATGAAATTTAACTTTGTAAAATAATTTGTTTACTCACCTGGAAAATGATTGAACAGAGATCACTTCCTGGTTTTAAAATAAAATACAACTTGATCTTCCTCTTTGTTTTAATCTCCTTACTTGACTGTTGCTTGAAATTGATTTAGTTACTGATTGGTTTCAGGTTTTCTTTGCCCTTGTTTTCTCTCTTTTTTTAATACAATGCTCAGGTTTTTGATGAACAAATGGGGTGGAGATCATATATAAAAGAAAGTGTGAACAGGTTGATGAATATACAAGTACAAGATTTTTTTGTACTACGTTTGATTTTTGTTTAATTGATCAGAGATTTTTTTGTTTGAGTTTGGAGGCTGAAATGATATCTTGGTGCTTGCATTTATTAAGCTTGTCTTGTTTTACAAGCTCATACTTATCACTTTTTCTCATTTTTGTTTAAGTTACGTTCAACAACATACATTTGCTTTTTTTTTGTCTTATTTCTTATATTCTGGTTTCCTTGTGTTTGCTGAACAAACTAGAATAGAAAGATGGTCGCATATTATATATAAGAGAACATGATGTGTACAAGGAGATATTATCTGGTTATGCTATCTTCTTTATTTTGTTTTATTTTGAACAGATTTTTCTAAATATGTTGAATTGAAAAAATATTGGCTGAGGTGATGGCATTTAATGCCTTGGTTTCTAATTTTGTTTACACATTATTATTACCTTTTTCTGTATATAGATATTTTGTTTGTAAATATACACTTGCAATTAGACTTGGTTCGTATATGAAGATACTTTGTGTAGAGATGTTTGTTGTATTAACTTATAGCTTGAACTTCATATACATATTTGTCCAGTATTATTTATACACTTTGTTCTTACAATTTTTCAGTTTATGTTGCGAGCATACCAAATCACTTAATTTCTCTTTTTTTTCTTACGTTTTGTATTTTAGCAATCGATATTTAAATTATATTCTTATGGTTTATTTATATTTTATACTTAAATTTTATATTGATAGAATTTGATTTTATTTCGAACATTATCATCCATATGTATAAATTTATCAAATGTTAATAGCATAAGGCGTTTTAATTCAATTATATAAGAAAGATTTTATTGGGAATATTATTGAGAGATTTAAATTTTAAATTTTCAAAACAATTTCCTTTCAAAAATACAAATCCATAAAAATAAATGGCAATTATTTCAACGGTCATATTCATTTTAAAATGATAAGTTTACTTTTTATTTAATTAGATTAAATATTTATTAAACTAATAGGGCCAAAATCCAGGGTCGTCACATTCCTTCCCCCTTTGAATCTTTTCGTCCTCGAAAAGGAACGAAGCCAGATTTATTAAAATGCTTAAAATTTGATAAATTTCCTTTGATCATTTTTAACTACCTCAAAAATTCTGTATAATATTTCTAAATTAGTTTTTATAAAAATACTTTTACAATTCGATGTTTTGACAAGTCCATCCTTGTCCTCACAGAAATTCAGTCATACGTTGATCAGGTATAGGACTGAAAATCTACAAGTACTTGGTAAACCCGCTTCAACACCTAGTGAAAATACTTGAAAAATAATTTTATTGATGTAACGGCTGGATTTTTCGTCCACGAAAACCGACATCAATACGTCCACTGTATCAACTGTCGAGTAATCGAAGGCCGAAAAACCATACCGTTAGGGTTAAAGAAAAAGATAAAAGAAGAGAGAAAAAGATAGAACAGAACAGAAACAACAGAACAATATCAGAATCTCACAATTCGCAGCGGAACAACATATAATAGATAAATGAATAATCTTTAAACAAAGAACTATATTAGTTATTACATTACATTACATTACATTACATTATCAGAGTGTACAACAACAACCTCGATAGCGGAAAAGAAATACTATATACTAGTAATACGCCATGCCATCCAGCTTGCCTCTAGCAACTCCTGAATTCCAGAATATCCTGATAACCTAACTCTTGACTGCTCGTGTGGAAATTGGTGGGCACCCAGAGTTTAGGAAGGAAAACAATAAACTCCGAGTCAGTCATGTGACTGGTGTGAGAACTAAAACAGTTTATTTTTCTTTAAAATCAAAATAGAGGAATATTTTTAAAGTCAATTCGCAATGCTTTTTAAAATGAGACTACCATAAGGCCTCCCGCACACACAAACAATGCAAACGCAGAATCGGAGGAGATTTCTCTTTATGATAGTCAAAGATGTTTGATACGCATTAAAAAGAAACATTTGATATTTTTACTAGTGCATAGTGTAGAAAATTATTTCAAAAACAAAGATATAAATCTTAGCCAGCATAGACATTTCGCACTTATGCCTATTATAGCTACCATGTTCAATAGCAGGTTACCGCCACATTCCATGGCAGGTTCTACAACTAAAACCGTACAAGTTTCGTATTGTTTCTTTGGATTTCCAACAAATGGTCAGGCCAAGGAACTTCCCATTGCCACATGGAAACGCCTCTGGAATGACGTCCCGAGAACCAAACCGGATCTCTGCCAACACAAGGCCGGGTTACCCCTAACTGGGTAACTACTGACACGAATATGTCATCCCCCGATCGTAATCGATCTATTCGAGGATCCTCGATTTCCAACAACCACAAAATTTGCAGCAACAACATAGGTTAAATATCTGGGCTCCATACCATGATACCACCTCTATCCAGAAGGAATGACATACACTAAAGGGGTGCTACCTCCTAATAACCTTGCCGCATCCTTCCTGTTTTGACCATTTCCGGGGTGTGAGGTCCGACGAAGTTTCGTCCACAAAGCCACGCTTTATACAAAAGCCGTGCTTTGGGTCAATCAAATGATCATAGAAATGATCACAAAGATAAACGATCAAATAAATGATCATATCACAAATGATCAAACAATGATCATTTCACAGAAACACTCAGCATGCCACACTACCAAATTGGGAGTATATCACTAATAACCTTCAACTATATAACCTCTGAGCTCGTACGTCTCAGAGAAGGGTGTTAAGCTAAGAGAATAAATTCTCCGCCACCAACAGAAATATATTTGAAAGAAATCAGCTTTATATCTCAATTTGTAATGTCAGACATACAATCCATACAAGTCTATTCCGGGCTCGAACAGAACCGAAGGCACTTCCAAAGAAGTCCTTGCAATCCGGATATTCACTAATCACGACCGGACTTTCCGTCACTAAGGGTGATAAAACCTCTATATCGGAGATCAGCCGATGTAGAGTAACTCGACGGTAATCCTTCCGTTTTCACAAATATCCGGTCTTCAACACCGGTCATCAAATGCAATCCATAACGACGTATCACATACTCGGAATGGGTTATACGACCCCAAGGTCCTTTCCCGGCTAACCCGAATAGTGAGCGCTTATTCAAAAATAAGTGTGGCATTCAAATTCAATCAAATCACAACAAATACCTATTTAAAGGTAAATATTGATAGTCGGATTATTTAACTATCAATAGGCATGCTCAACATCACCAAATTCCAAATAATTTCCCAAATTATTTACTTTCCAAAATATCTTTACTAGATATATAATTTCCACACTTCAACCCTTTGAAAACAAATTTCAAATCAATTTCCTTAAACGGAAACATTCTCATTTCAAAATGGTTTATTTAAAACAATTAAATAAATCCTTACCGATTTATTTTATATTTACGTTCCAAATTCGTAAATTTATTCCCACACTTAAAAAAAAAAAATCAACGTTTATTTTTTAAACAAATTTCACTTTCTTTTATAAATTCCATAATGAATTTATAATTCCTAAATATCTATGAATATACGATTTCCCAAACCGATTTCTAATATTCATTTTCAATTTATCTTTAAAAGATAAAGTTCCAAAATATTCAGTTCATATTGGAAAATATTTCTATACTTATTAAATAATAAGTAATTTACAAATCCATTCATTTTCAACACTTGGAAAATATTCAATATACTTAAATCGAAATTAAGTATATATTTCATTCCTTAAGGAAATCATTCTCTTAAACACATTTGTTTGGGCCAAAACGAATGTTGCGTAAAACATCGTTACGACGACCCAAAGTCACTAGTATAGGGATTCAAAATTAAAATAGATATATAAATCCCAATACTATACAAAATATTTCCTTTCGGAAACCATTTACTATAACAACAGTGTTATAGTCCACCATTTCCTTCTATTTCTCGAAAACGTCTATTTCAACAACAATGTTGAAATCTATGGTTTCGATTCATAATACATTTTAAAACATCCTTAAAATAATTAACTTCTTTTTATAATATTCATTTTGCCAAACATGACCATTTTATTCAATAATAATATATTCACTGTCCAAAAACGTGAATATACTTCCTTAACCAATTTCAACATTCAGTTTATCAAATTCCATTGATTTTGAATTTATAAACAATGTCTATAAATTCCATTTCTATTTATAAACTTCGATTTATAAATCTCCTTTATTAACAAATTCCATTCATATCTCATTTAAATGCCAAAATCCAATTTATAAGATAATTACTTATAAATCTTCTATTTTACAAAATCTATTCATTTTATAACTTCACAATTTATAAATCTATAAATTGCGTTCACTTATGAAATCCATTTTTTATTTCATTTTTAACACTTATAAAAACTCGTTTTAATATTCCAATATTTTTAATTTATAAAATATCAATTTTATAAGTCTGTTATACACATCGTTTTTAATAATTCAAAAATCCCAATTTAAACCAATTTATAAATTAATTAACAATTTATTTCCAAAAATCTCATTTCGGTTATATTTCTCAAAAATCTAAATTTTTATAACATAAAAATTTATAACGTTTTAATTATTTAAAATGAATCAATTCGAAACTTAATTAAAACATATACTTTGAAAAATCACTTTAAAATCCTTTTAAAAATCAAAATCGTTACTTTAAAACTTCAAAAATGGATCCGATGATGCAGCAGCACCAAATAGTCAATCACGACATCCAAATATCATATATCGATATGATAATCAACAAATATCACAATATCTGTAAATAAATCAATACAGTTGAGGAATCCAGTTGGATCCCTCCAACCTGTTTCCCTACATCCAAAAACATTAGCACAATACCAATTCCGCTCCAGTACGGAATTATCGCGGTATATGGGATTTATAAAATAACCTCCGCTTACTAACGGCGCATAATGTATATTTTAACAATCAATAGATAACAATCATCATTCATCATACATTCAAGAATTTTAAATCTAACTATTAAAATAAAAATCAAAATTGATTCGATTGAGTGAGAAGTTCTCACCTTGATTTCAATTCCGTTTTAGCGATTTATTTCGAATAAAATTAAACGGACGTTTAATTTTACCCGAAATTCTCACTAACTCCAAACGACTCCAATCCAGCTCCATTGCGTAGTGCTCGACGATACGATTCCAACGCTAAAAGTTTCATGCGTTTCCGACCTCGTATCACAAAGTTACGATAGTTTAAAGATCGTACGAATTAATAATATAAAATTACAACATAATTTCTTTTCTATTTTTAACCTAAACAGATATCAGCCACTAGATCCATCTCCCTGCAATCTCGGCCGCCCATACCTTCTTCCTCTCTCTCGTTCCCACTACAGGAAATAGCCGTGCATACATGAACCCAATTTGCAAACTGGGGTTAAATTTTGCAAGCTAATCGAACCCCTAGAACTCGATCCACTATCACCACGTCGAAGCCCCTCGAGCAAGCTACCTTCGGCCCACCCCTTATGAAGCTCGGCCTCCCTTATTGCACGCAAAAAGAGGCGACCTGATGGTGAACGTGGCCATGTAGCCCCCACCTTGTCGCTCCAAACACGATCATCACCGTATAGATTGAAAGCTCTCTTCGCGCTCTCCAACTTTGCTGTTGAACACTTTGGCTAATTATCGACGGATTAGAAGTAATTGAGGAGGAAAGGAAGATGATTTCTGGCCATTGGTTTAGGGAGGTGGCGGCTGTCTTCAAATTAGGGTTAGGGTTTCAAATGGTTGCAAATGTGAAGAGTTGAGGTGCTTTTATAGAAAAAACGACGAACACTATTCATCCCGAAATTTCCGAACTCCAAACGAAGCGTGCCGTTGGCGTTCCTAAGGTTTACCCAACGTTCCAAACACAATGGAACGTGTTTCGGGAGCTAATTCGGTCATCTGTGCGAGTTATGGCGATAAACGTTCGATTTAAAATTAAACCGATTAAACGATTTTCTAGGCGTTTTAGCTTGCACCGGACAAACGGTAAATCCGATTGACACGAAATTTGAAACCATACAATAATATCACATTACGGATTTGATGAAACTGGTTTCGTCGAAATTCGAGACTTTTGAAAAATGGCTATTTTAACTCGCCAAATTAATATTAAAACAATTTCGACGCGTTTCGAGCTGCCACGGTCAAACGATAACACCGATTGCTACGAAAATTGAAATCCAATAATAACAAATTATTACGGATCCAATGAAACTACTTTCGTTCAATTCTGAGACTGTTCAAAAATTGGCTATTTTACAGTCGATAATTAAATATTAAAATATTCAATTTTCACAAATAAACTCTAAATTCAATTTTAAAAGTTCCATAACATCAATCTAACTCTAATATGATATAAACAAATTTTCCAAATCATTTTCAATCATATTAAAGCCAATTTACAATTATTTCTGTAAATTCAACTATTAAATTATCGATTTAATTATCAAATTAAATCCAATATTCGAAAAATAAATTATTCGACTTATTAATTTCACTTGTTAATATTTAAAATTAATTAAATATACAAATTTTAAATTAATAAAAATTCTGGGTCGTTACAATTGAAAATATTGAAAGCATCTTGAAATAGAGGAAATATCCTTGGTGAGAATGCACTGGGAATCATCACCCCCATCCATGGTCACAGTTACATCCCAAGGTTACGTTGTCGTCGCAGCAAAAGTCCATACAACTGCAGGCTCTCCGCGGCCTCTCAATTACGCCATGGATCCCACACAACAGATCACAGTTACATCCAGAGTTACGTTGCCATCACAGCAAAAATCCATGTAACTGCAGGCTCTCAGCGGCCTCTGATTTTCGCTGTCGAAATGAAACTTCTCCACTTCTACATAGGTCGCAGCCTAACGATATAAAATCAAACGCAGACTGTTGGCTCTCAGTGGCACACACGACTTTCGCTATGGTATACACCACTCATAATCCTCAGGAACTAGTTTTGTCCGGACTCCTCACATGATCAACTTTAGAACCCCCCCCCCCCCCTTGGGGCTCAAGGCAGCACCACCCAGTGACACTCCTGAGAAGTTCATTTCAAGGGAGCGCCTTTTTCCCCAGAGCCATCATCAAAACATTTTATACTATACACATAGTATTTTCAAATCATACACCTAGCATGATCTCATACAAAGTTCCTTTACACAAAATCGATTATTCCAAATCGATAAATCTCAAACTAGGCTTTCAAATTTCAATATTGATTTTACCCAAAAATCAAAAGCCTTTCCAAATCCAAAGGTTCCCAAAACCTTTTTCAAAATCCTCATAAGATCCTTTATATATATTCAAAAATATATATAATTTTTAAAACTTTGGATCATTTCAAACTTGTATAAAATCCCTTTATACTTCAAACATTCCAAAACATTTTTCTTCCAGCAATAAATTCAACAAGGGAAGATTTATCTTGTATAACAAAGATATATAACTTTATTTCTTTAAAATCAAATATTCCAATTTTAATATCAATTTCATTCAAATCCGTACGATGTACACATACCATCTGTACGCTATATCAACCTGATCACTCGCTCGATCACACAATTTCACTTCCGAATTAGTATCGTCCACCCGACTTCCTAGTGCGGATACAGATCTGATTTCTTGATCAGAAACCGTCATTCTCCTTGCATAGCCATAACTATGATAGAGAACATCCAGAACCAATCAACAATCCATATCCAGGTTTGCCGTCGAAAATCGAGTGAAAAATCCCCACTCGGATCGATAACTATCTCGAAATTCTGTGCTCGAATCTGGATCAAATTACTATACGAATAGAGTAATATACGTACATCCTACGTATTTATTTATATTGATTATTAGCCAAATAAATTTATTTTCTATTCACATTCACTTAAATTTCATTCACTTATTCACATTTACCTAAATCTCCATTTGGATTATCACTTCAATTCTAATCTCAGTTGGGTATTTAATCAATAATAGTTTAAACTCCGACCAATTTATATTTAGAGAATAGTTTGAAAATTTTAAAATAGGTAAGTTGTTGAAAAATAACTATTAGTTTACAAAATATCTATAAAATAGTTGGAAAATAGCTAAATAGTTATTGAAATCTTAGATAACTGCAAAATAGTTGTAAACTAGTAATTAATTTGTAACATAGTTGAAATATAGTAATGAGTTTAGAAAACAGTTGAAAAATCATTAAATAGCTCCAAAATAATTGTAAATCAAGTATAAAATAATTTGGCTTTAAGAAAGAAAGGTTATATAGCTTGGAAAAATAAGTTTATACCACAACAATTTATGTTAAAAATAGTCCAGAGTCAAAACTGTTCAATTCCCAATCTCCATTCTCATCAATTCAATTTAAATTTCCACTTCTGTTTAAATTGACTCAATTCCAATTTGAACAATCTTCAAATTTCCATTGAAATTGATTTTATCCCAATTCAAGTTGAATTGATTTTCAATTTACTTCCAACTTCAAATCAAATTCCATTTGATCTTTAAACTTGTACAACTTTAATTATAATTTAAATTTTACAACTTCTATTTATAATCAATTATATTCATATTTTGCTTTTAACTCGGAATTATACAGTTTACTTAGCTAATATATTTTTATTATTCCATAAACATTTTAATCAAGATTCCAGAGTTTAAACAAATTTTCAAAATTTCAATATCACCTTAGAATTCAACTATATCCAAAATTCTTTGGCAAATTCAATTATCCCTTTGAATTTCAAAACCAAACCCAGTTCACAAACAATTCCAATTTAAAACAATTTGGTAGCAATTTCTCTTCTAGAAACTCGAAAATTAACATCGATGATGCTACAGTCATCATCGACGTTATTTTCCAGTGACCAAAAGAGTTCAATGCTTTTATCTCTTTAAAAACATTTCCAAATATTTTTAATTTCAAATCTCCCAGATTTCAAATTCAACACAAAAAAATGTTTTTGAAATAATACTATTATTTCTCCAAAACCTTTGGAAACCACTTTCAAATCAAAGGAATTTTAATTTTTGCCAAAAATTCTACATTCCCAATCCCTCCAATTCATATTTAAGCATTACTCTGGAATTTCATCTTACTTTATTTTCAAATATTCTCTGGAATTCTATTTCAAATTATAATCTCATTTATTTATGATTTTTTTTTTCAATTTATAAATTACATTTACAATCTATATTTCAAATTCGATTTTGTTCTAAACCAATTCCACTTTAATTACAATTCCAAATTATTCAAATAAATTTGGACTAATTTCAATTGAACTCTCTTCAAGTTCAATACCCTTTTAAGTTAATCCAATACAAATTTCCCATTTAAAATTTTAAACTTATCCATCTTCAATCACGAACCCAATTGATTCAAATCAGATTCAGTTTGAACTAATTCAATTCAAATTTCAATTTTAAACCATTTCGAATTATATAATATCGATTTAAATTCTCTAAGGTTGGTTTAACCCTTTAAACCAAGTTAATCCCTATTAAAAGCTTTTAAACAATTTAATTTCTGAGCTCAAATTCTAGTATTTTCATTTTAAATTATCTTTACTTACTTATTTCAAAGTTTACATAAGAGTTCAAACAATTTTATCTTAAAAATTTAATTTATTATCCATTTTTATCATCTAATTTGAAACCAATTCTTAACCAATTTTAATTTACAGACTTAATTTATTCAAATTTTTAGTTCAAAGTAATTTCATATCCTTAATTTCAAATTAACGTTAAATTTTTCTTTTATCTTAATAATGGATATATTACCACATTTCATTTCTCATTTATTAAACAAGTTCGATCCACAGTTTAAAGATTTTTAACAACAATAGAATGGTGTCATCTAATTTATTTTAAAACATCCATTCATTTTCAATTTCCGGATCTCAAACCCATTTTGAGATCGCACAAACTCCACTTAACTTTCCAAGTTAAATTTCCATTCTCTTAAAATTTGCAATTCAAGTTGTTCATTCTAACTTATTTAACTTCTTCCAAGTTAAATTCAATTTACTTGATCCAATCAACCTTACTCAAGTTGAATTCCCACTTCAATTTCAAAATTCTTTCCCTCTTATAATTTCAAAACTTATATCACTTTGGGTTTTACATCACACTTCAGGGAAAATCAAAACTCAACACCTTAGAATTTATTTCTTGGCCCTCCCAGCCATGCTTTAAAATTTTAAACAAACTTTGGTTTTAGATTCAAATCAAATTTCAATCAACCATTGTTTGCAACAAGTCTCTTTTATTCAAATAATACTTATTTACTATTTCTTTGAGCACTTTGAAACAATTTCAAATTCTGGATCTAGATTTAAAATTTCACAATTTAGGTATTTTCAATTTATAAGTCATACTTTACCTAAATGTTTATTCCTTTAAAACATTTCATTTGCTTACTCATTAATACACATCTTATTATTAGACACGCAACAATCACTTATGATGATAACCAAGATTATCATATCAAAACCATCCATTATCACCTTATTCTGAAATACTTCTCCAATTCAGGATTTCAATTTTAGTTTGAATTCATTTTTATTTAATTTTAATTTAGTTGTATTTCTTTTAACATTTAGTTTAATTCTAATAATTTAACAACCAATTACCCTAATATTTATTAGAAGGAAATATTGCTTATATATCAAAATATACTTTTATATAAAAACATTAAAAACCTTTATATGTGAAAATAACAAGTACACGCTCATATATATACTCAACTTATCCTAGAGTACTACAGACTCTATTCAATGAGTAATCCCCACTAGAGCCAAGGTTCTCGTCTAACCTTTCAGCTCTGATACCAAATGTAACGACCCAAAATTTTCTAACCCGGAAATTCCAGATAGTTATGAAAATGAAGAAAGATATAGAAGAAGAAGAATAGAAACACCAAACATCTCAAACATCTCACAATCGCAGCGAGTAAAATATAATAAATAATAACAGTTTACAAAGAATGTTATAACTGTCGGATACATTTGATATACATTAGAATTTCACAAAATATACAGTCACTGGATATACAATTTTCATGCCTCAGATTAACAATAGTATAAATACAGCGGAAATACCCTATACGCTATTGCCATCCAGCTCGCCTCCTGAGCTTCAGAACGTAACTACCTGAAAATCTGTAACGCTCGGTCTGACCCGAGCATTACATCAAAGTAACACCCGGGTCAGGCTGGAAACCAGCGTGAGTAAACTCATCCAACATATAATACAAAAGTATATAACCCTTATAAAGCCCGGGGTAACTTGTTTAATTCACAAAGCCACAATTTATTATAGACATCTTTTATTTCACACATCTATCTCTAAGTGCCAGAACTTAGATTATACGGTCCAATTCACTTAAATCATTCTATTCCAGCCTATTAATTTTGCATATCAATCTATAAAAATCGAAGTGGTTTCGGGTATTTACGAATATCCGACTCCGGTCTCTTCGAATCTCAAGTCATCCTATCCCAAGATATTCAAATGGAAAAGTATTCAACTTTAAATGCAAGATATCATTGTTTTAACCTATCATATTATATCACATAACATTACACAACACATACCAGGGATATCAACAAATCAAAGGCACGCCATATCATTCAACCGTTTCATAAGCAAGATTAATCACAATTGAATTAAATCAATTACTTAAATTACTTTAAAAATCCTGCTTATGAATAAATTATAAATTAATAATGAATCATCCAAAAATCATCTATCTTAATTAATCCTCCTTGATTAATTATTCTTTAATTACAATAAGTAATTAAACCTTCACCCATTCACATTAATAGCGTTAATTACTCTCATAAATCAATTTACCATAATTAATTCCATTAATTAATTGAATACATAAATTAATTGCTCTTTAATTAATCATATACATTAATTATCCTAATTTATCTCATTTAGCAATTAACTATCCCTTGATTCCTACATGAGCTCATTTACTTAACCAATTTCATAAGTATTTATCTTTAATATTTAATCAATCACCTCATAATTGCTAGTTTTAATTATTTACAATCATTACTATTCTTTAATTATTTACTAAGTAATAATTACCTTTTTATTTCCAACCTTTATTAATTAATCCATATTAACAGATAATTAATTTCACCAATCAATCTTAATTACTTTCTAATTATCAGATAGTTGTGCAATTTATTTATCATACATTGATAGCTTAACTTAAGAACTTAAGTTAAATTAAAGATAAACATTCATTTTCCTTAATTCCCACTTAATCACATTATTGATAAAGTGTTAAATAAACTTATAACTTATCTTAATAAATTTTAAGGTAAAATAAATTACATAACTTTTAAATAATTCAATCATTTTAAATAACATATTTTTCTTTAGAAATTTGTTTAAGAATCAGTTTAAATCTTGATTACCTTTACTGCAAACTTCTGGCCACAACGTTACCGAACCCAAACTAATTTACTTCAGTCAAACCCGATTTACTCGCGTACAACCCATCTTCGAGACAATCACACGAAAATTCGAGAATAACCCGAGTCAATCCTCGAGTTTCAACCTCACTTCCCAGTCACTGACACACAGCTATGCCGTGCACTTGCACCAGCGTCCCAGGCGTCTCCAATTGCCGCCGATGCTTCGAACGTATCGACGATCACTACTAAGTACAATTCTAACCAGCCGATCACCGATACATACCAAAAATCAAGATCGAGCAAAAAGTCGACCCTGGTAATAAGCCTGTTGCCTGAAAAACAGCCTCGAACCCAACGCGCCGGCCACCAGAAATCGCGCAACCCTGCCCTAAACTCCACCAGCTACCCACGCGCTCATCCCCCAAAGTCCGATACACTCCGATTTCCCAAAGGTGTCACGGTGACCCAAATTCTGACCACAACCCAATCTAGGGTTACAAACAAAATCAATCAATCCCAAACGCCACAGTGGTTTAACCACCCTTCAGACATTTTTCCACAAACACTCCTACACCTGACCTCCTCCAGACGAAGCCACGACCACCCAAGAGGCTGCGGCCACCAGAACTTGTCCAAAAACCCATTTTCAGTCATCACCCAAATACATAATCAATTCTACATTGAAAGTTCTGGTATTTGTTTTTAAAATCGTAACTTTTATAATGCATTCATGTTGTAGTATTAAAACAAGAAATTAAGATGATTGTTTTTTTTTTCATGTTTTGAGTATCCCTACTGTATTTTACAGTTTCTCTTTTTTTTTATATTTTCAATCTTAGAATATCTGAATCTATTTTTAACTTCTGTATTAAGCTTAAACTAATATATGTTATTTAACTTCAAGGCTTAACAAAGATCACGTGTGAAGATTTCGAATTTTGAACAAATTTACAGACCCTGAACTAAGAACAGAAAGTTAAATTCATCTGATATGCACACATTCATATACACAGCCATCATTCATGCAAGCAATATATGCGATGTCTCTGCAAACTTCATCTTGCATATCAAAATCAATATGAAATCTAACTTTGTAAAATAATTTGTTTACTCACCTGGAAATTGATTGAACAGAGATCACTTCCTGGTTTTAAAATAAAATACAACTTGATCTTCCTCTTTGTTTTAATCTCCTTACTTGACTGTTGCTTGAAATTGATTTAGTTACTGATTGGTTTCAGGTTTGCTTTGCCCTTCTTTTCTCTTTTTTTTTTTATACAATGCTCAGGTTTTTGATGAACAAATGGGGTGGAGATGATATATAAAAGAAAGTGTGAACAGGTTGATGAATATACAAGTACAAGATTTTTTTGTACTACGTTTGATTTTTGTTTAATTGATCAGAGATTTTTCTTGTTTGAGTTTGGAGGCTGAAATGATATCTTGGTGCTTGCATTTATTAAGCTTGTCTTGTTTTACAAGCTCATACTTATCACTTTTTCTCATTTTTGTTTAAGTTACGTTCAACATCATACATCTGCTTTTTTTTGGTCTTATTTCTTATATTCTGGTTTCCTTGTGTTTGCTGAACAAACTAGAATAGAAAGATGGTCGCATATTATATATAAAAGAACATGATGTGTACAAGGAGATATTATTTGGTTATGCTATCTTCTTTATTTTGTTTTATTTTGAACAGATTTTTCTAAATATGTTGAATTGACAAAATATTGGCTGAGGTGATGGCATTTAATGCCTTGGTTTCTAATTTTGTTTACACATTATTATTACCTTTTTCTGTATATAGGTATTTTGTTTGTAAATATACACTTGCAATTATACTTGGTTCGTATATGAAGATATTTTGTGTAGAGATGTTTGTTGTATTAACTTATAGCTTGAACTTCATATACATATTTGTCCAGTATTATTTAAACACTTTGTTCTTACAGTTTTTCAGTTTATGTTGCGAGCATACCAAATCACTTAATTTCTCTTTTTTTTTCTTACGTTTTGTATTTTAGCAATCGATATTTAAATTATATTCTTATGGTTTATCTATATTTTATACTTAAATTTTATATTGATAGAATTTGATTTTATTTCGAACATTATCATCCATATGTATAAATTTATCAAATGTTAATAGCATAAGGCGTTTTGATTCAATTATATAAGAAAGATTTTATTGGAAAAATTACTGAGAGATTTAAATTTTAAATTTTCAAAACAAATTCCTTTCAAAAAAATAAATCCATACAAATAAATGGCAATTATTTCAACGGTCATATTCATTTTAAATTGATAAGTTTACTTTTTATTTAAATTAGCTTAAATATTTAATAAAATAATAGGGCCAAAATTCAGGGTCGTCACTGGATGCTGTATTTTATGTTGTTATAGACCGCAAGTTGCTACGCATTCTTATTTCATTCGGGATTGCGGTTTGAAATGATATATAATCGTATTTTTATTTTAAATTACGGATTGAAATGATAAATATCTGTATTACTTGACCATAGGGTAGAAAATTATATGCAGACACCGTGGTCTATATATTAAAATATTTTGAATGATTTTCTATGGTTTTGTAAAGAAATAACTGATTTTATGAGATATTGATTTGGATATTTATAAATGTTATTTTATTTATAGTTAAATTCTTCATTTTAAGCTATGTATAAAATTGTTTAAAGTATAAAATAAGTTTAATAATAAGGTTTATTTTATTAAAATATAATATGGATAAGTATTTACTTAAATTATATTTTAATATAGAGTTTATATTGATTTTTATAAATCAAAGTTGAGAAGATAGTTTTGAAATTTATTTGAGATTTATTTAATTAAGAGTTATATTTAATGAGAATCCATTTGGAACTTATTAAAATTGAGATTTTAAGAGAATTTGTTTTTATAACTTAATTCGGGTTTCAGGTGATTTAAGTGAATATATCAAGTCTAAATAAATTGAGGAATATTCAGTTATTGAAATTTGAAGTTTTATTTAAAGGATATTGGATTTATTAAGCAAATATTTCAAAACTACATAATAGTAAAGTAAATTTGGTATATATATATGAATTATAAAATTTAATTTGAAATATTGAATATTTAAGCTTTGAAATATATTGAATTTGAAATGGTTTATTTTGTGGATCAAATCTGTTTTGAAATCAATATAATTTGGAATGGTCTATTTAAAAACCGAATTGAATTGAAATTTATGATTTGGGGATTTGGTTAAATTTAAAATTTAGAAATTCGGGTTGGTTTGAAATTGATTTGTGAAATTTAAGAAGCTAGTTCATTTGATAAAATATTTTAATATTTAAACCATGTAAGGGGTGAAAGTTATGTTTCAAAGTTGTAAATTTCTAAGCATTACGTTTTGGAAGTATTATAGTTTTAAGTCTTTGGTTTCGAAAATTTATAACTTTGAAATACTATGGTTTTAAAATGATATCATGTTGATTTGGTTTTCAAAACGAAAATGATATCGTACTAATATGGTTTTGAAATGAATACTATATCCGGATTTTGAAGTATAATTATTTTGAAAAGACCGTGGTATTATAATAACATTTGGTTGTTAAAAAGACCAGGATCAGAAGTTGTCATACTCTCTTCCAACTCTGAAAACCACTTTAACAACCGTGTACGCGGTGGAGATTCGAGAATGAAGTAGGATGGTGGCGACGTTCCTTGAGGTATATACGTGGACCTGATTCCCGTGAGTTGGCATAAGGTGGCTAAAATAGGAGCGATTGACGGGTTAAGAAGGTAGCACCTTTTATCGAACATATCCCTTCGATATTATACTCTGACTTTTGGATTGATTCGGTGGCCACTTTTGATTTTTTTGATTTGGGGGTGTGGCTCGAGGTGGGCGGTAGCTACGCGCTACGCGTTACCACCGACCCGGAAGCATAATTGGTATATCTACCCTGGCATTGTCTAGTTGTGCTGTGTCACCTACCCTAGCTCGCCTTGCGAGTTTGGTTTTCTCCCGTAGCCTGTAGAGTATTTAGGGTAGTCTCCCGATCTGGAGATGCGCTGATACTGGATGGACTACTGGGACTATTATTGTGTTTAAGGGGGAGATTGGGTAACTCCTTAACTCTATTTAAAAGTAAGTTTATTTTACTAGACATTGTTATAATAGCGAAATATTACTACATAATTAATAGTTTAACGGATCCTTAGAAGATGTGAATCCCGAGCATCTCTTAAGTTACTGCACTCATGTTAGACACTGGATAGGAGATGGAAAATCCCGTAAACATCTCTGACGTCGTTCCACTCATATTATTTACCATTTATTTAACTTACATAAGATCTTTTAGTTCTGACTCGAATATTTTGTCTTTTCAATTCGCTCGGGTCAGCCTGAGCATTTCAGGATTTGGAAGACCGTATTCTAGAGGACGAAGGCGAAGATTTATTATTATTTATTATAGTATTCCACTACATTCATACTGTTTCCGCTGCATTAATTATTATTCTCTGGTATGTGTAACTCTGATATGTATTGTACAAATATAATCGAGTATTTTGTTAAACAGCTTCATGAATGTTTATTTGATTATTATATTTTATCGTTCCGTTGCAAGATTCTATTTTGTTTTTTTCTTTCTCTACTTTTTCTTATTTACCCCATAAAAATCCGCCCTTCTGTATGGTTTAAGTCTGACGTGTATGGTTTATCGTCGATTTAAAGCGTACAAAAAGGCGGGATGTTACAGACTGATTGATTCAGCGTTCAAGACTCACCTTCGGAGTTGGAGCTTTACTTGAAGATCCAGCCATCTCTTTTTCTTTCAGTATCCAGTAATTGCAGTGATGTATTCTGAATTGTATCTGATGAATCTTGTTGCTCTTCTGTTTTATCTGGTTTAACTCTGATGTATCTTATTTTTATATAGTAACTTCATGAACTACTATCTCTTTTAATTCCGCTGCATTAATAGTTACTCTGTGTCTGTGATCTGTGATTATTTATTTACTGTATATTCTGATTTTGCCAAATTTTATTTACAACGCGGTATTTTGAGCAATTCAAGTCCGACATGTGCAGATGCAAATGGTTGAAAATATCGGGTCATTACAGCAAGCATTTAAGCTAGATTCTATTTTACTTTCTATAGACACTATTAAAATATCAGACAGATTTGATAAAAATGTTTTGGTTATCGTAAGGTAAAAACCCGACATGTTTATTTGTAGCGTGATCTTACGAGATACCTTTGATTTCCAAAGATTTTGAAAACTTTAATAATCCAATTGAGTGTGTTTTCTCACTCTAGTTTTCCCGACTGACTCGGGTGTTATTTCGCTATAATGCTCGGGTCAGACCGAGTATTATAGAATGCAGCTTCTGGATGGACTGCTACGGAGCTTAGGAGACGAGCTGGATGGCGAGAAGTATAACACGTATTTGATGAATATTCCGCCATGTTTGATTAACTGCATAGTCAGTTTCATGAGGACAGGTTATGATAACTGTCTAGTTGTGTGTTATGAATTTTGTTGTACTCTGATGATGTAATGTATAAACAGATAATTCTTTTTGTTTTAAAGATTAGTCATTTGTCTATTATGTATTGTTCCGCTACGATTGTGAGATTCTGATGTTTTTTCTATTTCTTCTTCTACCTCCTTCTTCTTTAACCCTAATGGTTCTGTTTTACGGCATTCGATACAGTAGACGTATTGATTCGATTTTCGAACGTCGAAAAATTGGTTCGTCGCATTTGGTATCAGAGCAGAAGGATAAGCAAGAATCTTGGATCTAATGGGGATTACTCATTGGAAATAGAGTCCGTAAGTACTCTAGAATGAGTTTGAGTGTAATAGTTATGAGCGCGTATTTGTTAGTGAATATAAAATTGTTTTATATTATGTTAATTGGTTTGTTGGGTAGTTTATGGATTCTTGTCAATACGAGTAATTAACTTTATTGATAGGGATCTCTAAACACTTATACAGAACAATTCGACAAAATATTGTTTTAAAATAAGGTAAATGAAATAATTTCACCCAATTTATTTTTGTATATAAAAGAAATAATTTTCCATAAATTATTATAATTATATATGGTTGCTTGTTTATTAGGAGATGATAATATTTAGTTATTATCATTATTGTGTAAGAACTAAATAAGAAATTAAAATCATAACTAAAAGCTAAGAAATAAATTCATATAACAGAATAGAATTCATAAATGTGAAGTATAAATGTGATTTATAATTAGAATGAAATAAAATACCAGAGTGATATTTGAATATGAATTGAAAGGATTTGGAATTCGAAATTTTGGAAACTAAATTCCTTTGAGTTTGAAAATGATTTCCAAAGGTTTTGGAGAAATAATAGTGATTTTATTTTAGAAATATTTTTAAATTAGATTTGAAATCTGGTGAGATTTGAAATTTAAAATATTTGAAGTGGTTTGAAAGAGATAAAAGCATTGGACTCTCTTTGGTCGCTGGAAAATAATTTCGATGATGACTGCAGCATCATCGATGTTCATTTTCGAGTTTCCAAGGAAGGAATTGCTGCCCGAATGTTTTGAATTGGGATTATTTGCGAAATTGAGTTTGATTTTGAAATAGTTTGGTTTTGAATATAACTGATTCCAAAGATGATTTTGAAATGTTGAGTAATTGTTTAAAAGACTCTGAAATCTTATTTAAAATGTATACGGAATATAAATAAGTTTGATAACTTACAAAAATTTGAAATTTTGTTGGAATAAGATTCAACTAGAAATGGATTAAATAAAAGTAAGTGTGAAACCCAAATAAGTTGGAAGGTAAACTAATTAATTGAAGCGAATTAAGCAAGGGAAGTAAACCAATTAGATGGAAGATAGTTGGTAGAATTCAATATTCAAGAATGGGAATTTAGTCAAGTTGAACTAAATAAAACAAAGTATTGAAAATAAAATTTGTAAGTAAACTAATTAATTCAAAGAGGTAAGCAAATGAATTAAAATTGAATGTTGAGATAATATTTAAATTAAAAATTGTGTAAAGTAAAGTAAAGTTGTAGAATTTATTCAAAGTGAACTAAAATAATAAAAGTTTGGAAATAAAAATTGTTTGAGATTTAAAATAAATTGGTAAGTGGAGCTAACTTAAGAAATGATTAATTAAATATGGTTTGAAATAAGATGAGTAGAATTCAATATTTAAAATAAAAGGAAAATTGAATTCACAATGAAATTGGAAATTTAAGATTTAAATTAAATAAATATGAAAGCTTATGTGGTAAAGAGAAAATAAAAATAGGAAGTGTATAAAATATTTATATTGAACTTAGGAATGGTTGGTGAAGTTCTTGAGTAAAATTTTGTATTGAGAATATAATGGGTATTTGTATGAAGATCAAGTAAAATGTGAAATGAGATATTTTTGAACAAGTGAATGGAAATTAAAATTAAATATGAATAAAAGTAAATTGATATAGCTAATAATCAATTGGGATAAATACGCAGGGTGTACGTATATTATTTTATTCACATAGGGATTTGATCCAGATTTGAGCATAGAATTTTGAGGTAATTATACCGATCTGAGTTAGGATTTTTCACTCGGTTTTCGACGGCGAACCATGGATGTGAATTTTTGATTGATTCTAGAAATTCTCTATCATAGTTTAAGGCTATGTAAGGAGAATGACGATTTCTAATCAAGAAATCAGATCCGAGTCCGCACTAGGAAGTCAGGTGGACGTTACTAGTTTGAAAGCGAAATTGTGTGATCGAGTAAGCGATTGAATTTGGTATTGCATACGGATGAATATGTGCAACGTACAGGATTGAATGAAATAAATATTGAAAATTTTGTAAAGAAATGTGCAAAATGAATTTGAGTGCTGCAATTGGACATTATTGCGAGTAGGATGCACAGGTGTTTTAAAAGCAAAAGAAAATTGGTGTTTTTGATTTCAGAAGATAAATTTGAATTGCCCTACAAAAAGGTATGTATTTAATTTGGCATTTGAAATTTGATGATTTTCTGATCTAGCCATTTGGCCTTTTGTTTTCTTTTGAAATATGAGGGTCCATAGTGGCATTTTGTAGTAGTACCGATCTAGCCGTGCAAAGGAGACGCTGGCGAAATATTTCGAAAATATAGGGAGTTAAAAAATTTGAGAAAATTTTGATAAGTATAAAGGTTGGTTTAAACTACAATTTGAATTGTCAAGGAAATAATATTATTTTTAATAGATGGGTGTGTTTGGAAAGTTGGTAGGGGTAATAGTGTGTCTTTAATTAAAAGATTATTTTGGAAAGTTGTTAAAAACTATTTGGTTTTGGAAAATAGTTAACGGGTTATGTACCATTCTTCTTAACTAGTAATTTCGGAGACGAAAATCTTTTAAGGGGGAAGGAATGTGACAATCCGAAATTTTTAGATATTTGAAATTGGAATATTTAATTGATTTTTAATATTTGGAAGTTAGTTTAACTTGAATTTCAAATATCACAATTTATTTGGATAATTATATTATTGAATTTAATAAGTAGAAATTGGGTAAAATATTAAATCTTGATTTTTAAGCTGGTTAAAATATTTCAAAGTCTTGGAAAAGTTTATATTTATAATATTGGAGATAATATAAGTTTTAAATTCGAATTTGGAAATGTTTTGTTCAGTTTTAAAAATATATAGTTTAAATTGAATTTAAAAATAGCCTTCCGAAACACAGTCTCGGAATTCGACAAAACCGGTTCCATTGGATCTGTAATATTGTATTATTATCGAATTTCAATTTTTGTAGTGTTTGGAGTTGTCGTGTAATCGTAAGATTGGTAAACACATTGAAATCTATATGGAAATTCAATATAATAACTGGATCCAAAAAGCTATATTCTCCATATGATTGAATTAGGACTCGAAACCTTTTCCAGTACATTCGAAATAGGGGTATAACATTATAAACGCCTGGCGGAACATCTCGATAGCAGTTCGGAATTTTAGAGTGTGTAAATCGAGACGATTTGAATTTGAATTATATATATATATATACACACACACACAAATTTGACACGTTTTTAACCTAAGAACACGTGTCTACCGTTTTTCTTTATCACGCTCCAAATGTCCTTCGTTCTTTTTTTACGATATAAAATATATTCCGAACTCAATAAAAAAAGGGACGAAAACAAAAATCAACTAAGAAAAAAAAAGAAGAGAATGGCCACTCTCTATTCAAATTATACCCGGCTCTCTTCATCCCTTTTCACTTGAAATCGAAAACCTTTCTCTCCGCCTCATTTCTAAAAAATCAAATCCGTTAGAAAATGGTCGAACGAATTCGAAATTGAATTCGTTCGTATAAGAAAATTAAACCCTTCTCGTTCAATAGAGATCACCAACGTTCAAATCGAGTATCAAATTAGTATCGCAACTCTCATCTCCCTTTTGTTCAGAAGTGAAAATGAGTTCGAAGAACTCGTTGAGACAAGGTCGTGATGGATGCTCTCCTTTTCGTTTTCGAGTCGAGTATAATGACGCTGGCATCTCATTGACAGAGCTCGCGCACTCAAGGAAGCGATAATGGAGGGATTCGAATGCGAGAAAATTAATAGTGGTACGAGCGACAGGCATCTTCAAGCATCGAAATCGCGATTTGTCAATGGGGGCGAGCATTGAAGCTGCAGATCGCATCTGGTTTTAGCCGAGCGACGTCGACAAGGTGGTGGTGGAGTTTGTGGACTGTGACGTTTGGTTGAAGATTCGTGCAGTCGATGCCAAGATGGTTGTGTCAGTAAGGTAGCTGTTTATTTTATTTTTTTTGTTTTCAATTTAATTTAAAATTATATATATATATGTATGTATTAGAAAGCATATATATATATGCATGAATCTGTTATGGAGTTGAATAGGTTTATCCAGATTAGTGGATATAATAAGAGTAAACAGAAAATAATTTAACAACAGCAACATATGTATGTATACAATTTATTTATTTTAATCCAATAACATATATATATGAGTATATACAGTAGAAAAAATATATATAAAGGTAAACATATCAATATAAAAATGTACATACATATTTTCCTTTTGCTCATTATTTCAAAATATGGGATTAAGGTATATTAAGCAATTTATTTTATTCTTCCAAAAGTTTATATATATATATATATATATATATAAGATTTTTGAAAAAGGAATTTTTTAAAAATTTTGAGTATATAAAATTGATTTCTAAATCTATATGGATTACTTTATAAGTATATATATATATGTAGTTCAAAAGAGTAATAAATATACATATGTACATTTTAAGTTTACTTGGTTATTTTAAATAGCGCATCAGGGAGATCAACTTAATTAATTATTATATAACTTAAAATTTATTATTTATAGGAAAGATTGGTTTAAACAAAATTATTGGTCGATTAAATTTATTAAACAATAAATGATCATTCGATTAGTTCAAATATTAATAAACCATAAAATGTTTATACAAGGTCAAAATCTGAAAGGAAGCAAGTCGGACTGGAAATAGGTTGCATGCATAGTCAAAGGTGAGTTAATCTCACTCACATCGGGATACCGGTTAATTTAAATAGTTAAAATTTAAATTATTGGTTGATTGCTTGAATTGATGTGATATTATAGTGAAAATCTATTCCGAGAGAAAAAAAATGATTTGAAAACTATTTTTGAAGAGTTGAAGTGTAGAAAAATAGCTTTCGAAGATATTTTAAAATAAATAATTTAGAAAATTATTTAAATCTGATGATTGTTTATGGATGTTGTTTGATAGTTAAATAACCGACTATTAATATTGGCCAATGTGCCGATCGTTTCGAAGAGACCGGGATCGGGATTAATTTCTCGAAAACCACTTCGATCCGGTTTGAACATTTTTATGAAGGAGACAAGAGCTTGGAGTCGAAGATGGAGCAGTGAAGTGCAAGGGCTAATCACTACTAATCTTGAGGGTGATTCCAAAATAAATGTAGCAGGAGTAGTGCATTCGGTTCCGTTCGAACCCAAAATGGACTTATATGGATGAATGCTTTCAGAACATCATCAGGAGGACGATGAGCATTCTAAGTGAATGTGTGTTAAAAAGGTAACGTATAGCCTCGAGCGTCATCAACCGAGAATGGCTAAAATAGGAGAGGTGCGCATAAGGCTAAGTGGCTAGCAACAATTAGGGTAAGGTCACCCCTGTCTAGAGGTCTCTTTTATTCGGCTGTGTGGGCGGTTGTTAATCCCAACCGCGAGGTGATCTTATTCGGACAATCCAGTAAGGGGTAGCTTGTGACGCCCCACCTCTATACCCACGCTAGCAAAGAGTATTAATAGATAATACTGTCTGCTAACACGGAGAATAAGGCTGTTTAGGAGCGACCATCTATAGCCTTGCTTTAATTATCTATTGAATACATCGACAATTGCCTTACCAAGCAGATCGACATATCCAATGAATACTTAAAACAAAACCACAGGTGGCTAGAGGATCTATCAGAACAGAATATAACAACTCAAATGCAATATACATCACAGAACAGTAAACCATCATATACACATATACTGATACATAGCAGAGTATACAAAATAATATATGTCAAGTGGTATAGCAAACCACAATATACAGATGAGTTCACAAGAATACATATCAGAGTTATAAGGGCAAGGACTACACAAAAAGCTAAGACAAAAAGGAGTTAGCGGAATAGTCCATGCGGAAGCAAAAGAGGCTAAGTCCAAAGCACCTAACCTGAAACATCTCGGTCTGACCCGAGTATAAAATACCCGGGTCAGTCTAGCTAAACAAATCAGTTAGATAAGCTGAACAATCATAAACCTACAAGGTTACAAAGTATAACAAATATCTCTAGAGGAGATAACACAATCATCAACAAAAGATGAATCATATAGAACAAGCCTCATATCATCGGCAACTCAAATAAACAAAGGATATAAATATCCCAAAGCAAGCCAAAAGGCAAATAACAAATACCCATAAGGTATACAAGTTCCACAAGGTAATCATTATACATCATGCGGCTCAAAAAGACCAACACCGATAGCCGATACCAAGGGAATATACATATCAAGGAAACATAAGAAAATTGCTCGAGCTCAGTACTGTATAAACAAGGATCCGTGAGCCCGAAGACTCCATACCCAATTTCACCCATGCGGCCCATAACGACCAACATAGAAAGCAATACTATAGGGCTACCCAATATCACCCATGCGGCTTATAACGACCAACATCGGAAGCGATACTGTAGGGCAACAAACCCGAAGGCACAAACCCAATATCACCCATGCGGCTCATAACGACCAACATAGAAAGCGATACTATAGGGCGACAAGCCGTAGTGGTGAAGGTCGAAGACCCAGTACTGGACACCACTAACTGGCGGAATGTGTCACAACTCTCGAAAAGGAATCCGAAAAGTGTTAACGTATGTCCCATAACCACTCGTTCGCACTAAACGGTTTACTATCCGTCAGTCACTTTCACACTCAAAGCAGTACAAAGTTTACCTCATATCATCGATAAACCAAACCCGAAGGTCAAAATGATCAATTGAATAGGTCGGGGATTAATTGGAAGGATAAACGCACAGATTCATGGTCTGTGTTTTTCCCAACCATTTAATCACCCTTCCATTTCGCTCGAAGTGCGAAATTGTGCGTGTTTTAAATAGGATTTATAATTTGGAGAAACGAGCTTTTAAATGTGATTCGAGAGGTTATTTTATAAAAACCCGTGGATGAAGTCAAGAATAAGTTATCAAAGTCAAAGATGCAATAACAACTACTAAAAAGCAACTTGAATCGATAAAATTTGGAAAACCAATCAAATTATGCAAAAATAGGAAAAACAGGCAAAACATGAGCAGGTCGGTCGACCGGCTGCAGCGCTCGGTCGGCGGCCAGATGTAGAAAATAAAACATGGCTCGGGGTAGCAGGTCGGTTGACCGGCTACAGGGCTCGGTCGGCCGAACTGCAAATTTCTGCAGTTCCTGCCCTTTTTAATGAAATGCAATTTCTTCCAAAACCCGACCGTTCGAGCAACGGACCTAAGGAGCTTTAGCCAATAGATACTCTAGCTCCATTAGCTCTCCGATTCACCACCAAAAACATGTTCAAATATCAAAGTTAGGATCTTTAAAGAATTGAACCCAAACACTAAAAATTTGGATATTCACCAATTCAATCCAAAACCAAAAGCAAGTGCATATGAACAAGGTGTTAGGAATTCATACCCAACATCAATGAAATCAAGAGAAGTAGATGTGAGTTCAAAACTCACCTTTTTAACTCAAGAACAAGAAGAAGAAGCTCAAATGCAAAGGAACAAAGCCAACCACTCTCTACTTCAACTCTACTAGCTTCAATCTAAGATCAAACAAATATTTCCTAAGTTTAGGTTTAGGAATTTCTGAGATTGAAGAGAGAAAGAAATAGAGAAGATGAAGAAGAGGCTTACCAATTGCTTCTCTTTGATTTTGGAGCAAGAATATGAGTTAGCAAGAGGAACTAGGGTTTGGAGTTTCTAATTCCCTTTCCTTTCCTCCATTTTCAGTTGGAACTTGAGTTTGAGAAGTGGGAATGACTGAATGGAGAGGAGAGGGCTAAGTTAGGTTATTGGTTAAGCTAGTGGGCTGAAGCTGAACCCAAACCCAAAACCCAACTAGAAAAAGTAGCCAATTTCAACTTACTCCAAACATATCGAAGCTTACACTCAAAAAGATCGCAAACGACATTTTGAACTCAATGGAAGTGGTCTTGAGTCCCAATTCGACCGTTTGCAGAAAGTAACTTTTCGGACCATAATCCGACAAACGATGTCATATTTAAATAAAATATTTAAATATGCAACCGATAAATATGCGGGTTGTTACATAGCTCCAGTCTTATGTTGCAGGGGATCAGGGTGGATCCTCGGTACGGTGATCTAGACCACGTACTGTGACGGACAATACCCCAATAGCTCTGCCATTGTATGGAATCCAATCTCCAATAAATGCCTGTATGGTTTTGATTGTGTCCAACTATGCTAAAACGTGAGAAGCAAACATTTAAGCTAGATTCTATTTTACTTTCTATAAAAACTACTACAATATCAGACGGATTTGATAAAAATATTTTGGTTATTGTAAGGTAAAAACCCAGCATGTTTGTTTGTGGCATGATCTTACGAGATACCTTTAATTTCAAACGATTTTGAAAACTTTAATAATCCAATTGAGTGTGTTTTCTCACTCTAGTTTTCCAGACTGACTCGGGTGTTATTTCGCTGTAATGCTCGGGTTAGACCGAGTATTATAGAATACAGATTCTTGATGGACTGCTACAAAGCTCAGGAGATGAGCTGGATGGCGAGACGTATCACACGTATTTGAAGAATATTCCGGTGTAATTGATTAACTGCATAGTCAGTTTTGTGAGGACAGGTTGTGATAACTGTCCAGTTGTATGTTATGAATTTTTTTGTACTCTGATGATGTAATGTACAAATAGATATAATTCTTTTTGTTTTAAAGATTAGTCATTTATCTATTATATATTGTTCCGCTGAGATTGTGAGATTCTGATGTTGTTTTCTATTTCTTCTTCTACCTCCTTCTTCTTTAACCCTAATGGTTCGGTTTTCCGGCATTCGATTGTTCGACATTCGATACAGTGGACGTATTTATGTCGATTTTCGGACGTCGAAAAATCAGGTCGTCACAATGAATGAAATGCAACTCAATCTAAAGTAGATTGATATGTATATATTTATAAACAGATGCTAAGGATTAAATTTTAAATTGAAGTGTAAAGAAAATTAACTAAAACTAAATTAAATTAGAATCCATGGCCCCAACAAATTAAGCACAACAATTGATTCTTCCTTTCTTATTTCTAAATCAAGCCCAAATCAAAACTCCACCATCTTATTTCATTTTTCCCTAACCCACATCAAATGGAAATCAAATTTTTCCTCACATAGCGAATGACATAAGCAAGGGGGAGAAGCAGCAGCGACTGGCGGCGGGTGGTTAGAGTTGCGATGGCGGCTAGTGTTATCGTGGTGAAGAATATGATATTGATGTAGGCGGCTATAATGATGTCACGACACATGAGAGAGGAGACCGTGATGCAATGCGGTGGTGATTCGCATTTGGGCAAGTGTGTTCATGTGTGTTCGGGCATGGATGACCGTGAATCCTTCACTCGGCAATTCAATCAGTTATACACTCATGCTACATCTATACTTTATAGCTATGCAATATTTACAATTATATCATATAGTGCTTGAATTGATTTGTTGTATGGATAGTTTGGTATATCGGTTTAGGATTGATTATTGTTTAGATGTCGGTTGGTTGTGTTGGTTGGTAATATTAATTTGCAAACGAAGCTCTATCTGATTGTGAGTTAAATTTTACATATTTGAATGTTGGGATGTGTGCTTTATATGGATGTTTTATTCATTTATTTGTTTTAATATATTTTTGAAAAGCTACGAAAAATTATTCAAGAGTTTAAAAATTATGTTAATAGTATTTATAAATAATCTACTAAAGTCTTATTTAATTTTAATTTTAAACATTATTAAGAGATATTTATTAATTTATTAAGAAAAAATTGATTAATGGTTTTAAAATTATTATTTAGAAATTATATGTACATGTGTCTATTATCTGGAAATTATGGAATGATATCTAAAATGCATTAATCGATTTTGAAAAGTATTATAATTAATTTGGAATATAAATAGGAGATTTTAGATCATATTTTATAGTTTTTGAATAAATAAAATTCTATTTTGTAGATTATAAATTTATTTAAAAACAGTTTATGGTTATGAAATGGTTTCTAAGTTTTATTTAGTAATTTTAATATAGTTATTAGTGAATTTAAGTATATAAAAGTGAAGTTTTGAATGATATTATACATTTTGAAATAAAAAGGAATTAATTTTGATGATTGTAGAGTTATTTAAAATTTATACTTAATTATAGAAAGTTTTGGGACAAATTCTGTAAGATTTACTTTTTAGGAAAAGCTATTTAGAAAATTTAAATAAATAAATATATAATATGGAAGTGAATTTTTAGTATTTAAATCTTTATTTTGATATTATATAGACGAAGTGAATGGAATACTTATTAATTGAATATTTATGGTTATATTATATTTAGTATATAAATAAATAATTCTATATATAGTTGTTTTAATAAGTTTTATTGTTTATATAAAAATTGAACTTCTTTCTAAATTTAATTGCATATTATGATTGGTTTTAATTCTATGTGATGAGGATTTGAATAAATGGAGTTATAATGCCGTTTGGTATGGGATTTTCGGTAATATTTCTCTGGTTATTCTTTGGACTCATTATATAGAAGATTATGGAGATTGAATCTAGTTTACAAGCAATGAACAAAAGATTGTGTATCACGTAGTGGTGTGAGATGCTGTTATGATATTTTTTCACTTATTCATTTGAAAATAGATGGTACTCGGGTAATGGAAATAATGATATAGATATAAGGTGATACAAGTAGTGATGGGTAAGGCTTCGTGCCTATATCTAGTGAGTAAGGCTCCGCGTCTAACGATGAGCAAGGCTTTATGTCTATATTTATTGATACCATATGCTACTATCAAGATGTACTTCTTTTATTGGCATTAGAGAGGACTGGATGGCTTGAATATACCATAACTACCTGATCTTGGGGTCGCACCCTAGATCCATGACACCTATATTTATATAACTTTGTGCTTTCACTTCATGCTTTCACCCCTGTGTCACCTAAGCCAATAGTCAATTACCTATAAAGGTAGGAAATGGGTTGTTACTTTAAGTCAATGCATTGATGAGCACACCGTGGATATGTGTCACGATACTTTAGAGGTAACTAAAGGCTATAGAGTCTCTATGACTTTGGATGTGACTCCATGCTATTAGTCTCCCTTCTATTTCACAAAATGGTAGTTAGAATGTACTATTTATACATCTCACTTGAGTATAGATATAGGTTAGGCGACCCTCATATAGATGCATATACGACTCTATTAGGGACTTCATGTCTGTCGCACGATCATTCCCAATCACGATATATTTCGACTTATTTTTATATGAGGAGACGAGATTATATATGGATAGGTAACAAGGTATAATAGATTCTCATATTTTTAATTATACTAATTGGCAGCCTACCTATCTTATATGTTGATGATGTTCTTATTATTGAGATTGAGAGTTATACTTGGACAATGCCGTGTGCTAGCCCGATTATACGTGATGATATCTCATTATTGATGATTTCTAGATTTTGATTATGATTCTTAATACGAACGATTCACTCACCTGTATTGGTTTCGTGATTTCATATTTTAGTACTGTTATATGGTGATGACTTCTTTGTGATAATTTGATATTGTTTTGTTGTGTTACTATATCATGTATATACTTTGATAAACACACACGCGCACATACTTATACATTAGCTTTCTAATAGTTTTCATTTAATATACTATTTCATTTGTGATATCGTTATTTACTACAAGTTTTACATATATATATATATATATATATATATATATGTATATATTTGAGTATTACCCTTGATATACGCGTAGTCTGACCTAGTGTTATTTACATAATACTCGGGTTAGTCCGAGACATTTTAGGTACAGGGACGATATTACCAACTTACGTTTTGTGGGTACAGTGAAGGTTAGATATTCGTGGTTATTGTATTTTATTTTTATGATATAGATTTACTATATACATATCATTATGTTACATATTGGATGTACATTGTATAATATTAAGATAGTAGACATCTAATGTGTATTTATATTTCCCATATATTTCATATTATATCTTATCGCTGCATTATTGACTCTGTGTTATCTGATATTACTGCGTATTGTGTATTGTTCTATCTTAGAGATGCATGTGTTTATTGCTTTGTGTCGATAGTATATACGTAAAGATGAGTTGTTTATTCAATGTTTTAATGCGTACCGGTGTCAGCTCATGAGAATATTCACATGTGGAAACCCAATATCACCTCATTCTCTGTATTACTAAACAGTACTACATAGTAATACTCTTTGATACTACGGGTATAGAGGTGGGGTGTTTCATAATAACACATTATGATATAACCAAAATGACATGATACTAAGAGCATCTCCAATTCTACTACAATTTTAATGTGAAGTCTTTTACACATCATCAATCTTGTATTACATTCAATAACTAATCTCCAAGGAGAATACTAATTCAATTGTAATGATAATATGACATAAAATCCACTAGACGTTGTCTAGTGCAATGTCTAGATTTGAACATTGTACTTTACAATGTGAAGTAAATAAGTACATATATTATTAATTATTTTAAAATAACACTTTATTTATATATAATTTGGTTGGGACATGTAAGCCAGTTATTTTATATGAATACGTTGGCATTGGAATTATTTTTTCACTTTTATTGTAATTTTCAAGTATTTTATATCGCAGTAAGTTCACATTATGATCTATTCATTGACACATAATATTAAAGGACATTACATTCAATTTGCATTGAAGATGCTCTAACACTTGATAAACAAGGCAGACTAAACTAATATGCAAGCAGCAAACTTCCTAGCAAGCACAATTTCCTCATAAACAACCAAATTACAGGTAACCACAATAATCTTGACAAGGGAAAAACTAGGAATGGCAATGGAGCGGGTTGGGGCGGGTTTTTAGTGCCCCATACCCGTCCTGTATTTTTTAGATCTCGCCCCAGGCCCTCCCCGTAGACTCGGCGCGGGTCTGGAATTTTGCCCCGTACCTGGGACCCGTACAGATCAGGGTAGACCCGACCCGCCCCAAGACCCGATGAGTCTCATGTATTGATTCAAAATTGTGTACCAACTTACATATATTTATTTGTTTATACTCGTTATCACCAAATAATACATGAAATACAAATAACAACGTGTCTAAGGAAAGTTAGTAAAAATGATGTGTACAATAATAATTCAGAAAATATATACATATGTTATTGTATAATTATCAATGACGAAACTTAATACTAATTTTTTTACATAGATTATTTATTGGAACATTTTAATATCCATGCTAGAATCACTTATATTTAAGAAGATTAATAAATCATTATAGCAATAAAGTAGTTTAAGGAGATGTTAGTAATGCGGGTCGGGTTGGGGCGGGTCAACCGAGCCCCGAACAGACCCTAGACCCGAAGCACTCAAGAACGGGTCATGGGTCTACCCGCCCCAATGACCCAATGGGGCGAGTCTGGACGGACCAAAACAGGGGCGGATCGACCGGGTTTGGACCCTAGACCCGCCTCATTGCCATCCCTAGAAAAAACAAAGCATTGGAGATGAAAACACGATATATACTAAAAAAACCATATTTCCTTCAAAGGAAGCAAAAATTCTGTTAAAATTATGTAAAAAAAGGCAACTCTTGCATAACTTGCACCACTAGGACCAGATTCCAAACAATGATATTCAACGAGGAACAACCGTGATGAAACTTTCATTACCAAAGTAGAGAACAATACCAAAACTAACACTAAATTGTTGAAAATAACCAGAACGAGGCAATGCTCGAAACAAAGATCCCAACGTGCCACCAAAAGTAACAAAAACTGAAACGTATCACCATACCATTTCAGCATAAAAAGTTAAAACTTGGAAACCAAAAAAAATAGCAGCATAAACATGTTAAAAAAAATCAAAAAGAAAGAACCGTGGCTAAAAGAGGAACAAGCTCGAACAACCATAATTGTGCAGGAGAAAGTGATTTCTCCAGAACTTGAGCATAGAAGCCACGAGGGCAACCAAAACAGATAAAAGACCGAACCCAAACAAAACTTCCAAATAAAGAAAGAATACCAACTGAGCAGTCGACAACCCACCCATGCTCGAATCGGAATGATGTACGCTATGGCCACTTCAAATCCAAGTCAATGGAACCCAAAAGATATCGAAAGTTCTATATAGAAAGAAGAGGATTTAAGGATCAATGATTCAGATCAAAGCATGCAGGAAGAAGGTCAACGCGAATAATGGGTGGATGGGAGACGCAAGGGAGAAAAAAGGGATCGCTCCAGCAACAGAGAAAGCTAGGGTTGGAAAAATGAGTGATCAGTTGATAGTGGAAGAAGATAGTGTAATGAGGGTACTGTTTGCAATAAACGCCATGTTTCCATAGGTGATGCATGCTCCAAGGGAGAAATGGCATGTTTGATGTTTGGTGGTTCGTTTAAGTTTTAATTATATTACTTAGTTAAATTCAAATTTTTATAAATTTCTAAAATTAATAACTTTTCTAAATGATATCTGTTTCAGACGTGGTTTTTGTGTTGTGATCGTATCAAAGTGTTATATATCATGAAGTTGGTTTGAACTGAATTTGATCAATTTATATTTTTTCAGTCTATTTATTTATTTATTTTTAGAAATTATTGACAGATATTATTTATTCAAAAACAAATAATTAATTAATAACTTATAATCAATTAAATTTAAAATCACAACTTAAAATGCCCCATTCAAATACCCTTTTCGTAGCCGCAAACGCATTCTTCATCACTCAACTTCCTATCTCAAATGCCGAGCTCAAATTTCTCATTTTGGTTCATCGCAAACGCACCCTAGATCAAAAAGGTGAAAGAGGAAATGAAACGGGATAGCGGCTGAATACCCTAGTCCCTACTAATGGGGCCACGACCCTATTATTAACTTAGATTCATTACTTATTACTTTAAAATTTATTCGGACAGTAAAACAAAGCTCCTTTCCCTTAGGTGCGATGAAGACCATACTGGCCTAGCCCCATTTTCATTAGAAGCCCCATCGGCATATAATTACCGTAGGCGTTGGGTAGTGGTTGTTTCCTCCATACCATTATACAAGCTAGAACATTCTGCAATGAATCGGCTACGGCTTGTTATTCGATGAATGTGTGGGGATAAAAAGTGATATGATACTTCCCAAACTCCACATATAGTTTTTGGAGACGACCTACTATAATTGGTCGGCTTAACACTTGCTTTTAGAGTTGGTCTATGAGGGACCTTTATGGAGTGTGCCTGAAAATATGGATGGAGTTTTCGGGCCACCATTAGCAATCAGAGAGCTAGCTTTTCCTATTTTCAGTATTTTGTTTTTAGGCTCGATGACTTTATGCTTACATAGTATATTGGCCACCGAACCTTTTCTTTCCCATTCATGGGCTTGGATACTATGAGGGTATGGCTAAGTTTTACTTTAGTTCTTCAAAGGCATTGGAGGACTGAACAGTCCCTGTGAATGACTTTCCTTAGTAAGGTTGAAGAATGATATACATTGGTCCATAGGCTGGGAGATGAAGCGGCTAAATGCTACGACCATCTCATTCAAACTTTGTACTTGCTTAATTGTGTGGAAGATCGACATGTCTTGAGTTGCCTTAATCTGATAAGGGTTAGCATCATTCCCTTTAGCATTGACCACATATTCGAGGAATTTTTCAAAGCAGATTTCTTAGGTTTTAACTTCATGTTAACTAGCAAAGAATGCTAAATGTCTTAGCCAAGTTCTGCATATGCCCCCTCCCTCGCCTTCTCTAACTTGACCAGGATGTCGTCTACATAAACTTCCATTGATATACTAATCTGTTATGCAAACAACTTATTGACAAGTTGTTGATATGTGGCTCCCGTAGTATGAATACCAAACGACATTACTTTGAAGCAAGTAGAGCCCCAAATTTATTATTAATGATGCATGCCCCTGATCTGGATGGCTATCTGATTGTACCCAAAGTAAGCATCCACAAAGGTAAGAAGCTTGTTCCCCTGGTCGCATCTATAAGTTGATCAATGCATGATAGTAAGAAGTTGTCCTTTGAGCAAGCTTTGTAAGGATGGAGAAGTCGATGCACGTTTACCAAACCTCGCTTGGATTTCAAACTAAAATTGGCTTGGCTAGCTACATTGGGTACTCAAATTCCCAAATGAATCCATTACTGAGGAGCTTTTCTATTTCCTCCTTTAATGTTCTGTATCTTTTTAAGTTAAGGGGTCTTCTCCTTTGATGGACGAGGTGAGCCTTGGGTCAATATTGAAGGCGTGGTAAATGATGAAGGGGCATATACGAGTTATGTCGATATGTCCCCAGGTAAACATGTCCCTACTTTACTTCAAAAAGTGTAATAGATCATCTCTAACTTCTATGTTTAGTTCTATGCCGTTCTAGACAAATTTTCGAGGTTGTCATTGTTTATCATCGGGATTTGAAGTAGGGTGGATGTCCATCATCTGGGTACTTATTTCCACGTAGGGGTCAAGTGGGTTATCATCTGTCTTTTGTGTTTGTTTCTAGATCACACTGATCGAATGCTAGGATTATGCGTTCAATCCTCAACTGAGGCGGACATCCATGTGCGAACCTAGGTGCTTTTGTTGCCTGTGAATCTAATATATGAGTCCATTGGTGTTGAGAGGGATAAAGTTGTTGTGCCGGCTCCTCTTGCTCACTATCAGTGTTGAGATCTCTTGTCTAGTCTACGATGGCTAGGGTAAGTTGATCTCCACCATCCCCACCCCTAGCATGAACGGGAACATGACATGGCTCTTGATTCTACTAGGGGCAAGGGATGATACAGGTGCTTTCCAAATTGCTTCTATGCTTTGGACAGCCTCGATACGAATGATAGCATTATCCAGCTCTTGCATTCTCTCGGGTTGACCTTCGATGAGTGTGGCTGATTCTTATTGTAGTATAAGGACTCCCATCTTAGCTTGTTGCAAGGAGATGTTGTAGCAGTCTCTAGCAACTTGTTGATTGTTGTGGAATCACACTAAGATGAAAAACTTCATGGTGGGTCATCGATATGCTATAAATGCATCTTGGTATGCCAATGTTGGTTTACCTATTAAGATGGTAACAAGAAAATGGGCATCTTGGTATACTACTAGAAACTAATCCTTAATCTATGCAGAGTGAGGTTTCTTGCTGTAGATGACTACATGTGAACTTCAAGGGAACGATCCTAACACCCCTAAATCCATGGATCGGTAAAGTATAAGGCATAAGGCTCGATGGTGGGTGCATAGTTTGATCAGAAACATTCTTGAGCACTACATTGATGGAGCTGGCCCCAATGATGAAGACCTAATGCACTTTGGTATTGGCAGTATTGATAGATATAATTAGAATGTCATGATGTGGGTAACCAACCCCTCTCTTATCTTCTATGATAAAGGCGATATATTGATCCTCTTATACTTGCGGTGCCTCTAGGGCATAAATCAATACTAAGTAAATCTGACTAGCCGAGGCAAGCTCTCGTCTATAGCAGATTCAAGACACCTTTGTTGCTTTTAGCCACGTGTTGGACACTGAAAATTAAGACAATCTTGTTGCTGATTTCAGCAATATTGTTGTCGTCCACCCATTAAAGCAGGGTAGGAAAATATGGAAGTGCATTCCTTTATTCAACCTGCTGCCTTACATATCGAACTGGCACAACATTGTGGGCCAATCACTTTATCTCGTCTTTGAGGCGGTGACACACATTTGTGGAATGACCATTAAATTGATGGAAGTTGCAGCATTTTCCACTACCTTGAGGCTCCTTCTTTCACCTTGATTAGGAGGGAGGAGGCCTTTGATAGTGGGTGTAGTCCTGACTATGAGGTAGATTGTTTCCATATCACAGTTAGTGAGGCGTAATTGGTGTACCTGGGTTTGAAACAAGAATCATTCTCGATGTTCTTCTTGCTGCTTTTTTAGCAGCCATTTTTCTATAAAGGCTATCTTCTCATGAATTGGTCTTGTTGCCTCTTTTGCCCTTCTTGTCGATATTCGACAAGTCGGCATCTTCCACCCATATGATGCCATTAGATCTTTGAAAGAAGTCAGTCAAGGATGAAGCGAGTTAGTTTGGCAAATCTTTTCCCATTTTGATCGGTGCCTCATTCCAGAATAGAGGGTGACCACTAAGCTTTTTTTGTCTGCTCCCCTTGCATGGGTTGATTCTTTGTTGAAATGGTTGAAATAGGAGTGGAGTGACTCATTCAGCCCTTGTCTTATGTTGCCTAGGTTGCTTGCTATCATAATTCTGGTTCACAAGGGAAAGAAGTGTATCTTGAAATCAATACACAGTCGGGCCCATGAGTGAATACTACCCGCTTGAAGATGGAAAAACTAAAGTGAGGCTGGTTTGATCAAGGTGGAGGTAAACATGTGAACTTTGCATTGTTAGAGAGCTAACCAACATAGGTAATGGAGTTGAAATCCATGATGTAGTTGGATGGATCTGCACTTTCATAATATTTATTAATGAGAGGCAGGGAACCTCCGGTGGATGTATGTGCTCAAGATTTCTTCAAAGAAGGGTTCCTCACTTTCAACATCAAAAAAACCATCACCGCATTTTTCCTAGTCTTGATCCTTAACATTTGCTATCGTAAAGCTACCATCTCTTCTTGGAGACTACGCTCTGCATGATTTCGATGGTGCTGACCATTTACCAAGGATGAGCTTTTTGATGCGTTATATATAAAGGCGATCGATGGTGTTGATATAGTAACGGAGAATGATAATGATGAACATGGGAATTTAACATCTTATTCCTATTCATAGAGGGCGACATGGAATGTTGTGCCTGCCTATCACGGGACCTAGGCTTAGGGACCTCCCTTTGGTCCTGGGAGCGGACTAAAACCTCTCTATCTCATGGGTCCTCGCCTGTCCGTTGCCACTTAGGTGATCAAACACAAATAATCCCCCTATCTATTTCCTTAAGGCATTTGAATATAGAATGTTTTTTTATGGATGGCAAGTGATAGGCCAGTAAAACTCCTGGATGTATTGTCAGTTCGGGTATTGGAATATCTTGGGCAAAGTCTTGTTCACAAATGACATATAGATCTCTGTTGTGAGTGGGATCGGCCCTAATGGGAGATTCCAACATAACCCTCTCATAGGACACGTTCATTAATGTGCTTGGGACAGTGGGTTGGATTGGGGTTTGGTTTGTTGCTACTAAGACAACAATGCTTAACATTGGCCTAAACATCCATCCTAGCCCTAAGTTCACTCAACCCATAGGTATCTTGCTTAATGCCCGTTAGTCCATTTATGCTAAGCCACACATCATCCGTCAAGCTTGGAATGGGGAAAATAGCGCTTTCTATGGTGGCGCACATTGGCATCATGGCCTTTTGAGTTATCGTCCTTGTTTTCACCATTCTCCATAGTTATTTTTTGAGTAGAGAGCAATTTGCAAAGTAGAAAATTGAGAGCTTTAAGGAAGGCCCTCCTTCTAATGCTAAAATGTTAACCAAAAGTTTAGCCAACCTTAGAATTGCAATAAGAGTTGATAATATCAAAGGTTACTCACTAATATTGTAATTAATAAATTGAAAATGAGGAAAAAAGAAAAGTTATAAATGCTAAAAAAACAAAGAAACATACGGTTTAGTGGAGTTCGATCAAAATATTCTATATCCACTAGCTTTGAATTTTAGGTTTTAATTGTTTTCTTACAAGATAATAACAAGAGCAATAAATGAAATTCAATCCTCGTACTAGTTCATTCAATTTTGTGATTATAACGCCTAAAATCTAGTTCATATACACCTTGCCTTTATGCCTATACTACCAAAAAGTATTATTAGATACTATTATCTAATAATACAGAGAATATGGGCTATCATACATGAATATTCCCTTCGACTAAGACCAGTACTTGTTTCCTAATCATATTTTAATCTATTATGTACCCGGTATGAGCACAAAGAAATGAATATGTGTGTTTCCAAGATAGAACAATACACCATATATAAATATAATAGAGATAATAAAGTCATAAGAGTCTAACAATATATATAATAAAAAATGTCAAGTCTAAGTGGGTCAATAAAAAAGTCAAATACCCACTACCTCTCAAGATATGCATAATATATGTTTAATACATACAGGCCATCCCAACATTAACATGTGAATATATAAGGATACACTAATACACATACAATATCTTGCCCATCTAATTAAACTAGTCTCCGTAACTATACCTATCAATCACAACCTGGTCACATCGTCCTTGAAATTGAAATGTTTTCATTGACTTGGTTATTATATAATTGAACAAGGGACATACAATGTCTATAATATGAATGTCAATATATAATAATAACTAACATGTTATAATCTAGTGTAACTCAAAGTGGCACATAAATATCTCAAAGGTACTAAAATTCTCAAAAAATATGCACATAAATCATCACCCATAACAAAGTGAAATCAAACTACATATCAAATGGTATAATATCAAAATGTGTACGCTAAGAATGCAACTAACAAAAACTAATGCATGATAATCATCAAACATAATAATAGCATGCTCTCAGCTATGCTATGATTATCTCTCAGATAATCATAAAGTAGAATACCTAGGTCCTCCTGCTCAACATATAAGGCAAATAACAAACAAGCATCCAAGGAAGACAAATGTTAAACACGGAAATGGCATGCTCACAGCAATGCTATGATTAGCTCTCAACTAGTCGTATCATAAATAAATCAGTAGCGGGTCAAACTCCTCAGTACGACATGCTCATAGCAATGTCGTGAATTATTTCGTAGGTAATCATATAACACACATGTGGATGAGGTTGATTACCTCATAGCTCTAAGCCTCACAAATGGCTATATCGGCTCATAGTTGCATACTCTATAAAGGTAAGTAAGTGTAGTCTATTTAATCTCATCAATAACCAAATAGGAGACTGGTATGTTCTCGGCTTTACCTCGTGGGCCTTCTTCACACACTCTCAGTAGTAACCCTACATTCTTAAGTTACACGGACGGCCATCATAACCTGGTATCCATCCTGCACTAATGAGCTACATGACTATGCAATGTAACGGTCGCAACCCTACAAGTGCTCTAAATAGTACTAGATTTCTTGTCTAGGTGAAGGGGTTATGGCTCTTAGCCGTATACAACAAAAGTGTCACAATTCCTAGGTGCGACCCCATGATCAGGCCGTTAGGATGGATGTTAGTCAAATTTTGTTTACTCCTTGCCAAAATAATATAAGTAAACACACAAAAGATAGACATACTTATGCCTCTTAGTCGGTGGCTAGTAACTCATAATGCCGTATATACGAATATCCGCATAACACATCCCCGTACGAGTGACATCTACATACAAAATGTAATCTATCAAATATCATCTCATGTGTCATATACAACCAGGCGTTACTTATTTATTTACTCAATGCTCATAAACTACACTCACTCAATACAGTAATATTCTATGCAAAAGTTTAAAGAATAAGCGGATAAATTATTTAGAAAATAGATTTATTTATAGAAAAATATATTAAATCTTTCATAAGCATTTACATTATTTATAAGTTAAAATACAATTTGTCTCATTTACTTGATCCCAATCAGAATTTTAAACGTTACAATAGATTTCCATAGACCTTTTTCGTATTTAAAAATCATATAACACTTTTAAAACCAACAACCTTTTATAAGAAACATCACATAATTTTCTTTAATTAAAAATGAAATTTTAAATGAATTTATAAACCTCAAAAATCGATATTATCTATTTTAAACTTGTAAAATATATTTCTCACATTCAAAAATAATTTAGAAAACTCATTTAAAATCCAATAATATTTATTTGAAATCATTCCATAATTTTTTGAAATTTAGAATTTTTAAAGGATTTTTAAGTCTAAAAAATTACTTATAGTTTGAATTATTAATTCTTACTCCAATTTTTTTAATAAAAATAATTCATTCTTTACAAAATAACTTCATATTTGAAAAATGCTTACTTTTAACTTTTGAAATCATAATTTTACTTTATTTTTGGATATTTTTTTCTAACACAATGCAACATCACTAGCCTGGACAAAAGTTTCTCTAGGACTTCCTCACCGGTTGACCGCCCCCATTATGACCGATCAACCATTCACCATAGGGGGTCAATCATTGAGGTTGCTATTTGGTACAAGCTTTATTCCAAGCCATGGTCTTCCTTAATTCCTTCCTTGTGACCCTAATCTCCATATTTGAATGCAATTTCCAAGCATTAAACAACATAAACAACACAAATATTCATCATCCAAACACACAATCTATTAATAGGGGTTTTGCGAAGGCCCATGCAAAGAAAATAGGAGATGAACATTAATAGCAATTAATTCATAGAACACACAATTGTAGTGGAAATCACTTTATACTTCATCAAATTCACATATATACCAATTCTAATAATTATTCTGAGTCTACACAATACTCACCTAAATGTTGGCTAGCTAAACTCTTCGCTACAGTTCAAATTCTCTCATTACCATATCACTGCCAATTTCTAATAGAAGCTCCAGCATGCTCAAAAACCCAACTTAATGGCTCCTAGGGGCGTAGCTATGTGTTCAGAAACTTATATTTGAATTTCATATTTATAGGATTTTATTTTTTTCAATGTAAATTTCTGAAGAGGAAGATAATGTTAGAATTTTGTAATTGAAAATTAAGCAAAATGCATTATGGGAGATGATATTTTTGAAGTTGGGGATGTTCTAGAGCTGTGGAGAGAACACAGAGAAGCAGAGACAAAAATAATTTGGCTTCTCATTTTTGGCTATTGCTTTGGATTCTTAGGCTACAAATAGTTCATTTTCTACTTCATTTTCTACATTCCTCTTCACAAAACAATTATTCTATCTAATCAAAATTACTCCAAAATATCACTTAAACATCCTATTTACCTAAAACAATATTTACCAAATAATGTGTAATTTTACAAAAATTATATTCCATATTTTTCTCATTTTAAAATTAACTATCATAAAATTGTAAATTTTGGCTCATTTTAACAAAATCATTTATTAGCCTAAACAATTAAACAAAAATTCATTCCTCACTTTAATATTCCAGAGTTTTTATTTACTATTATTTAACTTTATAAAAATTATTGTATATTTTAAATTTATTATTAAATCATTTTAGGTTTAAACATATCAAATTTAATTTAAAAATACCAAAATTCACCTTTGTAGATAATTTATTGCATCAAAAATATTTTTCTCCAAATAATACATTTAATAATCATTTTATCAAATAATTTCCATAATCATATTCCCTAAACCAATTTACCTTATTTTGGTTCTTAATAAAATATTTCATTATTAGAAATTCCCAAAGTACTCCACTATTGAATTTCAACCATATTCCATTCTTCTAAATTATTTTAAAATCAATATATTACCATTTAAGCCCATTTAATTATTTTAAACTTTATTATTAATTTTATTAATTGGTTTTAAACTTCGGGTTGCTGTGGTACGAACGGCTTAGATTGATATTGCAATCTCTAAATTTCCTATTGGTCATTGATCGGATTGAATGGTTCGAATGCAGGCCAAATAGGATGCTAGTTAAGCTGAATGGTCTGAACAATGGCCAGATGGTCAACCTTGCAAAAGCATGTTGTTGTAAAATAGGAAGGTATAGGGACAATGAGTAGTTTAACAATAACATCGCTTTATACGGATAGTGAAGAAGGTGGAGTGGATACTGCACTATGCCACTTTTGTCAGGTAAATAGTGTCGAGTTATTGCTTCTTTTTGCAAGAGCGATCATATGCTTTTGGTAAAGGCCTGCCAAGTTTGGACAAAAAAGGATAATAAGCGGGCATGCACTTAGATAGGTGGTAGGGTGGTGAGGACTTAGGAGACTTGAGAGAAGGGAAAGTAAGTGGCCTTCATTATGTGGTTGAGAACCCCTGGACGGGCCACCCCTTTGCTAAGAATGATGTTTAGATGGGCCTGCATTCTAGGAATTTTGACTAGTTGGGTAGTGATTTGGAGCTCTTTTTCCTCGCGAGGATAACATTGTCTTTTATGGTTTGCACAGGCATCTTTGAAGATAACGATATAGGTAAGGTGACACCATGGTCATATGAAACAAGGCAAAAGCATTAGGAAGCTTATAGGCAGAGCTCTTTATTGCTTTTCTAGAAGAGTAAGCAAAAGAATTTTTGATCTTATCCTACATATGGATCGAACGATCTTGTCCATGGGCAGTGTCTATGGAAGGGGTCCATTAGGTGATAATAAATACTTTGGCCTTATTGATATAAAGATCTAATTCTAGGATTCTAGCATGATCTTTCACATAAGAGAAGTAAAAAGCATATCTTTGTCAAAAATTACTTCAACTTTTCTTTTCACTTTTCAAACACTTAGCACGTATCTTTGAATAATATTATAAGGCTGATAGAGTTGAGGATATGCCCTAGAGACAATTATGTAGTTTTTTATGCACTTAACTATTATAAAATAATCTTGTTCGAAATAAATATACTTTTGGTTTTATTTTCTTTGACATATGTTGTAACGATCCGAAAATTCCGAAGACGAAAATTCCAAATAGTTAGGCAAAGAAGGAACGAGATAGAGGAAGAAGAAATAGAAAACCAAACTCAGAATATCACATTTGCAGCGGATAAAATAAAATATCAAATAATATTCTTTACATATAGAAAGCTGTATCAGTCATTTACATTTTAATACATCAGAGTTACAACATTTACACAAACACTGGATGGTTAAAATCAACTTGTCCCAGAGATACAACAATATATCACAGCAAAAACACTCCATACGTTCCTGCCATCCAGCTCGTCTCCTAAGCTCCAAAACATCCTTACCTGAAAATCTGTAATACTTAGTCTGACCCGAGCATTACATCAAAGTAACACCCGGGTCAGGCTGGAAACCAGCATGAGTAAACCCATCTAACATGAAATTCTAATTCATAAACTTACTTAAAACCCGGGGTAACTCGTACTTCACTGCGAGTTCTCAATTTATTATAGTCAACACTTTTCACACATCAATATATATGTACCTCTACATAGTCTAAAGGGTCCAATTACTTAAATCATTCCATTTCCAGCCTATTGATTTCACATACTAATCTATAAAGAATCAAAGTGGTTTCGGGTATTTACTAATACCCGACTTCGGTCATTTCAAATCTCATGTCATCTTAACCCAAGTTCTTCCATTAAACATAATTCAACTTAAATACAGGATGTCACCTATACACAGCAACTTATCATCGATAAATAACTACATTATCACTGTCCACCTAATCATATCATAACACAAAACATTTCCTATCAGAGATATCAACCAATTTAAGGCATTTAATATCATTCAATCATTCATAAGCAAAATTGGATCACTTTCCAATTAATTTAATTATCTCGAATTAAATTAATTGCTAACTTAATCACTTAGATTTCCATTACTTAACATTAATTAATTACAAATCAATTAATCAATCATCTTTTAATTATACATCTTAATTAATCACGCTTGATTAGTTATCCTTTAATTACATTAGTTAATTAACCATGAATTAATTACACAAATTAATCAACCTCTCATTCATATTAATTACATTGATCCTTAATTAATTACTCAAATTAATTATTCTAAAAACATTCATATTGATTAATTATCCTTTAATTAATCACACTTATTAATTAACTAACCCTAAATTAATTTACTTAATTAATCAATCTTTTAATTAATTACACCAAGTAATTAATTCTTAATTACTTCCATTAAGTAATTTCCCCTTTAGTTTCCTTCATCAGGTAATTATCATTTAATAAATCACATTTAGTAATTGTCCATTAATTACCCACCTTAATTAATGACATTAAGCAATTATTCTTTAATTACTTTTATTAAGTAATCATCTTCAATTAATTAAATTAAGTAATTAACCTTTAATAGATTAATCACCTTTTAATTAATTACCTTAATGAATTAATAAATCAATCCTTTAAGTTGATTGCTCAAATTAATTAACCTTTAATTAATTATCTTAATAAATAAATAATTTGATTAATTACTCCTTAACTGATTACATTAGCTAATTATCCATCCTTAAATAATTAATCCTCGATTTAATTACATTATTAAAATCACCTTGAAAACATATAGGAATTAACCTATTATAAAATTACTTTAACAAACAACTTTAAAACATTTAACTTTGGAAAAACTTATTTAAAACTTATTAATACTTTGTTTAGAACTTGGTTTATATTTCTTTTGAAAACTTATTCTTTTTGATAAATTTTTTAAAACTTGATTTATTATCAACTAAGCAAAAATACGTTTTGCAGGCCGAGCCCAAACTATCCTTTACCCGAGTCAACCCTGGTTTCTACCCGAGCCAACCAACCTCCACATCACCCGATCAAAACACGAGATCATCCTCGAGTAAAACTCCATTCTCCCCGAAGCAAATCAAACCAAACAACAACTGACACGAAATAAACCATGTGCACATGCACAGTCGACTTGATCATCGTCGACCAAACCTGCTACCTTCGGCACTTCGTTGACATCCTTGCCAACCACCCCATCTTCTCAGATCACCGAAAACGCTAAGAAAACAAAATCGAGCTGCCTAGACGAAAACTGGAACCCATCACCGATGCCAAATTTCACCACCACCATCGATTCTGATCAACGGAGTCCGCGCGAGCTTGACCCGAGTTACATCATTGACTCCCACGTCATTTCCCACACTCACGATCACTTCCAGATCGCCTACGGCCGCGTAATATCATTGTTCCATCGTCGATCCAAACAGGTGATCGAACCTTAATTCCCTCCGCATGTCCTCCTTGGCCATCAGAAAAATCACCGAGCATTTTTATCGTGTTCGCCACCATTCATGCCTCCTCTGACCTCGATCCCGAGACACCCAACCACCGTGATCACCAGAATTTGACCTATATCTCGATTCCATTTATCAAACAATTTCTCACGAATTAATCAATTAAAATTCATGATTTTATTATTAGAAATCCTCGATTTTGATGATGATATAGATTTTATACATGAAACATTTAATTGTTGAAATCAAATTTTGACAAAATTTGAGTTTTACTATAAAATTCGAAATTTCCATAAATCTTTAAAACTATAATACTTACAAATATTTTTCAAAAATTCAGATCTTACATTTTTAAACAATTTTTGTTTAAACATTTAAATCTATAGGAGAGTAGGTGAAAAGACTGTTGATTTCTACTCTATTGAAATCCTCTAAACTAAGAACAGGACAGTCACAGACATGCATACATATCTCACATACATATATATAGGAAATCTTAATTATACAACCATGCAAAGCATTCTACATATCATACATTCTAGGATATTCCCATACATCAGATAATTGTTAACTTAAACCCTTAAGTTTACTCACCTTTTGATGTTGGGTAGAGAGAAAAGCCTGGAGAATGATCTTTTGAAAACTGCAGCTTGAAAATGCTTTGAAACTAAAGCTTGAAACTGAAGAAGTTATAGCTAGCTTGATTGTCCTCCAATTTTGGTTTTCATTTTATTTATATATATATTTTTTTTCTCTGATTTTTCTTTTCCTGGTTTGCTTTGTTTACAGACTTTGTCTCAGGTTTGAATTTAACAGGATTCTCTTTTTTTTTAAAGTTTGAAAGTGGAAGATAAGAGAAATGAGAAGGGAGGAGAGTATACTCATATTAATTAACCTTTAATTAATTATCTTAATAAATAAATACATTGATTAATTACTCCTTAACTAATTACATTAGGTAATTATCCGTCCTTAAATAATTAATCCTTGATTTAATTACACTATTAAAATCACCTTGAAAACATATAGGAATTAACCTATTATAAAATTACTTTAAAAAACAACTTTAAAACATTTAACTTTGGAAAAACTTATTTAAAACTTATTAATACTTTGTTTAGAACTTGGTTTATATTTCTTTTGAAAACTTATTCTTTTTGATAATTTTTTTAAAACTTGATTTATTATCAACTAAGCAAAAATACTTGTTGCAGGCCGAGCCCAGACTATCCTTTACCCGAGTCAACCCTGGTTTCTACCCAAGCCAACCAACCTCCACATCACCCGATCAAAACTCGAGATCATCCTCGAGTAAAACTCCACTCTCCCCTCGTTTCCCACACTCGCGTTCACTTCCAGATAGCCTACGGCCGCGCAACTATCACCATTCCATTTGTCGATCCCAATAGGTGATCGAACCCTAATTCCCCTTCGCATGTCCTCCCTGGCCATTAGAAAAATCATCGAGCATTTTTCTCGTGTTCGCCACCATTCGTGCCTCCTTTGACCTCGATCCCGAGACACCCAACCATCGTGATCACCAGAATTCGACCCATTTCCCGATTTCGTTTATCAAATAATTTCTCAAGAATTACTCAATTAAAATTCATGATTTTATTATTAAAAATCCTAGATTTTGATGATGATTCAAATTTTATACATGAAATATTTAATTGTCGAAATCAAATGTTGAAATTTTTTGAGTTTTACTGTAAAATTCCAAATTTCCATAAATCTTTAAAATTATAGTACTTAGAACTATTTTTAAATTTTTTAGATCTTACAGTTTTAATCAATTTTTGTTTAAACATTCAAATCTATAGGAGATTAAGTGAAAAGATTGTTGATTTCTACTCTACTGAAATCTTGTAAACTAAGAACAGGACATTCACAGACATGCATACATATCTCACATACATATATACAGGAAATCTTAATTATACAACCATGCAAGGCATTCTACATATCACACATTCCAGGATATTACCATACATCGGATATTTGTTAACTTAAACCCTTATTTTAAAAAAAAAGTTTACTCACCTTTTGATGTTGGGCAGAGAGCAAAGCCTGGAGAATGATCTTTTGAAAAATGCAGCTTGAAAATGCTTTGAAATTGATGCTTGAAATTGAAGAAGTTGTAACTAGCTTGATTTTCCTCCAATTTTGGTTTTCAGTTTATTAATATATTTTTTCTCTGATTTTTCTTTTCCTGGTTTTCTTTGTTTACAGACTTTGTCTCAGGTTTGAATTTAACAGGTTTCTCTTTTTTTTTTAAAGTTTAAAAGTGGATGATAAGAGAAATGAGAAAGGGAGGAGAGTATACTCATATCCTGACTTTATTTCTTATAAAGAAAAATAAAAGAAAATTTTAAAAATTTGACTCACGTTCAATTTTATGTTACAATAGTTAACACTTGTTTAATCCCATAATAACATATTTACACTTGTTATTTAATATGTTATTAACCTTACATGTGTCTTTGCATGAGAAAAAATGATTTTATGTATATTTAATTTCCTACTTTATAAATACATTTCTTAATTTGTATATATAAAATCCTTTAAAAGAAAATAATATAGAACAAACTATATTCTAAATAAAATCATATGTAATATATTTTAAAAATCCAAATATATTTAAGATATATCTATCTTTTGAATTCCAAATTTAAATTCAAATTCAAATATAATTTAAAATCTAATTTGAAATCAACTTACACAAATATATTTAATTAAACAAACACAGATTCAATTTGTTTGAAAATAATAATATTTCTATTTAAAATCTTCTTATATCCATACACACACACAACCATTATTATTTGTTTCAAAAGATAATTTGTCAAATTTTACGTAACTATATTAGGAGATTATCAAATATTTATCTAGAGATTTAAAATCCAATTTTTATTATATTTTGAAATTCACTTACATAACCAGATATCTTTCATTATCAAAATTTTTATCTGTTCAATTGTATAAACCAGTAAATTATCCAATCACTGGATGTCTAAAAATCTGGGTTATTACATTCCTCCCCCTTTGAATCTTTTCGTCCTCGAAAAGGAACGAAGCCAGAATTTATTTAATAACTTAAAACCAGATAATTTATTCTTTGATCATTTTTAAAATAATTTAAAATCTATATAATATTACTAAAATAGTTTTTATAAAAGTACTTTTTATAACTCGATGTCTTAACCAGTCCATCCTTGCACTCACAGAAATTCGGTCATACGTTGATCAGGCGTAAGACTGAAAATCTATATGTACTTGGTAAATCCGTTTTCAACACCCATGAAAATATTTGGAAAATAATTTATTAAAAATATAAAAATATTTTGAAAATAGAGGAAACATCATTGGTGAGAATGCTCTAGAAATCATCACGCCCATCCATGATCGCAGTTAACCCAGTGGTTACGTTGCCATCCAGGCAAAATCCATAGAAAACTATAGGCACTCCACACCCCTCGATTACGCCAAGGAACCCGCTACAGATCGCAGCTACATTTGGGGTTACGTTGCTATCACAGCAAAAACCCATATAACTGTAAGCATCAGCGCCCTCGAATTTCACTGCCAAAAAGAATGAAACTTCTCCACTCCACTTGACCATAGATCGCAGTCTACCGATGTTATGTTGCATTCCCGATAGAATCAAACATAGACCGTTGACACTCACCTCCACACGATTTCTGCTATGGTCCATAATAGATCGCAGCGACATCGAGTTACACTGTTGTCACGGCATAACCCAAATGCCTCTGTAGGCATCAGCGCCCTCGACTTTCGCTATCCAATAATCCTCATGAACTTCAGTTTGTCCGGACTTCCTTGCAGGATCCACTTTAGAACCTCCCCCCTTTGAGGTTCAAGGCAGTACCAACCTATGGTACTCCTAGGAAGTTCATTTCAAGGGAGCGCCTTTTTCTCCAGAGCCATTTTTAGAATACTTTATACTATACACATATAGTATATTCCAAATCATACACCTAGTATGAATCCCATATAAATCTTCTTTCTCAAAATCGATTATCCCAAAATCGATAATTCTTAACTAGGCTTTCCAAATTTCCAAAATTGTTTTTTCCCAAAATCAAAAGCCTTTCCAAAATCCATAGGTTCCAAAACCTTTCCTCAAAATCATTCTCATAAGATCCTTCATATATATATATATATATATATATATATATGTATATATATAACTTTAAAAATCTTTGGATCACTTCATACTTGTAAAATTCCTTTTTATACTTCATTTTTTTAAAAAAACCCTTTCTTTTCGGCAGTAGATTCAATAAGGGGAGATTTATCTTATATAACAAAGATATTTAACTTTGTTTATGCCAAATCAATATTCAAGCTTGATTACTCTATAAGGTCACTTACCATAGAAATATTCAATTCCCACTTCACTTCATCATATATTTCACAAAATATGCTTTTTGTTTCAAAAACCATTTTACAGTTCTTATCCACAAATTATCAATATCAATTTCATTCAAACCCGTACGATGTACACATATCATCCGTACGCAATATAAATCTGATCGCTCACTCGATCATACAATTTCGCTTTCGAACTAGTATCGTCCACCCGACTTCCTAGTGCGGACTCAAATCTGGTTTCTTGATTAGAAACCATCATTCTCCTTGCATAGCCATAACTATGATAGAGAATTTCCAGAACCAATCAAAAATCCATACCCAAGTTCGCCATCGAAAATCGAGTGAAAAATCCCAACTCAGATCAATATAACTATCTCGAAATTCTATGCTCGAATCAGGATCAAATCACTATGCAAATAGAATAATATACGTGCATCCTAAGTATTTATCTTCATTGATTGTTAGCTAAATCAATTTCTCCTTTCTATTCACATTGACTTTAATTTCTACCCACTTATTCACAATTGTTTCAATTCCATTTGGATTATCACTTTAATCCTTATCTCAATTGGTAATTAATCATAAACAGTTTGCACTCTGACCAGCTTAAATTTAGAAAATAGCTTAAAAGTTAAAAATAAATAAGTAGTTGAAAAATAATTATTAGTTTATAAAAATAGCTATAAAATAGTTAAGTAATTGTGAAATAGTTATAAAATAGTTATAAAATAGTTAGATAACTGCAAAATAGTTGTAAATAGTTGTTAGTTATAAAATAGTTGAAAAACAGAAATTAGTTTATAAAACAGTTGTAAAATAGTTAAATAGTAACAAAATAATTGTGAAACAAGTATAAAATAGTTTGGCTTTAAAAGATAGATTGTATAGTAAGTAGCTTGGAAAAATAGGTTTATACTAAAACAACTTATTTTGAAAATAGTCCAGAGCCAAACTGTACAACTTCCCAATCTCCATTTCCAATTCGCATTGAATTTTTTGAATTGATTGCATTAATTTCATTTCCTAATCAATTTCCCATCCCACTAAATTGATTCAATCCCAATTTTAAGTTGAATTAATCTCAATTTCTTTCCAAATTTAAATTAAATTCCATTTGAATTTACTTATTCAACTTTAATCATAATTCAAATCATATTTCAATTTGAACTAATCTTCAAATTCCATTTCACTTTAAACTATCTCGAATTATATATATTCAAGCTAAATTTCAAATGTTGATTTAATTCCTTTAAATCAAACCAACCCTTATTTTTAAATTAACAACTTAAAAATTTTAAACCGTTTAATCCTAAGTCCAAATTATTTAAAATTCCATTTTAAATTACCTTTACTTAACTTATTTCAAAGTTTAAATAAGAGTTCAAAATAATTTTATCTTTAAAATTCAATTTATTACCCAATTTTATCTTCCAACTTTGAAACCGATACTTAAACAATTTTAGTTTGCAAATTCAATTCTTAAGTTCAAAGTGATTCCATATCTTTAATTTCAAATTAAAGTTTAATTTCATTTATCTCTATAATGGATATATTACCACAATCCATTCCCAATTTCTAGATCTCAAACTCATTTTGACATCACACATAACTTCCCATTTAAACCAATCATTTAACTTCCGTAAGTTAGATCTCAATTTTATCTTGAAATTTTCAATTCAGGTTGTCTGTTCTAAACTTATTTAATTTTCCCAAAATTAATTTCATTTTAATTTAATCCAGACAACTTTACTCAATTTGAATTCCCATTCAAATTTTAAACTTTAGATTAATAACCTTCCTATTTGTAACGACTTCGCATCCTCAACCATTCACATCCGCACATGTCGTACTTGAATTTCTCAAAATACCGCGTTGTAAATATTTTTTTTGGCAATACTCAGATTATACAGTAAATAAATAATCACAGATCACAGACACAGAGTAATATAATGCAGCAGAAGTAGAAGAGATAGTAGTTCATGAAGCTACTATATATATGTAAGATACATCAGAGTTAAACAAGATGCAACAGAAGAGTAACAAGGTAAAAATATGAATACATAAATGGAAGCAACTGAATAACTGAAATCAACCGAGTATCTGAAAAGAATAGAAAGCTGGGTCTTCAAACAAAGCTCCAACTCCTAAGGTGAGTCTCAAATGCTGTATCACTCAGTCTGACCAGAGCGTAAAGCAAAACACAAAACACTCGAGTCAGGACATACATACTTATGAACTGTAAATCGACTCAAGTGAACAGTAACAAATGCATCAGTAACTTAAAGGATGCTTGGGATCGCCCATCCTTTAAGGATCCGTTAAACTATTTACTATGTAGTAATATTTCGCTATTATAATAGTGTCTATTAATAAAATAAGCTTACTTTTTTCATAGCATTAAGGGGTTACCCATATAGCCCTTAACATGTAATAGTCCCGGTAGTTCATCCAATATCATAGTCCCTCCTGACCGGGAAGCCACCAGAGGATACCACACGGGCTACGGGAGAAAACCAAACTCTTACAAGGCGCGATAGGGTAGGTGACACAGCACAACTAGGCAATACCAGGGTAGATATACCAATTACGCTTTCGGGCCGGTGGTAACGCGTAGCGCGCAGCTACCGCCCACCTCGAGCCACACCCCCCAAATAAAAAAAATCAAAAGTGGCCACCGAATCAATCCAAAAGTCAAAGTATAATATCGAAGGGATGTGTCCGATCAAAGGTGCTACCTCATTAGCCCGTCAATCGCTCCTGTTTTAGCCACCTTGTGCCAACTCACGGGAGTCGGGTCCACGTATTTACCTCAAAGGAAATGCCACCACCATCCTACTTCATTCTAGAATCTCCACCACATACACGGTTGTCAAAGTGGTTTTCAGTATCGATAGAGAGTATGCCCATATCCGATCCCGGTCTCTTTGCCAACCAATCATTATAACACCTGGTCATTTTGAAATAGTATATAATTTCAAAAACCAAAGATATCATTTCAAAACTATATTCCTTTCAAATAATTTATACTTCGAAACCAAAACCATTTTATTTCAAAACTATATTCATATCAAAACCATTTCAATCATTTCCTATCAAATGCTTATAAATTCATTATCATTCTTAACTTCAAATATTCATATCATTTTTAAAAATCAATTATGTCATTCATTTATTATTTCAAATATCATTTCAAAACACATCTCAAAATTCCATTCAAAAATTCATTTGTCTCATTACATTTCATTCCATTTAACACATAACAAAATAAACCTTATTTAAATTCAAGTTCAATTTAGATTCCTTTGAAATTCAAATTTAAATATTAAATTATATTCAAAACTCCTTAAACTTCATAAATAATCAATTCCCAAAGTTAAATCATTAAACATTCTAAAATATAACTCCAAAACAGTGTTAAAATCTATAATATTTCAAAACATTGTCAAATTTCAGCAACGACGACACTTACAAAGTGTTATCGTAGCTTATATTAATTATTTTAGCATATAGTTTAGTTTAGCAACCATAGCACTTACCAAATACTATAACAGAGATGTTTTGTTTATTCACAACAACAACGACACTTACAAAGTGCTACAGTAGCCATTCTTATTAATTCAAAGCTTAGTTAACTTTAGCAACGACAGCACTTACAAAGTGCTACAGCAGCCTATTATTAAAATTTCCAGAGTTACATAAACTTAAATTTTATCTATTTTTAAACTTATAAATCATATTTAGGCTTCAAAATTTCACATTTGAATCATTTTTAACATATGATTTATCACAACAATTTTTTTTATAATTAAATATCTAATTTAAACACAATTTATTTTGTTAAGTCAAAATTCTATTGTTTTCTTAACTTATTAATTTAATAAAACTTAACATTTTATTTCAAATATCCATTTAAAATTTAAAATTTAATTTCCATTATTTGCTTGCATTTTTAAGTATAGATTAAAGTCAAAATCACATTTACTTCAAATTTACATACTCAAATTCACAATTCAAAACTTAATATTTAAATTTCTTAAAACCATACAATATATATTTTTAAATCAAAATTTCAAACTTTAAAAAAATACATATCTTAAGAAAAATCATTTAAAAATATACCATGGGATCTGTATATAATTTTCTATCCTAGGTCAAGTGATACATATATGTATCATTTCAATCCGCAATTTAAAAAGAAAATCCGGGTTCTGTCATTTCAAACCCGCAATCCCAAGTCAAATAAAATATAATAAAAACCACTTGCCCATCATTTCAGCTCATAATGATTTTTCCCTATCCTAATGTCCGTTCGGGTATGTATCATTTCAACCCATTGTGAATTTATTCTAATAGGGAGCTTGTAGTGTGAGTATATGCATAAACAATATAAACAAATATACTAACATGTCAACGTCATAATAAACTGTCATTTATCATAGGTCAGGTGATAATCAACAAAGTTAACATGGTAAATATATGGAATAATATATCATAATATCATCATAAACTTGCATAATATTTTAATTACTAATCATTTGTCGTCCATTTACCATTTCATAAGTAATAATGTCAAAGTGAGAAGGACTCACCTTTATCAAAACTAGAGACCCAAAACAACACACAAGAATGATTCCCAAAAGTACGACAAGCACGATTAGATTTGAATGGATGGAGAGCCTTATATCAACCCAAAATAATACATAGATAAGCAAATATATTTAATTTACATGCAAATAAAATTAACAAATTTTTATTTGCAAAAAAATTTCAAAACAAGGAAAGATAACCAAATCTTAGAAGCAAAAAGGCTTGTACAAGACAACATAAGCTTGACCAAAATGCAAATGGGCTTGATCTAACCATACCTAGGCTCAGCCTAGATCATGTATGCTCGGCCATGAGTCATGAGACATGGCTATGGGTATGAAAGTGGAAGGCAAAACATGAGGAAGGTGAAGGCCAGCAAGTGGAAGGGTTTGGGTCAAGGAATGGAAGGTTTTGGTGTACATAGACTCAGCCTATGGTCCTATGGGCTCGGCCTATGGTCTGCTACAGGTCAGGTCAGAGATTATGTTGGTGGCCAGAGGTCAGGCCATGACGATGGTGGAGCTAGGTGTGGTGGCCGAGAAAAAGCATGGAGGTGGTGGTGGAGTTTTTGTCGGCTAAGCATTGTTTTATGGAATTTTAGCAAGGTTTTGTGGTGATTTGGGTCATGGCACTCACGGCTTGGCTTAAGGAGGAGATGATGGCGGTGTAGGCCGTGGATGGGAAGGTGGAGGTGATGGAGGTTGTGGCCGAACAAAACTAGCGAGGAGCTAGGCAAAAACCAAAGAAAAAATGAAGAAGAAGAAGGATAAAATGGAAGCCATGGATCTAGACTTTTTCCTTCCTCACGCAAATGATACAATGAGAAACCTTTCTTTTCGCGTGAATGATAAGAGGCGGCTAGGTTTACAAAAAGATTTGAATGGCTAAAGTTTAGGAATAGTTAGAAAATAAAAAGGCAAGGAAATTTAAAAAGGCACAATTTAAGGAGGAAAAGATCTTGTATATATTTTTCTTAAACAAATGAAAAGAAGAGTTTGAGAACTTTGTACGTGATTGAAAAGGAGAAAATCACGGCTATGCATTTATGAATTGATATGGTAGAAGATTAAAAGGTGGAAAATATATAAAGGTAAGAAACAAATTAAGAAACGTATGCTTATATTTAAAACGTATCTTAATTGTTTTGTTGCTTATCCAATAAATATAGATGTATATACACAAAAGAAACCTTCATTAAATAAATAAAGTTTATACACACCATAGAAGTAAATAAGAAGATGGATATAGAAATAAAAAAAATGAAACACATAAATTAATTTTTTTTAAAAAATGTTGTATGTTACCCAAATTTACAAAGCAGAGATCAGAATTAATTGAAACAAAGCAGAATGGATGTTATAAATATCTACATTTTTAAAAATAAAATATATACAAAAGAAGCCTCTACTAAACAAAATAAATGCAAGAACATTAAAAAAATAAATTTTAAAAATATGCCTTTAAGGCAACATAACATATATTTATTTGAAATTTCTTTCCAAGAAATAAATAAGGGATCTAAACACATAACCATTCAATTAATAAATGAATATCTAAATAAATAAGATAGAAAGATATGATAAAGATAGATATTATGAAAAATAAATAGATGGTTTTAGGAAAATAGAAAATTAAAAGGCACAATATAAGGGAAAGAATCTTGTCTATTTCTTTCTTTATTTACACGCAATGGAAAAGGCAACAAATACACAAAGCAGGTAACCTATATCTCTTGAAACTCCTAAGCTATTGTTAAAAGTAAAAATCAATCAAAATCAAATAAATATATATTAAAAGTTTATACGAACAAAAATAGAAAATAAAATTAGAGAAACAAACATAGGGAAATATAAAAGGAAAAAGCAACCAAAAGACTCTTGATTTTCCAAACTTCATGTCATGTACAAGTTCAAATATATAAAATATATACACATGGCATGTCATGTTACCCATGTAAACAAAATTACAACATGACATGACAAATAAACATATTATTTATATAAATTAAAATAAACAATTTTGTTGAATAAAATAATTTACATACAATAGTTTTAAAAGCATAAATTTCACAATATTAATCAGATTCCAACCGAAAAAAAGCAATGTACTTCAAATTTTATTTACATTCATAAAATAAAGATAAATTTCAAAAGTTCAAATTTTTAAATTTTAAAACTAAAAGTCAATATTTGATCACATTGTTAAAAATTCACATTTCTGGAAAATATTCTATTTATTCATGTTTGGAATTTATCATTCACATCAAAATAAAAATTATGTTTAAAATAACAAAATTTATTCATTTTAATAAAATAAAATAAAGTTTTTAAATTAGGAAATTCAAATTAAAAATAATTACAAAATACAGGGTTGTTACACTCACCCCCACCCAAAACTTTTCGTCCTCGAAAAGGAATGAGGTACGAAAAAATACAGAATAAGATAGAATGAAATTGGATTAAGACAAGATGACGAGAAGATTGAAATTATACCTGATAACTGTTGTTACAAGTAAGTTTAACCAGGTGGAGATGATCTTCCTAAGATCCTCTAGAATCAAGAACATAAGCATGAAAAAGATCCTCTAGAATCTGATTCACCCTTTCCGCTTGACCGATGGTCTGTGGATGACAAGCAGTGCTCAGATTCAAAATGAGTACCAAAGATTATAGTAAGGTTTCCAAACAGACTGGTATAAGTAATAGCTTTCCCATTCTGTAGCAAGATAAGGAAAATAAGGACAACCAAAGATGGTTTGGAAAACAGAATAAGATAATAAATTTGAAACCATGAAAATTTCAACTTAAATTGATAAATAAATTTTTCATGAGTTAAATAAATCTTAACTATCTCAAATTTCATTATCTTATCATCCAATTATCTTAAAATAACAATTTCTAAAATCATTTATTATACTCATAATGTTCTCAATAAATTTAATTATTCTCTATTCCTAATTAAAATTAAATTTATTCTTCTCAATATATTTTATCACCTATATTAAGTATATTTACACTTATTATAACTGCTTTAATTTACTCTTAGTTCCTTTAACATCATTTTAAATTGTAAATTATTCCATTACCTTTTTTACTCTATTTACCTATGTTAATCTTTTTATAACTAAAATTTAAGTGCATAACATTTATTATAACCACTCAAATTTTATTATAAAATCTTTTCATACTGTATATTATCCAATTACATTGTGAACTTCAAAATTTAAGGTAAGTTATATTGGAATGCAATTGAGTATTACCCAAATGAAACTTTCTAATTCAATTATCTCAAGTTTGAATCATTTATTCAAAAAAATTGATTTTCTTTTTACAATCGAAATTATTCTTTAAGATAAAATTTAAGAATTAAATTTCTGATTCCCTTCAAACCATTTAGAGATAAGTAAATATATGTACGTAATATGTCAAATCAAATTTAAATCGTATATCTATATATATTATAAATCAAGTCATATTTTAGAAACTCTAATCAATTAAATTCCCCAAAGCAACACTATAGCAACACTACAGAATGGTCTCTTCACTTCGAAACTCGAAAATGGATGTCGATGATGCTGCCATCATCACCTAGGTTATTTTCCAGCGACAAAGAGAAGAGCACTAATTTTAATCTTTAAAATTCTTTGGAAACAAATTTCTATTTGGAAATACTTTAAATAATATCCTTTAAAACTTTAAACACAAGGTTTGAAAGTTTCAGAAATTAAATTCTTAAATTCTTGTTTTAAATTTCATTTCTATTTCCAAATTAATTCGTAACCTTTGTTTATAGTTCAATTATTTAAATGAGACAAAAGCAATGGTTTACAAAACCATAAATAAAATCAAATACTATTATATCTTAACCACTAGTTAAATTAAATATAAGATTCTGAAAATTACATTTATATATAATGTTAGATTTTCAAATATAGGAATAAATTTTTCAAAATAAGGATAGAGATTCAAATTTGATGGACTCAAATCAAAGAGAATTTCGATTTGAAGATAAGTTGGAAATAGAAGATATGATGATTAAATAACAGAATAAGGAAATGGCAAGCTTATATAAATCGCGGGCAACCTTAACCCGATCAACCATGACTAAAGAATAAGATCGATGTGGATTTCTGGGGTAAATCTACATTCGATCTCAAGAGATAGAGTTCGGAATAATAAGAGATACTAGCAATTAAGCCGAGGATATAAAATCTCTGGTGAATTGAAGTTGTTGTAAAGGAGTTTCACCCCTTTTACAAATCAATTTGAGATTTGCGAGACCGCCAACTCATTACAAAGATCATTCGAAGTGAAGTTATGGGACACTCCAGAATCAAAAGAGGACGAATAGTGAGGGACACGAACAGATTTTGGAAACACAGAGAAACGTTCCAAAATTCAAAGGAAATTTGAATCGAAGAGGAAGAGATTCAAACTCAAATGAAAGTGGTTTTGTAAATAAATTTACCATACATACTAAGTTTTGCCTAGAGCCAAAGCTCTGATACCAAATGTAACGACCCGACATTTTCAACCATTCGCATCTGCACATGTCGGACTTGAATTTCTCAAAATACTGCGTTGCAAATATTTTTTTTTGGCAATACTCAGAATATACAGTAAATCAATAATCAAAGATCACAGACATAGAGTAATATAATGCAGTGGAAGTAAAAGAGATAGTAGTTCATGAAGCTACTATATATATGTAAGATACATCAGAGTTAAACAAGATACAACAGAAGAGTAACAAGGTAAAAATCCGAATACATAACTGGAAGCAACTGGATAACTGAAATCAACTGAGTATCTGAAGCGAATAGATAGCTGGGTCTTCAAGCAAAGCTCCAACTCCGAAGGTGAGTCTCAAATGTTGTATCACTCGGTCTGACCCGAGCGTAAAGCAAAACACAAAACAGTCGAGTCAGGACATACATACTTATGAACTGTAAATCGACTCAAGTGAACAGTAACAAAATGCATCAGTAACTTAAAGGATGCTTGGGATCGCCCATCCTTTAAGGATCTGTTAAACTATTTACTGTGTAGTAATATTTAGCTATTATAATAATGTCTATTAATAAAATAAACTTACTTTTTTCATAGCATTAAGGGGTTACCCATATAGCCCTTAACACGTAATAGTCCTAGTAGTCCATCCAATATCATAGTCCCTCCTGACCGGGAAGCCACCAGAGGATACCATACGGGCTACGGGAGAAAACCAAACTTGTACAAGGCGCGATAGGGTAGGTGACACAGCACAACTAGGCAATGTCAGAGTAGATATAGAAATTACGCTTCCGGGCCGGTGGTAACGCGTAGCGCGCAGCTACCGCCCACCTCGAGCCACACCACCAAATAAAAAAATCAAAAGTGGCCACCAAATCAATCTAAAAGTCAAAGTATAATATTGAAGGGATGTGTCCGATCAAAGATTCTACCTCATTAGCCAATCAATCGCTCCTGTTTTAGCCACCTTATGCCAACTCACGGGAGTCGGGTCTACGTATTTACCTCAAAGGAAACGCCACCACCATCCTACTTCATTCTGGAATCTCCACCGCGTACACGGTTGGCAAAGTGGTTTTCGGTATCGACAGAGAGTATGCCCATATCCAATCCTGGTCTCTTTGCCAACAAATCGTCATTATAACACCGTGGTCATTTAGAAATAGTATATACATTCAAAAACTAAAGATATCATTTCAAAACTATATTCCTTTCAAAATAGTTTATACTTCGAAACCAAAACCATTTTATTTCAAAACTATATTCATATCAAAACCATTTCAATCATTTCCTATCAAATCCCTTATCAATTCATTATCATTCTTAACTTCAAATATTCAATTTAAATATCATTTTTAAAAATCAATTAGGTCATTCATTTATTATTTCAAATATCATTTCAAAACACATCTCAAAATACCATTCAAAAATTCATTTATGTCATTACATTTCATTCCATTTAACACATAACAAAGTAAACCTTATTTAAATTCAAGTTCAACATAGATTCCTTTAAAATTCAAATTTAAATATTAAATTATATTCAAAACTCCATAAACTTCATAAATAATCAATTCCAAAAGTTAAATCATTTAACACTTCAAAATAAAACTCCAAAACAGTGTTAAAATCGATAATATTTCAAAACATTGTCAAATTTCAGCAATGACGGCAATTACAAAGTGTTATCGTAGCTTATATTAAGTATTTCAGCATATAGTTTAGTTTAGCAACCATAGCACTTACCAAGTACTATAGCAGAGATGTTTTGTTTATTTACAGCAACAACGGCACTTATAAAGTGCTACAGTAGCCATTCTTATTAATTCAAAGCTTAGTTAACTTTAGCAACGGCAGCACTTACAAAGTGCTACAACAGCCTATTATTAAAATTTCCAGAGTTAAATGAACTTAAATTTTAGCTATTTTTAAACTTATAAATCATATTTAGGCTTCAAATTTTCACATTTGAATCATTTTTAACATATGATTTATCACAACAATTTTTTTTTTCTAATTAAATATCCAATTTAAACACAATTCATTTGTTAAGTCAAAATTCCACTGTTTTCTTAACTTATTAATTTAATAAAACTTAACATTTTACTTCAAATATCCATTTAAAATTTAAAATTTAATTTCCATTATTAACTTGCATTTTTAAGTATAAATTAAAGTCAAAATCACATTTACTTCAAATTTACATACTCATCACAATTCAAAACTTAATATTTAAATTTCTTAAAACCATAAAATATATTTTTTAAATCAAAAATTCAAACTTAAAAAAATACATATCTTAAGAAAAATCATTTAAAAATATACCACCGGGTCTGTATATAATTTTCTATCCTAGGTCAAGTGATACAGATATGTATCATTTCAATCCGCAATTTAAAAAGAAAACCCGGGTTCTATCATTTCAAACTCGCAATCCCAAGTCAAATAAAATACCATAAAATCACTTGCCTATCATTTCAGCTCATAATGATTTTTCCCTATCCTAATGTCCGTTTGAGTATGTATCATTTCAACCCATAGTTATTTTATTCTAACAGGGAGCTTGCAGTGTGAGTATATGCATAAACAATATAAATAAATATACTAACATGTCAATGTCACAATATACTGTCATTTATCATAGGCCAGGTGATAGTTAACAAAGTTAACATGGTAAATACAAGGAATAATATGTCATAATATCATCATTAACTTGCATAATATTTTAATTACTAATCACTTGTCATCCATTCACCATTTCATAAGTAATAATGCTAGAGTGAGAAGGACTCACCTTTATCAAAGCTAGAGACCCAAAACAACACACAAGAATGACTCTCAAAAGCAGGACAAGCACGATTAGATTTAAATGGATGGAGAGCCTTATATCAACCCAAAATAATACATACATAAGCAAATATATTTAATTTACATACAAACAAAATTAACAAATTTTGATTTGCAAACAATTTCAAAACAAGGAAAGATAACCAAACCTTAGAAGCAAAAAGGCTTGTATAAGACAACATAAGCTTGGCCAAAATGCAAATGGGCTTGATCTAACCACACCTAGGCTCGGCCTAGGTCATGTATGCTTGGCCATGAGTCATGAGACATGGCTATGGGTATGAAAGTGGAAGGCAAAACATGAGGAAGGTAAAGGCAAGCAAGTGGAAGGGTTTGGGTCAGGAATGGAAGGTTTTGGTGTACATAGGCTCGGCCTATGGTCCTATGGGCTCGGCCTATGGTCTGCTACAGGTCAGGTCAGAGGTTATGTTGGTGGCCAGAGGTTAGGTCATGACGGTGGTGGAGCTAGGTGTGGTGGCCGAGAAAAACTATGGAGGTGGTGGTGGAGTTTTTGTCGGCTAAGCATTGTTTTATGGAATTTTAGCAAGGTTTTGTGGTGATTTGGGTAATGGAACTCATGGCTTGGATTAGGGAGGAGATGATGGTGGTGTAGGCCGTGGATGGGAAGGTGGAGGAAGAAGGTGGAGGTGATGGAGGTTGTGGCCGAACAAAACTAGTGAGGAGCTAGGCAAAAACCAAAGAAAAAATGAAGAAGAAGGATAAAATGGAAGCCATGGATCTAGACTTTTTCCTTCCTCACGCAAATGATACAATGAGAAACCTTTTTTTGCGTAAATGATAAGAGGCTGCTAGGTTTACAAAAAGATTTGAATGGCTAAAATTTAGGAATAGTTAGAAAATAAAAAGGCAAGGAAATTTAAAAAGGCACAATTTAAGATGGAAAAGATCTTGCATATATTTTTCTTAAACAAATGAAAAGAGGAGTTTGAGAACTTTGTACGTGATTGAAAAGGAGAAAATCACGGCTATACATTTATGAATAGATATGGTAGAAGATTAAAAGGTGGGAAATATATAAAGGCAAGAAATAAATTAAGAAACGTATGTCTATATTTAAAACATATCTTAATTGATTTGTTACTTATCCAATAAATATAGATGTATATACACAAAAGAAACCTTCATTAAATAAATAAAGTTTATACACACCATAGAAGTAAATAAGAAGATGGATATAGAAATAATAAAAATGAAACGCAGAATTTTTTTTTTTTTAAATGTTGCATGTTACCCAAATTTACAAAGAAAAGATTAGAATTAATCGAAACAAAGCAGAATGGCTGTTATAAATATCTACAGTTTTAAAATAAAATATATACAAAATAAGCCTCTACTAAACAAAATAAATGCAAGAACATTAAAAAAAAAAAATTGAAAGATATGCCTTTAAGGCAACATAACATATATTTATTTGAAATTTCTTTCCAAGAAATAAATAAGGGATCTAAACACATAACCATTCAATTAATAAATGAATGTCCAAATTAATAAGATAGAAAGATAGGGTAAAGATAGATATTATGGAAAATAAATAGATAGTTTTGGGAAAATAGAAAATTAAAAGGCACAATATAAGGGAAAGAATCTTGTCTATTTCCTTCTTTGTTTACACGCAATGGAAAAGGCAACAAATACACAAAGCAGGTAACCTATATCTCTTGAAACTCCTAAGTTATTATTAAAAGTAAAAATCAATCAAAATCAAATAAATATATATTCAAAATTTATACGAACAAAAATAGAAAATAAAGTTAGAGAAACAAACGTAGGGAAATAAAAAAGGCAAAAGCAACCAAAAGACTCTTGATTTTCCAAACTTCATGTCATGTACAAGTTCAAATAAATAAAATATATACACATGGCATGTCATGTTACCCATGTAAACAAAATTAGAACATGACATGACAAATAAACATAATTTTTATATAAATTAAAATAAAAAAATTTGTTAGATAAAATAATTTATACAATAGTTTTAAAAGCATAACTTTCACAATATTAATCAGATTCCAACGAAAAAAAAGCAGTATACTTAAAATTTTATTTACTTTCATAAAATAAAGATAAATTTCAAAATTTTCAATTTTAAAATTAAAAGTCAAAGTTTGACCACATTGTTAAAAATTCACATTTCTGGAAAATATTCTATTTATTTGTGTTTGGAATTTATCATTCACATCAAAATCAAAATTATATTTAAAATAACTAAATTTATTCATTTTAGTAAAATAAAATAAAGTTTTTAAATCAGGAAATTCAAATTAAAAATAATTACAAAATACGGGGTTGTTACACTATTTAAGTTTAAAAACTTACTTCACTATGGGTTTCACATCACATTGCAAGGAAAATTCAAAACTCAACCTTAGACTTTATTTCAAATATACATATGTATTTCCTTTACACACCAAGTTACTTAATTTTTTTAAACCACCTTTGGTTTTAAATTCAAAACAAATTCCTTTAAAATTTTCCAAACATTTCTTATTTTAAAATAAGATCACATTCAAAATAGTCTGAATAATATCATTTCTTTTAACATTTTGAAAACAATTTCACATGTTCCTAGACATAGGATTCAAAACTTCATAATTTAAAACCCACTTCAATTTATAAGTTTACTTATCTAAAAGTTTTCTTCCCTTAAACTTTTTCATTTTGCTTTATCAATGTTTACTAGAAAACAACATCCCATTATTAAACACAATAACCATTCCATATTCTGGTTTGAAACCAATTCTAATTCATCTTATCTGTATGGTTCATTTATATCACTAAATTCTTATTCAATTTTAAATATGCAATAACCAGTTATTGCTTTATATTTAGAATATAAGCTTTTATACAAATCATTTATTAAAACCGTTCTTAAAACCTTTATATAAGGAAATAACAAGTACACTCTCTCATATAAATACACACACACACACACACACACACACACACAACTCATTCTAGGGTACCACTGACCCTAACCTTAATGAGTAAACCCACCAGAGCCAAGGTTCTCGCTTAAGCTTCTGCTCTTACACCAAATGTAATGACCCGAAAATTCCAAACCCGAAAATTCCAAACCCGAAAATTCCAAACCTGAAAATTCCAAATAGTTAGGCAAAGAAGAAACGAGATAGAAGAAGAAGAAACAGAAAACCAAACTCAGAATCTCACATTCGTAGCGGATAAAATAAAAATCAAATAATATTCTTTACACAAAGAAAGCTGTATCAGTCGATTGTATTTTAATACATCAGAGTTACAACATTTACACAGACACTAAACAGTTAAAATCTACTTGTCCCTGAGATACAACAATATACCACAGCGGAAACACTCCATAAGTTCCTGCCATCCAGCTCGTCTCCTGAGCTCCAAAACATCCTTACCTGAAAATCTGTAATACTCAGTCTAACCCGAGCATTACATCAAAGTAACACCGGGTCAGGCTGGAAACTAGCGTGAGTAAACCCATCTAACATGAAATTCTAATTCATAAACTTATTTAAAACCCGGGGTAACTCGTACTTCACTACGAGTTCTCAATTTATTTTAGTCAACACTTTTCACACATCAATATCTATGTACCTCTACATAGTTTAAAGGGTCCAATTACTTAAATCATTCCATTTCCAACCTATTGATTTCACACATTAATCTATAAAGAATCGAAGTGGTTTCGGGTATTTATTAATACCCGACTCCGGTCTCTTTGAATCTCATGTCATCTTAACCCAAGTTCTTCCATTAAATATAATTCAACTTAAATACAGGATGTCACTTATACACAGCAACTTATCATCGATAAATAACTACATTATCACTGTCCACCTAATCATATCGTAACACAAACATTTCCTATCAGAGATATCAGCCAATTTAAGGCATTTAATATAACTCAATCATTCATAAGCCAAATTTGACCAATTTCCAATTAATTTAATTATCTCGAATTAAATTAATTGCTAACTTAATCACTTAGAACTCCTTTACTTAACATTAATTAATTACAAATCAATTAATCAATCGTCTTCTAATTATCCATCTTAATTAATCACCCTTGATTAATTATCCTTTAATTACATTAGGTAATTAACCCTTAATTAATTACACAAATTAATTAACCTCTCATTCATATTAATTACATTGATCCTTAATTAATTACTCAAGTTAATTATTCTAAAATCATTCATATTGATTAATTATCCTTTAATTAATCACACTCATTAATTAACTAACCCTAAATTAATTTCCTTAATTAATCAATCTTTTAATTAATTACACCAAGTAATTAATTCTTAATTACTTCGATTAAGTAATTTCCCCTTTAATTTCCTTCATCGGGTAATTATCATTTAATAAATCACATTTAGTAATTGTCCATTAATTACCCACCTTAATTATTGACATAAAGCAATTATTCTTTAATTACTTTTATTAAATAATCATCTTCAATTAATTACATTAAGTAATTAACCTTTAATAGATTAATCACCTTTTAATTAATTACCTTAATGAATTAATAAATCAATCCTTTAAATTGATTGCTCAAATTAATTAACCTTTAATTAATTATCTTAATAAATAAATAAAATGATTAATTACTCCTTAACTGATTACATTAGCTAATTATCCATCCTTAAATAATTAATCCTCGATTTAATTACATTATTAAAATCACCTTGAAAACATATAGGAATTAACCTATTATAAAATTACTTTAACAAACAACTTTAAAACATCTAACTTTGGAAAAACTTATTTAAAACTTATTAATACTTTGTCTAGAACTTGGTTTATATTTCTTTTGAAAACTTATTCTTTTTGATAATTTTTTTAAAACTTGATTTATTATCAACTAAGCAAAAATACTTGTTGCAGGCCGAGCCCAAACTATCCTTTACCCGAGTCAACCCTGGTTTCTACCCGAGCCAACCAACCTCCACATCACCCGATCAAAACTCGAGATCATCCTCGAGTAAAACTCCATTCTCCCCGAAGCAAATCAAACCCAACAACAACTGACACGAGATAAACCATGTGCACGTGCACAGTCGACTTGATCGTCGTCGACCAAACCTGCTACCTTTGGCACTTCGTTGACATCCTTGCCAACCACCCCATCTTCTCAGATCACCAAAGACGCTATGGAAACAAAATCGAGCAGCCTAGACGAAATCTAGAACCCATCACCGATGCCAAACTTCACCACCACTGTCGATTCTGATCATCGAGTCCACGCGAGCTTGACCTGAGTTAAATCATCGACTCCCACATCGTTACCCACACTCGCGATCACTTCCAGATAGCCTACGGCCGCGCAACTATCACCATTCCATTGTCGATCCAAACAGGTGATCGAACCCTAATTCCCCTTCGCATGTCCTCCCTAGCCATCAGAAAAATCACCGAGCATTTTTATCGTGTTCGCCACCATTCATGCCTCCTCTGATCTCGATCCCAAGACACCCAACCACCGTGATCACCAGAATTTGACCCATTTCCCTATTCCATTTATCAAACAATTTCTCACGAATTACTCAATTAAAATTCATGATTTTATTATTAGAAATCCTCGATTTTGATGATGATTCAGATTTTATACATGAAACATTTAATTGTTGAAATCAAATGTTGTCAAATTTTGAGTTTTACTATAAAATTCGAAATTTCGATAAATCTTTAAAACTATAATACTTAGAAATATTTTTTAAAAATTCAGATCTTACATTTTTAAACAATTTTTGTTTAAACATTCAAATCTATAGGAGAGTAAGTGAAAAGATTGTTGATTTCTACTCTATTGAAATCCTCTAAACTAAGAACAGGACAGTCACAGACATGCATACATATCTCACATACATATATATACAGGAAATCTTAATTATACATCCATGCAAAGCATTTTACATATCATACATTCCAGGATATTCCCATACAACAGATAATTATTAACTTAAACCCTTATTTTAAAAAAAAAGTTTACTCACCTTTTGATATTGGGTAGAGAGAAAAGCCTGGAGAATGATCTTTTAAAAACTGCAGCTTGAAAATGCTTTGAAACTGAAGCTTGAAACCGAAGAAGTTATAGCTAGCTTGATTGTCCTCCAATTTTGGTTTTCAATTTATTTTTATATATTTTTTTCTCTGATTTTTCTTTTCCTGGTTTGCTTTGTTTACAGACTTTGTCTCAGGTTTGAATTTAACAGGATTCTCTCTTTCTTTTTTAAGTTTGAAAGTGGAAGACAAGAGAAATGAGAAGGGAGGAGAGTATACTCATATCCTGACTTTATTTCTTAAAAAGAAAAATAAAATAAAAATTTAAAAATTTGACACATGTTCAATCTTATGTTGCAATAGTTAACACTTGTTTAATCCCATAATAACATATTTACACTTGTTATTTAATATTTTATTAACCTTACATGTGTCTTTGCATGAGAAAAAATGATTTTATATATATTTATATTTAATTTCCTAATTTATAAATATATTTCTTAATATATATATGTGTATATATATATATATAATCCTTTAAAATAAAATAATATAAATCAAACTATATTTTAAATAAAATCATATGTAATATATTTTAAAAATCCAAATATATTTAAGATATATATATCTATCTTTTGAATTCCAAATTTAAATTCAAATGCAAATATAATTTAAAATCTAATTTGAAATCAACTTACACAAATATAGTTATTTAAACAAATATAGATTCAATTTGTTTGAAAATAATAATATTTCTATTTAAAATCTTCTTATATCTATATATATGTATATATAAACAACCATTATTATTTGTTTCAAAAGATAATTTGTCAAATTTTAAGTAATTGTTTTAGGAGATTATCAAATATTTATCCAGAGATTTAAAATCCAATTTTTATTATATTTTCAAATTCACTTACATAACCAGATATCTTTCATCATCAGAATTTTTATCTGTTCAATTGAATAAACCAGTTAATTATCCTGTTACCGGATGTCCAAAAATCCACGTTATTACATATATTGTTACATAGAGATATAAATAATAGAATAAATACTTTAATCATATATAATTAGAAAGTCCTTAAGGAAAAGAATTCTATGATTATAGCTACGGATGTGCTCGTAACCATTAGTATTGACTCAAAATCTAAACACTTACTTCTTAAATGTCACTAATCAAGTTTTATCAAGAAAAGAATACTGATAAATTTACCGAGACTGATGTGCATAACACTATCCATACGATGGACAAAAAATACTCATGACAGCTGGGGAACTAAGGATTATGTATTTATGGTTGTTTGATACAATCATAGAATGACTCGATGAAAGTCTTATATATGTTAACACAACTAAGTCAAAATAAAAAGATATCTTGGCAACAACATGCAGTAGTCATCAGTCTTGAGTTTATTATCGATCTAAGTAGCTAGGTTGTACTTTAATTATGGTGCAGAATATAGCATAACGACCATAGTTCGGTACAAGGTGTGAAATGCAACACAAGAGAGGATTTGACTCCTTTGTTGTAAAAGACTATTATCACCATAATTGGTAGTCAAAATATCCACCGTAAATCGATTAATCAATAAATGTTATTGGACTGAACTAAGGAATTTAATGTAGTCTACGCAATAACTATAGATATTAATAGATTGTTTGAACTTAAACCAAACTATAGATATCTTAGTGATATAATGACGAAGAAAATAAAACGTGCATAGAACGTTGTTACTATATGCAGCTTACTAAAGATAAGAAATTGGGTTTCACCTAAATGATCTATAAGCCATTGAACCTATGTCTGGTACCATATTTCAGCAAAATAGTACTTCAGCAAAATCTATGCAGGCTTCAGTATTAATTTTTTAAAATACTGATTGAGAATCGAGTTCATAGTAGATAGTAAATACAAAATATTGTTACTTAATTTTTAAGTTCGGCCAATGTAAAATTAATTTATAAATTTTATAAATTAGTAATAAAATTAATACAAATGCATTATTAAAGTTTAATAGTATTTTAGTTATTTTATTTAAAGCCTGAAAAATAATCAAAACGATGTATAAAAGTTATATATTGATTTAAGTAAGGAACCGACTTAAATAAATGAACTAAATAATTTATTTAATTTTTAAGTCAGTTTGGCCCAAGGTTTGGAAGCTCGGACATGGTTTGGGCTAAGCATCTCTTGTGGAGTAAGGTGTAAAATACTTGTCTGAGATCATGAGAGAATGGTGCCAGAAATTTGTGATCTAATTGATTATAAATAGCCATCACGTTCACTTTCTTAACGCTAGAATAAACTCTAGCACACCTCAACCGTCGAAAATTGGTGATGCCTTGTAAATAAGGTTGCATTCCATAGCTAAGGAGAAAGAAGTTTGTAGAAGGAAGCAACTAGCAACCAAGGTGTTCAATAATTGACGAGAAAAGAAATAGGAATAATTATTTTTAATCATTTCATATATACATACATATATACTATTTGTATGCATGCTCTCCTCATTTAAATATTTGGCCTAAAAGCATTCCAAAAATTAAAGTTAATTCTTAATAATTAAATAATCATGAATATATAATTATAATATATATTGTTATGTGCATTTCCACCACCAAACCAATGTCTCACCGAACCATCTTCTTCCTACATCCCTACCGAACCGAACTCACCCCTAAGGCACCACCGAACCAACCACTGCCGAACCAATCACCACCGGACCGAGCTACGCCCTCACCACCGAACCAAATGCCGCTCCAACCCTCGCCGAACCAACCCTTCTCCAACACCTGCCGAACCAACCCATCTCCTAAGCATGACCGAACCAATTCATCGCCGAAGCAACGCACCTCCAACAACTACCGGACCAAAGCATAGCCGAACCAGGCTTCATCCACTCATCCCCGGACCATATCCTACCGAACCAACCCACCCCCACACGCTGCCGAACCAGAAGCCAGGGAGGACACGACCGGACCAACTCTGCCAGGCCAGATTGCTTCAGCCCAGGTCCGCCAGCAGCTATATACATCCAAGACCCCTGCCCCCATCCTCACTCTATAAATAGAGGGGCGGGGTACAATAATGGCAGACAAGTTTGAGAGCTCTAGCACGGAAAGGAACTTTCAAACAACTTATATACACTTGTAATCAAAGCTTTGTACTTGTAATCTGAATAGTAAAGGAGAATAACATATAAAGTGGACGTAGGCACATTCTGGCCGAACCACTATAAATCTGTGTGTCTTTTACAGTTTAGTCCCTGCTTTTTACGTATTTGCATAAATCACCCAAATCGCAGAAAACAACATAAAATCAACTAAATCATACGACTTGGGGGTGTTTGCCCATTTTTTGTGCAAACATTTTTGGTGCTTTCATTGAGAGCTCGAGTTAGAAGCTACAGCTTCTTCCACTCAACCTTCTTCCTAACAGCATCGTTCCTTGCTCCAACAACATGACTTCTAGGCAGAGGAAAGATGTTAACAAAGGAAAGAACGTCACAACTAGCAGTTTTCTAGATCCAGTGGCCCCAGATCAAGAGAATCATCCCGTTCCAACAGCAGTACCAGATGAAAATCAGGCAAATCCGACAGCCCTCGCCACGGAACAACCAATTACTAGGGCAGATCTGGACAGGGTTGTGGCTGAAGTAACTAACCGTTTCGCATCTCAACAAGAAGCCGTGGTGGACCAACTCATGTCACGCTTAAGGAATGCTAAAGAATCCAACCGCAACACCGAATCATGGGGTGAGTCCCAGTCTGGAGGGTCTGGAAGACGACAAAGATCCTTCTTCTTCGAAGAGACTAACAACAGAAACAACAATGGCAGGAGCCGAGCCCGGACTCAGCCCGAATTCCGGTCCGAGGAGGCACTTGGAACCGAACCCAACATGGGAGGTACCAGGCAAGGGTCGGATGTAGCTGAGCCGGTCATGCTTCCTAGCCATGGAAATACCAATGAACGGGGCCGAGCTAGAATCCATCCCGAAGTTGTACCCGAGGAAGTGCTTGGAACAGAACCCAGTAGGGGAATATCGAGGCAAGGGCCAACTGTGGCTGACCCCAGCATGCTCCCAGAGGACCAAAGACAGCCACCGGAAAATGCTAGGAGTGGTAGACAATACCATCCCTACAGGTTATCTGGATGGACTCAATCCCGTAGAGAAGAACCAAACTCATTTCTATCTGCTCCAAATTCTGATGAAAGGATGGCGCGCTTGTTCAAAGAGTGCATCCAACGGGATCAAAGAGATCGAGGAATAGGCGCTAGGGTAACCAGCCCCTTTACCCGCAATATCGAAATCAGCATCACCCCCCGAGAATGGAAAATGCCAACAATGGAACCTTACAAGGGAATCTCTGACCCCGTTGTACACTTGCAGAGATACACACAGCATATGCTCATGAGTGGAGCCACAGAAGGAGTATTGTGAAAATGCTTTCCGCTATTCTTGGCGGATCTAGCTACCTCTTGGTTCTGCCATCTACCCTAAGGATCCATCAGCTCATGGGAAATGTTGAAAGAAAAGTTCATTAGTCAATTCCGCATTCATGTGGAACAACCCAAGGACGCTTATTCCCTATCTAATATCAAACAAAAGCTCGGAGAGACAGTACAGCAATATCTAACCCGATTTAATGCCGTAGCGGCTGTAGTCCAAGATGCCGATGAGAAACTTATCTTAATGGCTCTTTGTAGTGGTGTACATCCGGATACTAAATTTGCTAGAAGATTAACGAAAGAAAAACCAGCTACCTTAGCCGATTTCTTCCATGAAGCCGGAAAATATATGAGACTTGAAGACCCTGCCAGTGAAAGACAGACTGGACAACAGACTAAGGCAACTCCAGATAGGGTTCCCGTTGCGGCAAAGGATGTTTGAAGAAATGACTCTAGAGACAATGCTAGGGGCAGGAAGGGAGAAAAGCGCTTATATCGGCCGGGACCGAGGTTTGACTCTTACACTCCTTTGAATGAAACAATCGAAAACATCTTCCTGGCCACCCAAGACAAAGTTAGATACAAGCGCCCCCCACACAAGAGAGAATCAGATAACGCAGTTAAATCTGGAAAGTTCTGTCGCTTCCACGAATCGCACGGGCATGACACAAATGAATGCCATCATCTTCGGGACTTAATTGAGGAACATATCAGAAGGAAGAGGCTAGAGCGCTATGTGAAAGGTGAGAACAGGACTCCAACTCCTGCCAATGAGAACCCAGGGCTACCCCTCCCGGGAGTAGGAGAAGGAAATCGCAACACTAGCGGCTCTAGTCAGGAGAAGATAGTGGTGCATACCATATCAGGAGGACCACACATCGCCGACAGAAGCTGGGCAGAAATGGAAAGATATGGAAGGTCGCTTAGAAACAAGGAAGACTGCATTAATTCTGTTACAGAAGAATGCCACCCGAAACAGAGAGAGAATGATGACATCACATTCAGTAGGCGTGATCTAGAGGGGAGGCAGTACCCTCACATGGACCCTATGGTCATCTCTGCCTGGTTCGGTCCGGCCAAAGTTTTCCGAATTCTAGTAGACACTGGAAGCTCGGTGAATATCCTATTCAAGCATGCTTTCGACAAAATGAAGCTGTCGATGAAGGATGTGTCTCCCTGCAACAAACCGCTACATGGTTTCACTGGAGATACGAAGATGCCTCTCGGGCAACTTGACCCCTTTGTCGAAATAGGAAGTCATACCCGCTCCGTTGTGCGAAAACAAACATTTGTGCTAATAGAGAACCACTCGGCCTACAACGCCTTTTTGGGAAGACCAGCTTTGTCTGACTTCCAAATTGTCCTAGCCCCGTGGTGCCTGAAGATGAAATTTCCAACAGACAATGTAATAGGGGAAGTAGAAGGAGATCAAGACGCTGCTCGAGACTGCTATGTAACTGAACTTCGCAATAGCCGCAGAAGGTATAAAGGGAAAGATGCAGAGACTACTCTCTGCATGAAAAGCTTGGAAGCATAGCAACTAAAGAAAGCCCCTCCTCTTCGATATACCAGTGATCCTTTCAATGAACTAGACCCCAGGGACAAAGAGGAGGAGGCCACCGCCAAGCCTGCAGAGGCTATGGAATTCGTGTCTGTAGATAAACATGACTCAAGTAGACTATTGAAAATCGGATCTCAACTAAAAGCAGAGTTAAAGGATCAACTCATTGATTTTCTCTGCCACAACTTGGATGTATTTGCATGGACGCATGCTGATATGACTGGAATCTCCCCAGACGTAGCATGCCACGTACTGAACATTGATCCTACCAAAGTACCAGTAAAGCAGAAAAAGAGAGGCATGGGGGCAGAACGATCAGCATCCCTCGATGAGGAAGTAAAGAACCTACTTGCTAATGGCCTCATACGAGAAGCCATCTACCCAGAGCGGATCGCTAACCCGGTACTAGTAAAGAAGGCCAATGGGAAGTGGCGAACATGTATTGACTTCTCCAACTTAAATGACGCTTGCCCGAAGGATTGCTTCCCACTCCCCCGAATCGATCAACTTGTGGATAGCACAGCCGGGCATGAACTCTTATCTTTTATGGACGCATACTCCGGATATAACCAAATTCCTATGCACACTCCCGATCAGGACCACACTAGTTTCGTCACTGACCGGGGATTGTACTGCTACAAAGTAATGCCTATTGGACTCAAAAATGCCGGAGCTACTTATCAGCGCCTCGTCAACAAGATGTTCGCAGAACTAATAGGACGAACTATGAAAGTTTATGTGGACGACATGCTAGTAAAATCAAGGAAAGCCGACGATCACATAAGACACCTGGGCGAGATGTTTCACGTACTTCGCCAATATGGAATGAAGCTGAACCCTCTAAAGTGCTCCTTCGGAGTATCAACGGGAAAGTTCTTAGGATTCATCGTCCATGCCAGAGGAATTGAAGCAAACCCTGAACAAGTCCGGGCTCTGAAAGAAATCAGGATACCTTCCACCCGAAAAGAAATGCAAAGCCTAAATGGGAAAGTGGCCGCCCTAAGCAGATTCATCTCTAAAGCAACTAACTAGTGCGTCCCTTTCTTCGAAGCTCTAAAAAAGGACAAAGGAAAGTTCGAGTGGACTGACGAATGCTTAAAAGCCTTCCTTAACCTAATCAAACACCTCCAGAGACCACCAGTACTCTCAACTCCGAATGAAGGCGAAGAGCTATACCTATACCTTGCTGTGTCATCTCATGCTCTAAGCGCCGCCTTGGTAAGAGAAGACGACCGCGCGCAACGCCCAATATACTTTGTAAGCAAGAGGTTTACGAAGGCAGAAGTCAGATATCCTAAACTTGAGAAACTAGCATACTGTTTACTAATAACGTCACAAAAACTGCGACACTACTTCTAGTCTCATTCCATCAGAGTTCTAACCGATCAACCGCTAAGGCAAGTGCTCCATGGTCCCGACACTTCTGGGCGACTACTCAAATGGTGCATTGAACTGAGTCAATATGATATCACCTACCATCCTCGCACCGCCATCAAGGGACAAGCCATGGCCGATTTTATTGCCGAATTCACTACCAACGAAGGTAAGGATCAATCTGAAATAGCAAAAGATATCAAGTGGAATCTCTTTGTAGATGGAGCATCAAACGAGCGGGGCTCGAGGGCAGGTATTGTGATAATCACCCCTAGGGGAAGGAAGTTGTACTATGCCCTAAGGTTGGAATTCGCTGCCACCAACGACGATGCAGAATATGAAGCAGTAATAGCAGGATTAGAACTTGCCTTAGAAATTGGAGTCAGTTCTTTATGTCTCCATAGTGATTCTCAACTTATCGTAAACCAAGTACTAGGAGAGTTTCAGACCCGAGGAGAACGACTCACAGCGTATCTAAAGAAGACCAAGCTGCTGCTTGATCGATTGGACCACTATTTAATCAAACACATTCGTCCAGAAGAGAATCAAGAGGCCGACGAACTAGCAAAGCAAGCTAGTATGAAGAACAGCACCATTTCCGGAGCATTAACCATCTCGAAACAACTAGCCCCAAGTTTCGAGCAAGTAAATCTGATAGCGGCGATCGAAGAAGAAACTTGGATGACTCCTATCCGGAAATATTTACAAGATGGCACACTGCCCGACGAGCGTAACGAAGTTAAGAAAATCTTGAGGAAAGCTTCCTGCTACACAATACAAGAAGGCATCCTCTATCGACGCGGCTTCTCTAACCCCTTATTAAGGTGTGTCGCTGGAAGGGAAGCCAAGGAAATCTTATCCAACGTCCATCAAGGAAGTTGCAGAGATCACACTGGAGGGCAGACTCTGGCAAAGAAGATACTCCGATATGGATATTACTCGCCCACTTTAAACAAAGACGTATTAGACTTCGTCAAGAAATGCGACAGATGTCAGAAATTTGCTAAGATTCCTTGACTACCCACAAATGAGGTTACTCAAATGACCGGCCCTTGGCCCTTTGCAGTATGGGGAATTGATTTGATTGGCGAACTGCCAACGGGCCGAGGCGGAGCCAAATATGCTATAGTGGCAGTCGATTATTTCACCAAATGGGTGGAAGCGGAACCTCTAAATAAAATATCTTTGACAAAAATTATCAACTTCTTGATCAAAAATATTCTGTGCAGGTACAGAGTCCTACTCAAGATCATATCAGACAACGGACTCCAGTTTGACAGCGAAGAATTCGCCGACTGGTGCCAAGAGCACGAAATTCACAAAAGCTTCTCATCTGTAGCTTATCCTCAGGCAAACGGACAAGTCGAAGCTGTCAACAAAATTCTCAAAACCCTAATCAAGAAGAAACTTGAAAAGTCAAAAGGCGCTTGGGTGGATGAACTTCCTACAGCACTTTGCGCCTACCGCACATCCTACAGAACATCAATAGGGCATACTCCTTTCTCTTTGGCGTACGGATCGGAGGCCATGCTCCCAGTTGAAACTGTAGTGTCTTCCCACCGTAGGATCCATTACAACCCAGAAGAGAACGAAGAACTCCTCCACATGTCTTTGGATCTAATCGAAGAGAGAAGAAACGATGTAGCACATAAAGCGGCAGCTCACAAGCAAAAAGTGGCAGCACAATACAACTCCAAAGTCAAGCACCGCAGCTTAAAAGAGGGAGATCCTGTCCTCAAGCGGATCTTCCCGCGCCCCGGAGCGCTAGATCCAATCTGGGACGGACCCTATGTAATTCATAAAGATCTCTACAACGGAGCTTATATTTTGTCAACAGTGGACGGAGTGGTGTTCCAGAGGGCATGGAACATCCAACACCTTCGTCGATACTTTTCTTAACTTGTACTGCCCATATGAAGTGAATTAACAAAGAGAATCAGTGGACGTAGGCATTTTCGTGCCGAACCACTTTAAAAATCTTGTCTCTTTTTAACTTGTTCATTTATATCTTGCCTGCTTGTTAAGCTTTATCCTTTTCTGTTGAACAAAATCCTATGGCATCTCCATTCAAGACGCATCACAGCGCGGCTTCACCTGGACAAGACCTAACGGGTACTATGCGAATCTATGCCCTCGCCAATGAGAAACTTTTGCCCCAACATCCCTCTGCCGCGGGTTAACTCATTGCTCGCGACGGCCCTCAAAGCCAACTGTAATGAGCCGATTATAAGCCACCGAGGAGGCCGAAAATAGCCTAGGCAGCTCATTACGGCGTTCGACTCGCCGGCAACCGTGAACCGATTATAAGCCCCAACATAAGGTGTGGCCAGCCAGGGGCAGTTCACGGTTGACGATCGGCACCCACGCTAGCCGGCCACGGTAAATCGAATAATACCCACGATTACAGGCCATAATGGCCCGGGTAGTTACCGTGTGCGATCTCGGCTCCGATGTGTCTTAAGTGCGGCTGTGGTAAAAAAGAAAACTCCCCGCAGAGGCGTAAGATGGGTGACAAATGTCTCCAAGACCCACAGCTAGGGAAAGTGACTACAAAACCCGTTTGCCACGAACTTAAGCACATCGAAGGCCTTCCGTGATTGGAAGTTTTACTATTTCTTATATTTCCATTCTATTTATAAAAACTTTCCTCCTATCCTCTATAACGATCCCTAAAGTACAGGACATAAAATAAGAGACCCCCGCCGATGGAAGTAGGAACTCACAACTGGATGACATGACACTCAGCTGCATTTTATATCCAATTACGCAAGGCATTCAAAGCTACCATCTACAGCTAAAACTTGAAGGGCGGTACTTTCTTCTCTTATACATAAATATGTAACCATAATTTATTCTCACATCACACAAACATTGCAAGATATGAAATCATATTTTAAGCAAGAAATTGACATCAAACACAATTGAATCACAGGCATGTGCACAGCTATATTTCTTATGCAACACATCAGAATAACAAAAGCATTCAAATATAGCAGAATCAGTTTATGTTATAAAATTACATAAAGCCGTTCATTACAAATGACATAATTACAGCCCAAAAGTACACTAATGTTTTGGAACTAGTATATACAGGAGTGCCAAGTAAACCAAAAAATAACCAGCTGCAGTGGGGCTCCGCCTCTATCCTGCTAGCTCTCCGGGATCTACTTGACCGCAGGATCAGAACTCCCAGCATGCAGGCCAGAGGTCCCACCTGTTCAATTCAGGAGAAGAATCCATCAGATAAATGATACGAAATCAAGTTAAAAAAAAAGATTGAGAGGGAAGACTTACCAGCATCTGCTCCTTGATCATCATCCTCTAGCTGCACATCCACTTCCTCGGCGGCAAGCAGCCACATGCCCTCCTTCACCGCCACCTTCTCCTCCTTGGTGAACTGAACAGTAACCACATCCATCCTGAAAGCCGCACCACCTTCCTTATCCGCATCAGCTTTAGCCTCCTCCAAAGCCCGAAGATATATCCTAGCCATGACCCGGGGATAGTCGTCCATCCAGGACAGGTTGCCCTGCTTCCAAGTTCGGAAGTACATGTCCTGGAGCATCTCATCCATCATCCCCTCGTTCTCCTCAAACTCTCTCATCCGGGCCTCGGAAGCCGACAGCCTTGCGACGGCAGCATCTCTCTCCAATCGGTGTCTCGAGCAGTCAGCCTGAAGGGATTTCCGCATCGCCTCCATCTCCTCCTTCAGCTTGGCCTGAGCAAGCTCTGCGGCCTCAAGCCTCCCAGATAAACTCCTCTACCTGCTCAAGATCCGCTCTCCAAACCTCATCCACAGTTGCGATGGCCATGTCAATTCGTTCTTTGCAAGCGGCCTCCATTTTTCGCAACTCAGCCTTGCTAGCCTCTTCCATGGTTTTCTTTAGTCGCCTGGAGGCCGCCTCATGCTGGGAGATCTGGATGGCCTGATCGGCAAACTATTTGGCCTGATCAGAAACCATTAGCCGCAATCGAATGTTAGCACTACCGATTTCCTCTCCAGCCTTGACCAGTCGGGCATGATGCGCCATCAGCGTTCTGGTCTCCTCTGCCACCCGATCGATGTTTGCCTTGGGCTCATCCCCCATAGTCACAATCCGAGTGGTCAACAAGTCGAGATCCAAAGACTTAGCCTCATCAAGCACCCTTACCATAGGATTGCGGGGTAGGAGGTGCTCACCGGTAACCTCGTCAAAGGAAATATCATGAGAACCCGGATCCAGATCTGGATGACCCGCAAAAGGATCACGAGCCAAGCCAGGGCGATCTATCGGAGTGACAGTAGGGTTCTCAGATGGATGCGAAGAGGGTACAAAATCAGAAGTCTCCTCTGTAATATCCTGAAGCGGCTGAGTTGGAAGTTGAGGACGAGATGGAGATTCGAACAAGGAGCGGCCCCTCTTCTTCCTTTGGACATCCTCTTAAATAACCCCGAGGAGAGAACAGTAGCCGATTACGTCCCCAGAACGGGTAGTCGGAGGCTTTGGTTTAGCAGAGGCCCTGAGTAGCTTGTATTGCTCGAGGCGGTGTCGAAAATCCGATGTCTTGGCCACCTCGCCTGCCCCTAGAATAAAGAACAAGAGTTACAAGCATACACTAATCCATAATTCGAGAAATATGTTAAGTTAAAAGGAGTAGGGAGACGCATTTATTTCACAAACTCTGAGGGGGAGTGGGATACTGCAATAAGTCCTGAATCTCATTTCAGGACGGGAGCTGGCCATAAAATATTCCTAAGTCCTTATCATAAAGGGAGTCTGCAGAAGTCAAAAATTCACCTTGAATCACCGAAGTTGCCTTAGCCAGAATACTCTGAGAAGATGAACCGGCACCAGTCCCAGCCTTACCAGTTTCCTTCGGTTTCTCCACCAAGGCCGACCCTTCTTCCAACCCCTTAAAAGCTTGGCGGAAAGCATCATCCGTCCACTCTTGAATCTCACCTGCTTGCCCAAAAGTCAAGGCACCAACGCCGCTACCACTTTGTCCTTCGCCGCCATTGCCACCATCACCTTCTCCATCACCTCCGCTCTCCTCCTCGCCTCTTTCCTCCTCTCCACTTTCCTCCTCCGGAACATCTGGGCACGTGCTGGGAGAGGGTCCATCAGTTTTCTTAAGCTTCTTTCCCCCGACGACTGGAGGTATCGAGAAGGGTTTCCTCTTGCTACTCTTTGTCGTGGCCCCTCCTTTGGATTTAGCAGCCCTTTCCTCAGCCGTATCCCTCTGCTTGACCACAGACTGATGTGGTAGAATCAAGTTATGTCCCAGGAGAGTGGCATTCCTGATCAGGTAAGAAGCTGACCTATCCCTTCCCGAAATAGCTTCTATCTCCGCGGCCATCTGTACTCGGTGATCGTTCTCCACGACCGCAAAGCCACCTGTCGCTAGCAGGAAATAAAAACACATGAGAAGAAGCATTTCAGTCAGAACGGAAATTATAAATAAGCTTCAACTTACAGCCAGAGGTGAAACGATGGATAGAAACGGAGTCGTCGCGGATGAAGAACCATTCCTTCTTAAACATGGTGAACTTTGAATACAAGTCCAGGACCGGCTTGAAAGACACGGCCGATTCCAAGCTGATGTATGGAGACCCCTTCTTGTAACCCCTCAAGTTATATAAGTACCGAATCTCCCGGTTGGAAGGGGTGCGCCCGTACTTTCTCTGGAAAATCACGAACAGGCACACCAAGATAGCATAGGATTTGGGCTGGAGCTGGAAAGGGGCCACCTTTAAATAGGTGATGAAGCTAACTATCCAAGCATTGATGGGAGGAATGGCCCCACACATGCAGCGGTACCTACTATAAGCAAAGTATCCTTCAGGGGGATTATATGGCATGACCCCCTTCCCTGGCAATAGCATGCGTGCTCTATCATTCCCAAAGGAGCGGGAGATAACATCAATCTGCTCTTCTTCGAGAGAGTTAGGAAAGCAGTCAGGCGGAGTATCTAGAAGCTCTTGAGGGCCATATCCGTCCACTAGTGATCTCGGTGAAGGTCCATGACGTTCCGATCCTGACTGAGCTGGGGGCACTGTGGAGGGCTCCTCTCTGTCCATGGATTTCTTCTTGTCTGATCGATTTTCCACTTTACGAGACATTTATCTGCAACACAAGAAAGCATATCGTTAAAACAGAAGATATGAACATGCAAGTATATGTAATCCGGAATTTCACTCGTAATAATTCATGTATATAAGGATCATTCGGCACTCGAATCCCTAAGTGTCGTTCGGCAATTCAAAAAGTGAATTCATTCGGTATTCGATCCCCATGTTTCATTTGGTAGTCCCCTCATAAGAACTCACTCGGCAGTATAAACACACTTGGTCCGGCAGTTAGGTTGATTCGGTATTTGATTGATTCAGCACTTGGTTGATTCGGTATCCAATTGATTCGGCTATCACACTCGGTAGGAAATAACGAAGACCTAGCACCCCTATTTATAGATGACCGGAGAAGATGGTTCGGCATAAATGACCGGATGGAAACACCTAAGGAAGAAAAAACAACAAAGCACGCCATGTGCATGCACATGCCCTACTTTGGGGGGCAAGTGTTGTGTGCATTTCCACCACCAAACCAATGTCTCACCGAACCATCTGCTTCCTTCATCCCTATCGAACCGAACTCACCCCTAAGGCGCCACCGAACCCACCACTACCGAACCAATCACCACCGGACCGAGCTACGCCCTCACCACCGAACCAAATGCCGAACCAACCCTTCTCCAACACATGCTGAACCAACCCATCTCCTAAGCATGACCGAACCAATTCATCACCGAACCAACGCACCTCCAACAACTACCGGACCAAAGCATAGCTGAACCAGGCTTCATCCACTCATCCCCGGACCATGTCCCATCGAACCAACCCACCTCCACACGCTGCCGAACCAGAAGCCAGGGAGGACACGACCGGACCAACTCTGCCAGGCCAGATTGCTTCAGCCTAAGCCCGCCAGCAGCTGTATACATCCAAGACCCCTGCCCCCATCCTCACTCTATAAATAGAGCGGCAGAGGTACAACAATGACAGATAAGTTTGAGAGCTCGAGCACGGAAGAAACTTTCAAACAACTTATATACACTTGTAATCAAAGCTTTGTACTTGTAATCTGAATAGTAAAGGAGAATAACATATAAAGTGGACGTAGGCACATTCTGACCGAACCACTATAAATCTGTGTGTCTTTTACAGTTTAGTCCCTGCTTTTTATGTATTTGCATAAATCACCCAAATCGCTGAAAACAATATAAAATCAACTAAATCATACGACTTGGAGGTGTTTGCCCATTTTTTGTGCAAACATATACTATAGTCTAGTTCAATATTGAAAAAAATTATATAGAATACTATATATATAATAATGAATTTTATTAATTTAAATTGTCTAAAATTGTTTTTTAGTTTTGAACGTTTAGTAAAAAAAATCAAATTATTATTCACATTTTTATATCTAAAAAAATTATATTTTTAAAATTTATTAATTATAATATTTAGAATATATAATTAATAATAAAATTAATTATAATATTTTGTAAAAAAAATTCTTTGTAGCTCACGGGTTTCAAAATAAAAAATTAATTTCTTTTGGATTTTAGAATATATAAAATATAATTCTGCCAGTGAATTGTTTACAAGGATTAACAATTTGATTGTTAGCAGGCATAATAGATGAATGGGATTATTTTAACTGACTGAGTTATGCTTCCTGTTCCTCTGGTTGCTATGCTTCAAATTGAAAGTTTGCTGCAGTTAATGAGTATTGACACAAGATATGGTTCTATTGCTTAGTGGCAGTAGCATAGGTTCTGAAGTACAAGCATGGGCATTATTCAAGACAAGTTGATAGTTCATATGTTATTTTCCTTGTACTGTTTTTCTATTTGTATTCTTTGCATGTTATGAGCAGGTAGTAGTTGCATTGTAATTCTGTTGTATTGAATAATGATATAATAAAAGGGCAAGGCTCCCTTAGCCTATTTATTTTCAAAAAAAAAAAACTATACATGAGGATGGATAATATTTTACTTTATTGCTCAGGGCTTTTAGAAATAAAAAAGATTTTAAAAAGCTTTAAATAATTGTAAATTTGAATTTTGAAATATGTAATATTATCAAACAATATATATATATATATATATATATATATGTTGGATCAAGTGCATTGATAGCATGGTCAAAATGGTGAATTTCAATAATTTTTCCTTACACTAATTTGCATAAGATCTTATTTTGTATTTATGTAAACAATATTTATTTATACTAAATAAAATTTAGTAATTATTAATATAAGAGTTTGATAAATATTTTAATTAATTTAATTTGATTCGAATTATCTATTAATTTCTTATTATTTAGTAATAATATTTTGTATTTAATTTAATCATAATTTCAATTTATTAATTTGATTTTCCTTTAATTTTACACCTTAATATTCTGAGATGTCTGTATTCATAATAATAAGATCATAACTTTATTAAAAGACGTAATCTAACCTAGGGATAATATAGGAGTATGCGTATAATCAACCGTTGTGACTTATGGTTAATAAAGATATAGATGATGTTATATGTCAAAATAATGTCAAGGGATACACATGGACATTAAATATTCGAAATTTTATCTACACCAATATTAACTAATATTTTTTGCCACTAAATTTTTATTATTTATATTTTTTTAGCAAAACTAGCTGGCTTCATAGTGGGCTGTGCAACTATTATTAGTAAATGAAACAGGTGTTCTGTACATGCATAAACCTCTATTTATGGTGGCTATACCACTTAACAATACAAAAACAACATAGGAGTTAGGCATAATGCCTTAATTACTAACTACCATACTGACCTCTCTAAGAAGAGGAGCTACTACAATCATCAGCTGAGTCAGAACCAATGACAAGTACAAATCCAGAGAAAAGACGAACAAAGTTAGGAAAAAATTCGATAGAGGCATCGGTGTAAAAGAATTTCATATCCCAAGTGATTTCCCGAAACAAATTCTTATTCACTTCTCCAATGTCACCCACCCTAATAAGGGTCAGACCCTTACCCTTAATGTGATAGAAAAGGCGCCTACTCTCACCACCATCGTCATTAACAAATTTGCAGTACTCACATACTTAGGAGGATATCTCGTATCAAAAGGGACGTGAATCCAAGCTTGGTCCTTAGAGTTCCAAATAATAGAGACAACTGAAGGCACTATAAAAGAAGAGGCTGGATCACCTAACACCTTAAGAATAATAGAAGGAGCAATAACCTGGGGAGGTGAGGCAATAAGAACAGGGTAAACTTTCATAACCCACTCCTAACCATGGGTCGAAGAAGTAGGATTCTCTCAACAAATGGAACATGATCGACAATAGGCCTACTAGCATCCAAAAGATGGCCAAAAGATTGGCATGTCTGAGCAAGGTTTCCAATTAATAATTATTTGTATTAATATAATATATATATAATATACGTATACAAATATATATATATATATATATATATATATATATATATATATATATATATATATCCGCACACGCCTGTATGTTTGCAAAAAAATTGGAACAAACACCCAATAGAGATTTTGTAGAGCAATAAATGACGAATATTAAATGTAAACAGAGAGAATATGACAATAAAGCAAAAACAGTTAAGCAAGTAACTGGGACGTAGCAATTTATAATGGTTCGGCATTGTTTGCTTACATCCACTTTGAAGAGACAACTTTATTAATCACTTTATAAATCGAGTACAATAGGAATTAGATGAAAATCCTTAGTTACAAAAAGTGCAAAGCAACAAGTAATGGAAAGATCTCGAAAATGAACAATTAAATCTGTACTTTTAGAGAAAGACGATGAAACATCTCCCTAAAAATTCGACAAAAGGGTCTCCAAAACCATATGGGCCCACACGAGGGATCACATGGCCCAAATCCCAAGAAATAGGGTTCGGGGATGATCCTTAGTTTGGGGGAGTGTAGGGTGTGATCCCTACGGGAACTCCTTCATGTTGTATTATACTTGGCCACCAAGTTTCATGCCAATTAGATTAGTAGAACTTGAATTATTAATAAATATTGGTTGCAACATATTGTACATCCTGATTCTAGTCAATCCCTCTAGATGGAAGAGGGTTGGTCCCTCTTGCTTGCTTCTTTTGGGGTCGATCCCTAAGGTGGACCCCCTAGGGTCTCCACGTCTTGTTTCCAAAGTTTCATATGCATTGGACTTATGGATTTTGAGATATTCATTATTTTCCGTTGAGTTGCATTTGTTTTAGCTGAAACAATCACATCCCTTTAGCAGAGAGGGATCATAGCCGATACCTTTTCAAGATCAAATTATATTCCATGCTATGAACATTGTGTATAGAAATCTCTCAATTTCGTTCAATCGCAGCTTCATATTATCATTTGTTCTTGATTTCTGGACCCCACAATCATCGCTCTGGGCTTACTGACCTTGATGACAGTCGAGTCTAACTTGTCTAATCTGTTCGGATATAGCAACGTCAAAATGCCAAATAACACTTGCCCTCCAAAATACGTCTTGTGTTGAACATGACATGCTTTGAATTGAAGTAATTTATATTTTTTGAAAAGAATCCATCCAGTTTTTTAAATAGTCTCTACCCTTCTATCGAATTATTTTCCCAAAGTGTCGTATCCCTCTTTGATCATCATGACGCTTGGTCGATTTCCAATAGTATAAATTTAGAATTATATTCCGTCAGTTACTATCTATATCTGGTTCTACAGGGCTAGTAAGCTATGACTATCTGATTCAATCTCGACCCTGAAAGCTCTAGGTTAGAATTCAATTTCTATCGGTTTCGAAAATTGAATTTTTGAGATATACACGTGCATGTTTAGGTACATGTTCTTGTCGTTGGCTCTCGAATGTGTTTGCATGCTCACAGGTCGTTGCTAATTTTCCATGAATTATATGCAATTTCATTACATTTATGTATTTATTTACTTTATATAGTTTTCATGTACCTATTTGCATGCGTATAGCGATTGTACCTGATCCCTTTCCTTTTTTTTATGTTATAATAGGGATCAGAATTTTTCTAACCATTCTCTTTTCCCTCTTTTCTTCCTCCCCTTTCACACACACAGATATATATATATATATATATATATATATATATATATGTATGTATGTATGTATGTATGTATGTATGTATGTATGTATGTATGTATGTAGGGATCAGATGGATCCTTCTTGGGTAGGGATCATACCCGATCCCTTCCAACCAGTAGGGACTTAACATTTCAGCTTCAAGGAGAAGCTTAAGTGAGCCGATCCCTCTAGCCTCATATATAGACTAACATTTCCCTCTCCATTCTTCACTGCACTTCATTTCTTTCTCCTTTTCATTTCCTTCAGGCTCACCTCTGAAACCTTTCCCTTTAGCTTGAACTCCAAACCCCTCCATTCAAACCAATTACCGCCTCCATGATGTGCACGTAAATGTGCATATTTTTACTACCACATTTAATCTAATTTAATTAAATAAATGAGCATATAGGGTTTTTAACATGTTTAAACCAAAATTCAAATTATTTTAAAATCATCATTTATTCATCTTCATATAGGGGCAAAATGGTCAATTCTATGCATACATTAATTTGAAAATTTTTATTTGAACATTTTCATGTTGTTTTATAGGAATTTGGATTAATATGGAAGATTTTTTCATGGAAAATATGCATGCACAAGAGAATACAAGCAAATGAAGATGCAAATAATTCATTTCATGGATCATGGAGGACCCCACCTGCCCACTTACCTTGATGTACAATTAGGAGCTAAGCACATGCAAAATGGCCATTAAAGTTACGTGCACACTTAATAGAGGATTATCTCATGCTAATGATAACTTAGTGACCCCACTTCCTCAAGGGCAATTTGGGTTGTTCCCAAAAATGTGATTAGGATTTCCAAACATGTATAAATACCCCATATGTTCATGGAATTAATCTCTTAGACCTTTTTGACGCTCTATTTAGTTTAGTTTAGGCTAAAAAATAAAATACAAGCTCTTATTTTTTCATGGATACATAGCCATTTTTTTCCTTTCATGTAATTTTATTTTCATGCAATTTAATTCAAGTTCTTTTCTTGCTTCTTTTCTTTTATATTACTAGCTTAGTTTTATTTATGCAAGTAAATTGGCTTTTATTCCATTTTAATTAGCTCTTTTTTAATTAGCTTACATTTTTCCTCTTATTTTTGTTCCATATTACAGTATACATTTGTTGATATGATAACAAATATGTGAGGCTAAACCCCTTCAATTTAGAGGTAATAAAGCTCTCTTAATCATGTAGATTCAATATTTTGATAACTTGTGATCTCTTTTTGGGCTGAATGGCGATATTTTATATGGTTTAACTTATTGTTTTAGCTTTGAATTTGATAACCTATGTTGTTGACACCAATTATGCTATGCTTAAACAAATAAAAACACAAATTACCTCTTCATCTACATATGATTATGGTAGTGAAGTGGATTTTAAAATCAAAACTTGATGGTCTATATTTCCAATAGTTAATAGGCCATGCTTAAAATAGATTTTATTTTTAATTTCATTATCATTTTCAAGAGTGTTAAAAAGTGGGTTAATGGCATGTTGAATTTTGATGGTTTATATTGAGCTAATTAATAGCACAAATATTCCATACTTATTGATAAACATATCAACTAAATTCACCAATGACCAAAAGAGAGATCATTATTTCATGCTGTTGATTTATATGATCATGAGAAAGGATTTGTCTCTAAATTGCCTTTAAACCCTCATATTTTTATCCATTTTCTTTTGTTAGTTTTCTTACATTTTCAAGCTTAACACAACATCAATTTTTGGTTAATTTGATTCAATAGAAATTTTAAAATCTAAATAATTCACTATGGATTGACCCATACTCGCCATGTACTAATATTGTACGCCGTGCGCTTGTGGTTAATTTCAAATATATATTTTTTGGCTATTTTCAAATCCGATAAAGATTTAGCCATTCGAACAAGCTTTTGGCGCCATTGTCGGAGAATAATCTTAATTTTAATTTTCTATTCTTCGAATTATGTTTGTTTGATTTTATTGTGTGTTTGTTTTGTTTGTTAATTTGCATTTTTTTTGTGTGTTTGTGTGTGACATTTGTAGCATTTTATTTGTATGCTTGTTGTTCTTGTTTCCTTTTCCATTTGCATTTTCATATTTAAAAAGGAAAAAAATTATGCGTGTGTTTGTTGTTTTTAGTTTGTTGTGTACTTGTTGTTCTCTTCTCATTTTTCAGTTGCACTTCTTCATTTAAAAAAAAGACAATCACAATTACAAAAAATTAATATTTTGTTGCATTACATTTATGTTTACATTTACAATAACATTCATTTGCTTTTCTTTTCTTTTCTTTTCTTTACAAAACCAGTCCATCCACTCTCACCATCTCTCTGTTTCCCTCTTTGTTGCATTGTGCATGTCATAGATAGTGTACAACGGTGAACTTCCCACTTCAAACCTTCAAAACAGTCCTCATTCTACTACAACTACAGTCACAACACCTTGCTTGCTTCTCTTCAACCACATTCTTATTGTCCATCCTTACCACCACAACCAACAACATTTACTACCCCAACCACCTTCATATAATACCTCCTAAATCAAACACCCCTGTTCAAACCCATCAAACACCCCTATTCAAACCCTTATTTAACTACACAATGCCTATCCGTCACTCCAGACTAACCTCTATCACTAGCCTTCGTCTGCTGTCAATACTTCACCAACCACTACCATCATCTCCTATAATCGAACCACATCAGTGCACATCTACACACATACACCACTACCATCAGCCTCTTCAACCACTACTTCACATAACATAACTGCTCCAAACCTAATACAACCACCTATAAACCCCCATCAACATCCCTGCTTCACTTCCATAGTACATATCAGTTCCCACAACACCAATCCTCTACTTCATTACCCAAACTCTGTTACATATCTACCTCGGTGCATCAACTTCTACCATATAACGTTCCATCTACATCTTCCTTAACTGCCTTACAAGTTCAACTCCTCCTTTAACAACACTACATTACAACAATCCATTTCCAGTCACGGTCAACAACACACTGCTTGCCACGTTTTCATCACTTAGCCATCATCTCCTTACGATCATTTCAACAATCCCCTTGTTGCCACAAACATACTTCCTAGCTAATTGACAATCACTGCCCACAGCACTAGCAGTCCCCCATTATCTAGTCAACCTCCTCTACAAACCAAACCTCCTAACCATTCTTACTGCCTGTCACCATATCTCCACAGCAAGCCACCTTGCTGTCAAAAAAAAATCCTCTGATCAACATCCATACAACAGTGCCAACAAACAAACAAACAACACATACCATCCTTCCCCCGATAACAAACAACATACACACAAGCTACAATAACCACCATCTGCCACTCTAGTTCATTATCACTTCGGCCATCAATACAACAACCACTAGTTTATTTCTCAGTGCAAAAACATCACTGACCAAACATACAAAACCACCCCAAAACAAGACTACCACAAACAGTAGTCACTTGACATTAAAACTACAATGTTGCCTTCAACTCTCCCCTGCCACTTCTCACATTACTGCTCCTTTGTGCCATATATCATAGTTGCATCTCCTCCATGCTTGCTATAGCCATTGCTTACAACTCCTCCATTCACTACATATACCGAATTTCACCGAATCCCCTTAAACTTCTTCTACATCAACTTATCAAACCACCTCATCTGCCTACCTCCTTCACCACTCAAACACCATGAAGCCACTCTCCTCTACAACATTGTCTTCTTTCACCAAGCTGTCAATACCACCACATCATTACAACATCAACTTACCCATCCAAACATACCTGACTTACAACTGCTTTCACTTCATACTTCCACCTGAAACCCAAATCAACATTACTCCCATTGATCTTCCTCCCCATTACAACATACAATTAATCTTCCACCCCTATTACTCCATTCTTAAACATGCCATCCGCTCTTGCTTTGAACCACTAATCCGCCTTCGATTTGAATCAAAATTCAACCTCTCCTTTCGAGTAACTAATACATATACACTTAGGAAGGTTTTCACGTATTTAACTTTGATTTGTGATGAGTTGATGGGTCTAGTCGAGCTCCTTGTTTCCATCATGGGCTAAAGTGGGAGTATACGAGATGGATGATGGCGAACAGTGGTGACATAAGGTTCGGTGAGGTGGGGAAAGGAGAAGAGTGAAACAGAAGGAAGTAGAGGGATCAATCACGATAGAGTATAGAGGAGAGAGGTTGTCTCGTGTGTTACCTGAGGGATCAGAGTAAAAATTGGAGGAAAGTATAAAAATGGCTAAGTATATGGGTCAGTCTAGTAGTTATGAGAGGGACTAGTTATTTTCACAAATGAGATAGAGTTTTGAGGAGTAAGGAGGGATTGGTGTTGGTGTAGCTTAAAGGGATCGGTCCAGTTGGTTTCGACATAGGGATCAGCTATATTGATATACGTGAATAGGGATCTGTCATGTTGGTTAAGTAGGATGGGTTGTTTTCTTTAGGAGAGGGATTGACTATGGGGACTTGGCTGATTTCAATACCTTGAGCCAAGATTGAACCCTTAAAAAACCACTTCGTGCAAACTTGTACGCATAATTCGAACCAATCCCAGCTTAATGAACTTGAACATATGACTATACGGAGCAAAAGGACTTATTTACCCAATTTTGAATTTGAAATTGAATAACTAAACTGCTGGGACTTAGAATATGAATTAAAACTTAACATATGGAATTTAATAATGAATTTCACACTTTGATATGTCGACGTTTGATCCCAAATCTTACACAACCGATCAATTTAAACGCCAGTGGAGACGGTTAGCGATAGCGGTCACTCTGGTTGGAATCCAAAGTCTCGTCACTACTTTTGCTTTTAATTTTGAATTGTTTATCTATGAACTACATGGAATTGCACCATACTAGTTTACTCTTATCATGAGGGGACATGTTAATTTTTCTAATCTTAATTATCTACTGAGTTTATTTGATATGGGCTCCAGACATTCAGGGCGTTTTGCCATAATGTCTTTTGGTCAATCTTCACAGTATAGTAATCCAACCTAATCGAGTTTCGTGACTGTATCCGGTAGACTTTCTCCTGAACACCAAATTAAGCAATCGAAGATCTCTAGTTTGCTAGTTAACCTTTTCTCTGATGTTTGGTGGAAGAGATAGATCATGCCCATGACAATATAGAGGGTGTTGTATTTCTAGATAAGCGATGGATCCCAGGCCTCCATAATTTGGAAGGCCGCTCTCCGTAGGCTGTGCTCTAAACATGGGATCCCATTTGGAGATGTTTTAGTCCCTTTAGTGAATGACATGGCTCACTTGCCCCTAGAGGGCTATACATCATGTAATAAATTCATGTGTTGGGCCATATGTGCGCCACCATTTAATCCATGGGATGCTAAATTATCTAGGAATTACTCTTGCTCAGCTGCATCTAACAGTTATACTTTTCTTCATGGAACTTTATTGCTATTTATGGAGGTTCTGTTCCGCTCGTCATCTCTTGAAGACATCAAGTTCATCTACAATTTCAAGTGATGGACGAGAAGCCTTTCTTATACTTTCCTCGAGCCTGCGCCCAACTATCAAGTTCTGACTTGTGCTTGGAACATGCTCAATGTCTTTAAACATGAATGGTCTACGTTCATTGTCTGCCTAGCTTAGCGAGGCGATGGTTGGAAGGACGTAAGTGCTGCCTTCACTTTATTCTCAAATTCTTAAGCCCAAGTCCTATCCTGATCTAACAAATACATTAAAAATTTACAGATGTCCATCCATGATCTAAAGGTGATATTTTTTCAAGGGCAATTTCTACAATCCGTGCTGCCCCAGTTGAGGACAGGGATATCGGATCCCTTGTAACCGATGATTGGTTATCTCCTTTTGGGTTGGTAGAAGAAGGTCGCAGCATCGGACTTGTAGGAAGCATTGCATCATGAACTAAGTTGTGGAACAAGAAGGCAACACTGATATCCCTGTCGTCCACCAGTCAAGAAGGCTTAGGACAATGCCGAAGAAGGTCAAATTAGAGATGATGAAGCCAACAAGCCTGGTAATGATGATTTAGGTTCAGGCAATGCGCCTATGGTTTTATCGCTACACGGCACACAATCTCATGCGCTGACAAGAAAGGAAAAAAAAAAGCTAGCATACAAACTCCATAGGAGAAAAAGTGCTAGAAAGTCCGAGTTCATCACCACCTTTGTTGAAGAAGAGTCTTCCTCTAAACCTTTAGAAAGTTTGATGGAAGAATTCTCAAGTTTCCTGATTCCTAATGATATTACGACCTTTGACTTTCCAACTAGTGGTGTTGGGTGCTTGATTCTCCTACCAGGACTGCTGAGAACTTTCCTCCCACTAGTAAAGGGGAAATCACTACTATGAGCAAGGCCACAATAACTGGTCCTTCGGGGGATACTAGGATACTCACAATCACGCACACTTCTTTGTGTGATTTTTGTCTATCTTTTATTTGATGGTTATTTATGCGCTCTTTTTTGGTTTTTAGGTGCTACGTCTCATTCTTGTGCCTTTGATCGTTTCAGAGGCTCCTCAACATGGTATGGATCCAGTCGTTATCCAGACTTGAGAAGGTGTGGAGAAATGGATGACAACCATGAAAGAAGTCAATGTTCAAGGGGCTCTTCATCTTCTAAGCACAAGTCCAAATCTTAATCATCCCATCAGGAAGTTCAACCCAGTCTCCCTGTACATAGCGTCGATCTGACCTCTTCGTATGTTCCCTACACTAAGGTACCACTCAAGCATCATTCTGGTTCATCTAGTTCTCGACAGCCTCGCGATCATTGGTCGAGCAAACATCCTATTGTTATCTATGATCCAGCTTTGACTACTTTAGCTCCTGAGGCTTCTACTGCAAAAAGATTTGCCGAACATAAGGTCAATTTTTCAAAAATCGGCTTTGATGGGTTAAAGTTTCTTTCTTCTATCCATACAATTCCAAGAAGTACTAAAGCAAGTTCACTTGCATGTGTCAACGATGTTTTTGTGCAACATGAAGCGTTCCAGCACTTAGCTGGGAAAATCTCTGAGGTGTCTACTGAAAGGCAACATAAAATCAATCGCTTTAAGCTGGAGGTGATACATGATAAAGACATAATCAAACACCAAGACAATGAGATCACGGAGTTGACAATAAAACTAGGTGAGGTAGAGAAGAGCGCTTAAGAAACATCCGAAGTGGTTAGTCGTCTAGAAATGGCTCACAAAAAGGTGTTGGACACTGTCCTTAACTACAGTAGTGTGCTTGCTATGGAGAAGGACACATTGTAAAATGAGAAAGACACTCTAACCCACTGCATTGATGAACTGGAACAGCTTCCTAAGAAAGAGAAGGAAGAAAAATTTAAGGCTCAAGAGGAGTCTCAAAAGTATTATGAAGAGGCCGTCAAGGCTTAGGAGTTGAAAATTAAACTTAACGAGCAGCTCGCTCAAATCGAATCCCTCAAAGGAGAGGCAAAGGAAGATAACCATAATGAAGCAAGGGGGAAAACTATAGCCCAGTTGGAGGATGCTACAGAGGCTGGTCGAAATGAGATTAAGGAAATATTCGATCATTTGATTGTTGAATACAATGCCAAGGTCCTAATCCATCATGGCTTGAGTTTTCTTAGAGAAGGCTACCAAGGATCACTTGTCAAGGCTTGGGAATATATCATTGAAATGAGAAAGAAAGCCCATGGTGAAGCTGATTTGGACGAGGAGAAATTGGTATGGGAGATCCGTAATGGGAATGAACCTTTAGATCTTGCCGCTGTAAGGCTTCGATACTTTGATATTTTGGCATGCTCTGGCAAAGGGAAAGTAATCGCTGAAGCTTCAGAGTCCGATCCTAAAGGTTTACCTTTACTACAACCAGCCAGAGCATAAGTTTCATTGGCCCAAGATAAGATCGAGCTATGATCCGGATAGACCCGGTTATAAATCAAAGATGCTGACTCCTATTCAAGAAAGGAGCACTTCAACATCAACTGAAAGTCAGCCGGATATAGGTATCCCACTCTACTCTCTATTATTTAAGAGGTTTCGTTCTTCATGCCCGATGGTTCTAGGCTTATTTGCTTGTTCCTGCGAATTTGCATGTCTTCCAACCCGTAGTCAAACTCCGGGAGCAGTGCCGCTATGGTGCAATAACTGACACTCATTGAAATTCTGGTGACTACTGACATTCCTAGCCATGATGCTCAAATTTTTGAAGCTCTTGCTAATGAAAAGGTCGATGATTAGCCACTTCTAGATGAATCTAATGAGTCATTAAAGAAAAAAGCTAAAGCTGAAACCGTTGATATGGATGTCAATGATCCAAATCTCGTCGCACTATAAGTCATTCCACCCAACAAGTCAGTTCCCAGAGAACTCCCTCCGAACTCTAAAAGCTGCCCTACCAAGGGTGATAATGGGTCGATAATGCATGGCTCGCAATGGCAGGTAAGATCCTACACATATCAGAATGAGTCCATACGAACACATAAAGATTCGCTCAAGCTCGGTGAAAACCAAAAAGTTCTTTCAACATTGAGTGGTGAGCTGTGATCTGATCTTTAGGATCCATGATGGGTCGTTATGGCCGACTATGATGTCAATCGTCAGCTCAGCCAATGTAACCTTGGTTTTTTAGACTCCTCCTTGTCATCCCTCAGATCTATGTCTTTATAGAACCGACTGTGGCATTTAACTAAGGCCTAGGTGCTGGTTTTCTATCTCCGATGGCTTGGATGTAGAGAGACTCTTCCACACCCTTACTTTTCTCCTTTCGTTAAGCGTCCCTCAACTCAGCCACATAGTAAGCACGTCCAGTCGCCTGACCACCATGCACAACTCCCACGCCGTTGTCAATTGGGAACCTCAAAGTTAAACACCATGGAGCAAGGGCTACAAGGAATTCAGCTAGGGCTAGTCGACCCAGAAAGGATTGTATAGTGAGTTAACATCCAGAACAACAAATGGCAACATCTGTACTCTCCTACGATCACCCTCTCCCAACTCCACAGGCAATTCGACATAACCGGCAGCTTCGGCCGTAGCACCGTTAAAGCCATGAATGCGAGCTTTAGACGGTTTTAATTCCTTGGATTCCATCCTCATCCGACCGTAAAGCTTTATGAAAATTATATTAATGGAACTACAATAGTCAACCAAGATCCTCCTCACTAAGGTGGGGTCGATCATGGCCGAAATGACCATCGAGTCGATCGTCTGTGCCTCCATCTTATCTTCATCTCTATTTCTGAATACAATGTCATCTGCCATTATACGCTGCTGTTTTGCCGGAGTCCCATTTTTGGTACTTGAACAACACTCAAAATTCATAGGCTTGATTGCGCTAGCATAGCGCTCCACCTCATGCCAACTTTTATCAACTGGATGTGGTCCTCCATCTATTGTACTGATTACTAATCTTCCGCCAGTCCATGCAGGCTCCTCGACTTTGTGTGGTGCTTGTCCTCGGTTGGGTTCGAATGTCCCTTTCACGCCATCTTGTAGGGCTTTAACAAATTGTTGTATTTTTCTTTCTCAAATCAGTTTCTTGATAACATCCTAGAGACGACAACATTCATTCGTGTTATGACCATAACATTCATGGAACCGACGGTATTTTCCAATATGCTTCTGCTTCTTCGTCGATTCTTTTGGAGGTGGCATCTTATATAGCATGGTATTGCATGTAGATAAGTAAACGTTCTCAAGAGATGTATGCAGCGGTGTGGAGGTATCATACATTGGAATCTTGTACTTTCCTCTTCTAGAATCCCTCTTTCGCTCATTGTTCCTATCACCTTCTTTCTTTTGCTGATTCGGTTTATTTTGGACATTTACTTGAACATTTTTGGAATTCTCCCTAGATTGTTTCACCGCGATATTACTATGCACTCCCTTTCCACTTGGTCTCACAACATTCTTCTTCCTAGAGCATCTAGCTTCCATGTTCCTCAAATATCGAGCCGCTTTTGTGTAGAAATGCTCAAATGTTACGGGTGGCTTGCCGACTAACCAATCACCAAAGTCAGATTATGGGTCAATCCCTCTTGTTACCGCCATTAATAGTGAATGGTCATTTAGATTACAGACTTCTAGGATGACTGTATGAAATCTCTCCAAATAGTTTTTCAATGATTCTCTTGGAGCCCAGATAATGCTTGATAGGGACATTATATCCTTAGGGAAAGTTGCATGCATACAGAACTGGTCCATAAATTTTGTTGCTAAATCATCAAAGCCAAATATTGACCATCGGGATAATCTCATAAACCACATCCTTGCTATGCCAAAGAGAGTAATAGGAAAACATATGTATTTTATGGCATAATCAGCTCATACGAAATCCATCAACCATTCATATTTCATGATGTGTTGCCTGTGGTTAGTTTTTCCCACATTGGCAGGCATAGATGGCATGCAGAACCTCCTTAGTTATTCCACATGTAGCATATTGCCAGTGAACGGGGTGTGGCTCCTCAAGATCCCCCAATCATCATTAAGTTGACATTGGCTCTCCCTTACTAGCTGCTTGACCATAGCCGTTAAGTCTAGCATTTGGATAGGTGGGGGCAAAGTGGTAGTCGTGCTCCACCTTATATAAATGTTAGGTCGATGTCTACATGCCGTTCTATGCCTTCTTAGCTCAACATCCTTTCGATGCATATCACGTGAGTTCACTTTATCGTCATTTTAGGGAGGTAACTGGTCTGCATCGACTTGAACTCCAGCATCCAAATCAACTACGGTGATCCCAGCTTGTGCTGCACTGGGAGGAGGCAAATTTCTTCCTCAAGAGGAGGAATTGACCCCGTCCCTCTAGAGGGGTTAGCCTCGATCGGTCCTCTCAACTCAGGTAGGTTTTCATATTGACGTCTAGATGCTTCTATGTGATATCCATCAGTTCTGCAACGTCTGCGTCAGTGATAATCATCCGATGAAGTAGAACTCTTCGATGTAGAATAAGGGGTTGGCTTTCTCCTAGTTTTCCCATGCCGTTGCTCCCTTAATTGATTCATTAGATCGATATTGGTTTGAATCTACTGGTTCAACTATCGGCGACTATCTATTATTTCTCATATCATATTCTAAAAATCATCTCTTGTGATGGAATCAGCTAGATTCTAGATATCAACTGGAATGGTAGCATTAACATCTGCTAGTAAATTGCTCTGGCCTCCTTATTGGATGCTAGCGTTCTCACTTCCTTTTGCGTTTTGAGCAGTAGATCTGGTGTTCCTAACCGCTGTTGATAGTTTTCCTTAGAATTTTGCAAATCTGAATAAAACGGATAAACTAATTGAGGATAACTCTGGATCTCTTTCTGATATTTATGCAATCCAGTAGCAACAAAGGGATCCAAGTAGAGTTGAGAATCTACTTCTCATTGAAAGCACCAAAATGCCTGCACCAAAAATTGACACAAACACCCAAGAGAGATTTCATAGAGGAATAAATGAATAATATTAAATGTAAATGGAGAGAATATGGAAGAAAAGCAATAAGAATTAAGCAAATAACAAAGACAAGGCAATTTATAATGGTTTGGTGTTGTTTGCCTATGTCCATTTTAAAGAGATAGCTTTATTAATCACTTTGTAAACTTGGTATAATAAGATCGAATTAAAATCCTTAGTTACAAAATATTACAAAGCAATAAGCGACGAAAATATCCCAAAAATGAACAATCAAATCTATATTTATAGAGAAATACAGCGAAATGTCTCCCTTAAAATTCGGCAGAAGGATCTCTAAAACAATAGGGCTAACAAGAGGGATCGCATGGTCCAAATTCTAAGATTTAAGGATTGGGGATGATCCTTATTTTGGAGAAGTTTGGGAGTTCAATCCCTATAAGAGCTCCTCTACGTTGTATTTTGCTTAGCCTCTATGTTCCATACCAATTGAATTAGTGAAACTTGAATTATTGATCAATCTTGGTTGCAACGTGTTTTGTAGCTCGATTCTTGTCGATCCCTCTAGAGGGAAGAGGGCCTATCCCTCATTTGTCTCCAAATCATCGATTTAGGATTCATGACTCCTCGTTTTTCATCATCGTTTCTCTTTGTTGTATCCCACTGCCTCTCTTACTATTATCGCATGATCTCGATCTCGTTCTTCTTCATCCTAGCTTGCTATTTTTGAGTACCCATGGATGGATAAGAAATGGAAATCCAAGACGCGGTTTGTTCGACTTGAAGAATTCGTTGTTGAACACGTCACTCCATCTGGCAGAACCTTTTCTTCATCTACAAATCCACGATCGAAAGTAGTCTTCGTCGGTAAAACGTCTCCATCTCATATTCCAGCAATTTCAGATTTTGCTAATTTGAGATCTGTTCTAGTCAAAGCTGATTCTAGTGGAGTTCCGACGTTGTATGATCGTGGTCATAGTCCTTGCTTTTTGTCTCCAGGCAACCTCTTTCAGAATAATGGTGTTTTAGAATCTGCACTTTCTCTGCCATGTGATGAACATGCATAGTTCCTTGAGCTCGATGCTTCCTTTGGAACAATGACTCCTCCATAGTTCCATTAACCGGATTATGATGAACTCTATGCCAGTGCATCGCCTATCTCACCTTTTCTTGCTTCTGGTGTGAATAGGACATGGGTTAATTTTGTTATTATTGCTGATAATATTGGACGGTCTATTGAAGGCATTGTTAATGTTGATAATATAGTAGAGAAAATTATCTAAACGGATGCACAAATTCCTGTCGTTAAATCTATTGGTGCTACTGTGCCTAAGGTTGATCAGGGTAAACTTATTGCTGCTAGTGTTATGCAATTCCAATGGACCACTTTTTTCAACACCATGCTGAGAAATGTGGGTGCTTATTGTCCCCAGAGATTTTGAAATTGTTGAAATTGATGGTGTCATGGTGCCTCCGAACGGAGGTGATTTTGGCAGATGTTGACTTATGGTCTGACTACTTGGTAGGTATCTTCCTAGATCCCAACCCACCGTAACATGTTGTAAAGGAACGTTGCTACAACATTTGGATGATTAAAGGTAGGTTGCAAGTGCACTTCGACAATTCTATGTTCTATTTCAAGTTTTCTAAGCCTAAGGAGAGACAATGTATTCAGGAAGCAAATCCTACCTTCATTTAGGGTAAGCCATTTATTGTTACTACGTGGATTCCAACATTGATAGCGCTAGGGAATAGGTATTATCTATTCTTGTATGGGCTCATTTCACTCACATCCCTTCTGTTTTGCAACCTTTGATTGGTTTGAATTAGTTAGCTAGTATTGTTGGCATGCTTAAAAGTTTTGATGCCGATACCTTTGCATAGAAAGACTTGTTTACACTAAGGAGTTGATTGAAATTACCTTAGATAAGCCACTTCCAACCAAGATTAGAGTTCAAACTATTGTGGGGGCATTATATAGATGTTGTTGTCCATTACAGTTGGGTTCTAAATATATATTCTACCTGCAAATCCTTTGATCACACGTTGGAATTTTGTAACCACTGAATTCCTACATTAGGAAATGATGTGGTGGAGAGTAATTTTAATAAGGCTGTATATCGCTCACCTATCCTGATCAAGAGCCCTCTTTCTTGCCCTCTGGTCATGAGGTGAATGCCTAGGGACACTACTCCTTCTATTGACATGCCACTTGACACAACATAGGCTGATTTTGTTACACCGCCTCTTTCAGTGCCCTCTGGCGGTGCTTTCTTGGTTGCTCCTATAGATCCTGGCAATAAAGGGCATTCCCGTAGCAAGAGTGGATTCGTGTGAAATCTGAGATGAGATACTCTCCGACGGCTGCTAGTTATCATATGTTTATAGGTGAATATGGTGAGTATCGTGCTCTTCACAGTCATGTATCTAGCGATGGCTTAGCACTTGCTATGTATGGGAAAGAAGGTGATGAAAATAGTCTTCTCTTATAGGATAAGACTTGGGACTGGAAATATTTATACTATGCCATCTCTACTGATTTTGGGCCTAACTTGGCTGCGTTTTTTTCTAGGTTCTTAAACGTTATTGGGCCTGAGTCAGAGGATGATGGCAGTGGATCTTCCTTTATATAGAGGTACTAGCCTCTTTTAATTTTAGTAGCTATGTACTTCTACCTTGCTTCTGTACTTCCTTTTCCTTTAGCTATTCTACCGTATGTGCCGAACACCTGTTTAAATTTGTGTTATAAAATAGTAGCATTGCCCGCTATAAAGCCGTCTTGCCTTTGCAAAAAAAATATTTATATTAAATATGAAATTTTAATTTTAAATAAAACATTTTTAATAATTTTAAATTCAAATTTATATAAGTTTAACAATTTCAAAATAAATATCTAATTATACATATGTATGTATATAATTTTTTAATTTAATTTGTGCAGCAGGCAGTAATAACATTTTTTAATTATAATTTGATCGAATTTTATATTTGAAAAATTAATAGACATTTAAAATTAATTTCACTTTTTAAACAGTAAAAAAATTCCTTTTTATTTCGCTAGTTAAAAGCATTAAAAACGAAATAGTATTTTTTGTATAAGATTTTTCATTTGGAACATACTTATATATAATAAAAACAAATTACTTTTTATTATAAGAGAATGAAACAATAAAAGAATTTTTTAAATATTACAACCGATAAAAACTATTTAATAATTAAAAGTATAAAACAGTTTTAATATATATATATATATATATATATATATATATATCTGTGTGTGTAATATTATATATATGTATTTGTAAAATATTTTATTCATAGATTATTCGTTAAAATAAAATGTATATTCAAATTTTCTTTTATGGTTGAACTAATCATATGGGATTAAGCATGTTATGATCATGTGTGTGCCTTAATATATTTAAATACAATTTGTACCTTTATCTAGTTGATAGTTGAACATTTTGTTCATCTCCTTGGTTATAGGTTGCAAAACTTTCACCTTGCCTTCACCAGTGTCCAATGAAGGCAAGAGTTGTATGGGTTAAGTGTAGAGGGACTGAGAATAGAGGTTGTCTATTCATAAACTAGTAGATATCAAAATTTCTCCTCCTTTCTCTCAAACCCTAGAAGACCAAGGCCTTCAAAGTTGTATCTCCCTCCTTATTCATAAACCACTAGGTTGGTTGTATTATTGACCTAGCTTGGTCAAAATGTTAATTATATTATTAAGCTTCTTTTCCAATCGAACCAAAGTACAAATTTTATACATCGATTTGATCAATCGTAAGTTTCATTTAAATAACATAAAATTCCATAGTATTTTAATACAACATTTGTGTTAATACATTATTTATTTACAATATTTATTACTTAATTTTAACATTGGTAGAATATGCAAATAACTAACAACCTAGTTATGTTGGTATGAACTCAATTCTAGATCAATATTTAAACTATTCAAATAATGAAGCCTGTACAGACTTTGCTTAAGTACAATATCCGGCACAAGTTCAACACTTGCAGATCGTTTAGACAAAATCCAATTTTTTATCTATAATAACCTCAACTAGTAATGACATTTTGTATGCATTTTCTTTTCATCATTGTATCACTTAGATATTTAGAGTTTGGTCCATGGTCAAAAACTCTACCAATATCTGTATCTAATTGGAAGATACTTTAAAGTCCTTGGTTTAATAAGATAACATTTATTGATTAACAAATTACTTTTACTAAGATGTTAAATTTAATTTTACTACCAATTTTGGTGGTACTAACCTTCTACAATGAAAGAGACAAATCCTCTCTTGGGTAGTATTTCACTTCAGATATTTAAACATATACTCAACTATGGTCGTAATAAGGTTTCCATGTCAAGTGTTTAACCATAACAAAAGTGTAGCCTTACCATAAAAAAGTGACTCTCAAGTTGAAAACTGGATCATTACCATGAGATCTTATATTTTGACTTACTTGCATTAACCTATAGAAAAATATCGTCGAGTCATTCTATGATTGTTCCAAACGACCACAAGTATGCAATTTCTTTGCTCACTCAAGGATTATGAGTAATTCACTGTCTATCATATGTAGAGCATTTCCATTAGTTGCAACAGACATATCGATATTCTTTTGGTGATACATCTTGACTGGGAACATTTAAGAAGTAAGTATTTAGTAACTACGATCGATAAAATACTTCTCCTAAGGATTTTCTACTTATATATGTTTAATATGCTAATTAACTTTAATTATATCTATATATAGCCATATATATATATATAATAAAATAAAACTAAAGCATACATTATTTCGAATAAGATCATTTATACGAGTTAAGCTACACAATAAATTACAAAATTGCCCCTAGGGCACATGCTTAACTCTATACATATGTGGCTTATTTAAATTAATAAAATATTTTATATATTATATATACATACATGCCAAACGAAAATTTATAATATGTATATGTGTATGTATTAAATGTAAATAATATTATGTTATATGCACGAATATATGAATCATTGTTTAATTTAAAGGCAGAATAAAAAAATTTATTATTTACACTGATGTAGATGTATGCAAATATTTGTATGTTCTTATATCAAAATTATTAACCTACGACAAAAAATTCCATTTATTAAACACGCATCCCTTTATTATTCAATGGTCGAACAAAAAAAACTAGTGTTATTTACATTAAGTTGATGTATATGTATTTGCATATTTGTATACGCGTATGCATATGACATCATTACGAACTTATGACATTGAAGTCTATTTATTAATCATAAATCTCAATGATTAATTATACACATATGACATATGTTCATAACATATACCCTAGGATAGTCACTATATTTATTATTGTTACAATTTTTGCATTATAAATACAAACATATCACGCAATAAAAATAAAATATAACATAAACTATATAAAATAAAATAATATATGTTATAATTCAATCTATATGGATACTTAAATGTTTAATACAGACTAACTGAATTAAAATTATACCCAAACTCTTTTCTTAATCAACACCAAATATGATTTAGTATAAAGTGTTTATTCATGTGAAGGCATAATACGATCATGTACAAAGTGATAAAAGGATTCTTTTAAAATGCTTGATTTTAACCTTGCTGTAATGCATCTAATCCAATAATGGTATAACAGCCTGCATTTTGCTATGAATAACTAACCAATACATAATCCAGTCGATTGGAAAAACATATTAGATCGGTGTCGAAGGAAAGGATATTTAACTAAGGAGAAGGTTACTCTTTTCCTTTTGAAAATGATTTAGTATTTTGATGATAACAACATTATGGGAATGCTATTGATGATTTTATCAAGTATCCAATTGATTAAATAAGCAAATACATGTGCCCAATTTAACACTATAACATACATATGCATAAGTACAAGATATAGAGGACACTAATCAATCATGGAGTGTTCGAGCATTCAATGATCATTGTGGTGTCTAAAAATCTATTTAGACTCAGATGCGTCAAGATAACAAAAAGAAACGGACTCAAGAACTTTAAAAGAATGTGTGTACGAGTCACTATAGTCTAGAACTATAAAAACCCCATAAACAAACATCAAACTACACCAAATTTCTATAGATCCTATAATGCATCCAAAAATATGTTTTAGAACTTTTTCAGATTTTTTGGAATTTTTTAATGCAATAAATGTGAAGAGAAGGTCAAAAAATGCAAAGATATACAACATTTTTTTCACAGCACTTAGCATTTTGATTGAAATTCCTATCAAAGGCTCCAATAGCTACATTCTAGCTAGACTTTTGGTAGCATTTTAAGAAATCTGATTGTATAGTGTTGTCTTAAATCCTAGATTTAAAGTTCCTCAAATAGCCATATTTTTGAAAAGGTGTTTTATGTTTATTCAATATCTCTCATCATCAAACAAATTTCTGAAGGGTTGCACCTATTTAGTGGCTTCCATTCACTCTTATAAAAGCTTTCTATCATCCCCAAAACAATCATTGAATCATATGCGCTCAAATTCTCTCTCTCGATTAAAACTGAATTTTATTCTCAAACAAACAACTCCAATTGTTGTTTATTGTGCATTCATTCCTAAATCACTCATGACAACGAATGAAAACATTCTAGGCCTTACATTGTTACTCCACTATATTAAATAAAGGCCATGTCACTTCCTACACGTCTTGTTCACTCATCTCCATATTGTTTGTGGTGGTTATAGGAGTTTGTGTACTAAAAAAGACAAATTTATATATTAAGATACACTATGTTGGAAAATAACTTTTTGTACAAAGTTGAAATCATGTTCCACTGCTTAGGCAAAAGCGCCAAAGTTCCATTAGGCTGCTTGGGCAATGTATTGAAATCATGTTCTGCTGCTCATGTGCCTAATCCTCCGGACGAAATAACGGTGCTAAGTAGAATATCCAGAAAGGATTTCAAGGACTGGATGTAGGATTGGAGATCCAAACTAGTGTAAAATTGACTATGTGATTTTATCTCTGTTGATACAATGTTTATATTCCTGATGTTATGATTACTATGCATTATTTTATATTTATATACTTATCCATCGTCGATCAAATACATAGTGACTTGCAAGTAACATTGATCGACGCTACGCGATCTAACAACTCTAATAAGGAATGTTCTTATGAACAACAAACCTTCTGATCTCATTGCCCTTACTTAGCTTGTCAAAGTGGTATGTTCTAAAGATACGCCCTTGTGGAAGGCACAAAAGTGTTTAGCGCCTTTGGTTGATTCAAATAAGCATAGTTGTAACGACCCGCCTTTCATTCCACAGAAAGACGTATCGTCAATAAGAAAGAAATAGGTAGAAAAAGAATAGATAGAAAGAAAGAACAACAATCATTAGAATCTCACAGCGAAAACGGTGAAAATATAATATATCACATAACTATTACATAGTCATTATACATCAGAGTTACACAGTTACAACAACATCATCACATTAGAAGTCTTAAAGACTTGTCTATCCATTACATTTAGAATACAACAGACAAAAGATTCCAACACAGCGGAAATAGATAGACATGGCTACGCCAAGACTCCTGCTCTAAGCTTTCCAAAATTCGTCAAGCCAAACCTGATCACTTGGCTACTCATAAAAAATTAAGTAGCCAAGAGTTTAAGAAAAACAGAATAAACTATGGGTCAGACATGAGTCTGGTGTGAGTAAATGGTTAAGTTGTTTAACTTGAGAAACCTTTGAAATAAAAGGTATCTCGTAAGACTCTCCGCAAATAAACACGGACAAGTTTTTTGCTCACGATAACCAAAACATTTCTTATAAAATCCTCTGATATTATAATAGTGTCTATATACAAATACTTATTCAAATAGCTGAAATTGTTACATTATTTAACTCCAGCATACTAACCACAAAGTGGGTTCTACAATTAAAACCGTAAAGGGCGTGTAGGGAGAATGGATTCCATACAATGGCAGGCTACTGGGGTACCGTCCGTCACAGTACGTACTCTAGATCACCGTACCGAGGATCCACCCTGATCCTCTACATCACAAAGCCGAAGTTATCCTTACTGGATAGTCTGAATAAGACAACCCCGCGGTTGTGGCCAAACGACCGCCCACACAGCTGAATAAAAGGGACCTCTAGACATGGGAAAATCTTATCCTACTTGGTTGTTATCCACTTAGCCTTGTGTGCACCTCCCTTGTTTTAGCCATTCCCAGTCGATGAGGCTTGAGGCTACGATTACCTTTTAGAACACTTATCTTGGAATGCTCATTGTCCTCCATTGAAGATGGTCTGATAGCATTCATCCATAAAAGTTCGTTCCGGGTTCGAACGAAACCGAAGGCACTATCTCGTCACACTCATTTTGAAATCACCCTCAGAGTTAACGACAATAGCCCTTGCACATTGAATCTTCATCACGATCTTCAATTGAGATTTTACGACCTATCGTTTAACTTGGATCGATGTGGTATTCGGATAATCAAATCTGATATCTGATCCCGGTCTCATCGAAATCCAAACGCCGTCTTAAAGGCCAAATTGTTTAAAGTTTAAACAATTCAATTCAATCTAGAATATTGAATTTACACAACATTCATCACAGATAAATAACACACATTATCACATCTATATCCAAAGTATATCATATCACAGAATATCACAGATTATCATACTATAAATATAAATCATTCCAGACATTCTAAACAATCAATCATCCATAAGCAGGACCTACTAATCCATATTATAATTAATTTAATTAACTCAAATTAAATTAATTACTTAAGAATTAATCACCTAACCTGCTTAATCAATCATTAATTAATTACAACCATTTGAATTAATCATTCTTTAATTACCTTATAAATCAACTAATTAATCTTTAATTAGTGATTAATTATCCTTTAATTAATAATTAATTAACCTTAATTATTAATTAATAAGCTTGATTTCTAATTAATTAATTCTTAATTACCAATTAATTCTTAATTACCAATTAATTATTCTCTAAATACTTAATTAATTAATTCTTAATTACAAATTAATTAATCTCTAATTAATTAACTTATAACCCTTAATTATTAATTAATCCTTAATCATTAATTAATTTATCTTTAATCATTAATTAATTAAATTAATTAATTACTCTTTAATTACTTATTAATTTAATTAATCTTAAATCATCAAAACCTTAATTAACTTTTAAGATAAACTATTTATCTTTATTAATTTCTTAATTATCATTATCATATAAATCTAAACATTTTACTTTTTAATTAACTACTTAATTATATTTCTAAATTAAGTTTTTAAAATAACTTAAGCATTTAACTTAACAAATTTAAGTTAAACAAATCATATAACTTCTTAAATCAATTATTTAAAACATTTATTATATAAAGAAATAAATTTTAAGAAATAGATTTAAACTTGATTTATTTAAATTTTAAATACTTGTTTTCAATTGAATTTTAAAACTGTTTTATATTACTTCGAACCCGGAACCCATCCGGAGTAACCCCCGAGAAAATTCCCTTCTTCTTTTAAAACTTTGTTTTAGTTTTAAAAATTTCAAAACCTGTTACACGTATTAACACTCACGCTAACCCGAAGACGAACCCGAGCAAACCTCTCCTATTCCCGCATTCCCACCCGAGTATGCTCCTTCCTCGAATCAAAAACTGACACCAGACCTCGTCGTGCACGTGCACCGATCATCGAAGCCATTCCGATCATCGTCGATACTCCCCATATGTCGGCGATCATCTCCACACAACGACTGACCACCCGAATCACCAAATCTAACTCGAAATCAAAATCGAGCTATTTCGATCAAACTAGAACAACAACCATAACCTAAAAATTCCTCGACCCGACGACGCCGACCACCAGCACCCATGAAACCCCGTCCATAGCTTCGCCGAGGACTGACGCTTCCATCCCCCAACCTCCGATCAAGTCCGGTGATCCAGAGATGACGCAAAAATCAAAAATTCCACCCTCGACCAAACCCAGGCTTAAACCCTAATCCATCGTGGTGACGCCTCCTTGGTGGTTTAAAAATCCACCTGACATTTTTCCTAAGCTCGACTTTAACCGAGCTTCCTCCAATGGCGATACCGACCTTCTCGAGTCTCCCGATCACCAGAAAAGCCTAAAAATCCCTAATCCGATCAACCTCAAATTATCACTCGATCTTGCAGTAAAAATTTGGATTTAACTCTTAAAATCATTATTTTTGATGGGGATTCAGATTATATAAATGGATTAAAGAATTGTGATGACTTAATTTCAACATGTTTTAAGTTTCCACTGTTATCTTGATTTTCCAGATAATATATAGCAAATCATACTTAAATATATTTTTAAATCTTAGTTTAGGTTTAAATAAAGACAACTTGTTTGAATTCCTAAACCTATCATAGATTAGATGAGGAGATTTTGAATTTTCTATTTATTTTAAAACCCTGTAACTTGAAATAGAGATGAATCAGACATGCACACTTACATATCTGCATATTTATAACATGCAGGTCTAATCCCATATGTATACAATAACTATCATCTCAATATTACATAAAATCATCACATGCACTAAGTGAAAACAAGAATGTTGTTTGTTTACTCACCAGGAAAATGTTTGAACAGAGCTTTGAAACAGTTTTTATATTGAAAACTTGAATGCTGGAAAATGCCTGATGATCTTTTGAAGCAGGAAAAGTAATTGATCCTATGAAAACTTGTTAACTGGAAACTTTGTTGTTGAGATGATTTAAGCTTTAAAAACTGAGATGATTTTGTCTTGATTTAGTTGAATATGCTGATGATTTGAGGTAGTTGATTTCTTGATCAAGTTGAAAAGGTCGTTGCTTGATTAAATTTTCTGGTTTGAATATAGTTTACCTGCTTTTGATTTTCTCTGGTTTAATTATAGGCTTTTGTTTCTTTGAGTTTGAAAAATGAAGATAGGAAAGAATTGAGAAGAGAAGAGTATATGTATATTTATAGCTTGATTCATGATTTTTAAAAATAAAAGAAAATAAAAAGAAAATGGTGACACTTGTTTAAAAATCTTACATTTGTCATTAATATGTGTTAATTGTCTTACATTTGTTAAACTATATGTTATTAACTCAATTTTGTATTATGCATGTGCAAATACATTTTTAAATGTTTTTATAAATATTTATATATAATTTTCAATTTAGTTAATACATTATCTTAATTTATATTTATAAAATATTTTTAAGCAAAATAACATAAACTAATTAATTTACTAATAAAAATTACATATATATATATATATTAAATCTAATTCATTTTAAGATATTTATCTAATTGAATTTCAAATTAAAATTAAATTCCATTTGAAATCCACTCACACACACATATATATGTAAATACACACATTTAAAAAAAACACATATTTAATTTGTTTGAAAAAAATAATTCAATTTAAAATTTACTTATATATTATATACATATAAACAACCCATTATTATTTGTTTTAAAAGAATAATTTTGCTAATTTTTAAATAATTTATAAAAGAGATTATTGTATATTAATTGCTTGAAATTTCTGAGATATCACATTCCTCCACCCTTAAAAGAATTTCGTCCTCGAAACTTAAAAGCAAAAGATAATCCAAAACTTTTATTTCAAACAATCCAAGCATACATATCAGTTATACACTAACAAATAAACAAACAATTCGTCCAAACAAACATTACTAGCTATCTGGACACAATTCCGAATAGGGTTTCCTAAAACTATCCAGAGTTTCCTGGGTACAATTTCTGGGATCCTCGCTCCACTGAACCTTGACTAGCTTTACCACCTTGGTTCTGAGCTGCTTCTCATCTTAGTCAACTATCTAGACTGGATGCCTGACAACAGATAAGTCCGCTTTGATTTCTAAATCTTCTTGTACTGCTGGTTCCACAACTAGAGATGGGTCGTGCACGTATTTCCTCAGATGAGATACATGAAAAACATTGTGAATTCCAGCCAACCGGACTGGCAATTCATTCCTGTAGGCCACAACACCCAATTCTCTCAAGCACTCGGAATGGTCCAATATATCTTGGGGCAAGCTTTCCCATCTTTCCAAATCTGATTGCTTCTTTTATCGAGGAAACCTTGACAAAAACCGAATCTCCGACTTCGAATTCCAAATGCCTACGTCTCTTGTCCGCATAACTCTTCTACCGATCTTGGGCTGCTTTCATTCTCTTCTTGCTAAGCTCCACCTTCGTAGATGCCTCTCGGATCAAATCTGGACCAAGAACAAGACGATCTCCTGATTCTACCCAATAGGACGGTGATCTATAAGGTCTCTCGTACAAAGCTTCATTTGGTGCCATCTTGATACTCACCTGATAACTATTATTGTACGAGAATTCCACTAAATGCAGATGGTCCTCCCAAGATCCACCGAAATTCAAAACATAAGCCCTTAACATATCCTCTAGAATACGATTCAGTCTTTTCGTTTGTCCGTCGGTCTGGGGATGATAGGATGTAGTCAAATTCAATCTCGTACCCAAAGTTGTTCGCAAAGCCTCTCAATATTTACTGGTAAAGAATGGGTCATGGTCACTAATTATGCTGACTAGAACTCCATGCAACCTGACGATCTCCCTCAAGAAAATCTCTGCCAAAGATGCTGTAGTCCTAGTCGCCTTAACCGGAATAAAATGGGCGCTCTTGGTCAGCCGGTCTACGATTACCCATATTCCTTCATTTCCTTTTCTAGTCCTTGGAAAACCGTCGATGAAATCCATAGAAATCATTTCCCACTTCCACTTAGGGATTTCCAGAGGCTGCAACAATCCTGCGGTCTTCTGTTGATCACCTTTCACCTACTGGCAGATCGCAGATCCATTGACGAAAGCAGCAATATCCTTCTTCATGCTAGGCCACTAGAAAACTCTCTTCACATCCTTATACATTTTTGAAATCCCTGGGTGGATACTCAGCCTGGAGCAATGACTCTTCGACAAAACTTCTTTCTTCTAATCCTTGAAATTCGAAACAAAAATTCTCCTGTTGATCCTCAACGTTCCCTGGTCATCAATCTCAAAACTAGAACACTGACCATTCTTGACTCTCCTAATGATTCCTCTTAATCTTCTATCCAATCCCTGCTTACTTGCGATCCTTTCCAGAAGAGACGGAACAACTTCCAATATAAACAGAACTGCATTCCTACTCAGAGCATCCGCCACTACATTCGCTTTTCCTGGAGTATAGAGGATATCCAAATCATAAGATGCCAAAAATTCTACCCACCTCTGTTGCCTCAAATCCAGATCATTCTGGGAGAAAAGATATTTCAAAGGTTTGTGATCGGCGAAAAGCTCGAACTTCTCTCCTAACAGAAAGTGCCTCCAGATCGTCAAAGCAAAGACGATGGCCAATAATTCCAGATCGTGCGTTGCATAATTCTTTTCATGTGGCTTCAACTGCCTGCTTGCATATGCTGTCACTTTCCCATTCTACATCATTACTGCACCCAACCCAACTCCACAAGCATCCGTGTAGACCTCGAACTTACTCTTACCATCAAGAATAGATAGAACAGGTGCACTGGTTAGCCTTGCCTTCTCTAACGACCTGTTATTTTCAACCATTCGCATCCAAACATGCTGGAATTGAATTGCTAAAAATACCAGATTGTAAGTTTATATTTGGCAAAACTCAACATATACAGTAAATAAATAATCACAGATCACAGACACAGAGTAATAAATGCAGCAGAAACAAAAGATAGTAGTTCATGAAATTGCTATATACATATCAGAGTTAAATAAGGTACAACAGAAGTCTCTAATACAATAGTCAAATACAATATCAGAATACGTCACTGGAATCAACTGAATATCTGAAAGCTGAATAGATAGCTGGATCTCCAAGCGAAGCTCTAACTCCAAAGGCGAGTCTCGAATACTGGTACACTTGGTCTGACCCGAGCGTAAAGCAAAACACAAAACACTCGAGTCAGGATTAACATTCTTATATCAATAAATCCAACTCAAGTGGAATAACAGCTGAAATACAAGTAACTCAAAGGATGTTTGGGATAACCATCCTTTAAGGATCCGTTAAACTATCTACTATGTAATAGTGTACGTTAAGTAGATAATGCATATCAGCAATATAAGTATCAAAATAGCGTTAAGGCGTTACCATTATCCCCTTAACACATTTTATATAAGCGTCACAGTCTATACAGCATTGTAAACTCCACCGTAAACTAGTAGGCTATCAGGGAGTACTCCATAGGTATAACATAAAACAAATCGTAGTGGTCGCGCATAGGGATATGAGTATGACAAGGCACATGAGGCAATACCCAAGGTAGTGAAACTACCATTTGCCTGATCCGGACTGGTGAGAACGCATCGCCGCAACGATCGCAACACCGTAAAACAACACTCCCTAATCAAGGGTGCGCACCAATCGATAACAAGTAATGAGTAGTTTACGAAGAAGTGTGTTCGCTCGAGGTGGCTAACCCCATTTGGCCCGGCACGGCTCCTATTTTAGTCATTTCAAATTTGACACAAGTGTCAATGCTATCCATTATCGTTCTCTTTCTTCAGTCATCACGTACATCATTCCAACCACTTCATTTTGGATCACACTCCGCTTATAGTTATTAAAGTGGTTTCGGTTTAGACAGAGGGTATGTCCATAACCGATCCCGGTTTCTTTAATAACTTTCGTAATTATTACACCGATTGGTCGTTTAATAAATTTCAAAAACCAAATCAATTTCAATCTCACTTAGAATTTTAAAGCCAACATTTCATTCGTCTTTCTATATCAATTTCTAAAATTTACGTTTCAAAACTTCCAAATTAACCATTTCAAAACTCTATGATCAACTTTAAATTTTTATTTAAACAATTCAAATATTGATTTAAATTCATATATTGGTTTCATCCCATAATCATTTAAATTAAGTTAATTTAACGTGCAAAACAATTTAAATTCATTGATGGATTCATTAAGTATCATTTAAATTAAGTAAATTTATCATTTCAAAATAATTCCAATTGAATTTCCAATTCATTAAATCAATCACTTAAGTTTACCTACATTATATCAAAATTTATGAATTGAATTAAATTAAATTCCTCAAATTAAATTCTTTAAATTACAAGTCTCATATTAATTTCAATAAATCATATTTTATTTCCTGCTAAAGAAATTCAATTTTACTTATTTACGTATTTAATTTAAACAAATTTCCAAAGCTTAATTAATACAAAGACTCAATTTCACCTATTGAAGAAGTCTAATTTCACTTATTAAAGAAGTCAAAATTCCCTTATTAAAGAATTCAATTTTATTTAATTTTTAAATAATTCAATCTTATTTAATTATTAAATAATTCCAAAACTTAATTATTAAGTAATTTCAAAACTTAATTCAATACTTTACTTTAAATTTAAACAACATTCCTTCATCAAACACTTTGTTAATCATGATACTTTGGAAATCAAAATTTAGAAATCAAAATGCTTGGAATCATAACACTTCCCACTTGCTGTTTAAATATAAATAATAGAATATATAATAAAATAGTTTATAATTTAAAAATAGTTTATATTAAAATAATTATAATTTAAAATAGTTTATACTAAAAATAATTTATATTAAAATAGTTTATATGAAATAAATTTATAAAGTAACATATATAAATAGTTTTAAATAAAATTTAAAAATACTTCATATAATAAAATAGCTTCCTCAAATTTCACAAATCGATTCAAACCAACTCAAATCCAAAATTTAATTTTAATTAAATCTTAAATTAATAATTTTAATTTATTTCAGTTACTCAACAAACAATTTCAAATTATAACGATTTCAAATACAGATTTTTACCACAAAATAAACCATTACAATTTCAATATTTTCCTAAAGCTTTAAATATTAAAACATTTCAAAGCAAGAATTGATAATTCCATATATATATATATATATATATATATATATATATATATATATATATATCAAATTCACTATATAGCTTAAAATTAAGAATTTTGCTATATATAAAATAATCATTTATATAATATTAAAAATCAATATTTATATAAAACCATATATTTCTTTCCAAAACCATAGAAATCATTTTCAAAATATTTATATATATAGACCAACGATGTCTGTATATAATTTTCTATCCTATGGTCAAGTGATACGGATATTTATCATTTCGATCCACGATATAAATATATACGGGTATATATATATATATATACATATATATATCATTTCAACCCGTAATCCCAAATTCAATTCAATGAAGATCACTTGGGTTAATCATTTCAACCCATATCGATTTTCTCCTTTTCTATAGATCATTCGGGTATGTATCATTTCAACACATAGTGAATTCTATACTAATAGGGAACTTGCAGAGTGATAAAATATATGATAATAGTATAACAGATAATGGTGTTAGATGTCACAGGTGAACTGATACAGGTAACAACATATATATAACAGTGTAAATAACTAACAACAGCATATTTCAAGTGTCGTTTCAATTGAAATCAAATTTAATAAATAAAAGAACATTAATCGAGAGTGATCGCTCACCTTTTGAGGCTGGAGAGATTTTCCAAGAAATGGGCTACGAATTCCAAAGCAACACTAGATGGACACGATTCGAGGAAGAAAAAACAGGCACGACGGTCAAAGCTGATAGATAAGGAATTGACGATATCAAATCAGAAACTGGATTTGATGATGATAAATGGTAAAGGTGTTTATATGTATAACAATATATGTAATCAAATTCTAAATTCAACATATATTAAACTAAATAGAAATTTCAAAGTCTTTTGTTTTAAACTGAAAGTCGAATACTAGAGTAAAACATAAATAAAAAAATTATATGATATAACTAAAACAATACTTATTATAAACAATACTTAAATGACCCAAAACAAAACACATATGGCTTTTCAACATAGGGAGTACTTCATCAAAATACAATATATGAAGGCATAGTTTACAACGTGTACAATATTTAAAACTTTACTGGTCTTGTAAATTTCATTTAGTCAAATGCTATAGTTGATTTGTAGGATTGAGCTAAAATATGCATTTAACGATAATTATAATGTGCTAAAGATGATGGTATGTGTTCGAACTGAATTTAGTTTGCTTTGAATCTCATTTTGATCTTTTTATGTGTCCAGTATTATTAGTGGAGATGTACTTTTGATTCATAAAATGAAAAGAGTTGCTCTGAACATGCTAGAGAAATTGAAAATAGCCATTCAACCAATCTACTATAGTAAATGCCCATGAATAATTATGCTTCCTCTAATTGGTTTAAAAGAATACCAAGAAAAGCCGTAGTTTACTTTATGAGAAGTGTTTAGTTCTAGAACTGTTTCATATTATGTCACTACACCATAGATGGTCTATTGCAACGAAAATACAAGATGTTGCTAGATACAATGTAACGTTAGCTATGCTGATTTTTGTCTACTACAACATTAGCTTTTGGATGTTAGCATAGATATCAACACTATGTTGCAGTAGCTATAGACCTATAAAAATATTATAAAAAATATGTGCGGGCCGAAATAATTTTTAACGTAGGAAGCAAAAACAAAGTGGCAAAATTTAACAAAATATTGAAGGGTTTCCCAAACCCTTAACAAAATACGTACTCCACTGCCGCTCAAGCAAAATAAAATGAACGCAAGCAAAAATTCTCTTGTCAAAATTTACCAAACACACTTCCTCAATCAAATTTTCAGAAGATACAATCGCAATCCAAATCGAATTTTTTTCAAACCAAATTTCACAAACCCATTTCTCAATTCAAATTCGTTTCTGGAATTTGCGGGTTTGGTGTTGCGGTTTGTGTTACGGATTCGTGTTGCAGATTCTGGAATTCGAGAGCTCTTCATGAGTTTGATTCGAGGTGAATTTGTGTTGTGGATTAGCGAACTGGTTTTGCGATTCCAAGTTTGGCTGGAGATTGTGGCTGAGGAGATGGAATTGCCTAGTTGTACAGGTCTGTTGATTGGAAGAGAAGTGGGTGGTCGAATGTTGTGATGGAGGACAGTGGTTTCTGGGAACGGAGATGCGGCGATTTGTTTCAGGTGGTGGATTTATGTTGTAAATGAATTAATTTCTATTTTGTAAATGAATTTAATTAACATCAATGCATCTTCATTTTTAGACACTAATTAAAATTTGATGATAAAAGGCTTTCTAAACCTTTCATGAATAAAGGCTTCTTCTATATTGCAGGCAACAACTACTGTGTACGAAGAAGCATATCTTCTAAAGTATGGATGGTAAAGGGAAGTCCTAATTTGTTCATTAAGGCTATCAAATGTAAGTTTGTACGAACTTTTGGTTACTCAGATTATTGTTGTTGTAGCGTATTAAGATTTTATTGGTACAAGTTTTTACTTCATGCTGTTGATAAAAGTTAACTAAAAACAGCAGAGCAAATGGTTAATAAGTAGAGGTAAGAAAAGCTAGTAAATTTGCAAAATCACACGGTCCACTGTTCTGGTATGGTATGTGTAAAAAGTATTCGTTTGTTTATGTGATTTTTATACTGAAAGGACATGGCGTAGCAGTTCTGAAAATATGAATTGATTTAGAACTATCATATATTTGCTGTTGTAAATATGCTTTCAATCATGATACTGCCTTATTTATAGTATGCAGCAGCAACACTTAATTTCCGCATGCTTAGTTTGTCGTCAAGTTTAAAACTGGGTGGTAAGAATTTTTATGAATTTGTCACTGTTCCAGGCAATGTTATCTATACTTGCATGCTTCTACTTCCCATTAACGCCATGTTGGGAGTTTATCGTATTGGGATATATTTTGAATAAATCAAGTTGAATGTTATTTCCAGAATGTTACTTCCCATTAACGTGGTTCTGTATGAACCTGAAAACGAGAAAAATGCGACCAATTGTGATGAGTATGCTCTCAAGGAAGGAAATGGGTAGAGATAGTGGTGGTCATGACCCTTACGATATCTTCCATTCCTTTTTTTGGTGGTGATGGTTTTGGTGGGGTAACAATTATTTCTTCAGCATTTGCTTTTTTGTTGGCTTAATCTATATTATTTTTTGTTTTGTAGTTATATGGATGGTGATGAGTAGCAGCTGGTGGAAGCAAATGGTAGGATGACCAGTGTCAAACTGGGATGTAGAGGAATTGAGATTATAGTTAAGCAGAATGATGAAAGCACGTCAAAAACTACCGCCATCTCCATCCAATGGAATAGCTTTTGCTGTTTTGCTAGCTTTGAGGTACCGTTTTCAACATAATTATGCCTAGAATTATGAACTACAATTCTCTCCAACTCAAATGTGAGTTCTTGCAGCTTTTGGCAAACTTATTATTATACGCCAGCTTTAGTAATTCCATATTCCCTATTTGATTTCAAATCATGGTGATTTTTTGCTGAAAAATAAAGTGAAATGAAAAATACGTGAAGTAATTTTGACGTATGTGAGGTTAATTGTTTGTCAGCGTAGACTCTTAATTATCTTGATGAAGCATGGAATGTGATTTTCACGCAACTGTATTTTTAATCAACCGTGTAGTTGAGCTTTTTGAAAGTTTTAAGCTCTTATGTCAGTTGTTTTTCTTGCTTTCTTCTTGTAATGCAGGTGTCGTTATGCGTTTTTTATTGCAAAGTTCATTAAAATTATAATGTTCGTGCTGCTACATTGTATGCTATTTATATTCATTATCTACTTTTCGTAATGCAGGTATAAATACTTTATTCAATTGAGTACTAGAATTGGGACACCAAATAAACAATATGAAGCCAACAGTTTGAGTAAGTAAATGCATTATACATCACTCCCTTGTTTCTCCAAAAGTATCACTGGAAGATTTGTAACAGCCTGCATCACATTTTAACTCTAGGATATGAAATTGCTTAAATGTCAACAAGCTAGTCCCACTAGAAAAAAATGTACATCTATAAAAACAATTTTTTAGATCAATTTTTCATAGGCTTCTCAATGCTTGGCCAACTTAGCTTCTAATAGGGATAACAAAGGAACTAATGCTGTTGTCGGTCAAGAAGAAGGTGCTCTTGAGGCACTACTGCCGCTAACTTTTCTCTAAATGAAGGTGTATGATAATTTTATTGAATACTTTACCCTCCACTATTATAACCGAAAGTGAAAGGAAATCTTCATCAATTTTAATCGCAATTTATGTCTTTGCCTTTAATGTGGTTGTTAAGCTACACAGATATCTATTGTAAAAATACAAAATCGCCTTTCGTTTTACACTGTATTCATTTAAGCATGGGATGTAGTTTCATGCCCTTTTCTAGTCTGAGTGTTACCTCCCTTTTAGAAGGACATAAGGGACAAAATTTATCGTGCGACCGTCTACAGTGATGGCACTGGAGGCACTGGAGGCACTAGAGGCACTGATGGCACTAATGACACTGGAGGCTCGCAAATATGAATGTACTGTTAATAAGTAGAATTTAGTATGTACTGGCTGTAACTATGAATACACTGGCTATGTTTTTAAGTATGTTTGTTATTTTGTACTTGACTAAGTAAAACTTGTGTTGCTGGTTATTCTGAAATGAAAAGTTCTTTGTTGTGTAATGTTGCCAATAGATATGATACAATGTTGTAATATAATGTTGCCATAGATATGATATAATGTTGCACTACATTTCCAATTTAAATTGCAAAAGGTGTTGCCATATATATGATATAATATTGTAGTATCTGATGTTAAATGTGGTAATAAACTAGCAAAGTGTTGCCATTGGATGGTAAAAGTGTTACCATAGATTAATGAATATGGGCCCCACAATAGGGTTCCGTAAAGGTGGGCCATAGAATTAGTGGGCCCCACAATGTGGGCTCACATGTTGGGGCCCAAATTGTGGGGCCCAATTTTTAGTAAATTTGGTACCTGTGGCAACAACAGAGATGTTGCCCTAGGGTGTTGCCTTTGACTCTAGGGCAACGCGGCAAAATGCATCACCGAGAAAGTGTTGCTTTTTCCCTTTTTAGCCTACAACAACATTTTTTGGCACATCCTGCATCATTCTTGGGTGTTGTAGTATGCAATCTATGGCGTAGTGTGTATTCTTTATATGCATATATTATAAAAGATATTGTTTTCATGCTTGTACAAAGCCATGATTATGGAAATCCATACTTTCATGCTTGTATATATAATGCAAACAATACTGACATAAACCAATACACCTACAAATTCCTACATCACGATATAAAATGGTTTATATATAATATATCATCAGTATTATATATAGGCAACATATCAAGATTGATATAATAGTATACATAGCTATGTGTATATTATAGTATAAGTATTAATATAATACCTCATATAACAACAGGGGCGAAAACTGTTTGAACAAAGCAGGTAGGAGTAGAGTCGAAACGGGTTAGAGGAGGGGAAGTTAAACTTGCCACGTCGGATGCTGTGTGGAGGAAACACGAGCGGAGAAGGCGGAAGCTGGTATGAGTGGCCGCACATAGCACGACAGAGAGGGAGGGCGAACTGGGCTCTATGATGTGGAAGGTGTGGCGGGCGGAGGTTGGACACGGAGGTTGCTGGGTCGAGTGGTGTGAGGGGTGGAGGAGAGGACGTGGAAGGGAAGCAGCAAGGCGTGATGGGTGTTTGGCATGCTCTCTAGGTGGATGACAAGGCAGAAGGTGGTGCTGTTGAGGTGGGGACAGGTTAGAGGAGAAGAGAGCTTGATGGCGGAGCACGGCAAGTCTGGAGGGCTGTTGCATCACTGGTGGAGGAGTGAAAGCAAAGATGTGTAGTTCGGGTTTGCCAGGAGATGCGGGTCCACGGGGTGGCCATTGCGGTGCAGTTTGCGGCCATTAGTGGATGAGGCCGAGGCTTGTGCGAGTACAAGGGGAAATGGGTTGATGAAGGAAGGTCGGTGGAGGAACGTTTGTGCGGAGGGGATGGGTTTTGAGTATGAGAGATGCAGGCAGAAGAAAAGAAAATGCATATAGGAAGAAGTCCATCAGACATGTACTAATGTAATTTGTACATATTTATTTTCCTTTAAAATAAAAGTAGAGGAAAGTTCCAACACTTGCTATGGGAAACAAATAGAACTATAAATGCAAAGGTGGAAATCAACCATCCGGACCCAAAATATCACGAATAATAAAAGCTAAGGACCGTTGGTTTACACTATGGAAATTTGAATAGGCACAAGAACCCAAAAGGCACGAAATGTGTACAGATACATAAGGCGTTTCGCAAAGTGCAACGTAAACCGGACTCCGAATTTGACAATCGAATATACCGTAGAGATCAGTACGACGAGTCGATCAAAATGGTATACGGATATCCGTGGTACGATTGAATTATGAAAATTCGAATTTTCTACTAGCGGAAAATGCAGTAAAAACGCAGAAAAATAAGATCGACGGAGCTAAAGAAGTCCGAATTTGGAAAAACGAAAAATGATGTCTCAGTCAGAAGATGATTTAGAATTTTTCTATATAAAAAAATTCAGGTTTCGAAAACATTTCATTTTCATCAATTCCTAACTGATTAAATTAAAATAAAATTGCACACGAAAATAAACTTTCATATTTTCGGATGAAAATTTACCAGTTGCTATGTTTAACTATACGCATTTCAAATATTAAATTTTTATTTCAAAATTCTATTATTTAAAATTTCACAAAAATTTCAATTAAATATATTAATAAAATACTTAAAGATTTACGCTTCGTTACAGTCTCCCCCATACAAAACTTTTCGTCTTCGAAAAGGAAGGAGGTAGGAGAATAGAAAAAACCAGAAAGACATAGATTGAAAACAAAGCAAACAATTAGTTCAAACCATGTAAATTTCAATTTACCTTAATTAATACTCAATATTTGATTTAAAATTCAAGGTATTTCAATAAGTTGATTTATTTTCAATTTATTAATATTTGATACCAAAAGATTTCTTCAAAACAAAATTTTAGCTTTATTTATAATTAAAATTATCATTTAACATAAATTCAAGAATTAGATTTCCGATTCACTTCAAACCATTTAGAGATAATTATGTATATACTATATATATATATATATATATATCAAATCAAATTAAATTTAAAATAATATACCTATATATATAAGTCAAATCATACTTAAGAAATTTAAATTGATTTAATTTACAAAACAAAACTGTAGCAAAGCTACGAATTGGTCTCTTCCTTTCGAAACTCGAAAACGAATGTCGATGATGTGGCCGTCATCACCGAAATTATTTTTCGATGACAAAAGAGGAGAGCACTGATTTAAACATTTATAATTCTTTGAAATGGTTTCTATTTGAAAATATTTTAAATACTATACGCTTTAAAACTTTTAAAATCAAAGTTTGAAATCATCGGAAATCAAATTCTCAAATTCCTGATTTACATTCATTTCAAATTCCAAATCAAATTATAACCAAGTTTTATAAATTCATTTATTTATATGTTGGTAAATCAATGGTTTACAATACAATAAATGAAAATCAAATAACATCATTTGGTTAACCAATTCATTTAACAATTATCAGCAAATTTACTTATATATATAATATAATCATACACAATTTATTTTGTTTACCAAATTTGAAAACAATATTGTGTCAGTTTGCTCTGTTAAAGTGTTTTGGAAATCCTATCGACATCGTTGATCAGACGAATCGATCGAAAACCCAAATCAACATCAATAACTCAAACAACACAATATCTAAAACATTTTTAATATTAATTCAAAAATACACTTCCTCGCTCGACGATACAAGAATGGATTTCAAAGCAAGGATAGAGATCCCAATTTGATGGTCTCAAACCAAAAAGAATTTTGATTCGAAGATAAGTTTGAAACAAAGATAAGATAATTACATAACGAAATAGGGAGATGGATAAGTTTACTAAATCGCGAGCAACCTTAATCGGGTCAACCGAGACTTCAAGAATAAGATCGATGCAGAATTCCGAGATAAATCGATATTCGATCGCAAGAGAAAGAATTCATGCATAGCAGGAGACAGATAGCATCGTAAACCGAGGATTCGAAAATCTACGGTAAATCAATGTCTATTGTAAACGAGTTTCACCACTTTACAATCATTCGAAGATTGGCGAGACTGCCGAGTTATTATAGAGATCCATCGAAGTAGAATTATGGGATACACTAGAATCCGAATAGGGAGAGGCAATGATGGATTTTGGAACCGAGGGACGTTCCGAAACTCAACGGAAATTCAAACCAAAGAGGAAAGAATGAAAGCTCGAACGAAAGTGATTCCGTAATTAAATTTAACATACATGCTAAGTTTTGCCTAGAGCCAAAGCTCTGATACAAAATGTAACGACCTGTTATTTTCAACCATTCGCATCCAAACATGCCGAAATTGAATTGCTCAAAATACCAGATTGTAAGTTTATATTTGGCAAAACTCAGCATATACAGTAAATAAATAATCACAGATCACAGACACAGAGCAATAAATGCAGCGGAAACAAAAGATAGTAGTTCATGAAGCTACTATATACATATCAGAGTTAAACAAGGTACAACAGAAGTCTCGAATACAATAGTCAAATACAATATCAGAATACGTCACCGGAATCAATTGAATATCTGAAAGCTGGATAGATAGCTGGATCCCCAAGCGAAGCTCCAACTCCAAAGGCGAGTCTCGAATACTGGTACACTCGGTCTGACCCGAGCGTAAAGCAAAACACAAAATACTCGAGTCCGGATTAACATTCTTATATCAATAAATCCAACTCATGTGGAATAACAACTGAAATACAAGTAACTCAAAGGATGTTTGGGATAACCATCCTCTAAGGATCCGTTAAACTATCTACTACGTAATAGTGTACGCTAAGTAGATAATGCCTATCAGTAATATAAGTATAAAAATAGCGTTAAGGCGTTACCATTATCCCCCTTAACACATTTTATATAAGCGTCATAGTCTATACAGCACCGTAAACTCCACCATAAACTAGTGGGCTATCGGGGAGTACTACATAGGTATAACACACAAAAAATCGTAGTGGTCGCGCATAGGGATACGAGTATTACAAGGCACATGAGGCAATACCCAAGGTAGTGAAACTACCGTTTGCCTGATCCGGACTGGTGAGAATGCATCGTCACAACAATCGCAACACCGTGAAACAACACTCCCTAATCAAGGGTGCGCACCAATCAATAACAAGTAATGAGTAGTTTACAAAGAAGTGTGTTCGCTCGAGGTGGCTAACCCCATTTGGCCCGGCACGGCTCCTGTTTTAGTCATTTCTAATTTGACACAAGTGTCAAGGCTATCCATTATCGTTCTCTTTCTTCAGTCATCACGTACATCATTCCAACCACTTCATTCTGGATCACACTCCGTGTATAGTTATTAAAGTGGTTTCGGTTTAGACAGAGAGTATGTCCATAACCGATCCCGGTTTCTTTAATAACTTTCGTAATTATTACACCGATTGGTCGTTTAATAAATTTCAAAAACCAATCAATTTCAATCTCACTTATAATTTGAAAGCCAACATTTCATTCGTCTTTCTATATCAATTTCTAAAATTTACGTTTCAAAACTTCCAAATTAACCATTTCAAAACTCTATGATCAACTTCAAATTTTTATTTAAACAATTCAAATATTGATTTAAATTCATATATTGGTTTCATCCCATAATCATTTAAATTAAGTTAATTTAACACGCAAAACAATTTAAATTCATTGATGGATTCATTAAGTATCATTTAAATTAAGTAAATTTATCATTTCAAATAATTCCAATTGAATTTCCAATTCATTAAATCAATCACTTAAGTTTACCTACAGTATATCAAAACTTATGAATTGAATTAAATTAAATTCGTCAAATTAAATTCTTTAAATTACAAGTCTCATATTAATTTCAAGAAATCACATTTTATTTCTTGTTAAAGAAATTCAATTTCACCTATTTACTTATTTAATTTAAACAAATTTCCAAAGCTTAATTATTACAAAGACTCAATTTCACTTATTGAAGAAGTCTAATTTCACTTATTAAAGAAGTCCAAATTCCCTTATTAAAGAATTCAATTTTATTTAATTTTTAAATAATTCAATCTTATTTAATTATTAAATAATTCCAAAACTTAATTATTAGGTAATTTCGAAACTTAATTCAATACTTTACTTTATATTTAAACAACATTATTTCATCAAACACTTTGTTAATCATAATACTTTGGAAATCAAAATTTAGAAATCAAAATGCTTGGAATCATAACACTTCCCACTTACTGTTTAAATATAAATAATAGTATATATAATAAAATAGTTTATAATTTAAAAATAGTTTATATTAAAATAATTATAATTTAAAATAGTTTATATTAAAAATAAATTATATTAAAAATAATTTATATTAAAATAATTTATATGAATTTTTTTTATAAAGTAACATATATAAATAGTTTTAAATAAAATTAAAAAAATACTTCATATAATAAAATAGCTTTCTCAAATTTAACAAATCGATTCAAATCAACTCAAATTCCAAAATTTAATTTTAATTAAATCTCAAATCAATAATTTTAATTTATTTCAGTTACTCAACAAACCATTTCAAATTATAACGATTTCAAATACAGATTTTTACCATAAAATAAACCATTACAATTTCAATATTTTCCTAAAGCTTTAAATATTAAAACAATTCAAAGCAAGAATTGATAATTCCATATATATATATATATATATATATATATATATATATATATATATATCAAATTCACTATGTAGCTTAAAATCAAGAATTTTACTATATATAAAATAATCATTTATATAATATTAAAAATCAATATTTGTATAAAACCATATATTTCTTTCCAAAACCATAGAAATCATTTTCAAAATATTTATATATAGACCAACGATGTCTGTATATAATTTTCTATCCTATGGTCAAGTGATACGGATATTTATCATTTCAATCCGCGATTTAAATATATACGGGTATATATATATATATATATCATTTCGACCCGTAATCCCAAATTCAATTCAATGAAGATCGCTTGGGTTAATCATTTCAACCCATATCGATTTTCTACTATTCTACTGATCATTCGGGTATGTATCATTTCAACCCAAAGTGAATTCTATAATAACAGGGAACTTGCAGAGTGATAACAGATATGATAATGATATAACTAGCATATATCATCAATATAAATAACAGATAATGGTGTCAGATGTCACAGGTGAACTGATACAGGTAACAGCATATATAACAGTGTAAATAACTAACAGCAGCATATTTCAATTGTCGTTTCAATTGAAATCAAATTTAGTAAATAAAAGAACATTAATCGTGAGTGATTGCTCACCTTTCGAGGCTGGAGAGATTTTCCAAGAAATGGGATAAGAATTCTAAAGAAACACTAGATGGACACGATTCGAGGAAGAAAACAGGCACGACGGTCAAAGCTGATAGATAAGGAATTGACAATATCAAATCAGAACTGGATTTGATGATGATAAATGGTAAAGGTGAATTTATATGTATAACAATATATGTAATCAAATTCTAAATTCAATATATATTAAACTAAATAGAAATTTCAAAGTCTTTTGTTTTAAATTGAAAGTCGAATACTAGAGTAAAACATAAAAAAAATTATGTGTTATAACTAAAACAATACTTATTATAAACAACACTTAAATGACCCAAAACAAAACACATATGGCTTTTCAACATAGGGAGTACTTCATCAAAATACAATATATGCAGGCATAGTTTACAAGGTGTACAACATTTAAAACTTTACTGGTCTTGTAAATTTCATTTAGTCAAATGCTATAGTTGATTTGTAGGATTGAGCTAAAATCTGCATTTACTGATAATTATAATGTGCTAAAGATGATGCTATGTGTTCGAATTGAATTTAGTTTGCTTTAAATCTAATTTGGATCTTTTTATGTGTCCAATATTATTAGTGGAGATGTACTTTTGATTCATAAAATGAAAAGAGTTGCTCTGAACATGCTAGAGAAATAGCCATTCAACCAATCTACTACAGTAAATGCCCATGAATAATTATGCTTCCTCTAATTGGTTTAAAAGAATACCAAGAAGAGCCGTAGTTACTTTTTGAGAAGTGTTTAGTTCTAGAACTGTTTCATATTATGTATTCTTTATATGCATATATTATAAAAGAGATTGTTTTCATGCTTGTACAAAGCCATGATTATGGAAATCCATACTTTCATGCTTGTATATATAATGCAAACAATACTGACATAAACCATTACACCTACAAATGCCCACATCACGATATAAAACAGTTTATATAAAATATATCATCAGTATTATATATAGGCAACATATCAAGATTGATATAATAGTATACATAGCTATATGTATATTATAGTATAAGTATTAATATAATACCTCATATAACAACAGGGGCGAAAACTGTTTAAACGAAGCAGGTAGGAGTAGAATCGAAATGGGTTAGAGGAGGGGAAGTTGAACTTGCCGCGTCGGCTGCTGTGTGGAGGAAACACGAGCGGAGAAGGCGAAAGCTGGTATGAGTGGCCGCACATTGCACGACAGAGAGGGAGGGCGAACTGGGCTCTATGATGTGGCAGGTGTGGCGGGCGGAGGTTGGACACGGAGGAGGAGGCGGAGGTTGTTGGGTCGAGTGGTGTGAGGGGTGGAGGAGAGGACGTGGAAGGGAAGCAGCAAGGCGTGATGGGTGTAACGACCCGTAAATTTTAACGGTTTTAGTAACGTTATTAATTGAAATTTTGTGGAATTTTAAATGATAAAATTTTGAAATATAAATTTGATATTTGAAATGCGTCTAGTTAAACATAGCAACTGGTAAATTTTCGTGCAAAAATATGAAAGTTTATTTCGTGCGCAAATTCACTTCAATTTAATCAGTTAAAAAGCAATGAAAATAAAATGTTTTCGGAACCTAAATATTTCCACATAGAAAAATTCTAAACCATCTTCTGAGCGAACGCTATTTTTCGTTTTTCCAAATTCGGACATCTTTAGCTCCGTCGATCTTATTTTTCTACGTTTTTCCTGCATTTTCCGCTAGTATAAAATTCGAATTTTTATAATTCAATCATACCACTGATATCTATATACCATTTTGATCGCCTCGTCGTGTTGATCTTTGCGGTATATTCAATTCTGTGTTCTGAAGTCTCATATGCAATGGAATCCGCGAAAACGGTAACCGTATCGGTATCGGTTCCGTTCCGTGCCTTTTGGTTTACTTATGACCTTTCAATTGACATCCGTGAGAAATTGAATCGCCGTCTATTTTACATTCTCATAAATTTATTTCTAATTTTTTTTATTCTCACCGGTTGATATCTATTCTATTTTTCATTTATATCGCTGGATCACTTTGTTCTCTACCTCTTCTTGGTTTTGAGCTGTTTCGTCACCTCTCAATATTGCTCGCTCTCTCTTCTATTTCCACCCAAGCCTTTAGAAATTTTAAACGAAGCTCTCTAGTTATTTTACTACAATCTGCATATGCCACTCGCTGTAAAGGCACGAAAATTCATACTACTTTGAACTGGCAACATTCCACAACAATCCAGCCAAAGAGGAACAAACTTACGAGTCTTTATGGTTAAAGAAGAAGAAAAAGATAGAAGAAGAGAGAAAAAGATAGAACAGAACAGAAAGAAACAACAGAACAATATCAGAATCTCACAGTCACAGCGGAACAACATACAATAGATAAATGAATATCTTTAAAACAAAGAACTGTATCAGTTATTACATCACATCACATCACATCACATGACATTATCAGAGTTTACAACAACAAAAAACACGGAAAAGAAATACTAAATACTAGTGGATATTCCATGCCATCCAGCTTGCCTCCAGCAACTCCTGAATTCCAGAATATCCTGATATCCTAACTCTAGACTGCCCGTGTGGAAATTGGTGGGCATCTAGAGTTTAGGAAGGAAAACAATAAACTCCGAGTCAGTCATGGGACTGGTGTGAGAACTTAAAAAATTTTATCTTTAAAAACAAACAACAGGATAATTTTTTTTTGAAGTCAATTCGCAATGCTTTTTGAAAATGTAACTACCATAAGACCTCCCACCACACACACAATGCAAACGCAAACTTGGAGGAGATTTCTTCTTATGTTAGTCAAAGATGCTTACTACGCAAAATCAAATCATTTTTGATATTATTATTAGTGCATAGTGTAGAAAACATTTCGAAAGTAGAATATAAATCTTAGCCGGCATAGGTACCATTATATTATGCCTACTATAGCTACCATATTAGATGGCAGGTTCTACAACTAAAATCGTACAAGGCTTGTATTGTTTCTTTGGATTTCCAACATATGGTCAGGCCAAAGAACTTCCCATTGCTACATGGGTACGCCTCCGGAAAGATGACCCGAGAACCTAACCGGATCTCGGCCAACACAAGGCCGGGTTACCCCTAACTGGGTAACTACTGACACGAATATGCCATCCCCCGATCGTAACCGATCTATATCTGAGGATCCTCGATTCCAACAACCACAAAGTAATAAATTTGTAGCAACAACATACGTTAAGTATCTGGGCTCCATACCATGATACCACCTCTATCCAGAAGGAATGACATACACTAAAGGGGCGCTACCCCCTAATAACCTTGCCGCATCCTTCCTGTTTTGACCATTTCCGGGGTGTGAGGTCCGACGAAGTCTCGCCCACAAATCTACGCTTTATACAAAGCCATGCTTCGATCAACAGTTGATCAACATCACTTCGTATGCCACATTACCAATTTGGGAATGTATCACTAGTAACCATCAACTACATAACCTCTGAGCTCGTACGTCTCAGAGAAGGGTGTTAAGCTAAGAGGATAAATTCTCCGCCACCAACAGAAATATATTTGATAGAAACCAACTTTACATCTCAAATTGTAACGTCAGACACACATCCACACAAGTCCGTTACGGGATCGAATGGAACCGAAGGCACTTTCAAAGAAGCCCTTGCAATTCGGATATTCACTAATCTCGTCCGGACTTCCCGTCACTAAGGGTGATAAAACCTCTATATCGGAGATCAGCCGATGCAGAGTCATTCGACGGTAATCCTTCCGTTTTCAAAAATATCCGATCTTCAACACCGGTCATCAAATGCAATCCATAACGACGTATCACATATTCGGAATGGGTTATATGACCCCAGGGTCCTTTCCCGGCTAACCCGAATAGTGAGCGCTTATTTTGAAAATAAGTGTGACATTCAAATTCAAGCAAATCACAACAAATACCTATTTAAAGGTAAACATTGATAGTCGGTTATTTAACTATCAATAGATATGCACAACATCATCAGATTCCAAATAATTTTCCAAATTATTTATTTTCCAAAAATATCTTAACAAGATCTAAAATTTCAATACTTCAAAAATAAATCAATATTTATTTTTAAACAAATTCCCCTTTCTTTTATAAATTCCATAGTGAATTTATATTCCAAAATATCTATGAATATACGATTTTCAAATCGATTTCCAATATTCATTTTCAATTAATCTTTAAAGATATAACCTCAAAACATTTCATTCTATATTGGAAAACATTTCCATACATATTTAATAATAAGTAATTCACAAATCTATTTGTTTTCAACATTTGGAAAATATTCAATATAGTTAAATCAAAATTAAGTATATATTTTATTCTTTAAGAAAAACATCCTTTCAAACACATTTATTTGGGTCAAAACGAATGTTGCGTGAAACATTGTTACGACAACCCAAAATCGCTAGTATAGGGATTCGAAATTAAGATAGATATATAAATCCCAATACTATATAAAACATTTCCTTTTGGAAATCATGTACTATAACAACAGTGTTATAGTCCACCATTTCCTTCTATTTCTCGAAAACGTCTATTTCAATAATGAATGTTGAAATCTATGTATTCGATATTTAATACATTTTAAACATCTTTAAATCGTTTTAATTCCATTTAAAAGACCACTCCCTAAAACATTTCTTTAATATACTATTCACTGTCCAAAATCGTGAATATACTACGTTAACCAAATTTAACGTTTCTACACATCTTATTCAAAGGATTATCCACTATCCAAAATCGTGGATATAATTCCCAACCAACCTCTTATTATTACAACATTTAACTTAAAGGATAATTCGTTGTCCAAAATCACGAATATATCTCCTTTAATAAACTTCTATGTTTAATTTATCAAATTTAATAAAATTTTGGATTTATAAAACAACGTTTATAAATTCCATTTATATATATTTTTTATAAAAACTTCGATTTATAAATCTCCTTTATTCACCAATTAAATTTATAACTCAATTTTACACCCAAAATCTAATTCATAAGTTAATTTCTTATAATCTTTTATTTTACAAAAATCTATTCATTTTATAACTTTACAATTTATAAATCTATAAATTTCATTCACTTATGAAATCCATTTTTATTTCATTTTAACACTTAAAAAACTCGTTTTATAATTCCAGTATTTTAATTTATAAATATCAATTTTATAAATCTTTTATATAAATCGTTTATAATAATTCAAAAATCCCAATTTAAACCATCTTATAAATTTATCAACTATTTATTTCAAAAATCACATTTTAACTATATTTCACAAAAATCATAATTTTTTATAATATTAAATTTTATAACATTAATTTATTAAAAATGAATCAATTCAAAAATTTAATAAAACGTATACTTTCAAAAATCACTTTAAAATCCTTTTAAATTCAAAATCGTTATTTTCATATTTTTAAAACTCCAAAAATAGGCCAATGCTGCAATAGCAACAATATATCAATCACGATAATCAAAACATCATATGTCAATACGATAATCAATAAATATCACAATGTCTGTAATCAAATAAATACTGGTGAGGAATCCAGTTGGATCCCTCCAACCTGTTTCCCTGCATCCACAGATGTTAGCACAATACCAATTCCGTTCCAATACGGAATATCGTGGTATATGGGATTTATAAAATATTATCTGCTATTATACGGCGCAATAGGGTCTCGTCCGCTATATAATGCGGGAAAGCAACTCCAAGTACATAAATAATACCAATTTCACTTTTCAGTGAAATATTCGCGGTATATGTTATTAATAAATAACCTCCACTTAATATACGGCGTATAATGTCTATTTTAACAGTCAATAGATAATAATTTATCATCCAATCACACAATCAAGCAATTTTAAATCAAACTATTTAAAATTTAAATCGAAACAATTCGATTGAGTGAGAAGTTCTCACCTTGAGTTTCCGATAATAGTTGTTGCGTTTTATTTCGAATAAAATTAAACGTGCGTTTAATTTTACCCGAAATTTTCACTAACTCCAAACGACTCCAAACCAGCTCCATTGCGTAGTGCTCGACAAAACGAAGCCAACGGAATTCGTTTCGTGCGTTTTCGACCTCGTATGAAAAAGATATGCATTTTTAAAGTTACACGAATTAAAATATAACTAAATTAACAATTTCTTTTTTTTAAATTTTTTATACCCATTTACATCTGTCCGTTCATTTCACCCTAGGAAAATCGTGGCCGTTCCCTCCTATTTCTTCCCCAGGCCAAGAAAATCGTGACTGAAACCAACGCACGCGGCTAACCCTAAATCAACGCAACCACCACACTCGATTTGATGACGATCAGGGAGTGTCGTTCAACTCGCCATGACGAGTTCTACACTCGGCTCGAGTATCAGAAAGATCGATCACCTCCTTGGCACACAAATATAAGTTGAACGGCATGGCTTCAACGTCGAACTACCGACAATCCACAACCCCGTTTACGATCTTGACCGTTGAAATCGTAGAACTCGTGATGCTCTTCATTTTTGTACTTGATGATTTTTGTTAAATGTTCATGGATTGGAAGGAAATTGGAGGAGAAGGGGACGAAATTCTAGCCCTTGGTTTTAATGGTGGCGGCCGGCTATGATAAAACACTAGGGTTTGGTTTTTAGTTGCAAATGAGAATAATCCAAGGCCTTTTATAGAAAATTTCCAAATTACTATTCATCCCGAATTTTTTGAACTCCAAATCTCGCGCGGTGACTGCGTTTTTAGGGTTTGCCCCGCGTTTCGGACACAATGGAATAGGTTTTGGAGGCTAATTCGATCATCTGTGCGAGTTACGGCAATAAACGATCAAATTTAAATTAAATCGATTTAAACGAATTTCTATGTGTTTTGGCTTGCCCCGGACAAACGATAAATCCGATTGACTTGAAATTTGAAATCTTACAATAATATCACATTACAGATCTGATGAAACTGGTTTCGTCGAAATCCAAGACTGTTTGAAAAATGGCTATTTCTACACGTAAATTAAATATTAAAATATTCAATTTTCACAAATTAACTTTAAATTCGATTTTAAAAGTTCTATAACATCATTCTAATTCCAATATGATTAAATAAAATTTTACAAATCATTTTCAATCATATTTAAACCCAATTTCAAATTATTCCTGTAATTTTAACTATTAAATTTTCGATTAATTATCCAATTAAATCCAATTATTCGAAATAAAATTTATTCGACTGTTTAATTTCACTTATTAATACTTAAAATCAATTAAATATACGAATTTTAATTAACAAAAATTCTGGGTTGTTACACTCGCCCTCTTCTTTTCCCCACCTTTCCTGACTCTCGGCCGAACAACAGGGCGCCACCACCATCGAACCCGCCTTCATCAACTCTCACCAAAGTCAACTCTTTCATCACCGAACTCCGCTCTCTTCCCTTGGCGTCAGCAGCACCGAGACCCCACTCATCGGCTCTCCCTTTCGATCATGCTGCTGCCGAGCAGGAGCCTATCCCGCGTGCAAGCCTCACCCTGTCTCCGCCCTGAACTAGTGTCGAAACCCATGCAAGCAGCTATCTCACCTTGGTATGTTTGCATATCTTCTTTTGCAGCGTATGTATATATAAATATTTATATAATGATGTTAGGTCGTAAATATTTTGAGAAATATATATATGTTTATTAAAAATAGATTTGAAGTATAATTGAAGTATAAGTTTATATGAAGTGTAAATATCAGTTTCTATTAGTTAATATAAAGGTTTTATGTACTAATGTATATATATACACACTTTTATAATAAATGGATGGGTTTTTAAATATATATAGGTGTGATAGTTAACTGGTTACTATATATATAGTTTATATATTGTTATATAGGGTCTATGTATATGTTTATTGGTGTAGCAGTTATGCGCTTGTTTCATAGATATATAGTCTGCAAATAATACTTAATTTTTCAGTAAATGTTTGATCTTACGGTAAACTAAAATACATAAATATATTTACGAATTTTTCTTCTTCTGTATATGTATTGTGTATTGGCTTTGATTTTTGCAGCATACAGTGTTGCTTGTAGGTATAGGCATAGGTTTTTTGAAATGTTTTATCTACAACAGTATATATTTGAATGTCAGTATATAAATAGGTAAGTTATATATCAACCTGCATATTAATTATTTATATAAGTTACTTAGACACAATATATATATATATATATATATATATATATATATATAGTGTTCTGTTGCGTAAGTAATATGTTTGAAATATACATAAGTACTCATTTCAAAACATATTATGTATATTTATAATTTTTTTTCAATATATGTGTTTCTATATATGTGTTTATATACCAGTTTTCCAATTTAAAATGTTAGTTATATATGAAGTTTTCAGTATATATTGTATGAGAGTTTATATATTATATTATTTAAAGTTCTATTATGTGAACCAGATTTTTCTAAGCATTATGTTGTTATGATTTTATCAGCTAGTATGTTTAAACTATTATATAAGTTCTGTTTGAACTATTTGTATAGTGTATAAGTTATATTTATAGAACAGTTTACATATTCTAGTGTGTGTGTGTGTGTGTGTGTGTATGTTAGTATATTTATAGCATATAGGTTATGTTAGTTATATAGATATATGTGAGTCTGCATATATTTATGCGCGTGCATTTGCTGCTGCCTCACTTTCTAGTGTCTTTATATAAATGTGTAAGCAAAGTTTAATATATATTTGGTAAGGTAATCTGTTCGTTTGTATATTTTATTTTTTTGTATAAGTTTAGATATATATAGCTTATATAGTCATTGCTTTAGTAGATCGGTTAGAGGTAGTATTACAGTTTATGTAAGTTTATATATGTTTGATTTTAATATATATGTTTTAATTTAAAACAATGATTTTAATCGTATATATATATTTTTGATTTTTTTTTATATTAATTTCAGAGAAATAATATTAATAGATTTTGTTTCAGTCATATCTTGATGATTCTGATTTATTTCATCAATTCCTATTTATCAGCTTTGATCGTCGAACTCATGTCCATCGTGTATCTTGCTTTGTTCCGAAATTCGTGCTTGGATTCGTAACTCATCTTATTCTCGTCCATCTCTAGCCTCGGAAGGTGAGCAATCACTCACGATTAATGTTCTTTTATTTATTAAATTTGATTTCAATTGAAACGACAATTGAAATAATGCTGTTGTTAGTTTATTTACACTGTTATATATGTTATTACCTGTATCAGTTCACCTATGACATCTGACATCATTATCTGTTAATTATTTATGCAATGATAATACAGTTTGACTGTTAATTGATTGATTGTTTGATGTTTACATTGGACGTTAAATAGTTAATGTATGAAGTGATAAATAATTTAAAATTGAATTTGATATAGGATAGTTAATAATTTAAATTGGTAAATGTGTTGAAATTGATTAGAAATTGGTATATTTTGACCCCTTTAAATGTTAAAATAAATTGACGAAGGAATAATGTTAACTACACCTTGAATCACTGAATGTATGTTGATTAAATCGATGTAGTATGAAGTTGAATAATGAATGACAAGTGAAGAACCGTATAAATAATTAGTGTAATAATCTTTAATCTACATGAAATGATAATGTAGATTCTAGAAATAATTATATTAATTTGCACAAACAACAATGTGAATTAATACGATTATTTCGGGATTATTTGAATTAATTATTGGATTGTTATTAATGGTTGCTATTGTTTGTTTATTTACTTCGACACCGTTATCACACTGCAAGTTCCCTTTGCTATGATTTGGTTTGTGAATTGAATTGGAAACGGGTTGAAATGATAAATACCCAAATAAAACTTTGACTTAGGATAGAGAATTAAATAAAATCCGATTGGTCAAAATTTGATTTAAAAATAAAATAAAGATTTTATTTGAATAAAGAATAAGTTTTCGAAATGAAGTTGGAATTTCAAATTTCAATGAAAGAAATAATGCTAATATTTAATAAGCTGAAACAAAATATTAACATAGTAGTTATTGAAAGAACATTGTTTTAAAATAAATTATTTCACAATAAATTTGGAATTATTCATTGAATTAAGTCTGAAATGATTTGATAATTAAGTTTGAACTTATAATTAAGTTTGAAAGTATTAAGTTTGAAATTATTTAATAACTAAAATTTGAAATTATTTAATAATTAAGTCTTGAGATTATTTAATAATTAAGTTTACAATTATCTAATAATAATTAAGATTGGAATTATTTAATAATTGAGTTATGGACTTAATTAATAATTAAATTTTGAATTGTTAATTAAGTTTTGAAATTATTTAATAATTAAATAAATTGAGTTATTTGATAATTAAATAAAAATTTGAATTCTTTGATAAGAAAAATTTAACTTTTGAATAGGTGAATTTGAACTTTGTTAATAAATGAAATTGGGTTTCTTTATTAATTAAGCTTTGGGAAATTTAAGTAAGTTAATAAGTGAAATTGAACTTCTTGAATATGTGAAATTGAGTTTCTTTATTAATTGAGTTTTGAAATTTGTAACTAAGTAAATAAATAAAGGAAATTGGATTTCTTTAACAAGAAATAAAACATGATTTATTGGAATAAATGTAAGTCTTGTAAGTTAAAGAACTTGATTGACGAATCTAATGTAAGTCAAATTTGAAGTTTTGATACAATAAAGTTGATCTTGAATAATTGATTTAATAAATTGGAAATTCAATGGAAATTGTTTTGAATGATAAATTTACTTAACGAATATTGAATGAAATCAATCAATGAGTTTAAATTGGTTTGAATGTTAAATTAAATTAATTTAAATGATTTCGGAATGAAATTTATATACAAACTTGAATCAATATTTGTTTTGTTAAATAAAAGTTGAAATCGAATTATAAGATTTTGAAATGGTAATTTGGAAGTTATGAAACATAATTTTTGGAAATTGATTTAGAAAGAAAAATGAAATGTTGGTTTACGAATTGAAATTGAAATTGAATTTGATTTGGTTTGAAATATATTAAACGACCAATCGGTGTAATAATTACGGAAGTTATTAAAGAAACCGGGATCGGTTATGGATATACTCTCTATCTAAACCGAAAACCACTTTAATAACTATACGCGGAGTTGTGATCCAGAATGAAGTGGTTGGAATGACGTAGCGATGACTGAAGAAAGAGAACGATAATGGATAGCCTTGACACTTGTGTCATATTGGAAATGACTAAAACAGGAGCCGTGCCGGGCCAAATGGGGTTAGCCACCTCGAGCGAACACACTTCTTCGTAAACTGCTCATTACTTGTTATGTATTGGTGCACCCTCGGAATTTCAGGAGTGTTGTTTCGCGGTGTTGCAATCGTTGCGGCGATGCGTTTTCACCAGTCCGGATCAGGCAAACGGTAGTATCACTACCTTGGGTATTGCCTCATGTGCCATGTCATACTTGTATCCCTATATACGCGACCACTACGAATTTGTTTTGTGTTATACCTATGGAGTACTCCCTGATATCCCACTAGTTACGGTGGAGTTTACAGTGCTGTATAGACTACAACGCTTATATAAAATGTGTTAAGGGGGATAATGGTAACGCCTTAACACTATTTTGATATTTTATATTACTGATAGACATTATATATTTAGCGTATATTACTACATAGTAGATAGTTTAACGGATCCTTAGAGAATGGTTATTCCAACATCCTTTGAGTTACTTGTATTTCAATTGTTATTTCACTTGAGTTGAATTTATTGATATAAGAATATTAATCCTGACTCAAGTGTTTGTGTTTTGCTTTACGCTTGGGTCAGACTGAGAGGTTCAGCTTTTGAGACTCACCTTTGGAGTTGGAGCTTCGCCTGGAGATCCAGCTATCTATCCAGTTTTCAGATATCAAGTTGATTCCAGTAATGTATTTCGATTATTGTATTTGACTATTTTATTCGAGACTTCTGTTGTAACTTATTAACTCTGTTATATATAGTAGCTTCATGAACTACTATCTTTTGCTTCCGCTGCATATTATTACTCTGTGTCTGCGATTTTGTGATTATTTATTTACTGTATATGCTCAGTTTTGCCAAATTTAAATTAACAATTCGGTATTTTGAATTATTCAAGTCCGACATGTGCGGATGCGAATAGTCTAAAATAGCGGGTCGTTACAATGGGTGTTCGGCATGCTCTCTTGGTGGATGACAAGGCGGAAGGTGGTGCTGTTGAGGTGGGGACAGGTTAGAGGAGAAGAGAGCTTGATGGCGGAACACGGCAAGTCTGGAGGGTTGTTGCATCACAAGCGGAGGAGTGAAAGTGAAGAGGTGTGGTTCGGGTTCGGGTTTGGCGGGGAGATGCGGGTCCACGGGTTGGCCATTGCTGTGCTGTTTGCGGCCATTAGTGGATGAGGCCGAGGTTGTACGAGTATAGGGGAAAATGGGTTGATGAAGGAAGGTCGGTGGAGGAACGTTTGTGCGGAGGGGATGGGTTTTGAGTATGAGAGGTGCAGGCATAAGAAAAGAAAATGCATATGGGAAGAAGTCCATCAGATATGTACTAATGTAATTTGTACATATTTATTTTCCTTTAAAATAAAAGCAGGGGAAAGTTCCAACGCTTGCTACGGGAAACAAATAGAACTATAAATGCAAAGGTGGAAATCAACCAACCGGACCCAAAATATCAGGAATAATAAAAGCTAAGGACCGTTGGTTTACACTGTGGAAATTTGAATAGGCACAAGAACCCAAAAGGAACGAAACATGTACCGATACGATAGACGTTTCGCAAAGTGCAACGTAAATCTGACTCCGAATTTGACAATCGAATATACCATAGAGATCAGTACGACGGGTCGATCAAAATGGTATACGGATATCAGTGGTACGATTGAATTATAAAAATTTGAATTTTCTACTAGCGGGAAATGCAGTAAAAACGCAGAAAAATAAGATCGATGGAGCTAAAGAAGTCCGAATTTGGAAAAACGAAAAATGTTGTCTCTGTCAGAAGATGATTTCGAATTTTTCTATATAAAAATATTTAGGTTTCGAAAATATTTTATTTTCATCAATTCCTAACTGATTAAATTGAAATAAAATTGCACACGAAAATAAACTTTCATATTTTCGGATGAAAATTTACCAGTTGCTATGTTTAACTAGACGCATTTCAAATATTAAATTTATATTTCTAAATTTTATTATTTAAAATTTCACAAAAATTTCAATTAAATATATTAATAGAACAAATAAAATAATTAAAAATTTACGGATCGTTACACCTTCAAATCCAAGAAAGCCTCTTCACACTTGGGGGTCCACTTAAACTTTGCCCCTTTCCTAGTCAACTTGGTTAAGTGCGAAGAAATCTTAGAGTAATCCCTAATAAATTTCCTGTAGTATCCTGCCAAACCCAGAAAACTACGGACATCTGTAGGAGTCTACGGTTGCTTCCATTCCTGAATAGTTGCTACCTTGGCCGGATCTACAGAAATACCCTCTTCAGAAACAATTTGCCCCAAAAATATGACTTTCTATTTCCAAAAATAGTACTTCGAAAACCTAGCCTTCAGAACAGGCCTCCTCAAAGTCTCCAACACTATGCCCAAATGTCGCTTATGCTCCTTATCAGACTTGAAGTAGACAGGAATGTTGTCGATGAACACGAGCACGAACTTATTCAGCACATCCCAAAAAATTTGGTTCATCAAATCCACAAAGTAGGTGGCGACATTGGTTAGCCCAAAAGGGATAACCAACCACTCATAAAACAATTGGGTCCCCTGAACTCCGTCAAGGGTATACTGTCCTCAGCTACCCTTAACTGGTGAAAACCCGAAGCTAAATCTAACTGGAAGAAAACAGAAGCTCCATGGAGTTGATCAAAAAGATTGTCTATACAGGGCAATGGATACTTATTTAGTAACCTTATTCAACTCCCGATAATCCACACAGAATCTCAATGACCAATCCGACTTAGTCACAAAGACTATCGTAGAACCCCAACTGGAAAAACTAGGCCGGATCAAACCTTTCTCTAAAAAATCTTGGGTCTGCTTCACCAGCTCCCATCTCTCTCTTGGCGCCATCCTTCTACTGTGTTGAACAACACGTACTTCTACCGGAACTAAGTCGATTCGAAACTCTATCTCCCGATGTAACATCCTGCCTTTTTGTATGCTTAAGCAGACACTCGTGATAACTTAAACCATACAAAAGGGCAGATTATTATGGGGTAAATAAGAAAAGCAGAGAAAAAAATAAAACAAAACAGAATCTTGCGATGGAACGACAAAGTATAATAATTAAATAACAGATCATGAAGCTATTTTGCAAAACATTTGATTATACTTATACAATACATATACCAGAGAATAATAAATAACAATGCAGCGGAACAATGTGATGCAGTGAAATATAATAAATAATAGTAATACAAATCTTCGTCTTCGTCCTTCAGAGATAAAGTCTTCAAATCCTGAAATGCTCAGACTAACCCGAGTGAATTGAAAAGACAAAACACTCTAGTCAGGACTAAAAGATCTTATGTAAGTTAAATCAACGGTAAAATATAAGTGGAACGGCATCGGAGATGTTTACGGGATTTGACATCACCTATCCAGTGTCAAACGTGAGTGCAGTAACTTAAGAGATGTTCAGGATTCACATCTCCTAAGGATCCGTTAAACTATTTACTATGTAGTAATATTTCGCTACTATAATAATGTCTATTAATAAATAATCTTACTTTTAAATAGCGTTAAGGAGTGACCCAATATTCCCCTTAACATGTAATAGTCCCAGTAGTCCATCCAGTATCATAGTCCCTCCTGATCGGGAAGCCACTAGAGGATACCACACGGGATACGGGAGAAAACAAAACTCGTACAAGGCGTGCTAGGGTATGTGATACGGCACAACTAGGCAATGCCAGGGTAGATATACCAATTGCTATCCGGACTTGTGTTGACGCATAGCAACTACTACTGCCCACCTCGAGCCACACCACTAAATAAAAAATCAAAAGTGGCCACCGAATCAATCCAAAAGACAGAATATAGTATCGAAGGAGTGTGTCTAATCAGAGGAATGACCTCATCCAGAATCACACATGTTTTAGCCACCTTATGCCAACTCACGGGAGTCGGGTCCACGTACATACCTCAAAGGAAACGCCACCACCATCCTACTTCATTCTAGAATCTCCTCCACGTACACGGTTGTTAAAGTGGTTTTCGAAGTTGGCAGAGACTATGACAACTTCCGATCCCGGTCTCTTTAACAACCAAACGTTATTATAACACCGCGGTCATTTCAAAATAATTGTACTTTCAAACTTAAAATATAATATGCATTTCAAAACTATATAAATACGATATCATTTCTATTTCAAAAGCCAAATCAATATGATATCATTTTTATAAAACCTAAATCAATATAATATCATTTTTATTTCAAAATATCCTTTTTCCAAAATCATAGCAAACCAAACACTTCAAATTTTAACACTTTCAAATCATAATACTTTGAAACTTGAACTTGGAAACATAACTTCCATTACTTAAAGGGTTCAAATATTAAATTACTTTATGAAATAAAATAAGCTTCTTGAATTTCACAAATCAATTCCAAATACAGATTTGAACCCCCAAACAAACCATTTCAATTTCTATATATTTCAAAGCTTTAAATATTCCACCATTTTAAAGCTAATTCTTCGATAATTCCATGTATATCAAATTCAATTACTATTATTTAGATTTGGAATGTTTACTTAATAAATCCAATATCATTTAAGTAAAACTTTTAAACTTCAAATAACTGGATATTCTTTCAGTTTATTTAACTTGATATATTCATTTAAATCAACTTGATATTCATTTAAATCACTCAAAACCAAAATCAAGTTATAAAATCATACCCTTACAATATATAATTTATTCAATTTCAAATCACATTCATTCGAGTATAATTCTTAAAGAATTTAACTCAAATCAATTTCATATTTATTTTCCAACCTTAATTTTATTTAAGTCGTTATAACCTCTATATTAAAGTATGACTTAAATACTTAATCATATTTTATTTTAATAAAATCAAACTCCATTATTAAACTTATTTTTATTAAACAAATATATACCTAGCTTAAACTCAAGAATTTACCTATATATAAAGATAATATTTATATAATATCAAAATCAATATTTATTAAACCGTATATTTCTTTCCAAAACCATAGAAATCATTCTCATAATATTTATATATAGACCATGGTGTCTGTATATAATTTTCTACCCTATGGTCAAGTTATAGGATATTTATCATTTCAATCCGTAATTTAAAATAAAAATACGGTTATATATCATTTCAAACCGCAATCCCGAATGAAATAAAAATCTATACAACTTGCAGTTTATAACAATATAACATACAACATCCATTATCCAATATCAATCATCAACCATTTATCACAATCATCATCCAATCAAGCAATAACATCAATATAGAACAGATAATAAATAACAGGTATTCAATGGCAGTTTATATTCAATAATAAATTAAATAACAATTTAACTGGCAGTTTATATGCAATAATAAATTAAATAACCATTTAATTCAATAAATTCAATTTAACTAAGATGATGGTTAAAAATATGCCAAACAGTCATAAATAAAATTCTAATCACATCATAAATCAATTTAACAAACATAAGAAATTTTAGAAGTTGTGAGTGGGTTAAAACATTCACCTTTTGAATTTAAATTGAATTTAAATCCAATTTAAACTCAAAATTTGAACATTCATAGAATTCGTCCAAACTAATGTCAAAATCTTCGAAATTCCAATACAAACCTAGCGGAGAAAACCGCGCGTAATTCCGACCTCGTAAGTTAAAGTTATGAGGCTTAGAACATTGAGTTTTAAAATTGAAACAAAATTATAAAATAAAACGAGAAAAAAATTACCACGTCACCAGAATGCGTCTTTCCCCTTCCTATCCGAACCCTAGCACCTTCTCACATACACATCCCCATACAGCCGCCACGCCATACATAACCGCACCGCCACCGAACTACGACACAACACCACTTACGCGGTCGCCGAGCTCTCACGATCACCCCCATGATTCGCTGATCAACGTCCACCTCCATACCACGAGTAGCCGCCGCCGTGCTATATAAACCCTAATTGAATTAAAGCCATCGATCAGGCCATCAATTCGACAAACGAACCAATTTGATGCACTGCGCTCTACCCTCTCTCCGCAACGGTGACCTTGATTTGACGATCAGACGATGTCGATCAACAAGCGATGAATGGCCGGGATTTAATCCTCGAATTTCGGCCACACAAAAATTCAGAATGAAAAATAGACAGCAGAATTGTCATGCGCTCTTCGAGAGCTTCGAATTGATATAAAATTCGATAGGGTTTGTGGAGTTTGAATTTTTGGCTTTGAATTTGATTTGGAATTGCAAATGGAATTTTGGTTGTCTGCCATTGGAATGAAGGGGAGCAAATGGAATTGTACGTACAGAATACTGAACATAAGAAATAAGTTAGGGTTTATAACGAGGTATATATAGGCTGAACAAAATGGAATTGAATGGGCTCAATTGGATTTGAAAAGTTGAACGATATGTGGCCCGAAAAGCCCGTTCTGACTCCAGAACGAAATTGGGTCAACCTATATATCAAAATAAATGTTTTAAAATATTTTAAACGTGATGGAACAGGTTTCAAGTCCAAATTCCATCGTATGAAGAAGTTGTGCTCAAATCGAGTTATCTCAAATTGATTTCAATTGATTTAAATTAAATCGATTTCTAGGCGTTTCGAGTCTGTACGATCAAACTACAAGCCAGATCGTTACGAAACTTGAAATCCTACAAAATTCACCGTTACGGATCCGATGAAACTGGTTTCGTCGAAATCCGAGTGAGTGACCAAAATGGCTATTTTTACATTAATTAAATAAATTTATAATTGATAAATTAAATCAAGTTTTCAATTTCAACTCTATAATTAACAAATTTCATCATTTTAAATTTCTTAATCATTTACACTAATGTAACCAAATTTAAATGTAAATTTAGAGTTGATAAATTTATCGATTTCAGTGTTAACTTTCAATTTCATTAAATTCAGAAATTATAATTAAAATTCCCAAAATCCATTTATTAAATTAAATTAATAATTATTCAATTCATTATTATCAAATGGATGAAATTAACATTGGATTCATAATCTATTACATTAATATTCTCACATTCCATCTTAATTTCAATTAACTTAATATTTAGATATTTAATTTCATTTATTTGCAATTAAATCCAATTATTATAGTTCAAATCCCATTAAATTGATAAGTCTTCATTTCCATTCTTTTAATCAACCAATTGTCATATTATAAATGGAATTGACATTGTTTTCAAATATTATTTTAATTTACCTTAACATAATTTTTAATTACATTTATTGAGTTTAATTTCCCAATTTACTAAATAAAATCAATTATAACCTTATAGTTGTTTCAATTAATTGGAATTGCACTAATTATTTATCAACTTGCATTAACATTCTTACATTTCATTACCGTCATTAATTCACTAACAATTTTCAAATTTTTATCAATTTCTGAGTTAATTAGCAAAATCTTAATAAATCAACAAATTCTAAACATCGAAAATTATGGGTCGTTACACTCTCCCCCACTCAAAACTTTTCGTCCCCGAAAAGGAAAAGAAGGGAAAAGAAGAATTAAAAATCAATATATCTTATTTAAAATATTAATTTTATAAACAAATAAATTTTCAAATTTATTAATTTAAATCAAATATATCTATTTATAACTGTTAAGTCTTTTTATACTCAAATTAATAAAGTTTGGAGAATATTTTCAAAATTTTCTAAGTCCAAAATTTTGCGAAAAATTTCGGCAGAGTCTCCTTTGTACGCGGAGGCTCGAGATAAAATATAATATCAATTATAACAATATACAACATATATTTTCCAAAATAATATATATCCCAACACGGGAAAACAATATAATAAAGCAATAAACCGTAATCCGAAAACGTACCTATTTATCGGGCAATTTACGCTTATTTTATTAATCCAAATGCAGTAACAATTGCTCCCATAACCTGTAATTTCACTTATATAATCCAAAAGAGTTAATAATTATTTTAAATGAAGTATTTAAAGTTGTTTCAATCAATAGCGAATAAATCAATATAAACAACTATCACTTGCAACAAAGCATATAACCATCACATAAAATTAATATAACTCAATCAATTGCAACCAACAACACACCCATCAAATACAATTCAACCATCCAAGCAAGACAAACAACTGGTTTGTTCGGGTTAAGACACTTTAAATCACATAGAATGACAAATAACTATGAAGTATTCCACTTACTCAACAGTCTTAGATAACTCCATAGATTATTCATACATCTAAGCAATTAAAAGTATCCTTTACCCAAACAACTCATAAACCAAAACAAACAACCAACAATTTCAGAAAATAGATCAAGTTCATTCTTATTAATTTCATTTCATGTATTTGTTGTTTGATTTCCCTTTTATTTCATATAATGATTTATCGTTTTACTTTACATTTAACTTCTTACAATTTTTTATTTCCATTCACTCATTCAGTGTTTATTTCATTTTTTTCATTTATACTTACATAAATTCATTTTATTATTCATATAATATAAATTTCCTTTTTATTGCATTACATTCATTCATTTCTCAATTTTATTTATTTTCATTCATTTATTACTTAATTTCATTTATTCATTTATTTATAATACTTACCTTCAATTTATTTCATTTGTAGCCTTTCAATTATACTTAAGTTTATAACAACTACAACATCCAATTCTTATTTATTAAAGAATTTCATTGAATACTTTCATTATTTCAAATTTTTCTTGTAAAATTTCCCATTACATTTTATTTTAACATTTTAAATTTTTAATAGTTGGTAAGTTATATGTATGTTGAAGAATGCAATTGGAAATTATACAAGTTTATCTCATTTCTTTTAAATTAATTAAATGTTCAATAATCCTATCTCTTGTCTTATGGGTTACACATTTCAAATTTTCTTGTAATTTCATTTATAACTTAGCATTTAATCTCTTACTTTAATTAGTGATTCCAATTATTAATTAGTTACATTCATTTTCACTATAATAATTGAACTATTAATTAACGGAAACTTAAGAACTAGATCATTTAAAATAATAGATAAATATATACTTACAACTTATATAACCAATTATATTTAAAATAATTAAAAATTTATGTTTGGTTATCAAAATAAATCCATAGTAAAACTACTACAGTGGCCTTCCCACTTCGAAACTCGAAAATGAATGTCGATGATGCGTGCACTCATCACCGAAATTATTTTCCAGCGATAGAGAGGGGAGTACAGAACTTATTTCTTTCCAAAGTTTCTTTAAAGCAATTCTTTCAAATTATATTGAATTATTTATATTAAAAAAATACTTATAAACAATATTATTATATTCCAAAAATCTTTTGAAAGCAAATTTTTTCAAAATCCTGGAACTAAGTTCTAAAATTTTCAATTTTATTTATTTTAACTTGAATCTTATTTCCAACCAATATTTATAAATTTCACTATCTAACAACCAATATCTTTCCACCAAATATATATCATTTATAAAAATTTTGTTTTATATATATAGAAAATATAATTGGCAAAATTATTTTATTCACCTATATTTCAAAACAAATATTGTGTCGGTCTGTCCTATTAAGTGTTTAGAAATCCCTATTGATGTCATAGCGTCCTATGCACCAGCCAGAATTTATAAATACAAAATGGAAAAAATTAACACAATATCAAAACTCTTTTATAACACTAACACTACTACAAAACAGGCCATTTGCATCGGTTGTTTACCCCCCTTTTGCATCAGTTCAACAACTAATGCATATGCAACCGATGCAACAGGATTAACACTTTTGCATCAGTTCTGAAACCGATGCAAAAAGGTCCTTTTTGCATCGGTTGTTACTAACAACCGATGCAAACTAATCCCTCTATTGCATCAGTTTTTTATAACAACCGATGCAACTAATCCCTCTATTGCATCAGCTATTTATACCTGATGCAAAAAAGCCATTCTCAAAAACCATTATTAAAGTACTCAAATAGACTATATATATGTAACGACCCAGAATTTTTATTAATTAAAATTTGAATATTTAATTAATTTTAAATGTTAATAAGTGAATTTATAAGTCGAATAAATTTTATTTCGAATAATTGGATTTAATTGAATAATTAAATCGGTAATTTAATATGTTAAATTATGGAAATAATTGAAAATCGAGTTAAATATGATTGAAAATGATTTTTAAAATTTTATTTTATCATATTGAAGTTAGAATGATGTTTTAGAACTTTTAAAATCGAATTAAAAGTTAATTTGTGAAAATTGAATATTTTAATATTTAATCGACTAGTGAAAATAGCCAATTTTTGAACAGTCTCAGAATTGAACGAAACTAGTTCCATTGGATCCGTAATAGTTAGTTATTATCGGATTTCAATTTTCGTAGCAATCGGAGCTATCGTTTGATCGTGGCAGCTCGAAACGCATCGAATTATTTTTAAAATTAATTTGGCGAGTTAAAATAGCCATTTTTCAAACTGTCTCGGATTTTGACGAAACTAGTTTTATCGGATCCGTAATGTGATATTATTGTAAGGTGTCAAATTTCGTGTCAATTGGATTTACCGTTTGTCCGGTACAAATTAAAACGCCTAGAAAATCGTTTAAATCGGTTTAATTTAAATCGAACGTTTGTAGCCATAACTCGCACAGATGACCGAATTAGCTTCCGAATCCTATTCCATTGTGTCCATAACGGGTATAAACCCTAGGAACGTCAGTTTCGGCGCGTAAATCGGAGTTTGGCATTTCCGGATGAATAGTGTTCGTTTTTTTCTCTATAAATAGCTCATAATTCTCAAAAAAATAAAAAAAATAAAACAAACTCTAAACCCTAATGTCCAGCCGCCTCCTATTCAATGGATGGCCAGAAACTTCCCAAATTCATTCCTTAATTACTTCTAATCCATCAACAATTAGCCAATGTTCTCAACTAACAAATCGTAGAGCGATGTGAGGGCTTTAAATCTATACGGAGATGATGAGTTTTCGTGCGACGTGGAGGTGGGGAGGTGGCTGCGTGCGTGGCCGTTCATTGGCGTGCACGAGTATCAGGGAGTGGCCAAGTTTGCTATGGTGGAGGCCGAAGGTAGAGTTGGTTGAGGCCTTCGATACGGCGTATCCTGATCGAATTATCATTGAGAGATGATGTTGCAATGATTAACCCTAATTTTTGCTATATCGGTTTGGTTACGTGAAAGTTGCCTGTAGATGGAGAACGAGAGGAGGAAGAAAGGTGTCGTCAGCTCTGATACAAGCAAGAGAAATCCAACGGTCTAGAGGTTGTAGGTTTATAAGATTTTAAAAAAAAATGTTGTAAATTATAAGTTTAAAGTTCGTGCAATCTTTGAAAAATCATAACTTTTTCATACGAGGTCGAAAACGCGCGAAACCAGTTGCATTGGAATCGTATGGACGAGCACTACGCGATGAAATTGGATTGGTGTCGTTTGGAGTTAGTGAGAATTTCGGGTAAAATTAAACGTGCGTTTAATTTTATTCGAAATAAATCGCTAAAACGAAATTAAATCAAGGTGAGAACTTCTCACTCAATCGAATCGGTTTCGATTTTATTTTAAATAGTTAGATCTAAAATATTTGAATGCATGTTTGAATGATGATTGTTATTTATTGATTGTTAAAATAGACATTATGCGCCGTTAGTAAACAGATGTTATGTATTAAAAACATATACCGCGAATATTTCATAAACAGTGAAATTGGTATTATATATAATATCAATATATATATATATATATATATATATATATATATATATATATATTGGCATATGTATATATTGCAGTTGTTGATTTCCCCGCATTTTTTAGCGGATGAGACCCTATTGCGCCGTTATTAAGCGGATAATATTATTAAAAACATATACCGCGATAATTTCATACTGGAGCGAAATTGGTATTGTGCTAATGTTTGTGGATGCAGGAAAACAGGTTGGAGGGATCCAACTGGATTCCTCAACAGTTTTTATTTGATTTCAGATATTTTGATATTTGATGGATTATCATATCGATATATGATATCGTTGTAGTCATGATTGACTATTTGGTGTGTAGCATCATTGGACCAAATTTTGGGAATTTTAAAAAGGTTTTTAAAGTGATCTTTGAAAATATAAAATATTTTTGGAATTGATCCATTTTAAATAAATAAACGTTATAATTTTAAAAGTTATAAAATTATGGTTTTTGTGAAATATTTTTAAAAGCTGATTTTTGAGAAATATGGGTTAATGATTTTATAAAATAGTTTAAATTGGATTTTTGAATTTATTATGAAAAGTTTAAGAATGGGATTTATAAAATTTGATTATTTTATAAATCAAAATGATGAAGTTTTTAAAGGAGTTTAAAAACGTTTTACAGATTAATAGAATTGAATTATATAAGAGATTTATAAATGGATATTTATAAATTGAAATATTGACATTATAAAACGAGTTTTTATAAGTGTTGGAATGAAGTGAAAATGAATTTCATAAATGAATGAAATTTATAAAATTATAAACGGTGAAGTTATAAATGAAACTTTATAAACAGTAGGTTTATAAAATTTATAAAGTTATTGAAAGAATGAATTTTGGATAAATAAACAATCTTATAAGTTATAAGATTTATAATTTGGGAAGTTAAAAGAACGATTTTGTAAAATAATCGTTTTATAAGTGTTTAACTTATAATGTGAACCTTTGGTATATAATTGAGTTATAAATCGAATAGGTTAATAAAGGAAATTTGTAAAAGGAAGTTGTTATAAATAAATAGAAATGGAATTTATAAACGTTGTTTTATAAATTCACAAACGACTTATTTTAATAAGTAAAATTGTTGTAACTTATTTATGGAGCTATATTCACGTTTTAGACAGTGAATAATCCTTTAAAATAAAATGAATAAAAGGATGAAATTGTTAACGAAGTTTATTCACATTTTTGAATAGTGAATAACACGTTAAAGAAAACTTTTTGGATTTGGTGTTTTAAATAGAATTAAAACGATCTAACGATGTTTTAAAATATGTTGAGATTCGAAACCATAGATTTCAACATTTATTGTTGAAATAGACGTTTTCGAGAAATAGAAGGAGATGATGGACCATAACACTGTTGTTATAGTAAATGATTTCCGAAAGGAAATGTTTTGTATAGTATTGGGATTTATATATCTATTTAATTTCGAATCCCTATACTAGTGATTTTGGGTTGTCGTAACGATGTTTTACGTAACATTCGTTTTGGCCCAAATAAATATGTTAAAGGGAATGATTTCCTTAAAGAATGAAATATATACTTAATCTCGATTTAAGTATATTGAATATTTTCCAAAGGTTGAAAATAAATAAATTTTGTGAATTACTTATTAATAAATAAGTATGGAAATGTTTTTCCAATGTGAAATGAAACGTTTTGAGAATTTATCCTTTTGAAGGTAAATTGAAAATGGATAATTGAAATCGTATATGCATGAATATTTTGGAATATAAATTCACTATTGAATTTATAAAAGGAAGTGGAATTTGTTTGAAAATAAATATTGATTTATTTTTGAAGTATAGGAATTGTATATCTTGTAAAGATATTTTGGAAAATAAATAATTTGGAAAATTATTTGGAATCTGGTGATGTATGCATATCCATTGATAGTTCAATAATCGACTATCAATATTTCCCTTTGAATGGGTATTTGATGTGATTTATTTGAATTTGAATGCCACACTTATTTTTGAATAAGCGCTCACTATTCGGGTTAACCGGGAAAGGACCATGGGGTCGTATAACCCATTCCGAATATGTGATACGTCGTTATGAATTGCATTTGAAGATCGGTGTTGAAGACCGGATATATGCGAGAGCGATAGGATGACCTATCGATTGTCTCTGCACTAGGTAGCTCCTGGTATAGAGATTCCCTAAGTGATGGGAAATCCGATTAGGATTGTGGATATCCGGATTGCAAGGACTTCTTTGTAAGTGCCTTCAGTTTTGTTCGATCCCGGAACAGACTTGTATGGATTGTATGTCTGACATTACAATTTGAAATATAAAGCCGATTTCTTTCAAATATATTTCTGTTGGTGGCGGAGAATTTATTCTTTTAGCTTAACACCCTTCTCTGAGACGTACGAGCTCAGAGGTTATATAGTTGAAGTTATCAGCGATATATTCCCAATTTGGTAATGTGACATGCTGAGTGTTGCTGTGAAATGATCATTGTGTTGATTATTTGTGATAGGATCATTTATTTGATCGTCTATCTTGGTGATCATTTCTATGATCATTTGTTGACCCAAAGCATGGCTTTTGCATAAAGTATGTTTTTGTGGACGTGACTTCGTCGAGCCTCACACCCCGGAAATGGTCAAAACAGGAAAGATGCGGCAAGGTTATGAGGGGTAGCGCCCTTTAGGATATGTGCATTTCCTTCTGGAAAAGGGTGGTATCATGGTATGGAGCCCAGATACTTACTCATGTTGAAACACTTTATTATTATGATTGTGTGAATTGATTAGAGAGCTCTCGGATAAAGGTCCAAAGGACCGGGGGATGGCATATTCGGTCAGTTGTTACTCAGTTAGGGGTAACCCGGCCTTGTGTTGGCAGAGATCCGGTTTGGTTCTCGGGGATGTCCTTCCAGAGGCATTCTCATGTGGCAATGGGAAGTTCCTTGGCCTGACCATTTGTTGGAAATCCAATTCCCAATACGAAACTTGTACGGTATTAGTTGTAGAACCTATCATTCACTTATGGTGGCGCCCCACTGTTTGGATGGTAGCTATAGTAGGCATAGTTCGAAATGTCTATGTTGGCTAAGATTTATATCTTTATTTTCGAAATAAATTTTTCCTACACTATGCACTAGTAATAATATCAAATGTTATTTTAAATGCGTATCAAGCATCTTTAACTATCATAAGGAAAAATCTCCTCCGATTCTGCGTTTGCATGTGTGTGTGTGCGGGAGGCCTTATGGTAGTCTCATTTTTAAAAGCATTGCGAATTGACTTTAAAAAAAATATCTCTCTACTTTGATTTTTAAAGATAAATAAACTGTTTTGAGTTCTCACACCAGTCTTGCTTATGCTAGGTGATATGTGATGGGGGGTTCTCGCTTCGCGGTTTGGTGGCGAACGGGAGACTCTTACCCCCACACGTCCTCTTTACGGGGTTGGTTAGGCGAAGCCGTGACATTCGAAAGGGTGGCCGTAAAAGCAAGTTTGGGATATCAGTGTAAGCCACGGTGGGGCTGGGATGGTTGAAAAGCCTACCGGTTGTGACCGCTGTCGTCGACCGTTACATTTCGTATCAGAGCTGTTGGTTAAGCGACAACCATGGTTCTGTTGGGTATTACTCATTAGAGATAGAGTCAGTAGTACTCTAGAATGAGTTTGAGTGTAATAATAGCTATGAGAGCGTACTTGTTAGTGAATATAAAATTGTTTTATATTGTGATGATTGGTTTGTTGAGTGGTATATAGATTCTGGTTAATACGAGTAATTAACGTTGTTGATAGGGATCTCTAAACACTTGTACAGAACAATTCGGCACAGTATTGTTTTAAATTGGGTAAATGGAATAATTTTACCTTGATTATATTTTATATATAAAGAAATAATTTTTCAGAATTATTAAAGTGTATATAAGTTGATTGTTTGGATGTTTGAATAATCTAAATAAAAGAATAATTGTATAAGTATAAAGAATTATAAGAATTGAATTATAATTAAAGTGATTTACAATTGTGAAATAAACTTATATATATAAAAAAGTGAAACTATATTTATGAATATGAGTTGTAAATAAAAATGAATTTAAAGTTAAATGGAAATTTACTTTAGAATTGAAATCTGAATTTATTTACAAGTGGGAATTTAAGTTATGTAAAACTAAGTGATGTTTAAATGGAATATAACTTAAGAGATGTTGAATGAAGTTGATATTGGTATCAAACTAAATTAATGAAGTTAAGTGATAAATGTGAACTTGAGTTATATAAATGAAATTCAACTTTGCAATTGAATTGAATGAATGAATTGGATGTTAATCAATTGAATGTAAATAAAGTTGATATGAAATGATGAATATAAGTGTTAATTCATTAAAATCTAATGTTATTGGAAGTTGAAAAATTGAATAAATTGAATGGAAGTCAATTTAATTTAAGGAGTTGAACCAAAATGAATATAAGCAAAGGAATTTGGTTGAAATTAATATATATTGGTGGTTATATGGTTGTTAGTTGATTGTATATAATTCATTAAGTGTTAATGAAATTGAATTAATGAAATTGGAAGCTAAAGTAATTGAAATTCAATTGGAAGTTAGTGAATCTTAAATAAATTGAATTTGATTTGGAAGTAAACCAACTTGAATATGAATTAGTGAATATAAACTAATTAAGAATGAATGTTAGTAAAAACATCCAATGTAAATGAATCAAATATGATTTAAATTGAAAAACCATTTCATTGTATATTAATGAGAATATGTATGAATATATATTGGTTATGAATTTGTTGGATGATAGTTGGTTGATGGTTGAATATATATTGCTATTGAATGCATTGCTATGTTGACATATATAGTTATTATGTTGCTATATGTTGTATGTTGATACTATTTACATGTATGCATGATTCTCATGTTGTTTGTTGAGTGTTTAGTAGGTGCGGATCGCGTTGCTTCGCATTTGGAGCTCGCTTTCGCGCTATATTAGCCGTATATGCTCGCTAATAAAATATAAGGTACATAACTCGGATTAAATATCGTACTTTTATACTTTTTCCCTGCGGGATGCCTCATTACATGATGAGATGTATATTTGTGATATATATATATACTGTCATTTTTTTTTCAGATCGAGCCGCGCAAAGAAGACTATGCCGAATTTTTCCGAAAATTTAAGGCGTTAGAAAAATTTCAAAATAAAAAAAATTGGAAAATTTTGTGAAAACTTTAACTTTGATTTTGGAGTTGAAAGTTAAACAATAGTAGTTGTTTTTGAAAAGATAACTAAGTATGATTTGGAAAACTTAGTAAAGATTTGTAAGAAGTTTAACTATGGATTTTGGGAAAATTAATAGATTCTGTAACTTTTCTTACTTGGTAATTTCGAGGACGAAATTCTTTTAAGGGGGAAGATTGTAACGACCCAGAATTTTTATTAATTAAAATTTGAATATTTAATTAATTTTAGATGTTAATAAATGAATTTATAAGTCGAATAAATTTTATTTCGAATAATTGGATTTAATTGAATAATTAAATCGATAATTTAATATGTTAAATTATGGAAATAATTGAAAATCGAGTTAAATATGATTGAAAATGATTTGGAAAATTTTATTTTATCATATTGAAGTTAGAATGATGTTTTAGAACTTTTAAAATCGAATTAAAAGTTAATTTGTGAAAATTGAATATTTTAATATTTAATCGACTAGTGAAAATAGCCAATTTTTGAACAGTCTCGGAATTGAACGAAACTAGTTCCATTGGATCCGTAATAGTTAGTTATTACCGGATTCCAATTTTCGTAGCAATCGGAGCTATCGTTTGATCGTGGCAGCTCAAAACGCATCGAATTATTTTTAAAATTAATTTGGCGAGTTAAAATAGCCATTTTTCAAACTGTCTCGGATTTCGACGAAACTAGTTTCATCAGATCCGTAATGTGATATTATTGTAAGGTTTCAAATTTCGTGTCAATTGGATTTACCGTTTGTCCGGTACAAATTAAAACGCCTAGAAAATCGTTTAAATCGGTTTAATTTAAATCGAACGTTTGTAGCCATAACTCGCACAGATGACCGAATTAGCTTCCGAAACCTGTTCCATTGTGTCCGGAACGCGGGATAAACCCTAGAAACGTCAGTTTCGGCGCGTAAATCGGAGTTCGGAATTTCCGGATGAATAGTGTTCGTTTTTTTCTCTATAAATAGCTCATAATTCTCAAAAAAATAAAAAAAATAAAACAAACTCTAAACCCTAATGTCCAGCCGCCTCCTATTCAATGGATGGCCAGAAACTTCCCAAATTCATTCCTTAATTACTTCTAATCCATCAACAATTAGCCAATGTTCTCAACTAACAAATCGTAGAGCGATGTGAGGGCTTTAAATCTATACGGAGATGATGAGTTTTCGTGCGACGTGGAGGTGGGGAGGTGGCTGCGTGCGTGGCCATTCATTGGCGTGCGCGAGTATCAGGGAGTGGCCGAGTTTGCTATGGTGGAGGCCGAAGGTAGAGTTGGTTGAGGCCTTCGATACGGCGTATCCTGATCGAATTATCGTTGAGAGATGATGTTGCAATGATTAACCCTAATTTTTGCTATATGGGTTTGGTTACGTGAAAGTTGCCTGTAGATGGAGAACGAGAGGAGGAAGAAAGGTGTGGTCGGCTCTGATACAAGCAAGAGAAATCCAACGGTCTAGAGGTTGTAGGTTTATAAGATTTTTAAAAAAAATGTTGTAAATTATAAGTTTAAAATTCGTGCAATCTTTGAAAAATCATAACTTTTTCATACGAGGTCGAAAACGCGTGAAACCAGTTGCGTTGGAATCGTATGGACGAGCACTACGCGATGAAATTGGATTGGAGTCGTTTGGAGTTAGTGAGAATTTCGGGTAAAATTAAACGTGCGTTTAATTTTATTCGAAATAAATCGGTAAAACGAAATTAAATCAAGGTGAGAACTTCTCACTCAATCAAATCGGTTTCGATTTTATTTTAAATAGTTAGATTTAAAATATTTGAATGCATGTTTGAATGATGATTGTTATCTATTGATTGTTAAAATAGACATTATGCGCCGTTAGTAAGCGGATGTTATTTATTAAAAACATAAACCGCGAATATTTCATAAACAGTGAAATTGGTATTATATATAATATCAATATATATATATATATATATTGGCATATGTATATATTGCAGTTGCTGATTTCCCCACATTTTTTAGCGGATGAGACCCTATTGCGCCGTTATTAAGCGGATAATATTATTAAAAACATATACCGCGATAATTTCGTACTGGAGCGAAATTGGTATTGTGCTAATGTTTGTGGATGCAGGAAAACAGGTTGGAGGGATCCAACTGGATTCCTCAACAGTTTTTATTAGATTTCAGATATTTTGATATTTGATGGATTATCGTATCGATATATGATATCGTTGTAGTCGTGATTGACTATTTGGTGTGTAGCATCATTGGACCAAATTTTGGGAATTTTAAAAAGGTTTTTAAAGTGATCTTTGAAAATATAAAATATTTTTGGAATTGATCCATTTTAAATAAATAAACGTTATAATTTTAAAAGTTATAAAATTATGGTTTTTGTGAAATATAGTTAAAAGCTGATTTTTGAGAAATATGGGTTAATGATTTTATAAAATAGTTTAAATTGGATTTTTGAATTTATTATGAAAAGTTTAAGAATGGGATTTATAAAATTTGATTATTTTATAAATCAAAATGATGAAGTTTTTAAAGGAGTTTAAAAACGTTTTAAAGATTAATATGAATTGATTTATATAAGAGATTTATAAATGGATATTTATAAATTGAAATATTGACATTATAAAACGAGTTTTTATAAGTGTTGGAATGAAGTGAAAATGAATTTCATAAATGAATGAAATTTATAAAATTATAAACGGTGAAGTTATAAATGAAACTTTATAAACAGTAGGTTTATAAAATTTATAAAGTTATTGAAAGAATGAATTTTGGATAAATAAACAATCGTATAAGTTATAAGATTTATAATTTGGGAAGTTAAAAGAACGATTTTGTAAAATAATCGTTTTATAAGTGTTTAACTTATAATATGAACCTTTGGTATATAATTGAGTTATAAATCGAATAGGTTAATAAAGGAAATTTGTAAAAGGAAGTTGTTATAAATAAATAGAAATGGAATTTATAAACGTTGTTTTATAAATTCACAAACGACTTATTTTGATAAGTAAAATTGTTGTAACTTATTTATGGAGCTATATTCACGTTTTAGACAGTGAATAATCCTTTAAAATAAAATGAATAAAAGGATGAAATTGTTAACGAAGTTTATTCACATTTTTGAATAGTGAATAACACGTTAAAGTAAATGTTTTGGATTTGGTGTTTTAAATAAAATTAAAACGATCTAACGATGTTTTAAAATATGTTGAGATTCGAAACCATAGATTTCAACGTTTATTGTTGAAATAGACGTTTTCGGGAAATAGAAGGAGATGATGGACTATAACACTGTTGTTATAGTAAATGATTTCCGAAAGAAAATGTTTTGTATAGTATTGGGATTTATATATCTATTTAATTTCGAATCCCTATACTAGTGATTTTGGGTTGTCGTAACGATGTTTTACGTAACATTCGTTTTGGCCCAAATAAATATGTTAAAGAGAATGATTTCCTTAAAGAATGAAATATATACTTAATCTCGATTTAAGTATATTGAATATTTTCCAAAGGTTGAAAATAAATAAATTTTGTGAATTACTTATTAATAAATAAGTATGGAAATGTTTTTCCAATGTGAAATGAAACGTTTTGAGAATTTATCCTTTTGAAGATAAATTGAAAATGGATAATTGAAATCGTATATGCATGAATATTTTGGAATATAAATTCACTATTGAATTTATAAAAGGAAGTGGAATTTGTTTGAAAATAAATATTGATTTATTTTTGAAGTATAGGAATTGTATATCTTGTAAAGATATTTTGGAAAATAAATAATTTGGAAAATTATTTGGAATCTGGTGATGTATGCATATCCATTGATAGTTCAATAATCGACTATCAATATTTCCCTTTGAATGGGTATTTGATGTGATTTATTTGAATTTGAATGCCACACTTATTTTTGAATAAGCGCTCACTATTCGGGTTAACCGGGAAAGGACCATGGGGTCGTATAGCCGATTCCGAATATGTGATACGTCGTTATGAATTGCATTTGAAGATCGGTGTTGAAGACCGGATATTTGCGAGAGCGATAGGACGACCTATCGATTGTCTCTGCACAGGGTAGCTCCTGGTATAGAGATTCCCTAAGTGATGGGAAATCCGATTAGGATTGTGGATATCCGGATTGCAAGGACTTCTTTGTAAGTGCCTTCGGTTTTGTTCGATCCCGGAACAGACTTGTATGGATTGTATGTCTGACATTACAATTTGAAATATAAAGCCGATTTCTTTCAAATATATTTCTGTTGGTGGCGGAGAATTTATTCTTTTAGCTTAACACCCTTCTCTGAGACGTACGAGCTCAGAGGTTATATAGTTGAAGTTATCAGCGATATATTCCCAATTTGGTAATGTGACATGCTGAGTGTTGCTGTGAAATGATCATTGTGTTGATTATTTGTGATAGGATCATTTATTTGATCGTCTATCTTGGTGATCATTACTATGATCATTTGTTGACCCAAAGCATGGCTTTTGCATAAAGTATGTTTTTGTGGACGTGACTTCGTCGAGCCTCACACCCCGGAAATGGTCAAAACAGGAAAGATGCGGCAAGGTTATGAGGGGTAGCGCCCTTTAGAATATGTGCATTTCCTTCTGGAAAAGGGTGGTATCATGGTATGGAGCCCAGATACTTACTCATGTTGAAACACTTTATTATTATGATTGTGTGAATTGATTAGAGAGCTCTCGGATAAAGGTCCCAAAGGACCGGGGGATGGCATATTCGGTCAGTTGTTACTCAGTTAGGGGTAACCCGGCCTTGTGTTGGCAGAGATCCGGTTTGGTTCTCAGGGATGTCCTTCCAGAGGCATTCTCATGTGGCAATGGGAAGTTCCTTGGCCTGACCATTTGTTGGAAATCCAATTCCTAATACGAAACTTGTACGGTATTAGTTGTACAATCTATCATTCACTTATGGTGGCGCCCCACTGTTTGGATGGTAGCTATAGTAGGCATAGTTCGAAATGTCTATGTTGGCTAAGATTTATATCTTTATTTTTGAAATAAATTTTTCCTACACTATGCACTAGTAATAATATCAAATGTTATTTTAAATGCGTATCAAGCATCTTTAATTATCATAAGGAGAAATCTCCTCCGATTCTGCGTTTGCATGTGTGTGTGTGCGGGAGGCCCTATGGTAGTCTCATTTTTAAAAGCATTGCGAATTGACTTAAAAAAAAATATCTCTCTATTTTGATTTTTAAAGATAAATAAACTGTTTTGAGTTCTCACACCAGTCACATGACTGACTCGGAGTTTATTGTTTTCCTTCCTAAACTCTGGGTGCCCACCAATTTTCCACACGGGCAGTTAAGAGTTAGGTTTATCAGGATATTCAGGAGTTGCTGGAGGCAAGCTGGATGGCATGGCGTATTACTAGTATATAGTATTTCTTTCCCGCTGTTTGTTGTTGTATGATGTTGTTGTTGTACACTCTGATGATATGATGTAATGAAATGAAATGTAATGTAATAACTGATATAGTTCTTTGTTTAAAGATTATTCATTTATTATTATATATTGTTCCACTGCGATTGTGAGATTCTGATATTGTTGTTTTGTTATTTCTTCTGTTCTGTTCTATCTTTTTCTATCTTCTTCTACCTTTTTCTTCTTTTTAAAACCCTAACTATTCGGTTTTTCGGCAACGAAAATTCGAATGACGTTACAATATATATTATTGATTATAACAAACAATTATTGCATGCAATATTACAATCAATCAAAATTAAATTTGATGGCAAATACATAATTAGATTTAATAATTCTACAAAAGAATGAAAAACATAAATAAATTCCACAGTACATAATCAGACAGTCAGTAGTAAAAAATAAATGCCAACAAAAATACTACATTCTGCCTGTATTAATAAATTTACCTATTTTTATGATAATCAAATTGTGAAATAGGACTATACTGACAGTTAACCTCTGCTATACTGACAGTTAACATCCTCCGCTATACAAGACAGTTCACCAAAGCAGCCACACAACAATGCTGTCTCACTTCCTTCCCTCCCTGACTGCCATTCACCACTACTAGCTGCTTTACCTCAAACAACACCTTTCTACCGGCAACAGAACTACTATCACCCCTCTGAAAACAACCAAATACAAACTAGAACTCCACATTGCATTGCAAAACCAGCCATCCGACAAAACTGCACACTTCAAACTTTCATAAAACAGTGAACATACCACCAAATTCCAGCAAACATACTTCCAACAATAACAAAACTGCTCCAATACTTCATCATATTACCACCACTCTGCTTTCACTGACAAACAAGTTTTACCATTCACTTCAGTGACTGTACATCCATCAAACCACTTTGCCACTCTCCTCTACACATATTCCTCTACTACTACTAACTTCCACCTACTACAATTCCACACTGACAACCACTGTCATCATTTACATTTCATCACACAGCATCACCGAATCAAAAACTACAATATTCACCATGAACCACTGCTTACCACTTCCACCTCCATCTGCTTACCACTGCCATACATACACTAACATACATACACTGTTAGAAACCATTATTGCCACTATCATATACCTTTGCTAACCTCCTCTACCTCCATCTAGTACTGCTCCTCAACTACACATCTGAAACAAACTTTCCCTGCCATCACCATTACAACAGACCTGTCACCACTACAATCACAAACAAACCACTACAGTCCTCCAATACAACTCCAGTTCATCAACAAATTTACCCACTGATCCATTCATCACTGTCACCCCCGCTCTGACTATCTATCCATCATCTCCTCTGCTCATACAAGGAAAAACACTACTTGCCTTGAAACATACACACTCCTCTGTCATAGTGAAGTTTCTCAGCCCATCAACTTCTGCCTGTCACCTGCGTACAAAACAACTCGCATCCCAACCTCACCGCTACCACAGTTACCTCTTCCTGCGTACAAAACTGTCAAATTTGCAGTACTGATTTATGCTTGTATCCGCCCTTCCTTTTCTATATACATCTGGGAAAAACTTCTCAAGAAAAGTATCCATGGATGTAACTCCTCCTGCACATAAAAACTCAAATTAGTTCACTCGAAATTCTGTTAAAGACCTCTCTACAATTTTGATGGTGCATACACATCATTTTATCTACTTTAAATAACTTTAAAGGGAAGAGCATGTCATAAATCATAATCAGTGACTCGAGGAGCGCATGTGTGATATTGAAATGTAGGGAAAAAATAAGAATCGTGTGGCAAATGACTATTTTTAATTACATATTTGAACTGAAAAAAATACATACCTACCGGATGCAACCATGAAATAGAAAGGATAGGCACGCTCAGGGGGTAACTCCATTACTTCTATAACATTCAAAATTCCAAGCTGTTCAAAAAGCTATTTTCATCAATTCTAACTCACAAATAACCGTGCAAGAAGTGATATATAACATAGATATATAATATGCTTCTAAGAAATATTTATTAATAAAAAAATATCACCTACTTTTATATTCAAATATTTATTTTCACCTACTCCAGGGACTACTCACACATCCCCTGAAGGTGCATAGACAAATGCTTAGTTCAAATTGTGTCAACTTAAGTTGATGTGGCGGGAAATTCAATATATTTATTACTCAGTACTTCTCTAAAAAATCAACGTTGGTCAATATTTATATTTTAGTACTGTTATATATGTTTATTTACCGCATGCTTTTTATGGGACCTTTGATGGAAGGAAAAATGGCAATATAGCTAATATAGCTACTGCTTTTTAATCATGACAATGCTGCAGATTAGTTTCATGCTTTTTTTGCACTAGTCACATTTTCAACCAGTGGTCATTTCACATGGGTTTCTTCAAATTAAAAATTAAAACCACTATGTTTTTTAACTATCAGAAGTTATTGCATGTTCTTGAGTATCTTATTACCGTCTGTTTAAAGCATGTTTGTTTTGAAATTGTTAACTGAATGTATTAGGGAACATGAACGAATATGTGTGTGCATTGACATATAATGTCAGTTCAGGCAAAAATAGAGCAGGTGGGTAGAAAAAATATTATTGATGGAAATGAAGTTAATCAAAGTGAATATTTAATAGTTTATCATCATGTTACTCCAAGTCTACAACCACGTCATAGATGAAGTTTTACCTGAAATTCCAATATCATATCCGACAATGAGTCCTCCTGTTGCAGCAACAATAGAAGCCAAGACAATATAATTCTAGACTTCCCAGCACCCCTAAATTATGTAATCTGTAAAGCACTTAACATGCAATCAGTTCAATTTCAAGAGTGAATAAGTACTTTCAAGATGCAGTAAATCATCATTTACGCTTTAAACATCCGTGAATGAAGCTTTTGACCAATTTGGAAAACCATATTTGATTGCGTCGATATATAAAATTAATAAACAGGACAATGAAATTTATAAAGGAATTGAAAGGACTGAAATTATGAGCATGATATACCTGGGGTGCATCTGATACTTCCTCCATTGAATTCCACGATTCAGCTTATCAATCCAGAATTTTTGAACAAAAATAGTGTGATCGCTGTTTATTTTCGTAAGTTTATACTGAGCCCCTGTAAATTAAAACGATTCAATGACGTGGTTCAATAACTTATCATTCATACTGCAATGCAAGTGAAATACTATTCAAGACTACTATTTCAGAGCATAACAAATTTTAACTTATAGCTTTTAGATTAATATATTCATATTCATATTCATAATGAGTAGCACAGAATAAACATTGCCAACTAAACAATCCAAAACAGTAAGACATTACTATGTACCAATAAAGACAATATGTATATATATTTATGGGGAATTGCCTTTTACACATTTATCTTGCTCGCCTACCCCTGAGCCGGTCCCAGCAACAAACCTTATTTCATGCAAATGTACAAGCAACATTCTAATAGTTTATGTCCCTTCACTATTGAAATCAAGCATGTATTTGTAACAACAAGGCCGTATTTATAACTTATAAGCGTCAAATACTTTCTTCATATTTGTTTTACGCATTTCGTTACGCATACAAAGAAGCGTATTACATGAAATTTACACAATGGTTTTATTCCTTCTTCTTTTGACAACTATGTCAATTAATGCATATAAATTAGTATTTTTGGATGATTGATTTTACCACAATAAACCCTGCCAAAACTATTTCTGTCACTCGATATCTGCATATAAATTAATGCATATAAATTCAATGTGAAATGGAAATGGATAGGTAAAGGATCAGAAAGAAAATTGAGCTATATATGATCTAGTCAATTTCTATTGAATAAAAATAGGATATCTGCCGAATTTTTTTTGCAATATACACATACATATATGTATATGTGTATATAGAGTCAGTCAGCTAGTTGAGCAATTTTATATTTTTATTGTCGACTATATTTCACTGTAGGAATAGCAGAAACAACAATAGGCTCCAATTCATGGTTTGCATGTTCCATATACATCAAATTAATACTCATTGACTATCTTCATGCTATGATGATTATATAATTAACATACAGTTCTTTTATTTAAAGGGGAAAAACTAAAGATATACATACCATGTCAAGGTTAGATCCCAGCTCAATATCAGTAGTTGCAGAATCCTCATTAGATCGGACCCGGACACACATCAAACGTGCACAGACGAAAATAATGAAAGTAGCACTCATTCCATATCCAATTATAAGTAAATCAACTTTGTCAATTTAAGTTATAATATTATACTTTGATAGAAAATGAACTTCACTTCTAGATAACACTGACTAAATACATAGGCAATAACTACAAAAAATGTACTTATTTCAGAATGGACCATACTCATCTTCATAAGAACTTTGTGGTGCATATGCAATAATTGAGCATGCATAAAATGAGGTTTTAGTAATAAGTTTTAATTACATATAAAAGTACAGAATAATTAAGTAAAAATTCATTTAGAAATTTTTAATTTGGTTAGAATGACAAAAGGTAGGTTAAAAACCATCCCACAAAAATTACCCTGCAAAATTAACAAGTCAATTATTATCATTATCAATGGTTCTTTTGCTAAAGTAAAAGGGTGCATGATGAAAATGAAAAATCAATGCATATGCCAAATTAATTGAAAAAAAAAATCAGAAAAAGAGTAAAGAATTAAGTACCTGTTTGCCAAGAGGGTGCCTAAAGTCATCAGCATCATGATCTTGAAATACTACTGGCACAGCCCGACAAACCACAATCAGAGCTCCACCACCACTCTTTCTCCTTTTTCCACCTCTCAACCGGAGCACACATCATTGCGACCACCATCCAAACGTTTGCTTCAACTACACTGCTCTTTGACATCAACACTCTGCACCTACTCCAATTCCAAACCATCAGAACCTATCATTCAAACTGCCACTCCTCCCACATCAAAATACCACTACAAACACAAAGTCAATCCGAACTGTTACAACACCGAAACCATCACTTGAAGCATCTCCTCCATTACCTCACTTCCTCTTCCAACCAAACAACCAGAAAATCTCCTCGCTACCTCGGCCAAATCCAACACCAATACTAGCACTCTAAACCAAACCCTGCTACCACCCCTAGCCACTCATCACAAAAGCACTGTGTTTATCATAAACACAAAGCCATACCAGTAACACCACTTTCACTCCATCCATTCAGCATCACCACACTGTGAACACAAGCCCCTCTGCTGCAGCACCTCACCATCATCCCATACATCACAACTCCCCAAACCAAACATCATCACCATTTCAATAACTAACAGCGCAACTCACCACAAATAACCAGAAACACCGAAACACCCCCACTGCAGCACTTCTTGAAACCATCATTCACCTGAAACACATTCATCCCATCCACAGCCCCCAATAGCATCTCCATCATCACCTTGCAGTCGTAAATCTAAACTACCCCTTTCATTGCATCCACAATTACTATACCAGTTCCACCACTGAAAACTCAGTACTTCCTTCAACCAACAACCCCCTTCCAGAACCCAAAATCATCGAACTTCTCCTTCAACCATCTTACTGCTTCACTACCCATTCACTTGCCAATCATCTAATCTGCATCCAGCTCCTATCATATACGGCAACATTCACAACCGAATTAAACAAACCATTTACAACTGATATCAAACCCTCTATCGCGACCTTCGCTATAACATCATCGAACTCACCTACAACCGCGACCTCAACCATTTCACCCACTCTACCCAAAAAATCGAAACCCAATTTTTACTTCAACCGATTCACGAGCGAAAGGCAGCATTTGGAAAAGGCTTTGGGAAAGTGGTAAGATCATCAATCGGATTTAAGTCGGATTTAATGAGAAGCGGTGAAAATCAATTTCTAGTGTTTTGATTGTTTTGGAGCAAGTGAAATCCGTTTTAGGGAAAACGAATGGGAAATAAGCGGCAGAAAAATTTGGGATGGCGGGAATTGAAACTATTTGCATCTGTTGTTGATGACAACTGATGCAAAATTGATTTTTTTATGACCTATTGCTTTTCATGTACCAATTGCATCAGTTATTAAGATAGAACTGATGCAAATAGTTCTATTTGCATCAGTTTTTACTTCAACCGATTCAAATGAGGCGATGCAAATGGCCTGTTTTGTAGTAGTGTAAAAAATACGCTCTCTCATATATATACACTCAACGACTCATCATAGGGTATTACTACCCTATTAATAAAGAGTCAGACCCCACAAGCTAAGGTTTATCACTAACCCAAAGCTCTGATCCCAGATGTAACATCCAGCCTTTTTGTACGCTCAAGCAGACACTCGTGCCAACTTAAACCATACAAAAGGGCGGATTGTTATAGGGAAAATAAGAAAAGCAGAGAAAGAAATAAAACAAAACAGAATCTTGCGGTGGAATGACATAGTATAATAATCAAATAACAGTTCATGAAGCTGTTTTATAAAACATTTGATTATACTTATACAATACATATCAGAGTTACATATACCAGAGAATAATAAACAACAATGTAGCGGAACAATGTGATGCAGTGGAATATAATAAACAATAGTAATTTAAATTTTCGTCTTTCTCCTTCAGAGATAAAGTCTTCAAATCCTGAAATGCGCAGACTGACCCAAGCGAATTGAAAAGACAAAGCACGCGAGTCAGGACTAAAAGATCTTATGTAAGTTAAATGAAAGGTAAAATATGAGTGGAATAACGTCAGAGAAGTTTACGGGATTTGACATCTCTTATCCAGTGTCAAACGTGAGTGCGGTAACTTAAGAGATGTTCAGGATTCACATCTCCTAAGGATCCGTTAAACTATTTACTATGTAGAAATATTTCGCTATTATAATAATATCTATTAATAAAATAAACTTACTTTTAAATAGCGTTAAGGAGTGATCCAATATTCCCCTTAACACGTAATATTCCCAGTAGTCCATCTAGTATCAAAGTCCCTCCTGATCGGGAAGCCACCAGAGGATACCACACGGGCTACGGGAGAAAACCAAACTCGTACAAGGCGCGCTAGGGTAGGTGGCACGACACAACTAGGCAATGTCAGAGTAGATATACCAATTGCTATCCGGACTGGTGGTGACGCATAGCAGCTACTACCGCCCGCCTCGAGCCATACCCCCAAATCAAAAATCAAAAGTGGCCACCGAATCAATCCAAAAGATAGAGTATAGTACCGAATGAGTGTGTCCGATCAGAGGAATGACCTCATTGGCCCGAAATCGCTCCTGTTTTAGCCACCTTATGCCAACTCACGGGAGTGGGTCCATATATATACCTTAAAGGAAACGCCAACACTATCCTACTTTATTCTGGAATCTCCTCTGCGTACACGGTTGTTAAAGTGGTTTTCGAAGTTGGCAGAGAGTATGACAACTTCCGATTCCGGTCTCTTTAACAACCAAACGTTATTATAACACCGCGGTCATTTCAATACAATTATACATTCAAACCAGAATATAATATCCATTTCAAAACTATATAAATACGATATCATTTCTATTTCAAAAACCAAATCAGTATGATATCATTTTTATAAAACCCAAATCAATATAATATCATTTTTATTTCAAAATATCATTTTTCCAAAATCATAGCAAACCAAACACTTCAAATTTTAACACTTTCAAATCATAATACTTTGAAACTCGAACTTAGAAACATAACTTCCATCACTTAAATGGTTCAAATATTAAATTACTTTATGGAATAAAATAGCTTCTTAAATTTCACAAATCAATTCCAAATACAGTTTTGAACCCTCAAACAAACCATTTCAATTTCCATATATTTCAACGCTTTAAATATTCCACCATTACAAGGATAATTCTTCAATAATTCCATGTATATCAGATTCGATTATTATTATTTAGATTTGGAATGTTTACTTAATAAATCCAATATCATTTAAGTAAAACTTTTAAACTTCAAATAACTAGATATTCTTTCAATTTATTTAACTTGATATATTAAATCAACTTGATATTCATTTATGTCACTCTAAACCAAAATCAAGTTATAAAATCATACCCTTACAATCTCAAATTTATTTAATTTCAAATCGCATTTATTCGAGTATAATTCTTAAATAATTTAATTCAAATCAACTTCATATTTATTTTCCAACCTTAATTTTGTTTAAGTCATTATAACCTCTATATTAAAGTATGATTTAAATACTTAATCATATTTTATTTTAATAAAATCAAACTCCATTATTAAACTTATTTTTATTAAACAAATTTATACCTAGCTTAAATTCAAGAATTTACCTATATATAAAGATAATATTTATATAATATCAAAAATAAATATTTATTAAACCGTATATTTCTTTCCAAAACCATAGAAATCATTCTCAAAATATTTATATATAGACCACAGTGTCTGCATATAATTTTCAACCCTATGGTCAAGTGATACGGATATTTATCATTTCAATCCGTAATGTAAAATAAAAATACGGTTATATATCATTTCAAACCGCAATCCCGAATGAAATAAAAATCCAAACAACTTGCAGTTTATAAGAATATAACATAAAACATCCATTCAACCAATATCAATCATCAACCATTTATCATAATCATCATTCAATCAAACAATAACTTCAATGTAGAACATATAATAAATAATAAGTATTCACTGGCAGATTATATTCAACAATAAATTAAATAACAGTTTAACTGGCAGTTTATATGCAATAATAAATTAAATATCCATTTAATTCAATAAATTCAATTTAACTGTGATGATGGTCAAAAATATGCTAAACAGTCATATATAAAATTCTAATCATATCATAAATCAATTTAACAAACATAAGAAATTTTAGAAGTTGTGAGTGTGTTAAAACACTCACCTTTCGAATTTAAATTGAATTTAAATCCAATTTAAACCCAAAATTTGAACATTCTTATAATTCATCCAAACAGGTGTCGAAATGTCCGGAATTCCAATACAAACCTAGTGGAGAAAACCGCACGTAATTCCGACCTCGTATGTGAGAGTTACGAGGATTAGAACATTGAGTTTTAAAATTGGAACAAAATTATAAAATAAAACGAGAAAAAAAATTACCACGTCATCAGAACTCGTCTTTCCCCTTTCTATCCGAACCTTAGCACCTTCTCATGATGCACCCCCATACAGCCGCCATGCCATACATAACAGCACCGCCACTGAACTACGACGCAACACCACCTATGCAGTCGCCGAGCTCTCGCGACCACCCCCATGATTCGCCGATCGCCGTCCACCTCCACCCCATGAGCAGCCGTCGCCGTGCAATATAAACCCTAATTGAATTAAAGTTGTTGATCAAGACATCAATTCGACAAGTGAACCATTTTGATGCACTGCGCACTACCCTCTCTCCGCAACGTTGACCTTGATTTGACGATCAGACGATGTCAATCAACAAGCGATGAATGGCCGAGATTTAATCCTCGAATTTCGGCCAAACAAAAATCCAGATTGAAAAACAGAAAGCAGAATTGACATGCGCTCTTCGAGAGCTTCGAATTGATATAAAATTCGGTATGGTTTGTGGAGTTTGAATTTTTGGCTTTGAATTTGATTTGGAATTGCAAATGGAATTTTGGTTGTCTGCCATTGGAATGAAGAGGAGCAAATGGAATTGTACATAAAGAATACTGAACATAAGAAATAGGCTAGGGTTTATAATGAGGTATATATAGGCTAAACAAAATGGAATTGAATGGGCTTAATTGGGTTCGAAAAGTTGAACGATATTTTGCCTGAAAAGCCCGTTCTCACTCCGGAACGAAATTGGGTCAATCCATATATCAAAATAGATGTTTTAAAATATTTTTAATGCGATGGAACAGATTTCAAGTCCAAATTCCATCGTACGAAGAAGTTATGCTCAAATCGAGTTATCTCAAATTGATTTCAATTAAATCGGTTTCTAGGCGTTTCGAGTCCGTACGATCAAACGACAAGCCCGATCGCTACAAAACTTGAAATCCTACAATATTTCACCGTTATGGATCCGATGAAAATGGTTTCGTCGAAATCCGAGTCAGTAACCAAAATGGATATTTTTACATTAATTAAATAAATTAATAATTGATAAATTAAATCAAGTTTTCAATTTCAACTCTATAATTAACAAATTTCATCATTTTAAATTTCTTAATCATTTACACTAATTTAACCAAATTTATATGTCAATTTAGAGTTGATTAATTTATCGATTTCAGTGTTAACTTTCAATTTCATTAAATTCACAAATTATAATTTAAAATTCCCAAAATCCATTTATTAAATTAAATTAATAATTATTCAATTCATTATTATCAAATGGATGAAATTAGCATTGGATTCATAATCTATTACATTAATATTCTTAAAGTTCATCCTAATTTCCATTAACGTAATATTTAGATATTTAATTTCATTTATTCGCAATTAAATCCAATTATTATAGTTCAAATCCCATTAAATTGATAAATCTTCATTTCCATTCTTTTAATCAACCAATTGTTATATTATAAATGGAATTGACATTGTTTTCAAATATTATCTTCATTTACCTTAACATAATTTTAATTACATTTATTGAGTTTTATTCCCAATTTACTAAATAAAATCAATTATAACCTTATAGTTGTTTCAATTAATTGGAATTGCACTAATTATTTATCAACTTGCGTTAACATTCTTACATTTCATTACCGTTATCAATTCATTAGCATTTTCATATTTTTATCAATTCCTGAGTTAATTAGCAAAATCTTAATAAATCAAGAAATTCTAAACATTGAAAATTATGGGTCGTAACACTCAATGCGAGGGCAAACCTTTAACTTCCTCGAAGACATCCGAAAAATCTCTGACCACTTCGATGGACTCTACGCCTCATGGAGATGCCTCGATTCCATGCAAAAGATTACTCAAGTGAACTCCAGAACTATCGCAAGTCACCTTTGCGATCCTTCCTAACTCGGTCTCCAAAGACACAATTCTCTCTTCGCAAATCAAAATAGCCTTATTCTTATCCAACCAATCCATTTCCAGAATAAGGTCAAACTCTTTGAAATCCAATACAAATGGGTCGCAAGAAAAACTATGAGACATATACGATATCCTTAGGTCTCTACAGATCTTATCTAACTTGGTTACCCCTCCTATAGGATTAGATACAAAAATAGGGCAGTCTACCAAACTAAGGGAAAGATGAAACTTCTCTACGGATCCAAAGAAATAAAACTAAGAGATGCACCAGAATCAAATAGAACTCTAATAAAATTGCCATCTAAAAGCAAAGTACCTTCTAAAACACCTTTGCCTAGAAGAAGAAGTTGATGGTCCACCTTCAAGAGCAAACACCTTGTTCTGCTGGGCCTTCTGAAGAAGCGGACAAACCTTCACCATGTGGCCCGACTGATGACAGTTGAAACACAAGGATTTCTAAACCAAAGCTAAACCGGTTCCACTCTGACACTGCTTCTGCTGAGATCTACCCCTGGGACACTGCTTAGCCAAATAACCTTCTTGCTGACACACATAACACTTACGAGGTCCGTTGTGGCCTCCTTGTTTTCCTTTGCCTTGCTACTTCCAATTAGGGTTGAATTTCCTTTTGTTTGGATTGGAAGAAGTTCCACTCGGTGCTGCTGTAGATGCCAAAGTTTTCTTGTTCATAAGCTCCTTATCCCTCAATGCCATGTCGATCAATTCCACAAAAGATCCCTTAAGGTGTGCCGTCATCTTCTCATGGAAATTAGGCCTCATTCCTTGCACAAACATCTCATTCTTCTCGAGGGTCGTGTCGATCAGACCAGGTCCATAGCGAGATAATTCATTGAACTTGTTCTCATATTCTGAAACCAACCATACTCCCTTACTTCGGATCCACAAAATCCATATATACACTAGTCCTCCTAGCTGTAGGTATGAACTGTTCCTCAAACAATTCCTTAAACTTACTCCAAGAAATATCGTCCTCGTTCACTGTAACTGCATCCCACCAAGCTCCAGCTCCTTCTTGAAGTTGCCACGATGACGTGGCTCTCTTTTTCTCATCAAAAAGATCTGAACTCTTAAAAATGCGCTCACATGAGCGTAAACAAGCCTGAACTTCAAAGATGGACTTCGATCCTTTAAAAGGCCTTCCTCCCAGATTGGTGAAATCCTTACACACAGCAGCAAAACTTACTCAAGGTGGCGTTGGATTCACAGCCTCGCTAGCAGTCGGACCTCTTCCATTATTGGTCGTTATGCCGCCCACAACTCTGCTTCTCCTTCCTCTTGAACTCATATTGGCAACTTGGATAGTTAAACCAACAATTTAGATAAGCATGTAGTTATAAAAATTACAAGTATAGATACTACTCTAAAGCTGAGGTATTATCTCAACCTAGCGCTCTGATACCAACTGTGACGACCCGCCATTCATTCCATAAAAAGGCATATCGTCAATAAGAAAGAAATATGTAGAAAAAGAATAGATAGAAAGAAAGAACAACAATCATTAGAATCTCATAGTGGAAATGGTGAAAATATAATATATCACATAACTATTACATAGTCATTATACATCAGAGTTACACAGTTACAACAACATCATCACATTAGACAGTCTTAAAGATCCGTCTAGCCATTACATTCAGAATACAACAGACAAAAGATTCTAACATAGCAGAAATAGATAGATATAGCTACGCCAAGACTCCTCCTCCAAGCTTCCCAAAATTCGTCAAGCCAAACCTGATCACTTGGTTACTCATAAAAATTGAGTACCCAAGAGTTTAGGAAAACCAGAATAAACTTCAGGTCGGACATGAGTCTGGTGTGAGTAAATGGTTAATTTGTTTAACTTGAAAAACCTTTGATATAAAAGGTATCTCGTAAGACTCTCCGAAAATAAACACGGACAAATTTTTCCCTTACGATGACCAAAACATTTCTTATAAAATCTTATGATATTATAATAGTGTCTATATACAAATACTTATTCAAATAGCTGAAATCGTTACATTATTAAATTCTAGTATGCTAGCCACAAAGTGGGTTCTACAATCAAAACCGTAAAGGGCACGTAGGGAGAATGGATTCCATACAATGGCAGGGCTACTGGGGTACCTCCTGTCACAGTACATGGTATAGATCACCGTACGGAGGATCCACCCTAGTCCCCTGCGTCACAAAGTTAGAGCTACCCCGTACTTGATAGTTTGAATAAAACAACCCCGCGGTTGTGGTCAAACAACCGCCCACATAGCCGAATAAAAGGGACCTCCAGATAGGGCCAAATCTTATCCTACTTGGGTACTACCCACTTAGCCTTGTGTGCACCTCCCCTATTTTAGCCATTCTCGGTTGATGAGGCTTGAGGATACGATTACCTTTTAGAACACTTATCTTGGAATGCTCATCGTCCTCCATTGACAATGGTCTAATAGCATTCATCCATATAAGTTCGTTCTGGGTTCGAACAAAACCGAAGGCACTATCTCGTTACACTCATTTTGGAATCACCCTCAGAGTTAACGATGATAGCCCTTGCACTCTGAATCTTCATCTTGATCTTCACTTGAGATTTTATGACCTATCGTTTAACTTTGATCGATGTGGTTTTTAGATAATCAAATCTGATATCCGATCCCGGTCTCATCGAAATCCAAACGCCTTTCTTAAAGCCCAAGTTGTTTAAAGTTTTAACAATTTAATTCAATCTAGAATATTGAATTTACATAGCATTCATCACAGATGAATAATACACGTTATCACATCTATATCCAAAGTATATCACTTCACAGAATATCACAGATTATCATACTATAAATATCAATCAATCCAGACATTCTAAACAATCAATCATCCATAAGCAGGACTTATTAATCCATACTATAATTAGTTTAATTAACTCAAATTAAATTAATTACTTAAGAATTAATCACCTAACCTGCTTAATCAGACCTAATCTGCTTAATCAGTCATTAATTAATTACAACCATTTGAATTAATTAATCATTCTTTAATTACCTTATAAATCAATTAATTAATCTTGAATTACTGATTGATAATCCTTAAATTGTTAATTAATACACCTTAATTATTAATGAATAATCTTAATTTTTTAATTAATTGATTCCTATTTACCAATTAATCAATCCTTAATTACCAATTAATTAATCTCTAATTACTTAATTAATAATTCTTAATTACAAATTAATTAATCTCTAATTAATTAACTTATAAACCTTAATTATTAATTAATCCTTAATCATTAATTAATTAATATTTAATCATTAGTTAATTACTCTTTGATTACTTATTAATTAATCTTAAATCATCAAAACCTTATTTAACTTTTAGGATAAACCATTTATCTTTATTAATTTCTTAATTTTCATTATCATATAAATCTACACATTTTACTTCTTAATTAACTACTTAATTATATTTCTAAATTAAGTTTTTAAAATGACTTAAGCATTTAACTTAACAAATTTAAGTCAAACAAATCATATAACTTCTTAAATAAATTATTTAAAACATTTATTATATAAAGAAATAAATTTTAAGAAATAGATTTAAACTTGATTTATTTAAATTTTAAAAACTTGTTTTCAATTGAATTTAAAACTGTTTTATATTACTTCGGGTTCAACCCGGGACCCATCCCGGGTCACCCCCGAGAAAATTCCCTTCTTCGTTTAAAACTTAGTTTTAGTTTTAAAAATTTCAAAACCTGTTACACATATTAACACTCACGCTAACCCAAAGATGAACCCGAGCAAACCTCTCCTATTCTCGAGTTCCCACCTGAGGATGCTCCTTCCTCGAATCAAAAACCGACACTAGGACCTCGCCGTGCACGTGGATTGATCGTCGAAGCCAATCCGATCATCGCCGATACTCCCCACATGTCGGCGACCATCTCCACACAACGACGGACCACCCAAATCATCAAATCTAACTCAAAAACGAAATCGAGCTATTTCGATCAAACTGGAACAACAACCATCACCTAAAAACTCCTCGACCCAATGATGCCGACCGCCAACACCCATGAAACCCCGTCCATAGCTTCGTCGAAGACTGACGCTTCCATCTCCCAACCTCCAATCAAGTCCGGTGATCAAGAGATGACGCAGTAATCAAAAATTCCACCCTCGACCAAACCCAGGCTTAAACCCTAATCCATCGCCTTGACGCCGCCTCGGTGGTTTAAAAATCCACCTGACATTTTTACTTAGCTTGACTACACCCTGGCTTCCTCCACTAACGATCCCGACCTTCCCGAGTCTCCCAATTACTAGAAAAACCCAAAAATCCCTAATAGGATCAACCTCGAATTTCTCACTCGATCAAGCATTAAAAATCTTGATTTAACTCTTAAAATCATGATTTCTGATGGGGATTCAGATTTTATAAATAAATCAAAGAAATGTGGTGATCTAGTTTCAACAAGTTTTAAGTTTCCAATTTTCTTCTTGATTTTCCAAATAATATATAACAAATCATACTTATATATATTTTTAAATCTTAGTTTAAGTTTAAACAAAAACAACTTGTTTGAATTCCTAAACCTATCAGAAATTAGATGAGGAGATTTTGAATTTTCTACTTATTTTAAAACCCTGTAACTTGAAACAGAGATGAACCAGACATGCACACTTACACGTCTGCATATTTATAACATGCATGTCTAATCCCATATCTATAAAACAATTATTGTCTTAATATTACATAAAATCATCATATGCACTAAGTTAAAACAAGAATGTTGTTTGTTTACTCACCAGGAAAATGTTTGAATAGAGCTTTGAAATAATTTTTATTTTGAAAACTTGAATCCTGGGAAATGCCTAATGAACTTTTGAAACTAGAAAATACTTGATCCTTCGAAAACTTGTTAACTGGAAATTTTGTTGTTAAGATGATCTAAGCTTTAAAAACTGAGATGATCTTGTCTTGATTTAGTTGAATATGCTGATGATTTGAGGTAGTTGATTTCTTGATCAAGTTGAAAAGGTTATTGCTCGATTAACTTTTCATGTTTGAATATAGTTTACAGGATTTTGATTTTCTTTGGTTTTAGTTACAGGCTTTTGCTTCTTTGAGTTTGAAAAATGAAGATAGGAAAGAATTGAGAAGAGAAGAGTATATGTATATTTATTGCTTAATTCATGTTTTTTAAAATAAAAGAAAATAAAAAGAAAATGGTGACACTTGTTTAAAAATCTTACATTTGTCATTAGTATGTGTTAATTGTCTTACATTTGGTAAACAACATGCTATTAACTCAACACTTGTATTATGCATGTGTAAATATATTTGTAAATGTTTATATAAATCTTTATATTTAATTTTCAATTTAGTTAATACATTATCTTGATTTATATTTATAGAATATTTTTAAAGAAAATAACATAAACTAATTATATACTAATAAAAATTACATACATGCATACATACATATATATATTAAATCTAATTTATTTTAAGATATTTATCTAATTGAATTTCAAATTCAAATTAAATTCAATTTAAAATCCACTTGCATATATATACACATTCAAACAAACACGTATTTAATTTGTTTGAAAATAATAATTCAATTTAAAATCTACTTATATATTATATACACATAAGCAACCCATTATTATTTGTTTTAAAAGAATAATTTTGCCAATTTTTAAGTAATTTGTAAAAGAGATTATCATATATTAATTGCTTGAAATTTTCGGAATATCACAGTAGTTGAATTCTAAAGAAAGTTGTAAAATATGAATTTAAAATTTGATTTAAATTCAAATTCAAACTTATAAAGATTATAAATAAATTGTTTGAAAAATATTTTAATTAAAATCAAAATTTATAAGGGATATCAATATAATTTAATTTTTGTTTAAGTTGTATTCATAAAGGTTACAAACAAGTAGTTTAAAATTGTTCTATTTTTTCTATAAAATATTAGTGTTGTATTTGAAATTAATTAAAAAGTTCAGTAAATGAAAAGATATATATGAATATATATATATATATATATATAACTTAATGAATCATAAAGCTTATAATAAGTCAATATTTATATATATGTATATGTGTATGTTATATGTATAGAAATAGGTGGTTTAAATTCATCTTTATCCTCTCTATCTAAATCTATAATATCATCTTATCATCTCCTTCTTTTCATCTCAAAAGTTGTCCTTCGCTCCTCAATCTTTTTGTTTACCGGTCTATATTTGTATCCTTTTTTCTCTCGCTGAATTTCCTTTTGCCATCGCCATGGCCGCTTTGGCGTAACCAACCCTTATTCATTCCTTTCACTATTCCCCTTCGCTCTGCAACTCTACTTCCACTCTAACTCCATCTTTGCTCATCCCACCACTGTATCTCCCCCACCTCCATCGTATTTATTCCTCGGTTCTTCTTTGTTCCCTATTTCTATTAAGAGAAGCCTTTTCTCTCCTAAAGTCTAACCTTGAGTTGCAGAGACTGCATGAGTTCTATATTGGCTTCTGGAATGAGTCACTCATTGTATTGGAGAAATTTTCAAGTTCGTTGAAGCACTTTTTATTTGTTCATGCCGACTGGCTAGTTTAAGAAATGTGTAGTGTTGGATTCGATTAAATTAGTGTTAATATAGGGTGTTTTCTGATGGTAGGTTCTTTATGCATATAGTGTCATAAAGTGTTGGTTGGTATTATTATTGACAATTTAGATTTAGATATGAGAGGGATAAATTTTTTGAGAACTCCATACAAAATTATATTTCTAAGGAGGATAAACAACCTATTAATAAAACATATATTTTTACCTCTTTTTCCCTTAGTTAAAACATCAAAATTCTAAATACTCTCTCCTTCTCCTTCCTTTAAAAAATAATAATAGTGTGAACATAAAAAATTCATCTCGATCTCCCTAATTAGATCCAAACTTTGTTGAGAATGTGATGGAAAGGAAATTATTAACCTACTTATCATGATTTTTTTTTAACTAATGTTAAAATTAAGGGTTAAAATTACCGTGTTGAATGTTTTTTGAGTAAGAATCAAATTATCTCTTTCTCATTTACAATTCAATCTGGAGGTGAGTTTGAATTCTCCATTATTGAACTAATGATTTTGAATTAAAGTTTAATGATAATCAATGGAAAACTAGTGTAAATAAAAGAAAGGCCAATGAGGTCAATTTGATTGTGATTTTATGAGGGAAACTTTGATTAGTGCCTCTTGTAATAATTTTTTTTTTAAATAATACAGCCCCTTATATTCAAAACTATATTGTCAACAACAATACTCATTCTATTTTGTGTTTGTTAGCTTGGTGCATTTATTATTAAAGTCATTTTCAAAGTTTTGGGTGTTCTATTTAGTCGTACTAAAATTTTTGGGTGAGCTGATTGGTTGGGTATCCAATACTATTATATGCTATGATTTGGCTTCTTCTATTTTTTGATGCAATGGAATTTGGGTGCTTGTAAATGTGCTTTGTCTTCCTATTTTGTTACTACTTCGTTAGGATTCCATAGCAATTGCGCATGCAACAGGTGTGTTTCTTGCTTGTTGTAGCTAGTGAAGCTTTGTTAGGCTATCAGGTTGCCTTTAGTTCAGTTCCCCTAGTCCATCATGTTGTCATGATGATGTTGATTTGTTTGCATATGACATCAGTGTTTCTACCTCCAGCTTAATATTTTTTCTTTATGTGAAGTCTATGGTTATTTATTCTTTTTTCGTAGAGTGTGTGTTATTGATGCTTTTGAAATGTTAAATCTGGGTTTTTTTATATTGTTACTTGATTTGCTTGTAATGTTTGGATAGCGTGAGTTGTCTAACGAAATTTCCTTATGCAACTAATTAAGTCGTCGAGTGAATATATTAATGTTTGGTCCAAGTAAGTTGTCTACTCCGATTGCCTTATGCAATTTTTTGAGTCTTTGTTTACTTTGGGCATACGTGGCGAAGCTTATAAGGTCTTCCTCCTTGCATTAGTAATAATTTAATCTATAAATATGGACAAACCACTATAAAAATTGGCTTGCTTTGCAAAAAAAGAGGTCTAAATGAATTAAAACTCATATTGACCTAAGGGAGTATACAATGGATGTAAAGAAATACAACGTTATGAATATATACTCATCTCCCTTATAATGTTGACAACACTCAGATAACGTAATTTTAAATTATGAATTTAAAATAATTGCTCTCCATCGTTTACAATACAAATAGAGTACTATACATACCGATCGTTCTTAAGCACCATCAAGCCATAGAATATCTATGGTGATGTTTGTATTATCTCTAGATAGATAGAAATATTATCTAACATTGTTGAGCAACCTTAAGGGTAACATAATTATCCTTGGGCTACCAAGAAATGATGAGTCTAAGGTATCCAATGTTTTTATGATTTATTGAGCACCCTCACGGCAATAAAGATAACTAGATGCACCAAGATGTAGGGTTGGAAGTTATACATGAAACATAATTTGTAAAGAGTTACTTACTGTTTATAGGGACCACAATTTGTTGAGCACCTTCAAGGTTGTAGGAACAAGGTAAACAAATCTTAACACCTACCATTAGAATTTATGAAATTGAATTATCTCTTTTAGCATTTTTGAGAGATGAAGAATTCAATAGGAGCTTTATTAGATAATTATAAAAAAAGCAATTTCAATTAGTAGAAGAATATATGTGATATTATAATAATCCACTTCAATTAATTTGAGTAATTAATATAATTAATAAAATTATTTATCGATTAAAGTATAATAAATGAACAGAATTAAAGACTGAAGAAGAAATGTAAAATAATCGTACCAATAAATCTTTTGGCATGTTTTTGCTTGAAGATGTAAGTAAGAGCCAAAATTTAAAAACGTTTGTGGTTTGGTCACTTAAGTGTTAATTTGCTTGAGACAATATATTATTTTCGATGAGTTTTATACTCTAAAGCAATGTAAGTCCATGGATATTTGATACATACTCAATCGCATACTAAAGTTATATAGTGAATATTTGTAATCATAATGTACGAAATTTCAATGAAAATGTTTCATTTGAAATAAGCAAGTAAACCATAGTGTGAGATTTTATGTTCAATACGTCTGAATATAATAGTAATCTTCTTTTGTAAGAGACAACACTAGACCAAGAACTATAGACAAACCGAGGAATTGGTTACTGAAATGTAAATTATGATATGTTTAATTAAGTGCAACTTATTTGTTGTCCTTAAAATGTTAAGGATAACTGTGTGCTTTTTTGTAAAGAAATCTAATGCAGCCTTGAAATAAAGGATTTTTCTTTTGAATGGTTTGACTTTATGAAAGTGAAAACGAAAGTTTGAGAATGGTGATAATATTGGCATAATTGTGGTGAAGAAAGTGAATGGTCACCTCTGTTCCAAGAAGAGACATCAAAAATGGATTTTTTTTAAATATTTATAGACGCATAATAGGACTAAGTAATATGATTTCTATTCTAAACATATTTTTTTATAGATAATTGTTTTATATAAAATTTATTTCTTTGAATTTGAGATATTTGATTTGAAACACTTAACTGTAAATCAGTCAGAACAGAAAAAAATAAAAAACCCATGGTGAGTGACTGAATGGAGCTTCTTATTTCAAACGTTGTTATTATAATAGTGGAAAAGTGGAAGCATACTAGATGACAACTGCTAGCGTATGCATCATATATTGAAAGATTACTTTCATTTATGCCAAATATTATTTATGAGATAATAACTGTTTTTTTGATCGAAAATAAATATAGTTTTATGTTAATATGAATATTATGAGTATTTATTATAAGATAGCTTCATCTTTGGATATTTCGATGATGGTATCAGTTTTCGTAACTGTAATAATGCGTTAGATATAGAAAATACATAAGCATCTAAATTATTTAACAATTAATTTTAGGATTATGGACTAAAACGTAGCTCTGTGAAATAATTCTTTAATCTATTGATTATGAATCATATGGTACTTATGAGTTCTATTTAAAATGATTAAGAGCAAAACTAATTTAGTGGAAGTGACAAAAGAGTTCATGAACTCTTTGGATTGATAAATATAGATGTATGCAGTCCAAGGTCTAATGATATCAAAAATGAATCCTTTAAATTCATCGATGAACGACTGTATTTAACACACAATTAGGTATTTATGGTGACTTCATAGAACATAAAATGGAAGTAGAAAATAAGAACTTGCAAAAGAATAAAATCAATTCGACTTGATCAAATAAGTAATATTTTGGATAAGATTTTCAATAGTACCTAAAAGCATATAAGATTCACTCTTGAAGTCACTTCTTCCTATGATAAATAATGATGTACAGTATTGGAGATGAATAAAAGTTAACAAATGTGTGTGTGTGTGTGTTTATATATATCATTTCTATAAATATTATATATTATCTCATATAAATACACAACTAAACAACATAAGTACATCATGTTATCCAATAAAACAATGTCTCAATACATGAACATGTCATCAAGTCATATGAGATAGAAAGTCAAGCAAAATGATAATTCACAATCGTCATCAACTCCATTACTATTTTGTAGCTCATAAAGCACAAAGTTATAACATAAAACCTGTAAAACAACCTCCGTCTTAACCAAGTTGTTAAATAAATTACAAATCCCGAGTCAACTAAAAGCTAGCTGTGAGTATAACTATGCTCAATACATAACGTAATGTGCATGTCAGGTATAACAATGTATGATTTGACTTTATTCTCAAAGATATCACATACTCTCTAGTCTAATACCGAACCCATGTCTCAAAGCACATCATAGGTTTTAATAACATGTCATGGCTCTAAATTGCGTGACTTATAGTTGCAACTCTAATCAATTGGTATACTACATCCTATCCACATATATGAATTAGGATCATTATACACATTAATCACATCATATCATAAGTATACAAGTCTAAACGATGTGTGCATTTTAAAGCGAATCCTTTCTAATTTATTTATATAAAGTCGACCCCAATGCCTACAGCTTATTTCTTCTACATCCTCTCAACAAGTCTCTACTATACTCCACCTCAACTCCAAGATACCATAACCTATTTTATTCATGCATCCCTCAACCATACTTTACTAGACTTTGCCTTGACACCAAGATACCATGGCCTGTTTCGTTTGTATATCCCTCGACTAGACTTTACTAAACTCTGCCTCGACATTAAGATATTGTGGCTTGTTTCATCTATATATCCCTCGACCAAAAGTTACGGGTTCCCACACACAATCCATTAGGTGCACAGTCCTCTCTAAATCTCTAACATTCGATCTTTTGTTCTACTATAACCATCTAGTTGAGTCTCCATCATTGGTGATGCCAATCACCGTTTACATTGTGCCGGCCCTATGATGTGTCAATAGATTGTTTGGACAAAACCATAGCGATGGACCAAATTTCTATGATTTAGGGTGGAAATTCGAATCTTGTCTGCTAGGATGGATACTGGCATCTAGTAGCTCACCTCTTAAGATCATAGTATTAATACACTTATTCACATTAACCTCACTAACGTCATTAACCCCCTTAATTTCATTTATATCCTAATGTTTTTATGAAGTTTTAAAACACATTTCACATAGAATATCGCTTGTGTATCTTATACCATATATCATACATGCATAATGGGATAATTGGCATTTAATATTTAACATGAAATCATAGCATGCATGGTATAGTGAGGCAATATAAGCAAGTATAAACTCATCTATACAATAGCATGTATCATTATCAATAGCATAAATATGAGGATATGTTAACTACAATTTATCCTATGCTTGTAAATATTTGGCCTCCCTAATGCCATTCTTTCCCAAAATAACATTGTATCTCATATCCATATCACATATAAATGTCATTTGCGCCTATCATTAAATAATAGCATCATCTCAAATAACCATAGTTATAAGTCATGACATATCAATATAACATCACAACATCAAATGGAATATTAATAACTTTGTATCATATTTCAAACAAATCAATAATAATCACCTTAGTCATACTAATATGTCATGTATAAAAATAAAAGGCACTTGCATATTATCCACATCATGATGTGAAAACAACTCATGTTGTATACTCAACATAACCACATAGCACTTTAATCATGATATAATATGTATACGTATATTTCAATGAACAACAAAGTGATATCGTTATACAATTACCACTTCACATATCATAAAATGATATCAACATTTATGTTTACCTATAGGTTCAATAATTTAATTAATTCCATATATACATGTATTTATATATGTATATACACACACTCCTCATAACAAAATTTGTTTACAATTTACATCTCAGTGTATAAACAGGATTCGTACACAATTTCAAGTCACCCAATTCTCTACTACTTCAATATTGCTCACTATCCTTTTATTCTTCATGTATGCAACTTCAAATGAGTGTCATCAATTCATACTAACCATTTAGAGGCTTATTGTAATAACATATTCAAATATATTAACCTCAGTAAGATTTTTTGCATCAAACAAAAGGAAACATTTTTCAACTATAACTTCCCATATATAGAATTAAATCCCATATATTTTAATTTTAATTACAGTTTCTACCAAATATTTAATGAGCCTGCCACAATGTTAGCATCGCGATCATCAACCTCAAAATAACATAATCATCAAACCAAAGCAAGCATCAAAAATGTAAAAGAAAATGAAGTTTAACTCAGCTACATCCTTTGCCTACTGGTATGATCTCCATCAGGTGGTGCTCAAGCCTAAAATAGTGTCTAGCAACCTATCATCACACATACTCCATTAGCAGATTCTGATCGTCGACCTTTCTTTGACGTGAGTTTCAAACCGTGCCACCAACCTTCAACCACTTGGCGTTAGTCCCAACGCACACATGTTCTAACATTGAGCAGTACCTTCTTGCTCACACACACCCATATTTAGCCACTTTTCCAAGTTACACAACCTTGTCCTCTGATGCATGCTTAATGTTGTGCACATAACACTGTCATGTTATGTCCTTCCCGTCATCGATTAAAGCACATGCATTTTTATCTTTTATTTTGATTTTGTGAATTAGAGATTTGAGAAGGAGATAAAAAGAGGTTAAATGGGTTTTCTTTTATTGCCAACTTTGAATTGGTGAAAGGGGATAAGGATTGAGAGAACAGTAATGAGTTCAGGCTTTTCGATGTAATAGGCCCCACGAAATAAAAGGAAAGAGATGTTTTCTTTTACACATAAGGTTCTAAACTATTTTCAACCAACTTAAATCACATGTTCACTTATATAACTTTTCAAATCAAAATAAAAAATTCACAAATTTCTTTTTACCCAAAACAATTTTCAAATGTCAAAAATACCACTTTTAACCCTTAAACAATTAAAAGATACTTATTTATTCCTTAAAATTATTTCACAGCTAACAAATATATTTTATGCGATAAATATAAATTTTGATGTTCTTTTAGATTTCTAAAACTCAATTCAAATTTTAAAGTTGAATTTTAAATTGACATTTCACATTTTATTCCAATATAAACCCAAAAATCAAATTTATTGAATTTAATTCAATAAAGATCCCAAAACAATCTTTTTAACCCATTTGACAAATATTTCATCATTTTATTCACTGATATATATTTTTGAATTCAAAACCATTTTAAATTCTAGTTTCTTTTTTAATTACTAAAAACTCATTTTAGTTAATTGAAATTTCCAATTTAAATCCAAAAATACATTTTATTGTAGTATATTACTTAGCTCCTTACTGGGAGGTCACAAACTCCACTCCTTAAAGAAATTGCATCCTCACAATTTATAAGAAAGTATTGTAATCAATCTAACCAAGATAATCCAAATAGTCATACATAAATCATCAAATGTAATTGTATGCATAAATTAATCAAACATGTATATGAATAAAATCATCTATAATTAATTACTCATGCTAGGCATCTGTAAAGCATTCCATTCAAAATATGATACTTTGGAGTAACATGTAAGTACCCATATGAACATACTCAAACAAAAATTCATACAACCATAAGCAGCTCATTTCAATTTACCTTATCAATGCAACGATACATAAGAAAAATAAATATCCAATGCTTTATTTCATTCAGACATACCCTACCACATCCATCAACATAGAGAACAACATACATATATTTTTCAAAAGTTCTCTTGAAAATTCTCTTTTATTTAAAAATATATCAAAAATTTTAAGTATCAACATTTTTGAAAATTTTTAATATTCTCCTTTGTGCGGAGAGCCCTTTGAATAAAATATATCATGATAAAATATATATAAATCGACTAACACATAGTTGAAAACAATACACATACATACATACATACATACATACATACATACATAGAGATATATATTTGTATATATGTATGTATGCCATATGCTATATGGTGTTGTATCTATAACCACCACATTGGTCTTTTTGAGCTAGTTAGTTTAGTGTACAAATTTATTGGATTTGAAGTTACGGTTTATGAAATAAAAGCGTTACGGTGTTTAAATAGGCACGCAACCACTTTTGGGCCAAAAGGTTACAAATTACTAAAAATGCCTCATTACCTATATACGTGTTGCTTAGATACCCGAAAGAGCAACCGTCACATCAGTCTCCCTCCCTAATCCTTAAATCCTTCTTAACCATATTTTAGCGACGAATGATTTTCGATAGTCACAAATCGTTTTAAAAATAAAAATGATTTATTCCCATTGAAATATATATCGTTTTGAAGCCTTTGACAAGGAAAATCAATGACATATGTTCATTTTTTGAAGATGATGCTTAAGTCATTGGCAGATCATGGTCAAAGTTAAAAAGGCGAAATCCTAATAGCCCATTTGGGCATTTTCAATTTGGTGACCAGGATGCAAAATTTAAGTGATGGAGTTGTAGAGGTCATCGAATGGAGAGGAATGGTGGTGGCCAAAGGTCCAATTAAGTTAGGAGGCAATCGAATTTGGTGGATTAAGGTTGGAAACCTAGGTTAGATGCGGTGGCTGGTGTAGTACTAGGTGGTTGGACTTATATAGGTGGAAATGCGGCATCAAGGCAAGTTGATCAGAGGTGATGGTAGGGGTTATAGTGGCATGTATGTAGTGGTAACAACAATCAACATCACTGTGAATGGGTACGGGCGATTGCGTGATTTTTGGGCGAGGAAGATGTTTTGCAAAATAACTCTAAAATTTCTATATTTATGCATTAAACCTGAACCTTCTAAACTCTGTATCTTTCACATATTAACTCATTACATGCATGGTTTTCAATTAGAGTCATGGTGGAATTTTGGACAACTTTGCGCTAGGTTTGTTGAGTTTTGAGGCTATTTGTAAAAGCATATTGGTATGGTCAATTTAGTTTAATTAATGGAATTTTGAAATATAAAATACATACCTATCGATGAAAAGTTATATTTGTTGACATGTGATGATAATTGTTTAGCTAGTATGACATTTTGGATGTGTTATGCCTTGGTTTAGATGTTTGTTGCTAATTTGGTATTATTAGATGTTTAATTGTGATTGATTATGAAATTTGGATGGAAAATAAATAATTAATAGAGATGGGCTGTATATAACTATAGAAATTATAGTTAACTAATGCAAAGGATTTTTTAAATAGATTTTGGGCTAGTATTTATAAATAACAATTATATAATAAATTTTATTGAAATTAATGTGTGGAATTTATTAAGGTAATTATTTGTGAATTTCTGAGGATATCCACAAATAATAACTAATATTATATTTTAAATTGAGATTTATGAAGTTTTTTATTATTTATAAAATAAAATAAAATTTTAAATAACAATAACATGAGAAATAAAAAATAATTGGTTTTACGATATTTATAATAAGGAATGTCATTATTATTATTATTTAACTAATAAGATAGAAGGCATTTTTTGAGTAATAATAATGAAAATATATTTCCAAAAGTGATTTGGATAAAAAATTATTGTTCCCATATGAATATAAATAAAAAGGAGTTTTGAAGATTTAAAAAAAAATTATTATTTTTTAGATAACAATAATAAATTGGTTTAGAAACTATTACAGTGGGTTTAAAATATGTTATCACTTTGGCATGATGTAATTTTATTATTGTTTTGAAAAGTAATTTAATGTAAATTACTACTTTCGATTTAAAATATGTTGTTTGAGGTATTTAAAGAAAAAGAATTTCAATAAAGGGTTTTGAGAGTATATTTTCTTTATTAAAGAAGTAGTATTATTTTGAGATGCAATAAATAAATGAAGCTTTCATAATAAACAATAATAATAAAGCAATTTTATACTAAACAGAATAATGGTTATAAATATATTATTTAGATAGTTGCATATGCGTAGTTAATTGTGGATTGTAATTATCACATATATATTATGTTTGATGACGATATTGTATTTTTATGATGTCCGATATTCTACCATTACTGCTACTGGATGATAGGTAGTTGATTAACGATTGATGTTTTGTTACTAATGTTTGATTGTATTAGTACACACTTGATCGCTGATGTGTGTTACTACTGGAGTAATTAGTACACATTTGATAATTTATATTTACATTAATGATGCATTATGAGTGACTAGTATGTATGTAAGTATATTTTTGTTGTTGTTATTTTCTCATTTGAAGATTAGGGTTAGCATTGAACATTGTTGATGTTTAATAGTTATGTGCTATTATTGTTGTTACACCATAAGATGATTTGTTGTGATGGATGAGTAGGAATAATTTTTCTACTTATGCTTTTTGTATTGGTTGTATCAGTTGCATGGAATCTATGATTGTTATGTATTAACAAGTATTTAGATGCAGGAGAAGGGCAAGAAATAGAACTATGTGGGCTTGAACAAAAAAAAGGGATATGCAAGCAGCTTTTTTCTATGCAATAGCCTATGGTTCCATTGTGGTCAAGGTGTATATAAATTAACGCGGTCCAAAGATAGTTGACCCTTTTTTCCTTTATTATATGTATATGTGTATTTGTAAATTTACTAGGTGGTTAGGAGGGAGCAAAGGGTCTAGAATGAGCCATATCTACAAGATGGTTTAGTATATCTCTTACATCATAGTTAGATAATTGTTGTTTTAATAAATGATATGTTGAAATACGCATATTGTTTGATGTATTGATTTGTGTAATATTTATTTATTGAAAGTATACACACATATACATATATAAAACTGATATTTAAATTTCTTTATAGGATTTCCCCTTTTGTTTATTTTTTTAGATTTTTAATTTTATATACCCACATCCACTGTCTTTAATATATGGAATTAGTAGTAAGCATATTTTGATGGTGTTTACAATTATTATTAGATGTTAATAACAGTGGGTTATCACATTTGTTATTAGAGCCAAGTTTAGTGATTCCCTAAGCCTTGGGTATGTTTCAAAATTAAGGGTATGATGATTTACACCTTCGGTTGGGTTAGAATATAGAATGAGGGAGCACTTTGATTGGTAATTGTATTCGTTGTGTGTATGGGTTGTTCGTTTAACCACCATTACCTCATCCTAAATTGATGCTAATTATGATAAACTTTATGTGGGAATTAAATGAAGAAGGAGTGAAGTAGGATGAAAACTTATAAGAGTTAAGTATTGGTTATAACCTAAGTGACACATAACATGATGTTAAATTACGAGCGAAACCTAACCTTAATAAGATGGAATCACATTTTCTTTTTAAGTAAATAATATTTATTTGGGATGTATGCAAAATAAACATTTACGGTTTTAAAGATATTTTTTAAAAGGGAAAAATGTGTATTTCTATGCATAAAGTGATTTGTTGAAATTTTTGGTGAGGGCAAAGTATTCAATTTGGAAAATAACATTTTTTATAAAGTTATTTTCGAAAGGAAAGGTAAATATAGAAAAAATATTTTATTTGCAAGTTTTCTTAGTATAAAGGTGTTTTAATTAGATATTTGAAGTTAAATTTAGCATTTGGAGTTTTACTGTGAGAAATTTGATTGTTTTTAAAACATCATTTGGAATGCCTTTCTATAATGGTATTATGATTTAGAAATGTTTTGTTAAAATGGAAAAATTCTTATCTAGAGAAATGATTTGTTGATTAATATTTTATTTGAAATAATTTTATGAAAGGATGTTTAACTTAAAATATTTTATTTTAATAGAAATATTTTAATGAGAGCATCTTAGCTAAAAATTATCTTTAATTAGAAACATCCATTGAAAAAGATAAGTGTTGAAAGGTATTTTTTATATGAAAGATTTTAAAAGGTATTTTGAAATTATGATTTGACCTAGTGTAGATATTTGTTTAGAGATATTTTGGAAAGCGATATTTCTGTTGAAGAAAATTTTAAAACAAGTACTATAAGATTTGTGAGGTATTCATTTGAAAAGTTATTTTGATGGGGCATTTTTTATAATAAATGTACTATAATTTGCATAAGATTTACCTTAAATGATACTTTATAGTAAGGTTATTTTCACAAGAAGATATTTTATTCTGGAAAATTTAGTTTTTCGATGAACATATTTGAAAAAAATAATATAGTGGAAATTTCATTATTTGAGAAATTATTTTTGTGGTGAAAATATAAAAAAAGAGGTTGATGTAAGTATTTTTATTTGAGGAGCATCTTTTTTGAGTAAAGAATGCAAGGAAATATTTATTGAGTGAAATGTTATTCAAGAATTTCTTTGATTTTAGATAACTTTTTATTTGAAAATTGATTTTAGTTGTTAAGATTTTCACTTAAAGGGTACTACTTGAAAAGTGATGTTTCGAAAGAAAACAGTTTTTCGTAAAGAGTTTTGGTTGAAAAGACCAAATTTGAAAAAAAAAATTTGTTGAGAATATATTTGGAAATATATATGGAGAAAAGATTACAAAATATCCAAATTTGCAATTCTTTGGGAAGATATTTTAGTGAGATGAGAATGATTTGATTTGGTGGCAAATGTTTGAAAAATTAAACTATTTGACTGAACAACAAGCTTTTGAGGTTTTTCTTAAAAATAATTTTATTAAAGAGATGTCTTATTAGAAAATTCTATATGAGGGCCACAATATTAGACTTTGTAATATGGGGTGTAAGATGTTAAGGTAGGATGAGTTTTGAGTCCACCTAACACCCATTATGACGATGTTACCTTTATAATTGTTATGTGTGAATTTCCCTAAGGAGTTGTAGAAATGTCTAGTCAATCCCTTCCATATAGGGGCTGAGATACGATGTACGGACATCCCATTTTGATGTCTGGGATAGTGGCCTTTCTATTTTATTTTTTCATTTGGTTGAATTGTTTGTGCTGATTTATTCCTTGTTAGGTTATGTTTGGTTCTTTTTTGGTATTGTACTATTTGACTGTTTGTTTAATTATATCATGCTTGTTTAAACTGTTGTTATTTGTTGGTATTATACCGATTAATTGATTTTATATAGTTGGTTTTAATTGTTTATTTGCTTGCTTGTTTGTTTGATTGCTTGTCTCTCTGCCTTATTGTGATTATTGTATCCTAGGTCATGTCGCTTGCTATGTACGATAAATTTAGGATTAGGTTGTAATGACCGTCCTACACCTGTGGTACTCAATATACTTATATGATGTGCTGTGGAGATACTCGGCCGATGCGGAATGGTTATCATGAATATAAAGAAGAGAAAAATCCAAACAAAGAACCTATAAAACATCTCATGTCGCACAGATAAAATATATTATAACAACATAGATGTGAAACATGCGAGATAGTGATATAATCTAATGAACCGCAAATAAGAACAGTAGAGTGCATCAGGTTCACAGACCATACAAAATTGATACAAAGAGCTTATTCATCCTAAGTCTTTATAATAAACTCTATAATTGTCTCTAATAATACAAGTACTAACAAAGCTTCATAGTATTACACAACAGAATATAAGCGATAGTAAGCTCCAAGTATAGATATATGAAAGCGTAGCCTCCTGTTCATACTCCGTACAACTCCATGCACTACTTAGATGTAACATCCCAAATTTTTAATAACATTACTCAGGAGATTTAATTAGATAAATTAAACAAAATAATGTAAATATAAGAGTGATTAGGGGTTGAGATTTGAAAATAAATTAGATATATGAACGACTAAATAAATAGGCTTATAATTGATTATATATGTTAGTTAATTAACGCATGGGTATAATGGTAAGTGCCGCACCATTACCCTTATGTTCTCTTTTTATTCCCATTCATGTTCATTTTTCTCGAAACATAAAATGCAAACAAAAGAGAGAAGCCGACCATTACTTAGGAGAAAAGAGGAGGAAATCAAACTAAAGCTAAGGATTTAAGCAAGGTGAATTAATCTTAATTAAATCCCAAAATCCTTATCCTATTCAAGGTGAATAATAATCAAAACCATCTCTGTTTTAATTTTATGATCGTTTGATTTTTGGGTTTAAGATTAAATCCAATAGGATGATTTTTGATGATGATATGCTTGGATTTTATAATATATTTGATTCAAACAAGATTGTTTGATAATTGTTATACACGGTTTTAAGGGTAAAATCATTTAAATTGAATTTTTAATGCCATTAGGAATTAATATATCATGTAAAACATGATTCTGGAGGTGGGTTTTAATTTTTATAACTTTTCAAGCCATGTAAAATTTATTATGAATTTTCAAAGAAAATTAGGAACAATTGGGTTTAGAAATTAATTTCAGTTTTTTGTATGAAGAATTTGGGCATGAAATTTTTATATGTTAGATAACTTATTGAAAGTGAATTTCTGTAATTTTTGAATATTTTTATTACGTAATTTACTATAAAAATTAATTTTTTTTAAAAGAAAGATTTAATTGTTTAATTTTTTTGCTTAATAGAAGGGCTTAGTTGTGAAAATTAATCTTTGTTTAGATCTGAAATTATGCAGCAATTATTTCTGTAAAGAATTTGAAAAGTTATGACAATTAATTAAATGTTTACAAATAGGCAGGTTAGTTATAATATATTCACTTTAAATAGCATTAAATCAGTCTTTACCCAAAAAAGTGGGTTCCGTCTCTTTTAGAAGCGACCTTTCGACCCTATGCTTCTACCTTCAACCAAGTCAAAACCTATCAGGTCGAGACCAACTAAGTCGAAGCCAATACATAAGGTATCACAATGTTGGTATGCAATGGATTGGAGAAGGGCGGAAGGCATGGTGTCGGAACATAATTTTCAATGGGGTCAAAACCTTTGTTTTACTTTTTGAAGAAACATGCTTGCCTGTTTTTACTAAATGCTTCGGAAGGAGTCAAAATATAAGCATTCAAAGGGGTCTTTTTAAATTGCTTTCGAAAGGGGTTTCCATCTCTTGTTTAAGTTGTGGCTTTCGAAGGAGTTACTTGGTTTTAAACCAATGCTTTCAAAAAGGGTGGATTCGACCATGTTGAAACCCTTTTGTTGTTCCTATGCCTTTCAAAGGAATTGAAGTCATCAATGCTTTTGAAAGGTAGCTTTGTTTTTTACTTGTACTAAACCACTTCCTAAAAGCTGTCGAAAGGATTCAAGGGTTTCAAAGGCAATGGCTTCGAAAGGGGTCGAAGCTATCTGTCAAATGTTTACTTACATGGTTTGAGCTTTCGAAAGCAAGTGTCGAAGCCATCGACTTTTCCCCAAACTCTTTTTAATGGTTTCGAAAAGGGTAATTTCACTTGTATTCACTTAGACCCAATAAGATATATTTTAAATTAGACCCAACGGTTTCGAAAGCGGTACTTCCAAGTGGCTTTGAAGTTATGCTTCTATAATTAAATGGTAATACTTTGACAAATTTGAAAGGTTATAAAAGAAAGGTTTTAAAGTGTTTATAAAGGCAGGAGCCTAGTGTTTTGAAAAGAAGATTTGAATGCTTTCGAAAGGAAGTTTTCCAATTGTTTCGAAAGTAAAGATTTAACGTTTCAAAAGCATTAGTTTTCAAAGCGAAGAACCCAATTCAATTTTTTTAAAGGTAAAACCCATGGCATTATAGAAGAGCTTTTGAATGCTTTTAAATTGGTGTTTTTGAAGTAGCTTTCCTTGATAAAATTAATAGGTTAAATAGACTAACCATGTTTTATATGAAATTGATTTCAGGGATAATAAACTACATGTGTTGGTTTTATTATGTTAATACTTTTGCTTCTTTAAATATATATATATATATATATATATATATATATATATATATATATTCCCATTATAATGGATCCATAACAGCATTTTGGAGAGAAAAGGCAAAATAACTAGTTAGGTTGACCTAGTAGTGAATATAAATTGAATTAACTTCTAAATGATTAGAATTGCATCCAAGAAGTCAGAAAGACCGGAATGTAGGATGCTAAATGGTGAAGTTGTCGGATAAACGGGCCTATAGTAAACCCATGAAAACTATTTTTAAGAAAATTTATTGGCAGATATTAATAGGTTCATAGTAGACCCATGAAAACTATGATTAGAAAAAGTTATTGGCAGATGCCAGTAGGTTTGTAGTGAACCCATTAAAACTATATCCGGATTAAGCTATTGATAGAAGTTAATAGGTTCCTAATCAACCCACAAAAACTAGGATAAGAGGGATGTTATTGGAGATACCAACAGGTTTAGGGATAACGCATGAAACAATGAAGTTAATGGTATGGGCCAATAGATTCTTATTGATCTCATGAAAACTATTAAATTGGACAAGGAGTCCATAAACATTAAACATGTTATTATTAAGCCTATGAGATCTAATAGGTTAATAGTGACCCTAGAAACTATAACTGAGGTAGATAGTCAAAATGAATGGGGATGGGAAATCAAGAATTGATTTACTTATTTGTATATCATCATAATTTCTTGAATTTCTATGTTTTAACCATTGTGGATACAGGAGCACAGTATATAGTTTTATAAAATTTTGAATAAGACACCAGTGAAGGGAAAACCCGTTCCGCTAAGGCATGATCTCTCTAGATATCTAAGTGGTTTGAAATGGTTGGTTATTATTCATACTAGGCTTTATGTCTAACTTGGAGTTTACATTTCCCCTTAAACACTCAAGTCTCAATTAACTTTGAGTAGTTTGAGAGTTGAGGTTTTTAGGTGCCTCTTTAGACGAATAAGCTTCCAGAGAAGTGCAGGAGGCATGATAACTATTTAGAGTTCTTTTCCATTTTGATTCCGTTGTGTTTTGTTGTGAAGGCAAAGTTGTTTAATTGCCTAGTTATGTACTCTAATTATCTAAGGAAGCATCTTCATATGTCTCTCTTTACGTATGTTGTAATAACTATATTTTCTCTAAATATGGTTAATGATTATGGGATTATGTAATGAATTCGAAATGCTTTAAAATGGAATATGAAAGTTGTTTGTTGATTTTAAATTTTTTTTCATATCCATGTGTTTCTGTTTTATCAATGTATTTACATTAACATATTTGGTCATCGAGGATTAATAACTATGGATGACTACAACATTCGTAGCCATTAGTTTTAGGCCTCTAATTGAGGGATGTTACATTAGACCTGTTGTCCTTAATCTACTCATTTAAGAGTACTTGAGATAATAAAAGCAAAGCATAAAACTTGGGTTAGACAATAGTTTAGTGTGGGTGATGTATCATCTCAAAATACTATAAAACTCATATATAGTAAAATAGGATATAAGGGTATGAACAATCATAGTTGACCTATTCCTACATCAAAGAATTGACATATAAACACAATTTATGCTATCCTACTATCATAAATGGAAGATATGGGTTATAGGGGTAGCATATAGCATGCCAAGAACATAGTTTACATATCATCCATAACATCTCTCCCTTAAGTACTCTAGATATACGATAACTCTTTCATATGCTTAACTCATTGCCCACATAGATGGCTAGGGATTGGACACACGTAGATGTCCAAAATATGGATACACGCAGACTACCCTGGGTACACATAGACTACCCTATCCCGTTAATGAGCATCATAACCATAGACTTATCCATCATACCTTAGCACACATTATGACAGTAGAACTATACCATAGATGCTTACACTTGCCTACGCAGATGGCTAAGGATTGGACAAATGCAGACGTCCAAACACATGGGTAGACACAACCTATCATGTCCTACTCATGAGCATCACAACCTCATGTTCTACTCTATGAGCTATCATGCAAAACTCATCGTCTCGGTCCACTGCCAGATGCTATAGTCACTCTCTACATCAAGTCGTCGAAGTCATCATACTTTGTTGATTGGCATCCCTAAGTCATCTAGAGCCATTCCACAGTCATCTACACTTAATCTAAACTAACTCCCCAGATTACCAAGTAACTTGAGTCTTGCCCGAAATCCATTGCTGAACTCCATGCTCCACTCCTATTGGCCTATCTTATAAGCAAACCAAGTAGGTCATAACTACCAGAGTTACACGCTAACTACCAATGTCGAGCCATGCTCCATGCCAAACGTCTGCCATACTCACTTGCCAACCACCCGCTCACCACCTACCGACCAGGTTTCAAGGACCGACCACTGACCAACCCCACATGCCGACCAAGTTTCGGTGCCCGGGCACCGACCAAGGGATCCGCCCGACCACCCCATATACCGACCAAAAACCCTATAGTACTTCCAACAATCCAAATTGCACTAATTTCATCGCTACCATTAAGGCTTCAACTCTTTTGCATCACCTGTTCAATAATGTGACTCTAAATGCTCTTGAGTCAATCCATCAATGCCAGTCTCTTCGATTCCTATCTCTAGTTCGCTCCAATGAACGTTTTCCACCATAAAAGCATATAAACAAACACCATACATGCACCAAACAACATTTAAACATGTAAATCATGCAATTAATCATGGAATTCGTAATAAAGATGATAATTTCCTAAGGTGAGATGTACATTTGAGAAACTTGTGGATTGCAAAGGGAAATATTTAGTTTGGTCATAGTGTGATAGCATAGTTTCCTAAGGTGAGGAAAACTAGATATTCAAAATGAATAAGAGATTTGATGATGTTCCTAGAAGATGAGATTAGCGACTAAAGAATTTTGGCGACTGAAGACTTGATGAGTACTACTGATGGTTCAAGATAACAGTTGAGAAGTTTCATTATACATTTATCAAAATACGTTTCCGAAATTTATTTATTTTTAAATAATTAATTACCTGCTTCTATAAATATATTAAACAAAGAGTTTCCATTTTGAAATTGTACAAAATGATGTTTTTTCATAAATTATTTCAAAATTAATTTAAAATGGTAGAAATACTTTAGGAAATTGTCCTATAAAATGGTCGTGATATTTTAGAATAAAGAAATCACTGTAAAAGGATTTTGGAATCACATTTTTTAAACATAATCTAAAAATTGGAAAAGATAGAGTTCTAAAATTGTTGTTCCAAACTTTCGATGTATGCTCATGAAGCAGGGTATGTGAGGACAGTGACCTGGGCCACGACTTACCCCAAATTCTTCAGATAGGGGATTTTTCTTTCCCTGGATCACTGCGACATGTAGCTTAGTTCCTGACCCAATAAGTAGCTTGGATTCGAGCAAAGAAACCAAGAATTGAGTAGTCTCTGACCTAGGACATGGTCATACTATTTATCATATATCCCAAGTACAATGCTCTTATGATGGTGAGTATTCATTGACCTTATGATGGCAGTCATTTGGAAGAGATGTTATGATGTGGGTTTGAGGATCAAGGATTGATGCAGCTGCAACATGAGTGGATGACCGTATTATTTTGAGGATATACTCATGACTAAGCGCATATTTTTTGAGAAATTTCCATGAGAGGGCATGTGAATTATTTTAGGAGGTGTAAAAATGAGGTGGTACAAGGAAATATTTTTTAGGATGATACTACGGGGAAGTTCATTGACAGTTTTGAAGATACACATATTACGATGGATGTGTGGTCAGCATAGGTTTTAACACATATGTGTCATTTGTTGGTATGATATAGTGATTTCCCTTTTTTAGAATGTGTGTGTGGTTTATTTTGATGAGCTTTGTTGATTGTTGACTTATGTATATTCTTTGATTTGAACATGCATGTTTTAGTAACCTATGTTTTGTTGTCGACTTTAGTTTTGATTAGTTATGATTGATGTTGAGATGCATGGTATAGGTCAATCTGTGATTGAGATTGTTCACCCTTTATTAAGGAAGTTTATGTGTTGCTATAGTGTGTGTGTAGAAATTAAAATTCATTTTATGGATAAACTTGATTGTATCACGATTAATGTTATATAGTCATTATATCCTACTTTATAAGTGGTTATTTATGATTGATGTATTTTCTCATATTTTGATTAAACCCATGATGTAATGTCTTGGATTTTCAACCACTTGCATCTGCACATGCCAGACATGAATTGCTCAAAATATCAGATTGTTAATTTATATTGGCAAAACACAGCATATACAGTAAATAAAATAAACACGGAATCATAGACACAGAGTAATATAACAATAATACAGTGGAACAAAAGAATAGAAGTTCATGAAGTAACAGAGTTAAACAAGATACAACAGAATTCTCGAATACATAGATGTCTCGATACAATAGTCAAATAAAAAATCTAAATACATCACTGGAATCAACTGAATAAATGAAGCAGAATCGATAGATGGATCTCCAAGCGAAGCTCTAACCCCAAAGGTGAGTCTCAAATACTGGTACACTTAGTCCGACCCAAGCGTAAAGCAAAACACAAAACATTCGAGTCAGGATTAACATTCTTGTATAAATAAATCCAACTCAAGCGAAATATCAACTGAAATACAAGTAGCTTGAAGGATGTTTGGGATACCCATCCTCTAAGGATCCGTTAAACTATCTACTATATAGTAATATAAGCTATTATTGTAATAGCCTGTTTTTCCGTACCCTTTGAATCGACAATAAACCACACATGTCCAACTCAAATTGCATGAATAAGCGGATCATTAAGGGTAGAAAGAAAATAAAGATAGAACAGAATCTCACACGAATGGAATAACATAGATTATTTCAATAATAATCTTTGCAGCGGAAAATTTTAAATACAATATCAGAGTCTAACCTAAATTCAGCTTGGACAGTTATAAACACCTGTCCTTACAATTGCTGACAAACATCAAACAAATTACACTAAGTACAGCTGATAATAGAATACGTCCATACGATGATGAAGATCTCCAGCTTTCCTCTGGGAACTCCAACCGTCTTCAACTCAACCTGAAACTACACGGATCTGACCCGAGTATTAAAAATAACCGGATCAGGCTTGATAAATCAGCATGAGATACTCGAACTTTAAAATGATTATGTTATCAAAACCTTTGAAAAGAAGGATATCTCATAAGACCACGCCCACACATAAACACGGACGGGGTTTTATCTTATGATAACCAAAACACTTCATACCAAAATAGACTTGTTATTATTTTTAATGACATTCTTTTGAAAACACTTTTCAAATTAACTTATTCAAATAAGGTATCAATATCTGGACTAAGTCTAACGGAATATATCCGGACTGGGTCAACGAAATATATAATACCAAAAGGGGTAGCTGAAATGTTTGCAACTCATTACAGCTATTTTGGGAATACAATCAAAATCGTAAATCTCGTATCGAGATTGGATTTCCCACATGATAGGAAACTAGGGGAAAGATCAATTTGTATCCATGGCCTATGTCCATGACTCAGACGCCGTTATACAACAACACAAATGGCTAAAAGTGGATACAATCTACGAATAACATCCAAGGACTTAGACTTCGCATATCTCTGCCATGAGGCCCAGACGTATCTTATAACAACCCACATATTTATCGATTGTATATTTAAATATTTTATTTAAATATTTCATCGTTCGTCGGATTTTAGTCCGAAAACCTACTTTTAGCAAGCAGTCGAATTAGGACTCGAGACCTCTTCCATTGGGTTCAAAATACCGTTTGCAACCTTTTTGAGTATAAACATTGATATGTTTGGAGCTAGCTAAAAATTTGACCTTTTTCACTTTGGGCTTTGGGTTGGGTTTCAGCCCAATAACCCTACTTATTACTCTAGCTCAGTCCACCTCTCCTCTTCACTCCGTTCTTATTCTCCTAACACTCAAGCTTCAACTGAAAATGGAGAGAGGAATGGGAAATTAAAATTCAAAACCCTAGTTTCCTTTGCAAATACAAATTCTAGCTCCAAACTCAAAAGAGAAGCTTTGGTAAGCAACTCCTTCTTCTCCAACTCATTCTCTTTTCAATTTCCGAAAATTCCTAAACCTAACTTAGGAAATGTTTCTCTTTTAGGCTTAGATTCAAGCTTCTTGAGTTGGGATTGAAGAGTGGTTGATCCACCTTTGTTTTTAAGCTTCTTCTTTATTGTTGTTGTGTAAAAGGTGAGATTTTTACCTCACATCTATGTCTATAACTATCTTTGATTGTTGGGTATGAATTCCTAACACTTACTTATGTTCATTTGCTTTTGATTTGGATTGAATTGGTGAATATTCCAATTTTTGGTGTTTTGTAGTCAAATCTTTAAAAATCCAATCTTTGATGTTTGAACATGTTTTTGGTGATGCATCGAAGAGACTATAGTGCTGGGTTGCCGACTGGCATAAATCCCTAGTATCCATCACTCATTCGATCACATTTTGGTTTGGATTTGCCATTTTTGTTCTAGGCTTTTTTTTGCCTAGCAGGAAATTTCAGACGTCTGAAATTAATTTCAGACGTCTGAAACCAAATCCAGACGTCTGGTTGAAAAATCCAGACGTCTGGAAAGGGGTCTGGAAAAGGCAGAGAACAAATCCAGACGTCTGAAACAAAATCCAGACGTCTTGTTGAAAATTTCAGACGTCTGAAATGGCCCAGGAATTAAAAATAGAAGGGAGAAAAACACATATACTTCCAAAACCTAGGGCCAGACGTCTGGGAACACCTACCAGACGTCTGAAACTTTTAATTTGCCTATTTTGGCTATTTTTGAGTAAATTTCCAAGGTTTATCGATTTTTGTTGATCCGGTTAGTTGTTATCACTTATTATTGACTTTGATGACTTCTTTTTATGGATTTTTGGGAATATCCATTTTGATGGATTTGGTATCGATTTCTTTGGATTTAATCCATGTCTTCATATGTGAACTTTTAGTGATTGATTGTTCTACAATCATTTTTGTGATTTGTCACTTTAAAAATATAAAGGTTTTCTATACTAGTAGTAAATATCAAAACTCTTTCATCAAAACGATTTCAACACTATTTTATTACAAAGCTCGTTTTTCTTAAAACCATTTTCCAAATCTACTAGTATATACAAACCTTTACCTCACTCGCACGAGAAATCTAATTAAACGACTTAGTAAAACAAGTGGTATGAAACGCTTGCGTTTACTTCACTGGTTAATTCTTGGACTTGTTCGATTGAATCTCTTGTGGCAATTTTCGAGTGGAAATCTACAATCTGTTCGTAAATATTTAAGTTAAGCTAATGGTTATGGGACATGAAGCTAAACTCATATATTTACTAGCTTAGTGTAATTTACACTTAAACTCGAGTGGAAGTCTACAATTTGTTCGTAAATAATTAAGTTAAGCAAGTGGTTATGGGACATGAAGCTAAACTCATTTATTTACTAGCTTAGTATAATTATCGATCAATGATGATCATTTTGTGATTTAGACTAGAAGTGTGTGATGTCTCTTTGTCTGCGAGGGAGACAAAACCTCGCTTTTAGTGGAGCTTCGGCTTGGTGGGGTAGTGACTAATGGTCTTCGAGCCGTTTTAGTGGAGCTTCGGCTCATGGTCTTCGGGCCGTTTTAGTGAAGCCTCGGCTCAAAATTAATGGTTAGCAACTATGGAATAACTTTCCGTTTTGTGATACACGTGTTGGTGAGTTTTCACGCTCCCGTTCTAGTGATAGGCCTCTTTCCCCTTTTTGTGATTTCTGGATTTCTATTGATTGATTTCTAGAATTTATGCTCCACCAATTTTCGTGATTTGCATTGATAAGCTTTATCAAATTTTGTGCATTGGTGAATTTGTGTTTCACTAACTTTTCCGATTGGCATTGATATGATTGTCAATTTTATGGTTTGGTGAACAAAATAAAGAATATGACATTCTTTTTAGTGCTTTGAGATTTCTTGTGATATTGTATGATTTTTGTTGTTAGTTAATGTATACTTTTTATAGTATGACATTTTTGTTATCATACGTTTTTATCGCATCTATCATCCTATCTCATTTTATCCGATATTTATAGCTAGATTGATCCGTTTATTATTTTCTTCTTAAATAATACTCGGGTCAGACAGAGATTTTACAGGTGCTTCTACTTGACTCCTTATCGAACCATCAACTGACTTTTGGCTAACTACTTAGACTAGTGGTTCTTTGTCGTATACATTTGAGATTTAGACTCCTTGATGTATACATATTTTTGTCTAGCACTTGTATCTATTCTTTTGTGATATTGTGGATCTTGTTAGACCACTACTCTGATATACACTTTTATGTGTAATATTCATATCTGTTTCCGCCTTTGGGATATGAACTTCTGTGACTGATTTGTGTTATGATATTTCTATATTTGTTTCCGAAGATTACATATAGCCACTGTGTAGTAGCTTTGAGTTTGTGTCGGTACGTCGGATTTCCTCTGGAGATGAAAAGTTATATTTTTATCTGGCATATCGGTACTCGCACAAAACAATTATATAGTTGGTCGCTCCTCAACAGCCTTGTTCTCCGTGCTAGTTGACGGCATTGCCCCGTAGTGTCCTTGGCTAGCGTGGGTATAGAGGTGGGGCGTCACAGCTTGGTATCAGAGCCAAACTTCGAAACAATGTAGAATAATCTAGCAAGGATCATCGTCCTAAGTCCATCTTAGGAGTCATGCCTTAGGATTTAATTCGAGTCTTCGTACCGTCTTATCCTATTTTATTTATGATTCCTTGTTTTATCAATCATGATTGTTTGATATTCATTCTAAGAATAATCTTTTTCTTCTTTTCTTTCTTTTTTAAAGAAGAGAAATGGTTGGTTCTGGCAGTCCTAGCGCTGGTCAATCCAGCAGTCCTTCTTTGGATGGCGTATTCATGTCTGCCCAACAACGTTTGGATCTTGTAAAGAATCAAAGGTTTATCTATGCTTTGAGTGAGAATCCCGAAAAGATTTTACCTTTGATACTAGAAGTTTCTTTTGATCAGCTTATTGATATCGCTCTTCATCTTGAAGAGGCCGATAGAGAGTGTAATGTTGAAGTTGTGGGTGCTAACAAAACTTCAACAATAACATGAAGATGCCTATTATGTTCAAAGGCCCCAATTCCAATAAGAAGGGGAAGCTGGAAGCTTCGGTAGCAAAGACTCCAATTCCTAATCGTGGAGAATGCTACAATTTAAGGACCACTATATAAATAAGTGTCCTAGACCTATCTCTTGCCGCTATTGCAAAGGTGCGGACCATTATATGTCTTCATGTCCCGAACTTCAAAGTAAGAGAGAGAGTGAGCTGAACAACTCTTCTCTTGGTCAAGGTATTTTTCATTCAATCCTTGATGGCATAGTTTTATTTGGTGATCTTCCTATTTGAGTTCTTTTTGATATGGGTTCATCTCCTCATATTTTGTATCAAAAGAAGTTGTTGGTTTCTTTTCTTTAAAACATTTATTTGGGGGCCTATTGACTTCTTTGAGTATTATGAATCTGAATTGGTGGATCTGCAACGCTCAATTTGCTTGAATTGATGTCGAGATTATTTTATGTGATTTTTCTTTCCGAGCCGATATTTTTTTACTTAGGTTTTGGAATTGATTTTTTTATGAAAGGATTGGCTTAATCATTGCGAAGCCCATATCCTATTTTCCAAGTGGACTATTCGTCTTCGACATTTTCTACCTGTTAAGCAGGTTTCTATTTTTCCTTTGCGATTTCGATTCCAATTTAATGGCATCATTATTATTATTTAAGCCCACGTGATGAGAAAAGTGTTATTTCCCTCATTCAAATAGTTTGTGAAATTTTTCGGTATTTTTGGGCTTGTCTTAAGATTATCTCCTAAGCAATCTTTTGAGTGGTGTTAAGGTCTTTTCAGCTCGACCTTGCCACCGGTTTTCATTTGCTACGAGTTGCGGAAGTTAGCATTCCACTTACCGCATTCCGCACTCGTTATGATTCTTATGAATGAATTATTATGTCTTTCAGTTTGTCTAGCTTATTTCATCCATTTTATGAGTCGAGTATTCTACGAATATCTCGATGACTCCATTCATGTATTTATTGATTCTGGATGAAAATGGCAATTTAAAATTTTGCAAATCTTTTTCATAAGATTTATTTATAAGTACAATTGGATTTTGATCTTAAACGAGCAATGAATATCTCAAAACTTTTAAGAGATATTTTCATCATATAGAAGATGATTTTGTGATTGTATTGCCCGTTGAGTGCTTTAAAAATTCTGGTCGATGCACTTGATCAACTTTATCGATAGGAATTTCCTAAACGCTTTGATGAGACAATCAGACACGATATATTGACTTGTAAAATGTAAATTTTTCTAGAAAGATTTTTACATTGAGATAATTGTAATTTTGAAAGTTTTAGCTTTTTGGGAAAGAAGATTATTTAAAAGAACTCTTTTTCGATACTCTTATTCTTGTGATTCCCGAGGGGAACCAAGACTTTATCTTTTGTACCGATGCTTATCTTATTGGTTTGAATGTCGTTCTCTTGCAAAGGAGAACGTGCTATCATTTATGTTTCTAAATCATTAAAGCCTATCGAGACTACATATGCCATTCATGATCTAGTGCTCGCGGCTATTGATTTCACTTTTAGAATTCGGCATCATCATTTTTGGATGAGAAATTTGTTCTCTACCCCGATCATAAATCTTTGGAATATTTATTTTCTCATAAGGAACTTAATGTTGGCTAGAGTTCCTTGCATCTTATGATCTTAATATTCTTTGTATACTCCCGGAAGGGAAATCATGTTGCCAATGACCTTAGTCGTAAACAACAAGTGGTTGTTTTTTTGATGATGTCCGAATGGAATGATCTTTTACCAAGTTCATCGGACGTTTCGATGTACCTTGTTTTATTGAAGCTTCGTCTCATTTCTTTTATGGGCTTGCGTCCGATGTTCTTTTATGCTGTTCAGTTCATTGGACGTACCGTTTTTGTACTGCGTCGGTGTTCCGAATTATTTGAGCTTCGGTTCATTGGACGTACCGTTTTTGTACTACGTCGATGTTCCGAATTATTTGAGCTTTGGTTCATCTGGCATACCGTCATTGTACTACGCCGTTGTTCCAAATTATTAGAGTTTCTAGTTTCTCGGGCGTACTGTTATTATACTACGTCGTTGCACCGGCTCAATTTTCCGTTATTCATGACGTTTTCTGACGTCTTTCTACTACGGAAATGCCTTAGGGATTTCGATTTTTATTCTTGAGCCCGGTGTTATTGAGGAAATTGAAGTTTCACCGGATTTGACTTATGAGCAACATTCCATTCGCATCATTGCTTCGGAGGTTGAGCGCCTTCGGAATAAAGGTGTTCTTCTTGTGAAAGTTCAATGGTTCTCAGATCCTAAGGATTGCTCTTGGGAATCCTGGGAATTCATCGGGCCATCCCGTTCAGGCTTACTACTTCATGCTCTTTATGGTGAACTTCCTATTTCAAATTTCTTTTTGTGTTGATATGCTTTTATGGTTGTTACTCTTTATTTTCTTCTTAAGTATTGCGATGACGCAATTTCTTTAAGGAGGGGAGTCTGTAACAACCCGCATATTTATCGATTGTATATTTAAATATTTCATCGTTCGTCGGATTTTAGTCCGAAAACCTACTTTTAGAAAACAGTCTAATCAGGACTCGAGACCCCTTCCATTGAGTTCAAAATACCGTTTGCAACCTTTTTGAGTATAAACATTGATATGTTTGGAGCTAGCTAAAAATTTGACCTTTTTCACTTTGGGCTTTGGGTTGGGTTTCAGCCCAATAACCCCACTTATTACTCTAGCTCAGTCCACCTCTCCTCTTCACTTCATTCTTATTCTCCTAACACTCAAGCTTCAACTGAAAATGGAGAGAGGAATGGGAAATTAAAATTCAAAACCCTAGTTTACTTTGCAAATACAAATTCTAGCTCCAAACTCAACAGAGAAGCTTTGGTAAGCAACTCCTTCTTCTTCTCCAACTCATTCTCTTTTCAATTTCTGAAAATTCCTAAACCTAACTTTTGAAATGTTTCTCTTTTAAGCTTAGATTCAAGCTTCTTGAGTTGGGATTGAAGAGTGGTTGATCCTCCTTTGTTTTTAAGCTTCTTCTTTATTGTTGTTGTGTAAAAGGTGAGATTTTTACCTCACATCTTTGTCTATAACTTTCTTTGATTGTTGGGTATGAATTCCTAACACTTATTTATGTTCATTTGCTTTTGATTTGGATTGAATTGGTGAATATTCCAATTTTTGGTGTTTTGTAGTCAAATCTTTAAAAATCCAATCTTTGATGTTTGAACATGTTTTTGGTGATGCATCGAAGAGCCTATAGTGCTGGGTTGCCGATTGGCATAAATCCCTAGTATCCATCGCTCGTTCGATCGTATTTTGGTTTGGATTTGCCATTTTTGGTCTAGGCTGTTTTTTTTTGCCTAGCAGGAAATTTCAGACGTCTGAAACCAAATCCAGACGTCTGGTTGAAAAATCCAGACGTCTAAAAAGGGGTCTGGAAAAGGCAGAGAATAAATCCAGACGTCTGAAACAAAATCCAGACGGCTGAAATCAAATTCAGACGTCTGGTTGAAAATTTCAGACATCTGAAATGGCCCAGGAATTAAAATAGAAGGGAGAAAAACACGTATACTTCCAGAACCTAGGGCCAGACATCTGGGAACACCTACCAGACGTCTGGAACTGTTAAATTTGCCTATTTTGGCTATTTTTGAGTAAATTTCCAAGGTTTATCGATTTTTGTTGATCCGGTTAGTTGTTATCACTTGTTATTGACTTTGATGACTTCTTTTTATGAATTTTGGGAATATCCATTTTGATGGATTTGGTATCGATTCTTTGGATTTAATTCACGTCTTTGTATGTGAATTTTTAGTGATTGATTGTTCTATAATCATTTTTGTGATTTGTCACTTTAAAAATATAAAGGTTTTCTATACAAGTAGTAAATATCAAAACTCTTTCATCAAAACGATTTCAACACTATTTTATTACAAAGCTCACTTTTCTTAAAACCATTTTCCAAATCTACTAGTATATACAAACTTGTACCTCACTCGCACGAGAAATCTAATTAAATGACTTAGTAAAACAAGTGGTATGAAACGCTTGCGTTTACTTCGCCGGTTAATTCTTGGACTTGTTGGATTGAATCTCTTGTGACAATTTTCGAGTGGAAATCTACAATCTGTTCGTAAATATTTAAGTTAAGCTCGTGGCTATGGGACATGAAGCTAAACTCATATATTTACTAGCTTAGTGTAATTTCACTTAACCTCGAGTGGAAGTCTACAATTTGTTCGTAAATAATTAAGTTAAGCTAGTGGTTATGGGACATGAAGCTAAACTCATTTATTTACTAGCTTAGTGTAATTTACACTTATCGATCAATGATGATCATTTTGTGAATTAGTCTAGCAGTGTGCGATGTCTCTTTGTCTGCGAGGGAGACTAAACCCCGCTTTTAGTGGAGCTTCGGCTTGGAGGGGTAGCGACCCATGGTCTTCGGGCCGTTTTAGTGGAGCTTTGGCTCATGGTCTTCGGGCCGTTTTAGTGGAGCATCGGCTAAAAATTAATGGTTAGCAACCATGGAATAGCTTTCCGTTTTGTGATACACGTGTTGGTGAGTTTTCATACTCCCATTCTAGTGATAGGGGTCTTTCCCCTTTTTGTGATTTCTGGATTTCTATTGATTGATTTCTAGAATTTGTGCTCCACCAATTTTCGTGATTTGCATTGATAAGCTTTATCAATTTTTGTGCCTTGGTGAATTTGTGTTTCACTAACTTTTCCGATTGACATTGATATGATTATCAATATTTGTGGTTTGGTGAATAAAATAAAGAATATGACGTTCTTCTTAGTGCTTTGAGATTTCCTGTGATATTGTATGATTTTTGTTGTTAGTTAATGTATATTTTTTATAGTATGACATTTTTGTTATCATATGTTTTTATCGCATCTATTATCCTATCTCATTTTATCTGATATTTATAGCTAGACTGATCCGTTTTTATTTTCTTCTTAAATAATGCTCGAGTCAGACTGAGATTTTACATGTGCTTGTAACATCCCGCCTTTTCGCACACTTTAAAACGACACACGTGCCGATTCAAAGCATACGCAAGGGAGGAGTGTTATGGGGTAAATAAGAAAAACAGAGAAGGAATAAAACAAAATAGAATCTCACAGCGGAAGGATAAAATATAATAATAAATATACAGTTCAAAATAGTTTACAAAACAGTTATTTCATTTATACAATGAACATCAGAGTTACACATACCAATACACAATGCAGCGGAATATAAAGAGTGTGGTGCAATACTATATATAGAATAATACTGAATCTTCGTCTTCGTCCTCCAAAGCTAAAACCTGCTATCCTGAAACGCTCGGACTGACCCGAGCGAATTTGAAAAGACAAAAACACTCGAGTCAGACTAGAATATCTTATGTGAGTTAAATAAACAGAAATAAATATGAGTGCAGTAACTCAAGAGATGCTCGGGATTTACATCTCCTAAGGATCCGTTAAACTATTTACTATGTAGTATATTGCGCTATTATAATAGTGTCTATTTATAAAATAAACTTACTTTTTAATAGCGTTAAGGGGTTACCCATATAGCCCTTAACACGTAATAGTCCCAGTAGTCCATCCAATATCATAGTCCCTCCTGATCGGGAAGCCACTAGAGGATACCACACGGGCTACGGGAGAAAACCAAACTCGTACAAGGCGCGATAGGGTAGGTGACACGGCACAACTAGGCAATGCCAGGGCAGATATACCAATTGCTATCCAGGCTGATGGTAACGCGCAGCGCGCAGCTGCCGCCCACCTCGAACTAACTCCCCCAAAATCAAAATATAGAAGTGGCCACTGAATCAATCCAAGTCAAAGTATAATATCGAAGAGGAGCGTCCGATCAGAGGAATGACCTCATTGGCCTGAGAATCGCTCCTGTTTTAGCCACCTTATGCCAACTCACGGGAGTTGGGTCCACGTATTTACCTTACAGGAAACGTCGCCACCACCTACTTCATTCTGGGAACTCCACCGTGTACACGGTTAGTCAAAGTGGTTTTCGGTATCGACAGAGAGTATGTCCATATCCGATCCCGGTCTCTTTGCCAACCAATCGTTATTATAACACCGCGGTCATTTAAAAATTGTTTATACTTTAAAACCAGAATATAATCCATTTCAAAACCATAATATTACGATATCATTCCAAAACCCAAAACCATATTTTACCACTTATTCCAAATATAATTTCTTTCCAATAATTAAAAGGCTTTAGCTTCATAATATCTGAAAATCGAATATTTTCAAAGCTTAATATTTATGGAAATCCATAATTCCAAACCATAACTTTTAAACTCAACTGGTTTGGATATTCAACGGTATGCGAATTAAAAAGGTTAACTTTACTGTTGCTTTATAAAGAAATAGATTACACGGCTTTCCAAATATTTCTTCTTTTAAAGTTAAACCAAAATCCAAAAATATTACCTCAAGTCCCAAAACCGTTTCAAATTTTTATATATTTATATCCATTTTTGAGCATTAATATTTCAACTAAAGTTGGATTTTTTTTATCCTTTCAAAATTAATATTCTATTAATTAATCTTGACCATTCACATAAAATCCGTAATTAATAAAACTTCAATTTCTAGTAAAATATATATATAAATTTTCCAATTCAATATTTTTTTTTTACTAGAATATCCATTTCTATTTATTTTGGGAAAATCCAATTTCAAATATCATCTCTTAAATTTCCAAACTTAACATTTAAACATAGGATATAAATTTACCAACTCCATTTTCTAAATTTCTTCCATTTCAATAAAGAAATCTATCCACCTTTAAATTCCTAAATTTTAACTTCATAAGTATATAAATATGGAATAAAATATTTATACAATATAAAATTTAAGATTTATAAACCGTATTCAATCCAAACCATCGAAATCACATTAAAATAGTTATATATAGACCGCGGTGCCTGTATATAATTTTCTATCCTATGGTCAAGTGATACGGATATTTATCATTTCAATCCGCAATTTAAAAATAAAACTTTGCGGTTTTATCATTTCAAACCACAATCCCGAAAAATGAAATATGCATGATAAATTTTCAATTTAATGATATGAAATAAACATTCATTCATCAACAACATCCATCATCCAATCGCAACCATCAACCAATCTCAATCAATAACAATATATATATATATAAACATATACAACAGGTGATAACTGTCAGTTTGTTCAAATTAAATTTATCAACTATTTATCTAACAGTTTATTCAGTAATAATTTACATAACTGTTAACTAGCAGTTCTTATGCAAACAATAATTTCTAACAGCCAATTAATACGCAATCAATCAATTTAATTAACAGCTAAATTTGATAAAAATGCAATTCAACAGATATGGGTGAAATAACATGCCAAAAGCTCATAAATAAATTTCTATTCATTTCTAAAATTTATTTAACAAACATAAAAGCTTCTAGTAATTGTGAGTGGGTTAAACACTCACCTTTGGAATTTAAATCGAATTTAAATTCGATTTAAACCCAAAAATTCGCCCGTCTCAGAATTCGTCCAAACCAGCGTCATCAAGTCCAGAATTAAATTACGATCCTAACAAAAAAAGTTTCGTGTGAATCCGACTTCGTATGAGAAAGTTATGGCAAAAAATGGTAGTTGAATTCAAATTGGAAATAAATATAAAACGACACATATTTCCTCACCTTATATTATATGTGCCACGTCAGCCCATATTATTGCGCACGCATCAGCTTCCTTCCCAGATACACGCGAAAGTCACGGCCTCCCCCACGCGTTGCTTCACCGTGCCGCTACCACCGTTGAAACTGCCATCACCACAAGCTCCCACGTCATCAGCACGCCCCCACCCATTCAGAACCCATGCCAGCGAACACGAACCCATGCACGCGCTACAGGACGAAGCCAAACACTCCCAGCCGCCGCCTGAAAAACCCATGGCCGAAACCCTAATCTTCTTTTGACGAAAATCCGACCGTTGAATTGCCAAACAAATTACATAGATGCGCTCCCCATCGTCCATACTCCAATACCCAGAAGCAGTTTTCCGATCGGCCGAGGTTTGTTACGGCGAGGATGAACGGTTTTGGGGCTGTTTGAATTTATTCTGGATGAACGACAGCTCCAATTGACAAACGAATTTCACCATGAGATTACGCGTATCGAATACTTCAACATATATTTTTTCTGGAATTTTCTGAAATTTTTGAGTTTTGGCTTTTAATTTTGAACTGTAGATAGATCTAGGGTTTTCAACCATTGGAGAGGAGAAAGGAATGAAGAAAATGTACGTATATTCAATTGACAGAAGAAGGAGGCTAGGGTTTATGATCGCATATATATAGGTTGGGCTGGGTTAGAATAGATAGGCTAGAGAGATGAACGTGCGTGACAAACTATGGCCCAAAAAGCCCGCTATGCCTCCGGAACCGAATTTGTTAAATCTATATATCCAAATAGGTGTTTTAAAATATTCTGAACGCGATGGAAGAAGTTTCATGACCAAATTCGATCGTATGAAGAAGTTATGCTGAAAACAAGATTTCCAAATTGATTTCAAATTGATTTTTAATAAAACTGATTTCAAGGCGTTTCGCGTCCGTACGATCAAACGACAAGTCCGATTGATACGAAATTTTAAACTCTATAATAATTCACCGATACGGATCCAATGAAACTGGTTTCGTCGAAATCCGAGTCCTTGACAAAAATGGCTATTTTTAATATTTATTAAATCAATTAAATAAATCATAAAAATCCAAATTTTTATATTTCAACTTCTAATATTGGCTAGATTCATTACTTATATAATTCAATCAATTTTTAATTGATTTAACAAGCTTGGATGTGAATTAAAATCTATAAATATCAGTTTGCAGTGTTAATATCTGCACTTTCTTATTATCTGGAAATTATAAATTATATTCTAAACTCAATTATTACATCTTATACCTTTATACTCTTAACTTAAATCTAACTGAATAATAATTGGATTCCCATCTCAACTTGAATCCAATTAGATAAATAGATTTGATTTCCCTTTCAACTCATTTTTAATTGAAATTAACCCTTTTTACCGTAATTAAATTTCAAATTATCAATAAACTTTTATTCCCATTTATTTTTCTTAACTATTATTAATTCCAATCTAAACTTTCAACTAATGCAAAACTAAGATATTACTTTTCATTTACTTGTAATTAGATTAAGTTATAAATTTTAAGTCAATGAATCCTTTTGTTTTCCATTCCTTTTAAAACCAACCATTCATATATAACTTAAATGGTAATGTATATCAAATTGCCCCAAATGGTTTAAAGTTAACCTCCAAATGCATATTTACTTGTAAATAGATTTCGATTCATTGAAATAAATCATACTATAGAAATTTAATCCCATTAAATAAATAAATAAATGTTGGTTCCCATTCACATTGTTTATTTACGTTTTATTTCATTGGTACTTCTATATACAATCTTAACTTTGTAAAATGTTTAAATGTGGAATCTTGTCTACCTCGCATCTTAGATTAAGGTTTCTAAAACGATTAATATTTACAAAATTTATAAGTATTAAATCCATTTGATTGCAATAAATTCAATTGATTGCAAATAGATTTCAAATAAATTGGATGTTATTAGGTTACAACTTTATATTAACCCAATTTCCTCTTAATTAACAAGGTTATAATTACTTAAGGTTTCATTACATTTATATTTCACATTTCATTTGGTTTTCATTATTTTACTCTACATAAATGAGCAATTCATTTAATTCATTAAGTATCAATTCTATTAAGCCCTGTTTAAATCTACATGCATACTTCTATTCATTTACAAATGGAATAACCTTTAACTCACACACGTAAACCAAAATCGTTATAAATCTAATAAATTCCCAAATCGAAGTTTGTACACATTTTACACAACTATTATGATTTCTCACAAAACGTGGAATTTATTAAATGACCATTTATTACCATTTAATTCCCTTAATTGAATCAATTGCTTATTATTATATATATTCTTTTCATTCTACCATTATAAATTCATTAACGTATTTACACATCTCTATCTTTCAAAGATTAAATAACAAACTGATTACAACACTGTTTCTATCAATTTTCATAAATTGGTTCAAACTATACTTTTGTTTACATAAAATAAATTTTATGTTTCTATTATTTTTCTATTCCTTTCACTACAGGCATGAATTATTACTATCTACACTAATTACGTCTTTGTATTAATGAACACCATTCAATTTAATATTTATACTAACATTCACAATTTCAACATTTATTTGTTTCTTATAATTAACTTTAAATCAATTTGTGAAAATTTACATTATCCACATCTATTATCATAAACCTTTATAGTTACACTAGATGGCAACTACTATACCAAATCTCTACATTTATTCTTAAACAAATTAGAAATTATATTAATTCAATTTATTAAATATCATAAATTTAACGGGTCGTTACAGTGCTTCTACTTGATTCCTTATCGGACCATCATCTGACTTTTGGCTAACTACTTAGACTAGTGGTTCTTTGTCGTATACACTTGAGATTTAGACTCCTTGATGTATACATATTTTTGTCTAGCACTTGTATCTATTCTTTTGTGATATTGTGGATCTGGTTAGACCACTACTCTGATATACACTTTTATGTGTAATATTCATATCTGTTTCCGTCTTTGTGATATGAACTTTTGTGACTGATTTGTGTTATGATATTTCTATATTTGTTTCCAAAGATTACATATAGCCACTCTGTAGTAGCTTTGAGTTTGTGTCGGTACGTCGGATTTCCTCTGGAGATGAAAAGTTATATTTTTATCTGGCATATAGGTACTCGCACAAAGCAATTATACAGTTTGTCGCTCCTCAACAGCCTTATTCTCCGTGCTAGTTGACGGCATTACCCCGTAGTGTCCTTGGCTAGCGTGGGTACAGAGGTGGGGCGTCACATATCTGGTACCTGGGGCTCAGAACATCTAATAACTCAAATCACTATTATCCGAAATGCAAGCATACATCTGACCACATAGAATCCCATCATAACTGGGGTGTGAGGCTCGCGAGGCTACGCTCAATTTCTTCAAAGCCATGCTTTTCATACAAAAGCACGCTTTGGTCATAACAGGTTCCACTTTGAATGCCACATTGTCATTCCACGTCACACGACTGCTTTCTAGGAAAGTATAACTTCCTGAACTCATATGTCTCGGGAAAGGGTGTTAAGCTAAGAGAAATTGCCTTCCCCGCCACCAACTAATATACGTTTACAGAAACCACGGAAATGTAATTTTGAATACAATGTCAGACAAACATCCATACAAGTTTATTCTAGGACTGAACGAAACCGAAGGCACTTTCCTCGGTCATTACTAGGCGAGAAGCCCTTGCAATCTGAAAAAATCTCCTTCACGAGGAGACCACTGCTATAAATAACTCTGTAATGGGGGCTAACCAGAGCATGTTCAACAAGCAGTCTTCAAGCTATAAAGATCCACGGTCTTCAATAATCATCATCTTCAACATGTCTTTACTTTCGAACGTATACATTTGTTTGAAGTGATTTTCGGATAGGAATCATCCAAATCTGAATCCAGTTCCTTCGAAACCAATCATCGCTTTTAAAAAAATGTGAAGTTCATAAGTGGATATCAATCATCAATCAATTACTTCATCTTTTATTTAAATCAAATATTTTTCTTAGATATATTCTTTTCAACTTATTCCATTTTCTTTTCAAGAGTGTATGGAATCATTAAGCCTCATTTATCAAATTATTTGATTTATTTAAACCTTTCATAAATCCTGTAATAATTCCAAATCATTTATTAAATCTTAATCAAAGATTTCTTATATTCAAGCTATAACTTTTAACTTAGGTAAAATATTTCCAAATCATTCATTAAATCTTAATCAAAGATTTTCTTTCTTAACTTCAAATCATATTCTTGCAAATCGAAGATTTTCATAATAGAGCACTACTGCCATCTTAGATATGGTTCTAGGGACTAATGGCAAGTTTCACCTCTAGGGGCTAATGGCAATTTTCACCTCCAGGGACATATGGCAATTTTCACCTCCAGGGACTAATGGCAAGTTTAATCTCCAGGGACTAATGGAAAGTTTCACCTCCATGGACTAATTTCAATTTTCACCTCCATGGACTAATGGCAAGTAATCCTACATCATGAATATCTTTGTCTTTTAACTAGGAAAAACTTAAATATGATCTTTTAGAGCATCCAGGCTTTCCATTCGATATGTTCCACCCCTCGCCTAATAAGAGGAAACATAGGCCATGTAAGTTCAGGGCACTGATTGCTTCTTCCCTAACCTTAGTTAAACACCATGTTTACCTTCCCAGATCTCACGGGCGGGACAAATGTACTAGTCGTTTCCGCATACTCAGTTTGTTATTGTATTCAATCTTCTTCGCTTTTTGTTTAAGTGGTATAAACAATTCGTCTTTACCGTTCATTCAAACTCTTATTAAAACTTCCAAATCATCTTTACATTACTTATATACTCCTTTAAAATCATTCACAGAATATTTAGGCAAGAATTGTTAAGTTTAAAACTACATTTCAAAAGGTTATAGAATTCGTAGCATAAAAGTGCGGCGGAAAGTGTTATATAAGCTCATTTGATTTAAAGAACTTTTTAATATTTGAGAATTCATATCTTTCATGCCAAATCTCTTTTAAAACATTTTAATAGATTTATCAAATTTATTTTGTATTTTAAATCATTTAAAAATTTCATTTATAAAGAAATCCCGCTTTGGATTTCGAAGTGCAAAACCGCGATGTTTTTAGAAAATTATTTTGGACATATTTCAAAATCTACTTAATGAAATCTTGATTTTCTTTCTTCGTTGGAAAACTATGGATATAATAGATCGGAAAATTCTTGTCTTGAAGAATTCTGAGCTATATTTCACTTTGTACATACATTTAAATTTTATGGCGCGGAATCGCGAACTAGCGTTACATGACGCGCATAGTTTTGACTTGTTTTTCAATTTCTTTTCAAACTTCTTGGAAACACATTTAAATGTTTATAAAATGTTTCTATATCATTTTAAACTCATTTTAAACAATATTTTCATCATTTCAAATTCATTTTTCATTTCATATTATAATATTATATTATTATAATATCATTTTCAGTCTTTTTAGATATTTTGAAATCATTAAGCGGCTAAATAATTGCCAAACATACATTTGTATGGATTTAATTCTCATTTAATTAACTATGGTTAATTACTAATCATTTCTCTTATCATTTATCAAATAAGTTATCAACCACATAATCAACCAACTTGCAACCAAGTTATCAAACATTTAATCATTCAACATATTTAAACTTTCAAATCATTATACTTGAAACAATTTATGGATTAATTAATTAATAAGAGTACTCACCTTTAACTTAACCAATTCTTCCTACCAACATTCATATGCAACAACACTTCACTTAAACTTCAACTAATCAATTCTACTGCATTTCTTTTGCTTTATGCCATTGACATCTTCTTTCAAACTCTCGAAAATCCGGCAGAGCTTTCGCAGCACCTTGAATTTGCTCCTAGCTCCTTGGAATGAAATCGGCGGCACTTCCTTCTCTTTTTCTTGCTCTGGAGCTTCACGACTTGCTTTCCTTCTTCCATAAGTTCAGCCTCCTCCTATTCTTCCTCTTCCTCCATCACTTCTTCTCTTTTTAGACGCTAAACCATACTTTAATGGTATTCCAAGGTCTTTGGCAAAGTTTGATGGTGTTTGGAGATGATTTGATATGGTTTTGAAAAAGTTAGTAAGCATTTGGAAGAAAAGAAGAATCCATTAAAGCTCTAAAGAAGAAGAAGAAGAAAGTCTAGGAAAGGAAGAAGAAGAAGAATGACAAGTGTGAAACAAAGTGAGAAAGTGGTTGGTACTTATAGAAAAAGAAATGAAGTGGTAAATTACCAAAATATCCCTTTACCAAATTACCAAATTAACCTTACTTACTTCTAAAGTAATCTTATTTTTTTCAGCACTTAACATCACATTTCAAATCATTACTTTATGTCATTTTCACTTAGATATTAAGTAAAGTAAGTAATAATTATGTTTCTCTGATTTGATATTTTACTTTTTGCTTTGAAATGATATTTTTGTCGTTTCGTGCTAACTTTTTCTTAATTGTTTTCTAGAAGTTTCTAACCTTGTTTAGTAAAAGTAAACTTGATTAGTGAATTAATTAATACTTATACTATTTGAATATATGTTCCTATATAAGAAAATAAAGGTGCGACGATATTGCGACAACTTTTAATCGACAAAACGTCGTTTTTCGACAAAATATTTTACGATCACATTTTGACATTTTAGTTAAACTATTTATTTATGTAAACCAAATTTAAAATGAACTTTTTACTTCTTTAAATAAATTAAAACATGTCTCTATATATTTTAAAATCATATTTAAATTATATCAAAATCTCTAATTTTACGGTGTATGTAAAACCGACAAAATATGACAAAATTTTGTTATTTTTGTCAAACGATTATTAACATACTTATAAGTATTTTAATATACTTTTATTATCTTTATTAGATGTTTTCAATAAGATTTATCTTTTTAAATAAATATTTAAACCTATTTATTTAAGCATTTATTTAATTTTAACAAAACTTAACTTTTGTTGATTTGTTCTAAAATCCAAATTTATACTTTTTAAATTATCAACTATAGGAATAAATAATTCCAATATTATTATCTATTATATTTAGCTTACTTATTTAAGTTTCAAACCTTTTCAAACGAAATCTCTCATTTTCGAAGTAGCGAAATTACGGGTCGTTACATTCTCCCATACTTAAAAGAATTTCGTCCTCGTAATTACTCATATAAAAGTTTGCCCAAAACATTTATCTTCAACTTAATTCCATAAACTATACATAAATCATCCATATGAAATATCTTATTCGATCTCCTATTCGAATACACAACTTTATTTCAAAACTAGTGTCGATCCCCCGATCCTATAGTGCGGACTCTGATCAGGCTCTTTGTTCAGAAACCTCTGCTTTCCGTGCGTAGTGCTCAACTATGATAGAAAACTCAAGTATCTAATCAAAAATCATCATCAATGTTCATCGTCAAGAATCGAGTGATAAATCCCTTTTCGTATCGCTGTAAACACCTCAAAGTTCCAAACTCGAATCTTAGATCAAAATTTGTGTGATGAAATGATTTACATATATTATATGTATTTACTTATTTTCAAAAACTTTTCATAAACTTGTATCTTAAGTTTAAATATTTTATAAATATGCTTCTTTATATAATCCCTTTAATTATTTATTTCCAAATATTTTTATTAAAGGAAAATTTCCTAAAGAAACCATTTTTCACTCAAAAGATAATTTATCTTTAAAAGAGTCCTCCCACTCGGTATATTTCCTTTAACACTATTGTTATTTATAAATCATTTCATACAACTGTTACTTATGTTTATTTCATCTTATAACTTATACAAATCAATAACTTTTAAAGACTTAAGTCCAAATCCTTAATTAATGCTAGAATTCATTAATAAAACATTTTCTAGGTTATAATTTCCTCTTTTTTTTGTTTACAATCATATTTACAAATTATACTTATCCAATTTCATTTGCTCAGAATATTTCACAATCTTTTAGTTTTCATTAATTTCTTAGCTTCGAGTTAGGTATGATTCAGAAATTATCGACTGTCCAAAATCGTCGGAAATCCCGCTTTACCTTATCAATTAGCGATCCCAATTAACTTTAGTATAAAACACTTTTATAAAGATTACTAATCAATGATTCACATTATTTCTTTAACTTAAAAAAACTTACATAGATCGAGTAACTCCAAAACAATCTAAGGAACTGGATAATACCAATAGTACCATATATCCTCTTAACAAGAAGAGTAATACTTAAAAGAAGTGTTTACCATCCGAACACATCACTTGCCCATTTTTAGTTTATTTTCGAGCCAAACGAAATAGTTATCATAGTATACCTCTTTTTATTTTCAAAATCCTTTAGAGATTACTTTATAAAACCTATTTTATAAATTCATTTTATCTTATATTAATTAACTTCATTTAAATTACCACAATTCTTTTACTCGAATATAATTTCTCATTCCTTTTATATATAACTTTTACAAAATCATTTAAATACATTTTTATCTTATGTCTTCATTTCTTAAACAAATCTTATTATTAAATACCTTATAGTCAAATCGTGAAACTTATTTCACAAGGTATTTATACTTAAATTTTTAAATCAAACATTTGATCAATTTATGATAGTAACTTAACATTATCATTTCTTAATTTATTATTTCGAATAAGTATTAAAGATTTTAATTTCCTTATCAAATTTCTAAATTATCGATTATCTTTGTGAAACATCTTATACTCAAACTGTGAAATTCTAATCACAAGATGTTCATATTTAAATTTCACTAATCCTGATTTCTAATTATACAACTTTTCAAAATATGTACTATATATTCAAAATATAATCCAAGGTAAAAAAAAATTCATTTATCAATTTTTTCAAAATTAGTGTGTCGGTTCGCCTTTTTTAAATGTTTAGGAACCCTCATCGATAACGGTGATCAGGCGCATCGATCAGAATCCATAAATCACTCAATAGATAAATCAACACAAAACATTTTATTAGTCACTAACAAATATGCGCTCATATATAATACACTCAAACTCATTCTAGGGTGTTACTAACCCTATCTCTAATGAGCTACTCATCCTAGGGTATTACTAACCCTATCTCTGATGAGTCTTTACCCAACCAAAGCCAAGGTTTTCGCTTAACCTTCAGCTGTGATACCAAATGTAATGGCCCGTTTTTCCATACCCTTTGAATCGACAATAAACCACACATGTCCAACCCAAATTGCACGAATAAGCAGATCATTAAGGGTAGAAAGAAAATAAAGATAGAACAGAATCTCACATGAATGGAATAACATATATTATTTCAATAATAATCTTTACAGTGGAAAATTTAAAATACAATATCAGAGTTTAACCTAAATTCAGCTTGGACAGTTATAAACACCTGTCCTAACAATTGCTGACAAAAATTAAACAAATTACACTAAGTACAACGGATAATAGAATACGTCCATACGATGATGAAGATCTCCAGCTCTCCTCTGGAAACTCCAACCATCTTCAACTCAACCAGAAACTACTCGGATCTGACCCGAGTATTAAAAATACCCGGAACGGGCTTGATAAACAAGCGTGAGATACTCGGACTTTAAAATGACTATGTTATCAAAACCTTTGAAAAGAAGGGTATCTCATAAGACCACGCCCACACATAAACACGGACAGGTTTTTATCTTATGATAACCAAAACACTTCATACCAAAGTACACTTGATATTATTTTTAATGACATTCTTTTTAAAACACTTTTCAAATAAACTTATTCAAATAAGGTATCAATATCTGGACTAAGTCTAACGGAATATATCCGGACTGGGTCAATGGAATATATCGAACGGAATATATAATACCAAAAGATGTACTTGAAATGTTTGTAAGTCATTACAGCTATTTTGGGAATACAATCAAAATCGTAAATCTCGTATCGGGATTGGATTCCAACATGATAGGAAACTAGTGGAAAGATCAATCTGTATCCACGACTTACGTCCATGACTCAGACGCCATTATACAACAATACAAATGGCTAAAAGTGGATACAATCTGCGAAAAACATCCAAGGACTCGAACTACGCGTATCCCAGACATGAGGCCCAGACGTATCTAGTACCTGGGGCTTATAACATCTGATAACCCAAATCACTATTATCCAAAATGCGAGCATACATCTGACCATATAGAATCCCATCATAACCGGGGTGTGACGCTCGCGAGGCTATGCTCAATTTCTTCAAAGCCACGCTTTTCATACAAAACCACGCTTTGATCATAACAGGTTCCACTTTGAATACCACATTTTCATTCCACGTCACACGACTGATTTCTAGAGAAGTATAACTTCCTGAGCTCATATGTCTCGGGAAAGGGTGTTAAGCTAAGAGAAGTTGCCTTCTCCGCCACCAACTGATATATGTTTATAGAAACCACTCAAATGTAATTTAGAATACAATGTCAGACAAACATCCATACAAGTTCGTTCTGAGACTGGATGAAATCGAAGGCACTTTCCTAGGCCATTACTAGGCAAGAAGCCCTTGTAATCCGAAAAAATTTCCTTCACGAGGAGACCACTGCTATAAATAACTCTATAATGGGGGCCAACCAGAGCATGTTCAACAAGCAGTCTTCACGCTATAAAGATCCACGGTCTTCAATAATCATCATCTTCAACATGTCTTCACTTTCGAACATATACATTGGTTTGAAGTGGTTTTTGGATAGGAATCATCCAAATCCGACTCCGGTTCCTTCGAAATCAATCATCGCTTTTAAAAAAATGTTAAGTTCATAAGTGGATAGTAATCATCAATCAATTACTTCATCTTTTATTTAAATCAAATATCTTTCTTAGATATATTCTTTTTAATTTATTCCATTTTCTTTTCAAGAGTATATGGAATCATTAAGCCTCATATATCAAATCATTTGATTCATTTAAACCTTTCTTAAATCCTGGAATAATTCCAAATCATTTATTAAATCTTAATCAAAGATTTCTTATATTCAAGCTATAACTTTTAACTTAGGGAAAATATTCCCGAATCATTCATTAAATCTTAATCAAAGATTTTCTTTCTTAACTTCAAATCATATTCTTGCGAATCGAAGATTTTCATAATAGAGCACTACTGCCATCTTAGATATGGTAAATTTTACCTCTAGGGACTAATGGCAAGTTTCACCTCTAGGGACTAATGGCAAGTTTCACCTCAAAGGACTAATGGCAATTTTCACCTTCATGGACTAATTGCAAGTTTCACCTCCGGGGACTAATGGAAAGTTTCACCTTAAGGGACTAATGGCAATTTTCACCTCCAGGGACTAATGGAAAGTAATCCTACATCATGAATATCTTTGTCTTGTTACTTGGAAAAACTTAAATATTAACTTTTAGAGCATCCGGGCTTTCCTTCCGATCTATTCTACCCCTCACCTAAGAAGGGCAAACATGGGCCAGGTAAGTTCAGGGAACTTGTTGCTCCATCCCTTACCTTGGTTAAACACCTTGTTTACCTTCGCATATCTCACAGGCGGGACAAATGTACTAGTCGTTTCCGCATACTCAGTTTGTTATTATATTCAATCTTCTTCGCTTTTTGTTTAAGTGGTATAAACAATTCGTCTTTACCATTTATTCAAACTCTTATTAAAACTCACAAATCATCTTTACATTACTTAATTACTCCTTTAAAATCATTCACAAAATATTTAGAAAAGAATTTTTAAGTTTAAAACTACATTTCAAAAGATTATAGAATTCACAGCATAAATGTGCTGCGGAAAGTGTTATATAAGCTCATTTGATTTAAACAACTTTTTAATATTTGAGAATTCATATTTTTCATGCCAATCTCTTTTAAACCATTTTAATATATTTATCAAATTTATTTCATATTTTTAATCATTTAAAAATATTATTTATAAAGAAATCCCGTTTTGGATTCCGAACTGCAAAACCGAGATGTTTTTAGAAAATTGTTTTGGACATATTTCAAAATCTACTTAATTAAATCTTTATTTTCTTTCTTCATTGGAAAACTATGGATATAATAGACCGGAAAATTCTTATGTTGAAGAATTCCGAGCTATATTTAACTTTGTACACAAATTTAACTTTTATGGCGTGAAATCGCGAACTACCGTGGCGCGACGCGCATAATTTTGACTTGTTTTTCAGTTTCTTTTCAAACTTTTTGGAAACACATTTAAATGTTTATAAAACGTTTCTAAATCATTTTAAACTCATTTTAAACAACATTTCCATCATTTCAAATTCATTTTTCATTTCATTTCATATTATATTATTATAATATCATTTTCAATCTTTTTAGATATTTTGAAATCATTAAGAGGCTAAATAATTTCCATACACACATTTGTATGGAGTTAATTTTCATTTAATTAACCATGTTTAATTACTAATCGTTTCTCTTATCATTTATCAAACAAGTTATCAACTACATAATTAACCAATTTGCAACCAAGTTATCAAATATTTTATCATTCAACATATTAAACTTTCAAATCATTATACTTAAAATAATTTATGGATTAATTAATTAATAAGCGTACTCACCTTTAACTTAACCAATTCTTCCTACCAACATTCATATGCAGCAACACTTCACTTAAACTTCAACTAATCAACTTCTGCTCCATTTCTTTTGCTTTATGCCATTGACCTCTTCTTTCAAACTCTCGAAAATTCGATAGAGCTTCTACGGCACCTTGAATTTGCTCCTAGCTCCATGAATGAAATCGGCGGCACTTATTTCTCTTTTTCTTACTCTGGAGCTTCAGACTTGCTTTCCATCTTCCATAAGTTCGGCCTCCTCCTATTATTCCTCTTCCTCCATTACTTCTTCTCTTTTTAGATGTTATACCATGTTCTAATGGTATTCTAAGGTCTTTGGAAAAGTAAGCATTTGGAAGAGAAGAAGAAGCCATTAAAGCTCTAAAGGAGAAGAAGAAGAAGAAGAGAGCTTAGAAAAGGAAGAAGAAGAAGAATGAAAAGTGTGAAAAAAGTGAGAAAGTGGTTGATATTTATAGAAAAAGAAATGAAGTGGTAAATTACCAAAATATCCCCTTACCAAATTACCAAAATAACCTTACTTACTTCTAAAGCAATCTTAGTTTTTTTCAACACTTAGCATCACATTTCAAATCATTACTTTATGTCATTTTCACTTAGATATAAAGTAAAGTAAGTAATAATTATGTTTCTTTGATTTGATGTTTTTCATTTTGCTTTCAAATGACATTTTTGTCTTTTTGTGCTTACCTTTTCTTAATTGTTTTGTAGAAGTTTCTAACCTTATTTAGTAAAAGTAAACTTGATTAGTGAATTAATTAATACTTATACTATTTTAATATATGTTCATATATAAGAAAATAAGGGTGCGACGATGTTGTGACAACTTTTAATCGACAAAACGTCGTTTTTCGACAAATTGTTTTACGGTCACATTTTGACGTTTTAGTTAAACTATTTATTTATGTAAACCAAATTTAAAAATGAACTTTTTACTTCTTTAAATAAATTAAAACATGTCTCTTTATATTTTAAAATCATATTTAAATTATATCAAAATCTCTAATTTTACGGTGTATGTAAAATCGACAAAATGTGACAAAATTTGATTATTTTTGTAAACATACTTATATGTATTTTAATATACTTTTATTATCTTTATTAGATGTTTTAAATAAGATTTATCATTTTAAATAAATATTTAAACCTATTTATTTAAGCACTTATTTATTTTTAACAAAACTTAACTTTTGTTGATTTGTTCTAAAATCCAAATTTATACTTTTTAAATTATCAACTATAAGAATAAATAATTCCTCTATTATTATCTATTACATTTAACTTATTTATTTAAGTTTTAAACCTTTTTAAACGAAATCTCTCATTTTCGAAGTAGCGAAATTATGGGTCGTTACAATTATAATAATGTCTAAAGTAAAGTAAACTATTAAAATAGCGTTAAAGCGTTACCCATATCACACTTAACACATTTTATATATTCCCGTTGTCTATACAGTACCGTAATCTCCCCGTACTGGGCGTTGTCAGAGGGCACTCCATAGGTATAGTGCAAAACAAACTCATAGTGGGCTCGATAGGGTTGGTGACATCGCATAACTAGGCAATGCCAGGGTAGATATACCGATTACACTTCCGGACTGGTGGTACCACATAGCAGCCATACCGTCAACCTCGAATCACACTCCCAAATCAAAATCAAATGTGGCCACCGAATCAATCACAAAGTCAGTGTAACAGCCCGCGCTTTTTGTATGCTTTAAATCGAAGATGAACCACACACCTCAGACTCAAACCATACAAAAGAACAGATTATTATTGGGGTGAATAAGAAAGAAGAGAAAGAAATAAAACAAAATAGAATCTCACAGCGGAATGACAAAATATAATAATCAAATAACAGTTCATGAAGCTGTTTTACAAACATTTGATTATATTGATACAACACATATCAGAGTTACACATGCCAGAGAATAATAAATAATGCAGCGGAACAATGTGATGCAATGGAACAATATAGTACATAATAGTAATAATACAATCTTCGTCTTCGTGCTCCAGAAATAAGGTCTGCGAATCCTGAAATACTCAGACTGACCCGAGCGAATTGAAAAGACAAAACATTCGAGTCACACCTAAAAGATCTTATGTGAGTTAAATAAATGGTAAATAATATGAGTGAAAAAGCATCAGAGATGTTTACGGGGTTTGACATATCCTATTCAGTGTTAACGTGAGTGCAGTAACTTAAGAGATGCTCAGGATTCACATCTCCTAAGGATCTGTTAAACTATCTACTATGTAGTAATATTTCGCTATTATAATAATGTCTATAGTAAAATAAACTTACTTTAAAATAGTATTAAGGAGTTACCCAATCTCTCCTTGAAACAATAATAGTCCCAGTAGTCCATCCAGTATCATGGTTCTTCCTGATCGGGAAGCCACCAGAGGATACTCCACGGGCTACGGGAGAAAACCAAAATCGTACAAGGTGCGCTCGGGTAGGTGACACGGCACAACTAGGCAATGCCAGGGTAGATATACCAATTACTATCCAGACTGGTGGTGATGCATAGCGCGCAGCTACAGCCTACCTCAAGCCCACCCCCAAAAAAAATCAAAGGGCCCAAATCAATCACAAAGTAATAGAATGGTATCGAAAAAGCGTGTCCGATAAGAGGAGCTACCTCACTGGACCAGAATCGCTTCTGTTTTAGCCACCTTATGCCAAATCATGGGAGTCGGGTCCACGTATATACCTCAAAGGAACGCCGCCGCCATCCTACTTTATTCTGGAATCTCCACCGCGTACACGGTTGTTAAAGTGGTTTTCGGAGTTGGCAAAGAGTATGACAACTTCCGATCCCGGTCTCTTTAACAACCTAACATTATTATAACACCGCGGTCATTTCAAAATAACTTATACTTCAAAACAGAATATAATATCCGTTTCAAAACCATATAAATACGATATCATTTCCATTTCAAAAACCAAATCAATATGATATCGTTTCTACTTCAAAAACCAAATCAATATAGTATCATGTTTATTTCAAATATATCTTTTTCCAAAATCATCGCACTTTCAACGTTATAACACTTCGAAATCAAAACACTTGAAATATAACACTTTCAAATCATAATACTTTGAAACTCGTAACTTTAAAACATAACTTCCACCACTTAAATGGTTTAAATATTAAAATACTTTATATAATAAACTAGCTTCTTCAATATCACAAATCAATTCCAAAACAACTCGAATTTCTAAATTTTAATTTTAACCAAATCCCAAATCATAAATTTCAATGTGATTTAGTTTCCAAATAAACTATTCCAAATTTTATCGATTCCAAAACAGATTTGATCCACAGAATAAACCATTTTAAATTCAATATATTTCAAACTTTAAGTATTAAACAATTTCAAAACTAAGATTGGTAATTACGATTCAACAATTCAATTTTCTATTATTTAGTTTTGAAGTATTTTACATAATAAATCCATTATCATTTAAATAAAACTCAAATTACAAATAACTAAATATTTCCTTCAATTTATTTGTACTTGAAATATTCGTTTAATTTATCTTAAACCAAAATCAAGTTATAAAAATCATACCTTCTAAAATTTCAAATTTAATAAATTTCATATCAAACTTATCTGAGTTTAATTTTTAAATAAATCCAATTTCAAGTAAATCTCAAATTTATTTTCCAACCTTAATTTATTTAAATCATTATAAACTCTATATTGAAATATAATTTAAATACTTAACCATATTATCTTCCATAAAATCAAACTTTATTATTAAACTTATTTTATATTAAAACAAATTGAACATAGCTTAAACTCAAGAATAAAATAAGATTTATAAAATATCTAAATCGATATTTATATAAAACCATATATTTCTTTACAAAACCATAGAAATCATTTCAAAATATTTTTATATATAGACCATGGTGTCTGTATAAAATTTTCTATCCTATGGTCAAGTGATACAGATATTTATCATTTTAATCCGCAATTTAATATTTTACGGTAGTATATCATTTCAAACCGCAATACCAAAATAAATAAAAATCCATAACAACTTGTAGTTTATAACAATATAAAATACAACATCCATTCATCCAATATCAATCATCAAACATTTATCACAATCATCATCTAATTCAATCAATAACATCAACATAGAATTGATAATAAATAACATATATTTACGGGCAGTTTATATTCAATATAAATTAAATAAATATTTTATCCAAATAAATTCAAATAAACTGACATGATGATTCAAAATATTTCAAACAGTCATAAATAAATTTCTAATCACATCATAAATCAGTTTAACAAACATAAGAAATTTTAAAAGTTGCCAGTGGGTTAAAACACTCACCTTTTAAATTTAAATTGAATTTAAATCCAGTTTAAACCCAAAATTCAAACGGTCTCAGATTTCATCCAAACTAGTGATGAAATGTTTGGAATTTCAATATGATCCCAACGAAGAAAACTGCACCCAAAACCGATCTCGTATGTAAAAGTTATTGATGTTAGAACAAGTTTGAAATTTGAAGAAAAAAAATAGTATACTCTAATTTGCCACATCACCTTCTTCTCACGCTTACAGGAAAAGAAAAACATGGCCGCTCAGATTTACGCATGCCGATCTTAGTGGTTCGTTCCTTCGATTTCCCACGCCAGGCCACCGCGGCCGGCGTCTCCTCCACGTGCCTCGCTCACCGTTGCCACGCCACATAAGAACCCTCGATCGGAGCTAAAAAGCTCAGCCGCCGTTGAAATTTTAGCAAACCCTAATTGAATTTTTACTGACGATCTAGCCGTGATCAACCCAAATGAACACTGCTGATGTGCAGCGCGCGGTTCTCTCTACGTGATGGTAACTTCAATTTGGCGATCCATCGAGGTTGATCGTCGCGTGATGAACGACCTTGGATAGTTCTTCAATTTCTGGACAGATAGAGGTTCAAATTGAAATTTTTTTTACAGATTTATGATGCGCTCGTCGAGAGCTTCAAATCGATATATAATTCGATATAGTTTGAGTATATTTAATTTTTGATTTGATTTTGAACTGCAATTGGATTTGGAACTGAGAATTTGTCTGCCATTGAGAAAGAGGAGCTATAGAAATTTCTATACGTACAGAAATGAGAAGTAGAAAGGCTGCTAGGGTTTATAATGACATATATATAGGCAGGACACAATAGAAACAAATGGGTTTGATTGGTTTGGAAAATGGAACGATAACGACGCGAAAAGCCTGTTTCGACTCCGGAACGAAAATGGGTCAACCCATATATCAAAATAGATGTTTTAAAATATTTTAAAATCAATGGAATAGGATCCAAGTCCAAATTCCATCGTATGAAGAAATTATGCTACAATCAAGTTATTTCAAATTGATAAATCAAGTTATTTCAAATTTATTTAAATTGATTTCAATTAAATTGATTTCTAGGCGTTTCGAGTCCGTACGATCAAACGACAAGTCTGATTTCTACGAAACTTAAAACTCGATAATAACTCACCATTACAGATCTAATGAAACTGGTTTCATCGAAATTCAAGTCAGCGGCCAAAATGGCTATTTTCCAATTAATTAAATATATATTAATATTAAATAAATAAAACCACTTCTCCATTCAAATTCTATAATTTGTAATTTTTATCATCTTAAATTACTTTAGTGTTCTATGATCCTTTATAATAAATTTCTATATCAATTTGATATTGAATTTTCCACCAATTATAATGTTAAATGATAATTTCAATCCATTCAGTTAATTATAATTAATTCCAATAGATTAACTTGTTTTAATTTCAATCCTTTTTTTACTCTTTATTACTCTATAAACCTAGTTAATAATTTGTTTGTCTTTCATTACATCAATATAATCAAATTTCCATCTTTCCTTAGTAAATTCAATTATATTGAATTTGTCAATATATACATTTTTCTTTATAATTAATATCTCAAGTAATTTATCCAACTTGGTTTCATTCTTTTAATTTAACTATAAACAAAATATTCATTTCCCTTTATTCTATTACATTCACACCTTACAATTACTGTCATCTCTCATATTAATGAACATTTACTTTCATTTAAATGCAACTGATTTCCAATTAATTTCACTGACTAAATATATAGGAAATTTATGATGATTGTTACCATGACCTTACATTTTCACTTAAGTTTATTAATTTCAGTTGATTATTATAATTACTTACATAATATGAATTCATTCTATTACCGTTAATTATACTAATTCATTTATTTATACAACACTTACCCTTATTTATTTATTTATATTCAATTTTATAACCAAGTGCAACAATTTCCACTATTTCTTTACTGGGATTTCACTTCAATTATCAATAATTAGTTTTAATTACCATTGCTACATTCCATTTTTAACATTCACTTTATTATAAATTATAAAGTTTTTATTTCTTTCTAAATTTTATTACAAAAATCTTATTAAATTAACCAATTTAATTATCGAAATTTACGGGTCGTTACACTCTCCCCCACTCAAAACTTTTCGTCCTCGAAAAGGAAAAAGAAGGGAAAAGAAAGAATTAAGTAACCAACATATCTTATTTGAAATAATAAAATAAACAACAAATTTACAAAATAAAATAATTAAACAAAAAATATATAAATTTATAAATAATTAAATATTTTATCTTCAATATTAACAAAAACTTGGAAAACATTTCAGAAAAATTTCTGAGTCCAAAATTTACGAATTTTTTTTGCAGAGTTTCCTTTGTACGGAGAGGCTCGGGAGAAAATATAATATCAAATATAACAATATATAACATATGTTTTCCAAAATAATATATCCCGACACGGGAAAACAATATAATAACGCTAGAAAACCGTAATCCGATAACGTACCTATTTGATGGGCAATCAAACACTTAATTATGAAACCAAAAGCAGTAGCAATTGCTTCCATAACCTGTATTTCATTTATATAATCCAAAAGAGTTAATAATTATATAGAATGAAATATTAATTTTGCTTCATCCACTAACAACAAATCAATGTCAAACAACACAATCACTTGCAACCACAACATACAATCATAACACGAAGTCAAAATAAATCAATTATTCATCCATATCAACCAAAACAAATAGTTAGTTTGGGCTCAGACACTTTTAAATTGCATAGAATGACAAACAAACTAGTAAGTATGCCATTTACTCAATAGTCTTAGATAAAACTGAATAGATTATTCATACATCCTAATAATTAGAAGTATCCCTGCCCAAATAACCCATAGCCATAACAAACCATGACCCCAAGCATAAATTAAGTTCATTCTTTTCATTTATTTACATTCATTTATTTGTAGTATTCATGTTTAATTAAATTATTTAGCATATCAATTTATTAACTTAAGTTTATAATCATTTATTTATAATACTTACCTTTCTATTATGTTTACTTGGTAGAATTTCAATTATACTTAAGTTTGTAACATCTACATCATCAAATTCTTATTTATTAAAGAATTCCATTGAATACTTACATTACTTCAAGTTTTTACTTGTATAATATCCATTATATTTTCTTATTAAACATTAGAACTTTTAATATTTGGTAAGTTATATATAGGCTTTTAAGGATGTGATTGAAAGTTACACGAGTTTATTTTATTTCTTTTAATTAACTTAATGTTCAATAATAATATTCTTTGTTTTATATGTTACAAATTTCTACTTTCTTTTAATTTCATTTATAACTTAGCATTAAATCTCTTATTTCCTTTAAAGGTTCCAATTATTAATTAGTTACATTCCATTTCACTACAATAATTGAAACTATTAATTAACAGAAACTTAAGAACTAAATACCGGGTTTAACTTCAAATCATTTTAAAATAATAGATAGATGTATACACTTGCAATTTATATATCCTATTATATTTAAAACAATTTGAAATTTATATTTGTTTATCAAAATAAACCTGTAGTAAACTACTACAGTGGCCTTCCCACTTTGAAACTCGAAAATGAATGTCGATGATGTGTGCACTCATTACCGAAATTATTTCCCAGCGACATAGAGGGGAGTACAGAACTTATTTCTTTTCAAAGTTTCTTTAAAACAATTTTTTCAAATTATATTGAAATATTTATAATAGAAAATACTTCTAATAATATTATTACTATATTCCAAAATCATTCGAAAGAAATTTTCAAAACCCCGGAACTTAAGTTCTAAGTTTCTAATTTATTCTAATTTATTTTACTTTTCAAATCTTATTTCCAACCTATATTCATAAATTTTACTACCTAACAGCACTTATATTACAACCAAATATATATCATTTATTAAAAATTTATTTTATACATAGAAAATATAATAGGCAAAATTATTTCGTTTACCTATATTCAAAACAAATATTGTGTCGGTCTGTCCTATTGAGTGTTTAGAAATCCCTATTGATTTCATAGCGTCCTATGCACCAACCAGAATTTATAAATACAAAACGGAACAAATTAACACAATATCAAAACCCTTTTATAACACCAAAAAATATGCTCTCTTATATATATACACTCAGCGATTCATCATAGGGTATTACTACCCTATTAATAAAGAGTCTGACCCCATAAAGCTAAGGTTTATTGCTAAACCAAAGCTCTGATACCAAATGTAACAGACCGCCCGTCAGTGGGGTAATTCCCATCATATTATACATTGGTACTTGTGTTCTGCCTTTACGGCCAGCCTTTCGACTACATCAACCCCCGTAGGGATATGTAGGAGTAAGAGTCATCCACTTACTACCAAACCAAATGCAAGAACCCCCTATTATGCTGCACCCGCCAAGTGCATAGGCAGAGAAACATGCCAGAGAATAATAAATAATGCAGCGAAACAATGTGATGCAACGGAACAATATAGTACATAATAGTAATAATGCAATCTTCATCTTCGTCCTCCAGAAATAAGGTCTTCAAGTCCTGAAATACTCAGACTGACCCGAGCTAATTGAGAAGACAAAACACTCGAGTGAGAACTAAAAGATCTTATGTAAGTTAAATCAACGGCAAATAATATGAGTGGAATGGCGTCAGAGATGTTTACGGGGTTTGACATCTTCTATCCAATGTCAAACGTGAGTGCAGTAACTTAAGAGATGCTCAAGATTCACATCTCCTAAGGATCTGTTAAACTATCTACTGTGAAGTAATATTTCGCTATTATAATAATGTCTATAGCAAAATAAACTTACTTTAAAATAGCATTAAGGAGTTACCCAATCTCCCCCATAACACAATAACAGTCCCAGTAGTCCATCCAGTATCATGGTTCCTCCTGATCGAGAAGCCACCAGAGGATACTCCACGAGCTACGGGAGAAAACCAAACTCGTACAAGGCGCGCTAGGGTAGGTGACACGGCTCAACTAGGCAATACCAGGGTAGATATACCAATTATTTTTCGGACCGGTGGTGATGCATAGCGCGCAGCTACCGCCCACCTCAAGCTACAACCCCAAAAAATAATCAAAGTCCCCAATCAATAACAAAGTAATAGAATGGTACCGAAGGAGTGTGTCCGATAAGAGGAGCTAACTTATTGGCCCGGAATCACTCCTGTTTTAGCCACCTTATGCCAACTCACGGGAGTCGGGTCCATGTATATACCTCAAAGGAACACCGCCACCATCCTACTTCATTCTGGAATCTCCACCGCGTACATGGTTGTTAAAGTGGTTTTCGGAGTTAGCAGAGAGTATGACAACTTTCGATTCCAGTTCTTTAACAACCAAATGTTATTATAACATCGCGGTCATTTAAAAATAACTTATACTTCAAAACAAAATATAATATCCGTTTCAAAACCATATAAATACCATATCGTTTCCATTTCAAAAACCAAATCAGCATGATATCATTTCCACTTCAAAAACCAAATCAATATAATATCATGTTTATTTCAAATATATCCTTTTCCAAAATCATCGCACTTTCAACGTTATAACACTTCGAAATCAAAACACATGAAATATAACACTTTCAAATCATAATACTTTGAAACTCGTAACTTTGAAACATAACTTCCACCACTTAAATGGTTTATATATTAAAATACTCTATATAATAAACTAGCTTCTTCAATTTCATAAATTAATTCCAAAACAACTCGAAATCCTAAATTTTAATTTTAACCAAATCCCAAATCATAAATTTCAATACGATTTAGTTTCCAAATAAACTATTCCAAAATTTATCGATTCCAAAACAGATTGATCCACAAAATAAACCATTTCAAATTCAATATATTTCAAACTTTAAGTATTAAACAATTTCAAAACTAAGTTTGGTAATTATGATTCAACAATTCAATTTTCTATTATTTAGTTTTGAAATATTTTACATAATAAATCAATTATCATTTAAATAAAAATCAAATTAAAAATAACTAAATATTTCCTTCAATTTATTTATGCTTGAAATATTCGTTTGATTCATCTTAAACCAAAATCAAGTTATAAAAATCATACCTTCTAAATTTCAAATTTAATAAATTTCACATCAAACTTATCTGAGTTTAGTTTTTAAATAAATCCAATTTCAAATAAATGTCAAATTTATCTTCCGACCTTAGTTTATTTAAATCATTATAAACTCTATATTGAAATATATTTTAAATACTCAATTATATTATCTTCCATAAAATCAAACTTTATTATTAAACTTATTTTATATTAAAAAAATTATACATAGCTTAAAATCAAGAAAAAAATAACATTTATAAAATATCTAAATCAATATTTATATAAAACCATATATTTCTTTACAAAACCATAGAAATCATTTCAAAATATTTTTATATATAGACCATGTTGTCTGTATAAAATTTTCTATCCTATGGTCAAGTGATACGGTTATTTATCATTTCATTCCGCAATTTAATATTTTACGGTTGTATATCATTTCAAACCGCAATCCCGAGTAAATAAAAATCCATAACAACTTGCAGTTTATAACAATATAAAATACAACATCCATTCATCTAATATCAAGCATTAAACGTTTATCACAATCATCATCCAATTCAATCAATAACATCAACATAGAATAGATAGTAAATAATAGGTATTTACAGGCAGTTTATATTCAATAATAAATTAAGTAACTATTTTATCCAAATAAATTCAAATAAACTGAGATGATGATTCAAAATATGCCAAACCATCATAAATAAATTTCTAATCACATCATAAATCAATTTAACAAACATAAGAAATTTTAGAAGTTGTAAGTGGGTTAAAACACTCATTTTTTGAATTTAAATTGAATTTAATTCCAAGTTAAACCTAAAATTCAAATGGTCTCAGATTTCGTCCAAACTAGCGCCAAAATGTCTAAAATTTCAATATGATCCCGATGAATAAAACTGCACCCAAAACCGATCTAGTATGTAAAAGTTATTGATGTTAGAATGAGTTTGAAATATTAAAAAAATATACTCTAATTTACCACGTCACCTTCTTCTCACGCTCACAGGAAAAGAAAAACACAGCTGGTCAGATTTACGCACGCCATCTTTAGCTATTCTTTCCTCCGATCACCCATGCCTGGCCACCACGACCCGCGTCTCCTCAACGTGCCTCGCTCACCGGTGCCACGCCACATAAGAACCCTCGATCGAAGCTAAAAAGCTCTGCTGTGATATCCTGGAATTTTAGGCAATATCAATTTAATAATCTGAATTGAAAATTAAATTGATTTGATGATCTTTGTTAATAAGATTGGAATTAATTTAATAATCCAATTAAATAAATATTTAATTGATAGATTTTATCTTTTAAAGCTAAATAAATTGTTTTCTATTTATAATGTATATAGAATATGTATATATTGTAAATAGATAAGCCTTGTTTTAAATTTAATAAATAAATAAATCTTGTTATCTAAATATATATATCTTTGGTAAATTGGGAATTATGATTTTATTTAAAGTTAAACTTTTAAAAGCTATTTTATAAATAACTATATGGTTTTAAATTGTTAAGATAAAAATTTAATTTGTTTAAATTGATTTAGAGTTTAAATTTAAATAAATTAGCAATAAGGATTGTTTTGATTTCTTTTTAAATATAGTTTGATAAAATAAATTGTTTATTAATAAAGAGATAATTTCTTTTATAAATTTTAAGTTGATAAATGTGTTATTTTAAAACAATATTAATAATGTAATGTTTTTAACAAATGAATTTTTATATAAATAGTTTATTATTTCAAATTGAATTTTAGAATTTGATTTGAATTTAAATTTAGAGTTTAGAACTTTAAAGTATAAATTTTTAATTGTTTTGGATTTTAAAATATTTGTATAAACTTTTATTTTATAAATATAATTGGATTTATTCATTTCAAAATTATCTGCATGTAAATAAGTACATATTAACTAATTAATTAAACATAAGTTTACATTTATCTTCTATTAACATTTAACTAAATACTAATTAACTTTTAAAAAAAAGACACATGTTAGGTGATTAACAACTAATATGACAAATGTTAAATTTAAAGACAAGCGGCATTTCAAAATTTAGCTTTTTCTTTTATTTTTATTTATAAGTATTTCAGTTTTTATATAAACAAATCTTCTTTCATTCTTATTCTTTTTCTAAATCCAAAATGCAAAGCAAATCGGAAAACAACTCCTTCAAAACTAAATTCTGTAACCATCTTCAATCTGTAATTAAACATCTGAAACTCAAACTATTCTCAACAACAAAAATCTGTAATCAACCTTCTAAAAACTAAAAATCAGATTCAAACCTGTCAAGCATGCAAGCAAATCTATGCAAGCCTGCATCATATTTTCTTCTTCAATCTGGAGTTTTTCTGCATGCAACTGTATTGTCAATCAAAGAGCACTTCTAGTTGATAAAGCAACTCAAGTTTTCAGCAAGCAACTCAGTTTCTAAAAGCAATTCAAGTTTTTAAAGGCTAATGCATATTCCAGTTTTCAAAATCAAAACAGCTTTCAAAACAAAGGGCTCTGTCTTTGAATTTAAAAAGGTGAGTAACTTTTAAACTTAAATAAATCTGGTTGCATGCTAGTATGTCTGAAATGAATAAGTACTGCATGAGTATATAAGTGAAATCTGGTGTGATTATTTATAGTATGCATGATTGTTTAATATATGGCTCTGTTCTGTTTATATTTTTTTTCCAGGCTCAAAAATTCCATTTAAATCCTTACACTTGATCTGGTGTTTGTTAGGACTTAATTTATGAACCAATGTTGTTCGATTTATCATAGACTATGATTTAAAAATTTAATCAAGTTAAATTAAAGCTTGTGTATCCCTGTAAAACCAAACATCAGTGCATGCTCTAAATAAATAAAAATTCAAACAGTGAAATTTATAGATTCAGTATTATGAAAGGAATACATAAACCAAATCATGATTTTTAACACTAAAATCACAATTTTTAAATTAGAATTGATGGTGCAGTCCTAAATTTCACTGTTTTTGGGTTTTTGGGAAATTTCGGTGATCCCAGTGGTCGGAGAGGCCAGCGTTGTTTCTGGAGGTAGAGGAGTGATCATTGCTGATGGCAAAAATACTGGATGATGTTGCTTTTCATCGAGGAAGCTACATCAGAGGGTTTTCTTCTGGAACCCTAGTTTTAACTAGGTTAAAGAATTCGATCAACACATCTTCTATGCTTGATCGAGTGCTACTAGGTTTTGGGAGATGGAAGGTTGGTCGTAGGCGAAGTCTTGGCCGGAGTAGCAGATTTTTTGGTGATCGGAGATGTGTGGTCGAGGCGTTGACAGGTTTGGGATGGGAAGGCTTATGCTGTTCCACGTTTGAGATGAAGACTCGAATTCAATTTCGAGCTTTGGAAGAATGATCTGTTGATCGTGTTTGGATATGGGGTTGATCGCCGACGTGAGGAAGCAGTCGTCGATGGCTGGAATTGATCAGAGGCACGGTGCATGTGCACCGTGCACTTTTGATTCTTGATGGTAGCCTGGGTGGAAGCAGTGGAGTGGACTCAAGATTTACTCGAGTAGTTTCTGTGTATGGCTCGAAGTTGCATTGGGTTGGACTCGAAGCAAAAATTGGGTTGGCTTGGGTCAATGAAGTTTGTTACAGGTTTTTAAGAAACTTGTCAGTTTGAATTTTAAACAGATTTTGAAATTTGAAATCAGTTTTTATATAAAGTTTAAATCAGATTTTGAAGTATGGATCCAAACAAACTTTTGTATCCTAGTTTGAAATTTAAGGAAGTTTTATAAAATTTAAATTATTTTAAACAACTTTAATGAGTTAAAAGTAAAATTTAAAATGTTTTGTTTAAAAATTTCAAACTGAAGTTTAAAGATGAAAAGCAAAGGTTTAAACTAAGTTTTAAATCCAAGTTTAAAATCTGGAATTCAAGTTTAAGCTAAATCTCGGTTTTTTAAAAAATGAATAAAGTTTTAAACTTGAATTGTTAAACTACTTTAAAAATGTTTAAGTAGTTTGAATTTTAAAAATAAAGTTTTAAAATGTAAGTAGAGTTTAAAAATCAATCTGAATTCAAATTTAAATATGTATTCAAGTTTTGAAATGAAGGAAAACTTTTAAATTTAAAATGATTTAAACAATTTTGAGTGTTTAAAGTGTAATTTAAATTGATTTGAATTTAAAAATGAATTTAGTTTTAAATTCTTTTAAACTTCTTTATTAAATGAGTATTTCTTTAGCCTGTGAAATGAAAAGGTTTTAGAAATGTGTTTTTAAACTTGTTAAAGTTAATTTGTATTCAATTTAAATCTTTAAATTTAGAATGAAATTTGAAAGTAAATTTAAAGCAAATTGTTTAAATGTTTTGTTTAAGTAAGAAATGTTTTATCTTAAAGTTAAGCAGAATTTAATGTTTGGATTCATAAAATTATTAAGTTAATTGAAATGGATGATTAATTTATTTAAATTAATTAATGTCTTGGATTAATTAAGTAAGTAATGAAAGGTTTAAATTAATTAATTAAGTAATAATTAATTTGTAATTAAGGATTATTAATTAGAATATTAATTTATAATTAAAGATTAATTAATCAAGTAATTATGAATTAATGAAGTTACAGTTAACACTTAATTAATTAAATAATTAAAGGTTAATTTTGATTGATTATTAAAGATTAATTAATTTGATATTAATAATGATTAATGCAAGTTAATTAATTAAGAAAAGTAATTAAAGAATTGTTAATAGTTAATAAAGGTCATTAAATTGAGATTATTTAACATTTAATTAATGTGATTAATTTTAATAATTAATTAGTTGAAGATAATCATTTGTGAAGTAGTTTAAGTATAATTATGTAATGGAAGTAATTAAGGAATTAATTACTTAATGTAATTAATGGAGTTTAATGTGATTAGTTTAAATTAATTAATTAATTTTAATCACTTGATGATTTGATAATAATTACTTAATGTAATTAATGAAGTATAATTACTTAGTGAAGTAATTAATTGATAATTACTGGATGTAATTAATGAAGAATGATTCAAAATGGAAGTAATTTGAGTATAATTACTTGGTGAAATTAATCAAGGGATTAATTCAAGATAATTAATTAAGGAGTAATTAATTTATTTAATGGAGTAATTAAGGGTAGTTAATTACTGAATGTGATTAATCAAGAGTGATTACAATCATGGTTTAATTAAGAATAATTACTTAATGTAATTAATTTAAATAAGATAATTAATTAAATGTAATTAGAGATCATTAATTAATATAATTAATGATGCAATTAAGATTGATTAATTAAGATTAATTAATCAATGAAGTGATTAAGGGTAATTAATTAATGTAATTAATTAAGGATTAATGTAATTAATTATGGTTAATTAATTTATGAAGTAACTAAAGGTTAATTACTATTTTGGTTAAGAGTAATTAATTTGTGAAATTAATCTAAGGATAATTACTTGAATGTAATTAAAGAATAATTAATCAAGGGTGATTAATTAAGATGGATAATTTGAGGATAATTAATTAATTGATTTGTAATCAATTAATAGTTATGTAAGCAAGATTTATATTGATGTAAGTAATTAATTTAATTCACTTTAAATTTATTAGAGATGGAAGTAATTAATTTAATTCATTTTAAATTAATTATAGTTGGTATGATTATAGATCATTGCTTATGTATGGATGTATTATATTGGTTGCCTTGAATGGTTTGAGATCTCAGATATGAGATAAGTAATGCTGTGTGATATGGATGATCTGGATTGCATTGGGATGATAATATGGATTATCTTTTGATAATGATAATATGGATTATTTGTTGTGATGACAATGTTGATTATCTATTGTGAATCTATGAATTATCTATCTGTGTGTATATAGATAATGAAATTGAATTGTTTTAAACTTTAAAACAACTTGGCCTTAAAAGATACGCTTTGGATTTCGATGAGACTGGGATCGGGTTTCCAGATTTGGATATCCGAAAACCACATCGATCCAAATTAACGATAGGTCGTGAATCTCAAGTGAAGAGTGAAGACTCGAGGTGTAAGGACTATTTGTCGTTAAAACTCTAAAGGTGATTCCAATATGAGTTTAACAGGATAGTACTTTCAGTTTCGATATGAAGATTCGGAGTGCAAGGGTTATCGTCGTTAACTATGAGGGTGATTCCAAAATGAGTGTAAGGAGATAATGCCTTCGGTTTCATTCGAACCCAGAACGAACTTGTATGGATTGAATGCTTTCAGAAATCGTCAGGTGGACGATGAGCATTCTAAGATAGATGTGTTCTATAAAGGCAATTGTAGCCTCAAGCCTCATCAACCGAGAATGGCTAAAACAGGGGAGGTGCAGCAAGGCTAAGTGGGTCATGCCCAAGTAGTATGAGATTTTCCCCTGTCTAGAGGTCCCTTTTTATTCGGGTGTGTGGGCAGTTGCGCACCAACTGCGGGGTTGTCTTGTTCGGGACTATTCAGTAAGGAATGGTTCCGGCCTTGTGTTGCAGGGGAGTTAGGGTGGCTCCTCTGTACGGTGATCTTGGTCACGTACTGTGACGGATGGTACCCTAGTAGCCCTGCCATTGTATGGAATCCAAAATCCAATAAGAGCCAATGGTTTTGATTGTATTACCCACTTTTGTAGCTAGTAGCTGGAATTTCATCATGTAACAATTTCGACTATTTTCTATTTACTTGAAAACCCTAGACCTATTATAATATCACTGGATTTCCTATCAAATGTTTTGGTTAGCGTAAGGTAAAAACTTTTCCATGTTTATATGTGGGAAGTCTTACGTGATACCTTTCTTTTCAAAGGTTTTTCAAAGTTAAGCAACCTTAACTTGTTACTCACACCAGACCCATGTCTGACCTGGAGTTTATCTTCTGTTTTTCTTAAACTCTTGGGCACTCAAATTTTTATGAGTAGCCAAAGGATTCAGGTTAGCTTTGACGAATTATGGAGGAGCAATGGAGCAGGAGACTTCAGCGTGTAGATGTATAGTGTTCCGTTGTGTTTAGCATCTCTGTGTTTTCTCTGAGTTGTATAACTAGACAGGTATTTATAACTGTCTAGTGTGTGATGTATAATTTGTGTAACTCTGATATATGTTGTATATGATACTATGTAATATCTTATGTTACTAATATAATTTTTTCGTTCCACTGTTGAGATTCTGATGTGTTTCTTCTTTCTTCTCTTTCTTTCTCTTTTCTATCCCTTTCTTTCTTATTAATGATGTGTCATTCTATGGAGATGAATGGCGGGTCGTTACAGTGGTATCAAAGAGCTAGATTGAGTGAATACCTAGGCTTTGGAGTGATTTTCTTTCTTGAGAGAGCGTATTTGTATTTTTAATATATATATATATATATTTATATTTTATTTCTACCTATATGTTGGGTTACCTGTTCGGGTTTTCCAACATAAGTTATAAAGGTAGATAGGATAGTGGTGTGTGAAACACGACTACCAATGGAGGGAGTTTGAATGTTTGAGGTTGGAAGTGTATCTGTCGAGATTGTAGACTTAATGCCATCTCGAGTGAGCTTTGCTGTGGTGTAAAGATTTCATCGATCTCTGAAGGAAACCTGTTGAGGTTTGGAGTTCATCTTTGAAGTTGGATGAGTTGAGTTTGGATCTGTCGGCTGAGCAGAAGCAAGTGATGGTATCTTGATACCTCAGGAAGTAGTAGCTGCGTGATGAGATGCAGTGATTATGGATGTGTCCGAAGATGTTTCTTTGGAACAAGTTTAGGGTAGTGTGTCTGCTTCAATGTTGTGGCTAGGTTCAGCGGGGTGTTTCTGTTTGGCTTTGAGGTCTGAGTTTCTCAAAGAGCTTTGGATTAGGAAGTTTTTGGCATTGGTGTCAGTAGTGCGGCTCGGAGTGTTCTGTGTGCTAGCAGGAAGTTTTCTGGCTGAGCAGTTTTTCTGGAGGTGAAGTTCTGAAGCAGCAGAGTGGATCCATTTCTTCGATGGATTGGCTAGGCCAGCGTAAGCTGATCTGTTTAGTAAAGAGAGAACAATTTCTTTGAAAATTGATCTGGGTTGATCGCAAAAGTGAATTGCGATAGTTGAGTGTTCTCTTGGGTTATCTTTTGCTTGAGGCATCTGGAGATTGAGTTTTCATATCGACTAGGATTCCAGAAGTGGAACCGGTGGTTCAACTTAGTAGAAGGATGATTCCTAGAGTTAGAGGTTGGTGAAGTAGCTCAGATTTTTGGAGGAACTTTTGAGTTTTCTTTTATGGATCTGATGAACCATATTTCTGGGATGTGTTGTCCAGTTTGTGCTCGTGTTCTTCATCAGCATTTTCTTCTACTCCAGATCAGAGTTGTGCAGCGGAAGCAATTTGGAAGTGCTTTGTTTTATCTTTTCTGGACAGGAGAAGTTTGTTGTCTCTGATGTTTGAGGAGTAGAGTTTATTCTTGATTTTGGATTGATCGTGAGAAGATCATTTTGTTGAGTTGATTGGTTTTGTTTGTTTCTAGAGGAATCAGCGTTGGGTTGAGTTGACCAGGAAGGATATAGGCAGCCCAGGATTGTCCGAAGACTTTTGTGGATAAGAGGCGAAGGAATTTGGATTTCGAAGTCGGAGATTTTGTTTTGGTTAAGTTTCTCCGATCCAAGGGGCTATAAGTTTTGGTAATTCTGGGAAGCTAGCTCCAAGGTATCTTGGATCTCTGTGTTCTTGTGAGGACAAGTGTTTGGTTTTCAGGATTGAATTGCCAGATTGAATAACTGGGATTCGATGTGTTTCACATATCTCTGAGGGAGTACGTGTATGATCTATCTCTGGTTTTGGAACCAACAGTTCAGGAGGTTTGGTTGTTGAGTCAGACTTGTCTGTAGTCTAATATCCTATCTAGTTTTGTAGATCTAGATAAGTAGGAGCTCTGTAGCTTAGTAGATTGGATTGTTTGGATTCTGTAGAATGAGTATCCCGGTATATATACTTGGGAAACTCGAGAAAATTCTATCCAGAATTTTGCCTGGATAGTTAGATTGTTTGATTGGATGAATTGGTTACTACGGTTGTTAGCATATCATTGATATATGCTTGGGTTTTAAAAATTAAAATCTTTAATGAGATTATTAAATTACCTTTGTTTTAAATTTCGGGGACGAAATTCTTTTAAGGGGGGAGGAATGTGATATCTCGGAATTTTAGGCAATATCAATTTAATAATCTGAATTAAAAATTAAATTGATTTGATGATCTTTGTTAATAAGATTGGAACTAATTTAATAATCCAACTAAATAAATATTTAATTGATAGATTTTATCTTTTAAAACTAAATTAATTATTTTCTATTTATAATGTATATAGAATATGTATATATTGTAAATAGATAAGCCTTGTTTTAAATTTAATAAATAAATAAATCTTGTTTTCTAAATATATATATCTTTGGTAAATTGGGAAATATGATTTTATTTAAAGTTAAACTTTTAAAAGCTATTTTATAAATAACTATATGGTTTTAAATTGTTAAGATAAAAGTTTAATTTGTCTAAATTGATTTTGAGTTTAAATTTAAATAAATTAGCAATAAGGGTTGTTTTGATTTCTTTTTAAATATAGCTTGATAAAATAAATTATTTATTAACAAAGAGATAATTTATTTTATAAATTTTAAGTTGATAAATGTGTTATTTTAAAACAATATTAATAATGTAATGTTTTTAACAAATGGATTTTTATATAAATAGTTTATTATTTCAAATTGAATTTCAGAATTTGATTTGAATTTGAATTTAGAGTTTAGAACTTCAAAGTATAAATTTTTAATTGCTTTGGATTTTAAAATATTTGTATAAACTTTTATTTTATAAATATAATTGGATTTATTCATTTCAAAATTATCTACATGTAAATAAGTACATATTAACTAATTAATTAAAGATAAGTTTACATTTATCTTATATTAACATCTAACTAAATACTAATTAACTTTAAAGAAAGACTTGTGTTAGGTGATTAACAACTAATATGACAAATGTTAAATTTGAAGACAAGTGGCATTTCAAAATTTAGCTTTTTCTGTTATTTTTATTTATAAGTATTTCAGTTTTTATATAAACAAACTTCTTTCATTCTTATTCTTTTTCTAAATCCAAAATGCAAAGCAAATCTGAAAACAACTCTTCAAAACTAAATTTTGTAAATATCTTCAATCAGTAATTAAACATCTGAAACTCAAACTATTCTCAACAACAAAAATCTGTAATCAACCTTCTAAATACTAAAAATCAGATTCAAGCCTGTCAAGCATGCAAGCAAATCTATGCAAGCCTGCATCATATTTTCTTCTTCAATCTGGAGTTTTTCTGCATGCAACTGTATTGTCAATCAAAGAGCACTTCTAGTTGATAAAGCAACTCAAGTTTTCAGCAAGCAACTCAGTTTCTAAAAGCAATTCAAGTTTTTAAAGGCTAATGCATATTCCAGTTTTCAAAATCAAAACAGCTTTCAAAACAAAGGGCTCTGTCTTTGAATTTAAAAAGGTGAGTAACTTTTAACCTTAAATAAATCTGGTTGCATGCTAGTATGTCTGAAATGAATAAGTACTGCATGAGTATATAAGTGAAATCTGGTGTGATTATTTATAGTATGCATGATTGTTTAATATATGGCTCTGTTCTGTTTATATTTTTTTTCCAGGCTCAAAAATTCCATTTAAATCCTTACACTTGATCTGGTGTTTGTTAGGACTTAATTTATGAACCAATGTTGTTCGATTTATCATAGACTATGATTTAAAAATTTAATCAAGTTAAATTAAAGCTTGTGTATCCCTGTAAAACCAAACATCAGTGCATGCTCTAAATAAATAAAAATTCAAACAGTGAAATTTATAGATTCAGTACTATGAAAGGAATACATAAACCAAATCATGATTTTTAACACTAAAATCACAATTTTTAAATTAGAATTGATGGTGCAGTCCTAAATTTCATTGTTTTTGGGTTTTTGGGAAATTTCGGTGATCCCAGTGGTCGGAGAGGCCAGCGTTGTTTCTGGAGGTAGAGGAGTGATCGTTGCTGATGGCAAAAATACTGGATGATGTTGCTTTTCATCGAGGAAGCTACATTAGAGGGTTTTCTTCTGGAACCCTAGTTTTAACTAGGTTAAAGAATTCGATCAACACATCTTCTATGCTTGATCGAGTGCTACTAGGTTTTGGGAGATGGAAGGTTGGTCGTAGGCGATGTCTTGGCCGGAGTAGTAGATTTTTTGGTGATCGGAGATGTGTGGTCGAGGCGTTGACAGGTTTGGGATGGGAAGGCTTATGCTGTTCCACGTTTGAGATGAAGACTCGAATTCAATTTCGAGCTTTGGAAGAATGATCTGTTGATCGTGTTTGGATGTGGGGTTGATCGCCGACGTGAGGAAGCAGTCGTCGATGGCTGGAATTGATCAGAGGCACGATGCATGCGCACCGTGCACTTTTGATTCCTGATGGTAGCCTAGGTGGAAGCAGTGGAGTGGACTCGAGATTTACTCGAGTAGTTTCTGCGTATGGCTCGAAGTTGCATTGGGTTGGACTCGAAGCAAAAAATTAGGTTGGCTTGGGTCAATGAAGTTTGTTATAGGTTTTTAAGAAACCTGTCTGTTTGAATTTTAAAACAGATTTGAAATTTGAAATCAGTTTTTAAATAAAGTTTAAATCAAATTTTGAAATATGGATCCAAATAAACTTTTGTATCCTAGTTTGAAATTTAAGGAAGTGTTATAAAATTTAAATTATTTTAAACAACTTTGATGAGTTAAAAGTAAAATTTAAAATGTTTTGTTTAAAAATTTCAAACTGAAGTTTAAAGATGAAAAGCAAAGGTTTAAACTAAGTTTTAAATCCAAGTTTAAAATCTGGAATTCAAGTTTAAGTTAAATCTTAGTTTTTAAAAAAAATGAATAAAGTTTTAAACTTGAATTGTTAAACTACTTTAAAAATGTTTAAGTAGTTTGAATTTTAAAAATAAAGTTTTAAAATGTAAGTAGAGTTTAAAAATCAATCTGAATTCAAATTTAAATATGTATTCCAGTTTTGAAATGAAGGAAAGCTTTTAAATTTAAAATGATTTAAACAATTTCGAATGTTTAAAGTGCAATTTAAATTGATTTGAATTTAAAAATGAATTTGGTTTTAAATTCTTTTAAACTTCTTTATTAAATGAGTATTTCTTTAGCTTGTGAAATGAAAAGATTTTAGAAATGTGTTTTTAAACTTTGTTAAAGACAATTTGTACTCAATTTAAATCTTTAAATTTAAAATGTAATTTGAAAGTAAATTTAAAGCAAATTGTTTAAATGTTTTTTTAAGTAAGAAATGTTTTATCTTAAAATTAAGCAGAATTTAATGTTTGGATTCATTAAATTATTAAGTTAATTGAAATGGATGTTAAATTTTTTAAATTAATTAATGTCTTGGATTAATTAAGTAAGTAAGTAAAGGTTTAAATTAATTAATTAAGATTAATTAAGTAATAATTAATTTGTAATTAAGGATTATTAATTAGAATATTAATTTATAATTAGAGATTAATTAATCAAGTAGTTATGAATTAATTAAGTTACAGCTTACACTTAATTTATTGAATAATTAAAGGTTAATTAATTGATTATTAAAGATTAATTAATTTGAAATTAATAATGATTAATGTAAGTTAATTACTTAAGAAAAATAAATAAAGAATTGTTAATAGTTAATGAAGGTCATTAACTTGGGATTATTTAACAATTAATTAATGTGATTAATTTTAATAATTAATTAGTTGAAGATAATCATTTGTAAAGTTGTTTAAGTATAATTACTTAATGGAAGTAATTAAGGAATTAATTACTTAATGTAATTAATGGAGTTTAATGTGATTAGTTTAAATTAAATAATTAAGTTTAATTAATTTTAATCACCTGATGATTTGATAATAATTACTTAATATAATTAATGAAGTATAATTACTTAGTGAAGAAATTAATTGATAATTACTGGATGTATTTAATGAAGAATGATTTAAAATGGAAGTAATTTGAGTGTAATTATTTGGTGAAATTAATCAAGGGATTAATTCAAGATAATTAATTAAGGAGTAATTAATTTATTTAACGGAGTAATTAACGGTAGTTAATTACTGAATTGATTAATCAAGAGTGATTAACAATTATGGTTTAATTAAGAATAATTACTTAATGTAATTAATTTAAATAAGATAATTAATTAAATGTAATTAGAGATCATTAATTAATATAATTATGATGTAATTAAGATTGATTAATTAAGATTAATTAATCAATGATAAGTGATTAAGGGTAATTAATTAATGTAATTAATTAAAGATTAATGTAATTAATAATGGTTAATTAATTTATGAAGTAATTAAAGGTTAATTACTGTTTTTGGTTAAGAGTAATTAATTTCTGAAATTAATTTAAGGATAATTACTTGAATGTAATTAATGAATAATTAATCAAGGATGATTAATTAAGATGGATAATTTGAGGATAATTAATTAATTGATTTGTAATAAATTAATAGTTATGTAAGCAAGATTTATATTGATGTAAGTAATTAATTTAATTCACTTTAAATTTATTAGAGATGGAAGTAATTAATTTAGTTCATTTTAAATTAATTATAAATGGTATGATTATAGATCATTGCTTATGTATGGATGTATTATATTGGTTGCCTTGAATGGTTTGAGATCTCAGATATGAGATAAGTAATGTTGTGTGATATGGATGATCTGGATTGTGTTGGGATGATAATATGGATTATCTTTTGATAATGATAATATGGATTATTTGTTGTGATGATAATGTTGATTATCTATTGTGAATCTATAAATTATCTATCTGTGTGTATATAGATAATGAAATTGAATTGTTTTAAACTATAAAACAACTTGGCCATAAAGATATGCTTTGGATTTCGATGAGACCGGGATCGGGTTTCTAGATTTGGATATCCGAAAACCACATCGATCCAAATTAACGATAGGCCGTGAATCTCAAGTGAAGAGTGAAGACTCGAGGTGTAAGGACTATTCGTCGTTAAAACTCTGAGGGTGATTCCAATACGAGTTTAACAGGATAGTACTTTCAGATTCGAGATGAAGGTTCAGAGTGCAAGGGTTATCGTCGTTAACTATGAGGGTGATTCCAAAATGAATGTAACGAGATAATGCCTTCGGTTTCGTTCGAACCCGGAATGAACTTGTATGGATTGAATGCTTTCAGAACATCGTCAGGTGGACGATGAGCATTCTAAGATAGATGTGTTCTATAAAGGTAATCGTAGCCTCAAGCCTCATCAATCGGGAATGGCTAAAACAGGGGAGGTGCAGCAAGGCTAAGTGGGTCATGCCCAAGTAGGATGAGATTTTCCCCTGTCTAGAGGTCTCTTTTTATTCGGCTGTATGGGCAGTTGGAATGCGCACCAACTACAGGGTTTTCTTATTCGGGACTATTCAGTAAGGAATGGTTCTGGCCTTGTGTTGCAGGGGAGGTAGGGTGGCTCCTCGGTATGGTGATCTAGGCCACGTACTGTGACAGACGGTACTCCAGTAGCCCTGCCATTGTATGGAGTCCAAAATTCAATAAGTACCAACGATTTTGATTGTATTACCCACTTTTGTGGCTAGTAGTTGGAATTTAATCATGTAACAATTTCTGCTATTTTCTATTTACTTGAAAACCCTAGACCTATTATAATATCACTGGATTTCCTATCAAATGTTTTGGTTAGCGTAAGGTAAAAACTTTTCCATGTTTATGGGTGGGAAGTCTTACGTGATACCTTTTCTTTTCAAAGGTTTTTCAAAGTTAAGCAACCTTAACCTGTTACTCACAGCAGACCCATGTCTGATCCGGAGTTTATCTTTTGTTTTTCTTAAACTCTTGGGTACTCAAATTTTTACAAGTAGCCAAGGGATTCAGGTTAGCTTTGATGAATTGTGGAGGAGCAATGGAGCAGGAGGCTTCAGCGTGTAGATGTATAGTGTTTCGCTGTGTTTGGTATCTTTGTTTTTTCTCTAAGTTGAATTGAGTTGTATAACTAGACAGGTATTTATAACTATCTAGTATGTGATGTATAATCTGTGTAACTCTAATATATGTTTCATATGATACTATGTAATATCTTATGTTATTAATATAATTTATCCGTTCCGCTGTTAAGATTCTGATGTGTTTCTTCTTTCTTCTCTTTCTTTCTTTTTTCTAACCCTTTCTTTCTTTTTAATGATGCATCATTCTGTAGAGATGAATGGTGGGTCGTTACATCAACCGCCGTCAAAATTTTAGCCAACTCTAATTGGATTTTTACTGACGATCTTGCCATGATCAACCCAAACGAACACTGCTGATGTGCAACGCGCGGTTCTCTCTACGCGATGGTAGCTTCAATTTGGTGATCCATCGAGGTTGATCGTCGCATCATGAACGGTTGTGGATAGTTCTTCAATTTCTAGATAGATAGAGATTCAAATTGAAAAACGAATTACATATCTAAGATGCGCTCGTTGAGAGCTTAAAATCAATATATAATTCGATATAGTTTAAGGAGATTTAATTTTTGATTTGATTTTGAACTACAATTGGATTTGGACTTGAGAATTTGACTGCCATTGAGAAAGAGGAGCAACAGAAATTTCTATACAAAAAGAAATGGAAAATAGAAAGGCTGCTTGAGTTTATAACTACGTATATATAGGCAAAACACAATAGAAAGAAATGGGCTTGATTGGTTTGGAAAATTGAACGATAACGACCCGAAAAGCCCGTTTCGACTCCAGAACGAAAATGGGTCAACCCATATATCAAAATAGATGTTTTAAAATATTTTAAAATCAATGGAACATGTTTCAAGTCCAAATTACATTGTATGAAGAAGTTATGCTAAAATCAAGTTATTTCAAATTGATTTCAATTGATTTTAATTAAATTGATATACCAATTACTATCCAGACTAGTGGTGATGCATAGCGCGTAGCTACCGCCTACCTCAAGCCCACCCCCAAAAAAAATCAAAGGGCCCAAATCAATCACATAGTAATAGAATGGTATCGAAAAAGCGTGTCCGGTAAGAGGAGCTACCTCACTGGACCAGAATCGCTTCTGTTTTAGCCACCTTATGCCAACTCACGGGAGTCGGGTCCACGTATATACCTCAAAGGAACGCCGCCGCCATCCTACTTTATTCTGGAATCTCCACCGCGTACACAGTTGTTAAAGTGGTTTTCAGTATTGGCAGAGAGTATGACAATATCCGATCTCGGTCTCTTTAACAACCAAACATTATTATAACACCACGGTCATTTCAAAATAGTTTATACTTCAAAACCCAAAATATCATTTCCATTTTAAAAACCATATCAATACGATATCATTTCCATTTCAAAACCAAATCAACACGATATCATTCTTCACATCAAATATATCCATTTCCAAATCATAGCATTTTCAAAATTATAACACTTTCGAAACCAAAACACTTGAAATTATAACACTTTGGAAATCATAACACTTTGAAATCATAATTCTTTGGAAAACCATAACTTGAAATCATACTTCCACTACTTAAACAGTTTAGATATTAATAATAATATATATAATAAAATAGTTTATAAAATAAAATAGTTGATATTAAAATAGTTCATATTAAAAATAATTATATTAAAATAGTTTATATTACAATAGTTTATATCAAAATAGTTTATATTAAAAATAATTTATTAAGTAAAATATATAAATAGTTTTAAATGAAATTTAAAAATAATTTATATAATAAAATAGCTTCCTTAAATTTCACAAGTTGATTCAAATCAACTTGAATTCCAAAAATTCCATTAAATTCAATCTCAATTTATCAATATCAACTCAATTCAGTTTCTAAATAAACCATTTCAAATTATATTAATTTCAAATACAGATTTGGACCACAAAACAAACCATTTGAATTTCAATGTATTTCAAAGATTTAAATATTCCACACTTTCAAAACTAAATTTGATAACTTCATATATAGCTTAATTTAACTTCATTTTTATTTAGTTTTGAAATATTCACATAATAAACCCAATATCATTTAAATAAACCCAAATTACAATTAAACTAAATATTTCCTTCAATTTATTTAAACTTTAAATATTCATTCAATTACCTTAAACCAAAAATCAAGTTATAAAGTCATATCCTTCAAAATCTCAATTCAATAAGTTTCAAGTCGATTTAATTAAATAAAATTCTTAATTAAATAAAATTTCAAATAAATTCAAATTTATCTTCCAAACCTAACTTACAAAAATCATTATAAAATCTATTTTAAAATATAATTTCAAAACTAACTTATAACTTCTAAAATTTTCAAACATATAAATTTAAAAGCCTAAATTTTAACCTTTATAAAATAACATATATATAATATCTTAAAATCAATATTTATTAAAACTAAAATATTCATTTCAAAATTTTATATCCTATGGTCAAGTGATACAGATATTTATCATATCAATGCGCAATTTAAATAAATATGGGTATATATCGTTTCAACCAGCAATCCCAAATTCAATTCAATGAAAATCGCTTGGGTTTATCATTTCAACCCACAACGATTTTCCCTTATTCTACAGATCGTTCGGGTATGCATCATTTCAACCTATTAGTAATTCTATATTAATAGGGAACTTGCAGAGTGATAACAGATATGATAATAATACAACAGGCATATATCATTAATATAAATAACAAATAATGGTGTCAGATGTCAGAGGTGAATAGATACAGATAACAGCATATATATAGCAATGTAAATAACTAACAACAGCATATTTCAATTGTCAATTCAATTCAAATCAAATTTAATAAATATAAGAATGTTAATCATGAGTGATTGCTCACCTTTCGAGGCTAGAGATGAACGAGAATGAGATAGGTTACGAATCTAAGCACGAATTTCAAAGCAAATCAAGATTAGCACGAATTCGACGAGAAGAGCTGGTAAATAGGAATTGATGAGAACAATCGATTGGCTTGATATGAAATGAAACTAATATCTATATTATATACATATGTTTACAAAAAATAAATTTTAGAAACATATACTTAAAATAAAATCCATGTATAAAATTTCAAATCAACACATATATATAAACTATATATATAATTACACATATACCTGATATGATAATTACAAAAAACAAATTTTAGAAACATATACTTGATATGATAATTACACATTTTTTTCAAACTATATATTATAGTATGTGTATGCAGACCTTATGTATGACATATATATAAAATCAGCTATTTATAAACAAATATATAATAATATATAAACTAACCCATATAAACTTATACTTATATAAACAACAGTGTTATAACCGACAAAAACTTTCTTATATGAACATATATATAGGTCGAATATATAACTTGCTATATAGATCAATATACAATAAGAATCCATAACATACTTTTTCTATAAACTGTAAACAAAAGTCTGAATATAAAACCCATGGGTTCAAACACATATACAACATTGTATACCTTTTATACAACTAATATATATTTTAAAATCATACTCAGACATACACTTTATTATATAATATATAAATATGCTCAACAGAGCATGTTCAAACCTATATATTCTTATGTATACAAACGGCAGGCTATATAAACTAAAAGTATATTTGTATAGACTAACATACGTAGTTAATATATACTACATAATATATTATTATATACGTCTAAAGTTTATATATGCTAGATAAAATTATCTTTCAACAAATTCTCTGATACACTATATATACAATATACTATCCTGAACCACATATATAACTAACAAACATTATACAACATTTAAACTTATATACTTTATTTATAGACTGAATTCACCTATATAAATTATAATGTAACATATGTATATACAATGACTTATACAATAGATACTATATAAAATAAACAACAACCCTTAAAGCTTGCATATATAAAGTATTTTTATACTAAATATTGTAAGCAAGACTTCATGCATATATACATGCATCTTTACCCTGTATGGTATAAAACAGAAGAAAACCGAGCAGCTTGAATAGAAATATATATATAAACAAATACATAAACTATAGCTTATACCCACATATAACCTATAATATATACAAATATATAACCGTCCGATATATTTCATGGTATAAAAAATACAACTTATACAAAAAAATAGTTATAAAACTGTCTAAATGTATACAACAGATCATAGCTTTTAGAACTTACATATATATATATATATATATAGCCGCAAATACCTATATGCAGCATGCCATCCATGTCAAATCTAAAAAAAAATCATATGTACACACTACATATTACAACTATTATATATATATAAATAAACATAAATTGGCAACATCCTATATATACAAATTATATATATATCATTACTTATTTTAAATATACGAGCAAACAAACTGAATATATACATATACCCTATACAAATATCAAGAAATCAAAACATATATATAAATTTACCTTAAAAGCTTCGTATGTATATATATATATACACACACACACACACATACGTATATCTTGTATATCCTTTGCAAAGCTATAAGCTGGGGTGGAAGCTCTGCTATGCGAAGTGGTTTCATGTGAAGGGAGGAAGGGAATCAAAGGTTGTGCGTTGGGTGTTAGGCTGTTCGGTGGGTGGCTCTCAGGTGGGCTGCGGCCAGGAAGTTGAACGGATGCATGAAGAGTGGAGGAAGGGTGGTCAGAGGTGGAGATTGGCGTGGTGTTTTGGAGGTGGAGATGAGATGGCGGAGAGGTTGATGGATGTGGTCGGCGTCCGAGCAGGTGGATGCAAAAGGTGGAGGATCGACAAAAAGAAGGGGAGCAGATCTGGAAGAATATAAAAGCTTGACGAATGCAACGTATACAGTATATAAATATTATTATATTTCTTCAAATATAGAACAAATGAAAAGTGGAGCAAATGAAAAGTTGAATGGCAACTTGAACCTGCAGAACATTAAAGGTCAGAAAATAAATTTTGGAGTAAAAAGGCAAGTGGCTATTCATTTTCACACGTTGGCCGAATGAAAGGTCATAGAAGTCAAAAAGTTTGAAAACGGTTATCGATACGATAATCGTTTTACTGATTTCGTGGTGCACCAAACCCCGAAATATACAAATGAATATATTACGGAGATCAGCATGATGAGATGAACAGAACGGCATACATATATCAGTGGTACGATCATTCTATTAAAGGTCGATAATCGGTACCGAAAATGCTGCTAAAATGCCAAAATTAAGATGAACGGAGCAACAGCGGTCCAAATTTGAAGAAACAAAATATGTCGTCTCACTCAAAAGATGATTTACAAATTTATTGTATAAAAATATTCAGGTTTGGAAAACATTTTATTATCATCAATTATTAACTGATTTGAATTTAAGATAAAATTTACATAGAAAATAACTTCCATATTATCTGATGAAAATTTACCATTTGCTATGCTAAACTAGACGTATTCCAAATATTAAATTTCAATTCAAAATTTTACTATTTAAAATTCCATAAAAAATTTGATTAATTAAATAAAACCACTAAAATTTACGGGTTGTTACACATAATAATATTTTGATTATTTGATCGAGGGTCTTAATTGGAAAATTGAGAGGCCATAACTCTTTTAAATGAAGAGGGATATAATGGCCCACAAATCGGACATTGTCAATATTAAATTAATTAAAAATTTATTTTTAATAAAAGGATGAATTGGATGTCGTATCTTTAACTAGTGCATAGGTCTTTCCAAGCTGATCAGTTTGGTTTATAATTTGTTGGATTTGGAGTTACAATTTTTGAAATATTGTCGTTACAGTGCTTAAATAGGGTACACAACCATTTTTGGGCCAAATGGTAACATATAACTAAACCCGCCTCGTTTTCTATATATGTGATACTTAGAAACCCTAGACAGTAATCGTTTTATCAGTCTCTCTTCTTAATAACGAAATCCTTCTTAATCTTATTTTAATAGGGGATGATTTTCGCTAATTACAAATTGTTTTGAAAATCAAAGTGTCTGATATCCATCGAATTATATACCTTTTCGAAGCTCTCAACAAGGCGAAGTAATGACAAGTAGTCATTTTCTAAATGATGCCCAGTCACTGGAAAATCACTATCAAAGTTGTAATAGCGAAACCCTTATAGATAATTTGGGCATTTTCAATTCGGTGACTAGGATGCGAAATTGAAGTGACGGAGTTGTAGTAGTCGTCATTTAGAGTGGAATAGTGATAATCGAAGGTCCAATTGAAGTCGAAGGTAGTCAAATTTAGTGGAACAGGATTTGGAACCCTAGGTTGGATGTAGCGGTTGGCGTGGAACTAGTTGGCCAAAATTCATGGGTGGAGAGGCAATGCTAAGGCGAGATAATCGCAGATGGTGGTAAGGGCTGAGGTAATGTGTAGGTGGAGGTAACAAGGGTCAAAGTCATGGTGAATGGGTATGAAGGGATACATAATTTTTAGGAAGGAAGGTATTATGCAAAATATCGCTAATTTTTTTTATATTTACGAATTAAACTATGAATCTTCTAACCTCTATTTCATTCATATACCAACTCCAATTCATGCACGATTTCATTCGTTGAAATCGTAATAGAATTTGGGACGATTTGGCTTTAGTTTCGCTAAGTTTTGTGGCTACTTGCATAAGCAGGTTGGTATGGTCTATTTAATTAATTGAATTTTAAAATATAAAATGCATATATGTCGATGAAATGTTATATTTACTGATATGCGATGATGATTTTGACGAGTATAATATTTTGGATGTGTTGTGCCTTGTTTTGGATGTTTGTTGCTTATTTTGTAATATTATATGTTTAATTGATTAATTATGCAATTTGGATGGAAAATAAATAACTAACAGAAATTAAATGAAATTTTGTAACTTTTGAAAATATGGATAAATAAATGAGATACGATTGTTTACATATTTTTGACTGGTATTTGTAAATAACAATTATTTAACAAATTTTACTGAAATTAAAATATAGAGTTTAATAAGATTATCGTTTATAAATTTCTAGGGAAATTCATAAATAGTAACTAAAATTATATATTAAATTGAGATTTGAGAAGCTTACTATTGTTTATAAGATAAAACAAAATTTTAAATAATAATAATATTAATTTTAGAGAAAATAGTATTGCCATATTTAAATAGCAAAGTAATTGATTTTATGGTATTTAAAATAGGAAATATTATTATTCTTACTATTATTTGAGTAATAAATTGAAGGCACTTTCTTAATAATAATAACAATGAAAATATGTTTCCAAAATTGTTTTAGATAAAATAATTACTATTTTGAGATGAATAGAAATAAAATGGAGTCTTGATTATTTAAAATGAAGTATTATTATTATTATTATTGAGATAAATAGTAGTAAATTGGTTTTAGAAACTATTGTAATGAGGAGAGGAGGAACAAGTCAAAAGAAAACTTAAACTTCCATTTTTTCCTAAGGCAAGTTGGTTTTATAATGGGCCATCCACTTTATATTAATCAATGAAAATAAGTGTGAGGCTAAATTACTCAAACAGCTACAAGAAAAGATCATAAAATAGATATATATGCAAATAAATAGGCTAAACACCCCATTTAAGTGATCCTAACAAATTAATAAACTCTTGAAATAATCGAAAAGATCCGGAACATAATCCAGAGAATCCATGGAGTATAAAAAGATCTTGTCCCAACCACATAGCACAAATGTCGGTTCTCATTGTGATCCAACATTTGTTTGAGGTAGTACTTACATGAAGGAAAGTATCTCACAATAGTATAATGGTGAACACGTACTTCTTTCGCCTTGATTAAGGTCTTAAATGGTAGAGTCTACCTATTTCTCTTTTAAAAGTATTACAAAAGCCCGCTTCATATTTAGAAGTATTAAGAGGCAAATAGATTTGGAAGTTTTGGATGGTTGATAAGGCATCATTAGTATTTTGTACCTTGGGAATGGGTAAGTGAGTAATTGTGTGTGCAGTGCAAGGTTAGATTAGAATTGCTAATCTTAATGGACATAACAATTAAATGAAAACTAGTCGATTTAAATTTATGTTATAAACAATTTATATTTTCGATCATTAGATTGTTGTTCTGACTCCCTCCTTATTACAACCCACAAGATAGATTTAGAGGAGCATATCATTAGAGATGGATGTGCTTTGTTGTTGGAGAGTCTTCTTTTTTTCTCATGCTCGATGCTAATGTGATAATTTGGTATCCAAGGAATACCATTATTTCGAAGGTAGTGGTCATAATATGTATTCTTATCCTATTATTATTCCACTGTGAGTTTAGATTTCCGTCAACTGATAATACTAATTGTTATTTGTAGGTACAAAATCCAACAATTTGTGCTTTGATTGACTTGGGTTTCGACTTTTATCGAAATTTAGGCCCATTAAGGTATGGGTTGTTACAATCCAAAAATTAAATTAAAATTTATATAAGATCTAAATGAATTTAGAATTCATAGGCTCGATAAGATTAAAATGATAGAAACTTTTTGAAATTCACTCATTTTATCCACTACGCTTGACCAATTCTTTCAATGGTATCAAAGCTAAATAGTCTATATGGTCAAAATTAGTCATGTTAGAGCTAACAGAATGAGTTTGCAAATTTAGTAGCTTGACTAGATAAGTAGTGTCTAAGCTTAGGTTTGGGTAATCAAGTACCTTGCCCTCCTTGTTTACCAACGTATCCCGAAATAAAGTGAGCCCAAAGGTTTCCTCTAATAGAAAAGGCCTGATTTGAGTTGGGTCTAGGCCTAATTTTAAAAATTGTTTTAAAAATGAAAATTTTAAATTTAAAAGTTACATTTTAAAATTTAATTTTTGTATATTCTTATAGTTATAATGTAACGTAAGTTTTCAAAATGTTTGAAAATATTAAGAAATTAATTTTATTAAAAAACTAATAAAAGAAATATAATTAATTAAATGGGTTAATTAATTATAAATACATATGCATGTATAATATATACTATCATATGCTAACTGAAATGTTTGAGATGATAAAAGTGTGTGTGTGTGTATGTGTATGTACAAAATGATTTTCAAAATGAATGAAATTTAATTGAAATTGTTTAATTAAATAAATTAATTAAAATAAGTACATATAAGATATATATATGTAATACTATAAAGGCTATAGTGTACATATTCAATATAAATGTTATAATTGAATAGTATATAGTTAATTAAGTGTTAATTAATTGAATTAATTAAATAGGATTTGATTAATAATATACATAAGAATATTATGTGTGTTGACTAAATTATAAAATGTTATGCAATATTTAAACTTATATAATACAAACATATAATAAAGGGAGGAACTGTTAAGAAACCCTAATCATACTTAAGGAATAAATATGTATGTAAAAGTATGTATACTATGATTTCTGATGTGTCCAACACTTGAACCGTGAGGGTATTTCATTGGAAATACGTTATACCATAAGTCAATATCACTCAATTAAATATACTAAAGGTTATGAATCTTTAATGCAAGTGTTGTCCTCTACCATTCATATATTAATAAATTACTTACATACTTCTTTGTCTTTGAGCAAACTCAAGCTAAAGATGTTATATGTAGTATCATTAATATATTGACTAGACAAGATAAGATAACTATATGTATTTGTTGAGCAAACTCAAGGTACAAATATTATATTGGGTAGTCGTGAAATGGTAGGTATGAGTAAATAATTTCTTTCAATTTTTTAAGCAAACTCAAGGTCAAAATGAGATTAGGAAAAGGAACCATGGGTAAGGAGTTGTATATTATACAGCCGATAAGGAGTTATCCATCGTTTGTAAAGCTATGACTTATTGAGAAACTCAAGGTCAAAATCTTAAGACAAATGGATCTTGACACCCGCTAGTGAATTTGAAAGACTTCTATACTTCGTTTAGGGCTTGGAGAAAAATAATGACTAGTAGGACCTTATTAGAAAAATGAAATGGTAACATTTAGCCTTTGTAATATTGTGGAACATATGCCATGTAAAGTTGTAATAATCTATATAGGTAAATTTATGCACTTAATATAATTGACAAAATGTTTATCATTTATACAAAAATGAACTGAATTAATATTGACAAACATAAGTATAAAATATACTTACCAATAAATTTTTCCATCCTAACCCATGCAAGCGACTAATTATACAACCATTAAATATGTTCGTAACTTGGTCACTTACAAGTTTACTTGTTTGAGACTGTGTGTTGTCTTCGATGAGTTTCAAACTCTAAAAGCAACACAAGAATGTGGATATTTGATCCATATGCGATCATATATGAATGTTATATGGTGTAATAATGGTCTTGTTATGCTAAATGCAATACTTGACCAAAGGCTACAAGACATCTAAGAATTCGATCAGTGAAATGTCAATTTGATTTGTTTACATAAGGTGCAAGTTATTTGACATCTTAAATGTTACAAATGACCATATGCATTTTTATAAGGACTTTATTATGATATTGTCACTTCCTTTAAATGGTTCGACCATTTAGTAAGGGAATCGGATGTATAAGTGTGGACATAATCTAAGGCATGGTTGGGATGAAGAGAGTAAATAATCATTTCTGTGGCATAAAGAGATTCAGATATAAGAATTGTAAAATAATAATGCGTACATAATGTTAGAATGAGAAATATGATTTTTATTCCAGAAGAATTTTCACATAGAAAATTGTTTTTCATAATATTTATTTCTTTGAATTTAAGTAACTTCGTCTAAAATTCTCGACTGTAAACCAGTTAAAATAAATGAAATAAGTGACATATATTAAGTGGTTGAATGGAGCTTACTATTTCATATGCTCTTATACTAATGGTAGAAATAGTAGGAGCATACCATATAACACTTATTGGTCACATCAAGTTATGAAAATTATTTTTGAAAAATGTACCAAAGATTTTTTGAAATAATAATTATTATTTAGAATTGATTGTAAAATAGCCTTGGATTTATTTCGATGTGAACATTATGAATGTTTATTGTAAAATAAAACAATACTGCTAGAATTTGTGATGCATTGTAAAATGCAAAATTTATTGGTAATTGTTTCAGAATTATGGACTAAGAAACAGTTTTGGGAGATAAAATTTTATTACACGATTATGAATCATATGATATTAGAAATTATATCCAGACAATTATGGGAAAAGCACCCATTTAATGGGAGTATCATAAGAGTTGAACTCTACGAATTGATATACGCAATCTAAAGTCTATTATTTCCAAAACGGTTCCACGTACTTTGTTGTGTTCACCCATGAATTATCAAAAAAATGAATATGTACATACGATACACATGTGGTATGTTGATGATGAATTCAACGAATATAAAATAGAAGTAAATAAAATTACAAGCGATATAAAATAAATTGATTCGATTTGTTCAAATATGTCGGTATACTGGAAAGAGTTCCAAACGTATCTAAAAATGAATAAAGATTTAATCTCAAAAGTCACTCCTCCCTATGATACATATTATGTATTGATAAGGAGCAATCAAACTTCGTTGAACAAAGTACAATTAATTATGAGTGAACCTGAATTAACCTCTTTTTGTAAAGTTGTGTACTTAAGAGTAATACATAAGGTTAAAATTAATTTCATTTAATAAATAGTTTACAAAATCATACAAGACAAGAATTTGTAAGAAACCACAACATATCCTAGGTCAAGAAGTTGTGTGAGTTGAAAGTCTGCATGTAATAATTGTTTGTCAAGGATCTCGTATGAATCGTCCTAAAAGGAGTTTGGAAAAAATAGTTATTAGATGACCAATTTTTATATATATTGAATATATGTATTGTAAAGTAGAACCAAATCAATTTTATATATAAGGCAATTAATAAAGAGCTTATGAATACCTATTCTGTTGCATTGAGAAATACTTGTAGTTTCAAGAATTACTAACTTCGTGGCGAAGGAATTTCTTTTAAAAAATTATCAGTAATAAAATGAATTTACATATAATTCAAAGATGAAATCAATTATGCGGGATAAAATGAAACTAATCTAACCTAAATAAACAAAAAGCATTAGAATGTCTAATAAGTATTTTTGCACACTGAAGATAAACTATGAGCTTCTTTTCTTTTCTTTTTGAACTGGTACTTTATATATAACACATCATTGGGACAACATATCCCATGTCAAATAAACGTACGAAAGCAAGTTTCGAACTTGTGACATCCTGCACCAAAGCCGAATCAATTAACCACTTGGACAAAGGTGCTTGTCAACTATGAGCTTCTTATCAATATGAAGAATAGACAATCTTCAGTTGTTAGTTAAATTATTAAGAGTATCAACTCTTCTATATGGTATGATGCATGAATCCGAAAGGATTTCAAGTACATTATCAAAATATGATTTTGTTAGTTTTACCCAAAGGAATATGATCCGTTGGCCACATATGCATCTTTATGAAAATGACTAAGGTAGTATGAATATAGCTAGCAATTTGAGAAGAATAACATCATAAATTTTAATTGTTGAAATTAGCATGATAGGTTCACCATTTAACTTGCTTAGTTAAATTTGATTTACTCACAAAGTTATCGCTTGGTATGACATTGTGTTTTGGTACATATGTGTTGAAATAGGAAACTCTAAACAATGATTTAGAATAGTATATTTACACATGACAACCAAAGTGTCTCGAAGTCGGTGGGAGAGATGCTAAGTTTGTGGGTTTTTCGGATATGATCTAAGAAATGATACGAAAGTATCATTCTGTAAGTATCAAAATTGAATAAATATTTTTATTTCCAGTCAAAATACAGTAGAAGCGTGCATCCACAAGAAAGTGCTACTAATAGCTACAGAGATATTCCTAAATTGTAAGGAAACAATATACTATTGGTTGTGAACAATATACTTGTATTAAAATAAGTAATAGTTTGATTTTTTAGTACTCGATATTAGATTTATAAATAATGTATTCTATAATGAATATAAATGATGTTGGAAATGTCCCAGACGATATGTAAAGACGCGTTATTAGAATGTTTAATATGAAACATGTAAGATGGATTTATTATGCATTAGCAACAAGAATCATCATACATGTTGTACTATCTACAACATCGTAGTTTGCTTATGTAATTGATGCATTAAGCGAATATCATATTCAAATTAAGATCTCTAAATGGTAGTTTAGTGTGTTTTCGTGTATTTATAAAATACTAAATAATTGTTTATAAAAACAACGAACACCTTATGAATGAGTATCCAGACTCAAATTTCATAATTGATATTGAGTATAATATGTCAATATCGAATTCATGGTCAAAACTTAATTAAGAAGCTTTAGTATGGAAACGTTCCCTAAAAAAGGTTGTAGTTGATTCAATGAAATGGCTAAGTAAATCACCTTGAATAGCGCCATAAATAAAAGCTATGTATAAATATAAATACATAAATTTATATCTGAGCTGATGGTGATTCCAATCCATGACATTGTTATATGATAACTATGTCACGATACAGTTTGTAGAAGAACGTAGAGCTCATTAAGGGTCAAGAGACATACTTCGAAGAGTTCCATATGATAAAGACAGTTTATCAGCGTCAGAGATAATTGGTTGATAGAGTAGATAATTAAAATAAAGTAGCATATCCGTTCACTAAGGGATTGACCCAATTAGTTTGAGAAACCATGTCAAAGAAGTCAGAATAGGATTCCATAATTTACACGAAGCGTAAGTGAGAGATTGATATAGTTAAGGTTATGCCCTATGGGAAATTATGTTATTTTGTTACGTATATCTAACTCTTTAATTAATCTTGCTCAAAATAATAGATGTTTTCTTTCTATTATATACTTGTTATATTATGATATAAATAATTAAGTAAAAAATTAAAGTGTATTTAACAGAAAAATCCATTTATGTTATGTTTTGTGATAATAGTTATAAAAGGTTGTAATCATGAGTAATCATAATGAAATTAAACATACTATTCTAAATATTCATAGGCAAGATGTATCGAGAGTGGATGCTGATACATCCATCAAGACTAGAGTATGTAATGCTCTCCAAATATTAGGTAGTGTATTACACATGGCTAAGAAGGGAACTAAGTGGTTACATACTGATATTTATTGGATAACCATGGAATGAATCACTTGATAGTTTTCTGTTGGTTAATATAACTAAGGTCAAAAATAAAATATCAACTACAATTTTACACATAATTCCCTCAGCATTAAAATATATTGAGCTTCAATGTGAAAACCACGCTTCGATTATAGTTAAATCATGGCATGACATCCACTGAACAACTATAGTTGGGTCTAGTGGAAGCATTGGAAGTGAAATGCTAATCAAGAGAGAATTCGCTCGCTTAATTATATAGGGTTAGTATCACGGAGTCAATTAAGTCAATTCAAAGTCAAAGTATCTGGCTAGAGCAATATGGTTAATAATAATTGTTATTATTGAATCAAGAACTTTGTTTTTGGACTATAAAGTTGAATATGGACGATGTTGGTATTTTGACCATTACCAAATTCCATAAGTCCTAAGTGATATAGTTTTGACGAAGAGAATTGATGTAAATAATTGTTACTACTGTGTAACGCCTAAAATAAGTAAAATTAGATTATACCAAAGCATGTAAATGATAAATTTTGGCCAAAATGTCACACCACTAGCTAAGATGACATGTGAACGTTAATATTCGAATTGTTCAATATTAATCGCTGTAACAACCCTAGATTTTGCTTATATTTTTAAATTGACTTTATTTTTATTTTAAGTTATTTTATTTTTTTTTTATTTAAAACGTTTTATTTTTAAATATAAAGTGATGTTATGATTTTTCCAAAGTTTACTGTGTTGATTTCTTTTTTTTTCAAGGTTGTTTTCTTATTTTCTGCTATTTTCTTCATTAAAATTATATTTAAATTATATTTTTTTATTTTGTAAATGTACTTTTATTTTATATTATTATTTATGTTTAAAAATATATTACATGCTCATATGAATTTTCTAAAATTTATTTCATGTAATTTCAAATTTTCTAGACTAGTTTACTATTTTTAGCTATTTTCCTTAATTTAACTTTATATAATTAATAAATATTATATATATTTTTATATTTTGATAAATTTTCGAAATTTTATCTGGGGTTATTATTATTTCCAGAAATATCAAGTTATATAAAGATATATAAGAAATTTGAAAGGTTTTGAAAGCTTTTGAAACGTAAGTCGTTTCTTTTACCGTTTCCTCATTTACTCTTTGACCGTTTTTTTGTTTTTTTTTATTGTTTTTTTCTCTTTTAGCCGACTTCTCTTTCTTGTTTTTCACGAAATTACTTCTCTTTCTCCTCCAAAAAAAATCATGGCTCCATTGTGTTCAAGGTTTGGTAAAAATTTCATCTTCTTCTTCTTTGTTTTCTTAGTTTTTCTATTGAAATTTGTCACTTTGTTCTCACCTTCATAGCTTGGCTCCTCCTCAACCAGATCTGACCTGACCTCCACCACCCCCTTCCTATGACCATCACCCATCCTAGTAACCCTCCTCTCCAGGCCGAACCAATCCAAGGCCAAGATCTACACAAAATCCACCAAAAACAATCACAACCATCACCTTTGTGCTCAATCTAGCCTAGTTTTGTTCCAACACCTCCACCTTCCTTTTGCCACCACTTCCACCACCACCACCAGCCCAGATCTGACCTTCACCCCCTGCCACATCACCCACCACCACCTGCACCTCTGGTTGGGCTCACATAACCCATGACCGAACCTAGTTGTAGCCTAGAAAATGATGAACTTTGCTGTGTAGTGGTAGATTTATGCACCTAGATCACAACCCACCTTCAAACCCATGTGTAGGCCGACCCTTGCACACCCAAACCTGACCCAATTCCCTGAGTTAATTGAGCCTAATCACTGCCTAACTGAAGTACATGAGGTTGAGAACAAGTGCAATTCATTCGATGTTGTTTTGGGCTTTGAATTCTAATGTTATTTGATGTTTAAATCGTGTTGAAACTTACATGTATTTGCATTGTTTTGTGTAAATGTTTGAACAAGTCAAATTGCTTTGGCTCTCCACTCTCAAGTCATATCCATGCCATCGTGCCTTCATTGTGTTGCGTTGTGTGCTTTGGTAGATATCTCCAGCTTTGAACATGTGAGTATTTCTCACCAGACATTATGTACTTATATAAGTAGTAAATTGACACCCTGTGAATCTGTAGAACTATATTAACATGTTATAACTGCTTATATTATTATCATATGATGTTCACACCTGTTAAACACCTGTTGTATCATATGTTACTGTTATTTCATGTTATTCTGTATATTTTATCAGCTTATCACACTGCAAGTTCCCTGTAAATTAGAATCACTATGGGTTGAAATGATACATACCCGAACGGACTTTAGAATAAGGGAAAATTGTTATGGGCTGAAATGATAGGCCTGAACGATTTTCAATTTATTTCATTTACTTGGGACTGCGGGTTTGAAATGATAAAACCCAGATTTTCTTTGTAAATTACGGGTTGAAATGATATATTACCCGTATCACTTTACGTAGCGTAGAAAATTATATACAGGCCCGTAGTTAAGATATGTTTTTCTAAAAATTTTAAAATACTTTAGAAATTTAATTATTATAATATTTTGATTTAAAATGAAATAAAATATGATTTTTGTAAAATATTATTGATTTTCTGAATAATTGTAAGTAAAATGAATTAATGAAAAGTTAGAAAATTTTGAACGTAAGTTATTTTGGAAAATTTGATTTAATTATAATTGGAAATTAAATTGAATATGAAATTATGATAAATTTATGATAATTTGAATTTAAATGAATTCAAAGTGATTTTATATCATATTAATGATTTTTAATAAAGTTGAAATGTGAAATGAATGAATACTTTAAGTTGAAATTTTGAAATATAACTAAATTGGAAATTTATGAAATTGACTTAAAAGTGAACTTTTAGTTTAGTAAATAAAAATAAAACTAAGTTATATTTGAGAATTTGAACTTAAGTGTTAAGTTGAAATTTAATGCAATGGATTTAAAATTGAACATTGCAATTTAATAAGTGAATTATTATTAAATCTTGATTTTTGAATGGAAATTTAACTTTATAAAATCATGAACTTGAGGAAAATTAAATGATGTTTATAAATGTGAAAATGTACGATTTTATGAGTTAAAAATGTTTTAAAGAAAAAAAATATAATTGGTTGAGAAATTATATTGAATATTTGAAGTTAATTGACTGCATTTTTGAAATGCTATTAATTACAATGTAAATGATATTACAGCATTTGTAAATGCTGTAGTTGATGATAATGAACTAAAAAGCTAAATTTAATTAAAAGCTATTATAGCAATTTTTGTAAGTGCTATAATTTTTGAATTTAACTAAGTTTATTTGAAATTTAAGTAAACCCTATTTCAACATTTTAAAATGTTGTCTTTTGTTAAATTGAACTGTTTTGAATGTATCTTTCCGTAGCATTTTCTAAATACCACGAAAAGTGAATTTTCACTGTTTTGATAAACTTAAGTGAATAAATGAACTTTGGAAGTTGAAAATTTTGAAAATTTAATAATTTAATTTTTGAACATAATAACTTCATTTTAATGATTAAAAATGATTTTTTTTGAATATAAACTATTTTGAAATGTGAATTGAAATGGTATTTTAAATTGAATAAAATGAATAATGATTTGAAATGAATGTGGTTTTGAAAAGAGATGATATTTTGATATATTAAATGATTGAAATGTGGTTTTGAAAAGATATGATATTTTGATATATTAAAATGATTTGAAAATGGAGTTTTAAAAGATATGACATTTTGATATTAAAATAATTTGAAAGGAAGTGCTGAAAGATAAGATATTTTGAACGAAGTTTTGAATGGTTATGATATTTTGATATATTAAAATGATTTGAAAGGAAGTTTTGAAAGGATATGATAATTTAATATATTGAAATGGTTAGAAATGACTTGATATTTATTTTGATAAATATTTGAATCGAAAGATATGGTATGATGATATATTGAAATGGTTTGGAAATAATTTAATCTTTATTTTGGTAAAGATTTGGGTTGAAATGATATTTTATTTTGAAGTATAAAATATATTTTTTAAAGTTATAACTACGGGTTATAATAACGATTGGTTGTTAAAGAGACCGGGTCGGATATTGTCTTATAGCCGACCAATACCGAAAACCACTTTAACAACTGTGTACGCGGTGGAGATTCCAGAATGAAGTAGGATGGTGGCGACGTTCTCGAGGTATATTACGTGGACCCAACTCCCGTGAGTTGGCATATATGACTAAAACAGGAGCTATACCGGGCTACACAAAGGGTCGCACCCTTTCATCGAGCATGCTCCATCGGAAACCATTCTATTACTTCTGTGATTCGATATGTGGCGCCACTTTGATTCGGGGGTATTGTTCGAGGTGGGCGGAAGCTCCTGGCTTGCCGTCACCACCGGTCCGGGAGTGCAAACGGTGTATCCACCCTGGCATTGCCTCACGTGCCGTGTCATCTCCTTATATCGAGCCCACTACGATTTTGGTTTTAAAGATCCGACCGCGTTAAGGTTCACCATCCCCTTAACGCTATTTTCTATATGATTATACTTTACTGATTAGACACTACTATATATAGCGTATGTTACTATATAGTAAATAGTTTAACGGATCCTTAGAGGATGGGCGGTCCCAAGCATCTTCCAAGTTACTTGTACCTTTACTACAGTTCACTTGAGTTGGTTTACATTGTATAAGTATGTATGTCCTGACTCGAGTGTTTGTATTTTTATTTACGCTCGGGTCAGCCTGAGTTATTCACAGATTTGGATTTCCACTTTCTGGAGATTGGAATCGCTGGGGATTATCTACTTGTCAAGTTTCATCTTTTCAGTTCGGTTGTTCTATTCAGCTTGTACTTGGTTATCATATTTAAACTTCTGTTGTACTTTATTTCTTCTATTGTATCTTACGTAACACTGATATATTTATATAGTAGCTTCATGAACTACTATCTCTTTTACTTCCGCTGCATTATTATTACTCTGTGATCTGTGATTTTTATTTACTGTATATTCTGAGATTTACCAAATTTTTATTTACAACGCGGTATTTTGAGCAATTCAATTCCGGCATGAGTGTCTACCTATATACTTATAATGGATGCGAATGGTTGAAAATACTTGGTTGTCTGACCAAACCTACACCTAAGAGTCATAAAACCACAATGGTGAATCCTCCATCTACCATCTGATTTAATTAAATTATAATTATTATAAATTAATTAAATTAATTAATATTTATAAAATATTAATTGAAATTTAGATATGTGTTGATCAGCATTAAAAATAGTGCATAAATAAGAGTTGTATACACACTAATCAATATACACTTTTGATGTATGTGTTAAATTTGATTTATATGTAAATTATCCGATCTGGCTTGAATTGAAACGAGGCCCACAATGGAGACGATGTATGACCAGCCTTTGCTTGGGGAGCAAGAATTGGGATTTGATTCCAAAATGGCATGAAATGGAAAAGGATAGAAAAGACACGCTTCCATCTTTAACCATTCTCTCTCCTTTGCTATTTAAACAACCTTAGCCTCTTTTATTCTATGACTCTCCTATCGAGTTTGGAGCCACCATTATACCTTTCTTTGCTGGCTAAAAATATCTTCCAATCTCATAATTGATTCAAGCAATAAAAACACAAATTCAAATGAAATCAATGCAACGGTGTGTCGTGCTTTCAAGTTGCCCACTATCTTTGGGAGAATTAACTAGAGACTCAATAAAGTCTATTGATTCAATATTCAAGGTGTATTTTCTAGGATATAGCAAGGTAGTATTCTTATTTACAACTTATATACATATACATATACGTATACATATACATATACATATACATATACATATACATATACATATACATATACATATACATATACATATACATATTGGCTCATTATATGATATATATATAGTTAGATCTGTTATATTATCATGTATCCCTATATATGTGTGTTGTCAACATGAGATATGAATATATAAATATATATATATATATATATATATATATATATTAGGATTAAATTATATATATATATATATGTATATGTTTGCATATATTCTTTTGGCTATGGAACTAAAAAATCATTTAAGTTTCAAATTCTGACTTTTTTGGAAAAAGGCTTTAAACATAATTGATTTTTATTTTCAATAAGTATAAAGTGTATAATATTTGTAATATTTTGTTAAATCACACACATACATATGTTATTATTTCAAAATTAAAAAGGAATTAAATTATATATATTGATTATGTATGTATGTATGTATATTACTATATAATAGATTGTTTTGATATGCAAGTGTATTAAATGAAATACATATTTTGTTTGGACTTATCTGTTACTAAATTTATTTTTAAATCTTCCTATGTTGAAAATAGATTTAATTTTGTTTTCTTTCCTTTCTTTAATTTTCAAAGCATGTAAAGCAGTGCAAATCAATCATAATGTATATGCGCATAATGTATGTATGTTAGTATATATGTATACACAATCGTATTTAAATGTCATATTTGTTTATAATTAAAAGATGAAATGGGAATAAATTAGTTAAGATTAAGATGTGGTGGATTTTCCAAATCCAATTTGAAAAGGCGAGAAAGTATTAAAAGGAAGGAGAAAGATCTCTCATCGATTCTCTTTTATTACATTCCTAAAACTAAATTAATTTCATTATACTTCCATCCTTTTCCCTCCTCATTAATTGCCTACTTAGGCCAAATTGGTTGTCATTTTATTATTAGTAATGTTGAATAGTTAAAAGCACTTTATAACATTTTATAATATATGTATGTGAACATAAGTAAGGTACATATGTACACACATACACATTGAACTTAAATTTATATTTAAAATTAGTTATATTTGTACTTATAAGCACAGCTATATTACAATGTCATACACACACTATTATAAATATAATTTCATATCATATTTAATTAATTTTATACATATACATAAATACACACACACACACACACACACATATATATATATATATATATATTAGACAACCATTTGTAAACGAAGGGACAACTTGTCCGTTGTAGTGTAAATCCCAGCATTTATATATGGGTAATTCAAACCATCTACATTGTGATTGTTGCATGTGCACATACACACACATGTGTATATGATACACATGTTCACATTAATTTAACTCTTAATACATCAAATTAAGTTATTATACACAAATTAAACGTAGATTTTATTTAAATCAAAATGTAGATAAGGTCTAAATGAATTTAGACTATGTATGCTCAATCCGTTCCAAATGGTAGAATTTTTTTTTTGAAATTCATTTATTTCACCAGCTGCGCAATCGACCAGTTATTTCATTATCAATAAAGTCCACATAGTATTGTTTAGGGTATAACTATCGGGAATATTTGGTTTCTTCCCAAATAGAGATGAGCAAAAGGGAATAGGTGTCGAGCTAGACATTTTGACGTTAACATCAACAAACTTATCACTTTGCTCTCTACCAACAAAATTAAGTTCTACATCTTTAGTAATATCAATGTTTAATCAAAATAAGAGGTTATCTTAGGAGGACAATTACTTTAAAAGCGATTAGCAGCCCCCAAGTAACAAGAATGGCACCGGTTATATAGTTGGACCAAATTGTCGAAGAATAAAAGTTGTGAATTAACCAAAGGATAGGAAATTTTTGAGGATAAAATGGGAAATTATCATTGTCAAGTACAGGAGGGTTACCAAGATGCGAGGAGCTTAAACGAAATACAAAGCTAGAGATGCAAACGGCTTGAAAGATCTACCAAACCGTAGAGAAGAGGGCATCAAAATTACCTTGCTGGGCGAGATGGATTGAGGAGATCCATAGTTGGTGGCATCACCCAATGAGGAAGAGTTGGATTGACAAGCCCAGCCATAAATCGTGAAGCATAGTTTATAGAATGCAAAAGGATGGGGAGGGATAAAGCATGAAAGTAAAGGTAGGCAGTTGATTTGAAGAGGGAGCACGAGGAAGACATGTTTAAAGGAAAAGAAGAGATTAACCGATTTTATACATCTAGGTGAATATTATTACAACATATTCTTTTGATGATTAATATTTCGTAGTTATTCAGATTCAGAGTTTTACTTATTTTCAGCTTACGATGAATCCAAATAAATTTTTATGATGACAGAATTCACCCGTATGAAATATACTAAGAAATGGTTAAGGTATAGCCAATTCAAAAGTGAAATTTGAGTTAACACATCTAAATAATTTTAAAATTGGATGTTATGCTTATAATTTTGAATTCGAGATGGTTTTCCGGTTTCGTAATTTTATATGTGCGGATTAATTATTGTGGACTTTCGAAAGTGAAAGTAAGCAATTTTCGATTATAAAAAAAATGTTAGTAGGTATGAAATTTATCATTTTGATTCAATTTTTTTGGCTAAAAGTAGAAAAAAAGTTTATGATTTTCTAAAGATATAAAAGCATGTTTATGATTTTCTACTTTTTGGAATTTTTTCTGCAATATTTTGATTAGCATGACTAAGAAGATAAGGAAAAAATTACCTTGATTAATGAATGAATTAAAACCTTAATTAATGAATTAATTAAGACATTAATTAATTTAATACGAAACTAAATGAGATAATTACCGATTATGACAATCTTTTACCATTAAGATTTTGAAATAACAAACGAGAATTTGACCAAAAATCAAATGAAATTATATTGTTAAGTAATAAATCAATTTTATTGAAACGACCCTGACTCGACCTTCGAAAATCGGCACCGAATACAACACTCGTATTCAAATGCCGCAGATCCAAACGTCGAATCTGGTTCGCCGGAGCTTATAACACAATTAAGTAAAACAAGGCAGCGGAAGAAATAGAAATGAATATCATATACAACCAATGATACAATATCCAGAATGCTACAACAATGATATATATATATATATATATGATACAAGAAATATCAGAGACAAGATAATAATGCTACAGCAGAAAAAACAATATGATATAGCAGCGGAAAACAAATAGCCAAGAGATAACTCCAATCCAATGCTCCAAAGCTAAGGCTCCAAACCACAAGCTCGAACCACCATCACATTTCACCAAGACAAGCAAGGTCAGTCATGAATCCAAAGACTCAAATATCCAGGATCTCCAAAGAATTACAAGGAGAAAGTTGAAGGCTACCGAATCGATATCTACTATCTACTATCTGAAAAACCCAACTCTAGACTGCCCGTGTGGAAAATAGTGGGCACCCAGAGTTTAGGAAGGAACAATAAACTCTGGGTCAGTCATGGGACTGGTATGAGCAAACAAAAACAGTTTATCTTTAAAACAAACAAAAGAATTAAAAATTTGAAATCCGCAATGCTTTTGGAAAATGAAACTACCATAAGGCCTCCCGCCACACACACAATGCAAACGCAGATTTGGGGAAGATTTCTCCTTATGATAGTCAAATATGCTTGATACGCGAAAACCATTTGATATTATTATTAGTGCATAGTGGAAAACATTTCGAAAGTATAATATTAATCTTAGCCAGCATACGTACCATTATAGTATGCCTACTATATCTACCATGTTAGATGGCAGGTTCTACAACTAAAACCGTACAGGCGCGTATTTGTAATTGGATTTCCAACAAATGGTCAGGCTAAGGAACTTCCTGGGCTACATGGGTACGCCTCTGGAGGGACGTCCCGAGAACCTAACCGGATCTCTGCCAACACAAGGCCGGGTTACCTCTGTAACTAGGTAACTATTACACGAGTATGCCATCCCCCGATCGTAACCAACCATTATCCGAGCATTCGATACCAACAACCACAAAGTAATGTATTTGCAGTAACCACATAGGTTAAATATCTAGGCTCCATACCATGATATTAACTCTATCGAGAAGGAAATGAACATACCCTCAGAGGGCGCTACCCCCAAATAACCTTTCCGCATTCTTCCTGTTTTCGACCATTTCGGGTTGTGAAGTTCAACAGAGTCTCGTCCACAAAGCTATGCTTTTTACAAAGCCATGCTTTGATCAACAAATGATCAGCAGCACTTCGGATGCCACATTACCAAATTGGGAATGTATCATTAGTAACCATCAATTACATAACCTCTAAGCTCGTACGTCTCAGAGAAGGGTGTTAAGCTAAGAGAATAAATCTTCGCCACCAAACAGAAATGTATTTGATAGAAACTGGTTTTACATCTCAAAGTGTAGTGTCATACACACATCCATACAAGTCTGTTCCGGGTTCGAACAGAACCGAAGTCACTTTCGAAGAAGCCCTTGCAAATCCAGGAATCCACAATCCTGATCGGACTTCCCATCACTTAGGGAATCTCTATACCATAGCTACTCGGTGAAGAGACAATCGATAGGTCATCCTATCATTCTCGCAAATACCCGGTCTTCACCACCGGTCTTCAAATTCTATCCATAACGTCGTATCACTATTCGGAATGGGTTATATGACACAAGGTCCTCTCCCGGCTAAACCGAATAATGAGCGCAATATTTAAAAACATATGGATATGGGATTTCAGTTAAGTCACAACTTTAAAACCCAAAACTTTTCTTTCAAATGGTTAAACGAGTTACCATTTATAAATCTATTTAACTAAAAAGATACACTTCCAGAAACCTTTCAATGGTTTAAACAATTTCCACATTTTTAATCTTTAAAACAAAGATTTTTTTAAGACCCCTTTCAATTTAAAACAAGGTTCACCAATCTTTTAAACAAAGATTCATTTATAACTTTCAAAACAATTCCGGGTTTCAAATCTTTTATATAAAAGATGCATCATTTAAAATCCCCTTCAATTTTAAAATAGGGTTCAACTATCTTTGACAAAGATTCAATTTCATCTTTCAAAACCATTCAATTTCAAATTTGAAATCCTTTCATCATAATTATTATTTGAAACTACTTGTTTCCGTTTCAGAAAACCCAATTCCATTTCTAAAGTTATCTGAATTCAAAATTCAAACTTTAAAACCATTTCAAAATATTAAATTCAAATATCTGTGACTTAACTGATTTCCTCGTGAAATCCATATTCGTGTGTGTATGGTGTAGTCCAGGGGTTTAACACAATGGTGCAACATTATTCAATCATCACAGATCGAAACACGGAAATATCGATAAGCGGTATAATCTATAACGCTTATCTTCATTTACAGATTCGCAGATAAATGTATCACAGATGAATAAATAAATAAATAAATAAATAAATTACACACAACTCAATTCACAGAACAAAATATAACAGATCAATCAATTCAAGGCAATTCATGCAAGGCAAACATTCATAAGCAAGGTCCAACATTCAATAATCATTTATAGATAGGATTAATTATTCGTTTAATCCTAATTAATTCAATTAATTTCCAATTAAATTAATTACTTATGAATTAAATATACAATCCTGATTAATTAATTACAAATCATTTGATATAAATTAATTAATCAATCACCTTATATAATTACATCAATTAATCACCTCATTATTAATTATTCCTCAATTAGTCCATTATAAATTGCATCATTAATTATATTAATTAATGATCTCTAATTATATTTAAATTAAATTACTTTATTTAAATTAATTTAATTAAACAAAATTATTAATCATCCTTGATTAATAACAAAAGTACTTATCCAAATTACTTTATTTATAAATCATATTCACTAATCAGCTCCCAGTAATTATCATTTATTACTTCCCTGAGTAATGATCTCCATTAATTACACTAAGTAATTACACTTATCTAATTATCAAATGATTTTCTTAAGTTAATTAAACTAAATTAATTAATTAACTTAAATTAACCACATTACCAAAATTAATTACAATAGGTAATAAATCCCTTAATTACTTTCATTAAGTAATTTCATTCAAAAATGTATAATTGATTATCTAAATTAATTAATCTAATTAATTATCAAAATCACTCAGATTAATTTAATTACTTAATAATTCCTAGTAAATTATCTTCATTAACTAATAACATTTCTTTAATTACTTTCTTAAGAAATTATCTTAGATTAATTCATTATCAATCATTTATAATTATAAATTAATCTAAATTATTTATTTATAAATTAAATAAATCATTCTTTAACTACCTTATTAATTAAATCTTAATTATCTCTAAGATAATTAATTTCTATATTAATGATTTCATTAACATTTAAGTGAATTTTAAACATTACACTTTTAAATTTAAATTCAAATTCCATTTTGAATTTAAGATTCCAAATTTATTTAAACATTAACCAAATTTAAATTCAATTTATAAACCTTTAAAAAATGTAAATAACATTTATTACTTACATTTGAAACTTATATAAGATAAGCCTTTAAACTAATTTGCTTAAATTTAATTAAAATTAAGTTTTTAAATACATTTCTATAAACTTGCAAATTCAAGTTAACAAATCATTTAGCTTCTATTTATAAACCTTTTATAAAGAATTTCATTAAAAAACCAAGTTTAAATGTTTGAAAACAAATTTACTTTTGACAAGCTATTTTAATTTAAACTTGTTTTGAAAACATTTAGAATTTTAAAATCTTATTCAAATACCCAGATTTTGAATTCAAGAAACTTGAATCCATTATTTGTTTAAAACATAAGATTTTTTAAACTTGATTTAAGCTTATTTTAAACCTTGATTTAAAACTCTTTATTTAAAATCCAAATTTCATTATAAACTTAAAAAAAAATCAAAAGCTATTTGAAGACTGAACTTAGCCTTTGAATTTAAACTACTGTTTAAATTATGTTTCGGATTTTAACTTAAAATTCAAAATTTAGAAACTGTCAGTTTTTTTTAAAACTGAAAACCCACTTTAAATATTTCAAAACTTTTAAGATTCAAAGCCATTTGAATTTCTACTTCATACTAGATTTAAAATTGTTTAAATCTATTATCTCAACTTTGAAATTCATTTAAATTTGATTTAAATTTAAATTAAGGACAGGTTACAGAAAACTGTAACAACTCAGAACCTATCCGAGGCAAACCAATTCCTGCTTCGAGTTAACCGGCTAAAAACTTCGAGAAAAACCCAGCAAATACTCGAGTAATTCTCGAGTCCATTACTCTGCTTCCACCCAGGCAAACAACAGAAACCAAAAATGCACGGTGCACCGTCCCTCCGACCCACTCCAGCCACCTCCGGCAGCCTTCCCATATCAGTGACCACCACCAGAAACGATCACCATCATCAGAAACGTCACAGCCACTCGAAATCAAATTCGAGTTAATCTAAAACCTGGAAACCAGACTACACCCCCAAAGCCCAAAACCTGGAACTTCACCATAATTCAACTTCTGAGCACCGGAGTGCCTCCACCTTTGGCCACGGCTTCATCCACATTCAAGCTACCTTTTCCCGACGTTTTACAGCACTCGATCCACCATAGGAATTATACCGATAAAAAATTTCCAAAACACCCAAAACTAGGGTTATTAACAAACTCGATCAACCACTATCGCCACATTGATCTGCTCCACTATCAAACATTTTTCCCTAACTTCTCAAACATTCTTGCATCACCATGGCAAGTCACAGCCTTCCAAATCTTCAAGATTTCCAGAATTACTCAAAAACTCAAATTGAGTTCAACCTAGATATACATCATCAAATCCAAACTAAATATCTTAATTTTAGTTTTAAAAATCTAGTTTTTGATTAAGAAATCATTTTATAATCCTGAATCATGATTTACAAAGTTTTGTTTTTTGACTTATATTGAATTTCCTCTGCTGTTCTTGATTTCCAGGGTAAATACAAAATACTTTTAACATGAATAAATCTTTAAACTTCAATCCACGACATAACAAACCTATTCTTTTTTAAATTCTAAATCTTAATAATGACTGGATTTTAAGAGATAGAGTATTTTACATCAAATATTGAGTTTGAAATGGGAACAGAGGTGTTTCACAGGTTATATAATCACGCAGATATCCTATTTCACAAGCACACAGGATTTTAACCATATATAAACACAAAAACATCATTATCTTCATACTTAAATTTACTCACAGATCATTTAGATATATTTTAAGTTGAGTTTGCTCACCAGGAATTTATTGTTTGGAGGCAGAGACAAATGCTTGCCTGTTCACATTTTTTTTCTTTAATCTTTGATTTTTTTTCCTACAACTTATTTTATTTAACAGAATTTGTGTTACTGTTTGATTTCAAAATCATAAATTAACCAAACTATGGAGTATAGAGTTTACCTGTTCTTTTCATCATACTTTGATGTTTTCAGGTTTTGAATTGAATCTTGCATTGGCAACACTGAAGCTCCTCACTCTTTTTATTTTCTTTTTATAAAACAAACCTGCAGTTTATTACAACTGGGAAAACTGAAGACAGAGAATCCAGGTTTAAACTCCTGGAAATTTGTTTTACTTTGATTATGTTCATGATGTCTGATTCTTGTTTCTGGGATGAAACTTGAAACTTAAATGCTTGAAGTTGTTTTTGTTGATCTCAGGCTTGAATACTTGAGTGAATCATTTCAGGTTGAAGAATTTGGGGTTAAGAGCTTTTCAGATTTTGATTTATATTTTGTTCCTCGGTTTTGAGAAGTATGAACTGAGAAAGAAAAATTGAGAAACCTAATTGTTTCTTTTAATATATGTTAATAAAAGTTTTCTTTTTTTCTTCTTTTTTTTCTCTTTCTTATCCTTGCCACTTGTAATTACAATTTACACTTGTCTAAATTAATGCTATCTTCCTTACACTTGTTAAAATATGTATTTTGTGTTTTTAACCTTGTTTAAAATAAATTTATAACTTTGTTTTATATCCCTTTTTTAAATAATTTTAAAATTTTGTTTTTAAACTTTTATTCTTTTATGTTTAGTTATTTGTTTATATGGTTTATCTTTTTACATTTGATTGAATGCTTTTAATTTTTTTTGTTATACTTGTTAATATATGTTTCTATATAATTTACATTTGTCCATACCCATCAAATTTTGTTTAATCCTTTGTTCCAAATTAATTTAAAATTCTATAGTGTAAACCCTTACTTTAAATTAATTTATATATTTTGTTTAAACCCCTATATTCGATTTAATTTAAAATTTATAGTTCAAACCTTTAAAATTATTTAATCTTTATATTTACAAATGTTTATGAATTTAAATCCTATTTTATTTTTAGTTTACAAATTTATATTAGGAATCCTATTTTAAAATGGTTTAATTCCAATTTATACTAATTATGGGTTTAATGTTAAAAACAATTATTTAATACTTATACAAATTAAAGAAAAATGGTTTGAAATTAGATTATACATTACTATAAATATTTATAATTAATGTTTTATTCTTGTCTATATGTTCTCATTCACAATATCTATTTAATATAATTTGGAAAACAAATCTTTATAAATTTAAAATATAATGTTTTCAAACCCAATATATTTATAAGATTTTTAATTTTGAATTTTAATTCCAAGATTTAATTTAAACTAAATAAAAAAAATAAAAAAATAAATAACAGAACCTATCTTTTTATAAGTCTTAAAACTTTATAATTCTATTTATAATCTAAAATATTTATCTATACTAGAGATTTCTAATTAATTCACAAATAGATTCACAATTTAATTTCGTAATTAAATTCATTATCAATTTATTATAGATAAAATCCAGGGATGTTACATTTATACTCAATTGCAAAATTTTCTCCATCTCCTTATATAATATTTTTGATAGCTAATATATCATATTTTGATAGTGCTTATTTTCAATAACTTAATTTGTATTTTGATAGAGTTTGTAGTCATATTTATGATAGCATTTGACATTGTACTTTTGATAGCATATTTTGATAGCCTATAAATACATTCTTGGATAGCCATGAAACTCATATTATCGATAGCTTTCGGCATCAGATTTCAATAGCATAGACATTGTATATTCAGTAAGTGTTAGAAACCATATTTTCGATAGCTTTTAAAGTCATTTTTTGATTACTTCAAATGCATATTATCGATGGCTTCTAAAATAATATCTCTGATATTATGAATCTTATATTGCTAAAAAAAATTAAGTTGTAAGTCTTTGATTACTCGAGTTTCACGTTTTCAATACCCCAAATATAGTATTTCTAATAACACAAACGTTTTGTTTTTGATAGCACATGCTGTATAGTTCCATTTGCGTTTATTTGAGTTTTGATGCACTAAACATTTATAAATTCACAAATAGGTTCTAAAGAAAAATCTAGGAAGCGAAAATTCACAAATTTGAGGTAATAAATTGATGGTAAGTTACAAATTAAGGTAATTCATTTTATTGATCAACATACAAAATATTGATCTTATATGCTTTCATGTGATATTATGCGGATGTATATATTTACTTTTTAGGATAAACAGAATGTAATAATGAAAGAATCTGATTATATATATATATATATATATATATATATATATATATATGTTCACTTATGGTGATAAATATAAATATGATAAATGAATAACTGATGAACGATATAAAAAGCGATATAGTTAGGGTTGGCTTTTGTGTGAGTAAAATTGCATTCAAGAGATCAAAGGAATCTAAGTGGGATGTAATTAACCAATTATAGTGAATGAAATGTTAAACAATGCAGTAGGTATTTGGGATTAGGAAAAGTTTTGAGGCTAATGAAGTGGACATTTGTTGAGTGGTGTTATCCACGGTTTTGAGTGTGTAACATCTGCTAACGGGTGGTATAATCCTAGATTGTGCAATCCTTTGAAATTTGTTGCATGAAAAACTATAAAACAGCGGTAACCTAAGTGTGAGGTTAACTCTTTATCGAATGAACTGATGAATTAAAATGACACCTTGTTATGATGCCTAGGTGATATCAAAATAATATAAAATGATGTACAATTAAAATGCTTAGTTAAAATGTTGGTGTTAACATATTTATTAATTGTGCAAGTTAAACTATTGATATTCATTCACATGTTCTTTGTTATATGTATGTTATGATGGTAATTATGATGCTAATGTTTGGAATGGTTAGTGGAAAATATGTTCCATTCTATAATGTGGTCTCACTATCAAATGATTATATTCTAAGGGGGCTAACATTATTCACAACAAACTATTATCTAACATGTCATTTATTATTATTTTCCCTTAAACTTAGGGTACATACTTGAGTAGATTGAGTTATTAGTTTACATGTTTGACAAGTTTATTTTGATTCAAATAAAGAAGCCAGTGAAGAAGCTAGAGGCTTTAGTTATCTAATTTTTTTTATTTTTCATTATGTACTTAGTCCATGATTTATATTTGGTTAGGTTGTGTGTGACAGCTCCATTTGTTAGAATGTTATCTCTGTTTATGTTGCCATTATTTTTCCCGGCATGGGAAATGATGTAGAGCAATTATGTAATGAAATTAGTTATATTCATGATAAATTATCTACTACTCTGTTTACTTATGAAAAAAATACTGATCTAATTTCCGCCCAAAAATGATTTCGGTGATGACTACAACATCATCAGTGTTTATTTCATTCTTCAAATTGGGATATTATTTCTTAATATCATAGCCTAGATTAGGAAATGCCTAAGTGACACAGAGCCAAGTAAAGTACAAATTTAAGTTGAGTCTATATATGTACTTGTTATTTTGATATAGATATATAGGTGGATACATTTATCCCTCTATTTTGGATTCTCTTTCTTTCGATTTCTTACGAAGATCAACTTAAATAGAGACCAAAAGTGAACTTAGAATTATTGGAAAGATAATAGGAAATTCAAATAGAAGTTCAGCTAATACCCAGACGAATATTTTTTTAATTAAACTTGGATTAAGAAATAATCTATATTGTAGATCATATTTTGTTGTAGATTTTATTGTCATCATGCTTCACATATGTAATATTATTTTCTACTGGCTAACAATTTTTTCTGCAATTAGCTACAATGCAAACATATGTTGACAATTATAATACTTAAAGTAATTTTCATTAAAGTAGTTTTTCATGTAACAGCAATGTCGAAAGATAAAGCTAATGATTTGATTGGTAAAAGCAAAATAATATCAAAGCGGTTACTATGTTTCATCTTATTGCTTGGTTTATAGGTACTTATGTCATTTATTTATGCGAAATGGATACATATTGTGTACATTACCATTATCATGTATAAATTTATTTATGCTACGAAATCCTACATGTACAATATCATATGCTACTTTATTCATGTAGATTCTGAACTCTTAATAATGGTAGTGAACTTATTTTATAAGAGAGTCGAATAAAAATTATATGTGTGTTGATCTAATTTAATGTTAGTCTAAATTTTTCATATTTTTAAATTCAACTAAAGTTTCAAAATCTAATGCCAATTTATTACCATAGTTGGGCTTTCAATCTGCCCTTTTAGCTAGAGAAGTGATAAGCACTCGAAATATCCCTTCCTTAACTTCAAAGGTCACTACCATGCCTTGACTTTTCAACTCTTTGGTTTAATTATTTGTTTTACATTTTTCCAATTTTTGAGAATTTATTTATGTATGTATATATTTATTGAAATCAAATTATCTGGATGACTTATTGTAAATTCCATCAAAGCATCATCAGTACATCCGTCGGTGCTCAATCTTTCCCTCAACACAACCCAATGAGCCTTAGAATACACTTCCCAAGAGGTTGGATCTCTATGAACTTCATAAACCTTAAAAATAAAAATAGAATATATCATAAACATATTATAAACTGATTTAAACATTAAATAAATTTAAAAATCACATACCATATCATTTTGATAATCTGTGTGGGATCTCGAACTAGCATAATGTAACTTCAGTTTTGTTTTTTAAGAAACAGCATTTTTTTCTATAAACCCTTTAACTTCTAAAAGCTCTCAAAAATGCTAGAATCTGCCCATATATTCCCAAGGGAATGATGGGTGCTTCTTTCCTCTAGTTTTCACATTGCAAAACCTACTATCGTTATTTCACAATTACCTTCGCCATATATACTTTCTTCACAAATGTGAAGTTGTTGTTTCTATATCAGAATGAACTATGTACTTGTAATAAATATAATTACCAACAAAAATATTTAAAATGTTGTAATATACATTAATAATAGGGATGAATATGCTAAATAAGAAAGGGCATTATTGTAATCTGCACTACATAAGGAGTCTATAAATATGGAGCTTGATTGTATTGTAATATCTATCTCAATTCAATAAAATTGTTCTCTCTCTAATGCTCTCCATTCTCCTTATTTTGTAATACATTTTCAGCACGAAGGTGTTCTTCTTTTATTTTTATTTTCTTGCTGCTCAACTAGGAATATTTTTTTTTGAGTATGCATACTGCATTCTCAATATTCTGCATTGGAATGCGAATCAGTTATTGTTATCAACCTGTTCACCTTCAAACTTTCGAACTTCTCAACAAGTAATTATATATTAATTACTCTGACTGTTCCACTTCTGACCATTCCAATTCTAAGGCTATTCATATTCAAAATCCTATTATATATTGGTGCAAACGAGTCTTTTATAATATATCTACATACGTTCTATTTCTTATTTCCTTTAAAACGGTAAGCGGCTAAAGGAATTGTTCTTGCATTTCTTTACAAACTCGTTACTTTTCCTCTCTACAAAATGGTAATTGTCAACATCATGTTTTTTTTTATAAAGCTGTCTAGTTTGGGGTTCGCTTCTATATTTTTCATGTCTTTTCTTGTATCACTCTTATTTTAATTCTTTGGCTTTTAAATTCAATATATATTTTTTCTTTGCGGATCTATTGCCAAATAAAATTCAAATGTTTGCAATGGAATATACGCAAAAACTAACTTTCCTTTCTTATATAATAAATACATGAAAGTTGCAAAATCCAAATGTTTGGTTTTGTTGATACATTTTTTTCGGGGTACAGTTGTTTGATACCATGAATGAAGACTTTCCAAAAATTTTTTACTTTTTGGCTGGAAACAAACAAATAGTGAATGTTGTTGTGGCGAATATTTTCACCTTATGCAATTTATTTTATGAACAGTTCACAAAATGGCAAACATCGCCAAGCTTGAATTTAAAGCTTTGGATATATCTGGAGACAACTACTTACCATGGATACTGGATGCTGAGGTTCATTTGCAATCTCAATGCTTAAAAAATGCCATTAAAAATAGCAATACTATATCCCAGCAGGACAAGGCAAAGGCTCTAATATTTTTAAGACGCCATATCCATGATGATCTGAAAACAAAATATTTGACTGAAAAAGACCCTCTCCACTTATGGAACTCCCTGAAGGAGCGTTATGACCACCAGAAGATGGTCATACTTCCAAACACTAGAGTGGTTGAACCTGAGGTTTCAGGACTTTAAGTCTGTAAGAGAATATAATTCTGCAATGTTTAGAATCACTTCTAAACTGAAATTATGTGGAGAAAAGGTGGATGACGCACAAATGCTTGAAAAGACTTTCTCAACATTTCACGCCTCGAATATACTCCTGCAGCAGCAATAACGAGAGCGTCATTTTACAAAATATTCTGAACTCATTGAATGCTTACTAATTGCTGAACAAAATAATGAATTGCTTATAAAAAATCACTCCTCAAGACCAACTGGTTCGACTACATTACCTGAAGTTAATGCTAATTTTGCCCACTCTGGAAAAGGTAGGGGTCGAGGTAGAGGATATGGTCGTGGAAGTGGATATAACTCTAGCATATGAGGTTATGGTGGTTTTAAAGGTAACAAAACCACCAACTTTAAAAAGCAACAAAAGAAAATTGAGCCTGTAAAAAACAATGATTCAGCTTTAGAAAATAAAAGGCACTATGAGGAAGTTTGTTATAGATATGGACGATCTGGTCACTGGTCATGTAATTGTAGATCATCAAAGAAAACAGTTGAAGAATATCATCGCTCGAAGAATATTGAGGCAAATAATGCCGAAAAGTTACTTGAAAACACTAACCTGAAGTTAGATGATTTCTTCGAAGATGACAATGGAAATTTCATTAATGATGAAAATCTAAGTGCAATGATCAATGATATGACCGAGTTGATCAATTAGAAATATCTTGAAGTTTGTTATATGGCTTTCATTTTATTTCATTATCTTGCATCAATAAATCAGTTTGAAGTTTGTGTTCGTTTCCTTGTATTTCCCATTGCGGTACTAGTTAAAAATAATGTGTAATATGGACGTTGTTTTTAATCAGTAGCCTATTTTAATCATATTACTTTGTTTGTTTACATTACATTTATTTATGCATAAATTTTTTTAATGATTGACTAATTATTGCATTTAATTCTTAAGGTATGGAACGCCATTTGGGTGATGATATATGCTTACTAGATAGTACAACTACTCATATAATTTTGAAAAACCAGAAGTTTTTCTCTGAACTATCCAAAATTTCTCAGCTAAAGTCTCCACTATAGCTGGATCTGCTAATATAATTGACGGGTCCGGAAGAGCCCATATAATATTACCAGATGGTACGCATATCTTTATTCAGAATGCATTATACTCAAGCAACTCTAAAAGAAATTTACTGAGTTTTAAAGATATAAGAATGAATTGATACCATATTGAAACTATAAATGAAAACAACAAAGAATATCTTTGTGTTATTTCTAGAATTGAAAGCCAGAAGCTTATCCTAGAAAGATTTGGTACAATTTCAACTGGTTTATATTTTACAAAAATTGGCATAGTTGAATCTCACTCTATAAACATGAGCCAGAAGCTCACAGATACAAAGACATTGACTCTTTGGCATGATCACTTGGGTCATCCTAGATTGACGATGATGCGTAAAATTGCCAAAAACTCAAATGGACATGATTTATCAAACAAATTGAATTACCAAGTGATTACTTATGTGCCCCATGTGCACAAGGAAAATTAATCACTCAACCTTCATATAGTAAAATCACATTTGAATCTCCAACATTTCTACAAAGAATTCAAGGTGATATATGTGGCCCAATCCACCCTGAGTGTGGACCATTCAAATATTTTATGGTATTGATTGATGCATCAACTCGTTGGTCACATATCTGTTTACTTTCTACAAGAAATTTGGCATTCGTCAAGCTACTTGCTCAAATAATAAAATTGAGAGCACACTTCCCTGATCATCAAATTAAATCAATTCGACTAGATAATGCTGGAGAATTTACTTCTCAAGTATTTGATGATTATTGTCTATCATTGGGAATTGAAATTGAACATCCAGTAGCTCACGTTCATACTCAAAATGGTCTAGCGGAATCATTAATTAAGAGCTTGCAACTTATTGCAAGACCATTGCTTATGCAATCAAAACTACCCGTTTCAGCTTGGGGGCATGCAATTTTGCATGCATCGAAATTGGTTAAAATTAGACCAACAGCTTATCATCGTTTTCACCATCACAGCTCTTAACTAGATCTCAACCAAATATTTCACATTTACAAAAATTTGGTTGTACTGTGCATATAACCTATTAATCCCCCACTTCGTACTAAAATGGGTCCTCAACGACGGTTGGGAATTTATGTGGGATTTGATTCTCCATCGATAATTCGTTACCCTGAACCCCTTACAGGGTATGTCTTCACTGCAAGATTTTCAGACTGTAAATTTGATGAGACAATCTTCCCGCCGTTAGAGGGAGGAAAGACCGTTCCAGTAGAACAGTGTGAAATATCATAGAATAATCCATCTATGTCTTATTTGGATCCACGTACCAAACAATGCCAACATGAGGTACAAATAATTTTGCATATTCAAAATATTGCAAATCAACTTCCAGATGCATTTAGTGACACTGCAAAAATAACTAAATCTCATATTCCAGCAGCAAATGCACCAGCAAAAATTGATGTCCCTGAAGGATCAAAAGTAAATATAGCAGCAAATGAATCTAAAGCAAGACAAAAACGTGGAAGACCAATTGGTTCAAAAGACTTGGCGCCTAGAAAAAGAAAGTCTAATGAAAAATCATCAATTAAGGAACCTCTTGAAGAGGTTATAAATGATCAAAAGGATCACTCAAAAGAAAATCCCAATTCTCCTAGAAGTATGGAAGGAAATATTATCCCAGAAGAGATAAAAGAAGATTCCAACGATAAAATGGTACCTAATAATAATGAGATCTCAATATTTTATACCAACTATGGAGAAATACGGGATCGAAGTAAAATAATAATTGATGATGTATTCTCATTCGCAATAGCTACTGAAATAATTGAAAGTGATGACCATAATGAGAATGATGATAATGAACCAAATAGCATAAATGAATGTCGAAAAAGACACGATTGGCCAAAATGGAAAGATGTTATCCAAGTGGAACTAGATTCACTTCAAAAACCTGGTGTATTTGGACAAATAGAGAAAACACTAGAAAATGTTAAACCAGTAGGTTATAAATGGGTATTCGTTAGAAAACAAAATGATAAAAATGAAGTTGTGAGGTACAAGGCACGATTTTTCACACAAGGTTTCCTGTAGAGACTAGGTTTTGAATTTAAGGAAACTTGCTCCCCTGTTATGGATGTCATAACATTCCGATATTTGATAAGTCTTGTAGTTTCTGAAAAACTCGATCTAAGATTAACGGATGTTGTGACAGCTTATCTTTACGGTGAATTAGATACCAATATTTACATGAAAATCCCAGATGGATATAAATTGCCTGAACCAAAATCAAAGTCCATGTATTCATTAAAACTAAGACGATCGCTATATGGCTTGAAACAATCTGGAAGGATGTGGTATAACCGTCTTAGTAAATATTTGGTAAAAGAAGGATACGAAAACAATATCATTTGTCCATGTGTCTTTATAAAGAAATTGGTAAAGGGATTTGCTATCTTAAGAGTTTATGTTGATGACATAAATTTGATTGGGACTCCAAAAGAGATTGATGAAACAATAAATTATTTAAAGAAGGAATTTGAAATAAAAGATCTTGGCAAATCAAAGCACTGTCTCGGTCTATAGATTGAGCATAGTACTAATGGCATATTAATCCATCAATCAACTACATTGAGAAAATTCTAAAGCGTTTTCAAATGGATAAAGCTATCCACTTAGTACACCGATGGTTGTTAGATCTTTAGATATTAAAAAGGACCCTTACCGTCCAAAAGAAGAAGATGAGAATGTGCTTGGCCCGGAAGTGCCATTGGTGCATTATTATATTTGGCCCAATGCACAAGACCAGATATTGCATTTTCAATAAATCTTCTAGCAATGTACAGTTCAGAACCAACAAAAAGACACTGGAATGGTATAAAACATATCATGAGATATCTTCATGGAACGACAAATTTGGGTTTGTTTTACTCTAACTCAGGCAATAATCCAACTCTAGTTGGCTATGCTGATGCAGGTTATCTTTCTGACCCACATAAAGCAAGATCACAAACTGGATATGTGTTTAATAACAACAATGCAACAATTTCATGGGAATCTACAAAAAAACATTAGTAGCAACATCATCCAATCACTCTGAAATACTAGCACTACATGAAGCAAGTAAAGAATGTATTTGGCTGAGATCACTAATTGAGCATATTCGAAAAAGCTGCCAACTTCCATCAGTAACAGAAGGGTCAACCATTATTTATGAAGACAATGCAGCTTGTGTAGCTCAAATTCAAGCGGGTTACATTAAGGGTGATAGGATGAAACAAATTTCTCCTAATTTTTTCTTCACACATGAGCTACAAAAGGATAATAAGATAGAAGTGAAACAAATCCGATCCCTAGAAAATTTGGCAGACTTATTCAGAAAGGCGCTTCCAAAATCAACATTTCAGAAGATGGTGTACAAAATTGGTATGCGTCGGCTGCATCAACAAACTAATTGAATAATACGTTATAATTCAGGGGGAGCGTATGAAATACGCTATAATATTCTCTTTTCCCTTCACTAATATTTTTTCCCACTGGGTTTTTATTAGTAAGGTTTTAATGAGGCATTATCTTGATCCAGAAGTATCAACCCTCGTAGTAACACTATAAATTATATGTTACTTAAAGATGAAATCATGTTGTACACTTTTCCTTGTTTATGATTTTTTCCCACTGGGTTTTTCATAACAAGGTTTTTAATGAGGCAATTACTCTTATCATCTTTACATACGCATATTCAAGGGGGAGTGTTGTAATATACATTAATAATAGGGATGAATATGCTAAATAAGAAAGGGCGTTATTGTAATCTGCACTGCATAAGGAGTCTATAAATATGGAGCTTGATTGTATTGTAATATCTATCCCAATTCAATAAAATTGTTCTCTCTCTCTAATGGTCTCCATTCTCTTTATTCTGTAACATAAAAGATATATATATATATATATTATTGTATAATAAAACTATTTTATAAGAAACTTATCAGATATTAGTTTTTACATCACATGGAATAGATTTAAATATGCACCGAAAAGTGATGAACCCATGCTAAAATGCCATCATCAATAGCAGATATTGTAGCACTAGAGGTGAAGTCATGTCTAGAGGTTCATAAATATATTAATGTAATTATTTCGGCGAATATATCAAATGCAATAATTAATTTATAAAGTGTGCTTATATCAATGTATGTGAGCACATATTTTTAACTATATGTTTAACATAAATATTACTAGTATATGTGTATTCTAATTTATACAATGTGTTCTCATATAATCATTAATAAAATATTTTATTATTTTTTTACTATTGGTAATACCATATATATTGTTTTGTTGTCAATAACACCATGCGTTTTTATTTTTATTAACAATACCATATGTTATTAAGAAAATTATTAATAACATATACTATTAATTTTTACTAGTGAACGTATCTTTATTTTTTACAAATAATATGATATATTTTATATTTATAAAAAACACCATTCATTATCATATTTTTATTATTAAAACCATATTTTTTGTTAATTCATATATTATTGATCTTTTACTCATTATAGTATCATATACTGTTATATTTTTACTAATAAATTCATATACTATATTATAAATAACACTGTTCATTATTATTATCTAACTAATAACAACATACATTAAAAAAATATATTATTGGTATCATATACTATTATACTTTTATGAATAATACCATTCATTCTTTATTTTTTATTAATAATACCATGTATTATTAGTTTTTACTATTAATACCATACATTATTATTGTTGTTATTATTTCTTTATAACACTCTATATTATTAAATTTAAAACGAGTAATTTGATAACAATGGATAAAACTATCACTTCATAATGATGGATTTACAAATAATTTTAAACTAATAGGGATTTTACAATCAAATTATCCTACTTCCCATTACAAATACAAAAAGTATTTACATATCGCAAATCATTTCCCCTCAAATGATTTAACAAAAATTCAACAATAATTCCCATTATTCCTTTATCGAGCAAACGTGGTAGTAGGGGACGAAATATCAAAGGGATTTAACAAATATATTAGTGTTAAATACATCAAGTCATATTTTCATTCAATTATACACTGCCATTGAATACAATTTCTAATGCGGATGCAAACTGATCGATCACTATGAATGGCAATATAAATTTTTAACGATGGTTTGTAAATCTCAAGGCCATTACGGATACACAATCCACCGAATAATTTTGTAGAATGCACAAATTATTAGTTATCATAATATAATTTCTTAATCTTTTAAAAACATCCATAAAATATGCATCTAAATGATGGCATAGAAAGGGGTGCATGCTATCCCGCCTTTTGGCAAGGCCGTGACACCAAGGACTTGACTAGAAACAAAGGGCAATTCATCCCGAGGATCGGTTAACACAGGTTCACTATGGATATTGGCAAATTTGGTTTGAGTGCGGATTGAGCTACATAACATGGTACGAAAAACAAAGCAATAAAAGGCAACATTCCAAATTCCAGGCCAATCAGAGTTAATATGCTCAAGTTATGGATCAATCAAGTTTCATGAGAAACATGCTTGCTCATATCCATCATATTTGTATCCATCAATCTTATATCCTCTTCCTTCATATCCATCAAGTGCTAGCATCGATCTGGATCCGTTTGATCAACTGCTGCGCACTTCGTATCGATCTCCTTCTACATATTTCGTGTCGATCAACTGAGTGTCAATACGAAACTAAGGGCCAGGCATCGATACGAAGACAATGGGGAGTGATCGATAGAAAATGGGATTCCATCGATACGAAATAACAGACAAAGTATCGATACGAACAAAACCGCACAGGACCGATACAAAGAAAACCTGGTCAACCAAGAAAAGCAGTCCATTAGCATGAAAAATGGATCTCCCTCGAATTGCGGCTCCACGTCATCGATATGCTTAGATCGATGCACTTTGATCGATACGAATAGATCGATACACACACTTCGGCCCACTTGCAAACCAACCTTGCATCGATCATAACTCATAATCTACATGTCCAAATGCTACCAAATTTTCATAGGATCTTGCTTACCACCTCAAGAACACTCATGATCGATCTCAGCCCAAATGGACACCATTTTGATCGATACGAAGGAAATGGGGATCGATTCCAATCGATCCTGTATGAATCCTGATCGATCTAGTGGGCCCACCCATGCGTGAGAAGAAGTATTCCAAACTTTGTGGTAGATATTTCAGACTTGCACCTATAAATAGCACCCCTACGCATATAGAAAAAGGACTTTTGGACTCTGCTATGCCGTTACTCTACCGCAACTCCTTTGTAACTTAAGTGCTTGAGTTTTGTACTGTTGTAATCAGTAGTCAATCATCAATAAATTTTCAAAGTGGACGTAGGCTACAACACTGAACCACTTAATTTATTATCTCTTTCTATTTCTGCATGCTTTTATTGATGTGATTATTAGATTAGTCTCTTTTTTCATTTACTTTCTTCACTTTAATCTTTTCAATCACATCCAAAGAGTGTTATTCCTAATTTTGGTACAAACATTTTGGTGCTTTCACCGAGAAAACCCTGTTTTTCTCCTGCTTTGTTGATTCCCTACCGTTGTGAAATTGCTAAAATCCAAGGAGGAGATCCAGATATGTCATTCAGTAGTTCCTTACATACTATTCAGATTACTCCAGATCTAGGAAAGAGATACATTCAACATTGTAACTACCATAAATGCTTCAAATGCTGTAGATCCAAAAGGGAGGGATAGGCAGAATCCCACGCAGCTAACCATAGCAGGCCAAGCATCAGCCGGTGCTCCAAATCCGTAAGGTTCTGTGACTAGCGAAGATTTTTAGATCCTAATGCAAGAGCTAACTCAGAGCTGTCTGCAACTCACTCAACAGATCTGTGATAATACGGGGCTCGCAAACTAGCAGAATAAGGAAAGGCGGAGAAGATCTAGGTGGGATCATGTCTCACATTCCTCAACCGAAAGCTCGGCTTCATCTGACTTTAACCATATATCCATATGTTGTCTGTTGGATGGAAATTATGTAGAAGCCTCCAAGCTTTAGCGTGCTATGAATTTCGGACAAGCCGGGGTTGGTCCTTCCATAGGGCACCAAGCTAGACCCTCCTCTCGAGGAGGGGTGCTTCCTTATCACACCATCCATGACCATGCTGCTGCTTCCACTATAGTTTTGGAAGATGAGATCTTGAATCAGCCAAATCTAGCCCTTCATCAACACATCTATACTCATGAGCCCTACGTTCCCAAAGATTGAGAGCCAAGGAGGCGAGGGACGGACCATGGACAGCATCCAGACCGGCCCCGCAACACGGATCCCGACCGTGCTTTGTCCCCCAACATTCAGATGCCTGACATTCCAACCATGATACACTAGATAATCAGAGAAAGACAAGGCCTCATGAATGACAACTGGGAATTCTTTCAAAGACATACTCCATTTACTGATGACACTCTTTATGCAGAGCCACCCCGTTAGTTTAGGATGCCGACTCTGTCAGTGTATAAAGAAATTTCGGATCCTAACCAACATATCTTAAATATGAATGGCTCATGAATGCCGCTCGAGTTGACGATGCAGTTAAGTGTAGAAGTTTTTCTATCTCTCTAGGTGGCATTTTGACTACATGGTTCACTCGATTACCACCTATATCCATCTCATGTTTCGATCAGTTGGCTAAAAAGTTTGTCGAGCAGTTTCATATGCATGCTACTAGACCAAAGGATGTCAACACCTTGTCCAGTGTTACTCAAGCTCCAGGAGAGACTCTTAGACATTATCTGGAAAGGTTCCATGCTATTTGTGCAGAGGTCAGTAACCCCAACGACAATTCTATTCTGATGGCATTGACTAAAGGGATCGATCCTAATTCCGAGGTTGGTGATTGGTTGGTTGGGGAAACCCCTTGCTTCGTTGGATCTTTTTATGCTAAGGCAGCCCAATTTTTGAGGAGAAGATGCTAGACGATCTAGGAAGCAGGACGACGCGGGGCCCGGTTGTGAAGGCATTTAGAGTAATGTTGCTATGAAATAGACCGGTGAGAACTCGAGCGATGTGCAACTGAATATTCAAAATAAGCATGGTCAACAAAAGGGTAACGGAGGTCAGGGAAAGAAGAGAGACCTAAATCGCGGACCGAGACACAGAGCTCCTATGTTCGACCCATACACTCCCATAAACACATCGTTGGAAAATGTTTACCTTCTGACTTGTAATACCAAACAGTATAAGAAACTAGCTCCGAACCCATCATCTGAGAAGCAAATTCAAACCACGAAATTCTGTAGATTCCACGATTGCTACGGCCACAATACTAATGAGTGTCGTCATTTACAATACATCATTGAGAAGTTGATTAGAAAGAGGAAGTTGGAACAGTTTTTGCAGGCTTCGCAGGATGGAGGTGCAGGCCCATCTAACCCGAATCAAGGTCGAGGCTAGGCACGAAGAACCTGCATGTACTGGTGGGATATTGGTTATAAATACATTGCATGGTGGTCCTCATCCCGCTCTTCGAAACTGGAAGGAAATGGAGTCATATGCCATCTCGATTAGGCATGTGGACTTCGAGCGTAGTAGTAATTCTGATTATGGGGCCCCGATGACATAATAGAGAATAATGAAAAATGACATCGTTTCCAGGAATCGCGATGCTAATAGAATCGTGGGCCTCGCTATTGATCCATTGGTCATCTCAAATTAAATAGGTCCGTGCACATTCTTTTTAAGCGAGCTTACGACCAAATGAGAATGAAGGCAAATGATCTGAAACCGTGTCAGTTCCGTATACATGGTTTTAGTGGAAGTGTAACTATACCAGTCAGAATGGTGGAGTTACCAGTTGATTTAGGTATTGGAGATCGCCAGAGAGTCCGGATGTTGCAGTTTGTTGTGTTAGACATTAGTTCCTTATATAATGCTTTATGGGATCGATCATCCCTCGTTGAATTTAGGGCATCGATTACTTATTGTGTTGGACTCTAAAGTTCCCCATAGATAGCAGGGTTGGAGTAGTTCATGGAGATCCGGCGGCAAGATGCGTCTGTTATGTTATTGAGCTGCGAGATGCACAACATAAGGAGAAGGGCAAGGGCATAGAGAAATCTCTCTACGTCTGTTTTTTCTAGAGAATTGACTGCTAATGCATAGGCCTAAGTCCGGGCACCACAACCAGTTCCTTAAAGATCTTGATCCCTAAGATAATAATGATGAAGGGAAAACGAAGGACAATTAGGTCTCCCCGGTAGAGTTGACAATCGATGTTCCGGTCCACGATGATGACGATTCTAGAACAGTAAAGGTTGGATTTCAACTCAGCCCCCCAAATGAGATAGGAATTGGTTGATTTTCTTCAGGCAAACCTCGATGTGTTTGCTTCGACTCACTCAGACGTGATGGAATCTCTCCAGACATCCCACGACGTGCTTTAAATATTGACCCGCGGCATGCCCCGGTCAAACAGAAAAGGCGTGGTATGGATCCAAAGAGATATGCCGCCCTTAAGGAAGAAGTAAATAAACTCAAATCAAATGGGTTCACTCGTAATGCTTTATACATGGAGTGGGTACCTATTCTAGTACTTGTCAAAAAGTCAAACGAGAAATGGCAGACATGTATAGACTACTCAAATTTGAATAAAGCCTGCCCTAAAGACATTTTCCTCTTACCAGAATTGATCGACTAGTGGATTCAACAACCGGACACGAGCTCTTATCTTTCATGGACGCGTATTTTGAGTATAATCAAACACCGATGCCTCTACCTGACCAAGAACATACAAGTTTCATCACTGATCTAGGACTTTATTCCTATAAGGTAATTCCATTTAGAGTTAAAAATGCTGGAGCAACTTATTAGAGGCTTGTGAACTAAATGTTCGATAACTAGATCGGGAAGACCATAGTGGTGTATGTGGATTACATGCTCGTGAAGTTGTGACTGTTCATCAACCATGTCAGAGATTTGGAAAAGACGTTTAACATACTCTGACAATATAAAATGAAACTCAATCCATTGAAGTGTCATTTCGAAGTTGCATTAGGAAAGTTCCTTAGATTCATCATTAACGCCATAGGAATTAAAGCCAATCGTGGGAAAATCTAGGGGTTACGGAATCTTGAAACTCACAAAACCATAAAGCAAGTACAAAGCCTCAACGAGAAGGTGGCAACCTTAAGCAGGTTCATCTTCAGATCCACAGACAAATCCATCCCTTTCTTCGATCTGAGTAGAAAAGGGAAGTGAAATTTTGAATGGACAAAGGAGTGTAAGGGCGCATTCCAAGCATTAATTCAACATCTGGCGAGACCTCCCATTTTGTCAAAGCCGGTTGATCATGAGAGTTTATAAATATATATCTGGCGGTTTCAGCAAATGCGATCAGTGCTGTGCTAATTCGGGAAAAGGATCAGATCCAACGACCGGTCTATTATATCAGCAAGCGAATGACAGGGGCAGAAAGAAACTACCCGCAGTTAAAAAAGCTGTGACGTTCGTGACTTTTCGACGCTTGAAAACCGACATCAATACGTCCACTGTATCAACTGCCGAGCAATCGAATGCCGAAAAACCGTACCGTTATGGTTAAAGAAGAAGAAAAGGTAGAAGAAGAGAGAAAAAGATAGAATAGAACAGAAAGAAATAACAGAACAATATCAGAATCTCACAATCGCAGCGGAACAACTTATAATAAAAAAATGAATAATCTTTAAACAAAGAATTATATCTGTTATTACATCATATTACATTACATCATCAGAGTATACAACAATTAACAGTAGAAAAGAAATACTATATACTAATGAATCCGCCTTGCCATCCAGCAACTTCTGAATTCCAGAATATCCTGATAAACCTGACTCTTGACTGCCCGTGTGGAAATTGGTGGGCACCCAGAGTTTAGGAAGGAAAACAATAAATTCCGAGTCAGTCATGGGACTGGTGTGAGAACTTAAAACAGTTTATCTTTAAAACAAAGAACAGGATAATTTTAAAATAACCAAATTCCAAATAATTTCCCAAATTATTTATTTTCCAAAAATATCTTTACAAGATATATGATTTCCGTACTTCAACATTTGAAAACAAATTTTCAAATCACTTTTCACCTTTACCACTTTTGAAAACAAATTTCAATCATTTTCCTTACGTGGAAATACTTTCATTTCAAAATGGTTCATTTAGACCAATTAAATAAATCCTTACCGATTTACTTTATATTTACGTTCTGAATTCGTAAATTCATTCCCACACTTCAAAAATAAATCAACGTTTATTTTTAATCAAATTTCCCTTTCTTTTATAAATTCCATAATGAATTTACAATTCCAAAATATCTACGAATATACGATTTCCAAATCGATTTCTAATATTCATTTTCAATTTATCTTTAAAAGATAAAATCTGAAAACATTCACTTCATATTGGAAAACATTTCCATACTTATTTAATAATAAGTAATTCAAAAATCCATTTATTTTCAACACTTGGAAAATATTCAATATACTTAAATCGAAATTAAGTATATATTTCATTCTTTAGGGAAAACGTGCGCTTAAACACATTTGTTTGGGCCAAAACGAATGTTATGTAAAACATCGTTACGACATCCCAAAATCACTAGTATAGGGATTCGGAATTAAAGTAGATATATAAATCCCAATACTATACAAAACATTTCCTTTCGGAAATCATTTACTATAACAACAGTGTTTTAGTCTACCATTTCCTTCTATTTCTCGAAAACATCTATTTCAACAATCAATGTTGAAATCAATGTATTCGATTCATAATACATTTTAAAACATCTTTTAAAATAATTAACTTCATTTTATAATATCGCTTCCCTAAAAACATGTCCATTTTCTTTAATAATATATCCACTGTCCAAAATCGTGAATATACTTCATTGACCAAATTTCAACATTTCTACGCATTTTATATAAAGAGTAGTTCGTTATCCAAAATCACGAATATACTTCTTTTAATAAATTTCTATATTCAATTTATCAAATTCCATTGATTTCGAATTTATAAACAATGTCTATAAATTCCATTTCTATTTATTAACTTCGATTTATAAATCTCCTTTATTAATCCAATTCAATTTATATAACTCAATTATATACCAAAAGTCTATATTTTAAGTTAAATACCTATAATTCACTTATTTACAAATCGTTCTTTTAAAACTTCACAAATTATAAATCTTATTACTTATAAGATTTCATTTATAGCCTTATTTTTAATATTAACAAAACCCCTTTTAAAATTCCATTATTTTCAATTTATAAAATATATATCTTATAAATCTCATCTATAAACCATTTATGCTTTATCAAGGATTTCAATTTAAATGCAAAAATCCGATTTATAAGTTAATTACTTAAAATCTTTTATTTTACAACATCTATTCATTTTATAACTTCTCAATTTATAAGTCTATAATTTCATCCATTTAAAAACCCATTTTATACTTCATTTTAACACTTAACAAACTCGTTTTATAGTTCCAATATTATTAACTTATAAATATCAATTTAAAAATCTTTTATATACATCCTTTATAATGATTCAAAATTCCAAATTAAACCATTTTATAATTTACTTAACTATTTATTCCAAAAATATCACTTTGGTTATATTTCACCAAAAATCAAAATTTTAATAACTTTAAAATTTTAACGTTTATTTATTTAAAATGAATCAATTCAAAAATTTAATAAAACGTATACTTTCAAAAATCACTTTAAAATTCTTTTTAAAATCAAAATCACATTTTTTTAAAACTTCAAAAAATGGATCCGATGATGCAGCAGCACCAAATAGTCAATCACGACAACAAACATCATATATCATCATATGGTAATCAACAAATATCAAAATATTTGTAATTAAATCAATATAGTTGAGGAATGGAGTTGGATCCCTCCAACCTGTTTCCTTACATCCAAAGATGTCAGCACAATACCAATTCCGTTTCAGTACGGAATTATCACGGTATATGGGATTTATAAATTATTATCCGCTTAATAGACGGCGTAATAGTCTCATCCGCTATATAATGCGGGAAATCAACTCCAAGTACATAAATAAAACCAATTTCACTATACGGTGAAATATTCGAGGTATATGTTTTTAATAAATAACATCCGCTTACTAACGGCGCATAATGTCTATTTTAACAATCAATATTTAACAATCATCATTCAAACATACAACCAACAAATTTTAAATCTAACTATTTAAAATTTAAATCGAAATAATTCGATCGAGTGAGAAATTCTCACCTTGATTTCAATTTCGTTTTCTGCTTTTATTTCGAATGAACGTTTAATTTTACCCAAAATTTTCGCTAGCTCCAAATATCTCCAATCCAGTTCCATAGCGTAGTGTTCGACAATACGGTTCCAACGCAACTGGTTTCGTGCGTTTTTGACCTCGTATGAAAAAGATATGAATTTTTAAAGTTACACGAATTTAAAACATATAAATTTACAACTTAATTTTATTTTCTTAAACCTAATAGATCTCAGCCATCGACCCCATCATCACGTAATCAGGGCCGCTCCCTGGAGCTTCTCCCTCACGCGTTCACAAGCTCCAGGCAATTACACACAACATAGAACCCAACTCCAACGCCTAGGGTACCAAATCGCGGCCACCACACTCACCTCTAGCTCGATCAGAGACTTCCACCACGCGCGCGCGAGCCAGCACCACCCACGCCCAGAGGCCGACCCCACTTGGCTGCACCTTCTCCCTCGATTTTCATGCGCAAGCGTATGACTCTGTGGTCGTTTTCCCGTTGATCCACCGCTCCATAAACGATCACGACCGTTGGATAACTTCGTCTCGACAAGATCTACGTTTTCCTAGTTGAACGTTTCTTGAATCAATGCTTGGATTTGAAGAAATTGGAGAGGGAAGAGGATTGAGTTTCGGCCTTTGAATTTATTGGAGGCGGCGGCTGGCTATTAGGTTTAGGGTTTTGCAAATTTATGAAGAGGGAGGTCCTTTTATAGAAAAATTCCAATTTACTATTCACCGAAAAATTTCCGAACTCCAAACGAAGCATGCCGGTTGGCGTTTCTAAGGTTTACCCCGCGTTCCGGACACAATGGAACGTGTTTCGGGAGCCAATTCGATCATCTGTGCGAGTTATGGCAATAAACGATCAATTTTAAATTAAACCGATTAAACGATTTTCTATGCGTTTTGGCTTCCCCCGGACAACGGTAAATCCGATTGACACGAAATTTGAAACCTTACAATAATATCACATTACGGATCTGATGAAACTGGTTTCGTCGAAATCCGAGACCGTTTGAAAAATGGCTATTTTAACTCGTCAATTGAATATTAAAATATTCAATTTTCACAAATAAACTTTAAATTCAACTTTAAAAGTTCTAAAATATCGTTCTAACTCCAACACGATTAAATAAATTTTTATAAATAAATTTTAATCATATTTAACCCAATTTTCAATTATTTCTGTATTTTCACATATTAAATTATCGATTTAATTATCCAATTAAATCCAATTATTTGAATATAAAACTTATTCGAATTATAAATTTCACTTGTTAATATTTAAAATCAATTAAATATTCAAATTTTAATTAATAGAAATTCTGGGTCGTTACAATCTTTCCCTCTTAAAAGAATTTCATCCTCGAATTTACCAAGTGAGAAAAAGTTACTGAATCCATTAACTTTTCAAAACCCATAGTTAAACTTCTCACAATAACTTTACTAAGTTTTCAAATCATACTTAGTTATCTTTTCGAAAACAACTACCATTGTTTAACTTTCAATTCCAAATCAAAGTTATAGTTTCCAAAAAAATTCCAATTTTCTCAAAAATTTTCCAACGCCTTAAATTTTCGGAAAAATTCGCTAGAGTCTCCTTTGCGTGGCTCGATCCGAAAAAAAAATGACAGTATATATATCACAAATATACATCTCATCAAGTGATGAGGCATCCCACAGGGAAAAAAGTGTAAAAGTACGATATTTAATCCGAGATATGTACCTTATATTTTATTAGCGAGCGCATACGGCTAATATAGCGCGAAAGCGAGCTCCAAATGCGAAGCAAACGCGATCCGCACCTACTAAACACTCAACAAACAGATGAGAAACATGTATATAGGCAATAGTATCGATATACAACATATAGCAACATAATAACTATATATGCCAACATAGCAAATGCAGTAAAGCAATATATTCAACCATCAACCAACTATCATCCAACTAGCATTCAACTAACATCCATAACCAATAAATATTCATTCATATTCTCATTAATATTCAATGAAATGGGTTTTCAATTTAATCACATTTGATTCATTAACAATGGATGTTTTTACTAACATTCATTTTTAATTAGTTTATATTCACTAATTCATATTCAAATTGATTCACTTCTAAATCAAATTCAATTCTATTTAAGATTCACTTAACTTCCAATTGGATTTCAATTACTTTCATTTTGAATCAAATTAAATTCTATTTACTGCACTTTCAATTTGAATTCAATTACTTAACTTCAATTTTATCAATTCAACTTCATTAACACTTAATGAATTTATATACAATCAATTAACAATCAAATAACAACCAATGTACATTCAACATAACTAAATTTATTTAATTTACTTTCAACTCGGTTCAACACTTTTTTTTCCTTTCAATTGATTTATATTCAATTGACTTTCATTCAATTTTTCAACTTCCAATTACATTGACTTATAATGAATTAACACTTATATTCATTGTTTCATTTCAATTTATTTACATCCAATTAATTAACATTCCATTTGTTTTACCTCACTAGCTTTGTTCATTATCTCCTTTTGTTTATTGATTTCTACAATCAAGACGCAAAAGTCTTTTACCAAAATTTTCGACTTACAAAACTCAGATTTAAACTTGAAATTCTTCATGTTAGAGATTTGCATATTACATCTTTTCCAAAGCTGTGGACTTTCAAGACATTTTAAAGATCTTCTTCCTTAGCTTATCAGGTTGGAATTATGTAATTTTAATTTCAGACCATTGATTTGCTATCTAAAGTTTTGAAAATACTTACTAACTCGAAGTTTAACAAGTCTATCGTCGTTCCTACAGACATTAGGCATACGCTGGCCAGGCGCAGGACTAAAAATCTCCAAGTACTAAATGTACTTGCTTCAACTCCCAGTGAAAATACTTAAAAATCTTTTTTAAAAATGGATATGGAAAGCATGTTCCTCCATGGATCACAGTTTACCCGGCGGTTACGCTACTATCCCAGTAGAATCGCTCATAATCTATAGATTTCACATCTCTTGAATTTCGCCATGGTTGTTGCCATAGATCGCAGTTCACACGGCGGTTACGCTACTATCCCAGTAGAATCGCTTGTGACTGTAGGCATCTCGCCCCTCAAATTACGCTTTGGCCTTTAGATCGCAGTTTACACGGCGGTTGCGCCACTATCCCAGTGGAATCGCTTGTAACTGTAGGCATCACACCCCACGAATTACGCTAGCATACATCATCATCAATTCACATGATCCCATCACGATGATCCATCATGAGGGAATCTAATCCAAATGGATACTCCAACTTATGGAAATTCTACGTAGCTACGAATTTCAAATGGACACTCACACCGAGTTCCAACACCTTCACAAATTTTAAATGGAAGGTACATTTCCATATCCTCAGTTTAGAAAACATAATGTCATATACATATAGTACTTCATTTCACATTTCGTACATATCATACCTATGTAAACTTACATAGGATTTTCATAATAATGACTTCCAAACTGATGGTTTTCGAATTATTACATTCACATATATAAGTTCCGAAAACCACAATATCTCATACTCATATCAAATAGAGGATTCCAAAATTTTCCATCTCGTTACCGATTTAAAATTTTCCTCTAAATCGATTTGGAAATTTTAAGGTTATCTCAAACCCAATTCACATTCATAATTCAATTTATTATTGACTTCACATCCTATTTGGATTTCACGTTACATCGTCAATTCTCAACACATAATTGATGTCTACAGATATATAACCTCTGAGCTCGTACGTCTCAGAGAAGGGTGTATATAGCTAAAAGAATAAATTCTCCGCCACCACAGATATATATTTAATAGAGACCAATTGCTATGTCATCAATTCACCATGCTAGACATACAATCCAAATCGACAATCCGAAATTCAAAGCTCAACTTATATTGTTTTTGGTGTCGAAGTTAAACTCAATTTAACTCAAGATTCAATCTTTTTGAAAAAAGATTCAAGTTGAACTAATTGTTCAAATTTCCCAAAAATATCTTTACTAGATATATATAATTGTCCACACTTAACCATTTGAAACAAATTTCAAATACTCACTTTTCAATTCTAAAGGAAATTTTATTTAACCTTTAGCAAGTCAAATTTATTATCTCATATCACCATCAAATTCAGATTTTGTTTTGCTTAACAAATTGTTCAACCATTTTAATAATTGGTTTCACTTTCATCTTCTCATTTCATAAGTTATACAACTTATATTCAACAATTACCACTTGGATTTCATTGATTTACTTATACTTACTTTAATTTAACTCCATCCTTCAAGTTAAAAAATTTTCTATCAAAATTCAAATTGTATAAGTTATCAACTCATTTATCATTCCCATAAAAATTTTAAATAGGATTCCAGAGTCTTTTCAACCTTTCAAAACCATTTTTGAAATCAATTCAAATATCCTTTGAATTTCAAAATCCAAACTCAAATTTTCCAAACAACTTTCATTTAAAATAATTTGGCAGCAATCCCTCTTTTGGAAACCCGAAAATGAACGCCGATGATGTCATGATCATCATTGGAATTATTTTCCAGCGATCGAAAAGAGTTTAGAGCTTTAATTTCTCCAAAACAATTTTCCAAATTATCTAATCCTTTCAAAACACTTCTCTGGAATTTTATTTTCAGATTATAAATCACATTTATAAGTCTTTTACTTATATAATTTCACTTCTTATATATAAGATTATTTCACAAGTGTAAGTCATTTTAATTATACTCTCATACTTATAATTCATTTGCTTATACAATTCGTTCTTTTACAATATGTTTCATTTAAGTTATTCAAACAACTTTTATTAACTTGCATATATCTTACATTTTCAACAACCAAACAATCAATTCATATACACTTTAATAATTTTGAAAAATTATTCCTTTATATATAAAATATAATCGAGGTAAAATTATTTCATTTATCCAATTTAAATAATACTATGTCGACATGCCTCGTTTAAGTGTTTAGAAATCCCTATCGATAATATGGCGTCCCATCTACCGACCAGAATTCACAAACAGCTCAACGGATAAGCAAACACAATATAAGATATTTTATATTCACTAACAAATACGCACTCGTATCTATTATTACACTCAAACTCATTCTAGAGTACTACTGACTCTATCTCTAATGAGCAATACCCAACAGAGCCATGGTTGTCGCTTAACCATATGCTCTGATACCAAATGTGACGTTCGTGACTTTTCGACGCTCGAAAACCGACATCAATACATCCACTGTATCAACTGCCGAGCAATCGAATGTCGGAAAACCGTACCGTTATGGTTAAAGAAGAAGAAAAGGTAGAAGAAGAGAGAAAAAAATAGAACAGAACAGAAAGAAATAATAGAACAATATCAGAATCTCACAATGGCAGCGGAACAACTTATAATAAATAAATGAATAATCTTTAAACAAAGAATTATATCTGTTATTACATCATATTACATTACATCATCAGAGTGTACAACAACAAACAGCGGAAAAGAAATACTATATACTAGTGAATACGCCTTGCCATCCAGCAACTTCTGAATTCCAGAATATCCTGATAAACCTGACTCTTGACTGCCCGTGTGGAAATTGGTGGGCACCTAGAGTTTAGGAAGGAAAACAATAAACTCCGAGTCATTCATGGGACTGGTGTGAGAACTTAAAATAGTTTATCTTTAAAACAAAGAACAGGATAATTTTAAAATAACCAAATTCCAAATAATTTCCCAAATTATTTATTTTCCAAAAATATCTTTACAAGATATATGATTTCCACACTTCAACATTTGAAAACAAATTTTCAAATCACTTTTCACCTTTACCACTTTTGAAAACAAATTTCAATCATTTTCCTTACGCGGAAATACTTTCATTTCAAAATGGTTCATTTAAACCAATTAAATAAATCCTTACCGATTTACTTTATATTTACGTTCCAAATTCGTAAATTCATTCCCACACTTCAAAAATAAATCAACGTTTATTTTTAATCAAATTCCCCTTTCTTTTATAAATTCCATAATGAATTTACAATTCCAAAATATCTATGAATATACGATTTCCAAATCGATTTCTAATATTCATTTTCAATTTATCTTTAAAAGATAAAATCTCAAAACATTCACTTCATATTGAAAACATTTCCATACTTATTTAATAATAAGTAATTCACAAATCCATTTATTTTCAACACTTGGAAAATATTCAATATACTTAAATCATTATTAAGTATATATTTCATTCTTTAGGGAAAACGTGCGCTTAAACACATTTGTTTGGGCCAAAACGAATGTTACGTAAAACATCGTTACGACATCCCAAAATTACTAGTATAGGGATTCGGAATTAAAATAGATATATAAATCCCAATACTATTCAAAACATTTCCTTTCGGAAATCATTTACTATAACAATAGTGTTATAGTCTACCATTTCCTTCTATTTCTCGAAAACGTCTATTTCAACAATCAATGTTGAAATCTATGTTTTCGATTCATAATACATTTTAAAACATCTTTTAAAATAATTAACTTCATTTTATAATATCGCTTCCCCAAAAACATGTCCATTTTATTTAATAATATATCCACTGTCCAAAATCGTGAATATACTTCATTGACCAAATTTCAACATTTCTACGCATTTTATATAAAGAATAGTTCGTTATCCAAAATCACGAATATACTTCTTTTAATAAATTTCTATATTCAATTTATCAAATTCCATTGATTTCGAATTTATAAACAATGTCTATAAATTCCATTTCTATTTGTAAACTTCGATTTATAAATCTCCTTTATTAATCCAATTCAATTTATATAACTCAATTATATACCAAAAGTCTATATTTTAAGTTAAATACCTATAATTCATTTATTTACAAATCGTTCTTTTAAAACTTCACAAATTATAAATCTTATTACTTATATGATTTCATTTATAGCCTTATTTTCAACATTAACAGAACCCCTTTTAAAATTCCATTATTTTCGATTTATAAAATATATATCTTATAAATCTCATCTATAAACCATTTATGCTTTATCAAGGATTTCAATTTAAATGCAAAAATACTATTTATAAGTTAATTACTTAAAATCTTTTATTTTACAACATATATTCATTTTATAACTTCTCAATTTATAAGTCTATAATTTCATTCACTTAAAAATCCATTTTATACTTCATTTTAACACTTAACAAACTCGTTTTATAGTTCCAATATTATTAACTTATAAATATCAATTTAAAAATCTTTTATATACATCCTTTATAATGATTCAAAATTTCAAATTAAACCATTTTATAATTTACTTAACTATTTATTCCAAAAATCTCACTTTGGTTATATTTCACCAAAAATCATAATTTTTATAACTTTAAAATTTTAACGTTTATTTATTTAAAATGAATCAATTCAAAAATTTAATAAAACATATACTTTCAAAAATCACTTTAAAATTCTTTTTAAAATCAAAATCACATTTTTTTAAAACTTCAGAAAATGGATCTGATGATTCAGCAGCACAAAATAGTCAATCACGACAACAAACATCATATATCCTCATATCATAATCAACAAATATCAAAATATTTGTAATTAAATCAATATAGTTGAGGAATCCAGTTGGATCCCTCCAACCTGTTTCCCTGCATCCAAAGATGTTAGCATAATACCAATTCCGTTCCAGTACGGAATTATCGCGGTATATGGGATTTATAAGTTATTATCCACTTAATAAACGGCGCAATAGGGTCTCATCCGCTATATAATGCGGGAAATCAACTCCAAGTATATAAAAAATACCAATTTCACTATACGGTGAAATATTCACGGTATATGTTTTTAATAAATAACATCCGCTTACTAACGGCGCATAATGTCTATTTTAACAATCAATATTTAACAATCATCATTCAAACATACAACCAACAAATTTTAAATCTAACTATTTAAAATTTAAATCGAAATAATTCGATTGAGTTAGAAGTTCTCACATTGATTTCAATTTCGTTTTCAGCTTTTATTTCGAATAAAATTAAACGAACGTTTAATTTTACCCAAAATTTTCGCTAGCTCCAAATGTCTCCAACCCAGTTCCATAGCATAGTGTTCGACAATACGGTTCCAACGCAACTGGTTTCGTGCGTTTTCGACCTCGTATGAAAAAGATATGAATTTTTAAAGTTACACGAATTTAAAACATATAAATTTACAACTTAATTTTATTTTCTTAAACCTAATAGATCCCAGCCGTTGATCCCATCATCACATAATCAGGGCCACTCCCTGGAGCTTCTCCCTCGCGCGTTCACAAGCTCCAGGCAATTACACGCAACATAGAACCCAACTCCAACGCCTAGGGTTCCAAATCGCGGCCACCACACTCCCCTCTAGCTCGATCAGAGACTTCCACCACGCGCGCGCGAGCTAGAACCACCCACGCCTAGAGGCCGACCCCACTCGGCTGCACCTTCTCCCTCGAGTTTCGTGCACAAGCGTATGACTTTGTGGTCGTTTTCCCGTTGATCCACCGCTCCATAAACAATCACGACCGTTGGATAACTTCGTCTCGACAAGATCTACGTTTTCCTAATTGAACATTTCTTGAATCAATGCTTGGATTTGAAGAAATTGGAGGGGGAAGAAGATTGAGTTTCGGACATTGAATTTATTGGAGGCGGCGGCTGGCTATTAGGTTTAGGGTTTTGCAAATTTATGAAGAGGGAGGTCCTTTTTTAGAAAAATTCCAATTTACTATTCACCGAAAATTTTCCGAACTCCAAACGAAGCGTGCCGGTTGGCATTTCTAAGGTTTACCCTGCGTTCCGGACGCAATGGAACGTGTTTTGGGAGCCAATTTGATCATCTGTGCGAGTTGTGGCAATAAACGATCAATTTTAAATTAAATCGATTAAATGATTTTCTATGCATTTTGGCTTCCCCCGGACAAACGGTAAATCCGATTGACACGAAATTTGAAACCTTACAATAATATCACATTACGGATCTGATGAAACTGGTTTCGTCGAAATCCGAGACTGTTTGAAAAATGGCTATTTTAACTCGTCAATTAAGTATTAAAATATTCAATTTTCACAAATAAACTTTAAATTCAACTTTAAAAGTTCTAAAATATCGTTCTAACTCCAACATGATTAAATCAATTTTTATAAATCAATTTTAATCATATTTAACCCAATTTTCAATTATTTCTGTATTTTCACATATTAAATTATCGATTTAATTATCCAATTAAATCCAATTATTTGAATATAAAACTTATTCGACTTATAAATTTCACTTATTAATATTGAAAATCAATTAAATATTCAAATTTTAATTACCAGAAATTCTGGGTCGTTACAAAAGCTGGCTTATTTTCTCGTTATAGCCTAAGCTCCGTCTATATTTCTAGGCTCGTCCGATTATAGTCTATACTGACCAACCATTACGACTGATCCAAATACCCAAATACGACCCGAGACGTTTAATTGACTGCTCAAGTGAACATCGAGTTGCATTAATTTGATATCACTTGGTTGACAAGGTGAGCTATCGAAGGACAAGTTCTAGCAGATTTCGTAGCTGAATTCACCATACCAAAAGACTTGTCCGAAGCCAGTGAATCTCCTAAGAATGGGTGGAAGCTATATACCGATGGCGCATCAAACAATCGTTGTTTAGACGTGGGAGTGGTACTTGAAAATCCATATGGTCGATCTATATGCTATGCTCTAATGTTTGACTTCCATGCGACTAACAACGAAGCCGAGTACGGAGCTCTACTCGCTAGACTTAGACTTGCCAAAGGTTTGGGAATTATTGTTGTGGACATTTACTACGATTCACAATTGGTCGTATGCCAGGTTCGAGGAGAATATCAAGCAAGAGACTGAAGATTAGCCATATACCTTGCTCAGATTCAGGAAATGTTGAATCAATTCGACTATTATGCCATCCACTATATACCTCGAGAAAAAAATCAGAAATTCGATTATTTGGCAAAGCTGGCTCACACCGGCGAAGCACAAAAAATGGGACTCGTCCCCATTGAGACACTTACTGCTCCAAGCATTGACCAAATGTAGACAGACTGGGTGTATGAGGCAACACACGAGAAGGAGCCATGGATGACTCCGTTCAGAAACTATCTTGAGCACGGAACTTTACCTGAGCATAGAAGTGAGAAAAGACAAGCTCTCCAAAAAACTTTATGATTTATTATCCAGAATGGAGTCATGTACATGAGAGAATACTCTGTTCCTTTACTCCAGTGTATCGTCCATGATGAAATTAAATGAGTGTTACATGACATGCATGAGGACAGTGTGGTGACCACACTGAAGGGAAAGCATTTGGAAAAAAGATACTCAGAAATGGGTACTACTGGCAACCGTGAATCGAGATGCATCAGATTATACTAAGAAATGTGATAGGTGCTAGAAGCATGTCAGCATTCCAAGAGCTTCGCCTGCCGAAATCACTCAGATGGTCAGTCCATGGTCATTTGCCACATGGGGCACTGACATAATAGGGTCTTTACCTTTGGCCAAAGGAGGTGCGGAGTATGCCATCGTAGTCGTTGACTACTTTACTAAATGGACAGAAGATGAGCCCCTTGCTACTATCACGACAAAGAAAGTAATCAACTTTGTTTTCTGCAACATCATCCGTCGTTTTAGCCTTCCAAGAACAATTATTACCGACAACGGGACCCAATTCGATATTGTTGAGTTCAAGGATTTCTGTCAACGCCACCATATCTAGAAGAAATTCTCGGTAGTGGCTCACTCTCAAGCATATGGACAAGTCGAAGCTTGTTAAAAAGTTATCAAGTCTATTCCGAAGAAATGACTAGAGAAGGCTAGGGGCAAGTGGGTCGATGAGCTTTAATGGCCCTATAGGCACATCGAACTACCCACAAGTTCGCTACCGACATACTCTGTTTGCACTCCCCTATGACTCTGAAGCCATTGTTCCCGTTGAACTAGAAGTACCTTCTCATTCTATGACCTATTATGACCCAAAGACGAATGTCATATTCCTTGCAGAATCTCTGGATTTACTAGATGAGAAGCATGAAGAGGATGATTTGAGGGTAGAATCACACCACAGTCGAGTTGCCCGATTATACAACGCTAAGGTTCGACCCAGAACCTTCGAAGTTGGTGATCTCATACTCAAACAAATTTATCTGGTCCCTTCGCACATGAAATCAACATGGAAAGGACCATATATTATTGAGCGGAGATTTGGAGATGGCACATTCAAACTATCAACGGTTGACGGTCTCACTTTACCAAGAGCATGGAACAACGAGAGTCTCCGTCGCTATTACACATAAATGGCTTTTACTTATTTAGTCTGCTTTTCCTTTGAAATTTGTTTATGCATTTTTTGGAATTTGAACTTGTAATAAGGCAATTGACTTTTTCGTACTTTCTTATTTTAGCAATAAAATGCAGACTCATCAAGCCAGACTGGTGATTCTTGAAATGCATCGTGTGACCGTCATGATGTACGAAGAGCTAAGTCCCATCCTACGGTGAGACTCATTCAAATAGGGAGTGATCGTGATCCTAACGGTCACTCGCTAAGTGAAACCTCGAGCTCGGAGGCAAATAATGCAAAAGAAAAGAGGGATTGAAACACGACAATCCTCTAGTAAACTCTAGCTCCTGGAGTGCGAATTGGAGTACAAACTCCAAATCCAAACTCGAAGAGGATAGATCTGTCCATCCACGACTTCGCTTGCCAGATCAAGGTGGATGTGATCCGACCGTCTGTAACCTTGATCAACTCCTTGTTCCTAGATTGTGAACGAGATCCTAATACCTAAACAGATGTGACTGGCCATCTGTCGACTAACTCTAGATTCCCGGAGTGCGAACTGAAGTACAAATGTAAATGGGTGTAACTGACCACCCATCAACTAAATCTGGTCCCGAGAGCATGGGCTGGAGTATAAACACCAAATGGGTGTAACTGACCATCCATCAACTAACTCTGGTCCCAAGAGTGTGGATTGGAGTATAAACACCAAATGGGTATGACTGACCACCCATCAACTAAATCTAGTCTCGAGAGCGCAGACCGAAGCATGGACATTAAACGGGTGTCACTAACCACCCATAAAACAACTTATGTCCCAGAGTGTGGACATAATCCTAGACGTTAAATGGGTATGACTGACCACCCATCGACTAACTCTAGTCCCGACAGCGTCAAATGGAGTACAAATACTAAATGGGCGTGATTGACCGCCCATAAATTAACTCATGTCCCTGGAGTGTGGATGTGATTCCAAGCATTAGATGGGTGTGACTGAATGCCCATAGCATAACTTATGTCCCCAGAGGGTGGACATTATTCTGAGCATCGAAGGGGTGCGAATGACCGCCCGTAAATTAGCCTATGTCCCCATAGCGTGGATATGATTCTAAGCGACAAGCAAGTGTGACCGACTGCCAGCATGCAAACTTGATCCCCAGAGTGCGGATACAAGTACCAGTCGATGAACGAGTTTGATCCAATCACTCAAAATCATTTCACTTTAGCTTTGTTCCGACTTAGTTAAATTAAAGCTAGCAAAGGTGGAAAACGACTACCAACTGGCTGCTTGAATTCTCCCCAGGACTAGGGGCATAACTCAAGCACCAGCCACTGACTGAGACAGCACAACATTGGGATTCGACCTGATGATTGATTACGGCCCGAAGCCGTGACTTTAGGACTTAATGACCGGGCTCAAGTTCGACTCAAAAACTAAAGCCTCATAATACATTAAGTAGAAATACGAGTGTTGAAATAATAAAATAGATGAATATGGAGTTATTCTAAAAAACAAAAAGAAGTTTATTTCTACTATTCTTTGAAAAAGAAAAGTACAAAACTTATTCGAAGAATTCCTATAAGTAGGAGCCGAACCCGCATTCATACACGCCTACAAATAGCAAAAGGGAATCCTATTCTTAGCTATCTACAAAAAGAAAAGGCAAAAGTGCGAGTATACGCCTTTGATTTTTTATCCTTCTTTCTTTTCTTTAGCGTAGACCTGCTTGCACTGCCGCTTGGATGTCTCTTTGAGCCTTTACCTCGGCGCCCTCCACCAGCTGGCTTGTCTCCGGCTGGGGGAATAACAACTGCCTCCTTCATGTTACTTAAAGAGATCAAAATACCCTCTGTGTATTGAACTAAAGGAATGGTGGCACCCTCTACGCTTAAAGAATGAGGTGCGTTGGTATTGATGATGGTGCCACCCAAGAAAACAACAAGCATAGGTACCGGGCCAGGACCCGCCATGCCACCACCAATACTGCTTGCTTTCTTGGCTTGCTCTATCTCGGCCTTAATTTCCTCCATTATCTCTTTAGCTCGATCTACGCGAATCCCCATTGGCATGCTAGTAGTCGGGCCCGAGGAACTTGTAATCATCACATCATCAGCAATGACGAAAGGCATTACGGTGATTGGGTCGCTTTGATGGCTGAGGAGTTCTTCCGTCATTTGTTCATAAAAAAACGCAACTGCTTTTGTGCATCTCCCCAGCCGGTGCGGCGACCATTGTAGTTGTCGCTTCCGTTATTAGTGCCTCCTACACATGATGCATTCCTTGGGTTGTAGGAGGATCAAGTGATGCGGAATCAAAGGCTGAATGAAGATAGGAGAAAATATTATTAATATCTTCTAATAACGTTCCTACATTTGAATGAATGAAAGAAGTGTTCAGAATACCTTCCTTAGATTGACTCACATGTTGGGCCGACGTCCCATCAGAGCCGTATTTAAGTTCGCCCATTCCTTTCATCCTTGAGTATCACTGCTTTTTCGCATGCCTCCTAGGAAGATCTATTAGCCTCATCTTTCTCCTTGATGGCCCTAGCAAATTTCGCCTTTAGCTCGTTAAGCTCTTTCAGTGCAACATCTCTCTCTACCACGATATTGGTATTTCGGTGGCCCATCTCTTCCACCAAGGCTATATGTGTGTGTCGCATTCTTTCCATGGACTGTTTTGCCTCATCGGCTCTCTTGTCAGCCTCCATCGTTGATTTTCGTAAAGACTCGGCTGCATTATTGAGCACTTCAATTATCGATTTTTTTGAGCGAAATTGGCCTCCAGTTTCTCAATTATCTTGGTACGCTTGAAGGCAATTGCTGAATCTTTTTCTGCTGTTTTCACCCACTCCCAGTACTGATTGTAGACATCGTGCATGTAACCATGCATCGTCCTTTCTGCATCATTGGGAATCCGTTTCTAGTTTGGAGGGAAGTAGAAGCCATCAAAGCAGATATTTGGAAAGTCTTGCTTTAACTTAGAAATCCGAACGCTTCCCCTCCGGTGGGTTCTATAGCAGTCGATTCTATAATAATTTGAGCTTTCGCCTCAGGTCTACGGCATTGTTCATCGGACTTTGAAGTGTGAGGGGGAGCTATTTAGTGGGCAGTCTTAGAGGGTTGTCTGCTGGAGCCGTAGGGTTTTGATGAACCTTTAGGAGGAGGCGACTACGACCAAGAGCGACGCCTATATTAATGTGGCCTCTCCCTCTCCCTTTAATAACGCTCACGTTCTTGGCTAGAGCGGCCCCGATCATAGTCTCTTTCAGTTTCATGCCTTTGAGACTCAGAGTAAGAGCTGGAAGAATGGCGTGAAGAATGAAGATTGTCGAGCATAGACCCCTGCCTCACTTTGTATCTGAAAATGAAAAGAGAAGCATAGTTAGTTATCTCCCGAGATTAAGAAACATGTGATTAGAAGTTGTATGGAGCCGTGAAGTGTGTGCATGCATGTGAAACCCCCTAACCAACCGATTGTGGTGGCCTTGCTCGCAGGGGTAGGCTCCCCTATATCTAAAGTACTTAAGCCTGCAGTAGTTTGTGATGGGGAGTGAAGTCCCTCTAATCCAAAATCTTGAAATGAAGCTAAGTCATCTGGAACAGGGACGTCCGCCAATCCTTTCAATGAAATCTCCATTGGCGGAGGAGGAGTCTCATGACTTATAGCCGTAGTAGCCAGCAGAGATACTACAACATTTTACGCCTTTGAGATTTATAGGCGAGAGCCTTGCCTTTTATTTTCGATTCAAATGATCTAAGACTCTACGAAGGCGCAACCACAGGCTCATTCATAGCTGACATGCTCTCGTCATCGTCTTATTCAACAATTATGTCTCCATAAGCTTTTCTTCCTCTTTGCCTTATCGGAGCCATTATGGGGACTCCAACAAGCACGATGCTTTGATCTACCTCTATCATCCCTACGGCGATTAAGTTTTCATCGGTAAGGACTTCGTTGATTTCCCCGAGCTTGGTCGACATCGATTGGAGAATCCTTACTATATCCTTAAATTGCGCTTTTTTGGGCAGCAGAATTGAAGCTGCAAAAGAAGTAAAGTATTAGATTCAACATCAACTTAAATTACCTAGTTAACCGACAAAGAGATTGGATCATTTACATTTAGCTAGCCACCGTCTGGTGAATCCTGGTGGACACCGAACAAAGAACCATTCGGTCTTGGCATAGCTTACCATGCTCCAAGCCCCTACCACTACTTGGAAGTTTTTGACTGCTTCTAAAAAGGTGAAAGAAGGATAGTCCCCGCGACTCTTGATGTTAAATAGATATCTGATTTCCTCGACATTCAAGGGATAAAAATGATGCTCCATAACGATAATATATAAGCTGTCGAGTAGAGCATATCCTTTTGGGTGCAATTAAGATGGCCTAATCCTCAAGAAGAACAGCAGTTCCCCGATAAATTGATTGAAAGGGGGCAATGTCCCGGCTGTGCACATAAACCTATTGCAGGCAGTATACTCTTCTGGGGGATTATGGGCTTTATCATCTGGCCCCGATAATAGAGATAAACCATGTCTGAGGCAGATCCTGACTATCATGTCTTCATAAATTTTGGAGCATATTGAATCCTTCGGATTTAAAACTAAAGTTGCACCCGGCAGTTCATTCGGGGCAGGGCTAGCTGCTTCAGTTGCGATATCTCGCACTTCTATTATAAGTAGTGGAGGACTCAATTCCTTGTTGCTCAGAGACTTGGGGATCCATAACTATTGAACTCAGTAAAAATCATCATTAGATGGCAATAAACCTGTGTTCCCCCTTCCCCCTTGGTGTGAAGTGAGTGATTGTGTTGTGCAGTTTAGTGCTGCATAATACTTTTTAATTTCTACAAGTTCGAAAGATGGTAAAACGACAAGACTCCGAGATTCAACCAGAGTGACCATCATCGCTAACTGTCACAACCGTGCCAACCTGAATTCGGAGAATGATCCATGTTAGAGTTCGTTATGTTGTCAAATTATGGTTCCATTGACGAGCTTCGAAGGGTAGTTGAATATGCAGTTTAATGGTAAAGTCCAATTATACAAGGCCAAAGCTTGTCGGAGTAAAGTTCTCGAATGCGCAAGAGTTTCGTATCCATTAAAGTTCGACGTGAATCGCTCCTCCAAAAGCTTGATTTCTATCGATCAACATCTAAGACTTCATATCGATCGCCAGTTGTGTCTTCGTATCGATCGTTCCAAATCGATGCACTTCATATCAATCACGAAGCAAAGGCTTCGTATCGATCATCGGATCCTCATCTTCGTGTCCATCAATACGAATTCCATCTTTCCCATTAACAACTCTTCTTCTTCTCCAAGATACCATAATGCCATTACCGCTTCCACGACCTCAATCTAACCAGATTCCGACATCAATGATGCTAGAATCGGCCATGACAATGAATGGAACGGCGTTAAGACTCAAGTCTCATGATTTTGAAGTCGATTCAATTTGTCAATTATCTAAGTTTAAAGAAGTTAAATCGATGGATTAATGGGTTATTCAACTTGGAGATAATGGCGGTTCTTCTTTCTCGTGTTCTCAATTGATATCAAGGCAGAAAACAAAACAAAAGCAAGTGAAAAAAATTTCTAAGTAAAAATGGTGTATATATATATAAGGGTTCGTATCCAAACAAAAACGCTTCGTATCTCGGTAGCAAAAATCGGTTGAAGCGGTCAAGAGTTGAGCGATACGAAAGGCGCTTAGCAGACCAACCTAGAACAATCACTTCTGTCGATACAAAGATGCTGCTTCGTATCCATCATCCCAGAGTGGTCCAGAGATTAAGCTTCATATCCATCAATGAGTCATCATCTGTTTCGTATCCATCGATTCTAATCACATCGATATGAAGGTTACAACAAAGAATCACTGAATTTTATCGATAAGAAATACCCGTTTCATATCCATTTGCTCGAAGACCCATGCTTCATATCCATCGATACGAAGCATCTTCAAGGACTATCTATTTCATATCGATAGCCATCGATACGAAGCATGTGTTCTAATCTCATATCGATCCTGGAGAGGATCAATATGAAGGAATTACTAAACACAACCACCACTTATTGTTACAACTCGAATTTCACATCGATCTAGGAGAGTACCGATATGAAGCTCGATCCAAACAGGAACAAGGAACTTGACAACGACCTGTGAGTTTGCAAACGTGAACAGGAGTCAGTTAACATACATGCATATATGACAAACTAGCATTCGATTTTCAAAATTAACAGGAATTGAATGCTTACCTGGTAGCAATCAGGATAGTGAACAACAAATTGCTAGCATTCAACCTTCAGTTACAACAAAACACTACATAATCATTGGCAATCAATAATGCAACATTTATAATACTGGAAATCAATCAAAGGTTACTTATCTTGATGAAAAGGCAACAACTATTCAACGAACTGGATAGAGCGTTTTTGAAATAATGAATGCAGCTTTTCAAAGCACGTCATATTCACAAAGGACGTACTTTGGCGGATAAATGTTATCCCGCCTTTTGGCAAGGCCATGACACTAAAGACTTGACTAGGAACCAAGGGCAATCCATCCTAAAGATCAGTTATACATAGGTTCAATATAGATACTGGCAAATTTGGTCCGAGTCCGGATCGAGCTACAATTTACATGGTACGAAAACCAAAGCTATGAAAGACAACATTCCAAATTTCAGTTCAATCGGAGTTCGTATGCTCAAGTTATGGATCAATTAAGTTTCATGAGAAACATTCTTACTTCGTATCCATCGTATTCATAACCATCAAGCCTATATCCTCTTCCTTTATATCCATCATGTGCTGGCATTGATCTAGTCCTATCTGATCAACTGCTACCCACTTTGTATCGATCACCCCTTCTACACATTTCATATTGATAAACATAGTGTCGATATGAAACTAAGGACCGATAGAGAGAAAGCTCGGTCAACCAAGAAAAGCTGTCCATTAGCATGAAAAGTGGATCTCCCCATAATTACCGCTCCACATCATCGATACGCTTGGGTCAATACGCACTAATCAATACGAAGTGATCTATTCGCACACTTCAGCCCACTTGCAAACCAACCTTGGAACAATCATAAATCGTATATACAAGTCCCTACCAAATTTTCACAGGAGCTTGCTTACCACCTCAACAACGCTCGTGATCGATCTCAGCCCAAATGGACACCATTTTGATCGATACGAAGGAAATGTGGATCGATCCCAATTGATCCCGAATGGTCCCTAATCGATCTGGTAGGCCCACCGATGTGTGAGAAGAAGTATTCCAAGCTTTGGGGAAGATATTTCAGAACTACGCCTATAAATAGTTCCCCTACACCTATAGAAAAAGGAATTCTAGACTCTGCTATGCCGTTAATCTGCCGCAACTCCATTGTAACTTAAGTTCTTAAGTTTTTCACTATTGCAATCAGTTGTCAATCATCAATAAATAACAAAACATTCAAAGTGGACATAGGCTACAATGCTGAACCACTATAGTTTCTTGTCTCTTTCTATTTCTGCATGCTTTTATTGTCGTGATGGTTAGATTAGCCTCCTTTTTCATTTATTTTCTTCACTTTAATCTCTTTAATCACATCTAAAGAGTGTTATGCCCAATTTTGGTACAAACAGAGCATATGATGTTTTTCTTACGTAATGGAAGAGGCATATGATTATGGAGTAGTGGGAAAGGGCATAAGGATGGAGTAATGAAGCACCTTCTGTATGGGAAGTGACAATGAAGGTGGTTTTCTAGGCGATAATGACAGTAGTGCAGACATTTTGCAATGCATATGGGGCACTGGAAATGGGGAGGTTGCCTTTTTTGATTTGGAGACACTGAAATAGAGAGTGTCCTATCTAATTTGAGTAGGATAAAAACCTTTAGCATTAGGCAAACATCAAATTGCGTTAGAAATTTGTGACACCAGTCCAAGGCCACTGTACTTGTTAACTATCATAAGTATAGTGTGGAAAAGACATTAGTAATTTGCAATGATATGATGATTCTTTGTTGACTAATATCCATTTTCCGATGTCATTCCCACACTATAACAACTCGAAATTTTGAGCAGTTTTTATTTAAATATCTGAATTATTCAAAATATTTGTATCTAGGATTTAATGTGATTAAATATGATTTTATAACCATGTTAGACACTTTATAAATAATAATTAATGATAGGAAATTAGTTTTTGAATTATGTTTACAAAAATATATACTTTGAAAAAATACAAAATGTTATTGGAAAACATTTTGTTAAAAATCATCTTTTTATTCAAAAAACGTTGTTTGAACTCTTTAGAAATTGTATAGTAACATATGAACAAATTAACAACCAATAAACACTTTACCTAATGGTATATAAATAAAATAAGAGTGTTTAATTAAGAGGACAAAAGGACCCTAAATCAACGCTTGGATTAAGGGAATTAAAGTGTGTGTAAGGGTATGGTATGCATGTTCTCAAGCATGGAAGAAGAGCGGTTTTTGTAAACTTTTCCACCAAATTCCTAAGGCTATAGATATAAGGGCAAGTGCTCTTTATTTCAACACCAATTCTCAAACTCAAATGCATGTCTCCATTTTCTTGTCTCCTTTCTAACTTTCTAGAAAGCTATGTAAATCATATCCAATCTCCACCAACTTTACAAAGTTCTTATATCGTCGTTAGAACATGGTTTAGCACCTAATAAGTAAAGAAATGTTAAAAAAATGAGGGAATAAGGCCTTAGGCCGTGAGCTTCGGAGAGTGGCCTTTCTAGGCATGGACATGAGCAATGTGAGGAAGGAGAAGGCTTTGGCTATAGGCTAGGAGCTAGTGGAGGCGATGGAAGGAGATTGTGATGGATAGGATGTTGGTAGGAAGTGTTTGGTCTAAATAAACGTGAGTTATTCATACTTTGAATGAAGTTAATAACTTGATAATATTACTTGATTATATTTCTTATTGAAATTGCTTGTTATTATTAATAATAACTGACACTAACTACTTAAACTTATAACCCTAAATTATATACTCTAAAAAGTATGTGTTATTTAATTAATTGTCTTAAAACCATTGAATTGTCATAAGTTTATTTGAACATTTAAAATGGACATGTTGATTTAAATACATATGTCAAAACATGTTTTGTAATGATGTGGTTTGAATTTGGAAATCATGTGTCAATAAAATAAAAAGATATTGGATATTGAACTGAATGCAGAATTGTTCGTATAGCAACATCGCTATAAACGCACTTTGAATCCCTTAATATTAAACTTGTGAAATTTATAGATTCATGAACATATCTTAATGTACTTGTTTTGGTTGTTATCTGCACTTCTATAGTTGGTTTGAAAATAAAGTATATGTTTTGAGAAGTTATAGAAAATGAAAACAAAGTTATAAAAGTTAATAGCAAAATAGTCGTTATAACTACACTTTTAAAATCCCTTGTTTTTGGGAAATAACGACGATTATTTTTAGAAATTTTATTAAGGTTTTCTTTACTATTTTAATAAGTTGACAATATAGTATTCTTATTGTTGCAGTATTGAAGTTAAAATCAATTAATAGATAGTTGAATGAAGAGGCAAAATTTATAGCGAAATAGTCGCCATATGAGCACTTCGGAAAAATTCCTTGTTTTTAGAAATTTCTATAAAATAATTAAAAGATATTCTTTGGGATTTTTATTCATGGTTTTCAAGCACCCAAGTATATTAACTATTGTAAAAAGAATGGATTTAAAATCAATTTTTAAGTTATTGAAAACTAGACATAAAGTCATAGCAAAAATGTATTAAAACTTATAACAAAACTTTAAAGCATTTCAAGAAATGCTATCATTGTTGCTTGAAACTATAAATTGTATAAAAGTAATACTTCAATTATGTATTTTTCTTTAATATTTTTAGGGGTTGTTACCAAGTTTAAATATATTTTTAACAATTAATTATGGATTTTTAAACTAAGTGGCTTTTAAAACGTGTTTATTTGATTTTTCTATTTACCTCAAAATTCCTTATTTTATATAATATTATATATATAAGTAATCACCATATATTTAAAAGTAGTTTTAAAAAGTGTTTCTGCATATTAATAAATATTTTAAAGGTATATATTGATATAATTTTTAAAGATTAAATTAAGTATTTTATAAATTTAATAAAGGAAGTTTGGGTTTTATTACTTAGGTTAAAATAAATAGTTTTATGAAATTAGATAAAAGTGTATTACTGTAACGACCCGGATTTTTCGGTCGTTTGAATTAGAATATTTAATTGATTTTAAATATTGAAAATTTAAATTTATTAGTTATAGATTTAATTTCAAATATAATGGTTATTTGAATAATGAAATTAGTTAAATAATTGAATATGGAATCTAATGTGAATAAAAACAATTTCTAATGTGGATTTAAAATTCTATTTTGAATTAGAATAGAATTAGTAAACTTTTAAAATTGAATCAAACTTAATTTCTAGAAATAGGAAATTTTAATATTTAATCAGAACGAGTATTACAAATTCAGGTTAGGATGCTATGGAGCTCAAGAGACGAGCTGGAGGATTCTCAAGCGTATTCCACATATTTGATTATATTCTGCTATGTGTGTAGGCTGTCTATTCAGCACTTGTAAGGACTAGTCATTATAGCTGTTCAGATTGACTTGTTGATTGTTGTACTCTGATGATGATATGTATAATAACGGTTATAATTCTTTTTGTATAAAGAATTATTAACTATCATATATTGTTCCACTGCGATTGTGAGATTCAATATTATTGTTTCTGTTTCCTTCTATTTTTTTCTTCTTTACCCCTAATGATCTGGTATTTTCGGCACTCGATTGCTCGTCATGCTATATAATGAATGTATTGATGTCGATTTTTGAGAGTCGAAATCTCGGGCCAGTACAATTATCTTAATTAATAAGTGTGGGTATGCTTTGATCTTTAAATAAATGTTTAAATTTAACGATAATTATAGAAATGGTTTTAGTTCGTAGTAAATAATGTTGTGGTTACATTTTTTATCCTTTATTGTTAATTATATTAAGGAATACAATTAGATATTTAATAATGATTACTTTAAGGTTAAGTATAAATGAATGTTTTGGGTTTGTTGTGATAATGTTTTAATAACACTTATCTTAAACCCTTAAGTACAATTAAATCTTTTAAAAAAGTTAGTTTAAAGAGGAATGTCTACAAGTATGAAATGATTTGGGTTCGTTCTTACAATGTTTGGGTAACATTTATCTTAAGCCCTTATAAATATTATTAAATCTTTAAAAGTGAGTTTTAAGGAAAATGACTAAATGTGAAGTGCTTTAGGTTTGTTGTGATAATGTTTAAATGACACTTGTCTTTAACCCTTTTAAATTTGATTAGATCTTTAAAAGAATTTTAAAGAGAATGTTTCAAGTATAAATTATTTGGGTTTACAGGTAAACAATGGTTTATTAACAATTGTTTTTAAATACTTGAATTATATTTTAAGGTGGAAAAATATTATAAATATATGTCGATCGTTAATAATGGAATTTTAAAGATAATAACAAGTACTGAAATCTTTTATAAAAAAATAGAAAAAGTTATATGTTTAATTTATAAAAGTGAATGATTTTAATGTAACAATGTTTTACTAACATTTATTTTAACCTCTTTGATTAAATTTTAAGTATGGAAAATCTTGTTAATGATTTGTAAATATACTTATACAATTTGAAATAAGTATAAGAATACTCTTGAAGTATGAATAAATTGTGAAGTATGAAGATACAAGTATATGTCTTTTATAAAGAGAAATTATATACAAACACACACATACACAAGTATATAAAGAAGTTTTAATTAATAAAGGAATATTACGTGATAACGGAAATCTTGATTAAATTTTTATTAGATAAAAAGATGTTTTGTTAATAAAAAGGGTTTTTGATTAGTAAATGATAAATAAATTAAAAAAATGATTAAAAGTTGTTTGTGCGCATATTCACATTATTGTTGAATAAGGCCAAATTCATCGATTCAGTCTTAGAGAGACCGGGATCGATAAGTGTTCTACTTATTAAAAACCACTTCAAGACTGAGATACGGGTTCTATATTTTGGATGGAATGATGGAATCCATCGTTGTTCCAAAATCTGTTGAAATAGTGAAACCATGTGGGATTCCTTATTTATTCGAGTATTGAAAACTCGTGTGAAAAAGGCCAAACGTAGCCTCGACATTGAAAAAATGATTAATACAGAGTAGACTGCACAATCTCTAGTTTAGCTGACCCTTAGATGTGCATTAACTCCATTATCTAGAGTATACTTATTGATATGTTGGCCAACAGAAGTTGTTGTTTTTTTGTTCAGGTTGTCTACGAAAGTTTTTGGATTTTTAGCCAGTCGTGGGTCGGTTGTGTTTACCTTATGGTATATTTTATCTAGAGATATACGACATTCAGAAGGTTGTTTTTGATCCTTGTCATAGGAGATCAGTCTCATTAAGGAGGTCTCCACGGAAAATCCATTGTATGAATATGCCTTAGCGGTTTTATTTGTGTACATAAATTTGCCGTTGAATGTAACCAATATAACCATTCTAGCTATGATATATTTATATTAAACACCCTAGACATTATTATAATATTTTTGGAGTTTCTAATAGAAATGGTTTGGTTATCTTAAGGAAAAAACCCATTTATGTTTATTTGTGGTATAATCTTACAAGATACCTTTGTTTTGAAAGGTTTTAAAACATTAAGAAATTCAAATGATTTGAGTTTCTTATGCTGGTTTTGTAACATCCCGCCTTTTCGCACGCTTCAAATCGACACACATGCCGATTCAAACCATACGGAAGGGCGGATTGTTATAGGGTAAATAAGAAAAACAGAGAAGAAATAAAATAAAACAGAATCTCACAGCGGAAGGATAAAATATAATAATTAATATATAGTTCATAAAACTGCTTACAAACATTTGCTTCTTCTTTATACAATAAGTATCAGAGTTCACATACCAATAAATATCAATGCAGCGGAATTAAATGGTGTAGTGGAATAATAGTAGATAATAGTAATACAAATCTTCGTCTTCGTCCTCCAGAGCTAAAACTTCAAATCCTGAAACGCTCGGACTGACCCGAGCGAATTGAAAAGACAAAACATTCGAGTCAGAACTAAAAGATCTTATGTAAGTTAAATCAACAGAAATAAATATGAGTGCAGTAACTCAGGAGATGCTCGGGATTTACATCTCCTAAGGATCCGTTAAACTATTTACTATGTAGTATATTGCGCTATTATAATAGTGTCTATAGTAAAATAAACTTACTTTTAAATAGCATTAAGTCTTTACATTTTCCACCTTAACACGTAATAGTCCCATTAGTCCATCCAATATCATAGTCCCTTGTAACAACCCGCATATTTATCGATTTTTATATTTAAATATTTTATTTAAATATTTTATCGTTAATCGGATTTTGGTCCGAAGCTACTTTTTGCAAACGGTCAAATTAGGACTCGAGACCACTTCCATTGAGTTCGAAACGTCGTTTGCAATCTTCTAAGTATAAACATTGATATGTTTGGGGTTAGTGGAATTTCACCACTTTTTCACTCGAGCCTTTGGTTTGGACTTTTAGCCCATTAGGCCCAAGTTCCACCCCCCTTCTTCTTCATTGCTTCATTTCATTTCCTAACACTAAAGCTTCAACAAAAATGGTGAATGGAATGAGAAATTAAAACTCCAAAGTCTTTGTTTTATTGCAACTCCAACATTCAACCCCAAATTCAAGAAGAAGACATCGGATTCAAGCTTTTGGTTGCTTCTCCATTTGCCTTCAAGCTTTGTTCTTCATTTTCATTGGGTTTTGTAGCAAAGGTGAGATTTTTATCTCACAATTCTAGTCTATAACTATATTGGACTGTTGGGAATGATTCCCCATCACTTTAGCATGTATATTTGCATTTGGTTTGGATTGGATTGGCGAAAAACTCCAATTTTTAGTTGTTTGGTGAACTTCCTGAGCTTAGGTCGCTCTGCCCAGGTATAGGTCGCTCGGAATCATTAGCTCGCGCGTGTGGAAAAGTCAAGGCCTGCATATTTCGTTCGCCTCGGATTTAGGTCGCCTCGGATTTAGGTCGTAGGTCGTTGGACTTTAGGTCGTTCGCGTATAGGTCGTTCGGCCTTGCCTGCCTCATTAGGTCGTGGGACCTTAGGTCGTAGGTCGTTAGGCTTAGGTCGTTAAGTCGTTCCCTCTTTTGGAAACGTCTCCTCGGTCTTAGGTCGTTAGACCTTAGGTCGCCCCCCCTAGGTCGTTAGACCCTGAGTTGTTCCGCCTTCATTTAGGTCGCATACTCCTTTAGGTCGCATGACTCCCATCCCTTTAGGTCGTTGGACCTTGTTATCCTTAGGTCGTTGGACCCTATTTCCTTTAGGTCGTATGACCCACTAGGTCGCTTGGCCCCTTAGGTCGCGACACCTTCAGGTCGTGTTACCTATATACCCCTAGGTCGAAAGACCTTAGGTCGTGCACCTTTAGGTCGCGAACCCTATTAGGTCGCGAACACCTTTAGGTCGCGAACCACTTTAGGTCGCATGACCTCGTCTCCGTTAGGTCGTGAACCTTGTTAGGTCGCTCATCCCTAGCCCGCGAACCTTCTTAGGTCGCGCACCCCCCTTAGGTCGTAACATGTTAGGTCGCACGCCTTTCACACCATTAAGTCGCGAGTTTAATTAGGTCGCTCGGCCTTAAAACGTTAGGTCGCTTGACCTGTTCTATTGTTAGGTCGAACCCCGTAAGCGGTGGCGTTGCCCCCGCACCCCCACCTTGGGGGGTTGCCACCCCCCCTGGACCCCCCCTCCGTAGGGGATCTTATCTGAAAAATATTCAACAGAACTTGCTGAGCTGATTTCCTTGGATTTTTATCACATCTTCGAATGTGACCTTTGTGATTGATTGTTTCTACAATCGCTTCTGTGATTTGTCACTTTAAAATATAAAGGTTTCAAAACTAGTAGTAAATATCAAAACTCTTTCAACAAAATGATTTCAACTCTATTTTTAATAACAAAGCTCTTTTCTTAAACCGTTTTCCAATCTATTAGTATATACAAGCCTTTACCTCACTCGGATGAGAAATCTAATTAAACGACTTAGTAAAACAAGTGGTATGAAACGCTTGCGTTCACTTCGTCGGTTAATTCTTGGACTTGTTCGATTGAACCTCTTGTGACAATTTTATTAGTGAAGATTTACAGTTTGTTCGTAAATATTTAAGTTAAGCAAGTGGTTATGGGACATGAAGCTAAACTTCTATATTTACTAGCTTAGTGTAATTGACACTTCTCGTTTGTCTTGATGATCGCTTTATGAATTAGACTAGCAATTGCGCGATGTCTCTTTCATTGCAAGGTTAGACTAGACACCACTTGTGTGATTCCATTCACACATACCTTTCTGCTTTTTGGTTAGTCTTGACCTCAATCTGTGTGATTCCACTCACACATGTGGGGTAGCTCCCCATGGTCTTCGGACCGTCATGTGATAGGCCTCTTTCCCTTTTCATGATTTCTGGATTTCTTGTGTTGATTTCTGAAATTTATCTCTTTGACTTGTCATGAGTACAAGTTTAGGGTATGATGCCCTCTTTGGATCTTTGAGAAGATTCTTGTGATATTGATTTATCTCTTATCGGTTGATCTCCTGTTGATCATTAATTGCATACTTATAGTAGTATGTCAGTATGGATATTTTATGTTTATGCCATATCTTTTATTTTATATCATGTCATCTGATATTTATAGCTAGACTGATCCGTTTATTATTTTCTTATAAATAATACTCGGGTCAGGCCGAGATGTTACAGGTGCTACTGCTTGACTCCTCCCCCAGTGATTCACTACTCAGACTTTTGGCTGCTTGTTTAGATTAGCAGCTTTTGTTGTTTACACTTGAGATATAGACTCATAGTTGTATTCTTTTGTATAGCACGCGTTGCTATTCTTTTGTATTATCGAGGATCTTTTTAGACCACTACTCTGATGTACACTTTTATGTGATATATATTCATATCTCTTTCCGCCTTTGTGATATGGATATCTGTGATTGATTCGCATGTTATGCTTACTTCTATATTTGTTTCCGAAGAGCATTTTATAGCCACCGTGTGATAAGAAATTACACGGATGGTCGCTCCTCAACAGCCTTATTCTCCGCGCTAGTTGACAGCACTACACCGTAGTGTTCTTGGCTAGCGTGGGTATAGAGGTGGGGCGTCACATCCCTCTTGATCGGGAAGCCACCAGAGGATACCACATGGGCTACGAGAGAAATCCAAACTCGTACAAGGAGCGATAGGGTAGGTGACACGGCACAACTAGGCAATGCCAGGGTAGATATACCAATTACGCTTCCGGGTCGGCGGTAACGCGTAGCGCGCAGCTCCCGCCCACCTCGACCCACACCCCCAAATAAAATCAAAAGTGGCCATCGAATCAATCCAAAAGTCAAGTATAATATCGAAGGGATGTGTCCGATCAAAGGTGCTACCTTATTAACCCGTCAATCGCTCCTGTTTTAGCCACCTTATGCCAACTCACGGGAGTTGGGTCCACGTATTTACCTTACAGGAAACGCCGCCACCAACCTACTTCATTCTGGAATCTCCACCGCGTACACGGTTGTTAAAGTGGTTTTCGGAGTTGGCAGAGAGTATGACAACTTTCGATCCCGGTCTCTTCAACAACCAAACGTTATTATAACACCGCGGTCATTTAAAAATAATTATACTTTCAAAACCAGAATATAATTATCCATATCAAAACCCATAAATACGATATCATTTCCTTTTAAAAACCCAAATAAATATGATATCATTTTATTTCAAATATATTTCTTTTCCAAAATCATGCCACTTTTCAAATTTATAATACCTTGAAACCAAATATTTGAATTTTAACTTTCAACATAATACTTCGAAATCCATAGTTTTAAAACCATAACTTCAAAACTTAAATGGTTTGGATATTCAACGGTATATAAAATAAAACGGTTGAATTTAAAATTTCTTTAAAAATAAATAATTCCCACACCTTCACAATCTTTATTCACTTTAAATTCAGTCTAAACCCATAACTTTTAGATTCACTTTCAGTTTGAATAAAACACTTCGATTTCAATATTTTCAACTTTGAGTATTTAATGAATTTCAAAACTAAGATTGGGAATTTCAAATCAACAATTCATTTTCCTATTATTTAGTTTGAAAGGTTTAGATGATAAATCCATAACCATTTAAAATAAACTAAATTTATTAACACTAGTTATTTCCTTTCATTTATTTATACTAGAATTATTCATTAAATCCAGTTATAAATATCATACCTTAAAATTTCCAATTTTAATAAGTTAACATCAACTTATGGGGTTAATTTTTCAAATAAGCTCAATTCCAATTAAATTTCCAATTTATCTTTCAATCTTAATTGATTTGAATCACTTAAAACTATACACACACACACACACACACACACAAGATCTTAAACCTGTACTTAATCATATAATATAAATTATCAAATTCCATTTTTCAACTTATTCATTTTTATTTAACAGATTTATGCATAGCTTAAATTCAACAATTTAACTATATATGTATATATAAAATATATTATATCATATCCAAATTTACTATTTATTAAACCGTATCATATCCCAACCATAAAAATCATTTTAATTTTTTTTTTATATATATACCGCGGTGCCTGTATATAATTTTCTATCCTATGGTCAAGTGATACGGATATTTATCATTTCAATCCGCAATTAAAAAATAAAAATGCGGTTGTATATCATTTCAAACCGTAGTCCCGAATGAAATGAGAATGCACAATAACTTGCAGTTTATATAATATGGAACACATCATCCATTCACCCAATATCAATCATCAACCAATCTTATTTCAATCATCGTCAATTTAAACAAACATCAATAGAGCATATAAAACATATCAGGTATCAACGAATAGTTTATTCAAAATAAATAACTGTTTAACTAGCAGTTTATATGCAAAATAAATAAATTTTAACTGTCAATTTATATGCAATAATAAAATTAATTAATAATTAAATTAAATAAATGCGATTTAACTGAGATGATGAATAAAATATGCAAAACAGTCATAAATAAATTTCTACTCATATCTTAAATTAATTTAACGAACATAAGATAACTTAGAAGTTGTGAGTGGGTTAAAACACTCACCTTTTGAAGTTAAATTGAATCTAAATTCAATTTAAACCCAAAAATTTGATAGTCTTCAAATCCGTCCAAACCAACGCCAAAATGTCTGGAATTCCGATACAATTCCAGAAAAATAAACCGCGCGTGAATCCGAGCTCGTACGCAAAAGTTATGTAAATTTGAAAATTGAAAAATTCTGGTCCTGTGTCAACTTCGGGTTTGACTTCGGTGCGCCGCCTCAAATCCCCGGTGCTTGCTTGGAGTTTTTGCCAAAACGACCCGAAGCGACCCGAGTCATTTTCTTCCTGACCCGAAGTAGATACAGCATTTTTTCCTCTGAAACTCAAAGCGTGACTCGAAGTGGCTGCAGATCCGATTTTTTTTTTTTTTTTTGAAATTGAAATTAATTTTTGGAATTTGGTAATTAGCTTTTTTTTCTGCCATTGGAATGAGGAGTTGAGAAGGAGATGTACGTATAGAAAAATGAAAATAAGAAGTGGCTAGGGTTTATAACGGGTTATATATAGACAAGGCTGAAAAATAATAGATGGATCGGATTGGTATACGCGCTTAACGCTAAATGGCCCGAAAAGCCCGTTTCTACTCCGGAACGAAATTGGGTCAACCCATATATCAAAATATATGTTTAAAAATATTTTAAACGCGATGAAAAAAGTTTCACGTCCAAATTCCATCGTATGAAGAAGTTATGCTAAATTCAATTTTTCCAAATTAATTTAGATTGATTTAAATTGCATAAATTTCAAGGCATTTCGAGTCGGTACAATCAAACGACAAGTCCGATCGTTATGAAACTTGAAACACTATTATAATTCACCATTACGGATCCGATGAAACTAGGTTCATCGAAATCCGAGTCAGTGGCCAAAATGGCTAATTTTATATTAATTAAGTAAATTAAAAATTCATTAATAAAATCCCTTTTTTTTAATCTTAAATTTGACAAATTTTATTACATTTATATGTCTCAATCAAATTACAATGATTTAAACCATTTAAAGGTCAATTTAAAGTTGATTAACTTCCTATTTCAGTGTCAAATTTTCATTTTTATTAAATTTAGAAATTATCAATTAAGTTTCCAAAAATTTCATTGAATTAAATCTTCATTCTTATTATTCAATCCATTATAGCCAAATGGATGAAATTAACATACATAAATATTTTTCAATTTCAACTAAATTTTCAATTAACGTAAAAATAAATGTTTAATTTTTTACTTAATTGCAAAAACTCAATTACCTTAATTCTTTATATTCATATAAATAAACAAATCTTGATTTACTATCTTTTCATTCACCCATAGTCATATTATAAATGGAATTTACATTATCTTCAATTATTAATTACCATCAGTTAAGATCTTGACATTTGTTTCATAAATTTATTTGCCCTGAATTATTTACCGCATTTATCTAATTCCAATTTCATAACCACATTCAATCCATTAATTGGTATTGCATTGACATTTAACTTATTAGCTTATATCAACACTATTGTCATTAATTGCAAATGGATTACCAAATTTGGTCACTACCCTAAATAACTAACGTAAATTAATCTCCATTAATTCCACTTATTTAACTTTCATTCAATTAATTAATGATTCCCTCGGTTAGCAATAACGTAACATTTTCTTTATTTGTATTGCAAATAATGAAAATTTCAATTCCTAATTCTTAATATCCTTTAAATTACAACTTCCAAACATGGTATTAATCATCATTTACGTACCTCTAATTATTTTAATTTACATTAACATAATAAATAAAATACCTTTAATGAAATCTATCTCCCAGTTTATTATATGCAATAAATTTTGACCTTACAACAGTTTCAATTAATTATTTATATTTATTGCGATTGAATATCAAAATTTATTTAACACATCAAATAAATGAACAATCTATATTCATTGTCACCTATTTTCTTTTAAATTCAGTTATAAGTTTGTTACTTACCAACCAGGTTATAATAACACTAATTTTTTTATTCCACTGCTATATATGATATATTTGCATCATATACTTGAATTTTTCAATTTCATCTTAATTCCAATTCACGGTAGTATAATTTCTTACTATTAACCCATTTATAATTTGCATACCAATCAATTAGTTTCAACTAAATAGATTGATTCAATTCAACTCTTTTATTAAGTCTATATAAATCAATATACTATTTCATTGGTAAATGTTTATTTCAATTATTCCTTTATTACTTACAAATCTTATTTTATTCATGAATGCCATCATTTATCAATTATTACATAATTTCATTAATTTACATTCAGTTACAACTAAATTAATACACTGATTTCATTTGTAAATTAAATGCTTACAATTTATAAGCTTTCATTCCAAACAATATTTCAATATGTACCGGACATTGATTTAATTCAATTTACTATTTAATATTATTAATTCATTAACTAAATTCACTACTTACCTTCGTTCTCTTATATGCAACTCTTAGCCTAGTATAACAATTTGCATCACTTCAATTTATTTGTCATTTTGTTTCAACTGTAAATACTTAGCCTTATATTACCATGGTTTCATTTCATTCTCAGCATTTGCTTCATTATTAATTATAAAATCTTTATTTCTTCTAAATTAAATTTACGTGAATCTTATTAAAATGAGAAATTTAATTAACGAAAATTACGGGTCGTTACACTCTCCCCCACTCAAAACTTTTCGTCCCCGAAAAGGAAAAAGAAGGGAAAAGAAGAATTAAGAAATCAATATCATATCAAATATTAAATTTATAAACAAATAAATTTACAAAATTAATTTAGATAAAATATACTAATTTATAATCATTAATTTTTTTTTTATACTCAAACTAATAAAGTTTGGAAAACATTTTCAAAATATTTTCTAAGTCCAAAATTTACGGAAAATTTTGGCAGAGTCTCCTTTGTACGGGAAGGCTCGGTAGAAAATATAATATCAAATATATCGAAATATCACATATAATATCCAAAATATAATATCCCGACATGGGAAAATATATAAAATAGCGCTATAAACCGCAATCCGAAACGTACCTATTTGTCGGGCAATTTACGCTTAATTTATAGAACCAAAAGCAGTAGCAATTGCTTCCATAACCTGCATTTCACTTATAAAATCCAAAGGGTTAACAATTTATATAAAGTGAAATATTTAAGTGGTTTCAATCACTAACAACAAATCAATACAACAACCATCAATTTCAACAAACAGCATACACAACCAATACAAAGCAACCATTCAATCAAACAAACAAATAGTTGTTTAGGTTCAAAACTTTTAAATTGTACGGAATGAAGAATAAACTACTAGCGCATCATTTACTCAACAGTCTTAGATAAAACTAAATAGATTATTCATTTATCCTAATCCAATTTTAAAGTATCCTTGCCCAAACAACCATCAACTAAACAACAACAGATCCAAACAACAATCAACTTAACTTATTATTAATTTCCTTTCATACCTTTGTTGTTTGATTTTCTTTTTATTTATACAGTGATTTATCTTTTAAATTTACATTTACTCATTAAATGTTTGCTTCATTTATTTTTACTTATTACTTACAATTGTTCAGTTCCATTAACTCAGGTCATGCCAGTTCCTTTATTTTGTTATAATAATTCATTCATTTATTATAGCATGACCTCTTTTATTTACATTCATTTATCAATAGTATTCATGTCCCATTCAATTTCTTAGCATTTCCATTTTGTTAACTTAAGTTTATAATCATCTATTTGTAATACTTACATTCTATTAAATTTACTAATAGTAAAATTTCAATAATAACTTAACTTATCCCGATATCATCACTTCTTATGAATAAAAGCAATTTATTGAACACCTTCATTACATACTTTTACTTGTATAATTTCCATTACATTTTCTTATTAAACATTTCAACTTTTAAATATTTGGTAAGTTATATATATGTTTTTAAGAATGTAATTAAAATCATACAAGTTTCTTTTATTTCTTGATTAAATTTACTGTTCAATAATAATCCTTTATTTCATAGGTTACAATTTTAAATTTCATTTAATACCATTAATAACCTAGCATTAAACCTCTTATTTCATTTAGGGTTTCAATTATTAATTACTTAGATTCCATTTCACTAGAATAATTGAAACTATTTATTATGGAAACTTAAGAACTAAATATCGAGTTAAATTTCGAATTATTTTAAAAATAATAGGTAAATATATATAATTACAACTTATAAACCCAATTATATTTAAAACAAATTAAAAATTCACTTTTATTTATCGAAATAAATCTGTAGTAAAACTACCACAGTGGCCTTCCCACTTCGAAACTTGAAAATGCAAGTCGATGATGCGTGCACTCATCACCGAAAATATTTTCCAACGACAGAGAGGGGAGTACATAACTTATTTCTTTTCAAAATTTCTTTTTAAACAATTCTTTCAAATTATATTGAAATATTTATATCATAAAATACTTCTAATAGTATTATTATTATATTCCAAAATCAATTGAAAGAATTTCCAAAACCCCGGAACTTAAGTTCTAAATTTCCAGTTTTATTTTCCATCTAATTTCATTTATTATTTATAAATTTTATTACCTAACAACCAATATATTGCAACCAAATATATATCTTATTTATAAAAAAAAAACTTTATTCTATATACCGAAAATATAATAGGCAAAATTATTTCATTCACCTATATTAAAACAAACGTTATGTCGGTCTGTCCTATTAATTGTGTAGAAATCCCTATTAATGTCACAGCGTCCCATGCATCAATCGGAATTTATAAATACAAAACGGAACAGATTAACACAATATTAAAACCCTTTTATAACACTAACAAATACGCTCTCTCATATATATATATATATATATATATATATATATATATATATATATATACACACTCAGCGACTCCCATAGGGTGTTTCTACCCTATTGATAAAGAGTCAGACCCCACAAAGCTAAGGTTTATCGCTAAACCAAAGCTCTGATACCAGATGTAACATCCCGCTTTTTCGCACGCTTCAAATCGACACACATGCCGATTCAAACCATACGGAAGGGCGGATTGTTATGGGGTAAATAAGAAAAACAGAGAAGAAATAAAATAAAACAGAATCTCACAGCGGAAGGATAAAATATAATAATCAATATATAGTCCATAAAACTGTTTACAAACATTTGCTTCTTCTTTATACAATAATTATCAGAGTTCACATACCAATAAATATCAATGCAGCGGAATTAAATGGTGTAGTGGAATAATAGTAGATAATAGTAATACAAATATTCGTCTTCGTCCTCCAGAGCTAAAACTTCAAATCCTGAAACGCTCGGACTGACCCGAGCGAATTGAAAAGACAAAACACTCGAGTCAGAACTAAAAGATCTTATGTAAGTTAAATCAACAGAAATAAATATGAGTGCAGTAACTCAAGAGATGCTCGGGATTTACATCTCCTAAGGGTCCGTTAAACTATTTACTATGTAGTATATTGCGCTATTATAATAGTGTCTATAGTAAAATAAACTTACTTTTAAATAGCATTAAGGCTTTACATTTTCAACCTAGACATGTAATAGTCCCAGTAGTCCATCCAATATCATAGTCCCTCCTGATCGGGAAGCCACCAAAGGATACCACACGGGCTACGGGAGAAATCCAAACTCGTACAAGGCGCGATAGGGTAGGTGACACGGCACAACTAGGCAATGCCAGGGTAGATATACCAATTACGCTTCCGGGTCGGTGGTAACGCGTAGTGCGCAGTTACCGCCCACCTCGAGCCACACCCCCAAATAAAAATAAAAGTGGCCACCGAATCAATCCAAAAGTCAAGTATAATATCGAAGGGATGTGTCCGATCAAAGGTGCTACCTTATTAACCCGTCAATCGCTCTTGTTTTAGCCACCTTATGCCAACTCACGGGAGTTGGGTCCACGTATTTACCTTACAGGAAACGCCGCCACCAACCTACTTCATTCTGGAATCTCCACCGCGTACACGGTTGTTAAAGTGGTTTTCGGAGTTGGCAGAGAGTATGACAACTTCCTATCCCGGTCTCTTCAACAACCAAACGTTATTATAACACCGCGGTCATTTAAAAATAATTATACTTTCAAAACCAGAATATAATTATCCATATCAAAACCCATAAATACGATATCATTTCCTTTTAAAAACCCAAATAAACATGATATCATTTTATTTCAAATATATTTCTTTTCCAAAATCATGCCACTTTTCAAATTTATAATACCTTGAAACCAAATATTTGAATTTTAACTTTCAACATAATACTTCGAAATCCATAGTTTTAAAACCATAACTTCAAAACTTAAATGGTTTGGATATTCAATAGTATATAAAATAAAACGGTTGAATTTAAAATTTCTTTAAAAATAAATAATTCCCACACCTTCATAATCTTTATTCACTTTAAATTCAGTCTAATCCCATAACTTTTAGATTCACTTTCAGTTTGAATAAAACTCTTCGATTTCAATATTTTCAACTTTGAGTATTTAATGAATTTCAAAACTAAGATTGGGAATTTCAAATCAACAATTCATTTTCCTATTTTTTAGTTTGAAAGGTTTAGATGATAAATCCATAACCATTTAAAATAAACAAAATTTATTAACACTAGTTATTTCCTTTCATTTATTTATACTAGAATTATTCATTAAATCCAGTTATAAATATCATACCTTAAAATTTCCAATTTTAATAAGTTAACATGAACTTATGGAGTTAATTTTTCAAATAAGCTCAATTTCAATTAAATTTCCAATATATCTTTCAATCTTAATTGATTTGAACCATTTAAAACTATATATATATATATATACATAAGATCTTAAACCTGTACTTAATCATATAATATAAATTATCAAATTCCATTTTTCAACTTATTCATTTTTATTTAACAGATTTATGCATAGCTTAAATTCAACAATTTAACTATATATGTATATATAAAATATATTTATATCATATCCAAATTTACTATTTATTAAACCGTATCATATCCAAACCATAAAAATCATTTTAAATTTTTTTTTATATATACCGCGGTGCCTGTATATAATTTTCTATCCTATGGTCAAGTGATACGGATATTTATCATTTCAATCCGCAATTAAAAAATAAAAATGCGGTTGTATATCATTTCAAACCGCAATCCCGAATGAAATGAGAATGCATAATAACTTGCAGTTTATATAATATGGAACACATCATCCATTCATCCAATATCAATCATCAACCAATCTTATTTCAATCATCGTCAATTTAAACAAACATCAATAGAGCATATAAAACATATCAGGTATCAACCAACAGTTTATTCAAAATAAATAAATAACTGTTTAACTAGCAGTTTATATGCAAAATAAATAAATTTTAACTGTCAATTTATATGCAATAATAAAATTAATTAACAGTAAAATTAAATAAATGCGATTTAACTGAAATGATGAATAAAATATGCAAAACAGTCATAAATAAATTTCTACTCATATCTTAAATTAATTTAACAAACATAAGATAACTTAGAAGTTGTGAGTGGGTTAAAACACTCACCTTTTGAATTTAAATTGAATCTAAATTCAATTCAAATCCAAAAATTTGACAGTCTCCAAATCCGTCCAAACCAATGCCAGTATATCTGGAATTCCGATACAATCCCAGCAAAATAAACCGCGCGTGAATCCGAGCTCGTACGCAAAAGTTATGTAAATTTGAAAATTGAAAAATTCTGGTCCTGTGTCAACTTCTGGTTCGACTTCGGTGCGCCGCCTCAAATCCCCAGTGCTTGCTTGGAGTTTTTGCCAAAATGACCCGGAGCGACCCGAGTCATATTCTTCCTGACCCGAAGTAGATACAGCATTTTTTCCTCTGAAACTCAAAGCGTGACTCGAAGTGGCTGCAGATCCGAATTTTTTTTTCTTTGAAATTGAAATTAATTTTTGGAATTTGGGAATTAGGTTTTTTTTGCCATTGGAATGAGGAGTTGAGAAAGAGATGTACGTATAGAAAAATGAAAATAAGGAGTGGCTAGGGTTTATAACGGGTTATATATAGACAAGGCTGAAAAATAATAGATTGATCGGATTTGTATACGCGCTTAACGCTAAATGGCCCGAAAAGCCGGTTTCTACTCCGGAACGAAATTGGGTCAACCCATATATCAAATTATATGTTTAAAAATATTTTAAACGCGATGAAAAAAGTTTCACGTCCAAATTCCATCGTATGAAGAAGTTATACTAAATTCAATTTTTCCAAATTGATTTAGATTGATTTAAATTGCATAAATTTCAAGGCATTTCGAGTCGGTACAATCAAACGACAAGTCCGATCGTTATGAAACTTGAAACACTATTATAATTCACCATTACGGATTCGATGAAACTGGTTTCGTCGAAATCCGAGTCAGTGGCCAAAATGGCTAATTTTATATTAATTAAATAAATTAAAAATTCATTAATAAATCCATTTTTTTTTTAAAAAACCTTAAATTTGACAAATTTTATTACATTTATATGTCTCAATCAAATTACAATGATTTAAACAATTTAAAGGTCAATTTAAAGTTGATTAACTTCCCATTTCAGTGTCAAATTTTCATTTTTATTAAATTTAGAAATTATCAATTAAGTTTCCAAAAATTTCATTGAATTAAATCTTCATTCTTATTATTCAATCCATTATAGCCAAATGGATGAAATTAACATACATAAATATTTTTCAATTTCAACTAAATTTTCAATTAACGTAAAAATAAATGTTTAATTTTTTACTTAATTGCAAAAACTCAATTACCTTAATTCTTTATATTCATATAAATAAACAAATCTTGATTTACAATCTTTTCATTCACCCTTAAATGGAATTTACATTATCTTCAATTATTAATTACCATCAGTTAAGATCTTAACATTTGTTCCATAAATTTATTTGCCCTGAATTATTTACTGCATTTATCTAATTCCAATTTCATAATCGCATTCAATCCATTAATTAGTATTGCTTTGACATTTAACTTATTAGCTTATATCAACACTATTGTCATTAATTACAAATGGATTACCAAATTTAGTCACTACCCTAAATAACTAACGTAAATTAATCTCCATTAATTCCACTTATTTAACTTTCATTCAATTAATTGATGATTCCCTCAGTTAGCAATAACGTAACATTTTCTTTATTTGTATTGCAAATAATTCAAAATTCAATTCCTAGTTCTTAATATCCTCTAAATTACAACTTCCAAATGTGGTATTAATCATTATTTACGTACCTCTAATAATTTTAATTTACATTAACATAATAAATTACCTTTAATGAAATCTATCTCCCAGTTTATTTTATGCAATAAATTTTGACCTTACAACAGTTTCAATTAATTATTTATATTTATTGAGATTGAATATCAAAATTTATTTAACACATCAAATAAATGAACAATCTATATTCATTGTCACCTATTTTCTTTTAAATTCAGTTATAAGTTTGTGACTTACCAACCAGGTTATAATAACACTAATTTTTTTTATTCCACTGCTATATATGATATATTTGCATCACATACTTGAATTTTTCAATTTCATCTTAATTCCAATTCACGGTAGTATAATTTCTTACTATTAACCCATTTATAATTTGCATACCAATTAATTAGTTTCAACTAAATAGATTGATTCAATTCAACTCTTTTATTAAGTCTATATAAATCAATATACTATTTCATTGGTAAATGTTTATTTCAATTATTCCTTTATTACTTACAAATCTTATTTCATTCATGAATGTCATCATTTATCAATTATTACATAATTTCATTAATTTACATTCAGTTACAACTAAATTAATACACTGATTTCATTTGTAAATTAAATGCTTACAATTTATAAGCTTTCATTCCAAACAATATTTCAATTTGTACCGGACATTGATTTAATTCAATTTACTATTTAATATTATTAATTCATTAACTAAATTCACTACTTACGTTTGTTCTCTTATATGCAACTCTTAGCCTAGTATAACAATTTACATCACTTCAATTTATTCGTCATTTTGTTTCAACTGTAAATACTTAGCCTTATATTCCCATGGTTTCATTTCATTCTCAGCATTTTCTTCATTATTAATTATAAAATCTTTATTTCTTTTAAATTAAATTTACGTAAATCTTATTAAAATGACAAATTTAATTAACGAAAATTACGGGTCGTTACAGGTTTACCAGACTGATTCGGGTATTATTTTCTTATAATTCTTGGGTCTGTCTTATATATATTTCTAGATTCCATTAATGTTCATTGGAGTTCGTGGAGAAGAGTTGGATGATTGCCAATTGTAGTAATTAGTTTTCGCTATATTACTTTGTTTATATATATCTACAATTGTAAGGACATGCAGTCATAACTGTCCAGGCTGATGATAGGTTAGTTTGCTCAGATTATTATGTCCTTGTAGTTTTTCTTTGTAAAAGATCATTTTTTGATATAATATGCTACCGTTCTATTGTGAGATTCAGATGTTTTTATTCTCCTCTTTCTTGTTCTTATTCTTTCTTCCTTTTATTTTACCCTAATATTTTATCTTTCCAGTGCTCGGATGCTTGGCATGTGAATACCGTGATGTATTAATGTCGACATTCAGGGTTCATAAAGGTGATCATTACACACATCCTATTAAAAGGCATCAGAATTACATCAGAATATTTAGGTTAAAAGTTTAAATTTTCCTGTATTATTGGTGGATGGTGGAAATATCATCTATATTTTGAAGACTTTACTTATAACTATAGTTATCAATCAAGCATTGGTATAACACATTCAAGGAACTTTATGGAAGCTATAATATAAGGTGCTAATATATTTAGTTGATATGGAAGATTGACTTGTTCTTACATTAGACCTAGTTAGAGATGCTATTTGTAAAAACCCGCAAATATTATGCTTTTAACATTAAAGTAATTTCAAATGAATTTTTAATAGAAGAGCGAGTTGGTGTCATATTTATAACCATTGTGAAAATCCTTCTGAGATGATCAATATGATATATTTGAAATTACAGTTTGTGAAAAAGAGGCGTTACATTATTTAAGTAGCTTGCATAATTGTTTCAGGCCAAATTGGATAAACAACCCATAACCCAGCCTAACAACTATATAAGAGAAGCTATGAAATTCTAGTTATCACTTTTCTTCGGTTTTTCTTCCCTAGTCCCAAAATTTATCCAATCATATACTAATAGCAGATAATTATATCTAATTACAAATTGTTTTAAAAATCAATGCCTAAAACACCTAGATATTATATATCGTTGTGAAACTACCGATGAATGCAGTTGACAACAGGTGTTCATTTTTGAAAGCAATGCTCAAGTTAATGGAAAATCAGCGCCAAAGTCTCAACTCGCGAAACCCTAGTGCTAATTTGGGTGAATTTGATTCGAGTAGCAATCTACGAAATTGATTGAGGGGAAATAAAGCTCTAGTTAAGGGAAGTCGATTTGTGGGGATAGAATGTCATAATTTGGTCTTAGTTGGCATAATTTGGTATATTAGGGTTCAAAATTAGATGCGATGACAGGTTTTGGGTGGTGTCGTGGGTCGATCGGTGATCAACGGTGGTGGCAGCCGTATAGGGGAGGTAGAGACGAGGTGAATAGAAGTGGTGGCATGAGCTAAGGCACCATGGTAGTGACAATATTGGTGGTCAAACGTGAGACATAGTGGTTATGTGAAATTAGGGAAGAAGGTTAGTATTTTAATTTAGCCATTATAGTTTTCTAATTTGCAAACTAAACCCTAGAACTTCTAACCTCTATATCTTTTACATACGAACTTTAATTGATGCATGGTTTCTTTCGTTAAACTTGTAGCAAAATTTCAAACGTTTCGGCATAGGTTTGTTGAGTTTGGAAACTGCTGGAAAAATAATGTTGGTATGAATTATTTGACTTGATTAACTGAAATTCAAATTATAAACCCATAATTATTTAGGAAAAATCATATTCATTGATGTATAATGTTTTGTAGATGACTATTTATTATTCCAATATTTTGAATGTATTGTGCCTTGGTTGAGTAATTATTGTTGATTTTAGTATTATTGATTTGAATTGGAAAGTATTTAATTGAAATAAAATGAATAATAATGAGAAAATTAAATAAATAAATGATATATAAGTTTATTTACAGATCTTTGATTGTTTCTTTAAATAGTGATGATTTAATAAATTTCACTAAATTTAAACTATGGAGTTACTTTTAGGGACTATATTATGTATAGAATAGAATGTGACTTTTAAATATATTTTGGAAAAATTACTATTTTGATATAAACAAAGATCAAAAGGAGTTTCGATGATTTCAATATTGCATTTTAATAAATAGTAACAAACTGGTTTTGGAAGGCATTAAAGCGATTTTAATGTATATCATTATTTTGATGTAAAATAATAATATAGTTTTAGAAAGTGGTTTGGTGAAATTTATTTAATTAAAAACACAACGTTTTGGGGTATTCTAAAAATAGAGTAAAATAAAGAACTACAGAAGTATAATACCGTATTTAAAAGAGTGTTATTGTTTTAAGATATAATAAATAAGCGACACCTTTATGATAAAAAATTACAAAATAATTTACACTAAAAGGATAATGGATGCAAATACATTGTTTGGATGATTGTTGAATATGCGGTCAATTGTCGATGTAATTATCACATTTATTTGATGTTTGATGACGATATCACATTTGGATGAGTGTGTGATATTTTACCATTATTGCTACTAGACAATGGATAGTTAATTATGGCTATTTGACGATGGATGTTATGTTATTAATGATGGTTGGATTAGTACACATTTAATGATATTGATGTTGTGTTACTATTTTGGAATGATTATTATACACTGAATGATTTATACTTACACTGATGAGGCTTATGATTGATAATTATTAGTGTATGTTATTATATTTACATTATGATGTTATTATTTGATGGATTGGATTGTTATTGGATATTATTCGTGTTTGATGATGATGTGTTATTATTGTTATTGTTACCCCGTATGATGATACGTTGAGATGGATAAGTAGCAATATTATTTCCTATTTTTCCTATTTGCATTGGTTGCGATGGTTGGAATGGTTGCATTGTTTGTGATAGTAGCAATGGCTGCATGGATGATATGGTTGTAATGTACTAAAAAGTATTTAAATGCAAGAGAAGAGTAGGAAATAGAACTGTGTGGGCTTGATCCTCCAAAAAAGGTATGTAGGTCTTTTCCTATGCAATGGCTATCAAGCTTATGGCCATGGTGTATTGGGATTAGCGCGGTCCAAACATTCACGAAACCTTTTCCTATTTTATTCTTGGTATACATGTATTTATATGTTGGTAGGTGAAGGAAAAGAAGGGAGAAAATGGCCAGGAATGGGTCATATTCACTGGATAAATCGGTATATCTCTTGAATCAATTTTTTACAGTAGCGCTTTTTATAATTGATGCATTCAAAGATGTATATTATGTAAAGCACTGGATTTGTATAATCTTTAATTATTTATATGAGACTGTATGTGTGTGTGTGTATATGTTGATGTTCAAATTTTGTTATGAGGTTTCCCTTTTTATTAATTATTTTTTATTTTTGATTATATCTACCCATGGTCCATGCTTTTGATATCTGAAATCGGTTGCAAGCAAATTGACATCGCTCGTAACTGATTTTAGATGTTAAATGTATTGGATCGTCACATTTGGTATCAGAGCTTAGGTTTAGCAATTCCCTGAACTTTGGGTAGGTATGACCATTAGGTTATAATTATTTACATCTTAGGTTGGATTGAAATATAAAATGAGAGAGTGTTTTAATTAACAATTATATGCTTTTGTGTATGGTTTGTTTAACAACAGTTACCTCACCCTTAAATGATGTTTTTTGTTATGACCATTATATGGAAAATAAATAAAGTAGAAATGGGGTAGGAAGAGTACTTACAAGAGGGGTTATGTATTGTTTATAACTCGAGTAACACACACCGGATGTTAAGTTAAAATTTAAACATGGCTTTAATAAAAATGGAATCATTTTTATTTTTAAAAGCGAAACATATTTGTTAGGAAAACCTATAAAATATACACATCTAATTTTAAAGATATTTTATCGTAAAGAGAAAAACGGTTGTTCTGGGGCATGAAAGTGATTTGTTGAGCTTTTTGATGAGAATAAAGTATTTAATTTAAAAATAAGATACTTATATGAATGTATTTTCAAAAGGGGAAAGGGAACATACTAAAAATATTTCATTTAAATATACTTCTGGCAAAAGCATTTAATTAAGTATTAGAAATTAAATTCAATCTCCGAAGAGGCACTTTTGTGTGAGAAACCCTAATTGTTTTAAAACTTCCTTTATAACACATTTCTATAATGATATTATGAGTTACAAATATTATGTAAAACTAGAAATTTTGTATCTAATAAAAAAGAAACTTTGTTAATAAGTATTTTATTTTAAAATATTTTTATCGAAGGATGTTCAATTTAAAATATTTAGTAGGAATATTTTAGTGGGAACATTTTAAGCTGAATTTTTTTTAATTTCGAAACATTCTTTGAGAAAATAACTTGTAACCACATCATGACGTAGAATACTTTGTAAAAAAATTTAGGGATATTTTGGGAAGAAATAATTTTATTAGAGGATTTTTTGGATATATACTATAATTTTGAGAAGTATTTATAAGATGCTTTGAGGAAGAGAAAACTATTATGATAATGTGTGGAATTTACAATGTCTTCATTAAAAGTGCCTTTTTGGGAAATGGATAGTGGGAAACTCTTATTTTAAAAAGAAAAGAATATATTATTGAAACATTCTTTATTATGAATGTTATATGATTCAAAGGAGATTTGTTTAAAAGATACCTTAAGGAAAGTTATTTCCACATAAAGATACATTATTTAAGTAATTATTTAATATAGTGTAAATGTTTTTATTTGAGAAATAATTTTATTGGTAGGGATATTTGAAAATATTTTGATGGAAATATACTTATTTGAGAAGTGTCTTTTCTTTTTTTTTCTTTTTTTTTTGGCAAAGCCAGCGGGGTTAACTGGGCCCCAACCAGTTTTATTGCAAACAACAATAAAAAAGAACAACAGGGGAAAAACATAAGCTAGAAAAAAAAGAAGAAAAAACATACAAGGAAAAGAAACAACACAATCAAGCCCAAACTTGTATCGTTGACTGTGGGTAGATGCTTGCCCTGTTCCTCAATAGATTGTAGGTGCGGCACTTGACTTCATTCCATAATTCATTTTCATTTCTTCTAACATTTTTGAATACTCTGGAATTTCTTTCACTCCATATCACTGCCATGTAAACTTTCAGGCAAACTGTCATCACTCTACCATTCTCAGTTCTCCACCTAGTAGCTTTGCATATTATACTCCACAGAATTCTTGTAGTGTGTCCAGAAAGATTAATACCAGTGAGACCACCGATCTTATGTAAGTAATGTTGCAATGCAGGACATTCAAAGTATAAGTGATCAGTTGTTTCTTCTTGAATGTCACAATACAAGCACTGAGTTGGACATGCCATCCCAAACTTATGCAACAGACTTCTAGTAAGTAAAGCACTGTTTAACACTTTCCACATCATTAAATTATCCTGTGGAACAGAGTCAGTTGTCCAAATAACCTCATACCATTTTGTTGCAGGTAGGGGAACACTATCAGTAAGGGATTTGTATACTTCTTTGACAGAGTGTGGTTTGTTGTTCCATAGAACAGAGTCACTTTGCAATTCACCGAAAGAAATTTGTTGTATATTAGACCATATTTGCTGAATTACATGATTACTGCTGTTTGGCGACTGTATTTTACCATTATGTATGAAAGCATTTGCATATGCTGTATTTTGAATACCATTTGCATTATTTGTGTGTAAGAACATAATTTAGATAAGATTAGGCCATTGCTAACCCAAGGTTCATTCCAAAAATTAATTGCAGCTCTGACATTAACTGGATATTGTATCATAGGTAGGTAGACTTCTCTGCACTTCAGCAAGCTTCTCCAAGTCCAACTACTCAGCTGAGGGATTTCCATAATCCAGAATTGCATGTTCTTAATGTTGTAATGCCATGTCCACTCAACCAATAAACTTCTTCTTCTATTTATGATTGCATCAAACTGTTTACTTATAGCTGTAATGTTCCACTTCTTGACATCAAAAACTCCCAGCCCACCTGATTTCAAAGGTGCTTCAAATTCGGAAAAAGCACAAGGCACTAATTTTCTGTTGTGTATACTTCCTATCCAAAAGAATCTATTCATTGCTGATCTGACAAGCTGTAATAACTTTATTGGTAGAATCATAGTTCGAGCCCAGTAAACAATAGATGAGAAGACCACAGATTTTATGAGTACAAGCCTGCCACTTTGAGTTAGGTACCTATTTTCCCAAGCTGACATAACAGAGGTAATTTTATGGTATAGTGGAAAACAGTCATCCTTTGTTATTCTTTTAGTTATTAGAGGTAGACCAAGGTACTTCATGTCATTTTCCATGCTAGAGAATCCAGACTGTTGGTGGAGGACAGCAGCCATACCAGGACCGATTCCAGTAACAAGTAATGATGATTTGTTTTGGTTTATTGTTAGGCCAGTCATTTTGTGAAAAGTGCGCAAAGCATCCTTAATACCATTTAAAGAAGTCAACTCAGGTTTTGTGAACATCATAACATCATCAGCAAACATGATTGATGTAATATGGTGATGAGAACACTTTGGATGATACTTTATGTTCTTATTGGTGTAATTTGTTCTGAGAGTAACAGTTAACACCTCCATGACCAGCAGAAACAAGTATGAAGATAACGGGTCCCCTTGCCTTATTCCTTTACTACCCCTGATACACCCAACGTGTCTTCCATTAATAACTACAGAGCAAGATGGAGTGGATATACAGACATATATCCAAGACACAAATATTTTTGGGTATCCCATCACTGCCATAATCCTGACTATGGATTCCCAATGTATAGAATCGTAGGCCTTAGATATATCAATTTTGAGAGCTGCTGCAGGAGGGCCATAACTTTTACCATAGCTTTTGAGAAGTTCTTTTGCCAAGAGAACATTATCAATTATGTCTCTGTGTGGTAAAAATGCTGATTGGTTGTTAGAAACAACGGTAGGTAGCACAGATACTAACCTGGTTGCAAGAATTTTAGATATGCACTTATACACCACATTACAACATGAAATGGGCCTATGTGAATTAATAGTAGTAGCAGGAGAGCACTTGGGAATAAGTGCAATATTGGTGCAGTTCATTTCACCAAGAATTTTGCATTTGTTAAAGAAATTATGAATAGCTTTGCAAAAATCACTGCCAAGGATACTCCAAGTGGATATAAAAAATACAACATTTAATCCATCTGGACCTCCAGATGAATGCTTGTTCATGGAGAATAGGGTTGACTTGATTTCCTCATCAGTGACAGGCCTTATAAGAGAAGAAGCTTCCAGGGTTGAGATGCTTGGGAGAGCAGTATTAGATATTAAGTCCAGATCAGGTATAAAGACATCATCATTACCAAATTGCTTAGTGAAATATTGAATAAAAGCTAGGTCAACTGTATCAGGAGTAGTATGTAGAATACCTTGCTCATCAGTTATACTATGAATATTTTCTCTTGCTTGCTTTACTTTGATTGAATCATGATAAAACTTTGTGTTTTTGTCACCCTCATCAAGCCATTTTTTATGCAGTTGCTGTCTCTTCATGTTGGCTTCCAAATGCAGAGCTGCATTTACCTCCATAAATAATTTCTTCTCCTCATCAGCTGCTTGTTCATCAAGTGGGTGTTCCATCATATAGTCCTGCTTTGTCTTCAGTTGTTTTTTAAGTGTAGTTGACAGGAGACCTCCATTACCAAAGGTTGTTGAAGCCCACTGTTTAATTGCCTGCTTAATATACTTGAGTTTCCTGCAAAACTTAAACATAGGGTTACCATGGCAAGAAAAATCTGCATTAACAAGGGAAACTAATACAAGAAAATTCTCATGCTTAACCCATGCATTAAAAAATTTGAAACTTCTCTTTTCTCTTCTCAAATGGTTTCCAAGAGACAATATTAGAGGGGAGTGGTCAGATAGAATGGGTTGTGGGAGGTAAACTGATAGTGATGGCCACTGAGAAAGGGCTTGAAAGTTGCAAAAGGCATGATCAATAGTGGTAAAAGTACGAACACCACTTCTACTTCTATTATTCCATGAGTACTTGGCTCCTGATTTATTCACTAATATTAACTCAGAATCAAAAACAGATTGGTTGATAGGATCAAGCTCTCTGGGGGTAAGGGGGATGCCACTAAACTTGTTATTATATTCATAATAGGTGTTGAAATCACCCAAAACCAGCCAAGGGTGTGAAGCTTGTCTTAATGGTGGCAAAGTTTTGAGAAAGGCATTTCTTGAATTTACTGAGTTGTCAGCATACACAATAGTTAAGTAGAAAGAGGTCTGGGTTTGGGAATGAAGCACATGAAAATGAATGGATTGTCTTGTCGACAGAATGGGAGAAAGAGTTAGTTCAGAGGGGTTAAACATGACTAGAATTCTATCATAAGAAGCAGCATCAAGGTTATGATGAATGGACCAATTAGGGTTAATGTAGTTGACTGCTTTTTGGGATAGGGTAAAGTTTAGCTTAGTTTCAAGTAGGCCAATAAGACAGATGTTATACTCAGAGATATATTTCTTTACTTGATCAAGTTTCAGTTTGCTATGAGCTTCTCTTAAATTCCATGTTGCTATTTTTGTATACATAATAAATTATAGAGGAGTGTTGGTGATGTTCCTTCTCTGGGCTGACAGAGATCTTGATCTTGTTTGAATCTTTCTTCTTGGCATGCTTGGAGGGGTGGATGGCTGTGAGTTAGGGTGGGAGTTGGTTGAAACAAAAGATATTGGATGGCCATCCAGGGAGCTGTATGGAAAATTTGTATTGGGGTAGGGAAGATGGTTTGGATTGTTCATCATGCATGGAGGTTACCAGTTGTGATATCTGAGTTTCAAAAGTTTTGCACCATGCTTTGTCAAGTTCTGAAGCAATAGCACCAGTTGGTGCATTGTCTACTGCAGTTTCATTACCATTTTGCTTGTTACTTCCACTTTGGTTATTTTCATTCATATTTGTTGCTTGCGCCACTTGTGTAGTTAACTGTTCCAGTATAACAGTGGTAGTTTGATAATCAGCAGTGCTTGTTTTCTTGATTGTGTCTGTATGTTGCTCTGTACATGTTATCTCATCAGTGATTTCACCTTCCTCTTTTTCTTGCAAATCAATAATTCCTTGTTCTTCCACATCTGTTTGAAGCAAATTGTACATGTTACTTGTGCTGACAGAACCAACATGCATATCTCCTTGAGTTATATTTGCTTTGTCAATTACCCTTTCTCTTTCATCAGTACCTTTCTCATTCAATTTTTTTTTTTACACCAGGTATCATCATGTCTTCTTCTTCAATTACTTCAGAATTATTGTTTTTTTTTCCTTTGTACTTGTTTACTTTTTGCCATATCTTTTTCATATTGCTTTGTTTAACATTGCTTTGCCCCCTATTCATCATAATCCTGCCATCATCCTCTTTTTTCTGTTGATCAGTATTAGCACTTTGAACTACTTTGCTTTCATTTTCCACCTTTTTGCAATTACTCAGTTGATGTCCAAACTCCTTGCACACTGTACATATCTCTGGTGTCTTTTCAGATAAAGAATGTAATAAAATATTTATTTGAGAAGATTTTTTTAGCAAAGAAGTGCATTTGATTTCAAAAAACTTTTGTATGAAAGTTTATTTTGTTGAAAAGATTTTAACTTAAAAAGGTACTCTTTCATATATGATGTTTTAAAAACGAAAATTATTTTTTTGATTAAGAGATGTTGATTGAAAAGTGACTTAACTTGATAAATATTTTATTGAGAATATATATTATTGAGGAATGATGTATTAGAAGTACATACTTTTGCAATACCTTTAGAAAATATTTTATTAAGGAGAGACTGACTTCATTTAGAAAGAAAATAGTTGAAAAAATGAAATAATTAATTGAATAAAAAACATTAAAGGTGTTTGTTAAAAAGGCATTACATTAAAAAGATGTTTTAGTTGAAGTTCTAACTAAGAACTGTAAAACTAGACTTGTAACATAGGGTGTAAGGTGATGGCATAAGATGAGTTTTGAGTTTCTCCAATGCCTATTCTGACAATATTACCTATATGGTTGTGTGCGATTTTCTTGAATGAGCTATATGGATGTCTAGTTGTATCCTTCTATGGAAAAAGTATGGGTATGAAGAAGTGAGTGTCCATTTGGATGTCTGGGGACAGTCACCTTGTTGGTTATATTTTTTATTTTGGATTAATTATTTGTATTGCATTGTTGTTTGTTAAATTAATTACAATTGAGAAAATTTAGCTGCTTATTTACCTGTGTTTATTTACCAATTATGTTGTGCATGTTTGAATTAATTTCTTATGATTGTATCACGTTGTTGATAGTTTATTTTACTATGACCAGTTGTAATTATTACTTGTTGACTAATCGATGCCATGCTTGTTTGAATTTTTTTTCCTTAATTGCATTATGTTGTTAATTGTTTGTTATACTGTAATTGCTTTTTTATTATTTATTTCTTACTTGTTTGTTTGATGTTCGCTTATTAATTCATGCCATGCTTGTTTGGATTAATCTCTTTGCTTTTATTAGTTGTTGTTTTTCTGTTTGTTTAAATAATGTGTCTGTTAGCTTATCATTTGTTTTGATTGGTTGTTTACTAGTTCTCTTGGCTTATTGTTTGACATATTGTACATACCTTGTTAGACTAAGAAATGTTAAGGAACTCCATAAAGATGAGCAATAGTTAGAGGATTTTAGTGACTAAAGGTTTGATAGATACCATTGAGAAATCAAAGATAGGTGGGAGGTCCACTATATGAAAATTTAAAATATATATTTCATAACCAATTTTTGGCTTCCATAAAGAGTTTAAAATAAAGAGTTTCTATTTCAAATATTGATTTAATTTCTTATATAAACGATGTTTCCTCCAAATTATTTTTAATTGAATTAAAATGATGGAAAAAAATTTGGGAATTTTTTTTATATATTAATGGTGTATTTTTATAAGAGAGATCTTTTGTTTTAAAAGGAGATAGACGTCTTTGGAAATAAAAATGTTTCCATAAATGTTTTGCACTTAAGGTGCATTGGAACTCTTCTTACTAGTAGGTCTCTTTTTGATACGTTGGGTGAGTTATCCCAGTCATTGGATGAAGAAACCACTATAGAAAATAGAAAGATGATAAATGATGTGGCAAAGGGTGACACTTTGACATGATGACTTCAACAGTTTGATGATGATGACTCGATGATGATGGAACTGTGTTTCGGCGATAACGACTCAAACGATGGGGTCGTGATGATGATTATCCATAATGGCGGGTTTTAGGAAAGGTGACCCATAGATAATGTTGAAAAGTTTTGTTGTGGAAAGAAATGAATGTAGAATGGTTCCTTAAGGATGAATGGAAACTAGTCGGAGCAAGGAAAGGGCCGGAATACACGTGCTAAGGGATCATTGATGCTTGGAGTGTTTTCTAATGTACTGTAAGCAGAAGTATTATGAGGAAACTCATTGAATACTTGGAATGGCTACAAGAGATTAGAGGAATGGGTCTGTATACCTTGGATCGGTGGAATAGATCTAATACCGGTTATGGATTGGTAGGCGAGTACATTAAAAAGCAGGATTTTTCCATTAATCTCTAATAGATGGATGGTCATACAAGTAATCATATATCCAAAGCACATAAGTGATACGAGGTTCAATGCAGTTGCAGCACAAGTGGATGACCAAATTATTGGAAAGATGTAGTCATGCCTAAATACATACTATCTTGAGGATGTGACCATTGGTAGATACACATAATATTTTTAATGATATTGGCATGAAATGGCACACCGGATATCTTGAGGATGAGACTATGAGGAAGACCATAAGGATATGCATATTATGATGTATGTATAGTTAGCATAGAAATTAGCAAACATATTATTGGTTGATAGGTTAGTATGGTAATGATACCACATTATTTTAAATATGTGCATTTATTTGGAAGAGCTATGTTGATTATTTATTCATTTATTTTCATAAACATCCACCTGTGTTTTGTCGAGGACTTTGATTTAGTCGATTGTGATTGAATTATTAATATGGGTTAATCTATGATTAATATTATTTTCATCTTTGTTAATGAAATGCTATTTTACTACTATAGTTTGGTTTCTATAGTTTAGAAAGTGTGTGTGGGTGAAAGTTTAAATTCATTTTATGGATGAATTTGACTATATCATAGTTAACATTGTATGGTCGTTATATACTACTTCATGATTGGTATATTTCCTCATATTTTGTGATTAGATCAACAATTTATTAGTTTTAATTGAAAGTTATATGCGGTGAATTGCGAGGGCACATTTTTTTAGGAGGGAAGAATGTAACAACCCTCAAATATTGAGTTTCTAATATAAAAGTGATTAAAAATGAATTTTTAATAGAAGAATGAGTTGGATATCATATTTACAATTGTTTAAGGTTCTTTCTAAGCTGATCGGTTTGACAGATCATTTTTATATTTGAAATCATGGTTTGCAAAATAGAGGCCTTACATTGTTTAAATAATGTATGTATCTTTTTTGGGCCAAACTGGATACACAGCCCGTAACCCAGCGAAACAATTATGTAAGTTAGGCTACAAAACCATAGCTGTCACCTCTATCTTTAGTTTTCTTCTCTAATTGTAGCGACCTTGAAATTCAAACACTACGTATTCGAATATCGAAATGTTTCGAAATATAATTAAGCGTTATAAATATGATTTTAGCACCATTTAATTAATTTATAATGATAAGAAAATTATTTTCAAAATAATGATAAGAAACTTGTTTTTAAAAAGTATTTACAAAAAATTATCCTTCGAAGAAAAATCGATGATGTGACCAAAAATCTGTTTATCGATAAACAACTTTTAGATCGATATAAGTTGTTTGAACTTTTTTGCACTTAACTAATAATCAAATGAACACATTAGCAACTAAGTAACACACTCTCCTCTTCATAAAGCATGGAATATTCTAAAACGTTCTATTAAGATAAGAGATATTATCATGCAATGGTAAAATGACAAAATGAATAAAGGCGAAGTAACATAAAGTTGTCATGATAAGAAGAAATTAATGTCATTAGGGCTTTGAGCGGTTTTTACTCTTTTCCCATGATCATTCCTAAGACTATATAAGGAGGGGTACATCCTTAGGAAAATATCACAAATATTTCAAAGCTTTGAGTTAGAAAATCCATGGTTTCACTTCTTCATCTCTAAATTCCTAGAGCAAATTATTTGCAAATCAATTCCAAATCATCTCAAATTTGGAGTGAGAAATACTACAACATTAAAAGACCTTTTAATTATTTTGATTTGGAAGAAATAAAACCACACTCCACCTACAAGGAGGGGCCATGAGCATATAGTTTGGGAGGAGGACAAAGGAGCAAGGCAAAAGCAAATAAGCAAGGAAGGAAAAGTGTTGATAGGTTGGGTCTAGGCTTGGGTTGCTTCGATTCTGGTTATTATTGGATTAAAGGCGATTTAATGCCTCACTTTGAATGGAAAATATCACACATATTGATGTTTGATCATATTAAATGTTGTTTCAATTGTTAAGTGACATATTTTAGAACATTGATTTGGATTTTTATTTTGAAAACAAGTGACACATAAGATCCGTGTATATGGATTTGAACAAATTTGGAGTGGACTTGAATGGACTTGTATGACATGTGACTAGGCCTTGAACAAATCACATTGGTTGTAGTTGAATATAGGTTGGAATATGACTTGGATTAAGAAGTGCACTTATAGGAATATTCACTATAGAAGCAGTTTGGAATTGCCTTATTTCTGGCAATTATTATGGAACTTTCTAGAGAGGTTTTTTTTGCTATATTTGCATTGTTTTATATGTATGTTTGTTGTTATTAAAAGCTTGAGCAGTGAAAAGTTAAATAACATCTCAAAAATGGCCAAAACATCAATAGTGCAAAACTGCCCTGTTTAATCTTGGTTTTTTAGACTTCAAATGTTCCAAAAAGGACTTTAAGTTCGAGCAATTTATTTCATTATTTTTAAAAGTATTGCCTAACTCAGAATATAGTACTTTTAAAGTAGTTTGAGATTTATATAAATTTTTAAGAACTATTTATGAATTTATATAAAATGTGTTTTGTGAAAAACACGGTTTTCTATGTTTTCAAGTAAATTACAAAACACATATTTTAGAATAATATTTCATATGAATGTTTTAAAGCCTATTATAAGTATTTTAACTAGAAACATCTTGGAAAATATCTTATATAAATATCTTGAAAATTATTTTATCTTTTTAAAGGTTTTTAAAAGTACGAACAAACGGTTTAGAAAGGGGTTAGTAATTGCTTAATGGTCACATCATTAAATTTTTCAAGCTTATTTGAAAAGTAATTGACTATGCTTATAATAGTCCCATTTTTTCGACTTTCGAAAGTCAACATCGATGCGTCCACTGTATCGAATGCCGAACAATCGAATGCCGGAAAAACCGAACTATTAGGGTTTAAGAAAAAGAAGATAGAAGAAGAAACCCAAAATAGAACAATAACAGAATCTCACATTTCGCAGCGGAACAAATATAATAGATAAATAAATATCTTTAAACAGAATCACTATATCAGTTATTACATTACATCACATTACATTATCAGAGTGTACAACAACAAACAGCGGAAAAGAGATATAATATATACTAGTGATACGCTTCGCCATCCAGCTTGGTCCTGATCTCCAAAGCAATTCTTTTCAACTTCGCTCCCTAATAACTACTAACCTGACTCTAGGCTGCCCGTATAGAAAATTATGGGCACCCAGAGTTTAGAAAGGGAACATTAAACTCCAGGTCAGTCGTGGGGCTGGTATGAGATCTTGAAAATAGTTATTTTCACAAAGAAAATAAAAGAAATCCACTATTCATTTTGGAAAATGAAACTACCATAAGGCCTCCCGCCACACACACAATGCAAACGCAGAATTGGAGGAGATTTCTCCTTATGATAGTCAAACATGCTTAATACGCAAAATCCTTTCGATATTATTATTAGAGCATAGTGCCGAAAACATTTCAAAAGTATAATATTAATCTTAGCCAACATAGACATTCCGAACTATGCCTACTATAGCTACCATCTAAACAGTGGTGACCACCATAAGTAAATGGCAGGTTATACAACTAAAACCGTACAAGGCGCGTATTGGAGTTTGGATTTTCCAACAAATGGTCAGGCTATGGAACTTTCTACTGCCACATGGGTACGCCTCTGGAGGGATGGCTCGAGAACCTACCCGGATCTCTGCCAACACAAGGCCGGTTACCCCCTTCCCGGAAAGTAAAACCTAAGATATGCCACCCCTTGCCGTTTGCGACCTTTATACGAGGATCCTCTACACCAACAACCACAAAGAAATGTATTTGCAGTAACCACAAAGTTAAATATCAGGGATCCATACCTGACACCACCCTTTTCCAGAAGGAATGGACATACCCTAGGGGAGCCACCCCTGAAACCTTGCCGCATCCTTCCTGTTTCGACCATTACCGGTTTGTGAGGCTCGATGAGGTTTCGTCCACAAAGCTACACTTTTCACAAAGTCATGCTTTGATCAACAAATGATCAGCAACATTTCGTATGCCACGTTACCAAATTGGAAATGTATTACTAGTAACCATCAACTACATAACCTCTGAGCTCATACGTCTCAAAGAAGGGTGTTATGCTAGGAGAATAAATTCTCCGCCACCAACAGAAATGTATTTGATAGAAACCAGCTTTACATCTCAAAGTGTAACGTCAGACACACATCCATACAAGTCCGTTCCGGGATCGAACGGAACCGAAGGCACTTCAAAGAAGCCCTTGCAAATCCGGATATTCACTAATCACGTCTGGAATCCCCATCACAAAGGGTGATCAAATCTCTATACCGGAGCAACTCAGTACAGAGACATTCGATAGGTAATCCTTTCGTTTTCGAGAATACCCGGTCTTCGACACCTTCTTCAAATGCAATCCCATTTCGTCGTGTCGTTATTTGGAATGGGTTTTATGACACAAAGTCCTCTCCCGGCTAATTCGAATAATGAGCGCTTATTTTTAAAAATAAGTGTTCAATCAGATTTCAAACGAATCACGACAATTTCACTTTTATCTTTTAAATAAAAGATCCATTACAATCACAAAGGTTCGATGTGGTTTTCAGATATCCACTTGGAATCCGACCCCCGATCGCATCGAAATTCAAATGTTGTTCAAAGGCAAATATTGATAGTCGGTTATTTAACTATCAATCAACATTCACAACAATCACCAGATTTAAATAATTTTCCCAATTATTATTTTCAAAATATCTTCGCAAGATATATATTTTTAACACTTCAATCATTTGAAAACATATTTCAAATCACTTTTCACTCGCGGAATAAGATTCCCGATATTATTTATGTATTTCCACTGAAAGTCCGCTAAGTTCAAATACTTTAAAATACTTAAAATCACTTATCCAAAATATATACTTGGAAACATTTAGATAAAACTATTTTAAAAGATTTATTTAAATATTAGTTATGAAAATATTATATAAATGTCTCATATAAAATTTCAAGTCCAAACTAACTTTAAAATAAAATTAGTAGATAGGGTATAAATATTTAGATAACCAATTTCTAAATCAAATTTTAATTAAATCTTTAAAATAATCATTTCTATAATTAACTAAGTAAATCTTTACTTTAAAATTTAAACATATCCCAAATAATTCCTCTAACAATATTTTTCAAAACAATTTCTAAAACTTTTAATTGATACCTTTAAAAGTTACTTTGAAAATATATTCGGACTTTCAGGGAAGAATTCTCTTCCCATTTATATAAATTAATAGATCTTCTCGATTTATTTTAATTTACATTCCAAATCTGTAAATTTCTTTTCACACCTTTAAAAAATAAAAACATATTTAGTTTTAAAACAAATTTCCCTTTCTTTTATAAAATTCCCACCGTGAATTTTAGATTTTTTAATATCCACAGATATACGATTGTCAAATCGATTCCCAAATATTCACTTTCAACACCAAATAAATTATCAAATTGATTTCCAAATTTATTTTAAACACCAAATTTATCATCTTTTGAAACAAATTCCTTCTTTTAAATTTATTCAATTTTCTAAAATAAATTTATTATAAATTTTCTACTAAATTTCAAAAATCCAATTTTATTTATTTCTGGTATCTTACGATACCAAAAATATATTCGGCTAAATTTTTTTAGCCTTCAACAGTTTCAATCACACATAATCGCACAAAGATTATAAATAATCAACATACAATATCGAAACAAATTCAATGGTTTGTGGAATCCAGTTGGATCCCTCCAACCTGTTTTCCCTACATCCACAGACGTTAGCACAACGATTAAATACCAATTCCACTTTGAGGTTGAATATTGCGGTATATGGGATTTACAAAATATCATCCGCTATTATGCGGCGCATAGGGTCTCATCTGCTATATAATGCGGGAAATCAACAACTCCAATATATATACTATATACTACTATATATATAATATCATCCAATCAATAATTATTATAATTCAATCATCCAAGCACACAGTCAATCAATTTTAAATCTAACTATTCAAAATTTCAATCATAACAATATTGATTGAGTGAGAAGATCTCACCTTTGCTTTTCATGCAATTCATTTTCATTCTAGATTGTTTTCCTTCATTGTATTAAACCGTGTATAAACATTATACAGTTGATTAATATTCGAATTAAACGGAAAATAGTTTACCGTTTATTAATTATATTTAATCAAATTTTAAACCCGTTTTACTTTAAACAAATTATCTTTAGTGACTTAACTAAATAAACTAATTAATAAGTTAATTGCCTTAATATACTTTATACTTAAACAGTATCTATATATTCTTTAAAATTCCTATTTCTAAATCTAATAATTGCCTTAACTGACGATTTAAAATTTTAAACTAACTTTTTTTTCTATATAAATTCTAGTTAAAGGTAAATTATCGTACCTTACAGCGAAATCACCATGCTGGAACAAGAAAAATATCAACACGATCGCTCCCCAAAATCATGCCGACCATCGCTATAATTCAATTGCCACCTCATATTCCCTAACCCTAAAAACTGGGCTAAACATACCCCCTACAATGCACATTTCCTCGCAACACTTTCACTAGCATTCAAAGTAAGGCTTGGTTCCTTCCCAAAAAACCCAGCCAACACCTTCATAATTGTTGGCACCCTCGACCCAGATCCCACCAACCCAATCGAATTAATAGTTTTCATACCACACCTGCATCGTTGACTGCCTTCTTAACCGGTATCAACACCCTTTCAAGCAAATCACTACTCAACCTTTCAATATTTTTATCGCATCAAGATACAATTGCCGCTGTAGGTTCGTAAAGTACACGGGAATTCCAACCACGCAATCTGAAATGTCCGCCTCTAGATTTTTCTCAACCAGCTGCACAAAAGTGAAGGTTTTAGTTTCGTTACAGAAATCGAGATGGATAAGAATTTGAGCAGTGGTCGGATCGGGCGAAGTGACAAAGGGGAGGGAGGCAACGTCCGCTTGGTTTAAGGGACGACCGTGGAGGCTTTTGATGTGATAGATGGTGGATGTAGGGTTAGGGTTCGTAGTAGGGGAGGAGATGAGACGCTGCTTTTCGGAGAAGTAGACGAACGTGAGGTTTTCGCGCGTCGATTAGGAATTCAGGAGGAAGTCAATGCCTCAGTGCTTGACTACTGCGACGACTAAGGTAGAGTTCCCGAAATCGATCCCGATTACTGACATTGTTTTCGGATTTTAAGGGTTTGGAATCGGGAGGCTGCCGAAGTTTCTAGAGTAGCTTTTTTTTTCAAGAAGAGGCTTCGGCCTTTTTTTTTTCTTCGATGATTAGATTCGAATTGAAAGAGGAGAAGGAAGGAATCGAAGAGTTAAAGTATAAAGGAGAAGGCAACTTCGGTTACAAGACAAGCCGAGTTTACCCTTTTTTTTATAAATATCTTATTTAAATGCGACTTAAAAGTTCGATGCCCTATCGAGGCATGCCACCAGGCGTTTATAATGTTTTACCTGTATTCCAAACACAATGGAACGTGTTTCGGAGCCTAATTCAGTCATATGTGGAAGATAGCTTTTGAATCGAGTTTAAATATTAAATTATCGATTTTAATTTCAACACGTTTCTCACCTGTACGGACAAACGGTAACTCCACACGCTACAAAAATTGAAATCCGATAATAACTAACTATTACGGATTCAATGGAACTGGTTTCGTCGAATTCCAAGACTGTGCCTCGGAAGGCTATTTTTAAACATCGATTCAAACAATATAATTTCAAAATTGAATAAATTATTTCCAAATTCAATTCTGAGGCTTTCATTATCTTCAGTATTATCAATATGAATTTTCTAAGCCTCGAAAATATTTTTAATCAGCTTAAACTGAAGATTCAAATTTTTATCCAACTTCAATAAATTAAATTCCATAATTAAATTATCAAATCCATAGTTAATTTTGAAATTCAAGCTAAACCATCATTTAAATATTTAAAATCAATTAAATATTTAAAATCTCAATTGTCCAAAATTTAGGGTCGTCACAATGCTTAACACTAATAAGCCAACGAAGTAATCATCTCTATTCATGAGACTTAAGCTTGATGTCAGTAGGGACGGAGCAATAAAACTCTAACCTACTAGGATTTCCTCTAAACCGAGGTATAGATAAGTGGAAAATACCAGAAACGTGTTAATCATGCTGATTTATTATTGTTTATGGAAATCAATAATACTATACCTAACATTAAAATCCGGCGAGATTGACTTTTTTTGAGAAAAATATATGATCCTCTAGAATAAAGGAGAGCACGCATGTAGATATGTATGACGAGGTTGACTTATTTATTTGTAATTCAATAATGAAGTCTCTAGGCAAAGCCTGGAGCAACCGGTGCCAAAGCCTACCTGGCTCCACTCTTGGGCGAGGAATAATTGAGTTGAACGTCAGAAGCGAGTTAAGCATATGAATTGTGATTTGTATAAGCAATATTTTTGACTAGATAATCGATTAGTCGATTATCGAACTTGACCTAATCTTGAGTTAGGAATTTATTGAAAGGATTCACGATTTTATACCAATAAGAACCCCTAGGGAGGAGTATTGGTATGAAACATCTCTAGCTTTCGCTTACTTCTGAAAGAACCGGAATTGAGTTAACAATAAATTCATCGACTGGATTTGGAGAGTTCAATAAGCAGTAAGTGTGTACTTACATGAGATGACTCAAAGCCGGTAATCACTTCAAAACCATATATGCGTTCTATGTTTTGGAAGCGGTTGTAAAGTGGAATGTTATGGAGTTGAACTGTCTATCTTAAGGTTAATTCCGACGGAAAGGACAGCATTAACATTTCGAATAATGCTATCGTAAGGGGATGTCTACCTGGAGGAGTATTCCAAGAGAGAGGACAATGTTAGCATTCATTGGAGGACTTACGCTGGGAACATATGTGGAGGTTCGAGATCTATTTAAGATGCTCGAATCCATGTAGTGATTTGTGTTCTATTCAAGATGAAGGATTCAATTGGGGATTCGTATGTTGATCGAGTGATGAAGACTCATATGAAAGATGCCGAACGTAGCCTCAACATCGAAAATGACAAAAACCTGAGTAGGGTGCATAATCTCAGGTTAGCTTACCCATGAGGGTATTTCAACTCTAGATTAAGAGTATGCTTCTCGAATTGTTATGCATGGGAGTTGTTGATACTTGGTGTCATGCGGTGTATCATTGAGCCATTTATGTTTAACTTATCCTATTTAGAGATATACGATGCTCAGAAGGAAGTTTCTAATTCTAGTCATGGAGTGCGGATTTAGTAGATCCGAGAAGAGCTCCATGGAAATCCTTATTATTATATGAACGTGCCTTAGCGGTATTGATTGTACACCTATTATTGTTGTAACATTCACATAATAGCTATTTGATACAATTTATGTGCTGCACTCTAGACATTATTTATCATATCACTATATGTTAAAACAAATGAATGGTGGTTTATTTGATGGAAAACCATTAAAAAAATTGCATGGTCCTTGTTACATGTCACTCATATTTCTTAAGTTTCTCACGTTAGTTTACTAAACTGGTCCAGTGTTATTTTCTTATAATGCTTGGGTCAGTCCCGTGTATGTTTCCAAATTTAGCTACAGACACTTTGGAGCTAATGGAGAAGAGCTGGATGATTATCTTTTGAAGTATTTTTATTTCTACTACATTTCTGTATTGAATATATCAGCATTGTGGGGATAGATAGTTATAACTATATAGGCTGATAACAGTACTTAGGTTTTAGTAATTCTGATATTTCTGTATCTAGAGTAACCCTTTCTACTATTCCTTTGATATTATATAATATAATTCCGTTGTGCAATTCTGAAATTATGCTCTCTTCTTGTTCTGTTCTTTTTTTATTTTATCCTAACTTTCTGTCCATCCAGCACTTGGGTCCTCAGCACACGAATATCGTGGATGTATTTAATGTCGATATTCGAAAGTCAAAACGTTGGATAGTTATACTAATCCAAAATTTCTCTAATCATCTACTAATGACATATGATTATCCCTGATTGCAAATTGTTTAAAAATTAAAGTGTCCAAACCCATGTATATTATATATCATTGTGAAGCTATTGATAAATGGACTTAACGACAAGCGTTCATTTTTGAAAATAATGGTCAGGATGATGGAAATTGCAGTCAAAGTCTCAAATCGGGAAATCCTAAAGCCAATTTGAGCTAATCTGATTTATGCGGAAATTTGTGAAATTAATTAAGGGAAAAGAAGATCTGGTCGAGGGAAGTCGATTGGTGGTGGTGGCATGTCATAATTTGGTATGAGCTGGTGTAACACCCCTAATTTTTAGTAACATTATTCAGGTGATTTAAATAGATAAATTAAATAGAATAATGTAAACAATAGAGTGAGAAGAGGATTGAGATTTTAATAAATAATTTATAGTTGTGCCTAATTATTTAAATGGGATTAAGAATGGCTTATAGGCTAATTAATTTACACAAGGGCATATTGGGAATAGCTGTACCTTATTAACTTAACCCTTATATATTCTCATTCGTTATACCATTCTTGTTCATTTCTCATTTTTACGAAATAAAAAACATAAACATAAGAAGAGGAGCCGGCCATTACTAGGAGAAAAGAGGAGGAATTAAATCTAAAGCTAAGGAATTAAAGCAAGGGGAATAAATCTTAATCTCAATCCAATCTTCTTATCCTAATCAAGGTGAATAATAATCTATATCATCTTTATTTTGTTCTTATGAACATTTGTTTTCGAATTTAAGATTAAATCTATTTTTATAATGATTTGGATGATGATATGCTTGGATTATAATATGTTTGATTTAAAGAAGAATTGTTTAAATATGATTTTATATGGTTTTAAGGGTAAAACTGATTATAATTGATTTTTGTATGCCATGAGGAATTTATGTGTTATGTAAAATATGATTTTGGAGTTGGGTTCTAATTTTCATAATTTTTTAAGTTATGGAGAATTAATTTTGAATTTGAAAGGAAAATATGGTTAATTGGGTTTAGAAATTTATTTCGGAAATTATATTGAGAATTTTGATCTAAAATTTAGATTTGTTAGATAACATATTAAAAGTGAATATCTATGACTTTTTGGGATTTTTCTTAAGTAATTTACTATGAAAATTAAATTATTTTGAAAGGAGAACCTAAATGAATTATTTTTTTTGCTTAATGGAAGGGCTTAGTTGTTAAATTAATCTTGGTTTAGATCTGAAATTATGCGGCAGTTATTTGTGTAAAGAATTTGAAAAGTTGAGGCAACCAATCACATGATTACAAGTAGGCAGGTTAGTTAAAAATTATTTGCTTTAATTGGCATTAATAAGCTTTTACCCAGAAAAGTGGGTTCCGCCTCTTTTAGAAGCCTTTTCGACCTTATACCCTCACTTCGACTTAGTCAAAACCAACCATGCCAAAACCCAATAAGTCAAAATCAATACACAAGGTATCACATTGATGGTACATACATAGTGGATTGGAGGAAGGTAGAAGGCATAGTGTCGAAACCTTAACTTCTGATGGGGTCGGGACCTTTTCTTTATTTTCAGATGTTAAGTGCCTGCTTCGTTTTATTGAAAGCTTTCGATGAAATCAAAAATTATGCTTTCGAAAGTGGTTTTCTAAATAGCTTTAGAAGAGGGTTGCCATCTTTTGTTTTCAGTATGATGCTTTCGAATGATTCCCTTTGCTTATAAAACAATGCTTTCGAAAATGATGGTTCTGACCTAGTCAAAATCCTGCTGTCGTTCATTTGGCCTTTCAAATGTATTGAAGTTATCAATGCTTTCGAAGGTTAGCTTTTATTTAAACTTATACCAAGCCACTTTCTAGACGGTTTCGAAATGGTTCAAGGGTTTCGAAGGTAATGGCTTCGAAAGAGGGTTTCGATGCTATCCTTCAAAATTTTGTGAAGGTTTTGAGCTTTCGAATGGATGGTTTTGACACCATCAAATTTTTCCTCAAACAAATTTTTATGAAGGTAAAAGGTTTCAAAAGAGATACTTTCGTACATATTCACTTTGACCTAATAGTTGATTTTGAAGCAAAACTAAATGGTTTCGAAAGAGTCACTTTCACTAGTTTCGAAGCTATGTTTCTAAGGATTATTAAGTAATGCTTTATGCTTTCAAAAGATATATTTGGTTTTGAAAGAGATGATTTATAGAGCTTTAAAAGGTATATATTACTTTTTTGAAAAGAAGTTTTCAATGCTTTCGAAGGAGGTTATCTAGGGGTTTCGAAAGTAATGTTTTACGATTTCGAAAGCCTTAATTTTTCAAAACAAATAACCCAATCTCATTTTAAAGGAAAACCATGACATAAATAAAGAGTTTTGAGATGATTTTGAGTATAGAGTTTTTGAAGAAGTTTCCTTGATTAACAGGTTAAAGGGATTAACCAAGTTTCATATAAAATGATCTCAAGGATACTAAACCACGGTGTTCGTATTATTATGCTATTATGTTTACTTCTTCACATACATACATACATAAATACATATATATATTCACATTGCAATAGACCCATAACTGTGTTTGGGGGAGAAATGGCAGAATAACCAACAAAGTTGACCTAGTAGTGAATATAGTTTGAATTAACTCCTAAATGAGTAGAATTGCATCCAGGAGGTTAGATAGACCAAAATGTAGGATGCCTAAATAAAGAAGTTGTCAGGGAGATAGGTTCATAGCAAATCCATGAAAACTATGTACAAAATAAGTTGTCAGGGAGATAAGTTCATAGTAAACCCATAAAAACTATGATTAGAAAGAGTTATTGGCAGAGGTCAATAGTTTTAGTAAAATAATAAAAACTATATCCGGATTAAGTTATTGATAGATGTCAATAGGTTCCTTATCAACCCATGAAAACTAGAATAAGAGAAAATTTATTTGAGTTACCAATAGGTTCAGGGAGAACCTATGAAATAATGAGGTTATTAGCAGGGGCCACTAGGTTCTTAGTGATCCCATGAAAAATATGAAGTAGGAGCAGGGAGTCCATAAAAATTTAAATAGGTTAATAATAATCCCATGAAAACTATGAAACTGGACAGGGAGTTCATAATTATTAAACAGGTTATTAGTCAGCCCATGAAAACTAATAGGTTAATAATGATCCTAGAAACTATAAATATGATAGGTAGTCAATTAAACAGAAGATGGAAAACCCAAAATGTTTTATTTGTATGCCTAAAGTTTTAGGATAGTAGTGAGGGGGAAACCCATTCCGCTAAACGGCGTGGTTTCACTTGATTACTAAACGGTTTTAGATTGTAGATTATTATTCATACCAGGCTTTATCTTTGACTTGAAGTTTATGTTTTCCCCTTAAACTCTTGGGTACTCAATTGATTTTGAATAGTTTGAGAGTTGAGGTTTTCAGGTACCTCACTAGACGAATAAGCTCCTAGAGACATGTAGAAGGTATGATAGTGTGATATCCTGGAATTTTTTTTTATAGTCTATGTTTAAAATTAAATTGATTTTGAGTTTAGATAAAATAACAATAAAGCTTATTTTGATATATTTTGATAAAATAAGTAATTTATTAATAAAGAGACAATTTCTTTTTAAATTATTTATAGTTATCAAATTGTTATTCTCAAAGTATAATAATAAGATATTGTTCTTAACAAATAGATTTTTAATAAAATAGTTGTGTTGCAAAAATTTAATTATGTAGTTATATATGTATATATATATAACTTGATTTCAAAATTTAATTTTAGAATCTAATTTGTATTTGAGTTTAAAGCCTTGAAAATTTAAAGTATAAATATAATTGGATTTTTTTTAAATGAAATTTAAGGGTTTGAATTTGAATTTGAAATTTAAAAGGGAAGTATATCTTAAATATATGTTATATTGATTTGATCAAAAACATAATTTAGGTATAAATAAATGTTTATATAGATCCATATGTATATTTACAAAAATCTAAAGCTTATTTATATAAAATAAATACACATTATATTCATGTGAATATTACATAATTACTTATTCATAACTTAAATAAATTTTAAATAAGAAAGTAACATTTGTAAATTATTAATTAAGCATTAAAAATACTTGTGAACTTATTAATATATGTTAATGGCTATTGTAAACAACAATGTATAGGTGTAAGGTAATTAGAACTTAAGGGGACAAGTGTAATTAATTGACTCCATAATTTAACAAGTGTCTCAATTATAGTTATTTTCTTTTATTTTTAATTCTTTTTTAATAAGTTATTAGAAAAGAAGAAAACAAGAAAATCTGAAAAATGTATACTTCTAAATTTCTTTGCTCCTCTCAAATAAAACTAAAAAGAAAAAAAAAGTATAAACCAAGGGAATTTGTGAAGAAATTATAAACCTATAATTAATAATCTGGGAAGAATGTTCAAAACCAGAAAACCATTTCCATTTAAAAATCTGTAATACTTTTTGCAACCTGGGAAGCTTCAAAACAAGATGGAGTGTAACAGAGGCATTCAAGATGATTTCCAATTCAACTGCAAGTTTCAGCAGCTTAAATCAAAAGATTTCAAACATGCAAAGGATTTCAACAATAAGGCAATTTAAAATAACTCAGATTGCAATGCCTGAAAGAAAAGAGAATTTGAATCTGCTCTACTTTGTTCTCTGCAAATGAATTAGTGAGTAAACTAAGCCTAAAATGTTTAGATCTGTTGCATGCTAATGTTTGGTAAGAATGATGAAGCATGAATGAAATTATGTTTGCAAGTTTAAAAAAAAATATGAAAGTGTCAGCATGTATGACTGTATATACAATATTACACTGCTTCTTCAATCATGAGAGTAACTGCACATTTTTTTTTTAAAAAAAAGGGAAGCATAGGAGTTAACTATCTGTTGCACATGGATTACCTAAAAATAAATATGCTTTGTGATTTTGAATCATGATAAATCTTCTGTACAAATACCATATATGGTTACTGCTATATATCTGTTGCCTGTCTTGTTTTTTTTTAAAAACAATTTAAGATATTGGTAAAATCTTTTTACCCCTTGATCTGATTTTAGTTAAGATTTAAGGTTTTAAAAAAAATTGTTTGTTTCATGTGGATTTATGTTTAAAATTTTTAATTAAGATAAAATAAGATCTGCATTTTCTCTGTAAACATAAGGACAGTAATGGCTTACGAAAAGTAAAATCTCAAATATCCTAAAACATAAATTCAGGTTTATAGTTTGAATTCTTATACGAAATTATGATTTTTAAAACTAGAATCACAAATTATAGTAGCAGATTGAGAGAGCAAGTTAGGATTGAACAGATTTTTGGTTTTTAAGGTTGTCTCTGGATTCCAGTAGATTGGGTGGTCGTGCTTCTGTCTAAAGGAAGAAGGATGGTCGAAGATTGACGGAAAAATAGTGAGATGTTGATCAGAGGTTGGTGATGGCGATGGGAGGACGTTGATGTTTCTAAACCTAGTTTTGGTCATGTTGGGTTTTGGGGAAACTGCATTGCCTAGGAATAATCGAGTGGCGTCGGGTTTTGGTGATGGTTGCAGGGAAGTATGATGAATGCGTGGCCGGGGTTGTAGTGATTCTGGTGGTCGAGATAGCTTGGACGAGGAGTTTTCTGGCGATCGTTAAGTTTCCATGTTCGACCGGATCATTCGATTTCGATAGAAGGCTGAAATCTGTGATTTGATGTTGGAATGTGGTTACAGCGTCGAAGGCTGACATGCCGGAAGTATGATCGATGGCCGGAGGTGGCTCTGGCGAAGGTGTACGTGCACGGGATCTTGTTCGTGTCAGTGGGTTGGTGTGGGAAGTGACTCGAGAGTGAGCTCGAGTAATTGGGATGAGTGACTCGAGTAAAAACTCGAGTAAACGATAGTGATATTTATTATTTTTAGAACCAGGTTCTAAATCTAAAACTAAACTAAACGAAACTGAATGGATAGGTAACTCGGGTTAGACCCGAGTAAATCGTGGGGTTAACCCGAAGCAAGTCTTGGGTAGAGTATTAAAAGATTTTAAAACAAAGATTTGAAAATTTTAAAATACATTTTAGTTTAAACCTTCTTAGATAAATTACTTTATAAAATAATTGTTTTTCCTTGACCATTGGTTGAGAAGTTGAAATTGGTTTTAATTTAAATTTTATTAAATAAATTTTAACAGTTGTTTAAAACTTAGATTTGGAATGATATTTTAAAGCAAATTATTTGGGTTTAAAATGAAAATAGTTTTTTACGGTTATTGGATAAATGTTTAAGGTTATTTAAAATTAGTTTTAAATTGATTATTAAGTTAAAGGGATTATTTTATTTCAAAACTTAATTAAAATGATTTAATTTGGTTAAGTTAATTATTATGTCAAAATGTTAGGGGTAATCAAGATATTAATAAGATAGTGTTGTCTTAAGTTAATAAGTTTGTAAATTAATTAAAGAGGAGCACTTGATGATGGTTTAAGTATACATGCTTAATGAATAAATAAGTGTAATTACTTTATAGAAACGGATGATAGAAATTTTGGAATGTAATTAATTAAATAAATAATTACATAATGAGATGTAATCCGAGGGTAATTACTTAGTTGAAGTAATTAGAAGAAAAAAAATTATTCGGTGTAATCTATTGAAGGACTAATAAATTAATTAAGGAATTAATTTATTAAGGTGAGTAATGACAGAAAGTTTAATTACTGTTTAGGATTAATTATGGTTGATTAATCTTGCTCATAAAAGATTGAATGTGTTGGAATTATTGATATTTCACATATGAAATATCAATGATAGGATTTGGTTGGACGGTGATAAGGGGGTTACCTTTCTGTGATGAATTGTTGTGTAAAATTGACATCCTGTATATAAAGTGAATTGAATTTAACTTGAATAAGTTGGAATTGAATGATATTGAATTCGTAGTGACCAGGGTCGGGTATCAGTATTACCCGAAACCACATCGATTCTTATAATTTGAAATGTGAAACTAATTGGTTGAAGTGGAATGACTTAAGTAAATTGGACCATTTAAATCTAAGTGTTGGCACTTAGAAATTAATGTGTGAATAGTTGATGTCTATAATAATTTATGAAGTTGAAATTGATATAAGTTACCCCGGGTTTATATAAATTGTATGCTTTTATATTCCAAGTTAGATGGGTTTACTCACGCTGGTTTCCAGCCTGACCCAGGTGTTACTTTGATGTAATGCTCGGGTCAGACCGAGTATTACAAATTTTCAGGTAAGGACGTTCTGGAGCTCAGGAGGGCGAGCTGGATGGCTGGAACGTATGGAGCATACCCACTGTGATATAGTTTTGTCTAGGACATGTTGTTTTATAACTGTCATGTATTGTGTAAATGTTATAACTCTGATATATGAAAATGTAAATGTACTGATACTGTTCTTTTGTAAACTGTTATTATGTGATATTATATTTTGATCCGCTGCGAATGTGAGGTTTTTGTGTCTTGTTTCTGTTTCTTCTTCTTCTATCTCTTCTTTTTTTTCTAACTATCTGGAATTTTCGAGATCGAAATTTCCGCGTCGTTACATTTGGTATCAGAGCCAAAGGTTAAGCGAGAACCTTGGCTCTGGTGGGATTACTCATTAAGGAAAGGGTCAATGGTACTTTAGAATGAGTTGAGTGTATAAATATGAGAGAGCGTACTTGTTATTTTCTTATATAAAGGTTTTTAAATGATTTCAAAAGTAAATGAATCTTATATAAGAAATAGATTATCTATTATATTAAGGAAATTGGTTGTAGTTAAACTAAAAGTAATAGTAAGAATTAAATTAAAAAGTAATAGAATGCAACCAAATTGAAATTAGAATTAAATAAAGATAAGTTTGAAATGGATTCAAACTAAAATTGAAATCTTGAATTGGAGGAGTATTTCAGAATAAGATGAATTAGAATTGGTTTCAAATCAGAAAATAGAATGGATATCGTGTTTAATAATGGGATGATTGTTTTCAATAAACAATAAAATGTTTTAAGGAAGTAACCATTTAAAAAGGAGTAACTTGTAAGTTTGAAAGGATGCAAATTAAAATGGGTTTCAAATTGTGTAGTTTTGAATTCTAAATTTAAACATTTGAATTGGTTTCAAATTGTTAAAGGAGATAATATTTGAATATGATCTTATTTTAAAATAAGAGATTTTATTTAATATATTCAAATGAAAGGGGGTCCTATTCCAAACAAGGGTTGTTTGAAATTTTAAAGGAATTTGTTTGAATTTGAAACCAGAGGTGGTTTAAAATTTAAAGTGTAATTTGGTATGTAAAAGAAGTTAATATGTACATATGTGAATATACATAATATCAAAGATGATTTGAAATAAACTCTAAATATGGAGTGTTGAATTTGGAATAAGATGTGATACCCAAAATTGATAAGTTTTTGAACTTAATAAGTGGAAAGATTATTTATGAAAAGTTCAAACTGGGTAAAGTTGACTGGATTAAGTGAATTGAGTTTAACTTGGGAAAAAGTTAAATAAGTTGGAATGATCAACATGATTTGGGAATTTCAAGATGGAATTGGAATTTAATTTGGGAAGTTAAATGGTTAATCTGAATTGAGAGTTTGTGTGATCTCAAAATGGGTTTGAGATCTGGAAATTGTAAATTGATGGATGTTTTAAGATGAATTAGATGATATCATCTTATTGTTGTTAAAAATCTTTAAGTTATAATTGGATTTGTTTAAATGAATGAGAAATGGAGTATGGTAATCCATTGTTGGGATAAAAAGGTAAATTGATTTAAAGGAATTAAATGAACATTTGAAGTATTAACTCGAATTATATAATTCGAGTTGGTTTAAATTTGAAATTTGAAATTAGTTCAAATTGAATTTGATTTGAATTAATTGAAATGGTGATTGAAGATGTATGAGTATAAGATTCAAATGGAAAATTTGAATTGGATGGATTTGAATAATTTGGAATTATAATTAAAATTTGAATAGTTTTAAATTCAAATGGAATTTGAAGTTAATTTGGGAGGAAATCAAGAATAATTCAACTTGTTGTGGAAATGGAGTTTGAAATTGAGATTAATTCAAACTAGAGTTGAAATGAATTGAAAACTGGAACTAGTTCAACTGAAATTTATTTGAATTAGTAGAATTTGAGATCAAGGTTGAATAAAGTTAAATTTGGAAAGAACTGAGGTTAATTCAACTTGAATTGGGATGAATCAATTTCAATGGAAATTGAAGTTATTTAAATTGAAATTGGGACAATTTAAATGGTAGAGAAATTTAAATTGAATTGATAAGAATGGAGATTGGGAAGTGAACAGTTTTAACTCTGCACTATTTTATTTTAATATAAATTGTTTTAATATAAACCTATTTTTCCAAGTTATTCATTATATAAACAACCTTTCTTTTAAAAACCAAACTATCTTATATTTGTTTTACAATTATTTTGAAACTGTTTAACATTTTTTTTCCAGCTGTTTTATAAACTAATTACTATATTTCAACTATTTTACAAAACTAATTACTATCTTATTATTATTTGCAATTGTATAAAATTTCTATAATTGTTTTAACTATTTTCTAACTATTTTACACCTATTTTACAAACTAGTAATTATTTTCCAACTACTTATCTGTTTTTAAAAATTTTCAAGTTATTTTCTAAATAAACTGGTCGGAGTTCAAACCGTTATTGGTTAAATACCCAATCGAGATAAGAATAGAGGTAATAATCCAAATGGATTGAAGCAATAGTGAGTAGGTGAATGATAATCAAAATGAATATGAATAGAAATGGAATTGATTTGGCTAATAACCAATAAAGATAAATACGTAGGGTGTACGTATGTTATTCCATTCGCATAATAATTTGATCCAGATTCGAGCACAGAATTTCGAGATAATTATATCGATCCGAGTGTGATTTTTCACTCGATTTTCGACGACGAACCTGGATATGGATTGTTGATTGGTTATGGATGTTCTCTATCATAGTTATGACTATGCAAGGAGAATGACAGTTTCTGATCAAGAAACCAGATCTGTGTCCGCACTAGGATGTCGGGTGGACGATATGTGTACATCGTAATAAAATTGATACTGGGAATTTGTGGAAAATGATTGTGAAATGGTTTTAAAAGTGGAATTTATATTTTGTGTAATATATGATGAAATAAACTGAAATTGGATATTTCAATGGAAGGAATTTACTTTATGGAAGTAAATAATATGGTTAATGGCTTTATAGAGTAATCAAATTTTAATATTTGATTTGGAAATAAACAAAGTTGTATATCTTTGTTATATAAGATAAATCTTCCCTTGTTGAATCTCTTGCCAGAAGAAAAGGATTTTGAAGGTGTTTTGAAGTATAAAAGGAGTTTATACAAGTTTGAAATGATCCAAAGTTTTAAAAAATTATATATATCTATATATATATATATATATATATATATATATATATATATATATATATATATATATATAAAGGATCTTATGAGGATTTTGGGAAAAGGTTTTGGGAACCTTTGGATTTGGAAAGGCTTTTGATTTTTGGGTAAAATCAATATTGAATTTGGAAAGATAATCGATTTTGTGTAAAGGAGCTTTGTATGAGATCATACTAGGTGTATGATTTGAAGATACTATATGTGTATAGTATAAAATGTTTTGATGATGGCTCTGGGAAAAAGGCGCTTTCTTGAAATGAACTTCTCAGGAGTACCACCGGGTGGTGTTGCCTTGAGCCCCAAAGGGGGTTCTAAAGTTGATACTGTGAGGAGTACGGACAAACTAGTTCCTGAGGATTATTGGGTAGCGAAAGTCGAGGGCGCTGATGCCTACAGGGGCATTTGAGTTATGTTGTGACGACAGTGTAACTCGATGTCACTGCGATCTAATATGGGGACCATAGCGAAAATCGTGTGGAGGATGAGTGTCAACGGTCTACACTTGATTTTGCCGGGAAGGCAACGGAACATCGGTAGACTGCGATCTATGGTCAAGTGGAGTGGAGAAGTTTCATTCTTTTGGCAGTGAAATTCGATGGCGCTGATGCCTACAGCTATATGGGTTTTTGTTGTGATAGCTACGTAACCCAATTGGAGCTGCGATCTGTAGCGGGTTCCATGGTGTAATCGAGGGGCGTGGAGGCCTACAGTTATCTGTGGATTTTGTCGGGATAGCAACGTAACCATCGGGTTAACTGCGACCATGGATGGGGGTGATGATTTCCAGAGCATTCTCACCAAAGATATATCCTCTATTTTCAAAAACCGATTTCTATATTTTCAATAAAATTATTTTTAAAGGTATTTTCAATAGATGTTGAAACGGGTCTGCCAAGCACTTGTAGATTTTCAGTCTTACGCCTGATCAACGTATGACCGAATTTCTGTGAGAACGAGGACGGACTTATTGAAACATCGAGTTATAAAATGATATATTCTATAAAAGCTATTTTGAAATGACCAAAGAGTATTTTAATAGGATTTAAAATATTTAATAAATTCTGGTTTCGTTCCTTTTCGAGGACGAAAAGATTCAAAGGGGGGAGGAATGTGATATCCTGGAATTTTTTTTTATAATCTATGTTTAAAATTAAATTGATTTTGAGTTTAAATAAAATAACAATAATACTTATTTTGATATATTTTGATAAAATAAGTAATTTTTTAATAAAGAGACAATTTCTTTTTAAATTATTTATAGTTATCAAATTGTTATTCTCAAAGTATAATAATAAGATATTGTTCTTAACAAATAGATTTTTAATAAAATAGTTGTGTTGCAAAAATTTAATTATGTAGTTATATATGTATATATAACTTGAGTTCAAAATTTAATTTTAGAATCTATTTTGAATTTTAGTTTAAAGCCTTGAAAATTTAAATTATAAATATAATTGGATTTTTTTTAAATGAAATTTAAGGGTTTGAATTTGAATTTGAAATTTAAAAGGGACGTAAATCTTAAATATATGTTATATTGATTTGATCAAAAACATAAGTTAGGTATAAATAAATATTTATATAGATCCATACAAAAATCTAAAGCTTATTTATATAAAATAAATACACATTATATTCATGTGAATATTACATAATTACTTATTCATAACTTAAATAAATTTGTAAATAAGAAAGTAACATTTGTAAATTATTAATTAAGCATTAAAAACACTTGTGAACTTATTAATATATGTTAATGGCTATTGTAAACAAGAGTGTATAGGTGTAAGGTAATTAGAACTTAAGGGGACAAGTGTAATTAATTGACTCCATAATTTAACAAGTGTCTCAATTATAGTTATTTTCTTTTATTTTTAATTCTTTTTTTAATAAGTTATTAAAAAAGAAGAAAACAAGAAAACCTAAAAAATGTATACTTCTAAATTTCTTTGCTCCTCTCAAATAAAACTAAAAAGAAAAAGAAAAAAGTATAAACCAAGGGAATTTGTGAAGAAATTATAAACCTGTAATTAATAATGTGGAAAGAATGTTCAAAACCAGAAAACCATTTCCATTTAAAAATCTGTAATACTTTCTGCAACCTGGGAAGCTTCAAAACAAGATGGAGTGTAACAGAGGCATTCAAGATGATTTCCAATTCAACTGCAAGTTTCAGCAGCTTAAATCAAAAGATTTCAAACATGCAAAGGATTTCAACAGTAAGGCAATTTAAAATAACTCAGATTGCAATGCCTAAAAGAAAAGAGAATTTGAATATGCTCTACTTTGTTCTCTGCAATTGAATTAGTGAGTAAACTAAGCCTAAAATGTTTAGATCTATTGCATGCTAATGTTTATTAAAATGATTTAATTTGGTTAAGTTAATTATTATGTCAAAATGTTAGGGGTAATCAAGATATTAATAAGATAGTATTGTCTTAAGTTAATAAGTTTGTAAATCAATTAAAGAGGAGCACTTGATGATGGTTTATGTATACATGCTTAATGAATAAATAAGTGTAATTACTTTGTAAAAGTGGATGATAGAAATTTTGGAATGTAATTAATTAAAGAAATAATTACATAATGAGATGCAATCCGAGGGTAATTACTTAGTTGAAGTATAGAAGAAAAAAAATTATTCGGTGTAATCTATTGAAGGACTAATAAATTAATTAAGGAATTAATTTATTAAGGTGAGTAATGACAGAAAGTTTAATTACTGTTTAGGATTAATTATGGTTGATTAATCTTGCTCATAAAAGATTGAATGTGTTGGAATTATTGATATTTCACATATGAAATATCAATGATAGGATTTGGTTGGACGGTGATAAGGGGGTTACCTTTCTGTGATGAATTGTTGTGTAAAATTGACATCCTGTATATAAAGTGAATTGAATTTAACTTGAATAAGTTGGAATTGAATGATATTGAATTCGTAGTGACCAGGGTCGGGTATCAGTATTACCCGAAACCACATCGATTCTTATAATTTGAAATGTGAAACTAATTGGTTGAAGTGGAATGACTTAAGTAAATTGGACCATTTAAATCTAAGTGTTGGCACTTAGAAATTAATGTGTGAATAGTTGATGTCTATAATAATTTATGAAGTTGAAATTGATATAAGTTACCCCGGGTTTATATAAATTGTATGCTTTTATATTCCAAGTTAGATGGGTTTACTCACGCTGGTTTCCAGCCTGACCCAGGTGTTACTTTGATGTAATGCTCAGGTCAGACCGAGTATTACAAATTTTCAGGTAAGGACGTTCTGGAGCTCAGGAGGGCGAGCTGGATGGCTGGAACGTATGGAGCATACCCACTGTGATATAGTTTTGTCTAGGACATGTTGTTTTATAACTGTCCTGTATTGTGTAAATGTTATAACTCTGATATATGAAAATGTAAATGTACTGATACTGTTCTTTTGTAAACTGTTATTATGTGATATTATATTTTGATCCGCTGCGAATGTGAGGTTTTTGTGTCTTGTTTCTGTTTCTTCTTCTTCTATCTCTTCTTTTTTTTCTAACTATCTGGAATTTTCGAGATCGAAATTTTCGAGTCGTTACAGATAGCTATTTAGAGTTCTCTCCTATTTCGATTCCGCCGTGCAGTTATTGTAAAGGCAAAGTTATTTAATTGCCTATATATACTCTAATCATCCAAAGGGGCATCTTCATATATCGCCCTTGGCGTATGCTGTAAGAATTATATTTTCATTGAACGTGGCTAACGATTATGGAATTATGTAATGAATTAGAAATGTTTTGAAATGGATTAAGAAAGTTATTTGTTGATTTTAAAATTTTCCATATCCATATGCTTTTGCTATATCAATGAATCTAACGTTACCTTATTTGGTCATCGAGGATTAATAACTATGGATGACAGCAGCATCCATAACCATTAGTTTTGGGCTTCCAAGTAGGGGGATGTTATAGCTGGCATAATTTGGCCGATTATGGTTTGAAATTGGGTGCGATGGTGGGTTTTGGGGGGTGCAATACGATGATCGGAGATCAAGCGGTGGTGGCAGCCATGTAGGGGAGGCAAAGATGAGGTGAATGGAAGCGGTGGTGTGAGCTAAGGCAACATGAAAATGATGAATTTGGTGGTCAAAGGCGTGACATGTCAACTATGTGAATTCAGGGAAGAAGGTTAATAATTTTATTTAGTCCCTATAATCTTCTAATTTACATATTAAACCCTAGAACTTATAGCCTCTATATCTTTGACATACAAACTCCAACTCATATGTATTTTGTCCTATTGGAATCGTGGAAAATATTAGATGTTTTAACATTGGTTTTGTTGAGTTTGGAGACTAATCGAAAATGCATGTTGATATGAATTTTTAATTTGATTAATTGAAATTTAGATTATAAAACCCATAATTATTGATGAAAAATCATATTTATTGATGTATTTTGTGCTCTATGGATGACTTTTTAATTATTACAATATTCTAAATGTATTGTGCCTTAGTGGGATAATTATTATTGATTGTAGTACTTTTGGGTGTTTAATTGTAATTAATAATTGATTTGAATTGGAAAGTGTTAACAAGAAAACTTGTCAACTCCCCAAATTTGAAGTTGAAGTAGGAGTGATGCTTTCGAAAATCTCCTTTTTAATCAGTGGAGATTGCTGAAGCTTTTCAGATTGGTAAAGCAATCTAAAATTCCTATTTGGTACCCTTTGATACTGTCGAAAGTGTGGCTTCCCTTTAGTTAAGTTCCTTCGAAAGGGTTGACTAAGTATACGATCGAGACCACCTTTCGACACCGATAAAGGTATTTGGGTTAAGGACGTAACAAGCTTCAGAAATATCTTGGTTGAAAAGGATTCGACTCTAATAAAAAGGGGTAATGCTTGCGATCTTGTGGATTTGAGATAAGGTTGCTAGAAAAGAAGAAAAATCAGGGTTTCGACTTAGTCAAAGGGGCTCCTTTCGATAAATCCAACTGGAGGTTGACACATTTATGAAAGTCTAAGCTGCTGAGTAAATACGTATCATAATCTTCTTTTTATTGAACCTAATAGTACAAAATTGTCCAAATCCCCGATTTGATTTGAGAATTATGGTAGATAATTTTAGGAAAAATAGAAGTCAGAGGTGGAGGAAGTCAGATCCCAAAAATGGACCGCTCGAGTCTTATTTATAGGTGCGAGTTGGCACCTTTCATAGGGCTCATGGCAATCGTATCGGAAGGTAGGTTTCGCTTGCATCCTTCCGACCTTATGCGAAAGGGAGGCCTTTTGGCTTTGTTGGAAGGTTGGCTTATAGCTCTTTGAACATATATGGATGCCCTGGTCTCCATCAAAAGGTGAGAATATGGCATCCACAGCTTTGATCTAATGATGGAAGGGCGGATGATTTGATGTGGAAGGGAACCTCTCGACTCCATTGAAAGGTCTTCTTTGAAGGTAAGTGGCGCTTTGAAGTGCTTGGTTGACATTGTTCGGTATCGACTGATCTGCGAAAACATCCTTACGATCCCATTGACAGGTTTTTTGGAATAAGATGCCAAGTTTGCTTTGCGGAAGGTAATATTTGTACATGATGTTGTTGACTCTTGTAGAAGGTCTCCAATGTGGAACTATCGCTTGCGGAAGGTTCTTCCATGGATAAAATATTTGCGGAACATCCTCCATCGGCTGTGAGATTTCTTCTGCAGAACCCTCTCATGTAGAACCAAAGGTGAAAGTTTTAATCATATGTGGAAGCCTCTTATGGACGGAACCATCTCATGTGGAACCAAAGGTGAAAGTCTTTATCATATGCGAAAGCCTCTTACGGGCGGAACCATCTCCGGCAGAACCTTAGTTGCGAAAGCCTTCTTTACTATTTCAGAAGCATCCCTTTGGCTCTTGCGGAAGGTCTTCCAGCTTTCCCGACTCTCCATCAATACCTAGTTTTGGTGATGAATTTTTGGTGTTAACATTGTACTTTCATTTAATGTTATCGAAAGGTTGTTTTTCACTCTTTGCTAACTTGTGAGTGCTATTTTCTTCACATACCTTTCGTCATTGTTGAAAGGTAACTACGACGTGCTTTAACTGGTTCAAAAGGCTTGTAATGCTTTCAAAAAGGACACTAAGTTGTTGCTCATACTTGCTTTGATTTCTTCATCCCTTTTGAAAGGTAAGAACACCTTGGATACTAGAGTTGGAACCTTTTGATTCCTTTGAAAGATTTGATGCTAATGAATACTAATGAATACATCCCTTTGACTCCTTTAAAATGTTTGGGCTATGCTCTTTTTCCTTCGCTTTTTCTGAAATACCTTTCGACTTAGTAGAAAGGTGGATTTTTAGAGTATCATCTTTCATATGGACTTTGAAAGATAGCCATCAATTTCGTCGAAAGCTCCTTGCCGGAAGGTATGATCAACCAGACCATCTTGATGGTTTTTGATCTTTCCCAATGCTATTGCGTTCCTTCTTTCATACTTTTATTTCTAGAAATATTTTATGGATAACATTTAGCCCCTCCCTTGTGTGAAAGAGGCTTTTGTTCTTTAGGACAAAAACTCCAAAGGATTTCCTTCTCTGTTTTCTATAAAACGGATGATAGCCTCTATAAGGATTGTAATCCTATGGTCGTTCTATTATGAGTAACTTTATAATTCTAGTTACTATCTGGTTATTTTGTTCAATAGAGCATTTAAGTGATTATATGCTCAAATAAATGTATGAAATGATATCACCTGGTCGGTTGTTATCAATTTAAGTAAATAGACCTTCCCTATAAAGGTCATTGTTTACAAGCAATCCTCTGTTCTCAAGCTATATTTTCCTTAGCCTTCGAGGATTAATTTCTTGCTTTTTTGTTGACTTTATTTTCCATCCCTGCACTTTGATGAAAGCCTAACTAGTATCGAGAAAGTTTTAAATAAAATCGATATTCGAAAATTCCTTGATGATATATAAAGCTCATAAGATCAAAAATTTGGTATGAGATCATAAAATTCCAAAAAAGAAATCAGAAATATGAAATCAATAAATCATCATAAAAAATCAATAAGGAGCTTCAGAATTCTCAAATGCGTAAGATCATTATGAAAAACCAATGAGGGAAGCAAATATGATAAATCCACAAATCATCTTAAAAGTTAAGGAGGAAATTTATAATTCATAAAATAAAAGTATAATCAAGACATCATCATGGAAACTCAATAAGGAAACTAAGAACATAAAATCCATAGATCGTCATAAAAATTCAATCAGAAACTTCAGAATTCACAAGTCTAGAAATTCAATAAGAGATCATCACAAGAGTTGAACCAAAAAGCCAAAAATGCAGAATTCACCAATCACCGTAAAGATTCAAAAGGAAATCTTGGAACTCATTGAATCAGAAATCTTATAAAGGATTATTGAACACCTAATAAGAAAACCAGGAATTCACAAATCATCTAGAAAATCATCAACTAATTTCAGAATTCATCAATCCAAAACCCCATTAAAGATCATCCAAAAATTCCAATAGGAAAATTAGAAATACGAAATTCATCAATTATCACAAAAATAACTAAGGCAGCTTAAATTCCATTAAATCAGGGAATTAAAATCCAAGAATAAAAAAATGTGACCTGAAACCCATCCATTCTTATTCTAAATCGGAATATCAATCAATAAAGGGAACCAAGAAATCATGAACTCATGAAACAAGTGATCAGTAGGAAATCGTCATGAAAATTCAATGGGAAATTGTAGTACGTAAAATTCATGAATCATCGTAGAAATAAGTGGGGAAATTCATTAAATCAATAATTCAGCAAGAAATCACCACAGTGATTTAATAAAGAAATCATGAATACAAAATCAGCAAATCATCACAAAAAAGTCAATGGGAAATCTATAAATTATCATAGAAACTCCACAAATGAGTTAAGAAATTAGGAACTCAATAAACAAAGGAATGATGGAAAATCATCATGAAAATTCAATGGAAAGAAGCTCAATATCTGGAATTCATAAGCCATCATAAGAGACCAATAGGGAAATTCAAAATTCATGAAATCAGAAATTCAAGTTAAAAGTTAACATGAAAATTCGATAAGGAAATCTTGAATATGAAATCTAAAATCATATTAAAAAGCAATATGGAAATTCAGAATTCACAAAATCCAAAATGAAATCTTCATCAATAGAAATGGGGAACTCAAAATTCACAAAATCAAGACTTTATCCATAGTTTCATCAAGATCTCGTCTGACGAATTAACCGTTCAAAACTCCATTCAACGTAAGTACGAAGCCATAGAAATGTCTAAATATAGCATAGTAGATTTCGAACAAAAGATAGCTATGTTTATCTAACCCTAATTATATGGTTATTCACAGGAAAGCTTCCCGTTAATAAATGTGTTGCTCCTAAAGTGCCTATAAGTTAGTAGTATACGTATATGTGTGTGTGTGTGTATGTATGTATATATAGGTATAATAGACTATTCTACCCAATTGGTTGCTTTATTTCAAAGGATTCAGAAGTGGTTTTCTTATCCTGCTCTTAGAGTGAAGTACTTTATGTTTGTAGTTATCCATTCCACTCCTTTCATTTTCGTATCGACCTTTACTCTTGTTTCCATGTTATGGATTCCTTCTTTCATTTTCTGGTCTCATGCCTTTTGTGGTATGAAAGTTTCTTAATCCTTTGATGTAGAAATTACTTCTCATACATTGGATGTTCTTAGATTTGGTATTCCATATTTTTTATCCTTTCTAGATATGATTTTGGGTTCTTTGTCCATTCTAGGTTTTGGGCATTGGATACCTTTATCCCTTTTGCCTTTGTTCATTTCCTTTTTCTAGGTTTCATCTTTGTTTTAGATGACGGACAGATTTCTTTCCTTAACCCTTTATTCTCTTGGGGTTTGACTTTCTTCCTGAGTTGTAGACATCTTTGTCTTTCTTCATTTGTTTAGTGCCTCTTCCGGGCTTCCTATGGCTCTAAAGGATGTTGTTTGTGTTAAGTTGACCTTCATCAAGTAGGTTGCTGATGAATGCTTTACTTGATCCTCCCCTAAGAGGTGATTTGGATGTTAGAGGCTTTTAATTTTGCGGGTGCTTATCCTGACCCTCCCCTAAGAGTTGGTATGGACGTTAGGGGCTTTTGATTTTGCGGGTGCTTATCCCGACCCTCCCCTAAGAGGTGATATGGACGTTAGGGGCTTTTGATTTTGCGGATGTTTATGCTAATCCTCCCCTAAGAGGTGACATGGACGTTAGGGGCTATGTTTAGAGGTTTTAACCCTCTCTCTATGAAGTGCCTTTGGTAAGGTCTTAAGAGGATTTAACCCTTCCTCGCGGAGATGCCTTTGGTAAAGTCTTTTTTTAGAGGTTTTGAACCCTCCCTCTAGAAGATGCCTTCAGTAAGGTCTTAAGAGGATTTAACCTATCCTCCTGGAGGTGCCCCTGACCAAAGGATAAAACTTTGCATATGAAAATAATTTCTGGTCAATCGAAGCTTTTTTTGAAAATCTTTTTGAATAGCGATTTCTTTTTGAAAGAATGTTTGAAAATGAACTCTTCTAGTGACAATCTTTTCTTTATGCTACCTTTTGCAAGGATCTCTAATTTCATTCTCATAGCAGAGTCACAGATCTCAAATAGGAAACTGGGTGGTCATGGTTCATGAAACAGTAGCCTTTTAGTTGAGAATAAGATTCTCCAATTTATGTTTTTTCCAACAAACTCTTAATAGCTTAAAAAATCGTTTTGAAGAAGTATGGATAGGCTTTTCATTGCTCATAGCTTTAGAAAACTTTGAAATGGTGAGATTGCTTCGTTTGAAGTTTTCTATGGGCATTTACTAATGCAATATATTATTTTTGGAAGATTACATAAATTAATTCTTGGTATAGATAAATACTTATTTTTCTCGAGTTGGGGGGTAATTGAAAATAGCTTTTCTTTGAAGACATGTTTTGGGATATTCCCTTTTAGTAAAATAATTTGTTAAAGATTGGATGATATTGCCTCCTCCTTCAGATTGATTACCATACCTTGGTGAGTATTGCCCTGCAACTGAATGACATATTTGTTAGTTTCTTCTTCGAAATTAGTGAAGGACTGTGTGATGAATCGCAAATCCATACCCTTTGAATCGACAGTAAATCACACTTGTCCAACCCAAAAAGCATAGACTGACGGAAAGTCAGAGAAAGAAAAGAAGAGAGAAGAAGAGAAGAGAAGAGAAGAGAAGAAAGAGAGAAGATAAAACCAAACAGAACAATACAGAATCTCACATCGCAGCAGAAAACATATATCATATTGATGATCTTTATAAAACAGAAATTGTATATATATATACATCAAGCAGAGTTCAACAATCAATCACAAGTTATCAGCCTGGATAGTTATAATAATCTGTCCTCACAATCGCTGATAAATAAACTAAGTAATGCAGCGGATAATCAATAATTAAAACAAATATGCATATACGAAATAAAGATCTCCAGCTCTCCTGCTTAAGCTCCAAAGCACCAAATCTGAACCTGTAAATATGCTCGGTCTGACCTGAGCATTGAAAGGGAAGAACGCCCTGATTAGTTTGGTAAACCAATGTGAGGAACACACTCAACTGAATTTATTAAGTTACCAAACTTTTCTTTTATCAAAACAAAAGTATCACGTAAGACAAGTCTACACGTAAACACAGACATGTTTTTACATTACGATAACTAAAACATTTCATATCAAATCCTTTGATATTATACTAGTGTCTAGTATACAAATAATATTCAAAATAGCTGAAATTGTTGCCATTATTAAATTCCAGCATACTAGGCTCTAAAATAAAATGGCAGGTATGTAGTGGAGTTTGGATTTCCATACAAATGATTAGGTGAAGGGACTACCTTCCGACGGTACATCGCTAGAAGAATGTATCGAGAAACCATCACAAAGTTTCTCTACCAACACAAGACCGGCCCACCTCTATAACTAGATGGTACCGAACATGTCATCACTTGGTCGTTACCGATCTTTACCGAGGGCCCTCGAAGTATACAAACCACAATAATCAGATACACGATGTCATGGCGTGTAAAGGTATATCTAGAAGAGGATGATCATATCCTACTTGGGAATAACCCACTTAGCCTTGCTGCATCTAACCTTGTTTCGGTCATTTCCGATTGATGAAGCATGAGGTAACGATTACCTTTCACATATCACAACCACATCACTTTGAATGCCACATGGCCATTTCCATTGACTACTAATTGCCTTCCACAAAAATACAACCCTTAAGCTCAAACGTCTCAAGAAGGGTGTTAAGCTAAGAGAAGTTGCCTTCTCCGCCACCACTGATGTATGTTTGTAAAAACCAATGTACGTAATCTTTAGAAATGCAATGTCAGACAAACATCCATACAAGTTGTCCAAAAACAGGACAAACTGAAAGGAACTTTCCTACCACATCCTGTTTGGGAATACTAGGATTAGTAGCGAATTATCCTTGCATTGGATATTTCATAACGAAGAGACCACTGCTACTATATGTATAATGGGATTTTAACCCCAAACGATCAACAAGCAGTCCCCTGCTATGAAAATCCAAAATATCAATATCATCACAAGCAACCTGCACAATCGTCGCATATACGTTGGTCCGAAGTGCTTTTCGGATAAACCGATCCCGGTCTCTTCGCACCAACAGCGCAAAAGCGTTTTTCAAGCTCACACAGAAACTAGGTCTCATAGACTTATCACGTCTCCAACTTTCAACTTGCAATCCTTCGGGCCAAGAAAGAACCTCGATGGAATGGAGTAATACTCCGCACTATACGAATCATTATCCTCAACACAACTGATAATCAAGCCTACAAAGAAGGCTACGTACTAAGTGTACGACTAAATAGTTCGCACATCCAGTCGAGGAACTAAAATTTGGCCAAATTTGATACTCGGTTATTTAACTATCAAAGCAAACAAACAAATATTCAGCACCATAAAAATCACTAGGCCCTTCTAATTAATTTTTTATTAATCAAATCACTTGTCAAATATTCGCTTAAATTATCTTTAAAAATATATATTCTCAAAGCCATTTCAATTTTAATATCGGAAAACATTTCCATATGCTTATATAATAATAAGTAATTCACAAATCACTTTATTTTCAACACTTAGAAAATATTCCATATACTTAAATCACGATTAAGTATATATTTTATTCTTTAAGGAAAACGTTCTCTTTAAACACATTTATTTGGGTCAAAACGAATGTTGCGTAAAGCATCGTTACGATAACCCAAAATCACTAGTATAGGGATTCGAAAATAAGATAGGTATATAAATCCTATATATTAAATAAAACATTTCCTTTCGAAAATAATTTATTATAACAACAGTGTTATAGTCCATCATTTCCTTATTTCTCGAAAACGTCTGTTTCAACAATGAATGTTGAATTCTACGTATTCTATACATAACACATTTTAAAACATCTTTAAACCATTTTATTTCATTTAAAATACCACTTCTTAAAACATTTATTTAATATATTATTCACTGTCCAAAATCATGAATACAAATTGCTTACCAAATTTAATATTTCTACACATTTATATTAAGGATAACCCACTGTCCAAAATCATGGATTTAATGCCTCATCAAATTTATTACTACTGCACTTTTATTAAAGGATTATCCACTGTCCAAAATCGTGGATATAATTCCTTTAATAAACTATAATAGTTAACTTATCAAATTCAATCGATTTCGGATTTATAAAACAATGTATATAAATCACATTTATATTATATAAAAACTTCAATATACAAAATTAACTGATTCCATTTATCTCTTATTTATATCTAAAATCCAAATTATAAGTTAATTCACTTATAAATAATTTATTTACAAAATCATTCTTTTATAACTTCACAAATTGTAAATCTTATAACTTATAAGATTCATTTATAACTCATTTTAACACTTATAAAAACTCATTTATAATTCCATTATTCTGATTTATAAAATTTCAATTTTGTAAATCTTACTTACAAAACGTTTATAAAATTCAAAAATCACCATTTAAGCCATTTTACAAAATAGTTATCGCTATATTTCAAAATCACATTCTGATTTTATTTCACAAAAATCATAATTTTTATAACATAAAAATTATAACATTTATTTATTTAAAATAAATCCATTCTTTAATAATTCAAAATTCAATAAAACATCTATTTTCAAAATCACTTGAAAATCCTTTTTAATTTTGGAAACCATCACTTTAATATTTTTATTTACCAAAAATAGGACCAATGCTACAACAGCACTAAATACATCAATCACAACATCCAAAACATCATATATCATATGACAATAGCATATATCACAATATCTATAAATAAAACCGGTACCAGTGAGGAATCCAATTGGATCCTCCAACCTGTCACTTGCAACTAATATACATATTAGAATATGTGTACAATATCCGCTTCGTGGCAGACGTGCGTACAAAGGGTCATCCGCTCATACACAGGAACGTATAGGGTCTCATCTGCTCCAATAGGCAGGAATATATCCAAATACCAATCAATATATATACAATATATCATATATAATTCAAATAATCATCAAACATCATAAATAATATTTATTCTCACTTATATAAAAATACCAGTGAGTCAGAAAGAGTGAGTTGTACTGTAGTGTTTTATTCTGAATAAAATTAAATGAGAATTTAATTTCAACCAAAATTTTCACTAGCTCAAATAAATCCCAATCCAGCTTCATAATGTAGTGCTCATCAATATGGACCCAACGCAACTTATTTCGTCAAAACGGACCTCGTATGACAAAGTTACAGCATTTTTAATATCGCATGAGTCATTATATAAATTAATTAACATTTTATTTTTTCATTTTCAAAACCCTCACATCGTGGTCGTTCATTTTGCTTTGAAGAAATCTGGCCATATGAATTATCTTCTTCCCCATCAGTTTTCACGTACAAAATCAAACCCAAAGGCCACCGTTTTCATCAAATTTTCGTGATCCAATCGAGCACCTAGAAGTTGATAAGAGCATACCATGTCGAAGCCCTCGTCCTTGTGCACCACCACCCTTGAGAATGGCAAGCTCGGTCTCGAATTTGCATTTGAAATCGTGCCCAAACGAAGGAAGAACGTGAGTAAATTATAGCCTCCACACGACGCTGTTTCAGATCTCCACCGTGGAGATTATGGAGCTCGATATGCTTTTCATTTTTGTAGTTGAGAGTATTTCAAATCGATTGATGGATTTGGAGAAAATAGAGGCAGAAGATTCATGCATTTCTGGCCATTAACAGTAAAGTGGTGGCTATAACCCTTGCTAGGGTTTTAAGTGAAAATATAGAAATTTTGAGGCCTTATATAGAAAATTTTTGTGCACTATTCATCCGAAAACTTTTCAAACTCAAAACGAAGCGTGCTGCCTAACGTTTATAATGTTTTACCCTTATTCCGAACACAATGGAATATATATCGAGGGCCAATTTGATCGTATTTGGAAGATAGGTTTTCAAATCGAATATTTAAATTTAAAATTTACTTAAACCGATTTCTACGTGTTTTAGCTTGCCCCGGACAAACTGTAAAGCTGATTGACACGAAATTTAAAATCTTACAATAAATAACATTACGGATCCAATGAAACTGATTTCGTCAAAATCTGAGGCTATGTGAAAAACGACCATTTTCACTCATCAATTTAAATATTAAAATATTCAATTGCTACAAATTGACTTTTAATTCAATTTTAAAAGTTCTGCAACATCATTCTAATTCAAATAGAATTTAATTCAACTTTATAAATCATTTTCATTCACATTAAATTCAATTTTCAATTATTTACACAATTTCAAATATTAAATTAACAATTTAATTATCCAATTAAATCCTTATATTTCAAATATAAGTTATTCAGCTTATAAAGTTAACCTTTAAATATTTAAAATCAATTAATGTACGAATTTCAAATGACTGAAATTCTAGGTCGTTACAGACTGATTACAGTCCAAGGTTTCATAAGGGCAAATATTTATTTTGCGTTGGCCCAAACATTGGTGTCCATTGTATATCAGGCATTTGAGCTATCTTTTCAAGTACCTTGGAACTCGTTGTTCTTCAAAAGTTGTTGCATCCTATGGATTGCCTTTTTTTTACTTGTAAAGACACTTGAATTTTAATATGTACATGCACAATGAAAATCTAAGTACAAAACAAAGTACAGTTCGAATTGATAAGATATGAAAACGGGGTATGGTTCATAATTGAACAAATTCTAAGAGACTTCATGATTTGATTAAGATCTGCATTCAAAAGTTGCTAAACTGCTTTCTTCTTTGGTTAGATAAGATGTCTTTTAAGTTTCTTTAACAAACTCCTTTAGGTACCCTAACCTAATCATATCCTAAACCAATCCATCTAATGCGCAACACTCATCGGTAATATGTCCATTTTCTTTATAATAATCACAATAACTTCATCCTTTCCTGGATTCTGGCTGCCTTCGCATTTTTTGGGTAATTGAGGTATTTCTGTTGTCCTTTGTTGCGGTAAGTAAGTGAGAAAGGGGTTGATATAAGGTTACAAGGTTGGCTTCTAGAATTCCCTTCCAAACCCTTGTATTACCTTTTGATTTGTGCTTAAAGTGATCGAAGTTAGATTTTTCTACTTCTATGCCTTGTCGTGATCTTTTCCTATCATAGCACATTTCGCCCAATTGGATAAATTTGTCTGCACAATAATAGAAGTAACGTAGATCTTTGCATCCATTACTATAAAGGTCTTCCCAAAAAGGGGTATGTTTGATTAGCCTTGACCGAACTGCTATTAACTTGCCTCTATCGGTCGCATTTTTTGCTTTTAATGCTTCTGCATTGAACCTTTTTAAATATTCATCTAGTGGTTCTCCCAATTTTTGTTTGGTTGTAGCTAACAGGTTAAAGCTTGTGGTTAGGTCCTTGAACATATAAAATTGCGTCACAAAGTCGTGACAAAATTGTTCCCAAGAACAGATGGTCTTCTCTTGATAATTCCTATGCCATTTGAGAGTTACTCCTTGAAAAGTAAACGGGATCAATTTGTATCGAACTGACCCAGGAGCGTTGTATAAATTCATCTAATTTTCTAAAGCTACAAGGTGATCATCTGGATCAGTAGTTCCATCATATTTTGGTGGAGGAATCTGCATATGAGGGAAAATATTGATTGCCGTCTTTTCTTCTAAAATAGGAACCTTTTGCAAGATAACATGTTTCTTTAATTCATTGAGTATACTTTTTATCGTATCTTCCGTGATTTGGTTGTGGATGTTATCATGATGTTCTTCGTCGTCTTTCATTGACAAACTGTTTGATTTCTTAATGGCCTTCTTAGCCTGACTTTCTTGATTCTCTTATTGATCTTCACGTTGTGGTTGTGCATCATCTTCTCCTTCTGCAATCCTTTATGATTCTTGTAATAGTGCTTTTCCAAGAAATTCATGCATTGCTATCATTTGTTGTTGTAGATGTTGGACTTTAATTTCATTGTTCTCCAATCTCATTAAGGTTGAAGGTTTCCCAATTTCCATATTTTCCAAGTAGAAGTTTGGGACTATATTGTCTTCCAAAGTTGATTGTGGCTCGATCTCTTCATTTGAGATATTAATATTATTCATGACTCATGTACTCTATACTACCGATTTGTGATAAAAGTGATTAGAGATCGAAGGTTCAGGCCCTCCTTCTAGCACCAAAAATGTTAACAAGAAAACTTGTCAACACCCCAAATTTGAAGTTGAAGCATGAGTGATGCTTTCTAAAATCTCCTTTCGAATCAGTGGAGATTGCTGAAGATTTTCAGATTGGTAAAGTGATCAAAAATTCCTTTTTGGTACCCTTCGACACTGTCGAAAGGGTAGCTTCCCTCTAGTTAAGTTCCTTCGAATGGGTTGACTAAGTATAACGAGATCACCTTTCGACACGGATAAAGGTGTTTGGGTTAAGGACCTAACAGGCTCCGGAAATAGCTAGGTTGAAAAGTCTTCGACTCTAACAAAAAGGGGTAACACTTGCGATCTTGTTAATTTGAGATAAGATTTCTAGAAAGGAAGAAAACTCAGGGTTTCGACTTAGTTGAAGGGGCGCCTTTCGATCAATCCAACTGTAGGTTGACACATTCACGAAAAATAATGAAGTCTGAGCTACTAAGTAAATACGATTATCATAATCTTTTTTTATTGAACCTAATCATACAAAATTGTCCAAATCCCCAATTAGATTTGAGAATTATGGCTTATAAGTTTAGGAAAACATACAAGTCAGTGGTGGAAGTCCGATCCCAGAAATGGACCCCTCGGTTCTTGTTTATAGGTGCGGGTTGGCACCTTCCACAGGAGTCATGGCGACCGTGTCGGAAGGTAGGTTTCGCTTACATCCTTCCGATCTTGTGTGAAAGGGAGGCCTTTTGGCTTTTTGGAAGGTTGGCTTATAGCTCTCTGAACATATCTGAATGCCCTTGTCTCCATCGGAAGGTGAGAATGCGGCATCCACGGTGTAACAGCCCGCAAATCCATACCCCTTGAGTCCACACTATGCTACATCAATCAACTCAAGTTGTACAGAAATCTGAACCATTTTGATTAAAGAAGAAGAGGTAGAAGAAGAGAAAACACAAAACAACATCAGAATCTAACCAACGCAGCGGAATAAAATATAATAGATAATAAATAATCTTTACTCAAATATCGAATATCTCTGTTCATATATTACATCATCAGAGTACATCAATCACAGCTCAACATCAATAACATACAACTGGATACACGGCTACTCTTCACAGTGGAATATATATAAAACAAGTACGGAAGTACGTATCGTCATCCAGCTCGTCTCCTGAGCTCCACAGCATCATATCCTGTATCCTATAATACTCGGTCTGACCCGAGCATTACAGTTAAATTATACCCGAGTTAGTCTGGAATACTAGCATGAGAAAATCACACTCAATTTATTATTAACGTTTCAAAAATCTTTTTGAAAACAAAAGCATCTCGTAAGACCACGCCACAAATAAACATGTCAGGTTTTACCTTACGATAGCTAAAACAATTTTTATCAAAATCCTCTGATATTATAATAGGGTCTATATACAAATACTTATAAAATAGCCGAAATTGTTACATTCATTAAATTCCAGCTACTAGCCACAGAGTGGGTAATACAAACAAAACTCGTACAAGGCTCGTAGGGAGAATGGGTTTCCAACTAATGACTAGGCACTGGGGTACCACCTGTCACAGTACGTGGCCTAGATCACAGTACCGAGGAGTACGCCCGCTCCCCTGCAACACAAGACCGGGACTACCCCTTACTGGATAATCCCGAGTGAAATCACCTCGCGGTTGGGATCAGCAACCGCCCATTAAGCCGAAATAAAAAGGGATATCTAGACAGGGATGACTTCACCCTGCTTGGGTGCTACCCACCTAGCCTTGCTGCATAACCCCTGATTTTCAGTCATTCCCATTTGATGAGGCTTGAGGCTAAGCGTTACCTTTTTAGAACATATCCCTTAGAATGCCCATCGTCCACCTGACGATGTTTACGAAAGCATTCATCCATACAAGTCCGTCCTGGGTTCGAACGGAACCGAAGGCACTATTCCTACTACATCCATTTTGGAAATATCCTCAGGATTAGTAGCGACTAGCCCTTGCATTTCACTGCTCCAACTTCGAATCCACAATCGTTTTCCACGAAAACGTACAAACCGGATCGAAGTGGTTTTCGAGAAATAAATCTCGATCCCGGTCTCTTCGAAACGATTAGCGCAGTTGGCGAATATTGATAGTCGGTGATTTAACTATCAATTATTATTTTCAACATCCATCAAACAATAAATAATCTCCCAAATTATTTATTTATCTCAAAAATATCTTCACAAGATATATTTTCACTTTCAAACCCATTTGAAAACAGTTTTCAAACTATCTTCCTTTTCTGAATAAATTTCCCAAATATTTTCTGTTTCTTCTGAAATCACCAAGTACAACATTTAGATTTTAAAATGATTTAAAACACCTTATTATAAAATATACTTTTAAATATTTTAAATTGAAAACTACTTTAATGCTTTATTAAAAATATATATTTTTAAAAAAAATTAAAATAAGGCTACTTTTTAGAATATAGAACTAAATTTCTCTTTTTAAAACAAAATACCAAATTACCTTAAATAATTACTACGATAATAGACTTGAAAAATATTTACTTTAGAATTTAAACATTTAAAAATAATAACTTTTCTAAAACATGTTTTTTAAAACAACATTAACTTTTTATCTTATATTTAAAAATTACTTTAAATGTACTTGGCTATCCAAAGAAATATACTTCTCTTCACATTCATCTTTAAATCACCAATTCAAACACTTGAATCAATTTCCATCCTTTCTAATTCCAAAATCCATTAATTTCAGATTTATTTCCTTAATTATGATTTAAAATATTTTTAACTGGAATACCAATTTAGATTCCTCAAATTACTTCTTTGTTCTTTTAAATAAATTTGAACTTTAAATTTTTAAATAATTCTTTATTCCTTTGAAATAATATCACTTGATTTTACAATTCTTTAATTTCCGATTATTTAAAATCTTTTCATTCACGAAGTTATTTATTAGTATTGTGATATCACTTCCATTTCATTCTATTCATTCTTAATTTATTCGAATTTTATATAATTATTTCACTTACAAATTCACTTCTATATTTACTTTCCAAAATCCAATTTATATATTTTTGGTAACCTATTATACTCAAATATAGTCAATCAAAGCATAGAATTCAATATTCCAGTATATATTCATCATGGAATATCAAGTAATCACAACAGAAAATATTAATTAATTTAAATACATGTTGAGGGGTCCAGTTGGATCCCTCCAACCTGTTTTCCCTACATCCATAGACGTTAGCACCATATAAAATACCAGTTCCAAAATACACCATACTATAGCACATCAATCTATTCAACCATTCAAAAAATTATTTAAATTGAATCATTTAAATTTAACAGAGTGAGATTAACTCACCTTTGATTCGTTTTGCAAACACTTCAATCTTGCCTTGATTTTCGCATTTTTGACCTTGTCACGTTAGATGATTTCATTAATATTTGAACTACTCGAAAGGTAAATTACCATTAAATAAGTTTAAATTAACCTATTATTTTATTTAAACAAATTTTCTGGATAATTACAATTTAGGTTGCAAAAATAATTAAATAGATTAACTTACAAATAAATCACCTTAATAATTCATTTTAAAATAACTTGTGAATTAAAATATCTGTGTATATATTTATCTATTTCATTTTTCTTTTAAAACTACTTACGCATATACTTATAAAATAATCTATTGTATCATTTAAATTTCTACCTTCTAAATCATATATATATATAGACTATTTTCTGTTTTACAGTTTACATACATTTATTTAAATCTTCAAATAAAGATAAATAAATTGTTTTATATCCTACTGCAACATATTTATCTTCTGATATGTATGTTAAACTCTTAGTTATCTGTATACATATGTATTTTATTTATTTCTTTCTGAAATCTCTAATATATACAAAATTAAATCAAACAGAGAATACCTCCATCCTCGAAATGTTGCCAGACCCAAACACGACTTCATCCTAAAGGAGATTAATCGAACGACCACACCAGAATTGCAACCAACAGACGAATATAATAACTGCGGCATCATTCTCTATTGCTTCAGCGAATCAAGGCGGCGGTTGTGAATCCCTAGGTGCAGCGTTCCAGGCGGCGGCTCAAGTTCCAGGCAATTTCACGACGCGAGTTCTTCGAGTTCAAAACCATTGAAATCAACAGCAAGCGTTGATAGCAGACGAAGCCATCTCGAGACGAAACATCGATTCGATTTTTCCCTATGAGGGAATTGATAGAATACAAAGGGAGAAAGGAAGGAAGGACATTCGATTTAAGAATAACCTGAAGGAGAAAGAGGAATTTTGTTCGGCTATAATTATTATAAGAGATCGAACTGATTTGTTCGATAGAGACATATCTTCAAGGATCGAATTGCTTCCAAAGGAAGACAGAGTAGCGTGCTTTAAACGAGAAGAGGAGACAACTAGGTCGACGGAAATCAGATGCTAGGGTGGCTACTGATTTGACCTTTATATTTCTATATTAAAAAAATCTTGATTAAATTTTTCAACACGTTTACTTATCGTATGCTCACACAACAACTCCAAATGCTACGAAAATTGAAATCCGATAATAATAAAATATTACGGATCCAATGGAATTGGTTTCGTTGAATTCCGAGACTGTGCCTCGGAAAGCTATTTTTAAATTCAATTTAAACGATAAAATTTCAAAACTGAAAAAACTCCTATTAATTTCAAATTTACCACTTCCATTACCTTCAATGTTATCAATATAAATTTTATAAGCCCTCAAATTATTTTTAATAGGCTTAGAACTCCAAATTCAACATCTTCCCAATTTCAATTTATTTAATTTAATAATTTAATTATCAAATATTTAGTGATACTTGAATTCAAGTTAAAAATTAACTTTTAAATATTTAAAATCAATTAAATATCCCGATTTTAAATGTTCGAAAATTTCAGGTCGTCACACACGGCTTTGATCAAATGGTGGAAGGGAAGTTGATTTGATAAGGAATGGAATCTTTCGGCTCCATCGAAAGGTCTTCTTTGAATGTAAGTGGTTCTTTGAAGTGCTTAGTTGACATTGTCCTGTATCGACTGATCTACAGAAACATCCTTTCTATCCCATCGAAAGGCTCTTTTGAATAAGGTGCCAAATTTGCTTTGCGAAAGGTAATGTTTGTGCATGATGTTGTTGACTCTTGCAGAAGGTCTTCAATGCGGAACTATCACTTGCGGAACGTTCTTCCATGGATGCGATATTTGCGAAACGTCTTCCGTGGGCAGTGAGTTTTCTTCCGGGGAATCCTCTCATGCGAAACCAAGGGTGGAAGTCTTTATCATATCGGTAGCTTCTTATAGATGAAACCATCTTATGCGGAACCAAAGGTGAAAGTATTTATCATATGTGGAAGCCTCTTGCTTGTGGAACCATCTTATATGGAAATTTAGTTGCGGAAGCCTTCTTGACTTTTCCAGAAGCATCACTTTGGCTTTTAAGGAAGGTCTTCCAACAACCTCTACTTTCCATCGAAACCCAGTTTCGGTGGGGAATTTTTTGTGTTAACACTGTACATTACTTCAACGTTGTCGAGAGGGTGTCTTTCACTCATTGTTGATTTATGTGTGTTGTTTTCTTCATTAACCTTAAGTCATTGTCGAAAGGTAACCTAGACGTGCTTCAACCTATTTGAATGCTTATAATACTTTTGAAAAGGTTACTAAGTAGTTGCTCATACTTTCTTTGACTTCTTCATCCCCTTCGAAAGGCAAGAACACCTTGGATACTAGAGTTGGAACCTTTCAACTCTTTCGAAAGGCTTGATGTTAATGAATCCCGATGACTGCATCCCTTTGACTCCTTTAAAAGGTTGGGTTATGCTCCTTTTCCTTAGCTTTTGTTGAAAAACCTTTCAACTTAGTCGAAAGGTGTATTTTTGGAGTATCATCTTGCATATGGACTTTGAAAGCCTTCGACTTCGTCAAAAGCTCCTTATCGGAAGGTATGATCAACCAGACCATCTTGATGATTTCTGATATTTCCCAATGCTACTGTGTTCCTTCTTTCATACTTTTATTCCTAGGAATATTTTATAGATAGTAGAAAGTAATTAATTAAAGTAAAATGAATATTAATGAGAAATTTAAATAAATAAATGATAGGTTAAGTTTATTTATATATCTTTGATGGTTATTGTAAGTAGCGAGGTTTTATAGTATTTATTAAGATTAAAGTATGGCACTAAATAAAGTTATTATTTATGAATTTCTAGTAAAATCAAACATAATAATTAAAATTACATTCCCAATTAATATTTGGTGGGTATATAATTTATAAAATAGAATGAGACTTTAAAATAATTTTTGGGAAAACTACTATTTTGAGATAAACAGAAATAAAAAGGAGTTTCGTTGGTTTAAATGTTGTAGTTTAATAATAGTAATAAATTATTTTTGGAAGATATTAAAGGGATTTCATATATATCATTATTTTGATGTAAAATAATAGTAAAGTTTTAAAATTAGTTTGATGAAGAATATTATTTTTTTACTAAAATACATTGTTTTGGGGTATTTAAATAATGGAGTACAATAAAGAACCGCAGAAGTATATTATCATTTTTAAAAGAGTATTATTGTTTTAAGATGCAATAAATAAGTGAAACCTTTAAAATAAACAATGATAAACGATTTTATACCTCAAAAGATAATGGATGCGAATATATTACTTAAACAATTGTTGAATGTATGCTTAATTATCAACGTAATTATTATATTTATTTGATGTTTGATAACAACATCACATTTGGATATATGCTTGATATTTTACCACTATTGCTGCTAGATGATGGGTAATTAATTATAGCTAAATGATGATGGATATTGTATTACAAGGATTTGTACACATTTGAAATATTGATGTTGTGTTACTGTTGTGGAGTGAACAGTAGATGATTATTATTATAGTTGATAATTAATAATTTATGTTAGTATATTTATGTTGTGATTTTATTATTTGATGGATTGGGCTTGTCATTGGATATTGTTGGTGTTTGATGATTATGTGCTATTATTGTTTTAGCTACCCCATATAATGATTTGTTGAGATGGAAGAGTGGTAGTACTACTTTTTGATTTTACTATTTGCATTAGCTGCATTGGCTGCGATGGTTGCATTGATTGTATTGTTTGTGATGGTTGCAATGGTTGCATGATATTATGGTTGTAATGTATTAACATGTATTTATATGTAGGAGAAGAGCATGAAATAGAACTACATGGGCTTGATCCTCCAAAAGAGGTACATGGACAGTCATATCTTATGCAATAACTATCAAGCTTATGGCCATAGCGTGTAGGGTTAGTGCAGTCCAGACATTGTTGAAACATTTTTTTATCCCATGTATATTTGAATTTGTAGGTGAATGCAAATAAAGAAACAAAACATTGGGAAGGGTTTATATCCACAGGATAGATCGGTATATCTTTTGCGTCAAATTTTTTACAGTTGTCATTTTTATATTTGGTGAATTCAAATATGTATACTATGTGAAGCACTGAAGTTGTGTAATCCTTAGTTACTGATATAAGGCTGTGTGTATATATATGTATGTATGTATGTATATGTAGTTAAAGTTTGCTATGAGGTTTCCGTTTTTATTATTATTTTGGATTTTTGGTTTTATCCACCTACAGTCCATTGCTTTTGGTGTATGAAATTTGTTGCAAGTGTATTGACTTTATTCATAATTGATTTTAGATGTTAAAAGTAGTACGTCGTCACACTATTGAGAAGATTGAGCTTAACCAAGAAAGGATGAACGTTGTGCAATGTGGATAAAAGGGTTATGTTGATAAAAGGCACAAGGAATTGGAATTTGTAGTTTGCGATCATGTTTTCATGAAGGTTTTACCTATGAGAGGTATTACACGCTTTGGATAAGCATAGAAATTAGTTCGTAGATATGTGGAATCAATCCTTATTATTGAGAGGATCCGTAAACTTGCTTATGGATTAGAGTTACTGAGTAGTTCAGAGGAAGCACATAATGTCTTTTGCATTTCACATTTAAGGAAATGTGTGCATGACCTTAATATGATATTAATGCTAGGGGTAATTGAGGATTTACCAGAAGAACCATATTTGACCTTTTTACATAGATTAAAAGGAATAGTAGGTCATGGTATAAAAGAGTTAAGGAACAAACTTGTCAAACTTATTCATGTCCAATAGATTGACGACATTAATGATGCTACTAGGGAAAGTGAACATAGAATTATAAATCTTATCTATGTTTTTTTATTGTATGATTTTTCTTAGCTATGAGCTATTTTGATCATTCATATTTACCGATGGCGACAGTAATATGTTTGATATGCGTTAGTAGATGCAGTAATACATTATTGATTTTAGCTTAGTAAACGGCTAATGTGTCATTTTTACTCGTGTTAAATATTTTTTGTATGTGTGTGCATTTGTTTGCCTTATTCGAATTTCTAGGAAATAAATTTTATAAGAAGGGAAGAATTTAACATCCAATATTTTGGAGCAGCCTAAATATGAGAATGCTATAGAAATGAAAAATAAATTTTATTTAAAATGAAATTTTTATTTCTCAATTGATAATTTAATTGATAAAGAGAAGTACATTTAAATGATTAGTTAATTTAATGTTGGGTATTGAAAAAACAAAATAAAAAAAATTTGGTGAATGAAAAGTAAAATTTAATAAATTAGATTTTGACCATAATGTATTTTTCCCTAGTAGTGGAATGATGTGGAATTTTAAATAATAAGAGATGTCGAGGAATTAATAAATTAGGCAAAGGGTTTAGCCCGAAACCTGTTGTATCAACCCTTATATCGCTATGAAATATTTCTGTTCTCTTAACAATTTCACGAAACAAAAAGGAAGGGTATTGCTATTGAAACTCCAGTTTTGGATATGAGGATGACATTTAAAAAAAATAGTTTTTACTATGAAGGGTGCTAATCAAATTAGCCCCTTCATAAAATTACAATCAAGTTGACCCAGTTGCCCTCTCTTTTATTTACCTCATTTCCTCTTAATCATCATTAATCTTTAGTCCAATATTAATCAAGTAATGGAGAATTCAAACTCACGCCTATATGGAATTGCAAGTCAGAAAGAAACATGATTTAATTTTACTTAAGAAAACATTTAACAATAATTTTAAATCCTAATTTTATCGCAGTTAAAAAAATATGCGATAAATTGGGTTAAGAAATCACATTTCGATCACCTTCTCAACAAAGATTGGATGTGGATGTGAAGATTTGGATGAATTTTTTATTCTCGCCATTGTTCTCTTTTTCAAAAAGGATGACGAAGGAGAAAGTAAATGAAAGTGTTTAGGATTTTGATGTTTTAATTAAAGGCAAAAGAGGTAAAAATATATCTTTTATTAATAGGATGTGTATTCCTCATAGAATTTAATTTTGTGTGGAGTGATCATAAATCTGGTTCCCTTATATCCAAAACTGAAGTGTCTAAAACAATGCCTAAAAGAAAATAGAAAACCTAAACTCTTTCCTTCTTACTGAGGGAGGAGAAGACGAACAATGCAAAAGGAAATTATAGCTTTCCTATTTCATAGGAAAAGAAGAGATTAATAAATTCTCTACATCCAAATGAGTAATATTATAGCCTTTTCTTATCCCAATCAATTGATACTTGGATAAAATATTTATTTTTAGTTTATAATTAATATAAATAAGTCTTTATGATGATATAATTAATCCATATGAATTATAATGAGAAATGGATAAGATGATGACCGATCTAAAGTGATACACGAGTTTAACACCTCTAGATGATTTGACATTCGGATATGACATTTATGATGTAAAATCCAAGATGGATTTTAAGTTACATAATTTTATCTTGTGTATTAACTAGTATGAATATTTAAAGGTGAAAGTAAGCAGTTTTCAGTTGTAGAGCAACGTCATAAATATGAAAATTTAATATTTTGATTTGAACCTTTTAGTGGAAACAGAAAAACATGCTTTTGATTTTTTGTGCTTTTTTGGGAATTATCTAAAAAAATTCTAATTAATATAAATTAAGAAATAAGATAAAAAAATATTGTGATTTGCGAATTAATATAGGAATTAATTAAATTATGAGAAATTAAAGGATAAAACTAATTCTTACTACAAACCTTTATTGTTGGAATATTAAAAAATAAATGAGAATTTGACAAGTATAAAGATTAGATCATAAGAGATTACTTTGTTAACTGCTATGTTGATTTTATACATAATTATGGAATTGCCACTATTTTTCCTATATTATAATTTTAATAGTAAGGGTATCATATTTTTAATAAGGAAGGTATTAAATTGCTAGTTTTGAAGCATTTTTTCAATATCATATGTATACCAAGTTTTCAATCTAGTAGAGTATGATACTGTATTTTGGATAACACTTAACATGGTACTTTTGATCGGTTTAGATGGCTTACCTTTGAGAGCTTGTAAAGTCATGTTTCGATTGCTAGGACCCCTATTATCGACAGCTTTTGGCATTGATTTTTCAATAGCATAGACAATGTATTTTTGATAAGTTTTGAAAACCTTATTTTTGATATCTATTAAAGTCATATTTTCAATAAATTCAAAAATCATATTTTCAACAGCTTTGAATTATATTTTCGATAGTATGAGCGACTTTTTCTGATAAGTTAAATACAATTTCTTTGATAGTTTATATATTATATTTTTGAAAGCATAAATATAATACTTCTAATAGCATAGATGTTCAATTTCTAATAACAAAGAGGTTATGGTTCTTGTAACACCCTTGTTTTCAATACACATATTGATGGAAATTTAACTAAGTAGTAATTGAATAATAATGTGGGAAGGTGGAATAAGTATAAGGATTTGCCATACTAATCAATTTTGAATTTAAATTTATAATGGAGTAATGGTATTATATAATGAAAGAAATTAAAGAATTTAATTTAATTAATAATGAAAGAATAAGGAAGGAAGGTTAATGCCCATTATAATAATTTTCTGACACTTCACTCCCTCTCTACACCATTTTATTCACTTTCTGTACTAAACAAAATAAAGAAAAAGAAGAAAGCCTCCAATAATTTTCTCCACTATAAGTGTAACGACCCGTAATTTTACCACTTTCAAAATGAAATATTTAATTAATTTAAATATTCAAATATATAATTTTCAAACTTAAATAATCATATTTTATATGATAAATAAGAATGGTGAACTTATTTTTAGATTTGAATAAAGATTTTGAAGTTTCGGCTTAAAAATGACAAAAGCCGATTTTCGATAAAATTGAATTTACGGTCCAATAATTGTTTTAAGGGATAAACAATTACTTTTAAAATCATTATATAATGATAATAAATAGTTGATAAAGTTTTCATAATTATATGTATTTATATATATATATATATATATATATATATATATATATATACACACACACACACACTTATGTCATAGTGATTGACAAATTTCGTCGCATTGATAAAATCAATATCATATATTGCAAATGAATTTTAATATTGTTTTATAAGTCAAATACACTCATTTTAATTAACTAAAAATGATAACGGACTTGTTTTCAAGTTTGGTTCACATGAATAAAAAATTTAACAAAAATGTCAAAATGTGGCCGTAAAACATTTTGTCAAAAATCAACGTTTATTGAATAAAAGTTGCCGCAGCGTTGTTGCACCTTTATTTTTATATACATGAACACATATTGAAATAAGGTAAGTAATAACAAAGTTACTACACAAGTTTACTTTTACTAATCATGATTAGAGAATTAAGAATATCATTAGTAAAAAGTAAGCAAAAAATGACAAAAGTGTCAAAATCAAATCTATATCAAATCTTGCTTTATTTTGCTTAATTCTTAAGTGGTTAAGACATAAAGTGATGTGAAATGGTGATGGTAAGTGTTGAAAAAAAAATGAGGTTACTTTAAGCTGAAGTAAGGGTATTTTTATCTTTTTACATAATAATATTTTATTCCATACATTCTAAAAATAGCAACGCACTTTCTTCATTTTTTCCAAACTTCTTCTTCTCCATTTTCAAGCTTCTTCTCTCCACTTTCATGGCTTCCATGTCTTATGAAAATAAATGAAAAGTCCTAGAAAAAAAGTGAAGTAAAATATAGTATTCCACCTCAAAACCAAGTGCAAACTCCTCCTCTCCACCTCCTAAACTCACGGCCACCACCTCCCCAAGCCAAGGTCGAGCTCCTCCAACCTCCCAAGTCAAGGCCGAAACTAAGTGAAGAAAGAAGGAAGTTTGGGAGCGCCGAAGCAAGAAAAAGAGAAGGAAGTGCTGCTGAAATCAAAAGAGAAGTCTACGAAAAGTTTGGTGGAGTGGAACTAATCATGAGAACTCCTAAACTATTATACTAAATTTTGGATGATGATATGATGTTTTCATGAATGTTTATTATATTCTGATCGCCAAGTTTGGTTGTTTAAATATGAATATTGAATATATATGCAAGTCATGAATATACATGTCGAAAAACACAATGGAAAGCACTTCCCTTGAATTAATAAAATGGTGTATATGGAATGTTAAACCTCTTTAAAAAGGTTTGAAATGTATTTAAAATTTTTTATGAACATTTAGAAGTGTTTTGGTGAAGTTTGAAAAGAAATGGAAAATTTATTTAAATTAAGCGCATCGATAACGACAGTTCGCGATTTTGCGCTAGAAAAGTCAAACTACTGTAAAAGTTGGTATATAGCTCATAATTCTTTGGGATAAGAATTTTCTCAACATTATGTCCATAGTTTTCCAACGAAGAAAGAAAATTGATATACCGATAAGTAAATTTTGAGATATGGGTAAAACAAGTTTTTTAAAAAATCCCGATTTTACAGTTCGGAATCCAAAACTAGATTTCTTTGCAAATGATGTTTAAGCTTGTTTAAAGACATGGAATAAATTTTATAACTCTTTTAAAATTTATTAAAAGTGATTTGAGTAAAAAAATGGATTTTCAAGTAATAAAAAGTCGTTTTGATCAATATAGCTTAAAAAGCACTTTCCATAGCACTTTTTCACAACACTTTTCTATAACTTTTGGAATATAGTTTTAAACTTAACAAGTCTTTGCCGATTATTTTATAAATGATTTTAAATGAATAGTAAAGTGTGCTAAAGGTAATTTTGAAGGATTTATGAAATGATTAAATGTTTTAATGGTTTAGAGTCGATCAAATAACTTGACCGCCTTATGGGTGTTAGAGAGATAGTCTTTAGGCTTGGGTTTGGAAAACCAGTTTCTTGCTTTCCTTGGCTATCTGGACTATCCCGACGGAGGGCATAGTAAATTTGATTTACTCAGATCGAAGTTTCAAAAAATAATAAAGAAATAAATGTTTTCCAGATTTAAACAATTTGGATTTTATTGAGATGATCTTCTTGTACTCGGTGTTAAAGCACGAAAAGGGAATTTGTATTATTCGTGGAATTTAAAAGGTGATTTCACCGTTATTCCACCGATAGTAATTGTTGAATACGAGAATTGATATTGATTAGATTAGATGATTTCCATAGATTCTACTCACTTAATATTTACTTGTTTTGGGATTAACATCCTAGATAACATGGTTTTAACTAAATCAAAATTTGAGTTTTGAATTAAGAAATCTTTGTTAAGATTTAACTGAAATGGTTTGGAAATATTTTCGTGAGCGAAAAATGAAATGATTTCGAATTATTCCAGGTTTAAAAAAGGGTTTAAGTAATGAAAGGATTTGATAAGAGAGGTTTAATGATTCTGTATATACTGGAAGGAATGTTTTAGAAATATATATCTCCAAATGAGATTTCGATAAAAAGAACTTGATCAATTAAAGAATGATATCCTACTCACAGAACATCTTTTTATCGATGATTGGCTCAAAGGTACTGGGGTTGGATTTAGGTAATTCCTATCCGAAGACCACTTCAAACTAATTTACGTTTTGAAGTGAAGACATGGATATGATTTGGAAGATGGAATGCAAGGCTGCTTTTCACTAACCCTCGGGGGAAATTTCTTATATCATATTTTGTGACAGTGGTTCTTCATTTGATATCTTCGATGCAAGCTCTTCTCGCTACTAATCCTAGGGGAAATCCCCATAAGGATGTGAGAGTAACTTCGATTCGTCCTATTCCTAGACACCTTATATGGACGAATGTCTGACATTGCATTTCTAATTACATTAATTGATCGATATGAACGTGTCATCTATTTGGTGGCGAAGAAGGCAACTTCTCTTAGCTTAACACCCTTTTCTAAGACGTATGAGCTCAGGGGTTATATGTTTGTATAATTCAGTTGTGTGATCTTGGAATGGCAGTGTGACATTCAAAGTGGAATATGCAATTTGAAAGGTAAAATGTTACCTCAGGCCTCATCAACCGAAAAGGGTAAAAATAGGGCAGATGCGGCATGGCTAAGTGGACCACTCCCATTAGGAGATGGTCATCGCCTTTCTAGATAACCCTCTATATATCGGGTATGTTGTGTATGCTATGAGACATCTCAGATGGGTCGAAGACGACCCGGGTGCTATCATATTCGATACTATCTAGCGAAGGGGTAGGCCGGTTCTGTTTTGGTATATGAGTTTTGTATTTGGACCCTAGGTACATCCCTCTAGAGGTGTATTGTACGAAAGGTAGTCCGTTACCTTGTTATTTGTATGGAATCCATTCTCCGAACGAGCCTTGTAATAGTTTTGTTTATAGAGCCCTACATAACTGGAATTTATTAATGGTAACAATTTCGGCTAAGATTCATAAGTTTACTTACAAATGTTTTCAAAAGAATGTCAGTAAAAATAATATCCCTATATTTTGCAAATGATTTGGTTATCATAAGGTAAAAACCTGTTCCGTGTATGTGCGGTGTGGTCTTATGAGATAACTTTTTGGTTTTCAAAACGCATATTTTGAGTTTCTCACATTAGTCGCATGACAAACCCGGAGTTTACTTTCTTTTTTCCTTAAACTCTGGGTGCTTAACTTTCCCGGGCAGTCTAGTAGTCATGTTTAGTTAGAAGAAATCTGGAAGAACTCGGAGCATGGTGTTAGAAGATTCTTCTAAAGATTGTTATCCATTTCCACCTTACTCATGTACTATTGTATTCTGCATTTGTAAGGACATGATTTATAACTATCCATGTTTAACTCTGATAAATGTATTTAAATTTTCCGTTGTAAAGATAATACTTTAATTCATTCGTGTGAGATTCTATTCTGTCTTTATTATCTTTCTTACACTTAAAGATAAGGCTCCAACACTTGAATTTACGGCACATTAATACCGTGGATGTAGATTTTCAAAGGTCAAAAATTCGGTTCATCACATTCGGTATCAGAGCGCAAGGTTAAGCGAGAACCTTGGCTTTAGTGGGGTAAAGTCTCATCAGAGATAGGGTTAGTAATACCCTAGAATTTGTAGCTCATTAGAGATGGGGTTATTAACACCCTAAAATGAGTTTGAGAGTATTATATATGAGTGTGTATTTGTTAATATTATATACAAATAATTTTAGTTTTGAAAATTCGTAAATGAAATAATTTTACCTATGATTATATTATAGATATAAAGAATATTATTCACATATATAGTTATTTGATTAAGGAAAGGATAATACTCTCATATTATCAGTAATTGATGGGTTGTTTAATTCTAAGTTGAAGTACGAACACCTCATGAACTTAGTTTCACAATTTGATTATGAGGTATTTGATAAATAATAAATGTTTATTAAATGAATTTATTTAAGATAAATAAATCTTATGAATATGTTTTATATAAGTGATTTTATAAACTGGAGTTATAAAACGTGCTTTATAAAGGAATTTTTAAGAATTTAAATTTTGGTATTTTTGAAAGGATTTTCAAATGATTTTTGGGAAAGGAATAATAATGGTATTATTTATAAAAATGGGATTTTGAAAACGAAAAAAATCTTATGATTAACTGATTCAAGTAGCTCAAAAGTAACTAAAAATGGGCAGGAGATGTGTTCGGATGGTAAATGCTTCTCTAAAGTATTCCCCTTCTTTTTAAGGAAATATGTGATACTATTGGTAGTACCCCATTCCTTGGTATCATTTTGAGTTACTTGATCAATATAATTATATAAAGTTAAAAAGCATAATGTGAATCATTAGTAAGTAAATTAATCGATGATTGTCATTTTTTCTCAAAGTGTATTATCTTAGTTGACAAGCATAGGTATGCTTTGATCTCTAAAATAATCATTTAAAGTTATTAATGAATGGTTTTGGGTTGATAGCAAACAATATTTTAACAACATTTGTTTTTAAACCCCTGAATAACACTTTGGAAGAAATCTTATGGGTATATTTAGATCTTTAATAATGGGATTTAAAAGATAATAGCAAGTATTGGAGTCTTTTATAAAAGATAGAAAATATTATAATTAACATGTTATAAAAAGGAGTTCATTATAACAATGTTGTGGTAGTGATTGTTTTAATCACTTTGATTGAATTCTAAAGGTAAGGAAAAAAAGCTTGTTAAATATACTTATAACATTTGAATAAGTATATAAATACGTTTTAAATATTAAAACTAGTATAAGTAAAGAGAATATATATATAAAGGAAATTTTAATTAATAAAAGAGTATTAAATATTAATGTAAGTTTTAACTAAATAAAGGAAGTTTTAACATTTGATATTAGTTAAAGGAAATTTATGGTAATTTACCAATTTAATGATTTCGAAAATGAGTTTTCCAAAAACCATTAAGATATTTTAAAGATGTGTTATAATAAAAGGATATTTATCTTTTGAAAAGAAATATGTTTTTAAGTAGAAATATTTTTGGAAATAAAAATATAAAAATGGTTATGTATAAAGAAGTATTTTATAAAAGTTTGAATAAAAGAATGAAAGTGCTATGAAATGTTTTCATAAATTTTTTTTAAAGGTTAATATATACATATAAAGTATATGGATTATTTTGTCGCACGATATAATCTAAGATTCAAGTGCAGAAATTTGACATGTCTTGAAACTTATTCGAAAATAGAATTATCACTCGACTCTTGACAACAAATATTGATGAGTGTTTATGGTTAGATGCTTGAGTTTTCTTTCATAGTTAGGAGCTATGCAAGGAGAACTAAAGATCTGATCAGGAAGCCTAGTCAGAGACCACACTAAAGGATCAGGGGGTCAATACTAGAAAGTAAAGTTGCGGATTCGAATAGTAGATCGAATCAGATATTGTATATGGATGATCTATGTATATCCTATGAAATTAAGATTAAAAATAAATATTTTTGGGCAAATACTTTTGGGTTTTTGTTTTCGGTAATTTCGGGGATGAAATTATTTTAAGTGGGGAAGTATGTAACGACCCGTAATTTTACCATTTTGAAAATGAAATATTTAATTTTTTTTAATTATTCAAATATAGAATTTTAAAACTTAAATAATCATGTTTTATATGATAAATAAGAATGGTGAACTTCTTTTTAGAATTGAATAAAGATTTTGAAGTTTCGGCGTAAAACTGACAAAAGCCGGTTTTCGATAAAATTGAACATATAGTCCAATAATTGTTTTAAAGGTTAAATAATTGCTTTTAAAATCATTATAAAATGATAATAAATAGTTGATGGAAGTTTTATAATTATATATATACTTATGTTATAATGATTGACAAATTTCATCGCATTAACAAAATCAATGTTGTGTATTTGCAAATGAATTTTGATATTGTTTTATAAGTCAAATACACTCTTTTTAATTAATTAAAAATGATAATGAACTCATTTTCTAGTTTGTTTTATATGAATAAATAGTTTAACAAAAACATCAAAATGTGACCGTAAAACATTTTGTTGAAAATCAACGTTTCGTTGAATAAAAGTTGTCGCAACGTTGTTGCACCTTTATTTTCATATACATGAACACATATTTAAATAAGATAAGTAATAATAAAGTTACTAAACAAGTTAAATTTTACTAATCATGCTTAGAGAATTAAGAATATCATTAGTAAAAATAAGCACAAAACGACAAAAGTGTCAAAATCAAATCTAAATTAAATCTTGCTTTAGTTACTTAATTCTTAAGTGATTAAGACATAAAGAGTGATGTGAAATGGTGATGGTAAGTGCAGAAAAAAAATGAAATTACCTTAAGTTGAAGTAAGGGTATTTTTGTCTTTTTACATAATAATATTTTCTTCTAGACATTTCTATAAATAGCAACCCACTTTCTTTACTTTTTCCACACTTCTTCCTTTTCTTTAAAAGTAAAGTAAATTATAGTATTCCACCTCAAAATCAAGTGTAAACTCCTCCTCTCCACCTCCTAAACTCACGGCCACCACCTCCACAAGCCAAATCGAGCTCCTCCAACCTCCCAAGTCAAGGCCAAACCTAAGTGAAGAAAGAAGGAAGTTTGAGAAGCGCCGAAGTAAGAAAAAGAGCAGGAAGTGCCGCCGAAATCAAAAGAGAAGTCCACAAAAAAGTTTGGTGGAATGAAACTAATCGTTAGAACTCCTAAACTATTATACTATATTTTGGATGATGATATGGTGTTAGCAATGGATGTTTATTATGTTTTGATCACCAAGTTCGGTTATTTAAATATGAATGATGAATATATATGCAAGTCATGATGTACACGTTGAAAAGCACAAAGGAAATCACTTTCCTTGAATTAATAAAATGATGTGTATGGAATTCTAAACCTCTTTAATAATGGTTTAAAATGTATTGAAATTTTTTTATGAAAATTTAGAAGTGTTTTTGTAAAATTTGAAAAGAAACGGAAAATTTAGTTAAAATAAGCGTGTTGCATAATGATAGTTCGCACTCGAAAAGTCAAACTAGTGTAAAAGTAGGTATATAGCCCAGAATTCTTCGAGATAAGAATTTTCCAAACTATTATATTCATAATTTTCCAGCAAAGAAAGAAAATTGATATTTCGATAAGTACATTTTGAGATATGGGTACAATTTTTTTGAAAAATCCCGATTTTGCAGTTCAAAATCCAAAACTGGATTTCTTTGCAAATGATGTTGAAGATTGTTTAAAGATATGGAATAATTTTATAACTCTTTTAAAATGTTTTAAAAGTTATTTGAGTAAAAAATGGATTTTCAAGTAATAAAAAGTCGTTTTGATCAATATAGCTTAAAAAGCACTTTCCATAGAACTTTTTCGCAACACTTTTCTATAACTTTTGGAATATAGTTTTAAACTTAACAATTCTTTTCCGATTATTTTATAAATGTTTTTAAATGATTTGTAGAGTGTTTTAAAGTTAATTTTGAAGGATTTATGAAATGATTAAATGTTTTAATGGTTTAGAGTCGATCAAATAACTTGACTACCTTATGGGTGTTAGAGAGGTCGTGTCTAGGCTTGGGTTTGGAAAACCAGTTTCCTGCTCTCCCTGACTATCCAGACTAGCCCGACAGAGGGGATAGTAAATTTGATTTACTCGGATTGAAATTTCAAAAAAAATAAAGTAAAAAATATTTTCCAGATTTAAACTATTTGGATTTCATAGAGATGATCTTCATGTAATCGGTGTTAGAGCCCAGAGAGGGAACTCATACTATTTATGGAATTTAAAAAGGTGCTTTCGCGGTTATTCCGCCCATAGTATTTGTTGAATACGACAATTGATATCTAGTAGAATAGATCATTTTCAAAGATTCGACTCACTTAATATTGACTAGTTTTGGGATTAACATCATAGATAACATGGTTTTAACCCAATCAAAATTTTGAGTTTTGAATTAAGAAATCTCTGTTAAGATTTAAATAAAATGGTTTGGAAATATTTTCCTAAGCGAAAAATGAAATGATTTCGAATTATTCCAAGTTTAAAAAAGTGTTTAAGTAATCAAAGGATTTGATAAGAGAGGTTTAATGATTCTGTATATACCAGAAGGAATGTTTTAGAAATATATATCTCCAAGTGAGATTTTGATAAAAAAGAACTTAATCAATTCAAGAATGATACCCTATTCATAAAATATCTTTTTACCGATGGTTGGTTTAATGGAGAGTTCAGATTAGGTAATCCTACCCGAAGACCACTTCGAACCAATTTACATATTTGAAGTGAAGACATGGACATGATTTGGAAGATGCAATGTAGGGTTGCTTGTCACTGACCCTCGGGAGAAATTTCTGATATCATATTTTTTTATAGTAGTTCTTCATTTGATATCTTCGATGTAAGGTCTTCTCGCTATTAATACAAGGGGTAATCCCCAATAGGATGTGGTTGGAGAATACCTTCAATTTGTCCTGTTCCTGGACAACATGTATGGACGAATGTCTGACGTTGCATTTCTAATTGCATTGATTGATCTCTATGAATGTATCATCTGTTTGGTGGCGGAGAAGGCTACTTCTCTTAGATTAACACCCTTTCTTGAGACGTATGATCTTAGGAGTTATACGTTTGTAGAAATCAGTTATGTTATCATGGAATGGCGGTTTGGCATTCAAAGTGGAATATGCTATGTGAAAGGTAAAACGTTACCTCAGGCCTCATCAACCAGAAATGGAAAAAATATGGTGGATGTGGCTGGGCTAAGTGGGTCACTTCCATTAGAAGATGGTCATTACCTTTCTAGATAACCCTCTATATATCATGTATGTTTTGTATGCTATGAGACGTCTCGGATAGGTCGGTAATGACCGAGGTGCTGTCATATTCGGTACTATCTAGTGAAAGGGTAGGCCGGTTCTTTGTTGGTATAGGAGTTCAGTATCTGGACCTTTGGTGCATCCCTCTAGAGGTGTACTGTACAAAAGGTAGTCCCTTACCTTGTCATTTGTATGGAATCCATTCTCTGAACAAGCCTTATAAGAGTTTTGTTTGTAAAGCCTAACATACCCGGAATGTAATAATGGTAACAATTTCGGTTGAGATTCATAAGTTTACTTGCAAATGTTTTCAAAAGAATGCTATTAAAAATAATATCCCCATATTTTTTGTGGAAAATGATTTGGCTATCATAAGGTAAAAATCTGTTTTGTGTTTATGTACGGTGTGGTCTTATGTGATACCTTTTTGGTTTTCAAAACATGTATTTTGAGTTTCTCACACTAGTCCTATGACTGACTTGGAGTTTATTTTCCTTTTCCCTTAAACTTTGGGTGGCTTAATTTTCCCATGCAGTCTAGTATTTAGGTTTAGTTAAAAGAAATCTGAAAGAGCTCGAAGCATGGAGTTAGAAGATTATTCTGATGATTGTTATCCATTTCCACCACACTCATGTATTATTGTATCCCGCATTTGTAAGGCAGGGATTTATAACTGTCCATGTTTAACTCTGATAAATGTATTTAAATTTTCTACTGTAAAGATTATATGTTATTTCATTCATGTGAGATTCTATTATGTCTTTATTTTCCTTCTTACCCTTAACGATCGGGTTTCCGCCACTAAAATTTGCAGCATGTGAATGTCGTGGATGTGTTAGGATCGAATATCGAGGGTCGAAAATCCGTTTCATCACATTTGGTATAAGAAGACAAAGCTTAAAGACGAAAGCTTAAGGGAAATCTCTCCATACTTAACTAATTAAGATGAATAATTTTTTCCATCCCTAAGTTTAGATGAGTTTTATTTTAGGACTTGGTGCATAACTGAATTGGTTCATAATGCTAAAACATTTTTTTGGTACAGATATTAGTCTAATATTTTGATGAATATTATATATGAATTAATGAAGTTGGATGATAGGTTTTTGGATTCAAAAATTATGTTGGTGATCCTAAATGAAACGAAATTTAAATATGTTGCTTATAATATTTAATTGGAGATGAGTTTTTTATTTAATAATCATTGGAATTTAATCGAGTTTCTATGAATTTTCTAAGTTAAAAAAGGGTTTAGTTTCGGTTTTATTTATTTGAAATATGAAAATTAATTATTTTACCGTGAAATTTTATATATGGCAAAGGATAAAAATTTGACTTTAGAGTTTTCCAAGATTTTTCCCATGTAGTTTAGAATTGATACACATTATTGATGAAGGGAAATTTGAGGTAAAATGGTACCATGTTTTTTAATTAAGAAGTTAATTAAGGTTTTAAGTAAAATATATGTACTTTTTGAAATTTTCTACAAAGAGATCCGGAAAGATAAGTGTTTAACGAGTGAATATTTAGCATGTGGAAAGATTTTCTGAAAAGTAATTTCTTTAAGTGGAAAAAAATTAGTTTCAAAGATAATTACAGTACTTCCTTTTAGAGTTGCGAGCTTATTTTTACACTTACGATATCTTATTTTTGCATATGCGATAACATATGATCTAGAGATACGATATCACATTTTTTGATATAGGATAGACATGGGTTGGATATGCGATAGCATGTTTTTGAAATGTAACGGCTACACTATTAAAAGTGTGATTGCTTATATTTTCTATAGCATTTTAGATGTGAACATGTTATGGCTTAGACATGTGATAGCTCGGACATGCAATAACTATATGCATGTAATAACATTAAATATGCAATAGTTATAAACATGCAATGGCTATAGGCATGTGATAACAATAGATATATGACAGCTACACATGCGATAATTCACCTTGAAAATGTGATAACCTCATTTGTGTTAACTGAGTTTTTAACCAAGTGGAAATCAATAGAAGTTATAGCATCAATACAAAGGTGAAACGATTTGAAATCTTCTAGGTACACCTAAGTAAGCTAGAGAAACAACTTGGAGAAAATTCGACATGAATGAAGCAAAGGTAGGAAGTCAATAGCGAGTTCCTCATGTCGGTGACGACTTCGCATGCTTCATCTTCTCCCACTCAAACTTTTCATAGGCTCTTCATTACATGTTTCATGTGTGCCTAAGCAATATCAAAGGATTTTGATCAACCAAACATCAAGACTAGGAGTTAGCAATCAGAACGGCAGGATAAACCAAGTGATGAAGGAACCATCAACCAAATATTTAAATAAACTACATAAAATAACTCAAAACCAAGTAGCAAGGAAGGTGCAAAAGAGTTCGACCTCTCTTAAGTTAACTATAGAGGTCTGTACCGATATGAGAGGTCCATACTAATATCTCTGCTTAATCTAGTTGAGGCCGCGATTTCTCACACTCTTCCGGGCCGACTTCTAGACTCTGCTCCAAACTTCTACCATGATAAATATAATCCATAAAGTAACTAACAAAAGGCTGGATTCTTCTAACACTACACAATATCTCATCAATTCTTCAAACCTCTCTCTATACTCTATAGTCACCAAGGCGGTTCATATAGACAATTCTAGGACTTAGAAACAGTCTAACACCTATACTTGCGACTTGTTCGATCTCAAACACTTTGCAATCATATACAACTAATAATCAAAGCTATAAAGTGGCCATAGGATTAGTTAATAGCAGAACCACTATAAATTCTTTATGTCTACTTATTTTTCTGCCGCTTTTCTATTATATTTTCTCTATTCTAATAGGGATGGTGCTTTCACAATCACAATTCAGGGTGTTGATCCATTTTTGGGTTAACATTTTAATGCTTTCACTAGGAATTGAACTCAAGCTTAAATCTAGCTCTCCACTTTGGATCAGATAAGTCCAGAAGTTAGATCCACAAATTCTAATTTCAAATGAATTTGAAGACTTTCCATTGAAGATCAATGTCGGGGAAAAAGAGAAGAGATTGTGGGAGATCTACCGATGCAATAATTGGTGGCGATGGACTAAATCGCCATCAGGTTGAAGTCAACAACATGACCAACTTACCAAAAGGAGTTAATACTGGAAATCAAGCACCAGAATCTTCTACACATCATAAAGTTATGACGAAAGGAGAATTTAACCAGATGATTGATCAACTAACCAAAAGATGACTGATAGCCAAAAAGCTCTTATGGACAAGACATACACTTTGCTAGCGCTGCAATCACCAACTGCTCCAAGAACTAGACCGAAAACTACCACCATTATGGAATAGGAGAATTCCTCTATCTTGGGGTTGCATAAAAGGGATGGAAAGCAAAAGAAAAAAGGTATAGTTGGTAGAGCAACTAGAATTGTTATTGAGGGAAATGGAAGTACTCTACCTATGGGAGCATAACTCGTTGTAAACCCAAACCTTAGAGTGAATGCTCCAACGAAAAATATTCTAATGCTTCTCTCTGACTCTAAAGATGACATATAACTTGATGACAAATAATTAGAACTAAATGTTGATACAAATAGGCAGAATTCCGGAAAAGAAGTCCAAACTACTGCTACCAGGCCAATCGTACACCAACGAAATTCTACAGGAGTGGTTCTCTTAGAAAATAGAGAGCCTAGGATTCAACTGGCAAACTAAGGTCATTTGCAGAGCCAAATGTTTGATGTATCCCTTGACAGTTGACTTGCGGAATACCAAACTAGTGAGGTGTACATAGTGGACATGATCAAACACTTGATGGAAGAAAGTAAGGGCAGAAAAGATGATGACTAGGGTTCTGCACCAAGCTGGACTCCATTCACTGAAAATATCCTAAGGGAGGAATATCTCTAGAACATCATTATACCAACTATACCAGCCTATAATGGGACAACAGACCCTAAGCCGCACTTGTACAAATATCGCTGGCATGTGGATGGAGCCACGACAAAGGATGTTGTACACTACAGATGTTTCCCTATCTTCTTAGAAGGAATCATTTCAATGTGATTTACCAGAATCCAGTTAAGATCCATCTCCACTTTTGATGAGTTGGCAAGGAAATTCATGGAATAGTTAAGACTTCACATGGCTCAACCAAAAGACATGATGTCTCTGTATGACTTTTTCCAAGGATCCAATGAATCACTGAAATCTTTTATGAGTTGGTTTAATACCATGGTTACCGAAACGAGAAATCTAAATGAGGTTATGGTGTTCATGGCCTTAGTCTGAGCCATACACCCAAACATTGACTTTGGAAGATGGATTAAGATGAAACAACCAACCACCATGAAGGAGTTTAACCGAAAAGCTAGCCATTACTTGAGATTGGAAGAGGCAGATGCATTGGAAGGTAAATCAGCAATGTATAGCCAATTTAAAGCAATGCAGCATCCAACCAGGATGGAAATAATTATGCGGCCACTAATGGAAATGCTGGGAAAGATGAAAATTAGAAAAGGTAGAATCAAAACTCTAGTAGGTGTGACGAGGAAGGAAAGCGAATCGAGAATCTGATACCTGAAGAATATATGCCATTAGATGACATGTTGGAAAACTTCTACATGGCAACCCAATATACTAGGCGATATAAGAAACCAGCCCCAAAGGAAGAAAACAAAGGGTGGTTTTTTTCCAAACCTTTGTAATAGTCGACGAAATGTCAACCTTTAATGCTTCCTTGGGTCGATCGACCCTTGCCAATTTCAAAATCCCTTTGGCACAATGTCTGCCTTACTATGAAATTCCCAATGCAAATTGAAGTTGAAGTGATAAAAGGATACCAAAGTGCTACAAGAGAATGTTATGTTGCTGAATTGTGCAAATCAAGACGGTAAGAGAAGGGAAAGGATGTGGGGAAATCTCTCCACATTCATGGGCCATCAGCATAGCAATTACATAGCCGCTACTTGCTTTGAGGACCGTCGTCAATTTGACAAGGCTTTGCACCCTAGGAAGTAGAGCTCAAGGAAGGAGTGAACGACGTCGACAGAGATTACGGTGTCTATCCCGGTTGACATGGACGACCCAACTCGATTCTTAAAGATAGGGCCCTAACTTGGAATCAAAATGCAACAGAGTTGATCAAATTTCTTTACACCAACCTGGATGTGTTTGCTTAGACGCATTTCGATATATGTGGGATATCATTAAAGATAGCATGTCCTGCACTCAATATTGATCCCAAGTACACTTTTTGAGGTAGAAGAGACGCATCTTAGGTCCATAGTAATCCACTACGCTAAAGGAAGATGTGGATAAGTTCTTGGTTAATGGATTCATCTACAACGCAACCTATCGTGAATGGGAGCCAAAATCAGTTCTAGGTAAGAAGTCCAATGGGAAGTGGTGAACTTGTGTTGACTACTCGGACCTAAACAAAGCCTGTCCAAAGGACAGCTTCTCGTTACCTAAAATCGACCAGCTTGTAGACAGAGAATACAAACTACTCTCATTCATGGATGCCTACTCAGGATATAACCAAATTATGATGCATGACCCCGATCAGGAGAACACCAGCTTTATTACCGACCTCGAATTGTATTGTTACCGAGTGATGCAATCATCCTGAAGAATGCCAATGCAACCTACCAATGGTTGGTGAACACAATATTCAAGGATCAGATCGAACCAATGATGGAAGTCTACATGGATGACATGCTAATCAAGTCACATGTTTCCGGAAGTCACTTAGACAACCTCTTGGAAATATTTGAGATTCTTCGAAAGTATGGAATGAAGCTTAACCCATAGAAATATTCTTTCTGCATGGCTTTAGGGAATTTGTTGGTTACATTGTGAATGTTAGTTGCACTGAAGCTAATCCCGAGAAAATTACCTCCCTACGAAACATCACATCCCTTACGACCAAAAAGGAATTACAAAGTCTGAATGGAAAGGTTGTACCGTTGAGCCGATTTATTTCCAAAGCAACTAACAACTATATACTGCTCTTCGATGCATTGAAGAAGGGTAAGAAAAGTTTCGAATGGAATCAAGCCCGACAAACCGCTTTCGAGGAATTATTGCAACTATGGAGACCCCACCAATTTCATCAAAACCGAGGGACGGGGATGACCTATCCATCTACCTAGCAGTGTCAACTCACGCTCTGAGCTCGGCGCAGGTGCACGAGGAAGCTAGAATCCAGCAGCCCATTCACTACATCAATAACCAATTCACTAGAGTCGAGAAGAACTATCCAAAGTTGGAAAAACTAGCCTAGCGCTTATTGATTGCATCAAGGAAGTTATGCCCATACTTCCAGGCTCACCCAATCAAAGTATTGACGGATCAACCTATGAAGCAAGTTTACCATTCAGAGACGTCGGGACGACTTCTTATATGGAATTGAGTTGAGTCGGTATGACATCACTTATAACCCCAAAGGGCAATCAACGGATAGGCATCGGTCGATTTCATCATCGAGTTCGCAATAAGAGATGGCGAAGAAGAAAATACTCCAGAAGTCTTGTCATAGTGGAAATTTTTTATTGACGGTGCATTAGATGATTTTTTTCTCAGGAGCGGGAGTTATTCTCGAAACTCCCAAAGGACGGTATGTTTACTATACTCTACGGCTAGAGTTCCCTGCTACTAACAACGAGGTAGAGAATGACATTGAACACTATACCATAAGTTATATTTTGAAAGAACGGAATATGAAAGCAGATTACCTAGCCAAAATAGCCAGTTTCAAAGAAGCAGTCAATGGGGCTAGTTTTAGTTGAGATGCTGATGGCTCCTAGCATAGATCAAATGGACGTCGATAGGATTCTAGATACTACAGAGGAAAAGGAATTATGGATGATATTGATCAAAGAATGTCTACTTAGAGGAACATTTCCCATGGGACAGAATGAGCAAAATGAGCTTCTTTGAAAGGCACTATGATTCGTACTACAAGACAAAATGCTCTACATGAGGGTTTTCTCCACCCCTTTACTCAGATGTCTAACCAAAAGCAAAGCTAACCTCTAGGAAGTTCACAAAGATAGCTGCAAAGACCACATCGAGGGGCAGAAACTAGCAAAGTAAGTCTACCGTTAGGGATACTTTAGACCATCAATCAAACGAGATGCAGTAGACTACAGTAGACATTGTGATCAGTGCTAGAGATTTGCAAAAGTTATGAGAACCCCATCCATAGAGCCAACGTAAGTGGTCGGCCCTTCCCCATTTGCAATCTGTGGAATCAATCTTATTGGCTTCTTACCAATAGCTAAAAGGGGAGCCAAATTTGCTATCATCACAGTTGATTACTTCACTAAATGGGCCGAAGCGGAACCGCTAACCATGATCACTACTAAAAAAGTAACTAACTTCCTTATTAAAAATATTATTTGCAGGTTCAGAGTACCATAGAAAATCATCATAGACAATGGAACTCCATTTGATAGTGCCGAATTCAAGAAGTTCTACGAGTGTTTTTGGATCGAAAAGAGCTTCTCCACGGTGGCACAACCATAAGCAAACGGGCAAGTAGAAGCATGAAAAAATCATTTAATCCACTCTCAAGAAATGGCTGACAAAAGCTAAAGGAAATTGGATTGATGAACTTCCACTTGCAGTATGGGCTTATGGAACAACTCGTAAATCAGTGATTGGACACTCACCTTTTGCCTTGGCATACGGTTCGTAAGCAATGATTATGGCAGAACTGGAAGTCCCCTCTCATCGGAGACAAAACTTCAAGCAAAGTGAGAATGAGCAACTCTTGATCAAATCGCTTGATCAAATTGGTGAGAAGCAGAAAGAAACCGAGCTAAGTACTAGTGCTCATCAAAAGAGAGGCATGAAAATTCAATGCCGAACAATCACACCTTCGAAGTGGGAGATCTTGTCCTAAACTAAATTTACCCGTGTATGGGGGCACTTGGCCCAAACTAGAAAGAACCCTACGTTATCATCCAGAAACTTAGAGATGGAACTTTCAAGCTCACAATGGTCCATGGAATCCATAATCCTTGTACTTGGAACATTGATACGCTGTGACACTATTTTGTTTGAATTTCTATCTATTTATTTCCTATTTTTGCAAATAAGCTAACCAAAAATACTGGAGGCATTGTAAATAGGCAAGATTTGTCTTTCTCTTTATTTTATAAATAAAGTTATCTCGCTTATTAAACCAACGGAACTGTGTTCACGTAAGTAACCTGCTAAGTGGACAAGGTCAAATCGACTTGAAAACCATTCCCTTGCCGCTTGAACCGATGAAACCGCTTCCAAGTACGCTTCACCCACACGATTCTTGAACCGATGAAATTGCATTCAAGTAAGCAACCTGCTAAGTCAACGGAAGCAAATCAACTCAAACTGTCGAATCGATGGGGAAAATCAATTCTTTCCCTCTAAGAATCGATGTTGCTCTAGCCATCGGGAAAGCCTAAACCCTTGCAGGCATCTATAAGCCGCACCTTGCTTCTTGAACCGATGGAACCGCATCCAAGTAAGCTTCCATTTCCTTAGCCACTCGAACCAGTGGAACTGCGTTCAAGTGCGCCCCATTTTTTATCGCTTCTTGGACCGATGACAGCATGTTCGGGTAAATTTTCATTCCTTAACCACTTGAACCGATGGAATTACGTTAAAGTGTGGCCAAATCCTTTGATTCTTGGACCAATGGAACTACGTCAAAGCAAGCATCCACTCCATTGTCACTTGAACCAATAGAACCGCATTCATGCGCATCCTGAATCATCGTTATTACCCAGATAATATCATCCGTTTGTCAAAACCTCCCAAGTACCAACATTGCATCGACGGTATCGAAAAATTCATCAGTTATATGGTTGGTAGAAATCATGCTTTGCCGCCCAAATCTCTACATCGCCCAGATATCTACAACGCTGAAGGAAAATTGAAGGAATTAAGTTATCCATGCATCTTAAGAAATAGAGGCTGATGTACGGATAAAACCTCAATACAAAACTCAAAGAAAATCAGCTGTAACCAAAGTTCATAATGTTTGGAATCGAGAATTCAGACTGCATGTTCCCAAAAATAGGAGCTGTAAAACATCCTTAACTAGAGGCAACCAGAGAGTAGCCTAGAGCGTCGGTCTCACATCAAGTGCTTGGAAAACCAAACTATGGACTAGGGGGCACACAATAAACTAACACTTGGTCAAAGTAAAAGTCACCACAATTCTGTGATGCCGAAAAAAGATTCTACAGCTACAACAGAGCTATGTAAAATAGTAAAACTAAATAACTGCAAGTTACACTATTTACACCATTTAAATGCATAAAATTGCAAGATAAGCAATCGTATATGCACATATATAGTGATATATAAACAGGCATAATACATAGAATGTAGCAAAGTGCACAGAAGAGATTACAGTATAAATACTACTCTTTTCATTGCTTATATCAGTTTATGTACAACATCAAATACCGAGGATCGTTCTTGCACAATATCTGCCTTTTTGGACACGAAAAAGCAAAAGTACAGACTCTTCAGATGCAATAGCAAAAGAAAAAATTTTAAGTACAGACTCTGTACTTGTATAAAAAGACTCAAAAAAGAAAATGACAAAAACTAAAAGAAGCACTAAAACATGACTACATTGATGCTCGAGCAAACTATCTGCACTCGCTTTCTGTTCGAGTACGAGATCTCTTTATCTAGCAACTTTGAGCAAGTCAGCATCCCATTCTTTAATTACCTCTTCACGCTCTACACTCTCTTTTTTGAGAAAATCATGGTCTATGAAGTTGATCTTAGAAAGAGATTTAAATAATCGCTGCCATTCGAAAATTGAGTCAACATCGCTTCGCACCGCCTTCAAGTTTTTCGCCACACTTTCTCTGACAACAATTTTGATGTCATGATCAAATTTTAATCTGTGCAAATATAAGTATTGGTAAGCACCTTAAAGTTGGGATAAACCAGGCGGAAGCGTAAGTGTTTAGGTGCTTTGAGAAGGAGCGGAGGCAGTAGCAGTTGTAATGGTCCATAGTAAAGGAGTGTCTTGGATAATAGTAGTTTGAGCTTCGGTACAACGAGGATTAATAGAAGTAGCATCTCCATGGCGCCCGGAGGAATCTCTTCGGGGGTGTTTGCGAGTCTCTTGGAAGGCATCTCCCCTGAAAACTCTCTTTTTCTTTACTATTTCTTCTTCAGCATCGAGGCATTCTCTCTTAGCTCTATGAGCTTCATCATGCTTGCGCTCTTTTCTCTTAGCCTCTCTTTGTCTGTTTCGTAGTGACAAGGATGACGTTCAGGAGTGCTCCTTCTATATTCGCCTAAGCTACGATGAATTCCTCTTTGTCCGTCACGTGCCATTGAACCTGAAACAAAGAAAAATTTTAAGTACTAGAGTTACAGAAATCGAAGTGTATGCGAAGATGAATGTTCGTGATACAAGAGTGAAGTGTATAATGCCAATAGCCCTCTTTATAGTCTACAAACTGGTTGGGCATGATTTTAGAGTCGGAGTGGTACTGCCTTCATTTATAAATGCCTTGGAAGATATGACGATCTGTGAGCCAATTTCTTTTATCATTTCAGTAATTAAGATGTCTTTCGCTCGTTTACATGGATGAAAACATCATTCATGAAGTTAGAAGTTGACGTAGGCCCAACAGAAGTCCTAGTAACTAGATCTCCCATAAAAAGTAGGGTCTCGACAGCTGGTCATTCAGGAGGAGAAGTACCAAGACCTTGACTTATATTTCATCGGCTAAAAGGTCTGGAGAAGGAAGATCAGGAAGTCCGGGGATTATTCTCAGTGATTCATCCTAGGATCTGCTTCCTTTCCTCGGTGGCTTAAAGATCGCGATTATTCTCATCGTCAGAGATCTCTCCTTTCTCGACAACAATGGCCTGTTTTCCTTTTCTTCTTTTAACCGTCTCATCCTCCTCAGGGATAGTGAACATTCTCCTACTATCGCCCTCACAACTAGAGGCATTTTCTTTCATGGCCTCATCCACCCCAGTTTCAACATCCTCTCCTTCGTTATCTCCCAAAGGCTCATCAATCTCCATATCAATAGGTTATTCCTCATGATCATCACCAGACTCATGCATAGTGCCTGATCCACATTCTTCATCTTTCTTTTGAGGATCCTCATCAGAACCATGAGTGGATACAGTGTAACAATTATATGACCTAGAGCCACTCCATGATGGAACTTTGGTGTCAGCTAATCTTTCAGGGTAAGAAAAAGTTTTCATTCGTTAGAAGGAAGATGATAGTGCATTCGCTCGCTCTAACGACCTTTAGATGTCAAAGAATCTTCTTATGCTCCAATCTCTTGTCTCTTGTCGGGAAACCTGTAAGAGATATGCATTAAGTTTGAAGTAAAGAAGTGCCACTGTAAAGAGGATTGATAGAACAAAACTCATTTTTTTAACCAGAAGCGATTGAATCCTTTTGGACACTGGACGAAGAAAATTTTGGTTTTGGACATCGAACGCTTATTATGAAGGTTCCCAATCAGCTTGCACCTATTCCAGGCTTTGATAATAATGGAGGGGCAATCTTTTTCCTCTTGAATTTAAGCAAATATGTAAGCTCTCTGAAGTGTGGAGGGTGCTTAAATTGTTGGATGAACAAGATGTATAGTAAGCTCAATAAGGAAAACTCATTTGTGTAAATCTGAAATGGTGCAAGTCCGATCTCTCATAGGAAATCTATTAAGAAAGAGTTGAAGAGTGGAGTGGCACTATAGAGACACATGTACCAGCTGCAAGTTATGAAACCAGGAGGGGGTTGATGTGCAAGTTCGTTTCTTATCGATAAGCGAATGTCTTCGGTTGGAATTCTGTGCTATAAGTAGACACTACGAAGCATCTTTTCAGTCATAATGGTGGGCACCTACTAAAGTGCTTTAGTTATAACTAGACCTAATGGGAACTGGGGTAGAATGGTGGGATTTACTAGTAGCATCTGGCTCTCAGACCCCGAAGGTGTAAGTTGGTTCGGTCCAACTGGAACAAAAGGTGAAACTAGAGCAGTACTCGAGGCACCTTCAGAAGCAGTTGATCGTCCCTCTCTAAACTTGCGAATAGCTGATCGGCGAATCATTCTAAACAGGATAACTTAGCATTTAACATGGTCAGATGAACCTAACTTGAAATATAAATGCTCATGTAACCAATGGTTAAAACTTAGCAGAAATTGAAATTTACCAACCAATCGAATTCTAAATGTTAGCCGGGGCAAATGCAGTGTGTTATCTACATGAGATGAGTATAATGTCCCAGGCACTGTGAATGAACCATCCAATGTAGACCGCTTGCTCGCATTTGAAAAACAATCTGCATTGATCTTTGAGATTATCTTCTTTACACCTACCTTATATCAATCTACGATCACTAACGGATCCGTTATCCAAGCGACATGGAAAGTCTTTCTTTTCAGGATCACTCGACATGCAAAAATTAGAAGATGAAATGGTGGAATAATCCAATACGCTCAAACTCAAGCTTAAATCATCATATTCGAATCCATCCAGTGATCACATTCGGTCAATTTTATAAAAACAATCGAAATGGAGGAAGTTCATGCTTGATTAGGCCAACTAATGGAACATTCCCAATCAAACAAGCAAGGGTTTGATTGTTTTCCATCAAGATTGAAATTGACCAGTCTAATCATCCCATCACCACAGTCACCACCTTACGATCCACCCTCACCTCTAATCCTCTGTCACTTACCATATAATTGAATCAAAAATATTTGGCACTATGGTTTTAAGTAGATCAAACCCAAGAACAACAGGCAAGGATCCTCGTGGAAGTTATAGTTCCAAGCGAGGGCAAGAAGATCCTATGAAGCAGCAGTTAGTGATGACGACGTAGGAGCAAGTCGGTGGATTACTCGATTGAGGAATAAAGACAAGTCCATAGTTTAGGAACTCGAATGTAGTGTTTGTAAGCTTAACATGCAAATGAATAAAGTGAAGTTGATTTAAAGGCATATAGCCATCCATATAAAGGAATGATGTGAATTTTTTTTCAAGTACAAGTGCCTATACCGACATCCCATATTACATGGAAAGCATGTCAAACTCCCTACAATGGGCTTATCCGACAACTTAAAGCTATATATAAATTTCCATACTTAAATGATATAGTCATCATCGAGAATGAAAGTTCTAACCCAATTTGAAACAACAATAAAAAGAAATCGATCAATTGAAGCCAAATAAAAGCAGCATTTCAAGATGACACTTAAACAGCTAAACTACGATTTACAAGATAGCCATCTGGGACTTGTCTCGCACTAGAGCGTACTTTATTTTTAATGAAAGCATACTCTGGAAGGCAAATGTTAACTAGGAATTTAACCAAGTAGAAATCAATAGAATCTAGAACGTCGAGATGAAGACGAAATGACTTGAAACCTTCTTGGCACATCTAAGTAAGCAAAAGAAACAACTCAAAGGAAATTCAACATAAATGGAGCAAAGGTGGGAAGTCGGTACCGAGTTCCTCATGTCAGTGACAACTACACATGCTTCATCTTCTCCCACTCAAACTTTGCAGAGGCTCTTCTTTACCTATTTTACACGTGCCTAAGCAATATCAAAGAATTTTGATTAATCAAACATCAAAACTAGGAGTTAGTAGTCAGATTGGCAGGATAAACCAAGTGATGAAGGAACCATCACTAGTGCCAACCAAATATCCAAACAAATTACATACAACAATTCAAAATCAAGTAGCAAGACAAGTGCAAAAGAATTCAGCCTCTTTGGAGTTAATCACAGAGGTTGGTAACGACATGAGGTCGGTACCGACATCTTTGATTAATCCAGATGAGGTCGCGATTTCTCACACATTTTTATGTTGACTTCTAGAATCTAGTCCAACCTTACATTTGGCCTAATGCGACTGCTTCCACTATAAATACAATTCATAGAGCAACTAGTAAAGGGTTGGATTTTGCTAACACTATGCGGGATCTTCATCAATTCTTCAACCCTCTCTCTTTACTCAATAGTCACCAAGGTAGTTCCTGTAGACAACTCTAGGACATAGAAATAATCTAACACCCGTACTTATGACTTGTTCAATCTCAAGGACCTTGTAATCATACACAACCAATAATCATAGCTATAAAGTGGATGTAGGCTTAGTTAACAGCCGAACCACTATAAAATTCTCTATGTCTATTTACTTTTCTGCTACTTTTCTATTATATTTGCTTTACTCTAACAGGGCTAGTGCTTTCATAATCACAATCCTGGGCATTGACCCATTTTTTGGATTAACAATTTGGGATGCACAATATCCTTGTTTTACATGTTTTATGGCACATAATGATTACTAGATCAGGCTTTTCCAAATAACAAATATGAGTTTGTAAATTCAATACTTGGACAACGGGATTATACAAGAAGAGGAAAGGAAAATCAAGCCAAAATTATTGAAGTTTATGTGAAATAAAGTACATGATTTTTTATACATGACTTATGTGTAACTGGCTATCATGAGAACATAATTGTATTGTTCTTAATAATTTTATATGTTCAGATATATGCTTTGGTCAGTAATATTATATTCTATGCAAATTGATGATGTACTCAGTCATATGTAACCACCTAACCATGACTCTGGAATTGGGACTAGATAACCATGTAAGGTCTTTCCATTAATGGGTATAGTTAGATTGAACTCTTATGTGAAAGAATTTCATCTAGAGGACAAATGATACAAATTGTGCTATGATGCCTAGAATTTAACAAACCAGAATTTAAAATGCTTCATATTTAAATATCTAAATTATTTAAATCTTTAAATGTTATATTTAATGTGATAAAATGGATTTTATAGTGTTTTTAACTGACTTTTAATTAATAGCTAATGATAGTAAAATTGTTTGTGAAAATTGTTAATAGAAATATATGGTCCGAAGAAATATCGATAATGCGATCTAAAATCATTTTATCGATAAACAGCATTTTACTTGATAGTATTAATGCTTGTTATGCTTCTCTAATATATTGATGTGTAATTAATTAGAAATTAATAATATTTTTCTAGTTTAGGTTAACTATAATGATGTGGAGGAACAAGATAAAGAAGATATTCAGGAGAAAGGGCACTTTGGGAAGCCTTAAGGGCATAGTAAGGAGAGAATGAGGCGAAAAGGTGAGCACATGGAGGGGACTTCTTTTGACCAGAAATTATAAGGTAGGAGGTGATTTTTTACCTTTGCCAAAGTCTATTTAAACATCACTTTTTTCACAAAGTTGTTTTGCAAATTTGTGAACAAAAAGCCTTAGCCTTCATGCTCTTTCTCTTTTTAATTTCTCAAATCAATGGCTAATGAACTCCAATCTCTTCCAAACTTTAGCAAAAGTTTAATAACATCCTAGGCATATGAAAAACTAACTCAAAGATGGAAAAGGTTGAAAAAAGTGGACACCCTAATTGGGTCATGAGCAATAAAGACGAGGTGGAGGTGGGCAAGTGCAAAAGTGGGCTAAAGGTTGAAGCTTTGGATGTTTGGTGATGTTAGGTTGTGTTCATGTGACTCTAGGTAACATGTGCTTTGTGTTTGCTTGGTTTAGAAGTGAGCTTACTCAACATTCCGTGTGTGTATATGTGTGCATATATGTTTATTGCTTGAATAAAAAGTTTAGATAAAGTTAAGTAATGAAAGTTATAACTATTGGACCATACTTGCTTTCGAATGCAAATGACAACTCTATATTTCATATTGTCGCTTCTATTGCCCTCTCCAACATGTAATGTGGCTTTGACTTTGTATTTATATGTTTAGTCTGGTTGTGTGTGCCATTCAACTGTGTTTGAAAGTGTTTGAAGAGAGTTTCGTCGCTGCAAGCTCACTTCGCAAATCCCTTGTGTTTAACTTGTTTGAAATGGTTATATGTGAATGTAGTATAAAATTATATGTTTTGGTTATTCTCTATAACTATAATAAATTATGGGACAACATGGAAATGATCTGGAAAGTTGTAGAAATGACAGAATAAACTTTGAAAAGTTATAGCAAAATGGTCGCTATGGATGCACATTGAAAATGCCTTGTGTTCGGTGATTTTTAAAGTTAATTTGAAAGATATCCTTAGGGCTTTCTTTACTATTTTAATAATTAATTTATAACTACCTCTTACTATAAAATTATCAAAATTTGAATCAATTCATAACTGGTTGAACGAAGTTGAGAAAATTAGAAGCGAGAATTAGTCGCTATGGATGCACTTTGAAAATAACGAGTGTTCGACTATTTTCAAAGTTAAATTGAAAGATATCCTCAGGAGTTTCTTTATAATGTTATTACCTATTATAATTATAATTCTCATTATAAAAAAGAATTAGACCTTGAATTGATCGTTTGGATAGAGCAGGCTTGTCAAACTTTTGATGCTTTTCTAAGTGTTCTCTATCAAGAACTTTATACAACACTTATGTTAACCCATCTTTTGGAAAGGCTGGATTTAACCCAGTGGATCTTGTAATCATCCAGACAGGACGCCCAAAGAGGTGATTATTTGGACTGGAGGTCGGTAATATTTAAAGCTATGCACCATAGCCGGATGAATTCAGATGGATGGCACTAAAAAAATGGCTAAGTATGGAACTAACACTCCCATATGGGATCGATACCTATCCCTATTTTCTGTCCCAAATTAGTTGAGATCGATATGGAATGACAAGGAAGGCCCCATGAGTCTACTTTTCAAATTTCAAGTCATTTGGAGTCCATATCCTCAAGTTATTGGGAAATTACCTCACCTATAAAAAGGGATCGGTATAAAATGGATCAGCTAAACTCAATTTTGCAGCAATGATCAGTCAATAACTCAAAATCTACACATGCTATCAACATGAAACTTGGAGTACAAGCATACTACAACATGTGGAACACCCCTTAGGGATCTCATTCCAATCAGAGGAAGTTGGAGGGATCGGTAGAAATCAAAATTCAAGCCACATTATGCGATACCTCACAAACTACAATCGGAATTGCATGAAATTTTTGAAATAGGTAGCTAACGTCATAGGGAACCACATATAGGGTTTGCAATCCATTTGGACACGCTAATTGGGATCATTATCGATTTTTATTGTGGGCCCCGATGGGCATGGAAATTTTTGGCTAGCCTCATTTTGGTCTCCTGAACCTTCTGCTAAAATTTCAGCCTGATCCATGCACCTCTTCCCTTATATATATATAGTAGGAATGGCACTAGAAAAATGATCTTCTTTTTGCTTCACTTTATCTTCAACCTAGGCTACACTCTTCCAATTCTATTCTTGCATTTTGGACTATAACTGTAAACAAACTACAGTGTAATAAAAAGGATTATTCTGGTATAGACGTAGGTCGAAGTTAGCCAAACCACTATAAATCTTGTCTCTTTTTACTTGCTTTTATTTTTAATTGTTTGTTATTCCTATTATATTCTCTACATTAGATAATATTTGAGATCTATGATTGGGTATTGATGCTTTCATACATTGGGTTTTGCTAGCCAATTTTGACGTTGAAATTTTAGTGCTTTCACTGAGAAAACTAGTCCTTGAGGATTTGGAATTCGGATTCTGAATTTGGAAAAGATATAGAGCTTGGATTTAAAGCAATGGTGAAGCAATCTATAAGAATACAGTTAGAAGATAGGACTCATCATGAAGAGAGTCGGGAGGCTTCCCTAGGAGCTGGAGCTAATCAAACTTCCACCTACATCACTAGGGAGGAGATGGAAACAATGGTGAACGCTATGCAAGAGCAGATGCTAAAAGAAAAGAGGAGGTGACATCGAATTTACTCTGATAGATTAGACAAGCTAGAGCATAGAATCAAGGGAATAGAGTAGTAAGAGCTAATGATAACTTAGATCAAGGACTTGAAGTAGCAATGATCATTGGAAATCCGAAACGAAAACATGGAAATTGAGCCAATCGACAAAGGAATGGAATAGAGCAGCCGGGACAGTCCTCGACCATCTTAGAGGGGTTGGTACCGATCCCTAAAGGCTAGGGGTCAAGGCCTTGGGTCTAGTTGATCACGATGTTGGAGGAGTTGTGGTCAATCCTCTGGAGCTTGGTGTAAATCGAAATTTGGATGCTCGTCTTGAGGAATATGTTCCAAAATTCCCTCGTAGACTTGGGGGTCAACTTGGACACGATGATAGGAAATTGACACTAAAAGACAATAATAGGTTTGTAGAGATGATTAGGCAAGCTATGCGTAGAGGTTTGGTGAACAAGGATCTGGAGGATGTAAATAGAAGTGCATTCGCTCCTAGTATAGGAATGATAGGAATCCATCAGAATTCAAACTACTAACATAGAAAGTTTATGACGGAAAGTCGGATCCGACTATGCGCATGATGAGGTATATACGGCATATGGAAGTACTAGGGGCATCGAAAGAAGTTTTGGCACGATGCTTCTCCTGTACTTAACGGATGTAGCTGCACTATGGTTCGGATAGTTGGAAAGGGGTTCTATTAGCACATGGGTGGAATTGGTCAAAAGATTTATCAAGCAGTTTTGGGTTTACATTACGAGACCCAAGAATGTGATGACATTGACATTAATAAAGTAGCGGGTAGGAGAATCACTCGAGAATTTCTTAACCAGGTTCAATGCGGCAGTTGTTCCCGTGGATCGACTAGATCGATCGATGGTTTTGATGGCGGCAGTGTTAGGAGTTGTAGATAATTCAAATTTTAAGATATGACTAATACGAGATTCATTAATGGATCTCAAGGAATTCTACCATGAAGAAGAAATGTTTCTACGATAAGAAGATGTGATAGCTGATAGAGAGGCAAAAGAAGATAATACGGTACGGGGTGGAGAACTGCCTAGTGAGAGCTAAGGAAAGGACAAGGGTAAACAGAACATGGATAATAGCTTCAACGGATAAAGCGGTAGTAGGGGGAACCCAAATTCTCTTCTTACTTAGAATTGAATGAACCTTGAATGAATATATCTGGATACTCGAGGACGCCTTTCCTATCGAAGGCCGACAAGGAGGGAACCCTCCGAATGTGGATGGACATCAAGAAAGCGCTATCTATTTCATGAGATGGATGGGCACAATACAAATGATTGCAGGCATTTGAAGGATATCACTGAGGAACACATGAGGAACGTTCAATTACAACAATATGTAAGGACTCGGGCTGTGGTAGTGGAATGGGAGCAACCACCATCTACTTCGAATGAAAATGGCACTGGATCAAGGAATCATCATCAACTTGTTATCAGTTGATCAGGATGGTATGGAACAAGTAACAAACTCCGTAGTAGGACAGCTAAGACACTTACACATGTATGGAATCGAGGACGGTTCATAGGCATGCTCTGAGATGATGATAAACCATTGTGCTTGGGTTTGTGAAAATTGTTTTTTCTTCTCGTTTGCTTCAAACCCTTTTTTCTACTTTTTATTTGAACTCTGATTTATTGGTTGTACAGACTCTTATTTTATATTTTGGCAAATGGACTTAGGAGTGCTTAAATTTGGATCAATGTAAAAGATAACAAAGGTCGCAGTTGTGGTCCTGTCCGGAGAGACAGGACAACAATAATAAGGTATGGGTCTTTTCGTCGAGCAAACATGACGAAACAGACTCGTGCATCATGGATTAAGTCCTCGATAGGGTATCGAGGCTGGAGAATAAAACCCCACAGGTCGTCTGGTATGGATTATGCCTGGTAAGGGGTAGGTCGCTTTGTCTGAATGCGATGGATCGACCTACTCAGGTCATCGAGTATGGATTATGCTCGACAAGGATCTAGAAAGATCAAGGTCATTAGATATGTACTATGCCTTGCAAGGAGTAGGTTGCTTCGCCCAAGTGCGATGGATCGACCTACTCAGTCGTCGGGTATTGACTATGTCTGGCAAGGAGTAAGTCGCTTCGCCCGAACATGATGGATCAACATACTCAGGTCATCAAGTATAGACTATGCTCGACAAGGACCTGGAGAGGTCATAGATTTGGATATGGATTTATCTATTGGATATGGATTCGGATGTGGACTTAGTTACTAGATATGGATGGACATGGATTCTGGCTGGAAATGTAATGGATTTTGGATTAGATATCGGTGGATTATGGATTCTGGACTTTGGATTTTCGATTTGCAACTATTCAAAACACATCTTCCTATCGCAAGATATGTTTTGGGCGAAAAGTGCTAACCCACCTTTTGGAAAAACCGGATTTAACATAATGGATTTTGTAATCATCAAGACAGGACACTCGAAGAGGTGATTATTTGGGTTGGAGGTCGGTTATGTTTAAAGCTATGCATGCTAGTCGGATGGATTCAGATGAATGGCACTTAAAAAATAGCTAAGTATGAAACTAAAACTCCCCTAAGGAATCGGTATCTATCCCTGGTTTTTGTCTCGAACTATTTGAGATTGATATGGAACGACAAAGAAGGCCCCATGAGGCTATATTTCAAATTTCAAGTCATTTGGAGTCCGTATGCTCAAGTTATTGGCAAATTATTTCACCTATAAAAAGGGATCCATACAAAAGAGATCGGTATAGGAGGGCTTGATAAAGGAGGGATCAGTATAAAAGACATCAGCTAAACACAATTTTGCAGCGATGATCGGTCAATAACTCAAAATCGACACATGCCATCAACATGAAACTTAAAGTACAAGCTTACTGCAACATGTGGAAAATCACTAGGGATTTCATTCCAATCGGAGGAAATTAAAGGTACGGCATAACACCCTTTGGAGGGATCGGTAGAAATCAAAATTCAAGCAACACTACTTCACGAAAAATGCCATATCTCACAAATCGTATGTCGGAATTGCACAAAACATGGAGAGCAAGTAGATAAATCATAGGGAACCCATCATAGGGATCAGAGCCCGTTTAGAAACATTAATAGGTTCGATAATGATCCCTATTGTTGGTCCCGATCGGCCTTGAAATTTTTGGGTGGCCTCGTCTTGGTCTGCAAACCTTCTACCAAAATTTCAGCCCGATCCATGCATATCTTCCCTTATAGATACAGTAGGTATGGCATTAAAAAAGAGTCTTATTTCTGCTTCTCTTTATCTTCAACCTAGGATACACTCTGCCAGTTGATTCTTGCATTTCAGATTGTAACTGTAAATAAACTATGATATAAAAAAATTATTTTGGAGTGGACGTAGGCCGAAGTTAGCCGAATCACTATAAATCTTGTCTCTTTTTTACTTTCTTTCATTTTTAATTTATTTGTTCTTCACATTATATTCTCTACATTAGATACTATCTGAGATCGGTAACCGAATATTGGTGCTTTCATACAATTGGGTGTTGGTGGCCAATTTTAACGCCAACAACTTATAAATGCTGTCTTTGATCTACTTACAGCACTTCTGGGCTTGTAATTCTCTTTTGTTTTAATGCTATATTTTAACTAGTTTTTCATGATTTAAATGGTTAAAAATCTATTATCTTCATGGAATCTTTTTAAGGAAGTGTAATAATATTGAATAGAATATGAAAAAAAATTAAAAGTTTAAATTTAATTAATAATGAATTATGAATTATTGTAGTTGAAATATAATAAATACAAACATGCGTTTTGGAAAATTTTAATTAAATTATAAAGTATTTTTCTAAGATCCTTTTATAAGTGTTTTAATAACATTAATTTGAGTGTTTTAAAAGTGATTTGAGGTTTAAATATATTCTTAATAATTATTTATGGATTTTTATAATAAAGGCTTTTAAATATAAAACATGCTTTTTGGTGTGTTTTAGTACATTTGAAATAGTTATTTTAAGTAATATTTTATATAGATGTTTAAAACCTATTTATAAGTTTGAAAAAGTAAGTTAAGGAGTTTATAAAGGATAAAAGTAGTTTTGTTATAACCTTAAACTAAAAGGAATGGGTTTAGAGAAATTAATTAAACGTATTTTAGTTTGTTAAATAAGTGTAGATGCAATCAGATCTTTGGCAAAAAATGCTTCAAAGATATTGTTAAATAAAATGATTTTGGGTTAATAATAACAACATTTTAATAATTATTGTTTTAACCCATTTAAGTATAATTTTGAAAATGTGAAATCTTGTTAAGAAAATTGTGAATATTCTTATACCATTTAGAATAAATATATGAATGCTTTTCTAAGTATTGAAATGAGTAAAAACTGGATATTGAAATGGTAGTATACTTGTATATATCTTTTGTAAACATATTTTAAATATAGATACAAGTATTTATAAGTATTTTTAATTAATAAAAGAAATAATTAAATAAAAAGGGGATTAGAAGTCGCTTATGTACCTAATTATGCTTTGTGTGACTTAATCAAGCTTTGAGTGTCTACTTGTCTGTGGAAAGTACTTAGTCGTGTATTTTAGCACTAAATGCTGACAAGTAGATTTATCCAATCTGTGAGAGTTAAGTATGACGTTCGAGCAAGGCTATGAGGAGAACAGTGCTCTAACCTACCAACTTCATTTTTGATCGAGGGATTGTATAAGTTAAGAAGTTTGAAAACATGATAAGTACATGACACTTTGTTTCCATATGCGGTCATTTTGATTTTGTACTAGCTATTTGATTAATCAAATATCCGTTTGATTAATTTAACCTGGGGAGTATATTTAATAATTACGTATTGATACAGTTTTAGAACCCCTAGAGAGGACTCACTAGTATGAATTATCTCTTGCTTTAAGATAGTATATAAAGGAGATCCTCTAGAGAGCACTCCTTTATATCATTTGTTTACTTCTTAAAGAACTGGAATTGAGTTGATCGGAAATTTATCGATTTAGTTTGAAGAATCCAGCATTGGATAAGTATCTTACTTATCGAAAACCACATCAAAACTAATATATGATTTCTTCATTTTGGAAGCGGTTATCGAGTGAATGTTATAGAGTTAAACTGTCAATCCTAAAGTTAATTCCAAGGGAGAGGTAAGCATTAACATTTCAAATGATGTTACAGAGGGTATTGTCAATCTTGAGGTTGATTCCAAGGGAGTGGACAGAGTTAACATTCATCGAATGATGTATGTTGGAATCCATTGAGAAGTTCATTAACTATTCCAGTGATGAAAACTCATGTGTTGAGATACTGGAAGTGACTTCACTATTGGAAAATGACAACACACAAAGTAGGATACAACTATGGGGTTTAGCTAATCCAAGAGGATATATTAAGTCCATATCTAGAGATGCTTATCGATGTTACTAGCAGGAGTTGATGGTATTTGGCACCACGTGTTGGGGGGTAGGCCAGTTATGTTTACCTTATGGTATATTTTGTAGAATATGCTAGTATATGATTTTTGTTTGATGATAATAAACACACACACACACACATATATATATTCATTTAAATGTATTTGTTATTGTACTATTTTATTTTTCACATAATTAAATAAATATTTGTTGAATAAAATAAATAACACAGAATTCATATTCAAACAAATTTTTTATTCAAACAAATATTTTATTACAAATTCAAATAGTACAAATTTACGCTCTCACTATATATTTTCACACTACATTTCCAATTACAATTACAAAATAATTTTCAATTTACAATTAAACCTCGCTACAAATTCACTCAACACTTGTATTTTTATCTTGAACTTTGTTCCACCTTGAATCTAGCATCTGAGCTATTTGCAAAACAAAACTTAACGCAGTAAAATCGAAAAAGAAAATATTTTGCGATGCAAATTAAAGTGTGTGTTTTCAAAATATCATTTTCCTCAATTATTTGGGTTATTCGTCATCATTTATTTTTAATCCTACACGAACAATTTGTGACATGCACAGTGTATCACTGTACATGCCACAAGGCCGTGCACACCAATTTACACTTGCTTGTCAAAATTGTAGGGTTAGATGAGCACAGGTCAAACCCGAACCTAGGCTGGATTCAACTCGGGTGCAATACAAAAACAACTCACAAAGTTTCAAATGCACGAGAGCCTGCATATACACATGTGTACATGTACACATGTGCACTGCCGTAGCATCTCGAATTTCAGCAAAGCACACAACAAAGGCATACAAATTCATGAAAAAACATATGGCACTAGGGCATTACACATGAAACAGATGCCACAAGTCATGTACATTTCAAGTGAATGGGGCAGAACAACATTATGTTCATGCAACTGGAATAGGATTCAAGATCACATGTAAACAAAGCAGGATCTAGCCACCTCACATGCCAGAACAAATGGTGCACAGGAGCAAGGAAACAAGGTGCATGAACAACAATTCACACCAGAGACAGGCATGAACAAGTGAATGGACTCTAAGAATAGAGAAATGGAAGCAAAGTGAAAAAGGCCACAAAATTTCAGTTGAAGGAAAATACACAAAACAGAACCATAGTCAGAAAAAGGTGCATCGGGCGCATAAGGAACAAGAATAGGATGCAGTGGTACAAGTAATGCTAGACTCACATAGACCAAGCTCATAAGCAACAATATATCAAAACTGCAAGAACAGACTTCAAGCTTAAAATAGGTTCAAAATTAGAGGGAGATACAAGTGAAAGACTCAGCACATGATCATGTACTAAGAATTGGTAAGAAGCATAGTGGGAAACAAAAAAAAATGTACATGTAAGGCAACATGAAATTAGTAATGCAATGGCCAGACTCACAAACACCGAACCACATTACACAAGTGCACAGAGACAGCATATATGGCAACACAAGCAATATGAACATATGGGGATGATCAATAGAAGGAAAGTTCAGTGCAATGGCAACAAGCTACAAATGGGACCGAACATAACAAAATTAGTTTCAAAATCCAAGGAAGAACTAGAAAGTAACTCACACAATATATACACATAAATGCAGACATTGAATAAGCAAGCAGCTCAAAATGGTAACTGAAGCAATGCAAACTTTCAGCATGAACACATAAAAATGAATGCAATCATGAATACAGGTGCATAAGAAAACAGTGGAGCACAAACCAAAAGCATGAGGAAACAAGCCCGGTAGAAATTCAAACCCGTAGACCGAGATAAAATCAGCAGGAGTCAATCATATTCATACCAACATGTTAGATGAACAAATATCAAAAAAATGGAACAGTGGACGAAAATTCAAAGTTCGTGAAGTCATCACAAATTTAAAAACGCCGAAGTAATAGGAGCAAAATAAGAAACCAAACCAAAGCAATGGAACAAAATTCTGAATATAAAATACGAATTGAACAAGTCAGGTTTATCACAAGTGTTCAAGCAAAATCGAATGGCCATGCAAAAATATTTGAAGAATTCAACTCAAATATACGAACGTAATTTTAGGGCTTTAATCCCTATAAAACCCAATTCATCATCGGCATATTATTCATTCGACTTCAAACAAATCAACAAGTAAAATAAAGCATAAATCACATACCAATTTTGTGTCATTTGAACTTGAATCAATTGAAGCTGCCAAGTGCAACTCAAGCAAATCGATTGACGAAGCAACTAGAAGCAAAAGCACACCTCAATCGATCAATTCTATAAACGGCGACTTCAACTTTTGTAAAAACCCTAATTTTCAAAGAGGAACGAAGGAACCGGCCGAAGCCTTTTCAAGAGAAAAAGTGGCGGCCACAAACAAAAATAAAAAAGGGAAAGACGTCTGTTTACCCGCCTTTTGGCAAGGCCGTAAACATGCGAGTTTGACCTAATCGATTTCATGGTTATCGAGGATGGAATATCATGGATTTGGTTCAAATGGATGGATTATTAATATGAAGCCAGGATTAAGCATGGTCGATGGATGAACGATCCAGTGTCCTTGGAAGATGGACATTGGCTTAGATAAAGATGGATCGGCATAGGCTGGATTAGCATAAGCATGGATCGACAATAACTAGGGTCTCCATAATCTAGATTGGCATAGGTAAGGCTCGGCATAGCCTATGGAGGGGATTGGATCGGCAATGGAGTGGATCGGTAGTGGAGTGGATCAGCTGTTGAAGTGGCTCGGTCTTGATGGTGTGGCTTGGCAGGATGGTGTGGGTCGGTAGGATGGAGTGGATCGGCATGTTGAAGTGACTTGGCAGGATGGTGCGGGTCGGTAGGATGGAGTGGATCGGCATGTTGAAGTGGCTCGGCATGATGGTGTGGATCGGTAGGATGGTGTGGGTCGGTAGGACGGAGTGGATCGGCCTGTTTGGGTCGTTCGGGGTTGGCATAGGATTATACAAGGTCGGCTGCTTCGGGTCATTTAGCTTTCAATTCCAGGTCGGCATAGTACAAATTTAGGATCGGTGTTTGATGGCTAGGGATCGGTGCAATGTTACCTCGAGTGTTAGCACGCGTTATTTTGAGTCCTACATATGTTCGCTTCGAGTCACTCTTGGGACAATGTTGGGTTGGCATGCTCGGAGCTTGGGGTCGGTCATAATGATGAAGTCGGGTTCGGCTATGACCTTGATGGACCCGGAATACTTAGAAAGCCCAGTAACTCGGGTTTTTTCTGTAAGTACAGCAGGCGGGGCTTCAAAAAAGAGATCTTCATTCTATTTCCCTTCATCTTCTTTATTAGGCTAGTCTTCCATTATTGCTTTAAAAACTCTGGATTGTAACTATAATTAATTCTGATATCAATAAAAGGGAAATTTCTGGAGTGGACGTAGGCCAAAGTCAGCCAAACCATATAAATCCTCTGTTATTACTGCTTTCTTTTTAATTTTAACTACTCTTCATATTTATACTCTATGCATACATTCTGTCCGTGAACTGTAACTGCAATTTAGTGCTTTCAACTATGTTTGGGTGCTAGCGACCAATTTTGGCACTACCATTTTGGTGCTTTCACTTAGAAAGCTAGCACTTGGGGATTCAGAAGCTTGGATTTTGGATTTATAGGCCTAGGAACTTGGATTCTAGAGACTATGGCAAGGCAATCAACCAGGAGACAAAGGACGGAAAGGAGTCAGCGAGAGGGAAGTCAAGAGGATTCCTTTGGAGCTAATTAAGCCTCGATCTATATCGCTAAGGACGAGATGCAGGTCATGATGAATTCCATGCAAGTAAATGGTGCAGACCCTTCTCAAACAATTTGGACAAGCAGGAGCTCAGATCCATGTAGCTAGATTAGAAGGACACAACCAGCAAGCAGATGGAGGGTTCAGTAGGGGGCAGCCCCTGATCTGTAAAAAGCTATCATCCTGGATGAACCGAGACTTAGTGGCATGGCAAAGCCTGGCGCCAATAGGGATACAGGAGTGCGTGATGAGGAGTATGTACCAAAATTCTCTCGAGGACTTGGAAGGCAGTTAGGAAATGTAGATGGGGGCAACCCTTGGCAGGTAACAACAGATTGGCTGACATCATCAGGCGAACTATTTGCGGAGGTCTGCCAAACAGGGATTTGGAGGGAGTAAACAAAGTCAATTTACCCGTAGCATTAGGATGGCTAGGAATCCACCCAATTTTAAGCTACCCACTCTGGAAGTATACAACGGTAAGACGGATCCCACTGACCAATTAATGTGGTACACAAGACATATGGAAGCGCTGGGGGCATCAGAGAAGGTTATAGCCTGGTGTTTCCCCTTGTACTTGGCAAATATAGCTGAAAGATGGGTCTATAAAACATGGACAGAACTAGTGGATACTTTCATAAAGCAGTTTCGAGTTCACAGAAAAAGGCTGAAGAATGTGATGACACCGACATCAGTTAAGAAGAGGCCAAATGAATCACTCAGGACTTTTTTTAACTCAGTTTAATGCAGAAGTTGCTTCGGGGGATTGGCTGCATCCATCACCTGTTCCAATGGCGGCGGTGTCTGAAGTCAGGGATAGTTCAGATTTCAAAGTACCGTTGACATGGGACCCACCAATGGATCTCGAGGAATTCTTTCACGAAGCTGAGAGATTTCTTCGACAAAAGGATGCATGTTTGGATATGAGGTCAAAGGAAGTAAACATGGTTAAGGACGGAGAACCGTCCGATGAAAGCTCGGGTAAAGATAAAGATCAAGGAAAGAGGAAGCGCTCGGGAGAACCAAAATTCTCTGCTTGCACTGGACTGAAAGAAACATTGGAGCGGATATACTTGGATACTCGAAATCACCTTCCTTATGGAAGGTCGGCAAGGATTAAACCCTTAACACATGAAAGGGCATCGGGAAGGCACTGTCTCTTTCATAACCTGGACGGGCATGATACTAACAGCTGCAGGCATCTAAATGATATAATCGAGGATAATATAAAGAAGGTTAGTTGCGGTAATATGTTAAAACTCAAAATGTGGCAGTGGAACACCACCTACCTTGAATGACGATGGCGCAAGGCCGAGGAATAGTGGTCGGTTGGTCATCAACTAATTGTGATGGTTTGAAATAAGTAACAAACTTCGGAAAAACGGCTAAATCACTTACTCATATATGGGGACGGAGATAATCCTTAGGCATGCTCTGAGATGATGATAGACTGCGAAGCTTTGATTTGTGAAGTCTGTTTTTTCTTTTTGGCCTGGACACTTGCTTTTTCTACTTTGATTTGGGAGTTCGGTTTGAACTCCCGATTTTTGTTGGTTTTCTGAGTTGGATTTTGGTTTAGATGCTAGATTTTTGATTTGGATTTTGATTTAGACTTTTGATATGGATTTTCGGTTTTTTGGTTTGAATCTAGATTTCAGATTGGACTTTGGTTGACTTTTTGTCTGGTTTTGGCTAAAGGGTCGTCAAGCATGGACTATCTCGGCAAGGGTCCGGAGAGACAAGGATTCGGCCTAAGACTTAGGCCTCATATTATCTATCTGTTACTATTTCAAGTCGTCGAGTATGGACTATGCTCGGCAAGGGTCCGGAGCAATCAGGATTCAGCATAGGACTTAAGCCATTACATCACTTAGAGTTCAAGGATGCTAAACCAGGAACACAATGGCATTACTTAATGTAGGCCGCCGAGTGCGAATTACGCTTGGCAAGAACCTAAAGAGGTTACGGATTTAGATATTGGCTATGAATAGCTAAGGATTTAGACACGAACCCTGGGCGGTCCCAGATTTGGATATCGACCCGGAGAGATCATGGATATGGTTATTGGTTATTGGATATGAATGGATTAGAACTTGGTTGTCGGGTTCGGATGGATGCGGAGTTGGATAAGGATTTGGTTACTGAATAGGAATCGGATATCGACTCGGAGCAGTCATAGATTTGGATAAGGATACGATAATGGCACTTGGATAAAATGGATTGGATTATGAATCGAAAGATATGGCTATGGCTAACATATGGACTTCGGATATCCGATCAAAAGCTATTCAAAACACGCCTTCCTATCGCAAGGCATGTTTTGGGGGGAATATGTTAACCCGCCATTGGGCAAGGCCATAAACAGGTGGATTTAACCTAATCGACTTCACGGTTATTGAGGCTGGAATACCATGAATTTGGTTCAAATGGATAGATAATTAATATGAAGCTAGGATTAAGCATGTTCGATGGATAAACGATGCGGTATCCTTAGAAGATGGGCATTGGCTTGGATTAAGATGGATCGACATAGGCTGGATTAGCATAAGCATGGATCAACAATAACTAGGGTCTTCATAATCCAAACTGGCATAAGGAAGGCTCGACATACCCTATGGAGGGGATTGGATCGGCACTGGAGTGGATCGGCATGTTGAAGTGGCTCGGTCTTGATGGTGTGGCTCAACAGGATGGTGTGGGTCGGTAGGATGGAGTGAATCAGCATGTTGAAGTGGCTCAGTAGGATGGTGTGGGTCGGTAGGATGGAGTGGATCGGCATGTTAAAGTGGTTCGGCATGATGGTGTGGATCGTCAAGATGGTGTGGGTCGATAGGACGGAGCGGATCGGCATGTTGGAGTGGCTCGAGGTCGGCATAGGATTATACATGGTCAGTTGCTTTAGGTCATTGAGATTTCAATTCTGGGTCGGCATAGTACAAATTTGGGATTGGTGTTTAAAGGCCAAGGGTCAGTGAATGTTACCTCGAGTCTTAGCACGAGTTACTTTGAGTCCTACGTATGTTCGCTTCTAGTCACTCCCGAAACAATGTTGGGTCGGCATGCTCGGAGTTTGCGGTCGATCATAATGATGTAGTCGGGTTCGGCTATGGCCTTGATGGGCCCGGACTACTCAAGGATCCCAGTAACTCGGGTTTTGCCTATAAGTACAGCAAGCGGGGCTTCATAAAAGGGATCTTCATTTTGTTTCCCTTCATCTTCTTCATTAAGGCTACTATGCCATCATTGCTTTAAAAACTCCAGATTGTAACTATAATTGATTTTGATATCAGTAAAAAGGAAATTTCTAGAGTGGACGTAGGCCAGAGTCAGCCGAACCACTATAAATCCTCTGTTATTACTGCTTTCTTTTTAATTTTAACTGTTCTTCATATTTATACTATCTACATACATTCATTCTGTGATCTGTAACTGCAATTTGGAGCTTTCAATGACTTTTGGGTGTTATTGATCAATTTTGGCGCTAACAACGTCTCATTTTATTTACTATTGGGCCAGTCATATTTAATTTGGGCTTAGAGTTTTAACTAATTAGGGTTTTGTTTTTTTTTGTAATTTTCTTTTAAAATTATGTAACTCTCTAGTCGTGTGACTAGGTTACGAACTACGGTGGTGTAGTTCAAGAATTCGTAACTTAGTGACTGAGTTATGGTAGGGTTTTAAGCGTACAGTGAGGTTAGTCATTAGCGGGTGTTGTTGAATATGCCAGTATATGATTTTAGTTTGATGATAATAAACATATATATATATATTCAATTAAATGTATTTGTTATTGTCCTATTTTTCACACAATTAAATAAATATTTGTTGGATAAAATAAATAACACAAAATTCAAATTCAAACAACTATTTTATTCAAACAAAATATTTTATTACAAATTCGAATAGTACAAATTCGAACTCTCATTATACATTTACACTTTGTCATTCTACAATACATTTTCATTTACAACGCAACTTTAATTACATTTCAATTTACATAACTTTCCTCACTATATATCACTCATTCACTCGTATTTATACTTCAACTCTATTCCAGTTTGTATCTAGCATCTGAGCTATCTGCAAAATAAATATTAGCGTGGTAAAATTGAAAAAGAAATATTTTTTACATTGCAAGTTAAATTGTGTGTTTTTGAAAATATTATTTGCCTTAGTTATTTGGGTTGTTGGTCATCATTTTCGTTTGAATTCATCTTTCACGAACAGCTTGTGACATGCATGGTGTATCACTGTACATGCCACAAGGCAGTGCACACCAATGTACAATTGATAAAATTGTAGGGACAGGTGAGCACAAGGTCGAGCCCAACCAAATGGCGGATTCGACTCAGGTGCAATACAAAAACAAAACTAGGATGGTCAAATACAAGTTTCAATGACTAGAACAAACTCCGACATACTTGAACCATAACAGCACATATGAACGCTTGAATCATAAACATGTACACAAGTGTGTCAACACAACCAGACCCAATAGACCAGATGCAAATGGTTAGGTGCAAAGAAATGGAGCAACAAGTAAATGGTAGTACAAGAGCATGATAAGATCAAGCATAGTATCTGTAGAGTTAAATGAAATGATCAAAGAGGAACACTCAGAAGTAACTCGACCTGACATGTCACAAGCTCCAAACTCAAAGCAAACCATGGACCAAAATATGCATACAGACTTCAGGTGTGAACACAGATGTGTCAAGACTTGGATTGGGCTACATGAATACATATGAAGGTAAATGAACAATACATGGGCAGTGAATAATAAAAAATGAATGGAGCATGCATATACATCAACAAACCAATGAAAATGCACAACACACACACACACATATGTATATATGTATATAATGGTGACATACACACAAACACAAGTGGTTCCAGTCAAATGCAAAACAGAAGCATGGACGAGCATGATAAACTAAACCAGATCGCATGTTCAAAGCGCTCTAATGTACACACCAGACAAGTCACAAAGATAGACCAGAAAATTAAAATGCAATCAAACTTCACAGCTCAACATGAAACCAGACTACATGAACACATACATATATACATACATAAATGTATGTATGTCTACAAATGAAGATGACCAACATTCATAGCGCAACATACTCAATGAAGCAACACAAACAAAACAGTTCAAATATTTCAAAAACAGTGGAGCAGCATTATGTTAATGCAACCGGAAAAGACTTCAAGATAACATGGCAACATGAGCATGCAACAATCATATTTTTTTAATCACAAACATACATGTATACATATATGTTTATATATGTATACACATAATCAGTTCAAAGAACAAAGTCAACATGAATACAGATCAGCTTAACTCGAGTACACATGAAGCATCAACTCAACTAGAAATATCAATTGTACATCAGAATGCAGACTCAAGTGTACCATGTGTATCAATCCAGATTCAACATCAACCAAGTGCAACATCAACATAAAACAACGATGTAACAACACATGGAACCAACCAGACCAGAGGCTTTGAGTAAAATGAAGTGGTGGTTAACTCAACATGTTGACAGGCCACATGACAATGTAGACTCAAGTACACAACAAATCTCTACACAAGTATAAGTCCAGTTACAACATGAACAAGCACTAAAGTGGACAGAGTACTTGACAGTTCGAATAACAATTGCCAGCAAAGTAAAGAGAAGCAATTTAAATGAAGCCATGAGTCAATGGACAAAGTAAATTTTTATCTCAAGTCAGCAATAAATGAAGTCGTAAGAATTATCTAAAATTTTAAATGTCGAAGTCAAAGGAGAAAAGATCGAAACCAACTCATAGAAAATCAAATAATATCATAAATAGAATGAAAAATCAGAAAACCAAACAAGCCGTGATAATCAATCAAAGCACATCAGAAAAATATTCGAACTGAACCAGTCTAAACAAATCATACGTATAAGTAAAATCGAACGGCCGAGCAAAATTAGTAGGCAAATTCAAATGAAATATTCGAATGAAAATTAAGGGGATCGATCCCTATAAATTCCCATATCATCTTCGACGGGAAAGTGCATCGAGTTCAAGCATATCAACTAGAGTAATAAAGGAAATCACATACCAGTATTATTCAATCCGAACTTGACAAATTAAAGCAGTCGAGTGAATTCAAAGCAAGGCGATCGATCGACATAGCAGTCAACGCAAAAAACATCTATTCAATCGATCAACTGGAATCGGCGGTTTCAATTTCCAGAAGCCCTAATTCTGAAAGAAGAGAACAAGATCGGTCGAAGTTATTTTCAGCGAAATAATAGAAAAGGGAAGTCGCTCTCTCTTTTGTCTATGACTTAAGTGGGCATGTTTTTTTGTGGGCTTGGTTTTTGTTTAAGTGTTTTTAAATTGTAATTTTATTTTAACTTTTTAAATTCTAGTGGTTACGAACTACAGTTTTGTGGTTCGAGAATTCACAACTTAATGGTTGAGTTGTGGTAGTGTTTTGAGCGTAGAGTTAGGTAATTCGACAGTGGGTGTCGCAAGTTTACGTGTGTAAGCGTCTGACTGCTTAATTTCTAGTAGAAACCTTGGGGGCAGTACGTAGGCAAGATTTTGCCGAAGCTGGGTAAATTTATGTTGTTCTATTTCTGATTTTATTATTCTGCTATTATCTATGCTGTAATTATTTTATATATTTCCACATTAATTTTTATTATTATTAGTATCACCCTATTCACCCCCCCCCCCCAATTAGGGTGAAATTGATCCTATAAGTGGTATCAGAGGTAGGAACAAAAACCAATTTTTGTTTTAAAATTTTGATTTTTCAAAAATTTATTTTTATTTTAAAAAAAATATTTTTAAAATGGCTTCTTTTAATAATGCTTTTGCTAAGGGTTAGTCCATAGTTAGAGCGACCTATGTTCAATGGTGAATATGCTTACTGGAAAAATAGAACGAAATTTTTTCTGAAAACCATTGATGCTTGGAATATAGACAGGTTATAAGATACCAACTATTGTGGTAGATAATCAACAAATTGAAAAACCGATGGATCAATGGACAAATCTTGAAAATAAACTATAGAATGCTAATGCTAAAGCTATGAATTCTATTATTTGTTCATTGGCTCAAATTGAATTTAATCGTGTCTCACATTGTCTAACTGCGCAAGAAATTTGGCACACGCTTGAAGTGACTCGAAAATGAACATCTCAAGCCAAAGAATCTCGTCTTGCCATGCTTAGTAGCGAATACGAGAACTTCACAATGGCCAAGGATGAAAATGCCAAAGAGATGTATGGATGACTTTGTAATATCGTATATAAATCAAAAGCTCTCGGTAAACCATACATAGAATTGGAAATAGTTCGAAAAATCCTTTGAGTCCTTCCATGAAATTTTAAAGCGATAGTTGCTTCCATTCAAGAATCAAAAGATCTGAAACAAATCAAAGTGGAAGAACTCATTGGAAAATCACCATTTATGAGCTAGAAATAAAATTCAAGGAAGAACATGAAGAAGGTGATACGCGAAAAAATAAATAGCTCTCAAAGGAACTATCGAAGTGAAGATGATGATGATGGTGGTGGTGGTGCAGCAGAACTGGCGCTGTTAATAAAGAGATTCATAAGGTGGAACTACAAATACAAAAATCTAGCTCTAAATCAACAATTGAAAAGGAGAATAGACAAAGTTCTAGACAACCCAGAAGAGTAGGAGATCATATGTTACAAGTGCAACAAACCCGGTCATATCAAACCCAATTGTCCACAGAATTGACTCAGCTAAGGAAAGAAACCGAAAAGGAGAAGTTTTGCAGCTACTTAGGATGAAACTGACGAAGCTGATAGAAGCACTAGTAGTGAGAGTGAAAAAGAAAATTTGCGTCTTTAAAGAGAAACAACTGACAGTGATGATGATGAGCCAAGTGAGGTATCAAAACTTACTCATTTGGAATTACTTATATACTTTCATGAAGTAAATGGCCGTTTTGAACGGCCTAGGGAGAAGTACGCTAAAATTGAATCACAAAGAGGTAGTTTGATAGAACTAAATAAACAGCTTGATCAATTAGTTAAAACTATCAAAACAAGCGGCCTAAGTGAAAAGTGTCCATCATTCGAAGAAGAAATTAAAAAATCAAAAATTAAAATTGAGTCGCTTGAAAATGAAATTCTAATTATGAAAGAAAGTGAAAACACTAGAAGAGAAAATTATATTAAAAAGTGCACTCAATTATTGAATGAAAATGAATCTCTCAAAACACAAGTCCAACAATTGTCTACAACCTTAGGAAAATTTTCGAAAGGAGAAAGATCGCTAAATATGTATGAGGGAAACAAACTGCTAATACTGTTAGACAAGGACTTTGGTATAATCAATCTGATGGGTTAGAAGTGAAATAAATCAAATCAATTCCAAGTGCACGATTTGTGGAAAAACAGGACACGATCACAATATTTGCTGGTATAAACCCAAACACGTGAAAACCATTCCAATTTGGGTTTCCAAAGGCACAAATGTAAAATCCCTTAAAGTTAAACAAATTTGGGTGCCAAAAGGAACAAATATAAATTGTCATGGGTTTACTCAAACATATTTTTTAGAACATTTTGTCACAAACAACCATGGACCTATGAAACAAATAGGTCGCAAAAATCTTTTCTCGTGTAGGTGTGATGGCAGGCTAAGGAACAACAATAGTGTTACCTGAATTCTGGCTGTTCTAGGCACACGGCGGCGCAACAAATCAAAGTTCCTTGGCCTAGTATAAAGGTGGCAGAATCACAATGGGCAACATGAAAAGTTATCGGCAAAGGTAAAATAGGTAGCGGTACATTTATCTTGAACGGTATATTAAATATGAAAATCTACACCATAATCTGATTTGAATCAGCCAGTTATGATGTTGATTATGATTTTGATTTATTCAAAATTGTTGGCCAATTATCTTTTTATGTCGAGAACACTGTAAGTATCTCTAGAGTCTTTGAACTAGTTTATATACATTTATTTAGACTAATGATGTGTTTATTGGTTGATGTTTACTCAACATACACGTGGATATATTTGTTTATCTTGCTGCTTCTGGATCTGATACTTGTTCACTAGTTGTTTATATGCACGGTTTGAATTCAAAATCCAAAAGAATTTCATTTAAATGCTGCAAAAATGATTTTAAAGTACTTGTTGCAACTTCATGATCTGGTGTATGACATCCAAATAATGATAATCTTGAGTCTAACAGAAATTCAAATGCAGATTACACTGGTAACCTAGTTGATAAAAAAATTACTAGTAGAACGTGATTTATGTAGAGACATTCATTAGTTACATCACATTTTCAAAGAAAATATCTACATAATTTTCATTTCAAATGATTTTCAATTAGCAATTTTTTTATAAAACCCTTTCCAAAAAATATTTTTGTTGACCTTGTTTCAGATTAATCATTTTAGAAAAATTGATTTTATAATTATTTTTGGATTTGATCTTAAATAACTACATTAAATAATCTAACTCCCTACTGATTACCGAAAAGATAAATAATGATTGAAAAGTGATGAGTGTTGATATTAATCATATACTATGACTTGAGACAGTATATTTAGTAAATTTCTTCAAAAATTTAAACAAGATTTATAATAACTTTTGATCGGTAAATATTCCATGACCATCTCTATTTCTATCATATTTCTATTGGCCAACACTAATCAAAATCCAATACAGTATGTCAAAATGTGTATTATTAATAGGCAATTATTCATTTTTATTTTATTTTATTTTTTTAATAAAAACCTCTAAAGTATTCACTCTCATTTAAAAGTCCTCATAGTTATGCATGGGTGAATTACTTAGAATATTTGTATATGCGCTTTCATGCTCATTTAAAAGTCCTCACGGTTATGCATGTATGAAACACATATCAAAATTGATTATTAAATAGATAAGTTGATTCTAATCCCATTTGAAAGTCATCAGATTATGCGTGGTTAGAATATGCTTGAAATTCATTTTTATAAAAATTGGGAATACTACTAATCTCATTTAAAAGTCCTAACGGTTATGCATGGTTAGTAGATATTCAAATTCCTGATTTAAATATACCACAAATAAACACAACTATATCGTTTTATATGCCAACATCACGCCTATCACTCTAAATGGAATATGCACCTAATAGAATATTTATGATTCTTGATTGATTTTTTATTAAAATTTAATATTTATACTCGATCGGGTATTAATGTTGTATTAAAGTCTATCACTTTATCTCTATTTTTTCTAACACTATTACTCTTTTGATGATGACAAAAGGAGAGAGAATAGTTAAGATTTTGGCAAATGAAGGTCAAATGTTTTCATTTGCATATTTTTTACTTATTTTCATGCATATGTGAAGGGGGAGCTTGGTTGTGGGGGAGCATTCTAAAAAGGGGAGCAAATAAGGTCCATCAATGACAAAATCCATTTAATAAATTCAAATTTTCAAAATATGTTTGTTATCATCAAAAGGGGGAGATTGTTGAATATGCCAGTATGTGATTTATGTTTGATGATAATAAACATAGATATATATTCAATTAAATGTATTTGTTATTGTATTATTTTTTATACAATTAAATAAATATTTGTTGGATAAAATAAATAACACAGAGTACAAATTCAAACAAATATTTTATTCAAACAAAATATTTTATTATGAATTCGGATAATACAAATTCAAAACTCTCTCTATACATTTACACTTTTGTCATTCTACAATAAAATTTCATTTAAAACACAATTTCGGTTACATTTCAATTTACATAACTTTCCTCACTACATATCACTCATTCACTCGTATCTATTCCCCAACTCTATTCCCATTTGTATCCAGCATCTGTGCTATCTGCAAAATAAACATTGACGTAGTAAAATTAAAAAGAAAATATTTTTTACAGTGCAAGTTAAAATGTGTGTTTTTGAAAATATTATTTGTCTTAGTTATTCGGGTTGTTCGTCATTATATTCGTTTGAATTCATCTTTCACGAACAGCTTGTGACATGCACAGTATATCACTATACATGCCACAAGGCCGTGCACACCGATGTACACTTGATAAAATTGCAAGGACGGATGAGAATAAGGTCAAACCTAGCCAAATGGTGGATTTCAACTCAGGTGCAATGCAAAAACAAAAATCGAATGGTCAAGTACAAGTTTCAATGACTAGAACAAACTCCAACAAACTTAAACCAAAACAGCACACATGAACACTTGAATCATAAACATGTACACAAGTGTGTCAACAAAACCAAACCCAATAGACCAGATACAATGGTCAGGTGCAAAGCAATGGAGCAACAAGTAAATGGCAGTACATGAGCATGATATGATCAAGAATAATATCTGTAGAAGTTAAATGAAATGATCAAAGAGGAACCGTCATAAGCAATTCAACCTGACATGTTACAAGCTCCAAACTTAAAGCAAAACATGGACCAAAATATTCATACATAATTCAAGTGTGAACACAGATATGTCAAGATTTGGATTGGGCCACATGAATACATATGAAGGTAAATGAACAAGACCAGGGCAGTGAATAATACAAATGAATGGAGCATGCATATACATCAATAGACTAATGAAAATGCATAATATATATACACATATACATATGTATGTATGTATATACATGGTGAAATATATACAAACACAAGTGGTTCCAATCAAATGCAAAATAAAAGCATGGATGAGCATGATGAACTAAACCAGATCGCATGTTCAAAGTGCTCAAATGTACACACCAGACAAGTGCAAAAAGATAGGCCATAAAATCAAAGTGCAATCAAACTGCACATCTCCACATGAAACCAGACTACATGAACACACACATATATACATACATAAATGTATGTATGTATGTATACAAATGGATATGACCAGCATTCAAAGTGCAACAGGCTCAATGAAGCAATACAAACAAAACAGTTTAAATATTTCAAAAACAGTGGAGCAGCATTATGTTTACGCAACTGGAAAAGACTTCAAGATAACATGGCAACATGAGCATGCAGCAATCATTTTTTTTTACTCACAAACACACACGTATACATATATGATTATATATGTATACACATAATCAGTTCAAAGAATAAAGTCAACATGAATACAGATCAGTTTAACTCGAGTACACCTAAAGCATCAACTCAACCATAAATATCAAGTGTACACCAGAATGCAGACTCAAGTGTACCAAGTGTATCAATCCAGATTTCATCTACCAAGTGCAACATCAACACAAAACAACAGCACAACAACATATGGAACCAATCAGACCAGAGGCTTTAAGTAAAATGAAATGGTGATTAACTCAACATGTTGACAGACCACATGACAATGTAGACTCGAGTATAGAACAAAGCTCTACACAAGTACAAGTCCAGTTACAACATGAACAAGCACTGAAGTAGACAGAATACTTGGTAGTTCAAATAACAATTTCCACAAAGTAAAGAGAAGCAATTTACATAAAGCCATGAGTTAGTGGACAAAGTCAATTTTTATCTAAACGAAGAAGCAAGAATAATCTCAAATTTGAAATGCCGAAGTCAAAGGAGAAAAGATCGAAACCAACTCATAGAAAATTAAATAATATCAGAAATAGAATGAAAAATCAAAAAACCAAATAAGCTGTGGTAATCAAGAAAAGCACATTAGAAAAATATTCGGATTGAACCAGTCTAAAAAAATCACATGTATTCAAGTAAAATCGAACGGCCGAGAAAAATCAGCAGACAAATTCAAATGGAATATTCGAACGAAAATTAAGGGGAACGTTTCCTATAAATTCTCATATCATCATCGATAGAAAAGTGCATCGAGTTCAAGAATATCAACGAGAGTAATAAAGGAAATCACATACTAGTATTATTTAATTCGAACTCGAAAATTGAAGTAGTCGAGTGAATTCAAAGCAAGGCGATCGATCAACAAAGCAGTCAACGCAAAACCATCTATTCAATCGATTAGCTGGAATATGTGGTTTCTATTTCCAGAAGACCTAATTCTGAAAGAGGAGAACAAGATCGGCCGAAGTTATTTTCAATGAATTAATAGAATTGGGAAGTCTCTCTTTCTTTTGTTTATAACTTAAGTGCACCGGTTGTTTTGTGGGCTTAGTTTTTGTTTAAGTGTTTTTAAATTATAATTTTCTTTTAACTTTTCAAATTCTAGTGGTTATGAACTACAGTTTTGTAGTTCAAGAATTTGCAACTCAATGACTGAGTTGTAGCGAGGTTTTGAGCGTAGAGTTAGGTTAGTCGATAGCGGGTGTCGCAAGTTTACATGTGTAAGCGTCTGACTACTTAATTTGTAGTAGAAACCTTGGGGGTAGCATGTAGGCAAGGATTTGCCGAAGCTGGGTAAATCTGTGTTGTTCTATTTTTGTTTTTATTATTCTTCTATTATCTGTACTGCAATTATTTTATATATTTCCGCATTAATTTTTATTATTATTAATGTCAACCTATTCACCCCCCTCTAGGGTGAAATCGATCCTACAGATGCTGCAAGCTTACGTGTACAAGCGTTTGACTGCATAATTTCTAGTAGGAACCTTAGGGAAACACGTAGGCAGATGTTTGCCGATGCTGGGTAAATTTGTGTATGATCTCTTCTACTTTACTTACTATAATTTTTTTATTTTTGAATTAATTTTTTTATTACTAATATCAACTTATTTTCCCCCTCCCTCTAGGATGAAAACGATTCTACAAGTGGTATCAAAGCAAGGAACAAAAACCATTTTTCAATTTGATTTTTTTTCTTTCAATTAAAATTTTGAATTTTTATCTCAATTAAAAATTTGATTTTTAAATGGCTTTCTTTAATGTTTTTTCCGAGGGTCAGTCCATAGTTAGGCCACCGATGTTCAATAGTGAATACGCATATTTTAAAAATAGAATGAAATTTTTTCCGAAATCCATAGATGCTTGGAATATTGTTGAAATGGGACATAGGACACCAACAATTATGGTAGATAATCAAGAAATAGAAAAACCTATGGACAATGGACAAATTTTGAAATTGAACTGCAAACTGCTAACACTAAGGCTATGAACTCTATTATTCGCTCAATAGACCAAACTGAAATTACTCGTGTTTCACATTGTTTAAGTGGGTAGGAAATCCGGCACACACTTGAAGTAGTTCATAACGGAACCTCCCAAATCAAAGAATCTTGTTTTGCCAAATTTAGTAAAGAATACAATGAAAAAGCAAATCAATTCTTTTTAAGAGAAACAAATGACAGTGAAAGTGAAGGACCAAGCGATGTGTGTTGGCAGGCTAAGGAACAATAAGAATGGTATCTAGATTCTGGCTGCTTCAGGCATATGACGGGTAAAAAATCAAAGTTTCTTAGCCTAGAAAAGCATAAAGGTAGGAGAGTCACAATTGACAAGAATGATAAATGCAAAATTATCGGTAAAAGTAAAGTAGGTAATGGTACATTTACCTTAAACGACATATTATATGTTGAAAATCTACACCATAATCTGATCTCAATTAGCCAGTTATGCGATAAGTGAATGAATGTTGTTTTTGATTCTGACTTGTGCAAAATCGTTGACCAATAATCAAAAGAAACATTATTTTCAGGTAAGAGTATACTCTCTATCTTTTGATGATTTCACTCTTTCAAAATGTATGGTAGCTAAGGATGTGGAAGTTAATTTATGGCATAGACGATTAGGACATGCTAGCATGAATCAGTTAAACAAATTAAAAAGAAAAGATTGGTAAGAGGTTTTCCACCACATGATTTCAAAATAGAAACACTATGTAAAGCATGTACTATGGGAAAACTTAAAAAAACATTGTTACATGCCAAGAACAATGTAAGTACTTCTAGAGTCCTTGAACTAGTTCATATGGATTTGTTTGGTCCTAACGATGTTGCAAGTTTAGATGGTAGGAAATATTATTTCGTATTGGTTGATGATTACTCTAAATACACGTGGGTATATTTCTTAGCTAAAAAATTAGAAACTTTCTCTTACTTCACTAAATTCATAAAATTAGTTCAAAATAAAAAAGAAGTTTCTATTATTTCGCTAAGAAGTGATCATGGTGGAGAATCTGAAAATTATTGTGATGAAAATGGATTTAAACATGAATTCTCTGCCCTTGTGTACTCTATAACAAAATGGAGTTATCGAGAGAAAGAATCGAACCTTACAATAGTTGGCTAGATCTATGATAAATGAGTATGAACTACCCTTGTCCTTTTGGGCAAAGGCAGTAAATACAGCTTGTTATTTAATGAATAGAGTCATGACTATGCCGATTCTTAAGAAAACACCTTATGAATTATGGTTCGACAAAAACCCAAACATTGCATATTTCAAGGTTTTTAGCGGTCCGTGTTTTATTCTTAATACAGGTGATCAACTGGGAAAATTTAAGCCAAAAGTTGATGAAGGCATGTTCATGGGATACTCGTCCAAAAGAAAAGCCTATAGAATATACAACAAAAGGACGAGAACAATCATGGAGTCAATCAATGTGAAATTTGGTGAAGGTATTAATGATCAAAACAAGGAAACAACCAAAAGCAATGTCAAAGAGGAGAATGAAAAAGATGAAAATGAAAAACCAAAAGAAACTACAACCCCGAAAGAAGTCCAAAGAAATCTGGATCCAAAGACATTGAAATTCAAAGCAAAGCATACTCCAGAATTGGTAGTAGGAAATCCTATCACAGGTATTCAAACTCGTTCCTCCTTTAGAAATTTTTGTGATTTGTGTCTATACAGTGGATTTATTTTAAAAATTAAACCCAAAGACATAAGTACAGCTCTTAATGATGAAAATTGGTTTATGGCTATGCAAGAAGAGCTAAATCAATTTGAGCGAAATGATGTTTTGACTCTAGTACCTAAACCTAATGATTATCCAGTCATAGGAACAAAATGTAATTTTAAAAATAAATTTAATGAATCTGGAAATGTGATTAGGAATAAAGCTAGGTTAGTTTCTAAAGGTTATAATCAAATTGAAGGAATTGATTTTGTTGAAACTTTTGCACCAGAAGCGAGACTAGAATCCATTAGGAAATTGTTAGCTTTTTCTTGCTATAAAGGATTTAAACTAAGACAAATGGATATTAAAAGTGCTTTTCTTAATGGAATTTTGAAAGAAGATGTATTTGTTGAACAACCAGAAGGTTTTGAAATGCATGAATATTCTAACCATGTATATAAACTTAAGAAAGCACTATATGGATTAAAACAATCCCTGAAGCTTGGTATGAATGTCTTAGCACTTATCTCCTTGAAAATGGGTTCAAAAAGGGATGTGTAGACACCACATTATTTCCATTGCATGAAAATGACGATCTTTTGATTGTTCAATATGTTGATGACATTATTTATGGTGTCTCCAACAACTCACTATAACAAAAGGACCATATTACAATTGTGTTTTTACAACTATCATAAAATGCACGTTGTAATAGATGCCTGTTACACTTTTTTCCTTTGCAAGTTGTGATAGATGCCAATTTTCAACAACTGTTTTTCTGTGCAAGTTGTAATTGATACCTATTACAACTATTTTCTTTTGCTAGTTGTAATAAATGCCTATTACAACTGTTTTCTTTTTTCAGTTGAAATAGATGCTAATTTTCAATAACTCGTTTTTCTTTGCAGTTGTAATATATGCCTATTACAACCTTTTCTTTTGCCGATTGTAATATATGTCAATTTTCTACAACTATATTTCGTGCTAGTTGTAACAGATACATATTACAACTATTTTCTTTTGCTAGTTGCAATAGATATCAATTTTCGACAACTATTTTTTTATGCTAGTTGTAATAGATAAATATTACAACCATTTTAGTTTGCCTGTTGTAATAAATAATTAATAAGTAATAATTATTAGTTACAACTAAATAATAATAATAATTAAATAATAATAATTAAATATTAATATATAATAATTAATAACTACTAGTAAATAATAATTAATTTGAAATATGAAATAATTCGCATTAATAATTAATAAATTAATAATCAATAATAAATGGATAATAAATATTTAATTAATAATTCATAAGTAATAATTACTATTAATAATAGTAAATAAAAATTAATAATAAAAATTGTATATAAATAATAATTAATCAAATAATAATTAAATATAATAATTAGAAGTTAAAAATTGATGTTAGATAATAAAAACAATTAATAATTAAATAATAAGAATTATTAAAAAAATTAATAATAAATAACATTTACATAAATAATACTTAAAAATAATTAAACATTAGTATATAATAATTAATAACTACAATTATATAATAATAATTAATAACTATTTGAAATATGAAACAATTCTTATTAATAATTAATTAGTATTTAATAATTAATTAATGATTGATAAATTAAAAATCAATAGTAATAAGTAAATAACAAATATTCAATTGATAATTAATAATTTTTAAATATTAATTACTATATAGTAAATGATAATTAATAATAATTATTTTATAATAAATAATAAATAGAAGTTAAAAATTAATATTAAATAATAATAATAATTTAGATTAATTAATAAAAAATTAATAATATATATTAACTAAATAAATTTTACTTAAAAATAATAATTAATAAGTAATCGTCTAATGATGGATCTTTAAAACATAACATTGTAGAAAATTATATATAAACAGAAATAACTACAATTAAATTATATATCCGACTAAAATAGGGAAATTGAAAGAAAATCGTCTAATGATGGATCTTTAGAAGATAACACTATAGAAAAATTATATATAAATAGAAATAATATGTAAAAGGTATTTACAACAATCAAAAAGCGAATATAATCGAATCATAAATGAATTTCTCTATCCAATGGATTATATAACTAAAATAGATTTCCACCCTGGTCCTTAGGCCAGGCAAAGAATTAAACCTGAATTTAATCTTCCAAAGTGGGAACCATTTAGGAAATTGTTTTTTGAAATTTTTTCAAAAGAAGAACATAAGTATTTTAAAGAAGAATTCTATAAATTATCAATTGAAAGGAATATAAGTTTTCCCTTTATTTCTTGGCTTACAGCAAATTATATTGAACAATACATTTCTGTAATAGAAAGAGATTATAAATTATTAAATGAAAATCTACTAAAGGCAATCTATCCTTCCCAACAATATTTTCAAATAGAAAAAAATGGGAAATATTTAAGTTTTAATGCATTTTCTAAAATATTAGAAAATGATACGTTGCAAATTACTGTAAGACAAATAAACCAAATATTTGAACAACAAAATAATGCAAATCTTTATTTAGCTTTTATTGGTGAACAAGATACTTCATTATATAATAAAAGAGAAAAAATATTTTCTGCGATTAAGAATATAAAACCTACCGTTTCAATTATAACTAAAGAATTAAGTAAAGTAATTGCAACTTCGAGCCTCCAACCTCCCCATGAAATTAAAGGTTTTAAATTAAAAACAGAATCAGAATTAGAAAAGGTTTTTAAATTAAAATCCAAATCCGACTTAGAGAGATTTCTAAAAGAAATAATTGGTAATCTCAAGTTAAATACTCTTGAAGAAGAATCTTCTCAACAAAATAATAACTACCATACAGTCCAAGACGAGATAAATAAACTTGAAAAATATGTATATAAGCCATCTAAAAAATTATTTTACTATAGGATACCTTCCCCTGTGGATACTTTACCTGAAGAACTAGATTTTATTAGTAATAATAGCTACAATGGGAAAAGTATATATGAATGGAATATTGGCACATTCAGTGAAAAACAAATATTTAATGTAGCTCGTCGTATGCTAATGTATAGCACAATTTGCAAAAATAATGGTAATAATAATGTTACTATTGCAAGAATGATAGTAGCTGGTTTCGCTGGCCAACTTAAAAGATGGTGGGATAATTATCTTCCTACATCTCATAAAAATGAAATTTACAACACAGTAAAACAAGAAGATGGACAGATGGTCCAAAATGCTGTATATACTTTAATAGTTACTATTCTAGAACATTTTACTGGAAGAGTATCGGATAATAATGAAAGTGTTCGTACATTTGTACAAACTTTAAGGTGTAAAAATTAACCGATTTTAGATGGTATAAAGATACGTTTTGAAATAGAGTAATGGAATTACCAGAGAGTAATAGCTCTCATTGGAAATCAAAATTTATTGATGGGCTCCCTCTTTATTGGCAAAAAGGGTAAGAAAGACTCTAAGAGAGGATAAAATAAATATTCACTACAAAAGTTATACTTATGGTAAGCTTATTGGAACATGTATCCAAGAAGGCTTATCATTGTGCAATGAAATAAAATTAAATCAACAAATAAAATGCCAAAATTTAACTGAAAGAAATCAGTTAGGACAATTTTGTAGTCAATTTGGGATGGATGTTCCAAACATAAAAAAAAACCCATAGAAAAGATAATGAATTCAAAGAATCTTTTTGAAAAAAGAAGAAATTTTATTCTCATAAAAAGATGGAATGAAAAGCCCAAAGAAAAGAGGACCGATTAAATAAAAAGAAAAATAAAATTATCCACTGTTATAAATGTGGAAAAATTGGACATTATGCGAATGATGTAAAATAAAAAAGAAAATTGATAATTTACTGATTGATAATGAATTAAAGGAAACATTATCAAACTTTTGCTAGACATTAGCTCTGAAAATGGTTCAGAAATAGAATCTGAAAATGATTCAGATCATTCAATTACTTCTGAAAAACTTAAAGGTCTTGATGAGGAATCATTAGAATCTGATGAATCCTGTGAACCTTGTAAACCGGGAAAATCCTATCTATACCCAATAATAGAAGGAGAAGATGAAAAGGATGAATTTTATAAAATCCTCTTACAATTTCAAGATTTAAATATTAATGTATTAACTAATAATAATATTATAGAATTCTTAAAATTAGTAAAAGACCCGAAAAGATCAAAAATGATATATCAAATGGAAGATATTCCAGAAACAAGCAAAAATAATGAATCAACAAAGATATAAAAATATTGGAAGCTCTGAAAATTCATATTCTATGAATGAAGTTCATAAACTTTTAAAAGAACGACAAAGAGTTGAATATCCTACTATTGTAGAAGACCTTAATAATGAAATCCAAAATCTTAAAAAGGAAATTCAAATCATAAAAAATGAAAATAGAAATCTTGATTATAGACTCTTTTTTCTAGAACAGTCAAAACAAATTATTCCTATTGAAAATGATCAAATAAACTGTTCTCAAGTAAAACTTCCAAAACAAGAAGGATTTCTTTCAAAATTGGATATTATAATATCCCAAAAATGGTTTATCAAAATAACCCTTTTGATTGATAACCATTTTAAAAAGTAGTTAACTACGCTTACAGATAGTGGTGTAGACATGAATGTGATTCAAGAAGGAATAATTCCAACTAGATATTTTCATAAAACCACTAATTCGTTAAGTCATGCAGGTGGCGGAAAACTTGATATTAAATTTACACTACCACATGCTTATATATGTAAAAATAAGACTTGTATTCCTACAAGCTTTTTACTAGTAAAAAATATTACTAATCAAGTCATACTTGGAATACCATTTGTAGATAAAATCTATCCTATAACAAATATTGATAAAAATGGAAAAACAGGTATTTATGAAAATAAAACTGTTACTTTTGAATTTATCACTAAACCCTTTACAAAGGTCTTACATGGAATAAAAGATCTCCTAACTCAAAAGACCTATCATTTAAATTATCTAAAACAAGAAGTTATTTCCCTTAATATAGAAGAAAAACTACAAAATCCAAAATTGCAAGAAAAAATCAAAATGATTTATGACAAATTTTCTATAGAAATTTGTAATGACCATCCAAATACGTTTTGGGATAGAAATAAAGATATTGTTAGTCTTCCTTATGAAGAGAATTTTAATGAAATAAAAATCCCTACTAAAGGAAGACCATGTCAAACGAATTCTGAATATCTAGAATTGTGTAAAAAGAAGTTGAATCATTATTACAGAAAGGTTTAAAAACCATCCCAATCACCTTGGTTATGTACTGCATTTTATGTAAATAAACATAGTGAATAAGAAAGAGGAGTACCTAGATTAGTAATAAACTACAAACCTCTTAATAAGGTTTTGAAATGGATTAGGCATCCAATTCCTAATAAAAAGGATTTATTAGATAGGCTCTATGTTGCTATCATATTTTCTAAGTTTGATTTAAAATCTAGCTATTGGCAGATCCAAATTTCAGGATCTTACCAATACAAAACTGCTTTTAATGTCCCAATTGGACATTATGAATGGATAGTAATGCCTTTTAGTTTGAAAAATGCACCCTTTGAATTTCAGAAAATAATGAATGACATTTTTATCCCATATAGTGAATTTATTATAGTTTATATTGATGACATTCTAGTATTTTCAAAAGATATTGAAACACATTTTAAACATTTAGATATTTTTAAGAAAATTATTATTCAAAATGGCTTAGTAATATCAAAAGCAAAAATGTCTTTGTTTTAGACAAATGTGAGATTTCTAGTCCATAATATCGAAAAAGAAAAAATAATTCCCATAAATAGAAGTATAGAATTTGCTTCAAAATTTCCAAATATAATAACCGATAAAACACAGTTACAAAGGTTTTCGGGTAGTTTAAATTATATATCCTCTTATTATATTAATTTAGCCACAGATGCTGCTATCTTATATGGTAGATTAAAAAAGAATCCAGGCCCATGGACAGAACAACATACTAAAGCTGTTAAAATAATAAAACAAAAATTAAAAAAGTTCCTTGTTTAATGCTTTCAAATCCAAATTGGAAAAAGATAATAGAGACAGATGCATTAGACCAAGGATTTGGGAGAATTCTAAAACAAACATGTCCAAAAACAAAACAAGAATATCTTGTCAGATTTCACTCAGGCAAGTGGACTAATAATCAAATGAACTATGCAACCACAGCCAAGGAAATTCTTGCTATTGTTAAATGTTTTTTTAAATTTCAAGATGATTTATATAATCAAAAATTTATTATAAAAACTGATTGTAGATCAGCTAAATATACGTTCAATAAAGATTTTAAGCATGATGTATCAAAACAAATGTTTGCTGGATGGCAATCTCACTTAGCACCTTTTAATTTTAAGATCCTTTATAAAAATGGTGAAGAAAATAGTCTTCCTGATTTTCTAACTCCTGAATTTTTGCAAGATAATGATCCCCAGAGGAAGGGGTAATTCCTCTTACAGAGGAAAAGGCAGAATAAATATCCTCATTGCCCAACATGGAAATAATTATTTGCTGAAAATTTAACAGCCACTTCAAGGAATATTAAATCCAATGATCATCTGTTCACGGAGTTATTAGAATTTAAAAAGAAACAAGGGGCTAATAGCCATTCTGGTTCGTCATCATATGCCAACATATTTGGTAATGAAGAAGGTGAGGAAAATATAACTTCTTATGTTGAAAACCCATATAGAGAAATTATACTGCTCTTAGAATTTGATGATGTAAAAAGAGAGAATGATCCCTGGAACTTACTACAAAGGTACCTTGATACTTCATCATTTACTGTTACAACATATAAGCAAAGGGCGTAGTACGAGGCAATAATAAAAGCCTCTGAAACTTGTGAAATAACCCGTTTCAATGCAGGTGACCCGAATGTTTATAGTTTTCACAAAATAATTGTAAAAAGGCTAATAATGCCTGAAGAATGGGGGTTACATACCCTTAAAGAAAAAGAAATGTTTTTACCTGATAAGAAAATTTCTATTAGGTATAACTACTGAGATTATGTAGAAGCATTACATAAAGTACTTCGTTATGAAAATAATAAACGAAAACATTCATGGTTTATAAAAATCTGCGGGGAAATTTAGAAACGACCAATACCAAATAGTTTATGGACTGGTGGACAAAATATGGACCACCACTTGATATTCTCCTAGGAAAATTAAAAGAATTATATTCAGAATAGGTAGATGTTTCACCAAGATTAAGCAATCTTGAACAATATTTAATGATATCAGAAGCAGGCCCATAATATTTCTTCATTGAATTTTTCATTCCTTGGATTTAGAAATGGAAACTGGAAAATGGATATACCAACAAAGAAATTACTTGTTTGCACAGATGTTTGTTTACGAAATTCTGGGATAAATTAACCACAACTGATAATAGTACATGTCAGATATTTGGCCAAGAAATAATATTGGAAATAGAGAAAAAGATAGAATTTTATCAGTTACAGGAATCCATAATCCAGCATAAGGAAGCTCCAAGCCCGTTCCAACATATTATCAAAAAATTAAAAATGCAAAAAGGTACAGTCACTAAAGAAGATTATTCTTTATGCATATATTGCATAAATAAAAAAGGATTTAATAAAAAACATTGGTATGGAAGATACTCATTCAGATACATCAATGGCTTCATCAAAAGCTAAAGACGTAGCTGAGGAAAATCAATTCATAGATCTTAATGATGAAGATTTTACGAAAATATTTAGCAAATTGGAGAAGGAGGCCCACAATATGGGAAAAAACAAAGGCAAGATGATTCTGGATTAGAAATGATTTGGCAAAACAATAGTTGATCTTTTATAAAGTTGAACAGGCGGCTAATCTTTTATAAAGTAGACTATTTGCTTTCATAAAAAGCATCATGGGTGGCTAGCTAATAGAAGACAGATAAGCTACTCTAAAGATTCCTTTTCGGATTCAAAAATTTTGAAGTCCAAAGAAAAATGGAATTGAATTCTATTTCGGTTCCAACCTCAAATGTATAAAGAGTGGTGCTTCTTGTGAAGAGGGAAGACTTACTCTTCCATTCTCTACTCTACATAAAAGCTTTCTGCCATTATTAAGTGTGCAATATTAAAGTGCGTAAAATAAGGAAGACCTTGCTACTTCTACTTGTGCTATCTTTTGCAAGTTTTTATTTTCAAGTTTATGTATTAATATTTTGAATATGCTTGAATGGCAGGCTAATTTTGTTGTGTGTTGAATTACTTCTATGCTGTATGTATGTTTTCATGTGTTCTAATGTTTAAGGAATACATAATAAACTGAGAATATCATTCATGGGTTAAGGATAGTATCAGCGGACAATAATTGGATATACCAACAATACATTAAGACAGTTTACAGAGTAAAGGATTGTTTTAGCATATTGCTACAGTACGAATTTGCTATAGTGTTTTTAGTATCTTACAAAATAAACTGAAAAGACCATAACAAATAGGGGAATATTTTACAAGTCAAGTATTGATCTGTTAATAATTTTCGGTTTAAATAATTAATTAATAATTGGTAAATTAATAATCAATAGTAATAAATAAATAACAAATATTCAATAAATAATTAATAAATTTTAAATATTAATTACTATTAAATAATAGTAAGTGATAATTAATAATAATTTTTTATAATAAATAATAATTAGAAGTTAAAAATTAATATTAAATAATAATAATAATAATAATAATAAATAAGATTATTAATAAAAATTAATAATAAATAATAACTAAATAAATATTTCTTACAAATAACAATTAATAAGTAATCGTCAATAAGTTAGAAGTAATATTTATTATTTAGTATTTAATATTCATAAATTATAAAAATAAAATTTTGATATTTTCATAAAATTCAAAAATAAAATATATTGAAATAAATTTAAAAACATACAAAAATTTAAAAACAAAATTTGGAAATTTTCATAAAATTCAAAAATAAATAAAAATTTAAAATTTTATATAAATTTAAACTTTTATAAAATACTAAAAATTTTAGAAAATTCCAACGCCATTAATATTTTGGTCTAGTAAATTATATATTTATAATTTTTTTTAAAGATAATATTATAGAATTTTGAGCATTTCAATTTTGGGATGAAGTTTGTTTGCATGTCCAGCAATGTTCACTGTAAAATCACATATACTTATGCAGGCAGCAATTTGAAGCAACATACAAAAGCTAATCTCAACCATCAAACCACCACCCAACCATCGTAATCATTTAGCCACGGATCCCATTTTGTCCCAAATTTTACCGCCAAAAAGTTTATCCCAAATTCTAATTTTACCGCCAATACATTTGTCCCAAATTTTTCATAAATTTCCTACATCTTTATCAAATCCAAAACTGATATGGTAAGAAGTCTTCCCATGTAGATTAATAAGGACCTAGTTTTTAGTTGCCACCCAATTCATCTTCTCCATCCTCATTTCCGTCTATCTGTTTCATGCCCTTCCACTTTCATCACTCGAACTCCCCCTCTTATCTTTCGCCGTCCTTTCTTTGTTACTAGCCCTTAGTTTTTTCTAAATCTAATTCTGATCTCATCTACTCCGTGTCTTACATCTCCTATTTTATTTTTCAAATCTATTCGTTACTTTAAAACATAATTTAGATCTCATTTAATTCAGATCTCACCCAATTCAGATCTCATTTACTAGGCTCCTTAGTTTTTAGCTACCACCCAATTGGATCTGGAGTGTTGGAATTTCTCGCAACCTTGCCTTCTTAAAACTGAGTTGTCAAATGTTTTTCCTACTCTAAATATTATTCATTGTGCCAAAAAAAGACTTTTTCCTCGAGATTTGAAAGTTAGCATCGGTAGAAGAAATTCGCCGTGCCTGAAAAACTTGGGTCACACGCGTCTACATCTTGAGCTCGCCTATGACTTGGAGCTACCTAAGAAGTTGCAAATGCCACTGTTTTGTTGGTGTGTCGTTATTGACTACGAAATGACTATGATGTTGTTTGCTATAAGTTGCGAGATCAGAAGATGTGAGCCTGTCAATGCCTAGATGATGATGTTAAGATCTCAAGCTTTGCCTTATGCTTTGTGAGATCCTCTCGAGATCTCGACATATATTTTTCTTCTTCAAACAATTGGTCTAGGAATAACTTATGCGATATACTTATTAAGTATAACTTCACAATTAACCGTTCTCTTCAACTTTCAGGCTTATTTGATGTAATAATGCTAACACGATAAAGATAGGGAGGAAAGGATTGGTTCTCCGCAATAAAAAATGCTTTCTAATCTTCTTCTAAAGTAGAACCACATATGCAAGTGTTAATGTTATTTTCTACCATTATGTAGGCTGTAGTGTTTTCTCTATGTATCAATGCATGAGTTGAAACTTTAAATGCAGGATACCGAGAAAATCTTGATAAAAGAGCAGAAAAAACGAGGAGTAAGGAAATCAAAAAATGTAGAAGTTAGTTCATTCATTCTTCTAAATAGAGAATCAAGCAGCATCGAAGAAATACAGGGAGAAGCAAAAAGAGAGCTACAGTACCTCGAGATTCCTCAAGAGCAATTCATTACACTGGCTCCACAGTTTCAATCAAGTCAAGCAAAACCTGCAAAAAAGGTTCAGAATTTCAAAGACCAAAAACAGAACCGTGTCGATATTGCCAAAAGAAGAAGATAAGTCCAAACAGAATATCAAGGTAAAAGTTGTTAATAATTAAACACAGCTTCCCATGGGTAAAAATAGCCTTATTTGAACATATTGCCAGTATTGTTAAGCTTTACTACATTGTTGATTTAGCATAGCTTTACTAAACACTAGAAGTAGCCAATTTGAAGTAGCTAATTTTATTTACAGTATGATTAAACTTTAATGAATAGCTAGTTAAAAATTGCCTTGTTAAGATAATTAAAATACCTGTTTGTGAAGAGCAAGTGTATTTGATTTCATAAAGTTGAATCAACAAACTGCTTTAAAAATGAAGATATAACTAATTAGGTAATTAAACCTTTATACCGTACATCATTTTGAGAAGTGTCAAATATTGTTTCTTAAAAGCTACTCACATGCACCATTTTTTCGAGTAACAACATGTAGTTGGTACGAAGCGAATAACATATATACTCCTCCAAATATTAAAAGACTACGCACAGTTGTTTAAAACTAATTGCATGTATTATTAAAAAAGGCTAGATGTGTTTATTTTAAAGCTAGTAAGATATATTATTAAAAATATATACTGCTTAATTGCTAACAAGCTCTTTATTTTAACTGCTCAAAATCTCGTTATTTTGTTCCATTTAGAAAAGGTATACATACTTGTTTTGCAGCTAATTATGCACACCATTGGCAGCTAAGTTTGCAAGGGTTCAAGATGATGTTGATTTGAATTTGCAATCTTCTGTTGGGGTCTGCATCGTTCGAGTTGTAGCCTGAAGAGTTAGTTGATGTTGCAATACTTTAAGGAAGTTTTGATCTAGCAACATGACTCATATCATCCTGATCTGCATGTTGTTGATGCCGTACAGGTCGTGGGCCTTCATGAATTGGTGAAGGCCGCCGATAGGGAAATATAGGGCCAATCGACAATCTGGGTTGCATCGTTTGCATTGATCTTTGCAGGCTGCACAAGTAAGTGCAGTTGTATCGTAAAGCCAAGTATGTGATTGATACATTTTCTAGTATTGTATTGTAATCCATTACTAGAAAATCTTATAATCTAACCAGCATGTAAGTGCAATTATATTGTATTATCTTTTTATATTGATTTTGGTTTGAACTACAATGATTTGTAATTATATTAAGACTTTACAAAGGATCTAAATGTATAATCCATTTTGTCATTTTAGTAATTGTGAGTATGATCTATATACATGATGCATTAGTGCTTTAAAATTTCATTTTTATTTTTCAGTTTTTAACAGGGGCAAAAATAGTTGCAAAAGTCATCTATTACAACAGTAAAAAATAGTTGTAAATAAATCAATTATAACTTCCAAAAGCAGTTGCAAAAGTGATGCAGCGCATTATGATTGTATCAGGTCGTTTGGCTTGAGTCGTTCTCGACCTAGGCTTAGCGAGCTATGGAATAGCGAGTTAAGAGAGAAGGGACATGCAACGCTACATGCCAGCGACCTATGCTTTGAGTCGCGTAACGAGTTACGACCTAACGAGCTAACTCTAGCAAGTATGTCGCGCAACAACGTAACAAGATGAAACACAGCGACATAACGAGTTAAGTCTTAAGTCGCGTGAAGGGGTTAGGTAGCTCAGATGCTTATGTTGTTTCCAGAAGATCGCAGCCGTGTTTCCTTAAGTCGCTCCTGAAGTTATGTCGCGAAGTTGTTTTCTTAAGTCGCTGATCTTTAGGTCGCTTCAGTTGTTAAGTTGTATGTCGTTATTGTTGAGTCGCATAATGTTGAGTCGCTTGGGGTGCTGTTGTAACTTGAATTTGTTAGGTCGTAAAGGACTTGTATTATGTTGTGCCTTGTGTTGTTGGGTCGTTTGTATATGTTGTAAATATGTTGTTTGTTATGTCGCGCCTGTTAGATCGTTAACGACCTGAGTTAGGTCGTAGGTCGCATGTGTTAGCTTGTGGGTCTGTTAGGTCGTGCTTGTTAGGTCGCCGACCTGTGTTGTAAAACTCTATAAATAGCGGGGTTGTGTCATTTGTAAGGTTGGTTGATTTTGAATAAACTTTTGTTTGAGTGCTTTGTGCCTCTTTAAAATTGAAAGTTGAGTGTTAGCTCCTTTCTCCATTTTCGGTTATTCGAGTGCGCTCGAATCAACGGATTTGAAGCCGATTCACGGAATCTTGTGCGCGAGATCAACGTAGAAGAACCATAGATCTTTTAATATGATATCGTGCGCGATCGACGTGTTGGAGATAGCTAGAATCCGGTATCTCTTGAGATCAACGGATTTGGGCACTTGGGTATTTTCAATCCATCGATTCAACTTTTCAACGTTTCATCCATTTTTGGTATTTCCGCTGCATCAGTTTGGTATCAGAGCTAGACTTAGCCAATCATAGCTAAGCCGAGCCTATTCGGAGCCGAGTATAGAGTTGTTGATCAAAGCCGAGAGCTATAAGTTGGAGTTTGAGCCGAGACAGAAGTATTGGAGATTGTTTGTTGATAAGTTTGATCAAAGCCGAGCCAAGCTAAGTGTAGGCCGAGAGTAAGTGCAGGCTGAGAGATATAGAAGTTGTGCTAGTTGAAGTGTGTGTTTGGATTTGTTGAAGATTCGACAATGCCTCCGAGACGTGCTAATCGTTTTCAAAATGTTGAAGATGTGCATCGAAGACAAGAAGCCGAGCAAATGGAACAACATATTAATGAAAAGTTCGATGAAGGTATTGGGAAGTTAGAGAAATTGATGAATGATATGAATCAAAGTCAAACGAGAAGGTTACCAATCTCGAACCATGGAGGAAACAGAGTTTCGCCATCTGTTGCGGAAGCAAGGAGGGTGTCACCACAATCCCATCGAGATCGAAGAGAATCATCAGTTTCTATGAGGCAAGAACATCATGAGTATCGAGGTGAAGAGAGAAGAACTTATCATGGATTTGAAAATGAGCCATATCGTGATGCTGAAAGACATAGTAGAAGAGATATGTGTGATCGTGGAAATGTTGATGGTCGAGATCGATATCGAAGTACATTTGATTATGATGAAGATGGTGATAGAGGTAGTATTCATTATCGAGATCGAGACCAAGTACGAAATCAATATCGGGATGTAGAAGATGATCGTAAATGGGAATCGGGGATGAAAACGGAGATTCCTGAATTCAAAGGAGGAATGATTGCGGAAGAATTTTTGGATTGGTTATCAAATGTTGAAGAAATTTTTGACTTCAAGGAAGTACCCGAGCATCGTAGAGTTAAGTTGGTCGCTACACGATTGAGGGGAAGAGCTATGACATGGTGGCAACAAACTAAACTTACACGGGAAGGGATGGGAAAGTCGAAGATTGTTTCATGGGATAAGATGAAGAAGTTGACGAAGGCTACTTTTTTGCCTTAAAATTATCAGTCTCTTATGTATCAGTGCTTACAGAATTTGAGACAAGGGACAAAGTCGGTAAATGATTATGCAGATGAGTTTTATCAACTGATTGCTAAAAATGATATCATGGAGACGGAGGAACAATTGACAGTTTGATTTGTTGGAGAATTGAGAATGCAAATTCAGGATATGGTGAACATGTTTGATCCAAGATCCGTGGCTGAAGCACACCAAAAGGCTCTAACTTGGGAGAAGTAAGGTAGAAGAGGAGGTGGTGTGTTTAAAAATTCCAACAGTCAAGTGAAAGGGGCTAGTAGCAATACGAATGTTTCCAAGGCTGTTGGAAAACCGGTTGTCAATGAAGTTGCAAAGACCAAGGTCACCAACAATTTCAAGTGTTATAACTGTCAGGAGTTTGGTCATAAGAGCAATGAATGTCCGAAGCCTAAGAAGCGAGTGATGGTTGCTGAGGTTGAGGATGCAGAAGTAGAATGTTCCAATTCACCACAAGTTGAGGAGGAAGAAGAATTGACGGGAGACGAAGGATATTTTTTTTATGATGAGGAGATCTTTTTTGACGCCAAAGTAGTAAGAGGAGACTAGCTAGTTGAGGAGTAATATTTTCCAGTCAACGTGCACTATCTTGGGAAGAGTTTGTAAGTTTGTCATCGATGCAGGAAGTTGTGATAACATCATCTCTATAGAATCTGTAAAGAAGTTGGCGTTAAAGACTGAGAAGCATCCCAAACCTTACAAGTTAGCTTGGTTGAGGAAAGGTGGGGAGGTGAAAGTTAGTCGAAGAGCTTGTGTAACTTTTTCCATTGGAAAGAAGTATAAAGATGAAATTTGGTGTGATGTGCTAGATATGGATGTATGTTATTTGTTGTTGGGGAGATCGTGGCAATACGATAGAGCTGTGCAACATGATAGGAGGACTAACTGCTATAGTTTCATGTTCGAGGGCACTAGAATCACTTTAGTTCCTAAACAGCGACAACAAAGCGAAAGCAAGTTGGAGGAGATCGAAGAACTAAAGACTCTGTTATCTTTGAAGGAATTTGTCAAGGAAGTGGAGGATGAGCTTGAAGTATTTCTGTTAATTGGACGTGAAAGTAGTGAAGCAGTTGAAATTCCTGAAGAAGTTAAGCCAGTATTGAAGGAGTTTGAAGATGTATTTCCTGAAGAATTGCCAACAGAGTTACCACCGTTGAGAGACATACAACATCAGATTGGTCTTGTTCCAGGAGCTGTGTTACCGCATAGACCACATTATAGAATGAGTCCAAAGGAGCACGAAGAGTTGAGAAGGCAGGTGGAGGAGTTACTTGAACAAGGGCGCGTACAAGAAAGTTTAAGTCCTTGTGCAGTACCAGCTTTGTTAGTGCCGAATAAGGATGGAACTTGGAGAATGTGTACAGATAGTCGAGCACTAAACATGATTACAGTGAGGTACAGATTTCTGATGCCAAGATTGGACGGTTTGTTAGATCAGTTGAATGGAGCTGCTATCTTTTCAAAGATTGATCTGAAGAGTGGGTATCATCAAATTCGAATTCGACCAGGGGATGAATGGAAGACCGCATTCAAGACACGAGAAGGGTTGTATGAGTGGCTGGTCATGCCGTTTGGTATTTCGAATGCACCTAGTACTTTTATGCGAGTGATGAATCAGATCTTTCAACAGTTTATTAGAAAGTTCGTGGTGGTATATTTTGTGATATATTGATATACCGTGGAAGCACAGAAGAACATCTACAGCACTTGCGGGAAGTGTTGATGATACTTCGTCAAGAGCAATTTTACGTTGCGACAAAGAAGTGCATGTTCATGACACACAGTGTTTTGTTTTTGGGACATGTGTTGTCCAAGGAAGGTATCCAGGTGGATCAAGGTAAAGTCGAAGCAATCTAGGATTGTGCACAACCCAGGACTATAACTGAAGTGAGAAGTTTCCATGGGTTAGCATCATTCTACCGAAGGTTTATTCCACATTTCAGTAGCGTGATGGCACCGGTGACAAATTGTATGAAAGGGAAGAATTTTGTGTGGACTGAAGAGGCTGATTCTGCTTTCCAACAGATCAAGACACTTTTGACTACAACACCGATTCTTAGATACCCGGATTTTCAGTTGCTGTTTGAGCTACATACTGATGCATCTAAAGCTGGAATTTGAGGAGTGTTAAGTCAAAAGGGTCGTCCAATTGCTTATTTTAGCGAGAAACTTTTTGGAGCCAAGACAAGATACAACACCTATGACTTGGAGTTCTATGCTATTGTCCAGGCCATAAAGCACTGGAGACACTATTTGTTTTATAAGGAGTTTGTGTTGTATACTGATCATGAAGCGTTGAAGCATTTGCAGGGACATGATAAGATTGCAGCCATGCATGCTTCATGGATCACATACTTGCTACAGTTTACATTTGTTGTACAACATAAGTCAGGAGTTACAAACCGTGTGGAAGACGCATTGAGTAGAAGAAATTATTTGTTGACTACGATGAGAGTTGAAGTGACGGGGTTTGATGTACTTCCAGAATTGTTTGTTGAGGATCCTTACTTTGCTAAGATTATAGATGAAGTCGAGAAAGGGAAGACAGATGATTATCTGTTGGTGGATGGTTTTCTCTTCAAAGGAAATCGGTTGTGTATACCAGAGTGCAGTTTAAGAATGAAGATTGTGAAGGAATTGCATGAAGAAGGTCATGTGGGAAGAGATCGTACTTTGCAGTTGATTTCTCAATCATATTTTTGGCCTTCCATAAGGAAAGAAGTTGAAAGATTTGTGGAGAGATGTCACATATGTCAAGTTTCCAAAGGGACAACTACAAATGCAGGATTGTATATGCCATTGCCCGTGCCTACTAGACCATGGGTTGATATTAGCATGGACTTTGTATTGGGTTTGCCAAGAACTCAACGAGGGAACGAATCTATATATGTTGTGGTGGATAGATTTCCGAAGATGGCACATTTCATAGCTTGTAAAAAGACCGCCGATGCAGTCCGTGTCGCTCAAAGAAGTTTATCGACGACATGGGCTACCTGAGACCATTGTTTCTGACCGGGATACTCGATTTCTAAGTCATTTTTGGTTGAGTCTGTGGAAGATGGTTGAGACTAAGCTGAATTTTAGTAGCGCCTATCATCAACAAACTGATGGCAGACAGAAGAGGTGAACAGATCGTTGGGAAACATGTTGAGATGTCTTGTGAAGGATAATTTGAAGAGCTGGGATGTGAAATTATGTCAAGCAGAATTCGCACATAATCATGCCATTAATCGAAGTACTGGATTCAGTCTATTTCAAGTGGTATATTCAGCAATTCCGAAGGGACCGTTGGATTTGTCGACAGTTCCACGTCAGAAAGGGGTTGTTAAACGAGCTTGTGATTTCGTGAATGAGTTGCAGGAGTGCCACAGGATTGTTCATGAACGACTGCTTAAGTCAAATGAGAAGTATAAGCAACTGGCGGATAAGAAGCGAAGGAGTGTGGACTTCAATGAAGGTGATTTTGTTTATGCAATATTGACGAAAGATCGTTTTTCAGTTGGAACTTACAACAAATTGAAGGCTCGAAAGATTGGTCCAGTAGAAATCCTGAAGAAGATCAATGATAATGCTTATCAGCTAAGGTTGCCGGATCATGTCCATACTGTCGACGTTTTTAACGTCAAACACTTGATTCCGTATCATGAGGATAAGCGTCTTGAAGAAGAGGAAAGTGTGAATTCGGGGTCGAATTCTAGTTAATCGGGGGAGGATGATGCAACGCACTATGATTGTGTTAGGTCGTTTGGCTTGAGTCGTTCTCGACCTAGGCTTAGCGAGCTATGGAATAGCGAGTTAAGAGAGAAGGGAAATGCAACGCTACATGCCAGCGACCTATGCTTTGAGTCGCGTAACGAGTTACGACGTAACGAGCTAGCTCTAGCAAGTATGCCGCGCAACAACGTAACAAGATGAAACGCAGCGACCTAACGAGTTAAGTCTTAAGTGGCGTGAAGGGGTTAGGTTGCTCAGATGCTTATGTCATTTCCAGAAGATCGCAGCCGTGTTTCCTTAAGTCGCTCCTGAATTTATGTCGCGAAGTTGTTTTCTTAAGTCGCTGATCTTTAGGTCGCTTCAGTTGTTAAGTCGTATGTTGCTGTTGTTGAGTCGCATAATGTTGAGTCGCTTGGGGTGCTGTTGTAACTTGAATTTGTTAGGTCGTAAAGGACTTGTATTGTGTTGTGCCTTGTGTTGTTGGGTCGTTTGTATATGTTGTAAATATGTTGTTTGTTATGTCGCATCTGTTAGATCGTTAACGACCTGAGTTAGGTCGTAGGTCGCATGTGTTAGCTCGTGGGTCTGTTAGGTCGTGCTTGTTAGGTCGCTGACCTGTGTTGTAAAATTCTATAAGTAGCGGGGTTGTGTCATTTGTAAGGTTGGTTGATTTTGAATGAACTTTTGTTTGAGTGCTTTGTGCCTCTTTAAAATTGGAAGTTGAGTGTTATCTCATTTCTCCATTTTCGGTTATTCGAGTGCGCTCGAATCAAATGATTTGAAGCCGATTCACGGAATCTCGTGCGCGAGATCAACGTAGAATAATCGTAGATCTTTTAATACGGTATCATGCGCGATCAACGTGTTAGAGATAGCTAGAATCCGGTATCTCTTGAGATCAACGGATTTGGGCATTTGGGTATTTTCAATCCATCGATTCAAATTTTCACCGTTTCATCCATTTTTGGTATTTCCGCTGCGTTAAAAAGATATCATTGCAACTTCTATCAGTAGTTGCAATAGAGATTTATGACCCGTTAATGCAATAGACATTAACTGTTGTGATAGGCTTTACCGTAGCTGCTAAAAGCGGTTGTAAAGATGCCTTTAACAACTACGCTTGCAACGTCGGCGACCATTGTAAAAATCTCCAACTCTATTACAACTTCAGATATAACCACTAATGGAAGCCCGTTGTAATAGACCTATTACAACTGTTTTTGAAAGTTGCGAAAATGTATTTTTGTTGTAGTGACTTATTGTATGAGAAATTTGAAAAAGTCATGTAGGAGAATTTGAAACGAGCTTGGTTGGAGAGTTAAAATTCTTTTTAGGATTTCAAATTAAACAAAGTGATAAAGGTATATTCATATCTAAAACAAAATATATTAGAGAACTTGTCGACAAATTTGGATTGATAGATGCTAAACCTGCAAAAAACCCCATGAGTACAATTATTAAACTTGACAAGGATGAAAAAGATAAGGCAGTTGATCAAAAGAAATATCGAGATTTGATTGGATCACTTCATTATCTTATTGCTTCTAGACCTGACATTATGTTTGTTGTATGTTTATGTGCACGGTTTCAATAAAATCCAAAAGAATCTCATTTAAAAGCTGTAAAAAGGATTTTTAGATATTTGTTGCACACTCCACAGTTTGGTCTATAATATCCAACTAACGAAAACTTTGAGTTAATATGATATTCAAATGCAGATTATGCTGGTATTCTAGTTGATAAAAAAAGTACTAGCGAAACGTGTTTTATGTTGGGACATTGATTAGTTGCATGGGCAAGTCGAAAACAAAACTGTATCGCATTATCTACCACTGAGGCAGAGCATATTTCTCTAAGTGGTTTCTCTGCCCAAATTTTATGGATGATACAAACTTTGCAAGACTATAGTCTAAATTTTAAATGAGTCCCATAATGTGTGATAGCAAAAGTGCAATTGATCTCACAAATAATCATGTACATCACTCACAGACAAAACATATTGATGTTAGACATCATTTCATTAGAGATCATATTTCCAAAGAAAATATCTACATAAATTTCATCTCAACCGATTCTCAATTGGCAGATATTTTTATAAAATCCCTTTCATAAAATAGTTTTTGTCGACTTCGTCTCAGTTTAGGCATTTTGGAAATTTGATTTTATATTTTTGATTTTGATCTTAAATGCCTATGTTAACTAAGATGACTCCCTAGCGATTATCAAAAGATAAAAAGTGACTGAAAAAGAAGGTAATGAGTGTTGATATTAATCATACATTATGACTTGAGAAAGTATATTTAGTAAATGTCTTTAAAAATTTAAAAAAAAATTATAATAACTTTTGTTGGTAAAAATTCCATGACCATCTCTATTTCTATCATATTTCTAATGACCGTCACTCATCAAAATTCAACATAGTATGTCAAAATGTGGAATTTAAAATAGGAAATTATTCTTTTTAATTAATTAGCAATAAAATTATCCAAAAAGTACCCACTCTCATTTAAAAGTCCTCGTGGTTATGCGTGGGTGAAGTACTTGGAATATTTGATTATGTGCTTTCATGCTCATTTAAAAGTCCTCACGGTTACGCATGTATGGAACACATATCAAAATTGATTATTAAATAAGCAAGTTGATTCTAATCCCATTTAAAAGTCCTTGTGGTTATACATGGTTAGAAAATGCTTGAAATTCATTTTTTTTATAAATAAGGAATACTACTAATCTCATTTAAAAGTCATAACGGTTATGCATGGTTAGTAAGTATTCAACAATTTCCTGTTATAAATAAACCACAAATGGACATGACTATATGGTTTTCTATAATGACATCACCCCTATCACTCTAAAGTGGAATATGCACCTATCAGAGTATTTATGATTTTTGTTTGATTTTTTATTGAAATTTAAAATTTATACTCGATTAGATATTAATGTTGTATTAATGTCAATCACTTTATCTCTATTTTTCTAACACTATTACTCTTTTGCTGATAATAAAAGGGGGAGAGACTAGTGAAGATTTTGTCAAATAAAATCAAATCTTTTTTTTTTGCATATTCTCATCTAGGTTCATTGCATTTTTTTAAGTTGCAAATTTTTTTATTTTTTATTTTCATGCATATCTGAAAGGGGAGCTTTGTTGTAGGGGAGCAAATAAATTTCATAAAATTCAAATACATTTAATAAAGTCAAAATCTTAATATATGTTTGTTATCATCAAAAGGGGGAGATTGTAGAATATTCTAGTATATGATTTTTGTTTGATGATAATAAACATATATATATATATATATTCATTTAAACGTGTTTGTTATTGTACTATTTTATTTTTCACATAATTAAATAAATATTTGTTGAATAAAATAAATAACACAGAATTCATATTCAAACAAATATTTTATTACATATTCAAATAGTACAAATTTAAGCTCTCGCTATAAATTTTCACACTACATTTTCAATTACAATCACAAAACGATTTTCAATTAACAATTACACATCGCTACAAATTCACTCAACACTCATATTTTTATCTTCAACTTTGTTCTAGCTTGAATCCAACATCTGAGCTATTTGCAAAATAAACCTTGATGCGGTAAAATTGAAAAAGAAATATTTTGCAGTGCAAATTAAAGTGTGTGTTTTGAAAATATCATTTGCCTTATTTATTTGGGTTGTTCATCATCATTTAGTTTTAATCCTACACGAACAACTTGTGACATGCACAGTGTATCACTGTACATGCCACAAGGCCATGCATATCGATATACACTTGCTTGTTAAAATTGTAGAGACAGGTGAGCACAGATCAAACCCAAGCCTAGGTTGGATTCAACTCAGGTGCAATACGACAACAAGTCAAAAAGTTTCAAATGCACAAGAGCCTGCATATACACGTGTACATATTCACATGTGCACTGCTGCAGCATCATGAATTTCAGTAAAGCACACAACAGAGGCATACAAATTCATGACAATACATATGGCACTAGGGCATTGCACATGAAACAGATGCCACAAGTCATGTACATGTTCAAGCAAATGGGTCAGAGCAGCATTATGTTCATGCAACAAGAATAGGCTTCAAGATCACATGTAAACAAAGTAGAATCAGGCAATCTAATAGGCCAGAACAAAAAGTGCACAGGAGTAGGGAATAAGGTGTACCAACAACAATTCATACTAGAGACAGGCATGAACAAGTGAATGGACTCTATGGACAGAGAAACGGACACAAAATGAAAAGGCCACAAAAGTTCAGTTGAAGGAAAATACAAAAAAAAGAACCATAGTCAGAAAAAGGTGCACCAGGCTCATAAGGGACAAGAATATGATGCAGTAGTGCTAGTAACGTCAGACTTACATAGACCAAACTCATAAGAAACAATATATCAAAACTGTAATAACCAGACTCCAAGCATAAAACAAGTTCAAAATCAGAGGGAGGTACAAGTGAAAGGCTCAATACATGATCATGTACTAAGAATTGGTAAGAAGCATAGTGGGACCGAACAAATGTACATGTAAGGCAACATGAAATCAGTAATGCAATGGCGGACTCACAAACACCAGACCACATGACACAAGTGCATAGAGACGGCATATATGGCAACACTAGCAATATGAACATATGAAGATGATCAACAGAATACAAGTTCAGTGCAATGGCAACAAGTTACAAATGGGACTGAACACAAGTATAACAAAACTAGTTTCAAAAGCCAAGGAAGAAGTAGCAAGCAACTCACACAATATATACATATAAATGTAGACAGTGAATAAGCAAGCAGCTCAAAATGGTAACTGAAGCAATGCAAAACTTTTAGCATGAACACATAAAAATGAATGCAACCATAAATACAAGTGCACAAGAAAAATGGAGCATAAACCAGAAGCATGAGGAGCCAAGCCCGTAGCAATTCAAATTAGTAGACCGAGATAAAAATCAACAGGGGTCAATTGTATTCATACCAACACGTCATATGAACAAGTCTCAAAAAAATGGAACAATGGATGAAAATTCAAAGTTTGTCAAGTCATCACAAATTTTAAAACGCCAAAGTATTAGGTGCAAAAGAAGAAACCGACCCAAAGTAATGGAGCAAAATTCGGAATAACAAATACGAATTGAACAAGTCATATTTATCACAAGTATTCAAGCAAAATCGAATGGCCAAGAAAAAATATTTGAAGAATTCAACTCAAATATACGAACGTAATTTTTGGGTTTAATCCCTATAAAACCCAATTCATCATTGGCATAATTTTCATTTGAGTTCAAACAAATCAACAAGTAAAATAAAGCATAAGTCACATATTAATTTCGTGTTATTCCAACTCGAATCAATTGAATCTACCAAGAGAAACTCAAGCAAATCGATTGACGAAGCAACCAGAAGCAAAAGAACACCTCAATCAATCAATTCTATAAACAATGACTTCAATTTTTGGAAAAACTCCAATTTTCAAAGAGGAATGGAGGAACCGGCCGAAGCCATTTCACATAGGAAAAGAGGCAGCCACGAGCAAAAATAATAAAGGGGAGGACATCTTATTTTATTTACAATTGGGTTGGTCATTTTTAATTTGGGCTTAGAGTTTTAATTAATTAGGGTTTTGTTTAGTTGTTTTGTTTCGTAATTCTTTTAAAATTGTGTAACTCTCTAGTCGTGTGACTAGGTTACGAACTACAGTAGTGTAGTTTGAGAATTCGCAACTCAATAGTTGAGTTATGGCAGGGTTTTGAGCATAGAGTTGGGTTAGTCACTAGCGGGTGTCGCAATTTTACGTGTGTAAGCGTCTGACTACTTAATTTCTAGTAGAAACCTTAGGGATAGCATGTAGGTAAGATTTTTCCGAAGCTGGGTAAATTTGTTTATTATCTCTTCTGCTTTATTTACTGTTATTGTTTTTATTTCCAAATTAATTTTTATTATTATTAGTATCACCCTATTCACCCACCCTCTAGGGTGAAAATGATCCTACATATTTTATCTGAAGATATGTGACATATAAAAGGTAGTTTATGATCCTTATCATTAAGGCCGGCTTTGGTTTACTGATGAGACCTCTAGGGAAATCCATATGTGAATGTACCTTAGCGGTTTTTGTTGTACTTCTAATATTGTTATGTTTTGAGATGCAAGTAGCACTACTATTTTCTAGTTTATATTTTACACCATAGACATTATTTATTATATCACATTATGTAGTTATTAAATGAGTTTGATTCTTTTGAGGGGACAACCATTAAAGTGATTCGAACAGTCTCAAAAGTGCCCTTATATAATGGCTACATGTTTCAGACTTTTGTCTGACTTATGGTTTTATTTTTCCCTTAATTCCTAGAGTGCTCTTTCGAGCAGTTTGAGAAATGCAGGTTTTTATTTATATTCTTTGGAGCTTAAGGAGTTGAGCTGGATACTTCCATTCACCTATTATAGTATTTTATTTCTATTGCACTACTAGTGTGTATATAATAGCAATTATGAGGATAGACTATTATAACTATCCAGTCCAATGATAATACCAAGGATTATAACTCTGAAATGCTATGTATCTTAGAGTGACAGTTTATATTGCCTTTTGATATTATATGTTGTCGTTCCACTGTAATATTCTGATGTTGTATTCTTTTCTTTCTTATTCTTTTTATTTTTATTTTTATTTTTACCCTAACGGTCCATCTTTCTGACACCTGGGTGCTCGTCACGTGAATTCCATGGATGTATTGGTGTCGAAATTTGTGGGTTGAAAAGGCAGGTTGTTAAATGGAACCAATCAAAAGAATGATTTATTTGATGTCTAGAAAATCAAATTTAAGTTAAGTGAACTGGTGTTAGGGTAGCGCCTCGCATTGTAAATGATTACCTACTTGGCTATCAAGGTCAATGATTTTAATATGTTGGGCTTTGCCAATATCGAGGGTAAATTTTTGCGTATGCATCTAGGAATCGAGTAAGGACACCCACCATTATTTTCTTATATCATGGGATTTCTTGGTATTCTAATGGGAACAAAAACTGTTATTATTTTTCTTCTATCACGGGAATGACTTGGTACTCTTATGGGATTGAAGCCAATGGTTTATCTGGTTTGTGGCTCGAGTCAGCCTAACAAGTTTTTAGATGGCATGTGAAAATCACTAAGTTTATAGTTACCCTAAGAAAACTAGATCGATGTATTAACACTTAACGATTGGGATGAATAGGTGTAGGGAATATGTTACCCTTAAATCCTATTGAATTAGCATATTTATCTTTGACCTATTATAAGCATGATGTTTATGTTTACTCCAACCATTGTGGTTGTAGGTGGATAAGTAGAGCATAATGCATTAGACCTGCCTCATCTTATCTAATGAATGTTATAATTGACATTTGATTATAAGATATTAGTAAGGAGAAAACCATTTTGCTCGATCATGGTCTTGCTATATATTTGTCTGTATTTGGGATGGATTAACGATGTTCATACTTGACACTTTATTTTTCAATTTTTTTTATTTCCCCCTAAACTCTTAGGTACCCATTGAGTAGGCCGAGAGTAGGGTTTCAGATTTAGACGAATATAGCTTTCGAAAACGTGCAGTATGCAAGCTAGTATTAAATTTGGTTTATTCCATCATGCGGTATAACTACTTTTGGTCATATATGATGAAGATTTTTATGACTGTTCATGATTATGATTCTGGTCATCCAAGGGGGTATCATCATATGTTGCTTTTAAAGTTATTGTTTGTAATTATTATATTTTATCCGAACGATATAATTGTGGGTTTATGTAATGAACATGTTATAAACGAATGGAAAAAGTTTCATGAACCTTTTAAGTTCTTGTGATCCTAATGTTAATGATATAATACTCATTTTTTCATTGAAAAACAATACTAACGATGACTGTAGTATCAATGGGGTCTACTTTTTAAGTCTTAAAATGGAGGATTTCACGAGTAGAGCATAGTTTTATCGAAAATTTAATAAGGTTTTTTAAAAACATAACCTAAATGAATTAGAAAAATTAGAATTAGGGAATGGGATAATGTTATAGTAAATACATGTTATTTGATATCTAAGTGCATATACCTATATATATTCTTCCCACTATCTTTATCCTTTCTTTTAAATCTGATGAAACCTCGTATGTAGATTGCGAGAATAGTTGTAATGACATAGAGTGGAAGAATTAATTTAGAAGACAAAAGCACCACGACAAATGGAAACGCTTGGTTTAATACATGAGGAAATGCAGACCGAACTACCAGTGCTAATGCAAATGTGATGTTGGAACTGCACCAAGGCATATAGAATGATATATTAGTTATTTGTAAATATGATGCAGGTTGGAGCAATGCTATAATCGCTAGACGAAAAGCTGGAGTAGGTTGTAATGTGGGAGCTAACATGACTAAATAGATGCTTGCAATAACATTGCAGCGCTAGGCAGGGACTATACTAGTTTGGAGGTAAGCCATTTATCGATATGGAGAATGTCATTGAAGTGGTTGATTGGCACATCCATCACTAGAGAATTTTTGTTGATTTTGATTACACTAATGAACATAAGCAAAGGTTGGTTTCTAGGTAGTTGCAAGGAGCTGCTTAATATTACCAGAACATTATGACTATGGACATACCAAAGGACGATATTTCTTGGGCTGACTTCAGGGGAAGGTTCGATGAATAGTTCTTGCCTTAAATAGCAAAGTCTACTATGTTTAGGAATTTCGCAGAATTAGAACAACGTGATATAATAGTTCTACAATATGCAACTAAATTTAAAGAGCTCTCAAGGTATACGCAGGCTACCATTAACACTTTGCTCAAGAGATTGTAGCTCGAGATTGCTAAGGAAACTATGTCACACTTTAGAGACCCATATATTGTTGTAGACATGGCTCTAAGGAATGAGCATTACCTTACATCGGCGGGTAAAATAAGTTTATGGTGGAGGAGGATGAGTCCACCAGGTTTCAAGACAAGAAGAGAAAATTCTTTAATCTGAAAGGAAAGAAGGGATCCCGGAAGGGTAGAGTTTTCAAGAAAGGAAAGTCTAAGGTGACTTGTTATAAATGCGATAAGAAGGGGCATTTTGTCAATAAGTGTTGTGCTAGGGATAATAAGAAGGGAGTAAGATGATATAATGCAACAAGCTGCGGAACTTTAAGAGTGAATGTCCTAAACCAATCATAACTGATAGAGGAAAGGTGTATGCTTTGGAACGTAAAACTTCTGAATCGACTGCTAAACGAAAGGAAAAGTTTGTGTAGGAAGGACGCTTTTGGTATATATCATACATGTTTGATACTAGAGCTCTAGTATCACGTTCGTTTATATCAGTTTTTTGGAAGATAGATTGAATCTTGAACCAACATACATAATAACCTCTTTAGGGGGCTGCGAATCCAATTGGTGGCCATACAACTCATAGAAGATGTGACCACTTAGAATTTGACTTGTTGGGTCATACGTTTACGTACAATTTGCATGCATTTTATTTTATGGGTTTGGGATAATTTTGGGTATATATGATAAGCTTATATGGTGCTAAGATAATTTACTGAGATAGAATAATATCCTTAAGCCACCCTGATTACAATGATCGAATTATACTCCTTAGAAGAATCGATTTTTGATGCATATGTGCTGATGTGTGCTATGGTGTGTGTGAAATAAGTTGGGTTTTTGTAGTGAGATAATATGACGATCCTTTGGAAACAGTTATGGAACTACCATTGAAACGATCTATAGAGTTTGATTTCATACCAGAAGCTAAACACATTAGTAAACCCCCTAGTAGAATGAAACCAAATAAGATAAAGGAGTTGAAGATGCATTTAGTAAAATTAGAAGCCAAGAACTTTGTTAGACCAAGTAGCTCACCTTGGGGAGCATGGATAGTATTTGTAAAGATACCATATGGGTCATCGAGAATGCTTATTGATTATAGAAAACTAAATGAGATGACTATAAAGAATTGGTATCCTTTGCCTAGAATTGATGATTTTTTTAATCAATCAAGTCCAGCTAAGTTGTTGTTCAAGTTGGACTTTGCAACATGTTTCCCTAAATTAAGAGTTGTGAAGGGAAGTTTACTGTTAATGGCATTTTAATAAGATATGGTTCATATGAGTGGTTAGTCATGCTCTTTGAAATAATCAATGAGCATGATTTTTTATATTTGATGAACTGACTCATTTAAGAGAATTTTGATAGATTCGTCTTATTATTTATTGATGACATCTTGATATATTCCAAGAATGAATGTTATCATGAAGTTTATTTAAAAATTCATTTTGGTGTTTATTGATGATATTTTTGATATATTCCAAGAGCAAAAGTGATCATGAATGTAACAAACCGACTTTTCATGGCTATAAAAATTTGTATCATGGAATGAAACGCCAAATTGCTTTAAACAAATTGTAAACAGAGAGCTAAACTAACTATAACTTTCCACAACAAAATGGATCAAACTAAAATATAGACCAAATAAAAAAAAATCCCATCTACATATTAAAAGTTACACATAGTCTTTATACATACGCACAATGTCAAACAACATATAAAGAATATACGAAATAATGAATAATATATGTAAACATATTCATAATATCCATCTTCAAACATCAAACAATCATGATTACTTTGTTCACCTATAGTGTATTAGAAAGGGGTCAGACACATGCCTGGTAAGTAAAAATATTATAAAGCATATACTGCTACATGATATCATAAACATCATATAAATACCAATACTTACTTACCTCAACATGTTTCACTTGCATTTATAAAGTTAGTCCATCATAATAAACATAATATGATGATTACTATTATTTACTTATCAATAATTTAACATACACTATAGTTAGATAAACACTGGCTAACTCGTCTACACAAGGTAGGAAAAGAAAGCTTTAACTAGGCATATACTAACCCGTTGACACACACAAAAGTGCGAAAAGAGAATTAACTAAACATATACTAATCTCATGACAAACACAAGAGTTAGTTAGGTGTAGGGTTAGTTAAACATGGACGATTCCCATAAACTTAAATACGGACGCAGGTTACATGAACATAGACTAGCTTAAGTATACACAAAAGGTATAGGTAATCGTAGCCTAACCAGACAATGCATGATTCGATTACCAACGTCAAACCATACTCAAATGAATCTATACATTTCTGGATGTTAAATATCTCTAGACAACATAGAGAAACCCACACATCATTTATTACTTATTTTATATAGGCCTAACTAGAGTAGAATTACTTCAGCCCTGTTCCAAGTTCAACTTGGCTAGTAAAAAGATGCACCCGCGCACCGATCTACCTCATACCGGTGGACTGGTGACTATATCGACTTCAAGATAAACGTTTCCAAATTTCGATCTTTTCTTTCTCGATTTGTTTTAATTTCATCGTTTATTGCTTAATGCTTCTCTTTACATCATATTTTACTATCCTAACCCTTCGTATATCACATATCATCAATATATTCATAATCACTCCTTAATTCTCATAATCAAATCATTATATACAATTTACATTTAATATATAATATAACTAAAACATAACCTAAATTTGATTATTATTAACATCATTAATTTTTGTAATCATTTCGGTAAAAGTTTCCTAAGCTAAATTTTCCAAATTCACTATTAATTAACTTAGTTAGCAATCATACAACATATACTACTCTCATGCAAACAATATGTCTTCAGTAATGATTCCCACTCACCAAATTACGTTGCTCAGCCTTAAAATCTATTTATTAGTTTGCGATTCCATCGTTATATTGAATTGCAATCCTCCAAACTTTACCTATTATGCAAATGATCGATATCTTCGCGTAGTGCTCATTGTACTCCTTGATTTGATATATAAAGTTCTAGGTTTTCATTTAGATTTGGGAGAGGAATGGAAAATTAAAGAAATCAGGGAAGAAGGAGAAGCTAGAACGGAAAATGTATGTGAAAACAAGAAATGAGTTCAAAACTTTTCTTAGCGGCCAGATATAAACTTCCCAACCGTCGCTCCATTCTAATGGGCATAGACCCATTTAAACAATTCAACCACAATTTAAAACCCACGTAACTCTGTCATACGAACTTCGATGGGTTTAAACCAATATATTGTTTTGACCAGAGTAATAAGCTCTACGCAATTATATGAGTCATGTCATCCGATTCTAATGTTTATAAAGTTACGATTTGCCTCTACTTAAAAATATACACTTAACCTCATAGGGTATTACATTCTCCCCTCCCCCCCAAAAAAAAGAATTCCGTCTTGAAATTTCGGACGCGACTCTTCTTTACATATCAAAGTATCTTATTTATATATCAACATATATAAAAAAAACATAGGATAACAATGTATATAACATACCTCACATTAACTTTCCTAAAGTTGGGCATTCTATCTTGATATGGCCTATCTGATTGTTGTTATATTACTTCATCTTCGAAACTTTAACCTTACAATCTTTTAGCTCATGTCTTTTCTTGTTGCACCTTTCACATTCCTGTCTTGCTTACTACCCTATCCACTTGAACCTCTAAAATCCTTACTAAAACATGCCACTACATATTAATACTATCCAACGTATTATTAAGTAATACCATCAAACAATACAGAGAATGAGGCTATATGGAATACACACATGAATATTCCTTTGTACTAATGTAACGACCCATACATTGACATTAAAATGTTTAGATAACTGATTTAAATATTGAATCGTTGATTAATTAAAGGTCCAAAATACGATTTTTCGCATTTGATTGAATCAGAACTCGAGACTGCTTCCATTGAGTTTGGATCGACATAGTAAATAAAAATGAGTATAAACATTTCTATATTGGGAGATTGGATGATTCGTTGGCTGAAACGATCTCGAAATGCACAAAATTATCATCAGATAGCGCTACCTTGGATAGCGATGAAATTTATATCATTGGAACCGAAAGAATGAGATGATGTATAGTAATGAGTTTCATTACGACCGAACGCGCCATGTGATCATGCGAGCTCGAAATGTATAATGGTTTAGATGAGAAATCAAGTGACTATTAATATTATATTAATATAACAATCACCTAAACCCTTCATCCCTTTAAATCACTTTACTATTCCATTTTTTGAGAATAAAAATCATGGCCACCTTTTCCCTTTTCATTCAAAAATCAAAATCGAGTGATTCGCTCAACGATAAATTAAAAACTGGGTTCGTTGAGGTCGTATTGAAGAGAGGTTCGAATCTATATGACTGCATCTGGCTGAGCTTGATTATTCAGGTTATGAACTTGGGTCTGATATTGGTGGGGATTAAGGGTGGGTTAGGCGAAACAGAGATCACCGTTGTTTGTATTTCTCATGTTGAAGTGCACCTCGTATTGCCGTCCAATGGAACTCCGATCAACTAGAGTGAAAACCGACATTCACGTGTTGGCATGGAAACCTTTATGTCGCGTTTTTCATAGGTGAGCCGAGCTTAGATTCATGGTGTCGATTTTGAAGCTCGTGCACAGAAGGACTCATTGGTGAAAATGGCAATACATTTCATCAAAAGATGAATGAGAAATCGAGGATGAATGCACGGTGTAGATGGGTTGTGTGCATGGCCTGGAAATGTGAATTGGGGAAAAAGGATTATGAGAGATAATTATGTAATTAATTATTTAGTTAGTTAATTAACAGCTTATTTAGTCCCAATTCATATTTAATTCATATCTTTTGCATACGAGGTTCGTTTTGGATGCAATTTCTCATATTCCGCTCTTCATAGAGAGCTCTATGACTTAGCATTAGATTTTTTTAGCTTTTGTTAAGGAAAATGATATTATCTTTCACGATATTTTAATTGTTAGCATAGTATTAAAATGATGTTTTGAAATGATTTATAACTTTAAAATGAGATTTGTACATATAAGCACATAATTGGTTTTTTAAATTTTTTTTAAAGAATTTTAAGATAGTTTTAAAATCGAATATCACATTTGTCCTAACGATGTGCTATTTTAGTAAACTGCTAGTTTTAAGTCATTTTTGATATGAATTCCCCATTGGTTGATATAGATGCATTATACATGTTTTACGTATACTATATTGGATGTATGTATTCTGTTTGGTTACATGTCGCTTGTTTTGGTTGAAAATGCCGATTTATTGGCGATCTAGCATTGGGGAATATTCCGTGCATTGGGGTTTCATGCCTATTAATCATTAACCAAAAATGAATGAGACAAGTTGCAGAGGAATACTAGGATGTGTACCGACCATTTTAGAGATGGAAGATGATGGACTTGGATGGACTTCAGGATTGAAGCCAGACATATTCATTTGGTTTGTACTTATCCATTTTTGATCAAGTTCAGGACCAAAGTGGTTGGTACTGACCACTATAGAGTGGTCGATACCCATCACTATTATTGATGGTCGGTTTGACTAATCTTTAGCATGGACAATGTGGAGGCTTCGAGGAGCTTAATATGATGATTTATTCTGCAACTGACTATGGGTCTTGATGTTATTGCTCTAGGACGAGTGATTTCGATTATCGCAACAATGTGAAGTTTTGAAATGATAGTTTCTAAACTATAGATGGAAACTCGATGATGCATGGAGTCAGGTTCAAAGTTTGATTGTTTCAGGATTTTGAATGGCAGCTCGGTGGTGCATGGAGTTAGGTTCTATGGTCAGAGGCTTGATGTCGAAAGAAATCATGATGGGTTTTCACAAGGGTGGGTTCTTTAGTGGTGACCTGCTGATAGAATATTGAATGATTCAATCATGGAAAATGATGAGGCAATGAAGAGCTTGGATATGCATGCTAAAGAATTGTTCATACTCAAAGCAGGGGTATTGTAGGAATGCCTATGGGTACTTTGTTTGGTTACCCCGGATCGGTTGATTGGATTTTTAAACCTTACACTTGTTGATTGGGTCTAGTATCTAGCTTCGGGCTGCAAGACACATATCCAGCTTCGGGCTATAAGATACGCAATAACAACTAAAAATAGAGATTTACCCATTCATCCCTAGTAGTTGAAAGGTCATACGAGTTATTATATATTCAAAGCACACTGAGTAACAGTTACTATGCGTGATGGATGCTATGTTTATTATGGTTGCTTCACTACCCACCTGTCACCCTAGGGATGTCACATGACGTAGGTTCTGAGGACAGGTATACCTAGGCACACCGACATTGTACTTAGTATGAGCATCCCTTTATGATATTCGTAGAGTAGCATATTATATTCGTTACGTGCTAACTATTTATTTGCAAGGACATGTCTGATATGGTTTGTATACCCTCTATTCCATATACTATATCAACTTTTATAGTATTTTGAGATTATTTGCACATCAGACTGTTTTCTAACTTAAGGTATTATGTTTTGCTTATTATTACCTTAAGTCTATAAATGAGTAGACTAAAAAAAAGTTGTAAACAGTGTATGGAGTTTTGCAGATGGACTTGTAGGAGGCGACACTTTCTCATACTTATATTTTGGGCTTATAATTGTTTATTCCGTAATATGACACTATCGAGCCTTAACAGTGTCGACTTACAATTATTAGATATAGTTTATCAGTTGTATAAACTCTATTACTGTTTTGTATAACTGTATGAGTCTGTGTAATCTGATTCTATGGTTCATGTAGTTATTACTATCTCACCTATTTATATTTATAATGACTATTATATTTTATCTGATGCGCTGTGAGATATACGATAGGTTATATGATTGTTCGATGGATTATTTCTTTCTCCTCTCTTCTATTCTCTTATCTTCTTTGGTATTCCTCTTCTTTACTTTTATTTTTTTTCCTTGACGATTGTCCTACATCGGCTAGATGCCCTAGCAGCAGATTATTCAGTTATATGAGCATCGAAGGTGTAGGGAAGTCCTCACAACTAACATTGGTACATATCTCATGTCATATATGATACTTACCATAGATGTATATGTCTCAATTAAAAGCTAGAAACACGTGTATCTTCAGGATAGAACAATACAATAATATAATGTAATATAATACACAGAGTCAGAATGCAATAGATAAAATATATTATATCACATAATACAAAGTCCAATAAGGCTACAAAATGAAAGTCTCAAGCCCACTATACACATACATCATCTAATACATCATAATATAAACATCCATGGGGCTAAAAAATAAAGACGGAATATATCGTCCTATATAACTTCCAGCCTCAAAAACTCGGTGAATCCAGCTACCTATAGTGTAACGATCCGTAGTTTAATCACTTTGAACTTGAATATATAATATTTTTAGATATTTAAATAATGAATTTTTGAATGCATATAAACATCTTTTGTGTAATAAATAATAGAGGAAAACTTGTTTTGAAATATTTTTTTACATAAAAAAGTTATTTGGAGAAAAATCGAAATTGTGACCAAAAATAGTTTTTCGAATTTTCGACGTTCCATCATTCAAAAGTCAATTGAATAAGTTGTACACGGTAGTGTACAAATGTACAAATATATAACACTAATGAATGCTTTTATTAGTACAATAGTTTAACTTAATAAGTTTAAAATATTACTTAAGTTATTAAGTTAAGTTTGACTTTTCTTTTATAATTTAAAAAGAATTACAAAGCACACAAATTAAGAATGAATTGATGGCATGACGTTGGAAGTGGTATGTTATCTAAATTAGAGTCTAGGGTAGTAGAAAAGGTTATAATGGCAATTTACCGTTTTCCATTTATATAAAACATTTCCAGCTTTCCACCTTTTCACTTTATTTCATTTCCTTTTCATTCTGCCTTCTTACTCTCATGTCTTCACCTTCTTCCTTCTTGCTTTCTTAACTAAAATCAAGTCAAAACACAATCATTTTCTCTTGTAAATTGTAAAATAAACCCAGAATAACGGTTTGCACCAAATATGAGCACAAACACTCTGTTATAAGTGAAAGCACCAATATCCAATATTTAGATCCAAACAGAAAAGTATTGATTCACATATCAGATAATAGATTGCAAAAAAGTAAATAAACATGCAAGTTTTATAGTGGTTCGGCCAATTCTGACCTACGACCTCTCCAATAATATTTTATCTATACCATAAGATTATAAGTACAGTTGTTTTTGCCTTAGAAAACTAATCGAGGAAGAGTTAAGAAGTGATGAAGGAGAGCCAAAAGAAGATCCAATTGGAAGAAGAAGAAGAAGATCTTTTATAATGATCCAAATCCGCTATATTTATAGGTGAAGACATTCATGGATTAGACTAAAATTTCGACAGAAGAACCTAGAGCCATATGACTTGATCCACAGTTTTCAGATTGATTGCATACCATTGTATGATCAGTGCCGATCATTCATATTAGCTCAATGGGGGTGTGATCTTTTTTATGGTTCCTTCATGATGTTAGCTAATTGCTGCTCAAATTTCATGCAATTTCGACTTACCATTTGTGAGATATCGCATTTTCCATGGAGTTAAGATGAAAAATGGAAATATGGAAGATTGTTCCATATATTTACTTTTGGGGTACGATTTATTTTTTGAGTTCCCCATGATTTTAGCTACTTTCTTTCCAAATTTTATGCCATTCTGATTTACTGTTTGTGAGATATCGCATTTTCCATGAAGTTGCGTTGAGTTGTAATCAATCATGGACGATCACTCCATACGTGCTCCTTTTGAGGTATGATCATTCTAATAAGTTCCCCACAATATTAGCTACTTTTTTTCTTATTTAATGCATTTCAACTTACCGTTTGTGAGATATCACGTTTTCCGTGGAGTTGGTATCGTTCTGGCTGAAATGATATTGTCGTTCATGAACGATGTAGGCCAATCATTCAAATTTCTTTAAATGATGTGCGATCAATATCGTAGGTTCCATTACATAATTTTACTATTTTTAAAGTTTCTTGTCATTTAGACATTGCATTTTTGAGATATTGATCGATCATCATTGATTTGAATTATTTTATGGATAATCCGTACGGACCATAACCGATCGATTCAGTTTCATCATGGGGCCCAGCGATCGATGGTATGGGACCTTCATGGTATGGTGTAGTTGTACTCCAAATTTCATGTTGATTTCCTTTGTTGATTTTGAGTTATAGATTGATCATCGTTGAAAATCATCAAAACGATTGTCGAAAAACCGACTTCAAGGTTGACCCTGTTTGTACCAAAATTGGACACGGCACTCCTCAGAAGTGTTTAAAGAGATAAAAACGAGGAAAATAAATGTAAAATGAGGTCGATCTGACAACATACCAAAATCATTAGATAAGAATATGCATAGAAACACATAAATTTAGAGTGGTTCGGCATTTTGCCTACGTCCACTATGAAATGATTGATGTTTATTGACTTTCACTCGCTGCTTACAAGAAGTTACAATGATACAACTAAATTTTAATGATGATTCCGACAGAATGTTAGAGTAGAGAAGCCAAAAGTCCCCTTTCTATAGGTCCAGAGTCAATATTTATAGGCGTAGGCAGCAAATATCTCCTCCAGATCTCAGAAGACTTCTCTTGCATGGGAGGCCCACGGGATTGAGTTCAGGTGATTCGACTCGATCTACGAGCGATACAAATTGAGTTCGTATCCATCCATAATTGGTTCTTTGAGGGTGAAATTTGTCAGGTACATTCTTGAAGTTATAGACAAGCTCCTATGAAAATTTGATGGCATTTGGACTTGTAGATCTCGAGTTATGATCGATGCAAGTTTGAATTTTCAGTGTGCCGTCGAATTTGTATCGCTTCTATCCATATCGCTTATAGGCACGTGATGTTCGTTGACGCGGCCCTAACTTTTAGGATCTATCCACTTTTCATGCTAAGCGATCGAGTCTTTCCTTCTTCACATATCTCCTTCGTATCGCTCTCATTCATGTGCTTCGTATCCATACCGTTCATATCCATTATCATGGTTTCATTCGTATCGCTTTTAAACTTGTCCCATTCGTATCACTTCCTTCAATTCTCATTCGTATCGATATTCCAAGGCGCTGCTTTGCATCGATCAACAAGGATGCCGTTCCTATCGATCCATTGCATATCATTCACATCAATCCTTGGCCGATCGAGATGAATAACATGTATAGGTGGATCGATACGAATAAGTTAGTGGACGTTGGATGCGAAGCAGGGTGAATAAGGACTAAGGAAGTGAGGCACGTTTGATGGATTCAAACTAATGAATGTTTGATGGATACGAACGATACTTCCTTTCATGGTTATGAACCGCAACTTATCTCAATGGGTACGAATTAGTGTCGCCATGACGGGTACGAATAGTGCTAGTTTTTCTTGATGGATTTGAATGAAACCGATGCGAAGGAGGTGGAATAATGGATACGAATGAGAGCATTGCTTGATTTGCATGGATCATATCTTGAGCATACGAACTCCATTTGACTTGAAATTTAGAACATTGGCTTTCATAGCATTAATTGTCGTGTCATGTTAATTGTAGCTCGACCTAGACTCGGACAAAATTTACCAGCATCCATAGTGGACCTGCGTATAACTGATTTTCGGGATGAATTGTCTTTGGTTTTCAGTCAATTCCTTGGTGTCATGGCCTTGCCAAAAGGCGAGATAACATTTTCCCTCCAAAGTAAGTCTTGTGTGAACATGATGTGTTTTGAAAAGCTGCAATCTTTAGTCTGAAAAATTCGGCCCGATTCACTGACAGTCATTGTGTTTCGTCCAAAGATATAACCTTTGGATGATTTCTGTTAATATAAATACTAAATTGTTGACTGCCAATGATCGTACAGTTTTGTTGTAACCGAGTGTCGTGATTGCGAATTGTTGTTCTAGGTCGTAATTACCATCGAGTGATCATTCATTTCCTATGAATTTTGAAATTTGAATGTTAGTCCGTCACATACATAATTATATGTTAACTTGACTCCCGTTAACATTCATACGTTCACGAGTCATTGACACTTTCCTTGCATCGAATTCCATATCAATCCTCTCCTGAATCGATGTGAAATTCGAGTTGTAACAATGCTTGATGGTTGTTTTGGAGTGTCTCTTCGTATCGATCCTCTCATGGATCGATGTAAAAAGTTGAAAAATTATTTTCATATTGATACCGATCGACACGAATTTGCTTCGCTTCCCAAAACATTTCGTATCGATGGACACTAATCACTATGAGCTTTAGGTTAATGGATACGAACACAACATTTCGTATTGATGCATTTTTATTGGGTTCGAATGGTTCAGATAATCTTTTGCCTTGTGTTTCATATCGATAAACAAATGGATATGAAAGGCTTCATCTTAGATTGGTTGTGGATGGATACGAAACTGGCTCCATATCCATGGTGTTTGATGGGTACGAATAGCTCGATCAGCCTTTGCTTTGTGCTTCATCTCGGTTGCCTGATGGATACGAACATGTCAATTTTTATCGGTTGATGGATGTTTCAACCGGTTAGCTTGTCTGGGAGACGAATAGACACCGTCCAAGTATACATACTTTGGTACTTAGAATTTTTCTCGCTAGCTCATTTTTTTCTTACTTTCGTGTCAATTCAGGATGATCGATACGAAGGCTTGGACCTACTGATCGATATAAAATTGATTGTGACTGATCGATATGAATCGCCTACCAGGGGATCGACACGAATGGATCTTTGATGATCAATTCGAACTCATACATTTTATGGATACGAGTTGCCTCCTTGATCGATATGAATTGGAATTTTGGGGATCGATCTGAGTTGAATCTTGAAGAATTCGAAGACTCCTCTACACTTGAACATATAACTCCGACGAGCTTTCGCCTTGCATAATTAGACGTTACCATTTCACTGCATATTTGACTGCCCTATGAAGCTCGTCGATGGAACTGTAACTTGACAAAATTTTAATTTTTTTTAACTTGGATCGATTTTCGAAGTCAGGATGGCACGGTTGTGATGGTCTGCAATGACGATCATTCCGATTGGATTTTGAAGTCTCGTCGTTCTAACACTTTCTATATCTTGTAGTATTTGTAGAACTTTCTTAAGTACTATAAAATATAGTATTGCATAATGTGAGAAATGCGGATTACGGACCTTAAGGCTAGGATTAACACGAAAGGGGGGGGGGTGAATAGTGTTAGTAAAGAATTACTAAATCTTTTTGAGTTTATGTTAATTTAGACACCGATGTATGCAATATACAGATACAGATTTGATCACAGAAACAAGCACAGATGCAGAAATAAAATAAAAGCGGTAAAGGAAAGAACACACCGGATTTTATACTGGTTCGGAGTTACCCTACATCCAGTCCTGCAACACAAGTACGGATTTCCTTTCAAAAGCAATTGTACAATTACACCCTCGGTTTCAAGGCTACGAGGTACACCCTCCAGAATTTCTATCCTCTGGGTAGAGGTACTTAATTTCCGAGCCACAAGTTTACCCAATTGATTTACCAAGGCTACAATCACACCTTTTCTTACTTAATAGATTACAAAGAAGTCTATAACTCTGAATAGCACTGAGAACCTTCTAGAGATAGTGATAGAGAATCAAACTAAAAGTAATCGAGTTTGATTCAATGTTGATTTTGGCAGAGTAATGGTAAGAATATACATTAAGAAATGTGGAAGAAGAAGAGGAGTGAAAAACCATAAAATCTGATATACAATTCGTTGAAACTAACCCCTATTTATAGAAGAACAACAGCCATGTCCATTCATGAAGAGTTATGGCGAATAGACACTTCTTTTGAAATTTAAATTTTTAATTCGACTGACACCATGTCGACATGGTTATCCTAGGCATGTCGGCATCCCAAAGAAATTTTTGGTGATTTGATTTTCTTTGAAAATAACCTTTAACTTATATTAAAACTATTTTAAACTTTACAAATATACTTGACTACAGTTAAAATTCATAAGTAAATATAGAGAATAATATATATAGATTTTAACTATAATTTTATATTTAAATCTAAGTATAAAAGTTAAATATATAATTTAAAAAGATAGTTTAAAATCAGGAGTAATTTGACTTTGAAATTAAAGATACTAAAATTATTTAAAATCAGTATAGAGGGTTTTGATGTTTTTAAAAGGAAAGTTTTGAAATCATTTTGAAAACAAGATAATTTTGTAAAATCATTTGAATTAAAATTAGTGGATACAAAACACTAGATTTTCGTAGGTTCCATCCTACTTAGGGTTCCATCCCTTTAACAGGCTCGAAGTGGATTCCATTCCACGAATAAACTGGATTTTAAGATGCCAGTGCCTTTCTACGAGTTTTAACAAAACTTCCTAATAAAAATAATTATGCTTGAAATCTTGAACTTTTGGTAATCTTGATACTCATGAGTCTTCTATCTCGATATCTTGAATTTCTATACTGTACAGTCTTCATTCTTGGTACCTACATGGTTAAATCCTGCATATACATACATATCTAAACTTATAATGTCAGCATTTATATTTTATAATCTATTTTAAGGTTGTTGTTATCAAAACTATCTTCTCACGGACTAACAATCTCCCCTGTTTTGATGATGACAACCTTTGTTTATAAAATATTATTTCTATCCTAATAACTCCCCCAAAAACTAATAACTCCCCCTTAATTTATGCCTAACTACCCTATTTTTTATTTCTCCCCCTTTGTCATCAACAAAAACTCACTCCAAACCATATAACCCCCCAAAACTAACACTCTATGACATGTGATTATAATGATAGTGTTATCATAAGTAATCATCACTTAAATCTAATACTAAAACATTGCCCTAAACAATTAACCATCCTAACTAAGAATTCACGATAGTACTTATAATTAAAACACGTATAAGAACACGAGTTATTTATTAAATATGAAGTTGTATATACATGAATGTATAGAAAACATAAAGAAACACAAACAACAATGGAGAAGAAAGAAAAGAAACTATTATGTGTTTTTAAACATAGGAGATCTATGAATCGAACAGTTCAGATAGTGGAAACAGAAATTTCCACGTTGTTCGACAAGATTCCCATTTTTGTCAAAACACACTTCTCCAACACACATGACTTGGTCATCATCTTCCGCTTGCGCTTCTTTTTCCATGGGTTCTTCTTCTTCTTCGCTGGCCTCTTGTTCTTGATTGAGTGAAGAGTCTTCATCAATCAAGATCGGATTGGCCTAGTTATCCATTAGGAATTTTTGCAAATTCCTAAGAATCTTGCCTTGCCTCTCTTGTTCCTTTGCCATACGAAGTTGAGTCACTTGAATTTCAGTCATCATCTGAATTGCATCCTTCAGAGAGTCCTCTATTTTAGTCACACGAGCGAGAGTAGTACGTTGAAATGGACCAGACGTAGGAAAGGGGAATGAAAAGTTTGATTTTATGTTTGATTTGGAAGAGGAGGCCATTGATTATGTGATTTCAAAGAGAAGAACATAGTGATTAACAGAAAGGATGAATAAAATTTCGAAAATGTGAAGAATTTATAACCAATTATTCTGAATTTTGGTGGAAAATTTTTCAAAATTTAGAAACGTTGTATGTCGACATGGGTATATGAGGGATGTTGACATGGTCTTTTATATTTTAACTCTTTGAATTATTTTGATATTAATTATTAATTATACTTGTTATTTATATTTTATATTTCAGTTATAAAACAAATACCTAATTCTTTTCTTAATTTAGTAAATATTGATTCATTTAAGGGTTTTGTTAAGATATCAGCAATTTGACTCTCAGAATTGATATAATCGAGAGTAACTACTTCATTAGTTATATTATCTCTAAGAAAATGATGTCTGATATCAATATGTTTAGTTCGAGCATGTTGAGTAGTATTTTTGGATAAATTTATCGTACTCGTATTGTCACAATAAATTGGTAATTTTGAAAATTTTAAACCAAAATCTTTTAAGGTTTTTTGCATATATATTACTTGAGAACAAGCCAAAGCAGCAAAAATATATTCTGCTTCAGTTGTTGATAAAGAAATTGTGTTTTGCTTTTTACTAAGCCAAGAAATCAGAGAATGCCCCAAAAAGTGACAAGTCTCACTTGTACTTTTTCGGTCTGAGTTACAACCAGCGTAGTCAGCATCACAGTAAGATATTAAGTCAAAAGAATCATTTTTAGGGTAGAATATACCATAATCAGATGTGTGTTTAACATATCTTATGATTCGTTTTACGGCTTTTAAGTGGGTCTCTTTAGGTTGGGATTGATATCTGGCACAGAGACAAACACATGCATGATATCAGGTCTACTGGCAGTAATATAGAGTAGTGATCCAATCATTCCTATATATAGTTTTTGATCTACATCTTTCGAGAGATCTTCTTTACTAAGGTACTCATTGGTTGCCATGGGAGTGGGTTTTTCACTCGCAGTAGTCAAACCAAATTTACTATTTAGGTCTTTAGCATATTTTTTTTCACTAATAAAGATACCATTATCTAATTGTTCTATTTGTAATCCTAAAAAGAAATTTAATTCACCCATATGACTCATCTCAAACTCTTTTGTCATTATTTCAGAAAATTCTTTATTCATTTCAAAATTAGTTGAACCAAAAATGATATCATCTACGTAAACTTGTACTAGTTGAATATCATTTTTATTTCTTTTAATAAAAAGAGTATTATCTACTTTACCAATTTCAAAATTAGATTGCAATAAATAAGATCTTAATCTATCATACCAGGCTCTAGGAGCTTGTTTTAGACCATATAATGCTTTCTTAAGTTTGTGAACATGATTTGGTAAATTATCATTTTCAAAAAGTGGTGGTTGTTCAACATATACTTCTTCTTTTACAAATCCATTTAAAAAAGCACTTTTAACGTCCATTTGAAATAATTTGAAATTATTATGATTTGCGAAAGCAAGTAGAATTTTGATGGCTTCTAATCTTGCTATGGGAGCAAAGGTTTTATCAAAATCTATTCCTTCTTCTTGACAATAACCTTGAGCGACTAATCGAGCTTTATTTCTAACTACCTCTCCTTGTTCGTTCATTTTATTTTTATAAACCCATTTAGTTCCAATTATAGTTTTATTTTCTGGTCTAGGAACAAGTTCCCAAACATCATTTCTAGTAAATTGATTTAATTCTTCTTGCATAGCCAAAATCCATGAATTATCAGTTGATGCTTCTTTTGGATTTTTGGGTTCAATAGTTGATATAAAAGCTACATTACTCATTTGACTTAGTTGATTTCTAGTTTTAACAACAGATTGCATATCTCCCAGTATATTTTCTATAGGATGATCTTTTAAAAGTTTAGTCCTTTTATTATGATGATTAATTTCATTATTAGTTTCAATTGATTCTTGATTTTGAGTGATTAAATCCTCTTCATCATTTGTATCTTCAAAAATTTTGAAATTTTCATCGAATGAAACATGCATTGTTTCTTCAATGGAATTGGTTTTTAAATTAAACACTCTGTACGCTTTACTTCTATTAGAATATCCGATAAAGATACCTTCGTCGGATTTAGGATCAAATTTATCTAAATTATCTTTTGTATTTAAAATAAAGCATTTACTTCCAAAAATTCTGAAATAAGATACCTTAGGTTTCTTTGAATAAAGAAGTTCATAAGATGTCTTATCAGTTAAAGGTCTAATTAAAATTCTATTTAAAATATAATAGGCGGTAGCAACTGCTTTTGCCTAAAAATTCTTTGGTAAATTACTATCTGTAAGCATAGTTCTCGCACACTCTTGAATCGTCCTATTTTTACGTTCTACTATTCCGCTTTGTTGTGGAGTTCTCAAAAATGAAAAATTGTGAGTTATTCCCTTTTTATTGCAGAATTCCTCAAACTTTTCATTTTCAAATTCACCACCGTGATCACTTCGAATAGTTATAATTTTTAGAGAAAATTGATTTTGAATTCTTTTTGAAAATGTCTTAAAACATTCAAAAGTATCACTTTTATGTTTCAAAAATATTGTCCATGTAAATCTTGAATAATCATCTACAATTACAAAGACATATTTACTATGATTTATTGATAGAATTTGAGATGGACCAAATAAATCAAGATGAAGTAATTCAAGAGGTTTTGAAGTTGAAATCATATCTTTTAACTTAAAGGAGCTTTTTCTAAGTTTTCCAAATTGACAAGCATTACATAAACTATCTACTTTAAAATTCATTTTAGGGAGACCTCTTTTTAGATTATGTTTTGACAGTCTAGATAAGAGTTTGAAATTCAAATGCCCAAATCTCTTATGCCAAATCCAAGGGTCACTTGTATTTGCCAACAGACACAGGTTATCATTTGAAACTTTCCTACTAAGAATATAAATATTCTTTTTCCTGACTCCCTCAAATATAATGGTTGAATTATTATCTTCTATATGACACTTATCTTTTTCAAATTTAATTTTATATCCTTTATCACATAGTTGACTTATACTTAGTGGATTATGTTTCAGATTCTTAACTAGCAAAATATTAGTAAAAGTAGGAGTTTCAGAATTACCGACTTTGCCGATGCCAATCACATATCCTTTTGAATTGTCTCCAAAGTTAACCAGTCCTCCGTCTTTGTATATTATATCATTCAGTATATTTGGATTGCCAGTCATGTGTCTGGAACACCCACTATCATGTATCCATTTGTTCTTTCTGATCTGCACAATTTGTCCGTTGTGGATTGATTCCTCAACACCCATAAAGCATGATTCCTGCACATCAAACAATCTCGGTAGACAACTTGAATTTGGATATTGATTATATGCAGACTCAAGAAACAATGATGGTTTGAATACTTCTAAATTAGTATTAACAAATATAGCCATTTTAAAAACTTTTTCAAAAATCAGATTATGAAACTTTGAAAACCTTGCTCCGATACTAATTGTGAGAAATGTAGATTACGGATCTTAAGGCTAGGATTAACACTAGAGGGGGGTGAATAGTGTTAATAAAGAATTACTAAATCTTTTTGAGTTTATTTTAATTTAGACACCGATGTATGCAATATACAGACATAGATATGATCACAGAAACAAGCACAGATGTAGAAATAAAATAAAAGCAGTAAAGGAAAGAACACACCGGATTTTATACTAGTTCGGAGTTACCCTACATCTAGTCCCGCAACACAAGTATGGATTTCCTTTCAAAAGCAATTGTACAATTACACCCTCGGTTTCAAGGCTACAAGGTACACCCTCTAGAATTTCTATCCTCTGGGTAGAGATACTTGATTTCCGGGCCATAAGTTTACCCAATTGATTTACCAAGGCTACAATCACACTTTTTCTCTCTTGATTGATTTCCAAGGCTACAATCACACCTTTTCTCGCTTAATAGATTACAAAGAAGTATATAAATCTAAATAGCACTAAGAACCTTGTAGAGATAGTGATAGAGAATCAAATTAGAACTAATCGAGTTTGATTCAATGTTGATTTCGACAGAGTAATGTTAAGAATATGTATTAAGAAATGTGGAAGAAGAAGAGGAGTGAAAAACCAGAAAATCTGATATAAAATTCGTTGAAACTAACCCCTATTTATAGAATAAGAACAACCATGTCCATTAATGAAGAGTTATGGCGAATAGACAGTTCTTTTGAAATTTAAATTTTGAATTCAACTAACACCCTGTCAACATGGTTATCCTAGGCATGTCGACATCCCAAAGCAAGTTTTGGTGATTTGATTTTCTTTGAAAATAAACTTTAACTTATATTAAAACTATTTTAAACTTTACAAATATACTTGACTATAGTTAAAATTCATAAGTCAATATAGAGAATAATATATATAGATTTTAACTATAATTTTAGATTTAAATCTAAGTATAAAAGTTAAATATATAATTTAAAAAGATAGTTTAAAATCAGGAGTAATTAGACTTTGAAATTAAAGATAATTTTGAGGCTAAAATTATTTAAAATCAGGATAGAGCGTTTTGATGTTTTTAAAAGGAAAGTTTTGAAGTCATCATGAAAAAAAGATAATTTTGTAAAATCATTTGAATTAAAATTAGTGTATACAAAACAATGTTCCACTAGATTTTCGTAGGTTCCATCCTACTTAGGGTTCCATCCCTTTAACAGGCTCGAAGTAGATTCCATTCCACAAATAAATTGGATTTTAAGATGCCAGTGCTTTTCTACGAGTTATAACAAAAATTCCTAACAAAAATACTTATGCTTGAAATCTTGAACTTTTGATAATCTTGACACTCATGAGTCTTCTATCTCAATATCTTGAATCTCTATATTGTATAGTCTTCAATCTTGGTACCTGGATGGTTAAATCCTGCATATACATCTATATCTAAACTTATAATGTCAGTATTTATATTTTATAATCTATTCTAAGGTTGTTGTCATCAAAGCCATCATCTCACGGACTAACACATAGCACATTCATGCACTTCACACTAGGGGACACACGGGCTTATTATCACCCAATGATGGTTTTTGATGAGTTGATTAGTTATGGAATCTAAAAGTTCACAGCAATAGGAGGTTCAGAGTCCACCTCCTTTGATAATAGAGATGTCAGTCATTGTAGGCAAAGTCATAAGTCCAGCTCCGGACGAACTACCGGGGGCAATCTTTATTGGGAATCCACAAGATTCTGCATCGTATAACATCTCCGAAGATATATTGGGAAGAATCTGCTTAAGACATGTGCTATCGCTAGATGACTTTCTACTACCAAAATCGAACGACAGGCCATATACACCCCCAAAAGGGTTCACCTCCTTTAACAGACATTTGTGTATAGCGGAATACTTCCTCCATTAACCAGTACATCTGGGAGGTGTAATCTTACTTAGGAATCGCTCCGTCACAGTTGCATCCGAATGGATACGCATAGTTGAACAACTTATTCATTGTTTTTATAAAGCATCTCTTATGGCCCCCGACTCCGGAGGAAGTCAGATTCTTGTTCAATGTAAAGACTCGGGGAGATAATCCCTTGTTTACATTGTTAGATGCGGTCAGGAATTGCCTGTTTGTGACTAAAACCAAAACCAGACTTAGCTACTTTAAGACCAAATGGTTTTATGTTTGGTGCCTGCCAGGATTTGCTAGACGGTGGTAAGTTTGATGTAAGTGTTGCAATTTCTCTGGTGACTGATGAGATAGTTGTAATCGATGTTGAGTCTAACATTTTCTTTCCTTTACAGCCGCAATTCCATGAACTGAAGGTGCTCAATTTGAAGAAATAATGCGAATTCTTCAAGAGGTGCCTGGTGAGATTAGAGAGATTGACTCGGTGCTCACAGATGAAAATTTAAGGGTCGTTGGGCTAATTGACCGAGACCAGAGCATAAGACTTGAAGGAGTTCTTAGAGCAGACCCGACAAGATGGGCTAAGCATAGGGCACCTAGAATTGTAATAGTTGAGCGGAGCGATGAAGAGGATACGCCCACCGAAGACGTACCCATGGTTGGGCCCCCAGATTGTCCTCAACATTCAGAGGGAAAAAGGAAAGGTAAGGCGGTTGTTCATAAGCTTCACAAGTCTTCAAGATGGAAATCCGTGGTCATGTCTCTGCCACCCACCGGTGTTATAATCTCGAAAGCCCCATCTCCACAAATGGAGAATCCCTTCGAAGGAATCGCTGATATTCCAATTCCGACTATGTGTCGTTCCAACAAGATACCGAATTGGAAGCGCTTCAAAGCGCTTTTAGATTTAGGCGAGTCACTTCCTTCGAGTATGGACGATATAACCAATTGGTCGGGGGTTTGCACATGCATACATACACTTCTCGACACTACACAATTTCCTATCACCAGCTATTCATTTCTGGAGATTACCAACTCTTCTTCACTTTTTATTTTGCAGATATGATGATAAGGAGAGAATCTATGCTTGGAAGTCTTCTCTCGGCATGTCATTCATCTAGTTTGTATTATGAGTCCAGTAGACGGGAGGCCGATAGAGACCGCGATTGTGGCTATTCTAGTCAGGAGAAGGAGTGTTACGAAAGGGAAAGGGACAGAGAGAGAGAGAATATAGACGTCATTCCTGGTTATGCTCCTCGCCATCTCGAGTTCGAACACAACCTTCTAGTCATGTAAAACAACCCGTGGAACATGCATGCCAAATTCCACCTTCTCAAGTGCCAAGGCCTGACTCACTTCATCGAAGGACTGAAACAGAAACTCCTATCGTTACTGAACAAGTTATCACAGAGCCCACTGGGGAGGGAGCGATTTGAATCGCCAAATTGAAAAAAGATTTTTCAAATATCAGCTTCTATGGCTTCATCTTTCCCCCGCACTTAAAGAAAATTCCTATCGAGGCAGAACAAATAATGCATGACCACATTCAAAATGTCTATAGCCAATACCGAGAATGAATGAAGACCGCAGACAAAGTGTCAGCAGTGCCTTTGAGCGAGCGAAGACAACTAAAAAATTAGGGACCGATCTTGCTCAAAAGGACAGCATAATTCAGGTGCTTGACAACGAGAAAGAGTCCACGAGAAACACAGAGACAGAGGCCAATAAAAGGGCTGAGAGGTAACTCGGTGGATGGCAAAGATGAGGCGGACGCACTTAGCCTTGATGGAGGAGATGGGGCATTGTATCACCACATTTATGGCCAAAAGAGATGGGGCGCTTAAAAAGCTTGAAGAGCTTAAAGCCAAATTCGTTGAAATCCTCAAAGATAAAGATGATGAAAATAAAGTTGCCTAGGAAGCATGTGACAGGTTGTGGTGCTTATGGATGAAAGGGATGCGGAAATGTTAAAATTCAGGAAGCCAAAGCCAGGGTTGAGAATGAAGTGAAAGTGGCGGAGACCAGGTTAGAGGCTGACATCGAAGATCTTTTTATTATGTACAACACCAATGTCCTGAAGCACCAAAATTTAAAATGGCTCGAAAACTATCCTTCACACTTATACAACACTTGGTGCTTCTTAGTGGAAGATGAAAAAGCAAAGCATCAAGTTGAATCAGTAGATGAATTTGAATTGGAAAATCGGGTGCTGAGCGAAGATGAGAGAAGAGTTCTCCACGACATCACTATCACATATGAAAAGGAGAGACTCGCTACTAAGCATTCGAAGGCTGGAGAAGGTTCTAGCATTGAGCACCATGATGCAGGTTCCAAAACTCCTATGCCGACACAGCCCGAATCTGCATCTACGGTTGATCCTAAGTCCGTTCCTGCATATAATCCTGATTAACTACAGTTGTCTCCAGCTCGTGGGCATGTCTCTGAATCTGCTCCACTACTCGCGAGCTAATCCGAGGAAGGTATTTTGAACATTTCTCGTGCTCATTCAAAGTCGGAAGCATTGCTTGAAGTAATCACTAATGACTTTTTCTTTGTCTCTATTCAGTGATAGGAGCTACACCATCCATGCCCCCTGCAACCCAAGAGCCGCATCACGCGTAGGAGGCCCTCATAACAGAAGCGACCACCAAAATGGCCACTGCAATCGACGGAGCACAGGGGAGTACATTTACTTTTGATGAGAAGATGATGGAGGAGCTTCTTGGCCACCAAAGAGACCCTTTTGCTGATCTGCCATTTGTCATGGTCAGAGGCGCACCTGTGATAAGCTCCTTGGGCCTAACTGCTAGCATCCTTGGAGATGCCCAAACAATCCATGAAGAGGAGATAATAGCTGAGATCAACGCTGAAATAGAAGTGGCTACACGAGCCAATGGCATTGGAGGTTAGATGGCGGGCCTTGGTCCAGCCCCTCCGTGGATGATTTCTCCCGGTGGTACCAGTGTTGACACCGGTGTGCCTTTTCGTCTTCTAACGTCGATCATATTCCTTTAATTCTACCTTCGGGAAGTATTGCAATTCATGTTAGTTCAAAGGAAGATGTTACCATAATACACTCGGTTGGAGATCAACCGCCAAAAATCACAGGCTCGAAGAGGCATTCAAGCGGTAGTTCTAGTGGGTCTACGCCGAAGAAGAAGATAAAGAAGAAGACGAGAGAATGAACATGTCTTCTTGCCTCATTTTTGGTAGATAAGAATTTCTTTCTGTCTCTGGTAGGCCGTGTATAAATGTGGGTTCGGCCCGTACTAATAGGATTATGTAGGTTTGTACATACCCTTCTTTTTTTAAAGAATAGTTAAAGTAAAATTCCATTTTGTCTTCAGCACAGTTTGCATTTATTTGCTTAAGTGTTTCAGTGTTCGAACTTCCATTCAATACAGTTGTGAAGTTTTAACCTTTGAATCAGACCTGAGTTTAGTTGTTAAGTTCTGAAGCTACGGCTTTTATTCAGGACCGAAAGTTAAGTCGAGTCCTAATACTGCACTGTCTCGATCAATAGCTGATATTCCCATTTTGTCTTCGGCCGTTGCACTTCGCCTTCAATACATTAAGCTTAAATTTGTTGAATCGTGGCTGAAACAAGACGAGTTTGGGTGGTCGAATCACACCAGCTCATCCATTGGTGATTGCGTCCACACTTTGAGGAGTGCACTTGTTCGTTGGCGGTCGGTTACGCCCGCTTAAGATTTAGAGATACGTCTGCGCTTTGGGGACTTAAGTTACTTTATAGGTGGTCAGTCACACCCGTTTGATATTTAGAATTCCTTCTGCACTCTGGGGACTCAGATTGATTCGTGGGTGGTCAATCACACATGATTTGCGATTATACTCCGATCTGCACTCTGGGGACTTGGAGTTGTCTTACGGGTGGTCGTTTCGCACCCAGTTTGTGTTTATACTCCAATCTACACTTTGGGGACTTAGGGTTAGCCGATGGGTTGTCCGTTACACCCATTTTTGTGTTTATACTCCAGTTCACACTCTGGGAATCTGGAGTTGGTTAACAGACGGTCGATCACATCTGTTTTGAGTTCTAGAATTTTGTTTGCACTCCGGGAACGATGGATCTATCAGGATCGTGGATAATTGATTCATATATACACCCAGAGTTAAGAAGTGAAGTCGTTAGATGGAAGGGACCATCCTCCTTGAACTTGGTTTGAATACGAGCGAAGTCGTTAGGTGGATAGACCCACCCTCCTCGAAACTGCATTCGTAAATTTATGCTCCGGTTCGAACTCCTAAAATCTAGAGTTAGTTAGAGGATTCCCGTATATCAATCCTTTCTTGGCTTTAGTGTGATGGCTTGCCCCCAGCTCGAGTTTCACTTAGCAAGTGACGTGTCACATCACAGTCACTCCCTATTTGAATAAATCCCACCATAGAATGGAAATTAGCTCTCCATGCATCGTGATGGTTATATAACGCATTTAGAAATCACTGCTCTAGCTTGAAGAGATTGCATTTTATTGCTAAAATAAGAAAATATGGCAAAGTTAGTTGCCTTATTACAATTTCTAATTTCAAAATGCATAAACAAACAACAAATGGAAAGCAAACTGAATGGATAAATAAAGAATGTTATGTGTAGTAGCGAAAAAGACTCTCGCTATTTCAGGCTCTTGGAAAAGTGAGACCATCCACGGTCGATAATTTAAATGTGTCATCACCAAGTCTTCGTTCAATAACATACGACCGTTCCCACGTCGGTTTCATATGTGAAGGAACCGGGTAAATTCTCTTAAGGACGAGATCACCGAGTTCAAAGTTTTGGGGTTGGATCTTGGCATTGTACAATCGGGCAACTCGACTTCGATACGTGGCTACCCTCAAATCAGCCTCTTCTCGCTTCTCATCCAATAAGTCTAGGGATTCGGCAAGTAATATAGCATTCATCTTTGGATCATAATATGTCACAAGGTGAGAAGGTACTTCCATCTTGACTGGAATAACAGCTTCTGAGCTGTAGGAAAGAGAAAATGGAGTGTGGCCGGTCGTGGACTTATGAGTTGTTCGATAGGCCTATAGGGCTATAGAAAGTTCATCGACCCATTTTCCCCTGCCTTTTCCTCGTTTCTTCAAAATAGACTTTATAATTTTATTAACAGCTTCAACCTACCCATTCGCTTGAGGGTGTGCAACTGTAGAGAACTTCTTCTGGATGTGAAACCGTTTATAGAAATTCTTAAATTCAACACTGTCAAATTGTGCTCCATTGTCAGTAATGATGGTATATGGTAGGCTAAATCGGCAGATAATGTTTCATACTACAAAGTTGATTACTTTCTTCGTTGTGATAGTGGCAAGGGGCTCAGATTCCGCCCATTTGGTAAAGTAATCAACTGCGACGATGGTGTACTTCGCACGACCTTTGGTTAGAGGTAAAGAACCAATAATGTCAATGCCCCATACTGCGAATGGCAGGGCTTGACCATTTGAGTTATTTTAGTAGGTAGGACTCTTAGAATGCTTCTGACATCTGTCACATTTCCTGGCGTAATCTGACGCGTCGCGATTTACAATCGGCCAATAGTATCCATATCGGAGCACTTTATTGGCAAGAGCTTGCCCCTTGGTGTGATCGCCAAATTCTCCTTCGTGTACATCATGTAATACTCATTTGATTTCATCATGGGCGATCTCTGGAGTAAAGGGATAGAGTATCCTCTTCTATACATGACTCCATTCTGAATTGTGAACCACGAAGCCTTTCGAAGAACTTGTCTTTTTTCACTCCTGCGCTCTGGCAGGGTTCTATGTTCAAGAATTTTTTTAAACGAAGTCATCCATGGCTCTTTATCGGGAATGACTTTAAATACCCAGTCTGTTTCCATCTGATCAATGCTCGGGGAAGCTAATGTCCCTACGGGAACGAATCCCATCTATTGTGCCTCACCAGTACTGACTAAATTTGCCAAGGAATCGGTATTCCGATTGTATTCTCGGGATATGCAATATATGTCATAATAATCGAACTGATTCAAATTTCCTGAACGCAAGCAAGATAAACAGCCAGCTTTCGGTCTTTGGCCTTGTACTCCCCACGGACTTAGCACATGACCAATTGTGAATCTGTAATGCCCCACCTCTATACTCACGCTAGCCAAGTACACCACTAGGTAATGCCGTCGACTAGCACGAAGAATAAGGCTGTTGAGGAGCAGCCATTCATGTAATGGCTTTGTACGAGTATCGATATGTCAGATGGGATTGTAACGCATTTCATTTCAAAAGAAAATCCGACATATTAAATACAAACTCAAAGCTACTACATAGTGGCTGTGTGGCTATGTGGTCTTCGAAAAAATGGAAATGTCATATTCTTTAACATATTCACCAAACCAAAAATACTGATAAAACTTATCAATATAGATCACAAAAAAATTGATGAAACAAAAACTCTAGAAATCATCAATTAGAAATCCAAAAATCACAAAGGGGGAGGCCTATCGCAAACGGGAGCATGAAATCTCACAACACGTGCATCACAAACGGGTCGCTAACCCACGGTCGCTAACCATAGTGCCGGTGCAATGACATAGTGCAATAACGGTACCTCTGAGGAACCTAAAACTCGATTAATTTGGTACAACGACGTAGTACAATAACCGTATGTCCAATGTACCGAAATCCATAAAAGGACATGGGTCGCTAGCCCATAAAAATGAGACGAAACTCCAAAGAACCAATATGTCGTTAGCCTATAAAAGAAATGAGACGAATCTTAATAGAACTAGGTATAGTCCCCTACGTGGACAAAGAGACATCACATAACGCTAGTCTAAACCATAAAATAATCATCATTGATGAATAGAAAGTGTCAATTACACTAAGCTAGTAAATAAACGAGTTTAGTTTCATGTCCCATAACCACTTGCTTAACTTAAATATTTACGAACAAATTGTAGATTTCCACTCGAAGATTGTCATAAGATTTTCAATTAAACGAGTCTAAGAATTAACCGACAATGTAAACACAAGCATTTCGTACCGCTTGTTTTGTTAAGTCGTTTAATTGAATATCTCGAACGAACGAGGAAAAGGTTTGTATATACTAATAGATTGGAAAACAATTTTATAAACGAGCTTTGTATTAAAATAGAGTAGAAAACATCTTTGTGAAAGGGTTTGAATATTTACTACTAGTATAGGAACCTTTGTATTTCAAAGTGACAAATCACAAAAATGATTGTAAAAACAACCAATCACCAAAAATTCACATACGAAGACGTGAATCAAATCCATAGAAATCGAAACCAAATCCATCAAAATGGATATTTCCAAAAATCCCGAAAAAGAAGTTATCAAAGTCAACAAAAGTGGTAACAACTAATCGAATCAACAAGAATCAATTTAAAATTGGAAATCCACACAAAAATGCAAAATTGGCTGAGAGAAGAAGGTTTAGTCAACTGAACTCAGTGGTCAGTCGACTGATACAGGGACAGGAATTTTATATCCCCAGGTTCAGTCGACTGGACTTAGTGGTCAGTCGACTGATACAGGGACAGGAATTTTCCTTCCCCAGATTCAGTCGATTGAACCTACAGTTCAGTCGACTGAACTGCAATTTGTAGTATTCTCAGCCTAGCCCCACGGAGGGCAAAAATCCTAACCGGGAACGATCGAGTGAGCACGGAGACTTGGAATTTATGCCAAGCGACGACCTAGCCATATAGTCTCTTCGATACAACCCAAAACATGTTCAAACATCCATCGTAGGATTTTCATAAAATTGGACAACAAAAACCAAAAATTGGAATATTCATCATTCCAATCCAAATCAAAAGCAAATGATCATGAAATAGATGTTAGGAATTCATACCTAACAACTAGGAGAGTTATAGACATAGATATGAGTTCAAAAACTCACCTTATAACCCAAAACAATGAAGGAGAAGCTTTTAAAACCAGGCAAGATCAATTCCTCTTCACTACACCTCTAGATCTTCAATCTATTACCAAAAGTGAAGTTTTTCCTAAGTTAGGTTATAGTAATTTCTGAAAATTAAAGAGGGATTGAGATGGAGAAGATGGAGATGATACTTACCTAAGCTTCTCTTGGACTTTAGAGCAAGAGTTTGAATTTCCTAAGAAAACTAGGGCTTAGGAATTTTTAATTTCCTCTTCTTTCCCCCATTTTTACCTTAGCTTGAGAGTGTTAGGAAATGAGGAGTGAAATGGATGAAGAGGAGTGGAGTTGGGTTATTTGTTAGGTTAGTGGGCTGAAACCCAAACCCAAAGCCCTAAATGAAAATGCCAAAATTCTACTCAACTCCAAACATATCAATGCTTATACTCAAAAAGGTCGCAAACGTCGTTTTGAACTCAATGGAAGTAGTCTCGAGTCCCAATTCGACTGTTTGCAAAAAGTAGCATTTTGGACATAAATCCAACCAATGATGTTATATTTAAAAAAAGTATTTAAATATACAGTCGTAAAATATGCGGGTTGTTATAGATTCCCCTCCTTAAAGAAATTGCGTCCTCGTAATACTTAAGAAGAAAACAAAGACTAACAACCATAAAAGCATATCAACACAAAAGAAAATTTGAAATAAGAATTTCACCTTTAAGGAGCATGAGAGAGTAAGTCCAGATGCGTTCGCTCGATAAGTTCTCTGGATTCCCAAGAGAAATCTTAGGATTTGAGGACCACTGAACTTTCACAAGCAGGACATCTTTGTTACGAAGACATTTAACCTCCATAGCAACGATACTATTAGGATGTTGCTCATAAGTCAAATTAGGCGACACTTCAATTTCTTCAACAACACTGGGCTTAAGAATAGAATCAGAATCTCTAAGGCATTTTTGTAGTTGACAAACGTGAAACACGTCATGAATAGTAGAAAATTGAGGTGGTAATAAAAGGCAATAAGCCATAGAACCAATACGTTCGGTGATGGGAAATGGACCAATATATCGGGGTGCGAATTTTTTCGATCGACTGAAATGCATAGCAACCTTCATAGGAAAAACAAGAATAAACACAAAATCTCCCATAGAAAATTCTAATTTCCTTCTTCGATTATCGGCATAGGATTTTGTCTACTTCGAGCTTCTTTCATTCCACGACGAATATGGTCAATCTTTTCTGTGGAATCACGAATAAAATTTGGACCTAAAACTAGCTCTCACCTACCTCAAGCCAACAAGAAGGAGATCAGCATGGCCTTCCATAGAGTGCCTCGAAAGGTGCCATACCAATACTAGATTGGAAGCTATTATTATAGGAAAACTCAACAAGAGAAATATGATCTTTCCAACTTCCACCAAAATCAAGAACATAAGCACGAAGAAGACCTTCCAGAGTTTGATTCACATGCTTGGTTTGTCTATCAGACTAACGATGATAAGCGATGCTAAAATTAAGCTTCGTTCCCTAAGCTTTTTGAAGACACTTCCAAAATCCATAGTAAACAATGGATCACGATCGCTAACAATAGAAGTAGGAACTCCATGTAATTTAACAATTTCTTTAACATAAAGTTTGGCCAAAAGCGGTACGGTCCGATCAGACCAAACCAGAATAAAATGAGTGGATTTTGTAAGTCTATCCACAATTACCCATAAACTGTCACGGCCCGAATGAGAATGGGAAAAGCCATCAATAAAGTCCATGGAGACTTGATCCCACTTCCAAAAGGGAATGTCTAAAGGTTGCAATAACCCACCAGGCCTATGATGCCCAGCCTTTATGAGTTGACGAGTAATGCATCGTTTAATAAAGTTAGCAATATCGGATTTCATTCCATCCCAATAATAAAGTTGCTTCATATCCGCATACATTTTACTACTACCGGGATGAATGGTAAATTTAGAACGATGAGAATCTTATAAAATGTCTTTATGAAGATCACTAATATTCGACACGATAAGTCTACCAAATTTTCGAACGCCGCCATGAGCATCGATTTCAAAGTCTTTCAAATCATCACTATTTTTATCCCGAAGACTGTGGCTAAGAAGAACCAATTTGGGATCATGCTTTTGAGCATCAAGAATGTGGTCTAAAAGAGAGGGATGAGCCTCAAGGCTACATAAAACAAGAGATGAACATGAATCGGATTCACGATCTTGAATCTCACAAGTGGACAAAATCTCGAGATTATTCCATTCAGATAACATCATAGAAACAACCGCTTGTTGCTAACGACTAAGGACATCGACAACACAATTTTCCTTTCCAGGGGTATAAAGAATATCAAGATCATAAGATGCAAGGAATTCGAGCCAACGTTGTTGACGCAAATTAAGTTCCTTTTGTGAAAATAAATACTTCAAGGATTTATGATCGGTATAGAGAAAATATATCCCTCCCAAAAGATAATGACGCCAAATTCTAAGGGCGAAAACAATAGCCGCGAGCTCTAAATCATGAGTGGCATATCTAGTCTCGGTAGGCTTTAATTGCCTTGAAGCATAAGCAATAACATGTTCCCTTTGCATGAGAACGGCTCCCAAACCAACACGGCTAGCATCGGTATAAACAATAAAGTTTTGGTTCCCTTCGGGATTCACAAGAATAGGAACATCGGAAAGGAGTTCTTTTAATCTTTGAAAAGAAGCTTCACATTTGTATGACCATATGTACTTAACTCCCTTCTTTGTCAAACTTGTAAGAGGCACGGAAATTTTAGAAAAGTTATTTATGAAACGACGGTAATAGCCAGCCAATCCAAGAAAGCTACGAATTTCCGTCACACTCTTCGATCTCTTCCAATTTTGAGTCGCTTTAACCTTTGAAGGATCCACGAAAATTCCGGACTTAGAAATAATATGTCCGAGAAATTTCACATGAGATTGCTAAAAGTGGCACTTAGAAAATTTTGCTTTCAATTGATTGCTCCTAAGAGTTTCCAACACAATTCGAGGATGCTTTTCATGCTCCTCCTCGGTTTTAAAATAAACAAGAATATCGTCTATAAAGATGAGAACAAATCAATCGAGGAAGTCTTTGAAAACTCGATTCATAAGGTCAACAAAATAAGTCGGAGCATTCGTTAAACCAAATGGCATAACAAGCCATTCATAAGATCCATAACGAGTATGGAACGATGTCAAAGGAATGCAATCCTCTGCAATCCAAAGCTGATGAAAACCGGTTGCTAAGTCTAACTGTGAAAAGACTCTAGCACTACTAAGTTGATCAAACAGATCATCAATCCGAGGTAAGAGATATTTATTCTTGATGGTGAGATCACCGAGCTTGCGATAGTCAACGCAAAGCCTAAGTGTACCATCAGATTTCTTCACAAATATAGCTGAAGCTCCCCAAAAAGAGGAACTAGAACGAATAAACTGCTTCATTGCCAATTTGGATAATTGTTTACGCATCTCCTCATTTTCTTTATTAGACATACGATAAGGAGGACGAGTTATAGGTAGAGCTACAGGGATTAGATTAATTCTGAACTCAATTGCTCGCTTAGGGGGTAATCCTAAGACGAGCTCAAATATGTTCGGAAATTCACGAATAACGTGAATAAGGGAAATGACATCTTCCTCATCATCATTATTGTCATCATGAGGGTTTAGTGAATATAAGGATGCTGCCAAATTGGAATCCGAATCTTTAAGAACAATAGAAATCTTCTTAACAGATTGAGGATGTCAAAGAGAATAGTCCTCTCAGGACATTAGATGTGGATTTCATAACGGTTAAGCCAATACATTCCCAAAATCATTCCAAAACCTAAATAGAGCATAATATGCAAATCAGCTTGGAAATAATAATCACATAAAATGACCTCGACATCTTTACAAAGAAAACTAAGTGTTGTAGATCCACTAACCGGATAGGATCGAAAGATATTCTAACTTTAGAAGTAATGGCTTTTTGAGATTCTTATTCAAGCCATAGACAAACCTCTGATTTTTCTTCAACGGGGTACTAATGTACTCGACCCTATATTTAGAGAGGGATTCAAAAGATGCAACATAATCTGCCACAGAAGATTCAACTTGAACAAGGTCAATAAAGTGCTGAGCTAAAGTTACTTTTTCAGCTTCCGGCATAAATTTTAATTCCAATCGTTCCCGGAATTGCTCCCAAATAAGATCCGCTTCATTAGTCTCAGAAATCAGAAGCTTAAACCAATCCAATGTTCTTTCTTGGAGCATACTAGAAGCCACTTGAATGTTTCCTGGAGATTCGACCAGGCAACTTGGCACTCGGCTCAACTGGATTGTTCGGCATATCGTCACGCTCGGCATCCAGCAAGTACTCGGCATCTAGGAGCGCTCGGCATAAAGGGACACTCACCAAAAAGGAGCACTCGGCACTTAAATACGTTTGGCATTGGGAAGTGTTCGACAGACAAGTTTGTTGGGCATGACAGAACACTCGACATCTGAAGTGCGTTTGGCATTGACAATGCTCGGCATTCAGGGTGTCCGACATTCGGAACGTTCGGCTCCACTTCACTCGTCATGCTTCTATATCGCTCGGCATCCTAGGTGTTCGGCACCACTACGTTCGGCAGGTAAAGAGCGCTCGACATTCATTCTTCACTCGACATTCCTGGACCATTCAGCATTCTAGCCTCGCTCGGCCTCTTCCTCATTCGGCATCAATTCTCGATCGGCCTGCACCCCTCACTCAACACATCACATCGTTCGGCACAAAGATGATGGTTTGGCATTTGATCGTTTGGCATGTTCGGGCCGGCGCGCAGAGACCACAATTTGACCGTTCGGCATGCTCGTGTCGGCGTGCAGAGACCACTCCATTTGGGCCAAGGTATTCAGCTATCAAGCCCACCAGGGATGTCCAACCCACCTTCGTCTATAAATAGAGAGGCAGAGACACAGTGAAAGTGATCTTTTTTCGAGAATACTGGGAAGACTCTGCCATTTTTTATACTCTCTTCTTTTTCATTCAAACTTGTATTCAAGTGATTGATTTACATATTGTATCTGTACTCAAGTAATGGAGGAAGCAATAAAGATTAACTTCAAAGTGGACGTAGGCAGTTGCGCCGAACCACTATAAATTTGGTGTTCTTGTTCTCTGCATTTAAATTTATACTCTGTTCTCTATTTTAATTTGCTTTCTTCATTCACCTCTCCACAATCTTTCTAAGGGTGTTAGTGACCAATTTTGGTGCTTTCACTGAGAATTGAATTGTCAGGCTGTTAGTGATCTGCTTTGTAGCTGCTGGATTGCATAAATCCCCCAAAGGAGATCCAAGATCAGCCATAGGGAATTTGTTGATTCTATTCAGAGTTACAGCCAACAACTCTACTATGGGGAGACCACGAACCAGATCAGCCTCCCACAATGCAGATGTCCAGGAAACTGCTAGCGTACGACAAGTTGGACCTGGAAATCAGCAAGCAACCAGAGGTGCAAGGCCCTCCACCCAAAACCAAGTGGAAGTCGTTTCTCGAATGGAGTTCAATGACTTGATAAGAGAACTCAATGAAAGTAGAAGGCAGCTTGCTAAGAAGATTCAAGCGAACACTAACCTCATGACTCAGCTCGCTCAGCAGCAGCGCCAGAATGCTGGAGGTAACTCTGCCCCTTATTCTGAATATGATAGCTCAACTTCAGCTGACGAACCTCCTAGGCGTAGATGCCGTAAGGATGAAGGTGCATAGACAGGCGCTGGGAATCAAGCCCGCGAAGAGACCGGACAACCGATCCTCCAAGACCCAAATCAGGCGAGACACCAACCCGCGCGGTCCCGTGGGACAGAAACCAACCTTCCATCCTCCATACAAACTCCGAACTTGACAACTATGGTCAGGCAGTTGATGAGAGAGAACCAATGATTGACCAATGAAGATTGGGGAGTGACCAGAAGCCATTCTCCCTTTACGGATTGTATCCTGCAAGCTGAGTAACCCAAGAAGTTCAATATGCCAACTATCCCAGCCTACGAAGGAAAGACGGATCTCAGGCAGCATGTGATGAGGTACGGATGGATGATGGATTTTGAAAGAGCTAATAATGCGACCAAGTGTAGGTGCTTCCCAATCACTCTGTCCGGATTTGCCACCATGTGGTTTACTTGACTTCCCCCGCAGTCTATATCTAGCTTCAACGAAGTGGCAATGAAATTCATAGAACAATTCAGGATACACACCACTCGTCCAAAGGATGTGATGTCCTTATCAAGCGTAATCCAAGCTCCAGCAGAGTCATTGAAAGCATACTTGCAGAGATTTCATGTTGTTGCTACTAAGGTGAGTAATCCAAACGACCACGCAATTTTGATGGCGGTAATGTGTGGAGTGGATCCAAACTCTGAATTTGGAGATTGGTTGGCGGGAAAGCCCCCAGCCACGCTGGAGCGTTTTTATTCGAAAGCTCATCAGTTCATAAGAAGGGAAGAAGCTCGATGGACAAGATGAGACAAGGCACTAGGGCCTGCGCAGGAGACTAAGAAAAGTAGCGTCGCCATGAAGCAAACGAACGATAATTCGGGAAAAGTCCAAGTCAACATCCAAAATAAGCCTGGGCAGTCTAAAGGATCCGAAGGTGGAAATCCCGAAAAGAAGAGAGAGACGGGGAAATGGAAGTCAAGGATCCCAAACTACACTGAATACACCCCGCTCAACGCATCACTTGAGAACATCTATTTGTCAACTTACAATACTTTCCAGTATAGGAAACCACATCCGAAGGAATCAACGAAGGAATAGAAGCGGACTGGGAAGTACTGCCGCTTTCACGAGTCTTATGGGCACAACACAGAGGAGTGCAGGCACCTCCATGACGCTATTGAAAAGTTGATTAGACAGAAGAAGCTGCAGGAGTTCGTCAAAGACCCACAAGACGAAAGACAAGAAACATCGGATCCTGGACGTAGGCCAGCTCCACGCCAACCAGAACAACCTGCTCGAACTGTAGGTAGATTGGTTATCAACACGATTGCGGGCGGACCTCATCCTACGGATAAGAATTGGCAGGAGATGGAGCGATATGCGAACTCTTTAAGACATGCAGAGTATGAGTGCCGTTCGAATGTGGAGGATGGGACTCCTGCAAAGAAGAAGTGCACGATGGATGATGATATTGTATTCAAGAGCCGAGATGCAGATAAGGTGGAGGCCCCTACCATCGACCCGATGGTCATATCCACGACAATCGGGCAGGCATTTGTGAAGAGAATTCCAAATGATTGTGGAAGTTCCGTTAACATCATCTTCAAGAAGGAATATAACCAAATGAAGCTAGAGGCTAAGTATTTGAAACCATCCAATGCCAGAATCCATGGCTTTAACGGCGCAGCAACGGATGCAGTGGGATATGTGGAGTTATCAGTTGAACTAGGGCAAGGCGAGCGTAGGAGGGTGCAGATCCTACCATTCACAGCGTTGGATGTTGACTCCCCATATAACGTATTTCTAGGACGTCCAGCCTTGGCAGAATTTAGGGCAGCATTGGCCTATTAGTGTTTGACGTTGAAATTTCCCACAGACAGTGGAGTCGGAGTGGTACACGGCGATCAAGCGACTGGACGTGCATGCTATGTGGCTGAGCTGAGAGCGGCTCGGCGTAGAGAGAAAGGAAAGGTTGCGGACAGTTTTGTCCACATCCAAAATTCTGATAATTGACAAGTAGCGCCCGAGCCCTGGCTCGGGCAACATTCTCGGATCTATAGGGACATAGATCCGAGAGACGATGATGGGGGATCCAGGGAAACCAATGCAGCACCGGCTGAACTCATAATTGACATCCCAGTCAACCGGGATGACCCGCCACAAATTCTTAAAATTGGATCACAACTCGACCCCATGGTGGCCGAGAACCTCACTGACTTCCTCCGAGCGAATCTTGATGTTTTCGCTTGAACTCACTCTGATATGTGCGGGATTTCTCCAACAGTTGCGAGTCATATGTTGAACATAGACCCCAAGTACGTTTCTGTAAAAAAGAAAAGGAGAGGTATGGACCCAGAGAGGTCCGTAGCTCTCAAAGAGGAGGTGGATAAACTCAAATCCAATGGATTCGTCCGTGATGTCCTCTATCCTGAATGGGTATCTAACCTGGTGCTGGTAAATAAAGCGAATGGAAAGTGGAGAACTTGTATTGATTATTCTGATTTAAACAAAGCATGCCCGAAGGATAGTTTTTCGTTGCCTAGGATTGACCAATTGGTCGATTCAACTGCCGGCATGAGTTACTATCATTCATGGATGCATACTCTGGATATAACCAAATCACCTCCCAGATCAAGAACACGCCAGTTTTGTCACAAACGTCGGGTCGTATTGCTATGTAGTGATGCCCTTTGGATTGAAAAACACAGGAGCAACTTATCAACGTCTGGTTAATCGGATGTTCAAAGACCAGATTCGTAAAACGATGGAAGTTTATGTGGATGACTTGCTCGTGAAGTCACGGCTATCAAACGACCACATCTGAGATTTAGCGGAAATGTTTGACATACTCAGGCATTATGGAATGAAGATCAATCCTTTGAAGTGTACGTTCGGTGTAGCGTCAGGAAAGTTTCTAGGTTTCATTGTAAATGCGCGGGGAATCGAGGCTAACCCGGAGAAGATTCAGGCTATCCGAGATATACTAGTGCCCAGAACCATAAAACAGGTGCAAAGCTTGAATGGAAAGGTGGCCGCGCCGAGCCGATTCGTATCTAGGGCCACAGACAAGTGTGTTCCTTTCTTTGATGTCATAAAGAAAGGAAAGAGGAATTTCGAGTGGACATCCGACCGTGAGGAACCATTCTGAGCTCTTGTAAGGCACTTGGAAAGTCCCCCGATATTGTAAAAACCAGTAGACCACGAAATGCTGTACGTATACTTGGCCGTATCCCTGCACGCTATCAGCACAGCCTTGGTTCGTGAGGAAGACGGGTTCAGAAACTAGTTTACTATGTTAGTAAATGCTTGACGGAGGCAGAAAGAAATTATCCAAAGATTGAAAAACTGGCTTATTGCTTGGTGATTGCATCACACAAGCTTCGTCCGTATTTTCAAGCACACTCAATCAGTGTCTATACCGATCAACCTTTGCGACAGATACTCCAACGACCAAAAACTTTCGAAAGGATGTTAAAATGGAATATTGAGCTAAGTCAGTTCGACATTACCTACCTGACGCGAAGGTCCATACAAGGACAGGCACTAGCTGACTTCATTGCTGAATTCACTATGACAGACGAATCAAACGATCACATTGTCATACCTCCCGTTCGATGGAAGATGTACACCGATGGGGCATCTAACTACCGTTGTTCGGGGGTTGGCATAGTTCTTGTAACTCCTGAAAACCGATCGGTTTGCTACGCTTTGAAGTTCGAATTCACTGCGACAAATAATGAAGCCGAATATGAGGCGTTGATCGCCGGCTTAAGACTTATTAAAGAACTGGGAGTAAAATCAGTTGAGATCTTTAGCGACTCTCAGCTGGTGGTATACCAAGTGCGAGGAGACTACCAAGCGAGGGGGCAGAGACTTGCTCCATATTTGGTCCGAGTCCAGGAACTGCTAGCGAATCTCGAGTACTATGATATTTCACATATCCTGCGTGAGCAAAACAGAGCAGCCGATTCATTGGCAAAATTCGCAAGCACAGGCGATGCACAACAAATGGGATTATTTCGTGTTGAAACCCTCCATGCTCCAAATATAGATATGATGGAGGTAGATTTCGTGTTAGAAACAGAAACTGAGAAGGAATCGTTGATGACCCCAACCAGACAGTACCTGCTATTCGACTTCTTACCCAAAGAAAGGAGCGAAAGACGACAAGTCCTTCGTAAGGCTTCTCCTTATGTAATACAGGACAGAATAATGTATCGAAGGGGATTCTAAACCCCATTACTCCGGTGCATTGCCCATGATGAGATAAAACGAGTCCTGAAGGAAGTCCATGAGGGAGAGTGCGGTGACCATACTGGGGGCAGACACTAGCGAAGAAAGTCCCCCGTTATGGTTACTACTGGCCAACTGTGAATCGGGATGCCGCAGACTATGTGAGAAGATGTGACAAATACTAGATATATGCAAAGATCCCGAGAGCTCCGTCGACGGAGCTCACGCAGATGGTTAGTCCCTAGCCATTTGCAATGTGGGGGATTGACCTAGTCGGCTCTTTACCCATATCCAAAGGTGGAGCGAAATATGCAATAGTTGCGGTCGACTACTTCACCAAATGGGCAGAAGCAGAGCCTCTGGCCACAATAACCACCAAGAAGGTTACTAATTTCGTCGTACGAAATATCATATGCTGTTCTGGCCTTCCATGGGACATCATTACAGACAACGGAACTCAATTCGAGAGCAAGGAGTTCAAAGATTTTTGTCAGAAATATGGCACTGAGAAGAAGTTTGCAGCGGTTGCTCACCCGAAATCCAACGGACAAGTGGAAGCCGTAAACAAGATAATCAACTCCATATTGAAAAAGCGTCTGGAAAAGGCTAGAGGCAAGTGGGTGGATGAACTTCCAACAGTGCTTTGGGCCTACAGGACCACCCATAAGACCACGACTGGCCACACTCCATTCGCATTGGCATATGGCACGGAAGCCGTCATACCCGTGGAACTTGAATTTCCGTCACATCGGGTAACTCATTACGACCCCGAGTTGAACTAGAATCTTCTATTGGAATCATTGGACTTCATTGACGAAAAACACGAAGAAGCCAACTTGAGGGCGACCGCATACAGACATAAAGTCGTCAAATATTACAACGAAAAGGTCCGACCGAGAATTTTTGGTGTGGGAGACTTCGTTTTGAAACGAGTTTTTCCGATCCCATCTTATATGAATCCCGCATGGGAAGGTCCATACGTCATCGAATGGAAGCTTGGAGAAGGGACTTTCAAGCTAGCGACCGTCAATGGCACGACACTCCCCCGATCCTGGAACAGCGAGCACTTGCGGCATTATTATACTTAGTCTATTTCTTTCATGTATTAGTTGCACTTATTTCCAGTACGCTTTTATTTCTAGTTCTTGACATGTACGAAGACAATTCAACTTGCTCTCATTAATAAAGGCTTAGAGCCATCTTTTCCGTAAATGACTAATGTTTCTACGTATGATGATCCTGTGACAGGGAAATGAAACTGTATTATTATGGTTGACATACGAACGAGTATAAACGACTTAAAATGTCCAAGTCCCCGAAGTGCGGACTGGAGTACTCTAAGTCCCCGCAGCGCGGACTCGAGTATAAACGACTTAAAATTTCTAAGTCCCCGGAGTGCGGACTGAAATACTCTAAGTCCCCGGAGTACGGACTCGAGTATAAACGACTTAAAATCTCTAATTTCCCGAAGTGCGGACTGGAGTACTCTAAGTCCCGGGAGCGCAGACTCGAGTATAAACGACTTAAAATCTCTAAGTCCCCGGAGTGCGGACTGGAGTACTCTAAGTCCCCGGAGCGTGGACTCGAGTATAAACGACTTAAAATCTCCAAGTCCCTGGAGTGTGGACTGGAGTACTCTAAGTCCCCGGAGCGCAGACTCGAGTATAAACGACTTAAAATCTCCAAGTCTCCAGAGTGCGAACAGGAGTACTCTAAGTCCCCGGAGCGCGGACTCGAGTATAAACAACTCAAAATCTCCAAGTCCCCGGAGTGCGGACTGGAGTACTATAAGTCCCCGGAGCGCGGACCCGAGCATAAATGACTCAAAATCTCCAAGCCCTCGGAGTGCGGACTGGAGTACTTTAAGTCCCTGGAGTGCGGACTCGAGTATAAATGACTTAAAATCTCCAAGTCCCCGGAGTGCGGACTGGAGTACTCTAAGTCCTTGGAGCGTGGACTCGAGCATAAACGACTTAAAATCTCCAAGTCCCCAAAGTGCGGACTGGAGTACTCTAAGTCCCCGGAGCGCGGACTCGTGTATAAACGACTCAAAATCTCCAAGTCCCCGGAGTGCAGACTGGAGTACTCTATATCCCCGGAGCGCAGACTCGAGCATAAACAATTCAAAATCTCCAAGTCTCCAGAGTGCGGACTGGAGTACTTTAAGTCCCCGGAGCACGGACTCGAGTATAAACGCTTCAAGATCTCCAAGTCCCCGGAGTATGGACCGAAGAACTCTAAGTCCTCAGAATGCGGACTCAAGTATAAATGATTTAAATGACCAGGTCCGTAGAAGGCGGACTGGATATAAATGACTTGAAGTCATCGAGCCTTCGGCGTACGTATTAGAAAATATTCTAAGTGCTTGGAGCGCGGAAGAAAAAACAGATAGTTCTCAATGAATTTCCGACTATATGAAGATGAACCGAGATGTCTATTATATTCACAACAGCTTGGATTTGAATCACAATCACAAAAAAAATTGAACGATAAGAGCTATGGAAAGAAAGAAAAACTAAGTTTTATTTATCGAAGATAAGTTTCCATTACAACTCCTTTGAAGCTCGGAATCAAAAGTTTATTTGCACAAACTAAGAAAACAAAAGTACTTTCATAATCTAAATTGACTCTCGTTGAACGAGAGTAATGATTACTTCTTGTGCTTCTTCGCCTTCTTCACCTCCGTTGTCTTCTCAGACGACTCCTCTCCTCCGCGTTTATCCTTGGTACCCTTCTTCGATGGAGGAGTGACAGCCGAAGAAGTATGAGGGACATCCATTGGTTTGGACCTGCCAGGGAGAATGATCTTCAACAGCTTATTCAAAGGATCGTCGGGGTCCACAGCCTGAGGTTCGACCTTGATCTTGGTCGTTTCTCTCTTATCCTTCTCGATCCACTCCTTCATACTCAGCTCAGATGTGTGTTCGGAGGCACCTGCGACCTTTACTTTATAACTCCCCTCGATGGGAGAAGAATTCTCAGATTTGTGTTCATCTAGCGTCCCAATCACCTGAGCATCTTGCCCGGGAGCTTTTCCTGCCTGATTGGCCCCACCTATCTTTTCCTCCACCTCCTTGGCGACATCGCTCCTCAGAGTGGGCCCGGGATCAAAACGACCTATGCAAAAGCATGAAAAACAAGCATTAGAATACAATAGTCCTTCATAAAGAATGACGACATTTGAAATCTTAAAGTGAAGAGTTATCTACCAGGTTCCGGTAGGCTCTCAGCCGTTAAGGGGGTCTCACCCTCCGGAATGAGAGACAGAATATGGACACCAAGGCCGGGGTCCTCCGGATTGTAACCAATATGCTGCTCAAATGGATCGAGTATCGGCCGATCGAGTAGGCGCATGAGATGGAGGCACGACCTCGGATGGACCGGTAGTAACTTATTTCCCTTTCTTTGAGAGGGAGCCTTTGCAATAAATAGCTTTGGCCGCTGACAAGTCCGAAGGCTCATTTCCTTTGAGGAATTCTTTTATCAAGGCCCCCTCATCAATCTCTTTGGAGCCGTGCTCGACCTTCCTGATTTCTATCAAGGCCTCCCATGCCTCAGCTAAGGATTCACGATAGCCCTCACCCAAAAAAGTCAAGTCTCGATGCATGAGAACGCGGGCGTTGAATTCGGCAATTAGCGAGTCAAACATGCTTTTGACCTCTTCCCTGCCTTCTTCCATAGCCACCTCGGGACGCGAGTATATATATCCATGGACGCCATCTTCTTTCCCTCTTCACGGGCTTCACTCTTTAACGCCTCAACCTTGGAAAGCTCGCCCTGAAGTTTTTCTTTTAAGAGTCGAGTGGCCACGATCTCGTCAAAGTATCGTTATGACTCTTCTTGGGCAGCCGTTTTCTCTTCCTTCTCCCTGCGAAGATGCTCCTCAAGTTCCTTGACTCGGAGGCTGAGTGCGTCCCTCTCCTTTAGAACCGAGTTCTTCTCTAGAGCCAAAGCACCACATCGTTGAACCGCCTCGTCGAGATCTTTCTTATGAGTTGATTCCAAACGGGTGACGGCCTCAGCAGTGTCCTTGGCACTCTGATGGGTGACCTTAAGTTCAGATTTATAAGTTGCAATCTCTTCGTCTTGAGCTTTAATGGTATCTTTGTTGTGAATGGCCTCAAGCTTCAGACGATCGATTTCATGTTGGTGCTCCACGGAGACTTCAGAAAGTTTTTCAGCCAAATGAACAAACGCGTCGTGTTGAATATAGACGTCGTTTTTACAGGCAATGGCGCTCTGCTTGACGTGTACGAGGATAGGATGAATCGTCGGGATGAATTTTAGGCCATCGAAGAAGATTTTTGGAAATTTATCATTAAGCTCGACCAGCCTCTCCGATACTGTTGGGTCTGTTGCAGGCACGAGAGGAGACGACTTTGAAAGTTCATCTCTCCTGTGAGGATCTCGGGACTGTGAGTGGTAGAGGAGTCAGAGTGTTGATCCTGGGGGGCATCGAATTGCGACCCCTTATGGCCACGCTTGTCTTTGCTTGGTTCCGAGTGAGAAGAGGGATGATGGTGGTACTTGGGTTGATAGTATGTTTTCCTCCGAGATGATGAGTCCCGGGAATGATAATCCCTATCGCCATTGTCGTCTCTGTCCCGACGTCTCCCTAAACCCGAGTCACGCCCGGAGTGATAGAAAACAGATGACCCGCGGAGGCGGTTAATGCCGTGTGTACGTCCCATGCCACCTGTACGAAATTTGAGAAAGAGTTAGCAATGAGAAGAGTAGCACGACGACAAAAATCTAAATGCAAATTGAAGTGCAAGTGTTTGTGCATGTCCTAGTGTTTCCCCCCGACGGACCAGTTGCTTTACTAATGGGAGTTTTCTCTCCCTGACTTTGGGCTAAAGCACCCGCATCGCCTTTGATGGGCGAATGAAGTTGAAATTCTTCCGGATCGTCGAAGTCATAATTGAGCAGGTCATTGGGAATGGAGAGGTTCGATAGGCCCTTTAAAGAACTTTCTACGTGCTGAGAAGAAGCCTCTTTCTCTGTTGGAATGAGCCTAACTTTTGAAGTTCTGCCAACCTTCTCCTTTCTAATATTGTACGTCAACCCCTTTCTCCTCTTTGAAGGGGAAGATGACATTTCGATATCGTGTACTTCGACTATCGGATCCTGAGTGGGACCCAAGTTCTCACCTTGTGCTTCGAGTGTTTCTTTCCCTTGAATTTCCCCCTCTTTCTGTGCATTGGGGGTGTGTCGTGATGACGACTCAGCTAATTTTTTCCCTTTACCGGATGCGGGCTTGGGTATGGAGACACCCTCGGGAAGGCTTACCCGACGACCTTCTGCTAATAGTCCGAACCACGATAGTGACTCATTTGAAATGAGAGTTAGGATGTCTCGTTCTTCGACGGGAAGAGCTCTAATAGCTTCAACGACCTCAGAATATCCTCGGCCATCAGGACATGGATTAAAACCTAAGAAGATGAAACAAGAGTTAGAAAAGGCAGAGCCCCGACCAAAAAATGAGTATCATTCCAAGAAGAAGACTTACTTCCTTCAACTCATCTCCTTGCGAAACCAGGGGGGCAACACACATAGAACCATTCCTGTTTGTACAAGGAGAACTTGCTCCACGCCCCGGTTAGAATTTGGCATTTGTGGTGCGGCTCGAGGAACACAAAGGAGGGGCTATCTCTCCGCTTCTTGATCATACAAATATATCTGATGTCGCCAGGAGTTGGAGGCCTAGATAAGATGGTCATGAAGAGTATGTAAGTGCCATAGATGAAGGCGTGACCGTTTGGGTGCAACTGCGACAGGGTGGTGTCGATGTATTGCAACACGTCCCGAAGAAATAAATTGAATGGTGGAACGCTGCCAACCCAGCACATGAATTTATTACACGCTGTGTATCCAACTGGAGGCAGGTGTGGCCGATCGTGCCTCGATGGAACCAGCACGTCGTCAAAAGGTATTCCGTGGATGGAACATATTCGCCGGAGCGCAACTTCATTGATTTTTGAAGCTTGTGAATCGACAGGGTTGTCCAAGAGAATCGATGCCTCCAAGGCATCGGGGGCTAAGTTATGCGCAGGGGAGGTTGATGGATTTGAGATATCTGCGACTTCCCGTCGAGAGGATGGTCCCGGTCTGTCAGAATCGTGGCGGAGCTAGAATTCTTAGACATCTCCGATAAATATCAAATTTGACAAGAGCACCTGTTTGAGCTATACTCGAAAAATAATCGGCATTAGACTTAACAACATAAATTTTTCCTCCCTATGCGGTGTGTGAACTAGTGCAATCGTTCGTGTGTAAGCGTTGAAAAATTGAAAATTACTAATATAAATTGAGCTTCGACCATCGCCTTCGAAGACCGTCATCGCTGACCGTCTCCAAAAGCCTGCCTTATGGTGTCGACAATTCCAGATTCAGAATGTTAAAAGAAGTTATCTGATTATGTCGATTAAAGTTCTGGTTTGTGACTACTATAATTAGGAAGTTATCAGTCCAGATCAGTTCAATATGCTAGTATGCTGGAGTCCTTGTCCTTGTTTTGTTATATGATTAGGCAAGGTAAATAAGTACTCGGCCTAAGCTAAAGGGTGGTTTGACATTCGTGATTGCTCGGCCTAAATGTTGTTCGACCTAAGTATCGACCGACCAAACTATCGTTCAGCCTGGCCATCGTTCGGCCTGAATATTGTTCGGCCAAACTTTTGTTCGGCCTAACTATCGTTCGGCCTAGGTATAGTTCGGTCGAAGCATCGTTCGACCTAGGTATCGTTTGGCCAAAATTCTGTTCGGCCAAAATAACGTTCGGCATCTCCACTAATTCATGCTTCCTCTCTCACCTTCCATCCCACTGCTCGGCATATGGTAAGTCACGCCGAGCCAGAGTTACGTCGATCCCCAACGCTCGGCACTCCGCCCTTAACTACGATTTCGGTTTTTCCTCTCCTCCTCCATCCACGCCGAACAACAAAAACACATCGTTCAGCGAGTCATTCCAGACCATGTTGTTCGACATCCTAACCACCTCCTACTCCTCCTCTATTCTTTCTTTTCTTCCAATTTCGTTCGGCACGAAGAAACCATGCCGAACCACAATACATCACCCAACAACTCCCTCGCATGTTCATCCCTGGCCAATTCTTCCTTCCTTTCCTCCACATCGTTTACCCTAAAAATATCCTAATCGAGTTTCGATTCCCTCTCGGCTACGGTTCTAATTTACGAACTCAAGCCTCTTATTGAAACAATTTAATCACGGAAAGGATTTAGGTAGAGGAGTCAGTACCTAGTTGGAAGATCGAGGTGTGGGAAGGATTAGTTAAGTCTTTCGTATCCGTTAACAGATGAGGTTAGCGAGTACAAAGTAGCGGAAGTGAAAAGTGAAAAGAGAAAAAGGAGGAACATACTGGCTTTTATAGGGAAGAAGAAGAAGGCGAAACGACAATGACCGGTAGAACCGATCAAAGCAACTTCGTTCGGCCTCGGTTTGTTCGACATGCATAGGATGTTCGGCTTCGGCTGTATCGCTCGGCATTAACACTACGTTCGACGCACACCTCCACAACTGGTATTTACAAGTAAACAACCCCCAAGAGTGATGGGCCAAGGTTCGAAGCAAAGCATAAAGTACACGTAGTACAAAGCGCATCACGTTCGGTCACGCGATACAGTTTGGGGGGCAAGTGTTTCCTGGAGATTCGACCAGGCAACTTGGCACTCGGCTCAACTGGATTGTTCGGCATATGGTCACGCTCGGCATCCAGCAAGTACTCGGCATCTAGGAGCGCTCGGCACAAAGGGACACTCGGAAGAAAGGAGTGCTCGACACTTAGAAGCATTCGACATTGGGAAGTGTTCTGCAGACAAGTTTGTTCAGCATGACAGAGCACTCGACATCTAGAGAGCGTTCGGCATTGATAACGCTCGGCATTCAGGGTGTCCGACATTCAGAATGTTCGGCTCCACTTCACTCGTCATGCTTCCACATCGTTCGGCATCCTAGGTGTTCGGTGCCACTACGTTCGGCATGCAAAGAGCGCTCGACATTTATGCTTCACTCGACATTCCTGGACCATTCAGCATTCTAGCCTCGCTCGGCCTCTTCCTCGTTCGACATCAATTCTCGATCGGCCTGTACCCCTCACTCCACACATCGCATCGTTCGACACAAAGATAATGGTTCGGCATATGACCGTTCGACATGTTCGGGCCGGCGTGCAGAGACCACAATTTGACCGTTCGGAATGTTCGGGTTGGCGCGCAGAGACCACTCCATTCGGGCCGAGGTATTCAGCTACCAGGCCCACCAGGGAAGTCCATCCCACCTTCGTCTATAAATAGAGAGGCAGGGGCACAGTGAAAGGGATCTTTTTTCGAGAATACTGGGGAGACTCTTCCATTTTTTATACTCTCTTCTTTTTCATTCAAACTTGTATTCAAGTGACTGATTTACGGATTGTATCTGTACTCTAGTAATGGAGGAAGCAATAAAGATTAACTTTAAAGTGGACGTAGGCAGTTACGCCGAACCACTATAAATTTGGTGTTCTTGTTCTCTGCATTGAAATTTATACTCTGTTCTCTATTTTAATTTGCTTTCTTAATTCACCTCTCCACACAATCTTTCTAAGGGTGTTAGTGACCAATTTTGATGCTAACAATGGACACGATTTAGCTCAATAAGATTCATGCGAGAAAAGATGCGATCGCATGTTCTAAGCCAAGCCTGGAATCTATGACGCTTTCGAAACCTTGAATGGCTTTCCACCCAAATTGGTATAGTCACTGCACAAGAGTGCAAACCCGGGTTTAGGGTGAGTAGGCTCTAGGATGGGTCTGACAGCTGGAGCATTCCTTACAAGATCTAAAAGCTGCTGGGCAGATATAAACACTCCATCTTGAGGAGTAGCACTGGATTGATCGGCGCTGGGACGGTTTGGTCTAACCATTTCTCTTCTTTAAGAAAGAAAGAAAGAAGAAAAAAAGGTTATTCTCAGAATAAATATCAAATAATCATGAATGATAAAACAAGGCACCATAAAAGAAAATAGAATAAAACGGGTCCAATGACTCGAATAAATCCTAAGGCACGACTCCTAAGAAGGACTTAGGACAATGATTCTTGCTAAATTATTCTATATTGTTTCGAAGTTTGGCTCTGATACCAAGCTGTGATGCCCCACCTCTATACTCACGCTAGCCAAGGACACCACTGGGTAATGTCGTCGACTAGCATGAAAAATAAGGCTATTGAGGAGCGACCATCCATGTAATGGCTTTGTGCGGGTACCGATATGTCAAATGGGATTGTCATGCATTTCATTTCAAGAGGAAATACGACATATCAAATACAAACTCAAAGTTACTACATAGTGGCTATGTGGTCTTCGAAAAGATATATAGAAATAAGCATAATACAAATCAGTCGCAGATATCCATATCACAAAGCCGGAGACAGATATGAATATAACGTATAGAAGTGTACATCAAAGGAGTGGTCATATAAGATCCTCTACATCACAGAAGAATAGATACAAGTGCTAGACAAAAGAATAGGTATACATCAAAGAGTCTCTATCTCGAATGTATAATAAAAAAAACTACTAAAATAAGTAGTTAGACACAAGTCAGATGATGGTCCCAGATAAGGAGTCAAGCAGAAGCACCTGTAACATCACGGTCTGACCCGATTATTATTTAATAAGAAAATAATAAACGGATCAGTCTAGCTATAAATATCAGATAAAATGAGATAGGATACGAGATATGACAAAAACGTATGACAACAATAATGTCATACTATGAAAAGTATACAATAGATAACAACAAAAATCATACAACATCTCGAATATTCTCAAACACCAAAAAGAATGTCATATTCTTTAACATATTCACCAAACCACAAATGTTGGTAAAACTTATCAATGTAAATCACAAAAAAATTGGTGAAACACAAATTCTAGAAATCATCAATTGGAAATCCAGAAATCACAAAGGGGGAGGCCTATCACAAACGAGAGCATGAAATCTCACCAATACGTGCATCACAAATGGGCCGTTAACCCATGGTCGCTAACCATAGAGCCGGTGTAACGACATAGTGCAATAACGGTACGTCCGAGGAACCTAAAACTCGAATAATTTAGTACAACGACGTAGTACAATAACAGTATGTCTGATGAGCTGAAATCCATAAAAGGACATGGGTCGCTAGCCCATAAAAATGAGTCGAAACTCCAAAGAACTAATATGTCGTTAGCCTATAAAAGAAATGAGACGAAGATCAATAGAACCAGGTATAGTCCCCTACATAGACAAAGAGACATCGCATAACGCTAGTCCAAACCATAAAATGATCATCATTGATCAATAGAAAGTGTCGATTACACTAAGCTAGCAATAAATGAGTTTAGCTTCATGTCCCATAACCACTTGCTTAACTTAAATATTTACGAAAAAATTTTAGATTTCCACTTGAAGATTGTCACAGGATTTTCAATTGAACGAGTCCAAGAATTAACAGACAAAGTAAACACAAGCGTTTCATACCGCTTGTTTTGTTAAGTCGTTTAATTGAATATCTCGAACGAACGAGGAAAAGGTTGTATATACTAATAGATTGGAAAACGATTTTATAAACGAGCTTTGTATTAAAAGAGTTGAAAACATTTTTGTGAAAGGGTTTGAATATTTACTACTAGTATAGGAACCTTTGTATTACAAAGTGATAAATCACAAAAATGATCGTAAAAATAACCAGTCACCAAAAATTCACATACGAAGACGTGAATCAAATCCATAGAAATCGATACTAAATCTATCAAAATGGATATTCCCAAAAATCCCTAAAAAGAAGCTATCAAAGTCAACAAAAGTGATAATAACTAATCGAATCAACAAGAGTCGATTTAAAATTGGAAATCCACACAAAAATGCAAAATTGGCTAAGAGAAGAAGGTTCAGTCGATTGAACTCAGTGGTCAATCGACTGATACAGGGACAGGAATTTTCTATCCCCAGGTTCAGTTGACTGGACTTAGTGGTCATCCACTGATACAGGGACATGAATTTTCCTTCCCTAGATTCAGTCGACTGAACCTACAGTTCAGTCGACTGAATTGCAACTTGCTGTATTCTCAGCCTAGCCCTACGAAGGGTAAAAATCCTAACCGGAAGCGACCGAGCGAGCACCGGGACTTGGGATTTATGCCAAGCGACAACCCAGCCATATAGGCTCTTCGATACACCCTAAAACATGTTCAAACATCCATCGTAGGATTTTCATAAAATTGGACAAAAAAAAACAAAAAATTGGAATATTAATCAATCCAATTCAAATCAAAAGCAAATGATCATGAAATAGATGTTAGGAATTCATACCTAACAACTAGGAGAGTTATAGACATAGATGTGAGTTCAAAAACTCACCTTGTAACCCAAAACATTGAAGGAGAAGCTTTTAAAACAAGGCAAGATCAATTCCTCTTCACTACACCTTTAGAATCTTCAATCTATTATCAAATGTGAAGTTTTTCCTAAGTTAGGTTATAGTAATTTCTGAAAATTGAAGAGGGACTGAGATGGAGAAGATGGAGAGGATACTTACCTAAGCTTCTCTTGGATTTTAGAGCAAGAACTTGAATTTCCTAAGAAAACTAGGGCTTATGAATTTTTAATTTCTTTTTCTTTACCCCATTTTTACCTTAGCTTGGGAGTGTTAGCAAATGAGGAGTGAAATGGATGAAGAGGAGTAGAGTTGGGTTATTTGTTAGGTTAGTGGGCTGAAATCCAAACCCAAAGCCCTAAATGAAAATGTCAAATATTCTACTCAACTCCAAACATATCAATGTGTATACTCAAAAAGGTTGCAAACGTCGTTTTGAACTCAATGGAAGTAGTCTCGAATCCCAATTCGACTGTTTGCAAAAAGTAGCATTTTGGACTTAAATCTGACTAATGATGTTATATAAATAAAATATTTAAATATACAGTCGTAAAATATGCGGATTGTTACAGAATCGCAATAAATCTCCATAGCAATAATTCTCAAATCTCCGGTTAGCCTTAATCCAGCGAGTAGGGCTTCGTATTCGGCCTCATTATTGGTCGCATGAAAATCAAATTTTAAAGCATAGCATATAGATCGGCCTTGAAGAGTTTCAACTACAACCTCGGTGCCTGAGCAGCGGTTATTTGATCCAAACATCAGTATGCAGCTTCCATACATATTTAGGTGACTCACTAGTTTTGGGCTAGTCCTCCGGGATAGTGAATTCACCGACGAAGTCCGCTAGGACTTGTCCTTGAATGGCTCGCCTTGGTGTGTAGGTGACGTCGAACTGAATCAGCTCGATATTCCACTTGAGTAGCCTACCAGACATCTCAGACCGCGTAAGGACCTGTCGTAACGGCTGGTCGATATACACAGTGATAGCATGCGCCTGAAAATATGGATAGAGCTTCCTCGGGGCAATGACAAGACAATAAGCCAACTTTTCCAGCTTCGGATAATTTCTCTCTGCTTCGGTCAGTCATTCTAATGTAATATACTTGTCACGACCAGATTTTTCGACTCTCAAAAATCGACATCAATACGTCCACTGTATTAAACACCGAACAATCAAATGCCAGAAAATAGATCGTAAGGGAAAAGAAGAAGGAGGTAGAAGAAAGAAATAGAAAACAACATCAGAATCTCACAATCACAGCGGATCAATATATAACAGATAATAACTAATCTTTACGCAAAAAGAATTATATCTGTTTTATACATTACATCATCAGAGTACAATGCAATCAATAGCAACATATTGGATAGTTAAATTAACTTGTCTCCACAAAATGGAATACACAGCTTATACCGCACAGCGGGATATACATCAAGTACGTGTGATACGTCTCGCCATTCAGCTCGTCTCCTAAGCTCCATAGCATACCATGTATCCAATAATACTTGGTCTGACCCGAGCATTATAATAAAATAATACCTGAGTCAGTCTGGAAAACCAGCGTGAGAAAACACACTCAATTGGATTATAAAGTTTTCGAAAATCCTTTGAAATCAAAGATATCTCGTAAGACCACGCCATAAATAAAAAAGTCGGGTTTTGACCTTACGATAACCAAAATATTTCTTATCAAATCCTCTAATATTATAGTAGTGCCTATATACAAATACTTATTCAAATAGTCGAAATTGTTACATTCATTAAATTCCAGCATAATAGGTATACAAACAAGTCCGAAGACACTTATTGGAGATTGGGTTTCCATCAATGGCAGGGCTACTGGGATACCGCCTGTCGCAGAACCTGGTCTAGATCAGAGTACCAAGGATCCTCCCTGATCCCCTGCAACACAAGACTGGAGCTACCCCTTACTGGATAATCCGAATAAGATCATTCCGCGGTTGGGATCAGCAACCGCTCACACAGCCGAATAAAAAGGGACATCTAAATAGGGATGACCTTACCCTAATTGGTTGCTAGCCACTTAGCCTTGCTGCACCTCCCATGTTTTTGCCATTCTCGATTGATAAGGCTCGAGGCTATACGTTACCTTTTTAGCACACATACACTTAGAATGGTCAACATCCCTCTGACGATGTTCTGATAGCATTCGTCCATACAAGTCCGTTCCAAAACCGAACGGAACCGAAGGCACTACTCCTACTACATCCAATTTGGAATCACCCTCAGGAATAGTAGTAATTAGCCCTTGCACTTTCCTACTCCATCTTCGACTCCAAGCTCTTGTCTTCCTCGAGAAAACGTTCAAACCGGATCGAAGTGGTATTCGGGAAATTAATCCCGATCCCGTTCTCTTCGAAATGATCAATGCATTGGCCAAAATTGATAGTCGGTTATTTAACTATCATATAACATCCAGGAACAACCATCAAGCCTTAATAATTTCCCAATTTATATATTTCAAAATATCTTCGCAAGATAATTTTCCACACTTCAACCCTTTGAAAATAGTTTTCAAATTACTTTTTCTCTCACAGAAAAAAATTTCCACCCAATTGTTTTATTTCCACTGAAAATCACTAAGTCTTAATACTTTAGGGTTTTAAATAATTTAAATCACTCTATCCAAAAATATATACTTTAAAACACTTAAAATAAAAACTACTTAAAACACTTTATTTAAAATACTAGTTATGAAATTTTATAATAATTTCTCATGTAAAACTTAGCCAAACAAACTTTAAACTAAACTATTGGATATAGTATAAATATTTAATAACCATCTTTTAAATCAAATACTAGTTAAACCTTTGAAATACTTCTATAATTAACTTAATAAATGTTTACCTAAAATGTTAAAATGATTAAATAAATTTTTTCCAAAATATTCTTTTTAAATAACTTTAAACTTCCAACTTATATATATAAATCTCCTTTGAAAATATACTTGGTTTTATAGGGAAATACACTTCCACTTCAGTATAACCCATAAAATCCATTAGAAATCCTGCTCGATTTATCCCAATTTAATGTACGTCTCAATCCCGTAAATTTCTTTCATCACTTTAAAAATAAAACCACTTTTTATTTTTAAAACACATTTCCATCTCCTTATAATCACTTCCAAAACTATATACTTAAATTATTTACATTAAGACTACTAAAATTACTTAAATAAAAATAATACTTTTAAAGTAAAGTTATGATATCAAATATTTATGTTAAAATTCCTTTTAAAAAAAATCATAATACTAATTTACCTTTAAAAATAACTAGCTACCATAATTAACTTAAATAAATATTTATTTTTATCTCAAAAATAATTAAAATAATAAATTTTCTAAAACATTCAAAAAAGCATTTTAAAACTTCTAGTTTATACTTTGAAATCTTTTCTTTGAAAATATACTTATTTTTCTAGGAAAATATACTTTCCAACTTTTAACACCCTTTTATTTTTTTAGTGAATTGCACCTTTTCTTATAAATTCCATCAAAATCTATACTTTCAAATTTATCCACTGATAAATATTCCACTTCATTTATAAACCAGTTTACAAATTTCCATTTCTCATTTTCCTTTAAATTATAGTTTCCAAAAAACTAAATCGATTTCAAACCGATTTCCTAGATTAAATTCCCTTTAAAATTTATTACTCAATTTATCCAATTTCCAATAATTATTTACTTAAGAATTTTCTTTTCATTTCCTTGAAAAAAATCCAAGATTTATATATATAATTTTCCGTTTCTCAAAATACCAATATATATTCAGCCAAGCATAGCATTCAATAATTTCAATCCCCAATATAATCAATATAATCTATCACAAATCATCAAAAAAATCACATTGCTGAATATAAAATAAATTCAATGTTTTGAGGAATCCAGTTGGATCCCTCCAACCCATTTCCCTGCATCCATAGATGTTAGCACAATATAAATACCAATCCCACATCGAGGGGGATATTGCGGTATAAAAGGTTCATCCGCTATTATGCGGGGAGCATAGAGTCTCATCCACTATATATTGTGGGAATATCACTCCAATATATATATACTATATATAATATCACACCCAAACTGATAATAATTATAAATGCAATCAACAACCAATAATTTAAATTTAACTATTAAATTTAAATGGTAATGAAAATGAGTGATATTTAACTCACCTTTGTCCTCAAATTTTGCAGACCATTTCCATCTTGCCTTGTTCCACGGTTTTTGACCTTGTATAGACATCATATGGTTTATTGTTATTTGAAATAATCAAACAACCAACTGCCATTTAATTTAATTAATTGATTGTATAATTTAAACTAATTTTCCTTTAATAAATTTCTTTAAGTGGCTAAAATAATTTAATAAGTTAATTTAACAAATTAATCTCCATAACGCATTACTTTAAAATAATCAGTAGATTTACAAAAATGTGTATATGTGTTTTTTTAATTTTATTTTCCATTTTCAAACAGCATATAAAATAATTTATATAGATTTAAAGCCCCTAATTTTTATATCAACTCTTTAACACTTTAAAATCTCTATATTTCTTTCTGCTTGCATAAAAATTATCATAGTAAACCTTTTGTTTAAAAAACAGCCTTCTGATAATTGAAATAATAACCAACACGTTAAATTTAAAAGTTTAAACTCACTTGAACCTTGGCTCGTAACAAATTTTCCAATATTATCAACTTAATTAAAATCTCAAAATCTCTAAAATTAAAATACATGCGGGCAATATCAATTCAACTAAATTCTATATTACCCAACAAAATTATTTAAGGGTTCATTTTTAAAAAAAACTTAAGTAACATTAAATTTTGAAGTGTTTAAAAAAATTAATTACCTTAAACTCGTCGAGAAAATCAAATCACGAGCTCTACTCAAAGCTCCATAAGAGATTCGACCTCGTTGCCCTTCCATTGTGCCCACTACCATGTCCTCGCGATTTCACAAGTTCCCACATCGCCATTCCTAAGAGAAACGGCTCGTTCGACACTGTCTAGACTTGCCTCGCGCTCGTGCCTTGAAACCACCATCGATCGAATTAGGTCGCTTGCCAAGTCCCTCTCGTCGCCACATCACCTCATGTTCCCACTTCGAATTGATTTGAGGAAGAATCGACAAAATTGATTTCATTTCCAGCAAAAGAAAGAGGGAAAATGTCGAGTGCTACTATTTATTTTATTTTATTTTTTTGAACTTGAACAAGAATGGAAAGGGATGAAAGAACTGAAGGCAATTTCTTGAGTCGGCCATTGTTCGATCCCCTATTTTTATAGTACCCAAAAGAAATTTTGAGGAGGAGAGGAGATTTGTGTTTGAACTAGAAATAGAGGAAGAATACGAGAAGACTCCCTATTACCATTTCTCCCTTTTCAACCGTTTGGCCATTTTATTTTTATTTTTTTAGAGAGACGCTTGTTATCAAAAGGACACGTGTTTGAAAAGGCAGGAGACATGTTCAAAAACAAAGTAGATAGTAGGGTGGCTGGAGAAAAGAAAGAAAGGAAGTGGATGTGAATTTGGTCAAACATTATATTTAAATTTTAAATCATCTCGAAATACACGACTCAAAATATCGACCTCTTATCGATGCGTGCCGCCAGGCGTCCCTAATGTTATACCCCTATTTCAAACGTAATGGAAAAGATTTCGAGTCCTAACTCGATCGTATGGAGAAGATAGCTTTTTGAATCCAGTTATTAAATTAAATTTTCGATATTAATTTCAGCGAGTTTATATACCTTACGACCACACAACAATCCAAACACTACGAAATTTGAAATCCGATAATTATACACTATTACGGATCCAACTAGTTTTGTTGAATTCTGAGACCGTGCCTCGGAAGGCTGTTTTTAAATACTAATTTAAACGATATATTTTTAAAACTGGACAAAATACTTCAATCTCACATTTAAAACTTCTATTATGTCAGTATCATGAATATAACTTTTATAAGCCTTTAAAATATTTTTAACAAGCTTGAAACTCCAGATTCTCTATTTTATCCAATTTCCAATTATTAAATCTAATTATTAATTATCCACATAAATAATGATATTTGAAATTCAAGTTAAACTAACTTACAAATATTTAAAATCAATTAAATATTCCAATTTCGGATATCCAAAAATTCCAAGTCGTCACATTCCTTCCCCCTTAAAAGAATTTGGTCCCCGAAATTACTAGTTAAGAAGAATGGTCCATAACCCATCTTCCATTTCATTAAACCAATCAGTTTCAACATTTCCCCAAAACAAATCTTTTAATTAAGGATGCACCAACACCCTTACTAGCTCTCCAAACTCATCCATAGTTTCAAACGATATTACTTACTGAATCATCCAAATTAAAATTTAAAATCAAATTTCAAATGATCGAAATTTTCTCAAAAATTTTCTAGCTCCCTAAATTTTCGAAAAATTTAGCCATCGTCTCCTTTGCGCGGGTAGATCGGTGAGACTACAAAATGCCTCTGCGGGACCCTAAATTTCAAAAGAAAACAAAATGCCAAGTTGCTAGATAAGAAAATAATCAAATTTATATGTACATACCTTTTTGTCGGGCCATATAATTTTATCTTTTGAAATCAAAAACCCTATTTCCTCTTGCTTTTACATACCTATACCCTACACAGTAACAACACTCAATCACATAATTCAAAATCATTATATTCACTTCTTTTACAAAATCTCAATTTTTGTTTCACTTAAGCCGTACGATGTACACATATTATTCATACGCAATACCAAATCTGATCGCTCATTCGATCACACAATTTCACTTCCGAATTAGTATTGTTCACCTGACTCTCTAGTGCGGACTCAGATCTAGATTCTTGAATAGAAACCGTCATTCTCCTTGCATAGCCACAAACTATGATAGAGAATTTCCATAATTAATCAAAAATCTAATCCAGGGTTCGCCGTCGAAAATCGAGTGAAAAATCCAAGCTTGGATTGATATAACTATCTCGAAATTCCGTGCTCGAATCTGGATCAAATCTCTATGTGAATAAAATAATATACGTACATCCTACGTATTTATCTCAATTGATTATTTGCTATATTAATTTTCTCTTTATTCACATTTATTTTGATTTCTATCCACTTATTCACAATTTTCCCATTTCAAAACTTCCAGTTTAATCTTCATTCAATTATTAACTTAGAATATTTTTCCCAAAACCTAATTTATTTAATTTCACCTTCCCTTTCTTAGGTTCAATATGAATAGTTTATACACTTCTTATATTTATTTCCATTTCAAACTTAATATTGAATTTAGATCATAGTACCGCCCGTCATAGTACCTGATCATAGTCCGAAGGCACTTATTAGAGAATGGTGGCAGGGCTACTGGGGTACCGCCCGTCATAGTACCTGATTTAGATCATAGTACCGCAGATCCCCTCTTATCCCCTGCAACACAAGACTGAAGCTACCCCTTATTGGATAGTCCAAATAAGATCACCCTGTAGTTGGGATCAGCAACCACACACACAACCAAATAAAAAGGGACATCTAGACAGGGATGAGCTTACCCTAATTGGTTGCTAGCCACTTAGACTTGCTGCATCTCCCCTGTTTTAGCCATTCTCGGTTGATGAGGCTCGAGACTATGCATTACCTTTTTAGCACACATACACTTAGAATGCTCATCGGCCCTTGACGATGTACTAATAGCACTCGTCCATACAAGCCCATTCCCAGTCCGAACGGAACCAAAGTCACTACTCCTACTACATCCATTTTGAAATCACCCTCAGGATTAGTAGCGATTAGCCCGTGCACTTCACTGCTCCATCTTCGACTCTAAGCTCTTCTCTTCCTCACGAAAATGTTCAAACTGGATCGAAGTGGTTTTTGGAAAATTAATCCCGATCCCGGTCTCTTCGAAACGATCAGCGCATTGGCCAATATTGATAGTCGGTTATTTAACTATCATATAATATCCATAAATAACCATCAAGCCTTAATAATTTCCAAACTATTTATTTCAAAATATCTTCGCAAGATATTTTCCATAGTTCAACCCTTTGAAACTAGTTTTTAAATCACCTTTTCTCTTTCGAAAATTCCACCCAATTGTTTTATTTCCACTGAAAATCATCAAGTCCTAATACTTTAGGCATTTAAATAATTTAAATCACTTTATCCAAAAATATATACTTTAAAACACTTAAAATAAAAACTACTTAAAACACATTATTTAAAATACTAGTTATGAAATTTTATAATAATTTCTCATATAGAACTTATGCCAAACAAATTTAAAATAAACTATTGGATAAAGTATAAATATTTAATAACCATCTTTTAATTCAAATACTAGTTAAACCTTTAAAATACTTCTATAATTAACTTTTCACTTAAAATGTTAAAATGATTAAATAAAAATTTTCCCAAAACATTCTTTTTAAATAACTTTAAACTTCCAACTTATATATATATAAATCTCCTTTGAAAATATACTTGGTTTTATAGGGAAATACACTTCCATTTCAGTATAACCATAAAATCCTTTATAAATCCAGCTCGATTTATCCCAATCCAATTTACGTCCCAATCCCGTAAATTTCTTTCATCACTTTAAAAATAAAACCACTTTTTATTTGTTAAACACATTTCCATCTCCTTATAATCACTTCCAAAAATATATATTTAAATTATTTACATTAAGTCTACTAAAATTACTTAAATACAATAATACTTAAGAAATTTATAAGAGTTTCTGAGTAAAACTTAAACCAAAATTTCCTTTTAAAATAAAGTTATTATATCAAATATTTATGTTAAAATTCCTTTTAAAACAAATCATAATACTAATTTACCTTTAAAAATAATTATCTACCATAATTAACTTAAATAAATATTTGCTTTTCTCTTAAAAATAATTAAAATAATAAATTTTCTAAAACATTCAAAAAAACATTTTTGAACTTCTGGTTTATACTTTGAAATCTTTTCTTTGAAAATGTACTTAATTTTCCAAGAAAAAAATATACTTTCTAACTTTTAAAAATAAAATTACCCTTTTACTTTTAAAATGAATTGCACCTTTTCTTATAAATTCCACCAGAATCTATACTTTCAAATTTATCCACTCATAAATATTCCACTTAATTCTTAAGCCAGTTTACAAATTTCCATTTCTCATTTTCCTTTAAATCATAGTTTCCAAAACACTAAATCGATTTGAAACCGATTTCCTGGATTAAATTCCCTTTAAAATTTATTACTCAATTTATCCAATTCCCAATAATTATTTACTTAAGAATTTTCTTTTTCGTTTCCTTAAAAAAATCTAAGCTTTATATATATTTTTCCATTTCTCAAAATACCAATATATATATTCAGCCAAGCATAACATTCAGTAATTTCAATCTCCAATATGATCAATATAATCTATCACAGATTATCAAATAAATCACATCGCTGAATATAAAATAAATTCAACGTTTTGGGAAATCCAGTTGGATCCTTCCAACTTGTTTCCCTGCATCCGTAGATGTTAGCACAATATAAAATATCAATCCCACTTTAAGGGGGATATCGCGGTATAAAAGGGTTATCTGCTATTATGCGGGGCACATAGGGTCTCATCCGCTATATGATATGGGAATATCAATCACTCCATTATATATACTATATATAATATCACACCAAACTGGTAATAATTATCAATTCAATTAACAACCAATAATTTAAATTTAACTATTAAATTTAAATGGTAATCCATATGAGTGAGATTTACTCACCTTTGTCCTTAAATTTTGCAGACCATTTCCATCTCACCTTGTTCCACGGTTATTGATCTTGTATAGACATTATATGGTTTATTATTATTTGAAATAATCAAACAATCAATTTCCATTTAATTTAATTAACTGATAGTTTAATTTAAACTAATTTTGCTTTAATAAATTTCTTCAAGTGACTAATATAATTAATAAATTAATTTAACAAATTAATCTCCATAACACATTAATTTAAAATAATGAGTAGATTTATAAAAATGTATATATGTATTTTTTTAATTTTATTTTCCATTTTCAAACTTCATATAAAATAATCTATATAGATTTAAAGCCCTTAATTTTTATATCAACTCTTCAACACTTTAAAATCTCTATATTTCTTTCTGCTTGCATAAAAATTATCACAGTAAACTTTTTTTTTAAGAAACAGCCTTCTGATTATTGAAATATTAACCAGCACATTAAATTTAGAAGTTTAAACTCACTTGAAACTTGGCTCGTAACAAATTTTCAGAACCAATATTATTAACTCAATTAAATTTTTAGAACCTCTAACATTATAATACTTATGGACAATACCAATTCAACTAAATTCTGTATTACCCAACAAAATAATTTAAGGGTTTTTTTAGAAAAAAATTTAAGTAACATTAAATTTTTAAATTTTTTTAAAAATTAATTACCTTAAACTCGTCCCGAAAATCAAATCACGAGCTCTGCTCAAAGCTCCATATGAGATTCGACCTCGTCGCCCATCCACTGTGCCGACCACCATGTCCTCGCGATTTCACAAGATTCCCACATCGCCATTCCCAAGAGAAACGGCTCGTTCGACACCGTCTAGACTTGCCTCACACTCGCGTCTTGCAGCCACCATCGATTGACTTCGGTCGCTTGCCAACTCCCTCTCGTCGCCATAGAGTCTCGCATTTCCACTTTGAATTTGATTTGAGGAAGAATCTATGAAATTGATTTCATTTCTAGTGAAAGAAAGAGGGAAAATGTTGAGTGCTGATATTTATTTTATTTTTTTGAAATTGAACAAGAATGGAAAGGGATGAAAGAACTGAAGGCAATTTCTTGAGTTGGCCATTGTTCGATCCTCTATTTTTTAATAAGCTAAAGAAATTTTGAGTAGGAGAGAAGATTTGCGTTTCAACCATAAATAAAGGAAGAAGACGAGAAGCTTCCCTATTACCATTTCTCCCTTTTCAACTGTTCGACCATTTTTTTAGAGAGATGCGTGTTATTAAAAAGGACACGTGTTTGAAAAGGCAAGAGACATGTTTAAAAACAAAGTAGATAGTAGGTTGGCTGGAGAAAAGAAAGAAAGGAAGTGGATTTGGTCAAATATCATATTTAAATTTAAATTTTAAATCGTCTCGAAATACGCAACTCAAAATCTCGGCCTCCTATCGATGCGTGCCGCCAGGCGTCCCTAATGTTGTACCACTATTTCGAACGAAATGGAAAAGATTTTGAGTCCTAACTCGATCGTATGGAGAAGATAGCTTTTTGAACCCAGATATTAAATTAAATTTCCGATATTAATTTCAGCGCGTTTATATACCGTACGACCACATGACAACTCCAAATATTACGAAATTTGAAATCCAATAATGATACACTATTATGGATCCAATGGAACTAGTTTCGTTGAATTCTGAGACTATGCCTCGGAAGGCTGTTTTTAAATATTAATTCAAACGATCTATTTTTAAAACTGAACAAAACACTTCAAACTCGCATTTAAAACTTTTATTATGGTCAGCATCACCAATATAGCTTTTATAAGCCTTTAAAATATTTTTAACAAGCTTGAAACTACATATTCCCTATTTTACCCAATTTCCAATTATTAAATCCAATTATTTAATTATCCAAATAAATAGCGATATTTGAAAATCAAGTTAAATTAACTTACAAATATTTAAAATCAATTAAATATTCCAATTTCAAATATCCAAAAATTTCGGATCGTCACAATATTGGCCGTAGTACCCGATCTTCCCCCCAAATTAAGGCAGCACTAATTGTGTTTTCTGACATCGCCAAGTAGATGTACAATCTCTTATGATCAATAGGCTTCGACAGAATGGGTGGTGTGGATAGGTGTTGAACCAGCGCTAGAAATGCACGCTCACATTCTGTAGTCCATTCAAAATTCTGTTTTCCTTTTTTGATTAGATCAAAGAAGGGAATGCATTTGTCGGTGGATTTTGAAATGAATCTACTTAGTGCTGCTACTTTCCTGTTGAAGCTCTAGACTTGTTTTATTGTTCTTGGAGTCTCAAGATTTCTTTTTGCTTGGATCTTCTCGGTATTGGCTTCGATTCCTCAAGCATTAATGATAAATTCAAGGAATTTTCTAGATGCGACCCCAATGTCACATTTCAATGGGTTGAGTTTCATTCTGTACTTTAGAAGGATGTTGAACATCGTTTCTAGGTCTTTGATATGATCGGTGGAGAACCATGACTTCCAAGCATGCCGTCCATATATACCTTCATGGTTTTTTTCGATCTAGTTAGCGAACATAGGATTAACTAGCCGTTGGTAGATTACCCAACATGCTTGAGTCCGAACGGCACGACTTTGTAGCAGTAAAGTCCCAGATCGGTGACGAAGCTAGTATGCACCTGATTGGGTAAGTGCATGGGTATCTGGTTGTAGCCATAATACACATCCATGAAAGATAAGAGTCCATATCTAGCCGTCGAGTCTACGAGCTGATTGATTCAGGGAAGTAGAAAACTGTCTTTAGGGCACGTTTTATTCAAGTCTGAGTAATCAATGCATGTTCTCCATTTCTCGTTTTGTTTTCTGACAAGTACAGGATTGCACACCCATTTCAGATATAATGCATCTCTGATAAACCCATTCAACTTGACTTTATCTACCTCTTCCTTAAGGTCGGCAGTTCTCTCTAGAACCATGCCATGCCTTTTTACTTGATCGAGACGTGCCACGGGTCAATATTCAATGTGTGGCTCGCGACGTCCAGGGAGGTCCCATACATATCAAAATGCGTCCAGGCAAACACGTCGAGGTTTTCCTGAAGAAATTCAGCCAATTCCTCCTGCATCTGTCGGCTTAGCTGAGATCCAATCTTTACCATTTTAGAGTTGTCATTATCATCGATCGGAACAACGATCGTCAGCTTTGTCAGGAAAGACTGACTATCTTTACTTTCATCTTCACTTTCGATATCTCTCGGGTCAATATCCCTTAGGAATTGGTTGGGGAGCCTGCGCCTTGGCCCAGGCGTTAGCCGTCGATTCTCCGCAAAGCTAATGTAAAGAGATTCCTCTACGCCCTTTCCCTTTTCTTTTTGCTACGCTCCTACAGCTCAGCAACATAACACGCTTGTCCAGTAGCCTGGTCTCCTTGAATGACTCCAACTCCATTATCGGTAGGGAATTTTAAAGTCAGACACCAAGGGGCAATAGCAGCCTTGAACCCAGTTAGGGCCGGTCGGTCCAAGAAAGAATTGCATGGCGAGTCTATATCCAATACAATAAACTGTAATATCTGGACTCTCCGGCATTCTCCAACTCCTAGTTCCACTGGTAGCTCCACAATCCCAGTGGGTATGGTTGCACTTCCATTGAAGCCATGAATACGAGACCTACAAGGCTTTAGATCTTTCGTTTCCATCTTCATCTGATCATAAGCTCACTTAAACAGTATATTCATTGAACTTCCATTGTCCACCAAGATCTTCTTCGTCCAAGTAGGATCCACTTGAGCTAAAACGGCAAGTGGATCAATGGTTGGGGCTTTAACTCTGCCGACATCCCTGTTCCAAAATACGATGTCATCTATCATCGTTTTTTGTTGTTTGACCGGAGCCCCGTTTTCCAAATTACTACAACATTCAAAGCTCACATGCCTAATAGAGCTGGCATACGACTCCATTTGCCTTCAGCACCGATCTGCTAGATGAGGACTGCCACTAATAGTATTAAGCACTAGCCTCCTGCCAGTACGAGCGGGTTCCTCCGGTCTTGCCTGATATGGTATTTGGTTTTGATTCGATGGGCCCACACCTCCAGACTGCGATATTCGAACAAACTGCTCCACCTTTCTTTCTCGGATTAGCTTATGAATATTATGCTCTAAATGACGACACTCGTTCGTGTTGTGGCCATAACTATCATGAAATCTACAAACTTCCCCATTTGAATCTGTTTTAAAGATCACTTCGGAGCAGGTTTCTTATATTGAATAGTATTGTAGGTCTACAAGTATACATTTTCCAGAGATGTATTTAAAGAAGTATAAGTGTCAAACATGGAAGCCCTACGTCGCAGCCCATGATTCTAATCCCATTTTCTGTTTTTATTTCCATTGCCTTTTTGTTCATTCTGTATGTTTAACTGCACCTTTCGAGAACTCTCCCCGGTTTGTTTAACAACGACATTGCTTTGGATTCCTTCCACACTTGGCCCTGCGTCATCCATTTTCCTAGACTGTTTCGCATCCTCTCATCTCAAGAATTGAGCTGCTTTGGAATAAAAACGGTCTAATGACATAGGAGATTTTTCGGCTAACCAGTTGCCAAATTCAAAATCGGGAACGATTCCCATAGTTAGTGCCATCAGAATTGAGTTGTCGTTAGGATTACTAATTTCAGCGCATGTGGCATGAAATCTCTCCAGATAACATCCGAGTGTCTGTCCAAGAGCTTGAGTGACACTAGACAAGATATTAACATCTTTCGGCCTTGTGACATGCATGCAGAACTGTTCAAAAAATTTAGTTGCCAACTCGTCAAAACATGAGATAGATCGAGTTGGTAGACGACTAAACCACATTGTTGTTTTTGCCCCTATGGAGATCGAAAAACTTTGGCATTTGACTGCATCATCAGCTTGTGCGACATTCATTAACCATTCGTACTTTAAAATGTGCTGGTTACTATCAGAGCTCCCTTTATAAACAGGTAGAGTTGGCATTCTGAATCGCCGAGGCAGTTCAGCATAGAGGATATCATCAATAAAAGGGGTATGACTCCAATAGATTCCCTAGTCGTCATTGGTGAGGCCTTGACTTTCAAGGAACATATGACGGATCATTGTCGGGTTGTCGGGCATCTGGACATTATGGGCATGCTGAGCCAAGGTGTGGTCGAGTTCCACAATGCGAGGATGGGCCGGTCATGGTCGGCTGTGCATATCTCGCCTCCTTGAATCTTGGTCTTCAGGAACATAAGGCTCAGGAGTATAAGTGAGTTGACGGTGGGTCGGATCCATTCAGTTTCGAGCGTCAACTCCCAACTCAATAGCGGTGGTAGCAGTGTGGTTGTCTATAGTTTGATAAGGAATAGCACCTCCTTGGGAGGAGGGTACGTTCTGATGACTGGTTGATAGGCCAACTCTCGGTTGCCTAAGATTTAATGTGCGCTGATGTCTAGTATCCTGTGTATAGCTTCCATCTAGCTATGGGTGCATGGATCGGTGACTGTAGTCAGAAGAGGTTGGACACTCAATGGATGAATAGGAAGCTTGCTCCCTTCCAGATCTCGTTCGTCTTTCATGGTTCAGTCGATTGGTCAATTCCGCATTAGTATGGAGTTATTGAGTAAGCTACTTGCGGCTTTGCATCAGCTCTTGCATTAGCAGTTGAAACTCTTCTTTGGTGATAGGGCCTTGCGGATCTGGAGGTCCGGTAACATTCTGGTCGATAAGAGGAAGTTGCATGGGGTTTTGTCTATCCCATCCTTCTAAAGCTGCAGCTACTGAGGTAGTCCTAGTGTTGACCATAGTGGATATCGAAGCTCTCTCCTAGACTTGATACAAGACTGAATAGGATGGAAGAACTTCTAGGCTTGAAATCTGGATTTTTTTCTTTGATTTTCGCAACCCAATATCAGTAGTAGAGCCAATGAGAAGGAGAAAAACTGGATTTTCTCAATTAAAGCACCAAAGTTACGGAAATTGGGCACAACACTCTTCGGATGTGTTTGAAGATATAAAAATAAAGAAGGTAAATGTAAAGTGAGGTAGATTTAACAAACACACCAATCAACAGATAAGAAAATGCGTAAAAACCCACAAACTAAGAGTGGTTCGGTAGATTACCTACGTCCACTATGAAATGATTGATGTTTACTGACTTTCACTCGTTGATTACAAGAAGTTACAACGGTATAACTGAAGTTTAATGATGATTCCGGCAAAATGTTAGTGTAGAAAAGCCAAAAGTCCCCTTTATATAGGTCCAGAGTCACTATTTTAGGCGTGGGCTGCAAATATCTCGCCCAGATCTCGAAAGACTTCTTCTCTCACGTGGGGGGCCCATGGAATTGAGTTTAGGTGATTTTGACTCGATCTAGGAGCGATACGAATTGAGTTCGTATCGATCCATAATTGGTTAATTGACATTGAAATTTGTCGGGTACATTCTTGAAGTTGTAGAAAAGCTCCTATGAAAATTTGGTGGCATTTAGGCTTGTAGATCTCGAGTTATGATCGACGCAAGTTTGAACTTTCAATGTGTTTTCGAATTCGCATCGCTTCTATTTGTATCGCTTATAGGCACGTGATGTTCGATGACGTGGTGCTAACTTTTAGGATCTATCCCTTTCCTTCTTCATGTGTCTCCTTCGTATCGCTTTCATTCATGTGCTTCGTATCCATGCCGTTTGTATCCATTGTCATGGTTTCATTCGTATCGCTTTTAAACTTGTCCCATTCGTATTGCTTCCTTCAATTCTCATTCGCATCGGTATTCCCAGACGCTGCTTCGCATTGACCAACAGGGATGTCGTTCGTATCGATCCATCACGTGTCATTCACATCGATCCCTGGCCGATCAATACAAATAGCATGTATAGGTGGATCAATACGAATAAGTTAGTGGACGATGGATGCGAGCAGGGTGAATACAGACCTATACGAAGTGAGGCACGTTTGGTGGATTCGAACAAATGAATGTTTGATGGATACGAACGATGCTTCTTTCGTGGATATGAACCACCACTTACCTCGATGGTTACGAATTAGTGTTGCCATGATGGATATGAATAGTGCTAGTTTTTCCTGATGGATTCGAACGAAACTGATATGAAGGAGGTGGAATGATGGATACGAATGATATCATTGCTTGATTTGCATCAATCATTTCTTAAGCATACAAACTCTATTTGACTTGAAATTTGGAATGCTAGCTTTTACAGCTTTGATTGTCATGTCATTTCAGTTGTAGCTCAATCCAGGATTGGACAAAATTTACCAACATCCATAGTGGACCTGCGTATAATTGGTTTTCAGGATGAACTATCTTTGGTTTCCAGTCAATTCCTTGGTGTCACGGCCTTGCCAAAAGGCGGGATAACAGACCCAAAGTGAGACCTGAAGAAATTAACTTTCTGACTCAAAGTAGGTGCTAAAAATTCTGGCTCTGTGTTAGACTCAAGTAAAATCTAAATTTTCTCCAAGTAAACATGATTCTAACTCCAAGCATGAAAAACGATTGGTGTCGATCATTTTTCTCCAAAACGATCAGAGACATTCTTTTTTTTCCAAGTAATCTCCAAGCAAACATGCATCTGACACCAAGCACGATCCAACACGTCAAATTTCTGTGGCCCCAAGTGCCATGCGCCGACTCGAAGCATGTAGCAAATTTTCCCTGGTCCAACTCCAATCATATTAACACCGATCCATCTTCTTTTGCCCATAACTCGAGCATACAAACTCTGATCAACTTGAAATTTGAAATGTAGCCATATTGGGCCTTCCTTGTCACTCCATATTAATCATACCTTGATTGGGTCATAAATTAGGGATCCAATCCGACCCGTTGCCTAGGTGAAGTGCTAATTCCTTACCTAGCCCTTTTTCGAGCGTTGTTCATCCGAATCCATTCAATTATCGTACATAATTTAAACTATAATCAATTTCCAATCCATCCATGTTAGCAGAATCTATTGTATCCCGGCCTGACCAAATGGCAGGCGTGTTTTGAATTGCTATAAATCCCAAATCCGAAATCCATAATCATTTGAACAAATCTGCAGTCTCTCTGGATTGTCAGTTGTGCTCGTTCGTGACCATTAGTTAGATCTATAGCTATTCAAGGTTGGCATTTATTTGAGGTTGGTGTTACCATTCAAGGCGAGTGGTGATCGTTCTTGATCGACAGTCATTTGTAGCAGATTATTGTCATTCGTGACCAATTGTCGTTTAAGACGGAAGATGAGCGTATGTGATCGAGTGCCGCTCGAGGTGAATGATGATCGTACATGATCAAGTGTCATTCAGGGCAATATATGATCATTCAAGATAGTATGTCATTCGAGGTGAAATATGATCATTCGAGATTGAGTGCCATTCAGGGAAAAATATGATCATTCAAGATCGAGTGCCATCCAGGGCAAAATATAATCGTTCGGGATCGAGTGACGTTCAAGGAAAAATATGATTGTTCTAGATCATATGTCATTTGAGGCATTAGCCAAGCCTAATCCATATGCTTTTCGATGGGAGGCCTTGTTTTTCCTTTTTTCTCATATTTCTGGATGAGGTTTATAATTATTAATATCAAATTTCACATTCGAGTTTGTTTTGCAATCAAATAAGTCAACTTTTAAAACCAGGTTGAAAGGCTAAAGGGGGAAAAAATTAAACAATGCGATGCGTTCCTCTCTAGGGGTGATGGTTCATTGCCATCTCGGAGCATGCCCAAGGACCGTTCATAGTCCTGTACATGTGCAAATCATTTAGCCGTTTTATTATAAGGAAATAAATTGAAAAATAATTTTTACGACCGGAGTCCAATTCGACCGTTGCCATCATGATCAGTTGATGATGGGTCGTGACCTCGATCCATGGCCATTCCTATTTCCATTCGATGCGAATTGTGACTGCTCTTGTTCCACCACCATTTTCCATGCACTCATGTACTGCGGCAGTCTGACATTCCTGATGTGGTCCTCTATCACAGCGTCTGCAATCATTTGTATCATGCCCATTAAAATCATGGATTGCGCGATATCTTTCTAGCTTACTTTTTTGTCTATAGGCTCTTTCCTCATTGACCTCCGACACGAGATCTTCTCGTTAATATCCAGGTATATCCGTTCTAATGTTTTAGTCAATTCCATGTAAAAGGTGAATCTTGGTTCTCTCCTTAGTTTCTTTTATCCATCAAAGCTATCGTCAGCCTTTCAGTTTGCTTCATCCATCTTGGACCCTTCTCCAGATGGTCCTTCTTCCCGAACAGTGCTTACTTCTTGCTTATCGGCTCATGTGTTCTCTTTCCACAAGAACCTTTCTGCTTTGTGGTAAAATTTTCCAAGAACCATTGGTGATCGCCTGCCGGTGAATCCTTCAATTTTGTGTTAACAACAATTCCATATATTGCCACCATCAAAACCGTAGATGGATCTGGCCAATCCACGGATGCTACCATGGCATTAAATCGTGTTAGAAAACTTCGTAGGGACACTTCGGCCCTTTGTTTCAGTGTCACCAAAGTCATCACATTTTTGGGTCTCAAGATGCGAACCTTGAACTGTCTTAGGAACCTGTCTACTAATTCTCCTCAAGTTCTAATTGATCCATTTTTAAGCTACTTGAACTAAAGCACAACAAAATCCATAATATATAGTGGGAAACACCTTGTCATGAATTCTTTCGATGCCCCGAGCACCTCCATGTGCCAGATATACCTCATCATATGCATAGTTGGGTATGACTTTCCATCATATATTTCCAGTGTTGGTAGTTTGAATTCTGATGGATCACTTGCATTCCTGATATTCGAAGTGAACGGACTCCAATTAACATCTTCCAAGCTCCGATATGGCATTCCACCTCTCATTATCTGCCATATTATCTCAGCCATCCTTTCATATTCACCTATGGGTAATCTCTTGTTGTCATTTGTAAACTGCCCCACGAGTCCACATGGGAATTCTAGACCATACTCCTCGTGATGAACATCCATAGTTTGATCAGTACTAAATTGTGTAGCACCATTCGTCACCCCTCTTGGGATTGATCCAGCATGACCTAGGGGAATGTCCCCAAGTCCCTATTCATCGTCCTTGATCATTCTGGAATGATCGATATCGATCGTTATGTGTCGACTAAGGACTGACCTCGGCTGTACTACTCCATCCTGCTGTCTGTTAGCTTCATTTCCTCGGTCTGGATTCCGGTTTTCCTCAACTCCTGCTGCTCTAACTACATGATTCATATTTCCAGCAACTTGAGCTACTCTAGTCCCTTGGTTTTGCACTCCAACTTGTCTAATCTGTTCGAGTAGATTCTACATTATCACCTCCTATCTCTTTAGCATCCTTTCCTGCATAGCATCCATCATCATTTCAATCACGTCTCTGGTAAGAAAGACTGAGGTTTGATTAGCTCCTAAGGAAGCCTCTTGACTCCCTTTGTGATTGCTCCTACACTATCTATCTCCTTGTTGATGGTTTCACCATTGCTCTAATTCCAGGTTCTCTAGTTGATTTCAAATCTGAACTCCAAATCCATGCGGGCTAGCTTTCTCGTTGAAAGTACCAAAATGTTTCCGCCAAGAATGGGCACAAATACCATGTTGTAAATGGAAGCACCAATATCCAATATATAGATCCAAACAGAGAAGTATAAATTCACATATCACATAATAGATTGCAAAAAAGTGAATAAAAAAGCAAGTTTATAGTGGTTTGGCAAACTACGGCCTACGTCCACTCCGGTAATCTTTTATTTATATTGTAAGATTACAAGTACTGTTGTTTTTTGCCTTAGTTAAATAATGTAGGAAGAGATAAGAAGTGATGCAGGAGAGCCAAAACAAGGTCCAATTAGAAGAAGAAGATCCCTTGCAATGAGCCAAGTCCGTTGCATTTATAGGTGAAGACGTGCATGGATCGAGTCGAAATTTCGCCATAAGAACCACCAGAGCCGTCCCGATCCACCAATTCTAAGATCGATCGCACAGAACGATCGGTGCCAATCATTTAAATCAGCTCCAATGGGGGTGCAATCGTTTTTGTGGGTCCTTCGTAATGTTAGATACTTGCCTTCCAAATTTGTGCAATTCCTACTTACCGTTTGTGAGATGTCGCGTCTTCCACGGAGTCGAGTTGAAAAATGAAAATACGAAAGATCATCCATATTTTCTCCTTTTGGAGTGCGATCGTTTTTGTGAGTTCCCTAAGATGTTATCTACTTTCTCCCCAAATTTCATGCCATTACGACCTGTTGTTTTATGGTATCATGTTTTTCATGAAGTAGCATTGAGTTGTAATCAATCATAGGCAATCATTCCATACATGCTCATTTTGAGGTGCGATTATTATGATGAGTTCCCCATGATGTTAGCTACTTTCTCTTCAAATTTCTTATCATTCCGACCTACAGTTTGTGAGGTATCGCGTTATCCATGGAGTTGAGATTGCTCTGGCTGAAATGATACGATCATTCAAGAACAATATAGGCCGATTATTCATGTTTCTCCAAATGATGTGTGATCGATATGGTAGGTTTCTTTACATAATATTTTACTATTCCCAAAGTTTCATGTCATTTTGACTTTGTGATTATGAGATATTGATCGATCATCATTGATTTGAATAATTTTATGGATCGATCCATGTGGATCATGACTGATTGATCGAACTTCATCGTGGGGCTTAGCAATCGATGGTGTAACAACCCGCATATTTTACAATTGTATATTTTAATATAGCATTGTTAGTCAGATTTAAGACCAAAAAGTTACTTTTTGCAAACAGTCGAATTAGGACTTGAGACCACTTCCATTGAGTTTAAAATGTTGTTTGCGACCTTTTTAAGTATAAACATCGATAGGTTTGGAGTTAGCTTGAATTTTGACATTTTCACTTAGGGCTTTGGGTTTGGGTTTGGGTTTTAGCCCACTAACCCAACTCATCTTATATCCAAACTCCACCCCCTCTCCTCTTCATTCATTCTACTATTTCCTAACACTTCAAGGTTTAGAAAAATGGGGGAAGAGAAAAGAGATTAGAAAATCCTAAGCCCTAGTTTCTTTTGCAAATCCAAGTTCTAGCTCCAAATTCAAGGTGAAGCTTGGGTAAGCATCCTCTCCATCTTCTCCATCTCAATCCCTCTTTCATTTTCAGAAATTCCTAAACCATAACTTAGGAAATATTTTCTTATGAGCTTTGATTGAAAGCTTTTTGAGTTGAGATTGAAGAGTGGTTGATCTTGCCTTGTTTTAAAAGCATCACCTTCATTGTTTTTGGGTTAAAAGGTGAGTTTTTGAACTCACATCTACTTCTATAACTATCATTGTTGTTAGGTATGAATTCCTAACACTTATTTATGTTTATTTGTTTTTGATTTGGATTGAATTGGTGAATATTCCAATTTTTGGTGTTTTGAGGTCAAATCTTTAAAAAAAATCCAATCTTTGTGTTTGAACACGTTAGTGGGGTGTTTCGGAGAGCCATACAAGGCTGGGTTGTCACTTGGCGTAAATCCCTAGTCGTCGTTGCTCGCTCGTTCGCTTCCATTCCATGTTGTGGGTTTTCCCCCCACAAGGGGGCTAGGCTGAATATGCTTTAGAAGCATGTTCAGTCAACTGGACCAGAAGTTCGGTCGACTGAACCAGAAGATGAAAAATGCTTAGAAGCAGGTTCAGTCGATTGGACCAGGAGGTCAGTCGACTGAACCAGGGGATAGAAATTTCGTGTCCTTGTGTCAGTCGACTGACCACCTGGTTCAGTCGACTGACCACCTGGTTCAGTCGACTGACCTGCTTGCTTCAGCCAAATTGCCTATTTTTCTTGAAAATTCAAATTTTTAATCGATTATTGTTTCTCCGACTAGTTGTTATCACCTTTGTTGACTTTGATAACTTCCTTTTCGGAATTTTTGGGAATATCCATTTTGATGGATTTGGTATCGATTTCTTTGGATTTAATTCACGTCTTCGAATGTGAAATTTGGTGATTGATTATTTTTACAATCATTTTTGTGATTTGTCACTTTAAAATGCAAAGGTTTCTATACTAGTAGTAAATATCAAAACTCTTTCATTAAAACGATTTTAACTCTATTTTTAATACAAAGCTCGTTTATAAAACCATTTTCAAATCTATTATTATATACAAACCTTTACCTCATTCGTTTGAGAAATCTAATTAAACGGCTTAGTAAAACTAGTGGTATGAAACGCTTGCATTTAGTTCGTCGGTTAATTTTTGGACTTGCTCGATTGAAACTCTTGTGACAATTTTGGAGTGGAGATCTACAATTTGTTCGTAAATATTTAAGTTAAGCCAGTGGTTATGGGACACGAACCTAAACTCATTTATTTGCTAGCTTGGTGCAATTGACACTTCTTGATGATCGATAATGATCATTTCGTGATTTGGACTTGTGATGTCTCTTTGTCCACGTAAGGGACTATACCTCGTTTTATTGAGTTTCATCTCATTTCTTTTATAGGCTAACAACCTATGGATTCTTTGGAGTTTCGACTCATTTCTTTTATAGTCTAACGGCCTATGGATTCTTTGGAGTTTCGACTCATTTTTGTGGGCTAGCGACCCATGTTCATTTATGGAGTTCGACCCGTCGGCCGTACTATTGTACTACGTCGTTGTACCGGCTTATCAAGTTCATTGGACGTACCGTTGTACTACGTCATTGTTCTGAATTATTTGAGTTTCAGGTTCATCGGGCGTACCGATATTGTACTACGTCGTTGCACCAGCTCTATGGTTAGCGACCATGGGATAACGTCCTGTTTGTGGTACACGTGTTGGTGAGTTTTCATGCTCCTGTTTTGAGATAGGCCTCCCCCTTTTGTGATTTCTGGACTTCTGGTTGATGATTTCTAGAATTTGCGATTCACCCCTTTTTGTGATTGGCAATAATATATTTGTCAATATTTGCGGTTCGGGGAATAAAATAAAGAATATGATATTCTTTTTGTGTGTTTGAGATTTCTTATGATATTGTATGATTTTTTGTTGCTATTTAATGTATACTTGTCGCAGTATAGCATTATTATTATCATACGTTTTTGTTATATATCTTATCTTATCTCATTTTATTTGATATTTATAGTTAGACTGATATGTTTATTATTTTCTTATTAAATAATCCTTGGGTCAGACAGAGATGTTATAGGTGCTTCTACTTGACTCCTTATCTGGGATCGTCATCTGACTTTTGTCTAACTACATTAGATTGGTAGTTTTTGGTTGTTATACATTCGAGATAGAGACTCCTTGATGTATCCATATTCTTTTGTCTAGCACTTGTATCTATTCTTTTGTGATATTGTGAATCATGCTTGACCACTACTCTGATGTACACTTCTATGTGTTATATTCATATCTGTTTCAGCCTTTGTGATATGAATGTCTACGACTGATTTATGTTATGCTTATTTCTATATTTGTTTTCGAGGTCCACACAACCATTGTGTAGTGGCTTTGAGTTTGTATCGGTATGTCGGATTTCTCTTGAAATGAAATGCATGTTATACTATCTGACATGCCGATGCTCGCACAAAGCAATTACACGGATGGTCGCTCCTCAACAACCTTATTCTTCATGCTAGTTGACAGCATTACCTCGTAGTGTCCTTAGCTAGCGTGAGTATAGAGGTGGGGCGTGACTGCTTGGTATCGGAGCCAAACTTCGGAACAATGTAGAATAATCAAGCAGGGATCATTGTCCTAATTCCTTCTTAGGAATTGTGCTTTAGGATTTAATTCGAGTCTTCGTACCGTTTTATCCTATTTACTTTTATGATGCCTTGTTTTATCAATCGAGATTGTTGGATATTCATTCTAAGAATAACCTTTTTCCTCTTCTTTCTTTCTTTCTTTCTTAAAGAAGAGAAATGGTTAGACCAAACCGTGCCAGCGTCGGTCAATCCAGTGCTACTCCTCCGGATGGAGTATTTATGTCAGCTCAACAACTTCTAGATCTTGTAAAGGATGCCCAAGCTGTCGGGTCCATTCTAGAGCCTACTCACCCAAAATCTGGATTTGCACGCCTTTGCAGTGATTATACCAATTTGGGTGGAAAGCCATTTAGGGGTTCCGAAAGCGTTATAGAAGTCCAAGCTTGGTTTAGAACATATGATCGCATCTTTTCTCGCATGAATCTTATTGATCTTTATCGAGTCCAAGTGGTGTCTAGTATGCTCCAAGAAAGAGCATTAGATTGGTATGAGCTTCTGATTTCTGAAATTATTGAAGCGGATCTTACTTGGGAGCAATTCCGGAAAAGATTTGAATCGAAGTTTGTACCGGAGGCTGAAAAAGTAACTTTAGCTCGGCGTTTTATTGACCTTGTTCAAGGTGAATCTTTTGTGGCAGATTATGTCGCATCTTTTGAATCACTCTCTAAATATGGGACCGGGTATATAAATACCCCATTGAAGAAAAATCAGAGGTTTATCTATGGCTTGAATAAGAATCTCAAAAAGCCACTACGTCTGAAGTTAGAAGTTTCTTTTGACCAACTTGTCGATATTGCTCTTCGACTCGAAGAGGCCGATAAAGAAGTCGATGTTGAAATTGTGGACCCCAAACCGAGCTTCAACAACAACAAAAGAGGCCTATTAAATTCAAGGGTTCTTATCCCAACAAGAAAGGAAAGCAAGCAACACTGATAGCAAAGACTCCTACCTCTAGTAGTGGACAATGCTATAATTGTGGTTCTAAGGACCATTATGCTAATAGATGTCTGAAACCTCTCTTTTTTCGTTATTGCAAAAGTTCGGGTCATCTTTTATCATCATGACCCAAACTTCAAGACAAGAATGAGGGAAAGCTAAATGTTGTACAAGCCCCTAGTAACACTTCTCGTGGTCAAGGTATTTCTCATTCTATCCTTAATGGCATTATTATGTTTCGTGATCATCCTATTCGAGTTCTTTTTTATACGGGTGCGTCCCATTCTTTTATATCAAAAGAACTTGTTGATACTTTTTCTTTAAGTCTTATGGCTTTGATGACTTCTTTGAGAATTGCAAATCCGGTTGGTGGGTCTGCAATGCTCAGTTTGCTTTGTAAAGATGTCGAGATTATTTTATGCGATTTCTCTTTCCAAGTCGATTTGCATGTCATGCGTTACTTAGGCTTTGGAATGATTTTGGGAATGGATTGGCTTAACCATTATGAAGCCCAGATCCTATGTCCTGAGCGAACTATTCATCTTCGACATCCTCAATCTATTAAGCAGATTCCTATTGTTCTTCAAGATTCGGATTCCACTTTGGGGGCATCTTTATATTCCCTAAACCCTCATGATGATGACAATGATGATGAGGAAGATGTCATTTCTCTCATTCACGTTGTTTGTGAATTTTTCGACATATTTGAGCCCGTTTTAGGATTACCACCTAAGCGAGCAGTAGAGTTCAGAATTAATCTAGTCCCTGGAGCTCTGCCTATCACTCGTCCTCCTTATCGTATATCTAATAAGGAGAATGAGGAGATGCGTAAACAATTATCTGAATTGGAAGAGAAGCAATTTATTCATTCTAGTTCCTCTCCTTGGGGAGCTTCAGCTATTTTTGTGAAGAAATTTGATGGCACACTTAGGCTTTACGTTGACTACCGCAAGCTTAATGATCTTACTATGAAAAATAAATATCCTCTACCCCGGATCGATGATTTATTTGATCAACTTAGCGGTGCTAGAGTCTTTTCACAGTTAGACTTAGCAACCGGTTTTCATCAGCTTCGTATTTCAGAGGATAGCATTCCTTTGACATCATTCCGTACACGTTATGGATCTTATGAATGGCTTGTTATGCTATTTGGTTTAATGAATGCTCCAGTTTATTTCGTTGACCTTATGAATCGAGTTTTCAAATACTTCCTCGATCGATTTGTTCTCATCTTTACAGAAGATATTCTTGTTCATTCTAAAACCGAGGAGGAGCATGAAAAGCATCTTCGAATTGTGTTGGAAACTCTTAGGGGTAACCAATTGAAAGCAAAATTTTCTAAATTCCACTTTTGGCAATCTCGTGTGAAATTTCTCAGTCATATTATTTCCAAATCTAGAATTTCCGTGGATCCTTCAAAGATAGAAGTGATTCAATATTGGAAGAGACCGAAGGGTGTGATGGAAATTCATAATTTTCTCAGATTGGCGGGTTATTACCGTCGTTTCATAAAAGACTTTTCAAAAAAAATTGTTCCTCTTACTAGTTTGACAAAGAAGGGAGTTAAATACATTTGGTCAGACAAATGTGAAGCTTCTTTTCAGAAATTAAAAGAACTCCTTTCCGATGCTCCTATTCTTGTGATTCCCGAAGGGAACCAAGATTTTATAGCTTATACCGATGCTAGTCGTGTTGGTTTGGAGGCCGTTCTCATGCAAAGGGAACGTGTTATTGCTTATGCTTCCAGGCAATTAAAGCCTGCTGAGACTAGATATGCCACTCATGATTTAGAGCTCGCGGCTATTGTTTTTGCCCTTAGGATTTGGCATCATTATCTTTTGGGAGAAAAATTTATTCTCTATGCCGATCATAAATCTTTGAAGTATTTATTTTCTCAAAAGAAACTTAATTTGCGTCAACAATGTTGGCTCGAGATCCTTCCATCTTATGATTTTGATATTCTTTATACTCTCGGAAAGGGAAATCGTGTTGCCGATGCCCTTAGCCGTAAGCAACAAGCGGTTGTTTCTATGATGATATCCGAATGGAATGATCTCGAGACTTTTTCCACTTGTGAGATTCGAGATTGTGAATCCGATTCATGTTCATCTCTTGTTTTATGTAGCCTTGAGGCACATCCTTCTCTTTTAGACCGCATTCTTGAAGCTCAAAAGCTAGATGCTGAATTGGCCCTTCTTAGCTAAAGTTGTAGGGATAAAATCGATAGTGAAGGATTGAAAGACTTTGATACTGATGCTCATGGCAGTATTCAAAAATTTGGTAGGCTCATCGTGCCAAATATTAGTGATCTTCGTAAAGCCATTTAAGAAGATTCTCATCGTTCTAAATTTACCATTCATCCCGGTAGTAGTAAAATGTAAGCAGATATGAAGCGACTTTGTTATTGGGATGGAATGAAATCCGATATTGCTAACTTTGTTAAGCATTGCATGACTTTCCAACTTGTTAACGCCGAGCATCAAAGGTCCGGCAGGTTATTACAACCTTTGGACATTCCAATTTGGAAGTGGGACCAAATTTCCATGGATTTTATTGACGGTCTTCCTCGTTCTCGTTCGAGCCATGATAGTCTATGGGTGATAGTTGATAGACTTACAAAATCCGCCCATTTTATTCCCGTTCGGTCTAATCGGACTGTACCTCTTTTGGCCAAACTTTATATTAAGGAAATTGTTAAATTGCATGGAGTCCCTACTTCTATTGTTAGCGATCGTGATCCATTGTTTACTAGTGGATTTTGGAAGAGTCTTCAAAAAGCTTGGGAATGAAGCTTAATTTTAGCACCGCTTATCATCCTCGGTCCGATGGACAAACCGAGAGAGTGAATCAAACTCTTGAAGATCTTCTTCGTTCATGTTTTCTTGATTTTGGTGGAAGTTGGGAAGATCATATTTCTCTTGTTGAGTTTTCCTATAATAATAGCTTCCAATCTTGTATTGGTATGGCACCTTTCGAGGCACTCTATGGAAGGCCATGCCGATCTCCTTCTTATTGGCTTAAGGCCGGTGAGAGGCTGGTTTTAGGTCCAGATTTTATACATGATTCCACAGAAGAAGATTGACCTTGTTCGCCATAGGATGAAAGAGGCTCAAAGTAGACAAAAGTCCTATGCCAATAACCGAAGAAGGAAATTAGAATTTTCTACGGGAGATTTGGTGTTTATTCGTGTTTCACCTATGAAGGGTGTTGTGCGTTTTAGTCGATTGGGAAAATTAGCGACTCGATATATTGGTCCATTTCCCATCACCGAACGGATTGGTTCCGTGGCTTATCGCCTTTTATTACTGGCTCAATTTTGTGCTATTCATGATGTGTTTCACGTTTCTCAAATACGGAAATGCCTTCGAGATTCCAATTCTATTGAGCCCGGTGTTGTGGAAGAAATTGAAGTTTTGCCTAATTTGACTTATGAGCAACATCCTATTCGTATTATTGCTTTGAAGGAAAAACGCCTTTGAAGTAAGGATGTCCCTCTTGTTAAAGTTTAATGGTCCTCAAATCCTAAGGATTGTTCTTGGGAATCTAGAGAATTCATCGAGCGAACACATCCGGACTTACTCTCTCGTGCTCTTTGAGGTGAACTACTTATTTCAAATTTTCTTTTGTGTTGATATGCTTTTATGGTTGTTACTCTTTATTTTCTTATTAAGTATTGTGCAATTTCTTTAAGGAGGGGAGTCTGTAACACCATGCATATTTTACGATTGTATATTTAAATATTTTATTTAAATATAGCATCGTCAGTCGGATTTAAGTCCGAAAAGATACTTTTTGCAAACAGTCGAATTAGGACTCGAGAACACTTCCATTGAGTTTAAAATGTCATTTGCAACCTTTTTAATTATAAACATCGATAGGATTGGAGTTAGCTTGAATTTTGACATTTTCACTTAGGGATTTAGGTTTGGGTTTGGGTTTCAGCCCACTAACCCAAATCATCTTATATCCCAACTCCACCCCCTCTTCTCTTCATTCATTCTAATATTTCTTAACACTTCAAGCTTTAGAAAAATGGGGGAAGAGAAAAGAGGTTAGAAAGTCTTAAGCCCTAGTTTCTTTTGCAAATCCAAGTTCAAGCTCCAAATTCAAGGTGAAGCTTAGGTAAGCATCCTCTCCATCTTCTCCATCTCAATCCCTCTTCCATTTTCAGAAATTCCTAAACCATAACTTAGGAAGTATTTTCTTATGAGCTTAGATTGAAAGCTTCTTGAGTTGAGATTGAAGAATGGTTGCTCTTGCCTTGTTTTAAATGCTTCTCCTTCATTGTTTTTGGATTAAAAGGTGAGTTTTCGTACTCACGTCTACTTCTATAGCTATCGTTGTTGTTAGGTATGAATTCCTAATACTTATTTATGTTTATTTGTTTTTCATTTGGATTGAATTGGTGAATATTCCAATTTTTGGTGTTTTAAGGTCAAATCTTTTAAAAAAAATCTAATCTTTGAAGTTTGAACATGTTAGTGGGGTGTTTCAGAGAGCCATACAAGGCTGGGTTGTCACTTGGCGTAAACCCCCTAGTTGTCGTTGCTCGTTGTTTCGTTTCTGTTCCATGTTATGGGTTTTGCCCCACAAGGGGCTAGACTAAATATGTTTCCGAAGCAGGTTTAGTCGACTGGACCAGAAGGTCAGTCGACTGAACCAGAAGATGAAAGATGCTTAGAAGTAGGTTCAGTGGACTGGACCAGGAGGTCAGTCGACTGAACCAGGGGATAGAAATTTCATGTCCCTGTGTTAGTCGACTGACCACCTGGTTCATTCGACTGACCTGCTTGCTTCAGCCCAAATTGCCTACTTTGCTTGAAAATTCTAATTTTTAATCGATTCTTGTTTCTCCGACTAGTTGTTATCACCTTTGTTGACTATGATAACTTCCTTTTTTAGAATTTTTGGAAATATCCATTTTGATGTATTTGGTATCTATTTCTTTGGATTTAATTCACGTCTTCGAATGTGAATTTTGGTGATTGATTATTTTTACAATCATTTTTGTGATTTGTCACTTTAAAATGCAAAGGTTTCTATACTAGTAGTAAATATCAAAACTCTTTCATTAAAATGATTTCAACTTTATTTTTAATACAAAGCTCGTTTATAAAACCGTTTTCAAATCTATTAGTATATACAAACCTTTACCTCATTCGTTTGAGAAATCTAATTAAATGGCTTAGTAAAACTAGTGGTATGAAACTCTTGCGTTTACTTCGTCGATTAATTTTAGGACTTGCTCGATTGAAACTCTTGTGACAATTTTCGAGTGGAGATCTACAATTTGTTCGTAAATATTTTACTTAAGCCAGTGGTTATAGGACACGAAGCTAAACTCATTTATTTGCTAGTTTAGTTCAATTGACACTTCTTGATGATCGATGATGATCATTTCATGATTTGGAATTGCGATATGTGAAGTCTCTTTGTCCACGTAGGGGACTATACCTTATTTTATTGAGTTTCGTCTCATTTCTTTTATAGGCTAACGACCCATCGATTCTTTGGTGTTTCGAATCATTTTTGTGGGCTAGCGACCCATGTTCTTTTATGGAGTTCAGCCCATCGGACGTACCGTTGTACTACGTCGCTGTACCAGCTTATCAGGTTCATCGGGCATACCGTTGTACTACGTCGTTGTCCCGAATTATTTGAATTTCAGTTTCATCGGGCATACCAATATGGTACTACGTCGTTGCACCGGCTCTATGGTTAGCAACCATGGGATAGCGTCCTGTTTGTGATACACATGTTGGTGAGTTTTCATACTCCCGTTTATGATAGGCCTCCCCCTTTTGTGATTTCTGGACTTCTAGTTGATGATTTCTAGAATTTGTGATTCACCCCTTCTTGTGATTGGCAATAATATATTTGTCAATATTTGTGGTTCGGTGAATAAAATAAAGAATATGATATTCTTTTTGTATGTTTGAGATTTCTTGAGATATTGTATGATTTTTGGTTGTTATTTAATGTATACTTGTCGCAGTAGGCATTATTGTTATCATACGTTTCTGTTATATCTCTTATCTTATCTCATTTTATCTGATATTTATAGTTAGACTGATCCGTTTATTATTTTCTTATTAAATAATACTCGGGTCAGACCGAGATGTTACAAGTGCTTCTGCTTGACTTCTTATCTGGGATCATCATCTGATTTTGTCTAACTATATTAGATTGGTAGTTTTTGGTTGTTATACATTCGAGCTAGAGACTCCTTGATGTATGCATATTCTTTTGTCTAGCACTTGTATCTATTCTTTTGTGATATTGCGGATCATGCTTCACCACCGCTCTGATGTACACTTCTATGTGTTATATTCATATCTTTTTCGCCTTTGTGATATGAATGTCTGCGACTGATTTGTGTTATGCTTATTTCTATATTTGTTTCCGAGGTCCACATAGCCGCTGTGTAGTAGCTTTAAGTTTGTATCTGTATGTTGGATTTCCTCTTGAAATGAAATGCACGTTATACTATCTGACATACCGGTGCTCGCACAAAGCAATTACACGGATGGTCGCTCCTCAACAACCTAATTCTTCATGCTAGTAGACGGCATTACCTCGTAGTGTCCTTGGCTAGCATGAGTATGGAGGTGGGGCATGACGGATGGTGTGGTCCGTCATGGTGTAGTGTAGTTGTCCTTCAAATTTCATGTTGATTGGTTTTGTAGATTTTGTTTAGATTGATCATCGTCGATAATCGCCAAAATGATTGTTAAAAAACCCACTTTAAGGTTGACCAAAAGCAATCACCTTTCTAACTCGAAGCGGGTGCTGAAATTCTGGCCTAGGGTTAGACTCGAGTAAATCCAAAATTTCTCCAAGCAATCTCCAAGCAAATATGCATCCAACTCTAAGCATGATCCAACAATTTAAATTTCTACAGCTCTAATTAGACCATGCATCTACTCCAAGCATGTAGCAAATTTTCCCGTATGCGACTCCAAGAAAATTCACACCAATCCATCGACACCGATCCATCTTCTTTTGCTCATAACTCGAGCATATGAACTTCGGTCGACTTGAATTTGAAATGTATCCTTATGGGTCCTTTCTTGTCACTTCATACCAATCACACCTTGATTGGGTCAAAAATTAGGGATTCGATCCGATCTGTTACGTAGGTGGAGTGCTGATTCCATACTTAGCTATTTTTTGAGTGTTGTCCATCCAAATTCATTCAACTATCGTCCATAGTTTCAACTGTAATTGATTTACGATCCATCCATTTTAGCCGAATCTATGGTATCGTGGCCTGACCAAATGGTGGGATAACAATAATATTGTTAATTTCATAACATTCAAAAGTCCAACTCCCCGTTTAGCTAGTTGCGTGCGAAAATAAGGATGTTTTCCAGGGTTTTATGTCCAAGTCGAGCAAGAAAGGTGGTGTCTTAGGTTGTTACTAGGTCAAGGAGGGATTATGTTGCTTCGTTTTGGTCATAGCTTTCTTTAAGGTGAGCTAAACTCACCTTTAAATCATATAAAAATCAACAAATTTTGTAAAACATAAAAAGTTGATTTTTTTTTTGTTACACTAGTGTATGTTTGCATGTTTTAGAATTGATTCCCCATTTAAAAGTGGATGGCATGAGTAACCATTGTTTTGCAGTGGACGAAAAGAGGAAGTCAATGTGTTTTCATAGCGAATAAGTCGCTATGGAACACTTTGAAAAGCATATACACATAGGTAAATTACATATGACTTTTATAGAGACACCCTAAGTGGTTACCCACTAATATTAATTTACTTTCATATTTTTATTGGTTGTGAAATGTTTGGATGAATATATATATATGACATATATAATGTTTTATGGAAGTGTCGTTATAATGACTATCGCTGTATCGACAATTTAAAAATATGATCCTTTTGAAAATCTTTTTGTAGATTTCGTGCTTCGGTTTTTACAAAACAAATATTTAGTTGTGTTTTTTCACATTTAGTGCAAAAGTGCGATGCTCGAAAAAAGGTAGAACCCCTAAAACAAATGTCTTTGAAAGTTAGAAATGAAGTTTTCTTTATTGATTTCGCAAAAAGTCAAGTGTTTAAAGAATTTTTAAATGTAGTTATTTGATTTCAAATCCTCTAAGTTTGGTGAATGCATACTGGGTTAATAGCATATTACTCTACAAATAAAAAAGAGTACCCATACTTTGAAAATTTAGGAAAAAATTACATTTAAAAAGAGACCAATTTAAAGAAAATTTTAATACTATTTAGTGACACTTTTTGCGACGCTTTTCTAATTTTTATAAAAATGGTTCTAACTTGTTTTTCTCTTCCTAAGATTTAACACGGATATGTTAACTTATTTCTAAGTTTTTGAAATGTATTTTGCAAATTTATTATAATGTGAAAACTAAGCATAAGTTTGGTTTTTAAAAAATTTAGAAGTTTGATTCAGTTATGGAAAGGATAAGAAATTTAATTTCTATAAACGATATCGCTTAAATGGACAAGATTTAGTCATGTTCTTAACACTAAACGTTATGGTACGGAAACTCATTTCTATCTTGAAGGTTGGAAATGTTGCTAAGGCCAGGTTTAGAGGTAACACTACCTTAAGTGTGTTAGTCCTTGAGATGATGGTTTGATGACAACAACCTTAGAATAAGGTTATAAAATATAAATACTAACATTATTGTTTAGATATATATATATATATATATATATATATATATATATATATATATATATATATATATGTATATGCAGGATTTAACCATGCAGGTACCAAGAATGAAGCATGTACAATATGGAGATTCAAGACTGAAGATATCAAGATTGAAGACTCACGAGTATCAAGATTATCAAGAGTTCATGATTTCAAGATAAGTAATTTAATTAGGAATTTTGTTAAAACTCCTAGAAAAGCACTGGCATCTTAAAATCCAATTAATTCGTGGAATGGAATCCACTTCGAGCTTGTTAAAGGGATGGAACCCTAAGTAGGATGGAACCTACGAAAAATCTAGTGGAACATTGCTTTGTATCCGCTAACTTTCATTCAAAATGTTTTAGAAAATTATATCTTGTTTTCAAAATATTTTCAAAATCTTCCTTTTAAAAGGATCAAAAACATCTATCCTGGTTTTCATACTTTTAGCCTCAAAATAATCTTTATTTTCAAAATCAAATTATCCTTGGTTTTAAACTATCTTTTAATAATAATAATATATTTAATTTTTAATATTTATACTTTGATTTAAATATAAAATTATAGTAAAATTTTATATATACCAAAATATTATTCTCTATATTTACTTATGTATTTTAACTATAGTTAAGTATATTTATAAGGTTTAAAATAGTTTTAATATAAGATAGAAGTTTTTTTCAAAGGAAAACAAATCACCAAAATTTCCTTTGGCATGTCGACATACTAAAGTACCCCATGTTGACATGGTAGTAGTTGATTTCAAAATTTGAAATTCAAAAGAAGTGTCTATTCGTCATATCCCTTCACGAATGGACATGGCTGTTGTTCTACTATAAATAGGGGTAGTTTTGAACGAATTTTCATTCATATTTTTATGGTTTTCACTCCTCTTCTTCTTCCACATTTCTTCATACATATTCTTACCATTACTCTACCGAAATCAACATTGAATCTAACTAGATCATTTCTGGTTTGATTCCCTATCATTATCTCAACAAGATCTCAGTGCTATTCAGAGTTATAGACTTCTTCGTAATCAAGTTAGCGAGAAAAGGTGTGATTGTAGCCTTGGAAACCGATCAAGTTAGAAAAGATGTGATTATGGCCTTAGAAATCAATTAAGTTAGAAAAGGTGTGATTGTAACCTAGGAAATCAATTGGGTGAACTTGTTGCCTCTGAAATCAACTATCTCTACCCAGAGGATTGTGAATCTGGAGTGGTCTACCTCATGGCCTTGAAATCGAGGGTGTAATTGTACAATTGCTTTTGAAAGGAAATCCGTACTTGTGTGCGGGACTGGATGTAGGGTAACTCGAAACCAGTATAAAATCCGGCGTGTTCTTTCCTTTATTGCTTTTACTTTATTTCTGCTTCTGTGTTTGATTCCGTGATCATATCCGTGTCTGAATAATGCATACATTTGTGTTCAAATTAACAAAAACTCAAAAAGATTTAGTAATTTCTTTAAACACTATTCACCCCACTTCTAATGTTAATCCTAGCCTTAAGATCTGTATTCCGCATTTCTCACATTTTGGTATCAGAGCAAGGTTTTCAAAGTTTCATAATCTGATTTTTGAAAAAGTTTTTAAATGGCTTTGTTTAAAATATTTGTTAATACTAGTTTGGAAATATTCAGATCATCATTGTCTCATGAGTCTGCATATAATCAGTATTCAAATTCAAGTTGTCTACTAAGATTGTTTGATGTGTAGGAAAAATGCTTTATGGGGGTTGAGGAATCAATCCACAACGGACAAATTGTGGAGATCAAAAAGAATAAATGGATACTCGATAGTAGATGCTCTAGACACATGACTGGTAATCCAGATATACTGAATGATATAATATACAAATATGGAGGACTGGTTAATTTCGAAGACAATTCAAAAGGATATGTGATTGGCATCAGCAAAGTCGGTAACTCTAAAACTCCTATTATTACTAATGTTTTGCTAGTTAAGAATCTGAAACATAATCTGCTAAGTAAAAGTCAACTTTGCGATAAAGGATACAAAATTAAATTTTAAAAAGATAAGTGTCACATTGAAGATAATAATTCAACCATAATATTTGAGGGAATTAGGAAAAGAATATTTATATTCTTAGTATGAAAGTTTCAAATGATAACCTATGTATTTTGGCAAATACAAGTGACCCTTGGATTTGGAATAAGAGATTTGGGCTTTTGAATTTCAAACTCTTATCAAGACTATCAAAACATGATCTAGTAAGTGGTCTCTCTAAAATGAATTTTAAAGTAGATAGTCTATGTGAAGCATGTCAATTAGGAAAACTTAGAAAAAGTTCCTTTAAATTAAAAGATATGATTTCAACTTCCAAACCTCTTTAATTACTTCACCTTGATTGATTTGGTCCATCTCAAATTCTGTCAATAAATCATAGTAAATATGTTTTTGTAATTGTAGATGATTATTCTAGATTTACATGGACAATATTTTTGAATCATAAAAGTGATACTTTTGAATGTTTTAAGAACTTTACAAAAAAGGATTCAAAATCAACTTTCTCTAAAAATTATAACCATCCGTAGTGATCACGGTGGTGAAATTGAAAATGAAAAGTTCGAGAAATTCTGCAATAAAAAGGGAATAACTCATAATTTTTCAATTCTAAGAACTCCACAACAAAACGAGGTAGTGGAACGTAAAAGTAGGACGATTCAAGAGTGTGCGAGAACTATGCTTTCAGATAGTAAATTACCAAAGTATTTTTTGGCAGAAGCAGTTGCTACCGCCTATTACATTTTAAATAGAATTTTAATTAGACCTTTAACTGATAAGACATCTTACGAACTTCTTTACAGAAAGAAACCTTAGGTATCTTATTTTAGAATTTTCGAAAGCAAATGTTTTATTTTAAATACAAAAGATAACATAGATAAATTTGATCCTAAATCCGACAAAGGTATCTTTATCGGATATTCTAATAAAAGTAAAGCGTATAGAGTGTTTAATTTAAGAACTAACACCATCGAAAAAACAACGCATGTTTCATTCGATGAAAATCACAAAAATTTTGAAGATACAAATGATGAAGAAGATTTAATCACTCAAAATCAAGGGTCAACTGAAACTAATAATGAAATTAATCATCCTAATAAAAGGACTAAACTTTTAAAAGATCATCCTATAGAAAATATATTAGGAGATATGCAATCTGTTGTTAAAACTAGAAATCAACTAAGTAAAATGAGCAATGTAGCCTTTATATCAACTATTGAACCTAAAAATCCAAAAGAAGCGTCAACTGATGATTCATGGATTTTGGCTATAAAAGAAGAACTAAATCAATTCACTAGAAATGATGTTTGGGAACTTGTTCCTAGACCTGAAAATAAAACTAAATGAGTTTATAAAAATAAAATGAATGAACTAGGAGAGGTTGTTAGAAATAAAGTCCGGTCAGTCGCTCAAGATTATTGTCAAGATGAAGGAATAGATTTTGTTGAAACTTTTGCTCCCGTAGCAAGATTAGAAGCCATTTGGATTCTACTTGCTTTCGCAAATCATAATAATTTCAAAATATATCAAATGGATGTTAAAAGTGCCTTTCTAAATGGATTTGTAAAAGAGGAAGTATATGTTGAACAACCACCACCTTTTGAAAATGAAAAATTACCAAATCATGTTTACAAACTTAAGACAGCTCTATATGGTCTAAAACAAGCTCCTAGAGCCTGATATGATAGACTAAATCTTACTTATTACAATCAAAATTTGAAATTGGTTAAGTAGATAATACTCTTTTTATTAAGAAATAAAAATGATATTCAACTAGTACAAGTCTACGTAGATGATATCATTTTTGGATTAACTAATTTTGAAATGAATAAAGAATTTTCTGAAATAATGACAAAAGAGTTTGAGATGAGTCATATGGGTGAATTAAACTTCTTTCTAGGATTACAAATAAAACAATTAGATAATGTATCTTTGTTAGTCAAGAAAAATATGCTAAAGACCTAGTTAGTAAATTTGGTTAGACTACTGCAAGTGGAAAACCCACTCCCATAGCAACCAATGAGTACCTAAGTAAAGAAGATCTCTCGAAAGATGTAGATCAAAAACTATATAGAGGAATGATTGGATCACTACTCTATATCACTGCTAGTAGACCTGATATCATGCATAGTGTTTGTCTCTGTGCAAGATATCAATCCCAGCCTAAAGAAACCCACTTAAAAGCCGTAAAAGTATGATAAGATATGTTAAACACACCTCTGATTATGGCTTATTTTACCCTAAAAATGATTCTTTTGATTTAATATCTTACTGTGATGCTAATTATGCTGGTTGTAAATCTGACCGAAAAAGTACAAGTGGAACTTATCACTTTTTGGGGCATTCTCTGATTTCCTGGTTTAGTAAAAAGCAAAACACGGTTTCTTTATCAACAACCGAAGTAGAGTATATTTTTGCTGCTTTAGCCTGTTCTCAAGTAATATATATGCAACAAACTTTAAAAGATTTTGGTCTAAATATCTCAAAATCACCAATTTATTGTGACAATACTAGTGCAATAAATTTATCCAAAATACTATTCATCATGCTCGAACTAAACATATTGATATCAGACACCATTTTCTCAGAGATAATATAAGTATGGAAGTAATTACTCTCGATTATATCAATTCTAAGAATCAAATTGTTGATATATTAACAAAACTATTAACTGAATCTATATTTACTAAATTAAGAAGAGAATTAGGTATTTGTTCAATAACTGAAATATAAAATATAAACAACAAAGTATAGTTAAAAATTAAAATAAAATAAATCGAATAGTAAAAATTTCAAGCACCATGTCGACATCCCCCTATACCCATGTCGACATATAACGATTTTTTATTTTTGAATTTTTTGCCACCAAAATTCAAATAAATGGTTATGTATTCTTTTTATTTTCGAAATTTTTGTCGTTCTTTCTGTTTCCTTTCTGTTCTAAATTCTGAAACCAATAAAACTATGGCCTCCTCTTCCAAATCAAACAAAAATTCAACCTTTTCATTCCCTTCTCCTACTTCTGGACCGTTTCAACGAACTGCGCTTGCACGAGTAACGAAAATGGAGAATTCTTTGAAGGATGCACTGCAGCTAATGACTGAAATTCAAGTGGTGCAACCTAGAATGGCAAAAGAACAAGAACGGCAAGGAGAAATCCTTAGAAATTTGCAAAAATTTCTAATGGACAATCATTCTAATCCGATTTTGTTTGATGAAGAGTCTTCAGGAGATCAAGTGCAAGAGGACAGTGAGGAAGAAGAAGAAGTCTTCATGGAAGAAGAGCACGCTGAAGATGACAACAAAGTCATGTGCGTTGGCGACGTGTGCTTTGACAAAGATGGAAATCTTGTCGAACAACGTGGAAATATCTGTTTCCTCTATCCAAATTGTTCGCTTCATAGATCTCCCATTTTCAAGGACACGCATTGGTTTCTTTTCATTCTTTCTTATTGTTGTATGTTTTTATCTACGTTCTCTACGCAAATGTACAAATAAAATATAATTAATAAATAATTTGTGTGCTTATATTTGATTTCTCATAAGTATTACCATAGATGCTTAGGAGAGTTAGTAGTTTAGGACTAAATTTTAGTTTTAGAATTAAGTGTTGATTATTTATGATAACACTATCATTATAATCACATAGTATTAGATTAATGGGAGTTATATAGTTTCGAGTTAGTTTTTGTTGATGGCAAAGGGGAAGAAGTATAAAATAGGATAGTTAGGCATAGATTAAGGGGGAATTATTAGTTTTAGGGGGAGTTATTAGGATAGAAGTGATATTTTATAAACAAAGGTTGTCATCATCAAAAAGGGGGAGATTGTTAGTTCTTGAGATGATGGTTTTGATGACAACAACCTTAGAATAAGATTATAAAATATAAATACTAACATTATAGTTCAGATATATATATATATATATATATATATATATATATATGCAGGATTTAACCATGCAAGTACCAAGAATGAAGACTGTACAATATAGAGATTAAAGACTCAAGATATCAAGATTGAAGACTCATGAATATCAAGATTATCAAGAGTTCAAGATTTCAAGGTAAGTAATTTAATTAGGAATTTTGTTAAAACTTCTAGAAAAGCACTGGCATCTAAAAATCCAATTTATTCATGGAATGAAATCCACTTCGAGCCTGTTAAAGGGATGGAAAGTAGGATGGAACCTACAAAAAATCTAGTAGAATATTGTTTTGTATCCGCTAACTTTTATTCAAAATGTTTTACAAAATTATATCTTATTTTCAAAATGTTTTCAAAATCTTCCTTTTAAAAGAATCAAAAACATCTATCCTGGTTTTAATACTTTTAGCCTCAAAATAATCTTTATTTTCAAAATCAAATTATTCTTGGTTCTAAACTATCTTTTAATAATAATATATTTAATTTTTAATATTTATACTTAGATTTAAATATAAAATTATAGTAAAATTTTATATATACCAAAATATTATTCTCTATATTTACTTATGTATTTTAACTATAGTTAAGTATATTTGTAAAGTTTAAAATAGTTTTAATATAAGATAGAAGTTATTTTCAAAGAAAAACAAAGCACCAAAATTTCCTTTGGCATGTCGACATACTCAAGTACCCCATGTCGACATGGTAGCAGCTGATTTCAAAATTTGGATTTGAAAAGAAGTTTCTATTCTTCATATCCCTTCACGAATGGACATGGCTGTTGTTCTACTATAAATAGGGGTAGTTTTGAACAAATTTTCATTCATATTTTTCTGGTTTTCACTCCTCTTCTTCTTCCACATTTCTTTATACATATTCTTACCATTACTCTGTCGAAATCAACATTGAATCTAACTAGATCATTTCTGGTTTGATTCTCTATCATTATCTCAACAAGATCTCAGTGCTATTTAGAGTTATAGACTTTTTTTGTGATCAATTTAGTGAGAAAAGGTGTGATTGTAGCCTTGGAAATCAATCAAGTTAGAAAAGGTGTGATTGTGGCCTTGGAAATTAATCAAGTTAGAAAATGTGTGATTGTAGCCTAGGAAATCAATTGGGTGAACTTGTTGCCCCTGAAATCAAGTATCTTTACCCAAAGGATTGTGAATCTGGAGTGGTGTACCTCGTGGCCTTGAAATCGAGGGTGTAATTGTACAATTGCTTTTGAAAGGAAATCCGTACTTATGTGCGGTACTGGATGTAGGGTAACTCCGAACCAGTACAAAATCCAGTGTGTTCTTTCCTTTATTTATTTTATTTTATTTCTACATCTGTGTTTGATTCTATGATCATATCTGTGTCTGAATATTGCATACATTTGTGTTCAAATTAACAAAAACACAAAAAGATTTAGTAATTTCTTTAAACACTATTCACCTTCCCTCTAGTGTTAATCCTAGCCTTAAGGTCCGTATTCCGCATTTCTTACAAAGTGGCCCAACTTCATTTTTAACCGAGGAATAGTACAAGTTTGACATCGGCAAGTAATGATAAAAACATAAGATTTAATTTCCATATACGATCATTTTATTATTCCTATCAGTCGATTTAATGACTATCAATTCTGTTATCTTCTTTGTGTTTCATCAACCTAAGACGATTTGTTGCTCATTTGAGCATCGGGTATCCTTTATGGAAAATGACTAAAACCAGAAAGCGAGTGAACATTAAGCTCATGGGGTTTCTTTCATTAAGATATCTTCATATCTACTCTTGATTGGATTCGGTTGATTGTGTGTAAAGATGTGAAATACTCGGATATTCGATAAGGTTGGAGGATCTGGCCTATACATTTTTTGAAACAGTCACAAAGTAAATGACCCTCTCAAGTATGTTGTCTAGAGGTATACGTAAGGTAAGGGGGGCGCACCCTCTTAGTCATTGTTGAAAATTTTTCCTTTCCTTGTTTTTGATTTAAGCCTTTGGATTAATTCTTTCTCAATTGCATCGAGAAGTTTCTTGTGCACTTCGCGATGTTTAATTATTTATGTCCATTCTTTTATGCCTGGATGTTGTTCTTATGAGAGTAAACCCGTTCAATGTTTTGCATTGTGGTGTCATGTGTTGTTTATATGTTCCACTTTTATTTGAAGTTACTCATGAAAGACTTATTTTCCGATCCAACAGTTGTTTGTTTTCCTTAAATTCTCAAGTACTCATTTCTATTTGAGTAGTCCGGATTGGACCGGTTTCTTTGGGATCTTTTGAAGACGTGTAACAAACCACTTTTTCGTACAATTCAAGTTGACAATAAACCATGCATATACAACCCAAATCAAATGGAACGACGGATAGATAAGAGAGAAAGGAGAAAGAAGAAGAACAAGGGAAAAGAATTTAAAAACTACACAGAATCTCACAATCACTGCGAAACAACATATAATATAATATCAATGATCTTTACAAAAGAGAAACTATTATATACATACATCCATCAGAGTATAACAACAATCAAAATCATCAGCCTAAACCGTTAACATCCTGTCCTCATAATTGCTGATAATTTCAAAAACGAAGCAGCAGAAAAATTAACATATACGAGAATACTGCATGAAGACCTCCATCTCGTCTCCTGAGCTCCAACGCATCCAAACAAATATATAAATATGCCTAGTCTGATGCGATAATTATAATAAAATAACACCTGGAAAACCAACATGAGAAAAAGACACCCAACTAAACTTTTGAAGTTATATAAAAACCTTTGAAAGCAAAGGTATCTCGTAAGGCCATGCTGAACATAAACACGATGGGTTTTACCTTAACATAACCAAAACAATTCATATGAAATCCTCTTATATTATAATAATGTCTAATACACAAATACTTATTAATCATAGCCGAAATTGTTACATTATTTAAATTCCAACATACTAAGTTTTACAACCAAAACGAAGGCTCGTATTGGAGAATGGATACCAATTATGAAAGGGTAAGGGTCTACCCACTGAATCCGTACACCTTAAGATAAAATGTACAGAAGGCTCCAACATGTTGCACTTCTACCACTCAGGACAGGCACTACCCCCTTCTCGAGTAGCACCGAATATGATCACCACTTGGTTGTAATCAACAACCACATGATGGGACCCCGAAGCATACATGAATAATGCTCTAGATTTGGGACATCATGCCCTACTTAGGAGCGACCCACTTAGCCCTACCGCATGTCCCTGCTTTATTCATTTCTTGGTAGTGAGGCTCGAAGAGGCTATTCTCTTATATAGCACTTCCCATTTGGAACCTAACACTGCCCTCTATGCAACAATGTAATATCAACATCATCTATACAAGTTCATTTTGGGGTTGAATGAAACAATTTAGAACTCCATCTCAAATTCCATCATCTTCCAAATGTCTTCACTTCGAACATTGGAGTTTAATCGAAGTGGTTTACGGATAACATATCTGTCCCCAGTCTCTCCAAAATAACATTCGACGGTTTCTGATAAACTCAACCCCGATTTTTTAGGAAATAAACAGTCGAAGATAAGATCGGAGATCACCTCTTAACCGTTAGTGGACAGATTCCCTTATCATTGCCCTAGAAGAACTAAACGAGATTTATATGCACAATATAACATCATCAAACATGATTATACCACATTGCTCACATGTTTCTCCTAGATATTTCCAAAGTTATATTTTGGGTCAAAATTCGATAGCCAGTTATTTAACTATCAAATAACAAACATACAATCAGGGATTTTACTCCATAGGTAAAACCAATACTTGGTTAAGCACCAAGCAACACTAAGCCTCCTTAATTAATCTTTTCATTGATTAAAACCACCTTGTATGTGCTTGTATCAAAATAATTTTACAAAGATATAGTCACAAACCCTTATATTTTTAATACTTAGAAAATATCCGTATAATTATCCCAACGGTATAAGTATACTTACTAAATTCTAAGGAAGATCTCCTTTTTATAAAATTCTAAAATAATTTATAAACTCCATATAAATTTCAAAAACCCATATATAAACAATTCATAAATTATTTCCCAAGTTGTTTATAAAACCTCTATAAACCATGTAATTATTTATAAACTCTTAGATAAATTTCTAAAACCACTTTATAAACCATTAATAAATTATTTCCCAAGTCGTTTATAAACCCTTTATAAACCATGCAATTATTTATAAACTCTTTTTATAAATTTCTAAATCCATTTCTAAAATTCGTTTATAAATATCCATATGTTTATAAATCTTTATCTTATAAATAATCTCCCTTACTTCTTCAAACCATTTTATAAGCTCTTCTTATAAAAATCCTAGTCCGTTTACAAAAATTTATTCATGAATCTCGAAAATATCACAAATAATAATAATTATTAACCTTTAACCTCTTAAAAATAATAATTAACAATTCAAAACATTATGAATAAAACAATAGTTAATCTTTACCATACAAAGAATAATAATAAATTACCAAAATTTGATTAATAATCATTATTATTAATTTTCAAACCATATTAATGATTTAAATAATTAACCTTTCAAAATAATTAAATATTAACCAACAATTTTAGCAATATTAATATAAATAACTAACTTTAAAACCAATATATTTCCTCGATAAAAATCAATTCTTAAATTTTCAACCTAGTCATTTCCATATTTATAAATCTATGTTTAAGAATCTCTTTCCATTTTTTAAAAACTTCCTTTCATAAACCCATTTATTTATGAATTCCATTTATAACTTTATTTCCTTTATAATCTCATTATTCATAAATCTAGTTTTAAAAACATAAATCACCGTTCGTTTTAACGTTGCTTCCATATGGATAAATTCCTTTTATAAATCCCTTTTCATTTATAAAATATCGTTTAACATTCCAAATCTACCCCCACCTTCAATTCCCAAAATAGAGTTAATTATTTCTAAAACATCATTCTGTATCTAAAAGAAATCCACCGTTTAATTTATTCTCCAACTATTAAACGTTGACGGTTTCGTTTAATTTATAAACCCCATTTATAAATTCATACTTTTATTTACAATATACAAATTTTCAAATCTTTGCTTCCTTTGTAAAAATATCACTATTGTAAATTATCCGATTTATAAATTTCACGTTTATAAATAAATCATAATATATGTACCTATATACATATATATCACTTTATACAAAGATAAATATTATATCAAAATATTTCTAATTTCTTTTACAACATATCCCTTTATCATAAAAGCAAGACTTATTCTTCAAGATTTTAAAAATCTATATCGTACAGTTCGAAAATCTCTATTTAGAATATTTTATAAAATATTAATTTGTAATATCTAAAATCGTACTTTCCTTTTTGGAAAATTATTTAAAACATATAAAATCCCCAAAATCATTGTGAAATCCTTTTTTAAATGAAATCACTATTTTATAGTATTTCAAAATACCAAAAATGAGGTCCGGTGCTAGTAAAGTACTAATTTATCAAATCATATCAATGCCACCAATATGGCATTCAACAAGTCATATATCACTATATAAATGAATATAAAATCAGAAGTGTGAGAAATCCCATTAGAACCCTCCAACCTGTCGCCTTTGCATCAAATACAATATATAATCAAAAAATATAAATAAATCGCTTCGAGGTGTGATTTGTATACAAATGGTCATCCATTCTTACATGGGAATGTAATAGGGTCTCATCCGCTCCAATAGGCAGGAATATATTCAATCCAACTAATAATAATTATTAAATTATCCAAATATTCAATAGCTATCAATAATAAATATCCAAACATCCAATAGATAATTTTTATTGACCATATAGATTTTCTGATTAACCGAAAAGGTGAGATTAACTCACTTTGATTTTAATAGTTGCCAAAGCATTTCGTTTTGAAATAAAATTGAATGGGCATTCAAATTTAATGTGAAATTCCAACTAGTTCTGAATTCATCCAGTCCAACTCCACAGCATAGTGCTCGCTGATACGAATCCAACACAACTTTTCGCTCTCAAAACAAACCTTGTATGAGAAAGTTATGAATTAATTTACATCAGACATAATTAATATTATAATTAACTTAATTATAATAATTATTAAACCTTAAACCTCCTCCTTACTCCCTTCATCATCACATATGCAACTGCAGGCCAAAGTAAAAATTTTCAAATCGCGCATGAACTCATTTGATGCTGACCACACCGTTCGCAACCTCCGCCTCCCCTCTTCTCCCTCTCGCCGCTCCAGCCTCCACCTTCGTGTGCGCGTGACATCGCATATGAAAACCCAATAAAAATGCTATGGACGAGATGCAATTCCAGCATGTCAGGCTACAATTTGATGATCTGATCGTTGAACTAGTTCATATCAATGTGCTCTATATTTTCCTAATTGAAGTCGTTGGCTAATTTCGGCCCTAAAGGCTCCGATCGATGTTAACCGTTGGATAATGGAGTTTTAATGGTGGCTATGAATTAGGCTTTAAAAATGAAGGAAGGGCTATTTATAGAAACAAATTGCGGATTAGGATTTCAAAGATTTCTTTCAAATCGAGTTATTTTAATTTAAATTCCTTTAATTAAATTCTACGCTTTTTAAACTCGCACGACCAATAGATATGCCCAATCGCCACGAAATTCGACGGCATATAATAATTCAATATTACGGATCCAATGATACAAGTATCGTCTAAATCCAAGACAGTACCCAAAAAGACTATGTTTACATGTTAATTAAAATGAGTAATTTCCAATTTCGAATCACTTTTAAATCCAATTTAAAAAATTTACTATCTTCATGCTAATTCAAATAGAGTGTAAATCAACTTTTGAAATCATTTTCATTCACATAAAATTAAACATTCAATTATTTAAGCAGTTTCAAATATTAAAGTTAGCAATTAAATTATCAAATAAATCGTTGTACTTGAGATCCAAGTGTTTTAACTAAAAAAATAATTTCTTAAAGTTTAAGATAAATTAAATTTTATAAATTTAAATGACTGAAATTCTGGGTCGTTACACCATCCCCCTTAAAAAGTATTTCATCCCCAAAATTTCCAAGTTAATAAAAATGCCCAAACCCATTAACTTTCAAAAACAATTTGTTGAATTAGATTACCAAATTCTTTTATGTCGTTTAACTTTTCAAAATCAAATAGTTGTAACTTCTTATAAAAACCTTTCTAAGTTGTCAGATTCATTTCATAGTTACTCACTAATACCATTCAAAGTTATAAACCTAAAATCCAAATTTTGGTTATCAAAATTTTATTCCCCTAAAATTCTCAAAAAATTTCTGACACCTTAAATTTTCAAAAAATTTCGCCAGCATCTCCTTTGCGCTGCTCGATCGTAAAAAATTACAATATATATAATCATAAATATACATTTCATCTTCGAGGATCAGGCATCCCATGGGGAAAAATATAAAAGTACGGTATGTAATCTGAGATGTGTAACTTTCATTATATTAGCAAGCATATATAATCAACTACATGCGAAAGCAGGCTCCAAATATGAAGCATATGCCATCCACACCTACTAATCACTTTACAACCAATAAGAACATGTATATAGAGAGTAATACCAATATATAATATGGAAAATAGATAACTATATGCAAATGTGACAAGTGAAACCATTACAATTAATATTCATCCAATTAATTCATAATCATCTTAGTTTACTTTTTACAATGTCAACATTAAATTTATTAAAGCCCATACTATGTACATAAACCATCCGTACGCAAAACCATACCTGATCGTTCACACAATTTCACTTTCGAACTAGTATCGTTCACATAGCCACTCTAGTGTAGACTCAAATTTGGTTCCTTGATTAGAAATCGCTATCCTCCTTGCATTGCCATATACTATGATAAAGAATATTGGAATTAATCAAAAAACCTTATTCAGGGTTCGCAATCGAGAATCGAGTGAAAAATCCTAACTCAAATCGGTGAAAATCACCTCTAAATCATATTCTCGAATCTAGATCAAATAGTTATGCGAATAAGATAATATAAGTATACCTTACGTATTTATTTCAATTTACTTTCATACAGTTGATTTACATTCAATCATTTACATTCACTTTATAACGCTCGACCCATTTACATTCATTAGTTCATATCCAATTATCCACATTATGTTTAACAACATTCCATTTCATTTTAAATTCATTTACATATAATTTCATAAAATCCTTGCATTTTATCTTCCTTAAGCTAAATCTTATTTGATTTTGTTGAGTATATTTCTTCAATACTAATACATCTTATGAACTATTTCATCAACTTTTTTATACAACCCTTCTAGTGTTTATTTTCACTTCATAACTTAAGTTCATTTCCATTTTATTACTTTATTACAAATCGAATTCAATTTCAATTTCACTTAAATTTTCTTAGTTAAATTTCATTCAAAATTCCTTTATTTAAGTTAAGTGAAAATTTATTTACCTATCTCGATTTATGATTTTCATTCCTTAACATTCACATTTAACAAATTTAATATTTGTTTGTAGCTCAATATTCCTCAAATCTATAAGTTATACAAACTTATTTACTTAAAATTCCATGATATTTGTTTGACTCAAGTTTACTCACATATTATATATACAATTCTGGGTAATACAATCACTTTACGACTTAAGTGTATATTCATTTCATTATTTTATCCAATTCATTTCAAACCCTATTTCGATCTCATTTAACCGTTTACTTAATTAATTTAACTTAAGCTAAGTTAAATTTTAATTTCATACCTTGATTCCAAATTTCTTTTCTTATCTATACTGTTTTTAAATTATAAGTCGAAAATCTTATTATCTTTGGTTTTTTCAAAACATTTAGATAGAATTTCAGGTTTCTAACACCTAGTTCTATTTTCAAATCATTTTGAAATCATATATATGCATAGCTCCTTTATATATCAAATTACACCTTTGGAATTTAAAACAAATTTGTTTTATCAAAAAAAACTTAAATGGTGAATTACTCAGATAGCAATCCCTCACTTAGAAACTTGAAAGTAAATGCCAATGATGCTACATTCATCACCAAAGTTATTTTCCAACGATCGAAGTGAATTCAATGCTTTCTATTTCTTTAAATCCCATTCTAAAGTATTTTTAACCAAATATTTTCAAAATATTACTATTATTGCTTTTCTTAAGCTTTTCAAAATCAATAGGTACTAAGTTTTCAAATTTCTTGTTTTAAACCTATTTTAGTTAATAAATCATATTTATAAATATACTTAAGAAATTTCATTTCCTTTCCATTTATGAATAAAATTTATAAATCATATTTATAAAATCTCACTTCTTATGTAATTCATTTCACAACTGTTGATTATTTAAGAATAATCAATTCTCTATAATTCATACTTATAAACTTATTCTCTTATATAATTCAGTTTACAGTTGTTTATTTTTGTTAAATTATAACAATAACAACTTTTATTAAAATAACAACAAATGATAATAATCAAATATTATCATTCATTGATGTAACGACCCGTAAATTTTCGATAATTAAAATAACTAATTTAATAAGATTTCGTGATTTAATGTTAGAATTTTTTTTTGTAATTCGTTTGGAATAATAATAACTGGAATGAATTGCAACAATAATTATCCAAGTAATTATTTATAGATTGAATGGAGTTCTAATCTAATTGAATTGACTCAAATGTTATAACTTGGTTAAGGGAATATATGGAAAAACCAATGCAAATAAGTGAATAAGAATTGTGAATTATTTAGGTAGTAATACAAATTTTAATAGATTGGTTTCGAAGATTTGAATAGTAATAAGTATTGAAAAATAAATGCTACTTAGTGAATGCCTTTGCAATCAATAGTTGGATAGGATAATAAATGTTGAATTCATTGGATATAATAGAGTAATTGATTGATAAGTAAAATCTAGTTCAAATCAAATAATTGAATATTTAACAGGTAAATTGTTTAAAGTAAATATTTAAAACTTATTGAATAATTGAATAACGGAAACTGGATAACTGATTAATGGAAATGGTTGTTCTATAATTTGAATTAGTTTTAAAGGTTAAATCTTATAAGTTCATTTTGAATATTTCAAAAGACAGTGATTTAAGAATAATCAAATTCGTTTAAATTTAATATTACAAATGTTTGAATAATTAAATTTCGAATTTGATATGATTAATTTGATATTGAAATTTAATATATGAAAATAGAGTGAATAATTGAAATTTGATTTAATATGATTCAAATTGGTTTCCAAAGTGAATGTAAGTTATATTGGGATTATAATAGAGTTAATAAGATTTTAAAATTTGAATTTATTGGATAATTGAATAACGGGTTTAATATGATTAAAAATGATTTGTAAAATTTTATTTTATCATATTAAAGTTAGAATGATGTTGTAGAACTTTTAAAATCGAATTAAAAGTAAATTTGTGAAAATTGAATATTTTAATATTTAATTGACGAGTTAAAATAGACATTTTCAAACAGTCTCGGATTTTGACGAAACCAGTTTCATCAGATCCGTAATGTGATATTATTGTAAGATTTCAAATTTTGTGTCAATCGGATTTACCGTTGTCCGGGGCAAGCCGAAACGCCTAGAAATTTAGTTAACCGATTTAATTTAAAATCGATCGTTTATTGCCATAACTCACACAGATGATCGAATTGGCTTTCGAAACCTATTCCATTGTGTCCAAAACGCAGGATAAACCCTAGGAACGCCGGTCACTGCGCGAGATTTGGAGTTCGGAAAATCCAGAATGAATAGTGTTCGTCAGAATTTCTATATAAGCACGATATTATCTTCATTTTGCAAAATTAAGAAAACCCTAGGGTTTGTTTACACCCGCCGCCTCTTATACATTCAATGGCTAGAAAACACCGAACTTTCCCCTCGAATATCTCTCAATCCGTAATCATTTATGAAAAACTTCCAACTACAAAATGAGAGAGGGCGTTGAGATCTCTAAAGTGAACAGCTACGATCGAAATTGGAGCGACAAGGTGGGAGCTACGGGGCCGCGATGGTCGGCCATTCGCCCTCGTTTTGCGCGCCGTAGGGGAGGCCGAGTTCCGCCATCTTGCAGCCGAAGGTAGCATTCGTCGTGAGCTTCAAAACCATGGTCGTTGATCGTCCTGAAGTTGATCGTGGTGGTCACAATATTTAACCCTAGGTGACGGCTATGGGTTGTGTTGCGCGTTCGAATACTGGGAAGAAGATGAACGCATGTAAGGGCTTGGATCTGGGCAAAGGGAATGGAGGGCTAGATGATGATAGGGTTAGAAATGAAAATAAAATGTAAATTTTATTTATTTTAATTCGTGTAACCTTGAAAATATCATATCTTGTTCATACGAGGTCGAAAACTTACGTAACCAATTGCGTTGGAATCGTATGGACGAATACTACGCTATGGAATTGGATTGGAGCCATTTGGAGCTAGTGAAAATTTTGGGTAAAATTAAACGCTCGTTTAATTTTATTCGAAATAAAACGCTGGAACTACATTGAAATCAAGGTGAGTGTTTTATAACGCTCACAACGTACTGAATATCTTTATGCTAGTTAAATTTGACATTATGAAGTGTTATGAATTTTATTTGTCGTTGTTTGATAAAATTTAATTGTCATATAGATTGTCATTTGAATTAACCATTAAAATTTAAATTGACAGTCAAATCGAAATTGAAATTGAACTGCGATTAAATTACCTGACATTGATAACCATGAAATTGCCATGAATTGTATTGTCTATTGGATGATGTATTTCGATGGATGCTATTGGTTGATATTTAAATGTTTGGATGTTTATTTGCTTATATATATCTTGTTAGGCATACATATGAAACTGTGATTTGATTTAAGTGATATATATTCATCCCTGACATTTAATTGAAATAAATAATTACTTGGCCATAGGATAGAAAATTATATACGGACACCGAATTGGCTAAATTAATAATTTTAAAATCGTCGATTTGAAATTTATTTGAATGTTTTGATTTAAAAGTTATAAATAGAAATCAATTTATAAAAATCGAATTTATCGAAAAATTGAGTTTGGAATGTTGAAATAAATTTTGGTTAAAAGAAATTGTTAAATAATTAAAGTGGAGACTTCGGAATTTAAAAATCGGGATATGATTGAATTTCGAAAATTGATTTGTTTAAAGATTTAACCTTAATTCGAGCTTTGAATATTACTAAGTAAAAGTGATATAAAAATGATATTTTGAAATCGAGCTTGAAATTGAATCATATTTGAAATTTGGATTTGAACTTAAATATTGATGGATAATTCTGTTAAGTGTTATAAATGGATATTTTTGAAAAATCAAGCTCCAGATCGATATAAATTGAAATTGAATTAATTGAAAGTGAATATAAAATTGAATAAATTTGAAGTCAAAGTTGACGTTGATTGAACCGAAATCGAAATTGAATCGGTAGAAGGAAAATTGAAATTGTTTTGAATTGGGAAGTTATAATTGAAATGGTTTGGTTTTGAAGCTGTTTTATTTTGTTTTCCAAATTACTCAGTTATATAAACCATTTTTGAATACTTAAACTATTTTAATCTATTTTAAATCTACTTAACCCAATATAAATTATTTTAAACTAATTTATCTATTTTAAATCCATTTTAAGACTTTAAGTATTTTTAACTACTTTAATTATTTAAACTGCTTTTAAACTACTTAAAACTATTTTCTAAAATTCTAAGCTGGTCAATAAGGTGAAATGTTTATATTTAAATCTTGAATTTAAATACAAATTGGGTTAAATGAAGTTGCAACCTAAATTGAAATTTGAAATGATTTTGAAATCGAAATGAGATATTGATGCAAAAATGATTTTTTGAAACGGAATCTTACATTTGAATAGATACAATGATATTTGAAATGGATTTGATTTTTGAAGCGAATATGATATTTTGATATCAATTATGAATCGATTTGAAATGTAAAAGAGCCAACGGTGTAATAATACGTAGTTATTAAAGAGACTGGGATCGGATATGGACATACTCTCTGTCGATACTGAACACCACTTTAATAACTATTATACGCGGAGTGTTGATCCAGAATGAAGTGGACAGTTTGGTGAACACGTTGACTGAAGAAAGAGAACAATATTGGATGCCCTTTGACATGACTAAAATAGGAGCCGCGTCGGGCCATTGAGGTTCGCCATCTCTAGCGGACACACTTCTTCGATACCATATCTATTATATTTGTGATTCGATTTGGGTGCACCCTTTGATTTGGGAGTGTTGTTTCGCTGTGTTGGGGTAGCTGCTGGCTATGCTCAACATCAATCCGGATCACGCAACTACTAGTATCCTAGTTGGTATCGCCTCATGTACCTTGTCATACTGATTATCCTATTCGCGGCCACTACGTTTTGTTTTGTGTTATACCTATGGGGTACCCTTTGATAACCACTAGTTTACGGTGGGGCTTACGGTGCTGTATAGACTATGGAATTATAAAAATGTGTTAAGGGGGATTATGGTAACGCCTTAATGCTATTTTAGTACTTTTACTTTACTATAGACATATTATAATAGCTTATTGTACTACATAGTAGATAGTTTAACAGATCCTTGAGAGATGGAAAATCCCGTAACATCTCTTAAGTTATTGCACGCACGTTGACACTGAATATGAGATGTCAAACCCCATAAACATCTCTGACACCGTTACACTCATATTTATTTACGATTGATTTAACTTACATAAGGATATTTAGTCCTGACTCGAGTGTTTTGTCTTTTCATTACGCTCGGGTCAGACCTGAGTTTTCAGCTTATTGAAGATCTATTCTGGAGGACGAAGACGAAGATTTGGTATACTATTACTATTATTATCTTTGCATCATGTTGTCTGCTGCATTATTTTATTTGTTCTGTTGTATATGTATAACTCTGATAAATGTTGTATAAATAATGATCAAAGCATAGTAAACAACTTCATGAACTGTTTATTTGATTATTATATTTTATCGTTCCGCTGCAAGATTCTGTGTTGTTTCCTCTCTTTTATTTCTCTTTCCTCTTCTTTTCTTATTTACCACAATAACCATCTGCCCTTTTGAATGGTTTGGAATCGACGTGTGTATTTGATCGTCGGTTTAAACTGTCCAAAAAGGTGGGTCGTTACAGTTGGTATCAGAGCTTTGGTTTAGCGATAACCTTAGCTTTGTGGGGTCTGATTCTTTATAAATAGGGTAGTAATGCCCTATGATGAGTCGTTGAGTGTATACATATGAGAGAGCGTATTTTTTAGTGATATAAAATGTTTTATATTGTGTCGGTTGATTTGTTGAGTGGCTTATGGATTCTGGTCAATATGAGTAATTAACGTCATTGATAGGGATCTCTAACCACTTAAACAGAACAATTCGACATAGTATTGTTTTGAAATTGGGTAGATGAAATAATTTTTCTCTAATTATATTTTGAATATAAAGAAAAAAATTTCAAAAATTATTGTGACTTATCTAGCTTACCTGGTTGTTAGGAATGAAAATATTGGTTATTATCATTAATTTGATATTGTAATTTAATAAATAAGGTGAACTACAAAATGAACAATGATAAAACACTTATGAAATGTTTTAAGAAAGAAAATCATATAAGAATATTTTATAAAGGTGACTTATAAATTAAAATAGATTTAAATTGGAAATATTGAATTTAAGACCTGGAGATTTTGAAAAATGGTTCTCAAAGTTTTGAAGAAATATATAGTAATATTAGTTGGAAATTGTTTATGGAAATATTTTGAAAGGATTTTTAAAAAGAAGGAATGAATTCAGTACTCCTCTCTTATGTCGCTGGAAAACAATTTCGGTGATGAGTGCGCAGCACCATTGACGTTCATTTTCGAGTCTCAAAGTGGGGGAGACTTCTAAGAAGCTTTGCTTTTCTTCAAAATTATATTGGGTAAATGGGTTTTGGTTTACACTCCAAAGGTATGATTTGATATATTAAAGATATAAGTGTATATGTTTATTTCAAGCGATTTGAAAAGAACCGGGCATTTAAAATTTTAAGTTATGCCAATTAGTAATTTTCAAATGAAATGTGAATAACCAGAATTCTAAAATAAGAGGATTAAGATATCTAAGCTTATGTTTTGGGAAAACTTTAGAGTTGTAGTGTACCTTTAAAGTTGAAAGGTAAAGAGCATTTTAACAAATTAAATTTGTGAACATTCTAATTAAGTAAAATGAAATTCTATAAATTTGTATAATACCAAAATTACATTCTGATAACATATAACAAGACTTACCAAATGTTAAAAGTTAAGATGATGTTTTGGATATGTAATGAGATATTGTATAGATAAACAGAACCTGAAAGTAATTGAAATATACAAGTAAGGAAAACTCAAAGGGAATTAAATGTATATAAATGAAAATTTTGGTAGTGATAAAAATGTTATATACTTAAATATAACATGAAATGATGAATGGATAAATGGAACAAGTAAGTGAACTTAAGAAAGAAGATAAATGAATCATATTATATCTTTGTAAATTGGTTATAGAAAATAAATATAAATTGCAAAGGGATTGTAAAAAAAAAATTGAATTTGTAACCTTTAAGATAACTGTAAACTAAGAAAAGTCATTTATGAGAGGTTAGACTTTTATAGGATGATTAATAAACTAAAGTGCCAGTTAATAAAATGTTCCACAAATGAATTCGTTATTAACTGAAATTATGAAAATGCAGTAAATGTAAACAAAGGAATTTCTTATAGCTAAGAATCAATTGGAAAATGAAATTGAGTTTAATTAAATTATATAGAATGTTTAAAATGAACTTGAGTAAGCAAATTCTTTTATATGATGTTTAAGAAAAGATAATGTTAAAGAATATGCTATGTAAAGAAATGAATATACTAACTGAATAATGGATTATGAGTAATTAAGTGGAAAAACAAAAAGAAGTCAATAAAATAATTTAGTATAGATAAATTGGATAGAAATACATTGGAAGGTAATACGTGAGATTGTACGTATATTATTTTATTCGCATAACGATTTGATCCAAATTCGAGCACAAAATTTCGAGATGATTTATATCGATCCAAGTTAGGACTTTCCACTCGATTCTCGACGACGAACCCTGGATATGGATTTTTGGTTTGATTTTGGAATTCTCTATCATAGTATATGGCTATGCAAGGAGAGTAACAGTTTCCAATCAAGGAACCAAATCTGAGTCCGCACTAGAGAGTCGGGTGAACGATACTAGTTGGAAGCGAAATTGTGTGATCGAATAAGCGATTAGATTGATATTGCTCATGGATGATATATGTACGGCTTACGGAATTAATTAAAGTTAATATTGGAAATTTAAGATGCCGAATATAAAATGATTCTTTTAAAATTATATAACAGGATATATATATAAAAGAGATAAACCAAATTGAGTGTACAATTAATAATTTGGTTATGTTGGGTATGATTTGGTTGTTATATGATTGTTAGTTGATTGTATATAATTCATTAAGTGTTAACGAAATTGAAAGCTATAAATCATTGAAATCAAATTGGAAGTTAAATGACTTTAAATAGAATTTAATTTGATTCAAATTGGAGGTAAACTAATGTAAATATAAATTAGTGAATGTTAACTAATTGAATTGAGAATGAATGTTAGTAGAATCCAACGTTAATGAATCAACTATGATTAAAATTGAAAACCTAGTGAATAAATATTAATGAGAAGTGAATTTATATTGATTGATTATGGATTTGTTGGATGATAGTTGGATGATAATTGATTTGGTAGATGCATTTGTTGTTTTGTTGCATTTGCTATGTTGGCACATGTAGTTGTTATGTTGCTATATGGTGTATATTGATATTATTTTCATATATGCATGTTTCTCATGATTTGTTGAGTGTTTAGTAGGTGCGGATTGCGCTTGCTTCGCATTTGGAGCTCGCTTTCGCGCTATATTAGCCGTATATGCTCGCTAATAATATATAAGGTACATATCTCGGATTACATACCGTACTTTTACACTTTTTTCCCTGCGGGATGCCTCATCACTTGATGAGATGTATATTTGTGATATATATACTGTCATTTTTTTTACGATCGAGCCGCGCAAAGGAGACTCTGCCGAAATTTTCCGTAAATCCGGGTGTTAGAAATATTTTCAAGTTTTTTTTTATAACTTGTTTTGATAACTAACTTTTAAAGTTAGAAAGCCGTTCAGGGTAACTTAGTGGAAGCGCAGTTATGACTTTATAAATGGAATTTCATTGTTTTATAAGTTGGTAACTTTGAATAAAATATATCTAGTGTTAAATTCTATACTTAGTTCCTTTTCCCTTCTCTTTCCTTTTCGGGGACGAAAAGTTTTGAGTGGGGGAGAGTGTAACGACCCATAAATTTTCGATAATTAAAATAGCTAATTTAATAAGATTTCGTGATTTAATGTTAGAATTTTTTTTTGTAATTCGTTTGGAATAATAATAACTGGAATGAATTGCAACAATAATTATCCAAGTAATTATTTATAGATTGAATGGAGTTCTAATCTAATTAAATTGACTCAAATGTTATAACTTGGTTAAGGGAATATATGGAAAAACCAATGCAAATAAGTGAATAAGAATTGTGAATTATTTAGGTAGTAATACAAATTTTAATAGATTGGTTTCGAAGATTTGAATAGTATTAAGTATTGAAAAACAAATGCTACATAGTGAATGCCTTTGCAATCAATAGTTGGATAGGATAATAAATGTTGAATTCATTGGGTATAATAGAGTAATTGATTGATAAGTAAAATCTAGTTCAAATCAAATAATTGAATATTGAACAGGTAAATTGTTTAAAGTAAATATTTAAAACTTATTGAATAATTGAATAACGGAAATTGGATAACTGATTAATGGAAATGGTTGTTCTATAATTTGAATTAGTTTTAAAGGTTAAATCTTATAAGTTCGTTTTGAATTCAAAAGACAGTGATTTAAGAATAATCAAATTCGTTTAAATTTAATATTACAAATGTTTGAATAATTAAATTCCGAATTTGATATGATTAATTTGATATTGAAATTTAATATATGAAAATAGAGTGAATAAATGAAATTTGATTTAATATGATTCAAATTGGTTTCCAAAGTGAATGTAAGTTATATTGGGATTATAATAGAGTTAATAAGATTTTAAAATATGAATTTATATGATAATTGAATAACGGGTTTAATATGATTAAAAATGATTTGTAAAATTTTATTTTATCATATTAAAGTTAGAATGATGTTGTAGAACTTTTAAAATCGAATTAAAAGTAAATTTGTGAAAATTGAATATTTTAATATTTAATTGACGAGTTAAGATAGCCATTTTTCAAACAGTCTCGGATTTCGACGAAACCAGTTTCATCGGATCCGTAACGTGATATTATTGTAAGATTTCAAATTTCGTGTCAATCGGATTTACCGTTGTCCGGGGCAAGCCGAAATGCCTAGAAATTTAGGTAACCGATTTAATTCAAAATTGATCGTTTATTGCCATAACTCGCACAGATGATCGAATTGGCTTTCGAAACCTATTCCATTGTGTCCAGAACGCGGGATAAACCCTAGGAACGCCGGTCACCGCGCGAGATTTGGAGTTCGAAAAATCCGGAATGAATAGTGTTCGTCAGAATTTCTATATAAGCACGATATTATCTTCATTTTGCAAAATTAAGAAAACCCAAGGGTTTGTTTACAGCCGCCGCCTCTTATACATTCAATTGACAGAAAACACCGAACTTTCCCCTCAAATATCTCTCAATCCGTAATCATTTATGAAAAACTTCCAACTACAAAATGAGAGGGGGCGTTGAGATCTCTAAAGTGAACGGCCACGATCGAAATTGGAGCGACAAGGTGGGAGCTACGGGGCCGCGATGGCCGGCCATTCGCCCTCGTTTTGCGCGCCATAGGGGAGGCCAAGTTCTGCCATCTTGCAGCCGAAGGTAGCATTCGTCGTGAGCTTCAAAACCATGGTCGTTGATTGGCCTGAATTTGATCGTGGTGGTCACAATATTTAACCCTAAGTGACGGCTATGGGTTGTGTTGCGCGTTCGAATACTGGGAAGAAGATGAACGCGTGCAAGGGCTTGGATCTGGCAAAGGGAATGGACGGCTAGATGATGATAGGGTTAGAAATGAAAATAAAATGTAAATTTTATTTATATAAATTCGTGTAACCTTTAAAATATCATATCTTGTTCATTTGAGGTCGAAAAATTACGAAACCAATTGCGTTGGAATCGTATGGACGAATAATATGCTATGGAATTGGTTTGGAGTCGTTTGGAGCTAGTAAAAATTTTGGGTAAAATTAAACGCTCGTTTAATTTTATTCGAAATAAAACGCTGGAACTACATTGAAATCAAGGTGAGTGTTTTATAACGCTCACAACGTATTGAATATCTTTATGCTAGTTAAATTTGACATTATGAAGTGTTATGAATTTTATTTGTCGTTGTTTGATAAAATTTAATTGTCATATAGATTGTCATTTGAATTAACCGTTAAAATTTAAATTGACAGTCAAATCGAAATTGAAATTGAACTGCGATTAAATTACCTGACATTGATAACTATGAAATTGCCATGAATTGTATTGTCTATTGGATGATGTATTTCCATGGATGCTATTGGTTGATATTTAAATGTTTAGATGTTTATTTGCTTATATATATCCTGTTAGGCATACATATGAAACTGTGATTTGATTTAAGTGATATATATTCATCCCTGACATTTAATTGAAATAAATAATTACTTGGCCATAGGATAGAAAATTATATACGGACATCAAATTGGCTAAATTAATAATTTTATAATCGTCGATTTGAAATTTATTTGAATGTTTTGATTTAAAAGTTATAAATAGAAATCAATTTATAAAAATCGAATTTATCAAAAAATTGAGTTTGGAATGTTGAAATAAATTTTGGTTAAAAGAAATTGTTAAATAATTAAAGTGGTGACTTTGGAATTTAAAAATCGGGATATGATTGAATTTCGAAAATTGATTTGTTTAAAGATTTAACCTTAATTCGAGCTTTGAATATTACTAAGTAAAAGTGATATAAAAATGATATTTTGAAATCGAGCTTGGAATTGAATCATATTTGAAATTTGGATTTAAACTTGAATATTGATGGATAATTCTGTTAAGTGTTATAAATGGATATTTTTGAAAAATCAAGCTCCAGATCGATATAAATTGAAATTGAATTAATTGAAAGTGAATATAAAATTGAATAAATTTGAAGTCAAAGTTGACGTTGATTGAACCGAAATCGAAATTGAATCGGTAGAAGGGAAATTGAAATTGTTTTGAATTGGGAAGTTATAATTGAAACGGTTTGGTTTTGAAGCTGTTTTATTTTGTTTTCCAAATTACTCAGTTATATAAACCATTTTTGAATACTTAAACTATTTTAATCTAGTTTAAATCTACTTAACCCAATTTAAATTATTTTAAACTAATTTATCTATTTTAAATCCATTTTAAGACTTTAAGTATTTTTAACTACTTTAATTATTTAAATTGCTTTTAAACTACTTAAAACTATTTTCTAAAATTCTAAGCTGGTCAATAAGGTGAAATGTTTATATTTAAATCTTGAATTTAAATATGAATTTGGTTAAATGAAGTTGCAACCTAAATTGAAATTTGAAATGATTTTGAAATCGAAATGATATATATATAGTCAAACTCATCCTAGGGTCTTGCTTACCCTATCTCAAATGAGTAAATTCCAACCAAAGCCTAGTTGTTCGCTTAACCTAAGCTCTCATACTACGTGTAACAACCCGCTTTTTCATACAATCCTAGACGACAATAAACCACACATGTACAAACCAAATCAAATGGAAAGATGGTTAATTATAGGAAAGAAAGAAGAATATAAGAAGAAGAAGAGAAAAGAAACTAAAAACAACACATAATCTCACAGTCACAGCGGAACAACATATAATATAACATCAATGATCTTAACAAAAAAAAACTGTTATATACATACATCCATCAGAGTACGACAACAATCACGATCATCGGCCTAGCCAGTTATACAATCATGTCCTCACAATTGTTGATAATTTCAGTAACAAAGCAGCGAAAAAATAAACATATACGAGAATACGGCTTAAAGACCTCCAACTCGTCTCCTGAGCTTCGATGCATCCAAACGAATCTGAAAATATGCTCGGTCAGACCCGAGCATTATAATAAATAATACCCGAGTCAGTCTGAAAAACCAACATGTGAAAAACAGACCCAATTGAACTTTATAAAGTTATACAAACCTTTGAAGACAAAGGTATCTCGTAAGTCCACACCGCATGTATATACGAACGAATTTTTACCTTACGATAACCAAAACATTTTATATGAAATCCTCTGATATTATAATAGTGTCTAATAAGCATGTACATATTAATCATAGGCAAAACTGTTACATTAATTAAATTCTAGCATTCTAGGTTCTACAATCAAAACCGAAGGCTGGTATTGGAGAATGGATTCCAACTATGAAAGGGTAAGGGTCTACCCACCGAATCCGTACACCTCTAAATAAAATATACGGGAGGCTACAACACATTGCTCCTTTACCACTCAGGACCCGCACTATCCCTTTCTCAAGTAGCATCGAATATGATCACCCCTTGGTTGTAATCAACAACCACACAATGGGATCTCGAAGCATACATGATTATCACTCTAGATTTGGGATGATCATACCTTACTTGGGTGCGACCCACATAGCCCTGCCGCATATCCCCTTTTTATTCATTTCCTGGGTGTGAGGCTTGAAGAGGCCATACTCTGACCATTTATATAGCACTTCCCTCTTAGAATGCTAACACTTCCCTTCAGGCAACAATTCAATATGAGCATTCATCCATACAAGTTTGTCCTGGGATTGAACGAAATGATTTAGAACTCCGTCTCTAATTCCATCATCTTCCAGATGTCTTCACTTCGAACATTTGAGTTTGATCAAAGCGTCTTTCGGATAACATATCTGATCCCTGTCTCTTCGAAGCAACATTCAATAGTTCTCGGTAAACTCAACCCCGATTCTTTAGGAAATTAATAGTTAAAGATAAGATCAGAGATCACCTCCTAACCGCAAGTGGATGTATTTTCTTATCATTATCCAAGAATAATGAAACGAGATTTATATGCACATTACAACATCATCGGAGATGACTATGCCACATAGCTCATGTGTTTCTCCTAGATATTTCCAAAGTTATATTTTGGGTCCAAATTCGATAATCGGTTATTTAACTATCGAATAACAAACATTCAATCACTAATTTAACTCCATAGGCAAAACCAATATTTGGTTAAACACCAGGCAACACTAAGCCTCCTTAACTAATCTTTTCATTAATTAAAACCATCTTGTAAATGCTTGTATCAAAATACTTTCAGTATTTGTATATTTACCACATTCTAAGGAAGTCCTCCTTTTTATTAAATTATAAAATAATTTGTAACTCTATATAAATTTCTAAAACCCCTTTATAAACCATTTATAAATTATTTCCCAAGTCGTTTATAAACCATGCAATTATTTATAAACTCTTTTATAAATTTTTGAAACCCCTTTATAAACCATTTATAAATTATTCCTCAAGTCGTTTATAACCCTTTATAAACCATGCGATTATTTATAAACTCTTCTATAAATTTCTAAACATGTTTCTAAAATTTGTTATAAATATCCATCTATTTATAAACATTTTTATCTTGTAATAAAAATCCAAGTCTGTTTACAAAATTCTATTCATGAGTCTCAAAAATATCAGAAATAATATTTATTATTAACTTTTAATCTCTTAAAAATAATAACTAATAATTCAAAAACATTATGAATAAAACATTCGTTAACCTTTACCATATAAATAATAAAAATAAATTACCATAATATAATTAATAATCATTATTATTAATTTCAAACCATATTAACGATTTAAATAATTAACTTTCAAAATATTTAAATATTAACTAAAAACTTTAACAATATTAATATAAGAAACCAACTTTAAAACCAAATATATTTCCTTGATAAAAGTCCTTTCTTAGATGTTCAACCCATGCATTCCATATTTATAAAAACTATGTTTAAAATCTCTTTCCATTTTATATAAACTTCCTTTCATAAACCCATTTATTTATGAATTCCATTTATAACTTTATTTCCTTTACAGATCTCACTTATTCATAAATGATGTTTTAAAAGCATAAAGCATCATCTGTTTTAATGTTTCTTCCTTATGGTAAATTCCTTTTACAAATCCTTATTTATTTATAAAATATCATTTAACATTCCAAATTTACCCCTACCTTTAATTCCCAAAATAGATTTAACTATTTTTAAAACATCATTTCACATCTCAAAATAAATCCATCATTTGATTTATTCTCCAACAATTACATGATGATAGTTTCCTTTAATTTATAAACCCTGTTTATAAATTCATACTTTTATTAACAATATACGATTTTACAGATCTTTACTTCCTTTGTAAAAATGCCACTCTTGTAAATCATCCCATTTATAAATTTCACATTTATAAATAAATCATAATATATGTACCTATTTACATATATATCGCTTTATACAAAGATGATTAACAAATATTATATTAAAATCCAAGACAGTGCCCAAAAAGACTATTTTTACATGTTAGTTAAAATGAATAAGTTCAAACTTCTTTTTAACCACTTTTAAACCCAATTTAAAAAGTTTACTATCTCTATTCAATTCGAAGAGAAATTAAATCAACTTTTGAAATCGTTTTCATTCATATAAAATTCAAGATTCAATTATTTAAGCAATTTCAAATATTAATCTTAACAATTAAATTATCTAATATACCGTTAAATTTGAGACTCAAGTTATTTAACTTATAAAAATAACTTTTCAACGTTTAAAATAAATTAAATATTCTAAATTCAAATGACTGAAATTTTGGGTCTTTACAATGATGGACGAGCAAGACGCTCCTTGTTTATCTATCTATTTTCAGTATTATGAGATGTTTGTTTTATGTAATTTTTTATGTATGTGTATTTTATATCAACAGGCGTAAAGGCAGGTTGTTATAACTGCTTAAGCTAATAGTAGTAGTACTTTTGTTATATCTTTGATAACTCCATATTGGGGAGTAACTTTATGTACTATCTTATTGTTATATTATATTTAACCATTCCATTACAAGTTTTATGTTCTGTTTCTTTTAATTTACCCCATGATGTCTCACCTTTTAGGTACTTCGGCTATGACACATGAATACCGTGGATGTATTAAGTGTCGTTTGCAGGGGTCTAAAAGTTGGGTTGTTACATATGGTGTACCCGATCCTACAATATACCGGATTGACCTAAGTATTATAAATAACACACAGATGAGACTATGTCTGAATTCAATTCTAAGCTGATTTGAAGGAAATAATAATATCCAAGGTAATGTAATAAGACGTGTCTCATAACCAAAAATATATATGCGTATGTATGTATATGTATGTATGTATGTATCATGAGATAGCCAATTACATCGACTAATCATCAAATAACATTAAGAGTAATGTTTGGGTAAAATAATCAATATATATGTATATAAAATCAATCTATACATCAATAAAGTAATAGCTACCTCCCAAATATAGTTAGGTAATACGGGGACTAACTACACTTAAAGACACATGATCTCTAACATAGTCATACTCATTATCTCATAAGAATATAAATAGTATATGTCTACCTACCACATACATCGAAATCATAAAGGAGACTAACAACACACACTCACGTTAGGAGACTACACACACGTTCGTCTAACATGGTACTACAGTCTTTGGTTACCCCCTCCCCCTCGGATCACAACAAGATCCACCTATGCACTCGTCTATGCGAAGACTCAACTCAATCATGATCAGACACATGCTGTAACGACCCGTTAAATTCAATGATATTAAATGAGTTAATTGGATATGTTTTCTAATCTAATTTAAATTGAAATAGAAGTCTTAGGATTTTTAATGGAGTAAATGTAGGGATTAGATAGTAACTGTAATTAAAGGTTAATAATTTAAGTGTTTATATGACATAGATTGAAATAACGAAAATTTGTGTTTGTGGTTATAAGTCATTATTAGTTGATTAAAATGGTATTAATGAAATCATAACTGAATTGATTTACAAATATTTAAACATTAGAAAAATTTATTTGGTGGATTTTATTTGTTAAAGTTAAGTTTTGTAATTTAATTTAGTAGAAACTTTAAATTATAAACGAAGATTGGAATAAACGCTAAATTTAATTATGTAAATGATGATTTAAGACCTAGCTTATAGAAATTGGAATATAATCCAATTTGAATAAAGTAGAAGAAGGATTTGATTAATATGTAAGTTATTGTTCAAGGTATTGAATAAAAACTTGGAATCCAATCATAATTAATGATAATAACGTTAGTATTGGTTAATAAATATATTTCAATGCAGTACCCAAATGAATGGAATAAAATGAATATATATTGAATAGAAATGAAATGTAAATTGTCACATTTGGTTGAAGTTAATTTTAAGAAACATATAAATGTTGAATCAGTGAATATTAGTAGAAATATTACCTAGAATAAAATTCATTTAATACAAGAATTCAAAAGTGGAAGATTTACATTTGGATTGGAAAATGGATAGTTACTAATTAAAAGTGACCATTCAATAAATTTATGCAAATATGGGACTTAGTTATAAGCGTGTAATTATGGGTATGATAACAATTAGTATAAAACACCTATATATTGGAAACACGTTGTAAAGTATAATTAATTGAATTTGGTGAATTGGGAATTGAATTCAAAGGTTACATTAAAATAAATATGGATAAAAAGAGGTTAGACTAAGAAAGTGACATTAATTGATTTTAAGGCTTAATTAATACGTTAATAGACAAGACTCCGCATTCATACATTTATACAAAGTTAAGTCGTAAATAGAAGCACCAATGTGGTATAATGTAAATAGATGGGATCAACTTTTATTTATGTGTTTAATGGAATTTAATTTCTATAGTATGATAATCGCAATTAAATGAAGTTGGAATAGCTAATTTATACGTTAGTTGAAATTTAGCTAGAATATGTAGATATTGGATGAAATAGTGAAATCAAATGGAAATAAAGTTTTCAATTATACATTGGAATTCATATTCACCATAAAAGGGTTAATTGAAACCCAAAGAAGTTAATATAGGGATCAAGCCTTATTTATTGATTTGGATTTAAGGCATGGTAATTTGGATTTATTGCAATAGTTAATTCCATAAAATAAAGTTAAAGCTAATTCAAATTTTAATTGGACCATTGTTGATATAACTTTAGGAAGCAAGATTTATGTTTATAATTTGAGTATTAAATTCAACGGATGGTATTTATTACAACTAAAATGGAATTTAACGTTAAATTTTACGTTATTGAAAATAAAATAGACTTTGTGGATATTAAAGCAAAACATAGATATGTTAAAGGACCTTTTTGTTTTGGATTTAAGTTGAGAGTATAAAAGTATAAGATTAAATAGATGAGTTTGAGAAATTTAATTATAATTCCTTAATATAAGGAAGCGTAGAAATTTATAATGGAATTTGATAGACTTGTCAATCTTAATTCACAGCCAGACTTATTAAATCATTTAAATTGACTATAAATTTTATAAGCAACAAAATTTGGTCAATCATAGAATTTTAATATAAAATTGGATTTTTATAATTTATTTAATTTATTTAATGAATGTTAAAAATAGCCATTTTGGTCACGGACTCGGATTTCGACGAAACCAGTTTCATCGGATCCGTATCAGTGAATTATTATAGGGTTTCAAGTTTCGTATCGATCGGACCTGTCGTTTGATCGTACGGACGCGAAACGCCTTGAAATCAATTTTATTAAAATCAATTTGAAATCAATTTGGAAATCTTGTTTGCAGCATAACTTCTTCGTACGATCAAATTTGAACGTGAAACTTTTTCCATCGCGTTCAGAATATTTTAAAATACCTATCTGGATATATAGATTTAATAGATTCGGTTCCGGAGGCATAGCGGGCTTTTGGGCCATAGTTTGTTGCGTACGCTCTAACCTAACCCTAACTATAAGTATACCATGATAAACCCTAGCCTCCTTCCTACTGTCAGTTGGATATACGTACATATTTCTTCATCTCCTCTTTCTCCTCAATGGTTGCAAATCTGGATCTGCTTCAATCCAAAATTCAGTGAAAATTCAAACACCTCAGAAAATTCTCAAAAAAATATATGTTGATTTTTTCGATACGCGTAATCTCATGGCGTAATTCATTTTTCAATTGGAGCTGTCGTTCATCCAAAATAAATTCAAACAGCCCCAAAACCGTTCATCATCATCGCACAAAACCCCATCGGATCGAGATTCTGTTTCTGGGTATTGTAGTATGGACGATGGGGAGCGCATCTATGTAATTTGTTTGGCAATTCAACGGTCGGATTGGAGTCAAAATTCAATTAGGGTTTACATATAAGAGGCGGCGGCTTGTTGATTTTTGGTGACCTTGTGGCTCAGGTGGGGTCCCAGGGGGTTCGGACGGAGGAGGCAAGGTGGATGTTGGCGACGGCGTGGGCAACAGAGGCGGCTAGAGGAGGAGAACGCCGGTCAAAGGCGCAGTCAACTATGACGTTTTGGGTTCGTTTCTCTCTGCCTGCGTGCGTGCTCCAGGATGATGCGTGAAGAGGTGCTGGGCGCGTGAGTAGATGACGTGGCACATAAAATTTGTGAGTGAAATATGTGTCGTTTATTTATTTGAATTCAATCATCATTTTTCGCCATAACTTTCTCATACGAAGTCGGATTCACACGAAATTTCTTTTGTTAGGATCGTAATTTAATTCCGGACTTGATGACGCTGGTTTGGACGAATTCCGAGACGGGCGAATTTTTGGGTTTAAATCGAATTTTAAATTCGATTTAAATTCAAAAGGTGAGTGTTTTAACCCACTCACAACTACTAGAAGCTTTTATGTTTGTTAAATAAATTTTAGAAATGAATAGAAATTTATTTATGAGTATTTGGCATGTTTATTTCATTCATATCTGTTGAATTGCATTTTATTAAATTTAACTGTTAATTTAATTGATTTATTGCGTATTAATTTACTGTTAGAAATTATTGTTTGCATATGAACTGCTAGTTAACAGTTATATAAATTTTTACTGAATATAAAATTGTTAGATTAACAGTTGATAAATTTAATTTGAATAAAACTGCCAGTTATTACCTATTGCATATTATCAAACACATATTGTATTGATTGATATTGCTTGTGGAGTTTGATTGGATGATGGATGATATTGATGGATGTTTATTTATATATCATTATATTGCCAATTATCATGCATATTTATTCATTCGGGATTGTGGTTTGAAATGATATATAACCGCAAATTTTATATCTTTTAAATTGCGGATTGAAATGATAAATATCCGTATCACTTGACCATAGGATAGAAAACTATATACAGGCACCGCGGTCTATATATAACTATTTTAAATGTCATTTCTATGGTTTGGATGGAATACGGTTTATAATAATCTTAAATTTTATAATGTATAATATTTTTCTTCCATATTTACATACATATGAAATTGAATTTTTTTGAAATTTAAAGGTGTATAAATTCCCTTAGTAAAACGGAAGAAAATTTAGAAAATGGAGTTTGATAGATTTATATCCTATGCTTAAATATTAAGTTGGAAATTTTAAAGATATGATATTTATAATTGGATTTTTCCCAAAATATTTTGAAATGAATATTCTAGTAAAATTTGAATTTGGAAATATATATATATTTTACTAGAAATTAAAGTCTTATTAATTATGGACTCTATGTGAATATTCAAAGCTAATTAATAGAACATTTGATTTGAAAGAATAAAATCCAACTTTAGTTGAAATATTTATACTCAAAATGGATATACGTATATATATAAATTTATTGAAATGGTTTTGGAACTTGAAGCGATATTAAATTTTGGTTTTAACTTTAAATAAAGAAATGTATTGTAAAGCCACGAGAAATATTTCTTTTCAAAGTAACATTTAAGTTAAACCACTTATTTTATATACTGTTGAATATCCAAACCATTTAGTTTGAAAGTAATGGTTTTAAAAACTATGGATTTCGAAGTATTATGTTGAAAGTTAATCTTCAAATATTTGGTTACAAGGAATTATAAATTTTAAAAGTGGCATAATTTTTGGAAAGGATTTATATTTGGGAAATGATATCATTGATTTGGGTTTTATAAAAATAATATCAAAATGAATCTTTTTGGGTTTTAAAGAAGAAATGATATCGTAATATTATGGTTTTGAAATGGATTATATTCTGGTTTTAAAGTATAAACTATTTTAAATAACCGCGGTGTTATAATAACGATTGGTTGGCAAAGAGACCGGGATCGGATATGGACATACTCTCTGTCGATACCGAAAACCACTTTGACTAACCGTGTACGCGGTGGAGATTCCAGAATGAAGTAGGTGGTGGCGACGTTTCCTGTAAGGTAAATACGTAGACCCAACTCCCGTGAGTTGGCATAAGGTGGCTAAAACAGGAGCGATTCTCAGGCCAATGAGGTCATTCCTCTGATCGGACGCTCCTCTTCGATATTATACTTTGACTTGGATTTGATTCAGTGGCCACTTCTATATTTTGATTTTGGGGAGTTAGTCCGAGGTGGGCGGTAACCGCGGCTACGCGTTTCCACCAGCCTGGATAGCAATTGGTATATCTACCCTGGCATTGCCTAGTTGTGCCATGTCACCTACCATATCGAGCCTTTACTACGAGTTTCTATTTGTGTCGTACCTATGGAGTATCCTCTGGTAGCTTCCCGATCAGGAGGTATTACGGTACTGTATAGACTATTGGCATTTTACGTGTTAAGGTGGAAAATGTAAAGCCTTAACGCTATTTAAAAGTAAGTTTATTTTACAATTAGACACTATTATAATAGCGCAATATACTACATAGTAAATAGTTTAACGGATCCTTAGGAGATATAAATCCCGAGCATCTCTTGAGTTACTGTACTCATATTTGTTTCTGTTTATTTAACTCACATAAGATTTTCTAGTCTGACTCGAGTGTTTTTGTCTTTTCAAATTCGCTCGGGTCAGTCCGAGCGTTTCAGGATAGCAGATTTTAGCATTGGAGGACGAAGACGAAGAATCAGTATTATTTTACATATAGTATTGCACCACACTCTTTCTATTCCGCTGCATTGCTTGTATTGGTATGTGTAACTCTGATATTTATTGTAAAAGAAGAATCAAGCTTTTGTAAACTGTTTATGAAACTGTATATTTGTTATTATATTTTATCCTTCCGCTGTGAGATTCTATTTTCGTTTTATTTCTTCTCTATTTTTCTTATTTACCCCATAACAATCCGCCCTTGTGTATGCTTTGAATTGGGACAAGTGTCGGTTTAAAGTGTGCGAAAAAAGGCGGGATGTTACATCTGGTATCAGAGCTTTGGTTTAGCGATAAACCTTGGCTTTGTGGGGTTTGACTCTTTGTTAATAGGATAATAATATCCTATGGGAGTCACTGAGTGTATATATATGAGAGAGCGTACTTGTTAGTATTGATAAAAGATTTTGATATTGTGTTAATCTGTTCCGCTTTGTATTTATAAATTCTGGTTGATGCATGGGACGCTATGTCATCAATAGGGATTTCTAAACACTTAATAGGACAGACCGACACAATATTTGTTTTTAATATAGGTGAATGAAATAATTTTGCCTATTATATTTTCTATATATAAAAATATTTTATAAAGATATATATATATATTTGGTTGCTATAGATTGGGTGTTAGGAAAGAAAAATATTTATAATAATTGAAGCTAAGTTTAATTTATAATAAAATCAACTTGGAGATTTTAGAACTTAAGTCCGGGGTTTTTGAAAATCTTCTTTCAAAGGATTTATGAAATATAATGATTTGGTTTATAAGTAATTTCTTATATAAATATTTAGTATAGTTCGGAAGAAATGTTTTAAAGAAGATTTTAGAGAAAATAATTCTGTACTTTCCTCTCTGTCGCTGGAAAATAATTTCGGTGATGACGGCCGCATCATCGACTTTCATTTTTGAGTTTCGAAGGGGAAAGGCCACTGTAGTACACTCTACTGCAGATTCATTTTGAAATTATCTAAAATTTTAATTGTTTTAAATATAAAAGTTGTAGGAAACTAATTATCTATTATTTCAAAATAAATTGAAATTTGACCCGGAATTTAATTCTAAAATTTTCCATTAATTAATTGTTAAATTTTAGTGGAATAAAAAGTAAGCAATAAATGGATTGAAAACCTCTAATAAGTAAGAGAATTAATGCTAAGTATAAAGGAAGTTAAAAATTTAACTTATAAGTAATGGTAAAGATTTATTGGAAAATCAATGAATTAAAAGAATTGAGATTAAACTTGTATAAGTTCAATTGCATTTTCTTTAACATAAATAACTTACCAAATATAAAAAGTTGAAATGTTAAATAAGAGATTGGAATTGAATATTTTACAAGTAGAATTTTGGAAATAAGGAAGTATTCAATAAACTACTGTTATAAATAAGAATTTAATGGTATAAACTTAGGTTATAATTGAAATTTTACTGAAAATAAAGTTAAGTATTATTAATATGTGATATGAACTTAAGTATATAAAATGAAATCCTAAATAAGAATTGATTGTAGGATTATTAATTTAAGTATGTTTTAATTTTCCCCTATTCTAATATAATGGAAAGTGGGAAAATTAAATGACTGCAATCCATAGTTAATGAATAAATAAAATCTTTCACTTATAAGAATAAATGTTATCAGATTAAAAATTTAAGGGTAATTCCAAATTATTACTACAATTAAATATAATAGAAACGTAAACATTAAATAAAGAAATGAAAGTAAGGGTAAGTTGAAATTGTAGTTTATAAAACGAATATATTTGTTGAACAATAAATTAATAAAAAGGAATTTAGAAGTAGCTTGTAAATTTTCACTTACATTCTTAAAACATATATAACTTACCATATAATAAAAAGTTGCAATGCTAGTAAGAAAGTGTAAAGGGAAATCTTACAAGTGAAGCTTGAGGTAATTAAAGTATTCAATTAATTGCTGTTAAAACTTAAGCTAAATCGGGAATTTTACTATATAAGAAAGGTAAGTAGTATAAATGGGTGATATAAACTTTAGTCAATAAATTGGAATACAAATATGATAATTTTGTAATAAATGGAAAATGGAAATTGTAAGAAATAAAGAAATCCCCCCACATATGAAAGAAAGAAAATCAAACCACTAAAGCATGAAATAAAAGTATAATAAGTTAATCTGGTTGTTGGTTTGAATTGTATTGTTTGATGTATGTGTATTGGGTAAGGAAATTGGAGTTGTTGGATGAACAAATAATCTATCTTTGTTCCATCTAAGACTGTTGGGTAAATAATGCACTTGATAGTTAATTTCATTTCATACAAATTCCAAATTTTGAACCCAAACAACTATTTGTTTGATGGATTAAATGATTGTTTGTTTGTGGTGTGTGCTGCTTGTTAAAATTTATGGTTATTGCATTTGATTGGATATGAATGATTGAATCTTCTTGAATAGTTCACTTTAAAATAAATATTTAACCTTTTAGATTATATAAGTGAATGTAGGTGATGGAAGCAACTGCTACTGCTGTTGGTTCCATAATAATAAGCGTATATTGCCCGACAAATAGGTACGTTTTCGGATTATGTTTAAAGCGCTATTTTATAGAATTTTCCCGTGTTGGGATATAATATTTTGATAATATATGTAATATATTTGTATATTTTGATATTATATTTTCTCCAAAGTCTCTCCGTACAAAGGAGACTCTGCCAAAATTTTCCGAAATTTTTGGGACCTAGAATTTTGTTGTAAATATTTTCCGAACTTTAATTATTTAAATATAAAAGAATATAATGATTATAAACAGATATTTTATTTAAGAAAGTTAATTTAGTAAATTATTGTTTATAAATAATATTTTGAAATAAGATGTACCGTTTATCCAATTCTTCCTTCTCCCTTCTTTTCCCTTTTCGGGGACGAAAAGTTTTGAGTGGGGGAGAGTGTAACGACCCGTTAAATTCAATGATATTAAATGAGTTAATTGGATATGTTTTCTAATCTAATTTAAATTGAAATAGAAGTCTTAGGATTTTTAATGGAGTAAATGTAGGGATTAGATAGTAACTGTAATTAAAGGTTAATAATTTAAGTGTTTATATGACATAGATTGAAATAACGAAAATTTGTGTTTGTGGTTATAAGTCATTATTAGTTGATTAAAATGGTATTAATGAAATCATAACTGAATTGATTTACAAATATATAAACATTAGAAAAATTTATTTGGTGGATTTTATTTGTTAAAGTTAAGTTTTCTAATTTAATTTAGTAGAAACTTTAAATTATAAACGAAGATTGGAATAAACGCTAAATTTAATTATGTAAATGATGATTTAAGGCCTAGCTTATAGAAATTGGAATATAATCCAATTTGAATAAAGTAGAAGAAGGATTTGATTAATATGTAAGTTATTGTTCAAGGTATTGAATAAAAACTTGGAATCCAATCATAATTAATGATAATAACGTTAGTATTGGTTAATAAATATATTTCAATGCAGTACCCAAATGAATGGAATAAAATGAATATATATTGAATAGAAATGAAATGTAAATTGTCACATTTGGTTGAAGTTAATTTTAAGAAACATATAAATGTTGAATCAGTGAATATTAGTAAAAATATTACCTAGAATAAAATTCATTTAATACAAGAATTCAAAAGTGGAAGATTTACATTTGGATTGGAAAATGGATAGTTACTAATTAAAAGTGACCATTGAATAAATTTATGCAAATGTGGGACTTAGTTATAAGCGTGTAATTATGGGTATGATAACAATTAGTATAAAATACCTATATATTGGAAACACGTTGTAAAGTATAATTAATTGAATTTGGTGAATTGGGAATTGAATTCAAAGGTTACATTAAAATAAATATGGATAAAAAGAGGTTAGACTAAGAAAGTGACATTAATTGATTTTAAGGCTTAATTAATACGTTAATAGACAAGACTCCGCATTCATACATTTATACAAAGTTAAGTCGTAAATAGAAGCACCAATGTGGTATAATGTAAATAGATGGGATCAACTTTTATTTATGTGTTTAATGGAATTTAATTTCTATAGTATGATAATCGCAATTAAATGAAGTTGGAATAGCTAATTTATACGTTAGTTGAAATTTAGCTAGAATATGTAGATATTGGATGAAATAGTGAAATCAAATGGAAATAAAGTTTTCAATTATACATTGGAATTCATATTCACCATAAAAGGGTTAATTGAAACCTAAAGAAGTTAATATAGGGATCAAGCCTTATTTATTGATTTGGATTTAAGGCATGGTAATTTGGATTTATTGCAATAGTTAATTCCATAAAATAAAGTTAAAGCTAATTCAAATTTTAATTGGACCATTGTTGATATAACTTTAGGAAGGAAGATTTATGTTTATAATTTGAGTATTAAATTCAACGGATGGTATTTATTACAACTAAAATGGAATTTAACGTTAAATTTTACGTTATTGAAAATAAAATAGACTTTGTGGATATTAAAGCAAAACATAGATATGTTAAAGGACCTTTTTGTTTTGGATTTAAGTTGAGAGTATAAAAGTATAAGATTAAATAGATGAGTTTGAGAAATTTAATTATAATTCCTTAATATAAGGAAGCATAGAAATTTATAATGGAATTTGATAGACTTGTCAATCTTAATTCACAGCCAGACTTATTAAATCATTTAAATTGACTATAAATTTTATAAGCAACAAAATTTGGTCAATCATAGAATTTTAATATAAAATTGGATTTTTATAATTTATTTAATTTATTTAATGAATGTTAAAAATAGCCATTTTGGTCACGGACTCGGATTTCGACGAAACCAGTTTCATCGGATCCGTATCAGTGAATTATTATAGGGTTTCAAGTTTCGTATCGATCGGACCTGTCGTTTGATCGTACGGACGCGAAACGCCTTGAAATCAATTTTATTAAAATCAATTTGAAATCAATTTGGAAATCTTGTTTGCAGCATAACTTCTTCATACGATCAAATTTGAACGTGAAACTTTTTCCATCGCGTTCAGAATATTTTAAAATACCTATCTGGATATATAGATTTAATAGATTCGGTTCCGGAGGCATAGCGGGCTTTTGGGCCATAGTTTGTTGCGTACGTTCACCCTTCTAGCCTATACGCTCTAACCTAACCCTAACTATAAGTATACCATGATAAACCCTAGCCTCCTTCCTACTGTCAGTTGGATATACGTACATATTTCTTCATCTCCTCTTTCTCCTCAATGGTTGCAAATCTGGATCTGCTTCAATCCAAAATTCAGTGAAAATTCAAACACCTCAGAAAATTCTCAAAAAAATATATGTTGATGTTTTCGATACGCGTAATCTCATGGCGTAATTCATTTTTCAATTGGAGCTTTCGTTCATCCAAAATAAATTCAAACAGCCCCAAAACCGTTCATCATCATCGCACAAAACCCCATCGGATCGAGATTCTGTTTCTGGGTATTGTAGTATGGACGATGGGGAGCGCATCTATGTAATTTGTTTGGCAATTCAACGGTCGGATTGGAGTCAAAATTCAATTAGGGTTTACATATAAGAGGCGGCAGCTTGTTGATTTTTGGTGACCTTGTGGCTCAGGTGGGGTCCCAGGGGGTTCGGACGGAGGAGGCAAGGTGGATGTTGGCGACGGCGTGGGCAACAGAGGCGGCTAGAGGAGGAGAACGCCGGTCAAAGGCGCGGTCAACTATGACGTTTTGGGTTCGTTTCTCTCTGCCTGCGTGCGTGCTCCAGGATGATGCGTGAAGAGGTGCTGGGCGCGTGAGTAGATGACGTGGCACATAAAATTTGTGAGTGAAATATGTGTCGTTTATTTATTTGAATTCAATCATCATTTTTCGCCTTAACTTTCTCATACGAAGTCGGATTCACACGAAATTTCTTTTGTTAGGATCGTAATTTAATTCCGGACTTGATGACGCTGGTTTGGACGAATTCCGAGACAGGCGAATTTTTGGGTTTAAATCGAATTTTAAATTCGATTTAAATTCAAAAGGTGAGTGTTTTAACCCACTCACAACTACTAGAAGCTTTTATGTTTGTTAAATAAATTTTAGAAATGAATAGAAATTTATTTATGAGTATTTGGCATGTTTATTTCATTCATATCTGTTGAATTGCATTTTATTAAATTTAACTGTTAATTTAATTGATTTATTGCGTATTAATTTACTGTTAGAAATTATTGTTTGCATATGAACTGCTAGTTAACAGTTATATAAATTTTTACTGAATATAAAATTGTTAGATTAACAGTTGATAAATTTAATTTGAATAAAACTGCCAGTTATTACCTATTGCATATTATCAAACACATATTGTATTGATTGATATTGCTTGTGGAGTTTGATTGGATGATGGATGATATTGATGGATGTTTATTTATATATCATTATATTGCCAATTATCATGCATATTTATTCATTCGGGATTGTGGTTTGAAATGATATATAACCGCAAATTTTATATCTTTTAAATTGCGGATTGAAATGATAAATATCCGTATCACTTGACCATAGGATAGAAAACTATATACAGGCACCGCGGTCTATATATAACTATTTTAAATGTCATTTCTATGGTTTGGATGGAATACGGTTTATAATAATCTTAAATTTTATAATGTATAATATTTTTCTTCCATATTTACATACATATGAAATTGAATTTTTTTTGAAATTTAAAGGTGTATAAATTCCCTTAGTAAAACGGAAGAAAATTTAGAAAATGGAGTTTGATAGATTTATATCCTATGCTTAAATATTAAGTTGGAAATTTTAAAGATATGATATTTATAATTGGATTTTTCCCAAAATATTTTGAAATGAATATTCTAGTTGAATTTGGAAATATATATATATATTTTACTAGAAATTAAAGTCTTATTAATTATGGACTCTATGTGAATATTCAAAGCTAATTAATAGAACATTTGATTTGAAAGAATAAAATCCAACTTTAGTTGAAATATTTATACTCAAAATGGATATACGTATATATATGAATTTATTGAAATGGTTTTGGAACTTGAAGCGATATTAAATTTTGGTTTTAACTTTAAATAAAGAAATGTATTGTAAAGCCACGAGAAATATTTCTTTTCAAAGTAACATTTAAGTTAAACCACTTATTTTATATACTGTTGAATATCCAAACCATTTAGTTTGAAAGTAATGGTTTTAAAAACTATGGATTTCGAAGTATTATGTTGAAAGTTAATCTTCAAATATTTGGTTACAAGGAATTATAAATTTTAAAAGTGGCATAATTTTTGGAAAGGATTTATATTTGGGAAATGATATCATTGATTTGGGTTTTATAAAAATAATATCAAAATGAATCTTTTTGGGTTTTAAAGAAGAAATGATATCGTAATATTATGGTTTTGAAATGGATTATATTCTGGTTTTAAAGTATAAACTATTTTAAATAACCGCGGTGTTATAATAACGATTGGTTGGCAAAGAGACCGGGATCGGATATGGACATACTCTCTGTCGATACCGAAAACCACTTTGACTAACCGTGTACGCGGTGGAGATTCCAGAATGAAGTAGGTGGTGGCGACGTTTCCTGTAAGGTAAATACGTAGACCCAACTCCCGTGAGTTGGCATAAGGTGGCTAAAACAGGAGCGATTCTCAGGCCAATAAGGTCATTCCTCTGATCGGACGCTCCTCTTCGATATTATACTTTGACTTGGATTTGATTCAGTGGCCACTTCTATATTTTGATTTTGGGGAGTTAGTCCGAGGTGGGCGGTAACTGCGGCTACGCGTTTCCACCAGCCTGGATAGCAATTGGTATATCTACCCTGGCATTGCCTAGTTGTGCCATGTCACCTACCATATCGAGCCTTTACTACGAGTTTCTATTTGTGTCGTACCTATGGAGTATCCTCTGGTAGCTTCCCGATCAGGAGGTATTACGGTATTGTATAGACTATTGGCATTTTACGTGTTAAGGTGGAAAATGTAAAGCCTTAACGCTATTTAAAAGTAAGTTTATTTTACAATTAGACACTATTATAATAGCGCAATATACTACATAGTAAATAGTTTAACGGATCCTTAGGAGATGTAAATCCCGAGCATCTCTTGAGTTACTGTACTCATATTTTTTTCTGTTTATTTAACTCACATAAGATTTTCTAGTCTGACTCGAGTGTTTTTGTCTTTTCAAATTCGCTCGGGTCAGTCCGAGCGTTTCAGGATAGCAGATTTTAGCATTGGAGGACGAAGACGAAGAATCAGTATTATTTTACATATAGTATTGCACCACACTCTTTCTATTCCGCTGCATTGCTTGTATTGGTACGTGTAACTCTGATATTTATTGTAAAAGAAGAATCAAGCTTTTGTAAACTGTTTATGAAACTGTATATTTGTTATTATATTTTATCCTTCCGCTGTGAGATTCTATTTTCGTTTTATTTCTTCTCTATTTTTCTTATTTACCCCATAACAATCCGCCCTTGTGTATGCTTTGAATTGGGACAAGTGTCGGTTTAAAGTGTGCGAAAAAAAGGCGGGATGTTACATCTGGTATCAGAGCTTTGGTTTAGCGATAAACCTTGGCTTTGTGGGGTTTGACTCTTTGTTAATAGGATAATAATATCCTATGGGAGTCACTGAGTGTATATATATGAGAGAGCGTACTTGTTAGTATTGATAAAAGATTTTGATATTGTGTTAATCTGTTCCGCTTTGTATTTATAAATTCTGGTTGATGCATGGGACGCTATGTCATCAATAGGGATTTCTAAACACTTAATAGGACAGACCGACACAATATTTGTTTTTAATATAGGTGAATGAAATAATTTTGCCTATTATATTTTCTATATATAAAAATATTTTATAAAGATATATATATATATATTTGGTTGCTATAGATTGGGTGTTAGGAAAGAAAAATATTTATAATAATTGAAGCTAAGTTTAATTTATAATAAAATCAACTTGGAGATTTTAGAACTTAAGTCCGGGGTTTTTGAAAATCTTCTTTCAAAGGATTTATGAAATATAATGATTTGGTTTATAAGTAATTTCTTATATAAATATTTAGTATAGTTCGGAAGAAATGTTTTAAAGAAGATTTTAGAGAAAATAATTCTGTACTTTCCTCTCTGTCGCTGGAAAATAATTTCGGTGATGACGGCCGCATCATCGACTTTCATTTTTGAGTTTCGAAGGGGAAAGGCCACTGTAGTACACTCTACTGCAGATTCATTTTGAAATTATCTAAAATTTTAATTGTTTTAAATATAAAAGTTGTAGGAAACTAATTATCTATTATTTCAAAATAAATTGAAATTTGACCCGGAATTTAATTCTAAAATTTTCCATTAATTAATTGTTAAATTTTAGTGGAATAAAAAGTAAGCAATAAATGGATTGAAAACCTCTAATAAGTAAGAGAATTAATGCTAAGTATAAAGGAAGTTAAAAATTTAACTTATAAGTAATGGTAAAGATTTATTGGAAAATCAATGAATTAAAAGAATTGAGATTAAACTTGTATAAGTTCAATTGCATTTTCTTTAACATAAATAACTTACCAAATATAAAAAGTTGAAATGTTAAATAAGAGATTGGAATTGAATATTTTACAAGTAGAATTTTGGAAATAAGGAAGTATTCAATAAACTACTGTTATAAATAAGAATTTAATGGTATAAACTTAGGTTATAATTGAAATTTTACTGAAAATAAAGTTAAGTATTATTAATATGTGATATGAACTTAAGTATATAAAATGAAATCCTAAATAAGAATTGATTGTAGGATTATTAATTTAAGTATGTTTTAATTTTCCCCTATTCTAATATAATGGAAAGTGGGAAAATTAAATGACTGCAATCCATAGTTAATGAATAAATAAAATCTTTCACTTATAAGAATAAATGTTATCAGATTAAAAATTTAAGGGTAATTCCAAATTATTACTACAATTAAATATAATAGAAACGTAAACATTAAATAAAGAAATGAAAGTAAGGGTAAGTTGAAATTGTAGTTTATAAAATGAATATATTTGTTGAACAATAAATTAATAAAAAGGAATTTAGAAGTAGCTTGTAAATTTTCACTTACATTCTTAAAACATATATAACTTACCATATAATAAAAAGTTGCAATGCTAGTAAGAAAGTGTAAAGGGAAATCTTACAAGTGAAGCTTGAGGTAATTAAAGTATTCAATTAATTGCTGTTAAAACTTAAGCTAAATCGGGAATTTTACTATATAAGAAAGGTAAGTAGTATAAATGGGTGATATAAACTTTAGTCAATAAATTGGAATACAAATATGATAATTTTGTAATAAATGGAAAATGGAAATTGTAAGAAATAAAGAAATCCCCCCACATATGAAAGAAAGAAAATCAAACCACTAAAGCATGAAATAACAGTATAATAAGTTAATCTGGTTGTTGGTTTGAATTGTATTGTTTGATGTATGTGTATTGGGTAAGGAAATTGGAGTTGTTGGATGAACAAATAATCTATCTTTGTTCCATCTAAGACAGTTGGGTAAATAATGCACTTGATAGTTAATTTCATTTCATACAAATTCCAAATTTTGAACCCAAACAACTATTTGTTTGATGGATTAAATGATTGTTTGTTTGTGGTGTGTGCTGCTTGTTAAAATTTATGGTTATTGCATTTGATTGGATATGAATGATTGAATCTTCTTGAATAGTTCACTTTAAAATAAATATTTAACCTTTTAGATTATATAAGTGAATGTAGGTGATGGAAGCAACTGCTACTGCTGTTGGTTCCATAATAATAAGCGTATATTGCCCGACAAATAGGTACGTTTTCGGATTATGTTTAAAGCGCTATTTTATAGAATTTTCCCGTGTTGGGATATAATATTTTGATAATATATGTAATATATTTGTATATTTTGATATTATATTTTCTCCAAAGTCTCTCCATACAAAGGAGACTCTGCCAAAATTTTCCGAAATTTTTGGGACCTAGAATTTTGTTGTAAATATTTTCCGAACTTTAATTATTTAAATATAAAAGAATATAATGATTATAAACAGATATTTTATTTAAGAAAGTTAATTTAGTAAATTATTGTTTATAAATAATATTTTGAAATAAGATGTACCGTTTATCCAATTCTTCCTTCTCCCTTCTTTTCCCTTTTCGGGGACGAAAAGTTTTGAGTGGGGGAGAGTGTAACGACCCGTTAAATTCAATGATATTAAATGAGTTAATTGGATATGTTTTCTAATCTAATTTAAATTGAAATAGAAGTCTTAGGATTTTTAATGGAGTAAATGTAGGGATTAGATAGTAACTGTAATTAAAGGTTAATAATTTAAGTGTTTATATGACATAGATTGAAATAACGAAAATTTGTGTTTGTGGTTATAAGTCATTATTAGTTGATTAAAATGGTATTAATGAAATCATAACTGAATTGATTTACAAATATATAAACATTAGAAAAATTTATTTGGTGGATTTTATTTGTTAAAGTTAAGTTTTCTAATTTAATTTAGTAGAAACTTTAAATTATAAACGAAGATTGGAATAAATGCTAAATTTAATTATGTAAATGATGATTTAAGGCCTAGCTTATAGAAATTGGAATATAATCCAATTTGAATAAAGTAGAAGAAGGATTTGATTAATATGTAAGTTATTGTTCAAGGTATTGAATAAAAACTTGGAATCCAATCATAATTAATGATAATAACGTTAGTATTGGTTAATAAATATATTTCAATGCAGTACCCAAATGAATGGAATAAAATGAATATATATTGAATAGAAATGAAATGTAAATTGTCACATTTGGTTGAAGTTAATTTTAAGAAACATATAAATGTTGAATCAGTGAATATTAGTAAAAATATTACCTAGAATAAAATTCATTTAATACAAGAATTCAAAAGTGGAAGATTTACATTTGGATTGGAAAATGGATAGTTACTAATTAAAAGTGACCATTGAATAAATTTATGCAAATGTGGGACTTAGTTATAAGCGTGTAATTATGGGTATGATAACAATTAGTATAAAATACCTATATATTGGAAACACGTTGTAAAGTATAATTAATTGAATTTGGTGAACTGGGAATTGAATTCAAAGGTTACATTAAAATAAATATGGATAAAAAGAGGTTAGACTAAGAAAGTGACATTAATTGATTTTAAGGCTTAATTAATACGTTAATAGACAAGACTCCGCATTCATACATTTATACAAAGTTAAGTCGTAAATAGAAGCACCAATGTGGTATAATGTAAATAGATGGGATCAACTTTTATTTATGTGTTTAATGGAATTTAATTTCTATAGTATGATAATCGCAATTAAATGAAGTTGGAATAGCTAATTTATACGTTAGTTGAAATTTAGCTAGAATATGTAGATATTGGATGAAATAGTGAAATCAAATGGAAATAAAGTTTTCAATTATACATTGGAATTCATATTCACCATAAAAGGGTTAATTGAAACCCAAAGAAGTTAATATAGGGATCAAGCCTTATTTATTGATTTGGATTTAAGGCATGGTAATTTGGATTTATTGCAATAGTTAATTCCATAAAATAAAGTTAAAGCTAATTCAAATTTTAATTGGACCATTGTTGATATAACTTTAGGAAGCAAGATTTATGTTTATAATTTGAGTATTAAATTCAACGGATGGTATTTATTACAACTAAAATGGAATTTAACGTTAAATTTTACGTTATTGAAAATAAAATAGACTTTGTGGATATTAAAGCAAAACATAGATATGTTAAAGGACCTTTTTGTTTTGGATTTAAGTTGAGAGTATAAAAGTATAAGATTAAATAGATGAGTTTGAGAAATTTAATTATAATTCCTTAATATAAGGAAGCGTAGAAATTTATAATGGAATTTGATAGACTTGTCAATCTTAATTCACAGCCAGACTTATTAAATCATTTAAATTGACTATAAATTTTATAAGCAACAAAATTTGGTCAATCATAGAATTTTAATATAAAATTGGATTTTTATAATTTATTTAATTTATTTAATGAATGTTAAAAATAGCCATTTTGGTCACGGACTCGGATTTCGACGAAACCAGTATCATCGGATCCGTATCAGTGAATTATTATAGGGTTTCAAGTTTCGTATCGATCGGACCTGTCGTTTGATCGTACGGACGCGAAACGCCTTGAAATCAATTTTATTAAAATCAATTTGAAATCAATTTGGAAATCTTGTTTGCAGCATAACTTCTTCATACGATCAAATTTGAACGTGAAACTTTTTCCATCGCGTTCAGAATATTTTAAAATACCTATCTGGATATATAGATTTAATAGATTCGGTTCCGGAGGCATAGCGGGCTTTTGGGCCATAGTTTGTTGCGTACGTTCACCCTTCTAGCCTATACGCTCTAACCTAACCCTAACTATAAGTATACCATGATAAACCCTAGCCTCCTTCCTACTGTCAGTTGGATATACGTACATATTTCTTCATCTCCTCTTTCTCCTCAATGGTTGCAAATCTGGATCTGCTTCAATCCAAAATTCAGTGAAAATTCAAACACCTCAGAAAATTCTCAAAAAAATATATGTTGATGTTTTCGATACGCGTAATCTCATGGCATAATTCATTTTTCAATTGGAGCTGTCGTTCATCCAAAATAAATTCAAACAGCCCCAAAACCGTTCATCATCATCGCACAAAACCCCATCGGATCGAGATTCTGTTTCTGGGTATTGTAGCATGGACGATGGGGAGCGCATCTATGTAATTTGTTTGGCAATTCAACGGTCGGATTGGAGTCAAAATTCAATTAGGGTTTACATATAAGAGGCGGCGGCTTGTTGATTTTTGGTGACCTTGTGGCTCAGGTGTGGTCCCAGGGGGTTCGGACGGAGGAGGCAAGGTGGATGTTGGCGACGGCGTGGGCAACAGAGGCGGCTAGAGGAGGAGAACGCCGGTCAAAGGCGCGATCAACTATGACGTTTTGGGTTCGTTTCTCTCTGCCTGCGTGCGTGCTCCAGGATGATGCGTGAAGAGGTGCTGGGCGCGTGAGTAGATGACGTGGCACATAAAATTTGTGAGTGAAATATGTGTCGTTTATTTATTTGAATTCAATCATCATTTTTCGCCATAACTTTCTCATACGAAGTCGGATTCACACGAAATTTCTTTTGTTAGGATCGTAATTTAATTCCGGACTTGATGACGCTGGTTTGGACGAATTCCGAGACGGGCGAATTTTTGGGTTTAAATCGAATTTTAAATTCGATTTAAATTCAAAAGGTGAGTGTTTTAACCCACTCACAACTACTAGAAGGTTTTATGTTTGTTAAATAAATTTTAGAAATGAATAGAAATTTATTTATGAGCATTTGGCATGTTTATTTCATTTATATCTGTTGAATTGCATTTTATTAAATTTAACTGTTAATTTAATTGATTTATTGCGTATTAATTTACTGTTAGAAATTATTGTTTGCATATGAACTGCTAGTTAACAGTTATATAAATTTTTACTGAATATAAAATTGTTAGATTAACAGTTGATAAATTTAATTTGAATAAAACTGCCAGTTATTACCTGTTGCATATTATCAAACACATATTGTATTGATTGATATTGCTTGTGGAGTTTGATTGGTTGATGGATGATATTGATGGATGTTTATTTATATATCATTATATTGCCAATTATCATGCATATTTATTCATTCGGGATTGTGGTTTGAAATGATATATAACCGCAAATTTTATATCTTTTAAATTGCGGATTGAAATGATAAATATCCGTATCACTTGACTATAGGATAGAAAACTATATACAGGCACCGCGGTCTATATATAACTATTTTAAATGTCATTTCTATGGTTTGGATGGAATACGGTTTATAATAATCTTAAATTTTATAATGTATAATATTTTTCTTCCATATTTACATACATATGAAATTGAAATTTTTTGAAATTTAAAGGTGTATAAATTCCCTTAGTAAAACGGAAGAAAATTTAGAAAATGGAGTTTGATAGATTTATATCCTATGCTTAAATATTAAGTTGGAAATTTTAAAGATATGATATTTATAATTGGATTTTTCCCAAAATATTTTGAAATGAATATTCTAGTAAAATTTGAATTTGGAAATATATATATATTTTACTAGAAATTGAAGTCTTATTAATTATGGACTCTATGTGAATATTCAAAGCTAATTAATAGCACATTTGATTTGAAAGAATAAAATCCAACTTTAGTTGAAATATTTATACTCAAAATGGATATACGTATATATATGAATTTATTGAAATGGTTTTGGAACTTGAAGCGATATTAAATTTTGGTTTTAACTTTAAATAAAGAAATGTATTGTAAAGCCACGAGAAATATTTCTTTTCAAAGTAACATTTAAGTTAAACCACTTATTTTATATACTGTTGAATATCCAAACCATTTAGTTTGAAAGTAATGGTTTTAAAAACTATGGATTTCGAAGTATTATGTTGAAAGTTAATCTTCAAATATTTGGTTACAAGGAATTATAAATTTTAAAAGTGGCATAATTTTTGGAAAGGATTTATATTTGGGAAATGATATCATTGATTTGGGTTTTATAAAAATAATATCAAAATGAATCTTTTTGGGTTTTAAAGAAGAAATGATATCGTAATATTATGGTTTTGAAATGGATTATATTCTGGTTTTAAAGTATAAACTATTTTAAATAACCGCGGTGTTATAATAACGATTGGTTGGCAAAGAGACCGGGATCGGATATGGACATACTCTCTGTCGATACCGAAAACCACTTTGACTAACCGTGTACGCGGTGGAGATTCCAGAATGAAGTAGGTGGTGGCGACGTTTCCTGTAAGGTAAATACGTGGACCCAACTCCCGTGAGTTGGCATAAGGTGGCTAAAACAGGAGCGATTCTCAGGCCAATGAGGTCATTCCTCTGATCGGACGCTCCTCTTCGATATTATACTTTGACTTGGATTTGATTCAGTGGCCACTTCTATATTTTGATTTTGGGGAGTTAGTCCGAGGTGGGCGGTAACTGCGGCTACGCGTTTCCACCAGCCTGGATAGCAATTGGTATATCTACCCTGGCATTGCCTAGTTGTGCCGTGTCACCTACCATATCGAGCCTTTACTACGAGTTTCTATTTGTGTCGTACCTATGGAGTATCCTCTGGTAGCTTCCCGATCAGGAGGTATTACGGTACTGTATAGACTATTGGCATTTTACGTGTTAAGGTGGAAAATGTAAAGCCTTAACGCTATTTAAAAGTAAGTTTATTTTACAATTAGACACTATTATAATAGCGCAATATACTACATAGTAAATAGTTTAACGGATCCTTAGGAGATGTAAATCCCGAGCATCTCTTGAGTTACTGTACTCATATTTATTTCTGTTTATTTAACTCACATAAGATTTTCTAGTCTGACTCGAGTGTTTTTGTCTTTTCAAATTCGCTCGGGTCAGTCCGAGCGTTTCAGGATAGCAGATTTTAGCATTGGAGGACGAAGACGAAGAATCAGTATTATTTTACATATAGTATTGCACCACACTCTTTCTATTCCGCTGCATTGCTTGTATTGGTATGTGTAACTTTGATATTTATTGTAAAAGAAGAATCAAGCTTTTGTAAACTGTTTATGAAACTGTATATTTGTTATTATATTTTATCCTTCCGCTGTGAGATTCTATTTTCGTTTTATTTCTTCTCTATTTTTCTTATTTACCCCATAACAATCCGCCCTTGTGTATGCTTTGAATTGGGACAAGTGTCGGTTTAAAGTGTGCGAAAAAAAGGCGGGATGTTACACATGCTTGTATGGTAACAGACTACATGCTTAAGTGGCACATGGGTGAATGCACAAAGCAATGTCACACAATTATAAGTATATGGTGTCATGGATTTAAGGCATTACCCCACAATCAAGACGCCAGGGTGGATACTAGCCTAAATTAGTCCACTCCCTAATCATAAAAGCATTTGGACAAAGATAGATAGGCATATAGTAACTATACTCAATGGTTAGCACTAGCCATATATATATGATGATAGGCGGCTCTATACAAGTGTAATACTGCTCATCGCAGGGAACCCCATTATACATAACAAATCCCATATGAGTGACACTTACCTATAATGGATAATCGAAAAAATTACTTCATTTAATCATTATTACCATATCACTATATATAATTAGCAAATCTCATTGAATTATATACATAAATTAAGTATTGAGTATAAGATTGTTATTAAATATTATATATATATTAAACAAAAATTATGTTTTAGGAAAACATGTCCACCGGTGATCGGTTGGCGGTCAATGGACGGGTAATCCTAGTCGCAAACTCCTAAAGTACAAATGGCTTTTGGTTCCTAATTCTTCTTCCATTATACTTCCATTGTACTTGTAGTTTATTCACTAGATTGAGTTCATTGATTCATGTACACTTACATTCCAACTATATCAAAACTATATTCCATCAGATTCACATATGCATGCAGAATTATCAGAAGAAAGGTTGAAAACCATTACAGGAAAGTTGCAAACCTGTTTGATAAAGCACAAGATCAATCGGCCATACATATTAGCATTGAAGTAGACATATAAAGTGAGTTAGAAGACCCACCTTGAGATGAAGATTGCACATTCCTACTTAAAATCCTACTCCTAACTCTTCTTCTCTTCACTGTAAAGTTTCCCGCTTCAAACTAATGATAAATAATTGAGCTTCAATTACTAATTAGTGTAGAGTGTGACGTCAATACGCATACACACACACACACACACACACATATATGCATTTGATGATTTCTAAGATTGTATTTAAATTGATTTTGATTTTAGAGGTGATGGAATGTAAGTAGGATTTGTGAATATTATGATGATAAGTAACTTTCTATAGTTAACATGGGTGGCTTATTTATAAAGTATGGTGAAATATTTAGATTTAGAAAACTCTAAAACCCATTTCATGTATTTTAAGAAGTTTTTGGGCTAAATTAATTTGGGCTTGGACTCGATTAATTACTAACTCATTTTCTTTCCCTTCTTTTCTTTTCATGAATCCAATTTCTACACATTTCTTCACATACTAGCCTATATACTTATCAAATAACATCATATTATGTTTTCTTAATATCTAAAATATTATTTACAATTTACAAAACCATTTTTTATACTTTTATTTATTTAATTTATCCATTTCTATTTATATTTATATACCAATTAAATTCAAACTCCTTTAGTATTATAAAATAAAATTCTATCTTATAATTAAAAAAAATTTGAAATTATTTATCTCAACCATTATTTACTGTAAAGTTTTGATTTATCATTTTATTTCAAATTTTTAATTTATACCTCAAATTTATAGTAACTGGACAAATTACCAAATCAATGTTTATTTATACAAAAATTATGCTCATTTAATATCCAAATCATTCCCTTTATTTCACATTTATTATATTAACACACATTTAATTAATTAATCTTTATTATTATTTTTTTGTTTATTAATTCTTGACAACTGGTTGTTACAGGCTCCGCCCTTAAGAAAATTACATCATCGTAGTACCTTCTAAGGGAAAGTCTATAACTAGTTAAATTCTAGCTCATCTACACCATTCATTAATAAATAACAAAGAGCAAGACGCATATCTAACCCATGTGCATCAAAAAATAACTCAAGGTAAGACTGTTCCATATGTCCTACATCTCCTAGTTACTATCCAATGGGTTGTCAGACCATTGTACCTTCACTAAAAGAATTCTCTTACTTCTAAGTCGTCAAACTTTTAAGTTAACTGTCCAAACCGGATGTTGCACATTAGTTAGATCCATGGATATCTTGAGCTTCTGTATGTCTCTCCGCTTTACTATAGTTCTGTATACCACAAACACTTCCTTAGTCGTGAAATATGAAAAACTTTATGGATTCCTAAAAATGATCTGGATTTATATGCAACTCTTTTAGTTTGTTTAGTAATCGGATATAGGCCAATAAAACATTGTGCTAACTTCCTTGATTAATTGAATCTCATGATTCCTTGGAGATATTTTCATATAAACAAAATCCCCAACTTCAAACTCTATCCCTTTCCTTCTTGATTAACAAAAGACTTCGTATGATCCTGGGCCTCTTTCATCCTTAGTCTAACCAATTCGATCTTCTCCGATAGATACTAAACCCAAAACAAATTTATTTCCCATCTCAAGCCAACAAGATGGTGATCAACATGGCCTACCATATAAGTCTTTATACTATGCCATGCCGAAGCTGGATTAATAGTTGTTATTATAAGTAAACTTGACCAAACAAATACGATTTCCCAGCTACTTCCAAAATCAAGCACATACGTTTGAAGTAAACAAGTATATGGTTCACCCGCTCCATTTATCCATTAGTCTTTAGATGATGTGTTATGCTGAAATTTAGCATTGTTCCTAAATCTGCCTGAAGATTACTCTAGATACTACTAGGAAACAAGGGATCCTGATAACAATTATAGAGCTAAAAACTCCATGAACTCCAACTACTTCCTTCACATATACCTTAGCAAGATATGGTGTGGTTCACTTCGACTTCACCGGTATAAAGTGTGCCAACTTGGTCAACCAATTTGCCACAATCGATATGCTATCAAAGCCACTCCTTAACAGTGGCAATTCGTCTATAGAATCCATCGACAGTTGCAACAATACAAAAATTAAAACTATTCTTGATGTGATTTATATAAGTGAATTATTAAATTACAAGTCCACTTATACATGATTCTATTATTGCCCAGGAGTCTTTAATGGCTAAAGCAAACCTCTGGACCTTTGGTGTTTGGCCTTAACTAGCTAACATGTCATACACTCCATCGTGAACTTGCCAATATCACGCTTCATTCTTTCCCAGTAGTATAGATGTTCCATATCCATATACATCTTACTACCACCTAGGTGAATAGTGTATCACGATCGATGGCAATCTTCCATTACCTCTTTTCGGAGATCATCAATACGAGTCAAGAGAATAGCGAATAAGATCTGTGCCTTCATCACCTAATTCCAATCTCTAAAAATGTATTATAATAACCGGATTTTTCTTCTGAGCATCAGTGATCTGATCCATCAAAGATGGTCCAACCACTAGACTAGGTAGAATTGCTCTCGAACTAGCTACAAATCTCTATTATGAATCTCATACATGGACAGTGTCTCAAGGCCCTTCCATTCTACAATCATCATGGAAACTACTGTTTGGTGCTTCCTGCTTAGTGCATCTGCTACTTTATTGTTTTTTCTTGGTGTATATTGGATCTCAAAGTCATAAGCTACTAGATATTCTAGCCATATTGAGATCCATCCATGTAAACAGATACTTCAATGACTTATGATCTGTGTATAAGAAAAATCGTTCTCCAAACAAATAGTGACATCATATCTTCAATGCAAAACTTTGGCAGATAGTTCGAAATCATAAGTAGCATATCTAATCTCATTAGGCCTTAGTTACCTTGATGCGTATGCTACCACCTTTCCATTCTTCATTAACATTGCACCTAATCCAAAACTACATGCATCAGTATAAACATTTATGTCCTAGTTACCTTCCAGAACTATAAGTACTGATGCATGAGTTAGCAATTCCTTCAACTTCTGATGTGCTTCCTCACACTTAGCTGTCCACTGAAACTTAACTCCTTTCTTATAAGGTTAGTGAGAGGTTGCATGATCTTTAAAAAATCCTTAATCAATCATCAACAATATCTAACCAATCTAAAGAAACATCAAATCTTCAAAACCATCTCAGGCCGCTTCCAATTTTGAATAGTTTCTACTTTAGCTGGGTCTGCAGAAATACCCACTTCGAAAACAATATGGCCTAAGAAGTTAACTTGCCTCAACCAGAAGCGGCACTTGGAGAACTTGGCTTTCGACTTGTTCTGCCTCAATGTCTGTAATACTATTCTGATAAGCTTCTCATGTGCTGCCTCATATTTGGAATAAAGTGGAATGTCATCTACGAGGACTAAGACAAATTATCTAGATGATCCACAAAAACTCTATTTATCAAACTAATGAAGTATGCTGGAGTATTCATCAATCCAATTAGCATTACTAGCCATTCGTAGGATTCATATTTAGTCCTAAATGTCGTTAAAGGAATACCGTCCTCAGTAATTCTAAGCTGATATTAATCCAATTGCTAACTCAAGTCGTGAGAAGATTTTAGCTCCACTCAAAAAATACAGTTGTGGAACCCTAAGGAGAAATACTTGACCTAATAAAAATTTTAGACTCCAACTCTGTCAGTTGCTTCTTAAGCTCCTTATTTTATTTTATGAACATTCTAGTTGGGGGTCGACTAATAGTTGAAATCTCCAAAAACTACATCAATTTGAAACTTGATAGCCCGCTTTGGAGGTAAATATGTAATTGTTCGAGTACATCCGAGTATTCTCTAATCATAGGAATCCTAGTAATATCATCTTCATCTCTCGCCTCAAGAGTCTTGACAAATATCGCTAAGAATAAGATTAACTTGATTAGTAGAATTTAAATGGCTTAAGGTAATGACACTCTTAGGGCAATAGAGATGAGCCTTCGAACTATTGAGCCGATCCAATCCCAAGATAATTTCAAATCCTAAGTATTCGAATACATGCAAGTCACAATATAACGTAAAATTACATAATACTAACTCTTCATCCTTACACACCATCCCAAGGGATGCATATGCTTCGATAGGATTAGCAATCCTTAGAGAAGTTATTAGACACACAATATCCAAATCAAGTTTATCAACTAGTTCCTTTGATACAGAAGAATGAGGTGCTCCCATATTAAAGAGAACTCTAATAGGAATTCCTTTAAATACGATCATACCTTCTAAGACAGCTGGTGCTTTTCCCTTTGCATGAGATGTACTGCTAGTCACCTCCATAACATTTAGCTTTCCACTTTTCTTATCAGCCACTGGATAAGTATAGCTAAGATTTCCATCCTTGTTGTAGATCTTTCACTTCTTCTAAGGTGAGAAATGATGCGGTTTGGTACATTCTCTCGAGCAATGACCCCTTTCTCCATTTTTTGTAATACTTCACCATTTCCCTCTGTGACTCTTATAATATGATGCATTTGCTCTCACCAGCTTCTTGCCTTGAAATAAGAGCTTCAACTTCCTAAATGGAAATCTCTACTTCTGCCCAATGTTCACCTTCTTTTACTATTATTCCTTACCACTTTCCCTTTCCCCTTCCTCTAGCCTTAGTGTTGTGTCTACCAACTTTCCAAAAGTAACCTTCGATTGAGGCAAAAGTGCATTCCTTAAAGTTTTATTTAGTCCGTACACGAACTTTTGTCCTTTTTCAACGGAGTGCTAATGAGGTCGGTTCCATACCTGAACAACGCTTCAAAAATGGTGATGTATTCAGCAACTGGCATGCGTCCTTGCTTCCAATATATAAATTTCCTAGTCATTCCCGCCTCCTCAGCCTTAAAGAGAAATTTCCATTAAAGACGATTCTTGAATTCTTCCAAAGTTAGCTCAGCTTCATCTATCTCAGCAACCAAAAAGCTTATACCAATCTAATGATCTCACCCATAGCTGGCCTAATACTATCTGAACTTTCTGCTGGCATGTAGTCCCCAATCACGTAAAAATGCACTTACACGTATTAATCCAAGCTTGTACTCCAATTACTTCTTATGTACACTTAAATGTCTTCCCTCCAAGGCTAGCAAAAATCACTGCATATTTTAGAAAAATCAAATCAAGGAGTGAGAGGATTGGGAGATGTGAAAGCACTAGACTCTTGGATGCTCTTCATAAGCTCTAGTAGCTACTATGTAGTCATGTAAACTCCTCTAGATCCACTAGATCGACCTGGGTCCACACGACCAGAGCAAGGACCAGCCATCATTCATTATTGCAAAGGAGTGAGATCCAAATTAAAATATATAAAAGAGATAATATGTGTGTGTTTGTGTGTGTATATATCTCACAAATAACGAATATGCACCCAGACAACTACTTCACTTAATCACCATATACACTTAAGTAGCATACATAGCTAATCTACTTAATACCCAAGGGACATGGAATTCTAAGTCCTTCCAGGTCAATGACTCGCGTCTCTTTGTAACATGTATCGTTCTAACCTTGCTCTGATACTAAAATGAAACACTCTACCTCTATACTCATAATATCCAATGGTATTACTATGTAATACTATCCGATGATATGGAGAATGAGGCTATATAAGGTACACACGTGAATATTCCTTTGGATAAACATATGTACATACCTTAAACCAATGGATACACACCACAGATGAGCATGGTCTTAGTAAAAAATAATATCTATAGTTAGTGGCTAACACAAAGCTCTATTCATATGCCGACACATGACTCTATACATATGTTAACACATGACTCTATACCTTCGCCTACACACGGTCATATACAAGTATAATATTATTGACCACAACAAATCTCATCACGGATGACAAACCCCCGTATGAGTGACATTTACTTACAATGAATGATCAAACAAATAATACTACGGGGTCACATACCACTATGTGTTATGTGACCATTTCTTCAATTCTCGAAAAATATATTCAACGCACACTATATTTCTATGTCACAGCCTGATGAATAATCGGAGAAATATATAGGAAGTCTCATATCAGATGGTATTATAATTAAGTGTATTCAAATTCCTTATCATGCAGAAATACAGTTACATAAATGATTTATTAAATATTTACATTCATAGAAAATATTAGATATTAATTTTGAAAGTATTTATAATAATTATATAAATAAAAGAATTTTATATCACAAAGAAATACTTAATTCAATACCCAAACTTCTTTGAATATTATATTAGGTTGTACATATTACATCCAAGTCAACTAACAAATATCATCACGCTTTTAATTAAATATTAGCATTCAATTAGGATTTTTAAACTATTATTTTAACCCCAAATCAATTTATTGATTAATAATTCACATTAATGAATTTAATAATTTATATAGGTAATATTTTTTATGAAACAAGTTCAAATTTATCGTATATATAAATTTATATAATTTGCATGCATTTTTTTAAAACAAGTATTTATTAAATTTCATTAATACTTCAATTAATTGTTATTATTATATTACCTCATATAATTAGCAAAACTCATTGAATTATGTACATATATATATATATATATATTAACTATCGAGTATAAGATTGTTATTATATATTTTATTTATATTTTACTCAATATATATATATATATATTATATAAATTAAAAAATAGTCAGACTTTATAAAAACATGCGGTTGACCGATAGTGTTAACTGGTAGATAACCCCAATTGCGAATTCCTAAGGCACAAATGGCATTTCTCCATCTTCTTCCTTTCTACTTTCATTCTACTTGTGATTTCTTCACTAGACCGAGTTCGTTCACCCATATATACTCGTATTCGAACTATATTGAAAACATATTTCATCAAATTCATATATCAATATGTAATTATTAGTAGAAGTATTGAAAACCCTTTACATGAAAGGCGCAAACTTGATTGCCCAAGAATAAGATCAATGATCCATACATATTATCATCGAAACGGACATAGGTAGTGAGTTAAAAGGTACTCACCTTGAGATAAAGATTGCAATTTCCTACTTTAGCTCCCTCTCCTACCACTTCCTGCCTTCACTGCAAAGTTTCCCTCTTCAAATTAATGATCAAAACTTAAGCTTCAACTTGCTAGTTACTATAAAGAAAGATATCAAGTAAAACACACACCGCCCTTAATATATACGAGGATTTATTGGATTTTATTTTAATTGATTCTGATTTTAGAGGCGATGGAATGTAAGTAGGTTTTGTGAATATTATGAAGAGAAGTAACTTTTTGTAGTTAACGTGGGTGGCCTATTTATAAAGTACGGTGAAATCTCTAGATTTAGAGAGTTCTAAAGCCCATGTCATGAAACAAGATTTCTTTTTTAAAAGTTTTTGGGCTAAACTAATTTGGGCTTAGGCTTGATTAGTTACTAATTCATTTTTTTCCTTCTTTTGTTTTCATGAATCCAATTTCTGCACATATCTTCACGTTACTAGCCCATATACTTATCAAATAACATCATGTTATGTTTTCATAATATCTATATTATTTTGGCAAGGCCAACGGGGTTAGATGGTCCCCGACCATTTTATTGCAGCACCATCAGAACAACATACAATTAGAAAAGCATAAGAAAAACCAAGGGAAACAAAGCGCTACAAACACAACGGGATACAAGCACAAAATAGAAGAATAAAAACAAATACAAGGCAGCACTAGAGAAAATTCAGCAAGTGAAAGACTGAATAATCCCAGGGTCAAAAGAGAACTGCAACATTCCCAAGTCACGCCTTATTTCATGCATTACCCATTGCTGAAGCACAGTACCTCTCTTCCAATTCACACAGTCAAAAACCCTTACATTTCGCTCTGTCCAAACTGCCATAACGAAACTCTTCATTACAGCGGTTGAAAGCTTCTTCAACACCTGATTGCGCCCAGTGTTAGTATAGATGTGGTTCCATTCATCCATATTATGATTAGCAACAGTATTACGCCAGAGCTTTTTCTTCACGACAGACCAAATCACATTGATCACCGAGCAATCAAAGAACATGTGCTCAACAGTTTCAGGATGATCCATACAAAAGGTACAGTATATGCTTACATTCATACCCATGACAACGAGTTTGGCTCTAGTTAGAATGGCACGGTTCAGAACTTTCCACAGCAACAAATTCTCACGCAAGCTACTGTCCTTGTTCCATGTACGCCTCCACCACTTCCACTCTGGCAGAAGATTGTTCTTCATCAAGAACTCATAAGCTTCCCCAATTTTGAATTTACCTTTTCTCTCCCCCCAAACAAGTTCATCAGATGATGTGTTGAAAGACACATAGTGTCTGATCATGCTCCAGTAATACTGAATTCTCGAATTAGATGAGAATAAACTAAACCGTCGGCTATCCTGAACTACATCCTTGACCTTAGCCATAGGGTGAATACCAGATTGCATCATATCACAGTGAGTTAACTGTCTTCTTAGAATCAAATCCTTTTTAAGCCAAGGATCATCCCAGAAACTAGTGTTATATATTGGGTTGATATTTATATGTATGATAGGAAGAAAAGTCTCCTTGAGTTTAAAGATACACTGCCATGTCCAGCTGAGATTTTGTGGTTTCTGCATATTCCAAAGACTCCTACCTTTGATGACATTTCGTCGAGACCAGGCATCCCATAGACTGGTGGAGCAATTAAAGAAGGTGTCATTGTGTTTTGCAAAAGCAGCTTGGTTCCATTGAGATATGTTGAATAAGCCAAGCCCACCTTTATTCAAGGGACATTCAACTCTGATGAATTTAATAAGAGCAATATATCTACCAGAAGTTTTTCCCATCCAAAGAAAGTTCATAAAAGCACTGCGTAACATTTTAACAAGTTTAAAGGGAAGAACAAAGGTCCTTGCCCAGTACACCTGCATTGCAAAGAGCACGGACTTGATTAAAGTGAGCCTACCAGCTTGACTAAGCTTCCTAGCAGTCCAACAATCAAGTCTTGCAGTAATCTTGTCAAACAAGGGGAGGCATTGTAAGGTTGTAATTCTAGAAGATGCAAGGGGAAGCCCTAAGTAGGATATAGTATTGTGGTTTGGTTAGAGACCAGAGACACGAGAAATTTCAGCTATCTGATGTAAACTAACTCCCACAATTTTGATATCAGATTTGAGAATGTTAACCTTTAAACCAGTCAACAAGTAAAACTGATCAAGGGTTAGCATAATATTCTTAACAGTTCTGATGTCCGGAGAACAAATATGATTAAATCATCAGCAAACATGAGAGAGGAGATTTGGGGTTCTTTGCAAGCATGATGAAGAGTAAAGCCACCTTGACTTATAAGCTTGTTTATCATTCCTGTCAGCAGCTCCATCACCATAATGAAGATATATGCAGAAATAGGATCCCCCTGCCGTATACCTTGCTTACCTCCAAAGAATCCAGTAGTGGTACTATTGACAATAACAGAAAAGTTAGGAGTTGAGATATATTCGTAGATCCACGTAATAAAGTGCGGCGGAAAGTTCATGTAACCCATAATTCTCACAATACTATCCCAGTGGACCATATCAAAAGCCTTCATGATGTCAAGTTTAAGCATAGCTTTAGGAGTAGTTAGCTTTCTATTATACCCTTTTAGCAATTCATGAGACAGCAGGATATGGTCAAGGATATTTCTTCCAGGTAAGAAGGCTGCTTGGTTATTGGAAATGATGGAAGGAAGCACTTCCCTGAGTCTAGATGCAATGATTTTGGAGATGCATTTATATATAGTGTTGCAACAGGAAATAGGGAGAAAGTCATTCACATTATGAGCATTCTTAATTTTCGGGATCAAAGCAATATTGGTGTAATTAAAGGACCTATAGATTTTGGCCTTCAGAAAGAACAACTTGATTGCATTACACACATCAGTCGAAACAAACGTCCAACAAAAAGTGTAGAATTTGGCATTTAATCTATCCGGACCACCGCAAGAGTTGGCATTGAGAGAGAACATTGCTTTTTTAATTTCTTCTTGAGTAACCTCTTTGCCTAAGGCATCATTATCGGCCGTAGATAATTTAGGAAGAATATCATGAGGAATATCATCAATAGAGGGGGTGAAGTTGGAATCATTGCCGTAAAGGGAAGAGAATTGATGGACAAATGCAGCTTTCACTTCATCATCAGTGGTTTGAAGGACACCATGTCTGTCATGGATAGACACAATGTTCTCACGTCGATACTTATTCTTGAGACTTGCATGGAAATAAGAACTGTTCCTATCTCCCTTCTCTCTCCATTTTATTCTAGACTTTTGACGTATCATATCACTTTCTTTAGCCAAAGCTTCATAGTACTTTTGGGACAACAAACTTTCAGTTGCAGCAAGGCTTTCATCAGCAGTATTATTCATCATAGCAGTTTGCACCATAACAAGCTCAGCTTCAAGCATCGCGCTCATTTTAGCTCCTTTTCCAAATCTCATAAACGACCACTCCTTCAAGACTTCTTTCATATCTTTGATTTTCTCCTGCAAAATATATAAGTGATTACCATACTTAGTATTACTCCAAGAGGCTAAAGCTATAGCTTTAAAATCAGGTTCAAGCACCCAAGAGTTAAAAATTTTAAAATTTGTTTTTCCTCTCTTGTCAGCTTCTCGAAGATGAATAATTTGAGGAGAGTGGTCAGAGAGAAGAGGAGGAGGAGGAAGATTAGTGTAAAGCAGAGGCCATTTATCAAAGGAAGATTGGTTTGAGAAGGAGTGGCAATTCTAGAGAAGGTTATATTGCCTTGCCTCCTTTTATTATTCCACGAATACGGCATTCCAACCGATTTAATTGGGACAAGGTCTGCTTGTTGAATTGAGTTAGCAAGAGGCTGGATTTCATTGCGAGAAAGGGGGTTGCCACCAACTCTGTCAGAGAGTTTGTAACAACAGTTGAAGTCACCTGAGATCAGCCACGGGTGGGAGGACTGTCTCAGTGCAGGAATAAGAGAGTGAAAGGAAGAGCGAGCAACGACAGTGTTGAATGCATAGACAAAGGTGACAAAGAAGTTTGTATTGTCAGAGGAGTTATGGGAAAGGCAATGAATTAGTTGGGGAGTGGAGAGAATGGTTGTTAACTGAACTAGAAGGGGATAAAAAAGAATCAAGATTCTACCGTATGGTGCCTCATCAAGGTTATGGATGAAGCTCCAGTCTGATTTAACATAATTAGCTGCCTTGATAGTCAAGGCAAGGTTTAACTTGGTTTCAAGAATAGCAAGAATCGATAATTGATGCTTGCTGATAAGAAGACGACATTGATCTAGTTTGATAACGTGGTGACCTCCACGTATATTCCATGCTCCAATATTCATCATCATTGGAGAGCACTAGCATTAAGCATTTCAATTTTCATTCTCCTAGTCACTGCTTGAGAAGAGTTCAAGTAGCTAGGAGTTTTATCTAATTGCGGTTTGTTAACGCTATCCATTATTGTCACATTACAGCTAGGCATATCTGAAGCAAGAGATGCTGTGGATGGAGGTGTGGTTGGAAGGGAGGGTGGCGATTTGTAAGCAAGAGGAGGCATGATGTTGGAGTAGAGATTATTGGGAGATTTGACATTACTTGTGAGGGAAGAGAATACACTGTTAACTGCAGTGATGTCAGCCTTGCTTGTTTGTGCACAAGTGTACATGACATCTTGTATGCATTCTGCACCTTTGTGAGATACTTTCTTCTTTTAACCTTTTTTTTCTTCATTCCACTTGAGCTAGGCTGCATACAAAGTTTACTCTTTACATTGATACTACTTTCTACTTCACCTGTATTGTTTACAACTAAGGCTTCAGTTTTGTATTCTTTTTCTATCATCTGCAGAGAGATATCAGTTTTCACAAAATTTACTTCTTTATGTGATGTGTTATTCTGCTCTGTTTGGACTTCAGCTTGTATATTAGATTGGTCTGCCCTATTACTATTTGCAGCATCACATAATCCATCCACCTTCAAACACTGTTGATGCTTCTCAGTAAAAGTAATTGCCTCATCCAAATTCTGCAAAGCGTCAAATTTGTTGAAAACAACCAGATCATTATCATTGCCATCATTTTTATTTACTTCATTTTGTACATCTCCTATTTCATTGTCCATAAGGTCAGTACTAGTTTTACAGGGTATATTTCCACTTTCTTTACCTACCACGTGTGTCAAACTTCCCATGCATGTTTTGTCCTTTTCCTGAACTACAATTTCCCCTTCCTCAACATATCTATCTTCATCAATTCTTTCATCTACTGCTATATTAACTTCTAATTCTTTCACTGTTCTTTCCTGTTCCATACTACTAATCTTCACCATAGATCCAAGATGTTTACCTTTTACTCGCTGCCATTTTCTAATGACCTGTTGCCTGAACGGTCTGACTTTTTGACGAAATTGTTTGGTCACTTTAGCTTCATCACTTTCTTCCCCACTTTTAGCATTTGTAACTATTTTATTACTTTTTGTTCCTTCATTTTTGTCACAACCAGCTGTTGTATGTCCAAAGTTCTTACAGTCAACACAAACATGCGGCCTCCAAAGATATTGAACAGTGATTTTCTGATAACCCCCCTCAACTAATTTGACCAAAAAATCATCTACTAACTCCTTATCAGGTCTGACTTCAATCAGGCATTTTGCATAACTCAACCTCTCCTGCTTTTCAGTCATTTCATCCATACATAACAATTTACCCATGTGGCTACAAAGCCAATTTATTCCCAGAGGCGACCATGCAAAGATAGGAAGATTGAATAGGTGAACCCAAACTGGAACAGCAGAGACAGTACCAGTAACATTACTAACACCTGCATCATACTGTTTAATGATAAATAACTTATTGTTCATAATAATAGGGTCACTCTGTAAGATTTTGTCCATGTCATCAGAACAAGAAAAATTGAATAAGAATATGGTGCCATCTGATTTGACAGTAACCGAGCCTTTTAATCTCCAAATATTTTTAAGCTTCTGAACTACAGCAGTATAAGATAATGGCCTATCCAAGAAGAAACCAACTACTGTATCATTCCATATAACATCTCTTGCAGCTAGCACTTCAGGCGGAGGCACTAACGCATTATCTTCATACACTGGTAGCATGTCAACGGGGATGTACTTCCCAGTGTTTCTGGGTTTACGCTTGAAGAGTGAAGTCCATTTCCGTTCACTCTGATCAGGAGGAGGGGAAACAAACAACTGAGGTGAAGGAGAAGAAGTGAGAGGAGGACGAAGAGGGGGGGAAGGGGATCGGGGGGGACATGAGTGGGGTGACTCGGCAAGTTAGCAGTGAGGACATAGGAGGGCGAGTGAACAGAGGCAGAAAGGGTAGCGGATAGATCATGACAGGATGGTGGAGAGGAAAGTGGGTTAGTTGAGATGGATGAAGGGACAGAGACGATGGGAGAGAGAGGAAGAACGACTTGGTTGACAATGGGAGAGGGAGGAGGTACGAGTGAGTTGATGGGAGGGAGATGGGGAAGTACTACGGAGCAGAAAGAATGGGTGAGGGGAGGGAGTTCCGAAGAAGCGGACATGAAAGTTTTTTTGTTTGTTTTTTATATCTATATTATTTACAAGTTATAAAACTATTTTTTACAATTTTATTCATTCAATATAATCATTTTAATTATATTTATTTACTACGGAAATTCAAACCGCTTTAGTATTATAAAATAAAATTCTTTTTTATTATTAAAATAAATTTCGAACTTATTTATTTCAATTGCTACTTACTATAAAGATTTAATTTATAAATTTATTTCAAATTATTAGTTTATACTTTAAATTATATTGTAACTAAATAAATTACCTAGTCAATATTTAATTATATAAAATTCTTATCATTTAATTTCCAAATATTTCCCATAATTCTCAATTTATTATATTGCAACACTTTTAATTAATTAATATTTGTTATTAAATTTCTAATTTATTACTTTTTGACAATGGGTTGTTGCAGTCCTTATGCTTACTTGGATTGATATTCTTCCTTAGATGCCCTTTACAAACTTCCAATATAGTGGTATTTAGCAGTTCTGCCACAACTAAACTCTCAAACGTCGTTCCCATAGGAATCTTGGCTATGTATTAATTCCTTAAGTGGAAAACTCAACACTTTTGCAAACTTTGTTGCCTTCTTGAATGCCATGTCTATCAATTCAAAACTAAACTTTGCCAACTCATTAAAATTATTAATATACTCCTTCATGGTAGAACTTCATTATTTCAGAAATATAAACTTCTCAAGCATCACTTCCTTTTTAGCTCCAGACAAGAATTTCATCTCAAACCTTTCCTTAGTATTAGTCCAAGAGATTTCATTTTCGTTAACTTCTTCTATGACAACATCCCACTGATTAGTTGCTTCTTCTTATAAATGCCAATAAGAGAGCCACCTTTTGGTGTCATCACTTAAATTTAACATATTGAAAATCTTATTACAAGTATGCAAAAAAACTCACATCCCCATAAAAGCTTCCATACCCTTATATTGTTTATCACTCGTGCTCAAAAATTTCTTACACGGTTTTGGAAAAGTTGACCCTGGTATACTAATGACATTTCCATCTCGTACCTCGGTTACAGGTGCCTTTTTGTTAAAAGTGGCTTGGTTTCTAGCTTAAAGATAATGATACACCAAAGTGGAATGTTCATGCTTAGTATTTCCATAGCTTCATTTTCAGTACTAGTTCTAGTGCTAGTTTTAATTGGGTTACTCATCTCTACTATCTTTAAACTCTGATTCAATATTAGATTATCCTAAAGTAGTAAATGAAGATGGTTAAACATACATACGCCCATTCACTTTAACCCATATACATATACACATTTATGTTATATAAAATATACAAGTACACTTTCTTTATATGTCCTAACCTAAGCTATGATACCAAATGTAACAACAAGATTTTTCGCGGCCATAAAATTTTGCACCGTGGAATGAAAAGCCAAATTGCTTTGAATACAATAGTGAATAGAGATGTAACGGCCCGAAAATTTTCGATCCCGAAAATTCCAGATAGTTATGAAAAAGAAGAAGGGATAGAAGGAAAAGAAGAAACAGAATCACCAAAACACAGAAACCTCACATACACAGCGGATTAAATATAATATTACACAAATAACAGTTTTACAAAGAAGAACTGTATCAGTAGACTTATATTTCTATACATCAGAGTTACAACCATTACCAATCAATGGACAGTATAAAACAACAAGTCCTAGCTATACAATAACATATCATAGCGGAAAACACTCCATACATTCCTGCCCTCCTGCTCGCTTCCTGAGCTCCAGAATGTCCTTACCTAAAAATCGGTAATACTCGGTCTGACCCGAGCATTACATCAAAGTAACACCCAGGTCAGGCTGGAAACCAGCATGAGTAAATCCATCAAGCATGAATTACAAAAGCATATAGCTTATATATAACCCAAGTAACTTATATCAATTTACATCTTCACAAGTTGTTATAGACATCACTTATTTCACACATCAATTTCTAAGTGCCAAAAACTTAGGTTAAATGATCCAATTCACTTAAATCATTCCATTACAACCTACTGATTTCGCATATCAATTTTCAGAGAATTGAAGTGGTTTCGGGTATTTTCTAATACCCGACTCTGGTCTCTTCGAATTCAAAACCATCTGATCCCATGTTATTCAAGAAACACAATTAAACCTTTAAATATACGATGTCACTTACTACACTGCAATTCATTATCGACAGATAATCACATAATCACTGTTCAAGACAAACATATTATATCACAACAATTCATGTCCGAAACAGTCAATCATTCATAAGCAAGATTAATTAGTCACCCACCACTAATTAAATCAAATTTATTCCTTAAATCATTTTTTATCTTTCTTACCTAACAATAATTAATTACAAACCATTAATTAATCATTCCTCAATTATCCTTTCTAATAACATTCAGTAATTAGCCTTTAGTTAATTTGACACATTCATTAATCAACCTTGATTAATGACATTCAGTACTTATTCTCAATTACTAACATTAATTAATTAACCCCTTAATTAATTAACGAATCCTTTAATTATTCATCTCGATTAATCATCCTTGATTAATCATTCTTTAATTACATTAAGTAATTCCCTTTAATTAATAACACAAATTAATTAACTAATCCTTAATTAATTTCCATCTAAATTAATCACCCTTGATTAATTATCCTTTAATCACAATAAGTAATTAACTCTCAATTGATTACATAAATTAATTAACCTTTACCCATCACATATATCACAATGATCTTTAAGAAATTATTTAATTAATTACCTTATAAGCTATGATAACCAGGATTTTCAAGCATTTGGTAATTGGTAAAGATTGATAAGATTTATTTTTCAAAGCTAATAAATTTTATCCTATTTATAATATTTATACTTGATATATATTGTGAATAGAATATCTTTTGTTTTAAATTAAAGATGAATTTTCAAATTGTAATATATATGTAAGTATATGTTATAATCTGATGTTGTTTTGAAAATTTAATATAATCTGTTGATAATTTATATGTGAATAAATTGTAATTTAAAGCTTTGTTTTAAAATGAATATTTTTCAAAAAGTTAATTTAGATTAATTCAATTGTTTTAAAAATATAAGATAATTGTTGTTTTAAATATGATTGTGCAAAAAGGATTTAATTAAAGTTTTGTTTTGTTTTCTTTTAAAATGCTTAATATAAAATGGTGATAAGTGTATATGTATAAATGTTTAGATTTTAAATCCATGTAGAAGAAAATATATTTGCATTATAATTAATTTTAGAATATTTCCTTTTAAAAGTAAAATTAATTATACATATGTAAACATTTATTTATTAAAAGATTTATGTAAGTAAGCTTTCTATTTACATTTAAATTAAATAAATAAATAAAAAATTATAAAAAAAATGCTTAAATACAAATGTAACCATGTTAATCATCTTTGAAACATTTGTAAATAAATTAAACACATTGAATGACATTTGTTCAATTTTGGGACAAGTGGCCTACATTTTTATTTATTTGAATTTAAACATAAAGAAATTTGTTTCTCTTTCATTTTTCCAAACTTCCTTTCTTATTCTCAAATTAATGAACTACTTCAAAATTTGAAAAACACTTCCTCTAAAAACAAATCAGCAATTCTCTTCAATCAAAAATGAAAGCCAGATCGTTTCCCTGTAACACCTTTTCTGAAGCCTGCATCTTCAAAATCAAGGCAACTGTATTTTTTTCATACAAGCAGAAAATTTTGTATCCATCAGCAGTTTATTTTGAAAACAAATGCTCTCTGTTCATCATCAAGGTGAGTGAACTTTTACCCTAAATAAAGAAGATTTAAATCTGTTGCAAGTGATAAATTTGTATGGATATAAGAAACATGTTTGCATGGATAAATCTTTTCTGAAATATGAATGGAAGTACCTGTATCGTGGATATAAATGACTATGAACATATATATTTGTCACTCCTATCATTACAGACACAAAGACTCCAAACCCAAAATTCCTATTTGCTATTAGGATCCATTTTAGACTTCAATTTCTGAAAGACAAGGTTTAAAATGAGGTAACATCACTTATAAAATGATTTCAAGTTCAATGGTCGAGTATTCATCTCTGAAATGAAATTACAGTGGAATTTTTGAATTTGGGAAAAACTTTGAATCTCTCGATTTAATAATTGGAATCTCAAATCAAGTTAATTATCATAAATCATGAATTTAGGTGTAATATTCATGATTTTTAGCGTTGTATTGAACGAGTTAGGCTTAGTTGAACGGATTTGGGTGTTTAGTCGATTTTTGTTTATCGACGGCGGAAGGAGCGGCGAAGTTTGGTCTGAAGGTGGTCAGTGGGTGAGGGTCATTGGAAAAGTAATGGAATGAATTATCGTTGGAAGGGGTGGCCAGAGTTCGTCAATGAAGGGATTGGTTCCAGTTTTTTTTCGAGGTGGATGATGAGCTTTGTTCGACGCGGGTGATGCCTCGGGCCGGATCGCGATGGGGGTAAGTGAAGAAGGTAGTAGTGTTGAAGCTTCTGGTTCACGGGCGTGTGGCATGATGATCGGAGTTGGTGGCCGGAGTTGTTTTTTTTCGGTCGAGCTTTGTTTCAGTTCGATCAAGAAGCCCATTTTTGATTCGATGTGTTTTCTATCAATTTGTGTTTACATGGGGGTTAGCATGGAGATTGATGGCTTGTCGAGAGCCGCAGCAGTGGGCTTCGATGGTCGGAGAAATGGTGGACGTGCACCACGTGCACGTTGTATCAGGTTATACTTGATTTTGTTTAGTGTTGAGGTGCTCAGGAGTGAACTCGGGTAGTTCAGGGTTTCGGCTCGAAGCAAGAAGGGATTACGCTCGAAGATAAGGGGTTGTGTGTTTAAGCTTCGGTGCGTTGTTTTTCTCCCAGGCAATCTTTGGTTTTCGTAAGGAAATAGAAAGTAGGAAGGGGAGAGAAAGGGGTAATTAGTTGATCTCGTGTTATTTGAACTTGTGTTCGGGCCTGTACCGAAGAATGTGGAAGAAGTTTAATGGGTTTCAAGGAGAAGTTTTGTCAGCAAGTTTCAAGTATAAGATTTTAAATCTGATGTTTTGAAAATTTAGTTGTTTGATTTGATAATTATTATATAATAAGTTAATTATTTGTTAATATATCTAGGTGATTTTTAATAATGATTAAATAATCAATTAAGATGATGGATTACTCTAAGTTAATTAAAGTAATTAAGGATGGTTAATTATTGTATGTGATAATCAAGGTAATTAATATTATTACTTGTCAAATGCAGTAAATTTAGATGAATAATTAAGTTATGAAAATAATTAAAGGATCCTTAATTTATGATATTATTTAAAGTTAAAGGATAATTTCTTAATTTAATTAAGTAGGGATTAATTACTGAATATAATTAATATAGAAAGAAATTAGTGGATGGTAAGTAATTAAAGGAAATTACTTAATAAAAGCAATTAAAGGATTAAATTGTTTATTAATTTAATTAATAATCAAAGGGTAATTAATTAAAGATAATTAACCAAGGGGATAATTATTTGATGAAGTAATAAGAAGGGTATTACTTAATGGAATTAATTAAGGATTAATTACTTTGTGTAATTAATTTAAAAGATTGATTAATTAAGGAAATTAATTAAGGGTTAGTTAATAAATAAGGGTGATTAATTAAAGGATAATTAATCAATTTAAGTGGTTATAAGATAATTAATTTGAGAAATTAATTAAGGATAACTACTGTAAATGGCTAAAGATAATTAATTTGTGGCAAATTACTTAATGTAATTAAAGTATAATTAATCAAGGGTGATTAATTTAGATGGATAATTATTAGGTGATTAAATAATTTGTTTGTAATAAATTAATAAGCAGGATTTAAAAGTAATTGAAGTAATTAATTTAATTCATTTATGATTAATTAAATTAATTAAAGATGGTGGGGTTGATTAATCTTGCTTATTGAATAATTGAATTTTATTGTGTGCCTTAGATTAGTTGATATCTCTGGTATGCTATGTGTGATGCTTTGCGATATAGTATGTTGGGTTAAAACAGTGACATCCTGTGTTTAAAGTTTGAATTGTATTTCATTTGAATAACTTAGGTTAAGATGACATGAGATTCGAAGAGACCGGAGTCGGGTATTAGTTAATACCTGAAACCACTTCGATTCTTTATAAATTGATATGTGAAATCAACAGGCTAGTATGGAATGATTTAAATGAATTTGACCGATAATCTAAGTTTTGGTACTTAGATATTGATGTGTGATATTAGTGATGTCTATAACAAATTGTGAATTTGTAAATTGATACGAGTACCTCGGGTTTATATAAGTGGTAAAATTTTGTCATTCATGCTAGATGAGTTTACTCACGCTGGTTTCCTGCCTGACCCGTGTGTTACTATTGATGTAATGCTTTGGTCAGACCGAGTATTACAGATTTTCAGGTAAGGAAGTTCTGGAGCTCAGGAGGCGAGATGGAGAGCAGGAACGTATGAAGAGTTTCTGCAGTGATACATTTTTATATCTGAAACAGTTTGATTTATTTGACCTATGTTTGTAAATATGTTGTAACTCTGATATATTAAAAGTGTAATTTGACAAGTACAGTGTTCCTTTGTATAACTATTATTTATGTGATATTATATTTTGATCCGCTGCGAATGTGAGGTTTCTGTGTTTTGGTGTTTTTGGTTCTTCTTTTTCTTCTATCTCTTCTTCTTTTTCTCTAACTATCTGAAATTTCGGGATCGAAATTTTCGGGTCGTTACATTTGGTATCAGGGATGGAGGTTAAGCGAGAACCTTGACTCTGGTGGGATTACTCATTAAGGATAGAGTAAGTGGTACCCTAGAATGAGTTGAGTGTGTGTGTACATGAGAGCGTACTTCTTATTTTAAATGATTTTATAAGAATATATTTTGATACATAAAGCAATATTTCTTTTTAATAAATATTAAAGTAATTGGTTGTTAAATTATTGGAATTAAATTAAGTGGAAATAGGAATACAACCAAACTGAAATTAATAAAAGATAAGTATGAAATGGATTCAATCTGAAATTAAAATCTTGAAGTTGAGGAAGAGTTTCAGAATAAGATGAATTAGAACTGGTTTCAAACCAGAAAATAGAATGGTTATTGTGGGATGTTTGTTTTCCAATAAACAATAAAATATTTTAAGGAGGTAACCATTTAAAAAGAGAATAACTTGTAAAATTTAAAGAATGTGAATTAAAGTGGGTTTCCAAATATCTGAATTCTAAATTTAAACATTTGAATTGGTTTCAAAATGTTAAAGGAAATAATATTATTTGAACTATTTTGAATGTAATCTTAATTTAGAATAAAAAGTTGTTCGTAAACTTTAAAAGAATTTGTTTTGAACTAAAACAAAGGAGGTCTAGATTTTAAAATTTGGCTTGGTGGGCCAAGAAGTAAATATGTATATATGTGTGGATATACATAATATCAAAGTTGGTTTGAAATAAACACTACATATTGAGTTTTAAATCTGGAATGAGATGTGATAACCAAAGTGATAAGTTTTTGAACTTAATAAGTGAGAAGATTATTTATGAGAAGTTTAAAATTTGAAATGGAAGTTCAATTGGGTAAGGTTGACTGGATTAAGTGAATTGAGTTTAATTTGGATAAAGTTAAATAAGTTGGAATGATCAAACCTGATTTGGGAATTTCAAGATGAAATTGGAATTTAACTTGGGAAGTTAAATAGTTAATTTGAATTGGGATTTTGTGTGATCTCAAAATGGGTTTAAGATCTGGAAATTACAAATTGATATGTTTTAAAATGAATGGGATGATATCATCCTATTGTTATTAATAATCTTTAAATTGTGAATTGGGTTTGTTTAAATAAATAAAGAAGTGGATTATGGTAATATATCCATTGTAGAGATAAATAAATTTAACTTAAATTTAAAATTAAGGATATGGAATTCCTTTGAACTCAAGATTTGAATGTTAAGAAATGAATTTGTAAATTAAAATTGTTTGAAACACTTACTTGAACCTTGTAATGAGTTAAGTAAAGATAATTTAAAATGGAATTTTGAAATTTGGGCCCAGAATCGAATTGTTTAAAAAAAACTTTAAAGAAAAACTGATTTAAAGAAATTAAATCAACATTTGAAGTATTAACTCGAATTTATATAATTCGAGATGGTTTAAATTTGAAATTTGAATTAGTTCAAATTTAATTTGATTTGAATTAATTGAAATTGTGATTGAAGATGTATGAATATAAGATTCAAATGGAAATTTGACATGAATTTGGGAGGAAATCAAGAATAATTCAACTTGATTTGGAAATGGAGTTTGAAATTGGGGTTAATTCAAACTAGAGTTGAAATGAATTAAAATTGGAACTAGTTCAATTGAAATTTATTTGAATTAGTAGAATTTGACATTAAGGTCGAATAAAGTTGAATTTGGAAAGAAACTGAGGTTAATTTAACTTGAATTGGGTTTGAATCAATTTCAATGGAAATTGAGGTTATTTAAAATTGGAATGGGGTCAATTTAAATGGAAGTGGAAATTTAAATTGAATCGATGAGAATGGAGATTGGGTAGTGAGCAATTTTGACTTTGGATTATTTTTAATATAAATTGTTTTAAATAAACCTATTTTTCCAAGCTATTCACTATATATATAACCTTTCTTTTAAAAAAAACCAAATTATCTTATAATTATTTTACAATTATCTTTGGAACTATTTAACTATTTTTCTACTGTTTTATAAACTAATTTCTATTTTTCAACTACTTTATAACTAATTACTATTTTACAATTATTTTGCAATTATTTAAAATTTCTATTTTCCAACTATTTTACAATTACTTAACTATTTTACAGCCATTTTACAAAGTACTAATTATTTTTCAACTACTTATCTATTTTCAACTTTTCAAGCTATTTTCTAAATTTAAACTGGACAGAGTTTTAAACTGTTTATGATTGAATACCCAATTAAGGTAAGAATAGAGGTGATAATCCAAATGGATTGAAGCAATTGTGAGTAAGTGAATGAAAATCAAAGTGAATTTGAATAGAAATAGAATTGATTTGGCTAATAACCAATAAAGATAAATATGTAGGATATACGTATGTTATTCTATTCGCATAGTAATTTGATCCAGATTCGAGCACAGAATTTCAAGATAGTTATATCGATCCGAGTTGGGATTTTTCACACGATTTTCGACGGCGAACCTGGATATGGATTGTTGATTGGTTCTGGATATTCTCTATCATAGTTATGACTATGCAAGGAGAATGACGGTTTCTGATCAAGAAACCAGATCTGAGTCCGCACTAGGAAGTCGGGTGGACGATACTAGTTCGAAAATGAAATTGTGTGATCGAGTGAGCGATCAGATTGGTATAGCGTACTAATGATATGTGTACATCGTACGGATTTGAATGAAAATGATTTTGAAAAGAATAATCAAATTTGAATATTTGATTTTGAGTAAACAAAGTTAAATATCTTTGTTTTATAAAATGGAACTCCCCTTGTTGAATCTTTTGCCAGAAGAAAAGAATTTTGAAGGTGTTTTGAAGTATAAAAGGAGTTTTATACAAGTTTGAAATGATACAAAGTTTTAAAGATTATACATATCTGAATATATATATATATATATAAAGGATTATATGAGGATTTTGGAAAAGGGTTTATAAAATGTTTTGATGATGGCTCTGGGGAAAAATGCACTTCCTTGAAATGAACTTCTCAAGAGTGCCATCGGGTGGTGCTGCCTTGAGCCCCAAAAGGGGGGGTTTCTAAAGTTGATCCTGTGAGGAGTCCGGACAAAACTAGTTCCTGGGGATTATAAGTAGAGTATAACATAGCGAAAGTCGTGTGTGCCGCTGAGAGCGAGCAGTCTGCGTTTGATTTTATAACGGTAGACTGCGACCTATGTAGGAGTGGAGAAGTTTCATTTCGACAGCGAAAATCAAAGGCCGTTGAGAGCCTGCGGTTACATGGACTTTTGCTTTGATGGCAACGTAACCCTGGAATGTAACTGCGATCTGTCGTGTGGGATCCATGGCGTAATCGAGAGGCCGTGGAGAGCCTACAGCTACATGGACTTTTGTTGTGACGGCAACGTAACCTTGGAACGTAACTGCGACCATGGATGGAGGGTGATGATTTCTAGAGCATTCTCATCAAAGATATATCCTCTATTTTCAAAACTGTTTTCTATATTTTCAATAAAATTATTTTTCCAAGTATTTTCACTGGGTGTTGAAATCGGGTCTGCTAAGTACTTATAGATTTTCAGTCGTACGCCTGATCAAAGTATGACTGAATTTCTATGAGAACAAGGATGGACTGGTTAAAACATCGAATGACGAAAAGTATTTCTATAAAACTATTTTGGCAGTATTATATATTTTAAAAGTGTTTTAAAAATGATCAAAGAAAATTTATATAATTTTAAGCATTTAATAATTCTGGCTTCGTTCCTTTTCGAGGATGAAAAGATTGAAAGTGGGGAGGAATGTGATAACCTGGATTTTCGAGCATCTGGTAATTGGTAAAGATTGATAAGATTTATTTTTCAAAGCTAATAAAATTTTATTCTATTTATAATATATATACTTGATATATATTGTGAATAGAAATCTTTTGTTTTAAATTAAAGATGAATTTTCAAATTGTAATATATATGTAAGTATATGTTATAATTTGATGTTTTTTTGAAAATTTAATACAATCTGTTGATAATTTATATATGAATAAATTGTAATTTAAAGCTTTGTTTTAAAATGAATATTTTTCAAAAAGTTAATTTAGACTAAGTCAATTGTTTTAAAAATATAAGATAATTGTTGTTTTAAATATGATTGTGTAAAAAGGATTTAATTAAAGTTTTGTTTTGTTTTCTTTTAAAATGCTTAATATAAAATGGTGATAAGTGTATATGTATAAATGTTTAGATTTTAAATCCATGTAGAAGAAAATATATTTGCATTATAATTAATTTTAGAATATTTCCTTTTAAAAGAAAAATTAATTACACATATGTAAACATTTATTTATTAAGAGATTTATGTTAGTAAGCTTTCTATTTACATTTAAATTAAATAAATAAATAAAAAATTATAAAAAAAATGCTTAAATACAAATGTAACCATGTTAATCATCTTTGAAACATTTGTAAATAAATTAAACACATTGAATGACATTTGTTCAATTTAGGGACAAGTGGCCTACATTTTTATTTATTTGAATTTAAACACAAAGAAATTTGTTTCTCTTTCATTTTTCCAAACTTCCTTTCTTCTTCTCAAATTAATGGAAAATTAATGAACTACTTCAAAATCTGAAAAACACTTCCTCTAAAAACAAATCAGCAATTCTCTTCAATCAAAAATGAAAGCCAGATCGTTTCCCTGTAACACCTTTTCTGAAGCCTGCATCTTCAAAATCAAGGCAACTGCATTTTTTTCAAACGAGCAGAAAATTTTGTATCCATCAGCAGTTTATTCTGAAAACAAATGCTCTCTGTGTCAACATCAAGGTGAGTGAACTTTTACCCTAAATAAAGAAGATTTAAATCTGTTGCAAGTGATAAATTTGTATGGATATAAGAAATATGTTTGCATGGATAAATCTTTTCTGAAATATGAATGGAACTACCAGTATCATGGATATAAATGACTATGAACATATATATTTGTCACTGCTACCATTACAGACTCAAAGACTTCAAACCCAAAATTCCTATTTGCTATTAGGATCCATTTTAGACTTCATTTTCTGAAAGATAAGGTTTAAAATGAGGTATTATCACTTATAAAATGATTTCAAGTTCAATGGTCGAGTATTCATCTCTGAAATGAAATTATAGTGGAATTTTTGAATTTGGGAAAAACTTTGAACCTCTCGATTTAATATTTGGAATCTCAAATCAAGTTAATTATCGTAAATCATGAATTTAGGTGTAATATTCGTGAATTTTAGCATTGTGTTGAACGAGTTAGGCTTAGTTGAACGGATTTGGGTGTTTAGTCGATTTTCGTTTATCGACGGCGGAAGGAGCGGCGAAGTTTGGTCTGAAGGAGGTCAGTGGGTTGAGGGTCATTGGAAAAATAATGGAATGAATTATCGTTGGAAGGGGCGGCCAGAGTTCGTCAATGAAGGGATTGGTTCCAGTTTTTTTTCGAGGTGGATGATGAGCTTTGTTCGACGCGAATGATGCCACGGGCTGGATCACGATGGGGGTAAGTGAAGAAGGTGGTAGTGTCGAAGCTTCTGGTTCATGGGCGTGTGGCACGATGATCGGAGTTGGTGGTCGGAGTTGTTTTTTTCCGGTCGAGCTTTGTTTTAGTTCGATCAATAAGCCCATTTTTGATTCGATGCGTTTTCTGTCAATCTGGGTTTACGTGGGGGTTAGCATGGAGATTGATGGCTTGTTGAGAGCCGCAGTAGTGGCCTTCGATGGTCGTAGCAATGGTGGACGTGCACCACGTGCACGTTGTATCAGGTTATACTTGATTTTGTTTAGTGTTGAGGTGCTCGGGAGTGAACTCGGGTAGTTTAGGGTTTCGGCTCGAAGCAAGAAGGGATTATGCTCGAAGATAAGGGGTTGTGTGTTTAAGCTTCGGTGCGTTGTTTTTCTCCCAGGAAATCTTTGGTTTTTGTAAGGAAATAGAAAGTAGGAAGGGGAGAGAAAGGGGTAATTAGTTGATCTCGTGTTATTTGAACTTGTGTTCGGGCCTGTACCGAAGAGTTTGGATGAAGTTTAATGGGTTTCAAGGAGAAGTTTTGTCAGCAAGTTTCAAGTATAAGATTTTAAATCTGATGTTTTGAAAATTTAGTTGTTTGATTTGATAATTATTATATAATAAGTTAATTATTTGTTAATATATCTAAGTGATTTTTAATAATGATTAAATAATCAATTAAGATGATGGATTACTCTAAGTTAATTAAAGTAATTAAGGATGGTTAATTATTGTATGTGATAATCAAGGTAATTAATATGATTACTTGTTAAATCCAGTAAATTTAGATGAACAATTAATTTATGAAAATAATTAAACGATCCTTAATTTATGATATTATTTAAAGTTAAAGGATAATTTCTTAATTTAATTAAGTAGGGATTAATTACTGAATATAATTAATGTAGAAAGAAATTAGTGGATGGTAAGTAATTAAAGGAAATTACTTAATAAAAGCAATTAAAGGATTAAATTGTTTATTAATTTAATTAATAATCAAAGGGTAATTAATTAAAGATAATTAACCAAGGGGATAATTATTTGATGAAGTAATAAGAAGGGTATTACTTAATGGAATTAATTAAGGATTAATTACTTTGTGTAATTAATTAAAAATATTGATTAATTAAGGAAATTAATTATGTGTTAGTTAGTAAATGATGGCGATTAATTAAAGGATAATTAATCAATTTAAGTGGCTATAAGATAATTAATTTGAGAAATTAATTAAGGATTACTACTGTAAATGATTAAGGATAATTAATTTGTGGCAAATTACTTAATGTAATTAAAGTATAATTAATCAAGGGTGATTAATTTAGATGGATAATTATTGGGTGATTAATAATTTGTCTGTAATGAATTAATAAGCTGGATTTAAAAGTAACTGAAGTAATTAATTTAATTCATTTGTGATTAATTAAATTAATTAAAGATGGTGGGGTCGATTAATCTTGCTTATTGAATAATTGAATGTTATTGTGTGCCTTAGATTAGTTGATATCTCTGGTATGCTATGTGTGATGCTTTGTGATATATTATGTTGGGTTAAAACAGTGACATCCTGTGTTTAAAGTTTTAATTGTATTTCATTTGAATAATTTAGGTAAAGATGACATGAGATTCGAAGAGACCGGAGTCGGGTATTAGTTAATACCTGAAACCACTTCGATTTTTTATAATTTGATATGTGAAATCAACAGGCTGGTATGGAATGATTTAAATGAATTTGACCGATAATCTAAGTTTTGGTACTTAGATATTGATGTGTGATATTAGTGATGTCTATAACAAATTGTGAATTTGTAAATTGATACGAGTACCTCGGGTATACATAAGTGGTAAACTTTTTTCATTCATGCTAGATGAGTTTACTCACGCTGGTTTCCAGCCTGACCCGGGTGTTACTATTGATGTAATGCTCGGGTCAGACCGAGTATTACCGATTTTCAGGTAAGGACGTTCTAGAGCTCAAGAGGTGAGCTAGAGAGCAGGAACGTATGGAGAGTTTCAGCAGTGATACATTTTTATATCTGAAACAGTTTGATTTATCTGACCTATGTTTGTAAATATGTTGTAACTCTGATATATTAAAAGTGTAATTTGACAAGTACAGTGTTCCTTTGTATAGCTATTATTTATGTGATATTATATTTTGATCCGCTGCGAATGTGAGGTTTCTGTGTTTTGGTGTTTCTGGTTCTTCTTTTTCTTCTATCTCTTCTTCTTTTTCTCTAACCATCTGAAATTTCGGGATCGAAATTTTCGGGTCGTTACATAAGCACTTCTATTGATTAATTATTCCTCAATTAGTCATACTCGTTAATTAATTAACTCTTAATTAATTTCTTAAATTAATCAATCCTTTATTTAATTACGCCAAGTAATTAATCTTTAATTACTTCCCTTAAGTTATTTACCTTTAATTACTTCCATCATGTAATTATTCTATTTGTTAATTATTCTCAATAAATTAACTTTGAGCTTTATTCACCACATAGATAAATTAGCCTCAACCATTCACATTTATTTACCTTTAATTAATATCCATATTTAATTAATCCTTAAATTAATTATACTGACTAACTACTCTAATAAATTTTAGATAAATTCTTTATCTAAATAAATTCTTAATTACATCATTAACTTATTATAGATCACGGGTAATTAAATTTCACCATTTAAAATCACTTTTAAACGAATTTAAATCATTGTCTTAACAATTTTTATATAAACTAGATTTAGTTTGCTTTGAAATCATATTTATTTTAAATACACCATTAAGAAAACTTGGAAAATATTCCTTTTGAAAACATTTTAAAAACTAAAAAAAAACTTTCAAAACAGTTCGTACCTTAATTAAAAACCCCAGAACTCAATCCATTAAGACCCAAATTAAGTTTGAATAAATCACAACAAAACTCGAGCAAGTTCCCGGGTAAAATATAAAACACCCACGTACAACAAGTACCCATCCCTTGCTTCGAGAAAACAACCCAAGTGCTCGAGACTTACCCGAGCTATCTACTTCTTCCCAAACGAGTCATCAACCCAGATAACAATGGAAGCTCCTGTGCACATGCACACTCCTTTCGGTCGCCGCCGACTAGTTCTGCGACCACCAGTAAGTTGCTACACATCCCATCAGTCACCTCAATCACTCGAATTACAGATTCTCATCGCCAGTCGAAAATGAACAGGATGAGCCCCAAAACCAAATTTTCGACCAAAGAAAACTACACCGCGACACTATCTCTGATCACCAGTCGATGCGTCGTCTCTCCCAGAACTGCACAACATTACCATGCTTCTGACCATACCTTCGCGATTCAGTCCGATCACCTATCAATATCGCGCGAACCCCCTAAATGTTGTTGACAGAAACAGGTCTTTAAACCCTAGTTTGACATAGGCTAGCCATAACAACAGTCAAAAAATTCATGCTCTATTTTTCCGATGATCCTCACTTCTCACTCAACCTTTATGCCCCAGCAATCCGTCACATTCGTCGTTGATCGTCGAAAATCGACGAATAAGCTAAAATCGATTATCTCGACCGTCCTTGAAGAATACAAAATTAAAAATCGAGATTTCCATCTTAAAATTCATCACTTAGTATCACAAATCATATTCTATAGTTAAAAACTGATATTATAAAGATTGATTTTTAGCTTAAATCTGGTTCACCACTGTTATTCATCATTTTAGAAATAATTCCCAAATATGAACTCTTGAAACTGTTTTTAAAATTTATATTGCATTGTTCTAATCATATTACCTTTATAAATTATAACCCAAATCTGAATGTTTTGGGATTATATGATTTTTAGTGATGAAACCGAGCCTGCTATTTCAACAGAGCATATACATTTACATTCACAAGCATGCACAAGTTTACATACAGAGAGCTTTACTAAAATCATCAGAATACAAGTATACCATCATAGATTCAATATCACTTCACAGATCTATGAGTAAGTAAGACTTTTAATCTTGAAAAGTTAAGTGTACTCAAATATTTTGAAAACAGAGAACAGTTGGAAAAAAACTATTGTCTCAAACAAGAAATTTGAATTGCTCTTGATTCTAATCTGCTTACAGATCTAGATTTTGAAACAAAAGCTTTGGTTTCTGATCTCCTTCCAGATTTATACTTGAATTTGAACCAGTTTTTGAGATGATCATATCTTGATATTGATCAGTATGATGTTTTGAATGAGTTGAAGATGTTGTTGTTTTTTTGTTTTATTTTCTTTTCAGTTTATCTAGAGGAAGAAGAAAGAAGATCCAGAAAAAATCACCAGCTTAGTTCTTATTATATTTTTATATATATTTTAAAGAAAACCAAGGCCATTTGTAACTGCATGACATCCTTTAGCTTACACATGTCAACTTGAATGCATACAAAGTTTACAAATGTTATTGCATTATATTTCCCATTTGCATTAAATTTTTCCCTCTTATTTATCTCTATAACTTTTGAAGAAAAAGATAAAAAAACAATTAATAATCATATATATAAATATTAGTTGTAAATTTATTTTTAAGTTATTATTTATAAAAACTAATTTAAAACCCAATATTAATTTGATTCTTATAGACTTAAGTTATCAACACTTAAATTAACAATCACATATATATGTATACACATTAATACTTGTATATGTAAACACTTACAATTTTAATATCATAAAGTTTTCATATTCTATTTATATATATTATTAGTTTACTACAATAGTTATAAATTTTTCTGGTACTTATAATCCAATATTTATTATAACTCAAATCCAATTATACACATCTAGATATTATTAATTACCAGAATTTATTTGTCAATTTATAAATTATTATTCTATTTAAAAATAACTTAAATACATACATATATATATTTGAACAATACTTATTAAATTTGAAAATAATAGGTCGATTTAAAATCTATTTATATCCATATATATGAACAACACATTATTATTTTTGTTTGAAATAACAATTTTTTTCCAATTTAAAATTAATTAAATTAGGAGATTATCAAATAAACACTTATCCAGATATTTATAATTCAATTTTTATTTTATTTCCAAATTTATTACACTTCCAGATATCTTTTATTATCAGAGTTTTATCTGTTCAGTTGATTAAAACTGTTAATTACCCATTTATCAGATGTCTAAAATCTAGGCTATTACATTTCTCTCCCCTTAGAATCTTTTCGTCCTCGAAAAGGAACGAAGCCAGAATTTATCAAAATACTTAATATTTATTAAATCACTTTTGATCATTTTTAAAATACTTTAAAACCTATATAGTATTACAAAAATAGTTTTTATAAAAATACTTTTAAACTCGATGTTTTCTACAAGTCCATCCTCGTTCTCAAAGAAATTCGGTCATACGTTGATCAGGCGTAGGACTGAAAATCTACAAGTACTTGGTAAACCCGTTTTAAACACCCAGTGAAAATATCTTGGAAAATAATTTTATTGAAAATATAGGAAACAATTTTAAAAATAGAGGAAATATCTTTTGGTGAGAATGCTCTGGAAATCATCACCCCCGTCCATGGTCGCAGTTACATCCTGCGTTACGTTGCCATCGCAGCAAAAGTCCATGTAACTGTAGGCACTCCGCTCCCATCGATTACGCCATGGAACCCACAACAGATCGCAGTTACATTCCATGGTTACGTTGCCATCACAACAAAATTCCATGTAACTATTGGCTCTCAGCGACACACACGATTTTCGCTGTCAAAATGAAACTTCTCCACTCCTACATAGGTCGCAGTCTACCGATATAAAATCAAAGCAGACTGTTGGCTCTCAGTGGCACACACGACTTTCTCTATGTTGTCATAGGTCGCAGTCTACTGATATAAAATCAAACGCAGACTGTTGGCTCTCAGCGGCACACACGACTTTCGCTATGGTACATACTACTCATAATCCCTAGGAACTAGTTTTGTCCGGACTCCTCACGTGATCAACTTTAGAACCCCCCTTGGGGCTTAAGGCAGCACCACCCAGTGGCACTCCTGAGAAGTTTATTTCAAGGGAGCGCCTTTTTCCCCAGAGCCATCATCAAAACACTTTATACTATACACATATAGTATCTTTCAAATCATACACCTAGTATGATCTCATACAAAGCTCCTTCATACAAAATCAATTATCCCAAAATCGATAGTTCTCAAACTAGGCTTTCTAAATTTCGATATTGATTTTACCCAAAAATCAAAAGCCTTTCCAAATCCAAAGGTTCCCAAAACATTTTCCAAAACCCTCATAAGATCCTTTATATATATATGCAGATATATATAATTTTTAAAACTTTGGATCATTTAAAACTTGTATAAAACTCCTTTTATACTTCAAAACACCTTCAAAATCCTTTTCTTCTGGCAATAGATTCAACAAGGGAAGTTTTATCTTATGTAACAATGATATATAACTTTGTTTATTCCAAATCAAATATGCAAATTTGATTACTCTATAAAGTCACTTACTTGCTTCCATAAAGTAAATTTTTACCATAGAAATATCCAATTTCCACTTTTACTTCATCATATATTTCACAAAATATACCCTTCATTTCAAAAACCATTTCACATTTCTTCTCCACAAATTCCCAGTATCAATTTCATTCAAACACGTACGAAGTATACATATCATCTTTACGCTATACTAATCTGATCGCTCACTCGATCACACAATTTCATTCCCGAACTAGTATCGTCCCCCCGACTTCCTTGTGCGGACTCAGATCTGGTTTCTTGATCAGAAACCGTCATTCTCCTTGCATAGCCATAACTATGATAGAAAATATCCAGAACCAATCAACAATCCATATCCAGGTTCGCCATTGAAAATCGAGTGAAAAATCCCAACTCGGATCGACATAATTATTTGAAATTCTATGCTCGAATCTGGATCAAATCACTATGCGAATAGAATAATATACGTACATCCCACGTATTTATCTCATTGACTATTAGCCAAATCAATTTCTTTTCTATTCACATTCACTTTAATTTTCATTCACTTATTCACAATTGCTTCGATCCCATTTGGATTATCACCTCTATTCTTATCTCTATTGGGTATTCAATCATAAACAGTTTAAACTCTGTCCAGTTTAAATTTAGAAATAGCTTGAAAAGTTAAAAATATATAAGTAATTGAAAATAATTATTAGTTTGTAAATTGCTGCAAAATAGTTAAGTAAAAATAGATGGAAAATAGTGAAATAGTTATAGAAATTTTAAATAATTGCAAAATAGCTATAAAATAGTAATTAGTTATAAAGTTGTTGAAAAACAGTAATTAGTTTATAAAACAGTTGAAAAATTGTTAAATAGTTCCAAAATTAATTGTAAAACAAGTATAAGATAGTTTTAGGTTTAAAAAGAAAAGTTGTATAGTAAATAGTTTGGAAAAATAGATTTATACTAAAACAATTTATTTTGAAAATAGTCCAGAGTCAAACTATTCGATTCCTAACCTCCATTTCAAATCAATTCAATTTAAATTTCCATTTCTATTTAAATTAATTCAGTTCCAATTTGAATTGATCCCAATTCCAATAAATTTTAACTTTCAATTTCAATTTAAATTAAATTAACTTCCATTTTCATCCCAAATTCAAATCAACTTCCTATTTGAATTTGAACTCATTCAACATCAATTCCTGTTCAGATTATCCAATTCAAATTTCCATTTGAATTTTTAAACTTATCCACCTTCAATCATAATTCCAATTAATTCAAATCAATTTCACACTGAACCAATTTTAAATTTTCAATTCTTTTCAACCCCAGTTTGAATTTAATCCCAATTCAAGTTGAATTATCCTTGATTCATTCCAAATTCAAATCAAAGTATTTAAAACCATTCAACTTTAATCACAAACCCAAATTATTTAAATCAATTTCATTTTAAACTTATTTCAAATTCAATCTCACTTTAAATCATCTCGAATTATATAAATTCGAGTTAAACTTTCAAATGTTGATTTAATTCTCTTAAATCATTTTAACCTTTACTTCTTCTTAAACCTATTTCTAGGTTCAAATAATAATTCAAATCCAATTCCAGTTTAAAGATTATAAACAGGATAATATTATCCAAATTATTTTAAAACACCCATACATTTCCAATTCACAGATGTCAAACCCATTTTGAGATCACACAAATTCCCAATTCAAATTAACCATTTAACTTCCTAAGTTAAATCCCAGTTTCATATTGAAAATTTCCAAATCAGGTTGTCTATTCAAACTTATTTAACTTCCTCTAAGTTAAATTCATTTTACTTAATTCAGTCAAATTTACACAATTTGAATTTCCATTCAAATTTAAAAGTACTATCCCATCTATAAGCTCAAAAACTTATCACCTTGAGTTTTCACATCTCATTCCAAATTTAAAACTCACATTTAGAGTTTATTTTAAATCACCTTTGATTTTTAGTTCAAAACAAATTCCTTTGAATCTTCAAACAACTCTTGTTTGAAACAAGACCCTTCATTCAAATACATTTAAATAACATTATTTATTATTTCTTTATCACTTTGAAACTAATTTTCAAATTCTGGACCTATATTCAAAACTTCACAATTCAGATCATCCTCAGTCCCAATTCTATAAGTCATACTTACCCAAATGTTTTACTTCCTTAAAACATTTCATTATTAAATACAACAACCATTTATGATAATTGCCAAGTTTATCATATCTTATTCTGAAACCCTTCCCCCAAATTCAAGATTTAATTTCAGTTTGAGTCCATTTCAAACTTATCTTTATCTAATTTCAATTTGGCTGTATTTCTATTACCACTTAATTTAATTCCAACAATTTAACAACTAAATTATCTTAATATTTATTAGAAATAAATGTTGCTTTATATATAAAAATATATCTTTATATAAAATTATTTAAAATCTTTATATAAGAAAATAACAAGTACGCTCTCATACACACACACACACACACACACACTCAACTCATTCTAGGGTACCATTGACCCTATTCTAAATGAGCAATCCCACCAGAGCCAAGGTTCTCGCTAAACCTCGCTCTGATACCAAATGTAACGACCCAAAAATTTTCGATCCCAAAAATTCCAGATAGTTATGAAAAAGAAGAAGTCATAGAAGGAAAAGAAGAAACAGAATCACCAAAACACAGAAACCTCACATACGCAACGGATTAAATATAGTATTACATAACTAACAGTTTTACAAAGAAGAACTGTATCAGTGCACTTATATTTCTATACATCAGAGTTACAACCATTACAACCATTACCAATCACTGGACAGTTTAAAACAACAAGTCCTAGCTATACCATAACATATCACAGCGGAAAACACTCCATACGTTCCTGCCCTCCTGCTCGCCTCCTGAGCTCCAGAATGTCCTTACCTGAAAATCTGTAATACTCGGTCTGACCCGAGCATTACATCAAAGTAACACCCGAGTCAGGCTGGAAACCAGCGTGAGTAAACCCATCAAGCATGAATTACAAAAGCATATAGCTTATATATATAACCCGGGTAACTTATATCAATTTACATCTTCACAAGTTGTTATAGACATCACTTATTTCACACATCAATTTCTAAGTGCCAAAAAATTAGATTAAATGATCCAATTCACTTAAATCATTCCATTACAACCTACTGATTTCACATATCAATTTTCAAAGAATCGAAGTGGTTTCTGGTATTTTCTAATACCCGACTCCGGTCTCTTCGAATTCAAAACCATCTGATCCCATGTTATTCAAGAAACACAATTAAACCTTTAAATACAAGATGTCACTTACTACACTGCAATTCATTATCGACAGATAATCACATAATCACTGTTCAAGTCAAACATATTATATCACAACAATTCATGTCCGAAATAGTCAATCATTCATAAGCAAGATTAATTAGTCACCCACTACTAATTAAATCAAATTTATTCCTTAAAAAAATTTAATCTTGCTTACGTAACAATAATTAATTACAAACCATTAACTAATCATTCCTTAATTATCCTTTCTAATAACATTCAGTAATTAGCCTTTAATTAATTTGACACATTCATTAATCAACCTCGATTAATCACATTCAGTAATTATTCTCAATTACTAACTTTAGTTAATTAATTCCTTAATTAATTAATGAATCCTTTAATTATTCATCTCAATTAATCATCCTTGATTAATCATTCTTCAATTACATTAAGTAATTCCCTTTAATTAATAACACAAATTAATTAACTAATCCTTAATTAATTTCCATCTAAATTAATCACCCTTGATTAATTATCCTTTAACCACAATAAGTAATTAACTCTCAATTAATTACATAAATTAATTAACCTTTACCCATCACATATATCACAATGATCTTTAAGTAATTATTTAATTAATTACCTTATAAGCACTTATATTGATTAATTATTCCTCAATTAGTCATACTTGTTAATTAACTAACTCTTCAATAATTTCTTAAATTAATCAATCCTTTACTTAATTACACCAAGTAATTAATCTTTAATTACTTCCCTTAAGTAATTTACCTTTAATTACTTCCATCATGTAATTATTCTATTTGTTAATTATTCTCAATAAATTAACTTTGAGCTTTATTCACCACATAGATAAATTAGCCTCAACCATTCACATTTATTTACCTTTAATTAATATCCATATTTAATTAATCCTTAAATTAATTATACTAACTAACTACGCTAATAAATTTTAGATAAATACTTTATCTAAATAAATTCTTAATTACATCATTAACTTATTATAGATCACGGGTAATTAAATTTCACCATTTAAAATCACTTTTAAACGAATTTAAATCATTGTCTTAACAATTTTTATATGAACTAGATTTACTTTGCTTTGAAATCATATTTATTTTAAATACACACCATTAAGAAAACTTGGTAAATATTCCTTTTGTAAACATTCTAAAAACTAAAAAAAAACTTTCAAAACAGTTCTACCTTAATTAAAAACCCCGGAACTCAATCCATTAAGAGCCAAATTAACTTCGAATAAATTGCAACAAAACTCGAGCAAATTCCCGGGTAAAATATAAAACACTCCCGAACAACAAATACCCATCCCTTGCTTCGAGAAAACAACTCAAGTGCTCGAGACTTACCCGAGCTATCTACTTCTTCCCAAACGAGTCATCAACCCAGATAATAATGGAAGCTCCTGTGCACATGCACACTCCTTCCGGTCGCCGCCGACTAGTTCTGCGACCACCAGTAAGTTGCTATACATCCCCTCAGTCACCTCAATCACTCGAATTACAGATTCTCATCGCCAATCGAAAATGAACAGGATGAGCACCAAAACCAAATTTCCGACCAAAGAAAACTACACCACGACACCATCTCCGATCACCAGTCGACGCGTCGTCTCTCCCAGAACTGCACTACATCACCATGCTTCTGGCCATACCCTCGCGATTCAGTCCGATCCCCTATCAACGTCGCGTGAACCCCAAAAATGTTGTCGACAGAAACAGGCCTTTAAACCCTAGTTTGACGTAGGCTAGCCACGCCGACAGTCTAAAAATTCATGCTCTATTTTCCCGATGATCCTCACTTCTCACTCAACCTTCATGCCCCTCAATCCGTCACATTCGCCGTTGATCATCGAAAATCGACGAATAAGCTAAACTCGATTATCTCGACCTTCCTTGAAGAATACAAAATTAAAAATCAAGATTTCCATCTTAAAATTCATCACTTAGTATCACGAATCAGATTCTATAGTTAAAAGCTGATATTATAAAGATTGATTTTTAGCTTAAATTTGGTTCACCACTGTTATTCATCATTTTGGAGATAATTCCCAAATATGAACTCTTGAAACTGTTTTTAAAATTTATATTACATTTTTATAATCATATTACCTTTATAAATTATAACCCAAATCTGAATGTTTTGGGATTATATGATTTTTAGTGATGAAACCGAGCCTGCTATTTCAACAGAGCATATACATTTACATTCACAAGCATGCACAAGTTTACATACAGAGAGCTTTACTAAAATCATTAGAATACAAGCATACCACCGTAGATTCAATATCACTTCACAGATCTATGAGTAAGTAAGACTTTTAATCTTGAAAAGTTAAGTGTACTCACCTATTTTGAAAACAGAGAACAGTTGAAGGAAAAAAAACTTTTGTCTCGAACAGGAAATTTGAATTGCTCTTGATTCTAATCTGCTTACAGATCTAGATTTTGAAACAAAAGCTTTAGTTTCTGATCTCCTTCCAGATTTGTGCTTGAATTTGAACCAGTTTTTGAGATGATCAGATCTTGAAATTGATCAGTTTGAAGTTTTGAATGAGTTGAAGCTGTTGTTTTTTTGTTTTATTTTCTTTTCAGTTTATCTAGAGGAAGAAGAAAGAAGATGCAGAAAAAATCACCAGCCTAGTTCTTTGTGACGCCCCACCTCTATATCCACGCTAGCCAAGGACACTATAGGGTAATGCCGTCAACTAACACGGAGAATATGGCTGGTTAGGAGCGACCATCTATAGCCTTGCTCTAACTATCTATTGAATACATCGACAATAGACATACTAAGCAGGTCGACATATCCAATGAATACTTAAAACAAAACCATATGTGGTTGGAGGATCTATCAGAATAGAATATAACAACTCAAATGTAATATACATCACAGAACAGTAGATCATCATATACACATATATTGATAAATAACATAGTATACAAACTGATACACGTCAAGTGGTTTAGAAAACCACAATATACAGACGAATCCAAAAGAATACATATATATCAGAGTTACAACAAAAAGGACTACACAAAGCTATAAAAAAAAAAAGAGCAAGCTGAATAGTCCATGCGGAAGCAAAATAGGCTAAGTCCAAATGCACCTAACCTGAAACATCTCGGTCTGACACGAGTATAAATACACAGGTCAATCTAGCTAAACAAATCAGTTAGCTAAACTGAACAACAATAACCTGCAAGGTCATAAAGTATAACAAATATCTCAAAAAGAGATAACACAATCATCTAACAAAAGATGAATCATAACAGAACAAGCCTCATATCATCGGCAACACAAATAAACAAAGGATATTAATATCACAAAACAAGCCAAAAAGGCAATAACAAATACCAATGAAGGTTACACAAGTTCCACAAGATAATCGCTATATATCGTGTGGCTCAAAAAGACCAACACCGAAGGGCGATACCTAGGGAATATACATATCAATGAAGCATCAGAAAATTTGCACGTGCTCAGTACTGTATAAACAAGGATCCATGAGCCCGAAGACTCCAAACCCAATATCACTCGAGCGGTGACGAATGACCAACTCCGAAAGCGATACAACAGGGCAACAAACCCAAAGGCAACATACTCGAAGGCAACATACCCGAAGGAAACAAACATGAAGGAGACAGTCCGAAGACACTATACCAAAGGCAACAAACCGTAGTGGTGAAGGTCCGGAGGACCAGTACTGGACACCACTAACTGGCAAAATGTGTCATAATTCTCAAAAAGGAATCCGAAAAGTGGTAACTTGAGTCCCATAACCACTCGTTCGCACTAAACGGTTTACTATCCGTTAGTTTATTTCACACTCAAAGCAGTACCAAGTTTACCTCATCTCATCGGTAAACCAGACCAAAAGGCCAAAACGATCAATCGAATAGGGCGGGGATTAATCGGAAAGACAAACGCATGGATTCATGGTCCATGTTTTACCTAACCATTTAATCTCCCTTCCACTCCACTCGAAGTGCGAAATTGTGTGTGCGCGTTTTAAATAAGATTTATAAATTGGAGAAGCAAGCTTTTAATACAATTTAAAAGATTATTTTATAAAAACCCGTGGATGAAGTCAAAAGGAATCATCAAGGTCAAATATGCATAAACAACTAATTGGAATCGACGTAGATCGATAAAAGTTGGAATCACAAACAAATAAGCAAACTAGGCAAAATAGGGAAACAGGAGCAGGTCGGTTGACCAGACTTCCTGAGTTGGTCGACCGAAATAGGCCAGAAATGTTTCGGCTACACCTTCGGTCGACCGGCCTAGGGGGTTCGATCGGCCGAACTGCAATTTCTGCAATTACTACCCTATTTCACCGAAGTGCAAACCCTCCCAATTTGCAACCGGTCGAGCATGGACGCTAGGGGATTACTCCCATCGGCTACCCGGTCCTATTGGTTCTCGATGCATCACCAAAAACATGTTCAAACATCAAAATTAGGATCTTTAAAGATTTGAACCCAAAACACTAAAAATTGGGATATTCAACAATTCAATCCAAACCAAAAGCAAATGCACATGAATAAGTGTTAGGAATTCACACCCAATAATCAAAGATAGTTATAGACAAAGATGTGAGATAAAAATCTCACCTTTTAACTCACAAATAAAGAAGAAGAACTGCAAGGAGAAGACCAACCACTCTCCACTTCAACTCTACTAGCTTCAATCTAAGATAAAAATAAGTATTTTTATAAGTAAGGTTTAGGAAACTTTCTAAAATTGAAGGAGAAAGAGTTGGAGAAGATGAAGAGAGGGCTTACCAATAGCTTCACTTTGATTTTGGAGCAAGAATTCAAGTTTGCAAAGAAGAACTAGGGATTGGAATTTCTAATTCTTCTTCCTTTCCCCTATTTTCAGTTTTATCTTGAGTTTTAGAATGGAAAATGAGTGAATGGAAGGAGAGGGACCGAGTTAGGTATTTAGTTAGCTAGTGGGCTGAACCCAAACCCAAAACCCAACTAGAAAAAGTAGCAAAATTCAACTTACTCCAAACATATCAAAGCTTGTATTCAAAAAGATTGCAAATGCCATTTTGAACTCAATGGAAGTGGTTTCGAGCCTTAATTCGGCTATTAGCGCCAAAATTGGTCACTAACACCCAAATCCAAATGAAAGCACCAAATTCCAATCACAGCTCATAGATAGGATGTATGTAGAGAGTAATAATATAAAGAACAGTTAAAATTAAAATGAAAGCAGTAAAGAACAACAAATTTTATAGTGGTTCGGCTAACTCCGGCCTACGTCCACTCTAGAAGTTTTCCTTTTATTGATGTAATAATCCATTACAGTTACAATGTGGTAGACTTGTCTTAGTCTTAGAAAGTAAAAACTAAGAGAGCGGAAAGAAGAAGAAGCAGTCATCCCCTCATCTGGAGACCCACATGCTGTATTTATAGGCTAAACCAGGTTGTTTGGCCTCCGAGTAGTTTGGACCCACCAAGGGTATCGAGGTATCGAGGTGTCGAGGTATGGAGCTACCGAGGTGTCGAGGTATGGATCTACCTAGGTTTGGAGGTATGGATCTACCTATGTATGGATCTACCGAGGTATGGATCTACCGAGGTATGGAGGTATGGATCTACTGAGGTATAGATCTACCGAGGTATGGAGGTATGGATCTACCGAGGTATGGGTCTACCGAGGTATGGAGGTATGCCGAATGACCCATCCAATGCTGAACTAGATTTATGCCGAACCTCCACCATGATGAACCATGTTTAATGCCGAGCCATGTTTCCTAGACCCAAATTATAGTCGGTTTATTTTTATCCGATCATATTTCCATCTTCCAAGCACGCTGCGTCATCCATCCATCCAGTCGACTGAATCCATCGTACATCAGCCTTGACGCACGCGTAGTCAATTAAGTTAAATCCGCATATTCATGGCCTTGCCAAAAGGCGGGTTAACACTTTCCCCCCAAAACATACCTTGCTGTTGGAAGGTGTGTTTTGAATAGCCTCAAATCCAATATCTGAAGTCCATGTTTCATCCATATCCAATAACCAATAACCGACTTTAGGACCTCTCCTGGTCAATATCCAAATCCTCTGTCGTTCATAGCCGATATCCATATCCGTAACCTCTCCGGGTTCTGGTCAAGCGCAATCCACACCTGACGGCCGTGATCATGTGTCTCTGGATGTTGAGTATTGCCGTGGCTTAAGTCCTAAGTCGAATCCTGGTCGCTTCGGAATCTTGCCGAGCATTGTCCATACTCGATGACCTAAAATAGTAACCGATAATATGGGGCCTAAGTCCTAGGCCGAATCCTGGTCTCTCCGAAACCTTGTCGAGCATAGTCCATACTTGACGACCTGAAGTAGTGACCGATGATATGGGGCCTAAGTCCTAGGCCGAATCCTGGTCCCTCCGGACCCTTGCCGAGCATAGTCCATACTCGACGACCTGAAATAGTAACCGATAATATGGGGCCTAAGTCCTAGGCCGAATCCTGGTCTCTCCGGACCCTTGCTGAGCATAGTCCATACTCGACGACCTGAAATAGTAACCGATAATATGGGGCCTAAGTCCTGGGCCGAATCCTGGTCTCTACGGACCATTGCCGAGCATAGTCCATACTCGACGACCTGAAATAGTAACCGATAATATGGGGCCTAAGTCCTAGGCCGAATCCTGATCTCTCTGGACCCTTGCCGAGCATAGTCCATACTCGACGACCTGAATAAGTCAATTCACCGCGTTTGGGCGAAAAGACTTACCCCTTGCCGGGCACAATCCATACCCGAAGACCGTTTACCAAAAGCCAGATAAAAATCCAATCAAAATCCAATCCAAAATCCAAATCAAATTAGAAAACAAAAAATCCATGTCGAAAATCCAAACCAATATCCAAACCAATATTCAAACCAGGAAACAAACAGAATCAGGAGTTCGAACCAAACTCCAAAACCAAACCAGAAAAACGGGAATCCAAATCAGGAAACAAACAAAACCAGGAGTTCAATCCAAACTCCAAAACAGAATTAGAAAAAGAAAATGTCCAAGACAAAATGGAAAACCAGAAAACCAACCAAACCGGGGGTCCAATCCAAACTCCAAAACCATACCAAAGAAAAGTAAACGTCAAAAATACGAAAGAGGGAACCAAAGTTTGCAGAAAAATAGAAAGAAAGTAGGATTTCATAGACTCAAGTAGCACGGTTTTTTGTCATCTCAGAGCACGCCTAGGGACTGTCATCGATCCTATACGAGTGTAAGTGACCTAGCCAAATTACTTTGAGTTCTATTACTTATTCAAAACCATAAACCTGTTTAGTTGATAATGAGCCGTCGTTGTCCAGATCCAGTGCTATCTCCGTTCAAGGTAGGTGGTAGTCTTTCTATGGATTGGTCCAGCATTTCCTGGTGGTATGCTCCCGAGTCTAGATCCATCCGGATTGATAGCCGTCTGCTGATTGGGGGTTACCCCTGCTGAGCTATTCCCTCTGCTTGCTGGTTGAGCATTTCAGATCCAGCTCCATGGATCTGAGCCCCTGCCTTTCCTGCTCGCGCAAATTGTCTGAGAAGAGCCTGCATCATCTCCTCTTGTCTTTTCACCATGGCTTCCATTTCCTTTCTGGTGATGTAAATGGATGCTCCACCTACTCCATTTCCAGATGAAGCCTCTTGACTTGCGTTCTGATTGCTCCTCTCTATCACTTGCTTCCTTGCTGATGGTCTAGCCATTGCTCCTTCAAATCCAAGATTCCAACTCCAAAATTCCTGAGCGCTTCAGTTCTCAGTGAAAGCACCAAAATGTTAGCGCCAAAATTGGTCACTAACACCCAAATCCAGATGAAAGCACCAAATCCCAACCACAGCTCACAGATAGGATGTATGTAGAGAGTGATAATATGAAGAACAGTTAAAATTAAAATTAAAGCAGTAAAGAACAACAGATTTTATAGTGGTTCGGCTAACTCCAACCTACGTTCACTCCAGAAGTTTTCTTTTTATTGATGTAATAATCCATTACAGCTACAATGTGGTAGACTTGTCTTAGTCTTAGAAAGTAAAAAGTAAGAGAGCGGAAAGAAGAAGAAGCAGTCGTCCCCTCATCTGGAGACCCACATGCTGTATTTATAGGCAAAACCAGGTTGTTGGGTCTCCTGAGTAGTTTGGGCCCACCAAGGGTACCGAGGTGTCGAGGTATGGAGCTACCGAGGTGTCGAGGTATGTAGCTACCGAGGTATGGAAGTATGGATCTACCGAGGTATGGATCTACCGAGGTACGGATCTACCGAGGTATGGAGGTATGGATCTACAGAGGTATGGAGGTATGGATCTACCGAGGTATGGGTCTACCGAGGTATGGAGGCATGCCGAATGACCCATCCAATGCCGAACGAGATTTATGCCGAACCTCCACCATGCTGAACCATGTTTAATGTCGAACCATGTTTCCTAGACCCAAATCATAGTCGGTTCATTTTTATCCAATCATATTTCCATCTTTCAAGCATGCTGCGTCATCCATCCATCCAGTCGACTGAATCCATCGTACATCAACCTTGACGCACGCGTAGTCAATTAAGTTAAATCCGCATATCCATGGCCTTGCCAAAAGGCGGGTTAACATCGCCCGTTTGCAAAAAGTAACATTTCGAATCCAAAAATCCCACTAACGACTTTATGTTTAAATAAAACATGTAATCGTTAAATATGCGGGTTGTTACAGATCTCCCCTCCTTACAAAATTGCGTCCCCGCAATTCCTAGAGACGATATTTGTAACAACTACATACATGCATCATTCAAAAGGAAAGGAAATTAGCTTGAGATGAAAAGATATTCTCACCTTTGCCAAGCAAAGATAGAAAACCCGGATAAGATCGCTCGATAAACTCTCTGGTTTCCCAAGTACAGTCATTGGGGTTAGCGGACCATTGAACTTTAACGAGCGGCACGTCCTTGTTTCGAAGGTGTCGCACCTCTGTGTCAAGTACGCGAATAGGCTGCTGTACAATAGATAATCCCGGTGAGACCTCATGCTCTTGCAAATCAGGAGAAGCGATAATAGAATCCGACTCCCGAAGACACTTTCAAAATTGAGAGACGTGAAAACACATCGTGAATGCCATATAAATGAGTAGGAAGTGAAACTCTATAAGCTACAGGGCCAATACGTTCAGTAATAGAAAATGGTCCTATAAAGCGAGGAGCCAATTTCCCAGTCGTACTAAAACGCATCACCTCTTTCAAAGGAGAAACACGAATAAAAACAAGATCACTAATCGAGAATTCGAGAGGCTCCCTACGGTTGTCTGCGTAGGATTTCTGGTGGCTCTGTGCCTCTTTCATTCTCAACCGAATCAAATCAATCTTCTCAGAAGAATCACGAACAAAATCTAGGCCAAGAATAAGCTTCTCCCCAGATTCCAACCAATAAGAAGGTGATCGACATGGCCTTCCGTATAAGGCTTCGAAAGGAGCCATACCGATACTAGACTGAAAACTATTATTGTAGGAGAACTCTACAAGAGGTAGGTGATATTCCCAACTACCACCAAAATCAAAAATACAAATACGGAGGAGATCTTCCACGATACGATTCACCCGTTCAGTCTGTCCCTCAGACTGCGGATGATAAGCTGTGCTAAAATTAAGCTTTGTTCCCAAAGCTTGCTGAAGACTCCGCCAAAAACGACTCGTGAATAAAGGATCACGGTCACTCACAATAGAACTAGGAACACCGTGAAGTCTCACGATTTCCTTGACATACAACTAAGCCAAATGCGAAGCAGTCCTATTAGACTTAATAGGAATAAAATGAGCAGACTTAGTGAGGCGATCAACAATAACCTAGATGCTAGAATGGCCCGATCTCGAACGAGGTAGGCCGTCAATGAAATCCATAGAAATTTGATCCCATTTCCACAATGGAATCTGTAGAGGCTGAAGAAAACCCAAAGGACGCTGATGTTCGGCCTTAACACGCTGACAAGTGATGCAATTACTCACATAACTCGCCACATCGCGCTTCATGCCTTCCCAATAATAAAGACGACGCATATCAGCATACATCTTACTACTACCAGGATGAATGGTATACTTAGAACGGTGACAATCATCAAGAATGTCATGCCTAAGTGCAAAATCAGAAGGCACAAAAAGACGGTTCTTCTTGCGAAGACACCCATGAGAATCAATGCTGAAATCCCGCAACGCCTCATCACAGGATCCAAACTCACAAAGCTGAATAAGATGTAACAAATCAGGATGACATCGCTGGGCATCGGCAATACGATCCAATAAAATGGGTCGAGCTTCCAAACTAAATAATAGAATAGGAGAATCAGAAGATGTACCGCAATCACGAATTTCACAAAAAGATAGAGTCTCAAGAATATCCCATTCGGCAAGCTTCATAGAAATAACAGCCGAATGTTTGCGACTAAGCGCATCAGCAACACGATTACCCTTTCCAGGGGTATACCGGATATCAAAATCATAGGAAGCAAGAAACTCGAGCCAACGCTATTGTCTCATATTGAGTTCCTTCTAAATGAACAAATACTTCAAGGATTTATGATCGGTATAGAGAATAAAATGCTCCCCCAATAAATAATGTCGCCAAATCTTCAAGGAAAAGACAATGGCGGCTAACTCAAGATCATGAGTGGCATAGCGAACTTCATTCGGACGCAGTTGCCTAGAAGCATAAGCAACTACCCGATCCTTCAGCATAAGAACGACACCGAGACCACTACCACAAGCATCGGTGTAGACAACAAGATCATGATTCCCTTTGGGAACCACCAAAATAGGAGCATTAGTGAGAAATTCCTTTAATGACTGAAAGGAAGCTTCACACTTGTCGGACCAAATAAAACGAATGCCTTTCCGAGTAAGGCCGGTGAGAGGAAGCACAACATGGGAAAAATCCTTAATGAACCGACGGTTATAACCCACCAATCCAAGGAAACTACGAATCTCATGCACATTCTCAGGCCTCTTCCAATTTTGGATGGCTTCGACCTTTGAGGGATCGACGGAAATGCCATCGGAAGATAAAACATGGCCTAAGAACTTAACCTTATTCTCCCAAAAATGTCATTTGGAGAATTTGGCTCTAAGTTGATGATGACGGAGAGTACTCAAGACAATTCTCAAGTGATTAGCATGCTCAACTTTAGAATTAGAATAAATAAGGATGTCGTCAATGAACACAAGGACGATCTTATCGAGATATTCCCGAAATACTCGATTCATGAGATCAACAAAGAAAGCAGGAGCGTTCGTCAAACCGAACGGCATAACAAGCCACTCAAAAGAACCATAACGAGTGTGGAAAGCGGTAAGAGGTATTCTATCGTCTGCGACTCGTAACTGATGTCGTCAATGAACACAAGGACGATCTTATCGAGATATTCCCGAAATACTCGATTCATGAGATCAACAAAGAAAGCAGGAGCGTTCGTCAAACCGAACGGCATAACAAGCCACTCAAAAGAACCATAACGAGTGTGGAAAGCGGTAAGAGGTATTCTATCGTCTGCGACTCGTAACTGATGAAAACCCGTGGCAAGGTCGAGCTGAGAAAAGACCTTAGCACCACTCAATAGATCGAACATATCATCGATCCTAGGCAACGGATACCTATTCCTGGTGGTTAACTCGTTAAGCTTGCGATAGTCAATGCAAAGCCTAAGAGTTCCATCGGACTTCTTCGCGAAGACGACCGCGGATCCCCATGGAGAAAGACTAGACTGAATCAACTGCTTGGACTCAAGCTCTAAAAGCTGCTTCTTGAGTTCCTCATTTTCCTTTGTAGACATCCTCGTGGGAGGACGACTAACTGGCCGCGCGTCGGGAATGAGATCAATGCGGAACTCAATTGCCCGCTTGGGTGGCAAACTCGAAACAGGCTCGAAAACATCAAAAAAGTCACAAGCAATAGGAATACGAGATATATCATCATCATCTCGCGAGTTAAGAGAATATAAAGCCATTTCGGAATTATCCACATTCGAAGAACAAAGTGATAGTTGAGTAGGCGAATTCGGATGTCGAAGATATAAAATTCTCTCCGAACAAATAATCCTGGCATCATATCTTACTAGCCAGTCCATTCCCAAAATAATATCAAATCCCAGACAAGAAATAACATGCAGATTCGCATGAAAAGAAAAGGCACATAAAACAATCTCAACATCATCACAAAGCATGCTAAGGGTCGCGGATCCCCCAATAGGATTCGCAATCCTTAAAGAAGTAACCAAACAAGAAACATCCAAAGATAAATCATCAATGAGCTTTTTCGATACGAAAGAATGTGATGCACCCGAATCGAAAAGAACTCAAATACTGTGGTTATGAAATAAAATAGAACCTTCCAAAATAGATGGAGATATACCTTTGGGTTGAGAAGAACCTTCAAAAGCCTTAGCAGCATAAAGCTTGCTAGACTTAGCACCAGCAGGAACAATAGGGCAAGTGGAAACATGATGACCTTCCTTCTTGCAGTAGCGGCAGAAGAGAGGCTTAGGACAAGCTCGAATCATATGATCAGGAGAACCACAATTGAAACACTTCCGAATGAAAGGTGTTCCAACAGACTGAGGTTGAGAGCTAGAACCACTAGTCTTCTTCTTCTTGGAAGGAAAAGACCTGGACTTCTGAATGGAAACTACCTCTTGTTGGGGTTCTTGGTAACCTTAACATCCTCACCACTATCACACTCCTTCTCGACGGTTTCAAGATAAAGTGCAGAATCTACCAACTCCTCAAAAGAAAGCTTAAGCTGAAGCAACAATGACTTCTTAAGATATTTCTTAAGACCAGAAACAAACTTCAAATTCTTCTTATAAGAAGCGTTGATGAATTCAAGACCATACTTAGATAAAGCCTCGAATGATGCAACATACTCAGAAATAGAAGATTTCCCTTGCTTCAACTCAAGGAAGCGACGGGTCAATAAAACTTTTTCAGATTCAGGAACGAATCCCCGAAACCGAGTCCAAGAAAGAGCAGACTCATCAATTTCGGCTATAAGAAGCTCATATCAATCAAGGGCACGCTCTTGTAATAAACTAGAAGTTACAAGAACTCTATCATGATCAGAAAGATCCATGCGAGAGAAAATACGCTCGCACGTGCGAAGCCAAGCTTGGACTTCAAGAACGTACTCGGATCCCTTAAACGGCTTTCCTCCAAGATGAGCAAAATCACTGCACTGACGTGCAAAGGTAGACTTGCGAGGTGGAGATACTCGAAGAGGAACTGGAGGCTGAGTGCTCCTAAACAACTCCAAAAATTGATCCGCAGACATATAAACACCATCCGGATGTGAGCCACTGGATTGCCCAACATCCGAACGTCGTCCCCTGCTTCTTCCAGCCATACGCTGAAAGTTAAGATAAGAACAAGATAATTCACATGGTAGATGATTCAATATGGAATACTACGGAATTTAAATGCATTCCTAGACGTATTCCCACATTCCATCTACCACCAAGGCACAAAAGAAATATAGGCACGATGGTTCAAAGATTTGTATCACTATACACTTTGATGTACCGGAATATGTGCTTCTATTCTGCGTTTATCATATTTTGTTCTGAACCTTGCTCTGATTCCAAGTTGTGACGCCCCACCTCTATACCCATGCTAGGCAAGGACACTACAGGGTAATGTCGTCAACTAACAAGGAGAATAAGGCTGGTTAGGAGCGACCATCTATAGCCTTGTTCTACTATCTATTGAATACATCGACAATAGACATACTAAGCAGGTCGACATATCCAATGAATACTTAAAACAAAACCATAGGTGGTTGGAGGATCTATCAGAATAGAATATAACAACTCAAATGTAATATACATCACAGAACAGTAGATCATCATATACACATATATTGATACATAACAGAGTATACAAACTGATACACGTCAAGTGGTTTAGAAAAACGTAATATACAGACGAATCCAAAAGAATATATATATATATATATATCAGAGTTACAACAAAAAGGACTACACAAAGCTATAACAAAAAAAGAGCAAGCAGAATAGTCCATGCGGAAGCAAAATAGGCTAATTCCAAATGCACCTAACCTGAAACATCTCGGTCTGACCCAAGTATAAATACACGGGTCAGTCTAGCTAAACAAATCAGTTAGATAAACTGAACAACAATAACCTGCAAGGTCATAAAGTATAACAAATATCTCTAAAAGAGATAACACAATCATCTAACAAAAGATGAATCATAATAGAACAAGCCTCATATCATCGGCAACTCAAATAAACAAAGGATATGGATATCCCAAAACAAGCCAAAAAGGCAATAACAAATACCAATAAAGGTAACACAAGTTCCACAAGGTAATCGCTATATATCGTGCGGCTCGAAAAGACCAACACCGAAGGGCGATACCTAGGAATATACATACCAATGAAGCATCAGAAAATTTGCACGTGCTCAGTATTGTATAAACAAGGATCCATGAGCCCAAAGACTCCAAACCCTATATCACTCGAGCGGTAACGAATGACCAACTCCGAAAGCGATACAATAGGGCAACAAACCCGAAGGCAACATACCCGAAGGAAACATTCCCGAAGGCAACAAACCTGAAGGAGACTGTCCGAAGACACTATCCCAAAGGCAACAAACCGTAGTGGTGAAGGTCCGGAGGCCCAGTACTGGACACCACTAACTGGCTGAATGTGTCATAACTCTCAAAAAGGAATCCGAAAAGTGGTAGCGTGAGTCCCATAACCACTCATTCGCACTAAACGGTTTACTATCCGTTAGTTAATTTCACACTCAAAGCAGTACAAAGTTTACCTCATCTCATCGGTAAACCAGACCAAAAGGCCAAAGCGATCAATCGAATTGGGCGGGGATTAATCGGAAAGACAAACGCATGGATTCATAGTCCGTGTTTTACCTAACCATTTAATCTCCCTTCCACTCCGCTCGAAGTGCGAAATTGTGCGTATGCATTTTAAATAAGATTTATAAATTGGAGAAGCAAGCTTTTAACACAATTTAAAAGATTATTTTATAAAAACCCGTGGATGAAGTCAAAAAGGAATCATCAAGGTCAAATATTCATAAACAACTAATTGGAATCGACGTAGATCGATAAAAGTTGGAATCACAAACAAATAGTCAAACTAGGCAAAACAGGGAAACAAGAGCAGGTCGGTTGACCGGACTTCCTGAGTCGGCCGACCGAAATAGGCCAGAAATGTTTCGGCTACAGCTTCGGTCGATCGGCCCATGGGGTTCGATCAGCCGAACTGCAATTTCTGCAATTACTACCCTATTTCATTAAAGTGGAAACCCTCCCAATTCGCAACCGGTCGAGCACGGACGCTAGGGGATCACTTCCATCGGCTATTCGGTCCTATTGGTTCTCGATGCATCACCAAAAACATGTTCAAACATCAAAATTAGGATCTTTAAAGATTTGAACCCAAAACACTAAAAATTGGGATATTCACCAATTCAATCCAAACCAAAAGCAAATGCACATGAATAAGTGTTAGAAATTCACACCCAACAATCAAAGTTAGTTATAGACAAAGATGTGAGATAAAAATCTCACCTTTTAATTGACAAACAAAGAAGAAGAAGCTCAACTGCAAGTAGAAGACCAACCACTCTCCACTTCAACTCTACTAGCTTCAATCTAAGATAAAAACAAGTATTTTCCTAAGTTAGGTTTAGGAAACTTTCTGAAATTGAAGGAGAAATAGTTGGAGAAGATGAAGAGAGGGCTTACCAATAGCTTCACTTTGATTTTGGAGCAAGAATTCAAGTTTGCAAAGAAGAACTAGGGCTTGGAATTTCTAATTCTTCTTCCTTTCCCCCATTTTCAGTTTTAGCTTGAGTTTTAGAATGGAAAATGAGTGAATTGAAGGAGAGGGACTGAGTTAGGTGTTTAGTTAGCTAGTGGGCTGAACCCAAACCCAAAACCCAACTAGAAAAAGTAGCAAAATTCAACTTACTCCAAACACATCAAAGCTTATACTCAAAAAGATCGCAAACGCCATTTTGAACTCAATGGAAGTGGTTTCGATCCCTAATTCGGCCGTTTGCAAAAAGTAACATTTCGGATCCCAAAATTCGACTAACGACGCTATGTTTAAATAAAACATTTAAACATATAATCGTTAAATATGCGGGTTGTTGCATTCTTATTATATTTTTTATTTTATTTTTTTATTTTTTTAAAGAAAACCAAGGCCATTTGTAATTGCATGATATCCTTTAGCATACACATGTCAACTTGAATGCATACAAATTTTACAAATGTTATTGCATTATATTTCCCATTTGCATTAAATTTTCCCTCTTATTTATCTCTATAACTTTTAAAGAAAAAGATAAAAAAATCAATTAATAATCATATATAATATTAGTTGTAAATTTATTTTAAGTTATTATTTATAAAAACTAATTTAAAACCCTACATTAATTTGATTCTTATAAACTTAAGTTATTAACACTTAAATTAACAATCACATATATATGTATACACATTAATACTTGTATATGTAATCACTTACAATTTTAATATCATAAAGTTTTCATATATCTATTTATATATATTATTAATTTACTACAATAGTTACAAAATTTTCTAATACTTATAATCCAGTATTTATTATAACTCAAATCCAATTATATACATCTAGATATTATTAATTACCAGAATTTTTTTGTCAATTTATAAATTATTAGTCTGTTTAAAAATAACTTAAATACGTACATACATACATACATACATGCATATATATATTTAAACAACACTTATTAAATTTGAAAATAATAGGTCGATTTAAAATCTATTTATATCTATATATATGAACAACACATTATTATTTTTGTTTGAAATGACAATTTTTTTCCAATTTAAAATTAATTGTAGGAGATTATCAAATAAACACTTATCTAAATATTTATAATTCAAATTTTATTTTATTTCCAAATTTATTTACACTTCCAGATATATTTTATTATCAGAGTATTATCTGTTCAATTGTTTAAACGGTTAATTACCCAATTATCAGATGTCCAAAATTTGGGTTATTACAAGAGAGCTGAACTAACTAACTATAACTTTCAGAACTCAATGGAATGGATCAAACTACAATATAGACAAAATAAATAAATCTTGTCAAGATATCATAAGTTATACATAGTCTTTGTACATACACACAATGTGACACTGTATACAACATATAAAACAATGGATAACATATGTAAACATATTTATAGTCTTTGTCTTCGAATACCAAGCCATCACAACTACTTTGTTCACCTATAGTGTATAAGTAGGGGCCAGACACATGCTTGGTGAGTAATAAATATTACCAAGTATATATTGCTACACAATTTTATAAACATCATAAGGAAACCAATGCTTGCTTACCTCAACCTATTTCACATGCATCTAGAGAGTTAGTCCATCATAATAAACATAATATGATGGTCACTATTATATAGTTATCAATGGTTTAACATATGTTAGAGTTAGACAAAAATTGTCTGAATTGTATGCACACACAAGGTAGGAAAACAGAAGAGAAATAGTTCGTTAAACATATACTAACCTAATGATACACAGAAAAGTGGTAAAAAGAGAATTATTTAAACTTATACTAATCACACGAAAAAAGAAAGAGTTAGTTAGACTGAGAATAACCTCAGGATATAGTTAAACATAGACTATTCTCGTAAATGTAAACGTGGACATAATTAGGTAAACATAGACTAACTTGTGTATACACAAAGGTATAGGTAAACATAGCTTAACTTGACAATGCATGATTTGGTTACCAACGTCAAACCATACTAAAATCAACCGTATATGTTTTTAAATGTTAAACACCTCTAGACATCACAAAGAAACCCATACATCGTTTATTATCTATTACGTATATGCCTGGCCAAAGTAGAATTACTCCAAGACTAGTCCAGATTCAACCTAGCTAGTAAAAATATGCAATGATGCAATGGTCAACCTTGCACCGATGGACTGGTGGTTTTTGATGATTTGAGGATAAACATTTCTAGATTTTGAGTATTTCTTCCCCGGTTCATTTTAACTTCATTATTTATTATCTAATGCTTTCATGCTTCTCTTAGACCACTATCCTAACCCTTCGTCTATCACATATCATCATTATATTCATAATCACTCCTTAATTCCCATAATCAAATCATTATAAACAATTTCCATTTAGCACATAATCTAAATGAAACCTAACCCAAATATGATTATTATTAATATCATAAATTTCTGTAATCATTTCAGTATAAATTTCCAAAATTCACTATTTAACTAACTTAGTTAGCAATCGTACAACATATACTGCTCCAACGCTAATGATTCCCACTCATCGAATTATGTTTCCTTTGCATAAGGACTTGTTGGTGTATAATGATGCCTGTAGAATCGGGTCCGGAGTAGTATTGATGTGGAGAGGTAGAGTCGTTACCTTTGCTTCTCGATAGCTTCAACCATAAGAAGTTTGTTATCATAATTATAATTTAAAGTTGGCAACGGTAATATTTGCACTAAAAGTATGGAAAAACAATATTTTAGGAGAATAATCCAGGTTGTTTATGGATCTTAAGTCTATACATATTTATTCTCAATAAAGGAGCTAAATATGATGTACCGAAGATGGCATGAGTTTTTAGTGGCTTATGACTCTGGAATTGAGTATATGCCATGAAAAGGAAATAAGGTTGCTGATGCAATTAGTAGAAAACATTAGAACATATTATTGGCCACGAAGGTAAATTGGAACAATTTGGAGGCATTGGCTTCTTGTGGAGTTTGCATGAGGTCGACGATTAGCGCGTACTGCAGTGATCTTTTGTTTGGAAGTTCTACGAGTATTGATCGAATGAATTGCTTTCAAAGCAAAAGGATGATCCATTATTAGCTGAACGGGTTAAGACACTAGAAGTGGATAAAGAGATCGATGATTTGAAAGATTTTACCCTTGGCCAAAGAGGACGGTAAATAAAGAAGAATGATTGTATGTTTTGAATGTAGACAATCTAAGAAAGGAAGTTCATGGAGAATGTCATTAATTGAAATTTACTATTCATCTTGAAGGTACAAAGATTACTTAGGTATGAAGAGGGATGTAGGCTTATATGTGAAGCAATGTTTGAATTGTTAAGAAGTGAACAGTAAATATCAAAAGCCAAGTGAATTTACTTCAACCGTTAGAAGTACCACAATGGAAATCAGATTCCATATAAGTAGATCTCATATATGGGCTTCCAAGATCGAGTGGAGGAAATGGAAGTATTTGGGTCATAGTTGATAAACTGTCCAAATGCGCACATTTTATCCCTATCAAGTCAGAACGAACACACCAATTTGGCCAAACTATTTATGAAGAATATGGTGAGACTACATGGAATATAAAGTATTATTATAAGTGATCGGGATCCTTTGTTTACTAGAGAATTATGAAGAAGTTACAAGATACATTAATACTAAGCTGAAGTTGAGTATCGCGTACCATCCATAAAATAATGGGAAAACATAAAAATTTTGGAGCTCTTTACAGAAGGCAAGATCTGTTAAGGGCTTACATACTAGATTTTGGAGGGTTATATAAGACCATTTGTAATTAGTCGAATTTTCCTAAAATAATAGTTGTCAAACTATTATAGGAATGGTACATTTTGAAACTCTTTGTAGAAGGTCGTGCAAATCACTAGCATGTTCGTTGGAGGCAGTGATAGAATAATGCTTAGCCCAGATTTGGTGAAACAAGCAACAAAAAAGATTGAGTTAATTCAAGGAAGGATAAAGAAAGCTCAGTGAAGGTAGAAAAGTTAGGCTGATCAAATGCGTAAGGATCAAGATTTATTAGTAGTGGACCATGTTTTTTAAAGGCATCACCGATGAAGGGTATTATAAGATTCAAAAAATAAGGAAGTTATCATCAAGATATCTCTAATCATTTCCTATCATAAAGGGGATCAGAAAACTCTGATATCGCATCGAATTATCAAATACTTTGGCATGAGTCCATAATGGTTTTCACATCTCTCATTTGAGAAAGTATATATGTGACCGGAGGCTACTATCGAACCAATATTTTTGGAGAATATAGTAATGGAACCTAATATGACTATTATTAGATAACCGGCTCGTATCATGGATCAAGATACGAAGGAACTTAGAAATATGATAGTCCAGTTAGTAAAAGTCCAATGGAGTGATGTTGAAAGAGACTGTACTTGGATAACTAAGGGTAGGATTAAAGAGAAATATCCAAAGTTGTTTTGATGTATGTTCAATATGATTGTATATAATTTTGACTAGTAATAATGTTAGTGATATTTAATTTCTTCAAGATCTTATGTCACATGTATGTATTACTTATTACGTTTGATTATACCTTATCGAAATTTTGAGGATGAAATTTTTATAAGGAGGGAACCTAGACCATCTCTATCTCTAATACACATAATTATGGAAATTTAATTAAATGATAATTAAAAAAATAAGGTAGAAGGTGGAATAAGTATGGGAAGTTACATTATTAATCAATTTTGAATTTATATTTTCAATAAAGTAATGATTTTATATGAGGAAAGAAATTAAAGAATATAGTTAAATAAATAAGAGGAGAATAAGGAAGGTGGTGTAACATCCCCAAAATTTTATAAATTTAAAACTAGTAATTTATTTGAAATTCTGAAATTGAATTTGGGTTAATTTGAATTAATTTTAAATTTTCAAACCATATGAATATTTTGTTTGTTTAAGTATATATCTATATACATATGTATACAGAATGGATTAAATTTCAAATTTGAATTTGAATTTGAATTTGAATTCGAATTTGTGTTTGAATGTAAATTTAAAAATAAATATCTTAAGTAAAATTATTTGGATTCGAAAATATTAACATATGTGTATAGTTTCATAAATTAGTATTAAAACTTTTTCTTTTAAAAGATTGTATAAATATAAAAGAAAATGTAATTATATAAATAAGAGAAAAGTAATTATAAAAATTTATTTAATTACTTATGCATGAATTAAGAAGTGTTAGAATCGTAGGAGAATGAATTAACAAGTGTAATAACCTTGAGATACAAAATGAACAAGTGTTGTCTCTTTTGTTTTAATTTTTAAGAAAATTTATAAAAGAAAATTAAGCTATTTCTCTCATTCCTTTCACTTCTTTTATCTCATTTTCAAAAACTTAAAGAAAAAGAAAGCCTATACAAAATTTTAAATCAGAAAGAAAAATCACCATCAAGCAAACTTCATCACAAACTCAATTAATCAAGGTCAGCAATCAATAAAAATCTAGAAATTTTAACACTTCAAGGAATTAAGGCCTGGAAATTCATTTCTATCTAGAGATCAAGGAAATAGTTTCAAAACTTCAAACAAACAACTCAGCAAAGCTTCATCATCTAAACAATAGGGAATCATCACAAATTAACTCAGGCAAGCAAAAAATAAAGTTCCAGTGGTCTATTTTCAACTTTCTGTATTTAAAGGCTCTTCTCTGTTTTCATAAAAATAAACTGAAGGTAAATCCTTTTAAGAATTTGAGTTTCAGTTTGTTAAGTAATCAAGCAAGTAAATCCATTAGAAGCTAAGAAAATTCACATAACTAGCTGCAGGTAAAATAAAATCCAGGATCAAATATAAAATAGCTTTCCAGACTTCAAAAATCAAACTTCCAGGTTTCTTCTCCCCTGCTCTCTAAAAACAGGTGAATAAACCTCTGTTAAATCTAGTTTTAACTATTGTTTGTAAGCATGCCTGAAGTGATGTTGAAAACCATTTGCATGTGAACAAATCCGTGTGTATGTGTATATGAATTTGCCTATGCATGTCTAAGAAATAGACATATGTTTCTATTTTAAAGATAACAGATTTCAAACCTATAGAAAAATAAAATGCTCCCTCCCTGATCCTTATTAAGCTATGGGATTTAAACAAAATTTGTTAGTTTTAATATGATTCGAATCTTAAAAATAGATTGAAGTTAATCCAATCAAAGCTTCACTGGAAAATTGAAAAATACAGTCAAAATTCAAACCATATTAAATTTCAAACCTCGTAAATTCTAATTTCAAGTATACCATCTGAAATCTTATCAAAAATAATGATTTTTGAAAGTAAAATCATAATTTTTAAATCTGTATTTACCGAGATAGGCAGAAATGAACAATTTTGTGGGTTTTTGGCCATTGCCGATCATCGATGCAATGGGTATGGTCGGGTTTGCTCGTGAAGGTGGAGGAGGACTCGGGGATTAACAGAAAAATGCTCGACGATTTTATAATTTGTCTTGGAAGGCTGATGAGATCAAACAAGGGTCTTAACCCAGTGTTTTTGTCGATCATTTCTCGAAGCAATGGCGTTGTCTAGGTTGCATCCGAATGGACAAGGGTGATTGGTGGCGGTGCGTGGTCTATAGAGGAAGCTCGTGACGGACGCGCTTTGCCTCTGGTTATCTGTAGCGTGATACGAGGTGGATTGTGGGTCGACCTTCGACCCAGATTTGAGTCAGATGACTCTTTTGCAAGATCGTCGACATTATGGGTTTCTGGGTGCTCGTGGGGTTCAGGTTGATTGTCGTCGACTCGATGGAGGCTGGAGCTTCGACCAACAGTGGTGATTCCAACCATGCATGTGCACAAGCCCCGATGTGTATCAGGAAGCAGGGTAGTGGAACGAAGGGTTGATGTCTCGAAGGAAGCTTCGGGAGGATCAGGGCATTAGCTCGAGACTGGTCTCGAGTATGATTTCGATATGCCAGGTAAAACACATAGCAAAATTTTAAGTTTGAAAAAAATTGGAGCACGGGTTGAATTTTGATAAAACCCGAAGCAAATGAGAATTGTTTTCGGGTATGACTCGAAGCGAATCTCTAGCTTAATATGTAAAATAGTTTTTACTTTACAAAATTTCAAACTTTTAAACATTTTTAAAAACCATGTTTTCAAAATGATGATTTGATTAAAGTTTGAATCAATTAAGGATTTTAATAATATATTTTCAAAGTAATTAAATTTTAATTTATTTAATTTTGATACATTATTTTATAAAGTTGTTTATATTAAATAAATAATGTAATTTAAAAGGTTAATTAAGATAGAATGTTATTTAAACTAATCTTAACCTTTTAAAATAACTAATGTAATAAGGATGAGTTATTAAACAAGTTCTAAAGGAAAATCAAAGTAACTAATTTATCTCTTGATTTATGAAATAATTAATGATTTTGTTAATATAATTACTTTAGAAGTAATTACTTAATTAATTATTTGTTAGGGCTCGTATTGTCCTTTACCGTAAAGGGATCGTATTGTCCTTTCGAAAATGTTTCCTACACTATGCACTAATAATAATATTCAAAGAGTTTTCTCGTATTAAGCATTTTGACTATCATAAGAAGAAATCTCCTCCAAGTCTGCGTTTGCATTGTGTGTATGGTGGGAGGTCTTATGCTAGTTTCATTTTCCAAAAAGCATAGCGGTTTTCTTTTATAAACTGTTTTTTTATTTCGAACAACTATTTTTATTTACTCATACCAGTACCATGACTGACCCAGAGTTTATTGTTCCTTTCCTAAACTCTGAGTGCTAATAATTTCCATACGGACAGCCTAGAAGCTGGTTATCCGTGTTTTGGAGCTAGCTAGGATTTTGAAGTCTTTTTGGAAGCTGTCGGATTTTGGAAGCTTTTGGCCTTGGAAATCTCTCGAAGTATTGGAATTTGAAGACCTTATCGAAGTGAAGTATGTTGGGAACTTGTTGAAGTTTATGTTGTCATTTTATTGTTGCATCATATGTATATCACTCTGATATTGATGTTCGATGTTGTAATGGATATTTTATCAAAATTGTATATGTATTGTGATCAATGATATTCATTTTTTCGCTGTTTATTTTCATCTAATCTTGTTATAAGCTCCATCCGAACCGGAGTTTAATGTTTGAATCTTCGGCAGTCGAATACAAGTGAGGTACTTGATGTCGATTTTCAATCGTTGGATTTCAGGTCGCGATAAGTAGTATCAGACCTAAAGGTTAAGTAAAAACTTTAGCTGCGGAGTATAACATATTAGGTGGCTCATTAGAGATAGGGTGAAGTATACCCTAGAATGAGTATAACCCGAGAGACCGAAACCCTAAAATTTCTTGGTCTATTCCTTTTAATTGTTGATGTTCCCTAAGATATCTTGTCCGTGTGCATAAATCAAGTTTTCTTACTATTTATAGATAGTGAGAATGAGCGGAAGAATAGGACAAGGTAGGGGATGGGGAAATACCACTGCAACTGGTCAAGTCCCTACAACAACAACTATGCCTACTCAACCTTAGCCGAATTTGGCTGATTTATATAAGAGTTTCTCCAGACTTGGTGGTAAGCTATTTACTGGCAAGAAATCTATTGTTGAAGCCCAAGCTTGGATCCGATCGTGTGAAAGAATTTTCAGGGGGCTGAAGTTGGAAGACGATCAAAAGCGACTAATAGCTTCTTGGCAACTCCAAGAAGAAGCATTAGCTTAGTGGGAGACAGCTACCGTGGATGGGTCGGAAGATGAGTTTACTTGGAGACGATTTAAAGAAGTGTTTGAGCAGCGATATATTCCATCTGCTGGTATCTCCCGAATGTACCAGGAGTTCATGGATTTGAAACAAGGAAGCTTATCATTTGAGGAGTACTTGAATAAATTCAATGAATTGTCTCAATTCGGTCCGGAGCTGGTAAATACACCTTTGAAGAAGAATGAAAGATTCATTCGGGGAATGAATAAGGAGTACCACAAGAGGATGATAGCCCACATAAAAGAATTTTTCGAGCTTGATCGTGATGGGTTATCGATATGCTACCCTAGATATGCAGAAAGTTTCGAAAGAGAAGGGGAGTTCGAGTAGTTCGAATTGGAAGAAAAGAAAATACGAAGGAAAGAAGCCGGATCAAGGCAAGGAGAAGAGTAGTAATGAAGAGAACCCAGCTAGAAATATTACTTGTTATAACTATCAGGAGAAAGGCAATTTAGCAAATGATTGTGAAAAGCCAAAGAAACAAGTGAAGAAAGATCAACTCATGAAGTCAAGTCAAAGATCCAAAGAATGCAATTGTTGTCACCAGCTGGGCCATGGAGTTAAAAATTGTCTGAAAAAGAAACAAGCACAAGTAGCAAAAATATACGCGATAAAAGATGACCCCTCAACTTCAAAGGCGGATGAAGGAAAGGGAGATTTGGAAGGTAACCTTATTGTTGGTGATAGAGTGGTTAGAGTTTTATTCGACACGGGAGCTTCACATAGCTTTATCTCCCAACAAATCATGAATGAATTAAAACTTAAACCTAAGTTTGTCGATGAACCTATTTGCGTGAAGAATCCGGTGGGAGGTCCTGCAAATCTTTGTCTATATTGTAGGAGAGTGCCTATCTCATATTATGGCTATCAGTTGCCATCAACCTTTATGTTTTCGATTTTAACGAATTTGAAATTTTACTCGGAATGAATTGTTAACAAAATACGAAACCAAATTAGATTGCAACAATCGAACGATTTTGGTCAAATCGAAACTAGGAAATTTTTATTGAAATCTCTTATGAGGATCCGAGTCCTAAGAGAGATAAACTGATGTATACGTTGGGATATCCAGAACCTAGTTTGGAGTCCATTCCTATTGTCCAGCATTTTCCCGACGTATTCGAAGAAGTCGAGTCTTTACCCCCACACAGAGAGATTGAATTTAGTATTGACTTAGTTCCAAATGCTCGTCCTGTCGTTCATGCTAGTCGCAGGATGGCACCTCGGAAAAGGATTGAATTAGTCAAGCAAACCGGTGATTTGCTAAAGAAGGGATTGATACGTCCTAGTGTTTCTGAATGAGGTTCACCTGTGGTGTTTGTGGCTAAATCTGACGTATCCTTGAGATTGTGTGTTGACTACCGCGATCTCAATAAGCAAACTCTCAAGTACAAGTTTCCTTTACCTAGGATGGACGAACTATTTGATCAACTGCACGACGCGTCGATTCTTTTCCAAAATGGATCTAGCCCAGGGATTTCATCAGCTACGAATTGCCGAAGACTGTGTGCATTTGAATGCTTTTAGGGGTCCAGACGTATTCTACGAATGGTTAGTCATGCCTTTCGGACTAACCAAACCTCCCGTATACTTCGTAGATTTAATGAATCATGTATTTCGGGAAGTATTAAATAAATTTATGCTTGTATTTATCGATGATATCCTAATCTACTCCAAAACCGAAGAGGAGCATGTTGAACATCTCAGAATTGTTTTGGAGATATTGAGAAGGAACATCCTATTCGCCAAATTTTCTAAATACCAATTTTGGGTCAAAGAAGTCAGATTTCTCGGCCATATTGTTAATGAAGAAGGGATTTCTGTTGATCCTAGCAAAATTTCCGTTATTCTTGACTGGAATCGACCCACAACTCCGAAAGAAGTTCGAAGTTTTCTGGGTTTAGTAGGATATTACTGAAAGTTTGTTCAGGACTTTTCTAAGATAGCTAGTCCATTGACTAAGCTAACAATGAAGAATGCCAAGTTCAATTGGACTCCGAAGTGTGATGAAGCTTTTCAAGTGTTGAAAAAGAGATTGACTACCGCTCCTATTCTCGCTATTATCAACGGAAACCAAGGCTTATCTGTTTATACTGACGCTTGTGGTGATGGTGTGGGTGCAGTATTAATGCAGAATGGAAAGGTAATTGCCTACGTGAGTAGACAATTACGTCCGCATGAGAGAAACTACCCAACACACGATTTGGAGCTGTTGGCTGTTATTTTCGCCTTAAAAATCTGATGACATTATCTTTTGGGTAAGAATCTCCTTCAGCTTCCTAAAAGAAAATTTTAAAGGTGAAAATTTGAATTATTCACCGACCATAAATCTTTGAAGTATCTCTTCACCCAGAAAGATTTGAATCTGCGACAACAACGTTGGTTGGAATTTATGGCATCCTATGACCTAGATATTCTGTATACACCCGGAAAAGCCAATGTAGTTGTCGATGCTTTGAGTAGAAAGCATGCCATTCTCGCTCATCTTGTTATCACTCCGACTCTTCTTAAAAGGATTGCGAGACGGCAGAAAGAAGATGAGTTTCTTCGAAGAACACAAAAGATTATGCCAAGGTGAAGATAGTAGTTTTGAAGTTGATAATAGAGAAATTATAAGCCTGAAAGGAAGGATCTGTGTTCCTGACATTCCAGATCTGAAACGTGAAGTTTTGGACGAGTGTCACAAGTCTAAAATTTGTATCCATCCAAGATTTAATAAGATGTATCATGATATCAAAAGAACATTCTGGTGGAAGACAATGAAAAGGGGCATATCTATATATGTGAGTCGATATGCTACCTGTCAACAAATTAAAAGTGATCAAAAGAAAATGGCGGGTTTACTTCAGCCTTTGGAAGTACCGAAGTGGAAATGGGATCAAGTACCGATGGATTTCATCGACGGATTGCCACGAACTAAGAAAGGAAATGAAGCAATTTGGGTTATAGTGGACCGTCTGACCAAAACTGCTCACTTCATTCCAGTGAAATCCACCCGGACAGCGGCAAGCTTAGTAGAGCTATACATAAAAGAGATTGTTCGTCTCCACGGTATACCTAGCAGTATAGTGAGTGATTGTGATCCGATCTTCACTAGTATATTTTAGGAGGCATTTCAAGCCGCATTGGGAACAAAAATGAACTTCACTACTGCTTATCACCCATAGTCTGATGGGCAGACAGAAAGGATTAATCGAATTTTAGAAGACCTTTTGTGAGCTTGTATTCTCGACTTTGGTGGTTCTTGGGAGGACCATTTACATCTAGTTGAATTATCATACAACAATAACTATCAAGCAAGTATCGAAATGGCTCCTTTTGAGGCTTTATATGGTCGTCCATGTCGATCACCTGCATGCTGGATTGAATCAGGTGATAGACTCATCCTTGGACCAGATATGATTAAAGAAGCCACGGAGAAAGTTGATTTTATTCGGTAGAAATTGATAAATGCTCAAACCCGTCAGAAGAGCCATTATGATCGTAGAAGAAGAGATTTGGAATTTCAAGTTGGAGATTCTATTTTCTTGAAAGTGTCTCCAATGTGTGGCGTGTTAAGATTTGGGAAAACTGGTAAGCTAGCACCACGGTATATTGGTCCTTTTCCTATTCTGGAGAGGATCGGTCCTCTGGCATATCGAGTGCAGCTACCCAGCTGGTTATCTGGCGTGCATGATGTGTTTCACATTTCTAACCTTCGGAAATATTTGCATGATCCAGATAGTATTATTGAAGAGGCAGCACAACAGGATCTTGAAAACACTCCCAACTTAGCAGTTAAAAGAGTGCCATTGAAAATAATCGATCATGATGAAAAGCAGGCGAGGAACAAAATTGTGAAACTAGTTAAAGTACAATGGTGTGGCGATCCAAAGGACTCTACTTGGGAGACAGAAGATAGCATGCAAAAGTCCTATCCCAATTGCAGAGTGGATATTCCTACATGATTGGTAAGCCCTTTCTCTATCTTTTACATATTCATATATTCTTTGTTTGTCTTTCTCTCTCTTTCAAATTTCGAGGACGAAATTTTCTTAAGGGGGGAACCTGTAACATCCCCAAAATTTTATAAATTTAAAACTAGTAATTTATTTGAAATTCAGAAATTGAATTTGAGTTAATTTGAATTAATTTTAAATTTTCAAACTATTTGAATATTTTGTTTGTTTAAATATATATCTATATACATATGTATATAGAATGGATTGAATTTCTAATTTGAATTTGAATTTGAATTTATATTTGAATGTAAATTTAAAAATAAATATCTTAAGTAAAATTATTTGGATTAAAAAATATTAACATATGTGTAAAGTTTCATAATTAGCATTCAAACCTTTTTTATTAAAAGATTGTATAAATATTAAATAAAATATAATTATATAAATAAGAGAAAAGTAATTATAAAAATTTATTTAATTCCTTATGCATGAATTAACAAGTGTTAGAATCATAGGAGAATGAATTAACAAGTGTAATAACCTTGAGATACAAAATGAACAAGTGTCATCTCTTCTGTTTTAATTTTTTAGAAAGTAAGCTATTTCTCTCATTCCTTTCACTTCTTTTATTCCATTTTCAAAAACTTAAAGAAAAAGAAAGCCTGTACAAAATTTTAAATCAGAAAGAAAAATCATCATCAAGCAAACTTCATCACAAACTCAATTAAGCAAGATCAGCAACCAACAAAAATCTAGAAATTTTAACACTTCAAGGAATTAAGGCCTGGAAATTCATTTCTGTCCATAGATCAAGGAAATAGTTTCAAAACTTCAAACAAACAACTCAGCAAAGCTTCATCATCTAAAACAACAAGGAATCATCACAAATTAACTCAGATAAGCAAAATTCAAGTTCCAGCAGTCTATTTTCAACATTCTGTATTTAAAGGCTCTTCTCTGTTTTCATAAAAATAAACTGAAGGTAAATCCTTTCAAGAATTTGAATTTCAATTTGTTAAGTAATCAAGAAAGTAAATCCATTAGAAGCTAAGCAAATTCACATAACTAGTTGCAGGTAAAATAAAATCCAGGATCAAATTTAAAATAGCTTTCCAGACTTCAAAAATTAAACTTCCAAGTTTCTTCTCCCCTGCTCTCCAGAAATAGGCGAGTAAACCTCTGTTAAATCCAGTTTTAAGTGTTGTTTGAAAGCATGCCTGAAGTGATGTTGAAAACCATTTGCATGCGAACAAATCTGTGTGTATGTGTATATGAATTTGCCTGTGCATGTCTACGAAATAGACATATGTTTCTGTTTTAAAGGTAACAAATTTCAAACCTGTAGAAAAATCAAAATGATCCCACCCAGATCCTTATTAAGCTATGGGATTTAAAAAAAAATTGTTAGTTTTAATATGATTCGAATCTTAAAAATAGATTAAAGTAAATCCAATCAAAGCTTCACTGGAAAATTGAAAAATACAGTCAAAATTCAAACCATGTTAAATTTCAAACCTTGTAAATTCTAATTTCAAGCATACCATCTGAAACCTTATCAAAAATAATTATTTTTGAAAGTAAAATCATAATTTTTAAATCAGTATTTACCGAGATAGGCAGAAATGAACGATTTTGGGGTTTTTGGCCATTTCCAATCATCGATGCAATGGGTATGGTCGGGTTTGCTCGTGAAGGTGGAGATAGACTCAGGGATTAACAGAAAAATGCTCGACGATTTAATAATTTTTCGTGGAAGGATGATGAGATCAAACTAGGGTTTCAACCCTGTGTTTTTGTCGATCGTTTCTCAAAGCAATGGCGTTGTCTTGGTTGCATCGGAATGGACAAGGGCGATTGGTGGCGGTGCGTGGTCGATAGGGGAAGCTCGTGACGGTTTGCCTCTGGTGATCTATGGCGTCGATACGAGGTGGATTGGTGGGTCGAGCTTCAACCCAGATTTGATTCGGATGACTCTTTTGCAAGATCGTCGACATTATGGGTTCCTAGGTGCTCGTGGGGTTTAGGTGGATTATCGTCGACTAGATGGAGGCTGGAACTTCGACCAACGGTGGCAATTCCGACCGTGCATGTGCACAAGCCCTAATGTGTATCAGGAAGCAGGGTAGAGGAATGAAGGGTTGATGTCCCGAAGGAAGCTTCAGGCGGATCCGGGCATTTACTCGAGACTGGTCTCGAGTATGACTTCGATATGTCGGGTAAAAAACTTAGCAAAATTTTAAGTTTGAAAAGAATTGGAGCACGGGTTGAATTTTGATAAAACCCAAAGCAAACAAGAATTGTTTTTGGGTGTGACTCGAAGTGGGTCTCGAGCTTAATATGTAAACAGTTGTTACTTTAAAAAATTTAAAAAAATTTAGACATTTTTAAAAACCATGTTTTCAAAATGATGATTTGATTAAAGTTTGAATCAACTAAGGATTTTAATAAGATATTTTCAAAGTAATTAAATTTTAATTTATTTTATTTTGATACATTATTTTATAAAGTTATTTATATTAAATAAATAATGTAATTTAAAAGGTTAATTAAGATAGAATGTTATTTAAACTAATCTTAACCTTTTAAAATAACTAGTGTAATAAGGATGAGTTATTAAACAAGTTCTAAAGGAAAATCAAAGTAATTAATTTATCTCTTTATGAAATAATTAATGATTTTGTTAATATAATTACTTTAGAAGTAATTACTTAATTAATTATTTAATATTAAAGTAATAAATAAGATTAATTAATTTATAATTAATTATTAATTAATTAAGGATTAATTAATTAAAAAAGTAATTAAGATTTAATTAATTAACAATTAAGGGTTAATTAATTAAGATAATTAATTAAGGAATGATTAATTAATGAAGGTGATTAAGACTTAATCAATTGTAATTAATGATAATTAATCATTGATTAAAGATTACTAATAAAAGTAATTATGTGGTTAATAAATTTAAAACCACTCGATTTATACATCTTAATTGAAGATGTTTGATTGTTATTGAATGTTGTGTATTGGATTGATATATCTGATATATGATGTGATGCTATATAATGCGAATTGCTTTGTGGTGACCCGTGATATTTGTGATGAATATACATTTGTGTGAATGTGAAAACTCATTGGCCGTAAAACGACAATTTAATTTTCCATGCGACAGGGAGTCGGATTCCAGTTAGTTATTCGAAACCCACATCGAACCTTGATAGTGAATCTTTATGAATGATATATCCACGTGTTTTTAAATTGAACGCTCACTATTCGGTTTTGCCGGAAGAGAACCTTTGTGTCGTATAACTCATTCTGAATATGTGATACGATGGAATGGATAGCATTTGAAGACGGTGGTTAAGACCGGGCGTCTTCAAGAACGATAGGATAACCTGTCGAATGACTCTGCACTGAGTTGCTCCGGTATAGAGATCTCCATATGTGATGGGGAGTCCAATCGGGATTGTGGATGCCCGGATTGTAAGGACTTCTTCGAAAGTGCCTTCGGTTCTGTTCGAACCAAGAACAGACTTGTATGGTTGTATGTCTGACATTACAATTTGAGATATAAAGCTAATTTCTTTCAAATACATTTCTGTTGGTTGTGGAGAATTTATTCTCTTAGCCTAACATCCTTCTCTGAGACGTACGAGCTCAGAAGTTATATAATTGAAGTTTATTGGTGATATACTCCTAATTTGGTAGTGTGGCATGCTGAGTGCTACTGATCGTTTATTGATTGAAGCGTGGCTTTGTGTAAAAGCGTAGCTTTGTGGACGAGACTTCGTCGAACCTCACAACCCGGTTATGGTCGAAACGGGAATCGTTGCAGCAAGGTTATTTGGGGGTAGCGCCCCTTGAGGGTATGTCCATTTTCTTCTGGATTATAAGTGGTATCATGGTATGGATCCCAGATACTTAACTTTGTGGTTGCTGCAAACTTATTGCTTTGCAGTTGTTGGTTAAGAAGCACTTCAGATAAAGGTTGGTAACGACCAGGAGATGGCATACTCGTGTCAGTAGTTACCTAGTTATAGAGGTAACCCGTCCTTGTGTTGGCAGAGATCCGGTTAGGTTCTCGGGGACGTCCCTCCAGAGGTGTTCCATTTTGTGTGGGAAGTTCCTTTGTATGACCATTTATTGGAAATCCTATCATCCAATATGAGCCCTTTACGGTTTTAGTTGTATAACTTGCCGCCTACTTATGGTGGTCACCACTGTTTAGATGGTAGCTATAGTAGGCACAATATGAAATGTCTATGCTATCTAAGATTAATATTGTACTTTCGAAAATGTTTTCTACACTGTGAACTAATAATAATATTCAAAGAGTTTTCTCGTATTAAGCATGTTTGACTATCATAAGAAGAAATCTCCTCCAAGTCTGCTTTTGCATTGTGTGTGTGGTATGAGGTCTTATGGTAGTTTCATTTTCCAAAAAGCATATTGGTTTTCTTTTATAAACTATTTTTTTATTTCAAACGACTATTTTTGTTGACTCATACCAGTCCCATGACTGACCCGGAGCTTATTGCTCCTTTCCTAAACTCTGGATGCCCATAATTTCCACACGGGCAGCCTAGAAGCAGGTTATCCGTGTTTTGGAGCTAGCTTGGATTTTGAAGTCTTTTCGGAAGCTATCGGATTTTGGAAGCTTTTGGCCTTGGAAATCTCTCGAAGTATTGGAATTTTAAAGACCTTATCGAAGTGAAGTATGTTGGAAACTTGATGAAGTTTCTGTTGTTGTTTTATTGTTGCATCATATGTGTATAACTCTGATATTGATGATCGATGTTGTAATGGATGTCGTATCAAAATTGTATCTGTATTGTGATCATTGATATTCATTTTTCTGCTATTTATTTTCATCTAATGTTGTTATAAGCTCCATCCGAACTGGGTTCAACGTTTGAATCTTCGGCGGTCGAATACAAGTGAGGTACTTGATGTCGATTTTCAATCGTTTGATTTCGGGTCGTGACAGATGGTTAAGGCCCATTATAATTCCCTAACACTCCTCTCCCTTTCCCTACCATTTCATTCACTTTCTCATACTAAATAAAAGAAAAGAATAAAAGAACAATTTTATTAATTTTCTCCACTAAAAGGAGAAGAAGAAAAACTTAAAGAAGGAGGCTTAATGCAAATCTCTCCATACTTAACCAATCAATGTGAATAATATTATCATCCCTAAGTTTTGATGAGTTCTATTTCAGGATTAGATGCATACCAAAATGCTTCGTGATGCTAAAACATGTTTTTGATAGAGATATTCATCTATATGGTTTATGAATATTATATGTGAATTAATGAAGTTGAATGATTGGTTGTTGGATTTAAAACCTATATTAGTGATCTACATTTGAAATGAAATTTTAATATGTTGTTTATAACATTAAATTAGAGATGTGTTTTCAGTTTCGTAATTTAATTAAATTTCTGTGAATTTTCAAAGTTTAAAAGGGTTTATTTTCAGTTTTAGTTGTTTAAAATATGAAAATTGATTATTTTATCATGAAATTTTAAATATGGGAAAGGCTAGAAAATTTGATTTTTGAGAATTTTTGGATTTTGCCAATGTAATTTTGAATTTGTGCAAATTATTTGATGAAAGGAAATTTGAAGTAATAATGGCACTAAATTAATTAATTAAGAAGTTATTAAGGTTTTAAGTAAAAGAGAAATTCTCATGTAGGATTGTTTCATTGGTGGGAACAGTAAACCTAAACCCCCATGTGAGTATAATTGCATCCAGAGGATCGGGTGAGAGAGTTAGTGTTATGCCCTAGGGGTAATTCTATAATTATTTGTAAATTAGTAACTCTGTAATCAAATCTCATTCATAGTAAAAGATGTTTGTTTTCTGTTATATATATTTGTCATAATGTGATATATTAATTAAATACTAATTTAAATATATTTGATATAAATAATTTAAGTGATATGTTATGTGATAATAATCACAAAAAGTTTTAATTATGAGAAGATTACCACCACATTAATTTCCATGTTATTTTAAATATTCTAGTTCAAGATATTTCAAGAAAGGATATCGATACATTTGTTAAGGCTAGAGTACGTGACACACTCTCAATGATAGGTAGTGCATTACTCACAGTTGTGGAGACACCAAAAGATTAGGTACTGATAGTTATTGGATAATTATGGAATGACTCATCCAAGAGTTTCCTATTATTTAATAATAATTAGGTCAAAGAGAAATTACAAAGTTAGGATGTTACATTGTTCTTTCGACTTGAGAGTACTATTGAACTTCAATGTGGAAAGTCTATTTGATTATAGTTAAATCACGGCATGGTGCCCCTCAAAAGAATATAATTAGGTCCGAGCTAAACCATTGAAAGTGAAGCATTATTAAGTAAATAATTTATCTTCCTAGTTGTATGAGGTTAGTATCGCTGTCATTGTAGTCAATTCAAAGTCCAAATCAGTAATCAGGATAGTACGATTAATAATAAATGTTATTATTGAACCAAAGACTTTGCATATAGACTAACAAAGTTGAATGTGGATGATATTGAAATTTTGATCGAAATCCAATTCTATAAGTCCGAATGCGATATAGCATTGGGAAAAGAATATGTGTAAAGAATCGTTGCTAACAGTAACAACTAAATTTGTAAAATTAGATTTTACCAATGATATTTATAAGCAATGAATCAAGTCAAACTGTCGCACCACAAGCTAAGTTGACATGTGAATATTAATATTTGAATTGTTCAAATATTAATCGTTGGCTAAATTCACGTTTGTGAGTTGCACAACCGAATCTATTTAGTCTCTAGAAAACCAGTTAATTTAATTATTTTATAATAGTTGTAAATTAATTAAATTAATTAACATTTATGAAAAAATATTATTGTATTTATTGTATGGTGTATATCTATTACTTAAATAGGAAAAGAGAAACCAGATCATTTATATAATGCCATCTGTCCTTTTTTAAGTTTGGTTGTTATCTTCACGATATCAGTTTTAATAGGTGATCAACTCCATTTCCTCACCCGTCAGTTTTATTCCCAGAAAGCTATTGCTTCTCTTTCTCTCCTCCACATTTCTTCTCCGACCGAGTCCTCTTACTGAAACCTGTCCACAACGGATATGCTCTACGGTTGCTTTAATCCTGTAATCGATTTGGAGATTTAACTGGAAATAGATTAGTAATTTGTTCATATTTATTACTCCAATTGGGGATTTTCTATACAGTCGAACGCGTTGATAAGATATGGGTTAGGACCGTACTTGAGTATTTATATTCCACAGTAGATGCCTAAATGCTCATTGGAACTTATTTTCTTCCACTATATGGGTCAAATGACTGTAGTTCAACTGGATTTTCATTTAAGTTAAACAAGATTTCTAACCGACAATTTGTCTACAGATCACTACATCTGTGTGATGCAATGATCATCATTTTTTCGCCCACTGCATGTTATTTTATTGACCAATTGATCTCCACCCTGGACATCATTTATTTTCCATTGAATCGCGTACCGCGCAAGCATTTTTTTTACCAATATTTGTTGCACACTATGTTAATGTTCACGTTAGATAACAAACTTAGCTTGATTTCTTATAGCTGGTATGTTTGGTAAGGACCTTTACCTTTCACCTATTATCATTTAGGCAAAGTGCAATAAGACTGTTTAGGGTATCTTCCGTGACATCCTCCAATGTAGCATAGACAAGAATTTTGTTAACTGGCTATTTTTCTTTCCTTTTTTTTGTGCTGTAAAGAGACTGCATACAGTAAATCGACTTGAATTAATGTTAACACAAAGTAAGGCGTGTTGTTTGGGAGTTCGCGATATACATTGTTTGTGCACGACTTCTGCCGTTTGTTAACAAACTGTTCTCTTTGTACGTTACTTATCCTTCGGTTAACATTTCTTCTCCAAGTAAGATATTAAATTCGTGTTGCACAAACTATATTCAAATGTCTTCAATATAATATTGGAACAACCACGTAAACTTTGTTCAACATATCACATCAATCTTTTGTCTAACCATTTATGTAGTTAAATTTGTATAAGCTGTAAAATATGATGACAAGCCACTACTGTTTTATATATTACCATCATGGTCTTCAACAACTTTCAGTTCACTACTTCTTGAGTTATTTGTACCGTGTTATTGTGTATAAATATTACTTCTCTATTGGTTATTTCTTCTGTTCTCCCTTTGTACTTCCCTTATATTATATGAATTAATCTCATAACTAAAAACCTTCCACTTCCCCAATACATGCCACTAAATTTACTTGCATTACTTGATGATGGGCAATGAAATTTTTGGACAACTACAGATTATTTTTTGCCATTATATTATTCCCAAAATGTTATGTTCCATTTATTATACTTCCTGTGCTTGCATAAATTTTAAACGCTGTTCTGTTTCAAACCTATTTCCATGCATTTTCGTATTTCCCTCAATAACCCTTCTTGATCCATGTACTTTCCACAGTAGTCAACAGTGTATGTGACTCATTCGATAGATTGAATCAATCTCTTTGACCACCCTATGTATGATAAAAGGAGAATAGTGCCATCCTCTATTACTTGGTGCAATTTGTGTATGCCTCCCTTTTTCATCTTCATTATTTTAGACATATACAATATTTTGGTATGTAACCGATTGTCTACAAATAAGCATATAATTGATTCATGTACTTCAGTCCATTTCTCAGTGTAGTGCCTGCCAATATAAAGACTAATACTGGAACTTGGTGCACCCTTGCTTTGACATTATTTAATTATGTTTTTTAACACGACAAGCAAATTTAATTTTTTTCGAACATTACAAATACAAGAAAAGAGTCACAGGTCCCTGTTTTTGATGTTGTTATAGAAAAAGTCCCTGAAGAAATGAATATGTAAATTTGGTCCCTATTTTTGAAAAATAAAAAACGCAAGGTGCCTTCACTACAATTTACGTATGTACTCCTGACCTTGGCAGTAGCTTCTATAACCCACCTACGGTGCGCAGAAAGTTGTAAAGCATCCCTTCTGTTTATTCAAATTGATGATTGTACCGTTCTTATTCACGCTGGCAGTTTGAGTAACAATAATGCACCGAACTCTTATCCAACGATTACTTTTTCAAGTGTGCAATACAGAAACACGGTCTGCACTCAACATAGGTTTTCGTCTTCAATTTTTTTCCCTTTCCAACCTTAAAGTTTAAGGAGTTACTTTACATTTGAATTTGTAACTGATTTCAGCTCATACACACATATACTTCACCACATACACACATACATACACATATAATCCGGTATGCCGATTGACTATAGTTCCTCACACCCATCCTCCTCATCTTCCAAAAATATACTTTCCACTACACCATCGTATGTCCGAAACACCATCCTACATCTGTCTTCCTCAGTCCTAAATTTTGTGTTATGTTTGCAACTGTCCATCTTTATTTATTCCTGCACCTACTTTTGCCTTCGACTACGTGCGAAAAAGGCGGCTACATTTACTTACTGTATCTATTTATGTTAGTTTAAAGACGTGTACTACTGTTTGTACCACTGTATTTTCAACCAGTGTAATAAATGACACACTTTTAAAGTGTCCAATTATGTTTCATGTATATACACTTCACTTTACTATTAGCCACTGTTAATATAAACATTCTGCAGTACTACAAACACTGTTCCCCACCCATACCTGCCAGCGGTCTTTCCAGCATGTTTATGATGGTTAGACTCACTGACCCTCTTACTCTCCTATTTACTACAAATATGAAGGATAATTTGTAGTGATTAGAAAATAAACTTTCGGCGGTAGCAGCATACTTAACAACACTCATTTTCTAACTAATAAAAGTATTCTATGTTACAACTGTTAATTCATGCTGCAGATATTGAAAACACATGCACAGTGCAATCCTGACGACGTTTTCAAACGAAAATTTTAACATAAACCACCTATTGTCAACTAAGATCTTCTATTTTACTGCATAACTGTACACAACATCACCGTTTCTTTGCGCTTATCTTCGTTTCGCCATTACATATATATTTCGTACGCAAGACAATGCAATAAAGTTTGGTAAGTAAAATATTATACAGATATTTATTTTTCACTCTTTTTGGTCTCATTTCTATACAAAGTTTCCATGAATCCTGCTAGTACTCGCACCGTACATAATATATTTACTCACTATACAGTACAGAAAGTAGATGGTGACAAGGTCCACTATATATGGGTGCTTACTACAACTTCGTACTATAATTTTCAAACAAGGCATGCAACTGTGCTAAACAAATTAAATTGGCAATGAACTGGCAACTCAATCGTTCTGCATGAATCAAAGTGCAATGTGAGCTATCAATTTTGTCCACCATTATCATATGTGTCACTTGCTACCTCCCTATATCATTTTAGGTGGTTTTTATCACAACTATACATTACGCGACGTGGACTTCATTTGGAAACTTTTTTTTGCCAAAAATGAAATGTACACTGAAAAAGGTCGACGTATTTATTACTAATAACATTGAGCTCTTTACTTTAATTACACTTGAAAAAAGCGGTCATCGTATTCTCTACTGCATTTGATTGATGGTGCATCTTGGTTGGGTTTCAACGCACCAATGAATATTAACACTTCATTTTCAATTTCTTCAACGCCTTCTCTGATTTTCACTGTCATTTACACAATGTATAATTATCCATCTTCACTCGGTTACAAAACATAAACTTAGTTATTTTAAAAACCAAACAAGTTTTTCACCATATTGTGTTTACCAACCATTTTAATTTCCACAAACTTGCAGCTAATATATTTTTTGCATACCTAAAAACTAAACAACTAAAGGCCCAACTTATCTGTACATATTTTTTCACTTTTCCAACATCAATTTTCAAATCATACTGCATGGTATAATAGAGCGGCACGGTGAGAATAAAGGGGAGATGAGAGGATGAACAATGAGTTTTTAAAAAAGAAATTTTATTAATGCCTACTTTTTCAGGACTAACAAAATATCTCTCTAACGCATTCCACATCCCTTACTCTCTAACCACTCTTTCACACCAAAATACAAAATATAAACCTATAATTTAATTACCAACAAAATGGGGCATAACAAATTATACCTTAACCAATTAACAACTACACATAAAAAGATTTAGACTAAATAAATTGAATTCAAAGAAGATAGGTTGATTTTCCTAAATAAGGTTTTCCCCTTTTTGATTACAATACTGCCTTCTTGCAAATGAATAACTGCAAATACACTATTCTGCACTTTGGTTATGTCCCTACTACAAATTTTTATCACTATTTTATTTTCACAACATTTTCCAACTACCTCAAGACTGAACATAAAGCTGAAGGGGTTACGAAATAGTACTGCACATGACCTCTACATACTGCTTTAACATACAATTAGACTACATCCAATTGGACCTACAATTACAAGGAAATATTAGCACTGCCCGTGTGCGTAGCACGGGCCACGCACTAGTTTAGTTAAATGGAATAACCTATAGAATTGTTAGGTGTGCTGGTCGTAATTTATTGGGTGTATATATAGAAGTTATATATGTACGTTTCTATATACAATATCAATATATGTTTGAATTGGATTTAAATGATATAAATTGCTAAAGGTTTTTATGTCTACTCTAGTTCGTCCGAGACTTCATTGGCCGACCTAAAGAAGGACAATGTCACGGTCCGAAATTCAGCGCTCAAAAATCGACATCCATACTTACCCATATTCGAATGCCGCAGATTCAAAAGTTGAAATTCGATTCGTGTCGAAGCTTATACCACATTAAGTACAACAACACAGCGGAAACAGAAATGAATGATTTAATTGATATACAATATTTTATACAAAAATGACAAAAATGAATATCAATATACATCAGAGATACGAGATATCAGAAGAATAACAGCGGAAGAGATAACCCCAACATGATCTCCAAGAGAGAGAGTGAATCCATAAGCTGCAACTCTAATGCCAAAGCTCAAAAGACTCCAAGCTCCAAATGGAAAGCTCGAACCACCATCACGTTGACTTAAGCAAGGTCAGTTCGGGAATGCAATTACCAAACCAAAGACTTCTAGATCCATATCTACTATCTATTGATAACCTAACTCTAGGCTGCCCGTGTGGAAAATTATGGTCACTCAAAGTTTAGAAAGGGAACAAAAAACTCCAGGCCAGTCATGAGATTGGTGTGAGCAAACAAAAACAGTTTATCTTGAACAAGAGTTTAAATTTGAAATCCACAATGTTTTTTGGAAAATGAAACTACCATAAGGCCTCTCTGTACACACGCAATGCAATCGCACACTTGGGGGAGATTTCTCCTTATGATAGTCAAACATGCTTGATACGCAAAATCTTTTTGATATTATTATTAGTGCATAGTGCAGAAAACATTTCGAGAGTACAATATTAATCTTAGCCAGCATATGTACCATTATATTATGCCTGCTATAGCTACCACCTAAGTTGGAAGGTTATAAAACTGAAATCGTAAAGGGCACGTATTGGATGATTGGATTTTCAACAAATGGTCAGGCTAAGAAACTTCCTATGCCACATGGGTACGCCTCTGGAGGGACTCCCCGAGAACTTAACCAGCTCTATGCCAACACAAGGTCGGGTTACCTTTGTAACTAGGTAACCACTGACACGAGTATGCCATCCCTCGGTCGTCACTGACCTTTGTCTGAGGGCCATCAACACCAACAACCACAAAGCAATAGATTTGCAGCAACCACATAAGCTAAGTATCTGGGCTCCATACCATGATACCACTTTTTATCCTGAAGGAAATGGACATACCCTAAGGGGTGCTACCCCCGATAACCTTGCTGCATCCTTCCTGTTTCGACCATTTCCGGTTTGTGAGGTTCTGATGAAGTCTCTTCCCACAAAGTTACGCTTTTCACAAAAGCCATGCTTTAATCAACAAATGATCAGCAGCACCTAGTATGCCACATTACCAAATTAGGGATGTATCACTAGTAAATATCGACTACATAACCTATGAGCTCGTACGTCTCAGTGAAGGGTGTTAAGCTAAGAGAATAAATTCTCCGCCACCAAACAGAAATGTATTTGATAGAAAACAGCTTTACATCTCAAAGTGTAATGTCAGACATACATCCATACAAGTCTGTTCCGGGTTCGATCGGAACCAAAGGCACTTTAAAGAAGCCCTTGTAAAACCGGATAATCCATAATCACATCCGGACTGCCCATCACATAGGATGATCAAATCTCTATACTGGGGCCATTCGGTGCAGAGACATTCGACAGGTAATCCTTTCGCTTTTGAAAATACCCGGTCTTCACCACCGGTCTTCAAATGCTATCCATTTCATCGTATCATTATTCAGAATGGGTTTTATGACACAAAGTCCTCTCCTGGCTAAACCTAATAATGAGTGCTAAATTTTAAAAAGCATATGGATATAGTGGGATCTTAGTTAAGTCACAACTTATTAGCCAAGACCTTTCTTTCAAATGGTTAAAAAAAATTACCATTTTAATCTTTTAAATAAAAGATTCACCTTTTAAGATCACTTTCAATTTGAAACAAAGTTCACCATCTTTCACAAAGATCCATTCGTAGCTTTCAAAACTATTTCAATTCCAAATCTTTTATACAAAAGATACACCTTTAAGATCCTCTTCGATTTGAAAACAGAGTTCACCAGTCTTTAACAAAGATTCATTCATAACTTTTTAAAAAACTTCCATTTCAAAACTTGAAATCCCTTTAACAAAACTGGGAATTCTTGCATTATATGAAAGCCATTATCATTTGAAAACAATGCTTTTCGTTTCAAAAAAATCCGATTAAATATGCACAAGTTATAGCCTTTAAAGTATAAACTTGGGTTAAATTTAAATTCCTAAAATAATACTTTTAAAATACTTTAAAGACGGTTTTAAAATCCATATATATATATATATATATATATATATGTATGTATGTATGTATGTCTTATATGTAAAGCGAATACTTGAGAGGTGAAGCCTTTTTTGGATTTTCAAAAATGCCCTTTTATCAAATTATTTCATTATACAGGAAATGAGGGTATATTAGTCTTTGTGGTCTCCACAAGGCTCCTAATTTGATTCGCAGCCCACGTTCTCCCCACGTTCTCTTTCCATCCTCCTCACGAGCCTATGAAAAAGGAAAGTAAATCAGGTCAAATGAAAAACCGAAGCAGTTGATAATTTCGATGGATGAAAACTTGATTAATGATAATCAAAGTACTTCGAGAATGATTGCTCAACGCGATTGAGTTTAGCTATGGCAACAGAGCGTCTTCCAAGCATTTTTCCCAGCTTTTATAGTAGATACATTCTGAAACCCTTTTTTCTAATCATTAAGCCATTTTACTCTCTATGGTAGCATTTTTGAATTCTGATGTGTTTGTACTAAATTCATGAATCTTTTGATTATTATATTTGTGTTTGTTTTATTTACTGTTTTCGCTTTTAAGCTTGATTGCTTTTGCCTTCACGAATTGCTTGATTTAGTTACAGGTAAATGAATGTCTAATTAAACCTAATTTTATTTAATTTACTTGGATTATTTTAGTCAAAATTTTGTTTGTTTTGTTAACAAACTGCTTGACTACTTTGTATTTATTGATTCCCTTATAGATGTTTGAAATTTGACTTTTAACAAAGTTTTCTGGATTGAGTAGTGCATCAAAAGAGGGCTTATGTAAACTCATAAACTTTGCCCTAATTTTAGTTTGGCTGTGGGGCATGATGGCCATGTTATATATACTCGGTGTTGATTGAATTACAGTAGAACAAAGGATAAAGATGAAGAAATAGTCTTTTAGGTCCCTCAAAAGGTATGCATCCATTTGATTAATATATCTTCAGTCATTTGACTGATAGTTTAATTATATTGCTTCAGTTGCATTATCTACAAAACGTTGAGATTTTAAAAGCAATGCTTATTTTATTTATGATATTAACATTTGTTTTATTTCATTGGAAGAATATATTTTGGTCAATGGCTATGGTGTTGATGTTTTTGATAGTGTGCTCAATTTAAAAAATTTGTCCCCCTAAAAGCAAAAACAAGGTTTCCTACAAACAACTGAAATACATAAGTATATTGATTTTTTATTGAATCATGCCTTCATATATTGCTATTCACACTATATGGCTTTGAGAAACTATGATTGATGAGATTTTATGATTTTATTCCCATATATTTTCTTACGTTCCTATAAGTTTGTGAATTGAATTTGTTTTCAATTTTATTTTAAATATAACTATCTTGCTATCCGTTCAATTATAAAGAATGAATGCCTTTTTATAAATCTCCGTTCAATTTTTTTAATACAAATATTCGTCGAATAAGATTTGTCTTTTTTATAACATTAGACTTTTACCATAGTTGAAGCATTAATCATGAATGTCCTTATATTTATGCGACTGAAGCTAATTTCATGATTAAAGAAATGCAGCTAATTATTTTAAACATAAATTAAGTCATGAATTTATTTAATTTAATGCTTCAATAAAATCCCATAAATAATATTAATAAACAAATAAAATAGAAATATTGTTAACTGTATTTTTTTAAATATCACAAAGCATAGAAAAATTATGTATAAATGACTTTGCAATTTTGTTTTGTTGTTGCTTTTTTAATTTTTTTTATCTATATTCAATATTTTTTATTAATTGCATTTAGTGATGAAACACCCATCCAAGCAAAATAGTGTCATGCCTATAATCTGTAATTGACTCCATTATTTTTTTGAGCCTACAAGATAACACGGCTTTTATGGTTCCTTTGCAGTTTCATCAATAAATAATAAAAAGAGATGTAAGTTCTTTTCATAATATTGTACTGATGTTATAATTTTTGGTATATCATAGTACAAAATTTACAAGGATTATGACTCATCCATAATTTTTTTTAGAAATTCAAATTATCAATTTCAGCAAATACATAGTACCACATAATTACTTTTGTTACTATGTTAATGCATTGAATCAAGGATCATATTGGAATTAAATTCATTCAGTTTTGTTAATAATAACCAAAAATAAATATAGTCTTACCATTAATAGTTTTCAGTTTGACCTTGCACTAAATGAGATGTTGGATTAATATTAAACGTGCAATGTGATTCAAGAATTGATTTTTCATATTATTTTATCCAACAAAAGCATTAATTCTATTACTTTTTGTTAACTATGTTAATGCATTGAATCAAAGATTGAATTGAAACATATTTGTTCAGTTTTTTCATCAATATGGAAAAACAATGCATATTTCCTTACCTATTCATGATTTATAGAGATGACATCTCTGAATTCTAATTTGAGTATTCATTGTCACAAATAATATGTTGTCTACATTGAAGTATAGATGCTTTTCATACGTTAGTTGAATGAGGTTAGACTAGCTATTCTCAGTCGCTATGTTTATTTTATTTTTTATAAATCTCTGTTCAATTTTTTTTAACACAAATATCCATTGAATCGATTTTGCCTTTTTTATAACATTAGATCTTTATCACAGTTGAAGTATTAATGATGAATGTGCTTACATTTATGCGATTGAAGCTAAAATCATAATTAAACAAATGTAGCTAATTATTTAAACATAAATTGAACTTATTCAAGTCATGAATTTATTTGGTTTAATGCTTCAATAAAATCCCTAAATAATATTAATATTAATTCATAGATAAAATAAAGGACAAGTTTTCAAAATAGACTGATTTTCAAAACCATTTGCATGAATAGGCCGGTTTGAAAACTATTTGCACTTATATGCTAATTTTTGCCAGCTCAGCGATGAGCTGGAAATTTTTTAAAAAAAATAATACGGGGCGCATTTCCGAAATGCGCCCATGTTACTTTACACTGGCGCAACTGCCAAATGCGCTAGTGTAAATGTCATGTCCAAAACCTGGACAGCAAGCTTCATCATACAATTCAAATCCAAATACACAAAATCCAAATCCAAATGAACAATCGTAAATGATAGAAAATGTTTATCTACATAAATGCAAACAAATAAAACTACCATTAAATAAATTCTAGCATAACATAATTGAAATTCGATTGCATTCGAATTAAAGTAGAAGTTATAGTTCGGTTACAAAAGAAAACTAATAGTAAACTAGCAATAGGAATACTCATGGTTGAGTTGGATCGTCTTGAGTAGGTGGGGGTTGAGAAGGTCCAGCAGCTTGCGATTGAGGTGTATCTTGCCTTCTTTTAGTTCTTTGCTCTCTAGTCCGCATAGCTTGTTCGAAAGAGCTTGGCCATGTTAATTGATTTCTAAAAAGGAGTGTGTCAATAAGTTTCTTCAAATCAAGACACCGTGGTTGGACTTCTCGTTCGGTACTCTACCATGTCCGATATCGTCCAACCCTCTTCCTACCGTCTCTAGTACATCGACCGACAAGTTGTAGTTATTTATTCAAAATTAGAAACATAATTCAAGTGAACGAACTTAAAATATCACGATAATGTGAAGATTTACCACATCTCACTCAAGCGGTGCACGAGCGGTGTATGCTCGTTCGCGAGAAGTCCGATTTGCAAGAATGAATCTTCGAGTAATCGACCAGTACCAAGTCATGTATCTCGAAACAGGAATGGTAGGAAACTATTGGTGTGCGATACGGTTATGTCTATCGTTCCACAGGACGATAGCAAACTCCAAATCTGGCTTTGGTTCGCATGGATCAGGTATGTGTTGATGGAGGCCAAACTATCGCATCACTCGATCAAGATTATATATTTCTACATCTCGCATGCATATGATAGGTGTCTTACAAAGCCAACTATGCATCCCACTTAGACATATCTACGGAAGATCGACTAGCACATCCTGTGTGTACGGATTCCATATAACAGCTTCATCTGTTAACATGTCGAGCTGGTCGCGATAGTAAGTGGCCACCTGCTTTGGAGACTCAACCCAACTCCTTGAACCAAACCATCTATATAAATATTTGTACAATTAGAGTTTTGTTAGTAAAAAATACACACATGTATATATAGTTGGAAATTAAATACCTTGCGTTATAAGGCAATGTTCTGTCGATCTACATGGATATAGTCACATTTGGACGACCAATGGGAAGATGTGTACATGCCCAAAGCTGTAAAAATTTTAAATACATTAGAATTAAATATTACATATGAGTGAGTTATAACAAATATATCTATGCATATTATACCTGTAAAAGCGAGAGACAACCAGCTATCGATTGGATTTTATGAGTACAACATTTGTTAACTCATTATATAATGTTGCCAATATAGCACTGCCCCAAGAATATCATGCACACTCATCCAAATTTCAACTACTCGAATGTAAATACTTTAACAAATTACTTACTTTGTATTCACCAAGTAGGAAATACTGGACTTGGATTGCTCTAATAAAGATAACTCGGAATCATACCAAGAATTTGAGTAGAATGTTGGTTCAAATTAGCGATAATTGCATCTTCAAAATGTCTCAACTCCTCCTTTATTACAAATAATCCGATCACTTTCATATTAACGGAAAACATAGCATCGACATCTTCATCATCATTTACGTCGATAGCATAAGATCTAGAATCAGTAACCCGCTTGCTTCCTAGTTTTACATCATATTCTTGTGAATTAATTTTTATCACCCTATACACCGTTACTTTTAGTTCATGATAGGAGCAAATTTTTTTAACCTTTGAACCTTTTTATTTACCACCAACATATACCGGTGTATTGTTTTCTTTTATAGCCAATTTTCCATCAAATTAGCAAATAATTGGGATGAAATCCGACATACTTCTAAAAAAGAAAACTTTATTAATTTCAGAATAATCAATTACTACAAAAATACTAATGACATAATAAATCATAAAAATGAAAGGATGGACATGTGAAAAGTAGAATATGAAAATACCCAAAAATTGAGCTAGGGTTTGAGTTTAAACTAGAATTTTACCTTCAAATCGATGCCAAATAGCTGATAGAAGTAATCTGTAACGACCCATAAATTTTTAATAATTAAAATTGTTAAATTGATAAAATTTTGGCAATTTAATATGAAGAAAACTAAACTTTGTAATAAAATAAGGAAGGAATGTTAAAGTGGAAATGCATATTTTATTCATAAGGTAATATAAAAGAATGAAACTTATCTAAATGAATTTATTTGAGGATTCAGTCATAATAAATGTACATATTTAACAAATTAAATATAATAAAGAACAACTGTTAATACAATGGAAAGAAATTAATTAAATCCATCAAATCATTGCTTGATTTCTTGCCTTTTTCTACATGGCCTCTTTATTTCTTTCTTTAGCCATACAAACTCTTTTCCTAGCCGTGTATTTCTCATTTGCAAATCATGTACAAGAATATTTATTTCTCATTTCAAAACTCCTCATTTTCATTTGCATTTAAGAATAAAACATATATATGTTTCTTTCTCCTTAACTTATGCCTTTTCTGTTTCTTAGCATTTACTCTCACTTTGCTTGCCATCCAAATCATCTATGTATCAACCCAAAATTTTTAATAAATGTTTATTTATTTAATTTAGATAATTTTTTATTTAAAATATGATTTTGGTATGGATTAGAATTCCACACATGTATTAATAGAATATTTTTCGAAAATGTGAATTTTTTCAATATGGTCAAACTTTGACTTTTAAATTTAAAAATTTAAAAAGTTTGAAAAATTGAATTTTATCTTTTATTTTGAAAGTAAATAAAATTTTAAGAATACTGCTTTTCGTTTCGTTGAAATCAGATTTATAATGTGAAAGTTATGCCTTTTTAACTATTGTGTGTAATTTGCTGTATTTAAAAAAAAATGTTTGCTTTAAATTATATAAATAATATTTTATTTAGTTAATGTTCTAATTTATGTTTTCAGGGGGAAAATAACTTGTTTTGTATATATTTTGGTTTTAAAACGTTTAAAAAAAGTGTAATTGACATTTTCCAGTGTCAGTTGTATTTATTTTACAATTTCTAATTTCCAACTTCAATTAATTTAAGAAATTCTATATTTATTTTATATTTTTCTTAATAACTTATCTTATTCTCATTCTCACTTTATTTTGTTTCTCAAAGATTTATTTTAAACCGTTTTCAAGAAGAGTTGAAATTTTCCAAAGTTAAGTGGATTATGTTTGCAATTTTCTTAAGCTAATTTCAATAAATTAAGTTATTTTCTTTATTTATCTTTCTATTTTCCTAAAATATATTTATTTGTTTTCTTTTTCACTTTATTTCAGTTTGTTTTATTTTATTCACTGATTTTTTTATTTGTTTTAAAGTGTGGTAGAAATTTTTCCAAATCTTTTAATTTAACTGAATATATTCGTACAACATTTTTTCTCCCACTTTGATAATTTTAAATTTGGTTATATACCTTTTTAATTAAGAAATTAATATTGGGTAAAAGAAATAAATAAGAAACGAATAGTTTTAATCACGTTAGTTTTGTCAATTTTTTGACCGTACGTTTCAATTAAAATTTTGCATCTAGTACGCGCTCATAAATTTCATACCTTAGCTAATATAATAAAATATTTTATATAAAATATACATGTGTACAATACTTATTTTGCGGTTATTTTACTGATATTGGTTGTATACTTTGTAAAGTAAGTAATAAATATTGTGAAAGGAAATAAATTTTACGTATATACATCAGTCTATTTGTTAAATGTTAAGTAAATCAAACCAATGTAAACAAATCTAAAATTCAAATTAAGTAATAAATAGTCTATTAATAAGCTGTTAATTTCGCGTTTAAATAGCGCGTTATTTGATGGAATATTTTAACGTATATTTACTACATAAGAAAACATATAAATTTAAAAGTGTTACTTTTGTTACGAAATTGGGCGTGTGTTTGATTTTAAGTATTGCGTCTTTAGTATGCATTCTAAAAATTTCTTACCTTAGACAAATAAATAAATTAATCAGTAACCACCAAGTGGGAAAGAAATGAATCCCATAACCATTCCAATCTCATTTATTACTCCTTTTTAATTATAAAGCGCATCTTCCCTGAAATGCAAACACGCTAGAAATTTCATTTCTTTCTTACGTTAAAATTTCGCATAACCTGATTTGCACATTTCCCACTTTATCATTTTCTTGCGTTTTAATAAACGAAAGTTTTTAATTATTAAAACACGTTCGAAAATTTCATTATTACTTGCCGTTCTTCCGCACAATCAAATAAAATTTCTTACCAGTTTCTTTTACACGTGATTTGCGAATCTCGGACTATAAATAAAGACCCACGTTCACATAATTCAATACCTCAAAATTTGTACTGCATCTTGGCTTCAACCTTCTTCCTCCTTGCTTCATCCTTATGTGTGTATCAGGTATGCGGATTTTCTCTTTTATCTTCTTCTTTTGGCGTGTTTCTTTGTTCACATTTACTGTTATCTACAAGTGACTCCACCACCTTGGCACGACCAACTCCACACCTCCGCCACCACTCCAATACAAACTCTTCCCTTCCCCTTAATGCACCTAATCTGGTCGTGAGTTTGAGAAGCTCACCACCTCTAAGCCCTTAGAAGCACTGACATGCCTATTCCAATATCAATGCATAGCCGAGCCTTGATGTTTAAACTTTTCACTTAAACCCATATTACTGATTTCATATAGCAGTTGTTCACTGGCTTGGGTGCGTTCGTGCATGGAAAAACCTCCCGAAGCCTTGGTTCAAACCAATCAAACTTTTACTTTCACCACTTTTGTTTTAAGAGAATAGAAAAAAAAATATAGGCATGCACCACCTTGTATTTTATCACAGCGCGTATGCCTATTGAAGAAAAGAAAAGAGACGAGTATCATTTATGAAATTTTAGCCACCTGTGCATGATTTGGGTCATTTGCCCACTGCTGTGATGTGCATGCTGCATATTTTTTTTAAATTAGAATGTTATAATATTTTGTTAAAATTGGATAAAAAAAGAGGGGGATTTTTATAAGTATATGGATATTATACAAAGTTAAATATGTAAATAAAAAAATGTCAAGAATTTAAAATATAAATTTATTTTGTAAATTTTGATTTGTAAAATAAAATGGGCAGGCCGAGCCTTTGTATTGATGGGTCGAGTCGGGAAGTGGAGTGGTTGAGCCATTTGTGTCAAATTTTCTCTAATTCAATCTTGTTTTCAATTTGCTATGATCGTAGTTAAATTCGAACACTTAGTTTTATTTATTTACCTTATGTCAAGATTGGAATCAGTTTGTCTAATCTTCCAATATTTGATCGTGCCTTCTGTACGCTGCTTCCGGTGTGGGTATCATAGTTTTGAATCTAAATTTCAGCAGCGTAGAGGTGAGTATTCTCACCCGACAAACATACTTACAGATCTGTAAATTAATAACGAGTGAAATTGTAGAATGATTTTATTTTATATTTTAATTTCCTGTGATAAATTTTATGATGTTAGAAACACTATTTTGAATTTACGCATCATCAGTTATATTATATAATGTTATTTATGCTGTTCTACTATTTGTTTAATTACTGTTTTATCACATTGCAAGTTCCCTGTTGAATTAAATCGTTACGGGCTGAAATGATAGGCTTGAACGATATTTATCTACTTATTTAGTCATTTATTTAACTTGGGATTGCGGGTTCGAAATGATAGAACCCGGGATTTTCTTTGTAAATTACGGATTTAAATGATATATTATCCGTACCACTTGACCTAGGATAGAAAATATTATATAGACCCGTGGTTATATATATATTTTTTTGGAAAAATTTAAGTAATTTAAATTAGTATATTTATTATTTTGATTTGAATTGAATTAAAATGCTTTTTGTGATGTTATACAAATTGAATATATATATAAATAAATAAAGGTTTAAGTTGGAATTTGGAATATAAATTTATTTTGGAATTTGATTTTTGTAAAGGAAAATTTTTAAGTTAAGTAAATAAAATAAATAAATTTGATATAAATTGAATTTAAATGAATATATAAGGAGTTATTTAAATTCTCTATAAATTAAAAGGTTAATAAATTAAATATATAAAAATAAAATTTTGAATATAACTAAACTTGGGAAAAGTGAAGTTTGGTTTAAGAGAAAGGGTAAGTTAAGAATTAAATTGGAAATAAGTCTATTTTTGAAGTGGTAATTAAACTTAATTGTTAAGTAAAAATTTATAGAAACTTTGCACTTGATTTTAATAAGTAAAGTATAGAGAAGTTTGATATTTATTTGCAAAATTTATAAAAATCTTAAAATTTTGAGTAAATTTAAATGACTATTTCAAAGTGGAAATTTTGATTTTATAAGTTAATTGTCTAAATAAAGGTTTAAATTTTGTTGAAATTATATTGAGGTCTGAAAATTTAATTTACTCAAATATGTTGTAAAGGATATTACCGCACTTTGCAAGTGTTGTAGTTGATACAAATGAACTAAGGCTAAACCATTGGGATTTTTAGTGGATTTTGTAAGAATAATAACTTCACTGTTAAATAGTTTAAAGTGTAGTATTTTGATTGAAATATAAACTATTTTTGGAAATTATAACCACGGGTAATAATAAAGTTAGTTGTCAAAGATATCGGGATCGGATATGGGCATACTCTCTGTCGATACCCAAAACCACTTTGACAATCGTGTACGCGGTGGAGTTCCCAGAATGAAGTAGGATGGTGGTGACGTTCTTTTAGGTATGTACGTGGATCAGACTCCCGTGAGTTGGCATAAGGTGGCTAAAAAAGGAGCGATTCTCGGGCTAATGAGGTAGCACCTTTGAGCGAACGCACTTCTTCGTATGTCATTCCATTACTTTGTGATTGTTTGGTGCGCACCTTTGAATTTGGGAGTGTTGTTCGAGGTGGGCGGTAGTAGCGCTATGCGTTACCACCGGTCCTGATAGCAATTGGTATATCTACCCTGACATTGCCTAGTTGTGCCGTGTCACCTACCCTAGCGAGCCTTATACGATTTTGGTTTTGTACCATACCTATGGAGTGCCCTTTGACGACGCCCAGTACGGGAGAGATTACGGTACTGTATAGACTATGGGAATATATTATGCGTTAAGGTGGAAAATGTAAAGCCTTAACTCTATTTAAAAGTAAGTTTTTTTTACTAATAGACACTATTACAATAGCGAAATATTACTACATAGTAAATAGTTTAACGGATCCTTAGAGGATGGGTGGTCCCAAGTATCCTTTAAGTTACTTGCCTTTATATTACAGTTCACTTGAATTAGCTTACACTGTATAAGTATGTATGACCTGACTTGAGTGTTTGTGTTTATTTCTTACGCTCGGGTCAGCCTGAGTATAAGTTTGGACCTCTTTTTCCGGAGCTGGGACTTCTGCAAATCATCTTTTCAAGCTGCTATCAAAGTTCCTTTCAGTTCTTTATCTTATTTTATGTAATGGAGACAAATAAATTTGGATTTTTCTGTGGTTGATTCAAACTATATTTGGTTTTAAAAACTATGTAATTTATACTTATTTTGAGACTATGTGATAGTGGCTTCACGAACCACTGAGTTATTTTATTCCGCTGCGAGTATTATGATTCTGTGTCCACAGTTCTGTGATTATTTATTTACTGTATATTCTGAGATTTGCCAAATTTTATTTACAACGCGGTGTTTTGAAAAATTCAAGTCCGACATGTGCGGATGCGAATGGTTGAAAATACCGGGCCGTTACATTTGGTATCAGAGCTTTTGCTCTAGGAAAAACTTAGAATGTATGGTAAATTTGATTTACAGAATCACTTTCATTCAATCTCCTCCTTTTGATTTGATTTCCTTTGAATTTTAGAACGTTCCCTACGGTTCCAATGTTCATTCGGGTCCCTCACTATTCATCTTCTTTCGATTCTGGAGTATCCCATAACTCCACTTCGGATGAACTTTAGAGTGAATTGGCGATCTCGCCAATATTCTAATAAAAGGGTGAAACTCCTTTACAATTAGCATTGATTCACCAAAGATTTATATTTATCCTCGATTTAGATGCTAGTATCTTTGGTTATTCCGAACTCTGTTGTGACGCCCCACCTCTATACCCACACTAGCCAAGAACTCTACGGTGTAGTGCTGTCAACTAACATGGAGAATAAGGCTGTTGAGGAGCGACCATCCATGTAATTGCTTATCACACGGTGGCTATGAATAATCTTCGGAAACAAACATAGAAATAATCATAACACAAATCAGTCACAGACATCCATATCACAAGGGCGGAAGAAGATATGAATATATATCTAACACATGAAAGTGTACATCAGAGTAGTGGTCAGTAAGATCCACAATAATACAAAAGAATAGCAACACGTGCTATACAAAAGAATACAACTATGAGTCTATATCTCAAGTGTATACCACAAAAACTGCTAATCTAAACAGTTAGCCAAAAGTCAGAGTGATGAATCCCTGGGAAGAAGTCAAGCAGAAGCACCTGTAACATCTCGGTCTGACCCGAGTATTATTTAAGAAAATAATAAACGGATCAGTCTAGCTATAAATATCAGATGACATGATATAACATAAAAGATATGGCATAAACATAAAATATCCATAATGACATACCACTATAAGTATGTAAATAATGATCAACAGAAGATCAGTCAATAAGAGATAATCAATATCACAAGAATCTTCTCAAAGATTCGGAAAGGGCATCATACCCCGAACTTGTACTCATGACAAGTCAATGACATAAATTCTAGAAATCAATGCAAGAAGTCCAGAAATCATAGAAAAGAGAAAGAGGCCTATCACATGACGGTCCGAAGACCAAGGGGAGCTACCCCACATGTGTGAATGGAATCACACAGATTAAGGTCCAGACTAACCAAAAAGCAAAAAGGTATGTGTGAGTGGAATCACACAAGTGGTGTCTAGTCTAACCTCGCAACAAGAGACATCGCACAGTTGCTAGTCTAAATCATCAGAATGATCGTCATGATCAACGAGAAGTGTCAATTGCACTAAGCTAGTAAATATAGAAGTTTAGCTTCATGTCCCATAACCACTTGCTTAACTTAAATATTTATGAACAAACTGTAAATCTTCACTAATAAAATTGTCACAAGAGGTTCAATCGAACAAGTCCAAGAATTAACCGACGAAGTGAACGCAAGCGTTTCATACCACTTGTTTTACTAAGTCGTTTAATTAGATTTCTCATCCGAGTGAGGTAAAGATTTGTATATACTAATAGATTGGAAAACGGTTTAAGAAAAGAGCTTAGTTATTAAAAATAGAGTTGAAATTGTTTGTTAAAAGAGTTTTGATATTTACTACTAGTATTGAAACCTTTATATCATAAAGTGACAAAACACAGAAGCAATTGTAGAAACAATCAGTCACAAAGATCGCATACGGAGATGTGAATAAAATCCAAGGAAATCAGCTCAATGTTTCTCAGATAAGATCCCCTACGGAGGGGGGTCCAGGGGGTGGCAACCCCCAAGGTGGGGGTGCGGGGGCAACGCCACCGCTTACGGGGTTCGACCTGCCCGGTCAGGTCGCTGGGGTCCAGGGGGCAGCGCCCCCGGCGGGGTGCGGGGTGCGGGGCAGCGCCCCGACCAAAACGGTACGACCTAGTGAAGACAAAATGAGGTCTAACGACCTAAGGGGAATAGGGTCGAGCGACCTAAGGGTTGCGACCTAGGGGTCCAAGGGGTCAAGCGACCTATCGGGATAAGGTCCAACGACCTACGAGTCAAAGGTCCAACGACCTATAGGGTTATAATGTCATGTGACCTATCGGTTTATAAGGTCATGCGACCTCACGAGCTATGGCCAAACGACCTAGTAATGGTAGTAGGGTTGAGCGACCTAAAGGTTTAACCAGTCAAGCGACCTAAGGAAGGTAAGGTCTAACGACCTAACGCTCGCGACCTAACGGTCTAAAGGCCATGCGACCTAGAGGAAAACAAGGTCAAGCGACCTAAAACGTCGCGACCTAACGACCAAAAACGTCGCGACCTAGCGACCTAAAAATGGAAGGCAAGGCCGAGCGACCTAACGAAGAGGGGGTGAGCGACCTATGGTCATAAACGAGGTCGAGCGACCTATAGAGGCATAGGATGCCTAAAACGTCGCGACCTAGCGACCTAAAACGTCGCGACCTAGCGACCTAAGGGGATAAGGGCCGAGCGACCTAACATTCGAACGACCTACGACCTAAGGGGATAAGGGCCGAGCGACCTAACATTCGAACGACCTACGACCTAAAGCCCAACGACCCACGACCTAATTCCGAAGCGCCGAGCGACCTAACGTTATAGGCCATTTTAGGTCGGAAACGAGCTATTCAAAGGCTGAGACTTTTCCACGCGAACGACCTAGCAAAGGCAGAGCGACCTAAGGGCAGATTTTCACCAAAAACACTAAAAGTTGGAATTTTTCGCCAATCCAATCCAAACCAAATGCAAATGTACATGCTAAAGTGGTAGGAAATCATTCCCAAACATCCGTGATAGTTATAGACAAGAATGTGAGATAAAAATCTCACCTTTGCACTAAAATTTATGAAGATGAAGCTTGAAAGCAAGGAGAAGCAAGGAGAAGCAATCCAAAGCTTGAATCCAATATCTTCTACTTGAATTTGGAGTTGAATGTTGGATTTGCAATTGAATTTGTGCTTGGAGTTTTAATTTCCCATTCTTTTCACCATTAATGCCCAAGCTTGAGTTAGTTAGGAAATTTATGAAGAGTGAGGAGAAGGGGGTTGGAACTTGGGCTTAATAGGCTAAACTAACCCAAAGTCCAAAGCGGGAAAAGTTAGTGAAATTTCACTAACTCCAAACCTATCGATGTTTATACTTAAAAAATTTGTAAACGGCGTTTCGAACTCAATGGAAGTGGTCTCGAGTCCTAATTTGACCGTTTGCAAAAAGTAGCTTTTCGGACCAATATCCGATTAACGACAAAATATTTAAATAAAATATTTAAATATTAAATCGATAAATATGCGGGTTGTTACATCTGTCTCTTCAGATCGAATGTAGATTTACCCCAGAAAATCCACATCGATCTTATTCTTTAAGTCACGGTTGGCCCGGTTAAGGTTGCCCGCGATTTATATAAACTTATCCAGTTCCTTATTCTGTTATTTAATCATCGGATCTTCTGATTCCAACTTATCTTTAAATCAAAATTCTCTTTGATTTGAGTCCATCAAATTTGAATCTCTATCCTTGTTTTAAAAAATTTATTCCTGTATTTGGAAAAAATCTAATATTATATATATAAGTATAATTTTCAGAATTTTTATAATAATTTAACTAGTTGTCAAGAGATAATAGTGTTTGATTTTATTTACGGTTTTGTAAACCATGTGTTTTGTCTCATATAAATAAGTGAACTATAAACAATGGTTATAAATTAATTTGGAGACAGAAATGAATTTAAAACAAGAACTTGAGATTCAATTTCCGATGGTTTCAAGTTTTAAAAGGATATATTATTTAAATTATTTTCGAATAGAAATTTGTTTCCAAAGAATTTTAAAGGTTTAAAAATCAGTGCTCTTCTCTTTGTCGCTGGGAAATAATTTCGGTGATGACTGTAGCATCATCGACATTCATTTTCGAGTTTTGAAGTGAAGAGACCATTTTGTAGTCTAGCTATAGTGTTACCTTGAGAATTTAATTGATTTGAATCTCTAAAATATGACTTGATTTATAATATATAGATATATGATTTAAATTTGATTTGACATATTATGTACATATATTTATTTATCTCTAAATGGTTTGAAGGGAATCAAAATATTTAATTCTTAAATTTTATCTTAAAGAATAATTTCAATTATAAAAATAAAATCAAAATTTTGAATAAATGATTCAAACTTGAGGTAATTGAATTTGAAAATTTTATTTGTATAATACTCAATTGCCTTTCGATATAACTTACCTTGATTTTTAGAAGTTAACAATGTAATTGGATAATATACAATATAAAAAGATTTTATAAATAAAATTTGAGTGATTATAATAAATGTTATACACTTAAATTCTAGTTATAAAAAGATTAACAGAGGTAAATAGAATAAAAGGGTAATGGAATAATTTACAACATAAAATGATGTTAAAGGAACTAAGAATAAATTTAAGCAGTTGTAATAAGTGTAAACATATTTAACATAGATGACAAAATATATTGAGAGAAATAAATTTAATTATAATTAGGAATAAAGAAGAAATTAATTTACTGAACACATTTTTGAGTATAACAAATGATTTTCAAACTTATAATTTTGGAAATTTTTATTTTAAGATAATTGGAAGATGAAGTAATGAAATTTGAAATAGCTAAATTTAATTTAAGTGAAATTAAATAAATGAAATCAATTATTAATTTAAAATTGGATTTGTATGGTTTAGATTAGTGATTCTATTTTGTGTTTCAATCTAGTTTTCTTTCAGATTGTTTCTATTACCCTACCTTCTTCCTTTTCGAGGACGAAAAGTTTTGAGTGGGGGAGAGTGTAACGACCCATAAGTTTTTAATAATTAAAATTGTTAGATTGATAAAATTTTGATAATTTAATATGAAGAAAAATAAACTTTGTAATAAAATAAGGAAGGAATGTTAAAGTGGAAATGCATATTTTATTCATAAGGTAATATAAAAGAATGAAACTTATCTAAATGAATTTATTTGAGGATTCAATCATAATAAATGTACACATTTAAAAAATTAAATGTAATTAAGAACAACTGTTAATACAATGGAAAGAAATTAATTAAATCCATTAGGTCATTGCTTGATTTCTTGCCTTTTTCTACATGGCCTCTTTATTTCTTGCTTTAGCCATACAAACTCTTTTCCTAGCCGTGTATTTCTCATTTTCAAATCATGTGCAAGAACATTTATTTCTCATTTCAAAACTCCTCATTTTCGTTTTCATTTAAGAATAAAACATATATACGTTTCTTTCTCCTTAACTTATGCATTTTCTATTACTTAGCATTTACTCTCACTTTGCTTGCCATCCAAACCATTTACGTATCAACCCAAAAATTCTAATAAATGTTTTATTTATTTAATTTAGATAATTTTTTATTTAAAATATAATTTTGGTATGGATTAGAATTCCACACATGTATTAATAGAATATTTTCCGAAAATGTGAATTTTGTCAATATGGTCAAACTTTGACTTTTAAATTTAAAAATTTAAAAGTTTGAAAAATTGAATTTTATCTTTTATTTTGAAAGTAAATAAAATTTTAAGAATACTGCTTTTCGTTTCGTTGAAATCTGATTTATAATGTGAAAGTTATGCCTTTTTAACTATTGTGTGTAATCTGCTGTATTTAACAAAATTGTTTACTTTAAATTATATAAATAATATTTTATTTAGTCTGTAATGTTCTAATTTATGTTTTCAGGGGTAAAATAACTTGTTTTTTATATATTTTGGTTATAAAACGTTTAAAAAAAGTGTAATTTACATTTTTCAGTGTCAGTTGTATTTTGTTTACAATTTCTAATTTTCAACTTCAATTAATTTAAGAAATTCTTTATTTGTTTTATATTTTTCTTAAGAACTCATTTTATTCTCATTCTCACTTTATTTTGTTTCTCAAAGATTTATTTTAAACCATTTTCAAGAAGAGTTGAAATTTTCCAAAGTTAAGTGGATTATGTTTGCAATTTTCTTAAGCTAGTTTCAATAAATTAAGCTATTTTCTTTATTTATCTTTCTATTTTCCTAAAATATAATTATTTATTTTATTTTTCACTTTATTTCAGTTTGTTTTATTTTATTCACTGATTTTTTTAATTGTTTTAAAGTGTGGTAGAAATTTTTCCAAATCTTTTAATTTAACTGAATATATTCGTACAACATTTTTTTTCCACTTTGATAATTTTAAATTTGGTTACATACCTTTTTAATTAAGAAATTAATATTGGGTAAAAGAAATAAATAAGAAACGAATAGTTTTAATCACGTTACTTTTGTCAATTTTTTGAGCTTACGTTTCAATTAGAATTTTGCATCTAGTACGTGCTCATAAATTTCATACCTTAGCTAATAAAATCAAATCTTTTATATAAAATATACATGTGTACAATACTTATTTTGCGATTATTTTACTGATATTGGTTGTATACTTTTTAAAGTAAGTAATAAATATTGTGAAAGGAAATAAATTTTACGTATATACATCAGTCTATTTGTTAAATGTTAAGTAAATCAAACCAATGTAAATTTAAAATTCAAATTAAGTAATAAATAGTGTATTAATAAGCTGTTTAATTTCGCGTTTAAATGGCGCGTTATTTGATGGAATATTTTAACGTATATTTACTACATAAGAAAACGTATAAATTTAAAAGCGTTACTTTTGTTACGAAATTGGGCGTGTGTTTGATTTAAGTATTGCGTCGTTAGTACGCATTCTAAAAATTTCTTACCTTAGATAAATAAATAAATTAATCAGTAACCATGCAATTCCAAGTGGGAAAGAAATGAATCCCATAACCGTTCCAATCTCATTTATTACTCCTTTTTAATTATAAAGCGCGTCTTCCTTGAAATGCAAACACGTTCAAAATTTCGTTTCCTTCTTACCTTAAAATTTCGCATAACCTGATTTGCGCATTTCCCACCTTTTCATTTTCTTGCATTTTAATCAACGCAAGTTTTTAATTATTAAAACACATTCGAAAATTTCATTATTACTTGCCGTTCTTCCGCACAATCAAATAAAATTTCTTACCAGTTTCTTTTACACGTGATTTGCGAAACTCAGACTATAAATAAAGACCCACGTTCACATAATTCACCACTTCAAAATTTCCACTGCATCTTGGCTTCAACCTTCTTCCTCCTTGCTTCCTCCTTACGTGTGTATCAGGTATGCCGATTTTCTCTTTTATCTTCTTCTTTTTGTGTGTTTCTTCGTTCACATTTACTGTTATCTACAAGTGACTCCCCACCTTGGCACGACCAACTCCACACCTCCGCCACCACTCCAGTACAAACCCTTCCCCTCCCCTTAATACACCTGATCTGGCCGTGAGTTTGAGCAGCTCACCACCTCTAAGCCCTTAGAAGCACTGACGTGCCTATTCCAATATCAATGCATAGCCGAGCCTTGATGTTTAAACTTTTCACTTAAACCCATATTACTGATTTCATATAGCAGTTGTTCACCGGCTTGGGTGCGTGCGTGCATGGCAAAACCTCCTGAAGCCTTGGTTCAAACCAATCAAACTTTTACTTTCACCACTTTTGTTTTAAGAGAATAGAAAAAAATATATAGGCATGCACCACCTTGTGTTTTATCACAGCGCATATGCCTATTGAAGAAAAAAAAGACGAGTATCATTTATGAAATTTTAGCCACCTGTGCATGATTTGGGTCATTTTCCCACTACCGTGACGTGCATGCTGCATATTTTTTTAAATTAGAATGTTATAATATTTTGTTAAAATTGGATAAAAAAGAGGGGGATTTTTATAAGTATAGGGATATTATACAAAGTTAAATATGTAAATAAAAAAATGTCAAGAATTTAAAATATAAATTTATTTTGTAAATTTTGATTTGTAAAATAATGGGCAGGCCGAGCCTTTGTATTGATGGGTCGAGTCGGGAAGTGGAGTGGTTGAGCCATTTATGTCAAATTTTCTCTAATTCAATCTTATTTCCAATTTGCTATGATCGTAATTAAATTCGAACACTTAGTTTTATTTATTTACCTTATTTCAAGATTGGAATCAGTTTGTCTCATCTTCCAACATTTGATCGTGCCTTCTGTACGCTGCTTCCGGTGTGGTTATCATAGTTTTGAATCTAAATTTCAACAGCATAGAGGTGAGTATTCTCACCCGGCAAACATACTTACAGATCTGTAAATTAATAACGAGCGAAATTGTAGAATGATTTTATTTTATATTTTAATTGCTTGTGATAAATTTTATGATGTTAGAAACCCTACTTACAGCAGCTTGAAAAGATGATTTGCAGAAGTCCTAGCTCTAGAAAAAGAGGTCCAAAGTGATACTCAGGCTGACCCGAGCGTAAGAAATAAACACAAACACTCGAGTCAGGACATACATACTTATATAGTGTAAGCTAATTCAAGTGAACTGTAATATAAAGGCAAGTAACTTAAAGGATGTTTGGGACCGCCCATCCTCTAAGGATCCCTTAAGCTATTTATTATGTAGTAATATTTTGCTACTATAATAGTGTCTATTAGTAAAATAAACTTACTTTTAAATAGCGTTAAGCCTTTACATTTTCCACCTTAACACATAATATATTCCCATAGTCTATACAGCACCGTAATCTCCTCCGTATTGGGCGTCGTCAAAGGGCACTCCATAGGTATGGTACAAAACCAAAATCGCATAAGGCTCGCCAGGGTAGGTGACACGGCACAACTAGGCAATGTCAGGGTAGATATACCAATAGCTATCCGGACCGGTGGTAATGCATAGCTGCTACTACCGCCCACCTCGAAGAACACTTCCAACTTCAAAGGTGCACACCAAACAATCACCAAGTAATGGAATGGTATACGAAGAAGTGCGTTCGATCAAAGGTGCTACCTCATTCGCCCGAGAATCGCTCCTGTTTTAGCCACCTTATGCCTACTCACGGGAGTCGGGTTCACATACATACCTAAAAGAACGTCACCACCATCCAACTTCATTCTGGAAACTCCACCACGTACACAGTTGTCAAAGTGGTTTTCGGTATCGATAGAGAGTATGCCCATATCCGATCCCGGTCTCTTTAACAACCAACGTTATAATTACCCATGGTTATGATTTTCAAAAATAGTTTATATTTCAGTCGAAATACTACACTTTAAACTATTTAACAGTGATGTTATTATTCTTACAAAATCCACTAACAATCCCAATGGTTTAGCCTTAGTTCATTTGTATCAACTACAGCACTTGCAAAGTGCGGTAATATCCTTTACAACAGATTTGAGTAAATTAATTTTTCAGACCTCAATATAATTTCAGCAAAATTTAAACCTTTATTTAGACAATTAACTTATAAAATCAAAATTTCTACTTTGAAATAGTCATTTAAATTTACTCAAAAATTTAAGATTTTCATAAATTTTGCAAATAAATATCAAACTTCTCTATACTTATTAAAATCAAGTGCAAAGTTTCTGTAAATTTTTACTTAACAATTAAGTTTAATTACCACTTCAAAAATAGACATATTTCCAATTTAATTCTTAACTTACCCTTTCTCTTAAACCAAACTTCACTTTTCCTAAGTTTTGTTATATTCAAAATTTTATTTTTATATATTTAATTTGTTAACCTTTTAATTTATAGAAAATTTAAATAACTCCTTATATATTCATTTAAATTCAATTGATATCAAATTTATTTATTTTATTTACTTAACTTGAAAATTTTCCTTTACAAAATTCAAATTCCAAAATAAATTTATATTCCAAATTCCAACCTAAACCTTTATTTATTTATATATTCAATTTGTATAACATCACAAAAAGCATTTTAATTCAATTCAAATCAAAATAATAAATATACAAATTAAATTACTTAAATTTTTCTAGAATATATATATATATAACCACGGGTCTGTATAATATTTTCTACCCTAGGTCAAGTGGTACGGATTATATCATTTCAATCCGTAATTTACAAAGAAAAACCCGGGTTCTATCATTTCAAACCCACAATCTCAAGTTAACTAAATGACTAAATAAATAAATAGATAAATATCGTTCAGGACTATTATTTCGGCCCGTAACGATTTAATTCTACAAGGAACTTGCAGTGTGATAAAATAGTAATTAAACAAATAGTATAACTGCATAAATATTACAGTATATAATATAACTGATGATGTGTAAATTCAAAATAGGGTTTCTAACATCATAAAATTTATCACGGACAATTAAAATATAAAATAAAATCATTCTTCAATTTCACTCGTTATTAATTTACAGATATGTAAGTATGTTTGTCAGGTGAGAATACTCACCTCTATGCTGCTGAAATTTAGATTCAAAACTATGATAACCACACCGGAAGCAGCGTACAGAAGGCACGACCAAATATTGGAAGATGAGATGAACTGATTCCAATCTTGAAATAAGGTAAATAAATAAAACTAAGTGTTCGAATTTAATTACGATCATAGCAAATTGGAAACAAGATTGAATTAGAGAAAATTTGACACAAATGGCTCAACCACTCCACATCCCGACTCGACCCATCAATACAAAGGCTCGGCCTGCCCATTATTTTACAAATCAAAATTTACAAAATAAATTTATATTTTAAATTCTTGACATTTTTTTATTTACATATTTAACTTTGTATAATATCCCTATACTTATAAAAATCCACCTCTTTTTTTATCCAATTTTAACAAAATATTATAACATTCTAATTTTAAAAAAAATATGCAGCATGCACGTCACGGTAGTGGGCAAATGACCCAAATCATGCACAGGTGGCTAAAATTTCATAAATGATACTCGTCTTTTTTTTCATCAATAGGCATATGCGCTGTGATAAAATCAAGGTAAGTTATATTGAAAGGCAATTGACTATTATACAAATAAAATTTTCAAATTCAATTATCTCAAGTTTGAATCATTTATTCAAACTTTTGATTTTCTTTTTATAATTGAAATTATTCTTCAAGATAAAATTTAAGAATTAAATTTTTGATTCCCTTCAAACCATTTAGAGATAAATAAATATATGTACATAATATGCCAAATCAAATTTAAATCATATATCTATATATTATAAATCAAGTAATCAATTAAATTCTCAAGGTAACACTGTAGCCAGACTACAGAATGGTCTCTTCACTTCAAAACTCAAAAATGAATGTCGATGATGCTACAGTCATCATCGAAATTATTTCCCAGCGATAAAGAGAAGAGCACTGATTTTTAAACCTTTAAAATTCTTTGGAAACAAATTTCTATTCGAAAATAATTTAAATAATATATCCTTTTAAAACTTGAAACCATCAGAAATTGAATTCTTAAGTTCTTGTTTTAAATTCATTTCTTTTTCCAAATTAATTTATAACCATTGTTTATAGTTCACTTATTTATATGAGACAAAACCCATGGTTTACAAAACCATAAATAAAATCAAAGACTATTATCTCTTGACAACTAGTTAAATTAATTATAAAAATTTTGAAAATTATACTTATATATATAATATTAGATTTTTTTCCAAATATAGGAATAAATTTTTCAAAACAAGGATAGAGATTCAAATTTGATGGACTCAAATCAAAGAGAATTTTGATTTAAAGATAAGTTGGAATCAGAAGATCCGATGATTAAATAACAGAATAAGAAACTGGATAAGTTTATATAAATCGCCGGGAACCTTAACCGGGTCAACCGTGACTTAAAGAATAAGATCGATGTGGATTTTCTGGGGTAAATCTACATTCGATCTGAAGAGATAGAGTTCGGAATAACCAAAGATACTAGCATCTAAACCGAGGATAAATATAAATCTTTGGTGAATCAATGCTAATTGTAAAGGAGTTTCACCCCTTTATTAGAATATTGGCGAGACCGCCAATTCACTATAAAGATCATCCGAAGTGGAGTTATGGGGTACTCTAGAATCGAAAGAAGATGAATAGTGAGGGACCCGATTGAACTTTGGAATCGCAGGGAACGTTCCAAAAGTCAAAGGAAATCGAATCAAAAGGAGGAGATTAAATGAAAGTGATTCTGTAAATCAAATTTACCATACATTCTAAGTTTTACCTAGAGCCAAAGCTCTGATACCAAATGTAATGGCCCGGTATTTTCAACCATTCGCATCCGCACATGCCGGACTTGAATTTTTCAAAATACCGCGTTGTAAATAAAATTTGGCAAATCTCAGAATATATAGTAAATAAATAATCACAGAATCACAGACACAGAAATCAGAATACTCGCTCAGAATAAAATAACTTAGTGGTTCATGAAGCCACTGTCACATAGTCTCAAAATAAGAATAAATTACATATTTTTTAAAACCAAATATAGTTTGAATCAAATATAGCGGAATAAAATAACTTAGTGGTGCTAAAACCCGTCGTTTGTGAGCTTTCATGGATCTTATAACATGAATTTGAGGTATACATAATGTTATATATTTTTATATAGAGTTAGGATCCACTCTATAAACATGTGTTTGAAATCAAAAGGCCAGATGATGGTGTTAAATAAGGAGACTATTGATCCTATCTCTTATACACACTCACAAATCAACTGTTTATCGAGACACTATTAAAGACTAACTTATTTTAGAAAATAATAACACGGGGAAAGAAAGTAATTAATTAATATATCAATATTTTGAAAAATGCAAACTGTTAGTGCTACGTAGGGCAAATCAATACATTAATTTTACAAAACTAAAATTTCCAATATTTTCAAACCAAAAAAATTATTCAAAGCAACATCAAAAGGCGGTAAACATAATCTAATACATAAAACAAACTCCTAAAACAGAATATTATTGAGAACAATGTAGCCCAACACATACAAAAATGAAGTTGTCAAGAAATAGAATATAACATGACATTGAAGTAACTAATGCTCCAAGCCTCCAGCAGCATATTGAAAGCCCTTCCAGGCTGACGGTTGGTAAGAGGGCCATAACATCCTATCAACTGAATTCAAAACAAATAGTGCATTAAACATAGTAAAAATATGAGAAACTGCTCATATTGTTTGGTATATATTTATTTAGATTGAGAATTTAAAGCACAACATTGTTTTTATGATAGTTTATAAGGTTAAGGAATTGCACTAATGAGAGTGTGCAGCTTCAAGAGATTTACTAAATTGTAGAATAAATAAAAGTTTAGAGAAAACTTTGCATGTTCTTTGTAATGACTACTGATAATAGTGGAAAAATTCACGGGCTAGCTGAGAGTGTTATTTTCAGTTTCTTCTAGGCAAGCATAATATCCAAGTCTAGAAGGGGAATAAAATGTTTGCATATCATACATGAATATTATTATTCCTGTAGAATAATTGTACTTATTTTTTCAAGCAAGAACAATGTACTAAGAACCACGTAATGATGTGGAGACTTTTGATATTGTTATTTAGTTATTACAAAAAGGACCCGCAATGATATTTTCTACCAGGTGGATGTCGATTGTATGACAGCTTGGTCAAAAACTGAAAATAAAACATAGTCTACCAATGTCTTAATGATACAAATGGAAAAAAAAACCTGAGTGAGCTTCTATTTCATAGCACAATCAACTACAATTTTGTATGCTTGTATTTACTTTTTGATCTGCTTAACTCACTAACTATAGTTCCAAAAATTAGGTTTAGTTCGTATTTCATTTTGCATTATCCAACAATTATAGTTTCAAAAGATTACAATTTTGCATGCTATCGTGTTTCTTCATGGAAGAAGTATAGTCACTTTTTTCTTTACTATATGTTCAGGTTCATTTGATTGTGATGGTGCCATACTATTTTAATTAGTCCTTGACTTGTTTGATATTATTGAATACTATTTCTCAATCAACCTAGTCCTTCCAAATATTTAAAATAGCTTAAAATTAGTGAATTAAATACTATACATGCAAAATTTACATGCAAAAAAAATACTATACATGCAAAAACTACAAAATTACAAATTTATATTATTCATAACTTGTTAGCATATCATCAATAAAATTATAGGCCCACTTTGGCCAAAGTTCTATGGCTAATTTTCTCAGATTTATGTTTCATCAGGTTTCTAAGGTTAATTTATATTTGACTGTCGTACTCTTGCAATATTGTGCTTTGTTTTACTTTTTTGGAAAATAATTGCATTAGGTATGTTACTGTTAACACTGATAGTTTTATACTCATATAATATCTTAATAATATTGATTGTTCAAGGAACCATATATTTTTACATCACATGCATGGGTGTTCAATTCATAAATGTAAAAAAAACCAATATATCAACTATGCAATTGCTGAAACTGATAATTTTATTTCTAAAAAAATTGATGGATGAATCACAATCCTTATAAATTTTGTACAATAAATAGCAAAAATCATAACATCAATATAATATTATGAAAAGAACATACATATCTCTTTACAATTTAGTGGTGAAAATGCAAAGGAACCCTAAAAGTTGTGTTTTATCTTGTATTTCACAAAGAAATAATGGAGTCGATTACAAATTGTAGGCATGGCACTATTTTGCTTAGATGTATGTTTCATCGTTAAAAACAATTAATAAAAATTATTGAATATAGATAAAAAAAATAGTAGCAGCAACAAAACAAATCCTGCAAAGTCGTTTGTACATAAGTTTTCTATGCTTTATGGTATTTAAAAAAATAAAGTTAACAATATTTCTATTTTATCTACGAGTTAATATTATTTAAGGGATTTTATTGAAGCATTAAATCAATAAATTCATGACTTGAATAGGTTTAATTTATGTTTAAAATAATTAGCTACATTTCTTTAATTACGAAATTAGCTTCAATCACATAAATATAAGCATATTCATAATTAATACTTCAATGGTGACAACAAAGACAAAACTGATTCAACGGATATTTGTATTAAAAAAATAGAACGAAGATTTATAAAAAAAATAAGATAAACATAACGGCTGAGAATAGCTAGCCTAACCTCATTGAACTAACGTATGAAAAGCATCTATACTTCAATCTAGACAACATATTATTTGTGACAATAAATGCTCAAGTTAGAATTCAGATGTCATTTCTAGAAACTGTGAATGGGTAAGAAAATACACATTGTTTTTCCATATTGATGACAAAACAGAACAAATTTGTTTCATTTCAATCTTTGATTCAATGCATTAACATAGTTAACAAAAAGTAATAGAATTAATGCTTTTGTTGGATAAAATAACATGAAAATGTTATAATATAAATTGTGAATATACTATATGCTGTTTTGTATTTAGTCCCACATCGTGGTGTTAGTTCTATCCCAAGCTCCTAGGCCTTTATATAAAGGTGCTAATGTAATGAAAATGGATTACTAATCTCTGAATAAATAAAATTGTTCTCTCTCTAATGGCTTCCACTTTCTTTATTTTATAACACGTTATCAGCACGATTTCTAAATAAAAGAAAAATTTCAGATCTGATTATAAATCTTCAAAGTGGTAAGCGATTTCTGATCTGATTAATCAAATCTTTCGAATCTCATTCTATTAATTTTATTTCTTTTAGATCTTATTGTATCATTGATCTAATTATTTAGATTTGATTCTATTTGTACATTATTATTTTTGTTTCTGTATTTTAGATCTCGTTTTGTTGCAGATCTTATATCATTTTTTTCTAATTTTTCAGATCTCTTGTAGATCTTAATATCATGTTCAAATGATATATTTTTTAGATCTGTAGATTTTAATCATCGAATCCCTTATTAATTTTTATAAATGTATATCCATTTTTTTGTGATAACATTGAATTTGATCTGAAACTAAAATTGTTTCATAGATCATAATGTAATTTCAGACCTTATTCTGTTAGTATTCTTTTTAGATCTTATCCATCATATATCTAATTTTCTAGATTTCATTATATATATATATATATATATATATATATATATATATCTTATAGATCTTGCTCTATTAATATTATCATTTTAGATCTCATTTTACCATAGATCTAAACTTTTAGATCTCATTTCGTTGTTTGGTAAAAATAAAACGCGGGGTTTTCATTTTGAAATTAGTTTGTTTGGATTTCGTTTTGAATAAGAACTATAGAAATGATTTTGCTACATGATTTATATTTCCAGAAGAAATATTTTATTGTTTCTTAGAGAAACAAATATAAGGATAATATGTGTCTAGAAGATCGCATTAAGTTTATATGAAAGAACAAGAACCTGAAGTTCATTTATGCGAAGGTGAAAGATTAAATCTTTCATAAGCTGAAATAAAGCCTTGAAGAAAATAAGCGAGCAATTCCAGAAGAAATAGTATGTTGATATGTCCAAAAGACATAACATAAAAACAATATGTTGGAATAACATTACAAATGTGATAAATACTATTTCCTCGAAGAGAAATAGTATTATAATTCTTATGTTCGAATACAATTACAAAGAGTCTTCTTGTTTCATAATGTTTATCTAATATTGAAGACCTGAAGTTCTCAAATAAAATTTATGCATATAAGTTTGTATTCCTAAAAAAGGGGACTATATATCAAAACTCTATAAATTTGAGATGTGAAGCGTTGAATTATTAGAAAAGCTAATTCAGATTATGGTAAATTCTAACCATGTTTGCAACCAAAGCTGAAGTTTGATAATGAAAATCAAGTTGTACCATTTATGATCTAAAGTACTAAACAAAGACTTTACTTTAGAGTAAAATTGGAACCTGAAGTTCTAAAAATATTTGCCAATAGTATTAACTACTAAACCAAATAAATGTATAAAAATTTGTTCACTCCAAAAGTGGTGATAATAAAAAAAAATCTCCAGAAGAGATTTGTATATTTAGTAATGATAAAATGTCTCTAGAAGAGATTTGATGATATATTTGATGTTTTATTAAACCAATTAATACATAGACATATATTCACTCTCCCGCTCTCTTTCTTTATAATAGAAAATAGGTATTCTACAGGAAGTTTATTTCCTTTTTTTTCCTTCTTCCATTCACATTCCTTTCAAAAGGTAAAATATGTAATAGATCAAGTTTCTTTCCTTTGGCTTATCAAGTAAGTATTTTGGATTCTTCATAAAATAAATGTTAATATTTATACACCCATTAATTCTGTTATATTATCTTTCCTCTTTCAGCAAAAAGGTATTGCAATGTTTATAATTTCATACGCTTAATCTTTACCTATTATTGTAATGTCACAAGAATATACTTATTGATTGTTATTAATAGTTGTAACTCATACGATATACTTTTTAGTTGTCAAGTCAGACTATTTTGTTTTTCATGATATTATTCATACATTGTGTGATGTACAAATTTCCTCTCTCTGTACTTACAATATGTAAGTAGCCACATATATTAATTCGTATATTAATCTGTAGCAATTTATAAATCTATAAATAAACTTAATTGATTAATGAGAATGGTCCATCAAAGATACGCATGAATACTTCATACATTTATTCTTCTTTTATATCTCTTATTGTTGACAATGATCATAATGTGCATACATGGTATATATTTGTGTTTCTCACTATTCTAGTTGTTATGAATTAATAAATGGTATTTAATACTACCTATTCATATTTTTAAATCTGCTTATATTATGAAAGTAAACATAATAATGTTTGCACAATCTTTGATTATAGTTCACCCATTCTCTACCAATCAATCCATATAAAGGCCTTTCCATATTTTCAAGGGTAGTTTTGCATTTTCAAGGAAATTAATGAATGCAACTAATGAGACTGGATCTAGAGCTATCAAAAGGATGTAAATAAGAAATCGTAGTCACTTTTTATATACTATATTTGGTTGTCTTTTACCATTTTGCAGTAATGTTTTTTCTTTCACTGTAACTACTATCAGATATGGGTTCTTATTTTATAAAATGCATTGATTATATACCTATGAACAATATTCTGTTTGGAAATACAATTCCTTTATATTTGGAATTACTTCCAAACTAAAATTATGTAAAAGGATTGTCTAGTAATACTAACCTGAAGTTAGATCATTTCTTTGAAGTTGATGATGGAAACTTCATTAATGATGAAAATCTAAGTGCAATAATAAATGATATGGTCGAATAGATCAATAGTAGCAGCCTAAAGTTTGCTATGTGGATTTTATTTTATTTCAGTTCAGTAAATCAGTTGAAAGTTGGTGCTTGTATGTTTTTCCTTTCATAACTAATTGAAATAATGTACCGATAATATTGGCTTTAGTCAGTAATCTATTTTAAATTTTTGGAAAGTACTAGCATCTATTTATGCTTACAAATTTTAATAGTTGACTAACTATATTGTCTTTAATTCTTAAGATATGGACCATCAATATTTGAGTGATTATATATGACTACTAGATAATGCAACTACTCATATGATTTTGAAAAACCAGAAGTTTTTCTCTGAACTATATGAAAATATTTTAGCTAAAAATTTCAACCATAGCAAATTTGCTAATATAATTGAAGGGTCCGGAAGAGCCCATATAGTATTACCAAATAGTACATATATCTTAATTCAAAATACATTATACTCAAGCAAACTTAAAAGAAATTTGTTGAGTTTTGAGGATATATAAATGAATAACTACCATATTGAAACTATAATGAAAACATCAAAGAATATCTTTGCATTATTTCTAAAATTGAAAGCCAGAAGCTTATTTTAGAAAATTTAGTATAATTTCAACTAGATTATATTTCATGAAAATTGGGCATAATTGAATCTCATATTTAAACATGAGCCAGAAGCTCACAAATATCACATGAATGCATCTTATCAAGTGATAAAAGAATTATCTCTTATGATTCATATGTATGGTGTATTTGCTAGTAGCAACATGATAATGGATTAAAATGAGGATCCAAAGATGATTATTATTTAATATGACAATGTTTGTCAACATTGAGGGGGATGATAAAGCGATACAAGTTCATTTTGATCTTCAGTGTTAAATATTTGTTAAAATATACAATGCAAAATATTAAGTAACTTGAATAAATTATCAATAATATCCCTGGTAGACTCTCTCCAATATAGATTTGAATCCCTGAAGGATCAAAATGTGTAAACCACATCTGAAATATGGTACAAAAGTCAGTTTGAAATAATTTTGGAGTAAGTAATAAAGATGTCAAACAAAAGAGATGAGTGTTCTTGAAAAAACACTTAAGGGTGCTCTTGAAGAGACTAATGACATGATTGTCAAATTACCCAAGAAGTGGTTTATGTACCTAAAACATGATAATTAAAGAGATCTCAATAAATCATGTCTAGAACTTACAAAGAAATAATCAACGATGATAAATTCATAAATAATAAAGCGCTTATGTTTATAAAAGGATTAAGTATCTTGAATTAGGGGAAACATGACTGGCTATCATGAATCCTTTACCAATAGAGAAATATAGACATGTAGTCGGCAAAGTAGCGAAAGTACTTGAAATGCTTAGTATACCCCGAAGGTATAAATATGGTTTGAATCATATTAAATGATGAAAGTATACAAATTTCTAAAGAATATAGATAACTTTTGTGGTTATAAAGAATGCAAAGAAGAAGAAGCATAGATTACAACCTACTTTGAGTATTGTTGTAACGAAAATCTTGATATAATTCATAATGATTAGATTACTTCCTATTTTTAAGTATCGTTGTAATGAAACTTTTAATATACATTGAAATGTAAGTTGCGATATGCAAAAATTATTCCTGAAGAATATAAATAACTATGATGACTATAAAGAATGCAAAAAACATGGAATGTAGACTACAACCTTCTTCTAAGTATTGTTGTAATGAAAATCTTGATGCACTTTAAGATGAGTAGATTACTTCCTGCTTTTAAGTATTGTTGTAATAGAATTTTTAATATTCATCAAAGATGTAGTTACAATATGCAAAACTGATTTGAAGCATAAAAATTAAAAAAAATGATATTTTTTTCATAAAGGTAGCAAACAAAATGCATAAAATGCAAATCATGTTTGGATTGGAAATTTTGGTTGTATCGAATGAAACTATTAATAAATTGTATTATTAATAAGATACATATTTATGGATCCATAAGTATCTATAACCAATTTAAGTTATCGAAAGACGAATACGAATTCAGAGGAAACTTTAAATTAGGGGGAGCATCCATAAGTATTTTATAATGCACTCTTTTTCCTTAACTAAGATTTTTCCCACTGGGTTTTTAATAGTAAGGTTTTAATGAGGCATTATCTTGATCCAAAAGTATCAACTCCCCAGTAACATTTGAAAATAAGTTACAATGTACTCTTTTCCCTTATTTAAGATTTTTCCCAATGGGTTTTTCTTACTAAGGTTTTAACGAGGCATCGTCTTGATCTAGAAGAATCAAACATATATTTTCAAGAAATAACATCTCAAATATTTTATTTAAGTTAAATTGTATTTTTATCCTTGACTAAGGTTTTTCCCATCGGGTTTTCCTTTGTAAGGTTTTTAATGAAGTATTATATTGATTCATAAGTATCAAACTCTGTTTGATTCTATAAATTATTGAAATATCTCATACTATATTGTTCTCTTTTTCCTTCACTAAGATTTTTCCCATGAGATTTTTCTTAGTAAGGTTTCATTGAGGCATTAGTTTAATCCAGAAGTATCAAAATTCATTTGAAGAAATGAGAAAATAAGATACGTCATTATGCTCTTTTATTCCTTCACTAAGATTTTTCCCGTTGGGTTTTTCTTAGTAAGGGTTTTAATGAGGCACTATACTGATCCTGAAGTATCAAACTCTTAGAAGGAATTTCATTGTATGATATCTATGATTTCAAGTTGCACTCTTTTCCTCGTTCAAGGTTTTTCCATTAGATTTTCCTAATAGAGGATTTTTTTAATGAGGCAACGGACAATATGTAGATCGACTGAATGAATAAGTGCAAGCAAGATAACAATGAGGAGGAGCAATCATCATACACATTACAAAAGAGACAATTTCAAGTTATCAAAGGATTCTAGATTTTGAAGATGCATATTCAAGGGGGAGTGTTATAATATAAATTCTGAATATGCTATATACTGTTTTGTATTTAGTCCCACATCATGGGATTAGTTCTATCCCAAGCTCCTAGGCCTTTATATAAAGGTGCTAATGTAATGAAAATGGATTACTAATCTCTGAATAAATAAAATTGTTCTCTCTCTAGTGGTTTCTGCTTTCTTTATTTTATAACAGAAAAATCAATTATTAAATCACATTGTTCGTTCAATATTAATCCAACATCTCATTTAATGCAAGGTCAAACCTTTATGCTGAAAACCATTAATGGGTAAGAATACATTTTTTTATTATTATTAATAAAACCAAACGAATTTAACTCCAATATGATCCTTGATTCAATGCATTAACATAGTTAATAACAGTAATCATGAAGTATAACATTTTTGTTAAAACTGATAGTTTGATTTTCTAAAAAAATTGATGGATGAGCGACAATCCTTATTAATTTTGTACTATGATATACCAAAAATTATAACAACAGTATAATATTATGAAAAGAACTTAGATTTCTCTTTATAATTTATTGATGAAAATGCAGAGGAAACATAAAAGCTTTGCGTTATCTTGTAGGCATAGAGAAATAATGGAGTCAATTATAGACTCTGGGCATTACACTGTTTTGCTTAGATGTATGTTTCATCACTAAATACAATTAATAAATATATTGAATACTGATAAACAAATTAAAAAACCAACAACAAACAAAACCTACAAAGTCGTTTATAAATAAGTTTTTTACGTTTTGTGGTATTTAAAAAAATAAAGTTAACAATATTTTATTTTATCTATGAATTAATATTAATATTATTTAGGGATTTTATTGAAGCATTAAACCAAATAAATTCATGACTTGAATAAGTTTAATTTATGTTTAAATAATTAGCTACATTTCTTTAATTATGAAATTAGCTTCAATCACATAAATATAAGCACACTCATAATTAATACTTCAACTGTGATAAAGATCTAATGTTATAAAAAAAGGCAAAATCGATTCAATGGATATTTGTATTAAAAAAAAATTGAACGGAGATTTATAAAAAATAAAATAAACATAGCGGCTGAGAATAGCTAGTCTAACCTCATTGAACTAACGTATGGAAAGCATCTATACTTCAATGTACACAACATATTATTTATGACAATAAATACTCAAATTAGAATTCAGAGATGTCATCTCTAGAAATCATGAATGGATAAGGAAATATGCATTACTTTTCCATATTGATGACAAAACTGAACAAATATGTTTCAATTCAATCTTTGATTCAATGCATTAACATAGTTAACAAAAGTAATAGAATTAATGCTTTTGTTGGATAAAATAACATGAAAAATCAATTCTTGAATCACATTGCACGTTTAATATTAATCCAACATCTCATTTAATGCAAGGTCAAACTGAAAACCATTAATGGTAAGACTATGTTTATTTTTGGTTATTATTGACAAAACTGAATGAATTTAATTCCAATATGATCCTTGATTCAATGCATTAACATAGGTAACAAAAGTAATCATGCTATACTATGTATTTGCTGAAACTGATAATTTGAATTTCTAAAAAAATTTATGGATGAGTCATAATCCTTGTAAATTTTGTACTATGATATGCCAAAAATTATAACATCAGTACAATATTATGATAAGAACTTACATCTCTCTTTATTATTTATTGATGAAAATGCAAAGGAACCATAAAAGCTGTGTTATTTTATATGCACAAAGAAATAATGGAGTCAATTACAAATTCTAGGCATGACACTATTTTGCTTAGATGGGTATTTCATCACTAAATGCAATTAATAAAAAATATTAAATATAGATAAACAAATTAAAAAAGCAACAACAAAACAAAACCTGCAAAGTCATTTATACATAAGTTTTCTATGCTTTGTGATATTTAAAAAAATAAAGTTAACAATATTTCTATTTTATCTGTGAATTAATATTATTTATGGGATTTTATTGAAGCATTAAATTAAATAAATTCATGACTTAATTTATGTTTAAAATAATTAGCTACATTTCTTTCATTATGAAATTAGCTTCAGTCGCATAAATATAAGGACATTCATGATTAATGCTTCAACTGTGGTAAAAGTCTAATGTTATAAAAATGGCAAATCCGATTCAACGAATATTTGTATTAAAAAAACTGAACGGAGATTTATAAAAGGGCATTCTTTCTTTATAATTGAACGAATAGCAAGATAGTTATATTTAAAATAAAATTGAAAACAAATTCAATTCACATACTCATAGGAACGTAAGAAAATATATAGGAATAAAATCATAAAATCTCATCAATCATAGTTTCTTACGAAGCCATATAGTGTGAGTAGCAATATATGAAGGCACGATTCTATAGACATCAATATACTTATGTATTTCAGTTGTTTGTACGAAACCTTGATTTTTCTTTTAGGGGGACAAAATTTTCAAATCGAGTACACTACCAAAAACACCAACACCATAGCCATTGACCAAAATATATTCTTCCAATGAAATAAATCAAATGTTAATATCATAAATAAAATAAGCATTGCATTTAAAATCTCAACGTTTTGTAGATAATGCAACTGAAGCAATATAATTAAACTGTGAGTCAAATGACTGAAGATATCGTAATCAAATGGATGCATACCTTTTGAGAGACCTAAAAGACAATTTGTACATCTTTGTCCTTTGTTCTACTCTAATTCAATCAACACCGAACATATATGACATAGCCATCATGCCCAACAGTCAAACTTAAATTTAGGGAAAGTTTATGAGTTAACATAAGCCCTCTTTTGATGCACTACTCAATCCAAAAAACTTAGATTAAAGTCAAATTTCAAACACCTGTAAGGGAATCAATAAATACAAAGTAGTCGAGCAGTTTGTTAACAAAAAAAACAAAATTTTGACTACAATAATCCAAGTAAATTAAATAAAATTAGGTTTAATTAGACATTCATTTACCTGTAACTAAATCAAGCAATTCACGAAAGCAAAAGCAATCAAGCTTAAAAGCGAAAACAGTAAATAAAACAAACACAAATATAATAATCAAAAGATTCATGAATTTAGTACAAACGCATTAGAATTCAAAAATGCTACCATAGAGGTTTAAATGGCTTAATGATTAGAAAAAAGGGTTTCAGAATGTACCTACTATAAAAGCTGAGAAAAATGTTTGGAAGGCACTCTGTTGCCATAGTTAAACTCAATCGCGTTGAGCAATCATTCTCGAAGTACTCTGATTGCCATTAATCAAGTTTTCATCGATCGAAATTATCGAATGCTTCGGTTTTTTCATTTGACCTAATTTACTTTCCTTTTTCAGAGGCTCGTGAGGAGGATGAAAAGAGAACGTGGGGAGAACGTGGGCTGCGAACCAAATTAGGAGCCTGGTAGAGATCACAAAGACTAATATACCCTTATTTCATGTATAATGAAATAATTTGATAAAAGGACATTTTTGAAAATCCAAAAAAGGTTCACCTCTCAAGTATTCGCTTTATGTATAAGATATATTATATAACTTGTATAAACCTTTTAAACCAAATTTCTGAAACAATTTCAAAACTTAAACAAGATATATTATACTCAAACCAAATTTCAATTTCAAACTTCCCTTTCAAAAGCTTTTCATATTCAATCCAATTCCATTTCCAAAACCATTTGGATTCAAAATTCATAACATTAAATTCAAATATCTATGACTTAACCAATTTCCTCATGAAATCCATATTTGTGTGTGCGTGGTGTAGTCCAGGGGTTTTGCACACAATAATACAATATCATCAATCATCACAAATCCAAGCACAACAATATCGATAAGCGGTATAATCCTATAACGCTTATCTTCACTCACAGATTCACAGATAAATAATATAAATTCATCACAGATTAATAAATTACATTCATCACCGCTCAAATCAAAATAATTCATATCACAAAGCATCACACATTAGGGATATCAACAATTCAAAGCATTCAATACAATCCAAACATCCATAAGTAAGATCAATTAATCATCTGATTAATTTAAACCAGATTAATTACTTGTGAATAGATTACTCATCTTGGTTAATTAATATTAATTAAGTACAAACCATTTTAATTAATTATCCTTTAATAATAAATTAATTAACCTTAATTAATAAATCAATTAACCTTTAATCATTAAATAAATAACCTTTAATTATTTAATTATCCTTTAACTAATTAATTATCCTTAATTAGTTATATTAATTAATTATCCCTTAATTAGTTACATATTTTATCATCCTCTAATTAGTTAAGTAATTAACACTCAATTATAACTTAACCTTTAATTATTTAACCTTTAATTACAAATTATCTTTTAATTTCTTTCATTAAGTAATTAACCTTTAAGTGCTTGACTAATCAACCTTTGGTCATTAATTAATTACCACTTAATTAATCACATAAGTAGATTAACTTTAAGTTAACTACCTTAGTTAATTAACCCTTAATTAATTATCTTTTAATTAATAACCTTAATTAATTAACCACCTTAATCAATGAAACTAAGTAATTAACCTTTTATTAATCACCTTAATTAATTAATCACATTAATTAACTATCCTTTAAATAATTAAGTAATTAATCCTTTAATTACTTTCATTTAAGTAATTATCTTTAAGTAATAAATTACCCTTAATTACTTTCATTAATTAATTTTAATCAATTAATTATCCTTTAATGATATCACACGAAGTAATTAACCAATAAGTACATTAAGTAATTATCTTTAAAATCTCATTTAAATAACTTGAATTTATTTTTTTAATATATAAATTAACTTAAAATTCTTAAGTTTGTTTAAACCATCATCTTTTAATTACCTTATTTTAAATAAAATAAAGAACTTATTTAAATTAAAGGATATATATTAAAATACTTAAAAATAAATAAATTTAGAATTCATTTCAAAATAATTTATGTAAACTTTAACTAACCCGAAAATAAAATAAAACCTTAATTATTTAAATAATGTTAAAGATTTATTCAAACTTTTAAACTTAAAAATATTTGTTATTTTTCTTCTAACCGAGATAACTTCGGGAACTTCCCCGGGCCAATGTTTATTCCACTCAAGATCCACTTCAAGCCAGAGCCCATCCTTTCCTGCGAATCTTCTTCTTCTTTTTAAATTTTATTTTGATTTAAATTTTTAAAACTGGAATCTTACTCGTGAATTATCCGTCACCTTTCCCGAGCCAAAATCCCCAATCCCCGAGACTTTCTTCGAGCCCACTGCTTCTTCTCCGATGCATCACCACAAAGAAATTGACAGACACAAACATTAACGCGTGCACGTGTACACTTGGTCGGAGCGCCTCTGACCATCGCCGATCCCCTCGACCAGTTGCCGACGAGCCTCCCAAGCTTCCTAATCACCCAGAATTGCGTGATCACCAGAGAATTGAAAATAGCTAAGCGACCCCTTCCTGGAAACTCAACCTTGATCATAAGACCTCCTTTCCCAGACAATCCTGACCTCGATCATCCTCGCCAACCACACCATAGCTTCATCTCAACTTGATACTTCGATCCCACCATAAGCGATTAAACCCGACGCTTCCACGTTGACGCAAATGCCATGGCAAAACCATCAATTAAAATAACATGACGAACCCAAAATCAACGTCGAGCCGCCATTACGGTCATCTAAAAAATTCTCTACCATTTTTCATGAATCCCTTAGCCTCCAGCCAATTCCAGATTTAGTCCTGACGACCATAATCGCATTGATCATCGAAAATCATTAAAATACCTAAATCTGATCATCTCGTGAATTCTCTTCAAATCAAAACTTAAAAATCTTGAAACTAGTATCATAATTCCTAATTTTTAAGCTCGAATCCAGATATATATTCAAAACATTCAACCTAGTTCATCGATTTACCTAGCTGTGTATATACGTACTGTAAATTTAAGGATTTACCAGTCAAATATTAACCAATTTTACATATAATTATTTTAAAAAATAAGATCTAGTGATTTCTAACACATTTTTTTAAACAATCTGAATAAATAGAAATCAGAGGAATAGATTTTTTTTTTGGAACAGGTTTGAAACCTGTACACTTAGAACAGAGGTGAATGTTTTTGTTCTCAGACATGCATATTCAATAATAAATCACAAACATGAAGATTTAAACTAATTTTAGGATTTTAAAAGGATGGTTTGCTCACCTTTTTATATTGAAACAGAGAACCAGTTTTAGCTTTGATCTGGAATCTATCTTCTTGAATTTGAATCTGATCCTATGTTTAAGTTGAACTAAATTCTCTGTATGCTTGATCTGGAAGTTGTATTTGACCTGATGCTTGATCTTGTTAAAAAAGGTTGAAGTTGTTTTGAGTTACTTATAGGTTTGCTTTGAAAACTTTACTTTGGCTTGGTTGTTTTCATATTTGAGATGATCTGATCTTCAGATTGTTTTACTTTTGCTTTTTTGCTCTGGTTTGAAGATTTCAAATTTCCATTTTTTGAATTTAATCAAGCTGAAGATGTTTTTGATTTTGTTTGAATCTTTGAATTTGTAGAGGATTTATTTTCCAGGTTTTTGAATTTCATTTTCTGGTTTGTAGCTTTGATTATGTTTTTCAGATTTGTAGTTTTAAAGATCAAAGAAAATGAGAGAGTAGGAATAATGATATATACCTAGCCTAATTTCTTTCTAATACATTTTATAAATTAAATTAAAAGAAAATATAACTTGCCACTTGTAAATTCATATGATAAAATAGCTACACTTGTTTAAATTTTCATGTACATGGCTTACAAATGTTTGTACAAGTTATTATATTTGTACAAATGTCATATTACATGTTTTAATATTTTTATAAAATTTATATCTTATTTCTATTTAGTTTAAATATATATATATGTGTGTGTGTGTGTGTGTGCACTTTATGTTTATATTTTACTTATTATTTTTAAGTATTATGTTTTTAATTGTATATATACACACAAACCATTTTAGTTCATGAATAATTTAAGAAGAAAGTATATAAACTTTTTATTAATCTTGTTTAAATTTTAAACTTAAATTAAAATATCTTTAATAAATAAATATATACATAGATATTATTTTTGTTGTTTTTAAAAATATAAAGTTTAACTTTATATGAATTTAAACCAAAGCTTTCTATTATATTTTCAATTTTCTAATTATACACTAATAAATAATCATATGCATATATATACATTAGTTTTAAAAATATAAATTTTTAAATCCAATCAATTTTATAAAATATTTACTTTTAAATTCAAAAATAAAATTCTATTTACAATTTTAATAAATACTTTTCCTTTTATAAAAAATTATAATTTTAAAGAAATTGATTTCAAAGTTTAATTGCACATAAATAAACAAACACATTATAGATTATATATATATATATATATAAGTTTTTTAAAATATAAATTTAACTTTAAACAACTTTTGAAAATTTATTATATTAAATTTAAATCATAACTTTCAAATCATTTTATATATACATATATATATATATTAAAATTAGAAAGCAAATTTTCTACTAATTTCAAAATATAAATTTTTGAATCCAATTTATTCTCTAAGATATTTATTTTTGAATTTCAAATTTAAATTCTATTTTACAATAAATTTAAATGCATATAAATAAACAACAAATATCTTATTTAATTTGGAAAAATTCAAATTAATTCACAACTTAATTAAAAAATATATATAAATTACTAATTTATATTTGGCTTAAAAACGAGATCGTTACAGATTCCTCCCCTTAGGAAAATTTCGTCCTCGAAATTTGCTAGACAGGGAGACAAACAAAGAATAGATGGACACATAAAGATAGAGAATAGTTTTCCAGATCAAACTGAATATCAATTCTATATTTGGCTCACCAAATCAGAATATCAATAAATATGAGAATGATCTCATACAATAGTTCATGAAATATTCGGGTCATTCGGTCTACGAAATATGCAAAGGCATTGGTTAATTCGAAGGGATAACTAATTGTTCATAGAATATATCAGGACCCCAAAAGAATAGACAAATGAATATAATTTAATTCAACTTCATTTTTTGTTTACCAATTCATTTCAAATAGAATTTCAAATTTATTGAAGTTATAAACGAAAAGCTGATAGGAAACTAACAAAGAGAATACGAAATTAGAATTTATCTACAATGATTCGCAAGGCCACCATCACACCAAAGCTTCTTCTTGTATATGCCAGTAAGCCATCAAAGAATTGAAATTGAATGATGATCAAAGAGACTGATAGAAAAAGTTGTTCCATTTGTTGCTACAGGGTATTGACCATTTGTAGTGGTACTCTCCTGTCCCCTATCTCCTCCTCTTCTTGCACTCATACTCACTATCAGTGGATAGTAAGAGAATTTACTGAGGCACACAGACAGATACCTTAGGGATATACTCATTCTAGGGTACTTGTAACCCTATCTCTAATGAGTTACATAATGTGTTATACTCTTGAGCTAAAGTTCTTACTCCACCTTCAACTCTGATACCAAAATGTCACGATCCGAAATTCAACGCTCGAAAATCGACATCCATACAAGTCCGTTCCGGGTTCAAATAGCACCAAAGGCACTTCAAAGAAGCCCTTGTAAATCAGGATAATCCCTAATCATGTCCGAACTCCTCATCACATAGGGTGATCAAATCTCTATACCGGGGCCATTGGTGCAGAGACATTCGATAGGTAATCCTTTCGCTTTCGAAAATATCCGGTCTTCACCAGCGGTCTTCAAATGCTATCCATTTCGTCGTATCATTATTCGGAATGGGTTTTATGACACAAAGTGCTCACCGGGCTAAACCGAATAATGGGCGCTAAATTTTAAAAAGCATATGGATATAGTAGGATCTTCGTTAAGTCATAACTTATTACCCAAAACCTTTCTTTCAAATGGTTTAAACAAATTACCATTTTAATCTTTTAAATAAAAGATTCACCTTTTAAGATCACTTTCAATTTGAAACAAAGTTCACCATCTTTCATGAAGATTCATCCATAGCTTTCAAAACTATTTCAATTCCAAATCTTTTATACAAAAGATACACCTTTAAGATCTTATTTGATTTGAAAACAAAATTCACCAATCTTTAACAAAGATTCATTCATAACTTTCAAAACAACTTCCATTTCAAAACTTGAAATTCTTTTAACAAAATTGGGAATTCTTGCATTATATGAAAGCCATTATCATTTGAAAACAATGCTTTTCGTTTTGGAAAAATTTGATCAACTATGCACAAGTTATAGCCTTTAAAGTATAAACTTGGGTTAAATTTGAATTCCCAAAATAATACTTTTAAAATACTTTAAAGATAGCTTTAAAATCTATATATATATATATATATATATTATATAACTTTTATAAACCTTTTAAACCAAATTTCCAAAATAATTTCAAAATTTAAACAAGATATATTATATTCAAACCAAATTTCAATTTCAAACTTCCCTTTCAAAAGCTTTTCATATTCAACCCAATTCCATTTCCAAAACCATTTGGATTATAAATTCATAATATTAAATTTAAATATCTATGACTTAACCAATTTCCTCGTGCAATCCATATTTGTGTGTGTAGTGTAGTCCAAGGGTTTTACACACAACAATACAATATCATCAATCATCACAAATCCAAGCACATCAATATCGATAAGCGGTATAATCCTATAATGCTTATCTTCATTCACAGATTCATAGATAAATAATATAAATTCATCACAAATAAATAAATTACATTCATCACAGCTCAAATCAAAATAATTCATATCACAAAGCGTCACACATCAGGGATGTCAACAATTCAAAGCAATCAATACAATCCAAACATCCATAAGTAAGATCAATTAATCATCTGATTAATTTAAACCAGATTAATTACTTATGAATAGATTACTCATCCCGGTTAATTAATATTAATTAAGTACAAAACATTTTAATTAATTATCCTTTAATAATAAATTAATTAACCTTTAATTATAAATTAATTAACCTTAATTAATAAATCAATTAACCTTTAATCATTAAATAATTAACCTTTAATTAATTATCCTTAATTAATTACATTATTTAATTATCCTTAATTAATTACATTATTTAATTATCCCTTAATTAGTTACATTAATTAATTATCCTCTAGTTAATTAAGTAATTAACCCTCAATATTAATTAACCTTTAATTATTTAACCTTTGATTACAAATTATCTTTTAATTACTTTCATTAAGTAATTAACCTTTAATTACTTGATTAATCAACCTTTGATCATTAATTAATTACCCCTTAATTAATCACATAAATAGATTAACTTTAAGTTAATTACATTAGTTAATTAACCCTTAATTAATTATCTTTTAATTAAATACCTTAAGTAATTAACCACCTTAATTAATGACACTAAGTAATTAACCTTTAATTAATCACCTTAATTAATTAGTCACATGAATTAATTATCCTTTAATTAATTATCTTTAAGTAATAAATTCTTGCATTAACTAATCTTAATCAATTAATTATCCTTTAATGATATTACACAAAGTAATTATCCTTTAATTACATCAAGTAATTATCTTTAAAATCTTATTTAAATAAATTAAATTTATTTTTTAATATATGAATTAACTTAAAATTCTTAAGTTAATTAAAACCATCATCTTTTAATTACCTTATTTTAAATAAACTAAAGAACTTATTTAAATTAAAGGATATATATTAAAATACTTAAGACTAAATAAATTTAGAATTCATTCTAAAATAATTTATTTAAACTTTAACTAACCTAAAACTAAAATAAAACCTTAATTATTTAAAGAAATATGTTAAAGATTTATTCGAACTTTTAAACTTAAAAATATTTATTATTTTTCTTCTGACCGAGATAACTTCGGGAACTTCCCCGCGATAATATTTAATCCACCCGAGATCCACTTCGAGCTAGAGCCCATCCTTTCCCATGAATGTTCTTCTTCTTTTTTAATTTTACTTTGATTTAAATTTTTAAAATTGGAATCTTACTCGTGAATTACCCATGATCTTTCCCGAGCCAAAATCCCAAATCCCCGAGACTTTCTTCGAGCCCACTGCTTCTTCTCCGATGCATCACCACAAAGAAATTGATAGGCACAAACCTTAACACGTGCACATGCATACTTGGTCGGAGCTCCTACGACCATCGCCGATCCCCTCGACCAGTCGCCGACGAGCCTCCCAAGCTTCCCTATCACCAAGAATTGCAAGATCACCAGAGAATTAAAAACAAGCTAATCGACCCCTTCCTGGAAACTCAACCTTGATCAGAAAACCTCCTTTCTCCGACAATCCTGACCTCGATCATCCTTGCCGACCGCACCATAGCTTCATCTCAACCTGATACTTCGATCCCACCACAAGCGATCAACCCCGATGCTTCCACGTTGACACAAATGACACGGCAAAACCATCGAGACAACACGACGAACCCTAAATCAACATCGAGCCGCCATTACAGTCATCTAAAAAATTCTCTACCATTTTTTCGTGAATCCCCCAGCCTCCAGCCAATTCCAGCTTCAAGCCCAATGACCATCATCGCATTGATCATCGAAAATTGATAAAAGACCCAAATCTTATCATCTCGTGAATTCTCTTCAAATCCAAACTTAAAAATCTTAAAACTAGTACCATAATTCCTAATTTTTAAGCTCGAATCCAGATATATATTCAAAACATTCAACCTAGTTCATCGATTTACCTGGCTGTGTATATAGATACTGTAAATTTAAGGATTTCCCAGTTAAATATTAACCAATTTTACATATAATATTTTTAAAAATAAGATCTGGTGAATTCTAACACATTTTGTTTAAACAATCTTAACAAATAGAAATTTGAGGAATAGATTGTTAGTTTGGAATAGGTTTGAAACCTGTACACTAAGAACAGAGGTGAATGTTTTTGTTCTTAGACATGCATATTCAATATTTGTATATTTATGTACATATACAATCATATTTACATTCATGCAACCATTTTATTTCAATAATCAATCACAAACATCAAGATTTAAACTATTTGTAGAATTTTAAAAGGTTGGTTTTCTCACCTTTTTATATTGAAACAGAGAACCAGGTTTTAGCTTTGATCTAGAATCTATCTTCTTGAATTTGAATCCGATCCTTTGTTTAAGTTGAACTAAATTCACTGCATGCTTGATCTAGAAGTTGTATTTGACCTGAAGCTTGATCTTGTTAAAACAGGTTGAATTTTTTTTGAGTTGCTTTGAAAACTTTACTTTGGCTTGGTTGTTTTCAGATTTGAGATGATCTGATCTTCAAATTGTTTTACTTTGCTTTTTGTTTCTCTGGTTTGAAGATTTCAATTTCTAGGTTTTGAATTTACTCAAGTTGAGGATGTTTTTGATTTTATTTGAATCTTTGAATTTGTAGAGGATTTATTTTCCACGTTTTTGAATTTCATTTTTTGGTTTTTAGCTTTAATTATGCTTTACAGATTTGTAGTTTTAAACATCAAAGAAAATGAGAGAGTTGGAATAATGATATATACCTAGCCTACTTTCTTTTTAATACATTTTATAATTTAAATTCAAAGAAAATATAACTTGCCACTTGTAAATTCATGTGATAAAAGAGCTACACTTGTTTAAATTTTCATGTATATGGCTTACAAATGTTTATACAAGTATTATATTCGTACAAACGTCATATTACATGTTTTAATATTTTTACAAAATTTATTTCTTATTTCTATTTAGTTTAAATATATATATATATGCTTTATGTTTATATTTTACTTATTATTTTTAAGTGTTATGTTTTTAATTGTATACATATATATATATACACACACACACAAACCATTTCAGTTCATGAATAATTTAAGAAGAAAGTATATAATCTTTTTATTAATCTTATTTAAATTTAAATTTAAGTTAAAATATCTTTAATAAATAAATATGTACATAGATATTATTTTTAAAAATATAAAGTTTAACTTTATATGAATTTAAACCAAAGCTTTTTATTATATTTTTAAATTTCTAATTATACACTTATAAATAATCATATATACATTAGTTTTAAAAATATAAACTTTTAAATCCTATTAATTTTATAAAATATTTACTTTTAAATTCCAAAACAAAATTTTATTTACAATTTTAATAAATACTTTTCCTTTTGTAAATAATTATAACTTTGAAGAAATTGATTTCAAAGTTTAATTGCACATTAATAAATAAACACATATATTATATATATATATATATATATAAGTTTTTTAAAATATAAATTTAACTTTAAATAACTTTTGAAAATTTATTATATTAAATTTAAATCATAACTTTCAAATCATTTTACACACACACACACACATATATTAAAACTAGAAAACAAATTTTCTATTAATTTCAAAATATAAATTTTTAAATTCAATTTATTCTCTAAGATATTTATTTTTGAATTTCAAATTTAAATTTTATTTTACAATCAATTTATATACAAATAAATAAACAACAAACATCTTATTTAATTTGGAAAAATTCAAATTAATTCACAACTTAATTCAAAAATTTATATAAATTACTAATTTATATTTGGCTTAAAAAGGGGATCGTTAAGGGGTCATAGGTGTTTGAATTGGTAAGTGAAAAATATGGGGATATTTTATCTCCAACCAACATAAATTCAAATCACAGATTCAAATCAAAGACACCTCTTTATTTTTACTTATTATTGCTCCTCTACGAGCCTTGGCCAAAAATAATAATGCAAAACACATCCCTTTTTCTACTTTATCTAGCTTCAGTCAATATATATTATATAGATCCCAGCTTCAGTCAATATATGTTATATAGATCCAGGGTTTGCAGGCCATTCTCTTGCAACATTAGGTGCAAATTTGAGAGATCAAATGAAACTATTTAGATCAAAATGTGAGTTGTAGGCTACATCTCAGTATGTACATTTCTTATTTACAATTAAGCACACACATATATGTACACACAAGAGAGTTTGTGTATGAAGTTGATAGTATGTTTATGCTTGATTATCACCGCATATTACATATATATGTATGCCCTTGCCATAAAATCAAATATTGCTTATTTATGAATTATTAATTGATTATGATCATTGAATCAATTATAATAGTTTAAACTAATAAAAACCTATGCTCAAAAATATGGCAGACAATAACTCACGTTTGCAAAATCCTCTCTTATCTTCCCTTCTAACTTCTCTCATCCTTATAGGCGCTCTTTAGTAGATGTAACGAATCAATATCGTCCTGATTTTGTTCAAGAAAATGATTCTTTTCATCCATGATTGTTGCTTTCTTAATCCTCATTCATACGTGAGTGTTGTAAAAGATGCCCCTCCACAATTTCGTTTACCCCCAATATCACCGAAAGCAATATAGAAAACCTTAGGCAATAAAATCAAAATGGGGTTATTTCTGCTATCAATATGGAGGAAGAAATCACGTAGTAAAGGCTTGTAAGGAACTAGTTCGATGTATTAAATGTGGTTCTTTGGGGCATAGGATTCAATTGTTCAATGGGTTTAAGTTTCCTTTGCCGAAGTCAATGAGCACAACAGATCACCATTTTTGTTTTGCTTTAGAATTTATAAAGTAAAAAAGTTTACTTCTTGATTGCTATGTTGGAGAAAAAACAGAAGGTAGATACCTTTTTTAACAAGCTATACCGGCATTTTTATAGCATTGTTTTAAGTAATAATGGTTATGACTCCAAGTAATTAAGCATGATATACGATGTTGAAGAGAAGTTAAACGGGAATAGTTATGTAGTTGAGCATAAAAAGAAAAAAAAATAGATGGGGGTATCCAGGACATACTGTTGCATAGTAATTCGAATCAAATTATATTAATTCAAAGCAAGGTGAATGATGATGCAGAAAGAAGGGTACCTGACCTGAAAACACGGTGAATGAAGAGATGTGTTGTGCTAATTTATAGGTTGCTGCTTTATATTCTTACATAAAAAAACATAAAGAACATGCACAACCATATGTGCGCAGGAGCCTACTTGCTTTAATTAATAAAATGTGTGCAAGTTGTCCAAGCACAAAAGAAATACACTTGGAAATGGCTGACTTTTGATGGTATTGAAAATAGAACTAGGCAGGTCAAGCTTTCGGGTGATGTATAGGAGGATATATCTTTGCATTTTAAAGACTTTGATATGGTGCATAGTGATCAGGTTGTGGCATATAGGAATTCAAAACCGGTGCAAGCTTGAACGAGTTGGAGGTTATTCAAACACATCCAAATCAGTGAGGAGTGCTCATCTCCGTAATGTGGCCACTAAGAGTTTTCAATGACTCTAGCTCAGGTATGAATTTACTTTTACACAGAATCTTTATGCTTTGAATAGTTATCTACCGGTGATATGTTTCATCTAGCTAGGAATTCAGGTTTTATTTTTGATGATATTCATATTAGTTATATGCTGATTGTATTAGGAGTAGAGAATTGGAGATGGTTAGATCAGTTAGACCATGAGATACATCAGTTGGAACGTTAGGGATTTACACGATTTAGAAAAATGTAAAAATATTAGGTCATTTATTAAAGATAAGACATTGGTATTGATTTATTACAAGAAACAAAAATAGAACATCCTGATTTTAGATTATATGGAAATTTAGGCGGCAATATATTAGCCATTGGGTTCATCTCCCTGCTAGGGGTAGTTCTGGGGTATTAATGGTGGGTTGGAAAGAAATCAGCGTTAAGCTTTTCCAATTTATCATTAAAGATCATTTGATTCATTTAATTTTTATGATCTTAGTGATGGCTAATTTCTAAATATCACTAATGTTTATGGAGCGAATTCTAATTTGGATCATTGGGTTCTATGAAGTAAATGTCTGGAGTTTAGGTCACTTACGCCAGGCCCTTTGGTGTTAAGTGGAAATTTCAATGCTACTAGTTTTCAAGAGAACGAACTTCTAGACCAGGAGATTTTTCAGCTATGGAAGAATATAACCAATCCATTATTAATATCACTTTAATTGAACCATAGTTACATAATAGACGGTTCACTCAGTCGAATAAAACAGATGATTCATCGATGTCCCTTTTAGATAGATTTTCATTAGTGATGAAATAGAAGATAAATATCCTGTCTGTAAGGTGGTTGGGCTTCCAAGTATTTGCTCAAATTATTCTCCAATTATTTTACCTTGTAATAACCAAAATAATAAAATTTGTTTTTTCTAAAAACTATGATTACTAGAAAATAATTTTTTTCAAAATTAATTTCGAATAAATGGTTTTCTCTAAGCAAATATAATTATATATTTTCGGGAAATTTAGCTAAATATTTGTAAATAAATTAAAGATTTAAGAGTTTTTCTTAAAAAATGGAATAAAGACATTTTTTGTAATATTAGAATTAAAAAGGAAAATTTTCTAAATGAGATTTTAAAGTTGAATAAAATAGAAGAAATCAGGAATTTAAATCTTTCAGAAAAAAATGTGCTTTCAAATTTAAAGGATGAATTAAATAACATTCAAACACAAAAAGAAGTTATATGGAAAAAAAGATCTAGAATTCAATAGATGGATGAGGATGATATGAATACAAACTTTTTTCATAAAGTAGCAAATGGTAGAAAATGTAATAATACAATTGACTCTATTTTAATTAATAATGTTGAAATTTTTGACCAAAAAGAATTAAATGAGACATTTACTAACTATTATAAAGAAATTTTTGGAACTAAAAATAAGTATAAGATTAGAGCTAACTGGGACGACTTATATCCTAATGACAATATGGTTGACTTAGACTTGATTCTCCATTTACGGAAGAAGAAATTTTGAGAGCTATAAAAGGATATGCCAAATGATAAATCACCTGGCCCTAATGGGTTTTCCTATATTATTTTATGAAATTTTTTGGTGTGTTTTAAAATATGAATTGATTAATACTTTTATCGAATTTATAATGGTTCATTACAATTAGATAAGTTTAATTTTACTAATGCAATTTTGTTACATAAGAAAATAGGTGCAAACGAGTTAAAAGATTTTAGACCTATTTCACTATTAAATTGTTCTTTCAAAATCAATTCTAAGGTTTTAGCTAATAGGTTAAACACTAAAATGAATGAATTAATTTATATTACTCAACTTTTATTAAATGTAGAAATATTATAGATGAGATAACAGTAGTTCAAAAATTTATTAATCTTTGTTATATAAATATTATTACATATGCACTTCTAACACTTGATTTTGCAAAAGCTTTTGATTCATAATTGGGATTTTCTTAAGGATTCATTATTGGCCAGGGGTTTCAGTATTAAATGAGCGAGCTAGATTATGTCCTTAATTAAAACTAAAAATTCAATTATTATGGTTATTGGTATATTAGGAAATAAAATTCAATCAAAACGTGGACTTAGGCAAGATGATCTATATCATTTTTTTGTTTAATTTAGCAGTGGATGTTTTTGCTAGAATTATCAAACTAGACATTAGTAATGCGATTTTATACAATGTTGGAAATAAAATTATGAGTAATGGCATTTCCACTCTATAATTTGTGGAGAAACCGTGCTCTTTACATCACGCTCACCCAAACATACTATAGCACATAAATTTATACTATATAGTTTTGAATTACTATCTGGACTAAAGATTAACTTCGACAAGAGTTCCGTGTTAGTTTTGAATGATGTAGATAAGATAGAAAATCAAGTCATTAGTACATTAAATTGTAAAACTATGAAATTTCCTATATGATATTTAGGATTTCTAATAAAACCAACAAAACTAAAACATAATAACTGGTTTATAATAATAGATAAAATTAACAATATATTAACTAAATGGAATAATATATTTTTATCAAGGGGGAGGATAGTCCTAATTAACTCTATTTTATCAGCATTACCTATTTATCGGATATCGCTTTATCGTTCCCGGAATGGGTTATTGACAAAATAGATAAAATTAGGAGGAATTTTTCAGCATGATAGGATTGATTGATCCATACTATTGATTGCATGGCTGCTTGTTTGATATGTTTGATGGTTGCAAGTAATTGTTAGGTATGTGACTGACTATGGTTTCCTATTCTTTAATTTATGTGGGGATTTTAGGGGAAAAATTCCTGAAGGAAGGGAGAGTGTGATGACACATGGTATTGGAGGATCATAAAATATTATAATTTAATTCACATCAGGTTGTATGACTCTAAAATTTTGGGAAATGAGTATTAGGAACACTTTCTACCTTTAAAATTTTTATAGTATAGTTTAGATCCCAAAATCCATGTAAAGGCTATAACTTGTGATTGGTGTTGAATTAGGGTCTGAAATTGCTTTCTTTAGATCGAGATAATGGATTCTCTTTCCATAGATTGGTCATAATAGGAAAACATACTTACTACTTAGGAGACATGGCCATTTTAAGTTTAGATTGTTGTTGGCTAGATTAGTGGGTGATTGGCTAAGCCCAAACTTAAGCCACTCACTCATTTCAGGATTTGTGCCCAATTGGGACTGATGGGACGGATTCATATCTTTTTCCCACTTCCTAAAAATAGTTCTAAATCTCTATCAGTCTAAATCTCATTATAAAGTTCACATTTTTCATATTCATCTTAACCTAAATCATCATTAGAAGGGTAATGGGCAAAGGAGATTGAAGATCTATCATTTTGATTTCTTTGGATTCGGACGGCTTGCTGTCCATTTTCAAATTTAGGGTTAGATTGGTAATTTTGGTATTAGTTGAGTAACCTATGTTCTTCAACTATCCGACGCATGTTCATATAGGTAAATGATGTTTTTGATATGATTTCCATGTTAAACCGATTTTAATTTAACCTTCATATATGTTTATGATCAAATTTGAGAAGTTAGAAATGGATTTAAAATGGTTTTACACCTCTTTTAAATCATATTGTGACCTTTGTATAAAATTAGGTCAAGATAATATCTTGCATGTTATCATTTTTGGATGAATTATATGTATTGAATGAGTGCTTATGAATGATGGTTGCTATTTCATGTATTGCTTTGATATGTTCATTAAGTGCTTTTAGAGTAGTTAGGAAGTAATCATCAACTTAGGAAAAAGGAGGTCAAAAGTGCTCAAAATTGTATGCATCTTGAAGGAGGGGTTCTTGAGGAGGAAGGGAGCCTACCTTTAGGTCACAAGTTGTTTGAAGTTGGTTATGGTACTCAAATTATTTTCTGTACCAGGTAGGAATCTAGTCGGTGGAAGTCCAATTCAAGTCGATAGGAAGCTACTTCGGGTCAAAGGCGAAGGAACTTTAGGGAAGACTTCAAGTTGACGGAAGGAAGGGTTTAGGGGAAAAACATAGAATATTTTTAAGTATACTACTTGGTACCAACCTCTTTTAGTCGATACTGATCGCTTCGTTGGCTTTTGGAGTGGATCAGGTAACTTGGAAAGTGTGACACTGAGGAAAGGAGGCAAGCAAGGAGGGAAAAGGTCAGGATGTGAAAGACTTAACCAACCTTTTGGCTAAACAATTTATATTAGTATCGACCTAATCATATCAATACCAGTATGAATTGAAGAGGCTAATCTTGGCTAAATTTCGAGGGGATGCTCAGGGGTTCCTACAGACCTGTAGAAGGTGTTCGTTTGTTCATTTGAGGCTCGGTTGTGTTATGGTAGCACGATGAAGGATGATGGCTTCAAGACTTTGATAATGGTAACTTGATGGTCATGAAGTTATGTTTCAATTATGATAGCTCAAGGTTGAATGGAGTCGTGAGGATGATTATCCACAATGGTGGGTTCTAGGTTGGGTGATCCATGGCTAGTATGTTGAAAGGTTCTATCATGAAAATAAAGGAATAGGAATGGTTCCTTGAGGTTGAATGGAAACATGGAGTGAAGAAAGGGCTCAAATACACATGCTAAGGGATCGTTGATACTCAGAGTGTTTTTTGATGTGATCGTAAGCAAGGGTATTATGAGGACGCTCATTGGGTACTTGGAATGACTGCCATGGATCGATGGAATGGATCTGTATACCCAGGATCAGTGGAATAGATCTAGTGCCAGCAATATGCTGGTAGGAAAGTACACTGAAAATAGGAATTTTTTTCATTAGTGCTTTGTGGAGGAATGGTCATACGAGTTATCATATATTCAAGGTACAGTGAGTGACTTTGTGTAACAACCCGGATATTTTAACGGATTTAATTAATTTAATTAACTGAATTTGTGAGAAATGGTAAACGATAAAATTTTGGAATAAAAATTTAATATTTGAAACGCGTCTATTTAAACATAGCAACTGGTAAATTTTCGTCTAAAAATATGAAAGTTTATTTCGTGCGTAAATTTACTTCAATTTAATCAGTTAAAAAGCGATGAAAATAAAAACTTTCCGAAACCTAAATATTTTTACATAGAAAAATTCTAAATCATCTTCTGCGCAAGATGCTGTTTTTCGTTTTTCCAAATTCGGACATCTTTAGCTCCTTCGATCTTATTTTTCTATGTTTTTCATCCAATTTCCGCTAGTATAAAATTTCGAATTTTTATAATTCAATCATAGCACTGATATCTATATACCGTCTTGATCGTCTTGTCGTGCTGACCTCCGTAGTATATTCGTATGTGTGTTTCGACGTCCGGTGGACGGCGAAATCTGTAAACGTTGAACCGTATCGGTACTTATTTTTTAACCTTTTGATTTACCTTTTAGTTCATTACCCACTGAGTCACTAGCAATTATTATTTCTGAATTCAGCAGATGTCTTTTTACCTTTCCACATTAGTTCCAACGTTTTCTAAGTCCATTCGTTTATCCACTGTTAAGAAACCAACGGTCGGCAATTTTACTATTTTTGGAATGCACGAACTGACCTTTGGTTATCTTCACTTTCATTTTAATATATTTTCCTGTTGGAACTTTTCACCATCTCTCTTTTCTTTTGTCCCTGACACACGTTCCCCTCTCCTTCAGAGAAAGAAAATACAACTCATCAAATAATGTCTAATTTGATGCCAGATCCTTTGCTCACCATTTTCTTTTGAAACGTCTCTACCGCTCACCATTCACCACCTCTATTCCTCTCGCCCAGGCCATTTCCCATAGCAAGTGCCTCGGCCCTCTCCACCAGAGGCCGCCGCATCCGCATGCCGATCATCTGCGTAGCCGCGTCTTCCAGCTCACCCGCGAGCTTGGTCACAGATCCGACGGCCAGACCATCGTGTGGCTCCTTCGCCATTCCGAGCCTTCCATAATCGTTGCCACTGGCACCGGAACCACACTCGCCTCCTTCTCTTCCTCCACCCGAGCGCAGCCATCACCGCGAACCAACTCACCACCCACCAGCTACGACCGCGAATCTCGGCCTCCACAACGAGCCGATGCCGACCCTAATCCTGACCCTCTCCCTCATCCATCGCATGTGGTCGTACTTCTTCACTTCGGCCACCACAAAGCCTCGCTCGCCTAGGCTCAACCATGTCAACTATGGCAACACCAAAGTATGCACATGCTTTCCCACTAGCAGCTGCTCGACCTAGTTTCCCTAGATCTCACCGCCTACTTCCTTCCAACCTCCACACCTCCTGCCTCTGACCAGTCGCAAGCCTCACTAGCACCAAACGTCTTTCCTTTCACCACAGTCATGCTCAACCTCCTTGTTTTCCCTGTCTTGCATATACATGCCTTTTGCTACTTTCATGTTGGTCTGTGAAACTCCTAGCAGCCTTGTTTCTTTTTTTTATATAGCCAGGTATTATTATCTACTTATGTTTATGTTAGCATATATTTAATATATATTTACAGTTGGTACATATATATTTATACGGATCATATACAAGTTTTATATATTTTGCCGTTATATATATATATACAGTTTATACAAGTAAATCTATATTATATGATATGTTAAGACCTACATAACTTTGCAAACTTTTGTGTTATTGGTTGGCTTTTGCTTGAATAGTAATATGCACGATCTTGTATAAGTTTTATTTTGTAAAAAGTATATAAACTGGAAACTGTTTATAAAGGATTATACTAGTTATATAAAATAAGTGTTTAGATATAAAACTATTTATAATATATATATAGTAATGTCTATGAATATTGTAATTTATATAATAGCCCTGAGCTACTGTAATAGTGACTAGCTATTATTTATACTAGTCAATGTTGTGTTGTTAAACTTATATAAGGCCGTGTGTGTATATATAGATATGGTGATTTTGGAATATAACTTGTATGAAAGTTAATGGTTTACTTGTATATATATATTTAATATAACAACCATTTATATGTAGTCGGTTAGCTTAAATAAAGATGATGTTTTGTTTTATAAAGTGTTGATTTTAAATTTGTTTTATTATAAAATAAGTGTTTTTGAATTTAAAATATGTTTTGATATATGTATATAGTCATATATATTTGTTCATCTATACCATTGAACTTCATCAATCCTATTGAACTGATTTCTTCGATTTTCATTTATCAGCTTTGTCATCAAAATTCGCGTTCAATTGTGCTTCGTTTTGGATTTCGTGCTCTGGTCATAACTACTCTCATTTTCGAATCTCTCTAGACTCGAAAGGTGAGCAATCACCCACGATTAATATTCTTTTATTTATTAAATTTGATTTAAATTGAAACGACAATTGAAATATACATGTTGTTAGTTAAGTACACTATTATTTATGTTATTACCTGTATCAGTTCACCAGTGACATCTGACACCATTATCTGTTAATTATACGATGATAATCCCGTTTGGTTGAAATTGATTGATTGTTTGTCGTTTATATTGGACGTTAAATTGCAATGTATAAATTGATAAATAGTATGCAATTGAAATTGACGTGGGATAGTAAAAATTTGAATCGACATATGTGTTGGATTTGATTAGTTAAAATGGTTTAATATGACCCCTTAAATGTTTAATTATTTGACACGTAGAAAATAGTTAATTACCCTTGAACTATTTGAATTTATGTTGTATGAAATTGAGTAATGCATATCCAGTGTAGAACCGTATAAATAATAATGTAATAATCTTTAATCTACACGAAATGATAGTGTAGATTCTAGAAATAATTATATTAATTTGCACAAACAACATGTAAATTAATACGATTATTTTGGGATTATTTGAATAAATTATTGGATTGTTATTGATTGGCGTTATTGCTTGTTTATTTACTTTGACACCATCCCAATTATCACACTGCAAGTTCCCTTTGCTATGGTTTGATTTGTGAATTGAAATGGAATCGGGTTGAAATGATAAATACCCAAAATGAACTTGACTTAGGATAGAGAATTAAATTAAACCCGATTGGTCAATAATTTGATTTAAATAAATAAACATTTTATTTGAATAATAACAAGATTTTGAAATAAAATAGGAATTTAGAATTTTAATGAAAGAAATGTGAATATTTGAAATTGAAACAAAATATTAACGTAGTAATTGATGAATGAATGTGTTTAAAAATTTATTATTTAATAATTAAATCTAGAATTATTAATAATTAAGTTTGAAATTATTTAATAATTAATTTGGAAATTATTTAATAATTTAATTGAAATTATTAAGTTTTGAAATTATTTGATTACTAAGTTTTGAAATTATTTAATAATTGAATAAGATTAAATTAAGTGCTAGTTAAATAAAATTTGAATTCTTTGATAAGAGAAATTAAACTTTTGATTAAGTGAATTTGAACTTCGTTAATAAATAAAATTGGGTTTCTTTATTTATTAAGTTTTGGAAAATTATTTAAGTAAGTTAATAAGTGAAATTGAACTTCTTGAATATGTGAAATTAAGTTTCTTTATTAATTGAGTTTTGAAATTTGTAACCAAGTAAATAAATAATTGAAATTGAATTTCTTTAATAACAAATAAATTGTGATTTATTGAAATTAATAAAAGACTTGGAATTTAAAGAATTCGATTTGACGAATTTAATTTAATTCAAATTGTAAGTTTTGAAATAATGAAGTTGAACTTAAGTAATTGATTAAATGAATTGGAAATCTAATAGAAATCATTTTGAATAATAATTTAACTTAACGAATATTGAATGAAATCGATAAATGAATTTGAAATTGATTTGAGTGTTAAATTAATTTATTTAAATGATTATGGAATGAAATTGACATGTGAATTTGAATCAATATTTTAATTGTTTAAATAAAAGTTAAAATCGAATTATAAGATTTTGAAATGGTAATTTGGAAGTTTTGAAACGTTAATTTGGAAATTGATTTAGAAAGACAAATAAAATGTTGATTTACGAATTGAAATTGAAATTGAATTTGATTTTGTTTGATATATATTAAACGACCAATCGGTGTAGTAATTTCGAAAGTTATTAAAGAAACCGGCATCGGTTATGGACATACTCTCTGTCTAAACAGAAAACCACTTTAATAACTATACGTGAAGTGTGATCCAGAATGAAGTGGTTGAAATGGCATACGCGATGACTGAAGAAAGAGAACGATAATGGATAGCCTTGACACTTGTGTCAAATTGGAAATGACTAAAACAGGAGCTGTGCCGGGCCAAATGGGGTTATCCACCTCGAGCGAACACACTTTTTCGTAAACTACTCATTACTTGTTATTGATTGGTGCACCCTCGGAATTTTTGGGAGTGTTGTTTTGCGGTGTTGCGATCGCTGCGGCGATGCGTTCTCACCAGTCCGGATCAGGCAAACGGTAGTTTCACTACCTTGGGTATTGCCTCATGTGCCTTGTCATACTTGTATCCCTATATACGCGACCACTACGAATTTGTTTTGTGTTATACCTATGGAGTACTTCCTGATATCCCACCAGTTTACGGTGCAGTTTACAGTGCTGTATAGACTATAACGCTTATATAAAATGTGTTAAGGGGGATAATGGTAACGCCTTAACACTATTTTGATATTTTATATTACTGATAGACATTATCTATTTAGCGTATACTACTACATAGTAGATAGCTTAACGGATCCTTAGAGGATGGTTATTCCAACATCCTTTGAGTTACTTGTATTTCAATTGTTATTACACTTGAGTTGGATTTATTGATATAAGAATGTTAATCCTGACTCGAGTGTTTTGTGTTTTGCTTTACGCTCGGGTCAGACTGAGAGTACCAGCTTTTGAGACTCACCTTTGGAGTTGGAGCTTCGCCTGGAGATCCAGCTATCTATCCAGCTTTCAGATATTCAGTCGATTCCAGTGATGTATTCTGATTCTTGTATTTGACTATTGTATTCGAGACTTTTGTTGTAATTTATTTAACTCTGATATATATATATATAGTAGCTTCATGAACTACTATATTTTGCTTCCGTTGCATATTATTACTCTGTGTCTGTGATTATGTGATTATTTATTTACTGTATATCTGAGTTTTGCCAAATTTTAAATTAACAATTCGGTATTTTGAATTTTTCAAGTCCGACATGTGCGGATGCGAATGGTCCAAAATATCAGGCCATTACAGTTGGTATCAGAGCTTTTGGTAGCTCTAGGCATAACTTAACATATAAGGTAAATGTATTTATATAATCACTCTCATTCGAGTTTCAATCTCTTCCTTTGACTCAATTCCTTTGAATTTTGGAACGTTCCCTCGGTTCCGAAATTCATTCTTGTCCCTCACTATTCGTATTTGTATGAATTTTGGAGTATTCCATAACTCCACTTCGAATGATCTCTATAATGAATCGGCGGTTTCGCTAATCTTCAAATTATTTGTAAATGGATGAAACTCCTTTACAATGGGCATTGCTTTACTAGAGATTTCTGTACCCTCGGTTTACGATGCTATCTATTCCCTGCTACACCTGAATTCTATCTCTTGAGATCGAATGTTGATTTACCTCGAAATTCAGCATCGATCTTATTCTTGAAGTTACGGCCGACTCGGTTAAGGTTGCCCATGAATTAAATAAGCTCATCCACCTCCCGATTTTGATAATTGAACTATCTTATCTTCTGTTTCGAACTTATTATCGAATCAAAATTCTCTTTGATTTGATTTCCATCAAATATGCATATCTATACTTATTTTGAAATCCATCCTTGTATCGACGAGCGAGGAAGTGTATTTGTATTTATACTAAAATATTTTATATATATTGTGTTGTTTGAGTTGTTGATGTCGATTTAGATTTTCGATCGATTCGTCTGATCAACGATGTCGATAGAATTTCTAAAACACTTGAGCAAAGCAAACTGACACAATATTGTTTCCAAATTTAGAGAATAAAATAATAAAATAATATTGAATGACTGTATTTTATATAAGTATAATTTTTCTGAAATTAAATTATTAATAAATTTGTTGTCCGAAATGATAATATTATTTTTCATTTATTGTTTTGTAAACCATTGACTATTGCAGTATAAATAAATGAATTTATAAAACTTAGGTAAAATTTGATTGAAATGTGAAGTGAACTAAATTAGAATTTGAGAATTTAATTTCCGGTGATTTCAACTTTGATTTGAATGTTTCAAAGTGCATAGTATTTAAAATATCTTTCAAATAGAAATCATTTCAAAGAATTTAAAATGTCTAAATCAGTGCTCTCCTATTTTGTCGCTAGAAAATAATTTCGGTGATGATGGCCACATCATTGACATTCATTTCGAGTTTCGAAGTGGAGAGACCAGTTCGTAGCTTGCTACAGTTTTGTTTCGAAAATTAAATCGATTTAAAATTTCTTAAGTATGATTTGATTTATATATATATATATAGGTACATTATTTTAAATTTTGTTTGATTTGATATATATAGTATATACATAATTATCTCTAAATGGTTTGAAGGGAAATCGGAAACTTAAATTCTTAAATTTATGATTAAAGATGGTTTAAAATTTTAAATTGAGGCAAAGATTTGAATAAATATTAACTTGAAATAACTGAAAATTTTTATTTGTATATTACCCAAATTACATTCCGTATATAACTTCCCCAAATTTCTAAAAGGTTAACTATGTAATTGAATATTATACAATATAAAATGATATCAATGGAATTCATAAATAGTTTGAGTGGTTATAATAAGTGACAGTCTATTTAATATATGAGATAAGATATATTAAGTGAAATAAATATAATAAAAAATTTGGAATCAAGAAAATTAAATCTGTTGAATAAAATATAATTTTAATAGATGATTATTCAAATTTATGATTTTAGGAAATGGTAAATAAAGGATAATTGGATAATTAAACAATGAATAAATGAGACAAATAAAATAAAGTTTGTTTTGAAGAAATCTTTTGGTATCAAATATTAATAAATTGAAACTAAATCGACTTATTGAATAACCTTGAATTTTTAAATCAAATAATGGGTATTAATTAAGGAAATTGAAGTTTATACGATTTGAATTAATTGTTTTATTTTGTTTTCAATCAATTTTCTTCTGGTTGTTTTTATTATCCTACCTCCTTCCTTTTCGAGGACGAAAAGTTTTGAGTGGGGGAGAGTGTAACAACCCGGATATTTTAACGTTTTTAATTCATTTAATTAACTGAATTTGTGTGAAATGGTAAACGATAAAATTTTGGAATAAAAATTTAATATTTAAAATGCTTCTAGTTAAACATAGCAACTGGTAAATTTTCGTCCAAAAAATGAAAGTTTATTTCGTGCGTAAATTTACTTCAATTTAATCAGTTAAAAAGCGATGAAAATTAAAACTTTCCGAAACCTAAATATTTCTACATAGAAAAATTCTAAATCATCTTCTGAGTAAGACGTTGTTTTTCGTTTTTCCAAATTCGGCCATCTTTAGCTCCGTCGATCTTATTTTTCTGTGTTTTTCATGCATTTTCCGGTAGTATAAAATTTCGAATTTTTATAATTCAATCATAGCACTGATATCTATATACCGTTTTGATCGTCTTGTCGTACTGACCTCCGCAGTATATTCGTATGTGTGTTTAGACGTCCAGTAGACGGCGAAATCTGTGAACGTTGAGCCATATCAGTACTTATATTTCAACCTTTTGAATTACTTTTTGGTTCATTACCCACTGAGTCACTAGCAATTATTATTTCTGAATTCAGCAGATGTCTTTTTACCTTTCCACATTGGTTCCAACGTTTCCTAAGTCCATTCGTTTATCCACTGTTGAGAAACCAACGGTCGGCAATTTTACTATTTTTGGAATGCACGCCCTGACCTTTGGTTATCTCCACTTTCATTTTAGTATATTTTGCTGTTGGAACTTTTCACCATCTCTCTTTTCTTTTGTCCCTGACACACGTTCCCCTCTCCTTCAAAGAAAGAAAATACAACTCATCAAATAATGTCTAAGTTGATGCCAGATCGTTTGCTCACCATTTTCTTTTGAAACGTCTCTACCGTTCACCGTTCACCATCTCTATTCCTCTCGCCTAACCCATTTCCCCTAGCAAGCGCCTCAGCCCCTCTCCACCAGAGGCCGCCGCACCCGCATGCCGATCATCTACATAGCCGCGTCTTCCAGCTCACCCGCGAGCTCGGTCACAAATCCGACGGCCAGACCATCGTGTGGCTCCTTCGCCATGCCGAGCCTTCCATAATCGCTGCCACTAGCACCGGAACCACACCCGCCTCCTTCTCTTCCTCCACCCGAGCGCAGCTATCTCCGCGAACCAACTCACCACCCACCAGCCACGACCGTGAATCTCGGCCTCCACAACCAGCCGATGCCGACCCTAATCCTGACCCTCTCCCTCATCCATCGCATGTGGTCGTACTCCTTCACTTCGGCCACCACAAAGCCTCGCTCTCCTAGGCTCAACCATGTCAAGCAAGGAAACACCGAAGTATGCACGTGCTTTCCCATTAGCTGCTGCTCGACCTAGTTTCCCCAGATCTCACCGCCTACTTCCTTCCGACCTCCACACCTCCTGCCTCTGACCAGTTGCAAGCCTCACTAGCACCAAACGTCTTTCCTTTCACCACAGTCATGCTCAACCTCCTTGTTTTCCCTATCTTGCATATACATGCCTTTTGCTACTTTCATGTTGGTCTGTGAAACTCCTAGCAGCCTTGTTTCTTTTTTTTATATAGCCAGGTATTGTTATCTACTTATGTTTATGTTAGCATATATATAATATATATATTTACATTTGGTACATATATATTTATACGGAACTTATACAAGTTTTATATATTTTGCCGTTATATATATATATGCAGTTTATACAAGTAAATCTATATTATATGATATGTTAAGATCTACATAACTTTGCAAACTTTTGTGTTATTGGTTGGCTTTTGCTTGAATAGTAATATGTACGATCTTGTATAAGTTTTATTTTGTAAAAAGTATATAAACTGGAAACTATTTATAAAGGATTATACTAGTTATATAAAATAAGTGTTTAGATATAAAGCTGTTTATAATATATATATATATAGTAGTGTCTATGAATATTGTAATTTATATAATAGCCCTGAGCTACTGTAATAGTGACTAGCAGTTATTTATGCTAGTTAATGTTGTGTTGTTGAACTTATATAAGGCCGTGTGTGTATATATAGATATGGTGATTTTGGAATATAACTTGTATGAAAGTTAATGGTTTACTTGTATATATATATTTAATATAACAACCATTTATATGTAGTCGGTTAGCTTAAATAAAGATGATGTTTTGTTTTATGAAGTGTTGATTTTAAATTTGTTTTATTATAAAATAAGTGTTTTTGAATTTAAAATATGTTTTGATATATGTATATAGTCATATATATTTGTTCATTTATACTATTGAACTTCATCAATCCTGTTGATCTGATTTCGTCGATTTTCTTTTATCAGCTTTGTCATCAAAATTCGCGTTTAATTGTGCTTCGTTTTGGAATTCGTGCTTGGGTCGTAACTACTCTCATTTTCGAATCTCTCTAGACTCGAAAGGTGAGCAATCACTCGCGATTAATATTTTATTTATTTATTAAATTTGATTTAAATTGAAACGACAATTGAAATATACCTGTTGTTAGTTAAGTACACTATTATTTATGTTATTACCTGTATCAGTTCACCTGTGACATCTGACACCATTATCTGTTAATTATATGATGATAATCCCGTTTGGTTGAAATTGGTTGATTGTTTGTCGTTTATATTGGACGTTAAATTGCAATGTATAAATTGATAAATAGTATGCAATTGAAATTGACGTGGGATAGTCAAAAATTTGAATCGACATATATGTTGGATTTGATTAGTTAAAATGGTTTAATATGACCCCTTAAATGTTTAATTATTTGACACGTAGAAAATAGTTAATTACCCTTGAACTATTTGAATTTATGTTGTATGAAATTGAATAGTGCATGTCCAGTCTAGAACCGTATAAATAATAATGTAATAATCTTTAATCTACATGAAATGATAGTGTAGATTCTAGAAATAATTATATTAATTTGCACAAACAACAATGTAAATTAATACGATTATTTCGGGATTATTTGAATAAATTATTGGATTGTTATTGATTAGCGTTATTGCTTGTTTATTTACTTTGACATCATCCCAGTTATCACATTGCAAGTTCCATTTGCTATGGTTTGATTTGTGAATTGAAATGGAATCGGGTTGAAATGATAAATACCCAAAATGAACTTGACTTAGGATAGAGAATTAAATTAAACCCGATTGGTCAATAATTTGATTTAAATAAATAAAGATTTTATTTGAATAATAACAAGGTTTTGAAATAAAATTGGAATTTAAAATTTTAATGAAAGAAATGTGAATATTTGAAATTGAAACAAAATATTAACGTAGTAATTGATGAATGAATGTGTTTAAAAATTTATTATTTAATAATTAAATTTAGAATTATTAATAATTAAGTTTGAAATTATTTAATAATTAAGTTGGAAATTATTTAATAATTTAATTGAAATTATTAAGTTTTGAAATTATTTGATTACTAAGTTTTGAAATTATTTAATAATTGAATAAGATTGAATTAAGTGATAATTAAATAAAATTTGAATTCTTCGATAAGAGACATTGAACTTTTGATTAAGTGAATTTGAACTTCGTTAATAAATAAAATTGGGTTTCTTTATTTATTAAGTTTTGGAAAATTATTCAAGTAAGTTAATAAGTGAAATTGAACTTCTTGAATATGTGAAATTAGGTTTCCTTATTAATTGAGTTTTGAAATTTGTAACCAAGTAAATAAATAATTGAAATTGAATTTCTTTAATAACAAATAAATTGTGATTTATTGAAATTAATAAAAGACTTGGAATTTAAAGAATTCGATTTGACGAATTTAATTTAATTCAAATTGTAAGTTTTGAAATAATGAAGTTGAACTTAAGTAATTGATTAAATGAATTGGAAATCTAATAGAAATCATTTTGAATAATAATTTAACTTAACGAATATTGAATGAAATCGATAAATGAATTTGAAATTGATTTGAGTGTTAAATTAATTTATTTAAATGATTACGGAATAAAATTGACATGTGAATTTGAATCAATATTTTAATTGTTTAAATAAAAGTTAAAATCGAATTATAAGATTTTGAAATGGTAATTTGAAAGTTTTGAAACGTAAATTTGGAAATTGATTTAGAAAGACAAACAAAATGTTGATTTACGAATCGAAATTGAATTTGATTTGGTTTGATATATATTAAACGACCAATCGGTGTAGTAATTTCGAAAGTTATTAAAGAAACCGGCATCAGTTATGGACATACTCTCTGTCTAAACCGAAAACCACTTTAATAACTATATGCGAAGTGTGATCCAGAATGAAGTGGTTGGAATGGCGTACGCGATGACTGAAGAAAGGCAACGATAATGGATAGCCTTGACACTTGTGTCAAATTGGAAATGACTAAAACAGGAGCCGTGCCAGGCCAAATAGGGTTAACCACCTCGAGCGAACACACTTCTTCATAAAATACTCATTACTTGTTATTGATTGGTGCACCCTCGGAGTTTTTAGGAGTGTTGTTTCACGGTGTTGCAATCGCTGCGGCGATGCGTTCTCACCAGTCCGGATCAGGCAAACGATAGTTTCACTACCTTGGGTATTGCCTCATGTGCCTTGTCATACTTGTATCCCTATATACGCGACCACTACGAATTTGTTTTGTGTTATACCTATGGAGTACTCCCTGATATCCGACTAGTTTACGGTGGAGTTTACAGTGCTGTATAGACTATAACGCTTATATAAAATGTGTTAAAGGGGATAATGGTAACGCCTTAACACTATTTTGATATTTTATATTATTAATAGACAATATCTATTTAGCGTATACTACTACGTAGTAGATAGTTTAACGAATCCTTAGAGGATGGCAACATCCTTTGAGTTACTTGTATTTCAATTTTTATTTCACTTGAGATGGATTTAATGGTATAAGAATGTTAATCCTGACTCGAGTGTTTTGTGTTTTGCTTTACGTTCGGGTCAGACTGAGAGTACCAGCTTTTGAGACTCACCTTTAGAGTTGGAGCTTCGCCTGGAGATCCAGCTATCTATCCAACTTTTAGATATTCAGTCGATTCCAGTGATGTATTCTGATTCTTGTATTTGACTGTTTTATTCGAGACTTTTGTTGTAATTTATTTAACTCTGATATATATATATATATATAGTAGCTTCATGAACTACTATCTTTTGCTTCCGCTGCATATTATTACTCTGTGTCTGTGATTCTGTGATTAATTTATTTACTGTATATCTGAGTTTTGCCAAATTTTAAATTAACAATTTGGTATTTTGAATTATTCAAGCCCGACATGTGCGGATGCAAATGGTCCAAAATATCGGGTCGTTACACTGTGAGGACTGTTTAATGGATGATATGTTTTATATGATTGCTTTTCCCGTTGTTTGTCAATCTAGGGAAGTCATATGATATAGGTATTGTGGATGTGGATACGTGGACACCAGACATTGTACCTAGGATGTAGTACACCATTATGATGATAATAGAGTAGCATATTATAGATGTTATGTGCTAACTCTTTCGATACAAGGATAGGGCATGCATAATTCTTATACCTTGGTCCCTTATGATATCGACTTGTATAGTATTTTAAGATTTCTTATCACTCACACCAGATGTTGTCTTACTCAAGGTTTTATGGTTTACCTCTTATTATCTCGGGTACTTTTATGAGTAACCTAGATATCAGGTTTAGGTTGTACACGATGACCGTGCATGGGACGAGCATGATGGTGCTTTCTCGTATCAGTATGTGCTTATTTATGCTTATTCCACTGTGCGACACTATGGGGCCTAGGCAATGTCTACTACGTTATGATACAGTTTATTTCCATTTGTACAAAATCTATTATTATATTGTATAACTCTGTGGATCTGTGCTCTAGTATTTGGTTCACTTGGTTATTATTGTCTCTCATATTTTATGTATGCGTTAATCATTATATTTTAGTTGATGTGCTATGAGATATACAACAAGTTCTATGATTATTTCTATTCTTTTCACCTTAATTTATCATCCTACACCGATCAGGCACTACTGCAGCATGCTCTGTAAGTTATATTAGGTGTCGGAGGTGTAGGACGACCATCATACTCTCTCTAAAATCACATAGCCTAAAAACTTAACCTCCCTTTTCTAAAAATGACACTTAAAGATTTTCTCCTATAACTAGCGTTGTGTCAACATTCCAATACAAGCCTTAGGTGAACCTTCTACTCTGTCTTATCCCTTGAGTACATTAAGATGTCATATATAAATACCAACACATATCGGTCTAACCGGTCTTGGAAGATCTGATTCATCAAGTCCATAAAGAACATATGTTCATTATTTAGTCCAAATAGCATCGATTTCCACTAGTATAACCATACATTGCTCTAAAAGAAATCATGAGAATGCTTTCCTCCACCACCATCAGCCGATGGAACGTCAAAGCCAAATCTAGCTATAAGAATACCTTGGCTTCATTCAACTGACCAAATAAATCATATATCCTCGAAAAGGGATAAATGTTCTTCACTATTCTCTCATTCAGCTTCCGATAGTCAATACATAATCTTAAATACTCATCAGACTTCTTCATATACAGGGCAGAGGCACCTCATAGTGAACTACTCGGCCTTATAAAGCTCTTGTCTTCTAACTCCACTAGTTGCTTCTTTAACTCCACTGTCTTTTTTAGAGGCATTCTACGAAGATTTCAACTAGGTGGTTCATCTCGTAGCATCAACTCAATCCAGAACTCAACAAATCTTAGGGATGGTAATCTTGAAACTGGTTTAAAGACGTCAGGGAACACTTATACTCCTCTAACTTCTACGTCCTTCGAGACTAAGGCAAACGCCCCTCCTTGACTCCCCGATGTCGTTATTCTAGAGCTACAAAATCTTATGCTTCGGTTTGTATGTTTCAGTACGACAGTCCTTTCAGCACTATATATATACATACATCTATACATATATGTTTGCGCCGTAATGCTCTAACCAATCTATCCTCAAACTAATTCTGGAGCCTATGAAGTCAAATATGTAGGGATTAGACAAAAAATCTACCCATCTATCTCAATCTCTAAGTTAGTGCACTTTAGTCTAAGAGTGGCATGTCTCCTTATCAGATTAACCACATGAATGGAAGTAACAGGATTAGTCATCTCTAATCCAAGGTTGTCGGCTAATTACTTTGCTATAAATGAATTTATAGCACCAGTATCAAACAGTTTGCAACTGTAATACTAGAAATCAAAGTCATACATTCTAGGATTTTGCCTTCTCTTTTCTCTTCGGAAGACAGACCCCCCTTTGGTTCCTCTAAAGAAAAGACCCGCGCTTTAGCTCTAGATAGTCCTTCTTCTTTTGGTCAGGCTTATAACAAATGAAGCCCTTGACATTCTTCTCTTCCTTCGGCCTTGGAATTTTGATGCACGGTGTCCTACCTGCCCACAATTTGTAGCAAGTGACTTCAAAAACCTCTTTCTTTACTCCTCCTTGAGCCTTCCCCTTAGTTGTTGCACATCTTCCTCTTCTGATGTTTGGTAAATATCTCATTCTTGTCAACTAAACCTTACAGACCTACATCCCTCCTCTCGGTGTACATAAGCTCTTATCGTCTTGCAATATTTACCACTTCATTGAATGGAAGTGCTAGAGGATCCATTTTTTAATCACTTAGTCCCATCCTCAGCACTAAAATGAACTTCTCCACCTTCTTCCTTGGTGTTCGAATCACATCTGCCCCCACCTTAAACTTCTGCACATACTTTGGAACTTACATGCTTCCTTATCGTCACTCAACAAACTCTTAGAATATAGCAAATAACTCTGAGAAAGGAATGAATTTCTCTTCGAACATTTCCTTGAACCTATCCCAAGTAATTTCTTGCTCATTAACTTCCACCCTTACGGTCTCCCACCAAATACAAGTAATCCCTTTAAATTTCATGGATACTAACTTCACCTTCTAGGCATCAGTTAACTCCAAGTCTTCATAGATCTTTCACACATCTTCAACCAATCACTTGCCTCCAAAGATATTTTTATACCATCAAACATTTCTCTATCCAAGCTTCAAAAGTATTAATTCATCTTAGCAAACCTATCTCTTATAACATGCATCGGGCCCTTTAGAGGGCTTGTGGTGACACTTGTTGCCAAATCTATTGCTACATTAAGTTTGCCATGAAATACTAGAATAACACTTTCATATTTGTATACCCTACAGCCAAAGATGGCATCTGTACTCTATCCTCAACTCCAACATTTGAGGCAATCTCCCAACTTTTGCCATTAATATGCATACTCTTGACCACTCTTTTAATACTCGCCCCTCTTCGTGTAAGTCTTCCATCTCATCTTCATCTTTCTATTAAGAAAGACTTTATTAGAAATGGTAGGAAAGAGAATGAAACAATAATACGATGAAAAATATGTCTTCCTATATAAACTTATATGTATAGCAAAGCATAAGTATGTACTACAGTACCGTATACTCTCCCCAAGTTGTTTGTTTTCTACCAAAGTTTTAATTATTTCTAGCCCTATCTTACTCAGATGTTCCTTAACCTAAGCATGGATACCAAATAATAATATCCCTCATTATGAAAACCAAAAGATGAAACCCTAATGTGCCACGGTTACCTGTATATCATCCTTCGACGACGAAATGAGTTCAGTATATATGTAACAGCCTAACTATACAGAGCAACTAAGTAATTCATTATATGGAATCGTTTTAACAGTCTTTACAATTCTTTTTCTCTCAATATAACCCAAAACACGCACGTGCAACGGTCAAATATAATAGAACATAAATAGAGTGCCATGGCTATAATATGAAGATGCTGTCATGAACACTTTAAACAATGGAAGTGTTTATACCAAAATTGGGCATAACACTCGTCGGATGTAATTGAAGAGATTAGAATAAAGAAAATAAATGGGAAAAGAGGCTAATCTAACAATCACACTAAGAAAAGTAACCAGTAACAGAAAAAGACAAGAATTTATAGTGGTTCGACGTTATAGCCTACGTCCATTTTGAATAGTTTGTTGTTTATTGATGATTCTCAATGGAGTTACAACAGTATGATAGCTAACACTTAAATTACAATGGAGTTTCAGTTGAGTAACGGCCTAAAAGTCCCCAAAGTCCTTTTTTAGTTGGTGTAGGAGTGCTATTTATAGGAGTAGATCTGGAAATATCTAACCCAAAACCCGAAATACCCTTTCTCATGCGTAGGTGGGCCTACCAGATCGATTTGGAATTGTTTAGGATCAATCCCTGTTGTCTTCATATCGATCAAGATTGGCTCCAATCGAGCTGCGCTTGATCAAGAGCGTTCTTTAGTTGATATGCAAGCTCCTGTGAAAATTTCATAGCAATTGGACTCGTAGTTTGGGAGATATGATCGATCCAAGATTGAAGTTGCTAAAGAGGGTGAAGGATTTGTGTCGCTACGTGCGTATCGATGGTCCCCATATCAATACAATGCTTATCAATCAATTGCGAGTCGATGATGTGGCACTAGAGATCCACATTTTATGCTTATAAACCATTTCCTTTGGTTTGACTTATTCCTTCGTATCCATCTGAGCCCATCGTATCGATGCTTGTTTGTGTTTTCGTATCGATGCTTGGCCCCTTGCTTCATATCGATCGATTGGTTGATCGATACAAAATATGCAAAAGTGTGATCGATATGAAATAGGTAGTTTTTGAGAAAATGAACTATGATCAATCCAAGACACACTATTGCATGATAGATACGAAGTGGATGGATGCTGAATGGTGGACTTGTGCTCGTTTCGTGTCGATCTGGATGGATGGGAAATGATGGATTACGTTGATGGATAAGAAATGGATGTGTTCTTCATGGACCTTGATCAATCCATAACTTGATCATACAAACTCCGATTGACCTAAAATTGGAATGTTACCTTCAATAGCTTTTCTTTTCTTACCATGCTAATTGTAGCTCAATCCAGACTCGGACCAAGTTTGCCTGTATCCATTGTGGACCTGTAGATAGCTGATCTCCGGGGCGAATTGTCTTTAGTTTCTAGTCATGTCCTAGTGTCATGGCCTTTCCAAACGACGGGATAACATTTGCCCTCCATAGTATGTCCTGTGTGAACATGACGTGCTTTGAAAGCTACAATCTTTATTTTGAAAAATTCTTTCCATTCATCGAGTAGTCGTTGTCTTTTCATCAAGAGATGTAACCTTCGATTAATTTCGAGCAGTAAAAATGTTGATTGTAAACTGCCAATGATCATGTAGTTTATTGTTGTAATGAAAGGCCGAGTGCTAACAATTTGTTGTTCATTGTTCTGGTTTTCACCAGGAAAGCATTTAATTCCTGTTAACTTTGAAAATCAAACATTAGTTTGGTATACACGCACGTATGTTAATCTGATTCCCGTTCATGTTTTCACGTTCATGGGTTGTTGTCGAGTTCTTTCTTTATCGAGTTTCGTATCAATCCTCTCCTGGATCGACGTGAAATTCGAGTGACCTTGATCAATTTCTTTGTATCCATCCTCTTTTTGTTCGATCTGGGATGTATGGATCGCTTCTTATCGACGGATATGAAATTCATTGGCACTTGGTTATTTCATGTTGATGGATACGAAAATCAATCTTCATATCGATGGTTGTTGACTGCTTCTCTCAGTTTAGTGATTGGGATACGAAATGTTTCTCTTTGGATACGAAGGCATATAAATAGTTTCCGGACTTAGAATTTTTTTTACTTGCTCCCGCTTTCACTTCGTATCGATCGGAAAAGAAAAAGAATTGTTGAATTCTCATCTTCAAACAACTAACTTTTAATATTAAGTCTTGATTTCTCGATCTAGGTAATCGATTGACTAAAACCATTTTAAAATGATGAGATTCGAGTTTCATACCGCTTCGTCCCAGGTGGTGGCCAACTCCGGCGTTGTCGATAGCGGAATGGGGCTACGGTTAGGTAGAGGATGTGCTTTATGGCTGCTTGGAGGAGAAAGAGGAAGAGAGCATTGGAGAGAGACGATGGAGTCGCTGACTTCTAATCTTTATCAAATGCGTATCGATGGCGAGGTGGATCGATCAAAATACGTTGGAGATGGAGGAGGGCAGTCCTCCTGATCGATACGAAATGCAGCAGCTTATCAATCGATCTGGGATGGGGCATTTCGTGTTGATGTAGATTGATGGATACAAACCCTATTCATTTTGGATCGATACAAAGCGGCTGATGCTTAGGGCCATTGAAACGAACAGGCGATCGATACTAAATGTATTGATACGAAAGGTTGTTGATCGGTGCCTTGGATCGATACGAACACAGGCTTCAGGGGAATGATCCAACTCGAACCATGATGGATACCAAACCAATTGTCTTTTACATACTCGAACACTTAACTTCGATGAGCTTTAGCCTTGCATACTTAGACTTCATTGTAAAACAACATATATGACTATGCTTCAAAGCTCGTCGACGGAACTGTAAATCGATAGACACAAAAAATCTTAACATGGATTGTTTTTCGAAGTCAGGATGGCACGATTGAAATGGTCAGCGATGATGGTCACTCCGGTCGAATCCCGAAGTCTTTTTGCTTTATCATCTTTCAAACTTGCATAAATTTAAAGTATTATGTAGCACTTCACACCTAACACGATAGCTCGCTTTGCACCGAAGGTAACGTGGGTTTCTTTCCATCTAATAACAGTTTTTACCGAGTTCAATAACTGTGGGTCCTAGAAGCTCGGAGCAACATGAAGTTCAAAGCCCCCCGTTTCCTAGAATTGAATGACCATATGTGGCGATAGACGTAATGAATCCTACTCCAGATGAACTACCAGTTGCAGTGTTTGTTTTAAATCCGAAGGACTCCGTCCGGTCCAAGATTTCAGAGGAAATGCTAGGCATAATCTATCTTAGGCATGGACTATCCTTGGAAGAAGTTCTATTACCAGGGCCAGAAGACAGAGCGCAAAATCCCCGGAGGGGTTTGCCGCGTGCAATAGATTCATATGCGAAGTTGGGTCGTTGCCCCCATTTAACCAGTTCATTTGGGATTTACTATTTTTCTTAATGATCGTGCCTTTTCAACTGCATCCTAATGGATGTGCTCTTCTCAACAGTCTATACATCATATTTATAGAGCATCTCCTCCGACCCCCGACCGTTGATGAGGTCAGATACTTATTCAATGTTAAGAGTCAGGGGTACAATCCACTGTTTACTTTTCTGCAAGCTGTTAGGAACTGCCAATTGGTGGCAGGTGCTTGGAGTAAGTTGAGTTACTTCAAGACTGAGTGGTTCTTCGTGAGATGCCAACCGAGGTTCGCTAGGCGATGGTTGGTCGGACGTAAGTGCTTTAACTTCTTTGTCAATTTACTGGGTAACATAAATTGATGATGAATCCACTACTACAGTTATTTCATAGCTTCTATCCCACGGTCTAAAGGAGCACAGTTTTAAGAGATAATGAGGACAATTCAAATGGTGCCCGCCGAACTCAAAGAAAAGGGCGAAGTTCTTACTGACGATAACTTTATCGCCATCGGGCTTATAGAGAGAGGTTAGAGTATTGGGCTGACTGGGTTCCCAGAGTAGGCCCAGTAAGACATAGTGGAAAACGTGCTCTTATCATTCCCCTAGTTGAGAGAGCTCAAATTGCACCTGGAGTCACAATCATCGAACTGGGCGATGCCAAGAGTATAGCAGCTAGACATGAGCCCGCAGTCATGCCTCCGTAGGGACTTCGGTCATCAGAATCCAAAAGAAGAGGCAAACTCTCTTCCACAAAACTTAGAGGTAAATTTTTATTGAGACAACTCAACCCGTTGCAACTTCTATAGTTCCGGAGACCTCTTCCCCACGAACAGAAGGTTTATTGAGAGAGTTGTTGGACATTCCTATCTTGGATGAGATATTGCCATTCCCTGATCCTAGGCTAGAGGGGCTTCATCTCCCATCAGAAATGGTGCAGACCTACCTTCAATAGACATAGGGGAGACAACTCCAATAAGCAGGGCTACTACAACTGGTTGGCCGAGTGGTTTGCATATGCATACAGACACCACACATCACCACACGGCATCTCATCACATGCTTCTTAATATTTGGCAATAACTAACTTTATTCCTCGTTTTGTTTTGCAGACACATGGTGAAGAATCCATGCTTAGCAATCTCCACTCTTCGCGCCACTCATCTGGATCGCGTTGTGGGCCACATCACCGTAAGAGCGAGAAAGACTATTGTCCTGACTATTATTCCCGTCAAGAACGCTAGCGCCATGATAGAGAAAAGAAAAGATCATATCAGAGCAGGCGTCGTTCTTGGTCATGATCTCCGCCATCAAAGGGACCTTCAAAACCATTTGGCTATGATAGGCCATCTTATGAATTTTCACACTAAATAGCGCCGTCTCATGCTCCAAAATCTGGCGATCAACACCGTAAAAGAAGTTCCTATCATCACAGAACAAACTTCCATAAAGTCCATAGGGTGGAGCCATCCATATCGCCTAACTAAAGAAAGATTTCTCGAAATTTGCTTCGATGGATTCTACTTCCCTCCAAACGTGAAAAGGATCCCAAATGACATAGAATAATTGGTACAAGATTACGTTCATGATGCATACAACCAGTATCAGGAATGGGTCAAAATGGCAGAATAGGTTTCGGCTGTGTCTATTGAGCGGTCAAGGCTATCGAGAAACCAGAAGGCGTTCTTTCTCGTAAGGACAAAACAATAGAAGTGCTTACCGATGAAATTGAGTCTTCGAGAAAACCCAAGATAGAGACCAGATAAAGAGCCAAGGAAGTCATGAAGTCTATGGAGGAGATGAGGAGAACACACGTGGACTTGGTGCAGGAAATGGGGCATCGCAATACTGTTATTATTCGGTAAAGGGATACTGCACGGAAAGAGGTTGATGAGCTAAAGGCTAAGGTGACTGAGGACCTTGAAGAGAAAAATGAAGCTAACAAAGTGGCCCCAGGAGGCATGTGAGGAGGTGGTTAGAATTAGGGAAGAGAGAGATGCTATATATAAAAAGGCCGAGGAAGCCGACGCTAGGGTGGAAAGGGAAATAATAGCTGTAGAGGCTAGGATGGAAAGCGAATTTGAAGATCTTCTGGTCACTTACAACATTAATGTCTTGAAAAATGCAACCTTAACTGGCTCGACGAAGATTACCCTTTTCAATTATATAAGGCCTGGAACCCCTTGCTTGAGTATGAGAAGGCGATCTGTTATGTTGCAACCGTTGATGAGTTTGAACTAGAAGCTCAATTGCTAATCGGAGATGATCCTAAAGTCCTTCATGGCACAATTACCACGCTTTAGAGAGAAGACCTAGCAGCTAAGTATTCGAAGGCCGGAGAAGGTCCGGGATTGAACATCGCAGATTTGGTTCCGAAGTGCCTTCAATGTCTCAAACTGATCCTACTTCCTCTGTTGATCCTTCGGTCGTCCCGAAGTACGTTCCTAATAGGCTACATCTCTCTTCGATCATCGAGTATAGATCGAAAGCCCGTCGACCCAACCTGGAAGCAAACTTAAGGAAGGTATTTTGGACACTTCTCCCATTCCTAAAAATGCAGGAGCACTATCAGATTATATTGCTAATATTTTCTCTTATCTTCATTAAGTCTTAGATTCTGCACCAGCTGATCCTTCTGCAAATCAAGAAGTTCATCATAAGTAGGAGGCATTAACAATGGAGGCTACAATAATAAAAATTACTTCTTCGGCTGGGGAGACACTTGATGGCAGCTATGCGCTTGATGTTTAACTAATAGAAGCGCTCCTTGGCCATCAATGCGGTCCCAGTATTGAAGTGCCTTTCAATGTAGATGAAGATGTAATTATCACGGGCTCCTCGGGTCCGACGGGCAGCATTCCGATGGGTGAGCGTGTGGAGCGAGAGAATAAAATAATGGAAGAAATCAATGCCGAGATTAAGCACGCTTAAAGGGCTGGCGGAGGTATAGCGGGTCCCGGTCTGGTCCCAATCTTCGTGCTTTCTCCAGGTGGCACCATAACTGAAAATGGAGCACCTCATTCTTTTAGTGTCGAGAATGCCACCTTTCCGCCGGTTCTACACACAGAGGTACTTTAGGCTCTATGAGTTCTCAAGATAATACTGTGCCGGTTCCCCCAGTCGGAGACATGCCAGCTGGAGCAGGATGAGGAGGTAAAGGTTCAAAGAGAGGTCCGGGCGATAGCTCGAGCGGGTCTACGCCGAAAAAAACCGAAGGCGTAGATTTTCATTTTGGCTTCCTCTTTTGCAGATGGCTAGAATAAGCTTCCTTTTTGCTTTTTGTAGGCCATGTATAGATGTGGGTTTGGCCCCTGTTTATAGGAATTGTTTGAACAGATTTTGTACTTACTTTCTCAAAGAATAGTATGAATAAAATCCGTTTATTGTTTTCAGCATAACTCTATGTTTATTTGTATAAGTTCTTTAGTACTCACATTTCCATTCAATGTTCTTGTGAAGTTTCAGTGCGAACTTGAATCCGGTCTTTCGGTCTTAAAGTCACGGCTTTGAGCCGTCATTAAATGTTGAGTCGAGTCCCATCGTTGTGTTTTCTCGGCCAGTGGTAGGTACTTGAGTTATGTCCCCAGTTCTAGGGAGAATTGAAGTAGTCAGTTGGCAGTCGACCTCCACCTTCACTAACTTTAACTTAACTTGGTCTGAACAAAGTTAAAGTGACACGAGTTTAAGTGGTCGGATCACCCTCCCCTGCTTGTTGATATTTGCATCCACACTCTAGGGATTAGACTTATATGTTGGTGGTCGGTCATGCCTGCTTAATATTTAGAATCACATCCACACTCCGGGACGTAAGTTATTTTATGGGCTGTTGATCACACCCATTAAATGTTTAGAATTACATCCACGCTCCGGAGACATAAGTTATTTTACGGGCGGTCGGTCAAAACCGTTTAATGTTTATGCTCTAGTTCATGCTGTGGGACTCTAGAGTAAATTGATAGATGATTAATCATATCTATTTAAGTATTAGGATTTTGTTCATACTTTGGGAATAAGGAGTTGGTCAAGGTTGTGGATGGTCAGATCACATCACCTTGATCCGGCAAGCGAAGTCGTGGATGGACAGATCCATCTTCTTCGAGCTTGGAAGAATAAAGGCGAGGTCGTGGGTGGATGGATCCATCCTCCTTGGTCCTAGATTAGAAGAGGGCAAAGTTGTGGGTGGATGGGTCCACCTTCTTTGAGCCCGAATTAAAGCAAGGTCGTGGATGGACGGATCCGTCCTCCCCGAGCCTTGATTTGGAGTTTGTACTTCAGCTCGCACTCTGGGAGCTGGAGTTCATTAAAGGATCGTTGTTTTTCAATCCTTCCTTACTTTATCTTTGCTTGCCCCCACGCTTAGGGTTTCACTTAGCGTGTGACTGGTCGGATCACGATCACTCTCTATTTGAATAAGTCACACTATAAGATGGAACATAACTCTTCGTACGTAGTGACGATTACAAAATGCACTACAAGAATCGCTAGTCTGGCTTGATGAGTCTGCACTTTATTACTGAAATAAGAATTCATGGAAAAATCAGTTGCCTTATTACAAATACGAATTCTTGAATTGCATAAGCAAACTTGAAAAAAGAAAAGCAGACTAAATGAATAAAAGCCAGTTATGTGTAATAGCTGTGAAGACTCTCGCTATTCCACGCCCTTGGTAGAATGAGTCCATCGACTGTCGATAGCTTGAATGTACCATCTCCAAGTCTCTGCTTAATGACATACGGTCCTTCCCATGTCGGCTTCTTGTATGAAGGGACCAAATAAATTTACTTAAGCATGAGATCGCCAATTTCGAAGTTTCTGGGTCTGATAGTAGCATTGTATAATCAGACGACTCGATTGCGATGTTAAGCTGCCCTCAAATCAGCCTCTTCATGCTTCTCATCTAGTAAGTCCAATGACTCTGCGAGTAAGATGGCATTGGTCATTGGATCATAATAGGTCACACGGTGAGAAGGTACTTCTAGGTCAATTGGAATAATGGCTTCAGAGCCGTAGGAAAGTGCAAATAGAGTATGGTCGGTCATGGGCTTGTGGTTAGTTTGATATGCCCATAAGGGCATAGGAAGCTCATCGACCCACTTGCCTCCAGCCTTCTCTAGTCGTTTCTTCAAAATAGACTTAATAACCCTATTGACAGCTTTGACTTGTCCATTCGCTTGAGGCTGAGATACTGCTGAGAACTTCTTCAGGATGCAACAGCGTTGACTGAAATTCTTGAACTCAACACTATCGAACTGAGTCCTATTATTAGTTATAATCATCTGTGGGAGGCCAAAGCGATAGATGATGTTGCGCACAACAAATTTGATCACTTTCTTAATCGTGATAGTAGCAAGGGGCTCGGCTTCCGCCTATTTAGTAAAGTAGTCAACTGTGATGATGGCGTACTTCGTAACACCTTTATCTAGAAGCAAGGACCCTATTATATTAATGCCCATGTAGAAAACGGCCATGGACTGACCATTTGAGAGATTTCGGGGCTCTTGGAATTCTGGCATGTTTTTGGCCCCTATCACATTTCTAGTCATAATCTGATGTGTTTCAGTTCACGATTGGCCAATAGTATCCATATCTAAGCATCATTTTCGCAAGGGCTTACTCTCCGTTGTGGTCGCCACACTCTCCCTCGTTCATATCATGTAACAATCGTTTGATCTTGTTGTGGGCGATACGCCGAAGTAAAGAAACATAATATCCCCTCCTGTACAGGCCCCATTCTGGATAATAAATCACGAAGCTTTTCGGAGGACCCATCTTTTCTCACTTCTGCGTTTGGGTAATGCTCCGTGCTCAAGATAATTTCTGTATGGAGTCATCCATGACTCCTTCTTGGGTGTTGCCTCATGTATCCAGGCTGTCTCCATTTGGTCGATACTTGGGGCAGTAAGTGTCTCAATGGAGATGAATCTCATTTTCTGTACTTCGCCAATGCTGGCCAGTTTCGCTAAAGGATCGGCTTTTTGATTTTTTCCCTGGGTATATAGAGGATGGCAAAGTAGCCAAACTAATTCAAAACTTCTTGAAACCAAGTATGGTAAGTGGCCATCTCCAGTATCTGAGTTGATACTCTTCCCATACCTGGCATACCACCAATTTTGAATCACAGTAAATCTCGACGGCATTAACTCCCAAATCTCTGGCAAGCCTAAGTCCAACAAGCAAAGCTCCATATGCGGCTTCATTATTAGTTGCATGGAAGTCAAACTTCAAAGCATAGCACTCGGATCGACTTTGTGAGGTTTTGAGTACCACTTCAGCGCCTGAGCAAGGTCGTTTGAAGCGCCATCAATGTATAGCTTCCATGTTCATTTGCGAGACTCACTGGCTTCGGGAAAATCCTCCGGTACAGCTATGAAGTCCAGTACAACTTGTCCTTGAATAGCTCGCCTTTGAGTATAAGAAATATCAAATTGACTCAGCTTGATGTTCCATTTAAGCAATCTACCAGACTTCTAAGGTCGTGTTACGATCTGTCGTAACAGCTGGTCGGTGTAAACGGTGATCGGATGCGCCTGGAAATATGGACTGGCTTCCTCGAGGCTATGACAAGACAATAAGCTAGCTTTTCCACCTTCGAGTAGTTTCTTTCTACCCCTATCAATCTTTTACTAACATAATAGACTGGTCGTTGGATCCGATCCTCTTCTTGAACGAGCGTAGCACTGATTGCGCTTGCTGAAACCGCCAGATAGACATACAACCTTTCGTGATCAACCGGCTTTGACAAGATAGGAGGTGTTGCCAGATGTCGCACTAGTGCTTGGAATGCGCCTTCACAATCCTTCATCCATTCGAAGTTCCTTTTTCTTTTTACGATCAGATTGAAAAAGGAAATGCACTTGTCCGTGGATCTGGAAATAAATCTGCTTAAGGCTGTCACCATCGCATTGAAGCTTTGCACTTGCTTTATGGTTCTGGGAGTTTCGAGATTTTGAATCAGCCATATTTTTCAATATTAGCTTCAATTCCTCTTTGGTGTTGACAATAAATCCAAGGAACTTTCCTGATGCAACTCCTAAATGACATTTCAATGAATTGAGCTTCATCATGTATTGTCAAAGTATGTTGAACATCGTTTCCAAATCTCTAACATGGTCGCTGGATAACCGCGATTTCACGAGCATATCATTTACGAACCCTCCATAGTCTTCCCGATCTGGTTTGCAAACATCTGATTTTCGAGCCGTTGATAAGTTGCTTCATCGTCTTTGAGTTTAAACGGCATCACCTTGTAACAATAAAGCCCTAGATCAGTGATAAAGCTAGTGTGCTCCTAGTCAGGAAGGTGCATCAGAATTTGATTATAGCCGAAGTACATGTCCATAAAAGATAAGAGCTTATGTCCAGCCGTTGAATCCACCAGTTGATCGATCTTGGGAAGCGGGAAACTATCTTAGGGGCAGGCTTTGTTCAAATTGAGTAGTCTACACATGCCCGCCACTTTCTATTCGATTTTTTGACAAGCACTAGATTCGATACCCATTCCTGATATAAAGCATCACGCATAAACCCATTATGCTTAAGTTTATCCACTTCTTCCTTTACGGCGGCAGATCTCCCTAGATCCATACCGCGCCTTTTTTGTTTCAACGGGACATGTTGCGGGTCAATATTTAATGCATAGCTCGTGATATTCGACGAGATCCGACACATGTCTGAATGAGTCCAAGAAAACACATCGAGTTTTCCTATAGAAAATCAACCAGTTCCTATCTCATCTGAGGACTGAGTTATGGACCGATCTTTACTACTCTAGCATCATCATCGTCATTGACCGGGACATCAATTGTTAATTCTACCAAGGAGGCCTGGTATTCTTTGACTTCCCTTTCATCATCATTGTCTCCAGGATCAAGATCTTTGGGAAACTGGTTATGGCGCCTGAGCCTCAACTCAGGCATTAGTTATCAATTCTCTAGAGAGCGGACGTAGAAAGATTCCTCCACGCCCTTACCTTTCTCCTTTCGTTGTGTATCCCGTAGCTCCGCAACATAACAAGCGCGTCCAGTCGCCAGATCACTACGTACTACCTCGACTCCACTATCAGTGGGGAATTTTAGAGTCAAACACTAAGAGACAATCGCTGCCCTGAACTCCACAAGGGCCAGTCGACATGAGAAAGCATTATAAGGAGAAAGAATATCCAACACAAAACTCTAACATCCGGACTCTCCAGTTATCACCAATACCCAATTTAATAGGTAACTCTACCATTTCAGCCGGTATCCATTGAAACCATGTATGTGTGACTGACACGGTTTCAGATCCTTTGTTTCCATTAGCATTTGGTCATAAGCACATTTAAAAAGTATGTTCATAGAACTTCCACCATCAACTCAGATCCTCTTCATCCAAGCCAGTCCTCTCTGGGCAGAAATAACCAATGGATCAATAGTGAGGGCCTCGAGTCTATTGGCATCACGGTTTCTGAAAATGATGTCGTCTGCCATCATCCTCTATTGCTTTACCGAGGCCCCTTCATCGGTACCAGTACAACATTGAAGTCCACATGCCTAATTGAGCTAGCATATGACTCCATTTCGTTCCAGCTTCGATCAGCTGCATAAGGAATACAACTCATAGTATTAATCAGTAAACTCCCGCCGGTACACAGGTTCTTTAGGCCTACCCTGGGCTTGACTCTAATTTGGATTAGATGGGCCCGCTCCACCATTCTATGGAGCTCGGACAAACTGCTCCAACTTTCTTTCTCTAATCAACTTTTCAATAATGTCCTGCAGATGACAGCATTCATTTGTGTTATGGCCATAACAATCACGAAGAATAAAGAACTTCCTATTACGAATCTATTTCTCGGATGACGGTTTCGAAGCTAGCTTCTTGTACTGCCCGGTATTACAAGTCTGAAGATAAACATTTTTCAGCGACATATTCAAAGGAGCATATCAATTTAACATAGGAACTCTAGGTCTCCCACGATGAGCGTCTCTCTTCTTTCCTTGACCTCCCTTACCCTTCTGCTGACTTTGAATATTCTGATTGTTCAACTGTACTTTGCCAAAACTCTCCCTAGTCTGGTTCACTACAACATTACTCTAGATAACATCACTACTGGGCCCTGAGATGTCCAGCTTCCTAGACCATCTAGCACCCTCTTTCCTCAAAAAATGGGCTATCTTTGCATAGAAATGGTCTAACGAAGTGGAGGTTCCCCAGCTAACCAATTACCAAATTTGGAATCAGGATCGATCCCTTTAGTCAATGCCATTAGAATAGAGTTGTCATTAGGATTGTTAACCTCGGCATAAGCAGCATGTAACCTTTCCAGATAGCACATAAGAGTCTCTCCTAGAGCTTGAGTGACAGTGGATAAGGTATTGACATACTTCATTGTTGTAGCATGCATACAGAACTGCTCAACAAACTTAGTAGCTAACTAGTCAAAACATCAAATGGATTTGGGTGGAAAATGGGTGAACCACATAGTTGCAATGCCTCCTGAGGAGATAAGGAAGCTTCTAAACTTAACCGCATCATTAGCTCTAGTGGCTTTCATAAGCCATTCATATTTTAGAATATGTTGATTGGGATCCGAATTTCCTTCATACATTAGCAAGGTCAGCATCCTGAATCAACGCGGCGGCTCCTCATGGAGAATGTCATTAGTGAACGGAGTGCAACTTCTAGAAATTCCTCAGTCATCATTCATGAGGCCTTGACTTTCTTTAATCATATGGCGTATCATAGTTGGAATGTCAAGCATCTGGGTATTTGGGGCCAAGGCATGGTCGGGTTCCACGTCAGGAGGACAGTCCGATCGCTGTCTACGGCCTGTTCCATGTCTCCTTGGCTCCTGGGCTTCAAGGAAGTGAGGATCCTGAGCATGAATGTGGTGGCGAGGGGTTGGATCTAGTTGGTTCTGGATCTCGAAATCCAGAGCTATAGCAGCGGCTACTGCGTGGTCTTGCATTGTAAGGAAGTGTCTCTCCTTGGAAGGAGGGTCAAGCTTGATGCCCTGTAGAAGGGCCAATCCTGACTTTTCCAAGATTCACAGCATGCTGATGCTTAGAGGCTTTTGCATAGTTTCCATCCAGTCTGCGACATGTAAATCTATGATTGAAGTCGGATGAAGCTGAGCTTTCAGATAAGAATAAGAGGTGTGCTCCCTTCCAGATCTCCCTCGCCTTTCTTTGCTCAACTGGTTTGCGTGCTCCATGTTGGTATGGATTTGCTGAGTGGGCTCCCGACGGCTCTGAGTTAGCTCTTACATAAGAGTCTGGAACTCCTCTCTAGTCACTGGACCAAGTGGATCGAGAGCTCCAGTTGAGATTTGGCCTACTGTGGTCAGGTGCATGGGATTTTTCCTATCCTTTCCTTTTGGATATGCAACACTGGAAGCAGTTCTGGTAGTGTGCACCATGTTGACGGTAGTTCTTCCTAGATCTGGAGTAACCTGAGTAGAGTGGAAGGAACTACTGGAAGACAGATCTGGATCTCCTTCTAAAAATTTTAGCAATCTAACAACGGCAGGGGATCCACGGTATCAGAGAATAACGATTTTCTCAATGAAAGCACCAAAGTGTTTGTTCCAAAATTGGACACAACACTCTTCGAATGTAATTGAAGAGATTAGAATGAAGAAATTAAATGGAAAAAGAGGCTAATCTAACAATCCCACCAAGAAAAGTAAGCAAGAATAGAAAAGGACAAAAATTTATATTGGTTCGGCATTGTAGCCTATGTCCACTTTGAATAGTTTGTTGTTTATTGATGATTCTCAACTGAGTTATAGCAGTATGATAACTAACACTCAAATTACAATGGAGTTTCAGTAGAGTAACGGCCTAGAAGTCCCAAACGTCCTTTTTTAGTTGGGATAGGAATGCTATTTATAGGAGTTGATATGGAAATATCTGCCCCAATACTCGGAATACCCTTTCTCATGCGTAGGTAGACCCACCAGATCTATCTGGGGTTGTTTGGGATCAATCCTTGTTGTCATTGTATCGATAAAGATTGGCTCCAATTGAGCTGCGATCGATCATAGACATTATTTAGTTGATATGCAAGCTCCTGTGAAAATTTGCTAGCATTTGGACTTGTAATTTAAGAGATATGATCGATCCAAGACTGAAGTTTCTAAGGAGACTAAAGGATTCATATCGACACGTGCGTATCGATGGTCTTCTTTTCGGTATAATGTGTATCGATCAATTGCGTGTCTATGATGTGGCACTGGAGATCCACATTTTATGCTTATAGACTATTTCCTTTGGTTTTACTTATTCCTTCATATCCATCCGAGCCTACGCTCTTTATATTGATGCTTGTCTGTGGTTTAGTATCGATGCTTGGTCCCTTGCTTCGTATCGATCGATTGGTTGATCGATACGAAATATGTAGAAGTGTGATCGATAAGAAATGGGTAATTTTTAAGCAAATGAACTATGATCGATCCGAGAGGTGCTATTGCTTGATGGATATGAAGTGGATGGATGCTGAGTGGTGGACTTGTGCTCATTCGTATCGATCTGGATGGATACGAAATGATGGATGTAGGCTGATGGATACGAAGTGGATGTGTTCTTTATGGATCTTGATCAATCCATAACTTGAGCATGCAGAATATGATTGACCTGAAATTTAGAATGTTGCCTTTCATAGCTTTTCTTATCATACAATGCTAATTGTAGCTCGATGCGGACTTGGACCAAGTTTGCCTGTATCCATCGTGAACCTGTAGATAACTGATCTTCGAGGTATATTTTCTTTAGTTTCTAGTCAAGTCCCTGGTGTCACGGCCTTGCCAAAAGGTGGGATAACAGGAAGTCAAAGCAACTAATATTTACAACTAAGCCTTCTGCTTTCATCTTCGGCATGCTTATTTGCTCCTTTCCCATAGGTACCTGTCTAAGTCCATAAACTCAACTTACTCTATCGAATACCCATAGGTTTATTGAAAAAATATTAATAAAATTGGATCAGACATAAAATCTAGTATAAGTTTATGCAGTTAAAGCGATAGAGTTAGGGGTATGCCCTAGGCCAATTATGTAATTGTTACATATATTTAACTCGATAACCAATCTCGTTCAAAATAAAAAGTTATAAGTGTTTTATTTCTATTATATGCTTCATACAATGTGTATATTATTAATTAATTTAGTTAAAAGTATATTTAATAGAAAATTCATAAATGGTATGTATTGTGATAGTAGTTACAATGTGTTGTAATTATGAATGATTTACCGTAATAAAATAAACATACCGTTTTAAATATTCCTAGTCAAGGTATATCTAGACTTGATATCAATACATTCATTGGGACTAGAATATGCAACGCTCTCCAAATGTTGGGTAGCGTAATACTCTTAAGGGCACTAAGGGGTTACGTACTGTTAGCACCAAATTTGATCACTAACACCCAAACGCTGTTGAAAGCACCAAATTGCAGTTATCGATCATAGACAAACGTATGTAGAAAGTATAAATATGAAGAATAGTTAAAATTAAAAAGAAAGTAATAATAACAGAGGATTTATAGTGGTTTGGCTAACTCCGTACTACGTCCACTCCATAAATTTTCTTTCTATTGATATCAGAATCAATTACAGTTACATTGTAGAGTTCTTAAAGCAACAACGACAAAGTAGCCTTACTAGGGAAGAAGAAGGGAAGCAGAATCAAGACCCCTTATTTTGAAGCCTCGCATGCTGTATTTATAGGCAAAATCTGAGTTACTGGGCTTCTTGAATGATACAGGCCCATCAACACCATAGCCGATCCAAAACCTAACACCACGACTAACCTTAAACTCTGAGCATTCTGATCCAGTCTTGCCCTGGATGTGGCTGGAAGCAACCTCATATTTGACTCGAAGTAAACAGGGCTGGATCTCGAAGCCACTTAATGTCGAACCTCCTTCCTCAAAACACCGATCTTGTTTGAATATGACCCTGACTCTTCTTTGTCGACCCAGAAATGTCGACCCACTTTGATGTTGACATACTTCCCTATACTGATCCGGGGATATGCTAGTGTTGACCCGAAGCTTGCCGCTTATCGACCCGAAGTAGAAATGGATGCCGACCCAGAGTGCTCTTCCCATGCCGATCCATGGCTTACCGATCCAGAAATGAAAGGCCGACCCCGATCAACTCAACCATGTCGAACCATTACCTTATGCTATTCCACTCCATCGTGACCGAACCACCACAGCCGAACAATGTATGGCTGACCCATATGCTTCAATCCCCTTGAGACCATAACCATTCATACCTAGCCATACATGACCTTCCTTCCTTTGTCTGACCGACCCTTCTTAACTGATCCACTCCACGTCATCTCATAGCCTTCCTACCGATCCACTCTAACACGATCGATCCAGAAATGCTGACCCAGATCACCACAGAGCCACATCTGTCGACCCCCTCAAGCCGAGCCACTCGTGACTTTCCACCCTTGACCGAGCCATATAAGACCAAGCCACCTCGACTGAGTGACCCACACCGAACCATCCATGACTGATCGTCTATCCATCCAGTTGAACCAAACTCGTCGTATTCCAGTCTCGACAAACGAGTAGTCGATTTAGTTAAATCAGCCTGTCTACGACCTTGCCAAAAGGTGGATTAACATTTACCCCCCAAAACATGCCTTGCTACTAGAAGGTGTGTTTTGAATAGTCTCAAATTCGATATCTGAAGTCCATGTTACATTCATTACCAAGCAATTACATCCAAATCTATAGTCTACTCCGAATCGTTCCAAGTTGTTATCTAATTCCGAATCCATCACAAATCCATTAACCGAATCCATGGTCTTTCGGATCATTTTATCCGAGTCTGGGACCTCTTCGGGTCATATAGTCCGAATCGAAGACCTTCCTGGGTCTAAATTCTAAGCCGGGACCTCATCGGGTCCTAAATCCATATCCGAGACCTCATCGGGTCTAAATCCTAAACCGAAATCCGAATTCGATAGCCGAGCTCTAATCCATCTATATCCAATAACCAATAATCAAAGCCATGACCTCTCCAGGTCAATATCCCATTCCAGGACCGCTTCGGGCCCTTAGCCAAATCCAGGACCACTCCGGGTCTTTGCTGTTCATAGCCGATATCTGAATCCATAACCTCTTCGGGTTCTCGCCAAGCGCAATCCACACTTGACGATCTGTATAAAGCAATGTCCCGGCTGAAGTCCTAGACTGATGGTGATCCTAGTTTAGTGTCCCTGAATGCCAAGTAATGCTGTGGCTTAAGTCCTAAGCCGAATCTTGATCGCACTGGACCCTTGCCCGATCATAGTCCATATTCGACGACCTGAAATAGTAACCAATAGATAATATGGCGCCTAAGTCCTAGGTTGAATCCTGGTCTCTCCGAATCCTTGCCGAGCATAGTCCATACTCGATGACCTTTTAGCCAAAAACCAAATAAAATTAAATATGAAACCCAGATTCAAACCGGAAAATCGAAAATCCAAATCAAAAGTCTAAATCAAAATCCAAATAAAAAATCAACAAAACCGAGAGTTCAAACTGAACTCCAAAGCCAAAGCAGAAAAAGCAAGCGTCTGAGCCAAAAGGAAAAAATAGATTTCATAAACTAGAGCTTCACGGTTTATCATCATCTCAGAGCATGCCTAAGGGTTATCTTCGTCCTCGTACATGATTAAGTGATTTAGCCATTTTTCCGAGAGTTCGTTACTTACTCCAAACCATCATGATTAGTTAATGATCAATCGACCACCATTCCTGAGCCTTGCGCCATCCTCGTTCAAGGTAGGCGGTGGTTGCTCCTGTTCCACCGCCGCATTTCGAGTTTCGACATATTGTCGCAGCTGACCATTCCTTTCATGCTTCTCGATTATATCCTTTAGATGCCTGCATTTGTTAGTATCGTGCCCGTCCAGGTCATGAAAGAGATAGTGCCTTCCCGATGCCCATTCACGCTCGGTTCCCTCCTTGTCGTCTTCAATAAGGAAGGCGATCCCGAGTATCCAAGTATATATGTTCCATTGTTGCATTCAATCCTGTGTAAGTGGAGAATTTTAGTTCTCCCTAGCGCTTCCTATTTTCTTTATCCTTATCTTTACCCGAGCTTTCACCAGACGGTTCTCCTTCCTTAACCATGTTTACTTCCTTTGACTTCATATCCAAACATGCATCTACTTGTCGAAGAAACCTCTCGGCTTTGTGAAATAATTCCTCGAGACCCATTGGTGGATCCCGTATCAATGATGCTTTGAAATCCGAATTATCCCTGACTCATGATATTACCGCCATTAGAACCATTGATGGAATTGGCCGACCACCGAAGCAACTGTTACATTAAACCGACTTAGAAAAGTCCTGAGCGATTCATTTTCCCTCTACTTAACTAATGTTAGTGTCATCACATTATTCGACCTGTTTATGTGAACTCGAAGCTGCTTCAAGAACCTACCCATCAGTTTTGTCCATGTTCCAATAGATCGATCTTCCAGCTGTTTGAACCACATAGCAGCTATATAGGTCAAGTACAAGGGGAAACACCAGGCTATAATCTCCTCTGATGCCCCCAACACCTCCATATGTCTTGTGTAGCTCATCAAGTGGTCCGTGGGATCCATCTTATCATTGTATACTTCCAGACTGAGCAACTTGAAATCGGTTATCCTAGCCATTTTAATGTTACTAGTAAATAGACTTTTGATTATTCCTTCCAAATTCCTGTTTGCCAGACCTCCGTGAATAGTTCGCTTGATAATGTCAGCTAGTCCAGTGTTACCTACCATGGGTTGCCCCTTATCCATATTTCCTAACTTCCCTCCAAGCCCTTGGGGGAATTCTGGTATATACTCCACTTCATGCATTCCTGTATTCCTGTTAGCCCCGGGTTATGCAGCGTCATCTGGTATCCCTTTATGGATCAGTCTAGCATTTCCTGGTGGCGTCTCCTCGAGTCTAGGCCCATTCAGATTGATAGTTGTTTGCTGATTGGGGAAAGCCCCTACAGAACCACTTCATCTACTTGCTGATTGAGTCCTTATGATCCAACTCCATGGATCTGAGATCCTGCAGTTCCTACTTGTGCAAATTGTCTGAAAAGTGTCTGCATCATTTCCTCTTACCTTTTCATCAATTGCTACTGCATGGAATTCATCAGGACCTGTATCTCATCCCTAGTGATAAGACGGAGGCTTGATTAGCTCCAGAGGAAGCCTCTTGACTTTCCTCTTCCTGACTTCTTTCCGTCCTCTATCTCCTGGTTGATTGCTTTACCATAATCTCCAGAATCCAAGTTCCTAAGGCGTAAAATCTAAAATCCAAGCTTCTGAATCTCTGAGTGCAAGCTTTCTCAGTGAAAGCACCAAAAATATTAGCGCCAAAATTGGTCACTAACACCCAAACGCCATTGAAAGCACCAAATTGCAGTTATAGATCACAGACAAAATGTATGTAGAGAGTATAAATATGAAGAATAGTTAAAATTAAAAAGAATGCAGCAATAACAGAGAATTTATAGTGGTTTTTCTAACTACGGCCTATGTCCATTATAGAAATTTCCTTACTATTAATATCAGAATCAATTATAGTTACAATCCAAAGTTTTTAAAGCAATAATGGCAGAGTAGCCTTAATAGAGAATAAGAAGGAAGTAGAATCAAGACCCTTTTTTCTGAAGCACCGCATATTGTATTTATAGGAAAACCTGAGTTACAGGGCTTCCTGAATGATCCAGGCCCATCAACACCATAGCCGGTCCAAAACCCAACACCACGACCGACCTTAAATCCGAGCATGCCGATCCAGTCCTGCCCCGGGAGTGACTTGAAGAAACCTCATATTTGACTTGAAGTAAATAGGGCTAGAACTCGAAGCCACTCAATGTCGAACCTCCTTCCTCAAAACACCGATCCCCTTTGAATATGACCCTGACTCTTCTTAGTCGACCTAAAAATGCCAATCCAATTTGATGCTGACCTACTTCCCTATACCGATATGGGGATATGCCAATGTTGACGCGAAGCTTTCCGCGTACCAACCAGAAGTAGAAATGGATGCCGAACCAGAGTGCTCTTCTCATGTCGATCCATGGCTTGCCGATTAAGAAATGAAAGGCCAACCCTGATCCACTCAACCATGCCGAACCATTACCTTATGCCGGTCCACTTTATCGTGACCGAACCACTATGGTCGAACCACGTATGGCTGACCCATATGCTTCAGTTCCCTTTAGACCAGAACCATTCATATCGAACCATGCATAACCTTTCTTCCTTTGTCGAACCGACCCTCCTTAATCGATCCACTACACGTCACCTCTTAGCCTTCCTATCGATCCACTCTAACACGACTGATCCAGAAATGCCGACCCAAATCACTACCGAACCACATCTGCCGACCCCCTCAGGCCGAGCCACTCATGATTTTCCACCCTTGACTGAGCCATATAAGACTAAGCAACCTCGATCGAGCGACCCACATCGAAACATCCATGACTGATCGTCTGTCCATCCAGTTGAACCAATCCCATTATATTCCAGTCTCGACAAACGAGTAGTCGATTTAGTTAAATCCGCCTGTCTACGGCCATGCCGAAAGGCGGGTTAACACATACTGGAAATTATTGGATAACTATGGAATGACTCATTTAACAGTTTTTTGTTAGTTGATATGATTAAGGTCATATATAAAAAATCGATGTGATAATGTTACACAATTCCCTCGAGTTGAGAATACCATCAAGCTTTAGTGTGGGAACTCTACTTTGATCATAGTTAATTCATGCCATGACATCTATCGAATGACTATGGTGGGGTCTAGTGGTAGCATTTTAAGTGAGACACTATTCAAGAGAGAATTCGTCTTCTCAGTTATATGGCATTGATATCACGGTCAACTATAGTCAAGTCAAAGCCAAAGTTTTTGGCTAGAATAGTTTAGTTCACAACAATTATTATTATTGAACCAAGGACTTTGTGTTTGGAATATAAAGTTGAATATGGACGATATTCGAATTTTGACCATTATAAAATTTCATAAGTCCTAATATGAAATAGTTTTGACAAAGATAATTAGTGTTGATAATTATCACTATCGGGTAATGCTTAAATAAGTAAAATTTGATTTACCGAAGTTAAGCTATCACACCACCTACTAAATGACATGTGACCGTTAGTATTAGAATTGTTTGATATTAATCATTGACTGAATTTACATCTAAGAGTCATAAAATTGAAATGATAAATACTCCTACTACCACCTGAATTAATTATTTATAATTGTTATAAATTAATTAAATTAATTAATGTTTATGAACTTTTAATTATAAAATTTGATTTTATTTATGTTGGTCAATATTAAATACTGTGTATATAATAGTTATAGACACGCGTATCGACATACAATATCGGTATGCATTATAATTAAACTTAAATGCGTATTTATTTGATCGAGCTTGTAATTTGAAGCCCACATAAGGAAAGGCATGGCCGTCCACACTAGGATTGAAAGGAGGGGTTAAATAATTGAAGTGAGTTTTGAAATAGCAAGAGAGATATGCGGACCAAAATTTACTTTTAGCTCTCGTCCTCTTTTGCTATTTACACACTTGTAACCCCTTCATTCTGCCACTTAATTTTTGCCTCCTTTCATCTTATTTTCACCCCAAACCCCCCACCGCCTTTCCCGCACTCCATAAAATTTTCAAGCTCTTAAAACATAAATTAAATATGTAACGATCCGGATTTTTCGACATTAAATTTGGGATATTTAAATGATTTTAAATATTAAAATTGAATTATAAATTAGGTTTTATTTATAGAAATAGATTCAGAATTCAGATATAGTGATTTATTGGACAATTCAACTTTTGAATTTAATAATTGGAGTTTGGGTAAATTATTGAATCTTGAGTTTTAAGCTTGATAAAAGTCATTTGAAGGCTTATAAAGTTCATATTAATGATATTGAAGACAATGTAACTTTTAGAATTGAATTTGGAGGTGATTTGTTCAATTTAAAAAAATATCGTTTGAATTGACAATTAAAAATAGCCTTTCGAGGCGCAGTCTCAGAATTCGACGAAACCAGTTCCATTGGATCCATAATATCGTATTATTATCGGATTTCAAATTTCATAACATTTGAAGTTGTCATGTGGCCGTATGTGATATAAACACGCTGAAATCATGTCTCTCTTGCCCTTCAATTCAAATTGATAGTTATATACGAATGAGAATACCATTTCCCCTTTTCCTCTATAATATATTGAAATCGACTTTATTTGGTTTTATGCATATAAAAAAGGCGATTCGAAATCAAATAGAAATGAATTCGCTTCTTTTTTTTATCGCAAACTTTTTAGCTTGTTGATCAAAGCCATGCTTTGACAACGAGGAGGAGGCCAACTCAGTTGACCTGGGGGAGGGGATCGGGCATTCGCTCGGAATAGCATGGCGAGGCGACCTAAGGATCCCCTGAAAGGGTGCGCGTGCGAGGAGGAGAGAGAGTAGTGAGGGTTTTTTGGAGGGTCGTGGGTTCGAAGTCGAATAATGGTGATGGGGTGGTGGCCACGTTTGCGTTGGAGGTTCGTTGGATGAGCATTTCGCGAGGCACAGGTTTCTTTTCGGAAAGGCGGAGTTATTCGGCTTTTATTTTTTATTTTTCAATTAAATTTAATTTAAATTTATATATGTATGTATAGTATAATGAAACAGAAAATTATTTAACAATAAGTTATATAAGCAATCTATTACAATTTAGCATATATATATATATATATATAGTATAGTTAACAAAAAAGAAAATATAACTCTGCATTTGATTTTACAGTAAGGTGAAAAGAGAATTATTGTTTTTATTTACTGAAAAATAGATAGAATTGAAACAGGAATTTTAAAATGTTTTGATTTGGAAAATTTGACTTTTGGTTTATATAGGCTATTTTTATAAGTATATAAATATGTAGTTTCAATAAAATAAAATAAATATACATATACACATTTTAAACTTACTAGTTTATTTTAAAATGATGGATTTAGTGATAAATTTGTCCAATTAACTTATATAATTTATTTTAGCTACTAAAAGATTTTTTAAAGGGAAAATTATTGGTTTAAAATAAGTTATTAGTTAAATAAATTATAAAATGGCAATGATTATTCGTTTACTTCGAATATTAATAAACCGTATAAATGCTTATACAAGGTCTATGGTCACCGTGAAACCATGTCAAGATTGAAGTGGGTTGCAAAATAAATGTGAGATTTTCTCACTCATTTGGATTACCTTGGTTAAAATTAAATGTTAAATTTAAATCATTGGATGTTTGACTTCATTGAAAAATTTATAATGAATCTATTGGATGATATTATATATATAGCAATACATATTGGAGTGACTGATATTCTCGCATTATAAAGCGGATGAGACCCTATGCATCCCGCATAATAGCAGATGATCCTTTATACCGCAATATCCCCCTCGAAGTGGGATTGGTATTTTTTTTCGACTAACATTTGTGGATGCAAGAGAAACAGGTTTGAGGGATCCAACAGGATTCCTCAAAAATATTTATTGTTCATACACACACACACACATATATATTGATATATGATATGATGGATAAATTGATACGGTTTGTGTGCGAATTGAATTGCTAAATGTTAAATAGGTTGGGAATTGAATTTGGTAAATAATTAATTTGAAGGAATTTAAAAAAGAAATTTGAATGGTAAATATTTATATTGTAAATTGGATTTATTTTAAGGGAAAATTAAGTGGAATAAAATTTATTAAATAATTGGGCTATACTTAACCATCCATAAAATTGATTTAGGTAGAGATTTTGAAATAAATTATATAGAAGAACTTGAAGGATATTTTGAAATTATCGAAAAGGACTCAAGTAATAATTAAAAATAGATTTGATATTAAATTGGAATTTATGAAGGAAAGAAATTAAAATCAGACCTTTAGATAGAATCTATTTTTCTAAAAAACGATAAAAACTAAGGGGAGTTTATAAATTTATAAACGGGGTTTATAAATGAGATAGATTGATATCAGTGGATATGGAAAAAAATATAAGTTATGGCATGAACTTATGTCGAGTTATGAGAAATTGTTTTGAAAAGAAACGGTGGGATTTGTTTTGAATATGAGGAATGGTGATATGGTCGGCGTGATACAAATCAAGAGGAACCTATGAATTGAATTGGTGAATATTGGACTTTCTAAAAATAGACTTTTGTTGAGTAAATAGAAATTGTTTTAAACGGGATTTTAAAATTACCATGCTATTTTAGGATATCTCGAAGTCAGTTATTTTAATGCTTAATATTTATTTAAATAAATTCTAATTTTATAAGTCAACTTTGTAAGTTAATTTATAACTGAATATGAACTTTTAATGCTTTTAGGAAATTGATATTTTAGTTACCCAAAACCATATTTTTAAAAGTAAACCATTATTCTTATTTCATACATAAAATTTTAAATGTTTTAAATTCAATTACAAATCCTCTCTAGATGGGAAGCGAGTTTAATAATAACGGATAAGATTTTAGAAGAAAGATCTTATAAAGGTAGTATAGGAATTTAAATAATTTCTAAAGTGTAAGATAAGTGAACTTCGAAAGGTGAAATAAAATTCATAAGGGAACTAAAAGGGAAACTGGAATTTAAATAAGCATAAATGGCTTTGGAAATATCAAAGGAAAATTAACTGAGGAGCTCTGGAATATATAGAATTTGTGTGAAACGAATACGAAAATTTCAAATAAAATTATAAATGAATTTTGGGAAAAGAATAAAAGGGGTTTGAAACTATTTTCAAGGTGTTGAAATATGGGATGATATCTGGTGTAAATATTATAAGATAAATAATTTGGAAAATTATTTAATACCTAATTGTTGCTTGTGAATGTTATTTGATAGTTAAATAACCGACTATCAATATTGGCCAATGCATCGATCGTTTCGAAGAGATCGGGATCGGTTTTAATAATCCTAAACCACTTCGATCCGGTTTGAACGTAGCGAATGAAGACCGTGAAGATGATGAAGACGGTGATTCGGTTTGTCCAAACCCAGGGCTACTTGTATGGACAAATGCTACTAGACCATTGTCAGGAGGACGATGAGCATTCTAAGTGAGACTCGTTCTGAAAAGGTAATGCATAGCCTCAAGCCTCATCCACCGGAAATGGCTAAAATAGGGGAGGTGCAGCAAGGCTAAGTGGGTAGCATCCAAGTAGGGTAAGATTTCCCCTTTCTAGATGTCCCTTTATTTCGGCTGTGTGGGCGGTTGATTGCCCCAACCGCGGGGTGATCTTATTCGGACTATTCAGTAAGGGGTAGCTCCGGTCTTGTGTTGCAGTGGATCGGGCAGTGGTCCTCGGTACTCTGATCTAGGCAAGGTACTGTGACGATCGGTACCCCAGTAGCCCTGCCATTGTATGGAATCTAATCTCTAATAAGCGCCCATACGGTTTTGATAATGCCCAACTATTGCAGGAACATGAGATGCAAGCATTTCAACTGGATTCTATTTTCTTTCTATAGACACTATTATAATATCAAACGAATTTGATTAAAACGTTTGGGTTATTGTAAGGTAAAAACCCGGCATATTTATGTATGGCGTGGTCTTACGAGATACCTTTGTTTCAAAAGATTTTCAAAAAAAATATAATAATCAAATTAGGTGTGATTTTCTCACGCTGGTTTTCCAGACTAACGCGAGTGTTGTTTTATTATGATACTCGGCTCAGACCGAGTTGAACAAATCTAGGATAATGTGTTGTGAAGCTCAAGAGGCGAGCTGGATGACAGAGACGTATCTCCGTACTTGAATTATTAATTCCGCCGTGTAAGGACAAGTATTTAGCTGTCCAAAGTGATGGATGATTGTTGTACTCCAATAATGGTATGTATGTATAACAGTACAGATTTCTTTGTATTTAAAGCTGTTATTATATATTATATTTTGTTCCATTGCGATTATGAGACTCTGATTTTGTTATTTTCTTCTTCTTCTTCTACCTCTTTCTTCTTTTTCCCCGAAGACTCGTATTTTCGTCCACTTTGAGTTGAATTGATGTGGGATATTGTCGGCTCAAAGGGGTATGGATTTGTAGGCCATCACATTTGGTATCATAGCTAAAGGTTAAGCGAGAACCTTGGTCTGGTAGGGATTACTCATTAGAGATAGAGTCACTAGTACTCTAGAATGATTTTGAGTGTAATAATAGACATGAGTGCGTATTTTTTAGTGAATATAAAATGGTTTTATATTGTGTTAACTTATTGGTTGAGTGGAATATAAATTCTGGTTGAGTAGTGGGACGCCACTAATTCGATAGGAGTTTCTAAACGCTTGAACGCGATAAACTGACACAACATTGTTTTGAAGAGGGTAAATGAAATAATTTTATTCAAGTTATATTTTTATATAAAAGAACAAAAATTTCTAGAAATTATTAGGGTATATTGGAGTGTTTGGTTGATAATATTACAATCTAAATAAGATTTAAAATTTGAAATGGATATATTTATAACCAAATGGAGATTGCATAAGTATGGATAATAGAAAATGAATTAAAAACTAAGATTTGAATAAAATTAGAATTTGAAAATATTTTATATCCCAGAGATGTTGAAAATATTTTCTATAGTGTTTGAATAGGATAATAGAATTAAAAGTCCGAGAATTTTTGGAAGTGTTTTCCCAAGTGTTTTGAAGATAAATAATAGTATTATTATTTTGAAGATATTTTGAAAGAAAATTGTTTCGATGGGTTTGGAAGTGATGCAGCACTGAACTCACTTCAGTTGCTGGGAAATAATTCTGATGATGACGGCCGCATTGTTGGTGTTCATTTTCGAGTTTCAAAAGTGACGGGTTGCTACCAAGGTAATTGATTGGGAGATTTGTTGGAAAATAAATGTTGCTTAGAAATTCCAAGGAAATTTGTTTTGGGATAAAAAACCAAGGCTGGTTTAAATTTAAAAAGTGTAATTTGGAATGTTTGTGATTTCAAAATGGTTTGAAATAAATACCGGGTGTTGAATTTTGGATTCCTTATTTAAATAATTTAGAAGTCATCAAGAGATAAGTTATAAACTTATAAATGGTGATTTGAAAGAAATAAATTAGTGAAGTAGATTAGTTAAATGGATTAAATTTGGGATGTGATTGAAGTGGAAAATAATATTTAAGTTGGATTTGAGAAAATAGAGTTGAATTGAAATTAACTTAAACTAAATGAAGTTAAGTTGAAATAAAATTAAAAAGAAGTAAAAATCCAAACTTGAATTATAAAATAGATTGAACTCAAGTAAAATAGTTAAAGTGATTTTTGAACTAAAAATCAAATATTGATTTAAGAAGTGGAAGTGAACTAACTAGTTTAACTAGTTAACGAAATATGGAAATGAAACCTAAATTGGTTAAATAAGAGTTGAATTGTGAGTTTGGAGATGAACTCGAGTTATAAATAAAATTCGACTTGAATTGTTAGTGAATTAAATATAATTGAAAATGTTGTCAAATGAAATGATATTTGATTAAAATAGTGATGGTTTGAACTGCAAATATAATCCAAGTGAGTGGAAATAAATCGAAAATGGCCCTGTTATTAATAAAATAAATTCAGGATGAATTGAGTATGAAAATTAAAAGTATAATGGATCGAGTGAATAAATTAATTGAATTGAATAAACAAATGGAGTAGTATTGGTCGCAATAAGTTAAGAAGAAATGAAATTGTTATGGAGTTGAAAAAACTCGAAGAAAATAAAAGATAGGGAATGTTGTCAAACTTAATAAAATGGTTTTGAATGAAACCTACACAGATATGAAATGTAATGCAAGTGAATGGGTTGTGAATAAATTAGAATGGAATGGAATTAAATATATATTGAGTAGGAATCAATTTAAAAGAGCTATATAAGCTAAAGTGATTGTTCATTTAATATCGCCAAATTTGCATAGAAACAAGTGTCGTTGTCGCAAATGGAAGTAAATAAAATTCTATGGATTAACAGAAGCAAATAAAATTGATTTTGGAATCAACTGAAATGAATATGAGTTCATTTGGTTGAAAAATGAATTGAGTATAAGCAATCGAGTAATAAACCATTCAAATTGAATGAAAATGATATATGCATTGAAAGCAATAAAAAGTTAATGTCGAGACCTTATATTTGCTTATGAGAATTGTTTTGTGTGCATTTCTTATAGAACACATGTGTTGTCGTACAATTAGTTTCTAGGACACACATCCACAAAAATTAGTTTCAAGGCTAAAGTCAGTAGAATAATTACTTCTAAAGACAAAGTCAGCATTCCAATTACTTTCAAGGACATAATTTCATAGGTTTTTAGGCCTTAGAAACTAATTATTTTGCATTTTGTCCTTAAAAATAATTATTTCAGTTGTGTGTCGTAGAAACTAATTGTACTTGCTAAAGAGGCCCTTGTGGCTAATTTTCACTATTTAAATTGAGTAAGTACAGGTATCGAGAGGCCATTTGGCTTGATTTTGATCACGCTAATTGCTATATAAATAAGTCGCTTGCTTAAAATGCTAAATAGAGGTACGCCTACGCAATAAAAGGAATAAAATTATGAAATATTGTGTTTATTTTTATTTTTTGACTATGTGGGTCGATGTATATATATTTATCTCTCTTGTCAAATTGCAAAAGCTCCTCCGCACAAGGGAGACTCTACCAAAAAATTTCAAAAAATTTGGGAGTTAGAAAATTTTTGAAATTTTTGTTAACGAAAAGTTGATTTTCAAATTGTAATGGAAATGTAGAATTTGAACTAGAAAATGAAAATTTATTGTTGTGATTAAAGCTAAGGTATTAGAAAAGTGAATATGTGCTTTTCAGTAAATGGGTTTTGGTAAGTTATTGGGTTTGGGGTATTCTTCCGCCTTAGTATTTCGAGGACGAAATTCTTTTAGGGGGAGGAATGTAACGGTCTGGGTTTTTCGACATTGAATTTGGGATATTTAAGCGGTTTTAAATATTGAAATTGAATTATAAATTAGGTTTTATTTATAGAAATAGACTCAAAATTCAGATATAGTGATTTACTGGACAATTCAACTTTTGAATTTAATAATTGGAATTTGGGTAAATTATAGAATCTTGAGTTTTAAGCTTGATAAAAGTAATTTGAAGGCTTATATAATTCATATTAATGATACTGAAGACAATGTAACTTTTAAAACTGAATTTGAAGGTGATTTGTTCAGTTTTTAAAAAAATAGCATTTAAATTGTTAATTAAAAATAGCCTTCTGAGGCATAGTCTTGAAATTCGACGAAACCAGTTCCGTTGGATCCGTAAAATTGTATTATTATCGAATTTCAAATTTCATAACATTTGGAGTTGTCGTGTAGTCGTACGTGATATAAACGCACTGAAATCTCGTCTTTCTTGCCCTTCAATTCAAATTGGCAGTTATATACAAACGAGAATCGCATTTCCCCTTTTCCTCTGTAATATATTGAAATCGACTTCGTCCAATTTTATACATATAAAAGAAAAGGCGATTCGAAATCAAATAGAAATGAAGTCGCTTCTTTTTTATCGCAAACTTTTCGGTTTGTTCAGATCAAAGCCATGCTTTGACAACGAGGAGGAGGCAAGCTCAATCGACCGAAGGGAGGGGATCGGGAGTTCGCACATGGTAGCATGGCAAGGTGGCCTGAGAATCATCTGAAGGGGAGCGCGTGCAAGGAGGAGAGAGAGTCACGAGTGGTTTTCAGAAGGTTGTGGGTTCGAAGTCGAACAGTGGTGATGGGGTGGTGGCCACGTTTGCGTTGGAGGTTCGTTGGTCGAGCATTTCACGAGGCTTGGGTTTCGCTTCGGTAAGGCAGAGGTATTCGCCTTTTTTCTATTTAAATTTAATTTAAATTTGTATATGTATGTATAGTATAGCTAAACAAAAAATTATTTAACGGTAAGGTATATAAGCAATCTATTTCAATCTAGCATATACATGTATATATACATATGTATAGTATAGGTAAACAGAAAAGAAATTATAACTCAGCATTTGATTTTATAGTAAGGTGAAAAGAGAATTGCTTTTTTATTACTGAAAAATAGACAGAATTGAAACAGGAATTTTAAATGTTTTGATTTTGAAATTTTGAATTTTGGTTTATATAGATTATTTTTACAAGTATATACATATATAGTTTAAATAAAACAAAATACTTATACACATTTTAAACTTACTAGTTTATTTTGAAATGATGGATTTGGTGATAAATTTGTCCAATTAACTTATATAATTTATTTTAGCTACTTAAAGATTTTTTAAAGAGAAAATTATTGGTTTAAAATAAAGTATTAGTTAAATAAATTATAAAATGGCAATTGATTGTTCGATTACTTCAAATACTAATAAACCGTATAAATGTTTATACAAGGTCTAAAGTCACCGTAAAACGAAGTCAAGATTGAAGTGGATTGCAAAATAAATGTGAGACTCTCTCACTCATTTGGATTACCTTGCTTAAAATTAACTGTAAAATTTAAAACATTGGATGCCTGACTTGATTGATAAATTTATAATTTATCTATTGGATGATATTATATATATAGTAACATATATATTGGAGTGATTGATATTCCCGCATTATATAGCGGATGAGACCCTATGTGCCCCGCATAATTGCGGATGATCCTTTATACAGCGATATCCCCCTCGAAGTGGGATTGGTATTTTATTTATTGACTAACATTCGTGGATGCAAGAAAAACAGGTTGGAGGGATCCAACAGGATTCCTCAAAAATATTTGTTTATATATATATATATATATATATATATATATATTGATATATTATATGATGGATAAATTGATATGGTTTGTGTGTGAATTGAATTGTAAAATGTTAAATAGCTTGGGAATTGAATTTGGTAAATAATTAATTTGTAGGAATTTAAGAAGGAAATTTGAATGGTAAATATTCATATTGTAAATTGGATTTATTCTGAGGAAAAAATAAGTGGAATAAAATATATTAACTAAATTGGGCTATACTTAACCATTCGTAAAATTGATTTAAGTAGAGGTTTTGAAATAAATTATATAGAAGAACTTGAAGGATATTTTGAATTATGGGAAAGGACTCAAGTAATAATTCAAAATAGATTTGAAATTAATTTGGAATTTATTAAGGAAAGAAATTAAAATCGGACTTTTAAATAGAATCTGTTTTTGTAAAAAAGGGAAAAAAATTAGGGGAGTTTATAAATTTATAAACGGGGTTTATAAATGAGATAGACTGATATCAGTGGATATGGAAAAAATATAAGCTATGGCGTGAACTTATATCGAGTTATGAGAAATTGTTTTGAAAAGAAATTGTGGGATTTATTTCGAACGTGAGGAATGGTGATATGGTCAGTGTGATACAAATCAAGAGGAACCTATGAATTGAATTGATCAATAATGGACTTTCTACAAATAGACTTTTGTTGAGCAAATAGAAATGGTTTTAAACGGGATTCTAAATTACCATACTGTTTTAGGATATTCCAAAGTTAGTTATTTTAATACTTAATATTTATTTAAATAAATTCTAATTTTACAAATCAACTTTGTAAATTAATGTATAACTGAATATGAACTTTTAATGCTTTTAGAAAGTTGATATTTTAGTTACCCAAAACCATATTTTTAAAAGTAAACCATTATTCTTGTTTCATGTATAAAATTTTAAATGTTTTAAATTCAATTATAAATCCTCTCTAGATGGGAAGCGAAATTTAATAAAAACGAATAAGATTTTAGAAGAAAATTCTTATAAGGGTATTATGGAAATTTAAATAATTTCTAAAGTGTAAGATAAGTGAACTTCGAAAGGTGAAATAAAATTCACAAAGGAAGTATAAGGGAAACTGGAATTTAAAAGCATAAATGGCTTTGGAAATATTAAAGGGAAATTAACTAAGGAGTTCTGGAATATATAGAATTCGTGTGAAAGTTTGAAAATTTACAAATAAAGTTGTAAATGATTTTTGGGAAAAGAATAAAAGGGGTTTGAAGCTATTTTCAAAGTGTTGAAATATGGGAATGATATATGGTGTAAATTTTTTGAGATAAATAATTTGTAAAATTTTTTAAGGCCTGGTTGTTGCTTGTGAATGTTATTTGATAGTTAAACAACTGATTATCAGTTTTGGCCAATGCGTCGATCGTTTCGAAGAGACCGGGATCGGGTTTAATTATCTGAAAATCACTTCGATCCGGTTTGAACGTAGCGAATGAAGGCCGTGAAGATGATAAAGATGGTGATTCGGTTTTCCAGACCTAGGGCAACTTGTATGGACGAATGCTAGCAGACCATCATCAGGAGGACGATGAGCATTCTAAGTGAGACTCGTTCTAAAAAGGTAATGCATAGCCTCATGCCTCACCAACCGAGAATGGCTAAAACAAGGGAGGTGTAGCAAGGCTAAGTGGGTAGCACCCAAGTAGCGTAAGATTTCCCCTTTCTAGATGTCCCTTTATTTCGGCTGTGTGGGCGGTTGTTAGCTCCAACCACGGGGTGATCTTATTCAGACTATCGAGTAATGGTTTGCTCCAGTCTTGTGTTGCAAGGGATCGGGATTGGTCCTCGATACTCTCATCTAGGCCAGGTACTATAATGGACGGTACCCCAATAGCCCTGCCATTGTATGGAATCCAATCTTCAATAAGCGTCCATACGTTTTTGATTGTGCCCAACTATTGCTGGAACGTGCGATGCAAGCATTTTAGCTAGATTCTATTTTACTTTCTATAGACACTATTATAATATCAAACTAATTTGATAAAAACATTTAGCATAAGGTAAAAATCCGACATATTTATTTGTGGCGTGGTCTTATGAGACACCTTTGTTTCAAAGGATTTTCAAAAAATATAATAATCCAATTGGGTGTGATTTTCTCACGCTGGTTTTCCAAACTGACTCGGGTGTTGTTTTCTTGTGACACTCGGGTCAGACCGAGTTGAACAGATCCAGGATAATGTGTTATGGAGCTCAAGAGGCGAGCTAGATGACAAAGACGTATCTCTGTACTTGAATTATTAGTTCTGATGTGTAAGGACAAGTATTAAGCTGTCTAAAGTGATGGATGATTGTTGTACTCTGATAATGGTATGTATATATAATAGTATAGATTTCTTTGTATTTAAAGCTTTTATTATATATTATATTTTGTTCCGCTGTGATTGTGAGACTCTGGTGTTGTTATTTTCTTCTTCTACCTCTTTCTTATTTTTCCCTGAAGACTCGTATTTCCGTCCACTTTGAGTTGAATTGATGTGGGAATATGTCGGCTCAAAGGGGTACGGATTTGCAGGCCATCACAAAATATAAATTAGTGCATTGGTGGTTGCTTCTTTCAGTCTGGTAACTATCTCTAAAGGTTTGAATACATATTCGAGAAGTTTACGGATTTTGACATTCCAAGGTTTTACTTCAAGGCAATAGATAGGTAACTATTCACTTTATATTTATATTCATATATTTATGTTTATATTTTTATTTATTTATCATATCATTATGCTGCATTCTTTTATTTATACAGTATCATGAATCCACATACATCTACGTAACATAAGATGTGCATGTGTCTATGTGTGTGTTGATACATTAAATACATCATTTATATATATATATATATATATATATATATTCTTACATACATACATACATACATACATATACATATATATATATATATATTACTCGGCCAGCAAAAACTTATATTTAATTGTTTAAAATTAAATATTATTTCAAAATAATTAAAAAAAAATTGAATTTTAAATATCTATATTAGCATATAAAATTTATATACATAAAATCTTGTTAATTTGTATACAGAATGCATTTTCGAAAAACAATTAAATTCTATTTAAATTAAAAAGTGCATAAATGCATATTTATTTTAAATATAAAACCTAACTTTTAAGTAGTATATACATATGTATATAAACTTACCAAATATTCATATAAATATTAAAATTATGTATATATATTTTTTATTTTCAAAAGAATTGATTTCTTTTATGATTTTCATATGGATCTTTTATTTAAGAAGACAAAACAAATTTCAAAAAAATCATGGATTTTCATAAAAAAATGTTAATTATTTTGTCAAAAATAATATGTGTGTGTGTGATTATTTTATATTAAATAAATGTATACATTTATGTTTTATATAAACTGTAATTAATTTAGTATGTGTATAAGATTTTCTAATTTTGAAAATATAAAATATATACATATCTATTTAGATATTTTACAAATTATTTTGAGCTTGAAATTAGTAGATATTTATGTGTATCTAGACCTGAAATCTAAAATTTTAATTTTAAATTTTTAACTAAATTCTATATTATTTATATTAATGTTTAAAGTTATTTTGTGTTATAATTTGTATATGTGAAATATATATATATATATATATATATATATATATATATATCCGTGTGTGTGTAATTATGTATACAAATATGTACATTTTACAAGTATAATTTTAAGTCATATAAAATTGTACACACACACACATATGCACACTCACACGCAGATTTGTACGTGTGTACATTAGACAATGCATATATATATATATATATGGAAGGGCTAATATGTATGTTGCGATGTAAATCTCAATATCCATACATATGCATGTTAAACCATGTATGCTATGTACATTACACGTGCACGTGCATATACATGATACATATGTTATGTTATATAATATAAATATAACATTAAAATAAAAATTTATTTGCTACTTAAATAATATATTAAATTTATTAAAAATAAATTTAGATCAGATCTAAATAAGTTTAGACATTATAAGCCCAATAAGATCCAAAATGGAATATTTTTTTCGAAATTTGCCCATATACCCCATTGTGTGTGAGTCCAGTTCCAATAATGTCATTAAAGCCAAATAGTCTATGTAGTCTAAATTAGCAGTATTAGATCTAACTTATGAAAACCTACCCATATAGTATGTTGTCTAGAAAAGTAATGTCTAAGGTTGGATTTAGGTAACCAAATACTCTGCCCTACCTAGCCACTGACCTAACCTGAAAGGATGTGGTAGGCTAAAAGTTTGTCCTTAATATAAAGCCCTAACTTGATTTGGGCCATGGGTTAATTTTCAAAAATCTATTTTGAAATTAAAATAAAATTTAAAATTTACAATAAGCAACAATTTTATAAATATAATAAAATAATTTTCCAAATAATTTTGAAAATATAATAATTTTTTCTTAAAATTATTAATAATCAATTAGATTAAATAAATAAAATTTAATTAATTGATTAAATTACAGATATGTATATTGATATTGTTAGTACCTTAGGTAATGATTCTGATAACAACAACCATCGAGGTCATATAAAATATCGATACTAATGTTTTATCAAGATATATATAGTATATTATGTAGGATATTCGACAGATGTTGATTAAGAGGACAGTACAGTATCAAAAGCGGACTCAAGAGATTGATAAAGAGGATGATATAGAGATTCAAGAATTAGAGATTGAAATTTGAAGATCTAAGATATCAATATTAGTTATAGAGTCATATATTATTTTGTTGAAGCTCTGTTAACACTTATTTAATCTCTCTTTATTTTTTCAAAAAGGTTTTTCAAAATCTATTCTCTAATTTTCAAAGTATCTTCGTTTTCAAAAGTAATTTTAAGGAATCCCTAATTTCAAAATGATTTTTCAAAAACATCTTTTCAAAATAACTTTCAAATGATTCCTAACCTTTAATTATTTACAAAATTATTATATTAAGTTTTTAGGTATTTTATAATTTAATACATACTTTTATTTTATTGTATTTAGATAAAGATTTTGGTTTTATGTTTTCTAAATGTTTATAGTATTTAAAAGTATATTTTTATATTCATTAATACTTTGATAAATACAAACTTTATATATTATTTTGTTTTTCAAAGGAAATTCATATTTAAATCATTTATTTATTTAAATATGTCAAAATAATTTTATAAAGTTTTCTTAGGTATTATTAGGATTAAAATGTGTATAAACTATGGCCAAAATGATTTTAAAAAGTATCAAAATATTTTACAAAGCTTAATATTTTCAAAAAAAATTTATAAAGTAAATTTTCAAAATAAAATGGGATATGTCGACATATCCTCCTTATGTATGTCAACATATATGTCGAGATTTTCAAAATTCCAACTTTAAATAGAAGTATCTTTTGATCGTATCCCTTCGCCAATGGACATGATTGTTGTTTCTCTACAAATGGGATTCTCTCAACAAATTTTGATTAACTACTTTCTCATATTTTTCTCCTCTTTCACTCTCTTAATTTCTAAAGGAAATTCTACTCAAAAACTTCTCAAATTCAATTAAAATCAAATCCAAACTCCAGTGATTTGATTCTCTACTATTTACTCTCTGATCTCTCTAATCTCTCTCACTCAAATCAAGATCAAAGTGTTATTCAAGGGGTTATAGGATCATTTGTACTCAAGATCAAGAAACTGACTTTGTAAACTCTATCAAATCATACTCTTATATTTTGGGTGTGCTTGATGTCCCTGAAATCCAAGTGGGTATGTTTGTGTCCCATCTAAATCAAGTAGGTGTGCTTGGTGTTCCGTTTGTATCCAAGTGGTTGTACTGGTGTCCCTTTTGAATCCGTGAATGTACCCAAAGCTCGAAAACTCTAGAAGGTGCATCTCGTAGCCTTGAAATCAAGATTGTATAAACTTTGATATTTGAAAATAAATATGTACAAGAAATTGTATGGGACTAGATGTAGGGTATCTTCGAACCAGTATAAAAATCTTAGTGTGACCTCTCTAACTCCTTACTTTTTACTCTTACTGTATTTATCTATCATTGTCTTCATGTGTGATTGTCTTGCATTATTTAAACTATAATTTTAAAAGAATTCAAAAGGATACATAAGAGTTAGTAAAAACTATTTACCCCCCTCTAGTGTTACATTAGCCTTAAGATCTTGGTTCCGTAAACTAACATTTGGTATCAGAGCACTTGGTTTTCAAAAGATTCATAATTTGATTTTTGAAACGTTTAAATGGCAAAAAGTATTAACACTATTTTGAATACTTCTACAGAAAAACATTTTTGTAAAACCAGTATGTTATTTTTCAATAGATTAGTAACTAATCATTATGAAAATTCACTTGATGCTTTGGAAAGGTATAATTTTGAATTGTGGGAATAAGTTTAATATGTGGCTGATGGAAAACGGACACTTAATAGTCATACAACACAATTCAAAAAGGATAAATGAATTTTTGATAGTGGTTTTTCAAAAGACTTGATGGAAGATCAAGAGAAAGGAAGAGCAACAATGCAGATATATATGCTTAAAGACATACCTTTGGATGGAGAAACAATAATATTAGAACAGATGACGTAAGAAATATCGGTAATTTTGAGACTTTATTTTATATATTACTTTTTGATGAGTTCGCTAGGTAGAAAGACATTTTAGTCTTCTTTCATGTTCGAAATAACCAAAAATGTTTTAAATGATTAAAAGACCTCCAAAAATAACGGCTAGATTTTCAAATTGAAAAGACAATTTAGTTTCTGAAATGCCTTATGCTTTCATCTATAGAATATTCTAAATTATTTATCTATTAAAATATTTGAATTTTAATTACAATTAATAGTATGTATTAAAAGTTTTGAAAAGATTTCAAAGCAAAATATTAATTTTTAAATTTGGTAAATTTTTTACAAAACCGACTATACACTTTGGAAATAATAGAAAATACTAAATACAGTAGTATGTTTGAATCTAAAAGGTTATAAATTAATAATTTTTTAATGAATTTTTTTACAAGAATAATAGATAGACATACTTGGTTCTATAAAATATTTGGAGCCAAAATTCAAAATTTAACTATTTTATTATTTTTAAATGAATAGACTATTAGTTGGTTGCGATGGCTATATTTTTAAATTTTGAAGCCAAAATTTGAATTTTAATAGACTTGAAATTAAATAATTTTGCAATAATAAAAATATAGCAAATAAATATTAAGTTTTTTAACTGTATAAAAAATCTAAAAGCATTTCAAATAATTTAACATTTACTAGATTTTCATACAAATTTGACCACTCTCTTAAAATAACGAACATGCATGTTAATCGTAGTAATATTCTGAAAAATCTCAAAAGTTATAAAATGTATTTTTTTACGTCATATTTTTTAATCTGATAACATATACTCTAAATACTTATGGAAAAAATTTCATTTCAAAATTCAAAATTTTACTATTTTATTATTTCAAATAAACAATTACTTGGTGGTTACAAAGCCATATTTCTAACTCAGGCCAATACAATTTTGAACTTTTATGTCCTCTTTAAACAAAAAATTTTAACATAAAAATTATTTTCTATAATTTAATTTGTATATAACAAATTTCTAATCATTTTAAACTAACGTAGCATTTTCTTTATTCTGTTAAATTCAAATAGACCCTTCGACTACCATGTTGTAATTTTAGTTTCTAATTCTTTTTTAACGGTCATGCCTCTTCGTAATTGAATATATCTCTTCACTAACAACTTTTAAAATGTGTTTCATTTCAAATGAAATCTCCCTACTAATTTATCACGACTACACTAAATAGAAAAACATACCTTCATTTGTGATTTCAACTTTTCTAATGTTGATTTTACTTCTTTCATTTTATTTCTTGTTATCTTTATAATGGGATATTAACTTTATAACTTCATGAAATTAATTAAATGAATTTAGAATATGCAAATAAGGCTCTATTTATTGATTCCTTCTATCAATAAAAATGTGCCACGTCATATGATACTTGTCATATAAATAGATATTAACATACATCCAAAATGACACGTGTCATTACACTGGCCCTTAAGGAAGATCATTGTATACATGCATGATGCCAAGTGTCTTTACACAAATAATCCACTAATCACTTGTAATTTAAATAATGAATGAGACATAAAATAATGTCACATTATCTTACACATAATAGTCTTATGAATAGTTTTAGACCTCTACCTATGTTGAATCAAAATTTGAAAACAAAATATTTAGTAGAGTATCTCATTTTTCATTATATTTTTAATTAAATAATCATTTATGCTTTTTCATGTTTTAAACATTTATGATCAAAAACAAACTTTTAAAAATATTGGGTTTGATTCTTGAAAGACTAACCATGCGGATACAACATAGCATGGATACCAGTATAAATATGTTCTACTCATTTAGGTACTACATAACCATAAGAAGAGAAAGATGTAAAAATGACTATAGCAACCATCTATACGATCAATCATAAGAAGATTTTCAAGATGGAAATGACACTGAAACATATGATCAACCATCTAACTGCTACTCCCGAGTTTTTTTATTTTATTTTATTTTTTTAATGATATTTCAGCTCTGCATATCTCATTAATACTTGGCATATAAGGGTAAATAAAAATTATAATAAATTATCATGTCTTTTAAGAAATAAAGTAATTTTTACTTTAAATATTCTAATAAACATAAGTTTGATCATATACATAGTTACACTCATAATATTCTAATTAGCCTGTGATTAAATTTCATAATTAATATGGATTGTTATATATGGTTTTTTTTTATATATATGAATTTTTTAAATTTAGAAATTTCATTTTAAATTTTAAGGTTTATATACTAGTATCATTATATTGAACTATTTTTTCTACTCTCATTATTGAATTTTATTTCATATATATCATCTAGTTTATATTGATTTTGATACATTAGATATTGATTTTGATATAAATATATCATCTTACCTAGGAGTTTATTCCCATTATAATTGATGTTGATTATAGTATCTCATATTCATGTTTTTGTACTAATAAAATAAATAGTTTCACAAATTTAGTCTCTTATAAAATGGCATTACATTAAGAGGAGTATTTTTAATTAACTCATTTGTCTTTGGTTTTAAAATATAAATAATAATAATTAAGTTTGGATGAATTACCATAGATTTGATTTATAATTAAGATTTTGATTCGAATTTAACTATATTGTAGTAAATAAAGTTTTCCTTTATCCTATTTATACTCAAGGATTGATCGTTATATAAAATAAAGATTGCGTTACCCTATTTATTTATTTTATTTATTATCTAACATATACTTAATTCTTTGATGTACAATGAAGTACATCTAATATTTCTTATGTTTCTCTTTTTTATACTTTCATATGTCACAATTAATGATTTATGTTAGTTAAACTTAATAAAAATGGTTGTGTTTTTCTTATTTATAGTCTTTACTTTTTAACATCTACTTTATCACTTTATATGCTTTAATTCAGTATATACACCCAGTATATTTATGACTCTCATACTACAATTTCATTTAATGATATATTGTGTATTAATTTTGCCTATAGTTTATAAGTATTTTTGTAACGACCCAACTTTTTGGATGGTTTAAACGACAATAAACCACACATGTCGACTAAAACCATTCAAAGTGGAAGATTATCAATGGGATAAAAAAGAAAATAAGAGAAAACAAAGGAAAAACAGAATACAGAATCTTACAGTGGAATGACAAAATAAAATAATCAAATAAACAGTTCATGAAGTTGTTTTATAATATACGTTTGATTGCACAAATTTTTACAACAATCAAAGTAAAAATAACGACATACCAATAATGATGCAGCGGAAAATTTCTAATAATATAATATATTGAACTCCGTCTTCGTCCTCCAGAAATAAAGTCTTCAACACTGAAATGCTCAGGCTGACCCGAACATAATGAAAAGACAAAACATTCGAGTCAGAACCAAAAGATTTTATCTAAGTTAAATCAACAATACATAAATATGAGTTTAATGGCTTCAGAGATAATTTACGGCATTTTACATCTCCTATCCAGTGTATAACGTGCGTGCAATAACTTAAGAGATGTTTCGGGGTCTTCCATCTCCTAAGGATCCGTTAAACTATCTGTATGTAGTAAAATATGCAACATATTTGTAGTGTTTATCAGTAAAGTAAAGTATAAAAATCGCGTTAAGATGTTACCCATATCCCCCTTACACATTTTTTAGGTACCGTAGTCTATACAGTACTTTCAACTCCACCGTAAACTGGTGGGCTATCGGGGGGCACTCCATAGGTATGACAAACCAAAATCGTAGTGGGCTCGATAAGGCATATGACAAGGCATGCGAGGCAATGCCCAGGGTAGGATTCTACCATTTTGCACTCCTAAACTAGTGGTAACGCATAGCAGCTACTACCGCCCACCACGAAACATGCTCCCGTAATCAAATAAAAGGTGGCCACCAACCAATCATAAAGCAACATATATGGTATCGAAGAAGTGTGTCTGATCGGTGGAGCGAACTCACTTGGCCTGGTATGGCTCCTGTTTTAGTCATATCAAGCTGACCCAAAGGTCAAGGCTGCATTCTTACGTCATACCAGTAGCATTCGCCAAACCATCCTACTTTGTTCTGGACTCCCCACCATGTGCACAGTTGTTAAAGTTGTTTCGGAATTGGCAGAGAGTATGATAATATTCGAATTCGGTGTTAGTTCCTGAGTTGATGGTTATGATGACAATAACCTTATGACTTGTTATAAAATATAAATACTAATATCTTTGTCTAGATATATATGTATATGCAGGTACTGAGAATGAAGACTGTACAGTATAGAGATTCAAGACCGACGAATTCAAGATTGTAGAAATCAAGACTGAAGACTCAAGATTATCAAGATTATCAAGAGTTCAGGATATCAAGATAAGAATAGAGTCTAGATTTATGTTAAAACTTCATAATAGCACTAAAATCTTTATTCTGATTTTAAATGTGGAATGGAATTCACCTTCTCGCTTTAATAGTGGGATGGAACCCACGACCTTCTCTAGTGGAATGGAATCAATGAAATTTTAAAAATGGCTTATTTTTAGATTTTTTTCAAAACTATCTTTTAAAAAGACATCTCTCTCTCGATTTATCTATTTTAGCCATAATTCAAAAACTATTTTTAATCATATTAGTTTCAAAATCATTCCCCTGGTTTTAGTGTTTTAGCTTTAATCTCAAAATATTTATATATTTAGTTTTTATTACTTTTATATTTCGTAAGATCACTTTCCAAAGTTTTTTATAATCATAAAGTATATTCAAAATAGTTTACAAAATTCTAAGATTGTTTCGACAAGCTTTAGAAAGAAAATCTCTTTTAAAACAAAAATCAAATTTCAAAAATACTAGGGGATGTCGACATGCCTATACCCCCCATATCGACATAGTAGCCGTAGATTTTAAAATTCGAATTTTCAAAAGAAATGTCCATTCGTCATAACCATTCACGAATGGACATGATTGTTATTCTCCTATATATATTAGTAGTTTTTAACGAATTTTCACTTAAGATTTCTTTGTTTTCTCTCTTCTTTCTCTTCCATTCTTATTTTCAAACATTCTTGACCAAACTCTGCCAAAATCCTAAGTGAATCAAACTTGATCTTCTCTAGTTTGATTCTTTGCCTCTCTCTCAAAGATCTCGACGCTATTCAAAGTTATAGGATCATTTGTAATCAAAGATCAGAAGATTAAAGTGTATCGAGTCTCTCTCTATCAAAGTGTGATTGAAAAAGGTGTGATTGTAGCCCGTAAATTAACTGAGTACTGATTGTAGCCCATAAACCAATTAGGTGATCTTGTAGCCAGGTTAAATCAAGAGAGTTTTCCCAAGACTCAGAGACAGGAGGGTGTATCTCATGGCCTTTAAAATCGAGGTATCGATAGAAACATGCATAGGAAATTGTGTAGGAATGGAGGTAGGGTAACTTTGAACTAGTATAAAATTCCGACGTGTTCTTTCCTTTACTTCTTTTATTTACTATTTACACCTGTGTCTAGTTTTGTGATTGTCTCTATGTTGGTGAATTGCATCTATTTGGGTTTAATTCGAAAAGGTTTCAAAAGGATTCATAAAATCAATTAAATACTTTACTCCCGCTCTCTAGTGTTAATTCTGCCTTAAGATCCATAATCCGCATTTACTACGCCCGGTCTCTTTAATAACCAAACGCTTATTCACACCGTGGTCATTTTATAAAACATTTTTAATAATCAATCCAGGAAATAGTTTGTACCTTCATATCAAGATATCCATATACTTATTCCAAATGTACAAATATATTCATAAATACCGAGGAAGATTTTCTTTCAATCAATTTCAAAAGTAATTAATAAATCTCCCTTAAGCCATTTATGAACTATTTATATGCTTTAGAACCATTTATAAAGCTATTTATAAAAATTCCAAAACATTTTACAACTCTTCCTCTTTTCATAAACTTCTATGCAAATTCCTTTAAACGCTTCCAAATCCCATTTATACAAGTTCTTTTATAAAACCCTTTATAAAATCCTTTAAAACCTTTATAACTCCTTTATAAAACCATAATAAAATCCTTTATAAAAATATTTTATAAAATACTTGCATAAAAATCCATTATAAAATCTCTTGCAAAACCTTGTACAAAATTCTAAAGTCTTTTACAAAAATTGTTTATCTATTAAATTAATTATGAAAGTTCGCATTTATTATCTTAAATCAAAACTATTTTTATCATGTTAACTTAAATTTAAAAAATATATATATATTAAAACTATATTAACTATTTTATTAAATTAAATTTTAAACTATTTAAAATATGTATTTAAACTAGATAAAATTGTAAGTTCAAATCTTAAATTTACATTTAAAACCATATATTAACTTATAATTTGAAGCTTTAAAACATATAAAATAAATTATTTTACGAATACAAATTTTTGAATAAAATCATTAAATTAAATTTAAAAATTGAATTTATAAATCAAACATACTTTACCATTTAGAAAATAATTTAATGTAACGACCCGAAATTTCCGAACCCAAAAATTCCAGATAGTTATGAAAAAGAAGAAAGAGATAGAAGAAGAAGAAGAATAGAAACATCAACAACTCACACTCGCAGCGGATAAAATATAATAATACATAATAACAGTTTACAAAAGAATACTATATCTGTCGATTTACATTTTATACATCAGAGTTACACATTTACACAGACACTGGATATACACAATTACCATGTCGTAGATATACAATAATATAAATATAGTGGAAGCTCCATACGTTCTTGCCATCCAGCTCGCCTCCTGAGCTCCAGATCGTACCTACCTGAAAATCTGTAATACTCGGTCTGACCCGAGCATTACATCAAAGTAACACCCGAGTCAGGCTGGAAACCAGCGTGTGTAAACCCAACTAACATGGAATACCAAAGCAATCAACTTATATAAACCCGGGGTAACATATATCAATTTAACAAATTCGCAATAAGCTATAGACAGCACTTATTCCACACATCAATTTTCTAAGTACCAAACGTAGATAAAATAATTCAATTCACTCAAATCATTTCGTTCCAGCCTATTGATTTCACAAATCAATTTATAAAAATTCGAAGTGGTTTCGGGTATTCCCTAATACCCGACCCCGGTCTCTTCGAAACTCATGTTATTCTAACCCAAGTTATTCAAATAAAATACACGACATTTCATATCAGAGATATCTACTCATTCAAAACATCCAATACCGTTCAATCATTCATAAGCAAAGCTTAATCACATACAAATCAAATTCAATTGATTCTAATTGAATTTCAAACCTCAATCACTTAGATTTCTTCATTTAACCTTGATTAATTCCAAATCAATTAATTAATCAATCCTTCCCTATCCATTCATCTTAATTAATCACCCTGGATTAATTATCTTGCAATTACATTCAAGTAATTATCTTTAATTAATTTAACGATATTAATTGTTCTTAACCCAAAATCAATAAGTAATCTTAATTACTTCATGCATTAATTAACTGTTTTAATTACATTAATCCTTAATTTCTTATATTAATTAACTTCCCATAAGTCACTTATTATTGATTAACTTCTCCTAAGTCACTTATTTCTGATTAATTTATCTTAATTAATTAATCTTTAATTACGTCGTTGATTTATATAAATTTATGATTTCTAATTATATTTTAATTTGTCTTAATCTAAATTAATTACTTAAATTCAACCACAATATTAATCATTCTCAGTTAATCTCAACTTGTAACTACTATCTTTTTATTTACTTCTTTAAATAAATTAATAACTCCTTAATTAATTATCTTGTGTAATCTCTTGATTTGTTTCACAAAGTAATTGTATTTTATTAATTACATTAAGTAATTACCTATCAATCCACCCGTTTATTATTCTAGATTAATTAAACTTAATTAAATTTACTTCAACCTTCCTTAACTAATTTAAATCCTTAATTACTAAATTAATCAACCCAAATCATTAATTAATTGAATTAATCAGTTATCCACTTAAATTACCCTTCCAATCTAATGAATCACAATCATTAAGCCTTTACTAACTTTGGAAACATTTTCTTATTTATGATTGAAGTTTAAAACAATCTAAAACCCGAATACTTCAAGCCAAGCAACAATTAACACAAGAATCAACCAAAACCAAAGTCACTAGATCATCAGATCATAGTGCACATCAATCAATTTTAAATCATGCAACCAAATTCGTAAATTCAACCAATTTAATTTAAATAAAAAAAATCCAACAGTGTGAGATTTACTCACTTTGATTCCTGAATTTGCAATCCACTTCATTCTTGACTTGGTTTATCCACGTTTTGACCTTGTATAAATATTTATACATGTTACTAATATTCGAAATAAATCGAACTATCAATTGCTATTAAATTTGATTTACTTATAATTTAATTCTAACTAATAAATTTTCTTTATATTCTAGAAAATACATATTCTTTTTATTCTTGACAATACATTTTTTTTCTTTTTTTCCTAATCTTTATATATATATACACGGATAAACTAAATTAGAGATGTTTAAATTTACTACTACATATTTATCTTCAGATCTATACGTATGTATAAAAATTTCTCTGTTTAAAAACAAGAACATTTTATTATATTTAAATTAAGAATATAATTATACCTGCTGTTAAATCCAACAACTAGATCGAGCATAGCTGCCTCCATCTCACCTCGCGAACGACGATTTCAATGAGGCCGAACCTACTCGAGTCTCCGTAGAAGATTTGCCACTTGGAGCCTACATCGCCGCGTATTTCGTATCGCGATCCTCTGCTGAAAATCGTACCCCTCAAACCACGAACGCGACCGACCAAATCTGCCCATGGGTACCACACAACGTCACTGATCTTATCAACCATCCCCAAACACTCGGCGTTTCTATGAGCGATCGCCTGATAACGTTCAATCCTCTCGCGCGCCTCCTCCTGAACGACGCGTCTCCCACGATGTCACTGCGCTACCCCAATTGGCTCGGTACAATTCGCCTTCGTGTTGATTAGCTCGATAGGAGAGGGGAAAGTCACGTTTTTAATTAGAACGTGAATTGGAAAACGAGGTGGCCATTGTTGAATTTCATTTTCTGTGTTCGATTTGAGGAAAGAAAAAGGAATTTGGGATTCTTGTTTTATAGGAGGCTTGTGTTTGCATTTTAATAAAATTTTTTTCTCGATTACGGTTTTATCTCTCTGGAAACAACGAAGAGATATTTTCCTCTTCGGGTATAAGCTAGACCATAATCACGTGACTAGGGTGATTTAATTTAGACATGGAATTGATTTTATATAATTGAATATTGAAAATATCTCGTGTCGCGCCATGAAATTCCGAACCCCGAATCAGACATGCTGACAGACTTTTATAAGGTTTTATCCGCATTCCGAATACAATGGAACGTGTTTCGGAGGCTAATTTGATCGTATGCGCGAGTTACGGAAGTAAACGATCAATTTTAAATCAAATCGATTAAAATAGTTCGAAGCGTTTCGAGCTGCTAGGGTCAAACGACAACTCCAATTGCTATGAAAATTGAAACCCTATAATAACTAACTATTACGGATCCAATTGAACTGGTTTTGTTGAATTCCGAGACTGTGCCTCGGAAGACTATTTTTAAATTCAATTTAAACGATTTATTTTCAAAATGGAACAAAAAACTTCCATATTCGATTTTAACACTTTTACTACCTTCAGTATCATCAACATAAATTTTATAAGCCTTCAAATTATTTTTAACAGGCTTAAAACCGAAGGTTCAATAGTTTACCCAATTTCAGTTTATTAAATCTAATAACTTAATTGCTATTAATAAAAATATTTGAATTCAAGTTAAAAATTAACCCTTTAAATATTTATAATCAATTTGATTATCCCATTTTTAAGTTGATTGAAAATTTTGGGTCGTCACTTTCCTCCCCCCTTAAAAGAATTTCGTCCCCGAAATTACTAGTTAGTGAGAGTAGTCCAATACGCGTTTACTTTTCCTCCAAAACAACAGTTTTATCAACTTGCCACAATGTCTTTTATTAAAGATTCACTATTACCTCAACCAACTTCCAAAACCTTCCATGGTTTCCAACAACATTATTTACTTCATTTATTCAAATCTAGATTTAAATCCAAATTTAAATTATTAAAATTTTCTCAAAATTTTTCTAACTCTCAAAATTTCCGAAAATTTTTGCCAGCGTCTCCTTTGCGTGGCTAGCTCGGTACAACTACAAAAGGCCTCTACGGGCTCCCAAATACCAAAAAGAAAACAGAAAGCCAAGTGGCTAGATCAAAAACCCGATCCAATTCATACGGAAATTAAAATACATACCTTTTTGTCGGGCAATTCACATTTATCTTTTGGAATCAAATCCAACTTTCTTTTTCCTTTAATACCTGCATATCTCAATTAGCAACAATATCCAATCATAACCTTTCAAATCATTTTATACCTTTCCTTACAGAAGCTTTTACATTTACTTCTATTCCAAATTGTTTTTCCCGTTTCCATATGATTTCAATTTGTCTTCAATTCTAAATATTGAATTTTATCCTCCATTTATGACTAATTCATATTAGTTTCATCTACTAATTTACTTCAATTTCCAATTTGAAATCGTTTTGCCGTTAACAAAAAATTTTCCCAAAAAATTTCAATAATTTTCTAACTCCCAAAATTTTGGAAAAATTTTGGCGGAGTCTCCTTTGTACGGAGGAGCTTTTGCAATTTGACAAGAGATATAAATATATATACATCGACCCACTCGGTCGAAAAAAGAAAAAACACTTCATATTTCCTATTTTTAGTGCGTAGGCGTACCTTATTTAGCATTTTAAGCATGTGGCTTACTTATTTTAGCAATTAGTGCATCCAAATCCAGCCAAACGGCCTTCAGGTACCTGTACTTACTCAATTTACACATATAAGCACTATATATATGAAGACTATAACATTTCTCTGATTTAAACAATTATAACACTTCAATTCTAAAAGAAATGCATTCAAAATAACTTCCTCGAGCAATTTATATGTCTTCAAACTAATTCAATTGCTTTCAACCATTTCATAAGCAATTTTATTCAATTTTAATGGTTTGCAACTCAATTTCTTACATTCCATTATTTTTAATCCAAACAAGCACATATTCACTTCGAATGATTTCAAAACCAATTTTATTTAATCTCTATTGACTCATAGCATTTTAATTACTTTCATTTACGCCGAACGACAACCATTTTTATGCAATTTCGACGATATTCGTTTAATAGAGTATCTATTTTAGTTTATGACTGCTTTAAATTAATTTTCAACTCATTTTATATTTAATTCCATTTCATTTCTAATTTATTCACCCACCATTCATTAGCTCGACACATTTCATTCTTGTATATTACTAGTCATTCCCAAATTTATTCAATTCAAGCTTTTATTTAATAGGCTTTCACCCTTATTCGAAGCCAAGCTTCCATAATTTTTAAACTTAAGTTAATTTACTTTAATTTATTCCAACATCAAACTTAAGTTTACTTCTATTTGATTCTCATTTAATCAATTTCCATTAAATTCAGTTAGCCCATCCATTTTAAATTTTAATTTTAAATTCACCTTCTCAATTTATCAAAATAATATCCAAGCACATATTTAACTCATTTATACTTCAAATTAATATGCCACCGAACTTAAATTCAGTCTGATAATCCAATTCCAATCACAACTTTGATTTATTCTTTATTCAATCAGACTTCATTCATTTATTATTTAATTCAATTAACCCATTTTAAATTTTAAATTTACTTACTTAATTCATTTTTGAATTTATTTTATTAATACAAGGCCATTCTCGATTTATTTCTATTCACTTGGGTTTTGTTTTGCAACTCAAACCATTACTATTATAATCACTTCCATTTCATATGACATCACTTCTCTTATATCCAATTTATTTGCAAATTTCATTAAATATTATTCAAATCACCCTTGAATTTTATTTATAATTCAAACCATCATATTTTTCAATCCAACTCTATTTTATTTTTATTTTACAACATCTCCTCTTATTTAATTCATTATCAAATCTAAGTCGAATTCTATTTAAAATTCGAATTCATTCCCAAACCTATTATCAACTTACAATCCATTCTATTTAACCGAGTTAAATTTTATTAACATACACTATTAAATAATTTATTTAGTTGATTAGATTACTTCCACTTTTAATTTAATATTCAATTTTTAATTACAAAGAATCACTTCATTAAATTTTCCCGAGTTTCAATTTTATTTTATAATTTCAGTTTGGATTTCCCTTGATTTTCCAAAATTCCAACTCTTCTATTTTAAAATTTTATAAATGCCTTTAAATTCACATAATATTATCAAAAATAGCTTTCATAAAATATTTCTTATAACTCGATGTCTCAACCAGTACGTCCTTGTTCTCATAGAAATTCAGTCATACGTTGATCAGGCGTAGGATTGAAGATCTATAAGTACTTAGCAGACCCATCCTCAACATCTAGTGAAAATACTTGGAAAATAATTTTACCAAAAATATCGGAAACAGTTTTTGAAAATAGAGGAAATATCTTTAGTGAGAATGCTCTGGAAATCATCACCCCCATCCATGGTCGCATTTAACTCGATAGTTACGTTGCCATCCCGACAAAATCCATAGATAACTGTAGGCCTCCGCGCCCCTCGATTACACCATGGAACCCACGACAGATCGCAGCTACAACTGGGGTTACGTAGCTATCACAACAAAAACCCAAATAGCTGTAGGCATCAGCGCCATCGAATTTCGCTGCCAAAAATGAAACTTCTCCACTCCACTTGACCATAGATCGCAGTCTATCGATGTTGTGTTGCCTTCCCGGCAAAATCAAGTGTAGACTGTTGGCACTCATCCTCCACACGAATTTTGCTATGGTCCCTACAGTAGATCGCAGCGACATTGAGTTACACTGTCGTTACAGCATAACCCAAATGCCTCTGTAAGCATCAGCGCCCTCGACTTTCGCTACCCAATAATCCTCAGGAACTAGTTTTGTCCGGACTCCTCACAGGATCAACTTTAGAACCCCCCCTTGGGGCTCAAGGCAGCACCACCCGGTGGCACTCCTGAGAAGTTCATTTCAAGGGAGCGCCTTTTTTCCCCAGAGCCATCATCAAAACACTTTATACTATACATATATAGTATCTTTCAAATCATACGCCTAGTATGATATCATACAAAGCTCCTTTACACAAAATCGATTATCCTAAAATCGATAATTCTCAAACTAGGCTTTCCAAATTCAATATCGATTTTACCCAAAAATCGAAAGCCATTTCCAAATCCAAAGGTTTCCAAAACCTTTTCCAAATTTCTCATAAGATCCTCTCTATATATATTCAAATATATATAATTTTTAAAACTTTGGATCATTTCAAACTTGTATAAAATCCCTTTATACTTCAAACTTTTTCAAAAATCCTTTTCTTCCAGCAATAGATTTAACAAGGGGAGTTTCATCTACATACAACAAAGATATATAACTATTTTTGTTCAAAAAAAAATATTCCAATTTGATTACTCTTTTCAATATCAATTTCATTCAAATTCGTACGATGTACACATATCATCCGTACGCTATACCAATCTGATCGCTCACTCGATCACACAACTTCACTTCCGAACTAGTATCGTCCACCCGACTTCCTAGTGCGGACACTGATCTGGTTTCTTGATCAAAAACCGTCATTCTTCTTGCATAGCTATAACTCTGATAGAGAACATCCAAAACCAATCAACAATCCATATCCAGGTTCGCCGTCGAAAATCAAGTGAAAAATCCCAACTCGGATCGATAAACTACCTCGAAATTCTATGCTTAAATCTGGATCAAATCACTATGCGAATAGAATAATATATGTACATCCTACGTAATTATCTTCATTGATTATTAGGCAAATCAATTTATCTTTCTATTTACATTTTCTTTAATTTCCATTCACTTATTCACAATTTCCTTAATCCCCATTTGGATTATCACCTCAATTCTTATCCCAGTTGGGTATTTAATCATAAACAATTGTAAACTCTGACCAGTTTGTATTCAGAAAATAGCTTGAAAATTTTAAAAATAAATAGATAAATAGTTGAAAAATAAATATTAGTTTGCAAAATAGCTATAAAATAGGTAACTAACTGTAAAATAACGGAGAAATAGCTAAATAGTTTCAGAAATTTTAGATAATTGCAAAATAGTTGGAAATTAATAATTTATTTATAAAATAGTTGAAAAATATTAATTAGTTTAGAAAACAATTGAAAGATGGTTAAATAGCTCCAAAAATAATGGTAAAACAAACATAAAATAAGTTAGCTTTAAGAAAGAAAAGTTGTATATATTAAATAGCATGGAAATATAAGTTTGTATTAAAACAATTTATTTAAAATAGTTAAGAGTCAAACTGTTGTTAACCCATCTCGAATTATATAAATTCGAGTTAAATCCTCAAAGGTTGGTTTAACTCTTTAAACCAAATTAACTTTTATTTTAAGGTTTTAATCTATTTAATTTCCGAGTCCAATTTTCAAAATTCCAATTTAAATTATTTTTATTTATGTATTTCAAGGTTCAACACAATTTTATTTGTTTTCAAAATTTAATTTATTATTCAGTTTTATCTTCCAGTTTGAAGCCATTTCTTGAACAAGTATATTTTACAAATTCAATTATTCAAATTTTTAATTCAAAGTAATTCCATACCCTTAATTCCAAATGAAAGTTAACTTCCCTTTTTCTCAATAATAGATATATCACCACACTTCATTTCTATTTCATTTAAACCAAACCAATTCACAATTTAAAGATTTTCATTAACAATAGGATGATATCATCCAATTTATTTTAAAACGTCCATCCATTTTCAATTTTAAATCTCAAACCCGTTTTGAGATCACACAAATTCCCAATTCAAATCAACCATTTAACTTTCCAAGTTAAGTTCCAATTTCATCTTGAAATTTCCAATTCAGGTTGCTTGTTCTACATTTATTTAACTTTCCCAAAGTTAAATTCCAATTTTACTTAATCCAATCAACCTCATTCAATCCTTAAACTTCACAACAATAATCTTCCCACTTAAAAACTTATATCACTTTGGGTTTTTACATCACACTTCAGGGAAAAATCAAAACTCAACCTCTTAGAGTTTATTTCAAATTATCTTTGATATCATGTATATCCATACATATATACATATTTATTTTTTGGCCCTCCCAGCCATGTTTTACAATTTTAAACTACACTTGGTTTTAAATTCAAATCAAATTTCAAACAACCCATTGTTTCCAACAAGTCCCAGTTATCCAAATAATACTTGTTTATTATTTTTTATTACTTTGAAACAAAATTTCCGAATTCTGGGACCAGATTTAGAATTTCATTTTCAACCCATTAAATTTTAATTTAGTTGTATTTTTGTTTCTACTGAATTTAATTCCAATTCTAGACTTCAGTTTGGTTGTATTATCTTACTTCTTAATTTTAATTTCAATAATTAACAACCAATCACCTTAATATTTATTAGAAGGAAATATTGCTTTATATATATCAAAATATATTTTATATAAAATCATTTAAAATCTTTATATAAGAAAATAACAAGTACGCTCTCATATATATATATATATATATATATATATATATATATATAGTCTCAACTCATTCTAGAGTACTACAGACTCTATTAAATGAGTAATTCCCACCGGAGCCAAGGTTCTCGCTTAACCTTTCTGTTCTGATACCAAATGTAACGATCTGAAATTTCCGAACCCGAAAATTCCAGATAGTTATGAAAAAGAAGAAAGAGATAGAAGAAGAAGAAGAAGAATAGAAACATCAACAACTCACACTCGCAGCGGATAAAATATAATAATACAAAATAACAGTTTACAAAAGAATACTATATTTGTCGATTTACATTTTATAAATAAGAGTTACACATTTACACAGACACTGGATATACACAATTACCATGTCGTAGATATACGATAATATAAATATAGCGAAAGAACTCCATACGTTCTTGCCATCCAGCTTGCCTCCTGAGCTCCAGATCGTACTTACCTGAAAATCTGTAATACTCGGTCTGACCCGAGCATTACATCAAAGTAACACCTGGGTCAGGCTGGAAACCAGCGTGAGTAAACCCAACTAACATGGAATACCAAAGCAATCAACTTATATAAACCCAGGGTAACATATATCAATTTAACAAATTCGCAATTAGCTATAGACAACACTTATTCCACACATCAGTTTTCTAAGTACCAAACTTAGATAAAATAATTCAATTCACTCCAATCGTTTCATTCCATCCTATTGATTTCACAAATCAATTTATAAAAATTCGAAGTGGTTTCTGGTATTCCCTAATACCTGACCCCGGTCTCTTCGAAACTCATGTTATTCTAACCCAAGTTATTCATTCAATCCTTAATTCCAATTTGATTAATTTAGTAGTCACTTATTGTGTCATTACAATACATATTTTTTTTTCTTTTTTTCCTAATCTTTATATATATATACACGGATAAACTAAATTAGAGATGTTTAAATTTACTACTACATATTTATCTTCAAATCTATACGTATGTATAAAAATTTCTCTGTTTAAAAACAAGAACATTTTATTATATTTAAATTAAGAATATAATTATACCTGCTGTTAAATCCAACAACTAGATCGAGCATAGCTGCCTCCATCTCACCTCGCGAACGACGATTTCAATGAGGCCGAACCTACTCGAGTCTCCGTAGAAGATTTGCCACCTGGAGCCTACATCGCCGCGTATTTCGTGTCACGATCCTCTGCTGAAAATCGTACCCCTCAAACCACAAACGCGACCGACCAAATCTTCCCATGGGTACCATACAACATCACTGATCTTATCAACCATCCCCAAACCCTCGGCGCTTCTATGAGCGATCGCCAGATAACGTTCAATCCTCTCGCGCGCCTCCTCCTGAACGACGCGTCTCCCACGATGTCGCTGCGCTACCCCAATTGGCTCGGTACAATTCGCCTTCGTGTTGATTAGCTCGATAGGAGAGGGGAAAGTCACGTTTTTAATTAGAACGTGAATTGGAAAACGAGGTGGCCATTGTTGAATTTCATTTTCTGTGTTCGATTTGAGGAAAGAAAAAGGAATTTGGGATTCTTGTTTTATAGGAGGCTTGTGTTTGCATTTTAATAAATTTTTTTTCTCGATTACGGTTTTATCTCTCTGGAAACAACGAAGAGATATTTTCCTCTTCGGGTATAAGCTAGACCATAATCACGTGACTAGGGTGATTTAATTTAGACATGGAATTGATTTTATATAATTGAATATTGAAAATATCTCGTGTCGCGCCATGAAATTCCGAACCCCGAATCAGACATGCTGACAGACTTTTATAAGGTTTTATCCGCATTCCGAATACAATGGAACGTGTTTCGGAGGCTAATTTGATCGTATGCGCGAGTTACGGAAGTAAACGATCAATTTTAAATCAAATCGATTAAAATAGTTCGAACCGTTTCGAGCTGCTAGGGTCAAACGACAACTCCAATTGCTATGAAAATTGAAACCCGATAATAACTAACTATTACGGATCCAATTGAGCTGGTTTTGTTGAATTCCGAGACTGTGCCTCGGAAGACTATTTTTAAATTCAATTTAAACGATTTATTTTCAAAATGGAACAAAAAACTTCCATATTCGATTTTAACACTTTTACTACCTTCAGTATCATCAATATAAATTTTATAAGCCTTCAAATTATTTTTAACAGGCTTAAAACCGAAGGTTCAATAGTTTACCCAATTTCAGTTTATTAAATCTGATAACTTAATTGCTATTAATAAAAATATTTGAATTCAAGTTAAAAATTAACCCTTTAAATATTTATGATCAATTTGATTATCCCATTTTTAAATTGATTGAAAATTCTGGGTCGTCACAAAAACCGACTAACGGTGTCCGTATGTCATTTTCTACACTATGGTCAAGTGATTGGGTATGTATCATTTCAATCCAAAATAGTTAAATTTCCCGAGTATATATCATTTCAACCCGTATCATGAATCAATAATTTCCAAATCAATAAAATCGCTTGGGTATGTACCATTTCAAGCCATAACGATTTTACCAAATCTATAAGATCATTCAAGTGTGTGCAATTTCAACCTATAGTGATAACAGGGATATAAACGTCCAATCATCCAAAATGTCAACAAATAAACATCCATCACAATCAACATCCAAATGAGTCAATAAACCATAGCAATTAACTGGTTATCATTATCAAGTATTTAATTAACAACTTAAATTCAATATTAATTTAAATGGCAATTCAATTCAATAAAATTCAATTTCAATTTAAATGTCAAATTAAACTAACAAATAACAACCAGTAATATTCTTATCACATCATTAATTTATTCAACTAACATAAGAATGTTTAGTATTTGTGAATGGGTTAAATCATTTACCTTTGGTTTATCGTTGATTTAAAATCCAAAAGAACGCTCAAATTTGAGCAGTCTTCAATGCAGCAAGACAAATTTCATATCTTTCGAAATTTCGATACGAATGCAGCGAAGAAACCGCGCACCAATCAGATCTCGTATGAAAAGGCTATTGATATTAGAAGTTTGAAAATTTTAAATTTAAATTAAAAACAACTAGGGGCACTATTGTAATTTACCTCGACTTCTCAACCCTAATCCACATGCTACTGCATCGATCAACAACCCAAGGCCACCACTCCTCATCCACGAATGCATGCGACTCCAGGCCTCTACCTCCAGATCAGGTCTTCACATCGCCTTCCCACCCATGCCATGCCTAGCCATGGTTACGCGGCCCTCCGGATCGCCAGAAATGGCTCCGCTGCCGTGCCTCTTCTACGTCGATTTGTGGTGAGTTCGTGCGCCTTTGACATAATGTAAACCAATGGATCGACTTGCCTCAATGCCATCTACACTCCAGTACCCTCTGAACGACGAACGGGTGAAGATCCACGATCTATCGTGAAACCCTAATATGGACGGCTGAGGATAAAATGTTGATTTCTAGTCTAACCAAACCTCCCATCAAAAAAAGAATCTTATATCTAGATTACGTTCATCATGATCTTTCCAACGATATATTATATGACATAGTTTGATAAGTTTGAATTTTTTGATTTGATTTTGAATTTGAGAATTAGGGGTTGACATGTTTGAGAAGGAACAGATACAGAAGGAAGGAGAAGATGAGAAATAGAATTGTACGTACAGGAAAAGAATAAACGACTGCTAGGTTTCTAGGAGAACTCTATTTATATAGACTGAAATGGATAAGACGAATGGACGGACTGATTTGGGTCGAAACGATAACAATGACTCGAAACGTCCGTTTCGTTTTCGAAATGAAAGTAGTCATCCAATATATCGAAATATAGGTTTTGATATTTTTAAACTCAATGGAACTAGTCTCAAACCCTAATTCCATTGTATACAGAAGTTAGCTTTTAAAATCAAATTATATTCATTTAAATTCCATTAATTGATTTTCACGCGTTTCGAGCTCGCACGATCAAACGATAAGTCCGATCATTACGAAACTTGAAATCTTAAAGTAATTCACTATTACGAATCCGATGAAACTAGTTTCGTCGAAATTTAAGACAATGGCCAAAATGGTTAATTTTCATGTTAATTAAATAAATTGTTATTAAATTGATTTAATCACCTTTAAATTCAAATTTAAAAGTTAACCATTTACCATTCTTGATTACATAGAAATTTATAATCTTTTAAAATAAATTTTCCATGTTAAATCCACTATTTAAACATTACATTGAATTCAACGTTCAATTATAGTGGAAATAAAATCTATTTTATTATAAAACGTTTCACAACCAAACGCTTATTTCACATTATGATCATTTTATAAAACGCTTTTGATAATAAATCCAAAAGATAGTTTATACCTTCATATCAAGATATCCATATACTTATTCCAAAATTACAAATATACTCATAAATACCGAGGAAGATTTTCTTTCAATCAATTTTGAAAATAATTTATAAATCCCTCTTAAGCCACATATAAACTAATTATGTGCTTTAGAACCATTTATAAAGCTATTTAAAAATTTCCAAAACTATTTGCAACTCTTCCTCTTTTCATAAACTTCTACGCAAACTCCTTTAAATGCTTCCAAATCCCCTTTATACAAGTTCTTTTATAAAACCCTTGATAAAATCCTTTAAACCTTTATAACTCCTTTATAAAACCATTATAAAATCCTTTATAAAAATCATTTAGAAAATCCTTTTATTAAAATCCATTATAAAATCTCTTACAATTTTTTTTAATTTCCTTACAAAACCTTTTAAAAAATTCTAAAGTCTTTTACAAAAATCTTTTATCTATTAAAGCTATTATATAAGCATAAATTTATTATCTTAAATTGAAACTATATTTATTATGTTAAATTAAATTTAAATAAATATATATATAATAAAAATATATTAAATATTTTATTGAATTAAATTTTAAACTATTTAAAATATATATATTTAAACTGGATAAAATTATAAGTTAAAATCTTAAATTTACATTTAAAACCATATATTAACTTATAATTTGAAGCTTTAAAACATATAGAATAAATTATTTTCTAGATATAAATTTCTATATAAAATTATTGAATTAAATTTATAAATCAAACATACTTTACCATTTAGGAAATAATTTAAAACCGACCAATAGGTCTGTATATAATTTTCAACCCTATGATCAATTGATTGGGTATGTATCATTTCAACCCAAAATAGTTAAATTACCAAAGTATATATCATTTCAATATGTATCCCGAATCAGTAATTTTCAAATTAATAAAATCGCTCGGTTATGTATCATTTGAAGCCATAATGGTTTTCTTTAATATATAAGATCATTCGGGTATATATTATTTCAACCCATAGTAATAATAGGGATATAAATATCCAATCATGCAAAATGTCAACAACTAGACATCCATCACAATCAATATCCAAATGAGTCAATAAATCACAGCAATTAACTAGTTACCATTATTAGGTATTTAACTAATAATTTAAATTCAATATTAATTTAAATGGCAATACAATTCAATAAAATTCAATGTCAATTTAAATGTCAACTTAAACTACCAAGCAGCAACCAGTCACATTCTTATCACATCACAAATTTAATTCAACTAACATAAGAAAGTTTAGTATTTGTGAATGGGTTAAATCACTCACCTTCGGTTTATCGTCGATTTAAAATCCAAAAAATGCCCAAATTTGGGTAGTCTCCAAATGCAGTCAAACTAGTTCCATATTATTCGAAATTTTGATACGAATGCAACGGAAGAACCGCCCGCCAATCGAAGCTCATATGAAAAAGTTATTGATATTGGAAGTTTGAACTTTTAAAATTTTAAATTAAAAACAACTAGGGGCACTATTGTAATTTACCTCACCTTCTCAACCCTATTCCACGCACTACAGCATTGATCAGGAACCCATAACCACCACTCCTCATTCACTAATGCGCACGACTCTAGGCCTCTACCTCCAAATCAGGTCTTCCCATTGCCTTCCCCAGCCACGCCACGCCTAGACAATGTTGCTTGGCCCTCCATATCGCCAAAAATGGCTCCCCCACCATGCCTCTTCTACATCATTGGTGGCAATTTCGTGCACCTCTGACATGATGCAAACCCATGGATCGACTTGCCTCAGTGCCCTTTACACTCTGGTACCCTTCGATCGACGAATGGGTAAAGATCCACCGTCGATCGCGAAACCCTAATATAGATAACCAAGGATAAACTGCTGATTTCTAGTCAAACCAAACCTCCAATCGAAAAAGAATCTCAGATCTAGATTACGTTCGTCAAGAGCTTTCCAATGATATATTATATGACATAGTTTAAGGAGTTTGAATTTTTTGATTTGATTTTGAGTTTGGGAATTAGGGTTTGACATGTTTGAAAAGGAACAAATATGGAAGGAAGGAGCAGTTGAGAAATATAATTGTGCGTCCAGGAAAAGAATGACTGCTAGGTTTCAGGAGAAATCTATTTATATGGACACAAATAGATAAGATGAATGGACAGATCGATTTGGGTCGAAATGATAACAACGACCCGGAAAGCCCATTTTATTTCCGAAACAAAAATAGGTCATCCAATATATCAAAATATAGGTATTGATATTTTTGAACTCAATAGAACTAGTTTCAAATCTTAATTCCATCGTATATAGAAGTTAACTTTTAAAATCAAATTATATTCATTTAAATTCCATTAATCGATTTTCGCGCGTTTTGAGCTCGCACGATCAAACGATAAGTCTGATCGCTACGAAACTTGAAATCTTATAATAATTTTCATGTTAATTAAATAAATTATTATTAAACTGATTTAATCAACTTTAAATTCAAATTTAAAAATTAACCATTTTACCATCCTTGATAAAATAGAAATTTATAATCTTTTAAAATAACTTTTCCATGTTAAATCCACTATTTAAATATTACACTAAATTCAACGTTCAATTATAATGGAAATTCTACAAAAAAACTTCTCAAATTCAATCAGAATCAAATCCAACCTCTATTAATTTTATTCTTTACTGTTTACTCTCCGATCTCTCTCATCTCCCTCACTCAAATCAAGATCAAAGTGCTTTTCAAGAGGTTATAGGATCATTTGAACTTAAGATCAAGAAATTGACTTTGTAAACTCTATCAAATCATATTCTTATACTTTGGGTGTGCTTGGTGTCCTTGAAATTCAAGTGGCTATGTTTGTGTCCTATCTAAATCAAGTAGGTGTGCTTGGTGTCCGATTTGAATCCAAGTGGGTATGATGGTGTCCCGTTGGAATCCACTAGGCGTACCCAGAGCATGAAAAATCTAGAGATGTGTCTTGTAAACTTGAAATCGAGATTGCATAAACTTTGATATTTGAAAATAAATCTATACAAGAAATTGTATGAGACTGGATGTAGGGTGACTTCGAACTAGTATAAAAATCCTGGAGTGATCTCTTCAATTCTTTACACTTATTGCATTATAATCTATTTGTACTTGCATCTATGACTGTCAATTTTCATTATATAAATTATAATTTTAAAAGAATTCAAAAAGCTTTATAAAAGTTAGAAAACACTATTCATCCCTCCTAGTATTAAATTAGCCTTAAGATCCTTATTCCGTAAACTAACAGATATATGTGACGTTATCTTAAAATTTCAAGGTTACAAATATATAATGTTCGAAATTAATCATAATTTAATATACGAATTAATTAAATTTTAATTGAAAAGTGATAAAGTACACACACATACAAATATATATAAAGATATATGCGTGTAACTATAAATGTTATAGTATGCATATTTACTATAAAATGTTAAATTGAATTATATAAAATTAGTCAATATGTTAATTAATAAGATTTAATTAATAATATTAATATAATGTTATACATAAGACTATTATATGATTTATTTAAATTATGAAAGTTATAAAATAATTAAAACTTATATAATATGAATGTATATTGAAAGGGGAACATTAAGAAATTATGAATAGACTTAAGGGATAAATACATACATATAGTATGTATAATGTGATTCCCAATGTGTCCGATACTTAAATTACAAAGGTATTTCATAAAAAATACATTATTCCACTAATCGATATCTCTCTGTTAAACATATTAAAGACTGTGAACCTTTAATATAATGTTGTCCTTTACCATTTATATATTGATAGATTACTTGCATACTCTTTGATTGTTGGTATTTCTCAAGCTAAGGATGTTATGTGTAGTACTATTAATATATTGAATAGATGAGGTAAGATATATATATATATATATACATATTCATTGATATTTCTCAAGGCACGTAGATCCACATTTATGCTATAACGAAATGGTGGGTAATGAATAATCTTTTTCGATTTGTTGATATTCCTCAAGATCAAAATGATATTAGGATAAGGAACCATGGGTTAGGATTGTATGTAATACAATCAATAAGGAGTTATCCATCATTTATGAGGATATGAGTTGCTGATAAAACTCAAAGTCAGAATCCCAAGAATGATGAGTCCTAACACCCATTAATGATATTGAAAGACTTCTATATTCGTCTTAGGGTTTGGAAAAACATAAAAGACTAGTGGAGCCTTATTAGAAAAATGAAATTTTAACATCTAACCTTTCTAATATTATGATAACATCTGCTATGTATGAGTTAAACAAATCTATATCAATAAATTTATACAATTAATATAAGTGATAAAATGTTTATCAATTAAAATATATAAATGAACGGAATTAATATTGACAAATAGAAATATAAAATATACCTACAAATAAATTTTTGCATATTAATTGATGCAAGCACCTAACTGTACAAACATTAAATACATTTATAACTTGGTTGCTTATGTGTTTACTTGCCTGAGACTATGTATCGTCTTCATTGAGTTTTGAACTCTATAAGCAATATAAAGATATGAATATTTGATTCACTTTCAATCACATATAAATGTTATATGGTAAACGGTCACCACTTGTAATGTACAAAACCTCGATGAAATTGGTTTATTTCAAAAAAGCATGTAAACCATAATGTGAGATCGTGTATTTAATAAGTTTAATTACAATCATGATCTTGTTGTGTTAAATGTAATACAAGACCAAAAGCTACAAGATAAATATAAAAATTCGATCATTTGAAATATCAATTTGATCATTTTACGTAACGTGCAACATATTTGATATCCTTAAATGTTAAGGATGATCAAAGGCATTTTTGTAAAGAGTTATTTATGATATTGTAATAAGGGTTTCCTTTAAATGGTTTGACCATTTGAAAGGAAAGTGGATATACGAGACTGGATGTAAGGCATGGTCGAGATGAAGAGAGTGAATGGTCACTTTTGCTTCATGAAAAAACATTGAAAACAAAAATTGTAAAATAATAATTGATACTTAACATAGGAATGAGAAATATAATTTCTATTCCGAAGTGTATTTTCATATAGAAGGTTATTCTCTATGAGATTTATTTCTTTGAGTTCAAGATATATGATCTGAAAACTCTCAACTATGAACTTATATGTAATAAATAACATATATTAAATGGTTGAATGGAGCTCCGCATGTCATATGCTGCAGTAGGAGCATGGCATAAAGTTGTATCAAGTTACGAAAATTGTTTTCGTAAAACATACCAAACATCTCTACTACTAATAAAGGAAATTCGTTGAACTAATTTACTCGGTGTCTTTTTGAAATTACACAAATGCCCTTGCTTTCCGTTTAAAATAATACAAACAGTTCATGTCCGAAGCACGGACACACGGTCCCATACTAGTTATTTACGAATAACAATTGTTTTTCAGTGTTGATTGAAAAACAGATATGGTTTTATTTTGTTATAAATATTATGAATATTTGTTTTAAAATAAAACTATAATAATGATATTTTAGATGCATTGGAAAATACAGAAGTATATAAATTCATTTGTAATAATTTTAGAATTACGGACTAAGCCATAGTTTGGATAAATAATTTTTGATTGTATGATTATGAATCATACAGTACTGGTAAATTACATCTCAAACAATAAAGAGAAAAGCTCCAATTGGGTTAGAGCCACATAAGAGTTGATGAGCTCTTGGGTTGTACATATAAAGCAATTGCAAGTCTAATAATACTTAAACAGTTCCACGTATTTTGCACTACTCATGGATAAGTTGTCATAAACATGAACATGTAGACACATATGTAGTATGTCTATGGTAGCTCGTAAAATATAAAGAGGAATTAAATAAAACAACATGCAATAGAAAATAAAAATGATTTGGTTTGATCAAATAGGTGAGTATAATGGAAGGATTTTTGAATGTACCTAAAAATGAATAATCAATCTCAAAAGTCACCCATCCTTATGACATTTAATGTTGTATCGATAAGGAGTATTCAAACTTTATTGAACAAAGTATGATTAATGGCAAGTAAAGTTGAGTTTAGTTCTTGCTATAAGGTCATGTACTTAAAAGTAGTACACAAGGTTAAAGTAAATTTCATTTAGAGAATAGTTTACAAAATCATACAAGATAAAGGTTTATAAGAAACCCCAACATATCTTTGGCCAATGAGTTGTCAGGTTATGTAAGTCAAAAGACTATATGCAATAATTCATGTGAGGGATTTCGTATGAATCGTCCCAAAAAGAGCTTGGGAATGATCATCATTGGATGATCAATTTATGTATTAAATTTAAGTTTCATAAATTGAAAGCAAATCAGTTTTATATATAAGGCAAGTCATAAAATGTTTATGAATACATATTCTATTGCACTAAGAAACAATCGTCGGTTTCAAGGATTATCAACTTCATAGCAAAGAAATTTCTTTTAGAAATTATTGATACAAAGATGGGATTGGATACGATCCAAGGATAAAATTATGAGGGATGAAATGAACTTGACCAAAACAAAGTGAACACAATACATTACAATGTCTAATAGGTATTCTGGCACATTAAAGAGGAACCATGAGTTTCTTATCAATATTGAAAATAGATAATACCAAACTGTCAATTAAACCATTATTAAGACTATCAACTCTATGATATGGTATGACGCATAAATTCGAAATGGATTCCAAGTGCAGCATCAAAATATTATTTTGATAGTTGTGCCAGAAGGCATATGATCCATCAACCACATATGTGTCTTTAAAAGAAAGACAAATGAAATTGGAATATTGTAAGCGACATTAATATGAATAACATTGTAAATTTCAATTTTGAAACTAGTTTAATATATTCATTATTCAACGTGCTCAAGTTAATTTGGATTTACTCAAAAAATTATTACTTGCTATGACTTTGTGTTTTGGTACATATGCGTCGAAATGGAAAATTCTAAATAATGATTTAGTCGACTATTTGCACATAACAACTAAAGAGTCTCGAAGTCAGTGTGAGCAATATTAAGTTTATGGGTTTTTCAGATATTATCCAAGAAATTGTACGAAAGAAGCATTATATAAGACTCAAAATTGAATAAGTATTATAATAAAAATATCAAACAGTTTGATTTTGAATCAAAATGCGGAGGAAGCGTGTGCCCATAAGAAAGAGCATTAAAAGGTACATCGATATATCTAAAACTATAAGCAAACTACATATTGTTGATTGTTAAAATGAGCAATACGTTGGTTGTTTATTACTCGATATTAGATTTGTAAATTATATCTTTTATAATAAGTATAAATGATGTTGGGAATGTCCAAATGATATGCAAAGAGACCTTGTTAAAATGTGTAATATGAAACATGGAAGATGGATTCATTATGTATTGACAATAGGAATTATTATACACGTTATATTGTCAATAATATCATGTTTTACTTATATAATAGATGCATGAAGTAAATATCAAATCCAAATTAAGATCATTAAATGTTAGTTTAGAGTATTCTTGAGTATTTATGAAATATTGGAGAATTGTTTGCATAAACAATAAACTCCTTATGAAACATTGTTCGGGGTCGAACTTCATAAATGTTATTATGTATAATATACAAATATTAAATTCATATTCAAACCACAGTTAAAGATCTTTATGTTGGAAATGTTCCAAACAAAATGTTGTGGCTGATTCAATGAAAGTCTAAGTACATCATCGTGAATAGCGCCACGATAAGAGCAATGCATAAATATAAATAAACTAATTTATAACTGAGCTAGGGGTGATTCCAAGTATTAAGAGTAATACATTATTGTTATATGATAACAATATGATGCTAAGAGCTCATTAGAAGTCGAAGCATACACTGAATAGTTCCACATGATAAATGAAGTTCACCAGCATTGAAGAGAGTTGGCTGACAAGTAGACAATTAAAATAACAACAAATCCATTCACGAAGGGAATAACTCGATTATTTTCATCAAACTAATTAAAGGGATGGGATAGAGATTCCATAGATGGCCCTAATGCAAGTGGGAGATTGATAGAGTTAGGGGTATATCTAAGGGAAATTATGTAATTGTTACATATATTTAACTTGAAATCATGTCTAATTCGAAATAAAAGGTGTTTTCTTTTTATTACATACATAAATAATATGTTATATTAATTAATTAATTTAATTGAAGTATATTTAATATAAAATCCATAAATAGTATGTTTTATGACATTAGCTACAATGTGTTGTGACCATTAGTGATTTATCACAATAATATAAACATACCATTTAATATTCTTGTTCAAGATGTATCAAGACTGGATATCAATACATCTATTAGGACACAGTAATGCTCTTTAAATATTAGGCAGTTTGTTACTCATGGTGTTGGGGGCATTAAGGGGTTGCATACTAATAGTTATTAGATAACTATGGGATGACTCACTCGATAACTTTCCATTGGTTAAGTCAAATAGAAAATATCGATGTGATAATATTACAAAATTCCCTCAACTTAAGAATACTTTCAAGCTTCAATGTGGAAAGTTCGCTTTAATTATAATTAAATCATGGGATGGCATCCATCGAACGACTATAGTTGGGTCGAGTGGAAGCATTATAAGTGAGACATTGTTCAAGAGATAATACATCTCCTTAGTTATATGGGGTTAGTATCACAATCAGCTAAAGTCAACTCGATGTCAAAGTCTTTGACCAAAGTAGTTTGATTAATAACAATAGTTATTATTGAACCAAGGACATTGTTTTTGGACTATATAGTTGAATATGGACGATATAGGAATTTTGAATATTACCAAATTCCAAAAGTCCTGATGTAATATAGTTTTAACCAAGAGAATTGGTGCATAATTATCACTACCGGATAATGCTTAAATTAGAAAATGGATTTTACCGAAGCTATGTAAACGATAAATTTGGCCATAATATCGCACCACTAGCTAAGTGGCGTGTAAACTTTAGTATTTAAATTGTTCGATATTAATCGCTGACCGAATTACACCTAAGGGCCACACAACCAAAACATTGAATACTCCTACTAGCACCTGATTTAATTAATTATAATTGTCATAAATTAATTAAATTAGGTAATATTTATAAAATGTTAATTATAAATTTCTCTTTGATTTATGTTGATCAATATTAAATAATGTGTATATAATAGTTATAGGCACACGTACCGATATATGATATCAGTGTGCATTTGAATTTGATTTAAATGCATATTTATTTGATCGGGCTTGGAGCAATTTGGAGGCCCGTGTAGGGGTATGCATGGCTGGCTACATTACAGTAGAAGGTAGGGGTTAAATAATTAAAGTGAGTTTTAAAATAGAAAGAGAGATATGTAGATCTAGATCCACTTTTAGCTCCCATCTCCTTTTGTTATTTAAATACTCGTAATCCCTTCCTTTTGCCACTTGATTTTTGCCTCCTTTCATCTCCTTTTCAAGCCGAGCCCCTTCTTGTGCTCCATATATTTTTCAAGCCACTAAAACATAAATTAAATACAAACTAGTGCATTGGTAGTTGCTGCTTTTAGTCTGGTAGCTCTCTTTGGAGGTTTGAATATATATTCATGGGTTTAACAAATTCAACATTCCAAGGTGTTACTTCAAGGCAATAGATATTTATATTTATTTATCATATCATTATGCTACTTCCTTTATTTATACAATATCATGTATCCACACACATTTATGTTGTATTAATATAAGATGTGCGTATATGTATGTGTGTTAATAAAACAATTTTTTATATATGTTTATATATATATTTATTGATCGACCAAAAAAACAAATTATTTTAATTTGTTGAAATTAAATATTAGTTTAAAACAATTAAAATGAACTGATTCTTAAATATGTATACATATATTAGTACATAAAATTTCATATACATATAATTTTGTTAATCTGTATACATAATGCATTTCCTAAAAAAATAAATTTAAATTAAAGATCGAATCTGTTACTATATAGGAAAATAGAAACCAGTTGTTCCTTTGGATGACACCTGTACCGTAAGACATGGCAATCAGATATGGCATCTCAAACTGGTTCGTTTCTCAAGTTTCGAATTCCCTAACCGCAGTCACTCCCATTTCCCAAATCACGTTTCGTGTCCCTTTCTTCTTTGTCAGAACAGATCCACTTCGATTTTCTCCCAGCAAACCTTTCATAATCCATAATGGAGTTAGATCCTCTATTTTCTATTTACTGTATGAGTAAAGTTGGTGTGTTTACTAACAACGATTGTAAACATTTCCGTTTTCCAACTCACATTTCGTAGCCCTTTCTTCTTCCTGAAAACAAATCCGCTTCGATCTCCTCCCCGCAAACCTTTCATACTCCATAATGGAGTCGGATCCTCTATCCTCTGTTTACTGTATGAGTACGGTTGGTGTGTGCTACTAACAACGATTGTAAAACTAGGGAAGGCAATAGATTGGTAGCAGAAACAACAACACCTAATGGTATGACTCATTTGTCTTCAATTAGTCACAATTTATGAGTTTTATTTCCTACTTTTTTTTATTTGGTTTTGTATACTTACTTATGCACTTTAAAATGTATGCTCAAAATTGAATCTCAGTTAAAATTTATTTGACAGTAATGGGAAATCCATTATGTCAATGCTACCTTTTTCCGTAAATTGTTGGTTTGTGTACTGATACAAAATATAATGATGTCTAATATATTATAACATCTTAAGTTTTCCTACTCACGTATCTTGGACTTGGACCTATGAAAACATCTTGGTTGCTGGTTCTTTAATTCGAAAGGTCTTCATTCTATATTATTATTTGCATTAATCATTATTTTCATCTGACAAAAAATTGAACTATTCTATGGATTACTTCAGGGAAAATTAAGTGTTTTTTCTCTACGGTCTATACTCCAAGTTACATTAAAATTTAATTATTTAAAATAGGTATTGCTAGGTTATTTAAAACCATTGATTCATGATTCATTTCTATTTTAGATTGGTTCCAATACTGGATGCAATCTCCCCAGCAGCATCACATCTTATATTAGTTTACTAGACTGAATTTGTGATATTACCGTGGAGATGGGATAGAGTTGAAGTTATAAAGAGAACAATATATTTATAATTAACCATAGAGTTTATCCTTATTCTCAATTTTGAGAAATGAGAATATATTTTGATGCACTGCTACTGTCATCGAAAAAATTCCTTCTGGGTAACATGAAATTTTTAATAGTCCAAAAAATTCCTTCTGGGTAACATGAAATTTTTAATAGTCCAAAAAAATTCCTTCTAAGTATAATCATCTAAATATATAATTAGCATCAAGTAATATGTTTTTCTTATCAACTGCCTTATTAAATTAATCTAATTTATTACACAAACAAATTAATGAAGATAAAATGACAGTGGTATTTATAATTCCTCTGTATTATCAAAATTACAAAACTTGAACGTATATTGTACTATAGTTTCAATTGTGATTATTTAGTTAAGATTATTTGATGCTAAAGAGGTTGGTATTTAAATGCATTTCAGGTTCATTATATGTAAATAATTGCATGGAACTAAAATTCATGTATTTTCTGTTTGTGTTCATACTATGAAACCATACGAATTGTTTGAACCAAAATATTATACGGCGTTATAAATTTCTGTGCCACTCTATGGTATGTTGATTACTATTCATAGTATCAACGTTTATGTTCTTTTCATTCACTTATTTGTTTTCAATTTACCTTTTTACAAGATGACAGTAATACATTTCCATTTTAATTGTATAGTTGTTACATTATGTTTAACTGTTTCTCCTAAAAAGTTTTATTCTTTTCAACCTCTGTTACCATTACGTGTTGTTGTTACTGAGCTCTTTGCAAGTACATCCACATGAAAAATTTTCCTTTATTTTTTATTATTACTTATGCATGCACAGAAATACATACATTTAAATTTCGAATGTTTATTACTCACATCGTTCAATCTCTAACAAAGAGAGTTGGTCACTTCATTTCTTTACGCATTTTGTATGTGTTTAATGAACCACATTCCTTTTGTTGCACCTAAACGGGCATAAATTTTTGATTGTTATACAATTTCTAACTAAAATTGTCTACAAAAAATCGGGGTTTATGATATTTCTCTTCTTCCATGAGATGTTCATTCTAACATCAACATGCACGCATCTTCGGCCTTATGTGTTTTAATTAGCTATTTTATTGCAATTTATTTCAAGCAAACTGAAATAGTTTCTCCTGAAGAATTTTAATCCACTGTTTCAGCTTTATACTTGATTACTGTGGTGAAAACTTAAGTTCATTTCTATTCTATTTTCTATACCTTTAACACGCTTTCATGGGTTTTTTCTCAACATAGTATGGAAGTTACAATGACCGTATAACCTATCATTTTGACTGTATTAGTTTTGATTCACTAATATTATGTTTTAGGAAGTAAAAATTATATTTATATCCAGTGCAATGTATACATAATCTTGGGAACATTTCGACTCTTTCAGAGCATAATTTTCATATATTTTACTAATTATTGGACACAACACATAAATTGATCGTACAAGCAGCAATCAATTAACAAATAACTAAAGGTATACATTATAAAGGCACAACATGTTTTATTCTGTTACTATTCCAAAGAGAGGAAACTGCCCACCAAAATTTAACGTCTTTCCTTTTTAATCATTTACACCGTATGGAGACAACATCCTTTATCTATAGCTGAGTTAAATATAAACTCAATAACATCTGATTTCTGCTATATTGCTAAAATTAACATGAAATGTTACATTTATTCCATACTCATTTTCTTTTTTTACAAAATAATTATGAATTCGTAGCTATCTACATTCAGACCCTGTTATCTGCATAAATTTTGTATTTTTTGCTTGAAAGACGTACATTTTATAATCTTAGTTACTAAACATTTTGAGTTATAATACCGCTGACATGTTTCTCAACATTTGACAATAAATGATACACTTCTCATTAATTACAGTAGGTATTTGACGTCTTTTTGGCAGTGCAAAATTATCCACTTCATCAGCACATGGGGTCGAGGGCAAAGCAAGAACTGGTTGAGCATGTCGACCTAACAGGTTGCATCACCCACAAAAATAGATACATGAGGAAAATGCAATGAAGCTTGAGGCTGAAATAAGTGGGATAGTTTAGAGGATATAAAATGCACAGGCTGAGCATGTACATTACCATAAGTATTATAACTTTAGCAGTTAAGGGCAGGGAATGCAGCAGTTTGGAACTACTCAATGGCATAAGCATTGCCATGTTGAGCAAAGACATGACCATGCAGAATTATAAATGGCATGAGAATTTATAATTAGAAGGACAACTTCAACATTGCCAGGCCATGTAAATTGAACCGAGGGTGCATGCGCATCATGTCGTGCTTCAGATTGGTAGATTTTGCCAAATCGATCATCCATGGCATGAGCATGCAACACTGCAGTTAGAGGGGCAGTGGGTATTGGCCGATAAAGCCTAGGATGGGTTGTAGAAAATGCAGTCCAATTTGTTTTTGTAATAAATTACATTTATATAATAAGGTTGTTGATAAGAAAAGCATATTACTTGATGCTAGATCATTAAGACTATAAATCTGTTCAAGGTCTATGTTCCTTTTGTGAATAATATGTTATTTGTCTACTCCTTAAGATTTGGATTATACTCTATTGCCAATTACATGGTACGGATGCACATTAAAAATTTCCACCTGGGTATATATAGAAAAATGTGAGCTTAGAATCACTTCATAACATATGGTTTGTTAGTTCCTCCATTTATTAAAATGGAGTCCCTCCTTTTCACTACTACTGGTGAATGTAAGATGAGATTTTTTTAATGCTTTAACAATTGTAACATTTTTATGTTTTTAATCCTACAAAAGACGTCCATAATTTCCTTTTATAAAGTCTTTTGGAAAAATGGTGTATTATAGTTGTCTTTTCAACTGCATTTTATCTAAATTTCTATTTTTATGGTTTATGGTTTTTAAAAAAGGGCATATGGCACGCACTTCTATTTTAAAAATGCATATGTTCTACACTTTCTTACAGCTGAATTTTTTTTGTATATTATATTATTTTAATATAAAGAAGATGTGTTTATTTCTACTTTGAGTTTTGCATTTTTTTAATACCTATGCTTATTTAGTTTGACATAACTTTTATATTCAATAATAGTGGATGTATGTACGCACTTTTATTTTCTAAACTGCACAAATATTGATGAAACTTTCACGATTTTATGTAGATTCGGTTATATGTTAATTTACTTATTTTTTGATATTTTAAAATGTGAATTATGGTGGATTTGAAGAGCAAACAAAGATGTGGATTTTGGTGGTATAGGGTTTCGAACACAAGCCCTTGCTATGTAATGTAGTTATCGTCTTTTCTTCCATTCTGTCATTTCTGAAGTTAGGTACTTGAGTTTAAAAGGCCACGTTTAGAAAAAACTTACATTGTTTCCTGCTTTTTTCGTTATAGGATATGTTCGCAATTTACTTCTTTATTAGCACTAAATTATCTTTCAATTATTCAACGACCATTATGAATAGTGAAAATCAAATATCCCTCAAATCCTACTAAATCTACAACACCAGACACTAGGATAATTGCGCATACACATTATAATAAACTGAAAATACACATACCTCTATAATATTTTATTCATTTATTTTATTAGATTATATTTTCTAACAACTTTCATTGTAGATTGTTAAAATCGATGTCCGTGTGCGTAGCACGGACCACACACTAGTATAGAAATAGAATCAAGGATCTCGTTTCGAATGAAATATATATTTATAATAGAATAAGTAAATTCTAAGTAAATGGGATTTCCGAATATCTCAATTGGATAAATCCGAACGAATTTGTTCCTTTTGATAAAAATTCAAAAAACTTCAATTGGTACGTGCAGGAAGAAGAGAACAATAGCGTGAAAAATATTTGATTTGGTCCGATTCGAGTGCGAATTCAGGTGCCAAATGAAATAGAACCCGCCATTGATTTGCTAATCGATAAGGTAAATACCCGCCCATTCAATGCTAGGCATAATGAGTATAAGGGACTTAAAAAAACCACTTTTTATCCTATGAACTTTATGGTGTATGAAGTCTCATATTTGACTCTTGTAACAGAGCGATGGAGATTCCATTTAACTTAGGTTAATCTGGGCCAGAGGCAGACCTAAGTCGAAATTCCTGGGGAGTTATACATTTGTGTATTGATAAGACCATTCACTATTTCTTGAAGCTCGATCTCACCCCCAGATGAACCATATAGCCAAGAGAAACCATGAACCAGAATAGAAGAGCTTGCCCCGCACATGAGTAAATATTTCATAGTAGCCTCATTACGCACAGAACTTAGCACCTGCAACATGGTTGGCTTCAGGAGCGACTCAGATGAAGAGCTTAACTTCCTAAAAGAATAAGAAGAGCCTAATCAGATGGTAGACCAGATGCAACTCATAAAAAGTAAGACACTACCCAAGCATAAACCCCCAATAGTCAAGGACAAAGGAAAAGAAAAGTGGATTGAGGAGGCGACCTCTTCATGAGGTCCACTATCGTCCGAGCGAAGTGAGGAAAAATCCTCCAATGGTTATAGGTTGTAGCAAGACTTTCACTACTTTTAATAGAGATGTGCTGGACAAATGAAAGGTGAAGCGCGATGTAGAGAGCTTCATATACGTATATATACTTTTAGATATAAAATCGAACTATTACATAGGATATACATGTATATATATGATTATAACATAAACATATAAATATTTAAAATTATGTATATATTTTTTGTGTTTATTTTTGAAAAAAGTTAGTTGATTTTATAATTTCCGTATGGAAATCTTTAGTTTAAAATTAAAAAATAAAACCGCACAAATTTTAATCCAAAAACATGTTAATTATTTTTTCAAACATAATTCGATCGATAAATATATGTATGTGTGTTTATATATATATATTTATTTTACATTAAATAAATGTATATACGTTTATTTAATATTAAACTTTAAAATTAATTTAGTATGTGTATAAAATTATGTATGATGTGTGTAATTTTGGAAAAAAATTAAATTAAATTATTTCAATTCGAACACATATAATATGTCAATATATATGTTTATTTATTTACTTATTTATTTAGAAAATTAATAAATCATTTGGAGCTAGTGATCTTTAAATATTTTATGTGGACATAGATCTGAAATTTAAAATAGAATTTGAATCTAAATTGTACATTATTTATATTAATGTTTAAATTTAGACTATGCTATAATTTGTACATGTACACATATGTACATATAAATATGTAAAAAATATATTTTATTTCACAAGTATAATTTAATGTGTATAAACTACGTATGTGTGCGTGTGCGCATACACATACATACATCTGCACGCATGCGCACACACCCTGTAATGACCATAATTTTGAGTAATATTATTATAATATTTAGTTGGATGAATTAAATAAAATAATGTTAATAGTTAAAGGATTGAGATTTGTTAATTAATAAGAGGCCATGCCTTGATGAATATATAAGCAAAAGAAAATTGAAAACAAGTATGTAGGAGGAATATGGTAAGGGTAAAATGGGAACATCCTTCATTCTAATACCCCAAACACTTCCATTCTTCATTCCTTATTCAATTTAACATTCACAAACAAAACTAAAACCTATTGAGCTCGACCGGCCACCATTAAGGACATTCAAGAAAAAGAAAAGCTAGGATTCAAGTAGAAAACTTATTCAAAATAATAAAAGAGCAAATCTCAACCTTCTTAACACAAAGCTAAGGTGAATAATTGATTTACATCTCACTTATGATAATGTTCTTGGTTTCAAGATTTGATCCGAACTATTTTGCTAGTAATATGCCATGTTGTGTTTGTTTAAATGAATATATATATTTACTGATGATTTATACTGTTTCATATAAATTTTATGGTAAGTATAGATTGGAAAACCTATTAAATGACATCTGAATGAGTTTCATTTTTTATATATGATCAAAAAAAGTTGTTTTAGAAGTGAGTTTCAAGTTTCATTATTTTCTAAGTAATTGCGGATTTATTATTAATTTTCTATGAGAGAAAATAGTTAATATTGGTTTGAATTAGTTAAGGCAATTATACAATGATTTCGGGTCTGAAATTTATATATGTTAGAAAACATATTAAAAATTAAGTAGTATGATTTTTGATGAATTTTCCTAAGTATTTTACTATGGCTATAAAATTATTTAAGTTTAGGGGCTTGAATGTTTTACATGTTTTGTATGGAGGAGGGCTTAATTTTTAAAATATTTTTAATGTAAATTTTAAATTCAGCAACCTTTTTAGTAAAGAATTTTGATAAAGAGTGGGCACATATTTTGACAAATTGGGCAACTTAGGTAAAAAGGATTACTTTTGAAAGGTAATAAACCTGTTTTTTTTTTTGAATTACCACTACGCCACTATCTTAGCTTGTTTCATCACCATGCCTAATTAGACCTTTTGCACCTATTCGAAACCAATGCACATGATTTTTGGTAATTGGTATGTAGTGAATTAGAGAAAGGCGCAAAGAATGATGGTGTCAAAGACATGCTTCCAAAGGGGAAGAAACCACTCTAACTAGCTTTCAAAGCAATCAACTTACCTTTGTTTAAAAAGAGGCTTTCGAACAAGTTGTTGCTTGCCTTTGTTTTAGAAAGGAGCTTTCGAAAGAGTTGCTGCTTATTTTTTCCTCAAAAGAAACTTTCGAAAGGATAGCCTCTTTTGAACCTATTCGATATCCATGCTGCTGCATTCATACATTTCGAATTAGTTAAGGCCACTTTTCTTTATACCTTAAAACAATGTATTCAAAAGGGAAGCTTTCGGCTTATAACTTTGAAGCCACCTTCTCAATTCTTTTGAAAGGGCCGTATGCTGTTTTCAAATGGTTTCGGAGTAATGGTTTCAAAAGGGTAGGTTTTGAAACTATCCTATTTCTTTTACTTAGGGTTAATGCTTTCGCCTCTGTTCTTCATGACACTTTAGTTATGCTAAAGGTTAAATCCAATGGTTTTGAATGGAATAATTTTAAATGGTTTCAAAGAAATGTTTCCACAAACCCTTACTTGAACCCAATTCTTTCAAAAGGTAAGTTATAAGTGTTTCAAAGGGGAATTCCCTAATGCTTTCGAAAGGTATATTTTAAGTGTTTTGAAAGGTTTGCTTTAAAGTGTCACGAAAGGAAGGTTTCCAATAATTTCTAAAGGTAAGTTTAAATGGTTTCGAAAGGGGATGTCTAAGGTTTTATATAATGGTTTCAAAAGGGATGCTTTCAATTATTTTGAAAGGGAATGTTTAAAGGTTTTAAGAAAAGGTTTCGAAGGTATTATTTGGCCTTATAGCCTAAAGTTTTCTAAGTTAAAAAAAGAGGCTTCAATTTATTTGAAGGGATAGATAATCCCATTGGTTAGATTTCATTAACATTGTTTTGTGTAAAGCATATATCATGGCATAAGTATTTTGAGTAAAGCAAAGAGCATTATTTCCTTGTTTTATAAAGATATGATTTCAAGGGTAAATCATTTGTAAAGATTGTTTACAAGGAAATGAAATTTGAATAGGGTAGTTAACCCTAAGTATATGAATCAGATACTAGAAGACCAGATGGGACTGGTATAGAGTCGCACCCTACACTTTAGCTAATACCCCCTAACTAATATAATTCCAAAGTTTCAATGTGTAGGGCTTTGTAATGGATGGGACTAAGATAATATTACACACGGAAGGGGATATACAGAGTAAAGATAGGTTGTTGACGAGCCCATAAAACCATTAGGATCAGTTGGCCCTATAAGAAGATAGTTGAGTGCAGATAGCCCAGTGTTGAGTCTAATAGAAGTTAGAATGTTTATTACGTCTGGTAGGCCCGGTCAGCCAGTGGTTAATAGTTAGCCAAATAAAACTATAGTGTGGACAGATAGTCCATTAATTTCCTAATTTATAAGCATTATTGTCATTGCTATTATTTTTATAATCATTTGATTGCAGGTTTTTGATGTGCAAAAGATACGATTTTAATAGGATATTAGTGAGGGGAAACCCATTTCGCTAAGCGGCGTGATCTCACTTGATATCAGAAAACCGAGATGTAATAGAATTATTCACACTAGGTTTTATGCCTGACTTGAAGTTTATGTTTCCCCTTAAACTCTTGGGTGCTCAAAATAAATTTGATTAGATTGGGAGTTAAGGACTTTTTAGTTTAGTAGAATGGATGAATAAACTTCCGAAGATGTGCAGGAGGAAAAACTAGCTATGTAGGAGCTATTTAATATTATTTCCGTTATGATGAATTTATGACTGATATGTCTATCTAATACATTGATCATCCAAGGGGACATCTTTATATGTCGCTTTTAGCCTAATCTGTAATAATTATATTTGATCAAAACTTGGGAATTGTTTTGGATTATGTAATTGAATATGAAATATTGAATTAAAATGTAATCAGAAAATCTGTTTTTGAAATCTGTGTTGATTTTATTTCATACTCATGTGCTTTTGATATTATAGATACCATTAATATTACCGTATGTGAGTGGACCTCAAAATAGGGGATGTCACAACTTGGTATCAGAGCATAGGTTTATGAAAACTTAAAAAAACTTAAACTTAAAATGATTTTTGAAACATAATCCTAAGGAATTAGAAAGAAGATAGGGGTATGGGATAGCGCTATATCAACATACTTATATTTGCTATATATAAGTATATGCCTTATCTCTATTTCTCCCATCTCTCTTAGGCTACTCTTCTATATCTTACAAAGGCTTGATGGTAGATTTTAAGGAAGTAAGATATGGATGCTAGTAATGAAAGATTTAACATTGATGGAGCAAGTACCACAACCAATGGAAATGCTAGACCAAACACAAAAAGGTATCTAGGTCAGGCACAAACTGCTAATGTGGGCGCTGGAGCACCGCAAGTTGATGTGAGAGCTACGTATCAGTTCTTCATCAATATGATGCAAGATAGATCTATTGCGAGATTAGTTGCATGAAATGCTGGAGAAGGAAATCAGGGTGCTTCGATGCTTAATAACTATGTGGTACAAAGCAGAGATTATGCTAGGCTTGGAGGGAAGCCATTTATCTGGACTAAGGATGCGATTGAAGTGGGGAATTGGTTGCGTCATTGCGAAAGGATCTTTACTGATTTGGGACTCAATACGAGAAAAAAAAGGAGATTGGCATCTAGACAATTGCAAGGAGTAGCATTGTACTGGTGGAACAGTATTACTGTAGGAGTAAATAAAGAGACCATGACTTGTGCAGAAGGAGGTTTGAGGAAAGATTCATGTCAGAGATTGCCAAGTCAACTTTGCTCGGGAAGTTATCTGAGTTGGTGCAGGGAGACATGACAGTGCTGGAGTGTACTACCAAATTTCAGAAGATATCAAGATACGAATACGCTATGGTTAATACGGTTAAAAAAAGGAATGAGAAGTTCATCAGTGGATTGAGACCTGAGCTTGCTAAAACAACTTTACAACATATTAGGGATCCGTGCGATGTAATTGTTAAGATGGCTTTGAGACATGAGGAGATGCTTGCTCTCTTTAATGATAACAAAGCAGTGGAAACACATGGTGGGCAGAACTAGAAGAGAAAGTTTTTTTCATAAACAAGGAGCTCAAAAAGGAGGAGCGGCCAAGAAAAGGAAAGTCAATGTAGTCTGTTACAAGTGTGATAAGTAGGGACAATATGCTCAGAATGTCGAACAGGCACACAAAGAAGGCTGCTGATAAGAAAGGAGTAAAATGCTTCAACTATGATTAGATTGGACATTATAAGAACTAGTGCATGGAACCAGCCAAGGATGGAAATGGCAAAGTATTTGCATTAGAACCAGCTACCTCAAGACCAACAACATGGGAGAAACGAAAAGCTATGTAAGGAGGTATGCGTTTGATTCATAGTATACCAGTTAGGGTACTATTTGATATTGGTGCATCACATTCTTTTATATCTCATAGTTTGGTAGAAAAGCATAATGTAACATCCCGCCTTTTCGCACGCTTTAAATCGACACACGTGCCAATTCAAACCATACGGAAGGGCGGATTGTTATGGGGTAAATAAGAAAAAGCAGAGAAAGTAAAACAAAATAGAATCTTGCAGCGGAACGATAAAATATAATAATCAAATATGCAGTTCGTGAAGCTGTTTTACAAAACATTTAATTATATTTATATATTACATATTAGAGTACACATACCAGAGAATAATAATTAATGCAGCGCTATTAAATGGTGTAGTGGAATAGTATCGTAGATAATAGTACTACAAATCTTCGTCTTCGTCCTCCAGAATAAAATCTTCAAACCCTGAAACACCCGGACTGACCCGAGCAGATTAAAAAGACAAAACACTCTAGTCAGAACTAAAATATCTTATGTGAGTTAAATCAACAGAAATACATATGAGTGTAGTAACTCAAGAGATGGTCGGGATTTACATCTCCTAAGGATCCGTTAAACTATTTACAATGCAGTAATATTTCGCTATTATAATAGTGTCTATTAGTAAAATAAACATACTTTTAAATAGCATTAAGGAGTGACCCAATATTTCCGTTAACATGTAATTGTCCCAGTAGTCCATCCAATATCATAGTCCCTCCTGATCGGGAAGCCACCAGAGGATACCACACGGGCTAAGGGAGAAAACCAAACTCGTACAAGGCGCGATATGGTAGGTGACACGGCACAACTAGGCAACGCCAGGGTAGATATACCAATTACGCATCCGGGCTGGTGGTAACGTGTAGCAGCTACTACCGCCCACCTCGAACAACACCCCCAAAATCAAAAATCAAAAGTGGCCACCGAGTCAATCCAAAAGTCAGAGTATAATATGGAAGGAGTGCGTCCGATCAGAGGAATGACCTCATTGGCCCGAGAATCGCTCCTGTTTTAGCCACCTTATGCCAACTCACGGGAGTCGGGTCCATATACCTCAGAGGAAAAGCTGCTGCCATCCTACTTCATTCTGGAATCTCCACCACGTACACGGTTGTTAAAGTGGTTTTCGGAGTTGGCAGAGAGTATGACAACTTCTGATCCCGGTCTCTTCAACAACCAAACATTATTATAACACCGCGGTCTTTTCAAAATAGTTTATACTTTAAAACCAAAATAAAATATCCATTTCAAAACCATATAAATACGATATCATTTCTTTTAAAACCCAAATCAATATGATATCATTTTTATTTCAAATATATCCTTTTTCAAAAATCATAGTACTTTCAAATATATATACCTTAAACCCATAGCTTCGAAACATAATTTTTAATAATTAAATGGTTTAATAATAAATTACTTTATAAAGTAAATTAGCTTTTTAATTTCTCAAATCAGTTCCAAATACAGATTTGAATTCCCAAATAAACCATTTAAATTTTCATATATTTCAATGGTTTAAATGTTCCACCATTTCAAAACTAAATTTTAATTTATATATATATATGCCAAATTCACTTTACTATTATTTAGTTTGAAATACTTGCTTAATAAATCCAGTATCCTTTAAATAAAACTTTCAAATTCAAAAATTGAATATACCTCAATTTATTTAGACTAGATATGTTCACTTAAATCATCTTAAACCTGAATTTAGTTATAACAACATATTCTTTTTAAATGTAAATTTCAATAAGATCTTAATTAAATAAAATCTCAAATCAATTTCAAAATTATGTTTTCAACTTTGACTTATAATAATCAATATAAACTCTATATTAGAATATGATTTAAGTAAACACTTATCCATAATATATTTAAATAAAATCAACTTTATTATTAAACTTACTTCATACTTTAAATAATTTTATACATAGCTTAAAACCAAGAATTTAACTATATATAAATAACCTTTATCAAATATCCGAAATCAATATCTCATAAAACCATATATACATTTCTTTACAAAACCATAGGAAATCATTTCAAAATATTTTTATATATATACCGCGGTGTCTGTATAAATTTTTTTATCCTATGGTCAAGTAATACGAATATATATCATTTCAATCCGTAATTTAAAATAAAAATTACGGTTATATATCATTTCAAACCGTAATCCCGAGTGAAATGAAAATGCATAATAACTTGCAGTTTATAACAATATAAAATACAGCATCCATTTATCCAATATCAACCACCAACCATTTATCACAATAATCATCCAAATCAAAAAAAAATACATCAATATATAACAGGTGATAAATAACAGGTATCAACTATCGGTTTGTATTCAAAATAAATTATAACTATTTAACTGGCAGTTTATATGCAATAAATAAATAAATAATAATTTAACTGGCAGTTAATATGCAATGAACAATTAAGTAACAATTAAATTAAATAATTAAATTTTACTGGGATGATGATTAAAATATGCCAAACAATCATAAATAAATTTCAAATCACACATATATCATTTAACAAACATAAGAAATTTTAGAAGTTGTGAGTGGGTTAAAACACTCACCTTTTGAATTTAATTTGAATTTAAATTCAATTTAAACCTAAAAATTTGACCGTCTCAGAATTCATCCAAACTAGCGTCATCAAGTCCGGAATTTTAATACGATCCTAACAAAAGAAACTGCACGTAAATCAGATATCGTATGTAAAAGTTATGCGTGTTAGAACGATTTGAAACAAAATTTTAATAAAAACAAAAAAAAACAAAAGACACTTACACTACGCCACGCCATCAAGGAAATACTCACGTAAACCACGTTCCAAAAATCACGCACGCTTCAACCCTACAGCACGCGACTCAGATACGCAACCCTACGCGAGACCGCCACCACTCATCATACGATGACCATGCACCACCGACCACATCGGAGACCGCCGTTGACCTCTATGCCTCAGGGCGCCTCCACGGCCGAAACGCGCAAACCCGAATTACCCCCAAAAGCCGGCCTCCGTCGCACCTTATTTCGCCAAATTCTGGTGATCCTACTGTCGAGATCGACTAACCAACGGCATGGATCGAAGCTTCCCGACGTCCTCTATAGCGCAGCACAACTGGATCGAGCTAAGGACGCAGATGTACCGCACAATCAAACCCTCACCAACGAACGGCCGAAACTATCTTGTCCAAATATTGCCAAACGATGCACCGAATTGAAAAACGAATCACACCAGACGATTACGCTCTTCGAGAGCTTCGAAATATATTTTTTCTGAATTTTTCTGAGAAGCTTGGATTTCTGACTTTGATTTTGAAATGGAATTGGATCTGGAATTTTGTTGTCTTCCATTGAGGAGGAGAGATAGTTGAATTACGTACAAAAAAATGATAATTAGGGAGGCTAGGGTTTATAACAGGGTTTATATAGGTAGGTCAGAAATTAGAATGGATGGATAAGGTTGGATATACGCGCTAACGCCAAATTGGCCCAAAAAGCCCGTTTCGACTCCGGAACGAAATTGGTTCAACCCATATATCAAAATAGATGTTTTAAAATATTTTAAACGCAATGGAAAAGGTTTCAAGCCTAAATTCCATCGTATGAAGAAGTTATGCTAAAATCAATATTTTTCAAATTGATTTCAATTTCATAAATTTCAAGGCGTTTCGAGTCCGTACGATCAAACGACAAGTCCAATCGCTATGAAACTTGAAACCCTATAATAATTCACCATTACGGATCCGATGAAATTCGTCGAAATCCGAGTCAGTGGCCAAAATGGCTATTTTTAGATTAATTAAATAAATTAATATCAATAAATTAATTCAATTTCTAATTTCACTTCTATAATCGACAATTTTTATCACCTTTATATTTCTTAATCATTTATACAAAATTTAAACAAATTTAGATGTCCCTTGAATGCTGATTCAATTATCAATTTCAGCGTCAAATTACAATTTCGTTAAATTCAGAGATTATAAAATAATTTTCAATAATTCCATTGAATTAAATTTTCATTCTATTATTCTACCTATTAGTATCAAATAGCTGAAACTAACATTGATTCCTACTTTATTACATAACTATCTCAAAATTTCATCTAAATTTCTATCGACGTAAAATTTTAAATGTTAAATTTCATTTATTCGTAATAAATTCAATTATTGAATTTTTTCTTAAATAAATCTTGCTTTCTATTCTTTAAATCAGTCAATTTTCATATTATAAATAGAATTAGCATTAATTGCATCTTATAAAATTAACCATTTTCAATGACAAATCATATCTACCCTATTGCACAATTTAAGTCAATTAATTGTAATTGATTCCATATTAAATGTTATTAATTGTAAATTGAAACCTCAATAAATTCGTTTATTGATTTAAAAATCTTGCTATTCAATAAATAGACATTTTATGGGTAAAAATAACATTGAATCATAATATATTTCATTAATGCATGCTTCATTTCATATAAATTCCCATTATTATAAATTGAATTTAATTTATTTTAATAAGTTTTCAATTAAACAGATTAGATTCAATTCCAATCATTTAATTTACACTTAAGTTTATGTTATATTCAATTTATAACATATTACTTTCTTAGTTATTACTTTACATACTTCCTGTATTAATTTCTCAATTAACATAATTTGAACTTATTTCCCAATCCACTAATTACTACTTAAAATAAATTTACGCTTCTATTAATTTACATTCACACTTCCGTTACTACATTAATAATCATTAAAGTAACGTTTAATAACAACATTATAATTCCTTAACATTTAAATGAACTTTAATTCCAAATAAATTCATTGACCAATTAATTAGGTAATTTATAATAGTTGTTATCCTACCCTTAAATTTATTGCCAAATAACGTACTACCTAATTTCCTTTAATTGCAATTTTATTTCCAAATTTTACGCAACATACTAAAGAAATAAAACATATATTAATTGAATCGTTTTAATTCAAATCTCTTTATTAAGTTCAGTACTACTATATACCTTGTTTTTCCCATTCATTACTTTATTATACCCATTCTAACACTCTTAACCATTGTATTACATTTCACACAAATGTAACATTTATTTACATTTATTACAATTTACCTCCAATTCCAAACCATCTAAATGAATAGGTAACCTACAATAAACATTATCATCACTCTTTAGTCGCATAAGTAAGCCTCTATTGCTTACAAACCAATGTTGGCACTTATTTCCATACTACAAATTGCATTCACTTATGTTCTATCCAACATACACTTAGATTTTATTTCCATTAATTAATTCAATATTTACATCCACTTATTAACAATTTACTTCCATTTGTACAGTTGCAATTCATTTTAGTTATTATTTCATTAATACTATTTCCAATTTTATTTTTTTCATTATTAATTACACAATCATATTTAATTAACAAATTATAATGTTTTCCACTATTTCTTTATATGGATTTCATTCCAATTGTCAAGAATTGATTTTATTTACCATTGCAACATTTAATTTCTAACATTCGCTCCAATATAAATTATAAGATTTTCATTTCTTTCTACATTAAATTACAAAATATTATAAATTTAACAAATTTAATCATCGAAATTTACGGGTCATTACACTCTCCCCCACTCAAAACTTTTCGTCCCCGAAAAGGAAAAAGAAGAACTAAGAAATCAATATATCTTATTTAAAATATTAATTTTATAAACAATTAAATTTACAAAATTAGTTACTTTATATAAAATATATGATTTTACAATTATTATATCTTTTTATACTTAAATCAATAAAGTTTGGAAAATATTTTCAAAAATTTTCTAAGTCCAAAATTTACGGAAAATTTCGGCAGAGTCTCCTTTGTACGGGGAGGCTTGGGAGAAAATATAATATCAAATATAACAATATACAACATATGTTTACCAAAATAATAAATATCCCAACCTGGGAAAACAATATAACAACGCTATAAACCGTAATCCGAAAACGTACATATTAGTCGGGCAATTAACGCTTATTTTATGGAACCAAAAGCAGTAGCAATTGCTTCCATAACCTGCATTTCACTTATATAATCTAAAAGGGTTAACAATTATATAAAATGAAATATTTAAGTTGTTTCAACCACAAACACACAATTCAATACAAACAACCATCAATAGCAGCAAAGCAAACAACCATCTCATCAACACACATCAATCATTCATTCATATCAAACAAATAAATAGTTGTTCGAGTTCAAAGCTTTAAATTGTTCGGAATGAAAATAAACTACTAAGTGCATCATTTTACTCGACGGTCTTAGATGAAACTAAATAGATTATTTATTCATCCAAACAATCTTAAAGTATCCTTGCCTGAATAACCACAACCCAAACAAACAACAATTTCAAACAATAGATTTAGTTTATTCTTATTTATCCCATTCATACATTTGTTGTTTGATTTCTTTTTCATTCATATAATGGTTTATCTTTTATTTTACAATTTATTCTTACAGGTTTCAAATATCCATATATAATGCAAATCTCTTTTATTTGCATTACGTTCATTTATTCATCACTTAATTTCACTTATTTACAGTATTCTTTTTTTTTTCCTACTTATTTTATCCATAAATAGTTTCAACCATTTTCTTAAGTTTATTATTATTCATTTATACTACTAAATTTCATTTATTTACTTTCATTTATTCTAAATTTCATTTATAATACTTACCTTTCTATTTCAATTAGTAGTCTTTTCAATTACACTTAAGATTATAATACTACAACATCAAATTCTTACTTATTAAGGTGATTCATTGAACCCTTCCATTATATAAATTTTCTTGTACAATTTCCCATTGCATTTTCTTATTAAACATTTCAACTTTTAATATGTGGTAAGTTATATATGCTTTTTAAGAATGTAATTGAAACTTATACAACTTTATCTTATTTCTTTTAATTAATTAGATGGTCAATAATTTTATCTTTTGTCTTATAAGTTACAATTTCAACTTTCTATTAATCTCATTTATAACTTAGCATTACACTACTTATTTCATTTAGAGGTTTCAATTATTAGTTAAATTCCATTTCACTATACATACCAAAACTATTAATTAATTGGAACTTAAGAACTAAATACCGGGTTTAATTCAAATCATTTTAAAATAATAGATAAATATATATACCCGGAACGCAATGGGTTAAGCTCAAGCATTTACTTTTCTAGTTAGAGACCAACGTCTTGGGGCCAACGTTATATCCAACCATATTTAAAACAATTTAAAAATTTATATTTGTTTATCAAAATAAATCTGTAGTACAACTACTATAGTGGCCTTCCCACTTCTAAACTCGAAAACGAATATCGATGATGTGTGCACTCATCACCGAAATTATTTTCCAATGACAGAGAGGGAAGTACATAACTATTTTTTTCTTTCCAAAATCTTCTTTAAAACAATTCTTTCAAATTATATTGAAATATTTATATCAAAAAATACTTTCAATAGTTATTATTACTATATTTCAAAATCATTCAAAGAAATTTTCAAAATCCCGAAATTTATGTTCTAAATTCCCAATTTGATTTATTTTATTTTCAATCTCATTTTAACTATTATTTATAAATTTTATTACCTAACAACCAATATATTGCTACCGAATATATATCATTTATAAAAAATTATTTTATATATATAGAAAATATAATAGGCAAAATTATTTCATTCACCTATATTAAAAACAAATATTGTGTCGGTTTGTCCTATTAAGTGTTTAGAAATCCCTATTGATGTCATAGTGTCCCATGCACCAACCAGAATTTATAAATACAAAACAGAATAGATTAACACAATATTAAAACCTTTTATGACACTAACAAATATGCTCTCTTATATATATACACTCAGCGACTCCCATAGGGTATTGCTACCCTAGTAATAAAGAGTCAGACCCCACAAAGCTAAGGTTTATCGCTAAACCATAGCTCTGATACCAGATGTAACATCCCGCCTTTTCGCACGCTTTAAATCGACACAAGTGCCAATTCAAACCATACGGAAGGGCAGATTGTTATGGGGTAAATAAGAAAAAGCAGAGAAAGAAAAAAAAAATAGAATCTTGCAGCGGAACGATAAAATATAATAATCAAATATACAGTTCATGAAGCTGTTTTACAAAACATTTAATTATATTTATATATTACATATCAGAGTACACATACCAGAGAATAATAATTAATGTAGAGGAATTAAATGGTGTAGTGGAATAATATAGTAGATAATAGTACTACAAATCTTCTTCTTCGTCCTCCAGAATAAAATCTTCAAATCCTGAAACACTCGGACTAACCCGAGCGAATTGAAAAGACAAAACACTCGAGTCAGAGCTAAAATATCTTATGTGAGTTAAATCAACAGAAATACATATGAGTGCAGTAACTCAAGAGATGGTCGGGATTTGCATCTACTAAGGATCCGTTAAACTATTTACTATGTAGTAATATTTCGCTATTATAATAGTGTCTATTAGTAAAATAAACATACTTTTAAATAGCGTTAAGAAGTGACCCAATATTCCCCTTAACACGTAATAGTCCCAGTAGTCCATCTAATATCATAGTCCCTCCTGATCGGGAAGCCACCTGAGGATACCGCACGGGCTAGGGGAGAAAACCAAACTCGTACAAGGCGCGATAGGGTAGGTGACACAACACAACTAAGAAATGCCAGGGTAGATATACCAATTACGCATCCGGGCTGGTGGTAACTCGTAGCAGCTACTACCGCCCACCTCGAACAACACACTCGAAATCAAAAATCAAAAGTGGCCACCGAATAAATCCAAAAGTCAGAGTATAATATCGAAGGAGTGCGTCCGATCAGAGGAATGACCTCATTGGGCCGAGAATCGCTCCTGTTTTAGCCACGGTATGCCAACTCACGGGAGTCGGGTCCACGTATATACCTCAAAGGAAACGCCGCCACCATCCTACTTCATTCTGGAATCTACACTGCGTACTCGGTTGTTAAAGTGGTTTTCGGAGTTGGCAGAGAGTATGACAACTTCCGATCCCGGTCTCTTCAACAACCAAACGTTATTATAACACCGAGGTCTTTTCAAAATAGTTTATACTTTAAAACCAGAATAAAATATCCATTTCAAAACCATATAAACACGATATCATTTCTAATTTAAAACCTATATCAATATGATATCATTTTTATTTCAAATATATCCTTTTTCAAAAATCATAGTACTTTCAAATATATATACCTTAAACCCATAGCTTCGAAACATAATTTTCAATACTTAAATGGTTTGATAATAAATTACTTTATAAAGTAAATTAGCTTTTTAATTTCTCAAATCAGTTCCAAATACAGATTTGAATTCCCAAATAAACCATTTAAATTTTCATATATTTAAAAGGTTTAAATATTCCACCATTTCAAAACTAAATTTTAATTCACACACACACACACATATATATATATGCCAAATTCACTTTACTATTATTTAGTTTGAAATCCTTGCTTAATAAATCCAGTATCCTTTAAATAAAACTTTCAAATTCAAAATTTGAATATTCCTCAATTTATTTAGACTAGATATGTTCACTTAAATCATCTTAAACCCGAATTTAGTTATAACAACATATTCTTTTTAAATCTAAATTTCAATAAGATCTTAATTAAATAAAATCTCAAATCAATTTCAAAACTATCTTCTCAACTTTGATTTATAAAAATTAATATAAACTCTATATTAGAATATGATTTAAGTAAACACTTATCCATAATATATTTAAATAAAATGAACTTTATTATTAAACGTACTTCATACTTTAAACAATTTTATACATAGCTCAAAACCAAAAATTTAACTATATATAAATAACCTTTATCAAATATCCGAAATTAATATCTCATAAAACCATATATATATATATTTCTTTACAAAACCATAGAAAATCATTTCAAAATATTTTTATATATATACCGCTGCGTCTGTATAAAATTTATATCCTATAGTCAAGTGATACAGATATTTATCATTTCAATCCGTAATTTAAAATAAAAATTACGGTTATATATCATTTCAAACCGCAATCCCGAATGAAATGAAAATGCATAATAACTTGCAGTTTATAACAATATAAAATACCGCATCCATTCATCCAATATCAACCGTCAACCATTTATCACAATCATCATCCAAATCCAAAAAAAATACATCAATATATAACAGGTGATAAATAACAGGTATCAACTATCAGTTTATATTCAAAATAAATTATAACTGTTTAACTGGCAGTTTATATGCAATAAATAAATAATAATTTAACTGGTAGTTAATATGCAATGAACAATTAAGTAACAATTAAATTAAATAATTAAATTTTACTGGGATGATGATTAAAATATTCCAAACAATCATAAATAAATTTCAAATCACATCATATATCAATTTAACAAACATAAGAAATTTTAGAAGTTGTGAGTGGGTTAAAACACTTACCTTTTGAATTTAAATTGAATTTAAATTCAATTTAAACCTAAAAATTTGACCGTCTCAAAATTCATCCAAACCTGCGTCATCAACCCCAGAATTTCAATACGATTCTAACAAAAGAAACTGTGTATAAATCGAATATCGTATGTAAAAGTTATGCGTGTTAGATCGATTTGAAACAAAATTTAAATAAAAACAAAAGACACTTACACTACGCCACGTCATCAAGGTAATACTCACGTAAACTGTGACATCCCGGAATTTTGGCCCTATTATTGTTATAAGCTTTTGATCAAATTTAAATAAAATATAATATTTTCATTTATAAATAAATAAGCTGTTGAATATTATTAGTTGTATATGTGTTATAAAGAGATACAATTTCAAAATGTAAAATAGACTCTTTAACAACATTTAAAATTAAATCTGTTTTATTTAATTAAATTAAAAATTATGTATGGATGACACTTAATATCAAAAGTAATAAAAGTAGTTAATAATAACAAGTGTAATAATACAATTCTTTTCATATTAATATTAAATATAAATACATTAATGCAAATATAAGTTACTAATCAAATATTAAAAAGTTTTGACTATTAAATAAAAATAAGATTTAAGAAGTGTTTTTAACAATAGCTTTATAACTAAAATAAAGTAAGCTTATAAATATTTAATATAAGTATAATATAAAAATATAGTTATAAACATAAGTATACATAAACATAAGTACAAAATATAATATGTATAAGATATAAATAGAAATGTTAACATCAGCATTGAAGAAAATTGAAAACCTGCAAACATTACTTATATGTGAACATAAGAAAAACCATAATACAAACATAAGAACAAGTATTCATAACAAGATAATAAAACAAAAAGGCAAATTTATCAGCAAAGCATTATAAGTGTAAACTGTATATGCATAAGAAATCAAAACCTGCAAGTGAACATTAATCTATATGTTAACATAAGTATGAAGACAAAATGTTTATGTCAGTAAATACTAATGAGTGTAAACTTAAATGAAAACGCATTAGTACAAGCTAAGACTGCAATATCTTTATACAAATATATGTGTCAGTAAATATGGATTGTGTTAACATAAGTAAAGACATGTACATTAATTAGCCACCTTAAATCTGAAACAAAATATCTCCCAGCCGAAATTTGTTGATTCATCTCAGGTTTTTGTACAAGTTAAAATTGTGCCAGCAAACATATTAGTTCAAACAAAGACCTGCAAATATCTTTAAATAAATTTAGGATGTTAGCATAAATGAAAATATTAAGTACAAACCCAAAAATCTGCAAGTATGGAATATGAACACATCTTAGTACAAATATACTGCAAATACCTTTGTACTATATGTTTGCGTCAGCAAACATTAATAGCATGTTAGCATAAATGAAGACATAGGCATTTTATTGGCACTACAATCTGTCAAATACATAATCTCCTAGCCGAAATATTTGATAGATCTCAGGTCTTAGTACAACAAGATAAAGCAAATATTATATCAAATTAAAGCTTGTTCAAGAAGACATCAATGTTGGAAGTTATATATATGAATGTTCATTGTTCTATCTGTTCTTATCACTTAGTTCTGTCCATAATCTCAAAAAGTAAAACCTGATAAAGAAAAAGGAAAATAAACAAAACTGCATATTTACAAGCTCAATCAAGTTGAAACCAAAAGAAGCTTACAGGAATTCAAACTTCTACTACAGTTTTCTTTCTTCATCAAGCAACTAGCCTCTTTTCAACTGTTGAGTGGTGAGTAAACTAACCCTTTTGAAATTTAATTTAATAATTGACTCATGAATGAATTACTATGTTGATATAACAATGTTCTGTTATGACTCATGAAATAATTGCAAGCTATCAAACAGCCCCCCCTTGGTTCTACTGCATGCCCTTGCCTGACTGATGCTACTGCTGTTGGTTTCACTGATGTGAGTACGACTTTGTTTACATCAGGTACGCAACCTTTTTCTAATGCCGGATCCAATGTGGTTTCCGTTGGGTCTCCCTGTGGCGTTATTGGTGAGCATGTTAAGGAATCTATGGCATTAGTGCGTGATCTTGGTGGACTGTCAGGTGACGACATAGGCAAGGTTGAGTCTGACGTGCTTGTTTGTTGCTCGACAAGTGTTTGTAACAATGATAAAGTGGGATATGGACCTATAACCAGTGCTATTAGTTTAATTGAAGCTACTACGACCCTGCCATCTGTTGTAGTTCGTCCTGGGCATCCTTCGTCTTCGATTGCACGCCCCAAATTTGGTATATCTAGTGCCTCTTCAGTCAGTGCCGTTGTTAGCCCAATGCAAATTGTGTTAAAACCTGGTGATAAAATGCATTCTCCCTTTGTTGCACAATGCCCCAAGTCTGTGGCTTCTACTTGTGTGGTGGAGTGTCGCCCTATTGATACTAGCCCATCGGTACCCAAATCTTGGTCTTCACTTTTTAAATCCATGCCCCGTAATGCGGGTGTTTATGAACCAGTTGAGTTCGAAATCCTTGAGGAAAACGGAGTAATGATCCCTCCCTCCAGTGTTATCCAAGCCGGTTTGGACTTTTGGTCTGAATACGTTGTTGGCTTCTTTTTGGACCCTAAACATCGACTTCATGATGTGGCTGCTGTTTGTCGTAGGGCCTGGAGACTACATGGTAGTCTTAGAGTCAAGTTGGTTGATTGCTTGTACTATATATTGTTCCCCTCCCCTGAGGATCGAAGTCGTGTTCTTGAGTCTGAGCCTACATTCTTTGATGGACAGCCTTTTATAATTACCCCCTGGTCACCGACGGTTGCTAGAGCTCGTGAACAGGTTTTTTCTATCCCTGTTTGGGTTTATTTCTCTCAAATTCCTTCTGCTCTTCAACCGCTGATTGGTTTGAATTGGCTTGCCTGCAATGTTGGTAAATTGAAGTTTTTTGTCTCCAACACTGTTGCGCGTGATAAGCTTGTTTACGCGAAGGCACTGATTGAGTTTTCTCCCCATAAGCCTCTTCCTACCTCTATTCCTGTCCAGCTAGTTGTTGGACATGTGGTGGATGTGCGTGTTCGTTATGGATGGGTCCTGACATTTGTACCTCCTGTCACTCTTTCGGTCATATTGCCTCTGCCTGCTCGCACTCGGTTATATCTGCTACTGCTCCTAAGATCCCTCTGCCTAGGCCACCACTTAGGAAATGGGTACCCAAGGTCACACTGGTTGCTCCACAACCATCTGACCCTGTTCCTTCCCTCTCCTTAGCACGGCCTGCTTCCCCAGTTCCTGGTGTTTCCTCTGCTGAGCCGGATCTTGTTGTTTGGGCTGAGACTGAACATAGTTGGGTTGATCTCCGTTCAGATATGAGATTCAACCCTGTGGATGACACCTATTTTAGATATGTATCTGATGATCTACTAGACCTTCGCTGCCTCTACTACAAAATTTCTGGTGATTCCTTGGTTCTTGACATGGATGGTATGCACGCTCAGTCAAATTCTGTTATTCTTGCTGACTCTGCCTGGGATCGATCTTTTATCTACTCTTCTGCCGTTGACAGTTATGATCCTTCTCTTGCTGTTCTTTTTCGTTCCTATATTGGTCTTCTTAGAGGCGGTTCGCTGGTTTCTACCCGGGTTGTTGAGAGCGAATGTGATTCTTCCTCTTCGGAGGAGAACTAGTCTAGTAATTTATATCTAGTAGCTGTGACTTGTCTGTCATACTCCTGTGCTGTAATTTTATTTCTTTCTTTCATAGTAGCTAAGGTGCCTTTACCTTACTCCTGTACTTCAAACCTTATTACGTTCGTAATAAAAGTGGTCGGTCCACTATAAAACCGTCGGCCATGCCAAAAAAACAATGTTCTGTTATGTTTTGTAAATTCTGGATGAACTGTACTTAGTTATTCTTAAAGTTTCTTTCATAAACCTGAGGCAAAGAAACAGAGGATAGGTATACCTCTCCTATAAACAATTTAAATTAAAGGTTTAAGTGGAATAAACAAAGCATAAATATTTAGAAGTTGTTCTAATAACAACATAATTACTGTAAAAGTTAATTTACAGTTCAAAGTAAATAATAATCAAAATTCGAATAGCATAAATTTTAAATTCGAATTCATATCTTGAAACAACATTTAGTAATACAATTTTTAAGACAAGAATTTTAATTTTTAGATAACTGTGTTTAGAGCAGTTCATCAGTAAGCCGTAAGTGCTATTTCTTGAATTTCAGATGATTCATCTAATATTTCTTGATGAAAATTGACATGAAGATAGTGTATTGATTCTAGATCACTAGAAAAATGCTAAAAAAATTTATGAATGTAAGATTTTTGAGGATTAATCAAGAGTAGGGTTTATGGTCTGTATCTTTTGGGTTCTGTATTTTGGTGACCGTGACACCATAGCTTCACCGAGTGCCATGGGATTTGGGTAGACGCTAGAGTGGGTGGTCAGCAAGGTATGGCCGAAGACTTGTCATGTCAGGTGGACGTGATCGCGAGAGCGAGGTGAATTTTCTTACGGTGGTTATGTTGCAGTTCGACTTTTAGGCATTTTTTTTGTTACGTGAGTTTTGAGTTGAACTGGGTAGTGATTACGAGAGAGGGGAAGCGATGTGACTTGTTGATGGCATCGCGTGGCGTTGGAGCGGTGGTGGACCGCCATGCACGTGCACGGCGGCGGAGAGAGGATGGATCGTGTCAACTCGGGTGAAATGCGAGTTGGATCGCGTGTTGCTTCGGGTCGTTTGCTTTTGAGTCGCGTGAGTGTGCTTGCTTACCTGTTGTTTAAAACTTAAACTAAAAAAAAAGAAAAAAAAAAGAAAAGATAGAAACAGAGGAAGAAGAAGAGAGACAGGGGAGGGAACGCGAGAGAAGAATGGGTGGTCTCGAGTTCTACACGAGAGAACACAGTGTTGACTTCGGGTTTTAAATTCCAGTAGCTCGCCAACTATATTAAGTTAAAGTTTCATAAGCTAAGTATTAATCAGGTTATAAATGTTTACAAACCGTTTAAGTCAAGAAGAACTTTAAAGATTTACAAAAATCAAAGTTAATTATGGATGCAATAAATTTATAATTGTAATTTAATAGTAGTTCAAAATGTAATCAAATTTGTAATTAAAGATTTTAATAATCTTGTGTAATCTTATTTGTAATTAAGAACTTTATTAATCATTGGAAGTTAATAATTTAACGAATCATAGTTAACTGATTAATTAACTAATTAAGGATTAAACGATTAAGTTAATTAATAATTAATGATTAATTTAGCAATTAATAATAATTAATTATGTAATTGAGTTTTATAAATCAATAATTAAGATTATTGATTAATAATTAATTAATTAAGCGAATAATTAGTAGGAAATTAATAAATTGAAGTAAGTTAATTAATTAGTAATTGATTAAGCAAGAATAAAATATAATTTATTCTTAAGCATGCAATTAAGTTTTTAACAAATCAAACTTGTTGATATGAATCGATGATTATATTAATTGCCTCTGATATATATTTATATCCTGTGATGTTCTGTGATATTCTGGATATATCTATGATGATTGTATATGATTTATCTGTGTTAAATTGCTATATGATTTATCTGATGTTATTTATCTGTGTTAAATTGCTATATAAATTCAATTGTTGAATTTAAACTGTTAAGTTAATTAGACAACTTAACCTTTAAAATGGCGTTTGGATTTCGATGAGAACGGGATCGGGTATCGATTTGATATTCCGAAAACCATATCGATCCAAATTAAACGTTAGGTAGTGTAATCTCAAGTGAAGATCGAGATGGTGTTTTCAGAATGCAAGGGTTATCGTCGTTAACTCTGAGGGTGATTCCAAAACGAGTGTAACGAGATAATGCCTTCGGTTTCGTTCGGACCCGGAACGAACTTGTATGGATTGAATGCTTTCAACACATCGTCAGGCGGACAATGAGCATTCTAAGTAATATGTTCTTTAAAGGTAATCGCAGCCTCAAGCCTCATCAACCGGGAATGGCTAAAACAGGGGAGATGCAGCAAGGTTAGGTGGGTCATGCCCAAGCAGGACAAGATATTTCCCCTGTCTAGATGTCCCTTTTTATTCGGCTTAGTGGGTGGTTGGTGTCACGACCCGAACTCGATGTCCGAAAAACAACATCAAATTCGTATTGTGGGAGCTTGCAACGCCATTAAATGATAAATAACACAGCGGAAATAAAAGATGATATCACTGATATAACATGAATACAATATCCGATACATCAATTTGATACAATGATAATCATCAACATCAGAGAATATACAACAAAAAATGCAGTGGAACATGATACCATATGAAATAAGTCTTCTCAGAATATAATACTGCAACTCTGATCCAAAAAGCTCCAAAGACAAAGTTCCAAAACTCCTAGCTCGATCCACCATTAAGATAGCAATAAGTAAGTCTCGTCCATCCAAAAACTGAACTAGCTCCAGATGATCTACTGAACCTAATTATCTGAAAAACCAAACTCTAGACTGCCCGTGTGGAAAAATTTTGAGCACCCAGAGTTTAGAAAATAAACAATAAACTCGGGTCAGTCGTGGGACTGGTGTGAGCAAATAAAAACAGTTTATCTTTAAAAACAAACAACGAAATATTTTAAAATCAATTCACAATGCTTTTTAGAAATGAGACTACCATAAGGCCTCCCGCACACACACACAATGCAAACGCAGAATCGGAGGAGATTTCTCCTTATGATAGTCAAAGATGCTTCATACGCATTAAAAGAAACATTTGATATTATTGCTATAAGTGCAAAGTGCAGAAAACATCATTTCGAAAGTAAAGATATAAATCTTAGCCAACATAGACATTTCGAACTATGCCTACTATAGCTACCATCCAAACAGTGGGGCGCCACCATAAGTAGATGGCAGGTAATACAACTAATACCGTACAAGGCTCGTATTGGATGAATGGATTTTCCAACAAATGGTCAGGCCAAGGAACTTCCCATTGCCACATGGAAACGCCTCTGGAAGGACGCCCCGAGAACCCAACTGGATCTCTGCCAAACAAGGCCGGCTACCCCCCTTCCCGGGGAATTTACAAAACCTCAGATATGCCACTCCCGGTCCTTTGGGACCTTTAAACGAGAGCTCTCTAACCAACAACATCACACGGTAAATAATATAATGTGTCCACATGAGTAAGTATCTGGGCTCCATTCCATGATACTACCCTTTTCCAGAAGGAATGGTCATACCCTAGGGAAGCTATCCCTGAAAACCTTGCCGCACAATTCCTGTTTCGACCATTACCGGTTTGTGAGGCTCGACGAAGTCTCGTCCACAAAGCCACGCTTTATACAAAAGCTATGCTTTGGGTAAATAAATGATCATAGAAATGATCACCAAGATAAATGATCAAACAAATGATCATATCACAAATGATCAAACAATGATCATTTCACAGCAACACTCAGCATGCCACACTACCAAATTGGGAATATATCGCTGATAACCTTCAACTACATAACCTCTGAGCTCGTACGTCTCAGAGAAGGGTGTTAAGCTAAGAGAATAAATTCTCCGCCACCAACAGAAATATATTTGAAAGAAATCTGCTTTATATCTCAAATTGTAATGTCAGACATAACAATCCATACAAGTCTGTTCTGGGTTCGAACAGAACCGAAGGCACTTACAAAGAAGTCCTTGCAATCCGGGTATTCACAATCCCGATCGAACTTCCCATCACTTAGGGAGTCTCTATACCGTTGCAACTTAGTGCAGAGACAATCGATAGGTCATGCTATCGTTCTTGCAAATACCCGGTCTTCACCACCGGTCTTCAAATGCTATCCATAACGACATATCACATATTCGGAATGGGTTATACGACCCAAAGGTCCTTTCCCGGCTAACCCGAATAGTAAGCGCAACATTTAAACATATGGATATGAGATTTCGATTAAGTCACAACTTAATAATTCCAAACTTTCTTTCAAATGGTTTAAACCAATTACCATTTCAAATCTTTTAAACAAAAAGGTTTATTTCACAAAGTTCACTCAGTTTCACAAAGATTCATTTACGGATTTCAAAACAATTTCCGTTTCAATTGGGTTAACTCATTTAAATCTTTAAATCAAAGATTTATCTCATAGCTTTCGAAAATGTTTCCAAAGATTCATTCATAACTTGAAAAACTATTTTATGTTTAACTTGAAATCCCTTAAATACAATTTGAAATTCATTTCTCATATGAAAGCTTTTTACCATTTAGAAACAACAGTGTTATTTCGGAAAAATTCGATTTTTATTTATACAAGTTAAAAACTTTGAGTTAACTCAAATTCCCAAAATAACGCTTTAAAAACGGTTTAAACACGTATAACTTGTATAATTCTTTTTAAATCATAAATACTGAATATAGAATTCAATTTCAGATATTGAATTTCAATTTAAATCCGATTATTCAAATTCCAAATCTTTATTAGTTATTCAAAAATAACTTTTATTCTTACAACACCTTTTCAATAGCTTTCCATATTAAAACTTAATTTATTTCCAAAACTATTTGAATTTGAAAATTCAATTTCAAAACTTATTTAAAAATATGTGACTTAACCCATTTCCACATGAAAACCATATTTGTGTGTGTATAGTGTGGTCCAAGGGTTTAACACAATAGTGCAACATCATTCAATCATCACAGATCAAATACGACAATATATCCAATAAGCGATATAAACTATAACGCTTGTCTTCATTCACAGATCACAGATATACATATCACAGGTAATGAATTACACCACAGATAATTAATTACATTACATATCACAATGCGAATCAGGATATAAGACAAAGCATCACATGTCAGGGATATCAAACAATTCATCATCCAATATAATCCAAACATCCATAAATAGGATCAATTTAAATTATCTGATTAATTTTAACTCAGATTAATGTCTATGGATAAATTTGCTAGTTAAGGTAAATTAATAATCAAATAAATTTCAAAACATTTAATAAATTATCTTTTAATTAAATCATTAATAAACTCTTCATTAATAATTAATCCTTGACTTATTATCTTTAAATAAATTTGCAATAACTAAGTATTTTCTCCTAAATTAATAAATCTTTAAACCTTAATTAAGTAATTAAATCTTTAATTATTTATTTAATTAACCCAAATCATTAATTAATTTAAAATAATAAATTATCCATTTTAATTAACTTAATTTACAAATTAATTCCTATTCCTTTTCAAATTATTAAATTAATAAATTATTTTGAAATCAATTATTAGGTCTTAATTACTAAATTTATTACTTTAAATCATCAAGTAAAAATCTAAATTATAAATCAATGATCACTTAAATTTGTTTTAAAATAGTTTATTTGGTCTACTATTATAATTTTACAGCCATGGAAGAAAGACCAGAGCCATCTCCCCAAATTTTCTCGAGCAACACTCGAGTGCTTCCCTTATCTTCCCCGAGACCCCTCCCCGTCCCCACGTTCTTCTTCTTTTCCTTTTTTTTCCAGTAAATCAATATTTAAACTTCGGTTAAATTTAAACAACAGAAAAAAAAATTCCTTGCGTGCTCCAGTGAAACCCGAAGCATGCTACCCAATTTCTCGAGTGTAACTCGAGTTAAAGCCCCATCAACCTGATAAGCTTCATCTTCCCCAAACGTTCGCACTACAGCTGATACACGGCTTCGTGGGTGCACGTGCACACGGCGGCGACGCCACTCTGGCGAACTACTTCATCGGCGGCAAGTCACAAACTACCCATATACTCGAAATCAAACTCGATTCAACGCAACAAAACCCAAAATCAAATTTTCACCCATTCGTTCGAACTGCACTCGAACACACCCAAATCCAAACGCCTCGTCCCATCACGTGACGTCACCGGAACCTGAGCCCCTCTGGCCAAGGGAACTCGATCCATCACGCATCTATTGCCACCGGTGCGATGGCCTCCAATTTCCCCTAGCCTCCCCAATGGCCTCGCGAACGTAGTCGACAAATTCGAACCCTTAAACCCTAAAGTGCTCTCATCCCTTTGATTCTTGCAATAGAAAATTTTTCTAATATTTTTCCCGTAATAAATGAGTATCAAGCAAGCTCCAAAACGAATCACAATATCTAAAATTTGTTAAATCATCAGGAATCGATGAAAAGGCATTTTTGGTTTCTTTATAAGTTGCACCTGATATACTTATCTAAAAATCAACATTTTGGTTTTGAAAATCCTAACTTTCTAAGATGATTCAATTTCTATAAATTGCATCAGTCAATTACAGTATTTGATTTTATCATTAAACTAGAATTTGCTACTGTATTTTCTTGGACTCAGAGGATTTTCAAACTTAAAGTACTTGAATTTATTTTATTTTTTAAAAACTTAAATCTTGTTTATACAATCATATTTCATTTATATTTTTAAGCTTGAATAGGATCAGAGGAAAGGCTTTTGATTTTTTTCTTTTCTTTGAAACGGGTTTTAAAGTTTAGAAAACCTGGAACAAAACATTTACTTGTGTACAAGCATATACAGAAGTTCATATTCATGCAGCATCCTTTATATCATTCATACAAACAATAGCATCAAAATATTATAGCAAGTTCAAGGTTAATTTGCTCACCGTTTTGAGAAGAGGAAGAACAAAGGACCTCTGTTGTTTTGAAAACTGCAGAGTTGCTTTCTTCTTTTATTTTTCCAGGTTCAAACTTGCTTTTGCTTTCCTTTTAATTTCTGTTTTTTTTTCTTTGCTATTTTTCTTTCTTTCTTCAGTAAAAAATTTTGAACAAATTGGAGGCAACTCATATATATATATAAAGAGATGTGCAGTTTTTTTTTAGACAGCACTGAGCATCTTTCTTTTGTATAATTATTTTATACTAGCTTTGTACTTTGTGTATAGGCATGTTTGAAATCATTTAATGAAAGTATGTAAGTAACACTTTCATTTATTTGCAGCATGCCGTGCTCATGCTTTGATTACGGCTAGTAGGATCTTTATCCATGCTAGACAGTATATGCATTTAATGATCATCCATACTTGTTTGATACTTACTGCATATTTTGATTTGATTTTTTTTTATATATACATACATATATATATAAGTGCTGTTTTGATTCATTTAAATACTTACTTTCTTGTTTTACGTTGGTTACTTTGTTTTCTAGTTTACATTTTATATGTGTTTCCTTTGTTATCTTTTATAGTTTGATTATTTCTTGTATTTGCTGTTTTATGTATTGTTTGTTTTTATTTGCTTTGTAGATATTATTTCTTCTTTGTCTCACTTACTTTGTAATATAATGACATTCTATATTAATATGTTGTTATAGTTTTACTTCGTAATATACTTTTTTTTTGTAATTTATCTTATAATTATATTTCTAACTTAAGTATTAAATTTATAACGTATATTTTATTTTATTTTATACTTTAAACATTTTATTTATAATTCAATTCAACTGAAAATATTCATTTTGAGTTTCAAATCAAATTCAAAAACAAATAAGTATAAGTTTCTTATTAAATTTGAAAAATTCAAACAAATCCAAAATTTAATCCAAAAATTCAACTAAATTAGAAATTTAAATTCGTCTTTAAAACTGGGATCGTTACAGACTTCCCCCCTTAAAAGGAATTTCGTCCTCGAAATTCGCCAGAGAGAGATAACAAAGATAGATGGAAGATTGAGAAATATGTTTCCAGGTCAAACTGAATATCAATTCTGCATTTGGCTTACCAAATCAGAATATCAACAATAGATATGAGAACAAACTCAATCAATTATGTAATAATTAGGTTATCTGATCTACGAAGTATGCATGGGTATTGGTTAGTTCGAATGGATAACTAACCGTTCGTAAATTATATCGAAACCCAATGAAATAGATAGAAATAGATTTGATTACGATTTCAGATTCAAGATTTAATTCATTTACGATTTGCTGAGAAATACAACTAATGATAGTTCCAGTGTCGAACAAAATTCGAACAATTTAATCGTAAACGAGAAGATTACCTTATAAAATTTCTTTTTCTAAATCAGCTTGTTGAGGTTGAAGAATCGTCTCTACTTGCATACACTTTCTTTACTAAAGTCTGCTTCTTTGCTGGACTGTTGTTGATCCTATGTCCCGGCTTGCGGCATTTATAACATCCAGTAGATTCCTGATCTGGCCTCATAAATGGCTCTCTCATTCCTGGCTTCCAATCATTCTTGCATTTATCCGAGTAGTGGCCTTTCTCCAAACAATTGAGACAAGTAACATCCTTCTTTTTTTTATGTATACTCTTCTTTCCTTTATCTTTCCTCGATTTCTTTCCGCCAAACTTCCTTTTTCTCCAATTCAGATTACTTGTATTTCCAATTTCCTCCGGATCTTTTTGCTTTTCTAGAGTATCATATCTATAGCCCATATCAATCAATTCAGAAAAAGATTCCTTTACGTGAGTAGTCATCCGTTCCTGAAACTCCTTGTTCATTCCCCGAATAAACTTTTCATTCTTCTTTAACGGTGTATTCACCAATTCTGGACCAAATCGAGATAATTCAATAAATTTGTTTAAGTATTCTTCAAATGATAAACTCCCTTGCTCTAAATCCATAAACTCCTGGTACACTCTAGAGATACCAGCAGACGACATATATCGCTGCTCAAACACTTCCTTGAAACGACTCCAAGTAAATTCATCTGCTGACTCATCCACGGTAACAGTTTCCCACCAAACTAAAGCCTCTTCCTAGAGTTGCCAAGAAGCTATCGGTCGCATCTGATCATCTTCTAACTTTAGTCCTTTGAAAATCTTTTCACACGATCGAATCCATGCTTGTGCTTCGATAACATTTCTTTGCCAGTGAATGGCTTTCCACCAAGTCTAGAAAAACTTCGATATAAATCAGCCAAATTCAATTGAGGTTGAACAGGAATATCTGTCGTCACAGGGTTTTGACCAACTAAAGTAGTACTTTCCTGTCTCCTATTTCGTCCTCTTCTTCCACTCATTCTTACTATCTGTAAATAGTAAGAAATCCGATTTAGGCATTCAGACGAAATATCTTAGAGAATAACAACAGATAAAAAGAATAGATTAAGAAATTTATGTTTTAGTTCCACAGGTTATACTCATTCTAGGGTATACTTCACCCTATCTCTAATGAGTCATCTAAGGTGTTACACTCCGTAGCTCAAGTTCTTACTCAACCTTTAGCTCTGATACCAATCTGTCACGACCCGAACTCGATGTCCGACAAACAACATCAAATTCGTATCGTGGGAGCTTGCAACGCCATTAAATGATAAATAACACAGCGGAAATAAAAGATGATATCACTGATGTAACATGAATACAATATCCGATACATCAAATTGATACAATGATAATCATCAACATCAGAGAATATACAACACAAAATACAGCGGAACATGATACCATATGAAATAAGTCTTCTCAGAATATAATACTGCAACTCTGATCCAAAAAGCTCCAAAGACAAAGTTCCAAAACTCCTAGCTCGATCCACCATCAAGATAGCACTAAGTAAGTCTCGTCCATCCAAAAACTGAACTAGCTCCAGATGATCTACTGAACCTAATTATCTGAAAAACCAAACTCTAGACTGCCCGTGTGGAAAAATTTTGAGCACCCAGAGTTTAGAAAATAAACAATAAACTCCGGGTCAGTCGTAGGACTGGTGTGAGCAAACAAAAATAGTTTATCTTTAAAAACAAACAACGAAATATTTTAAAATCAATTCGCAATGCTTTTTAGAAATGAGACTACCATAAGGCCTCCCGCACACACACACAATGCAAACCAGAATCGGAGGAGATTTCTCCTTATGATAGTCAAAGATGCTTGATACGCATTAAAAGAAACATTTGATATTATTGCTATAAGTGCAAAGTGTGAAAAAATCATTTCGAAAGTAAAGATATAAATCTTAGCCAACATAGACATTTCGAACTATGCCTACTATAGCTACCATCCAAACAGTGGGGCGCCACCATAAGTAGATGGCAGGTAATACAACTAATACCGTACAAGGCTCGTATTGGATGAATGGATTTTCCAACAAATGGTCAGGCCAAGGAACTTCCCATTGCCACATGGAAATGCCTCTGGAAGGACGCCCCGAGAACCCAACTGGATCTCTGCCAAACAAGGCCGGCTACCCCCCTTCCCGGGGAATATACAAAACCTCAGATATGCCACTCCTGGTCCTTTGGGACCTTTAAACGAGAGCTCTCTAACCAACAACATCACACGGTAAATAATATAGTGTGTCCACATGAGTAAGTATCTGGGCTCCATTCCATGATACTACCCTTTTCCAGAAGGAATGGTCATACCCTAGGGAAGCTATCCCTGAAAACCTTGCCGCACAATTCCTGTTTCGACCATTACCGGTTTGTGAGGCTCGACGAAGTCTCGTCCACAAAGCCACGCTTTATACAAAAGCTGTGCTTTGGGTCAATAAATGATCATAGAAATGATCACCAAGATAAATGATCAAACAAATGATCATATCACAAATGATCAAACAATGATCATTTCACAGCAACACTCAGCATGCCACACTACCAAATTGGGAATATATCGCTGATAACCTTCAACTACATAACCTCTGAGCTCGTACGTCTCAGAGAAGGGTGTTAAGCTAAGAGAATAAATTCTTCGCCACCAACAGAAATATATTTGAAAGAAATCTGCTTTATATCTCAAATTGTAATGTCAGACATAACAATCCATACAAGTCTGTTCTGGGTTCGAACAGAACCGAAGGCACTTACAAAGAAGTCCTTGCAATCCAGGTATTCACAATCCCGATCGAACTTCCCATCACTTAGGGAGTCTCTATACCGTTGCAACTCAGTGCAGAGACAATCGATAGGTCATGCTATCATTCTTGCAAATACCCGGTCTTCACCACCAGTCTTCAAATGCTATCCATAACGACATATCACATATTCAGAATGGGTTATAAGACCCAAAGGTCCTTTCCCGGCTAACCCGAATAGTAAGCACAACATTTAAACATATGGATATGAGATTTCGATTAAGTCACAACTTAATAATTCCAAACTTTCTTTCAAATGGTTTAAACCAATTACCATTTCAAATCTTTTAAACAAAAAGTTTTATTTCACAAAGTTCACTCAGTTTCACAAAGATTCATTTACGGATTTCAAAACAATTTCCGTTTCAATTGGATTAACTCATTTAAATCTTTAAATCTTTGATTTATCTCATAGCTTTCAAAAATGTTTCCAAAGATTCATTCGTAACTTGAAAAACTATTTTATGTTTAACTTGAAATCCCTTAAATACAATTTGAAATTTATTTCTCATATGAAAGCTTTTTATCATTTAGAAACAACAGTGTTATTTCGAAAAAATTCGATTTTTATTTATACAAGTTAAAAACTTTGAGTTAATTCAAATCCCGAAATAACGCTTTAAAAACGGTTTAAACACGTATAACTTGTATAATTCTTTTTAAATCATAAATACTGAATATAGAATTTAATTTCAGATATTGAATTTCAATTTAAATCCGATTATTCAAATTCCAAATCTTTATTAGTTATTCAAAAATAACTTTTATTCTTACAACACCTTTTCAAAAGCTTTCCATATTAAAACTTAATTTATTTCCAAAACTATTTGAATTTGAAAATTCAATTTCAAAACTTATTTAAAAATATGTGACTTAACCCATTTCCACATGAAAACCATATTTGTGTGTGTATAGTGTGGTCCAAGGGTTTAACACAATAGTGCAACATCATTCAATCATCACAGATCATATACGACAATATATCCAATAAACGATATAAACTATAACGCTTGTCTTCATTCACAGATCACAGATATACATATCACAGGTAATGAATTACACCACAGATAATTAATTACATTACAGATCACAATGCGAATCAGGATATAACACAAAGCATCACATGTCAGGGATATCAAACAATTCATCATCCAATATAATCCAAATATCCATAAATATGATAAATTTAAGTTATCTGATTAATTTTAACTCAGATTAATGTCTATGGATAAATTTGCTAGTTAAGGTAAATTAATAATCAAATAAATTTCAAAACATTTAATAAATTATCTTTTAATTAAATCATTAATAAACTCTTCATTAATAATTAATCCTTGACTTATTATCTTTAAATAAATTTGCAATAACTAAGTATTTTCTCCTAAATTAATAAATCTTTAAACCTTAATTAAGTAATTAAATCTTTAATTATTTATTTAATTAACCCAAATCATTAGTTAATTTAAAATAATAAATTATCCATTTTAATTAACTTAATTTACAAATTAATTCCTATTCCTTTTCAAATTATTAAATTAATAAATTAGTTTGAAATCAATTATTAGGTCTTAATTACTAAATTTATTACTTTAAATCATCAAGTAAAAATCTAAATTATAAATCAATGATCACTTAAATTTGTTTTAAAATAGTTTATTTGGTCTACTATTATAATTTTACAGCCATGGAAGAAAGACCCGAGCCATCTCCCCAAATTTTCTCGAGCAACACTCGAGTGCTTCCCTTATCTTCCCCGAGACCCGTCCCCGTCCCCACGTTCTTCTTCTTTTCCTTTTTTTTTCCAGTAAATCAATATTTAAACTTCGGTTAAATTTAAACAACAGAAAAAAAATTCCTTGCGTGATCCAGTGAAACCCGAAGCATGCTACCCCAATTTCTCGAGTGTAACTCGAGTTAAAACCCCATCAACCTGATAAGCTTCATCTTCCCCAAACGTTCGCACTGCAGCTGATACACGCCTTCGTGGGTGCACGTGCACACGGCGGCAACGCCACTCTGGCGAACTACTTCATCGGCGGCAAGTCACAAACTACCCATATACTCGAAATCAAACTCGATTCAACGCAACAAAACCCAAAATCAAATTTTCACCCATTCGTTCAAACTTCACTCGAACACACCCAAACGCCTCGTCCCATCACGTGACGTCACCGGAACCTGAGCCCCTCTGGCCAAGGGAACTTCGATCCATCACGCATATATCGCCACCGGTGCGATGGCCTCCAATTTCCCCTAGCCTCCCCAATGGCCTCGCGAACGTATTCGACAAATTCGAACCCTTAAACCCTAAAGTGCTCTCATCCCTTTGATTCTTGCAATAGAAAATTTTTCTAATATTTTTCCCGTAATCAATGAGTATCAAGCAAGCTCCAAAACGAATCACAATATATAAAATTTGTTAAATCATCAGGAATCGATGAAAAGGCATTTTTGGTTTCTTTATAAGTTGCACCTGATATACTTATCTAAAAATCAACATTTTGGTTTTAAAAATCCTAACTTTCTAAGATGATTCAATTTCTATAAATTGCATCAGTCAATTACAGTATTTGATTTTATCATTAAACTAGAATTTTCTACTGTATTTTCTTGGACTCAGAGGATTTTCAAACTTAAAGTACTTGAATTTATTTTATTTTTTAAAAACTTAAATCTTGTTTATACAATCATATTTCATTTATATTTTTAAGCTTGAATAGGATCAGAGGAAAGGGTTTTGATTTTTTTCTTTTCTTTGAAACGGGTTTTAAAGTTTAGAAAAGCTGGAACAAAACATTTACTTCTGTACAAGCATATACAGAAGTTCATATTCATGTGGCATCCTTTATATCATTCATACAAACAATACCAACAAAATATTATAGCAAGTTCAAGGTTAATTTGCTCACCGTTTTGAGAAGAGGAAGAACAGAGGACCTCTATTGTTTTGAAAACTACAGAGTTGCTTTCTTCTTTTATTTTTCCAGGTTCAAACTTGCTTTTGCTTTCCTTTTAATTTCTGTTTTTTTTTCTTTGCTATTTTTCTTTCTTCAGTAAAAGATTTTGAACAAATTGGAGGCAACTCATATATATATAAAGAGATGTGCAGTTTTTTTTTTTAGACAGCACTGAGCATCTTTCTTTTGTATAATTATTTTATACTAGCTTTGTACTTTGTGTATAGGCATGTTTGAAATCATTTAATGAAAGTATGTAAGTAACACTTTCATTTATTTGCAGCATGCCGTGCTCATGCTTTGATTACGGCTAGTAGGATCTTTATCCATGCTAGACAGTATATGCATTTAATGATCATCCATACTTGCTTGATACTTACTGCATATTTAGATTTGATTTTTTTTTTATATATATACATATATATAAGTGCTGTTTTGATTCATTTAAATACTTACTTTCTTGTTTTACTTTGGTTACTTTGTTTCCTAGTTTACATTTTATATGTGATTCCTTTGTTATCTTTTATAGTTTGATTATTTCTTGTATTTGCTGTTTTATGTATTGTTTGTTTTTATTTGCTTTGTAGATATTATTTCTTCTTTGTCTCACTTACTTTGTAATATAATGACATTCTATATTAATATTTTGTTATAGTTTTACTTTGTAATATACCTTTTTTTTGTAATTTATCTTATAATTATATTTCTAACTTAAGTATTAAATTTATAACGTATATTTTATATTATTTTATACTTTAAACATTTTATTTATAATTCAATTCAACTGAAAATATTCATTTTGAGTTTCAAATCAAATTCAAAAACAAATAAGTATAAGTTTCTTATTAAATTTGAAAAATTCAAACAAATCCATAATTTAATCCAAAAATTCAATTAAATTAGAAATTTAAATTCGTCTTTAAAACTGGGATCGTTACAGACGGTCGCGCCAACCACGGGGTTTATCTTGTTCGGGATTGTTCAATAAGGAATGGTTCCGGCCTTGTGTTGCAGGGGGTCGGGAGTGATCCTCGGTACGGTGATCTAGGCCCCGTACTGTGACGGGCGGTACCCCAGTAGCCTTGCCATTGTTGGAAATCCATTTTCCCTACGAGACCCTACGATTTTGATTTGTATTACCCACTTTTGTGGCTAGTAGCTGGAATTTAATCATGTAACAATTTCGGCTATTTTCTATTTACTTGAAAACCCTAGACACTATTATAATATCACTGAATTTCCTATAAAATGTTTTGGATAGCGAAAGGTAAAAACTTAACCGTATTTATGTGTGGGAAGTCTTACGTGATACCTTTATTTCCAATGATTTTCAAAGTTAAACAACTTTAACCGTTTACTCATACCAGACCCATGTCTGACCCGGAGTTTATATTTTGTTTTCATAAACTCTTGGGTACCCAAATTTTTATGAGTAGCCAAGTGATAGGTATTTGGAAGTATAGAGATTTCTGGAGGAGGTGAAGCAGAAGACCAGAAGTATGCAGCTATCTATATAGTTCCGCTGTGTTAGTTAGTTTATGATATTTGAGATGTATGTTCTGACAGATATGTATATGACAGTCATGTTGTATGATATTGTATAACTCTGATGTATATATAACTATATAATATTTATGTTGAGGTATTATATTTTATTCCATTCCGCTGTGAGATTCTGATGTTGTTATTCTGTCTTTCTTTTCTTTTCTATTTCTACCCCTTTCTTTCTTATTGATGACACGTCTTTCTGGGGTTAGAAAGTTGGGTCGTCACAGGTGGTATCAGAGCATAGGTTGGTGATAACCTTGGCTCTGGTAGGAATTACTCATATAATAGAGTCAGCAGTACTCTAAAAATGAGTTTGAGTGTATTAATAGATATGAGCGCGTATTTGTTAGTGAATATAAAGTGGTTTTATATTGCGTTGATTGATTTATTGAGTGGTATATGAACCTTCGTCGGCACAGCCTCGAAAATTGTTTCGAAGGGGTTTCTAAACACTTAAAAAGAGCAGTTCGACACAATATTGATTTTCAAAGTGGGTGAATGAAATAATTTCATCCAAAACCATATTTTGATATAAAAGAAATATTTTCTGAAATTATTATATATATTTGGATGAGTGATTGTTAATACTACAAACAAATAAAAATTTAAATTTGAGTGGTCTATAAACAAATAAAATTGTCTAAGTATGATCTTTAATACAAAAGGAATATAACTAAAATTAGATTAAACAAGAATTTAAGTCCTGGAAATTTGAAAGGTGTTTAAATAAATTTAAAACAAAGGATTTGGGAATTTAAATCTTGGGAATGTTTGAAATGTTTTTCCAAAGATATGAAGGCAATAATGGGATATTGTTTTGAAAAATATTGTTGAATGAAAATTGTTCGGAAAGAAATTGTGAAGGTAAGGAAGCACTGAACTCACTTCAAGTCGCTAGAAAATAATCCTGATGATGATGGCCACTTCATCAGTATTCATTTTCGAGTTTCTAAAGTGATGGATTGCTACCAGGATAGTTGGTTATGATATTGTTTGGGGTTGTTGGGTATACAAGTTGTTTTAAAATTTTCAAAAGAGAAAATTTGTTTTGGCGAAAACAAGTGTTTGGATGTTAAAAATTTGATTTAATATACCAAGTAGGTATGTGTAGTTATCATTTCAAAATGGTTTTGGAAATGAAAACCAGGCAATTGAATTTTAAGAAAATTCTATTTAATAATGTGAAGGGTTTGAATAAATCAACTATTGAACTTATAAAGTAAAGTTGATATTAATAAAAGGGAAATCGGGAATTTTAATCCCGGAATTAAAATTTAACTTAAGTAAATGAAAATAAGAAAATATACCTGAGTTTAACCTGAGATAAGCTAAATGGAATTGAAGTTCAAAATGAACTTATTTGGATGTAAAATTTGAAGGTAAAATGATCGTAATTGTGAGGTGGTAATTTATACTTAAGACAGTAAGTGCTATATATATATATATATATATATATATAAAATCTGAAATTGTGGTTATAAGGTGAAATGGCTCAAATGAGCAATATAAGCTTTTAAGTAAACAAATAAGCTTTAAACTCATATGTTGAGAAATAAAATTTAAAAAGAATGGTAAGTAGCTAGATTAACTGAAGTGGAGTGGAAATAAAACTGAATTTAAATGAATTCAATCGAGTTATAAATAATATTGAATGGAACAAAATTCTTAAGTGAATAAGTAAATGTAGACCAAGTAAGCCTTGGATTTGGATAAAATAGAATTGGAGTAAGTTGTAAACAAATCTAATTCAAGCATAAATTGAATGACTTTATTTTAAATTCAAAAATGAATTGTTAATGTAAATTAAGATTTAAGAATGGATAAAAGAATAAACTAATCAGTAAATTAGTTGGGATTTGATTAAAGGAAAAATCAAATCAAAGATTTGAATGGAAATTGGTGAAATAGAATAAACCTAAGTTGTTAGGTGGAACAGTTTGAAGGAAATAAATGACTTAAGTAAATTGTGAGATGATTGTTTAAAATATTGGTTGTCGAGTTTAATAAAATGGTTTGGAATCAAACTTTTTAAAAATAAAAGCAATGAAAGGATTGTGAATAAATTAATTGCGGTGGAGTCGAGTGTAAATTGAGTTGGAATCAATTTAAGATTTGCTATAAAGCTTAAGTGATTGTTTATTCACAATAATATTGTTGAATTGCATAAGGAAATGGGTTGTTTAAAGTAAATGAGATTGAATAAAATTTTATGAATTGTTAGAAGCAGAATAAGATGATTTTGAATATGAGTATGTTTTGCTTAAGCAAGTAAGTTGTAAATCACTTAAACTAAAGGGAATGATTTGGAAATGGGTTGGAAATACTTGTAATAAGTGTTGAAACCCTTACATATGTGCTTATAGAAATATGTAATGCTAAACAAATGGAGACTCTGTCAAAACTTTTCAGAATTTGAAAACTATCAAAAAAAATAGCAATAGAAAGATTTTCAAATTCAAATTGAAAATAAATTAGGGGATGAAATTAATTTAAAATAATGATAGAAATCAGTTATGAATGAAAGATAGTCAATAAAATGTAATATTCAGAGTTGAAGAACATTTGAATTCACATGGAATTAGAAATTCAAATCGAAAATAAGTGAATATAAGAGGATATAAAGGCTATAGTGGTAGAGTAATAATATAAGGGAATATATAATGCTTATATTAAAACTCAAGAAATGGATGGTGAAACTCTTAAGTAAAATTTGATATTGGGAAAATTTATTCCAAGTGGATAGAATCAGAATAATGTGAATAAAAGAAAATTGATATGGTTGATAATCAATGGATATAAATACATAGGATGTATGTATATTATTTTATTTGCATAACAATATGATCCAGATGCGAGCACAGAATTTCGAGATAGTTATATCAATCCGAGTTAGGATTTTTCACTCGATTTTTGACGACGAACCATGGTTTTGGATTTTGATTGGTTCTGGAAATTCACTATCATAGTTGTGACTAAGCAAGGAGAATGACAGTTTTGATCAAGAAACCAGATCTGAGTCCGCATTAGGAAGTCGGGTGGACAATACTAGTTCGGAAGAGAAATTGTGTGATCGAGCGAGCGATCAAATTTTATATTGCGTACGAATGGTATATGTACATCATACGGGCTTGATTGAATAGGTATTGAAATTCTGTAAGAGAAGTCAATAAAATTTGGGAAAGAATTGATACTGTAGATTTCAGTATTGAATTTCCAGAACGGATATCTGGGATTCACAATGTATTCCATGTGTCTCCTTTAAGGAAATATATTAATGACCCATCGTTGGTGATAGAACCAGTTGTTCAGGAAGATTTAGAAGTAGAACCAAACCTGACTGTGGTTAGAAATCCTGTTCAGATTGTAGATCAAGACGAGAAGCAGCTCAGGAACAAAGCGGTGAAACTCGTCAAGGTGAAATGGAGTGAGGATCCCAGAGACTGTACCTGGGAAACTCTTGATAGTTTTAGAAAAGCTTATCCAGATTTTTGTCCAGATAGCTAATAATGTTGTTAGAATTGACTGTTTGATTGTTTGTTTTGTATGGATGATATGTATGTTTAGATCGTTAATATTAAGTTTTTGAAATTTACTGTTATTTAAATTTCGGGGACGAAATTCTTTTAAGGGGTGAGGAATGTGACATCCCGGAATTTTGGCCCTATTATTATAATAAGCTTTTGATCAAATTTAAATAAAATATAATATTTTCATTTATAAATAAATAAGCTGTTGAATATTATTAGTTGTATATGTGTTATAAAGGGATATAATTTCAAAATGTAAAATAGACGCTTTAACAACATTTAAAATTAAATCTGTTTTATTTAATTAAATTAAAAATTATGTATGGATGACACTTAATATCAAAAGTAATAAAAGTAGTTAATAATAACAAGTATAATAATACAACTCTTTTCATATTAATATTAAATATAAATACATTAATGCAAATATAAGTTACTAATCAAATATTGAAAAGTTTTGACTATTAAATAAAAATAAGATTTAAGAAGTGTTTTTAACAATAGCTTTATAACTAAAATAAAGTAAGCTTATAAATATTTAATATAAGTATAATATAAAAATATAGTTATAAACATAAGTATACATAAACATAAGTACAAAATATAATATGTATAAGATATAAATAGAAATGTTAACATTAGCAATGAAGAAAAATGAAAACCTGCAAACATTACTTATATGTGAACGTAAGAAAAACCATAATACAAACATAAGAACAAGTATTCATAACAAGATAATAAAACAAAAAGGCAAATTTATCAGCAAAGCATTATAAGTGTAAACTGTATATGCATAAGAAATCAAAACCTGCAAGTGAACATTAATCTATATGTTAACATAAGTATGAAGACAAAATGTTTATGTCAGTAAATACTAATGAGTGTAAACTTAAATGAAAACGCATTAGTACAAGCTAAGCCTGCAATATCTTTATACAAATATATGTGTCAGTAAATATGGATTGTGTTAACATAAGTAAAGACATGTACATTAATTAGCCACCTTAAATCTGAAACAAAATATCTCCCAGCCGAAATTTGTTGATTCATCTCAGGTTTCTGTACAAGTTAAAATTGTGCCAGCAAACATATTAGTTCAAACAAAGACCTGCAAATATCTTTAAATAAATTTAACTTGTCTGCAAACACTAATAGGATGTTAGCATAAATGAAAATATTTAGTACAAACCCAAAAATCTGCAAGTATGGAATATGAACACATCTTAGTACAAATATACTGCAAATATCTTTGTACCATATGTTTGCGTCAGTAAACATTAATAGCATGTTAGCATAAATGAAGACATAGGCATTTTATTGGCACTACAATCTGTCAAATACATAATCTCCTAGTCGAAATATTTGATAGATCTCAGGTCTTAGTACAACAACATAAAGCAAATATTATATCAAATTAAAGCTTGTTCAAGAAGACATCAATGTTGGAAGTTATATATATGAATGTTCATTGTTCTATCTGTTCTTATCACTTAGTTCTGTCCATAATCTCAAAAAGTAAAACCTGATAAAGAAAAAGGAAAATAAACAAAACTGCATATTTACAGGCTCAATCAAGTTGAAAGCAAAAGAAGCTTACAGGAATTCAAACTTCAACTACAGTTTTCTTTATTCATCAAGCAACTAGCCTCTGTTTCAACTGTTGAGTGGTGAGTAAACTAACCCTTTTGAAATTTAATTTAATAATTGACTCATGAATGAATTACTATGTTGATATAACAATGTTCTGTTATGTTTTGTAAATTCTGGATGAACTGTACTTAGTTATTCTTAAAGTTTCTTTCATAAACCTAAGGCAAAGAAACAGAGGATAGGTATACCTCTCCTATAAACAATTTAAACTAAAGGTTTAAGTGGAATAAACAAAGCATAAATATTTGGAAGTTGTTCTAATAACAACATAGTTACTGTAAAAGTTAATTTATAGTTCAAAGTAAATAATAATCAAAATTCGAATAGCATAAATTTTAAATTCGAATTCATATCTTGAAACAACATTTAGTAATATGATTTTTAAGACAAGAATTTTGCTTTTAGAAAACTGTGTTTAGAGCAGTTCATCAGTAAGCCGTAAGTGCTATTTCTTGAATTTCAGATGATTCATCCAATATTTGTTGATGAAAATTGACATGAAGATTGTGTATTGATTCTAGATCACTAGAAAAATGCTAAAAAAATTTATGAATGTAAGATTTTTGAGGATTAATCAAGAGTAGGGTTTATAGTCTGTATCTTTTGGGTTCTGTATTTTGATGACCGCGACACCATAGCTTCACCGAGTGCCATGGGATTTGGGTAGACGCTAGAGTGGGTTGTCAGCAAGGTACGGCCGAAGCCTTGTCGTGTCAGGTGGACGTGATCGCGAGAGCGAGGTGAATTTGCCTACGGCGGTTATGTTGCAGTTCGACTTTTAGGCATTTTTTTGATTACGTGAGTTTTGAGTTGAACTGGGTAGTGATTACGAGAGAGGGGAAGCGATGTGACTTGTTGATGGCATCGCGTGGCGTTGGAGCGGTGGTGGACCGCCGTGCACGTGCACGGCGGCGGAGAGAGGATGGATCATGTCAACTTGGGTGAAACGCGAGTTAGATCGCGTGTTGCTTCGGGCCGTTTGCTTTTGAGCCGCGTGAGTGTGCTTGCTTACCTGTTGTTTAAAACTTAAACTAAAAAAAAAGAAAAAGAAAAGGAAAGATAGAAACAGAGGAAGAAGAAGAAGAGAGACAAGGAGTGAACGCGAGAGAAGAATGGGTGGTCTCGAGCTCTACACGAGAGAACACAGTGTTGACTTCGGGTTTTAAATTCCAGTAGCTCGCCAACTATATTAAGTTAAAGTTTCATAAGCTAAGTATTAATCAGGTTATAAATGTTTACAAACCGTTTAAGTCAAGAAGAACTTTAAAGATTTACAAAAATCAAAGTTAATTATGGATGCAATAAATTTATAATTGTAACTTAATAGTAGTTCAAAATGTAATCAAATTTGTAATTAAAGATTTTAATAATCTTGTGTAATCTTATTTGTAATTAAGAACTTTATTAATCATTGGAAGTTAATAATTTAACGAATCATAGTTAACTGATTAATTAACTAATTATGGATTAAACGATTAAGTTAATTAATAATTAATGATTAATTTAGCAATTAATAATAGTTAATTATGTAATTGAGTTTTATAAATCAATAATTAAGATTAATGATTAATAATTAATTAATTAAGCGAATAATTAATAGGAAATTAATAAATTGAAGTAAGTTAATTAATTAGTAATTGATTAAGCAAGAATAAAATATAATTTATTCTTAAGCATGCAATTAAGTTTTTAACAAATCAAACTTGTTGATATGAGTCGATGATTATATTGATTGCCTCTGATATATATTTATATCCTGTGATGTTCTGTGATATTCTGGATATATCTATGATGATTGTATATGATTTATCTGTGTTTAATTGCTATATGATTTATCTGATGTTATTTATCTGTGTTAAATTGCTATATAAATTCAATTGTTGAATTTAAACTGTTAAGTTAATTAGCCAACTTGACCTTTAAAATGGCGTTTGGATTTCGATGAGACCGGGATCGGGTATCGATTTGATATTCCAAAAACCACATCGATCCAAATTAAACGTTAGGTCGTGTAATCTCAAGTGAAGATCGAGATGGTGCTTTCAGAATGCAAGGGTTATCGTCATTAACTCTGAGGGTGATTCCAAAACGAGTGTAACGGGATAATGCCTTCGGTTTCGTTCGGATCCGGAACGAACTTGTATGGATTGAATGCTTTCAGCACATCGTCAGGCGGACGATGAGCATTCTAAGTAATATGTTCTTTAAAGGTAATCGCAGCCTCAACCTCATCAACGGGGAATGGCTAAACCAGGGGAAATGCAGCAAGGTTAGGTGGGTCATGCCCAAGCAGGACAAGATATTTCCCCTGTCTAGATGTCCATTTTTATTCGGCTTAGTGGGTGGTTGGTCGCGTCAACCACGGGGTTTGTCTTGTTCGGGACTGTTCAGTAAGGAATGGTTCCGGCCTTGTGTTGCAGTGGGTCGGGAGTGATCCTCGGTACGGTGATCTAGGCCCCGTAGTGTGACGGGCGGTACCCCAGTAGCCCTGCCATTGTTGGAAATCCATTTTTCCCACGAGACCGTATGGTTTTGATTTGTATTACCCACTTTTGTGGCTAGTAGCTGGAATTTAATCATGTAACAATTTCGGCTATTTTCTATTTACTTGAAAACCCTAGACACTATTATAATATCACTGAATTTCCTATAAAATGTTTTGGTTAGCGTAAGGTAAAAACTTACCCGTATTTATGTGTGGGAAGTCTTACGTGATACCTTTATTTCAAATGATTTTCAAAGTTAAACAACTTTAACTGTTTACTCATACCAGACCCATGTCTGACCCGGAGTTTATATTTTGTTTTCATAAACTCTTGGGTACTCAAATTTTTATGAGTAGCCAAGTGATAGGTATTTGGAAGTATAGAGATTTCTGGAGGAGGTGAAGCAAAAGACCAGACGTATGTAGCTATCTATATAGTTCCGCTGTGTTAGTTAGTTTATGATATTTGAGATGTATGTTCTGACAGATATGTATATGACAGTCATGTTGTATGATATTGTATAACTCTGATGTATATATAACTATATAATATTTATGTTGAGGTATTATATTTTATTCCATTCCGCTGTGAGATTCTGATGTTGTTATTCTTTCTTTCTTTTCTTTTCTATTTCTACCCCTTTCTTTCTTATCGATGACATGTCTTTCTGGAGTTAGAAAGTCGGGTCGCCACATAAACCACGTTACAGAAATCACGCACGCTGCAACCCTATAGCACACGGCTCAGATACACAACCCTACGCGAGACCACCGCCACTCATCATACGATGACCACGCACCACCGACCACATCGGAGACCGCCGTTGATCTCTACGCCTCAGGGCGCCTCCACGGCCGAAACGCGCAAGCCCCGATTACCCCCAAAAGTCGGCCACCGTCGCACCATAATTCGCTAAATTCCGGTGATCCTGCTGCCGAGATCGACTAACCAACGACATGGATCAAAGCTTTCCGACGTCCTCTACAGCGCAGCACGACCGGATCGAGCTAAGGACGCAGATCTACCGCACAATCAAACCCTCACCAACGAATGGCCGGAACAATCTCATCCAAATCTGGACAAACGATGAATCGAATTGAAAAATGAATCACACCAGACGATTACGCTCTTCGAGAGCTTCGAATTATATTTTTTCTAAATATTTCTGAGAAGCATGGATTTTTGACTTTGATTTTGAAATGGAATTGGATCTGGAATTTTGTTGTCTACCATTGAGGAGGAGAGATAGTTGAATTGCGTACAGACAAATGAGAATTAGGGAGGCTAGGGTTTATAACAAAGTTTATATAGGGAGGTCAGAAATTAGAATGGATGGATAAGGTTGGATTACGCGCTAACGCCAAATTGGCCCAAAAAGCCCATTTCGACTCCGGAACGAAATTGGTTCAACCCATATATCAAAATAGATGTTTTAAAATATTTTAAACAATGGAAAATGTTTCAAGCCCAAATTCCATCGTATGAAGAAGTTATGCTAAAATCAATATTTTTCAAACTGATTTCAATTTCATAAATTTCAAGGCATTTCGAGTCCGTAAGATCAAACGACAAGTCCGATCGCTACGAAACTTGAAACCCTACAATAATTCACCGTTACGGATACGATGAAATAGGTTTCATCGAAATCCGAGTCAGTGGCCAAAATGGCTATTTTTGCATTAATTAAATAAATTAATATCAATAAATTAAATCCATTTTCTAATTTCACTTCTATAATCGACAATTTTTATCACCTTTATATTTCTTAATCATTTATACAAAATTTAGCAAATTTAGATGTCCCTTGAATGCTAATTCAATTATCAATTTCAACGTCAAATTACAATTTCGTTAAATTCAGAGATTACAAAATAATTTTCAATAATTCCATTGAATTAAATTTTCATTCTATTATTCTACCTATTAGTATCAAATAGCTGAAACTAACATTGATTCCTACTTTATTACAAAACTATCTCCAAATTTCATCTAAGTTTCTATCAACGTAAAATTTTAAATGTTAAATTTCATTTATTCGCAATAAATTCAATTATTGAATTTTTTCTTCAAAAAATAAATAAATCTTGCTTTCTATTCTTTAAATCAGTCAATTTTCATATTATAAATAGAATTAGCATAAATTGCATCTTATAAAATTAACCATTTCAGTGACAAATCAAATCTACCCTACTGCACAATTTAAGTCAATTAATTGTGATTGATTCCACATTAAATGTTATTAATTATAAATTGAAACCTCAATAAATTCATTTATTGATTTATAAATCTTGCTATTCAATAAATAGACATTTATGGGTAAAAATAACATTGAATCATAATACATTTCATTAGTGCATGCTTCATTTCATATAAATTCCCATTATTATAAATTGAATCTAATTTATTTTAATAAGTTTCCAATTAAACGGATTAGATTCAATTCCAATCCTTTAATTTACACTTAAGTTTATGTTATATTCAATTTATAACGTATTACTTTCTTAGTTATTACTTTACATACTTCCCGTATTAATTTCTCAATTAACATAATTTGAACTTATTTCCCAATCCACCAATTACTACTTAAAATAAATTTACGCTTCTATTAATTTACATTCACACTTCCGTTACTATATTAATAATCATTAAATTAACGTTTAATAACAACATAATAATTCCTTAACATTTAAATGAACTTTATTTTCAAATAAATTCATTGAGCAATTAATTAGGTAATTTATAATAGTTGTTATCTTACCCTTAAATTTATTGCCAAATAACGTACTACCTAATTTCCTTTAATTGCAATTTGATTTCCAAATTTTATGCAACATACTAAAGAAATAAAACATATATTAATTGATTCGTTTTAATTCAAATCTCTTTATTAAGTTCAGTACTACTATATAAACTTAGTTACCTTGTTTTTCCCATTCATTACTTTATTATACCCATTCTAACAACTCCTAACCATCGTATTACATTTCACACAAATGTAACATTTTTTTACATTTATTACAATTTATCTCCAATTCCAATAAACCATCTAAATGAATAGGTAACCTACAATAAACATTATCGTTACTCTTTAGTCGCATAAGTAAGCCTCTATTGCTTACAAATCAATGTTGGCACTTATTTCCATACTACTAGTTGCATTCACTTATGTTCTATCCAACATACATTTAGATTTTATTTCCATTAATTAATTCAATATTTACATCCACTTATTAACAATTTATTTCCATTTATATAGTTTCAATTAATTTTAGTTATTATTTCATTAATACTATTTCCAATTTTATTTCTTTCTGTATTAATTACACAATCGTATTTAATTAACAAATTATAATGTTTACCACTATTTCTTTATTTGGATTTCATTCCAATTGTCAAGAATTGATTTTATTTACCATTGCAACATTTAATTTCTAACATTCGCTCCAATATAAATTATAAGATTTTCATTTCTTTCTACATTAAATTACAAAATCTTATAAATTTAACAAATTTAATCATCGAAATTTACAGGTTGTTACACTTAACCTAGAACCCTTATACCTAGTTACTTCCTTAAGGGTTGTGAATCCGATAAGAGGGTATGCGACCCTTGTGATGAGATGTGACCACTTTGAGTTATTAGGTCATATATTTTCTTGCAGTTTACATGTATTTGATTACGTAGTGTTCATAATTATTTTGGGTATGGATTGGTAAAGTAAGTATGCTAGGATATTTTTTGATGAGAGGAAAATATCACTTAGACAACCTAGTTGTAGTGATCGGATTATATACTCCGTAGAAAACCCCAGTTTTGAGGTTAATGTTTTATTGGGTATTATGGAGACAAAAGACGAATTGAACCGAGTTTTTATTGTTAGAAAATTGACCGATGTCTTTGAGCCCATGAAAGAATTACCGTCGAAACGAGCCATTGAATTTCAAATAGATTTAGTACTAGAAGCAGAACCTATGAGTTGACTGCCAAGTGGAATGACACCAACAGAGGTGAAGGAGTTGAAGGTGCAGTTGGTGGACCTAGAAGGTAAGAATTTTATCAAATCAAGTAGTTTGCCTCGAGAAGCAAACGCAGTGTTTGTAAAGAAACTCGAGGGATCATTAAAATAGAGTATCAATTATTGTAAGCTGAATGAGAAGACAATAAAGAGCCGGTATCTGTAACCTAGGATTGACGATTTTTCCGATCAGTTGAGTGGAGAAAAAGTATTTTTTAGTTGGATTTGGCAACAAGGTTCCATAAACTTAAAGTAGAAGAGGACAGTATCCCTTCGACGGCATTTAGGACCAGATATGGATTGTACAAATGGTTAGTGATGTCGTTCGAGTTAAAAGTGTGCCAGCATTCTTCGTGGACTTAATGAATAGAATCTACCAAGGACATTTGGATATATTTGTATTGGTATTCATAAATGAAATTTTGATATACTCTAAGGATGCAAGAGAGCATGAAGTTCATCTTAGAGTTGTCCTTGAGACAATGAGACAGCATCAATTGAAGGCGAAGTTTGTGAAGTGTCACTTTTGGAAGAAGGAAGTGAAATTTCTTAGTCATGTAGTCTCAAAGAAAGAGCCGTCAATAGATCCGGCTAAGATCGAGGCGGTTAATAATTGAAAGAGACCTAAGACAGTAACTGAGATAAAGAGTTTTCTTAAGTTAGTTGGCCACCACTGGAGATTCATTAAGGATTTCTCGTGGAAAGCCATACCGATGACTACATTAACTTAGAAAGATGTGAATTTGTCTGGATTGATAAGTGTAAGGAGACATTCCAGAAACTAAAACTCTTATTGACTAATGCACCTATGTTAATTATTCCAGAGGGGAATCAGGACTTAGTCGCATACACGGATGCATGTGGAACATGATCAGGAGATGTGTTAATGTAGAGGGGTAAAGTGATTGCATATGCTTCTTGATAGCTCTGACTGCATGAGGGTAGATATCCAACTCATAATTTGGAATTAGCTAAAGGTAAATTTTGCATTAAAGGCATGGAAACACTACTTGTTAGGAAAAAGTTTTGAGTTTTTCCAGATTATAAGTCACTATAATATTTATTCTCTCAAAAGGAGTTGAATATGAGACAGCAGAAGTATTTAGCGTTTTTATCCACTTATGATTTTGGTAACGCCTAGAAAAGGGAATAGGGTTGCAGATGCACTTAGCAGAAAAATATTAGAATGCATTATTGGCAACGGTAGCTAAGTGAAAAGATTTAGAAGCATTGACTACGCGAAGTACAATGGAGATGTGAGGCTAGTTTTGATCAAAAGGATTAGAAGGCTTGAGGTTGGATTGGAGTTTGACCAGTATTCATCAGAAGGATTGCTTCTAAGTAAAGAGAGGATTCACTATTACCTGAGATGATTAGAAGGCTTAAGGTTGGATTGGAGATTGATGATCTAAAATATTTTAGTCTTGACAAAAGGGGATGGTTGAGGAAGAAAGGATGACTATGTGTTTCGAATGTGGGAAACATTAGGAAGAAAGTTCTTAGAGAATACCATCATTTGAAGCTCGGTATTCATGTAGAAGGAACTAAAATGTATTAGGATATGAAAAGGACTTTCTTTTGGAAAGATATGAAGAGAGATGCAGGCTTATAGTTGAGGTAGTGTTTAAACTGTCAACAAGTGGAGGCCGAACATCAAAAGCTGAGTGGGTTGCTTCAAACTTTAGAGATATCGGTTTGGAAATGGGATTTGATATCCATAGATTTTATAAATGGGTTGCCAAGGTTGAATCGAGGAAACGAAAGTATATGAGTCATAGTGGACAGGTTGACCAAGAGTGTCTATTTCATTCCAGTCAAGTTAATCAGAACGACACCTATTTTAGCTAAATTGTTTATGAAGAACATAGTTTAACTGCATGGAAATCCTAGTAGTATAGTAAGTTAGAGACTCCTAATTTACTAGCGAGTTCTGGAAGAGTCTACATGAGACTTTAGGTGCCAAGCTCAAGGTGAGTACCACTCACCATCTATAGACCGATAGGCAAACGGAGAGAGTTAAAAAAGTGTTAGACGATTTGTTAAGAGCTTGCGTGCTAGATTTCGAAGGATCATGGGAAGACCATCTACATTTAGTTAAGTTATTGTATAACAACAGTTATCAGACTAGTATACGGATGACACCGTTTGAAGCTTTATATGGAAGGCCATGAAAATATCTCGTTTGTTGGTTAGAGACCAGGGACAAATTGATTCTTGGTCTGGATTTGGTTGAAGAAGCTGCAGAAAAGATTGACTTAATTTGGGCTAGAGTAAAAGAAGCTCAGTCTAGGCAAGAATGGTTATGGTGATAAAAGACAAAAAGATTTAGAGCTCTCAGTAGGAGATCATGTTTTCGTCAAGGAGTCACCGGTAAAAGGTGTAATTAGATTTGGAAAATCAGGAAAACTGGCACCAAAATTTGCTGGGCCATTTCCTATTATAGGAAGGATTGGGGAAACTCCCGTATAGATTAGAGCTACCGAGTATTTTGGTTGGAGCCCACAATTTTTTTCATATTTCTCATCTAAGGAATTGTATTCGACATCCAAAGACTACTATTACACTGAATGTGTTAGTAGATCTGGTAGTGGAACGGGATATGACTATAGTTAGAAAACCAGTTCGTATAGTTGCGAGAGATGAGAAGAGACTATGGAACTGGGCAGTCAGATTAGTCAATGTCCAATAGAGTAACGACGAGTGAGACTGTACTTGGGAAACTGAAAGCAGGATTTCCTAACTTGTTTCATAGTTTATTTTACCTTTATGTTTGATTGTTGTGAGTACCCTATCATAATTTCGAGGAAGAAATTCTTTAAGCAGGGGAGTCTGTAACGACCCTAATTTTAGGTAATAATATTTAGGACATTTAATTGGATGAATTAAATAACATAATGTTTATAGTTAAGGGATTGAGATTTGTTAATTAATAAGAGGCCTTTTCTTAATGAAAGTATAAGCAAAAGAAAATTGAAAATAAGTAAGTAGGACGAATATGGTAAGGGTAAAATGAGAAATCCTTCATTCTAATACCCTAAACTCTTCCATTCTTCATTCCTTATTCATTTTAACATTCACAACAGAACTAAAACCCTATTAAGCTCGGCCGACCATCATAAAGGAGATCCAAGAAAAAGAAAAGCTAGGATTCAAGTAGAAAACTTAAGCATGGAAAATCTCAACCTTCTTAATACAAAGCTAAGGTGAATAATTGATTTACATCTCACTTTTGACAATGATCTTGGTTGCAAGGTTTAATCCGAAATATTTTGTATGTAATATGTCACGTTATGTTTGTTTAAATGGATGTATATGTTTGTTGAAGACTTATATTGTTTCATATAGATATTTTGATAAATTTAGATTGGAAAACCTATTAAATGACATCCATATGAGTTGCGTTTTTGATATGTGATCAAAAACATTGTTTTAGAAGTGGGTTTCAAGTTTCATAATTTGATGAGTGATTGTGGATTTATTATGAATTTTCTATGGGTGAAAATAGTTAATATTAGGTTTAAATTATTTAAGGTAATTATATAATGATTTTGGGTCTGAAAATTATATATGTCAGAAAACATATTAAAAGTTAATTAGTATGATTTTTGGGGAATGTTCCTAAGTATTTTACTATGGTTACAAAATTATTTAAGTTAAGTGATTTAAATGTTTTACATGTTTTGTTATGAAGGAGGGCTTAATTGTTAAAATGTTTGTAATTGTAAATTTTGAATTTAGCAGCCTTTTTAGAAAAGAATTTTGATAAAGAGTGGGCAATCAATCATATTTTGACAAATTGGGCTAGGTAGGTAAAATGGAATTACTATGAAAGGCAATAAACCAGTTTTTTTTTGAATTACAACTTTGCCACTGCCTTAGCTTGCTTCCGTCACCATGTCCAGTTAGACCTTTCGCACCTATTCAAAACCAATGCACATGGTATCAAACAGTTGATATGTAGTATATTGGAGAAAGGAGGATGGAATGATGGTGTCAAATGCAGCTTCCAAAGGGGTTGAAGCCACTCAACTAGCTTTCGAAGCAATCTACTTACCTTTGTTTAAAAAGAGGCTTTCGAACAATTTGCCGCTTGCCTTTGTTTTAAAAAGGAGCTTTCTAAAGAGTTTCCACATACTTTTGTATTAAAAGAAGCTTTCGAAAAGATAGCCATTTTGAACCTATTCGATACCCATGCTGCCGCATTCATACTTTTCGAATTAGTTAAGGTTGCTTTTCTTTATAACCTTAAAACAATTTATTCAAAAGGGGTGCTTTTTCCTTTTGACTTTGGAGCCGCCTTTTCAATTCTTTTGAAAGGATCGTATAGCCATTTTCAAATGGTTTCGGAGGCAATGGGTTCGAAAGGGTGGATTGCTAAACTGTCCTCTTTCTTTTACTTGGGACTAATGCTTTCAAAAGTAATGCTTTCGTTCTATTTTTTATGACCCTTTATTTATGTTGAATGTTCAATCCAATGGTTTCGAAAGGATTAATTTTAAATGGATTCAAAGCAAGTTTCCACAAACCCTTACTTGAACCCGATGCTTTCGAAAGGTAAGTTATAGGTGTTTCAAAGGGGAAGTCCTCAATGTTTTTGAAAGGATATTTTAAGTGTTCCGAAAGGTTTGTTTTTAAGTGTTTTGAAAGGAAGGTTTCCAATGCTTTCGAAAGACAAGTTTAATTGGTTTTAAAAGGGGATGATGTCTAACGTTTTATATAATGGTTTCAAAAGGGGTGCTTTTAATTATTTTGAAAGCGGTTGTTTAAAGGTTTTAAGCAAAGATTTCAAAGGTCTTGTTTTGGCCTTGTAGCCTAAAGTCTTCTAAGTTAACAAAAGAGGTTTAAACTTATTTGAATGGATAGATAATCCCATTGATTAGATTTCATCAACATTTTTTTGTGTAAAGCATATATCATGGCATAAGTATTTTGAGTAAAGCAAAGAGCATGATTTTCTTGTTTCATAAATATATGATTTCAAGGGTAAATTATTTGTAAAGATTGTTTACAAGGAAATAAATTTGAATAGGGTAGTAAACCCTAAGTATATGACTCGGATATTAGAAGACCAGATGGGACTGGTATGGGGTCGCACCCTATACTTTAGCTGATAGCCCTTAACTAATATAAGTCTAAAATTCCAGTGTGTGGACTTTGTCACAGATGAAAATAAAATAATGTTACACCAAGAAGGGAATATATGGAGTAAAGATAGGTTGTTGTTGACCTGCAAAACCATTAGCATCAATGTAATGGCTCGAAAGATTTTCGACTCAGAAAATCGACGCTAATACGTCCATTGTATAGAGTGCCGAGCAATCGAACGCCGGAAATCCCAAATTGTTAGGGTTAAGAAGAAAAAGAGGTAGAGTAAGAACAGAAACAACAGCACAGAATCTCACAATCGCAGCGGAACAAATATAATATAAAATAACAGAATTTATACAAAGAAAAGTTATAACTATCAAAATACATACGAGATATCAGAGTACAACAAATCTGGACAATTATAATAACTTGTCCTCGCTACTGTCTACACTATCCATACTACACAACGGAATATCATCAGCACATCTCTGCCATCTAGCTCGTCTCCTGAGCTACAAACGTCCTAACCTAAAAATCTGTAATACTCGGTCTGACCCGAGCGTTACAATAAAGTAACACCCGAGTCAGACTGGAAACCAATGTGAGTAAACCAACTTAATGTGAAATACTTAAGTTATAATATTCCTTTGAAAACCCAGGTAACTCGTATATCACTACGAGTTTTTATCTTGTTATAACCAACCCTGTTACAGAAATCTATTGATTTTCAAAGTAGTATCCAATTACCGTTACTTATTTTAGATGGTCAGTTTTACTTGATTTTATTCAATTCTAGCCTATTTGACTCTATAGTCAAATCCGTAAAATTTGCAATGGTTATTAAATCGAAGTGGTTCTGGATATCTCTTGATATCCGATCTCGGTCACTGCGAATCCAAACGCCATCTTTTAAGCCACATTGTTTTTTTTGACAACAATTCAATTTCAAAATATAAAAATTCCATCACAATATCTATTCAAATAAAACGTCTCACAATTTATAGTTAACTGTTCATTTCAGGTTATTTCATTTCACAGAATAATTGGAAACAACTCTCTAGAGAAACAAAGCAATCCAATGTACTTAATCCAATTTAAACTATTCATAGACTAGATTAAATAGTCACACAAATCATTTATTTACTTTAAAACAGAATTAATTAATTGTTTCAAATCATGTTTAATTATCATTAAACTAATTACAAACCATTTTATTTTATTCTAATTAAACACCTGGAATTAATTAAAAATTAAGCATAATTAACTTAAGACTTCAAATAAATTAAAGGTTTAGATCATTTTATTTTACCATAAATTATTAACTAAATACAACTATTGTTTACTTTAATAAACCTTAGTAATTAATAAATAATTAACATATATATAATTACCTTAACTTAATTAATTTTAAGTTTGAATTATTTTATTTATCCTAGCCATTACAAATCCCAAGGTTTTAGTAAACTTAAGGTTTTAAATCACTTAATTTATATAACTATAACTAATTACTTTGAAACCATTTTCTTTTCATTTAAATTTTTTTATATTTTCTTTTCTTTTATATTATACTTTTCTTTCTCTTTTTTTTCTTTTTTTCTTTGTTATTTCTTTTCCTTTCTCCTTATTTCTTTCTCTTCTTTTCTCTTGTTCTTTTTTTATTTTCTCTTATTTCCTTTCCTTATCTTTTTTTTGTTTGCTCTTTTTTTTTCTTTTCTTTTTTCCTTCTTTCTTGGTCTATTTCCTTCCCGGCCCACTTATTTTCTTTTTTCCCATCTCCCTTTTATTCCCAGTACTCCTTCCCTATCTTCCCTATTAAACCTGCAACGGAGGCACGCCGTGCACGTGCATGCGTTGACGAAACATCGTCGTTCACCTCTGACGAGCATCCCTCATCACCTACAACCCTTCCAACTCTCCTGACCACCCAGACTTCACGACACAGCCTCCATACGAAAATCAAAGGAAAACCCATCCCCAGGAAAATTCAACCGACCACTTCTCCTCCTCGTCCAGTCACCACTGACCACCGGCTAGTTCCCCACTTCACCAGCAGCTTCGCCACTCACGCCTCCAACTTTTCCCCCATACCGAACCCTCATCTCTCCTTACCGTTGCCGCCGTCACTAATTACCTGAACCCGAGCAATTTTAACGCCCAAACCCTAAATCACCTCCCTCCGACCACTACACTACACTGCAAAACACTCCATCATTTTTCCCAAGACCTCCAACCACCCAACTTCGTCCGACCAAAACCCTGTCTTCCAATCGTGACCAAATTACCGAGAATCGGTCAAAGACCACGTTCCGTTCATCTCTCCCTATCCCATCAACCACACCACTTAAAGTCAAAGCAAGACCATCAAAATTCATCATTTCACATGGCGAACAAGGTTATATAAACCAAGAGATAAAATAAGATGTTCGAAAACTTTGTCACATTGGGTTGTATACTATAAATTTTCCTTTCCAGTATTTTTACTTGGAAATATTTTACGAAATTATTTTAAAATAAAGTATACTCGAATACAAACGTAATTCCTTCAAACGTCATAACTTAAAACTACCTAAAGGAAGAGATATGGATTTTTGAAAGTCAAGCATGGCAGAAAACCAACTAAACAAAGCAGACAAGATATGGTACAGGCTTTGATACCTATATCCATATATATATATATACACACACACACACATATATATATATATATATACATATATATACACATCCATTTTTATACACTCAACTTGCCAAGTACTGAAATATTTTTTGAGCATACTTCATACATTTGTAGGAAGATTTGAGTTTTTGAAAAGGGTTTACTCACGGTGATGCATTGCACAGAACATTGGTTTATGAAAGGAATCTGCTTGCTTGGGTTTTGATCTTCCCTGTTACTTGAGTTGTTTTGTTTTTTTAGCTATTGAAATGGCAGTATTTATATTCTTTTTTTATTTAGCTAGGTTCGAATGAATAAAAGGAAACAAGTAGAGATATTTATAAGGAAAGGTAGACTGCAGTTCTTTACATTAAGAAAATCTCTGGTTTTACTTTACTATTAATTTTTGTTTTATCCTTTTCTTCATTGATCGGAGATTCTTTTTGACTAGATTTGAATTCATATAAAATTTTTGATTTTCCATTTCATATGCTTGCCTTAATTCTTGCTGCTGACATTGTTTTTATGTCTTTGTATGCTTGGATTTGATGTTTCATGTGCTTGAGTTGAATTGTGCATTAACTGCTTGTCCCCTTATGTTCATGTATATACATACATTTCATATGTATATTTGTTTTTACCAAATGCATTTGTATTTGTTATCTTATATATACTTATACATTCCCATATTTACAAATGTTATAAGCTTCTCAACTTGTGTGTGTGTGTGTATGTATTATTTATTTTATCATATTCACATTTATGCCTAAACATCGCAAAATTTGTCATATATATGCATATATTTTATGGATATTTTATTTTGAATTTAAATGGTGAAGTGTATAACATTTTCTATAAGATTTTTCATATCCCGAGATTTTATGATTCAATATATATTTTAGTTTCCGCATCAATTTATATATATTTAGATATATTTTTAATTATCAGAAATTCATTTGTTCGACCCATTAAAATTAATATTATGATAAATTTAAATTAGTTAATTACCCAATTATCCGATGTTAAAAATACGAGTCGTCACATTCCTCTCCCCTTTAGAACTTTTCGTCCTCGAAAAGGAATGAAGCGAGAATTTTAATTTCCTGTGTATTTTAGTTAAATTATTCTTTAAACATTTATAACTCTTTTATTTTAAAATTTTAAAACACTTTAAAATCTACATAATATTACCAAAATAGTTTTATAGAAGTACTTTTTATAACTCGATGTCTCAATAAGTCCGTCCTTGTTCTCACAGAAATTCAATCATAGGTTGGTCGGGCGTAGGACTGAAAATCTATAAGTACTTAGTAGACCCACTGTCAACACCCAGTGAAAATACTTGAAAAAACAACTTTTTGTGAGAATGCTCTGGAAATCATCACCCCATCCATGGGTCGCAGTTAGCACGATGATTACGTCGTCATCCCGGTGAAATCCATAGAAAATTATAGGCATCTGCACCCTTCGATTACACCGTAGAACCACCACAAATCGCAGCTACACCCAGGGTTACGTTGCCATCACGGCAAAAACCATGTAACTGTAGGCATCAGCGCCCTCAAATTTTGCTTCCAAATGAAACTTCACCGCATAAATCGCAGACTACACCAGTCGAGCCCCAATGTAGCTTATAGGCACTCACGCCATACAACTTTCACTATGGACCACATAGATCACAATCTACCGATGTTGAATCGCTCTTCCAGCGAAATTAAACATAGACTTTAGGCAATCACTGTCCCTCGATTTACACTATGGAAACGCAGTAGATCGTAGTTACACCAGAGTTACACTGCCGTCACAGCATACCCCCAATGTATCTGTAGGCATTAGTGCCCTCGACTTTCGCTACCCTAATCACAATCCACAGGAACTACAGTTTAGTTCGAACGTCCTCTGGGATCAAAATTTAGAACCCCTCTTAGGGCTCAAGGTAGAACCACCCCGTGGATCTCCTACTATAAGTCTCAACTCTAAATGGGAGCACCTTTTTCCCTGTAGCATTCTCAAAACATTTTATACTATATACATATAGTATTTTTCAAATCATACTCTTTATATGTATCACATATAAACTTCAAAATCGATGGTTCTCAAACTTGGCTTTCCAAATTCTCAAAATTTGCTTTTTGCCAAAACCAAAAGCCTTTAAAAATCAATGGGTTCCAAAACCTTTTTAGTTCCATTCTCCTAAAATCATTCTTATTTATATAAGATTATTCTTTTAATTGAAATTTTTTTGTACCTACTCCATACTTATAGTTTCCAATTTATATTTCAAATATCCTTCAAAGATCTTTTCTTCTGGTTAGAATATTATAAATACCAATTCAAGGTTTCAAGTTCAATTTCCTTTACAAGGTTATTTGTGCATTTCTTAATCTTATAAAGTGAGTTTCAATTATAATACTATCCAATCTTTTATTTCAAATCATCATGTTTTCTCAAAATATTATTATTTTACTTTACAACATTTTCTGCTTTAATTTTCGATTTTAGTTCCAACCTCAAATTTTTGCGTCCATTTCCACTTGGATTACTACTTCAATTTTTGTCTCAATCGGTATTAAATATAACCATTTTCCACTCCAACCAGTTTGAATTTAGAAGATAGCATGAATAGTTTTGAAATAGTTAAATAATTGTAAAATAATTAAGTAGTTGTAAAATAGTTGAATCGTAAGTATAAGATAGTTGGAGTATTAAAAAGAATGGTCTGTATAGTAACTAGCTTGGAAAATTAGATCTAAGGTAGTTTATATTAAAACAATTTGTTTCAAAATAGTTTTAGTGTCAAACTGGTTTAATCTCCGATCTCCATTTCGAATGAATTTCAATTTCCACTTCCATTTAAATTGATTCAATCCCGACTCCCATTCGAATTAACTTCGATTCTTATTCAAATCAATTCCCAACTTGAATTTAATCTTATTCAACTCCGCTTACAATTTCAACCAATTTAATTCAACTCTATTTCACCTTTGAATTAATCCTAATTTCATTCTCAAACAATAAAAATTGATTTTATATTAGATCGTACTTCTACAAAATATTCCACATATTGATAGACTATGTACTAGCAGGTTCAAACATTACATTCATAATGAAAGTCTTACAAAAGTCATAAATCTAGATGCCGTCACCACTACCTAGGGGTTTAGAAAAGAATAGAGCTCTAGCATTCTTTACGAGAACCTCCTTACGGACTTCCTTCCAATGGGCAAAGCCCGTACATGCACTTTTCAACAGGATGTCCCCACTTATAGCATTTACCACAAAAGTTTTCTACCCTCCCATCTATCTGGATAACCTTCACGCCTTCCGTAGGACGTTCCACAACCTTACTTTTCTTCCGTCTCTTGGAGCAATTCCTAGCGATGTGTCCCTTCATCTTACAATGATAGTAAATAGTCGACTCGTCGATTGGTCTTATGGGCTTGCGCTTCCCTTTTCTCACTTTTGGGCAATGGTTTAGGAAATGTCCTTTCTTAAGACACTTAAAGCATAAGATCTCAGAGCGAAACCGTTGGAATGTACCCTTCAATTCCTTCCTTGTTTTACTGCACTTAGCTACGTAATGAACCTTATTGTAACATCTGTAGCATCTGACATTATCATAAGGCCTTGGTCCACCCCTTTCCTTAACTCATTTCTCATACTCCAGTATTGCTTCCTCTCATTCCTTTCGTACAACTGCTCTCTGCTCCCTACGTCTTGCCTTCCATTCTTCACTTTTAGCCATCACTCTCTTGGACTGGATCTTAGTGGGTATTCCTAACCTATAATTTAGACTTCGATTAGTCGAATTTCCAGCTTTTATCCCTTTACAATTTATTTAACTTCCATATGCTAAATCCTAATTACATCTTGCAATTTGCCATTCAGGTTATAAGTTCAAAACTTATTTAACTTGGCCTAAGTTAAATTTCGATTTATATAATCCATTCCACTTTACTCAGTTTGAAATTTCCACTCCAAATTTAAATTTCTTACCAATATCACTTCCCACTTATAAGTTCAGAAACTTATTTTCCAATGGGCTATACTTCTCATTTCAGGGGAAATTCAGAATTCAACACTTAGTATTTATTGTTTATTTCAAATCATTTTGATATTATGTATATCCACACATATATACATAGTTATACCATTTGCACACCAATTCATACTTCCAATTCTAAACCATTCTTGGTTTTTTTTCAAAACAATTTCCTTTGAATTTTTAAAACAACTCTAATTTTTGAATAAGGTTTCCGTATTCAAAAATATTCCAAATAATATTATTTACTATTTCCTTAACATTTTGAAGTAATTTCAAAATTTCTCTAGGCTCAGATTTAAAATTTCACAATTTAAATATATTTCAATTTACAAGCCATGCTTATATAAAATTTTACTTCCTTAAATCATTTCATCCTGCTTTATCATTGTTTATTTTAAAAATGAACATCCCTTTATTCAGACACGACAACCAATTTATGATTATTATCATATCTAGAAACCAAACACCCTATATATTTTATCATAATTTCTGGAAAAATAAATTCAAGGTAAGTTTATTTCAACCACTTTGAAAGACACTTCTACTCATTTTCAGGATTTTAAATTTCTGGTTTGAATCCACTCTTAGCTTAACTTATATGTATAGTTAATCTTCACCCAAATTTCTATTCGGTTATATATATATATATATATCTGTGTGTGTGTATATTACCACTTAACTCTTATGATCTTATTTAGTTTCAATAATCAACACCCAATTACCTTAATATGCATAATAAGTAGAAAAATTATTGCTTTACATATCAAAATATAAGCTTATATGTAAACTAATTTTAAAACCGTTTTTTTTAAATCATTATATAAGAAAATAACAAGTACGCCCTCATATAATACTCTCAACTCATTCTATGGTACTACTGACCCCATCTCTAATGAGTAATCCCCACCAGAGCAAAGGTTCTCGCTTAACCTTCATCTCTGATATCAAATGTAAAGGCCCGAAAGATTTTAGACTCCGAAAATCGACACTAATACGTCTGCTGTAGAGAGTGCCGAGCAATCGAGCGTCGGAAATCCCAGATTGTTTGGGTTAAGAAGAAAAAGAGGTACGGTAAGAACAAAAACAACAACATAAATCTCACAATCGTAGAGGAACAAATATAATATAAAATAGCAGCATTTATACAAAGAAAAGTTGTAACTGTCAGAATACATACAAGATATCCGAGTACAACAAATCTGGACAGTTATAATAACTTGTCCTCACTACTATCTACACAGCCGATACTACACAACGGAATATCATCAGTACGTCTCTGCCATCCAACTGGTCTCCCGAGCTCCAAATGTCCTAACTTGAAATCTGTAATACTCGGTCGGACCCGAGCATTACAAGAAAGTAACACCCGAGTCAAGCTGGAACCAGCGTGAGTAAACCAACTTAATGTGAAATACTTAAGTTATAATATTCCTTTGAAAACCCAGGTAACTCGTATATCACTATGAGTTTTTATCTTATTATAGCCAACCCTGTTACAGAAATCCATTGATATTCAAAATAGTATCCAAGTACCATTACTTATTTTAAATAGTCAGTTTTACTTGATTTTATTCATTTCCAGCCTATTTGACTCTATAGTCAAATCCGTAAAGTTTTGCAGTGGTTATTAAATCGAGGTGGTTCCTGATATCACCTGATATACGATCTCGGTCTCTTCAAATCCAAATGCCATCTTTGAAGCCACATTGTTTTTTAACAACAATTCCATTTTCAGAATATAAACATTCCATCACAATATCTGTTCAAATAAAACGTCTCACAATTTATATTTAACTATTCATTTCAGGTCATTTCATTTCACAGAATAACTAGAAACAACTCTCTAGAGAAACAAAGCAGTCCAATGTACTTAATCCAATTTAAACTATTCATAGACTAGGTTAACTAGTCACACAAATCATTATTCTACTTTAAAATGGAATTAGTTAATTATTTCAAATCATGTTTAATTATCATTAAACTAATTACAAACCATTTTATTCTATTCTAATTAAATACCTGGAATTAAATAAAAATTAACAAGTACAATTAACTTAAAACTTTAAATTAATTGAAGGTTTAGATCAATTTATTTTATCATTAATTATTAACTAATTACAACTATTGTTTTCTTTAATAACCCTTAGTAATTAACAAATAATTAACATATATATAATTACCTTAATTTAATTAATTTTAAGTTTGAATTATTTTATTTAACCTAGCCATTATTAATCCTAAGGTTTTAGTTAACTTAAGGTTTCATATCGCTTAATTTATATAACTATAACTAATTACTTTGAAACCATTTTCTTTTCATTTAAAAACTTTTATATTTTCTTTTCTTATATATATATATATATATATATATATATATATATATATATATATATTCTTTCTCTCTTTTTTCTTCATTATTTCTTTTCCTTTCTCCTTATTTCTTTCTCTTCTTTTCTCTTGTTCTTTTTTTTCTTTTCTCTTATTTCCTTATCTTTTTTCCTCCTTTCTTTTTTTTCTTCGCACTTTTATTTTCTTATTTTATTTTCCTTTTTTCTTGGTCCATTTCCTTCCCGGCCCAATTATTTTCTTTTTTCCCTTCTCCCTTTCATTCCCAGTACTCCTTCCCTACCTTCCCTGTTAAGCCTGCACTGGAGACACGCCGTGCACGTGCACGTGTTCATGAAACACCGCCGTTCACCTCCGACCAGCATCCCTCATCACCTCCGACCCTTGCAACTCTTCTGACCACCCAGACTTCACGACACAGCCTCCGTATGAAAATCGGAGCAAAATCCATCCCTTGGGAAATTCGACCTACCATCGGCCAGTGCCCCACTTCACCAGCAGCTTCACCACTCATGCCTCAAACTTTTCCCCCATACCGAACCCTCATCTCCCCTTACCGTTGCCGACATCACCAATTACCTGAACCCGATCAATTTCAATGCCCAAACCCTAAATCACCTCCCTTCGACCACCATACCGCACTGCAAAACACTCTATCAGTTTTCTCGAGACCTCCTACCACCCAACTTCTTCCGACCAAAACCCCGTCCTCCAATTGTGACCAAATCATCAAGAATCGGTCAAAGACCAATTTCTGTTCATCTCTCCCTATCCCATCAACCACACCACTTAAAATCAAAGCAAGACCACCAAAATTCATCATTTCACATAGCGAACAAGGTTATATAAACCAAGAGATAAAACAAGATGTTCAAAAACTTTGTCACATTGGGTTGTCCACAGTAAATTTTCCTTTCCAGTATTTTTACATGGAAATATTTTACGAAATTATTTTTAAAATGAAGTATACTCGAATACAAACGTAATTCCTTCAAATGTCATAACCTAAAACTACCTAAAGGAAGAGATATTGATTTTTGAAAGTCAAGCATGGCGGAAAACCAACTAAACAAAGCAGACATGATATGGTAAAGGCTTTAATACCTACACACACACACACACACATGCATCCATTTCTATACACTCAACTTTCCAAGTATTGATATTTTCTTTGAGCATACTTCACAGATTTGTAGGAAGATTTGAGCTTTTGTAAAGGGTTTATCACAGTGATGTTTTGAACGAGCAATGGTTTATGAAAGGAATCTGCTTGCTTGGGTTTTGATCTTCCCTGTTACTTGAGTTGTTTTGTTTTTTTAAGCTTTTGAAATTGCAGTGTTTATATTCTTTTTTTGTTTTTGTTTTACTTAGCTAGGTTCGAACTAATAAAAGGAAACAAGTAGATATATTTATAAGAAAAGGTAGAATGCAGTTCTTTACATTCAGCAAGTCTTTGGTTTTACTTTACTGTTAATTTATTTTATCCTTTTTTTCATTGATCACAGATCCTTTTTTACCGGATTTTTTCTCATATAAAAGTTTTTATTTTCCATTTCATACGCTTGCCTTGATTCTTGCTGCTGACATTGTTTTTATGTTTTGTATGCTTGGATTTAATGTTTCATGTGCTTGAGTTGAATTGTGCATTAAATGCTTGTCCCTCTATGTTTGTGTATATATATACATACATTTCACATGTATATTTGTTTTTACCAAATGCATTTGTATTTGTTATCATATATATACTTATTCATTCCCATATTTACAAATTCTATAAGCTTCTCAACTTATGTACACACACACATATATATGTATTATTTATTTTATCATATTCACATTTATGCCTAAACATCGCAAAACTTGTCTATATATATGTATATATATTTTATGGATATTTTATTTTGAATTTAAATGGTGAAGTGTATAACATTTTCTATAAGGTTTTTCATATCCCAAGATTTTATAATTCAATATATATTTTAATTTCCGAATTAATTTATATATATTCAGATTTTTTTTAGTTATCAGAAGTTCATTTGTTCGACCCATTAAAATTAATATTATGATAAGTTTAAATTAGTTAATTACCTAATTATCCGACCTTAAAAATCCGGGTCATCACAATCAGTTGGCCCTAGAAGAAGATAGTTAAGAGAAAATAACCCAGTACCGAGTCAAACATAAGTTAGAATGTTTATTATGTCAGGTAAGCCTGATTCAACAAGTGGTTAATAGTTAGCCAAATAAACCTATAGTGTGGACAGACAGTCCATTGATTACCAGATTTATATGCATTTATGTTACTGTTATTACTATTGTAATTAGTTTGATTGCAGGTTTTTGATTTGCAAAATATATTATTTAAAAAAGAATTATTGAGGGGAACCCCGTTCCATTAAGCAGCATGGTCTTATTTAATATCAGAAAACCGAGATGTAATAGAATTATTTACACAAAGCTTTATGTTTGACTCGAATTTTATGTTTCCCCTTAAAATCTAGGGTGCTCAAAATGAAATTTGAGTAGATTTAGAGTTAAGGACTTTTCAGGTTTAGTAGGTTGGACGAATAAGTTTTTGAAGACGTGGAGAAGGCAAAGCTAGCTATGTATGAGCTATTTAGTATTATTTCAACTGTAATGCATTTATGACTGATATGTCTAACTAGTACTCTGATCATCGAAGGGGACATATTCATATGTCGCTCTTGGCGTAATTCGTAATAATTATATTTGATCAAAACCTAGGAATCATTTTGGGATTACATAATTGAATATGAAATATTAAATTGAAATGTAATCAAAAAAAATCTATTTTTGAAATCTATGTTGATTTTATTTCATGTTCTTCTGAATTATGGATATCATTAACATTGTCGTATTTTATCACCGGAAATTAATACGATAGATGACTGCAACATCTGTAGTGCTTAGCTTCAAGCGTCATTACACACACACACACATATATCTATATATAATTAAATAGCATATATGTATATTGAGGGCTAATATATCCATTGCCGTGTGAATCCCAACACTTAATACATACATATTAAACCATGTACACTATATGTTGTACATGCATGTACATACGGATGTCTATATGATACGTGTGTTATATTATGTAAAATAAATATAACTTTAAAATAAAAATTTACTACAACTTAAATAAAATAATAATATTATTTAAAAAATGTAGATCAGATCTAAATAATTTTAGACTACATCCAATAAGATCCAAAATGAAACTTTTTTTTTAAAATTTACTCATATACACTACGCGTACTAGTCCAGTTCCAACATAAAGCACTTAGCTGTTTTATAGCGATGGAGTTGCAAAAAGAAGTAGTGAGGATAAAGCAGGGATCTATTATAAAACAACGGTGTAAAAATCTTTACTGGAGACGAAAATCAAATCTCCAAAATTGTTTTATTGTTACTTTCACATCATTTGCGTAAAAACAAAACATCGTTCACTCCTATATAACAACACCGAAGGATATCATGATTCATGTAGTTTAGATTTGGTGAATTGATCAGAGTTCTAATTTATGTTGAGCACTTAGCATTTGAACTTGGACCTATACCATAAATGCTTTCATTTATAAAAAAACAAGTCAAATTAACCTTTTTATATTAAAATTGATAAAGAGAGCGCTAAAAACAACCGACTTAATGAGCGTACTGAAAAATAGTGGGACACTAAGCGCTATTATTTAATAGCGCTAAATTGAGAAACCACGGCAGTTAAAGTACGCTTTGTGTTTTAGCAGGGTATTGGCAAGGCTTTAGCATGGCTTTACTGTATAGGCATGAGTAATACATTACCCTAAACATAACATACAGTGAGACCATGATGTCAAAGCATAAAATGGGTTTTCCCTTCACTCTCCAACCAACATAACCAATCAACATGGATAATATCATGCCACGTAATAAAGTGTTCTCTACACTTATTACTACATCAAAACTAGGGTCTAAAATTAGTCTTGCCACTCAGGCCTTTATTCTATATCTTGAGAACACCAAGAAACTATGCTTTCAGCTGCCACTAAGGTCCTATGCATTTATCATTACTTAATGTCATATTTACTTTACTTTCAGCTACCACTAAGGCCTTATGCCTTTCTCATATCTTATCATCATACTTATTCTACTTTCAGCTATCGTTAAGGCCTTATGCCTTGCTCTTTTATTTACAAATTTTAGTTTAGACATAGGTATGCTACAATGGCCTTATACCCACTACCAAAAGGTATGTTATATGGCACACATGCCTTACGTCGTCACCTCAGAATATGGTCATCTTTAGACCTTTGGTTGCCACATAAGCCATGCACTACGCTACCGATTGCAATGTCATTTTTGGACATTGGGCTGCCACTAAGGCCTTATGCCTTGTTATCAAATGCAATTTCATTTTTAGGCAATGATTTTCCACCTATGCCTTATGCCTCGTTATCAAAATCTAAGTCCTATATAGACTCTAGGTTTCTATATAAGCTTTACACCTCGTTACCAAATCGAATATCACTTTTTGGACATTGGGTTGCCATATAGGCTTTACATCTTGTACCAAATGCAATGCCACATTTTGGACATTGGGTTGCAATACAGGCCTTACATGTTGCTTATATTTAATGCCATAAATAGGCATTCGGATGCCACACATGCCTTATACCATCTCATTTTTTCATGCTACGATTAGGTTTACGGATGCTATAAAGAACTTATACTGAATTTATCGTTCTAATATTTTTAATAAATTATCAGTTGCCATATATAACCTTACACTGACCATTGTCTCAGGATTGACTCTCCTTCGAAGGTCAACAAGTCTCGGCTACGCTATCCTTGATCTCATTTAAGAAAGCCCGGTTTGCACATAGATTCGTTCCCGCACTTCGTCTTATCCCCACGCTAGATCTCGGTATATCCTTGATTGCCTTTTGGCAACTCCACTTTTGTATGTTTCTCTCACGTGTGCCTCTGGCTTTAGCCTCCTCCTTCGGCATCCTCCTTCAACTCTCTTTTATATATTTGTCTAGTTCATTATACTTAGATATTTACTCAGTTTCTTATCCGTTCATATTAACTTTTAGTTCGGTCTAATCTTATCACAACTGTACTCTCGTTTGTTATTTCATCTCCGCTATAAGAATTAAAGTTTGACATCTGTACGCATCTTGCACCCACCTTTCCATATATTGCCTCCAGATTTGTTAATCCTACACTTTTAGTTATTGATAGTGTACTTTATGTTATTTTTACCACACTTTCATGGAATATTTGTAACATTCATAAAATAAACGATAATCAATTAAAAAGAATTAATAAATATTTTGTAAGGCTCGAAAATAGAATATGAGAAAAGATCTTAATATTTCCATGTGGCTTGTACCATCGCATTCACGACGCACTTCTAACCAATTTCTGTACATAAAGCTTCGCGATCAGAGTTCAAACAAAAAAGTTATCAACGTTTGAATTTTTTAGATCGAAATAATTAAAAAAGAATTCAAAATGATTTAAGTAATAACAAATTTAATGCCATTGTAATGTTAGTTGTGTGATTAAGCTCCAGGGTCGCCACCGGTAGACCCTCGGGAATAGTTGGTCGACCGCTTGCTGTTGACTGCTACATTGGAACGATCAACTAAACACTTAAGGCCGGTGTATATTGAGCCTCCGGCTAAATGATCCAGATTTAATAAATAATAATCTGACGGACAAAACCGATTCAAGCGCCTACAAACACAAGCCTAGGCCCTCACTTTGCTTCTCATATTTTCTAAACTAAGCAACGGTCCTTTACCATTTTTCCTTCTCTCCTTCTAAAAATTTATAAAAATACTATATATATATATATATAATATTGGTATATATATTGGAGAAGGATAGAAAATAAAAGAGAGGAAAGGAAGGAGTGAATCAATTATGCGAAAGTGGTTGGTTTAGAAACTTTAAATTTAGATTCCACTTAAGTTAAAACCCTATCAGATCAGCAAATTTAATTGGTATGTATACATTTTTAAATACACATTTTTGAAAAGAAAAGGAATCAAGTAAGAAGAATGTATTTGGATCTGGGGATTTAAAGCTAATAGATGGGTGGAAATTAAGTAATTTATATAATATAAAATTTATACAATACATAATTTATATTGTTGAAATTCTATTTTTACCTTTGTGAAAACCATTGAATTATAGGTTTAATAAATGAATGTAACTTGAAATCATTGCCTACATATTTAGTAAACTGTTTAACTTTGATGAAATGGTATATACACCCTAGATCTGCAATTTAGGAAGAATATTCTCTAAAATTTGTGAAATATTATAATGATAGAATTATATAGTTATTTTCAGATTTATGTTATTTGGATGGTAAACTGTTAAACTTGTCAACAATCCATTAGGGATGTTATAATTTGATTTGCGATTTAAATTTTCTATAATTTAATTCATTGGAATTGTAGAATGTATAATCCAATTGAACTGATCTCCATGTGAATTTCCATAAACCGTCTAGCCTCATAGTTTTATATGAAAAGTGCATTGTTTGAAATAACAAGGAATATTCCAAATAAAAAAGATGTGCAAAGTAGGGATTTCTCCATAGTTTGCACTGTCATATTAATAAAAATAAATAATTCCTTGAAATTGCAAACATAGCATATTCCCATTTTTGGTAATTATGGAAGATCTGCAATGGTAACATTTCTTTTTGGAAATACATTTTCAATGTATTAAAATGTAGAAATAAATATTCTTATGGAATTTATGAACAAGTATATATCTAGAAATTCCAAAAAGTAGAATCTAAAATGTGACATATAGAAATATAAATAATCCCTTTTACTATATGTGTGTGTGTGTGTGGTGGGAGGTAACGTACGATTAATTATAAGCTATCATATTAATTACAAATATAATGCTAAAGTACTAATCATGTAATAAATTAAGGAGTTATGAAAGTTACAATATTAATGGACAATAACTACACAGTTAATGGGAAGTTACAGTAATCAAGCCAATATGGGTGTTAGCTCATTTAATGAATTTAATTACAGAGACGAAAATGACATTGATGAAGAAAAACTAAATATACATTATAAATTAATTCGAAAGCATATTAATAAATGTCATCAATCTTGTCCAATTTGAATATAAAGACCATTTATAAAAGGGGTTAATTAGCGATAAAAGAAACACTAAATGATATTTAATAACACTGATGGAATTGAGAGACAAAGGCAATAAACATATAAAATAAGTAGAAGTTCATAACTCGTAAATAAATGAATATTAATAAATCGACATAATAGGTGTAATAATTTCCACTGTTGAAATTTTATGGCCTCAATAATACGTTTGCGACAAATGTGAATTATTGGGTCCAGCTAGATTAATTATAAATGACTTGACTTAGTATTGGTTGAGATGCAAGATCAATAGAGTTACACAATGGAAGTCTACCCACCATAAGATACTATTAATAGTTCTGTATACATATTACTGATACGAGACATCTCCAAATATAGGACCCGTAGGGTTATACGTTTGCGCATAGGTTTGGGGGAAATATACCTAAGGTTTGCCTCGAATTTGAAGTATTAAATGTTTAAGTACCTTAAGGGGTCAAGGGGTTTACTTTGGGGTTGAAGTAACAAATGGTCTTTTGGTATTCCACTTCCCTATTAACGAAGCCTTAAATTGCTTACGATAGTGCCTAATTGGGAAAGTGAGGCCTGCTTCAAATTAAAACTTAGATGTACTAAGTAAACGGGAGTGGGAATTTTCCTTGATTTGCATTAGGCAAATCTAAATGGGATTTGAGTTTGAAGGTTGATGCTATGTCAAAACAGGTAACTGCAAAGTAGGGCGGGATATAAATCTGACCACCATTGATTATGTTGCTTGTTTGTTTGATTGGAAGTTGGCTAGTTAACCCTTAGATAAGTCTTTGATATGCATTAGCAATATGACTAAATAATCATAAAGCCATATCCAGGAGTCATCGTCTTCTGTAGTAGGGCATGTTGAACATCGATTACATTGCGAAGGTGTTTCCATTTTGAGAGTATAATGGCGCTTATATATATAAACATACACACACTCACATGTGTGTGTATATATATATATATACACTTACATCTCAGAGTAGGTTAGACACATCATATATGCATATGGAATTAAATGACTAATGTATGAATGGTAGACATAACATTTAAATGAAATCAATCAGCATAAACTAGCGTTATAGATAAAGTATGTAATTTAGCAATCACTAGAACGTTGTTATGTCCCCTTCCTTATTACAGCCCATAGGATAGATTTAGAGGGACAAAATACTGATGCAAGATAGGAATATTAGGTGGATAGGTCTTTTTTTAGGCTTTGCACTAACAAGACAATTAGATATCCAAGAAATAATACTCATTCCAAGGTAGTAGCCTTACTCGATATATATGTTTTATTATATTTTACTATTCCGCTATGAGTTTGTATAAATAGCTCTCTGATATACTTATGTTTATTAAGGTTATCAACACCATTGTTCAGTATACTAATGGGCTTAGGTTTTCCATTTAGTCGAAATTCGGACCCATTAAAGTGTAGATTGTTACATTTAGTATCAGAGCTTTTGTTAGTCAGCCATAAGATTTAGAATACACTGAGTGAACTTATTTGTATTTTACATAGAATTATATATATATATATATATATATATATATATATTACATGCCAAACTCTACAAATTCCGATTGTAGAAGTAGTTATGAAAATATTATACAAAGATGAAAAATGTAACTATGAGTTTGAACAATAAATTGAGTTAAATTTATATACTCACTCCGATTACCCTATAGGATATAGGTCGTATCGCAAGACATTGACCTAAGAAGAGTTTGATCATGACATATGAAGGGTCCTTGAATCTGGATGGCATTTGACTCCTTTTCCTTGGCCTAGGCTGCCCCATGATTGTGGATTTTGTTGGATTGTTGATTGATGGCGTATATTTCAATCGGACAGATAAGAAGTAAAACCTATATGTTATGTATATCCGAAAGTAAGATATAAATTGGAATGAGCAAGTTCCTACTAAAGGGTGTGCATTAACCACCATAAGATGATAGCCGGATTTTAATATATTTGTAACAACTTAGTATTTTGTAATTTTTTTTAATTGTATATTTCAATTATTTTAAATTGAATTGCTGATAAAAAATTACATTTATTAAAATGGATAAAATTTGTTATTTTAAATATAATTTTTGATTTTTGTGTGAATTATAATTCTAAACCTGAATAAATAGGATATTTCTAAAAAAGTGTATTTTTGGTGAAATTGGTCAAACTTTGACTTTTAAATTTAAAATTAAATATTTTAATTCTTTAATTTCATCTTTTATTATGAAAATAAATTTAATTTTAAGAATATTGCTTTTCGTTTCGTTGAAATCCGATTTATATTGAGAAAGTTATGCTTTTTACAATATTGTATGTAAATTGATTTATTTAATAAAATTGTCTATTTTAATTTGTATAAATAATATTTTTATTTGTCATATTATGTTATAATATGTGTTATATGTCATGTTAGGTATATATTTTATCTTAAAACATTTTTAAAGTGATGTTATAATTTTTCCAAAGTTTATTGAATTTATTTTCAAATTTTAAAGCCAAGTTTCCATTTTTTGCTATTTTCTTAATTTTAATATATTTATTTAAATTTTATTTATTTTTGTGCATTCATTACATTTTTGTATTTGTATCTTTATTTATATGTATTTTTACACGTATTTAAAAATTGAAAAAAGAATTATGGAAATTTGAATGGTTTGTGACCCTTATGTGCTTAGCCCTTTCATATTCTACTTACCTTTTCACCAAACAACACACCATTTCAAATTGCTGCCATATTACACTTTGTTTCAGCCGACTCCACTTCAGTTTCTCACGTGAAAAATATCTCTCAAACCCTAAAAAAACATTCGGCTATCACAAGAGAGAAATTTTGGTAAAAATCTTTCATCCTTTTTCATTTTTTTCATTGTTTGTTCGATTTTTGTACTTGCATTCACCTTCATGTGTTCGGCCCCTCCATCTCTAGCACCTTGGCACCTCCACCACCACCACAACCAGCCACCATCTCCTCCTTCCCACTGCCCTTCCAAAGCCGTGGCTATCCATGATGTAGATCCATAAAAAAATGACACAAACTCCACTTTACCTTCATAGCCGTGCTCCATATTGGTTCCACCACTCCAACCACCACCTTGGCCGACCCATACACCACCACCACCAGCCACTTGTTGACCTGAGACATATACCTCACCTGTACATGAACTCACCAGATCCGACCTTGCCCAATCATGCCTTAGCCGAGACCATTTATGGCCTTGAAATCCACTTTTGTGCCTTGAATTTGTGTGTACATGCACACATATATCTCTACTCCTTCATATATTTTTATGGCCGACGTTTTTACACTTAACCTGATCCAAATCCATCCCATAACAGTTCTTTTCCAACCTACGGCTGAAGCATAAGTTGCTGAATGCAAGTGCCAAAGCTTTGGCTTTGTGTTGTACATATATTTCTTGCATTGTTTGATAATAGTTTGGTTTGAAATTTATATTGTACATTGTTATTTTGCTATTTGACAAGGCAATTAGCTTTGGCTCTCCCACTCTCAAATTATAGTCGTGTTATCGTGCCTTTGAAGATCTTTGTTTGTGTATTTGGTTGTAATCTCCAGCTTATACAAGTGAGTAATTCTCACCAAACAAATTTATACTTATATGACTAGTAAACTGATCACAATTGAATCTGTAAACATATCATTATATTATATCTGCTATGCTATGATCATATGTTGTTCACCCATGTTTATATACCTGTTATATCATATGTTACTGTTATATAATGCTATTCTATTATTTATATCAGTTTATCACACTGCAAGTTTCCTGTAGATTAGAATCACTATGGGTTGAAATGATACATATCCGAACGGAATTTAGAATAGGGAAAAATTGTTATGGGCTGAAATGATAGGCCTGAACGATTTTTATTTATTTCATTTAACTTGGGATCTCGGATTTGAAATGATAGAACCCGCGTTTTCTTTGTAAATTACGGATTGAAATGATATAATATCTGTATCACTTAGGATAGAAAATGATATATAGACCCGTAGTTCGTAAATATTTTTCTAAATTCTTTAAAGTATTTTAGAAATGTAAATACTATAATATTTTGATTTAAAATTTAATTAAAAATGATTTTTATAAGTATTATTGATTTTCTAAAAATTCATAAGTGAATAATGGTAAAGTTAGAAATTTGAAATATAAGTTATTTAGGAAATTATGATTTGGTTATAAATGGAATTTAAATTAGTAGGAAATATGATAAATAGATTTGAAAATTTGAATTAAAATGAAATTAAAATGATTTTATAAAGTGTTAATTTTGGAATAATTTAATGGTTAAATAAATGAATATTTAAGTTGAATTTTGAAATATAACTTAGATTGAAAATTTGTGAATTTTGTTTAAAAATGAACTTTAAGTTAAGTAAATAAAATGGAAAAATTAGTTATATTTGGAAATTTAAACTTAAGTGTTAAGTTAAAAGTTTAATTATAAAGAATTGAAATTGCATGTAGAATTATATAAGTAAATTATTATCAAATTGATTTTCATTTATGGCCTCGAAATCCACTTTTGTGCCTTGAATTTGTGTGTACATGCACATATACCTCTCTACTCGTTCATATATTGTTATGGCCGACGTTTGTGCACTTAACCTGATCTAAATCCATCCCATAACAGTGCTTTTCCAACCTATGGCTGAAGCATAAGTTGTTGAATGCAAGTGCAAAAGCTTTGGCTTTGTGTTGTACATATATTTCTTGCATTGTTTGATAATAGTTTGGTTTGAAATTTATATTGTACATTGTTTTGTTTGCTATTTGACAAGGCAATTAGCTTTGGCTCTCCCACTCTCAAATTGTAGTCGTGTTATCATGCCTTTGAAGATATTTGTTTGTGTATTTGGTTGTCATCTCCAGCTTATACAAGTGAGTAATTCTCACCAGACAAATTTATACTTATATTACTAGTAAACTGATCACAATTGAATCTGTAAACATATCATTATATTTTATCTGTTATGCTATGATCATATGATGTTCAGCCATGTTTATCCACCTGTTATATCATATGTTGCTGTTATATAATGCTATTCTTTTATTTATATCAGTTTATCACACTGCAAGTTTCTTGTAGATTAGAATCACTATGGGTTGAAATGATACATACCCGAATGGACTTTAGAACAGGGAAAAATTGTTATTGGCTGAAATGATAGGCCTGAACGATTTTTATTTATTTCATTTAACTTGGGATCTCGGGTTTGAAATGATAGAACCCGGGTTTTCTTGTAAATTACGGATTGAAATGATATAATATACGTATCACTTTACTTAGGATATAAAATGATATACAGACCCGTGGTTAGTAAATATTTTTCTAAAATTTTTAAAGTATTTTAGAAATGTAAGCACTATAATATTTTGATTTAAAATTTAATTAAAAATGATTTTCATAAGTATTATTGATTTTCTAAAAATTCATAAGTGAAATAAATTAATGGTAAAGTTAGAAATTTGAAATATAAGTTATTTAGGTAATTATGATTTGGTTATAAATGGAATTTAAATTAGTAGGAAATAAGATAAATAGATTTGAAATTTGAATTAAAATTAATTTAAAATGATTTTATAAAGTGTTAATTATTTTGAATAATTTAAAAGGTTAAATAAATGAATATTTAGGTTGAATTTTGAAATATAACTTAGATTGGAAATTTATGAATTTTGTTTAAAAAATGAACTTTAAGTTAAGTAAATAAAATGAAAAATAAGTTATATTTGAAAATTTAAACTTAAGTGTTAAGTTAAAAAATTAATTATAAAGAATTGAAATTGAATGTTGAATTATATAAGTAAATTATTGTTAAATTGATTTTTGAATGGAAATTTAACTTTATAAAATCATGAATATAAGAGTATTTAAATGATTATTTTAAAAGTGAAAATATATGATTTTATAAGTTTAAAATGATTTAAATAAAAATTTAATTGTTTGTGAAATTATATTGAATACTTGGATTTTAATTTACAGCATTTTTGAAATGTTATTATTTCTAATGTAAAGGATATTACAGCAATGGTAAATGTAGTTGATAGAAATAAACTAAATGGCTAAATCGAATTAAGGGCTATTATAGCACTTTGTACGTGCTATAGTTGCTAAAATTAACTAAGGTTTTATTTGAAATAAAGTAACCCTGTTACAGTATTTTCAAATGCTGTCTTTTGTTAAATTGAATTGGTTTTAAAAGTAACTTTCCGTAGCATTTTCTAAATGCTGCGAAAGTTGAATTTTCATTGTTTTAACAAATTTAATGAATAAATGAACTTTGAAAGATTTAAATTTTGGAATATAATAACTTCATTTTTATGATTTAAAATGAAGTAATTTGTTCTGAAATATAAACTATTTTGAAATGTGTGTTGAAATGGTGTTTTAAATAAAATGAATGTGGTTTTGAAAAGATACGATATTTTGATATTTTGAAATGGATTTTGAATGATATTGAATTTTGAAATGATATTTGATTTCAAAGTATAAATTACCATTTTGAAAGTTTAACCACGGTATGTATTTAATTTATGGTTTAACTGATCCTTAGAGGATGGGCGATCCCAAGCGTCCTTTAAGTTAAAGTGCATTACTACTACTGCTCACTTGAGTTGGTTTACATTATATAAGTATATATGTCCTGACTCGAGTGTTTTATGTTTTACTTTACGCTCGGGTCAGCCTGAGTATTTACAGCTTAGCTTTGGATTTCTTTCTGGAGCTAGGAATCGTTGGAGATTCTGCTTGTCTAGTTATCTGTTTCCTTCAGTTTCGGTTATTCTATTTCAGATATGATATTTATAAACTGCTATGTATTTGAGATTTCTGTTGTATATGTTTTTCAGACTGATATTATGTATTATGTTTTGAGAGTTTGTTATAGTAGCTTCATGAACTACTATGGTATTTTAAATTTCCCCTGCGAGGTATTATGATATTTCTGTGTCTATGATTCTGTGATTGTATTTCATTTGCTCCAAATTTATTTACAATACAGTATTTTGAGCAATTCAAGTCCGGCGTGTGTGGATGCGAATGGCTGAAAATATCGGGTTGTCACAGATGGTATCAGAGCTTCGGGTTTTAGGTAAACCATAGCCTGTGGAGCAAAAAATCATTAAAGACAGGGTAGAAATACCCTAGAATGAGTGAAATCAATCTCAGAATCATTTCTTTGTGAGAGAACGTATTTTCGAAGTATAAAATGGTTTCAAAATGATTTTTAAAGGATTTTTAAAAGATTATATTGGTATAAATAATTTTCCTTATTTTAAAACCAAGATTTTCTAAACTTCATTCCTTCGGTATCCACCTTGTTAGAAATCTCTTGGTTAGGATTCCTTGAACTTTGGAACGCTCCCATTGGTTCTGAAATCCAGTATTGTCTTCCCTATTTTTATCCTTTCTATTTTGGAGCATTCTGTAACTCTACTCTGGAATAACCTCTCTAAAGATTGGCGATTCCGCAAATCTTTGAATGATTTGTAAAGGGGTGAAACTCCTTTACAATTGGCATTGATTCACCGGAGATTTCTGTATCCTCGATTTACGATGCTATCTATCTCCTACTATATCTGGATTCTATCTCTGACGAACGAATGTCGGTTTGCCTTAGATTTCCGCATTGGTTATATTCCTGAAGTCACGGTTGACCGGTTAAAGTCACCCGCGATTTATTTATGCTTATCCATCTCCTATTTGGTAATTAAATTATCTCATCTTTGTTCGAGCTTGTCTTCGAATCAGGATTCTCTTTGATTAGAGTCCTCTAATGTGACGCCCCACCTCAATACCCACGCTAGCCAAGAACACTCCGGAGTAGTGCTGTCAACTAGCACGGAGAATAAGGCTGTTGAGGAGCGACCACCCATGTAATTGCTTATCACACGGTGGCTATAAATAATCTTCGGAAACAAACATAGAAATAATCATATCACAAATCAGTCATAGATATCCATATTACATAGGCGGAAGAAGATATGAATATATAACTAACACATGAAAGTGTACATCAGAGTAGTGGTCAGTAAGATCCACGATAATACAAAAGAATAGCAACACGTGCTATACAAAAGAATACAACTATGAGTCTATATCTCAAGTGTATACAACAAAAACTGCTAATCTAAACAGTTAGCCAAAAGTCGGAGTGATGAATCCCTGGGAAGAAGTCAAGCAGAAGCACCTGTAACATCTCGGTCTGACCCGAGTATTATTTAAGAAAATAATAAACGGGTCAGTCTAGCTATAAATATCAGATGACATGATATAACATAAAAGATATGGCATAGACATAAACATCCATAATGACATACCACTATAAGTATGTAAATAATGATCAACAGAAGATCAATCAATAAGAGATAATCAATATCACAAGAATCTTCTCAAAGATTCGGAAAGGGCATCATACCCCAAACTTGTACTCATAACAAGTCAATGACATAAATTCTAGAAATCAATGCAAGAAGTCTAGAAATCATAGAAAAGAGAAAGAGGCCTATCACATGACGGTCCGAAGACCAAGGGGAGCTACCCCACATGTGTGAATGGAATCACACAGATTAAGGTCCAGACTAACCAAAAAGCAAAAAGGTAAGTGTGAGTGGAATCACACAAGTGGTGTCTAGTCTAACCTCGTAACAAGAGACATCGCACAGTTGCTAGTCTAAATCATCAGAATGATCATCATGATCAACGAGAAGTGTCAATTGCACTAAGCTAGTAAATATAGAAGTTTAGCTTCATGTCCCATAACCACTTGCTTAACTTAAATATTTACGAACAAACTGTAAATCTTCACTAATAAAATTGTCACAAGAGGTTCAATCGAACAAGTCCAAGAATTAACCGACGAAGTGAACGCAAGCGTTTCATACCACTTGTTTTACTAAGTTGTTTAATTAGATTTCTCATCCGAGTGAGGTAAAGGTTTGTATATACTAATAGATTGGAAAACGGTTTAAGAAAAGAGCTTTGTTATTAAAAATAGAGTTGAAATTGTTTGTTAAAAGAGTTTTGATATTTACTACTAGTATTGAAACCTTTATATTATAAAGTGACAAAACACAGGAGCAATTGTAGAAACAATCAGTCACAAAAATCGCATACGGAGATGTGAATAAAATCCAAGGAAATCAGCTCAATGTTTTTCAGATAAGATCCCCTACTGAGGGGGGGTCCCGGGGGGGTGGCAACCCCCCAAGGTGGGGGTGCGGGGGCAACGCCACCGCTTACGGGGTTCGACCTGCCCGGTCAGGTCGCGGGCGTCCAGGGGGCAGCGCCCCCGGCGGGGTGCGGGCCAGCGGCCCGACCAAAACGGTACGACCTAGTGAAGACAAAATGAGGTCTAACGACCTAACGACTCAAGGGTCATACGACCTAACGACTCAAGGGTCATACGACCTAACGACTCAAGGGTCATACGACCTAACGACTCAAGGGTCATACGACCTAGGGTTAACTCGTGAACGACTCACGACTTATGGACGAACGACTTAAAAACGGCCAAAACGACCTAAGTGCAGAAAATTCACCAAAACGCTAAAAATTGGAGTTTTTCGCCAATCCAATCCAAACCAAATGCTAACATGCATGCAAAAATGATAGGGAATCATTCCCAACAGTCCAATATGGTTATAGGCTAGAATTGTGAGGTAAAAATCTCACCTTTGCACCAAATATCAATGAAAATGAAGTTTTAAGCAAGCAAGGATCAATCCTTCTTCTATCTAAGCACAAGAAGCTTGAATCCAATGTCTTCTTCTTGAATTTGGAGTAGAAAGATGGATTGCAATTGAATTTGAGTTTTGGAATTTTAATTTCCCATTCCCTCCACCATTAATGCCAAAGCTTGATTAGTTAGGAAATTTATGAAGAGTGAGGAGAAGAGGGTTGGAACTTGGGCTTAATAGGCTAAACTAACCCAAAGTCCAAAGCGGGAAAAGTTAGTGAAATTTCACTAACTCCAAACCTATCGTTGTTTATACTTAAAAAAATTGTAAACGACATTTCGAACTTAATGGAAGTGGTCTCGAGTCCTAATTCGACCGTTTGCAAAAAGTAGATTTTCGGACCAAAATCCGATTAACGAGTTAATATTTAAATAAAATATTTAAATACAAACTCGACAAATATGCGGGTTGTTACATCTAAATTTGAATCTCTGTTTGTTTGAAAACTATCCTTGAATTATTCTTTGAAAATTTGTGTTTGGTTGTATTTTGAAATTGTGCATACATCGAAATTATTATTTTGATAAGGATGACCCTATTTTATATATAAAAGAGAAATGTTTTCAATAAGGATTATATATATTTTTTAAACGAAAATTTGAAGCTTTGAAAGGATTATATATTTTTCTTTCTTTGAAAATTTGAAGTTTCGAAAGGACTTGAAATATTGAAAATTTATAAGAATTTGACTTATATAAAATGATTTATAACTGAAGGGTTTTGAATTTGAATTTCGAGGAATCGAACTCCAGTGTTTTGAAATTGGTTTTAAGATTTTGAAAAATATAATAATAATATGATTTAAAGATATTTCTCTAAATAAGAAATGTTTCAAATGTATTCGAATGAATTCCAATGATTTCGAAGTGATTTCAAAGAAGTTTCAAGAAAATAAAAGTCCAGAACCCACTTATGTCGCTGGAAAATAATTTCGGTGATGAACATCATCGACATTGATTTTCGAGTTTCAGAGTGGGGGAGAGGCCACTCGAGTAGCTTTGCTATGTAAGTGATTTTGTGAAAATAATTTTGATTTCAGATTTCGAAGTATGGATTGATATTCAAAAGATATATGTATTTATATATTTGAAATGATTTGAAGTAAGCCGGTGTTCAGTCCTCGAGTTTCAAATTTGTTTTGGTATAACCCTATCTTTTGGAAATGGTTTACTGATTTGTTGGTGATTTCCAACTCTTGGAGGATTGAAATTATGATTTCTTTGACTATTTTGAAGGTTCGAGCACTTCCAAAACAAGGTTAACTTTTCAAAGCTAGGTAATTTCGAAAGGTATAAGGTATTTGATAAAGAATATAAGTTTAGTTTGGTATGATTAAAGTATAAAGTAATATGATTTATATAGGTTTGAAATTGTTTGTTGAGTGAAATAAATAAGACTATTTTGAATTATACTGGTATGAAATATAGATTTGAAATGTTTTGAATAAAGTATGTCTACATAATAATAATCTTTCCAATGATAAATTGGGTTTTTTCATATAGAAATAAATAGTTTGAAGGTTTTAAAAAGGGATGGTTTTAAACTTAGTAACCATTTTAGATATTTTGATGATTGAAATGGTATGGAAATGATTTAATCTTTATTTTGATAAAGAATATGAATTTGAAATGATAACTGATTTTGATAAATGAATATTTGAAGTACATATTTGTATGAAAGGATATTTGGCTTACTGGTTATTTGAGTTTATTTAAAAATGATGGATTTATGAATTGAATATTTCAAAACTAAGTAATAATGAAGTAAAATTTGAGGTATATGAAATTATAAAATTTAGTTTTAGAATATGGTATATTTAAGCTTTGAAATATATTAAAGATTGAATAGTTTATTTTATGGATCAAATCTTTATTTGAAATTTGATAATATTTTTAATGTTTTTGTTGAAAAACTAAATTGAATTGAAACTGATGGTTTGAATTGAATTAAAATTTAGAAATTTTAGATTTGGGTTTAATTGAATAAATTTGTGAAATGTAAAGAATTAAAGGAATGTTTATGATTTCAAATGTATGATTTTGGAAAGTTATGATTTTCAAAGTGTAATGATTTCGAGTATTTTGGTTTCGAAAGATTTATAACATTGAAAGTATTATGATTTTTGAAAGTGAATATATGTTTGAAATTGAAATGAATTTGTTTGACCTAAATTTTGTTGATTTGGAAATTTGGATTATTTTCTAAATCTATTGTTAGAAGAAACTTTGAAACTGAATTTGTGTAAGTAGGAAGAAATGATTTGGCAAAATCTTATATGATTTTGAAACTGAATTGATATTGAAATGGTTTGAAATTGAGAACCTTATTTTATTATACTTTGATTTTAGAGTTATAGAACTTATATAAAATTGATTTGTATAAGTATGAAGTGATTTGAAAACTATTGATTTGTAAAGGTACTCAACTTATAAATTGAAATCTTATATAATTGAAGTCTATATAGTGTGATTTGATATGCTATTGATTTTGGGAAGTATTCGATTTGAAATGAAATCTTATATATAATGGACTTTATATAAGTATGACATTTGAAAGTGATTTGAAAGGTACTATATGATACATATTTTCGAAGTAAAGATATGGAAAGTGCCTTTTTCTTGATATCCGCTTTGTGGCCACAGTGTGGATTCATTCTATCGACATTATTCTTTCTGATTTGGTTTTTCCGGATATGATACTCGAGTGTCCATCGATTTCCATGGCGATCTCCATGGTCTTATGTTTGCGACTACATAGCGTAATTCGCCTGGCTGAGATGGCCTGGGGGTACGGATGTTTCCTATGGCATCCAGACGTAACCATTGTGTATTCTGCGATCTATGTAGGTCGTAGCAGTAGCGAAATCCGCTGGCCGAGATAGCTTAAGGGTACGGATGTTTCCTGGGGGATCCAGGGGTAACCATTGTGTATCTGCAGTCTACTAGTCATCATGGCGTAATTCGCAGGCTGAGATAGCTTACAGTTACAGATGTTTCCTGGAGGATCCAGGGTAACCATTGTGTATCTGCGATCCATGGTTAGACAAATGTTTGGTTTGGTTGATTTGTTTGGACCGTACTTTCCATATCTGTTTTTAAAGGTTTTCAAGTATTTTCACTGGGTGTTGAAACAAGTCTACTAAGTACGTGGAGAATTCTAGCTTTGCGCCTGATCAACGCATGGCCAGAGTCTGCAGGAACGAAAGTAAACTTGTTAAGACATCGGGGTATAGAAGTATTTTGATAAAGTATTATATAAAGGATATTTTGATCATTTATTTTATTTTTCTAAATAATTTAAAAATGTTTTTAATATTGTTTACTTCGAACTAACAAATTTGGATCAAATGACTATTCATCATATTATAAAATGTTTAAAATGTTAAACACAAAATTTTAAATTGAAATTTATATAGTTTTAAATATGGTCCATCTTTGTCTTTCAACCTACTTTCCCTTCTAACTATTTCTACCTTCTTTCTCTTCGAGGTCCTTTCCGCATTTGTGGAAAGAGTTGGTTTTTTGGCTTATCGTTTGGATTTGCCGAGAAGCTGTTTGGAGTGCATGATGTATTCCATGTCTCACATCTTCTCTAGTATCTTCATGACCCATCTCTTTTGTTCAGCCTTCTGCTCTTGATAGTTTGGATATTGAGCCTAATTTGACCGTCGAGAGGAAGCCACTTCGTATTGTCGATAGAGGTATGAAGCAGCTAAGAAGGAAATTTATTAGTCCGATCAAAGTACTGCGAAGTACTGTTGATCGAGATTGTACCTGAAAGATGGAGGAGAGCATTTGTGCTTCAAATATGGAATTGTTTTTTCATGTACTATTTTCTTTTTCTATCTTGCTTTTCCTTATTTTCCTTGTTCGTTCTTTTCGAGGATGAAAAGGTTTGAGTGGGGGAGAGTGTAACAACCCAGTATTTTACGATTTTTTTAATTGTATATTTCAATTATTTTAAATTGAATTGCTGATAAAAAAATTATATTTATTAAAAGGGATAAATTTTTTTATTTTAAATATAATTTTTTATTTTTGTGTGAATTATAATTCTAAACCCGAATAAATAGGATATTTCTAGATATTTGTATTTTTGGTCAAATTGGTCAAACTTTGACTTTTAAATTTGAAATTTAAATATTTTAATTCTTGAATTTTATCTTTTATTATGAAAATAAAATTAATTTTAAGAATATTTTTTTTCGTTTCGTTGAAATCCGATTTATATTGAGAAAGTTATGCTTTTTACAATATTGTATGTAAATTGATTTATTTAATAAAATTGTCTACTTTAATTTTTATAAATAATATTTTTGTTTGTCATATTATATTATAATATGTGTTATATGTCATGTTAGGTATATATTTTATTTTAAAACATTTTTAAAGTGATGTTATAATTTTTTCAAAGTTTATTGAATTTATTTTCATATTTTAAAGCCAAGTTTCCATTTTTTGCTATTTTCTTAATTTTAATATATCTATTTAATATTTATTTATTTTTGTGCATTCATTATATTTTTGTGTTTTTATCTTTATTTATATGTATTTTTACATGTATCTAAAGAATTATGGAAATTTGAATGGTATGTGACCTTTTATGTGCTTAGCCCTTTCATATTCTACTTACCTTTTCACCAAACAACACACCATTTCAATTTGCTGTCATACTACACTTTGTTTCAGCCGACTCCACTTCAGTTTCTCACGTGAAAATTATCTCTCAAATCCTAAAAAAACATTCGGCTATCACAAGAGAGAAATTTTGGTAAAAATCTTTTGTTCTTTTTCATTTTTTTCCATTGTTTGTTTGATTTTTGTACTTGCATTCACCTTCGTATGTTCGGCCCCTTCATCTCTAGCACCTTGGCCGCCTCCACCACCACCACAACCAGCCACCATCTCCTCCTTTCTACTGCCCTTCCATAGCCGTGGCCATCTATGATGTAGATCCACAAAAAAATGACACAAACTCCACTTTATCTTCATAGCCGTGCTCCATATTGGTTCCCCCACTCCAAGCACCACCTTGGCCGACCCATACACCACCACCACCAGCCACTTGTTGACCTGAAACTTCTGCCACACCTGTACATGAACTCACTAGATCTGACCTTGTCCAATCATGCCTTGGCCGAGACCATTTATGGCCTTGATATCCACTTTTGTGCCTTGAATATGTGTGTACATGCACACATATCTCTCTACTCCTTCATATGTTGTAATGGCCAACCCTTGTACACCTAACCTGATCCAAATCCATCCATAATAGTGCCATTCCAAACTACGGCTGAAGCATAAGTTGTTGAATGCAAGTGCAAAAGCTTTGGCTTTGTGTTGTACATATATTTCTTGCATTGTTTGATAATAGTTTGGTTTGAAATTTATATTGTACATTGTTTTGTTTGCTATTTGACAAGGCAATTAGCTTTGGCTCTCATACTCCCAAATTATAGTCGTGTTATCGTGCCTATGAAGATCTTTGTTTGTGTATTTGGTTGTCATCTCCAGCTTATACAAGTGAGTAATTCTCACCAGACAAATTTATACTTATATGACTAGTAAACTAATCACAATTGAATCTGTAAACATATCATTGTATTATATCTGCTATGCTATGATCATATGATGTTCATCCATGTTTATACACATGTTGTATCATATGTTACTGTTATATAATGCTATTCTGTTATTTATATCAGTTTATCACACTACAAGTTTCCTGTAGATTAAAATCACTATGGGTTGAAATGATACTTTAGAATAAGGAAAAATTGTTATGCGCTGAAATGGTAGGCCTGAACGATTTTTATTTATTTCATTTAACTTGGGATCTCGGGTTTGAAATGATAGAACCCGGGTTTTCTTTGTAAATTACGGATTGAAATGATATAATACCCGTATCACTTTACTTAAGATAGAAAATGATACACAGACCCGTGGTTGGTAAATATTTTTCTAAATTTTTTAAAGTATTTTAGAAATGTAAATGCTGTAATATTTTGATTTAAAATTTAATTGAAAATGATTTTTATAAGTATTATTGATTTTCTGAAAATTCATAAGTGAAATAAATTAATGGTAAAGTTAGAAATTTGAATTATGTTGAATACTTGGAATTTAATTTACAGCATTTTTGAAATGTTATTATTTCTAATGTAAACGATATTGCAGCATTGGTAAATGCTGTAGTTGATAGAAATGAACCAAATGGCTAAATTGAATTAAGGGCTATTATAGCACTTTGTAAGTGCTATAGTTGCTGAAATTAACTAAGGTTTTATTTGAACTAAAGTAACCCTATTACAGCATTTTCAAATGCTCTCTTTTGTTAAATTGAATTCTTTTAAAAGTAACTTTCCGTAGCATTTTCTAAATGCTGCGAAAGTTGAATTTTTATTGTTTTAACAAATTTAGTGAATAAATGAACTTTGAAAGATTAAAATTTTGAAAATTTAATAATTTAATTATTAAATATAATAACTTCATTTTTATGATTTAAAATGAAGTAATTTGTTCTGAAATATAAACTAATTTGAAATGTGCGTTGAAATGGTACTTTAAATAAAATGAATGTGGTTTTGAAAAGATACGATATTTTGATATTTTGAAATGGATTTTGAATTATATTGAATTTTGAAATGATATTTGATTTCAAAGTATTAATTGCCATTTTGAAATTTCAACCACGGGATGTATTTAATTTATGGTTCAACTGATCCTCAGAGGATGGGCGATCCCAAGCATCCTTTAAGTTATAGTGCATTTGTAACGTACGCGATTTTTCGTTGCCGAAAAAACGAATAGTTAGGGTTTTTTTTTAAAAAAGAAAAGAAAAAGAAAGAAGAGATAAGAACATAGAAAATAGAGAGAAAAGAAGATAGAGAGAAGAGAAAATAGAACGACACAGAAAGAAAACAACAGAACAACATCAGAATCTCACAATTCGCAGCGGAACAACATATAATAGTAAATGAATAATCTTTAAACAAAGAACTATATCAGTTATTACATTTCAACACATTTCATTACATCATATCATCAGAGTGTACAACAACATACAACAACAAACAGCGGAAAAGAAATACTATATACTAGTAATAAGCCATGCCATCCAGCTTGCCTCCAGCAACTCCTGAATATCGTGATAAACCTTAACTCTTGACTGCCCGTATGGAAATTGGTGGGCATCCAGAGTTTAGGAAGGAAAACAATAAACTCCGAGTCAGTCATGTGACTGGTGTGAGAACTCAATACAGTTTATTTACTTTAAAATCAAAATAGAGGAATATTTTTAAAGTCAATTCGCAATGCTTTTAAAGATGTAACTACCATAAGACCTCCCACCACACACACAATGCAAACGCAGACTTGGAGGAGATTTCTTCTTATGTTAGTCAAAGATGCTTGATATGCATTAAAAAGAACATTTGATATTATTACTAGTGCATAGTGTAGAACAAATCATTTCGACAGTAGAATATAAATCTTAGCCAACATAGGTACCATTATAGTATGCTTACTATAGCTACCATATTAGATGGCAGGTTCTACAACTAAAACCGTACAAGTCTCGTATTGTTTCTTTGGATTTCCAACAAATGGTCAGGCCAAGGAACTTCCCATTGCCACATGAGAATGCCTCTGGAAGGACATCCCCGAGAACCAAACCGGATCTCTGCCAACACAAGGCCGGGTTACCCCTAACTGAGTAACAACTGACCGAGTATGCCATCCCCTGGTCCTTTGGGACCTTTCACCGAGCGCTCGTAATCAATTCACACAATCATAAAGTGTTTTCAACATGAGTAAGTATCTGGGCTCCATACCATGATACCACCCTTTTCCAGAAGGAAATGCACATACCCTAAAGGGAGCTACCCCTCATAACCTTGCCGCATCTTTCCTGTTTTGACCATTCCGGGGTGAGGCTCGACGAAGTCTCGTCCACAAAAACACACTTTATACAAAAGCCGTGCTTTGGGTCAACAAATGATCATAGAAATGATCACAAAGATAAACGATCAAACAAATGATCCTATCATAAATAATCAACACAATGATCATTTCACAGCAACACTCAGCATGTCACATTACCAAATTGGGAATATATCGCTGTTAACCTTCAACTATATAACCTCTGAGCTCATACGTCTCAGAGAAGGGTGTTAAGCTAAGAGAATAAATTCTCCGCCACCAACATAAATATATTTGAAAGAAATCGGCTTTATATCTCAATTTGTAATGTCAGACATACAATCCATACAAGACTGTTCCGGGCTCGAACAGAACCGAAGGCACTTACAAAGAAGTCCTTGCAATCCGGATATCCACAATCCTGATCGGATTCCCCATCACATATGTAGAACTCTATACCGGAGCAACTCGGTGCAGAGTCAATCGACAGGTCATCCTATCGCTCTCGCAAATACCCGGTCTTCAACACCGGTCATCAATGCTACCCATTACGTCGTATCACTATTCGGAATGGGTAATCCGAATAACGAGCGCAATAATTTAAAAATAAGTGTGCATTCAAATTCAGGCAAATCACAACAAATACCTTTCAAAGGTAAATATTGATAGTCGGTTATTGAACTATCAATGGATATGCACACATCACCAGATTCCAAATAATTTTCCAAATTATTTATTTTCCAAAATATCTTTACAAGATATATAATTTCAATACTTCAAAAATAAATCAATATTTATTTTTAAACAAATTCTCCTTTTCATTTATAAATTCCATAATGAATTTATATTTCCAAAATATCCATGCATATACGATTTCAATTATTCATTTCAATTTATCTTCAAAAAGATAAATTCTCAAAATGTTTCATTTCACATTGGAAAAACGTTTCCATACTTATTAAATAAGTAATTCACAACCTTTTTATTTTCTACTCTTGGAAAATATTCAATATACTTAAATCGAAATTAAGTATACATTTCATTCTTTAAGGAAATCATTCTCTTAGACATATTTATTTGGGTCAAAACGAATGTTGCGTAAAACATCGTTACGACAACCCAAAATCACTAGTATAGGGATTCGAAATTAAAATAGATATATAAATCCCAATACTATACAAAACATTTCCTTTCGGAAATCATTTACTATAACAACAGTGTTATAGTCCACCATTTCCTTTTATTTCTCGAAAACGTCTATTTGAACAATAAATGTTGAAATCTATGGTTTCGAATCTCAATGCATTTAAAACATTGTTAGATCGTTTTAATTCTATTTAAAACATCACATCAAAACGTTTTCTTTAACATATTATTCACTATTCAAAAACGTGAATATACTTCTTTAACCAATTTCATCCTTTCTATACACTTTATTTTAAAGGATTATTCACTGTCTAAAACGTGAATATAACTCCATAAGTAAGTTATAAAAATTAACTTATCAAAATAAGTCGTTGCGAATTTATAAAACAATGTTTATAAATTCCTTTATTACCCTATACTCAATTCATAACTCAATTATATAGTAAAGGTTCATATTATAAGTTAAATACTTATAATTTATTTGTTTGCAAAATCGTTCCTTTGAACTTCATAATTATAAATCTTATAACTTATAAGATTCAATTATTTATCCAAATCTATCTTTTTAATAACTTTACAAATTTTATAAACCTACTGCTTATAAAATTCCATTTATAACTTCACCGTTTATAATTCTATAAATTTCATTCATTTACGAAATTCATTCACAATTCATTCTAACACTTATAAAAGCTCGTTTTATAATTTCAATATTTCAATTTATAAATATCCATTTATAAATCTCTTATATAAATCAATTCATATTAATATTTTAAAACGTCTTTAAACTCCTTTAAAAACTTCATCATTTTCTTTGATTTATAAAATAATCAAATTTTATAAATCCTATTTTTAACTTTTCACTATAAATTCAAAAATCCCAATTTTAACTATTTTATAAAATCATTAACCCCATATTTCTCAAAAATCAACTTTTAATCGTATTTCTCAAAATCATAATTTTTATAACTTTAAAAATTATAACGTTTATTTATTTAAAATGGATCAATTCCAAAAATATTTTATAAACGTATACTTTCAAAAATCACTTTAAAATCATTTTAAAATTCCAAAATTTGGTCCAATGATGCTACACACCAAATAGTCAATCCCGACAACAACGATATCATATATCGATATGATAATCCATCAAATATCAAAATATCTGAAATCAAATAAAAACTGTTGAGGAATCCAGTTGGATCCCTCCAACCTGTTTTCCTGCATCCACAAACATTAGCACAATACCAATTCCGCTCCAGTACGGAATTATCGCGGTATATGGGATTTAAAATATTATCCGCTTAATAACGGCGCAATAGGGTCTCATCCGCTAAAAAATGCGGGAAATCAACAACTGCAATATATACATATGCCAATATATATATATATATTGCTATTATATATAATACCAATTTCACTGTTTATGAAATATTCGCGGTATATTTTTTTAATAAATAACATCCGCTTACTAACGACGCATAATGTCTATTTTAACAATCAATAGATATCAATCATCATTCAAACATACATTCAATAATTTAAATCTAACTATTTAAAATAAAATCAAAACCGATTCGATTGAGTGAGAAGTTCTCACCTTGATTTCAATTTCGTTTTAGCGATTTATTTCGAATAAAATTAAACGGACGTTTAATTTTACCCAAAATTCTCACTAACTCCAAACGACTCCAATCCAATTCCATCGTGTAGTGCTCGTCCATACGATTCCAACGCAACTGGTTTCGCGCGTTTTCGACCTCGTATGAAAAAGTTATTAATTTATGAAGTTTACACGAATTTAATAAACAATTATTTACAACTTTTAATTAATTTCAAACCCACATCTACTCTCAGCCCTTAGATCCACTTTCTCCAAATCACAGCTGCACCTTGCTATTCTTCTGCGCGCGTGATTCTTGCTCCAGTAAAACACGATACAACCGAACCCATCAAGCTCAATTTAGGGTTAATTATTGCACCACCAACACTCGATCATAAGTTGATCCACCACCATCATGTCGTGCGCCTCCATCCCCTCTATGCTCGGCTCCAGGGGCTTGAAACTCGGTCACCATGTTTTCACGCAACACGAGGCCGAACACGCGACCTTTAAACCAAATTTGCCGTCAATTCGTCACGCCATTGACGATCATAACCGTTGAGAACGTAGAGCTCGTGATGCTCTACAAACTTGTTGTTGATGATTCGTTGAAATACTTCACGGATTGGAAGAATTTTAAGGAAGAAGGGGAGAAAATTTCGGCCTTTGAATATGTTAGAGGCGGCGGCTGGTAGCTTAAAACCCTAGCTTTATTTTTTTCTTTTTTTGTGATAAAATGGGGCTATTTATAGGAAAACGAACGACACTATTCATTCCGGAAATTCCGAACTCCGATTTACGCGCGATGACTGACGTTCCTAGGGTTTACCCCGCGTTCCGGACACAATGGAATAGGTTTCGGAAGCTAATTCGATCATCTGTGCGAAATATAGCAACAAACGATCGATTTAAAATTAAACCGATTAAACGATTTTCTAGGCGTTTTAGCTTGCACCGGACAAACGGTAAATCCGATTGACACGAAATTTTAAACCATACAATAATATCACATTACGGATCCGATGAAACTGGTTTCGGCGAAATCCGAGACTTTTTGAAAAATGGCTATTTTAGCTCGCCAAATTAATATTAAAACAATTTCGATGCGTTTCGAGCTGCCACGATCAAACGATAACTCTGATTGCTATAAAAATTGAAATCAGATAATAAATAACTATTACGGATCCAATGGAACTGGTTTCATCCAATTCTGAGACTGTTCAAAAATTGGCTAATTTCACTAGTCGATTAAATATTAAAATATTCAATTTTCACAAATTAACTCTTAATTCAATTTTAAAAGTTCTAAAATATCATTCTAACTTCAACATGATATAATAAAATTTTACAAATCATTTTCAATCATATTTAACCCGATTTTCAATTATTTCCATAATTTCACTTATTAAATTATCGATTTAATTATCCAATTAAATCCAATTATTCAAAATAAATTTATTCGACTTATAAATTTCACTTATTAATATTTAAAATTAATTAAATATTCAAATTTTAATTAATAAAAGTTCTGGGTCGTTACAGCATTACTACTACTGTTCACTTGAGTTGGTTTACATTATATAAGTATATAAGTCCCGACTCGAGTGTTTTGTGTTTTACTTTACGCTCGGGTCAGCCTGAGTATTTACTGCTTAGCTTTGGATTACTTTTTGGAGCTAGGAATCGTTGGAGATTCTGCTTGTCAAATTATCTATTCCCTTCAGTTTCAGTTGTTCTATTTCAGATCTGGTATTTATAAAATGCTATGTATTTAAGATCTCTATTGTATATGTTTTTCAGACTGATATTATGTGTTATGTTTTGAGAGTTTGTTATAGCAGCTTCATGAACTACTATGGTATTTTAAATTTCTGCTGCGAGGTATTCTGATATTTCTGTGTCTGTGATTCTGTGATCGTATTTCATTTGCTCCAAATTTATTTACAATGCGGTATTTTGAGCAATTCAAGTCCGGCATGTGTGGATGCGAATGGCTGAAAATATCGGGTTGTTACAATGTTCTTGATGGGAATAGATTAAGAATAATTGGAAAGGAAGACATTAAAAGTAACGGACTAATAGAAACCCATTTCCAAGTCTAATCCCATGTGAAAGAATCTAGTAAAAGAAGATTTTGAAATTTCTCAAATCATTTGAAATGGCTTAAAATAATTTCTTTAAAAATTAAAGAAACCAATCAAAAGTTGTTATTTTTGAGAGTTAAATAAATACTAACTTTTTCGCCATATGAATTTCCCTTTTGGGATAGATTCTTCAAAAACTAGAAAATTTAGGAAAAGCTAATAAACTTTTTTTTGACATAATGGAAAATATGGTATACGTCTAGCTTGATGATTTTTCTATTTTCATAAATTTAAAATTATTAAAATGCTTCTTAATGGATGTGTAAATGAAATGATACCTGAATTAAATGGGGTAAAGAGAATGGAAGGGTAAGAAAACCTAATAGTGAAAATACGAAGAATATTCCCATTTAAGGAAAATATAGAGAAAAATAACTAAAATGGATTTATACATAAAAAGCAAATAGTACATATTAAAGGAGAAAAACCCAATGACCAAAATAGTAGGTGAATGTACTACAATGATCTAATGAAGAAAGATCAAATAAAATAATAAATAAGAGCTATATAAGGAGGATCAGTTTAAATAAAAGCAATTTAGGTAGAAGGAATTTAAATAGTAGCAATATTCATTACAAATTTATATTACAACCTAATTAAAAACAATGTAATTTAAGGAAAAACAATGGAAATATGAATATTTTCCATAGTAGTTGCATATATCTTTAAATAGTCATCATCATATGCTTTTGGAGTCTTCGATAAGATTGAAACTGAAAATAACATGATTAATAGGAAAATAATAGTATGAAAGTTGTCCTTACTCTAGTTTCTATTATTTAAAGTCATAGAAGATATTGTAGAAATATAATGCATTTTTGAAAAATGATTTGGCATAACAATTGAGTTTTTGAATGCAAAATTTAATAAATGGTTTCAGTTAAAAATCATATCTTTTAAGAAGCAAATCTCCATGGTAAAAATGCCTTAAAGGAAAACTTGATTTGGTGGTTATTTATGCAATAAAAAACTTGACTCTTACTATTTAAAAAATAATAATGTGTTGTTTAAAGGAGATAATTTTTTAAATTAAATTGATAATGTTTACTTTATAACTTAATAAATAAACTTACTTTATAAATCCTAAATTATAGTTTCAATAGTTATGACACTTACAGTTAAAGTTTGTTAAATTAATCAGTTTTTCATGGCTTCTTTTTAAAACCAATCAATTGTTGAATTTCATAAAAAAAAAATAAGTTTATATTTTCAAAAAAAATTTGGTTAACTGCTTCTTGACTGTGAAGTTTAATGATTTTACAAAGAGTGGTGAAAACCAAACCAACTTTGATATAGGATAGATAGAGATGACTTCCTAGGTAAAATGGCGTAAAAGTTAAGACTATGAATAAAATAGTTACGAATGCTTATAGAGCAACAACAAGGAATCTTTGTTGAATATAGGAATATTTATACAAACCTAGGAATGTTTTATTAGATATGTGTAAAAACCATAAGAAGAACCTACAAAGGAATGAGAATGCTATCAAAGTACACTTTTTCAAGTTTTAGAGTATACTCGCTTGAAAGATCAAAGATAAAGAAAATAAATACCGAAATTTGAGAATATTATCAAGAGATTTTGATTTAAAGAAGATAGTAATATAGTTGGAGAAGAGGGTTGTAAAATGACAGACACACATACATGACGTTGGCTGACTTTGGAGTAAAGAAGTCATGATGGGTGCTAGGAAAGTTATTCCACCAAACAAATGTTCTGATGAGTCGTTCTAAGTGGCAAAGTGTATATTTCTTACCCACTACAGTGTGGAAATGCACAGTTTATTCCATAATTGTTTTTAACAATTGATGTAATGAATGGACCCTATTTATTAGACGTCAAAAAGGTAAGTTTATACATGTGCGTTGTAGAGAATGACATACTAAAAATTGCATATTTTATTTAAGAAAGAAGTGATAGAGCCACAACATCATTAATACCAGTTGATGTTGAATGGAAGCTTTCAACAAATGTTTCTTTTAGGTTATTTGAGTTTAGCGTTAGTTATCTTTTTTCAGATATTGAGGATGCATACTATATAATATGAGATATTTTCCTATTTTATTACTGTGTTGATTTTCTTGATGAGCTTTGATTACTATATATATTAGAAAACAATATAAATAAGAAAATTTCATAAGGACACATAACTAGCGATTAAGGTAAAGTAAACCGAGAAATTTATAAAATAAATTAGGAAATTAAATAAATTACCAACTAAAAAAAGAATTCTTGAATCTAAAATATTTTAGAATTTTTTTGAAAAACAAATTTTAGCAAGCAAAAGACAGGGAAGGACCATTGTGAAACTCACAGTCACTATCCCTGCGCTTTAAAAAGCTAAAATTTATGGATTACTGGTGCATTATTTGTTGTTGTAAAATAAAATAAAAGGTTTTCAAAAAAATTAATATTAATTGAGTAATATGCTAGAGTCAATCATATGCGTTAACTCATTGACTGAATCCCGATTACAGTAAGACGTTACTTGACTTTTTTAAGGGTGTAAAGGCAAATGCTTTTGAAAAAATTATGTTAAAAAAAGAGTTTTAGATTCCAAACTATCTTATGAATTTGATTAGAATGGAAAAGGATTTTAAACAGAATATGGTGAAATCTCGATTTTCCAAATGCCACATGCTTAGCGTGGAAAGGGCGGATGTATTAGTGAATATGAATTTTATTGTTCAGTAAGTGTCATAATATAAAAAACATAGACAATAACAAGGGAAAAACCATTTTAGCTTTGGAATTTCTATTTCCATATCTCGTTGATAGTAACAAAACTTATTTTTAAAATGATTCTATTTTCAAATTTTAAAATAAACCTCCTTATTCAAATTGTATTTGGAAAAGTTGAAAAAGATTTAGGGGCAAAAGAGAAAGTTCTAAGGTACAACAAAATTGGTACACAAAAAAGGTGGAAATATAAAATCCTCCGTCTAAATTTCTTTTTTGACATAAGAGTATAGATATAAAAAAAATTGAACTTTCAAAATTCTAGATGTTAGAAATTGTGTGCTAGGTATTGGATGGTAAGGATTGGATTCAAAATTGGATGAACCATACTCTTATTCATAAAAGTATGAGAATTCTTGTGGGAAAACAATATTTTTGGTTTAAAACTTGCATACATATAAAACTATCCATATATATATGTTAATTGTACCATTTTTCAAATATTTTTAAGAATGCATTCACATAGAAGGCACCGATTTAGTATTATTCAACATACATGTCATATATGTTATGATACACCATGCACTTGTACATGATTAGCTGCAAAATTGGTTGTATACTAGTTGATTGGTTAGTTTATAATGGTTGCACACTACAGTACATGGTTCGATCCATGAGGAATTTCAGACCAAATTATTTTAAGGAGGGATAATGTAATACACGTAAAATAAGTAGCAATGAATTAAAAAGATTTGATAAATAATTTATAAGACTCAAAAAGGAAATTGAGTAAACTTCACATTGGCCATGAAACTTGCATTCGTGGTGCTCTTTTGATCAACTTTCATATATAAAGCTTCGCGTTCAGAGTCCAAACGAAGAAGTTATCAACGTTTGAAGTTTCTAGGTCAAAAATAATTAAAAAAGAAATCAAAATTATTCAAATAATAATAAATTTAATACCGTTGTAACCTTGACAGTGTAATTAAGCTCTAGGACCGCCACCGGTCAACCCTTGGGAATAGTCGGTCGACCAACCGCTATATAGGGGTGGTTGAGCACTCGGTTAGGGCTGGCACAGGTCGAACCTCGGCCTAAATGTACCAGATTTAATAAATAGTAATCTAACAGACAAATTGATTCGAGTGCCTATAAATACAGGTTTAGCCCTTTACTTTTCTTCTTATATTTTCTGAACCGAGTAGCAGAGCTCTACCATTTTTCATTCTCCTCTCCAAGAAATTCATAAAAACACAACACATTGCATACAAATACACACCGGAGAAGGACAAAAAATAAAAGAGAAGAAATGAAGGAGTGAATCAATTTTTTGCAAGAGACAAGTTTTTAAATTTAGATTCAACTAAAACTAAATCCCTATCAAGTCTGAAAATCTAATTGTTATGTATACATTTTTAAATACATATTTTTTTGTTGAAAAGGAGTCAAATAAGAAGAATGAGTTTGGATCTAGGGATATAAAGCTAATAAACGAGTGGAAAAATTATGTAATTTACATAATGTTAAATTTATATAGTTGAAATTCTATTTCTGTTGTTATGCTTATGTGAAAACTATTGAATAGTAGGCTTAAAAAAAATTAACTTGAAATTCACGCCCATATATTCAGTAAATTGTTTAACTTTGATGAAATGGTATATGCCCTAGATCTGAAATTCAGGCAGAATAGTCCTAAAATTTTGTGAAATATGTTATTGATGGAATTGCGTAGTTATTTCCAGATTTTTATTTTTTGGATTTTAAACTGTTAAATTGTTAACAATCCATTGGGGATGTTTTTATTTGATTTGGGATTTAAATTTTCTATATTTTAATTTATTGAAATTATAGAATGTACAATCTAGTTGTATTAATTTCCATATGAATTTCCATATACTGTCCAACCTCAGTTATATATGAAAAATGAACCGTTTAAAATAACAAAAAGAATTTTCCAAACAAAAGAGATGTGCAATGTAGGGATTTCTTCATAGTTTGCACTGTCATAAAAATAAAAATAAACAATTCCTTAAAATTGCAAATGCAAACTTTTGGTAGCTTATGGAAGATTCGCAACCGTAACATTTTTTTTTGGAAAAAATATGACTTTAATGCACTAAAATATATTGAAATAAATATTATGTGGAATTCACACATAAATGTATATCCAGAAATCTTTGAATGTAGAAAATAAAAGGCTTCCTATAGAAATACAAGTAATATCATTTACCAATTATACATACATACATACATACATACAAAGATATATATATATATATAGTACAAGTTTAAGAAATATAACGTCAGTTATAACATATATATGTATGTATGCATGTATGTATGTATGTATGTATGTATGTATGTATGTATATGTATATGTATGGTAACATGCAATTAATTGTATGTTATCATATTAATTACGGATAAAACAAGAAAATACGAATAATGTAATAAATTAAGGAGTTATGAAAGTTACAATGTTAATGGACAATCATTGCATAGTTAATGGGAAGTTACAGTAATCACCAATGTGGGTATTAACCAATTTAATGAATTTAATTACGGTGACGAATATGACATTAATAAAGAAATTAAATAGGAATGATAAATTAATGCTAAAGCTTATAAATAAATATTATTAATACTTATCCAATTTGACTATAAAAGACCATTTACAAAGGGGATTAATTAGTGGTAAAAGAAACAGTAAATGACATTTAGTAACATTAATGGAAATGTGAGATAAAGGCAGTAAACGTATAAAACATGAAGAAGTCCATAACAAGTAAATAAATGAATACTAATAAATAGACTTAGTAGACGTAACAATTTCCACGGTTGATAGAAAACTCCAGTAATACGTTTGCAACGTGTATAAATTATTGGGCTAGCATGTCGACGGATCTCGAAACCGCACACGAATTTCAGCATTGCAAACAGATCCATTTCTAAGAGATATAATATGTATCTCAGTTTTGAAGTGGATTTCGATAAGTAAAACATTTACCTGTAACGACCTGGCATTTCAAACCATTTAAATCAAAAATCATACAAACATGTCAGACTTGAATTGCTCAAAACAACATATTGTTAATTTATATTTGGCAAAACTCAGCCTATACAGTAAATAAATCAATCACAGAATTACAGACACAAAGTAATACAATAATAAGCAGCGGAATAGATAAATAGTAGTTCATGAAGCTACTATATAAACATCATAGTTTAAAGTAAAATACAATAGATATCTCAAATACATAAAAGTGACAAATATAAATGCCAATGACAATTCTAAACAAAACAACTAGAATAAACTGAAGTAACTGAAAAGCAGAATAGACAAAGACTGATCTTCAAGCAAAGCTCCGAACTCCAAAGGTGAGTCTCAAATGGTATGTCACTCAGTCTGACCTGAGCATAAAGCAAAACACAAAACACTCGAGTCACGATTAACATTCTTATACCAGTAAATCAACTCAAGTGAAATGTCAAGTGAAATAAATATAACTTAAAGGATGTTTGGGATTCACATCTTCTAAGGATCCGTTAAACTATATACATAAATAGTACAATACGCTACATAAATGTCTATAGTAAAGTAAACTATTAAAATTGCATAAAGGCATCACCCATATCCCCCTCAACACATTTTTAAATTCCCATAGTCTATTCAGATACTGTAAGCTCCACCCAACTGGTGGTTTACTCTAGGAGCACTAAATAGGTATGGTACAAACCAAAATCGTAGAGGGCGCAATAAGGCATGTGGCAAGGTGAGCAATGCCTAGGATTCTACCATTTTGCAAAACCCGGCTAGTGGTAACACATAGCAGCCACTACCGCCCACATCGAGACACACTCTCAAAATCAATGGTGCACCAAATAAGATCACAAAGTAATAGAATGGTTTCGAAGAAGCATATTGGATCGGAGGCGTGACCTCACTTGGCCCAGGTATCGCTCCTGTTTTAGCCACATCAAGCTGACTTGCGGGAGTCAGGGCCGCGTTAATTCCTCATATAGAATCGTTCGTCAATCCATTCTACTTCATTCTAGAATCCCCACCATGTATACAGTTGTTAAAGTGATTTTCGATATTGGCAGAGAGTATGACAATATCTGATCCCAATCTCTTTAACAACCAACCGCTTATTTTACACCATGGTCATTTCATGAAATTACTTTTATAATCATTTCACACAGTTCATATTTCATATCAAAATATCATATTCATTTCAAAACCATACCACTTTCGAAATCAATATTCACTTTCGAAATCATATCCCTTTCGAAATCATATCACTTTAAATCATATTTACTTCAAAATTATAACCACAAATCATTATATCAAAATATTCACATTTAAATCCATTAAATCTAAATCATAACGGTTCTGACTTAAACAGTTTGAATACTGAAAGTAGTATGTATATATATATATTAAAATAGTTTATATAAAAATAATTTATAGATCAAAATAGTTTATAAATAAAAATAGTATGTGTGTGTGTGTATATATAAAAGAGTTTATGTCGAAATAGTTTCAAATTAGAATTGTTCTTCCAATTTCACAAATCAATTCAGATTCTTATTAAAACATTTTAAATTTATATCAATTTCTGTGATGACCCAAACTCGATGCTCGACAAACGACATCGAATCTGTATCGCCGGAGCTTGCAACAACATTAGATGATAAACAACACAGAGGAAACAAAAAATGATATCATTGATATAACACGAATACAATATCCGATACATCAATTTGATACAATGATAATCATCAACATCAGAGAATATATACAACACAAAATACAGCGGAACACGACATAATATGATATGAGTCTTCAACAGAATCAAATACTGCAACCTCAAACCAAAACTCTAAAGCCAAAGCTCTAAGACTCCAAGCTCGAATCTCCATCAAGGTTTCACTAAGCTAAGCAAGGTCAGTCCATGCACTCCAAAGACTCCAAAGAATACCAAACCAAAAGCTGAAGGCTACCAAATCGATATCTACTATCTGACTATCTGAAAAACCAAACTCTAGACTGCCCGTGTGGAAAATTATGGGCACCCAGAGTTTAGGAACGGAACAATAAACTCCGGGTCAGTCATGGGGCTGGTGCGAGCAAACAAAAACAGTTTATCTTTAAATCAAACAACAAAAGATTTTTGAAAATATTGAAATCCGCAATGCTTTTTGGAAAATGAAACAACCATAAGGCCTCTCGGCACACACACCATGCAATCGCACACTTGGGGGAGATTTCTCCTTATGATAGTCAAACATGCTACTACACAAAATTCTTTTTTGATATTATTATTAGTGCATAGTGGATAACATTTCGAAAGTATAATATTAATCTTAGCCAGCGTAGGTACCATTATACTATGCCTACTATAGCTACCACCTGAGATGGCAGGTAATACAACTGCAATCGTAAAGGGCTCGTATTAGATGATTTGATTTCCAACAAATGGTCAGGCTAAGGAACTTCCTATTGCCACATGAGAACGCCTCTGGAGGGATGCCCAAGAACCTACCCGGCTCTCTGCCAACATGTAACAACCCGATATTTTCAGCCATTCGCATCCGCACATGTCGGACTTGAATTGCTCAAAATACCGCGTTGTAAACAAATTTGGAGCAAATGAAATACAATCACAGAATCACAGACACAGAAATATCAGAATAACTCGCAGCGGAAATAAAAATACCATAGTCTCCTTGCATAGCCATATACTATGATAGAGAATTCTAGTATCAAGCCCAAAATCCATATCAAATATTGGCCATCAAGAATCAAATGAAAAATCCAAACACGAAATGGTGTAATTCACCTCGAACTTGTGTACTCAAACTTGGATCAAATTAATTATGCGAATAAAACAACATACGTACAACTTATGTATCTATTCCAACTTGTTAAATAAATAGTTTTATAAAGATGTTACTAAGTTAAAACATTTAAAACCAAAATTTTCTCAAACATTTGAAGACTAATTTTTTTTTATCCAAAACATTTCAAAACTAAATTTCGTATTAGTATAATTTAAAATAGCCTTATTTATTTATTTAACAAAACAATTTCAACATATACAAATCATATTATTTTATACTTGAAACATACAAACTAAACTTATATTCTTTATCAAATACCTTATACCTTTCAAAATTTCTTAGCTTTGAAAAGTTAAAGTTGATTTGGAAGTGCTCGAACCTTCAAAATAGTCGAAGAAATCATATTTTCAATCCAAGAGTTGGAAATCACTAACAAATCAGTAAATCAATTCCAATAGATAAGGTTATAACAAAACAAATCTGAATCTCGAGGAGTGAACACCAACGTACTTTAAATCATTTCAAATATATATATACACATACATATATCTTTTGAATATCAACCATATTTCAAAATCTGAAATCAAAATTGGCTTCACAAAATCACTCGCATAGCAAAGCTACTAGAGTGGCCTCTCCCCCACTCAGAAACTCGAAAATCAATGTCGATGATGCATGCATTCATCACCGAAATTATTTTCCAACGACATAAGTGAGTTCTGGACTTCAATTAACTTTGAAAAACTTCTTTGAAATTCCTTCGAAATCATTGAAATTCATTCGAATACATTTGAAACATTTCTTATTTGAAAAAAAATCTTTAAATCATATTATTATATATTTTCCAAAATCTTAAAACCGATTTCAAAACATCGAAATTCGATTCCTCGAAATTCAAATTCAAAACCCTTCAGTTATAAATCATTTTTGTATAAATCAAGTTCTTATAAATTTCAAACTTTCAAATCCTTTCAAAGCTTCCAATTTTCATTTTAAAAGGTATATAATCCTTATCGGAAACATTTCACTTTTTATATACAAAATATGGTCATCCTTAATAATTTCTATGTATGCACAATTTCAAAATACAACCAAACACAAATTTCCAAAGGATGATTCAAGGAAGGATTTCAATCAACAAAGATTTAAAATTAGAGGAACTCTAATCAAATAGAATTCTAGTTCGAAGATAAACTCAAACGAAGATGAGATAATTTAATTATCACAGAAGATGGATAAGCATATAAAAATCGCGGGCAACCTTAACCGGTCAACCTTGACTTCCGGAATATAACCAATTTGGAAATCTGGGGCAAATCGACCTTCGACCGCCAGATATAGGATCCAGATAGAGCAGGAGATAAATAGCATCGACATCCGAGGATACAAAAATCTTCAGTGAATCAATGCCAATTGTAAAGGAGTTTCACCCCTTTACAAATCATTTAAAGATTTATGGAACCACCGCTCTTTAGAGAGGTCATTCCAAAGTAGAGTTACGGAATGCTCCAAAATTAAAAGGAAAAATTGGGAAAACAAGACTGGATTCCAGAACAAGTGGAGTGTTCCAAAGTTCAAGGAATCCTAGTCGATAAGAATCTTAACCAAGAGATTTCTAACAAGGTGGATACCGAAGAGATGAAGTTTAGAAAATCTTGATTTCAAAATAAGAAAATTTTTATACCAAAATAATCTTTGAAAATCCTTTAAAAATCATTTGGAAATCATTTTGTACTTCGAAAATACGTTCTCTCACAAAGAAAGGATTCTGAGATTGATTTCACTCATTCTAGGGTATTTCTACCCTATCTCTAATGAGTTTTTGCTCCGCAGTCTAAGGTTTGCCTAAAACCAAAGCTCTGATACCAACTGTAACAACCCGATATTTTCAGCCATTCGCGTCCGCACATGTCGGACTTGAATTGCTCAAAATACCGCGTTGTAAATAAATTTGGAGCAAATGAAATACAATCACAGAATCACAGACACAGAAATATCAGAATAACTCGCAGCGGAAATAAAAATACCATAGTAGTTCATGAAGCTACTATAACAAACTCTCAAAACATAATACATAATATTAGTCTGAAACATATACAATAGAAATCTCAAATACATAGAAGTTTATAAATACCAGAGCTGAAATAGAACAACGGAAACTGAAAGGAAATAGATAACTAGACAAGCAGGATCTCCAACAATTCCTAGCTCCAGAAAAGAAATCCAAAGCTAAGCTGTAAATACTCAGGCTGACCCAAGCGTAAAGTAAAACACAAAACACTCGAGTCAGGACAATATATACTTATATAATGTAAACCAACTCAAGTGAACTGTAGTAGAAATGAACAATAACTTAAAGGATGCTTGGGATCGCCCATCCTTTAAGAATCGGTTAAACTATAAATTAAATACATCCCGTGGTTAAAATTTCAAAATGGTATTTTATACTTCAAAATCAAATATCATTTCAAAATTCAATATCATTCAAAATCCATTTCAAAATATCAAAAATATAATATCTTCCAAACCACATTCATTTTTATTTAATATAAATACCATTACAAAACACATTTCAAAATAGTTTATATTTCGCAACAAATTACTTCCTTTTTAAATCACAAAATGAAGTTATTATATTTAATAATTAAATTATTAAATTTCCAAAATTTTAAACTTTTCAAAGTTCACTGATTCACTTAATTTTATCAAAACAGTGAAAATTCACCTTTCATATCATTTAGAAAATGCTACGGAAAGTCACATTCAAAATAGTTCAATTTAACAAAAGACAGCATTTTAAAATGCTGCAATAGGGTTACATTAGTTTCAAATAACTTAGTTAAATTCAACAATTATAACATTTACAAAATGCTATAATAGCCTTGTGACGCCCCACCTCTATACCCACGCTAGACAAGAACACTACGGGGTAATGCTGTCGACTAGCACGGAGAATAAGGCTGTTGAGGAGCGACCATCCGTGTAATTGCTTTGTGCGAGCATCGATATGTAAGATAAAATTCTTTTCAAGAGGAAGTCCGACATACAGATACAGACTCAAAGCTACTACACAGTGGCTATATAAATTCTTCGGAAACAAATATAGAAATATGCATAACATAAATCAGTCACAGATAATTCATATCACAAAGGCGGAAGAAGATATGAATATATATATCTAACACATAAAAGTGTATATCAGAGTAGTGGTCAAAAAGATCCACAATAATACAAAAGAATAGCAACACGTGCTATACAAAAGAATACAACTATGAGTCTATATCTCAAGTGTATACAACAAAATAAACTACTAATCTAAGTAGTAAGCCAAAAGTCAAAGAAATCAATCCCAAGTGAGAAGTCAAGCTGAAGCACCTGTAACATCTCGGTCTGACCCGAGTATTATTTAATAAGCAAACAATAAACGGATCAGTCTAACTATAAATATCAGATGAAACGATATAGAATAAGAGATATGACTAAACACATAATAATCACATTGCCAAGCTGTGATATATATAAGTAGTTGAAAATCAACAAGAGATTAATCAATATCACCAAATTTACACAAGAATCAAAGGAAATGTCATACTCCTTATTTCGTTCACCAAACCATAAATATTGACGATAATATCAATGTCAATCACAAAAGTCAATGACACACAAATTCCAGAATTCAACACACGAAAACCAGAAATCACAAAAGTCAATGATGCACAAATTCACCAATGCACAAATATCGATAAAGCTTATCAATGGAAATCACGAAAATTGGTGAAGAACAAATTCTAGAAATCATCTCAAGAAATCCAGAAATCACAAAGGGGGGAGGCCTATCACAAACGGGAGCATAAAGCTCACCAACACGTGTACCACAAACGGAATGCTAATTCCATGGTTGCTAACCATCACAAATTGAGCCAAAGCTCCACAAACGGCCCGAAGACCATGGGTTGCTACCCCACCAATTTGAGTCGAAACTCCACAAAACGAGGTTTAGTCTCCCTCGCAGACAAAGAGACATCGCACATTGCTAGTCTAAATCACAAAGATGATCGTCATGATCAACGAGAAGTGTCAATTACAGTAAGCTAGTAAATATATGAGCTTAGCTTCATGTCCCATAACCACTAGCTTAACTTAAATATTTACGAACAAATTGTAGAACTCCACTAGGAAATTGTAACAAGAGATTCAATCGAACAAGTCCAAGAATTAACCGGCGAAGTAAACGCAAGTGTTTCATACCACTTGTTTTATTATGCCGTTTAATTAGATTTCTCATACGAGCGAGGTAAAGGTTTGTATATACTAATAGATTGGAAAACGGTTTTATAAACGAATTTGGTATTGAAAATAGAGTTGAAATCGTTTTGAGGAAAGAGTTTTGATATTTACTACTAGTATTGAAACCTTCATATTTTTAAAGTGACAAAACACAAAAATGATTGTAGAACAATCAACCACCAAAATTCACATTCAAAGACGTGAATAAAAATCCAAAGAAATCGATCCGAATCCATCAAAATGGGTATTCCCAAAAATTCCAAAAATAGAAGTCATTAAAGTCGTAGCAACAACAAGTGGGAAATAACACGAATCGATGGAATTTGGAAACAAAGCAAAAATATGCACAAATATGCACAATTAGGCAAATAGGTGCAGGTCAGTCGATTGACTAAAAGGTACAGTCGACTGGACCAGAAGCATAAAATGTAATTTCCTGCAGTCAGTCGACTGACCTTAAAATTCAGTCGACTGAATGCAGGGGAAACAGAGGACCCAAGCCTCTAGTAGTTGCCTTTGGAATGCCTATGTGCTGTAGCCAGTCGACTGACTCGAAGGTTCAGTCGACTGACTGGCACCAAGGCTGTTTTCCAGCCTATGAAATGAAGATGCAATCTTCTTCAAAATGCAATCGGGCGAGCACGGTCACTAGGGGTTTATGCCAATCGACTACCCGGTCCTATAAGCTCTTCGATGCATCACCAAAAACAAGTTCAAACAACAAAGCTATGATTTTTGAAGACTTGAACTCAAAACACTAAAATTTGGAATATTCACAAAACCTATCCAAATCAAAATCAAATACACATGAATAAGTATTAGGAATTCATACCTAATAATCAAAGATAATCATAGACCTAGATGTGAGATTAAAAATCTCACCTTTGAACCCAAACGATTGAAGAAGATGCTTGAAAGCAAAGGAGAATCAACCACTCTTCAAATCCAACTCAAGAAGCTTGATTCTAAGCTTTAAAAGAAGAACATTCCCAAAGTTAGTTCTAGGAATTTCTGAAATTGCTAAGAGATTGAGTTGGAGAAGAAGAAGAGAAGCTTACCAATGGGTTCTTCTATTAGTTTGGAGCTAGAACTTGATTTGCAAAAGAAAACTAGGGCTTGAGTTTTAATTTCTCATCTCTCCCACCATTGTTGCTAAAGCTTGAGTATTAGGAATTGGAAATGAAGTAAATGAGGAGGAGAGGGGTTGGGACTGAATACATAAGTTGGCTCAGCCCAAATCAAAACCCTAAGTGAAAAAGTAGAAAAAATCAACTTACTCCAAACATATCAAAGCTTATACTCAAAAAGGTCGCAAACGGCATTTTAAACTCAATGGGAGTGGTCCCGAGTCCTAATTCGACCGTATGCAAAAAGTAGCTTTTCAGACAAAATTCCGAGTATCGATAAAATATTTAAATAAAATATTTAAATATAAAATCGACAAATATGCGGGTTGTTACAAGCCTTTAATTAAATTTAGCCATTTAGTTCATTATTATCAACTACAACATTTACATTAGAATTAATAGCATTTCAGAAATGCAGTTAATTAACTTCAAATATTCAGTAGAATTTCACAACAATTATATTTTTATTTAAATTATTTTTAACTTATAAAAATTTCACTTTTATAATCATCATTTAAATACCCTTATATTCATGATTTTATAAAGTTAAATTTACATTCAAAAATCAAGATTTAATAATAATTCCCTTATTAAATTCCAACCTTAAATTTTAAATTCATTAAATTAAATTTAACTTAACACTTAAGTTTAAAATTTTAAAATGTAACTTAATTTCATTTTTATTTACTTAACTTAAAATTCACTTTTAAGCCAAATTCACAAATTTTCAATTTTAGTTATATTTCAAAATTTCAACATAAATATTCATTCATTTCACATTTAACTTTATTCAAAAATCATTAAGGTATTACAAAATCATTTTAAATTAATTTGATTCAAAATATCATAAATTTATCATATTTTCGTATTTAATTTAAATTCCATTTATCACCAAATTATAATTTCCAAAATAACTTACATTTCAGATTTCTAACTTTACCCTTTATTTATTTCACTTATAAATTTTCAGAAAAATCAATAATGCTTTACAAAAATCATTTTTAATCAAATCTAATCAAAATATTATAATATTTACATTTCTAAAATATTTTAAAAAATTTTAGAAAAACATATTTTAACAACGGGTCTGTATTTCATTTTCTAGCCTAGGTAAAGTGATACGGGTAATATATCATTTCAACCCGTAATTTACAAAGAAAACCCGGGTTTGATCATTTCAAACCCGCAATCCCAAGTAAAAGAAAATAATCGAAAATCATTCAGGCCTATCATTTCAGCCCATAACGATTTTCTCCTATTCTAAAGTCCGTTCGGGTATGTATCATTTCAACCCATAGTGATTCTAGTCTACAGGGAACTTGCAGTGTGGTAAACTGATTAAAGTAACAGAATAGCATGAAATAACAGTAACATATGATATAAAAGGTGTAAATATAGGTGTGAACATCATATGAATATGATATAGCAGTTATAACAGGATGATATGCATTTACAGATTCAGGTGATGTCAGTTTATCACTACATAAGTACATATTAGTTTGGTGAGATTTACTCACTGTTTTGAGCTGATGACACAACGACGAATTGCACAACGAGATCTACAAAAGCACAAAAGCACGATACAGATACGAAATGGAGGAGCCAAGGATTAATTGCCTTGAATACAAATCAATCAAACAATATAACAATCATAAGGTTTCAGACCAAAAATACGATAAACGATGCTAGAAATAACTTCATAAAACAAAGCTGAAATGCTTTGCACTTGCTTCCGACATCTCATAGGCTCGGCCAGAGGTAGAGTACAGGTCTAAGACAATGATTTAGGGTCATGTCTGGGTTGCTAAGGTCGGCTTAACATGAGTTTGAGTGATGGTGTAAAGGTGGGTGAAGGCAAGAACACAAAATCATGCATACACATGGGTTTTGGGCCATGAATTGAGCTCGGCCAAGGCCCTAGGTGTCACGGCCAAAGGAGTGGGGTCCACTGTGGTGGTGTGGCCGTGGGTGTTGGAGGTTCTGGAGGTGGTGGTGGTGGAGTAGGGGCGGCCATGGTTGGTGGAAGTGGTGGATGTGGAAGCTAGTGCTCGGCTAGGTCAATATGAAGGGTGTTTTGAAACTTTTGCGGATATGCATCACCAAGGGGGTTCATGGCTTGGGTGGCTGGTGAGGAGGAGGTGCTAGTGGTGTGTCATCAGGTGGTGGAGGCCGCTAGGCAGCAACGTGGCATGCTTGAACCAACATGAGGTGAAGCAAGTGCAAAATCAAACTAGAAAAATCAACATAAGTGAACAAAAGAAGATAAAAGGAAATAGAATTTTACCAAACTTCTCAATCAAGAGCAGGCCAAATTTTTTTTCAGGAAGGAGGAAAAAGATGTACGTGAATGAAGAATGGAGGTAGGCAGCTGAATTATGTGAGTAGTTATGGCTAATTGATGGCAAAAGTTAAACTGTGAAAAGGTGGGAAAATCAAAAGCCATAGGAAACAAAAGGTCACAAACCCTTTCAATTTACCTTTTATTATTTATATAAATTTATGTAGCTGAAATAATAATAATATCAGATAAGATTTCGAGATTTTTAATAAATATACAAATATATATAATATTTATCAATTATGTAAAGTAAAATTAAGGAAAATAGTTAAAACAGCGAACTAGACTAACAAAATTTGAAGTTAAATGAAATAATTTTTAGCAAATTCATATAAGCTTGTAAAGTATTTTTAAACATAAATAATAACATAAAATACAAATATATTCACAAAATAAATATTTAAAATTTAATTTAAATATAAAATTTTAATGCAGAAAATAGCAGAAAATGGGATAACAACCCTTAAAAATAGGAAATCAACACAGTAATTTTTGGAAAAATTCTATTATTATTTTAAAAATATTTAGAGATGAATTTTCACAAATAAAACAAATTTAAAATAAAATAAAGAGATTTACAATGAAGAAAATGGCAGAAAATTAGAAAACAGCCTTTAAAAATAAGGAATAAATACAGTAAATTATGGAAAAATTATATTACCACTTTAAAAATATTAAAAGACAAAAATATACATAAAATAACATATTAACACATATTAAAATAAAATATAACAAAGAAAATATGATTTATATAATATAAAATAGACAAAATTGCAAAATAAAACAAATTATACTCAAAATTGAAATGTGCATAACTTTCACAGTTTAAGTCCGTTTTCAACGAAACAAAAAGCAGTATTCAAGTTGTTAAATCTATTTCCATGTTAAAAGATAAAATTTAGGAGTTTAAATATTTAAATTTGAAATTTAAAAGTCAAAGTTTGACCAGTTTGAACAAAAATTCATCTTTCAGTAAAATATCCAATTTATACCTGTTTGAAATTATAATTCACATAATAATCAACACTTATATTTAAAAATGTGAAATGTTTGAAATAAAACAAGTTTAAAAATAATTTCAAAATAAAATAAAGTCAAATATAAAAATATATGAAAAATCTAAGGTTGTTACACTCTCCCCCACTCAAATCTTTTCGTCCTCGAAAAGGAAGGAAGCAGAGAAACAACAAGAAAGAACAATAGGTTGGAAGACATCCTCGAAAGAAGGTAGGGAAAAATAGATAGCTAGGAGGTAAAGCAGGTTGAAAGACAAGGATGAACCATTATTTGAACCATTATACATTTCAATTTAATAATTTTTTTTTTAGTATGATGAATAGTCATTTGATTCAAATATGATGGTTCAAAGTAAACAATATTTAAAACATTTTAAATTTTTAGAAGGGAAAATAACTGATCAAAATATTCTTTATATAATACTTTATCAAAATACTTTTATAACTCGATGTCTTAACAAGTTTATCCTCGTTCCTGTAGATTCTGGTAGTGCGTTGATCAGGCGCAAAGCTAGACTTCTCCAGGTACTTAGTAGACTTGTTTCAACACCCAGTGAAAATACTAGAATTTTTTTAAAAAAAAACAGACATGGAAAGTACAATCCAAACAAATCAACCAAACCAAAACAGTTGTCTAACCATGGATCGCAGATACACAATGGTTACGCCTGGATCCCCCAAGAAACAATCTGTATCCGTAAGCTTTCTCAGCCCTGCGAGTTACGCCATGATGACGAGTAGAATGCAGGATACACAATGGTTAAGCCTGGATCCCCCAGGAAACAATCCGTATCCGTAAGCTTTCTTAGCCCTGCGAGTTACGCCATGATGACGAGTAGAATGCAGGATACACAATGGTTACGCTTGGATCCCCCAGGAAACAACCCGTACCCCCAGGCCAGCTCAGCCAGGTATTTGCGCTACTAATACGACCTACATAGAGTGCAGGATACACAATGGTTACGCCTGGATCCCCCAGGAAACAATCCGTACCCCCAGGCTAGCTCAGCCAGGCAGTTGCGCTATGTAGTCGCGATCATAAGACCACGGGGATCGCCGTGGAATTCGATGGACACTCGAGCATCATATCCGAAAAACCCAAATCAAAGAGAGAGAACAATATCGATAGAATGAATCCACAGTGTGGCCACAAAGCGGATATCAAACAGAAGGCACTTTCCATATCTTTACTTCGAAAATATGTATCATATAGTACCTTTCAAAATCACTTTCAAATATCATACTTAGATAAAGTCCATTACATATAAGATTTCATTTCAAATCAAATACTTTCCAAAACAATAGTATATTAAATCACACTTATATAGATTTCGATTATATAAGATTTCAATTTACAAATTGAGTACCTTTTCAATTCAACATTTTCAAATCTACTACATACTTATACAAATCAATTTATATACGTTCGATAACTCCCAAATCAAGTATTTAGTAAATCAAGGTTCCCAATTTCAAACTATTCAATATCAATTCAGTTTCAAAATCATATATGATTTAACCAATCATTTCTTCCAAATTACATATATTCAGTTTCAAAGTTTCTTAAAATAATAGATTTAGAAAATAATCCAAATTTCCAGATCAACAAAATTTAGGTCAAATAAATTCATTTCCATTTCAAACATGTATTCACTTCAAAAATCATAATACTTTCAAAGTTATAAATATTTCGAAACCAAATACTTGAAATCATTTCACTTTGAAAATCGTAACATTTTGAAATCATACATTTGAAATCATAAAACATGCCCTTAATTCTTTACATTTCAATTTTTTTTCAATTAAACCAAAATCTAAAATTTTCAATTTTAATTCAATTCAAACCATCAGTTTCAATTTAGTTTTCCAAAAAAACCATTTCAAATATAGATTTGATTTACAAAATAAACTATTAAATCTTAAATATGTTTCAAGGCTTAAATATACCATATTTCAAAACTAAATTTTATAATTTCATATATCTCAAATTTTACTTCATTATTACTTAGCGTTGAAATATATTTATTCCATGAATCCATTATTTTTAAATAAACTCAAATTACAGGTAAACCAAATATCCTTTCATACTAATATAAGCTTCAATTATTCATTTATCAAAATCAATGGTTTTCAAAATCATCTTATACTTACATAAAGTTTATCTTATATAAGGATCAAAATTTTCAAAAAATAAATTTCGCTGCATGAAATGCCATATGGGATTGAACATCTTTGCTTACTAAAAGATTTTTAATTAAGAACAGTTTTGTATATAAAATAGTTTGTATAAAAAATAGAATAAAACAGTTAGTTTAAGAAGAATAAAAGAAAAATAGTTTTGAAAAATGGTTTTAAATTTGATAGTAGTTTTTCACAAAAGAAAATTTTCAATTAAATTACAAAGATATCCAACCCAACAACTTTCAATTTCAACGTCAAGTATATAAGGATATAAGATGTACATATGTCATCATTTCGCAACATTACATTCGATCGCTCGCTCGATCACACAAGTTCGCTTTCGAACTAGTATTGTCCATTCGACTTCCCTAATGCAGACTTCGATATGGTTTCTCGACTAGAAGCCATCAGTCTCCTTGCATAGCCATATACTATGATAGAAAATTCTAGAATCAAGCCCAAAATCCATATCAAATATTGGCCATCAAGAATCAAATGAAAAATCCTAACACGAAATGGTGTAATTCACCTCGAACTTGTGTACTCAAACTTGGATCAAATTAATTATATGAATAAAACAACATACGTACAACTTATGTATCTATTCCAACTTGTTAAATAAATAGTTTTATAAAGATGTTACTAAGTTAAAACATTTAAAACCAAAATTTTCTCAAACATTTGAAGACTAATTTTTTTTTATCCAAAACATTTCAAAACTAAATTTCGTATTAGTATAATTCAAAATAGTCTTATTTATTTACTTAACAAAACAATTTCAACTTATACAAATCATATTATTTCATACTTGAAACATACAAACTAAACTTATATTCTTTATCAAATACCTTATACCTTTCAAAATTTCTTAGCTTTGAAAAGTTAAAGTTGATTTGGAATTGCTCGAACCTTCAAAATAGTCGGAGAAATCATATTTTCAATCCAAGAGTTGGAAATCACTAACAAATCAGTAAATCAATTCCAATAGATAAGGTTATAACAAAACAAATCTGAATCTCGAGGACTGAACACTGACTTACTTTAATTCATTTCAAATATATATATACACATACATATATCTTTCGAATATCAAACCATATTTCAAAATCTGAAATCAAAATTGGTTTCACAAAATCACTCGCATAGCAAAGCTACTAGAGTGGCCTCTCCCCCACTCAGAAACTCGAAAATCAATGTCGATGATGCATGCATTCATCACCGAAATTATTTTCCAGCGACATAAGTGAGTTCTGGACTTCAATTAACTTTGAAAAACTTCTTTGAAATTCCTTCAAAATCATTGAAATTCATTCGAATACATTTGAAACATTTCTTATGTGAAAAAAAATCTTTAAATCATATTATTATATATTTTCCAAAATCTTAAAACCAATTTCAAAACATCGAAATTCGATTCCTCGAAATTCAAATTCAAAACCCTTCAGTTATAAATCATTTTTGTATAAATCAAGTTCTTATAAATTTCAAAATTTCAAATCCTTTCAAAGCTTCCAATTTTCATTTTAAAAGTTATATAATCCTCATCGGAAACATTTCACTTTTTATATACAAAATATGGTCATCCTTAATAATTTCGGTGTATGCACGATTTCAAAATACAACCAAACACAAATTTCCAAAGGATGATTCAAGGAAGGATTTCAAACAACAAAGATTTAAAATTAGAGGAACTCTAATCAAATAGAATTCTAGTTCGAAGATAAACTCAAACGAAAATGAGATAATTTAATTATCACAGAAGATGAATAAGCCTATAAAAATTGCGGGCAACCTTAACCGGTCAACCGTGACTTCCGGAATGTAACCGATTTGGAAATCTGGGGCAAATCGACATTCGACCGCCAGATATAGGATCCAGATAGAGCAGGAGATAGATAGCATCGACATCCGAGGATACAAAAATCTTCAGTGAATCAATGCCAATTGTAAAGGAGTTTCACCCCTTTACAAATCATTTAAAGATTTATGGAACCACCGCTCTTTAGAGAGGTCATTCCAAAGTAGAGTTACGGAATGCTCCAAAATTAAATGGAAAAATGGGGAAAACAAGACTGGATTCCAAAATAAGTGGGAGTGTTCCAAAGTTCAAGGAATCCTAGTCGATAAGAATCTTAACCAAGAGATTTCTAACAAGGTGGATACCGAAGAGATGAAGTTTAGAAAATCTTGATTTCAAAATAAGAAAATTTTTATACCAAAATAATCTTTGAAAATCCTTTAAAAATCATTTGGAAATCTATACTTCGAAAATACGTTCTCTCACAAAGAAAGGATTCTGAGATTGATTTCACTCATTCTAGGGTATTTCTACCCTATCTCTAATGAGTTTTTGCTCCGCAGGCTAAGGTTTGCCTAAAACCAAAGCTCTGATACCAACTGTAACAACCCGATATTTTCAGCCATTCGCGTCCGCACATGTCGGACTTGAATTGCTCAAAATACCGCGTTGTAAATAAATTTGGAGCAAATGAAATACAATCACAGAATCACAGACACAGAAATATCAGAATAACTCGCAGCGGAAATAAAAATACCATAGTAGTTCATGAAGCTACTATAACAGACTCTCAAAACATAATACATAATATTAGTCTGAAACATATACAATAGAAATCTCAAATACATAGAAGTTTATAAATACCATAGCTGAAATAGAACAACAAAAACTGAAAGGAAATAGATAACTAGACAAGCAGAATCTCCAGCAATTCCTAGCTCCAGGAAAGAAATCCAAAGCTAAGCTGTAAATACTCAGCCTGACCCGAGCGTAAAGTAAAACACAAAACACTCGAGTCAGGACAACATATACTTATATAATGTAAACCAACTCAAGTGAACTGTAGTAGAAATGCACAATAACTTAAAGGATGCTTGGGATCGCCCATCCTTTAAGAATCGGTTAAACTATAAATTAAATACATCCCGTGGTTAAAATTTCAAAATGGTATTTTATACTTCAAAATCAAATATCATTTCAAAATTCAATATCATTCAAAATCCATTTCAAAATATCAAAAATAACCATATTCATTTTTTTTTAATTTAAATACCATTACAAAACACATTTCAAAATAGTTTATATTTCGCAACAAATTACTTCCTTTTTAAATCACAAAATGAAGTTATTATATTTAATAATTAAATTATTAAATTTCCAAAATTTTAAACTTTTCAAAGTTCACTGATTCACTTAATTTTATCAAAACAGTGAAAATTCACCTTTCATATCATTTAGAAAATGCTACGGAAAGTCACATTCAAAATAGTTCAATTTAACAAAAGACAGCATTTTAAAATGCTGCAATAGGGTTACATTAGTTTCAAATAACTTAGTTAAATTCAACAATTATAACATTTACAAAATGCTATAATAGCCTTCAATTAAATTTAGCCATTTAGTTCATTATTATCAACTACAGCATTTACATTAGAATTAATAGCATTTCAGAAATGCAGTTAATTAACTTCAAATATTCAGTAGAATTTCACAACAATTATATTTTTATTTAAATCATTTTTAACTTATAAAATCTTAAAATTTCACTTTTATAATCATCATTTAAATACCCTTATATTCATGATTTTATAAAGTTAAATTTCCATTCAAAAATCAAGATTTAATAATAATTCACTTATTAAATTCCAACCTTAAATTTTAAATTCATTAAATTAAATTTAACTTAAAACTTAAGTTTAAAATTTTAAAATATAACTTAATTTCATTTTTATTTACTGAACTTAAAATTCACTTTTAAGCCAAATTCACAAATTTTCAATTTTAGTTAGATTTCAAAATTTCAACATAAATATTCATTCATTTCACATTTATCTTTATTCAAAAATCATTAAGGTATTACAAAATCATTTTAAATTCATTTGATTCAAAATATCATAAATTTATCATATTTTCATATTTAATTTAAATTCCATTTATCACCAAATTATAATTTCCAAAATAACTTACATTTCAGATTTCTAACTTTACCCTTTATTTATTTCACTTATAAATTTTCCGAAAAATCAATAATGCTTTACAAAAATCATTTTTAATCAAATCTAATCAAGATATTATAATATTTACATTTCTAAAATATTTCAAAATTTTTTAGAAAAACATATTTTAACAACGGGTCTGTATTTCATTTTCTAGCCTAGGTAAAGTGATACGGGTAATATATCATTTCAACCCGTAATTTACAAAGAAAACCCGGATTTGATCATTTCAAACCCGCAATCCCAAGTAAAAGAAAATAATTGAAAATCATTCAGGCCTATCATTTCAACCCATAATGATTTTCTCTTATTCTAAAGTCCGTTCGGGTATGTATCATTTCAACCCATAGTGATTCTAGTCTACAGGGAACTTGCAGTGTGGTAAACTGATGAAAGTAACAGAATAGCATGAAATAACAGTAACATATGATATAACAGGTGTAAATAGAGGTGTGAACATCATATGAATATGATATAGCAGTTATAATAGGATAATATGCATTTACATATTCAGGTGATGTCAGTTTATCACTACATAAGTACATATTAGTCTGGTGAGATTTACTCACTGTTTTGAGCTGATGACACAACGACGAATTGCACAACGGGATCTACAAAAGCACAAAAGCACGATACAGATACGAAATGGAGGAGCCAAGGATTAATTCCCTTGAATACAAATCAAACAAACAATATAACAATTATAAGGTTTCAGACCAAAAATACGATAAACGATGCTAGAAATAACTTCATAAAACAAAGCTGAAATGCTTTGCACTTGCTTCCGACATCTCATAGGATCAGCCAGAGGTAGAGTACAGGTCTAAGACAATGACTTAGGGTCAGGTCTGGGTTGGTAAGGTCGGCCTAACATGAGTTTGAGTGATGGTGTAAAGGTGGGTGAAGGCAAGAACACAAAATCATGCATACATATGGGTTTTGGGCCATGAATTGGGCTCGACCAAGGCCCTAGATGTCACGGTCAGAGGAGTGGGGTCCACTATGGTGGTGTGGCCGTGAGTATTGGAGGTGTTGGAGGTGGTGGTGGTGGAGTAGGGGCGGTCATGGTTGGTGGAAGTGGTGGATGTGGAAGCTAGTGCTCGGCTAGGTCAATATGAAGGGTGTTTTGAAACTTTTGCGGATATGCATCACCAAGGGGGTTCATGGCTTGGGTAGCTGGTGAGGAGGAGGTGCTGGTAGTGTGTCATCAGGTGGTGGAGGCTTCTAGGCAGCAAGGTGGCATGGTTGAACCTACATGAGGTGAAGCAAGTGCAAAATCAAACTAGAAAAATCAACATAAGTGAACAAAAGAAGATAAAAGGAAATAGAATTTTACCAAACTTCTCAATCAAGAGGAGGCCGAAATTTTTTTCAGGAAGGAGGAAAAAGATGTACGTGAATGAATAATGGAGGTAGGCAGCTGAATTATGTGAGTAGTTATGGCTAATTGATGGCAAAATAAGTTAAAATGTGAAAAGGTGGGAAAATCAAAAGCCATAGGAAACAAAAGGTCACAAACCCTTTCAATTTACCTTTTATTATTTATATAATTTATGTAGCTAAAACAATAATAATATTAGATAATATTTCAAAACTTTTAATAAATATACAAATATATATAATATTTATCAATTATGTAAAGTAAAATTAAGGAAAATTGTTAAAACAGCGAACTGGACTAGCAAAATTTGAAGTTAAATGAAATAATTTTTAGAAAATTCATATAAGCTTGTGAATTATTTTTAAACATAAATAATAACATAAGATACAAATATATTCACAAAATAAATATTTAAAATTTAATTTAAATATAAAATTTTAATGCAGAAAATAGCAGAAAATGGGAAAACAGCCCTTAAAAATAGGAAATAAACACAGTAATTTTTGGAAAAATTCTATTATTATTTTAAAAATATTTAGAGATGAATTTTCACAAATAAAACAATTTTAAAATAAAATAAAGAGATTTAAAATTAAGAAAATGGCAGAAAATTAAAAAACAGCCTTTAAAAATAGGAAATAAGTACAGTAAATTTTGGAAAAATTATATTATCACTTTAAAAATATTAAATGTCAAAAATATACATAAAATAACATATAAAAACATATTAAAATAAAAAATAACAAAGAAAATATGATTTATATAATCTAAAATAGACAAAATTGCAAAATAAAATAAATTATACTCAAAATTGAAATGTGCATAACTTTCACAGTTTAAGTCCGTTTTCAACGAAACAAAAAGCAGTATTCAAGTTGTTATATCTATTTCCATAATAAAAGATAAAATTTAGGAGTTTATATATTTAAATTTGAAATTTAAAAGTCAAAGTTTGATCAGTTTGAACAGAAATTCATCTTTCAGTAAAATATCCAATTTATACCTGTTTGAAATTATAATTCACATAATAATCAACACTTTTATTTAAAAATGTGAAATGTTTTAAATAAAACAAGTTTAAAAATAATTTCAAAATAAAATAAAGTCAAATATTAAAATATATGAAAAATCTTGGGTTGTTACACAACACAAGGCCGGTTACCCCCTTCCCGATAAGTAAAACCTAAGATATGCCACCCCCGGTCGTTTGCGACCTTTATCCGAGGATCCTCTACGCCAACAACATCACACGGTAATAAATTTACAGTGTCCACATGAGTTAAGTATTAGAGCTTCATATCATAATACCACCCTTTTCCAAAAGGAATGGACATACCCTAGGGGCGCTACCCCTGCAACCTTGCCGCATCTTTCCTATTTCGACCATTACCGGGTTGTGAGGCTCGATAAGGTCTCGTCCACAAAGCTACACTTTTTCACAAAGTCATACTTTGATCAATAAAGGATCAGCAGCACCTATGCCACATTACCAAATTGGGAATGTATCACTGATAACCATCAACTACATAACCTCTGAGCTCGTACGTCTCAGAGAAGGGTGTTAGGCTAAGAGAATAAATCTCCACCACCAAATAGAAATGTATTTGATAGAAACCAGCTTTACATCTCAAAGTGTAACGTCGGACACATATCCATACAAGTCTGTTCCGGGTTCAAACAGAACCGAAGGCACTTCCGAAGAAGCCCTTGTAATTCGGGTATTCACAATCCCGATCGGACTTCCCATCACTTAGGGAATCTCTATACCGTAGCTACTCAGTGCATAGACAATAGGTTATTCAATCATTCTCGCAAATACACGGTCTTCACCACCGTCTTCAAATGCAATCCATAACATCATATCATTATTCGAAATGGGTTATATGACACAAGGTCCTCTCCCGGTTAAACCGAATAATGAGCGCAATATTTAAAAACAAATGGATATGGGATTTCGGTTAAGTCACAACTATAAAACCCAAAACCTTTCTTTTCAAATGGTTTAAACAAATTTCCATTTTAAATCTTTTAAACAAAAAGATTCACTTCATAAAGTTCACCCATTTTTCACAAAGATTCATTCACAGATTTCAAAACAATTTCCATTTCAATTGGATTAACTCACTCAATCTTTAAATCAAAGATTTAACTTATAGCTCTCAAAAACCCAATTTCAAAGATTCATTCATAACCTGGAAAACCATTTTCAATTCAACTTAAAATTCCTTTGATACAAATTGGAAATTCATTTCTTATATGAAAGCTTTCATCATTTGAAAACAAACAGTTTTCATTTTGGAAAAATCTGATTCATTTATACAAGTTAAAGTCCTTGGATTAAATTTAAATTCTCAAAACAATAATTTAAAAATGATTTCAAAAGTCATGTATATATATTATATAACTTGTATTTCCACTTTTAAAAACAAATTATCAAAATAAGTTCAAATCCTTAAATAAGATATAGTATATTCAAACTCTTTTTCTGTTTCAGAACTCTTTTCCAAAAGCTTTTCATATTGCTCAAATTCCATTTTCAAAATCAATTTCGAATCAAAATTTCAATTTTCAAAACCATCTTATTAAATTCAAATCATCTGTGACTTAACCAGTTTTCTCGTGAAATCCATATTTATGTGTGTATGAGTATGGGCCAGGGGTTGAACACAATAGTGCAACAACACAAATCATCACATCATCGCAGATTCAAGCTTATTAATATCGATAAGCGGTATTCCCTATAACGCTTATCTTCCATACACAGATTCACAGATATGTAATATACATTTATCACAGATAAAATAAATTACATTCATCACAGCTTGAATTAAAACAATTTACATCATAAAGCATCACACAGTAGAGAATATCAAAGAATTCACAACATCCAATAGAATACAGTAATCCATAAGTAAAGCCAACTAAAATATCTGATTAATCTAAACCAGAATCATTTGCCTATGGATAATTCCTATTCAAGGTTAATTAATAATTAATTAATTACAAACATTTAATTAATTATTCTTTAATTCATCATTAATTACCCTTTAATTAATAATTAATCCTTAATTAATTATTCTTAATTAATTACAATAATTAATTACTCCTTAATTAATACTTAATTCTTAATCACTTTAATTAATTAATCTTTAATTAATTATTCTTAATTTAATTGCCTTAATTAATTAACCACATTAATTAATTATTCTTTAAAGTAATTAACCTTTAATTACTTGGTAAATAAATCTTTAATCATTAATTACCCATTCTTAATTACTTCCATTTAAGTAATTATTTTTAATTAATCAATGATTAATTACTTGATTAATTAACTTGAATTATCAATTAATTCTAAATTAATTACTTCCATTAAGTAATTTACTTCAAGTAATTAATTTCTTTAACAAATAAAATTTAACTTAACCTTGAAAAGTTAATTAACAATTATAAAACACCTTAATATTAACTTCTTGAAATATCATTAAGTTTATTTAAATAAACTTTAAAAATAAAAGCTATGTTTATTAAAACCATTTTAAAACTTAGCTAATTAAAAACAACTTATTTAAAAAAAATCCTTCTTAACTAATTCTTAAACTCGAAAATCATTTAATATAAGAAGAAAATTGATTAACCATATTTAAAATTTTAAAAAACTTGATCTTTTCTTTGAATTTTAAAACTGTTTTTGGCTAATATTAATAAACTCGAGAAAATCCCATGTCTGCTTCGAGTTGAACCCGAGCGAAACCCAAATCCCACTTGCTTCGAGAAAAATGACAAATTTCCCACGCTTGGCACCGAGCCTCTCCCTTCTACCCCAAAACTGATACACGACGTTCTCACGTATATGTGCACAAGCATGCTGGCCAACGCCGATCAACGTCGAGGCCACCAACACATCATCGTTGATCACCGGAGTCGATTCAATTAACCCAATACATGAAATTGCTGTTGAATCAAAATCGAACCCAAAATTCGAACTTCAGGAACCATACTAGTCTGAAAACCCCTCCGCCTCGCCGCTATACACAACTAGACCTCACACCGCTCTGGCCAGAAGTACACCGATCCACCACGAACCTATCGCCATAGGTGTGATCATCTGAATCGTCGTGGCTACGACGCGATTAACTCGCAACTTCGACCTTCAAAACACAGGCTTAAACCCTAATTTGATCCTAAACTCAAACCATGATGAATACAAAATTTTGCTTGCAATTTTCCTACAATCTATGATCGTTCTAGCATCCACCACCTCGATCCCCAAGCCCAATTCTTGATCGATCATCAGAAAATCGAGAAACCCATTTTCTGTTCATCTCGCAAATGCCACTCTAATATGCAACTATAAATTCCAATTTTTGCTTTAAAAATCATTAATTTGGAAACGGTTTTAGGTGAGGTAATCGAATCGATAATTCATGCAAATTAAAATTTCGATAGAATTGAAATTTCACTGTTTATTCATCTTCCAGATAAAACATTTTATATTTTCTTGAAACTATATTTTTAAAATTTAATTATGATGATTGCAAACATCTTTTGTTTCAATATTACAAGCTAGAAGGGGTTGAGGAATATACGATTGAATTTTTGAATTCAATTAGATTAACAGAGACAATATTTTCCTGATTCCAGAATATGCATACCATTATACACAAACAGACATATTTCACGCATGCATTCAAACTTGCCTACGTCATACACTCAAACAACAGATCAGATATAATGCTTAAAAAGGTTTACTCACCTGATGAAGCTTTAAACAGAGCAGAGAACTGGAATGAGGTTTTAGCTTGAAAATTGATCTGAGTTTTTCTCTTTCTTATTTTTTCTTCTTACTGTTTGATCTAGTCTTGCATTGAATCCTGGCTTAGTTGCTTGATGCTAATAGAATTTCCAATTTTGTTTTTGATTCAAATCTGCCTGGCTTGAACTGTTTGCTTTGCCTGATTTCCAAACTTTGTATTCAGGTTTGTATCTTTGCTTTGATAACTTGCTTTTGTTCTGAGCTTTAGAATTTGTTTTCTCAGGTTCAAACTTTGCTTCAGTTTTGAGGGTTTGAGGAGATTTCGAATTTTCTTTGAGTTGAAGATGATTTTTATGTCTTGTTTTCATTAATTCAGGTTTGAGAGGAATGAAACAACTTATCTTTTTCTTTTTGCCTGTATTCAAAATCAAATTCAAAGAAAATAAACCTTCTTTGCCACTTGTCTACTATGTTTACACTTGTTATTCATGTTAGCTTATTTCTTTACGAATGTTCATTTATAGCATTTTTGTGCTTATACCCTTTGTTCACATTATTTTGTAAATTTTTATTTAACCCTTCATGTAAATATATTGTCATATGTAACATATGTCTTATTTTAACATGTTTATGTCTTTAATATTTTTACCTTTGCACAAATAAAATTTATTTCAATTACTTTTCACATTCAATCTTAATTTTGTTCAATATATTTACATATATACATTTATATATTTTACATTCATACTTTTCTTATCATTTCTATTATTTCCATGTGCACAACTCTTTTAAAAGAAAGAATGATTCAAAAATCTTGATTACATATTAACAAATAATCACTCTTTTATTTACATATGTATATATAAGAGGTTTCAATCTTAGAAATAATATTTTGAAAATTAGTACATTAATTCTTTGAAAATTAACACATCTTCCAAATATTAATATATTTAAAAAATTTAGAAAACAGACTATCATTAACTTTTTATTCATCTCAAAGCTTTAAAATTCTATTTATTTCCAATATATTCATTTTTCTAAATCCAATATTTATTTGTAACATACTTATGCTTAAGTTTCAAATCAAATTTCTATCTATAATCAAAATTTTATTTATTTTGGAAATTTCTAATTAATTCACAAATAATCTCACAATTTGATTCCAAAATTAAATTAATCAAATTAAACTTGGCAAAATTTCAGGGATGTTACAGACTCCCCCCTTAAGAAAATTTCATCTCCGAAATTTGCCAGGGAGACGACAAAGAACAGATGAAAGATAGAGAAATGATTGATCAGATCAAATCAAAATTTTATTCTGTATTCGGTTTACCAAATCAGAATATCAACAATAGATATGAGAACAAACTCAATCAACTACGAAACAATTGGGTTATCTGATCTACGAAATATGCAGGGGCACTGGTTAGTTCGAAGGGCTAACTAACCGTTCGTAGATTTTATCGAAACACAATGAACGGACAAAAATAGATTTGACTATGATCTCAGATTCAAGATTTAACTTTTACGATTTGTTGAGAAATAAAACTATGTATAGCTCCTGTGTGTCAAATAAAACCTGAAAAATTTAATCATAAACGAGAAGGTTACCTTACAAATCTCTTTTCCTTTATCAGCCTTTGAGGTTGAAGAATCGTCTTTGATTGCATACACCCTCACTACTGGAGCTTGCTTCTTTGCTGGACAATCCTTGATCCTATATCTAGGCTTGCGGCAATAATAACATCCCCTAGATTCTTGATCTGGCCTCATAAATAGCTCTCTCATTACTGGCTTTCAAGGGTTCTTACATTTGTCCGAGTAATGACCTTTCTCCAAGCAATTTAGACAAGTAACATCTTTCACCTTTTTCTTTTTTTCTTTATTTTTCATCGGTTTCTTTCCACCAAACTTCCTTTTTCCCAATTTAGATTGCTTGTATTCCCTTTTTCCACCGGAACTCCCTGCTTATCCAGAGTATCGTATCTATAACCTATATCAATTAATTCATAAAAAGATTCCTTAATGTGAGTAGTCATCCTCTCCTGGAATTCCTTTTTCATTCTTCGAATAAACTTTTCGTTCTTCTTTAATGGTGTATTCACCTATTCTGGACCAAACCGAGATAATTCATTAAATTTGTTCAAGTATTCCTCAAACGATAAACCCCCTTGCTTCAAATTCATGAATACATTCTAGAGATACCAGCAGACGACATATATCACTGCTCGAACATGTCCTTGAAACGAATCCAACTAAATTCATCTGCCGGCTCATCCAATGTAATTGTTTCCCACCATCCTAAAGCCTCTTCCTGGAGTTGCCAGGAAGCTATCAATCGCATCTGATCACCTTCCAATTTTAATCCTTTGAAAATTCTTTCGCACGATCGAATCCAGGCTCGTGCTTCGATAATGGTTTCCTTGCCTGTGAATGGCTTTCCACCGTGTTTAGAAAAGCTTTGATATAAATCAGTCAGATTAGGTTGAGATTGAGTGGGAATATCAGTTGTTGCAGGGCTTTGACAAATTGAAGTGGTACTTCCCCGTCCCCTATCTCCTCCTCTTCTTCCACTCATTCTTACTGTCTGTAGTAGTAAGAAAACCGACTTAGGCATTCGTACGCGATATCTTAGGAAATAACAACAGTTAAAGAAATTAGACCGAGTAATTTGGGTTTCGGTTTCACTGGTTGTACTCATTGTAGGGTATACTTCACCCTATCTCTAATGAGCCATCTAATGTCTTACACCCCATAGCTAAAGTTCTTACTCAACCTTTAGCTCTGATACCAAATGTGACAACCCAAACTCGATCCCCGACAAAGGACATCGAATCCGTATCGTCGGAGCTTGCAACAACATTAGATGATAAACAACACAACGGAAACAAAAGATGATATCATTGATACAACATGAATACAATATCTATTACATCAATTTGATACAATGATAATCATCAACATTGGAGAATAAATACAACACAAAATACAGCGGAACATGACACAATATGAGATGAGTCTTTAACAGAATCCAATATTGCAACCTCAAACCAAAACTCCAAAGCCAAAGCTCTAAGACACCAAGCTCGAATCTCCATCAAGGTTGCACTAAGCTAAGCAAGGTCAGTCCATGCACTACAAAGACTCCAAAGAATACCAAACAGAAAGCTGAAGGCTACCAAATCGATATCTACTATCTGACTATCTGAAAAACCAAACTTTAGGGTGCCCGTGTGGAAAATTATGGGCACCCAGAGTTTAGGAACGGAACAATAAACTTCGGGTCAGTCATGAGACTTGTGTGAGCAAACAAAAATAGTTTATCTTTAAGACAAACAATAAAATATTTTTGAAAATATTGAAATCCTCAATGCTTTTTGGAAAATGAAACTACCATAAAGTCTCCCGGCACACACACCATGCAATCGCACACTTGGAGGAAATTTCTCCTTATGATAGTCAAACATACTTACTACGCAAAATCCTTTTTTGATATTAGTATTAGTGCATAGTGGAATACATTTCGAAAGTATAATATTAATCTTAGCCAGCATAGGTACCATTATATTATACCTACTCTAGCTATCACCTGAGCTGGCAGGTAATACAACTGCAATCGTAAAGGGCTCGTATTGGATGATTGGATTTCCAACAAATGGTCAGTGTAACGACCCAGAATTTCTGTCATTTGAAATTCATATATTTAATTGATTTTAAATATCAAAAAGTAAAATTTGTAAGTCGGATAATTTATTTTTCGAATATCTGGATTTAATTGGATAATTAAATCGGCAATTTAATATTTGAAATTACTGAAATAATTGGAAATTGGGTTTAATGTGATTAAAAATGATTTATAAATTATATTAAATCATATTGGAGTTAGAAAAATGTTTGTGAACTTTTAAAATTGAATTAAATGTTAATTTGTGAAAATTGAATATTTTAATATTTAATCGACTAGTGAAAATAGCCATTTTTCAAACAGTCTCGGATTTCGACGAAACTAGTTTCGCCGGATCCGTAATGTTATATTATTATAAGATTTAAAATTTTGTCTCAATCGGATTTACGGTTTGTCCGTGGCAAGCCAAAACACATAGAAATTTGTTTAATCAATTTAATTTAAAATTTGATCGTTTATCTCCGTAACTCACAAAGATGATCGAATTGGCTCTCGATACCTCTTCCATTGTGTCCGGAATGCAGGGTAAACCCTAGAAACGCTAGCCGGCATGCTTCGTTGGGAGTTCGGAAATTTTTGGATGAATAGTGTTTGGCAAATTTTCTATAAAAGGACTTGTTATTTTCCATTTGCAAAAGAAAACCCTAGGGTTTCCTCTCAAGCTTCGGCCGCCTTCTAAAATTTCTATGGCCAAAAGTCACTCTTCTTTACCCCTCGATTTCTTCAAATCCATCGGCAATTATGAGAAATTATCAACTGCAAACTTGTAGAGTGTATCGAATACTTCGATATGAACGGTCATGATCGGAATTGGAGCAACGAGGAGGCTGCTAAGGGGGCACGTTCATCACTAGTTCGTGCTCGATTTTTGAGATAAAGGTGAGACCAAGCTCCACCTTGCCTTGGCCGAAAGTAGTATTGTTGATGGGCTTCGATTTGGAGGCCTCCGATCGTCGTCTTGTTCAAGGGGTGGGTCGCGTTAATTCAAAACCTAATGGTGCTTCATGGGTTCGGCTGCGTTTTTTACCTGGAGGAAGAATAAGTGCGTTCCACGGCCTAGATTCATCAAAACAGATCGTACGACTATGATGTAGCAAGGTTGAAAATAATAAAAGTTGAAATCGATTTGTATTTAAATACGTATAAACTTTGTAATAACATAACTTTTTGATACAAGGTTGAAAACGCACGAAACAATTTGCATCGGGTTCGTATTGACGAGCACTACGCAATGGAGCTGGTTTGGAGTCATTTGAAGCTAGTGATAATTTCGGGTAAAATTAAACGCGTGTTTAATTTTATTCGAAACAAACACTACAACTGTTATAGAAAGCAAGGTGAGAACTTCTCACTCAATCGAAATTGTTTCGATTTCAATTTTAAATAGTTAGATTTAAAATTGCTTGATTATGTGATAGGATGATAGTTATTATCTGTTGTATTGAAATAGACCCTATACGTCGTATATTAAGCGGATGTTATTTATTAAACACATATACCGCGATAATTCCAACTTGAATGGAATTGGTATTATATATGTACTTGGAGTTGATTTCCCGTATTATATAGCGGATGAGACCCTATTGCGCCGCATAATAGCGCATAATATTTTACAAATCCCATATACCGTGATATTTCACCTCGAAATGGAATTGGTATTGTGCTAACATCTTTGGATGTAGGGAAACAGGTTGGAGGGATCCAACTGGATTCCTCAAACATTTGAATTTATTTCATATGTTGTGTGTTGGTTGATTTATAATCCGGGTGATTATCTTGGTGATTGAAATCGTTAAAGGCCAAATTTTAGCCGAATATAAATTGGTATCGTTAGATACCGAAAATAAGTAAAATGTGAACTTTCGGAATTTAAGTTGAAAATTTATAATTAAATTTATTTTTGAGAATCGTATAAATTTGAAGGAAGGAATTTTTAAAATGATAAAGTTTTATTTTTATCTTATTGAGTAAAATTCCAAATATGGTAAAAAGGCTTAATAAATGGATTTTCGATAATATTGTTCAAAGGTTGAAAATTTATTCAAAATATGGATTTTAAAGGGTTGGAAAAATATAGGAATTTGTATTCTTTAAAAGGAAATTATTTCGAAAAGAAATAAATTTAGGAATCCATTTAGGAATTGATTTTGGTAATTGAAAATAGATCTTTTGGAAATCCATTTGGAAATTTATTTGGTGTTTAGAAATGAATTTAGAATCAATTTGGAAATTAATTTGAGGTTTAGTAGAAATTGATTTCAATTTGAAATTTGAATGAAATTCACTTAGTGTTTAATTTCTTGGAAAAATCAATATGGAATTTGATTTGGTGTTTTGGAAATCAATTGAAAACTGATTTGGTGTTGAAAGTGAATAATTGAAATCGATTTGAAAAACCATATAAAAAGTGAATATTTGGGAATGTAAATTCATAATGGAAATTTATAAGGGAAATCTGTTTTAAAAATAAACATTGATTTATTTTTAAAAGTGTGGAAATAAATTTATGGATTTGGAACGTAAATTTAATAAATCGGTAAGGATTTATTTAATTGGTTTGAATGAACCATTTTGAAATGAAAGTGTATCCTTCCTGGAAAGCCGAATAAAATTTCTGAATAGCATTGAAAAAATATATTATTCATATATATAAAATTCTAGTATTGGTTTTGAGAAGAATACTTTGAAGAAATTTTCCTCTTAAATTATTTTAAATCCTTTAAGTAAAGATTTATTAAATTGTCTATAGAAATGATTATTTCTAAGATTTAATCAGTAATTGTTTTAGAAAATAGTTATTTTAAATAGTTATACTCTACTTACTGATTTTATTTTGAAAAGTTTAAGTTTATATAATATAGGTATAATATTTTATAACTAATATTTTAAGTGAAGTGTTTAAAGAAAAATAGTTTTATTTAAAAGTGTTTTCCAGATATATTTTTGGATAAGGAATTTTCAATTATTTTAAAATATTTGAACTCGGCAGATTTCCAGTGAAAATGAATAACTATTTGCAAGTGTTTTCCGCTTAAGGAAAATGATTTGAAACTTAATTTCAAAAGTTGTAAAGGTGAAAATTGATTTGAAATTTGTTTTCAAATGGTTGAAGTGTGGAAATTATATCTTGTAAAGGTATTTTTGAAAATAAATAATTTGGGAAATTATTTGAAATCGGGTGATGTTGTGAATATTGATTAATAGTTAAATAACCGACTATCAATATTGACCCTTAAAGGGCTATTTGTTGTGAATTGGTTGAAATTGAATGCTACACTTATTTTTAAATTATTGCGCTCGTTATTCGGATTACCCATTTCGAATAGTAATACGACGTAATGGATAGCATTGAAGACCGGCGTTAAAGACCCGGGTATTTGTGAAAATGATAGGATGACCTATCGATTGTCTCTGCACCGTTAGCTACGATATGGAGATTTCCTTTGTGATGGGAAATTCGACCGGGATTGTGAATACCCAGATTGCAAGGGCTTCTTTTGAAGTGCCTTCGGTTCTGTTAGAACCCAAAACAGACTTGTATGGTTACGTGTCTAACATTACATTTTGAGATATAAAGAAGATTTCTTTCAAATACATTTCTGTTGGTGGTGGAGAATTTATTCTCTTAGCTTAACACCCTTCTCTAAGACGTACGAGCTCAGAGGTTTTGTAGTTGAAGGTTATCAGCGATATACTCCCAATTTGGTAATGTGGCATGCTGAGTGTTGTTGTGTGATGATTATTCATTGATCATTTGCTGATCAAAGCGTGGCTTTGTGAAAAAGCATAGCTTTGTGGACGAGACTTCGTTGGACCCCACACCTCGGAAATGGTCAAAACAGGAATATGCGGCAAGGTTATGAGGGTCGCGCCCTTTAGGGTATGTCATTTCCTTCTGGAAAAGGGTGGTGTCAGGCATGGAGCCCTGATGCTTAACCTATGTGGTTTCTCCAATCTCATTTTCTGTGTGGTCATTGCTTTGTGATCGAGGGCCCTCGGATAAAGGTCCCAAAGGACCGGGGGGTGGCATATTCGTGTAGTAGTTACCTAGTTACAAAGGTAACCCGGCCTTGTGTTGGCAGAGATCCGGTTAGGTTCTCGGGACATCCCGCCAGAGGCGATCCCATGTGGCAGTAGGAAGTTCCTTAGCCTGACCATTTGTTGGAAATCAAAGAAACAATACGAGCCCTATACGGTTCTAGTTGTATTACCTACCATTCACTTATGGTGGTGCACCACTGTTTGGATGGTAGCTATAGTAGGCATAGTTCGGAATGTCTATGCTGGCTAAGATTTATATTCTACTTTTCAAATGCTTTTCTGCACTTTGCACTAATAGTAATAATATCAAAGAAATTCGTGTATCAAGAGTATTTGACTATCATAAGGAGAAATCTCCTCCAATTCTGTGTTTGCATTGTGTGTGTGCGGGGAGGCCTTATGGCAGTTTCATTTTCCAAAAACATTGCGGATATTTTTCACTTCCCCTGTTGTTGTTGTTTTAAAAGATAAATAACTGTTTTGAGTTCTCACGCCAGTCCCATGACTGACCTGGAGTTTATTGTTCTCTTCCTAAACTCTAGGTGCCCATCATTTTCCACACGGGGAGTCTAGAGTCAGGTTATCAGGTCATTCTGGATTCAGAAGTGCTATGGAGCTCAAGTGGAGAGCTGGATGGCGAGACATGTTTGTATAACCGTCCATTGTTTTGTTGTGTTGTATATTGTTGATGTACACTCTGATGATGTAATGTATAAAATGTACAGTTCTTTGATTTAAAGATATTCATTTATCTATTATATCTTGTACCGCTGCGATTGTGAGTGTTTCCGTTCTGTTTCCTTACTTCTTCTATCGTTTTCTTCTACCTCTTCTTTTTAACCCTCATGGTTCGGTTTTCCGACATTCGATTGCTCGGCAGTTGATACAGTGGACGTATTAATGTCGACTTTCATAAGTCGAAGAATCGGGTCTTGACAATGTGGTATCAGAGCATATGGTTAAGTGACAACCTTGGCTCTGTTGGGAATTACTCATTAGAGAGAGTTAGCAGTACACTAGAATGAGTTGAGTGTAATAATAGATATGAGAGCATATTCGCTAGTGAATATGAAATTGTTTTATATTGTTTTGACTTATCAGTTGATTGTTTATAGATTCTGGTCGGTGCAGTCTAGCTAGCTGTATCGATAGGGGTTTCTAAACTCTTAAACGCGATAAACCGACATAGTAGGGTTTTAAATTGGGTAAATGAAATAATTTTACCTCGATTATATTTTATATAAAGGAATCATTTTTCAAAATTATCAAAGTGTATGTAAAATTGAATTGTTTGATCATTGAAAGTGTAAGAAAATATATAAGTGAATCAAAGTTGTTCTAATAATCTAAATAAAAACAACAATTGTGAAAGAATTAAATTATATAAAAGCAACAATTGTATAAGTATAGAATTATAATTGAAATGATTTACAATTGTGAAATAATCTTGTATAAGTAAAAGTGAAATAGTGAAATTATATGAGAAAAGGATTTATAAATGTGATTTATAAATAAAAGAAAATTTTAAAAGAACAAAAAGCACTGAATTCACTACTGTTGCTGGGGAATAATAAGGGTGATGACTGCAGCATCACCAGTATCATTTTCAAGTTTTTGTGTGATGGATTTGCTACCATAGTAAATTGAAATTTTGAATTTTGTTGTGATAAACAAATTTGATATTAAAATCCAAGTTGTAATTGATTAATAAAAGTGAAATAAGTTTTGAACTTATAATATGAGATAATAAATTTTAACTTTGGTAAAGTTGAAATAAATTTGAATTAGTATGATAAAATATATGATGTGAAATTTAACTAAAGGAAGTTAAATAAATTAAATCAGATTTGGAAGTTGAATAATAAGTTGTATAACTTATTAAATGTGAAGATGTAAGTAAAACCAATTATTAAAATGGTTAAACAATTTTGTTAAGCAAAATGAGGTATGAATTTGAATAAGTGATGAAATTTGACTTTGGTAAAAGTTAAATAGAATTTACTTTAGAATTGGAATCTGAATTGGATTTATAAGTGAAAAATTTAAGTTAAGTTAAACAAATGATGTTGAAATGGAATATAACTTAAGTAATGCTGAATGAAGTTGATTTTGGTATCGAAGTAAAATAATGAAGTGAATTAAATGAATATGAACTTGAATTATATAAAGGAGATTCAACTTTATTTGTAAAATAAATTGGTAATTGAACTAATGAATTGAATATTAATCAATCGAATGTAATGAATTGATATATAATAAAGGATATAAGTGTTAATTCATTTAAGGTTAATTGAACGTTAAACCAAATTGAAGGTAAACAAAGTGAATATGAATGTCGAATGTAAAGTGAATAAATTCGGTTGTATTGGATATACATTGGTTGTTAGATTATTGTTAATTGATTGAATAGAAATTCATATGCAATTGAATGAATAAAATTGAAAGCTAGAGCAATTAAATTCAAATTGTAAGTTAAGTATATTTAAATTGAATAGAAATTGATTTGAATTGAAAGTGAACAAATGTGAATGTAAATTAGTGAATGTAAACTAATTGAAAATGGATAATTGAATGTCGTTGTATATAAATTGGTTGTAAACAATTACAAGTAATGTCGAAATCATATAAGTTGTTTATAAAACTTGCTTAGTATGCATTTCTTTTAATATGCATAGGTTGTAGTTGTTTAAAAGAGTAAAATGTTAATAACTTCTTATATATGTCACTTACGTGTTTATATTGAGTAAGTATAGGTACCGGGGCTACCGTTAGCGGGATTTGGTTGTGCAAAATGCTAAATAAATAACTGCTTTGCTCAAAAATGCTAAAAAGGTACGCCTACACAATAAAAATAGGAAATATGAATTGTTTTTCTGTTTTCCGACCGTGTGGGTCGATGTATATATATTTATATCTATTGTGATATTGTAAAAGCTCCTCCGTACAAAGGAGGTTATGGCGAAATTTTCTGAAAATTTAAGGCGTTAGAAAATTTTCGGTAAATTTTGGAACAAAATTTGTGAAAACTAAGTTTTGATTTGAAGTTAAAGGTTTAACGACATAGTTGGTTTTGAAAAAAATAACTATATATGGATTTGAAAATATTAGTGAAGTTTTATAAGAGGTTTAACTATGGATTTTGGAAAAGTTAAATATTTAAATGAATTTGAAACTTAATTTGAACGAATTGTTTTGAAAAATTAATGAATTTGGGGCATTTTTCTTAATTGGTAATTTCAAGGACGAAATTCTTTTAAGGGAGGAAGATTGTAACGACCCAGAATTTCTGTCATTTGATATTCAGATATTTAATTGATTTTAAATATTAACAAGTAAAATTTGTAAGTTGAATAATTTATTTTTCGAATATCTGGATTTAATTGGATAATTAAATTGACAATTTAATATTTGAAATTACTGAAATAATTGGAAATTGGGTTTAATGTGATTAAAAATGATTTATAAAGTTATATTAAATCATATTGGAGTTAGAACAATGTTTATGAACTTTTAAAATTGAATTAAAAGTTAATTTGTGAAAATTGAATGTTTTAATATTTAATCGACTAGTGAAAATAGCCATTTTTCAAACAGTCTCGGATTCCAACGAAACCAGTTTCATCGGATCCATAATGTTATATTATTGTAAGATTTCAAATTTTGTGTCAATCGGATTAACGGTTTGTCCGGGGCAAGCCAAAACGCATAGAAATTTGTTTAATCGATTTAATTTAAAATTTGATCGTTTATCTCCGTAACTCACACAAATGATCAAATTGGCTCTCGGTACCTATTTCATTGTGTCCGGAACGCGGCGTAAACCGTAAAGACACCAGCCGGCATGCTTCGTTTGGAGTTCGGAAAATTTTGGATGAATAGTGTTTGGCGAATTTTCTATAAAAGGATTATTTTCCATTTGCAAAAGAAAACCCTAGGGTTTCCTCTCAAGCTTCAGCCGCCTTCTAAAATTTCTATGGCCGAAAATCACTCTTCTTTCCCCCTCGATTTCTTCAAATTCATCAGCAATTACGAGAAATTATCAACTGCAAACTTGTAGAGTGTATCGAATACTTCGATATGAACGGTCATGATCGGAATTGGAGCAACGAGGAGGCTGCTAAGGGGTCGCGTTCATCACCGGTTCATGCTCGATTATTGAGCTAAAGGCGAGACCGAGCTCCACCTTGCCTTGGCCGAAAGTAGTATTGTCGATGGGCTTCGATTTGGAGGCCTCTGATCGTCGTCTTGTTCAAAGGGTGGGTCGCGTTAATTCAAAACCTAATGGAGCTTCATGGGTTCGGCTGCGTTTTTTACCTGGAGGAAGAAGAAGTGCGTTCCATGGCCTGGATTCATCAAAACAGATCATACGGCTATGATGGAGCAAGGTTGAAAATAATAAAAGTTGAAATTGATTTGTATTTAAATACGTATAAACTTTGTAGTAACAAAACTTTTTGATACGAGGTCGAAAACGCACGAAACAACTTGCATCGGGTTCGTATTGACGGGCACTATGCAATGGAGCTTTTTGGAGTCATTTGGAGCTAGTGATAATTTCGGTAAAATTAAACGCATGTTTAATTTTATTCGAAACAAACACTACAACCTTTGTAGAAAGCAAGGTGAGAACTTCTCACTCAATCGAAATTGTTTCGATTTCAATTTTAAATAGTTAGATTTAAAATTGCTTGATTGTGTGATTGGATGATAGTTATTATCTGTTGTATTGAAACAGACCCTATACGCCGTGTATTAAGCGGATGTTATTTATTAAACACATATACCGCGATAATACCAACTTGAATGGAATTGGTATTATATATGTACTTGGAGTAGATTTCCCGCATTATATAGCGGATGAGACCCTATTGCGCCGCATAATAGCGGATAATATTTTACAATCCCATATACCACGATATTTCACCTCGTAGCGGAATTGGTATTGTGCTAACATCTTTGGATGCAGGGAAACAGGTTGGAGGGATCCAACTGGATTCCTCAAACATTTGAATTTATTTCATATGTTGTGTGTTGGTTGATTTATAATCTATGTAATTATCTTGGTGATTGAAATCGTTAAAGGCCAAATTTTAGCCGAATATAAATTGGTATCATTAGATACCGAAAACAAGTAAAATGTGAACTTTCGGAATTTAAGTTGAAAATTAATAATTAAATTTATTTTTGAGAATCGTATAAATTTGAAGGAAGGAATTTTTAAAATGATAAAGTTTTATTTTTATCTCATTGAATAAAATTCCAAATATGGTAAAAAGGCTTAATAAATGGATTTTCGATAATATTGTTCAAAGGTTGAAAATTTATTCAAAATATGGATTTTAAAGTGTTGGAAAAATAAAAGAATTTGTATTCTTTAAAAGGAAATTATTTCAAAAAGAAATAAATTTAGGAATCCATTTGGGAATTGATTTCGGTAATTGAAAATAGATCTTTTGGAAATCCATTTGGAAATTTATTTGGTGTTTTGAAATGAATTTGGAATCAATTTGGAAATTAATTTGAGGTTTAGTAGAAATTGATTTCAATTTGAAATTTGACTGAAATTCACTTAGTGTTTAATTTCTTGGAAAAATCAGTATGGAATTTGATTTGGTGTTTTTGGAAATCAATTGAAAACTGATTTGGCGTTGAAAGTGAATAATTGAAATCGATGTGAAAAATCGTATAAAAAGTGAATATTTGGGAATGTAAATTCACAATGGAAATTTATAAGGGAAATTTGTTTTACAAATGGACATTGATTTATTTTTAAAAGTGTGGAAATAAATTTACGGATTTGGAACGTAAATTTAATAAATCGGTAAGGATTTATTTAATTGGTTTGAATGAACCATTTTGAAATGAAAGTATATCCTCCCTGGAAAGCCGAATAAAATTTCTGAATAGCTTTGAAAAAGTATATTATTCATATATATAAAATTCTAGTATTTGTTTTGAAAAGGATACTTTGAAGAAATTTACCTCTTAAATTATTTTAAATCCTTTAAGTAAAGATTTATTAAATTGTTTATAGAAATGATTATTTCTAAGATTTAATCAGTAATTGTTTTAGAAAATAGTTATTTAAATAGTTATACTCTATTTAGTAATTTTATTTTAAAAAATTAGTTTGGGTTTAAGTTTATATAATATAGGTATAATATTTTATAACTAATATTTTAAGTGAAGTGTTTAAAGAAAAATAGTTTTATTTAAAAGTGTTTTCCAGATATATTTTTGGATAAGGAATTTTCTATTATTTTGAAATATTTGAACTCGGCAGATTTCCAGTGAAAATGAATAACTATTTTTAAGTGTTTTCCGCTTAAGGAAAATGATTTGAAATTTAATTTCAAAAGTTGTAAAGGTGAAAATTGATTTGAAATTTGTTTCAAATCAATTTAAATGTGGAAATTATATCTTGTAAAGATATTTTTGAAAATAAATAATTTGGGAAATTATTTGAAATCGGGTGATGTTGTGAATATTGATTGATAGTTAAATAACCGACTATCAATATTAACCCTTAAAGGGCTATTTGTTGTGAATTGGTTGAAATTGAATGCTACACTTATTTTTAAATTATTGCATTCGTTATTCGGATTACCCATTCCGAATAGTGATACGACGTAATAGATAGCATTGAAGACCGGTGTTGAAGACCGGGTATTTGTGAAAACGATACGATGACCTATCGATTGTCTCTGCACCGTTAGCTATGGTATGGAGATTTCCTTTGTGATGGGAAATTCGATCGGGATTGTGAATACCCGGATTGCAAGGGCTTCTTTTGAAGTGCCTTCGGTTCTGTTCGAACCTGGAACAGACTTGTATGGTTACGTGTCTGACATTACATTTTGAGATATAAAGCAGATTTCTTTCAAATACATTTCTATTGGTGGCGGTGAATTTATTCTTTTAGCTTAACACCCTTCTCTGAGACGTACGAGCTCAGAGGTTTTGTAGTTGAAGGTTATCAGCGATATACTCCCAATTTGGTAATGTGGCATGCTGAGTGTTGTTGTGTGATGATTATTTATTGATCATTTGTTGATCAAAGCATGGCTTTGTGGACGAGACTTCGTCGGACCTCACACCTCGAAAATGGTCAAAACAGGAATATGCGACAAGGTTATGAGGGTCGCGCCCTTTAAGGTATGCCATTTCCTTCTGGAAAAGGGTGGTGTCAGGTATGGAGCCCTAATGCTTAACCTATGTGGTTGCTCCAATCTCATTTTCTGTGTGGTTGTTGCTTTGTGACCGAGGGCCCTCGGCTAAAGGTCCCAAAGGACCGGTGGGTGGCATATTCGTGTAGTAGTTGCCTAGTTACAAAGGTAACCCGGCCTTGTGTTAGTAGAGATCAGATTAGGTTCTCGGGACGTCCCGCCAGAGGCGATCCCGTGTGGCAGTAGAAAGTTCCTTAGCCCGACCATTTGTTGGAAATCCAAAGAAACAATACGAGCCCTGTACGGTTTTAGTTATATTACCTGCCATTCACTTATGGTGGCGCCCCACGGTTTGGATGGTAGCTATAGTAGGCATAGTTCGGAATGTCTATGCTGGCTAAGATTTATATTCTACTTTCGAAATGTTTTTCTGCACTTTGCACTTATAGTAATAATATCAAAGAAATTCGCATATCAAGCATATTTGACTATCATAAGGATAAATCTCCTCTAATTCTGCGTTTGCATTGTGTGTGTGCGGGGAGGCCTTATGGCAGTTTCATTTTCCAAAAACATTGCGGATATTTTTCACTTCCCTTGTTGTTGTTGTTTTAAAAGATAAATAATTGTTTTGAGTTCTCACACCAGTCCCATGACTGACCTGGAGTTTATTGTTCTCTTCCTAAACTCTAGGTGCCCATCATTTTCCACACGGGCAGTCTAGAGTCAGGTTATCAGGTCATTCTGGATTCAGAAGTGCTATGGAGCTCAAGTGGAGAGCTGGATGGCGAGACGTATTACTTGTATACGATATTATCTTCCGCTGTAAATTCACTTGTAAGGACATGTTTGTATAACCGTCCATTGTTTTTTTGTGTTGTATATTGTTGTTGTACACTCTGATGATGTAATGTATAAAATGTACAGTTCTTTGATTTAAAGATATTGTCTGCGGGCTTGGTGCGATGGTGGGGTGATACGCCTCCCAAGTGGGAGGTCTCAGGTTCGAGTCCCACCTTGTGTGGGAGGAGAAATGCCTTTCATATGGGAGGTTGAGTTTCACTTTCGCGTCCCTTGCACCGGGTCAAGCGAAAGGTCTGGCTGCCCGGAATAGTTGGTGGTGGTGGGCCTTCCATCTTTTCCCTAGGTTTACTGTTCAGGAACCGCATGTCGGTAGTGATTGAACAGGTTTCCCTAGTTCCAAAAAAAAGATATTCATTTATCTATTATATGTTGTACCGCTACGATTTTGAGATTCTGATATTTTTTTCTGTTCTGTTTCTTTACTTCCTATCTTTTTCTTCTACCTCTTCTTTTTAACCCTCACGGTTCGGTTTTCCGGCATTCGATTGCTCGGCAGTTGATACAGTGGACGTATTAATATCGACTTTCGTGTGTCGAAGAATCGGGTCATGACAGTCAGGCTAAGGAACTTCCTATTGCCAGATGGGAACGCCTCTGGAGGGACGCCCCAAGAGCCTACCCGGCTCTCTGCCAACACAAGGCTAGTTACCCCCTTCCCGGGAAGTAAAACCTAAGATATGCCACCCCTGGTCGTTTGCAACCTTTATCCAAGGATCCTCTTCACCAACAACATCACACAGTAATAAATTTACAGTGTCCACAAAAGTTAAGTATCAGGGCTACATACCATAATACCACCCTTTTCCAGACGGAATGGACATACCTTAAGGGCGCTACCCCTGCAATTTTGCCACATCTTTCCTGTTTCGACCATTATCGGGTTGTGAGGCTCAATGAGGTCTCGTCACAAAGCTACACTTTTTTCACAAAGTCATGCATTGATCAACAAATGATCAGCAGCACTTCGTATGCCGCATTACCAAATTGGGAATGTATCACTAGTAACATTAACTACATAACCACTGAGCTCGTACGTCTCAGAGAAGGGTGTTAAGCTAAGAGAATAAATCTCCGCCACCAAACAGAAATGTATTTGATAGAAACCAACTTTACATCTCAAAGTGTAATGTCAGACACACATCCATGCAAGTTTGTTCCAGGTTCGAACAGAACCGAAGGCACTTCCGAAGAAGCGGTCGAAATCCGAGTATTCACAATCCCGACCAGACTTCCCATCACTTAGGGAATCTCTATACCGTAGCTACTCAGTGCAGAGACAATCGATAGGTTATCCCATCATTCTCGCCAGCACCCGGACTTCACCACCAGTCTTCAAATGCAATCCATAACGTCGTATCATTATTCAAAATGGGTTATATGACACAAGGTTCTCTCCTGGCTAACTGAATAATGAGCGCAATATTTACAAACATATGGATATGGGATTTCGGTTAAGTCACAACATTAAAACCCAAAACCTTTCTTTTCAAATGGTTTAAACAAATTACCATTTTAAATCTTTTTAAACAAAAAGATTCACTTCATAAAGTTCACCCATTTTTCACAAAGATTCATTCACAGATTTCAAAACAATTTCCATTTCAATTGAATTAACTCATTCAATCTTTAAATCAAAGATTTAACTTATAGCTTTCAAAAACCCGGTTTCAAAGGTTCATTCATACCTTGGAAAACCATTTTCAATTCAACTTGAAATTCCTTTAATACAAATTGGAAATTCATTTCTTATATGAAAGATTTCATCATTTGAAAACAAATAGTTTTCATTTCGGAAAATTCTGATTCATTTATACAAGTTAAAGTCCTTGGGTTAAATTTAAATTCTCAAAACAATACTATAAAAATGATTTAAAAAGTCATGTGTGTATATATATTATATAACTTGTATTTCCACTTTTAAAACCAAATTATCAAAATAAGTTCAAATCCTTAAATAAGATAAAGTATATTCAAACTCTTTTTCAGTTTCAGAACTCTTTTTCAAAAGCTTTTCATATAACTCAAATTCCATTTTCAAAATCAATTTTGAATCAAAATTTCAATTTTCAAAACCATCTTATTAAATTCAAATCATCTGTGACTTAACCGATTTACTCCTGAAATCCATATTTATGTGTGTATGAGTGTGGTCCAGGGGTTTAACACAATAGTGCAACATCACAAATCATCACATCATCACAGATTCAAGCATATCAATATCAGTAAGCGGTATATCCCTATAACGCTAATCATCCATACACAAATTCACAGATAAATAATATACATTTATCACAAATAAAATAAATTACATTCATCACAGCTTGAATTAAAACAATTTACATCATAAAGCATCACACAGTAGAGAATATCAAACAATTCACAGCATCCAATAGAATACAGTCATCCGTAAGTAAAGCCAATTAAAATATCTGATTAATCTAAACTAGAATCATTTGCCTATGGATAACTCCTAGTCAAGGTTAATTAATGATTAATTATTTAATTACAAATATTTAATTAGTTATTCTTTAATTCATCATTAATTACCCTTTAAATAATAATTAATCCTTAATTAATTATTCTTAATTAATTACAATAATTAATTACTCCTTAATTAATAATTATTTCGTAATCACTTCAATTAATTAACCTTTAATTAATTATTCTTAATTTAATTACCTTAATTAATTAACCACATTAATTAATTATTCTTTAAAGTAATTAACCGTTAATTACTTGGTAAATAAATCTTTAATCATTAATTACCCATTCTTAATTACTTCGATTTAAGTAATTATTTTTAATTAATCAATCATTAATTACTTGATTAATTAACTTTATTTATCAATTAATTCTAAATTAATTACTTCCATTCGGTAATTTACTTCAAGTAATTAATTTCTTAAACAAATAAAATTTAACTTAACCTTGAAAAGTTAATTAACAATTATAAGACATCCTTAATATTAAATTCTTGAAATATCTTTAAGCTTATTTAAAATAAACTTTAAAAATAAAAGCTATGTTTATATAAACCATTTTAAAACTTAGCTAATTAAAAACAATTTATTTAAAAAAATCCTTCTTAACTATTTCTTAAACTTGGAAATCATTTAATATAAGAAGAAAATTGATTAACCAGATTTAACAAGATTTAAAAATTTTAAAATTTTGATTTTTCTTTGAATTTTATAACTGTTTTTGGCCAATATTAATAAACTCGAGAAAATCCCATGTCTCCTTCGAGTTGAACCCGAGCGAAACCCAAACTCCACTTGCTTCGAGAAAAATGATAAATTTCCCGTGCTTGGCTCCGAGCCTCTCCTTTCTTCCTCAAAACTAACACACGACGTTCTCACGTATACGTGCACAAGCACGTTGGCCAACGCCGATCAACATCGAGGCCACCAACACATCATAGATGATCACCGGAATTAATACAATTAACCCAAAACGCGATTGATGTTGAATCAAAATCGAACCAAAAATTCAAACTTAAGGAACCATCAGACCCCACGCCGCTATACACCACCAGACCCCACGCCACTCTGGCCAGAAGTACATCGATCCACCATGAACCTATCGCAACAGGTGCGATCATCCGAATAGCCGTGGCTATGACGCAATTAACTCGCAACTTCGACCTTCAAAACACAGGGTTAAACCCTAATTTCATCCCAAACTCAAACCATGATGAATAAAAAAATTTGCTTGCAATTTTCCTACAATCTATGATCATTCCAACATCCACCACCTCGATCCAGAAGCCCAATTCTTGATCAATCATCAGAAAATCGAGAGAACCCATTTTCTATTCATCTCGAAAATACCACCCTAATACACAACTAAAAATTCTAGTTTTTGTTTTAAAAATAATTAATTTCGAAATGGTTTTAGGTGAGTTAATCGAATCGATAATTCATGCAAATTAAAATTTCGATAGAATTGAAATTTCACTATTTATTCATCTTCCAGACAAAACATGTTATATTTTCTTGAAACTATATTTTTAAAAATTTAATTATGATGATTGCAAACATCTTTTGTTTTAATATTACAAGCTAGAAGGGGTTGAGGAAGATGGGATTTGAATTTTTGAACTTAATTAGATCAACATAGACATTATTTTCCTGATTCCAGAACATGCATACCATTATACACAAACATGCATATTTCACACATGCATTCAAACTTGCCTACATTCAAACAACAGATCAGATATCAGGCTTAAAAAGGTTTACTCACCTGATGAAGCTTTGAACAGAGTAGAGAACTGGAATGAGGTTTTAGCTTGAAAATTGATCGGAGTTTTTCTCTTTTTTTTTTCTTCTTACTATTTGATCTAGTCTTGCATTGAATCCTGGCTTAGTTGCTTAATGCTAATCGAATTTCCAGTTTTTGTTTTTGATTCAAATCTTTCTGCCTTGAACTGTTTGCTTTGCCTGATTTCCAGACTTTGTTTTCAGGTTTGTATCTTTGCTTTGATAACTTGCTTTTGTTTTGAGCTCTAGAATTTATTTTCTCAGGTTCAAACTTTGCTTCAGTTTTGAGGGTTTGAGGAGATTTCGAATTTTCTTTGAGTTGAAGATGATTTTTGTGTCTTGTTTTCTTTATTTCAAGTTTGAGAGGAATGAAACAACTGATCTTTTTCTTTTTGCGTGTATTCAAAATCAAATTCAAAGAAAATAAACCTTCTTTGCCACTTGTCTACTATGTTTACACTTGTTATTCATATTAGCTTATTTCTTTACAAATGTTCATTTATAGCATTTTTGTGCTTATACCCTTGGTTCACATTATTTGGTAAATTTTTATTTAACCCTTTATGTAAATATATTTTCATATGTAACATATGTCTTATTTTAAAAATTTTATGTCTTTAATATTTTTACCTTTGCACAAATAAAATTTATTTCAATTACTTTTCACATTCAATCTTAATTTAATTCAATATATTTACATATATACATTTATATAATTTACATTCATACTTTTCTTATCATTTCTATTATTTCCATGTGCACAACTCTTTTAAAAGAAAAGAATGATTTGAAAATCTTAATTACATATTAACAAATAATCACTCTTTTATTTATATATGTATATATATATATATATATAAGAGCATTTAATCTTAAAAATAATATTTTGAAAATTACTACATTAATTCTTTGAAAATTAATACATTTTCCAAATATTAATATATTTAAAAAATTTATAAAATAAACTATCATTAACTTTTTATTAATCTCAAAGCTTTAAAATTCTATTTATTTCCAATACATTTATTTTTCTAAATATAATATTTATTTGTAAAATACTTATGCTTAAATTTCAAATCAAATTTCTATTTATAATCAAAATTTTATTTATTCTAGAAATTTCTAATTAATTCACAAATAATATCACAATTTAATTCCAAAATTAAATCAATTGTCAAATTAAACTTGGCTAAATTTCAGGGATGTTACAATTTCAAATCCAGGTTTGAACTTCGAATTCAAACCACTTCCAAAATCAATAGGTTTCAAAGTTTAAATATTCAAACAATTCACAATAACTCAATATAATAAATTTCATTTATATTTCAAAATTTAACTTTAATTTTATTTAAATTTGGAAATATTCACTCAGTCAGTTTTAATAACATTTATATAAAATTTCGAAGTACAAATTTAGATAAAGTCAATAATTAAATATCTAACTTCTATTATATTTAGTTCCAAAATATTTGCCTAATCACTTTTATAATCATATAAATAAAATCTCAAGTTACAAATTTAAATCAAAATTAAATATTCAATTTAATTTAAATTTGAAAATATTCATTTGATCACCATTAATTAAATCAAGTTATAATATCATACCTTTCAAAATCTAAAAATTAAAAAGTTTTCAATCAATTCTTATTTAAATTCAATTATTAACAAATTTAAATTCCATGTCAACATTAATTTATCTTTCCAACCTCAATTATTAAAGTTATAAAAATCTATTTTTTAAAATATTAATATAAATTTAAATAAATTCTTATACATATTATACGAGTAGTTTGGCACGTGCGATGCACGTGCGCAGAAGGAATTGGTGTTAAGAAACAATGTCTGTAAGGGTTGTTGAATGCGATAAAACGAGTGTGACGTACACGTATTGTTGAATATTATGGATATTAACATGCAGAATGAATCTACATCCGATGGACATAGAAAATTTGTATCGAACATGGGAAGAAGCGTTATATCAGACAGACATTGTGTGGACAGAAAGAAAAGTAATAAACATATGGTGTAATGAATTATTAACGCATGTTAATGCAAACCGTAGAGAATAACTTTCATAAACTATCATACAACACAATGTAACACATTTACATACAGTAATGGAAACCACTTGTCATTTCAATTTTTTGAGTTTCGGTCATCAACCAAGTAGCTTTATAGCCATTTATATTCCATATAGCTTTATAGTTGTTTGTCCTCTTTATCAATATGAGCGTTGAAGTTTTTTCATAGTGCATTCCAATTATTATATGAATAGTTTCTTTCAACATTACATGTGCGATTCGACTTACATAATACAAATGCACTGAAGTAAAAATAACTAATTGCTGAAATACACAGTTAGTAAAAATAAATCTAATGTGATAGAAACATAGCATAGTTACGTCGACTCATGCCAGTACCAAATATGAGTCATATACCCCAAATCCAAGCTCATAAGCAACTTTACTGATCACTCCTTCAACTCATTTCCTGCTATTGGCTGATGAGCAACTCCATGTTCCATTTTACTCATGTGAGCTCAATATTCCACTTCATGTTGATATTGCACTTCAAATTCCTTTTATACATCTACATGTAATATGCATGCAAGTTGTCTTGTTCTCGATATGTTACTGCAAGGTGAACCATTTCAGAGATACGTAACTTATTTGTATTAGGACTCATCCCTAGTACACAACATTAGATGCATCATATGTATAGCGATAATTTAACAATAGAGGGAAAGATACAGTTTACTAAAGTAAAGGAGGGTTCAATTAGCCTTTACCATATGTACATATTCAAGGACGGTGGTCAAATTCAACGTTCTTTATCAAAAAAAATTATAGGAAAATTAATATTCATTGAAGAAGGCATGGTTTCAATTGTTAGATTTAGTTTACATTCTGTCAAAGGATTTCTACACATAGGGGTCTTTATCAAAGCCATGCCTTGGTAAAACACATCTAACCAATTGTGACTAAATAAAAGACAGCGATCAATAATATAAAGAGAAGATAAATGTCGTACCGGTATGTCAGCCAAATCACATGATCCTGCTGACTTGCTCGCTTCCCCGCGTTAATCATTTGATCTGAGCTTAAGGTTAAAAATTCAAATTATGGTGCTGAACTCGCAAATCCTATTGAAATTACAAATAGTAAAATCAAAGCGTAGAGTCGAACAGTAACAGAGGTTCGAAGAAGTATAAAAGTAATATACATCAACTTATAGAGTTGTCAGCAATAATGAACAGACCGACAACCTTCAACATTGCTCCAGTGACTTGTACAGGTCTCTACTTTCACCAATCATCAGTTGGTTCTCTCTTTACAATTTTCAAATGGTAAATTTAAATTGGAGCCAAATATTATTAATAGTAAACAAACAAGTAAAAAAAACAAAATTTGAATTCAAACATGAAGAGTATTATTAGTAAAAGTATTACGGTTAGGTTTAGGAAAGTACCAAAACCATGAGTGCCAGTGAAGGCAAACGCAGGAGTAAGCAAATGACGAAGGAACTTTGTAGATCGAAACAAAATCAGTTGCATGAGCCTTATATATTTATAACATACTCATTTCCATACCTATTCACTTGAAAATTTATATGCATACATACAAAACTGTCTATGAACTTTCAAAAGCCTAGTGTATTATGAACTGTTATATTTTCAAAAACCAATGCATATAAACATCTAGAGACTGACGGATGTGTGAATAAAATAACGTGATGAAATTTGCAAAATGAGCTTTAGACTTGGTAGTTGTTGCCTCTTCTTTGGTTCATTGGTTCAACAGCGAAGAATTTCATTAGAGGTTCGTAAATTGTTTGTTTTAGGTGGATTACTCTATGCACAAAGTTGGATGCACACATAAAGCAAAAGATAAATTTTAAAATAGATGAAACTTTCTTTCACAAAACATTAGATATGCATATGTTTAGCTTTACCTATCTCTAGGGACGACACCAAATAATTTTGAATTTCTGCTATAAATGTTAAATAACATCAGTATATTGCCCTCCACACAAAGATCTACGTAGAACTTATCCACCAATAACAATATAAACATAATCAATTATGAGTTTCGATAATAAACCATAGTAAATAAGATACACCGGCTAATGACTAAAAAAATGCTCCTTTTCTTGAACACCATAGAGTTTAAATTTTCCCTTTTGTCCATAGAAGCCCTGTATTGTTGAGTTAAAGCCATGAAAAGTAGGTAAGGATATACTTTGTTTACATTAGATTTGTCAGGAACATATAAAAGAAAGTTTATGTGCAATCACGTGCCCATTTTTATACACATCAGCAACAAATTAATTTTATTACGCATTTCTTATGGATTTTAATTATTTAATTTAAATAATTTAAGTCTGTAAGTTAGTCAAAATATTAAAGAATAATGGTATTTTGGTAAATATTTAAATAATTTGGAAGTGTAGATCATACAGTCATATTCTTCCTCACCATTAAATGAATTTTATGCATTTACCAATGTGCACCGATAAGTTAGAGGAAGACACCAGATTCAGATAAAAGGTACCATAAATAATAACATAAGCAACTTTACGCAAGTTTTCAAATGGTAGAAAATTTATTATTCAATCTATCAGATAAAAGTAAGCACAATGCTTATGTTCCAAGATAGTAGTTTCTACAGTGCTCTCACTAAAAATCATCCTATAATCATATAACTTATGAAGTAAATATCTTTTATCTTTTACTATAGCTTACAAAGAAAACTATAGCTTGAGTGTAAAGGATGTTGTTAATATTGAGCAAGTGTAACCTCAACGTAACATATATAGAAAAGTTAGAGGATTGACCTCATCTGAAGCCTTAGGAACGTCGTTAAGAGTCAATAAATTTGAACTTCTTCCGGTCAGGTGTTTTATCTTATAGTTTTCATATATCGACCTAAGAGAATTACTTTTGTTAGAGCACCGACCAAAAGATAAAGAGTCAAACTTATAAATCCATTATAAAATTTATAAATGCAGTCTTTACCGAATAAAATCTCTTTGGTTGTTGAATAGTCTTTTGATTGGGTTGGATAATCTATTTATCGACTGATTAATGATTTATTAGTACCTAACAAAACATTTGAGTAACACTTAGGAACTTAAATACAAAGAAAGAAGAATGCAAAAGAGGGTGTAAATTTCATATCCAGTAGAATAAATAATTACGTCTATAAAACTTTTACCGTCTTATTGTGAGGAAGAACCTATGCTTGCCAAGTAGAATTATGAATCTTTATTTTACCCAAGTGAAAAAACAAAATTTTGGTCCTAGTTCAGAACAAAAAAGAAAAAAGAAAAGAAATAAATGACATGATAACATAATCAAATAAACTAACAACTTTTAGCAGTACTTTCCTTTTAGTGTTATGCTTGTCACCATTATCAAGGTTGGATATCATGATCTCTCATCATCCTACTTTACATAAGGCCATCTGTAAGGTTACATGTTCTCATTAATTTAAATTAAACTTTTCGTTCTCAGCCATAAAGAATAAAAACAAAGTCAAACCACTTTATTGTTCTAACTTAAAAAATAAATATTTTAGTAAAATGAACTTCACTTCCAGCTAAAAATAATAAATACATAAGTGATAATTGTAAAAAATTACTTATTTCAGAATAGACCATCTCCTTACCTCAAGCTCTTTCGCTTCAAGTTCAGTGATATTATTTTTTAGCATGAACATATGTTATTTTGTCACAACATAACCGAGACAAAAGAGTATTGTGAGTTGAAAATGAATCAAACTACCTTTGTCCAGTTGCTAAATAGTTGATATAATTATTCTTTTAACTACCTTTAATAATGCAAGTTAATTCAACCAATATCTCCTCTTCCAAACTGCAAAAAAAATGTTCTAAAGGTTAATAAGGTGTATTAAATATATCATAGGAGTTGGATACCTACATTAAAAACAATAATATATAACATTCCTTTACATTTAATAACAGGAAACCTTAAGTTGTAGTTTTTGGAAAATATTACGAAATGCCTATACCAAAAACATAGGCATTAATAATTTACAACTAATTCCATGATATACCATACATGTTAAAACAATAACAAGAACAAGGATGTTTTAACAACTACATGGCTAGCTGGCAAGCTAAAGTGGACTACACGTCAACACTAAAAGTCAAAGAAATAGTTAAAATAATTGCAGATACATTGCATTTGAGCTTGGATACTAATTACTTTACTTAATTGCTAATTACTTTATTTAACAATATTTCTTTTTTTGAATCCTATCTTTGGTAAGACAGTGACACATTATATGCTCATTTTATTAAGTTACTTTTGTGAAGTACATAAGAGGTTGATTAGGCGAGAATTCAATTAGGCAATAGAAGATAACAAACCAATTATTAACAGTTTATGGCATATGTATTATTGGTCCTGGGAAAGGAAGTGAAACAGGAAAAATTTGACAAAACAACATTGAAACTTGATCATTAAATGCTCTAAAGAAAAACAAAATCAACTGGGTAATGAATTAAACAAAGAATGGACATAGTAACAGTTACAAAACCCTCTACTGCCAACTTTTCTAGTTGTAAGCAGTCATAAATCCGAGCAATCTGTACATCAAAGTGTCACAAAAAAAAATAAAGTAATAACAGCATCAACTTTCAGGTAAAAACTATTTTAGAAAAAATCCACCTATTCAGCTTTCAGTGGAAGAAGATAAACTATATCTAAAGTTCACGAAAATGACAGTATCCTAAAAATAAACTCAAGATTATCTTATTAACCAATTTTCTGTAATATTTATGATGTATTCTGTCTAGGAGGGGCAAAACAATGTAAGGCCGAGCAATAAATGCATCAAACAACAGTTTATAGTACGAAAAAGGAGAAAATAAATAACAGTAAACATTACCTTGAATAGTTGACTACTTCAAGTACTTTCTGGCTCCAAGTTCTGCTTCTATGAAATGGATGCCGAATTGATATTGAAGCGAAGGGTTAACCAATTTTGTGTATGAGGATCCAAAATTTTCTGCCATTAATTTCCGAGCAGTGGTACACATGTCCACAGGCATCGAAAGGGAAGAAAGCAATTTGAGTCATTCACTTACTTATGAAATCAACATATATAGAGTTAGGGCTATAGAGTAAACAATGTTATTACCCAAAAACCAAAATTGAATTTTCAGATGGAAGAAGAAGATAAATACTATGTTTTAGTAGGGTTATGATGGACCATCATATTCACAGCGGTGCTGTTCGCCGATGGCATCGTAATGAAAATGAGGGAAGAACACAACAGAATCAGGGTTGCAGAGGAAATGATGTTATAAACCAAAAGGCAAAAGTGAAATTTAAGATTCATGAAAAAGATAGACAGGTTGAAAAGAAAATGTGAAATTTCAGGTTTATGAAAAAGATAGACATGTTGATTTAGTACCGTTATGATGGATCATTCTCCTCGCATCACTGCTCCTCTCATTAGGCGGCATTATTACAGCGGTGGAGGGGCAAATTTGTTAAATTCAGGTCCATCGTGTTGAAAAATTGGATAAGGGGAAAGGCAAAATGTTTTCCATGGGGAAGAAAAGTAAAGAGGAGGAAAAAGAAACGCGGAGAGGAGAACGAAAAGAAAAGGGGAGAGGAAGTTACTGTAACGTGGGAAGATGCAGGTGGTGGAACGTGGGATGAGTCGATGATGGAAATACAAAAGTGCCCTAACAGCATTTTGTAGTTGGTGTTTGCAATATGGGCAAAATGGGAATCGAAAAAAAGGCTTCACTTTGATCGGTTGACCAAAGGTTTTGCTTCATAGTATAGATACTAATTAAATTAAATTAAATCTTATTATGAAATCTATTTTATATTAAATATTATTTTATATATTTTTAAAATAATAAAATTATAAGTAAAATCTTAAAATTTATATATTCAAAGCTAACTTGTAAATTTAACATTTCCAAAACATATAATTTTCAAAAATCTAAATTTTACACATATATAAAAATAACATTTATATATTATATTTTTAAGAATCAATATTTATTAAGACCTGTATATTTCCTTTCAAAACTTTGGAAACCATTTTTCAAAAATAGACCAACGGTGTTAGTATATAATTTTCTATCCTATGGTCAAGTGATACAGATATTTATCATTTCAACCGCAATTATTAAATTTATGGGTATATCATTTCAACCCGCAATCCCAAAATTCAAATTCATTGAAAATCGTTTGGGTTTATTATTTCAACCCATAACGATTTTCCCTATTCTATAAGATCATTGTATCATTTCAGCCCATAAGGACTTCTAAACTAACAGGGAATTTGCAGAGCTAGAACAATAATAAAAAACATATTACAAAATGACGTACATTTCAATAGCAGACATATATCATCATTAACAATTTAATTATAATATATACGACAGGTTATGGTGTTATATGTCAAGGTAAACAATTACAGATAATGACATATCATATTTAGCAATTAAATAACTTACAATTCAAATTTAGCCACATATTTCAATAGTCATTTCATGTAAATTAAATTTACTAAATATAAGGATATTAATCGTGAGTGATTGCTCACCTTTCGAGGCTAGATAATAATAAGAACAAGATGCGACAATCCAAGCACAAATTCCAAAGCATGGCACGATGAACACGAATTCGATGAGCAAAGTTGATAACTTGAAAATGATGAAAAACGAATCAAAACTAGCTTTATTTAAACTAAAACAAGTTATAAATTATATTATATTTTTTTAAATAAATCAATATTCATTTTGAAAACACATATTTTAAAATCAATATCAAAACACATATTTAAAATTCAAAATATCTATGCATATAATATATTTTTAAAACAATACCTAAAAATATGATTTATATATATAAACCAAGAGAAGGCTGCTCGATCAAGCTTAAGTGCAAGGCTGTGGGCAGGGAAAGCTTCGGCTCGGAAGAGTAGTCATGGTCCTGACTAGTTCCTAGGTGGTGTAGACTCGGGTCAGTGGTGGAAAATTGCGGTGGTGAGGATAGGAGTGTGGGGTGTGGCCGCTGCTGTCGGTAGGGGTTAGGGTGTAAGGTTGAGGCGGATGGCGGGATGTGGAGGGCAAGGTGTGGGCATAGGCGGAACTAAGGAAAGGGAAGTCGAAGGGTTGGCTACCACAGTGGCATGGAGCAGCAATGGGTTTCGATGACTCGCTGTCAGTGGGCGGACTTGGGTGATGGTTGAAGTTATTGTCACGACCCGAATTTCAGCATTCGAAAAACGACACCCAAACTTCACTTGTACTCGAATGCCGCAGATTCAACTGTTGAAATCTGATTCACGCCGAAGCTTATAACACATTAAGTATAACAACACAGTGGAAGAAATACAATATTTATATTGATATACAACATCGATACAACTTATTGATACAATTGATAACAACATCAGAGATACAAGATAACAGTGGAAGAAATAACACAACTGGATGGTCAAGACTTTGCAACCATCGACAACGGAAAGATAACTCCAATAGAATTTCCAAGTGAGAAAGCGAGGATCCAAAAGAACGCATCTCCATTGCCAAAGCTCTAAGGACTCCAATCCAAAAGCTCGAAACACCATCACGATGAGCTAAGCAACCTTGATCCAAATGCGATTACCAAAATCTAAAGACTGGATGCTATTGAATCTACACCTACTACTTGATTATCTGGAAATCCAACTCTAGGCTGCCCGTGCGGAAAATTGTAAGCACCAAGAGTTTAGAAAGGGAACAATAAACTCCAGGTCAGTCATGGGACTAGTGTGAGCAAACGAAACAGTTTTCTTTAAAACAAAACAAATAAAAGAATTTAAAAAGAAATCTTTAATGCTTTTTGCAAAATGAAACTACCTTAAGGCCTCCTGCCGCACACACAATGCAAACACAGAATTGGAGGAGATTTCTCCTTATGGTAGTCAAACATGCTTGATACGCAAAACTCTTTTGATATTATTATTAGTGCATAGTGCAGAAAACCTTTCGAAAGTATAATATTAATCTTAGCCAGCATACAACCATTATTGTATGCCTACTATAGCTACCATGCTTAATAGCAAGTTACCACCACATTTCATGGCAAGTTATACAACTAAAACCGTACATGGCACGTATTATTTCTTTGGATTTCCAACAAATGGTCAGGCTAAGGAACTTCCTGGGCCATATGGGTAAGCCTCTGGAGGGATGCCCCGAGAATCTAACCGGATCTCTGCCAACACAAGGCCTGGTTACATCTGCAACTAGGTAACTACTACATGAGCATGCCATCCCCCAATCTTTACCGACCTTTATCCGAGAGCTCTCAACCACAAAGCAACCACAAGTAATAAATTTGCAGTAACCACATAAGTTAAATATTTGTGGCTCCATACCATGATACCACACTTTTACAGAAGGGAATGGACATACCCTAAAAGACGCGACCCTCATAACCTTGCTGCATTCTTCCTGTTTCGACCATTTTCGGGTTGTGAGGTCCGACGAGGTCACGTCCATAAAGCTACGCTTTACACAAAAGCCATGTTTTGATCATCAAATGATCAGCAGCACTTTGTATGCCACATTACCGAACTGAAAATATATCACTAGTAACCATCAACTACATAACCTCTGAGCTCGTAGGTCTCAGAGAAGGGTGTTATGCTAAAAGAATAAATTCTCCGCCACCAAACAAAAATGTATTTGATAGAAACCAGCTTTACATCTCAAAGTGTAATGTCAGACACACATCCACACAAGTCTATTCCGGGTTAGAACAGAACCGAAGGCACTTTACAAAGAAGTCCTTGCAATCTGGGTATTCACAACCCGATCGGGCTCCCCATCACATATGGAGATATCTATACTGGCGTGACTCAGTGCAGAGACATTCGATGGGTAATCCTTTCATTCTTGAAAATACCCGGTCTTCGCCATCGGTCTTCAAATGCTATCCATTTACGTTGTATCAATATTCGGAACGGGTTATATGACACAAAGTCCTCTCCCAGCTAAACCGAATAATGAGCGCAATATTTTAAAACTTATGGATATTGAGATCTTAGTTAAGTCACAAGCTAAAGCCCAAAACCTTTCTTTTGAATGGTTTACACAAATTTCCACGTTTAATCTTTTAAACAAAAAGATTCACTTCATAAAGTTCACCAATCTTTCATAAAGATTAATTCATAGCTTCAAAACTATTTCCCTTTCAAATTAGATTAACTCATCCAATCTTTAAATCAAAGACTCAATTCATAGCTTTCAAAACCGTTTCCATAGATTCATTCATAGCTTTCAAAACAATTCCATTTCAAATTTGAAACCCTTTCAACAAAAATTGGAAATACTTTCTTTATTTGAAAGCTATTATTATTTGAAAACAAATACTTTTCTTTTTGGAAAAATCCGATCAAATATACACAAATTATAGCCTTTAAAAGAATAAACTAGAAAATCAACGAACTGTCGTATCATTGGCAAGCTCTAATTTAAATTAAATTCAAATTCCCAAACAATAGTTTTAAATCCATATATAAATTGTATAACTTGTATACCCTTTCCAAACTATAATTTCGAAAGTAATTTCAAATAATATTTAACAATATATATTATATTCAAAAATGAATTTCAATTTCAAAACTTCCCTTTCAAAGGCTTTTCATATTCAATTCAATTCCATTTCCAAAACCATTTGGAATCAAACTTCAATTTTTTAAACAAAATAATATTTAGATTTCAAAATATTTGTGTCTTAACTGATTTCCTCGTGAAATCCATATTTTTTTATGTATAGTGTAGTCTAGGGGTTTTACACAATAGTGCAACATTATCAATTATCATAATTCAAACACAGCAATATCGATAAGCGGTATAATCCTATAACGCTTATCTTCATTCACAGATTCATAGATAATGATATAAATTTATCACAGATAGATAAATTACATTCACCACAGCTCAAATCAAAAATAACTCATATCACACATCAGGGATATCAAACAATAGGAAGCATTCAATGCAATCCAAACATCCATAAGTAAGACCAATCAATCATCTGATAAATTTAAATCAGATTAATTACTTATGAATAAATTTATAATTCTGGTTAATTAATCATTAATTAATTAATTACAAACCATTTTGATTAATTATCCTTTAATCACTTATTAATTAGCCTTAATTAATAAACTAATTAATCCTTTTAATTATAATTTAATCAACCTTAATTAATAAATTAATTAACCTTTAATCATCAAATAATTAACCCCTAATTATTTAAATATCCTTTAATTAATCACATTAGTTAATTAACCCTTAATTAATTACCATAACTGATTATCCCTAATCAATTTCATTAATTAATTAACCTTTAGTTAATTATCCTCATATTGATTACCTTAATTAATTATTTTTTAATCTTCAATTTACCTTTAATTATCAAGTAATTAATCCTTAATTACTTTTAATTAATCATATTAATTAATTACTTAATTAATTACATTAATTAGTTAATCCCATTAATTAATTATCCTTTAATTAATTAAGTAATTAACTCTTTAATCACTTTTATTTATAAATCATTAATTTTAAAAGATAAAACCTTTTATCCTAACTAATCACATTGGCTAATTTTCCTTTAATTTATCGCATAAAGTTAATTATCTTAGGATAATTAAGTAATTACACTTTAATTACTTTTACTAATAAGACCTCAAATATTTAAGATAAATCATTTATCTCAACCATCACTTAATTATTTAATTTAATTAAATGATTAACATTTATTTGATACAAAATTTCTTGAGAAACCTTTGGTTAATCATCTCTTGACTTCACCATTTCATTATATTTAGGAATACTCGAAATTTATTTAATCATCTTGATAAATTATTACAAAACCATATTAATAAATTTTAAAAACTTTTAGATTTGTTTTAAAACCTTGTTAATAGATTTACTTTGAAAAAGAAACTTGATCTATATCCTTTCAAAACTTATTTAATTTAATAAACTTTAAAACTTGTTCAACATTTACTTGAAGAACTTTTTGAATCAATAAGTCTTAACAAATACCTAGCCATTTCCTGTTTTTCTCGAACCCAACTCCGGGTTACTCATGTCTCCACTCTTCTTCGAGTCAACTCGCCTAAGAACTCGAGCTTGAACCCGAGCACTTCCCAAATGTCACAACCTCACCACTCAAACATGCACGTTCACATGTACAAGCCAACATCGATGCTCTAGCCACTGCCTTCATCATCCACCAGTCGCTGGTTACCTCGAAGACAAACCCGACCACCCAGAACCCATCACCGTCGACCAACTCACAAACTAACCATTTAACCCAAATTGGAATAAACTTGATCATATGAAAACTATCTCATTTGATCGCATCAGGCCACCAGCGATGTCGAGATCCTGGCCAGAGCTTCGTCAGGCTTCCTTGCTTCGATCGCCACAGGAGAGTTCGACTCCGACGCGACGACGAGACGTCAGCAACTCATAATTCAACCTTAACAAAAACTTGATCTAAAACCCTAATTTGACCTCGTTCACCATCCATAGTGATCTGGATTTTAATCGAGCATTTTTCGCAAACTCTTCGACCTCCCAGCAACCTACTGTCCGAGGTCCAATATCTTGTCGATCGCCAGAATTTAATGAAATATGCAATTCCGTTCAACTCGTAATTTCTCCATAATTACATAATTTAAAATCTTGATTCAAATTTTAAAAATCATCAATTTCAAAAACAATTTTGATGATATTATCAAAACAAGACAACATGATGTTTGAATTTTGACATTGATTAGAGTTTCATTGTGTTTGCTTGTTTTCCAGCAACCCCTTGACAATTTAATTTTGAAATTAATTTTAAAACTTACATATTGATCTTACAAACCTAATATATTTAGACATCAAAGCCTATAGATGATTATAGGATGAGATTATGATTTTTTAAACAGGTTTAAAACCTATAAATGTTGAACAGAGGCTTATCTGCATATTTTCCAAACATGTACACAAAGTATACATACATGCAGGCACATTTACACAATCATACAAGCCTATTTCACTTTATAACTTCAAAGATTTCCACACACTACCTAGATATAATAGACTTAAGAATTTAAAAGGGGTAGTTTGCTCACCTTAGAGATGAAAACAGAGAATAGGCTAGGGATGTTTTTGCTTCAGATTTTTGATCTAAAACCTATATTTAGTTTGATGTTGAATTTGTTGCTTTTCTCTGGATCAAGTTAGGTTAAAAATTGTTGAAACTGATTGAAGCTTTTGTTTAGAACTAGAAATTTGCTTCAGATTCTTTTAAATTTTCTTTTATCATTTTGATTTACCTTGATTTTGGTTTTGATTCTGAAGCTTGTAATTATCGAAATGAATTTGATTTCCTTTTGATTCAACATTTTGATTTCTTCCTAGATCTGGTTTTCAGGTTTTGAATTTTCAGGTTTTGAGGTTGGTTAATTGTTTCAGGCTTTTGAGTTTTTGAATTTCATTTGCTTTGTTTTTTAGATCTATTTTCAGGTTTGATATGATTTTCAGGTTTTTAGTTTTGCAGGTTTTGATTATGGAAGATGAGAAACCTGTTTTTTTCTTTTAATACATTTTAATAAAATTTTAGTTTAGAATAAAACATGCATTTTCCACTTGTATCATTTTGTTAACACTTGTAAATTTATCTAGTTACTTTGGTTACAAATGTCTTAATAAATTTAAAATACTTACACTTGTTAAAAAAATCCTATTTATGCTTAAATCCCTCCTTTAAATAACTTTATAAATTATGTTTCAAACCCTATGTTATTATAAATTTATACTTATTATGTTTTTTAATCCTTTTTGTTAATCTCTTTCGAATTTTAAATTTTAAGTTAAAATATCTTTATATAAATCATTTTTTTTATTTCCAAAACATATATATATACATATATGTAAGTTTAAAACTTTTATAACTATTTATATAACTTCTAAACAAATATATATTATATTTAGAAAATAATTTTTATAAATTTTAAATATAGAGTTAAATCCAATTTATTTTCAACATACTGTTATTGAATTTCAAACCCATAATTCAATTTAAAATCAATTTATATACAAATATCTTAGTAAATTTGGAAAAATTCACATTTATTCACAATTTGATTCCAAAAATTAAATTAATTACTATATTTAAATTTGACTCAAAAACCGGGATCGTTACAGATCCCCCTTAAGAAAATTTCGTCCCTGAAATTTGCTAGGGAGACAACAAAGAACAGATGAAAAATGTTTTACCGGATCAAACTGAATATTTATTCTGCATTTGGCTTACCAAATTAGAATGTCATCAATAAATACAAAAATGAACTCATTCGATACTCTCACAAAATATTCGGGTCATCGGGTCTACAAAATATGCAGGGGCATTGGTTTGTTCGAAGGGATACTATCCATTCGTAGAATATATCTGGACCTAAAGAATAAACAAAAGGATACTCAACTCAGGTCAGAATATCCCAAAATATACACTAGCTTGTTCCTCTTCGAACTTGGATTCACACAAGAAATCATAACAAGATTCTCAAATTTGGTTTTAACCGAAATTATTTCATTGATGTAATCAAATTTAACTTCATATTTTAGTTAACCAATTTATTTCAAATAAAATTTCAAATTTATTAAAGTTAAAATGATAGGAATTTGATGGAAAGAATACGAATTAGGAACTTTCTATAATGATTCGTTGGGCCACCATCACACCAAAGCTTCTTCTTGTAGCTGCCACGAAGCCATCCAAGAATTGGAAGTAATTGATGATCAAAGGAGATTGATGAAAAAAATTATTCCTGTTGTTGTAGGGCATCGACCATTTGTAGTGGTACTTCCTTGTCTCCTACCTCGTCCTCTTCTTGCACTCATACTCACTATCAGTGGATAGTAAGAGAATTTACTGAGGCATTCGGATGGATATCTTAGGGATACACACTCTAGGGCATTTGTTACCCTATCTCTAATGAGTTACCTAATGTGTCATACACCTGAGCTAAAGTTCTAACTCAACCTTCATCTTTGATACCAAAATGTCACGACTAGAATTTCAGCATTCGAAAATCGACACCCGTACTTCACTTGTACTCGAATGCCGCCGATTCAACCGTTGAAACCCGATTCGTGCCGGGGCTTATAACACATTAAGTATGACAACACAGCGGAAGAAATAGAATATTTATATTGATATACAACATCGATACAATACATTGATACAATTGATATCAACATCAGAGATACAAGATAACAACAGAAGAAATAACATAACAGGATGGTCAAGACTTTGCAACCATCGACAGTGGAAAGATAACTCTAATAGAATTTCAAGTGAGAAAGCGAGGATCCAAAAGAATGCATCTCCATTTCCAAAGCTCCAAGGACTCTAATCCAAAAGCTCGAACCACCATCACGATGAATTAGGCAACCTTGATCCAAATGCGATTGCCAAAATCTAAGGACTGGATGCTATCGAATCTACACCTACTATTTGATTATTTGGAAATCCAACTCTAGGAGGCCCGTGTGGAAAATTGTGGGCATCCAGAGTTTAGAAAGGGAAAAATAAATTCCAGGTCAGTCATGGGACTGGTGAGAGCAAATGAAATTAGTTTTCTTTAAAACAAAACAAATAAAATAATTTAAAAAGAAATCTGCAATGCTTTTTGGAAAATGAAACTACCATAAGGCCTCCCACCGCACACACACTGCAAACGTAGAATTGGAGGAGATTTCTCCTTATGATAGTCAAACATGCTTGATACGCAAAACTCTTTTGATATTATTATTAGTGCATAGTGCAGAAAACCTTTCGAAAGTATAATATTAATCTTAGCCAGCATCCAACCATTATTGTATGCCTACTATAGCTACCATGTTCAATAGCAGGTTACCACCACATTCCATGGTAGGTTATACAACTAAAACCGTACAGGGCGCATATTGTTTCTTTGGATTTCCAACAAATGATCATGCTAAGGAACTTCCTGGGCCACGTAGGTATGCCTCTAGAGGGACGTCCCGAGAACCTAACCGGATCTCTGCTAACACAGGACCGGGTTACATCTGTAACTAGGTAACTACTACACGAGCATGCCATCCCTCGGTCGTTACCAACCTTTATCCGAGAGCTCTCAACCATAAAGGAACCACAAAGTAATATATTTGCAGTAACCACGTAGGTTAAATATCTGGGCTCCATACCATGATACCACCCTTTTCCAAAAGGGAATGGACGTACGCTAAAGGTTGCGACCCTCATAACCTTGCTGCATTCTTCCTGTTTCGACCATTTTCGGGTTGTGAGGTCTGACGAGGTCACGTTCACAAAGCAATGCATTACACAAAAGCCATGATTTGATCAACAAATGATCAGCACCGCTTTGTATGCCACATTACCAAATTGGGAATGTATCACTAGTAACCATCAACTACATAACCTCTAAGCTTGTACGTCTCAAAGAAGGGTGTTAAGCTAAGAGAATAAATTCTCCGCCACCAAACAAAAATGTATTTGGTAGAAACCAACTTTACATCTTAAAGTGTAATGTCAGACACACATCCATACAAGTCTGTTCCGGGTTAGGACAGAACCAAAGGTACTTCACAAAGAAGCCCTTGCAATCTGAGTATTCACACTCTCGATTGGACTCTTCATCACATTTGGAGATCTCTATACCAGCGCGACTCAGTGCATAGACATTCAACGGGTAATCCTTTCATTCTCGAAAATACACGTTCTTCACCACTGGTCTTCAAATGCTATCCATTTACGTCGTATCATTATTCGGAATGGGTTATATAACACAAAGTCCTCTCCCATCTAAACTGAATAATGAGCACAATATTTTAAAACTTATGGATATTAGGATCTTAGTTAAGTCATAACTTAAAGCCCAAAACCTTTCTTTTGAATGTTTTACACAAATTTCCGCTTTTAATCTTTAAACAAAAAGATTCACTTCACAAAGTTCACCAGTCTTTCATAAAGATTAATTCAACAGCTTTCAAAACTATTTCTCTTTCAAATTGGATCAACTCATCCAATCTTTAAATCAAAGACTCAATTCATAGCTTTCTAAACCATTTCCATTGATTCATTCATAGCTTTCAAAACAATTCCATTTCAAATTTGAAACCCTTTCAACAAAAATTGGAAATCCTTTCTTTATTTGAAAGCTATTATCATTTGAAAACAAATACTTTACGTTTCAAAAAAATCCGATCAAATATACACAAATTATAGCCTTTAAAAGAATAAACCAGAAAATCAACGAACTGCCCTATCATTGGCATATTCTAATTTGAATTAAATTCAAATTCCCAAACAATAGTTTTAAAATAGTTTTAAATCCATATTTAAATTGTATAACTTGTATACCCTTTCCAAACCATAATTTTCCAAAGTAATTTCAAATAATATTTAATAAGATATATTATATTCAAAACTGAATTTCAATTTCAAAACTTCCCTTTCAAAGGCTTTTCATATTCAATTCAATTCCATTTCCAAAACCATTTGGATTCAAACTTCAACTTTTAAACAGAATAATATTTAGATTTCAAAATATCTGTGACCTAACCGATTTCCTTGTAAAATACATATTTATGTGTGTAGTCCAGGGGTTTTACACAATAGTGCAACATCATCAATCATCATAATTCAAACACAGCAATATCGATAAGCGGTATTGTCACGACCCATTTTTCCGTACCGATTTAAGCCAACTTTAAAACACTCTTGTCAGCTAATCCGTATAGAAAAACAGATAATAAAAGAAAGAAAGAGGGTAGAAATAGAAAGAAGATAGAAGAAAAGAGAAAAATCAGAATCTCACAGCGGATCGACTAAATTATAATATAAACAAATCTTTACGTGAAACCAAAACTGTTACTTTATATAACATATACAGGTTTTACATCAGAGTTAAAACCACACAACTCGGATAGTTATATCAACCCTGTCCTTACAACCATAACCACACGACCAAATAGACTGAATATAAACATCTACGAGAATACGTTCCTGATCCAGCTTCTCTCCAGAACAGCTTCCACTCTTCCAGTTAAATCTGGAATACATATGCTCGGTCTGACCCCGAGCATAAAGAAAAACACCAAGCCCGGGTCAGTCTGGTAAACCAGCGTGAGAAACACACTCAACTTGATTTTTAAAGTTAGAAAATCCTTTGAAATAAAAGCATCTCGTAAGACCACGCCACAAATAAACATGTCGGGTTTTTACCTTACGATAGCCAAAACACTTTTTATTAAAATCCTCTGATATTATAATAGGGTCTATTTACAAATAGTTATTTAAATAGCCGAAATTATTATTTATTAAATTCCTGGTATGAGCCACAAAGTGGATAATACAAACAAAACTCGACAAAAGGCGCGTAGGACGAATGGATTTCCAACTAATGACTAGGCACTGGGGTACCACCTGTCAGAGTACATGGCCTAGATCACCGTACCGAGGATCACTCCCGACACCCTACAACGCAAAACTGGGACTACCCCTTACTGGATAATCCCGAGTAAGATCACCCCACGGCTGGGATCAGCAACCGCACCACTAAGCCGAAATAATAGGGACATCTAGACAAGGATGATCTCATCCTGAAATGGGTGCTACCGACCTAGCCTTGCTGCAAAACCCCTGATTTTCAGTCATTCTCGGTTGATGAGGCTTGAGACTAAGCATTACCTTTTAGAATGTTTCACTTAGAATGCCCATCATCCACCTGACGATGTTCTGAAAGCATTCATCTATACAAGTCCGCCCCGGGTTCGAACAGAACCGAAGGCACTACTCCTGCTACATCCATTTTGGAATCACCTCAGCATTAGTAGTGACTAGCCCTTGCACTTCACTACTCCATCTTCGACTTCAAACTCTTGTTTTCCACACGAAAACGTAAAAACCGGATCGAAGTGGTTTTCGAGAACTAAATCCCGATCCTGGTCTCTTCGAAACGATCAGCGTATTGTCCAATATTGATAGTCGGTTATTTAACTATCAAAATAACCAACCAATACAACCAAGTTATTTCCCATTGCAGCCACTAAGCCTTGTTCACATTTTAAAAATCCTAGCAGAACTAAGAAAGCTCATATACTGGGTAGTTATAATTTTCAAACAACTTCTTTCCAAATCATACTTATAAAGTTTCCAAATACATTTCTTAAATAAAATACTCTTTTTATAAATATTTCTATAGTATATTATATTAAAGGATATATATACTTAAATTCTAAATAAATAAAAATTCCCTTTTAAATAATTATCACAAAAAATAGTATTTTCTACTTGAAATAGTTCAAATAATACATACTTATAACAAATTATACCCTTTTAAGACGATTTTCAAAATAATATATAAACTACCTTTGATATTTCAAAATATTTATTTATTCTTTTAATATATTTCCAAAATAATATTTTATTTTTAAAACAAAACTAGGTTCAAAATCAATCAAAAACAGAATAAGGCTTATCAGTCTCAACGGTTCTTATCAATTCACCATTCACACTTCAAAGTTTCAAATATTCAATCAATTAGCTTCCATAGATCGATTCACATTATATTCTCAAATATAATTAATAGGGAAATACAGATACATGTATGAATAACAGACCATAAATTAGCAATGCTAGTAACACTACACGGATAATATCAGATAGATGGCTTATACAATCCACAAGAGTTCAATTTACTATTCAGTGGAATGGTGTCAGTTTCCGCTATCCAGATGTCAAACAGTTTGAATAATCTACTATTAACACATATATTTAGTTTGGGAACATCTTAACAGATAAGCAGTGTAAAATTATACAACGACACTTATTTTCAAATGGTATTTTACTTCTGCCTTTAAAGTCTGTAATTTTTTTTATTTAACCTACACAATAGATTGTACGACGGCGTAACATCCAGTGATACGAACAGTCTTCTTAATAACACTTTATTTTATGAGAAATTAAATAATTATTATAAAATTACTTAAGAATTTGTGTAAATTCAAAAGTATAACTTTTATTTATTTTTCCTTAATTCTATCAATTATACTTCACTTAATCCAAAACTCAAGTATAATAAATAAATTACTATTTTAAAAGCTTGACTAGTTTGTAGTAAAATAATTATTTTTAACTACCTTAAATAGACTTAAAGTAGACAAATTTATAACCTTTAAAATAAATTCTCCGTCTATATTAAAACTTAAGTAACATTTTATATAAAGATGATTGATTCAACACATATACCTTAAACACTTGCATGTTACTTGCCTTTGTGGAATAATTCATTACAAATTTCCCTTGCGTTATAACTATACTCTTATATTATTTAAAACCATCTTCTACATCAAACAAAATCTATTAGCCCAAGCCCAAATCCTCAACTAAAAGATACACAACCGAAACCTACTTACTCAACTCACACGGGTCGTAGCACAAAACCAACCTACTTGCTTCTCCTCAATCCATCTTCTTCCCATCACCAGATTCCATCTCCAAACATCAGTAACATAGCCAAAATGACCAACACAAAGAAACAACCCAGGCTCGATAAATTCGAGCATCAACCCGAAGATAGCTCGAAACCATCACCGTTCGTACGCGACGTCAAGCATGAGAACACCTCACCGGGATCACTTGTGCATGGTGATATACGTGCACGTGCACAACCTCATTATCAACCATCACACCGCAGCGACATCCAAGCCCAATCACACCTCATTTCTAGATCCCATTCGATATCTCGCCGTAGTCCCTCGACCATCTGATCGAAAAATCGATCAACAGCCATCTTCCAGAAACCAAAAATACCAACGTACCTCCACACATTGACACACCGCGAGAACTACCAGCCACTACCTGGCACGCCGCCTATCACGATCGAGAGCCCATTTATTGCTCTTACTTCCTACCCAAAATCAAAGGACTCGATCGCCACATCAATTCCAAAATCAACTCCGTTCCCACCATAACCGAAAACTTCACTAAACCCTAAAATTGACTCGAACAACCGAACCAAACCCAAAATCAACAAACAACCATGGTAGATGCCTCCACCATGATCACCTGCTCCTACCAGAACAAGCCACAACACCCCTCTTCGATGAAATCATCGGAAAAATATTTTTAAGCCAAAACCGATCATCTAACAATTTCTCAAAATTTTCAACACTAAAAATTTTATTTTCACCACTAAAATTCATATTTTCTTACAAGAATCAAGATTACATGCTTGAATCATAGAAATAAAAACATTGAATTTCGACCAAAATTGGATTACCCACTGTAAAACAGGACCCTATCGATCTACACAGCATATTCCTTCACAAATCTATTTTTTTCACAAACTATATTAGAAAATAAACAAACCCTAGTTTGCATCAACATGAAATATGGACCAGGTTAAGAGATTCAGATTTTGAAGGCTAAATAAACATTATATTTACAGTAATAGAGTAAATTTCGATTTACAGGGTTTGAAAATTTAGTTTCTCACCTTCCACATTGATTCCAGATACTTCAAAACTTGAAGTTGAAATCTTGATTAAAAGTTGAAATCTGAAATTCGGACTGCTCCTTTAAAATTTCTGTGTTTTGAATTTGAACAGCAATCACATCAGAGTATTTCCTTCTTGATATACAGAACACTGTTTTTCTTCTTACCCTTAAAACTTTGATTTTTAATTACTTAAAAAATTTAAACAGAGCTTTGTTTTTGAATTAGGCTCTACGATTTCAAACAACTCGACCTGAGGTTGCTCAGATATATACATGTAGCTGCAGTCAAGGATAATGAACAGAGTTGACATTTTGTTAGCTGGAGTTCCCATTTTGCTAGATGAAGTTGATATTTCCTTTTTCGTTGAAAAGACTGTGATAAGAATATGGATTTTTTTGTTAGATATTTTCTCATTTGGTCAGACAAATTTCTTCCGCATGTATACTACTGTTATTTGTTTGTTTCTAGATACTTAAATTAGCTAGTTCCCTTTTCTTTTTTACTTACAGTAAAGGGTTTTACTAATCTTCCTATCTATGTTACAGCTTTCTTTGTTTACAAGATGTTTGTATTCAGGTTTGAACAAAAGACATATATATGTATGTATTATATTTAAGTGATGGATGAAAATAATCCCTTGGTTGTTGAAATAAATGTTTGCTTCTTTTTTTTGGTGAAATGAAAATTGAAAAGTATTTGAACTAGTGTTTTGGTTTTTTACTATATCTTGCCAGGCGAGCTGCTGCAACACACCTGTTTCCCAAGGAATTGACCGGAGAACTTAGTACTCAGACTCCCCCCGTTCAGCATCAAGATGCGCCCTACATTGAATACCGTTCGGCCAAAATGAGGCGCTCTACCTAAGATCATTCGAAGACCAAAGATCGCTCGGCCACCCGAGCATGCTCGACCGGAGCTATCTTTCGGCGAACCTAGATGGTTCGGTCTTCCAGGCACGTTCGAAATCCAAAGGATACTCGGACTCCCAAGCGCGTTCGGCCTAAAGTAAGCATACGGTCTAAAAGGAGCGCTCGGCACAAGGTACGTTCGGCCAAAGTGAACGTTGGGCCAAAGTAAAAGTTCAACCAACAAGGAATGCGACGTAAAGTATGCTTGGCATCTCAGGACGTTTGGCCTGGCAAACCAACATTCTATACTGCTAGGCATCACATCGTCCGGCACAAGGAACGTTCGGGCTCCCAAGAATATTTGGTAATCAAAGATGTTCGGCCTTCTCCCTAGCATGTCCGGCCTCGATTGTCGCTCGGCCTACTCCTCCCATACAAAAAAGAGATCACTCGGCATGAAAAGGTGGGGTCGGCCTTCAACTGTTCAGCCTGTTCGGTTCGACACACAGAGCACGTCCTATTTAGACCGAGTTATTCAACTGCCTGGACCACCAGAGAAGTCCAACCTACCTTCGTCTATAAATAGAGGGGCAGGGGGACAGGAAAAGGGAGGATTTAGGAGAGAACACTGGGGAGACTCTGCCATTTTCAAGACTCATTCCAGACTTATTTCTTTTACTTTGCAATTGTATTCTAGCAGTAAAAAACGGATTGTATCTATAATCACCCATCAAGGAAATCAATGGAAATCAACTTCAAAGTGGATGTAGGCAGTTACGCCGAACCACTATAAATTTGGTGTTCTTGTTCTCTGCATTTAAATTTACACTCTATTCTCTGTTTTAATTTACTTTCTTCATTAATCTCTCTACAAAATCTTTCTAAGGGTTTTGGTGACCATTTTTGGCACTAACATTTTGGTGCTTTCACTGGGAAACTTGAATTCTCAGGCTATTAGGATCTACTTTGCCGCTACTGGATTGCATAAATCCCCCAATGGAGATCCATAATCATCTATAAGTCATCTGTTGATACTACTCAGAGTTACAACCAACAACTCTACCATGGGAAGACCACGAACTAGATCAGCCCCTCAAAATGCAGATGCCCACGAAACCGCTAGTGTGCAACAACTGGGAACTAGCAATCAGCAAGCGATTCGGGGTGCAGGACCCTCTAACCAAAAACAAGCAGAAGTTGTTTCCCGAGCGGAATTCAATGACTTGATAAGAGAACTTAAGGAGAGTAGAAAGCAACTTGCTGAGCAAATGCAAGTTAATGCTGACCTCATAACTCAGCTTACTCAGCAGCAGCATCAGAATGCTGGAGGTAGCCCTGTCACTTACTCTAAAGATGATGGTTCGACTTCAGCTGATGAATCTCCTAAGCGTAGACGCCGCAAGGATGAAAATGCACAAGCAGGTGCCACTGATCGATCTACTAGAAATCAAGCCCGTGGAACGAAACCCCACCTCCCTTCTTCTATATAAACCCCGGACTTGACAGCTATGATCAGGTAGTTGATGAGAGAGAATTAAGGCTTGACTAATGAAGATTGGGGAGTGTCAAAAAGCCATACTCCCTTCACGGACCCCATTCTACAGGCTGAATATCCGAGAAAGTTCAGCATGCCCACCTTTCCAGCCTATGAAGGGAAAACTGACCCTAGACAGCATGTAATGAGGTATGGATGGATGATGGATTCAGCAAGGTCCAATGACGCAACCAAGTGCAGGTTCTTCCCGATTACTCTATCCGGAATTGCCACCATGTGGTTTACTCGACTTCCCCCACGATCAATATCCAGCTTCGACGAATTAGCAATGAAATTCATAGAACAATTCAGGATACACACCACCCTTCCAAAGGACGTGATGTTCTTATCAAGTGTGACCCAAGCTCCAAGGGAGTCACTGAACGCATACTTGCAGAGATTTCATGTTGCTGCTACCGAAGTGAGCAATACTAACGACCACGCAATTTTGATGGCAGTGATGCGGGGAGTGGATCCCGATTCTGAATTTGGAGATTGGTTGGCGAGAAAGCCCCCAGCCACACTGGAGCATTTTTATTCGAAAGCTCATCAGTTCATAAGGAGGGAAGAAGCTCGGTGGACAAGGAAAGACAAGGCACCAGGGCACGTTCAGGAATCTGTAAAGAGCAACGTCGCCGTGAAGACAACTGGCAATAACCCTGGAAAGACTCAAGCTAACGTCCAGAACAAGCCCGGGCAGTCTAAAGATCCGGAGGTGGAAATCCCGGAAAGAAGAAGGAAACGGGGAGAGGGAAGTCAAGAATCCCAACCTACAACAAATACACCCCACTGAATGCATCTCCTGAGAACATCTACTTATCAACCTGCAACACTTTTCAATACAGAAAACCACGCCCAATGGAATCAACAGAGGAGCAGAAGCGGACTGGAAAGTATTGCCGCTTTCACGAGTCTTATGGGCACAACACAGAGGAGTGCAGACATCTTCATGACGGTATTGAGAAATTGATTAGGCAGAAGAAGCTACAGGAATTTGTCAAAGACCTACAGGACGCAAGGCAAGAGACATCGGACCCTGGGCGATGGCCAGCCCCATACCAACCAGAACAACCTACTCGAACTGTGGGTAGATTGGTCATTAACACGATTGCTGGCGGACCTCACCCTACAGATAAGAATTGGCAGGAGATGGAACGATATGCTAACTCTCTGAGACATGCGGATTATGAGTGTTGTTCGAATGTGGAGGATGGAACTCCCGCAAAGCAGCAGTGCACGATGAATGATGACATCGTATTCAGGAGCAGAGATGCGGATAAGGTAGAGGCCCCTACTATCGACCCAATGGTCATATCCGCGACCATCGGGCCGGCATTCGTGAAGAGAATTCTAATTGATTGCGGAAGTTCCGTTAACATCATCTTCAGGAAGGCATATGACCAAATGAAACTGGAAACCAAGGATTTGAAACCATCCAAAGCCAGGATCCATGGCTTTAACGGCGCGGCAACTGATGCCATGGGATATGTGGAATTACCCATCGAACTAGGGCAAGGTGAACGCAGGAGAGTGCGAATCCTACCATTCATAGTGCTGGATGTCGATTCCCTATACAAGTGTTCCTGGGACGTCCAGCCCTGACGGAATTCAGGGCAGCCATGGTCCCATGGTGTTTCACATTAAAATTTCCCACAGACAAAGGAGTAGGAGTAGTGTACGGTAATCAGGCAACCGGTCGTGCAATCTATGTGGCCGATCTCAGAGAGGCGTGGCGTAGGGAGAAAGGAAAGGTTGCGGACAGCTCGGTCCGCATCCAAAATTCTGATGATTGACAACTAGCGCTCGAGCCCTGGCTCGGGCGACAATCTCGGATCCATAGAGACATAGATCCGAGAGACGATGATGGGGAACCTAGGGAAACAAACGCGGCACCGGCTGAACTAACCATCGATATCTTAGTTAGCCGCAGCGACCCATTACGAGTTCTTAAAATAGGATCACAACTCGACCCCGTGGCAACTGAGAATCTTACTGACTTCCTCCGAGTTAACCTTGATGTTTTTTCTTGGACGCATGCTTATATGTGCGGGATTTCTCCTACGATTGCGAGTCATATGTTGAACATAGATCCGAAACATGTCCCTGTGAAACAGAAAAGGAGGGGCATGGACCCAAAGAGGCCCGCAGCTCTCAAAGAGGAGGTGAACAAACTAAAAACCAACGGGTTCATCCGCGACACCCTCTACCCTGAATGGGTATCTAACCCAATGTTAGTAAAGAAAGCAAATGGAAAATGGAGAACTTTTGTCGATTACTCTGATTTAAAAAAAGCATGCCCGATGGATAGCTTTCCATTACCAAGGATCGACCAATTGGTCGATTCAACAGTCGGACACGAGTTACTATCATTTATGGACGCATACTCTGGTTACAATCAAATTCCGATGCACATCCCGGACCAAGAACACACCAGCTTTGTCACGAACGTCGGGTTGTATTGCTACGTAGTAATGCCCTTCGGATTAACAAATGCAGGAGCAACTTATCAACGTCTGGTAAATCGAATGTTCAATAATCAGATTGAGAAAACAATGGAAGTCTATGTGGATGACATGCTTGTGAAGTCGTGGCAGGCAAACGACCACATCCGAAACTTAGCAGAGATGTTCGATATACTCAGGCACTATGGAATGAAGATCAACCCGTTGAAGTGCTCATTTGGCGTAGCATCGGGAAAGTTTCCGAGATTCATTGTGAATGCCCGGGGAATCGAGACTAACCCAGAGAAGATCTAGGCTATCCGACATATATAGGTACCCAGAACCATAAAGCAGGTGCAAAGCCTGAATGGAAAAGTGCCTGCGCTAAGTCGATGTATATCCAGGGCTACGGACAAGTGTACCCCCTTCTTCGACACGATAAAGAAAGGAAAGATAAACTTCGAATGGACATCCGATTGCGAGGAAGCATTCCGGGCTCTTGTAAGGCACTTGGAAAGTCCCCTCGTACTGTCCAAGCCGATAGACCACGAAACGTTGTATATGTACTTGGCGGTATTCCAGCACACTATCAGTACAGTCTTGGTCCGCGAGGACGACCAGATTTAGAAGCCGGATTACTATGTCAGTAAGCGCTTGACAGTGGCGGAAAGAAATTATGCAAAGATTGAAAAACTAGCCTATTGCTTGGTGATCGCATCATGCAAGCTTCGACCCTACTTTTAGGCACACTCGATCGGTGTCTACACTGACCAACCCTTGCGACAGGTACTCCAACGACCAAAAACTTCCGGAAGGATGCTGAAATGGAATATTGAGTTAAGTCAGTCCGATATTACCTATTTGCCACGAAGGGCCATACAAGGACAAGCACTAGCCGACTTCATTGCTGAATTCACTATGCTAGATGAATAGAGTAATCACATAACCATACCCTCCGTTTGATGGAAGATGTATACCGATGGGGCATCTAAGACTGTTGCTCGGGGGCAGGTATAATCCTCGTAACTCCTAAAGACCGATCAATCTGCTACGCTTTGAATTTTGAGTTTACAGCAACAAATAATGAAGCCGAATACGAAGCATTGATTGCTGGCTTGAGACTTGTTATCGAACTGGGAATAAAGTCACTCGAAATCTTCTGTGACTCACAGGTGGTAGTATATCAGGTGCGGGGAGACTATCAAGTGAAAGGACAGAGACTCGCTTCTTACCTTGCTCGGGTTCAAGAGCTACTAGCGCGTCTGGAATACTACGACATCTCACACGTCCCACGCGAATGAAACAGAGAAGCTGATTCGTTGGCAAAATTTGGGAGCACTGGCGATGCATAGCAAATGGGATTGTTCCCTGTTGAGACCCTCCATGCTCCGAGTATAGACGTGATGGAGATAGATTTCGTGTTAGAAACCGAACTTGAGAAGGAATCGTGGTTGACGCCAATCAATTAGTACCTGCTACTAGGGAATTTGCCTGAAAAGAGAAGCGAAAGAGCCCAAGTCCTCCGTAAAGCTTCACGTTATATAATACAGGATGGGATAATGTATCGAAGGGGATTCTCGACCCCTTACTCCGATGCGTAGCCCATGACGAGATAAAACAGATATTAAAGGAAGTCCATGAAGGAGAGTGCGGCGACCATACTGGGGGGCAGACATTAGCAAAGAAGATCCTCCGCTATGGATGTTATTAGCCAACCGTGAATCGGGACGTTGCAGACTATGTGAGAAAGTGTGACAAATGCCAGATATACGCAAAAGTTCCAAAAGCACCACCAACGGAACTCACATATATGGTTAGTCCTTGGCCATTTGCAATGTGGGGGATTGACCTGATCGGCTCTTTACCCATAGCCAAAGGAGGCGTGAAATACACAATAGTAGCGGTCGATTACTTCACCAAGTGGGCAAAGGCGGAACCTTTGGCCATGATCACGACCAAGAAGGTCATTAATTTCATTGTATGAAATATCATATGTCGTTTTGGCCTCCCACGAACCATCGTAACAGATAATGGAACTTAATTCGAAAGCAAAATGCTCAGAGAATTTTGTCAGAAGTATGGCATCAAGAAAAGGTTTGCAGCAGTCGCTCACCCGAAGGCGAATGGACAGGTAGAAGACGTAAACAAAATAATCAAGTCCATATTGAAAAAGCGTTTGGAAAAGGCTAGAGGCAAGTGGGTGGATGAGCTCCCGACGGCGCTTTGGGCCTATAGAACTACCCACAAGACTGCGACTGGCCACACTCCATTCGCATTGGCATATGGCACAGAAGCTGTCATACCCGTGGAACTTGAGGTTCCACCACGTCGGGTAACTTATTACGACCATGCAACTAACCAGGATCTCTTACTGGAATCATTGGACTTTATTGATGAAAAGCGCGAAAAAGCTGATTTGAGAGCGGCCTCATACAGACACCGAGTCGCTAGATATTATAATGGAAAAGTCCAACCAAGAACCTTCGATGCGGGAGATCTCGTTTTGAAACGAGTCTTTCCAACTCCATCTCAGAATCCCGCATGGGAAGGTCCATACGTCATCGAACGGAAGCTTGGAGAAGGAACTTTCAGGCTAGCGACCTCGATGGTGCGACACTCCCCCGAGCATGGAACAGCGAGCACTTGCGGCGTTATTACACCTAGTCTGTTTCCTTCATGCAGTAATTGCATCTTTCCAGTATATTTTCATTCCTAGTTCTTGGCATGTAATAAAACAGTCTAGTGCTTTCATTAATAAAGGCTTGAAGCCATCTTTTTCATGAATGATTGATATTTCTGCATATGATAATCCTGTGGCAAGCAATTACAATTATATTATTCTGGTTGGCGTACGAACGCTCAAAACGGTTCAAAATCTCCAAGTCCCTGGAGTGCGTATGGGAGTACTCGATGTCCCCGGAGAGTGGACTCGAGTATAAACAAATAAAAAATCTCCAAGTCCCCAAAGTGCGGACGGGAGTACTCGAAGTACCCTTAGTGCAGACTCGAGTATAAACGAATAAAAAATCTCCAAGTCCCCGGAGTGCGGACTGGAGTACTCGAAGTCCCCGGAGCACGGACTCGAGCATAAACGAATAAAAAATCTCCAAGTCCCTGGAGTGCAGACGGGAGTACTCGAAGTACCCGGAATGCGGACTCGAGTATAAATGAATAAAAAGTCTCCAAGTCCCCGGAGTGCGGAATGGAGTACTCGAAGTCCCCAGAGCGTGGACTCGAGTATAAACGAATAAAAAAGCTCCAAGTCCCCAGAGTGGGGACTGGAGTACTCGAAGTCCCCGGAGCGCGGACTCGAGTATAAACGAATAAAAAAATCCAACTCCCCGGAGTGCGGACGGGAGTACTCGAAGTCCCCGGAGTGCGGACTCGAGTATAAACGAATAAAAAACTCCAAGTCCCCGGAGTGCGGACTGGAGTACTCGAAGTCCACGGAGCGCGGACTCGAGTATAAACGAATAAAAAATCTCTATGTCCCCGGAGTGCGGACCGGAGTACTCGATGTCCCCGGAGCGCGGACTCGAGTATAAACGAATAAAAATCTCCAAGTCCCCAGAGTGCGGACTAGAGTACTCTAAGTCCCCAGAGCGCGGACTCGAGTATAAACGAATAAAAATCTCCAAGTCCGTGGAGTGCGGACTAGAGTACTCTAAGTCCTAGAGCGCGGACTCGAGTATAAACGAGTAAAAAATCTCCGAGTCCCCGAAGTGCAGACTGGGGTACTCTAAGTCCCCAAATCGCGGACTCGAGTATAAACGAATAAAAATCTCCAAGTCCCCGGAGTGCGGACTGGAGTACTTTAAGTCCCCAGAGCGTGGACTCGAGTATAAACGAGTTAAATTCTACAAGTCCCCGGAGCGCGGACTGGAGTACTCGAAGTCTCCGGAGCGTGAACTCGAGTATAAACGGTAAAAATTCTCCAAGTCCCCAGAATGCGGATTGGAACATTCTAAGTGCCCGTTGTACAGACTAAAAAATGTTCTAAGTGCTTCAAGCATGGGAGGAAAACGAATAACTCTCAGAGAATCAACGGGCCGTGTGAAGACAAACCAAGAAGTCTATGTTACGCACAACAGCATGGATTCGAATCGCAATCACAAGGGAAACTGAATAATAAGAATCTTTTGAAAAGACAGAAAAGGAAACTAAACTTTATTCAGGAGAAGTTTTCTGCTACAAGTACTCCAAGATACGGAGGCCACGGTCTATCTACAAGAATTACAAAAATTATTACATGACTTAAATTGACTCTCGTTGAACGAGGACAGTAGTCATTTCTTATGCTTCTTCAACTTCTTCCCGGACGACTCTTCCCCAGAGCGTTTACCCTTAGAACCTTTCCTTGAAGGAGGAGTAATAACTGAAGAAGTAGAGGGAACATCCGAGGGCTTGGACCTGCCAGGAAGGATGACCTTCAATGGCTTGTTCAAGGGATCGTCTAGGTCCACCTCACACGGCTCAACCTTGACCTTGGCTATATCTCCTTCCTCTTTTTCGAGCCGCTCCTTCATGCTCAATTCAGATGTATGCTCAGAGGCGCCTATGACTTCTACTTCATAACTCCCAGAGGAGGAATCGGACTTGCCTTCGTCAAGCACCCCGATCACTTGAGCATCTGGCCCAGAAACCTCACCAGCATGAGCACCACCACCGGATTTTTCCACCTCCTTGGCGACATCGCTCCTCGGAGTGGGATCGGGGTCGAAACGACCTGCACAAAATCAGAGAAGATGAGCATTAGAATGCAATAGTACTTCACCAAGAGTAACGACTTTTAAAATCTCAAAGTGAAAGGTTATCTACCAGGCCCTGGCAAACTCTCTGCCATCAAAGGAGTTTCGCCCTCTAGAATAGGAGACAAAACATGAACGCCCAGGCTGGGGGCTTCCGGATCGCAGCCAATGTGCTGTTCAAAGGGATCGAGTATCGACCGGCTGGGAAGGCATGTGAACAGGAGACCCGACCCCGGATGGACTGGCGACAACTTCTTTCCCTTTCCTCGAGGGGAAGCCTTTGCAGTAAAGGGCCTTGGCCGTCGAGAGGTCCGAATGCTCATTTCCCTTCAGAAATTCTTTTATCAAATCCTCCTCATCAACCTCCTCGACGCCGCGCTCGACCTTCCTAATCTGAATTAAGTTTTCCCACGCCTCGAACAATGATTCAAGATAGCCATCGCCCAAAAAAGTTAAGTCACGGTGCATGAGCACGCGGGCGTTGAATTCGGCAATGAGTAGGTCGAACGCGGTTAGATCTCCTCTCTACCTTCCTCCCTGGCTGCCTCAAGACGGGAGTCAATTTTCGTCAACGCCGTCTTTTTGCCCTCTTCACGGGCCTCACTCTTTAACATCTCAACCCTGGAGACCTCGCCCTCGAGTCGTTCTTTTAAAAGACGAGTGGCGATAATCTCGTCACAATATCGCTATGCCTCTTCTTGGGTAGTCGTTTTCTCCTCTCTTTCTCTTTGCAAGATCTTCAAGTTCCTTGACCCAAGCGCTGAGCGCATCCCTCTCCTTTTGAACGGAGTCCTTTTCCAAGGCCAAAGCCCCACTTCGTTGAACCGCCTCGTCAAGCTCCTTCTTATGAGTTGATTCCAAGTGAGTGACGGCCTCAGCAGTATCCCTGGCACTCCGATGGGTGGCCTCGAGTTCAGATTTATAAGTGGAGATTTCTTTGTCCTGGGCCTTAGTGATGTTTTTATCGTGGGTGGCCTCAAGCTTCAAACGGTCTATTTCATGCTGGCGCTCCACAGAGACTTCGGAAAGTTTCTTGCCTAGGTGAACCAACGCGTCATGTTGAACATAGACGTCGTTGCTACAGGCAATGGCGTTCTGCTTAACATCTCCAGGTATAGGATGAATCGTCGGAAGAAACTTCAGCCCATCGAAGCAAATCTTGGGAAATGTAGCCTTGAGTTCGCTCAGTCTCTCTAGTACTGTTGGATCCGATGCAGGAGCAGGAGGAGACAGCTTTGAAAGTTCACCCCTCCTATGAGAATCGCGGGACTGTCGAGTGGCAGAAGAGTCAGAGAGTTGATCTCGGGGGATATCAGACTGCGACCCCTTGTAACCAGGTTGATCCTTGCTTTGCCCCGAATGGGAAGGGGTTGCCGATGATGCTTGGGCTAGTAATACGGTTTCTTCCGAGATGATGAATCCCAAGAATGGCGGTCCCCACCACCTTCACCATCTCTATCTCGATGTCTCTCAGGACCCGAGTCCCGTCCGAACGGATGAAAAATATAAGAACCATGAAGACGATCGAATCCGTGCGAGCGTCCCATGTCATCTACATGAAATTCAAATAACAAGGAGTTAGCAAGGAGAGGCGTGACAACAAAAATTTAAGTACGAATTGAAGTGAAAATGTTCGTGTTTGTCCTAGTGTTTTCCCCCGATGGACCAGTAGCCTTGCTAACAGGAGTTTTCTCTCCCTGACTTTGGATCGGAACGCCCACATCGCCTCTAAGGGGCGAATGGAACTTGAACGCTTCCGGATCGCTAAATTCATAGTTGAGCAGATCTTCCAGATTGGAGAGGTTAGAGAGGCCCTTTAGTGAACTTTCAACATGCTATGAAGAAGCCTCCTTCTCTGCCGGGATGAGCGTAACTTTGGAAGTTCCGCCAACTTTCTCCTTTCTAATCTTATATGTTAACGTCTTTTTCCCCTTCGAAGGGGAAGATGACGTTTCAATATCGTGCACTTTGACCAGCGGATCCTGAGTAGGATCCACATTCTCACCTAGTGTTTCGGGTCCTTCACCCTCTCTGATTTCCCCTCCTCATGTGCACCGAGGGTGTGGCGTAACGACGATTCAGCCAACTTTTTCCCTTTACCGGATGCGGGCTTGGGGATGGAGACGCCTTCAGGAAGGCACACCTGACGGCCTTCTGCTAACAGCCTGAACCTTGACAATGACTCATTTGAAATAAGGGTTCAGATGTCTCGTTCCTCGGCGGGAAGAGCTCTAATAGCCTCAACAGCCTCTGAATAGCCGCTGCCCTCAGGACATGGATTGATAGTTGAAAAAATGAAACAAGAGTCAGAAAAGGCATCGCCTCAACCGAAATATGAGCATCGCTCTAAAAAGAAGACTCACTTCCTTCAACCCATCTCCTCGCGAAACAGGAAGGGCAGCGCACGTAGAACCACTCCTGTTTGTACAGGGAAAACTTTCTCCACGCTCCGGTTAGAATTTGGCACTTGTGGTGCGGCTCGAGGAACACGTAGGAGGGGCTATCTCTCCTCTTCTTGATCATGTAAATTATCTGATGTCGCCGGGAGTTGGAGGCCTAGAGAAGACAACCATAAAAAGGAGGTAGGTCCCGTAAATGAACGCATGACCGTTTGGATGCAGCTGCGACGGGGCGACGTCTATGTACTGCAACACATCCCGAAGAAACAAATTGAACGGAGACACGCTGCCCACCCAGCACATAAACTTATTGCAGGTGGTGTATCCGACTGGGGGCAGTTGCGGATGATCACGGCCCGACGGAACCAACACGTCGGCGAAAGGGATTCCATAAATCGAACATATTCGCTGGAGCGCGGCTTCGTTAATCTTTGAAGCCTGTGAATCGATCGGATTATCCAAGAGAATCTTCGACTCCTGGGTATCAAGAGCAAAATCATGAGCGGGGGAGGTCGACAGATTGGAAATGTCTATGCCCCCTTGTTTGGAAGACGGCCCGGGCTGTCTAAGATTGTGGCAGAGCTGGATCTTTTAGACATCTTCAATAAATAGCGGATCTGACAAAACACCTGTGTGAACTATACTCGAAAAATGATCGATGTTAGAATTAACAACACGAATAATCCCCCCACATGGTGTGTGAAGTAGTGCAGTCAATCGTGTATAAGCATTGAGAATTTGGAAGTCGCAGGGTTACTTATAAAAAATTAAGCTTAACACCGCCTCCGAAGACCGTCATCGCTGACCGTCTCCAAAAGCCTTCCTTATGGCGATTACACTTTCAGGTTCAGAAAATGCTAGAGGAAGTTATCTGATTACGTCAAGTAAAATTCAGGTTTATATCTATTGTGAAGGCTATCAGTCCAAATTAGTTCGATATACAAGTATGCTGGAGTTTCTGTCCTTACCCAGTTATAAATTGGGTAAGGCAATTCCTTGGTCGGTTTAAGTTATGTTCGGCCAATAGAGTATGGTCGGCATTTACGTTCGTTCGGCTTAAGTTATGTTCGGCCAATAGAGTATGGTTGGCATTTACGTTCGTTCGGCTTAGGTCATGTTCGGCCAATAAGGTATGCTCGGCATTTATATGTGGTTTGGCTATGTATTGTTCAACACGTTTGTTTGGCATTTATATATGGTTCGGCATTGACGTTTGTCCGGTTAAGCTGTTACTCGGCGAAGTTATTGTACGGCCTACAACTATCGTTCGGCCTAACTACAGTTCGTACTGATTAACGCTCAGCAGAGAACCGTTCGGTTAAAATCCCATTCGGCCAAAGCCACACTCATTAACCTCTCCGCGAACTCATGCATCCTCCCAAAACCTTCCTTCCTACCTTTCGGCATGTGATGTGTCATACCGAACAAGAACTATGTCGAGCTCATCGTCCGACACTCCACCCTAAAATCCTTCCCTTTCGTCCACCATCCTCTGCCGAACAGCAAGGTCCAAGTGTAACGACCCATAAATTTCGATAATTTAATTTGTTTATTTAATAGGATTTCTAATTTAAATTTAGGAAGAAATAGAAATCTTATTTATTTATAGGAAAGAGAATGTTGTAATTAGATGTATCAAGGGAAATTAAAATTTACAATTGAATTATATATTGCAATTAATTGTAATAGTGGAAATTGTTGCAATTGGATATAAGGTTAGAAATAAGTAAATAAAGGCAAGTATTGAATTCATCAATGAAAATATATTTTTATTTAGTACAATCCCTTTTTATTAACTATTGTAAGGGGTTAATTAATTGAAATGGAAAATTTGACAATAGATTCAATTTGTATGTTGGATAATAAATTGCAATAACTAAAGTTAGTAATTAATGGGTTAAAGGGAATACCAGTTTACTCATAAAGTGAATATAAGTGAATGTAACAAAATAAATAGGAAACGATAATTGTTCATAAGTGATGGTTGATGTAAAAGGAATAACTAATTGGATTTAGAATCTTAATTTGTATGTGTGCATATATTTAATGGAGAAAAACAAATGTAATGATTTGATTAATATATATGTCATGTATTCAGGATATTGAACAAAATTGGGAATCCAGTTGTAATTAATGGTAATAATGTTGGTATTAGCTAATAAATTAAATTTCAATGCAATACCCATAAATGAATGGAATGAAATGAATGCATGTAAATGTATACTAGGTTATTTATCAAATAGAAGGAAAGAAAAGTAAATATCGAATTTGATTGATGAATGAATATACATTGAATAGAATGGAATGTAAAGTTAATGGTAATTGTATAAAATCAATACAAGATAATGAATTGCAAATTTTAGGTTTATAATAAGATGTGAATGGGAAAGTGATTGTTATTAATTAAATGAAATTCAAAGTTGATGGGAAAGGTAAATGGATATTTAGTAATAAATTTAAAAGGACTTAAAAATGGAATTTATTTAATTAATAGATATAACGGATAAGGATATACTTATAAATGTAGGATTAAGAGTTTTACCACAACTATTATGAGTTATACACTTAGTTCCTTCAATTAAATCGGAAATCCTTGCAATAATTATAAATTAAATGTTAAGATAAATAAATTTAGGTAATAATGGGAAATAACGTAATAAATTCTTCATTTAATGATGGTTAGTGTATATAAAGAATGGAAGTAAAGCTTTATAAATTGATTTGAATCTAAAATTTAACGAAAGGAGTAATTGGAATTAAATGGATTAAATGTTTGAAGTTTACGTAAATGTTAATTTAGATGAAAGGGTAGGCATTTATGTAATAGAGTATGAATCTATTGTTAAGTTTATTTATAAAAGGCATTTGGGTAAATGAAAGGGTGCAAAAGTAAGTTTGTTAGTATATTGAATTAATATATGAAAATAGGTTTAATCGAAATAAATGAAAATTCAACATCTAAATATTACGTTAATAGGGATTTAAGTGTAATCGAAGAATGTTAGGATAATAAATTTTGAATCTAATATTAAATCCATCTATTTGAAATATATGAATGGAATAACCATTGATTTCTTTGATTGAATATAAATTTTTAGAAAGTTAAATTATAATTTGTGAATTTAATGAAACTAAGGATTTATATTGAAATTTATAAATTTACCTTCTTTAATTTGACATCTAAACTTGTTTGAAATTTTGTAAATGATTAAGAAAGTTTAAGAGTGATAAAATGGGTCAAATTCTAGAATCTAGATATAAAATTTGTTTAATTTATTTATTTTAAATTCATTTAATTAATATAAAAATAGCCATTTTTACCACGGACTCGGATTACGACGAAACCCCTTTCATCGGATCCGTAACAGTGAATTATTGTAGGGTTTCAAATTTCGTAGCGATCGGACTTGTCGTTTGATCGTACGAACGCGAAACGCCTTGAAATCGATTTAATTAAAATCAATTTGAAAATATTAATTTCAGCATAACTTCTTCATACGATCGAATTTGGACGTGAAACTTTTTCCATCGCGTTCAGAATATTTTAAATTATCTATTTCGATATATGGGTTTACCCAATTTCGTTCCGGGGTCAGAACGGGCTTTTTGGGCCAACTACCGTTCAGCACGTTTATAATTCGTGCCCACCTATTCTATTGCAGTTTGTCTATAAATAGTCTGTTATAAACCCTAGCCTCCATTCTATCCTCATTTGTTGTACGTTCATTTTCTGAAACTCTTTCTCTTCCTCAATGGATGCAAATTTCAGATCCAATTCTATTCAAAAATCAAATGAAAATTCAAACATCTCAGAAAAATTCCAAAAAAATATATGTTGTAGATTTCAACGACACGAACCTACATGTGGCGTCTGTTTATGCAATTGATGCTCGTTTCAGCCAGAAAACACGGTCAAAGTTCAAAATCACGAAACCTTAAGTTCAATTTGGGGGTTTTTGATTTCGGCCTCAATCGAAGAAATTGAGATGAGGGTTTTGTGGAGAATGGTGTTGGAAGTCAATAGGAAGTGGACGCATCGCCTATAGTGGCGGAGGATGGCCGAAATTTAAGGGTTAGGGTTGCAAAACCCTAACGGCGGTGGTGAAAAGGGGTGGGTCGCACAGGGTTCTTGGGATGCGGCTCATCGAGGTGGACTTGTTGGCGTGGGTCTCGGCTATCGAAGCGGCGCGTAGGAGGAGAAACAGTGTGGTCAAAGGGGTCAACGAACGGTCGTGCGCCTGGAAATAAAATGCGTGAGAGGGAGATGAATAGTAGCGTGCGTAAGTCCTTGATGACGTGGATAATTATTAGTTTTGTTTTATAAATTTAATTTTCTTTTCAAATCGTTTAAATCGAATAACTTTTGCATACATGATCCGATTGACATGAGATTTTTTTGTTAGGATCGTAATAAAATTCCAGACGCGTTGACACTGGTTTGTACAGATTTGGAGACCGTCGAATTTTTGGGTTTAAATCGGATTTAAATTCGATTTAAATTCAAAAGGTGAGTGTTTTAACCCACTCACAATTTCTAAAATTTCTTATGTTTGTTAAATTGATTTTAGATATGAGTGGAAATTTATTTATGGCTGTTTGGCATGTTTTATTCATCATCTCTGTTAAATCGCATTTTTTTAATTTAACTGTTAATTAATATTATTGCTTATAAATTGACAGTTAAAAATTTATTTAAATTGCATATAAACTTCCAGTTTAACAGTTATTAATTTAGTATTGAATATAATAAATTGTTAGTTAGTAACTGTCATTTATTACCTGTTATATTTTATATGCTATATATTTTGATGTTAGGTTAAATTGATGATGATTAAATTAAATTGGTTGATGATTGATATTAGGTGAATGGATGATGTGTTCTGTCTTGTAAAATCTGCAAGTTATCATGCATTTTCGTTTCATTCGGGATTGCGGTTTGAAATGATATACAACTGCATTTTATTTTTAATTGCGGATTGAAATGATAAACATCTGTATCACTTGACCATAGGGTAGAAAATTTTATACAGGCACCGCGGTAAATATATAAAATTATTTTTGAAATGATTTACTATGGTTTTGTAAAGCTATATATATATTGTTTATGGGATATTGATTTGGTTATATATATATATATAGTAAATTTTCGGTTTTTAAGCTTTGTATAAATTTGATTTGAAGTATAAAATAAAGTTTGATTTTCGAGATCAAATACGATTAAGAATTTATTTAAAATTAAATTTCTGGAGTCTTAATGACTATAAAAAAAGTAAGGTTGGAAGATGAATATTAAGTTAAATTGAAACAAAATGAAAAGTTAGAATTTTTAAAGGATATGATTTTTGTAACTTGATTTTTGTGTGTAAAGTGATTTGAATGAATATCAGGTTGATTTAAATGAATATATTAAGTTTAATAAATTGAAAGATTATCCAATTATGTGAAGTTATAAGTTTTACTTAAAGTATATTGAATTCATTAAATAAACATTTCAAGTCTAAATAATAAGAATTGAATTGGTATATATGGGATGGTCAAATGAGTTTGTTTTGAGAGGGTGTAATATTTAAAGCTTTGAAACGTAAAAATTTAAAATGGTATTTGGAAGTTTAAATCGATATTTGGAATTGATTTGTGAAATGTAAAGAAGCTATTTTTTTTATAAAAGTAATTTAATATTTAACCATTTGAGAGATGGAATTTGTTTCAAAGTTATGGTTTTCAAGGTTGTATAATTTGGAAATATTATATTCAAGAGTTTTGATTTCTAAATATTTTACTTTGAAACCACTATGATTTTTGGAAAGAATATATTGGAAAATAAAGACGATGTCATATTATTTGGGTTTTTAAAAGGAAACGATATCGTATTTATGGGTTTTGAAATGGATAATTATATTCTGGTTTTGAAAGTATAATTATTTTTAAAAGGACCGCGGTGTTATAATAACGTTTGGTTGTTGAAGAGACCGGGATCGGAAGTTGTCATACTCTCTGCCAACTCCGAAAACCACTTTAACAACCGTGTACGCGGTGGAGAGTCCAGAAAGAAGTAGGATGGTGGCGGCGTTTCCTTTGAGGTAAATACATGGACCCGACTCCCGTGAGTTGGCATAAGGTGGCTAAAACAGGAGAGATTCTCGGGCCAATGAGGTCATTCCTCTGATCAAATGCACTCCTTCGATATTATACTCTGACTTTTGGATTGATTCGATGGCCACTTTTGATTTTTGATTTGGGGGTGTTGTTCGAGGTGGCCGGTAGCTGCGCACTGCGCGTTTCCACCAGCCTGGTTAGCAATTGGTATATCTACCCTGGCATTGCCTAGTTGTGTCGTGTCACCTACCCTATCGCGCCTTGTACGAGTTTGGATTTCTCCCGTAGCCCGTGTGGTATCCTCTGGTGGCTTCTCGATCAGGAGGGACTATGATATTGGATGGACTACTGGGACTGTTACGTGTTAAGGGCTATATGGGTAACCCCTTAATGCTAAGAAAAAAGTAAGTTTATTTTACAATTAGACACTATTATAATAGCGCAATATACTACATAGTAAATAGTTTAACGGATCCTTAGGAGATGTAAATCCCGAGCATCTCTTGAGTTACTGCACTCATATTTATTTTTGTAATTTAATTCACATAAGATCTTTTAGTTCTGACTCGAGTGTTTTTGTCAATTCGCTCGGATCAGTCCGAGCGTTTCAGGATTTGAAGACTTTATTTCTGAAGGACGAAGACGAAGATTCCATTATTATTATTATATTATATGGTACCACTACACACTGTATTCCACTGCCTTGGTATTTATTGGTATGTGAACTCTGATATTTATTGTATAAAGAAGAATCAAATGTTTTGTAAACAGTTTTATGAACTGTATATTTATTATTATATTTTATCCTTCCGTTGTGAGATTCTGTTTAGTTTTTTTCTCTTCTCTATTTTTCTTATTTACCCCATAACAATCCGCCCTTCTGTATGGTTTGAATTGGCACATGTGTTGATTTAAAGCGTGCGAAAAGGCGGGACGTTACACCAAGCGTTCGGCAAGTTGTATCAGAACGTGCCATTCGGCATCCCCACTACCTCCTGCTCCTCCTCCACCTTCTCTTCCTCCAATCTCGTTCGGCACGAGGGAACTATGACAGACCGACACACACCTAACCACGGCCCCCTACCAAACTCGCCTCAAATTGTTCCTCCTTACCTACAGCCATAAGGGTCGAAGTTCGACCCATAAACCTACGGCTCTAAGTTTAACCATGGATAGGGGATAGATGAAAGAGATTATACCTATTCGTAGAAGTGAAGTTTGGAGGGATCAATTAGCCTCTTGATATCGGGTTAGCAAGCGAAATCGTGAACTCTTGAAGGATGGAAGAAATAAAAGTGAAAAGGAAGAGAAGGGGGGAGGCGCCAGGTTTTATAAGAGAAAAGAAGAAGTTGAAGAGGTTATGACCGGTTCTGCCGATCAGCGCGATATCGTTCGGCACTCATCTCGTTCGGCTACCTCGGTTCGTTCGGCCTGGGCTAACATGGATCGTTCGGCACTCATCTCGTTCGGCTAGATTTTTCGGCATACGAAGTCACTCGGGGTGAAGTGTAGCGCTCGGTCCTCTCTACAACATTCAGCCAAAGGACCATGCGACCCCCAAGGGTGATGACCAAGGTTCGATCAAAGCATATCACGTTCGGTCACGTGATACACTTTGGGGGGGCAAGGGTTTCCCAAGGAATTGACTGGGCAACTTAGTACTCAGACTCCCCCCCCCCCCCCCCCCCCGTTCGGCATCAAGATGCGCCCGACATTGAATACCGTTCGGCCAAAAGGATGCGCTCGACCTTAGATCATTTGAAGACCAAAGATCGCTCGGCCACCCGAGCATGCTCGACCGGAGCTATCGTTCGACGAACCTAGATGGTTCGGTCTCCCAGGCATGTTTGGAATCCAAAGGATACTAGGACTCCCAAGCGCGTTCGTCCTAAAGTAAGCGTACGGTCTAAAAGGAGCGCTCGGCACAAGGTACGTTCGGCCAAAGTGAACGTTAGGCCAAAGTAAACGTTCAACCTACAAGGAACACTCGGCGTAAAGTATGCTCGGCATCTCCGGACGTTCGGCCTAGCAAACCAACATTCTATACTGCTCGGCATCACATCGTCCAGCACAAGGAACGTTCGGCCTCCCAAGAATATTCGGTAATCAAAGACGTTCGACGTTCTCCCTAGCACGTCCGGCCTCGATTATCGCTCGGCCTACTCCTCCCACACAACAAAGAGATCACTCGGCATGAAAAGGTGGGGTCAGCCTTCAACTGTTCGGCCTGTTCGGTTCGGCACACAGAGCACGTCCTATTTGGACCGAGTTATTTAGCTGCCTGGCCCACCAGAGAAGTCCAACCCACCTTCGTCTATAAATAGAGGGGCAGGGGCACAGGAAAAGGGAGGATTTGGGAGAGAACACTGGGGAGACTCTGACATTTTCAAGACTCATTCCAGACATATATCTTTTACTTTGCAATTTTATTCTAGCAACAAAAAAGGATTATATCTGTAATCACCCATCAAGGAAATCAATGGAAATCAACTTCAAAGTGGATGTAGGAAGTTACGTCGAACCACTATAAATTTTGTGTTCTTGTTCTCTGCATTTAAATTTACACTCTATTCTCTGTTTTAATTTACTTTCTTCATTAATCTCTCTACAAAATCTTTCTAAGGGTATTGTGACCATTTTTGGCGCTAACAACACCTTTTATTTCTTTCCATCTTACTTGATTTCGATTTATATGTAAAAAGTTTTTCTTGTTTTTTTGATAAGATAAATATTTGCTACCTGTTACTGTTTTCTGGTTTCTTACTTATAGTAAATAATTTTACAACCTTCCTCTTATCATATATTTATAACAACGTAAACCATACACTACTAAAATCGTTTGCAAGTATATTCAAGATTTTAAACAGCTCATAATTCACATTATTTGACAAAGTAATATTTGTATTGTTTCTAAATATTTAAAAATAAAAATAAAAATAAAAACGAGGAACTATATTGAAATAACACTTCTTAATTAATTTATCTTATAAATAAATGTGTTAATTTAAACAAAGATTACAAAATAGCTAAAATTTTATCTTTGCTTTTGACTTAGTTGAAATTTGCATTTGTCATTCATACAGTGAAATAAAGGTGAAAAGTAGTAAATTAAAATAACCTCTTGTTTCATTTGTTTTATTAAAATACATATGGTTTTTAAATAGAACGTAACATTCTATGTTAAATACCCCATATACATATATAAAATAGAATAACTTTCAATAGTAAATACTCGGTGTGTTATTAAAACATCATAGTGGTATAAAATTATTTTTATCTTTTTTTTATCTTTTTTTATCTTTCTTGTATATATAACCATATTCACAATTTCATTTATGATATAGACATATATTATCTACAAATATATTAAATCATTTATTATCTATGTGTATATAGTTTCTCCAATTATATATACAACCCCTCTTATTATACTTAAGTGATTGTTGTACATCTAAATTTATTTATAACGTTTTATCAATTAAGTATTATAAAATTTCGTATATAATGTGTATATAGTTTCCTTCCAATCATTTATTTGATTCATACACACATCTATTTATTTATAACGTTCCGTCAATTTAAATATTTTAAATTTTCTTTTTAACTTATCATTACACATTCACACTTTTCTAACTCAATATATATCATTATTTTAGAAATCTTAATACTTCTATTTAGTTAACATAGACAACATTGTTTGTATATATACCAAAATCAAAAATTCCACTTTTATTTCATTATGAATTTTTATCCAAATTTTATATACATCTCAATTTAATTTAATGCTATAAATTCCTATTATCATTATATGTAAATTTATTATTTTCGATATATATAACTATGAGCATTTGATTTTAATAAATTTAAATCCTCTAAAGTTTATCTTTAGAATAAAATATACACATTTAATCTTTAAAAAAAATGCATATATATTTCCAAAACAATCTACACATAATTTTTTATCCAAAACAAAATATGTATATATGTAAGAAATTCCATTTAAACCAATCTATAATTTAATATAGATTTGAAAATTCAGATTATATTAATTTGGAAAATTGCATAAGATTATAACCATTGGTATATAGAAATATTGTATATAAAAATACAATATTATGAAATATTATAAATTAATATTCACAACTCGGGATTTTCAAAATTCCGGGTCGTTACATTCCTTCCCCCTTAAATGAATTTCGTCCCCGAAATTTCATAACTAATTTAGTACAATTATCTACACAAACTAGAACAGATCAATAACAATCTAAACCAGTAAATACATAGATTCAAACTATTTATCGAAACATACATTACATTAATTACCATCTAGAATATTCCTACAGCTATTACCATCATCTATTCAATCCTACACATATATATATAGATTTATATATCACCCTAACAACATCTAAAGCCTAACAATCATGATGTCCATGGGTCATAAACACCTAAAAAAAGCACACCCTATCAAGAGAAAACTACCCAACTAACTATGGACTCTCACTACCAGAGTCCTCCCTTTCCGGTCCTGATAATTCCCTGACCTCTGCATCACTGTCTGGTACCCAAACATCCTCTGGATTAGGCTCTCTAGGAATGAAATCTACACCATCTGGCTCCTCGGTAGCATTATCTAAATCCCAAATAACTACATCCTCATTTTCTGATTCAACAAATTCCTCATCTTCGAACTCTTCCTCGTCATCAAACTCTTCCTTTTCCTCTTCGCATCCTTCCTCGACCTCGAACTCCTTTTCATCGTCGAGTACTTCCTCAGGTTCTTCCTCATCCTCAAACTCCTGTTTTGGTTCTTCTTCTTGAGGTTTTGGCCACTCGATAGGCTCTATTGGCACTTCCTCCGATATTGACGGTTCACCCAGATCCTCCTGAAACCTCCTAGCCAAACCATAATTATCATCCCTTCTGGCTTACGAGAGTGCTCCACCCCCGTTGATGCTACGGGTTCTTTACAATCAAAACCAAAACCCAAAGATGAGAACTTAAGGTTTTAGAATTCTATAGGCTAAAGAATACATCAAGGGTTACATTTCAAAATTTATTCCACCCTTTAAATTCCTTAAATTTCAACATCCCTTTTCTTAGAAACCCAATATTCTAAAATTATCTTTAAAGGGTGGAAAATTTCCCAAAAATTTACTACTTTAAAAATTTCCAAATTTCTTTAGTAAATAAACTCAGCAAATTTTCTATCCAAAGATTCGAATTCTAAAGAGTTCTATTTCTAAGGGTATGTTCAAGTCAAGAAGGGCAACCAATGAAATTACACATGGTTGACAACTAAAACCACCAAATCCTAGATGATAAATTATTATCATCACAACCAATTATTTTAAATTCCATATATATTTAGAAAAAAAATCCCTTTATATAGAAAATATATTTTGGGTAAAATTATTTCATTTACCCCTTTAAAACAATATTGTGTCTATTGGCCTGGTTCAAGTGTTTAGAGATCCCTATCAATAACGTTAGCTACTCGTATTGACTAGAATCCATATGCAACTTAACCGATCAATTAACACAATATAAAACCATTTTATATTTTAACAAGTATGTGCTCTCGTGTGTATATATATATATATATACATATATATATATATATTATATACACTCTCAGACTTAACAAGTTGCTACAGACCCTATTCCTCAAGGAACAACTTGCTCGAACCTAGGTATTCACTCAACCTAGGCTCTGATACCACAATGTCACGACCCATTTTTCTGTACCGATTTAAGCCGACTTTAAACCACTCTTGTCAGCTAATCCGTACGGAAAAGCGAATAATGAAAGAAAGAAGGTAGAAATAGAAAGAAGATAGAAGAAAAGAGAACAAATCAGAATCTCGCAGCGGATCGACTAAATTATAGTATAAACAAATCTTTACATGAAACCAAAAAAAAAAAATTGCAGAGCAAGCGGGGTTAAAACTGGTCCCCTACTAGATTTATTAAAAAGAGAAAACACTACACAAAGATGACAAAAAAAAGGAAGAACAAAAAAGAAAAGAAAGAAGAAAAACATGGAAATACATAGGATAACTAGCTGATCAACGGATCAATCTGGTGATCAAGAAAGGTATGCACACTACCCCTCATTCCCATCAATATGTCATGCTTCAAAGCTGTCCATAACACCTCATGACTCCTATTGATTCCATTGAATACCCTCTTATTTCTTTCTTCCCATATTCTTCTCAAAAGCTTCTTCAATGAAAACAAAAAAAGGAAAACTTTCCTCATCCCTCAACCTTGTCGCATACTCAATGAATACCCATTGGTCAGTAGAAATAGAAGAAGCAACCACCCTACCTAATCTAATCATCAAATTATTCCAAAGTTGCAAAACATACTCACACTCAAAAAATAAGTGCTGCAAACTTTCTTGATGTGTGTGACATAATTCACACCAGGTAGGGACAGACATACCTAACCCAATCAACTTATCCCTGGTAAACAAAGCCTTGTTCCTCACCTTCCCAAGCATCAGATTATCACTGTTAGTAGAGTAAACAGCCCAAGTTTCCTTGCTCCACTTGCAATTAGGCACCGAATCCATGCTAAGTAATGCTTCATAAATACTAGAGATAGAATGTTCATTACCATTCCAAAGGACTGTGTCGTGATCCCGCATAACATATCTGATGGCATCATATTGTCCCTAGATCGCTCTGACTATCTGGTTACTGGAGTAAGGCATGACAAGCTAACCATTAACAATGTGCTCAATAGCCAAAGCATTCAAACCAATAGCAGATTGAAATTTTTTGTTGGGGTGTGAATATCTGATTAAGTATGATTCCCTTACTAATCCATGGCTCATGCCAGAAACTGCAAGTGCTTCTGCCAAAAAGCATGATCTGAACATAAGGTAGTAAAGTGCTTCTCAACTTTAAGATGTTTCTCCAAATCCAACTGCAAGACTGCAGAGCCTCCGTAAGCCAAAAAAATTTTGCTCCAACATTATACACGAGAACCCACCTGACCCATAAGTTATCCTTCTTCTGCATCAGAGCATCAAGGTGATGACTGCAGGCTGCTTTGTTCCAAATTTCAATATTGCACAAACCCATACCCCCTTTTGCTCTAGGCTTCTCTATAGTCGAAAAAGAACAGGGAAAAGTCATTCTGCAATGCAAGGACCCAAACCATAAGAATCTCATTATGGCACTTCTCACCATTTTCAAAAGCTTGATTGGAAGAATAAATGCTCTTACCCAATAGACCATCATCGATGAGCTAACCTACTTGACGAGAACTAGCCTGCCGACTTGAGATAAGAATTTATTCGCCCAATTCCCCATGACAACAGTTATTTTTTGATACAGTGGTAGACAGTCTGCATGTGTCACCCTAGAAGTACAAAGTGGCAGACCAAGATAAGCCATGTCATGGTCCATGGTCTGCAATCCAGCTGAGTTGGCCAGGATATGCTGCTGCATGTATTAATCCCCGCAAATAGTATATTTGATTTACCACGATTTATTCCAAGCCCTGTCATTAGGCAAAACTTATGTAGAGCACCCATAATGTTGTCAATAGAATGATGGTTCAGTTTGGTAAAGATCATGATATCATTAGTGAATAGAAGTGAAGTGATCTGAAGTTCTTTGCACTTGGAGTGGTATTGTATCTGCCTATTAACAAACAATGGCTTTAATAAGCAAGTTAAGACTTCCATAACCAAGAGAAACACATAGGATGAAAGAGGGTCCCCTGCCTAATGCCTTGCTCAGACGTAAAGAATCCAGTATTTGTCCCATTCAAGAGAAGGGAGTAGGATGGGGTAGAGATGCACTCGTATATCCATGCAACAAAAACTTTTGGGAAGCCCATTAGAGCCATGATTCTCACAATTGATTTCCACTGTACACTATCATACGCCTTCCTTAAGTCAAGCTTCAACATTGCTCCACGCGTTGCATTAGCACGTTTATAACCCTTCGGTAATTCATGGGAAAGCATAATGTTTTCATGGATGTTTCTTTTAGGCAAGAAGGCTGCTTGGTTATTAGAAATAATTCAAGCTAGAACAGCTACCAATCTCGTGGCTATTTTGGATATGCATTTGTAGACAACATTGCAGTAGGAGATTGGTCTAAAAGAAGTGACAGAAACTGCAGGCAAGCTTTTTGGGATTAATACCAAGTTCGTAGCATTAACAGATTTGAGTAGTTCAAATTTGTCGAAGAAATTGTTGACTACCCTGTAGAAATCCATACCAACAATATCACATCCAGTAGTGAAGAAAACCACATTGTAGCCATCAGGTCCCCCACATGAGCTTTTATTCATTGCAAAGAGGGTGTTCTTAATTTCTTCGTTAGTCACCCTTTCCACCAGTTTTAAGGCTTCATCATTGTTAACTCTAGGCAGATTAATATTAGACAGCTGATCGAGTTCAGGAGTGAAATTATTATCTTTTCCAAGAAGGGTAGTGTAATACTTCAGAAAGGCATTGTCAACCATCTCAGGGGAAGAGTGGAGGGCACCTGTTTCATCCAAGATGGAACTGATGTTATTTTTTGAGTGCTTTTCCTTTAGGGAGGCATGAAAGAATTTGGTGTTCCTATCCCCATCAGCAGCCCACTTGTTTCAAAGTTGTTGTCTTTTCATTTCACACTCAGTTGCCAGTGCATTGTTGAGCTCATTGAAAAGAGCAATTTCTTTTTCAGCAAGGTTAACACTATCAGGATCAGCCATCATCAAGTCCTACGCCTCCTTTAACTGCTTTAAGAGTTTGACAGATTTGAGATTGCCATTACCATACTTGAGTCTAGCCCATGCCCTTAAAGCTTCTTTTGTTGCCCTGAGCTTCCTGCAAAAAATATACATAGGATTTCCAAAAAAATTATTATTCAACCAAGTAGACTGCAAGATTGTTATGTATTCTAGATCATTAACCTAGGAGTTATAGAATTTAAAGCCTCTTTTGATTCCATGTGGCAGCTTCCCAGCGGTTATGATGAGGGGGGAATGGTCAGAAAGAACAGGAAGAGGAAGATAGGTGGATATATTGGGCCATGATGAAAGGGCTATGAAGTTGACAAACGAATGATCAATGTTAGAAAAAGTTCGAACCCACTCCTGGATCTATTGTTCCAAGAGAAGATAGCACCAGATTTGGGGATAGGAATTAAAGATGAGTCATAAATAGCAATATTCATCGGCCGCATATCCCTTAGCGTTAGTGGAATGCCTCCATGCTTGTCAGACAAGTTGTAGCAACTGTTGAAATCTCCTACAATTACCCATGGATGAGATTCTTTCCTGAGTGCAGGAATTAAATTGAAGAGTGTTTGACTTGTGGGAATAGAGTTGAAAGCATAAACAAAGGAGATGTAGAAAGAGGAGGAAGAATTGTAATACTTTGCATGAAAATGCATTATTTGAGGTGTAGCATGAAGGAGATCAAGTGAAAGCTCAGCTGGATTATGAATCACCATTATTCGTCCATAGCTCGCTTCAGATAGATTATGAGCAAGGGACCACGTTGGATTTATGTACTTAGCTGCAGATATTGTTAGGGGTAGATTCAGTTTAGTTTCAAGGATAGCAAAGATTGATAGCTCGTGAGTGGATATTAATTGCTTTACTTGTTCAAGTTTGAGGAAGTTGTGTGTTCCTCGAATGTTCCATGCACCAAAACTGTGCATAATGGATTATACTAGAGAGAGTAGGGTTGCTTCTGACATGCTCCTCATGATGGGAGACTTAAATCTGATTTGATCTGATTTGTGATTCTTGACCTTATTTATTTTCTTATGCTGACCATTCTTGGAAGAGGAACTGATGACTTCTGATGAAATTGTAGGATCAGATGGCGAAATCTAACCAGGAATTGATCCTAAAAAGGCGTATGGTTGCTTTGATGGAGTTTTTAGTTGAGAAGCAGAGGTTAAAGGGGCAGAAGAAATTGGAGAGAGAGATGAATGATGGGAGGAGAAAATTAAGTCAGTTATTTGATGTTGTAACATAGAGCAGAAAAACTCATCAAAATTTGGGTCTAGTTGGGATTTGCAATTTGATTGCAATGAGGCAAAAGAACTCTGTGCAAGATTGTGCATGGATTGTGCAGTATCTGCCTTTTGTGCATGTTCTTGGTTGATTAGTTCAGTTCGGTAATCTTACTTCAGGTGGTTATTAGCATCAAGCACTAATAAGTTTGCATTGTTCACAGTTTGACACTGCATCACCCTTATATCATCACTTCCAGATGCATTAAGCTCATTTCCATTATGCTTTTTAGCCAAAAGCCCTAAATTTGATTCATTTCCCTCATCTACAAATTCCTCCTCTACCTCAACTTCAACACCATTGTAAATTACATACTCCTCATCATCAACATTTCTCGTATTATTTAACACTTCAAATTTATTATGAGTCAGAATACAATCCTGCAGATTACCAGCTATTCCAACTTCCTCATCAATTTCATTACCACACTTATGATCATTACTACCAAACTCCACTTGATGTTGTGCAACAGATTTTGCCCCATCCCCCTCAACAATCACACCAATCTCCACATGCACTGGACTTAACTGAGAATTTCTTTCCACTAATTTTATTTTCTTTTGAGAAACTTTCTTCCAGACTTGTTTACTTTTCATGATTTGCTTACCTATCCCATGGTTTTTCTCTTTCCCCTGTTGGTTTTTCACAAGAGACACCAAATTCACCTCATTCCCCTCTTTCCCTGCACAATGCATTGAGCATTGGTTTGTGAAATGGCCAAATTCTTTGCAAACTATGCATATTTCAAGGCTCCATAGATAGCTAACCCGCACCATTTGAGTAGAACCATCAAGCAATTGCACTGGTAACTCATCAACCAAATCTGCATTTGGCGAGACGTCCACCAAGCATTTAGCAAATCCAATCCTTTCCATTCTTTCAGTTGACGAATCCATACATAAGAGCCTGCCAATTCTCGAGGCAAGCCAGTTAATGCCCAACAGAGACCAAGCAAATATTGGTATATTGGTTAATTTTAACCAAACCAGGACTGTTTTTATCGTACTGCAGTTGTTACCTATTGTTGGATCCCAAGCCTTCACAATGAAAATTTTGTTCCTAATGAAAATAGGATCTGATTCAATTATCTTCCTTCTGTCCTCAGCGCAAGACAGATTGAATAGGAACAAGGTTCCATTAGATTTAATTGTAATATCCCCTTTGAGTTTGCAGTGTTTCTTCTGATGGTTGATCACAGTTAAGTAGGATAGCGGCTTTATAAGAAACCAACCAACCAATCTCCCCACACATCATTACCTACTTGAATAACAGCACTCGGAGGGACAAGAGCAGTACCATTGTTACTTTATATAACATATACAAGTTTTACATCAGAGTTACAACCTCACAACTCGGACAGTTATATCAACCCTGTCCTTACAACCATAACTACACGACCAAACAGACTGAATATAAACATCTACGAGAATACGTTCCTGATCCAGCTTCCCTCCTGAACAGCTTCCACTCTTCCAGTTAAACCTGGAATACATATGCTCGGTCTGACCCGAGCATATAGGAAAACACCAAGCCCGGGTCAGTCTGGTAAACCAGCGTCAGAAACACACTCAACTTGACTTTTAAAGTTAGAAAATCCTTTGAAATAAAAGCATCTCGTAAGACAATGCCACAAATAAACATGTCGGGGTTTTACCTTACGATAGCCAAAACACTTTTTATAAAAATCCTTTGACATTATAATAAGGTCTATTTACAAATACTTATTAAAATAGCCGAAATTGTTACATTATTAAATTCCATCTACTAGCCACAGAGTGGGCAATACAAACAAAACTTGTAAAAGGCACGTAGGGAGAATGGATTTCCAACTAATGACTAAGCACTGGGGTACCACCTGTCATAGTACGTGGCTTAGATCACCGTACCGAGGATCACTCCCGACCCCCTGCAACACAAGACCGGGACTACCTCTTACTGGATAATCCCGAGTAAGATCACCCCACGGTTGGGATCAGCAACCGCACCACTAAGCCGAAATAAAAGGGACATCTAGACAGGGATGATCTCACCCTGAAATGGGTGCTACCCACCTAAACTTGCTGCACAACCCCTAATTTTCAGTCATTCCCAGTTGATGAGGCTTGATGCTATGTGTTATATTTTTAGAACTTTTCACTTAGAATGCCCATCGTCCACCAGACGATGTTCTGAAAGTATTCATCCATACAAGTCCGCCTTGGGTTCGAACGGAGCCGAAGGCACTACTCCTACTACATCCATTTTGGAATCACCTCAGAATTAGTAGCGACTAGCCCTTGCACTTCACTGCTCCATCTTCGACTCTGAACTCTTGTTTTCCACAACGTACAAACTGGATCGAAGTGATTTTCGAGAACTAAATCCTGATCCCGGTCTCTTCGAAACGATCAACGTATTGTCCAATATTGATAGTCGGTTATTTAACCATCAAAATAACCAACCAATACAACCAAGTTATTTCCCATTGCAACCATTAAGCCTTGTTTACATTTTAAAAATCCTAGCAGAATTAAGAAAGCTCATATACTAGGTAGTTATAATTTTCAAACAACTTCTTCCCAAATCATACTTATAAAATTTTCAAATACATTTCATAAATAAAAAAATCTTTTTATAAAAGTTTCTATAGTATATTACATTAAAGGATATATACTTAAATTCTAAATAAATAAAAATTCCCTTTTAAATAATTATTACAAAAAATAGTGTTTTCTACTTGAAATAGTTCAAATAATACATACTTATAACAAATTATACCCTTCTAAGACGATTTTCAAAATAATATATAAACTACCTTTGATATTTCAAAATATTTATTTATTCTTTTAATATATTTCCAAAATAATATTTTATCTTTAAAACAAAACTAGGTTCAAAATCAATCAAAAACAGAATAAGGCTTATCAGTCTTAGTGGTTCTTATCAATTCACCATTCACACTTCACAGTTTCAAATATTGAATCAATCAGCTTCCATAGATCGATTCACATTATATTCTCAAATATAATTAATAGGGAAATACAGATACATGTATGAATAATAGACCATAAATTAGCAATGCTAGTAACACTACACGGATAATATCAGATAGATGGCTTATACAATCCACAAGAGTTAAATTTACTATTCAGCGGAATGGTGTCATTTTCTGCTATCCAGATGTCAAACAGTTTGAATAATCTACTATTAACACATATATTTAGTTCGGGAACATCTTAATAAATAAGCCATGTAAAATTATACAATGGAACTTATTTTCAAATGGTATTTTACTTCTGCCTGTAAAGTCTGTAATTTTTTTTATTTAATCTACACAATAGATCGTACGATGGCGTAACATCCAGTGATACGAACAGTCATCTTAATAACACTTTATTTTATGAGAAATTAAATAATTATTATAAAATTACTTAAGAATTTGTGTAAATTCAAGAGTATAACTTTTAATTATTTTTCCTTAATTATTTCAATTATACTTCACTTAATCCAAAACTCAAGTATAATAAATAAATTACTATTTTAAAAGCTTGACTAGTTTGTACTAAAATAATTATTTTTAACTACCTTAAATAGACTTAAAGTAGACAAATTATAACCTTCAAAATAAATTCTCCGTCTATAATAAAACTTAAGTAACATTTTATATAAAGATGATTGATTCAACACATAAACCTTAAACACTTGCATGTTACTTGCCTTTGTGGAACAATTCACTACAAATTTCCCTTCTTTATAATTATACTCTTATATTATTTAAAACCAGCTTCTACATCAAACAAAATCTATCGTCCCAAGCCCAAATCCTCAACTAAAAGATACAGAACCGAAACCTATTTACTCAACTCACACGGGCCGTAGCCCAAAACCAACCTACCTGCTTCTCCTTAATCCTTCTTCTTCCCATCACCAGATTCCATCTCCAAACATCAGTAACATAGCCAAAACGACCAACACAAAGAAACAACCCAGGCTCGATAAATTCGAGCATCAACCTGAAGATAGCTCGAAACCATCACCGTTCGTACGCGACGTCAAGCACGAGAACACCTCACATGGATCACTTGTGCATGGTGATGTACGTGCACGTGCATAACCTCATTATTGACAATCACACCGCAGCGACATCCAAGCCCAATCACACATCATATCTAGATCCCATTCGATATCTCACCGTAGTACCTCGACCATCTGATCGAAAAATCAATCAACAACCATCTTCCAGCCACTACCTGGCACACCGCCTATCACGATCGAGAGCCCATCCATTGCTCTTACTTCCTACCCAAAGTCAAAGGACTCGGTCGCCACATCAATTCCAAAATCAACTCCGTTCCCACCATTACCCAAAACACATTGACACACCGCGATAACTACCAGCCACTACCTGGCACGCTTCCTATCACGATCGAGAGCCCATCCATTGCTCTTACTTCACCCAAAATCAAAGGACTCGGTCGCCACATCAATTCCAAAATCAACTCCATTCCCACCATTGCCCAAAACTTCACTAAACCCTAAAATTTACTCGAACAACCGAACCAAACCCAAAATCAACAAACAGCCATGGTAGATGCCTCCATCATGTCACCTGCTCCTACTGAACACGCCACAACACCCCTCTTCGATGAAATCGTCGAAAAAAATATTTTTGAGTGAAAATCGATCATCTAACAATTTCTCAAAATATTCAACACTAAAAATTATAATTTCACCGCTAAAATTCATATTTTCTTACAAGAATCAAGATTACATGCTTGAATCGTAGAAATAAAAACACTGCATTTCGACCAAAATTGGATTACCCACTGTAAAACAGGACCCTATCGATCTACACGGCATATTCCTTCACAAATCTATTTTTCACAAACTATATTAGAAAGTTAACAAACTCCTAGTTTGCATCAACATGAAATATGGACTAGGTGAAGGGATTCAGATTTTTGAAGGCTAAATGAACATTATATTTACAGTAACAGAGTAAATTTCAATTTACAGGGTTTGAAAATTTAGTTTCTCACCTTCCATATTGATTCCAGATACTTCAAAACTTGAAGTTGAAATTTTGATTAAAAATTGAAATCTGAAATTCGAACTGCTCCTTTAAAATTTCTGTGTTTTGAATTTGAACAGCAATCACATCAGAGTGTTTCCTTCTTGATATACAGAACACTGTTTTTCTTCTTACCCTTAAAACTTTGATTTTTAATTGCTTAAGAAATTTAAACAAAGCTTTGTTTTCGAATTAGGCTCTATGATTTCAAACAACTCGACCTGAGGTTGCTCAGATATATACATGTAGCTACAGTCAAGGATAATGAACAGTGTTGACATTTTGTTAGCTGGAGTTGCCATTTTGCTAGCTGAAGTTGATATTTCCTTTTTTGTTGAAAAGATTGTGAAAAGAATATGGATTTTTTGTTAGATATTTTCTTATTTGGTCAGACAAATTTATGCCGCATGTATATTATTGTTATTTGTTTGTTTCCAGATACTTAAATTAACTAGTTCCCTTTTCTTTTTTACTTATAGCAAAGGGTTTTACTAATCTTCCTATCTATGTTACTGCTTTCTTTGTTTACAAGATGTTTGTATTCAGGTTTGAACAAAACACATATATATGTATGTATTTTATTTAAGTGATGGATGGAAATAATCCCTTGGTTGTTGAAATAAATGTTTGCTTCTTTTTTTTGGGGTGAAATGAAAATTGAAAAGTATTTGAATTAGTGTTTTTGTTTTTACTATATCTTGCCAGGCGAGCTGCCGCAACTCACCTTTTATTTTTTTTTCCATCTTACTTGATTTAGATTTATATTTAATTTTTTTTCTTGTTTCTTTTGATAAGATAAATATTTGCTACTTGTTACTGTTTTCTGGTTTCTTACTTACAGTAAATAATTTTACAACCTTCCTCTTATCATATATTTATAATACCGTAAACCATACACTATTAAAAGCGTTTGCAAGTATATTCAAGATTTTAAACAGCTCATAATTCACATTATTTAACAAAGTAATATTTGTATTGTTTCCATATATTTAAAAATAAAAATAAAATGAGGAACTATATTGAAATAACACTTCTTAATTAATTTATCTTATAAATAAATGTGTTAATTTAAACAAAGACTACAAAATAGCTAAAATTTTATCTTTGCTTTTGACTTAGTTGAAATTTTCATTTGTCATTCATACAGCGAAATAAAGGTGAAAACTGGTAAATTAAAATAACCTCTTGTTTCATTTGTTTTATAAAAATACATATGGTTTTTAAATAGAACGTAGCATTCTATGTTAAATACCCCATATACATATGGTATAAAATATAATAACTTTCAATATTAAATACTCGGTGTGTTATTAAACTTCATAGTGGTATAAAATTATTTTTATCTTTTTATTTTCTTTTTTTATCCTTCTTGTATATATAACCATATTCACAATTTCATTTATGATATAGACATATATTATCTATAAATATATTAAATCATTTATTATCTATGTGTATATAGTTTCTCCCAATTATATATACGACCTCTCTTATTATACTTAAGTGTTGTTATACATCTAAATTTATTTATAGCATTTTATCAATTAAGTATTATAAAATTCCTTATTCAATGTGTATATAGTTTCCTTCCAATTATTTATTTGATTCATATACACATCTATTTATTTGTAACATTCCGTCAATTTAAATGTTTTAAATTTTCTTTTTAACTTATCGTTACACATTCACACTTTTCTAACTCAATATATATCATTATTTTAGAAATCTTAATACTTCTATTTAGTTAATATAGACAACATTGTTTATATATATACCAAAATCAAAAATTCCACTTTTATTTCATTATGAATTTTTATCCAAATTTTATATACATCTCGATTTAATTTAATTCCATAAATTCCTATTCTCATTATGTGTAAATTTATTGTTTCCGATATATATAACTATGAGCATTTGATTTTAATAAATTCAAATCCTCTAATATAGTTTATCTTTTAGAATAAAATATACACACTTAATATTTAAACAAAATGCATATATATTTCCAAAACAATCTACACATATTTTTTTATCCAAAACAAAATATGTATATATGTAAGAAATTCCATTTAAACCAATCTATAATTTAACATAGATTTGAAAATTTAAATTATATTAATTTGGAAAATTGCATAAGATTATTAACCATTAGTTTATAGAAATATTGTATATAAAAATACAATATTATGGGACATTATAAATTAATATTCACAACTCGGGATGTCCAAAATCCCGGGTCGTTACAGGTATAATCCTACAATGCTTATCTTTATTCACAGATTCACAGATAATGATATAAATTTATCACAGATAAATAAATTACGTTCATCATAGCTCAAATCAAAATAACTCATATCATAAAATATCACACATTATGGATATCAAACAATCCAAAGCATTCAATGTAATCCAAACATCCATTAGTAAGATCAATCAATCATCTGATCAATTTAAATCAGATTAATTACTTATGAATAAATTTATAATTCTGGTTAATTAATCATTAATTAATTAATTACAAACCATTTTGATTAATTATCCTTTAATCACTTATTAATTAGGCTTAATTAACAAATTAATTAATCCTTTTATTTATAAATTAATCGACCTTAATTAATAAATTAATTAACCTTTAATCATCAAATAATTAACCCTTAATTATTTAATTATCCTTTAATTAATCACATCAATTTATTTACCCTTAATTAGCTACCATAAGTGATTATCCCTAATCAATTTCATTAATCAATTAACCTTTAATTAATTATCCTCAAATTAATTACCCAAATTAATTATCCTTTAATCTTTAATTAACCTTTAATTATTAAGTAATTAACCTTTAATTACTTTTAATTAATAATATTAATTAATTAACCTTTAATTAATTATATTAATTAGTTAATCCTATTAATTAATTATCCTTTAATTAATTAAGTAATAAACTCTTTAATCATTTTTATTTATGAATCATTGATTTTAAAAGATAAAACCTTTTATCCTAATTAATCACATTAACTAATTTTCCTTTAATTTATCTCATAAATTAATTATCTTAGGATCATTAAGTAATTACACTTTAATTATTTTTATTAATAAGACCTCAAATATTTAAGATAAATCATTTATCTCAACTATCACTTAATTATTTAATTAAATGCTTAACATTTACTTGATACAAAATTTCTTGGGAAACCTTTGGTTAAACATCTCTTGACTTCACCTTTTCATTATATTTGGGAATACTTGAAAATTTATTCAATCATCTTGATAAAATTATTATAAAACCATATTATTAAATTTTAAAAACCTTTAAATTTGTTTTAAAACCTTGTTAATAGATTTACTTTGAATAAAAAACTTGATCTATATCCTTTCAAAACTTATTTAATTTAATAAACTTTAAAACTTGTTCAACATTTACTTGAAGAACTGTTTGAATCATTAAGTCTTAACAAAACCCTAGCCATTTCCTGTTTATCCGAAACCTAACTCCGGGTTACTCGTGTCTCCACTCTTCTTCGAGTCAACTCGCCTACGAAATCGAGTTTGACCCCGAGGACTTCACAAACATCACAGCCTCACCACTCAAACGTGCACATGCACGTGTATGAGCCAATGTCGATGCTTCAGCCACTGCCTTCATTGTCCACCAGTCGCTGGTGACCTCGACGACAAATCCGACCACCCAGAACCCATCACTATCGACGAACTCGCAAACTAACTATTTAACCCAAACTGGAATAAACTTGATCATCAGAAAACTGATTCGTTTGATCGCCTCAGGCCACCAGCGATGTCGAGATCCCGGCTAGAGCTTCGTCAGGCTTCCCTGCTTCGATCGCCATCGGAACGATCGACTCTGACGCGACGATGAGATGTCAGCAACTCAAAATTCGGCCTTAACAAAAACACAAGCTAATATCCTAATTTGACCTCGTTCGCCATCCATGGTGATCTGGATTTTAATTGAGCATTTTTCCCAAACTCTTCGACCTCCCAGCAACCTACTGCTATGATTCTGAGGTCCAACATCATGTCGATTGCCAGAATTTGATGAAATATGCAATTCCGTTCAACTCGTAATTTCTCCATAATTACATACTTAAAAATCTTGATTCATATTTTAAAAATCATCAGTTTCGAAAATGATTTGATGATATTATCAAAACAAGACAACATGATGTTTGAATTTTAACGTAGTTTAGAGTTTCACTGTGTTTGCTTGTTTTCCAGCAACCCCTTGACAATTTAATTTTGAAATTAATTTTAAAACTTAGATACCGATCTTACAAACATAATCAATTTTGACATCGAAGCCTATAGATGATTGTAGGATGAGATTATGATTTTTTAAACAGGTTTAAAACCTGTAAATGTTGAATAGAGGCTTATCTGCATATTTTCCAAACATGAACACAAAGTATACATACATGCAGGCACATTTACACAATCATACAATCCTATTTCACTTCATAACTTCAAATATTTCCACACATTACCCAAATATAACAAACATAAGAATTTAAACGGGGTAGTTTGCTCACCTTGGAGATGAAAACAGAGAACAGACCAGAGATGTTTTGCTTCAGATTTTTGATCTGAAACCTATATTTACTTTGATGTTGAATTTGTTGCTTTGCTCTGGATTAAATTAGGTTGAAGATTGTTGAAACTGATTGAAGCTTTTGTTTAGAACTAGATATTTGCTTCAGATTCCTTTAAATTTGCTTTGATCTTTTTGATTCACTTTGTTCCCTGGTTTTGATTCTGAAGCTTATAGTTGTTGAAATGAATTTGATTTTCTTTTGATTCAACATTTTGATTTCTTTCTGGATCTAGTTTTCAGGTTTTGAATTTTTAGGTTTTGAGGTTGTTTAACCGTTTAAGGTTTTTGAGTTTTTGAATTTCACTTGCTTTGTTTTTCAGATCTATTTTCAGGTTTGAGATGATTTTCTGGTTTTTAGTTTTACAGGTTTTGATTATGGAAGATGAGAAACCTAGTTTTTTTTCTTTTAATACATTTTAATTAAATTTTAATTTAGAATAAAACATGCATTTTCCACTTGTATATTTTGTTAACACTTGTAAATTTATGTAGTTACTTTGGTTACAGATGTCTTAATAAATTTAAAATTCTTACACTTGTTAAAACAATCATATTTTTGTTTAAATCCCTCCTTTAAATAATTTTATAAATTTTGTTTTAAATCCTATGTTATTATAAATTTATACTTATTATATTTTTTAATCCTTTTTATTAATCCTTTTGAATTTTAAATTTTAAGTTAAAATATCTTTATATAAATCATTTTTTTATTTTCAAAACATATATATACATATATGTAAGTTTAAAACTTTTATAACTATTTCTATAACTTCTAAACAGATATATATTATGTTTAGAAATCAACTTTTATAAATTTTAAATATGGAGTTAAATCCAAATTATTTTCAACATATTGTTTATTGAATTTCAAACCCACAATTCAATTGAAAATCAATTTATATACAAATATCTTATTAAATTTGAAAAAATTCACATTTACTCGCAAGTTGATTCCAAAAATTAAATTAATTACCAAATTTAAATTTGACTCAAAAACCGGGATTGTTAAAGATATGATGCGGCGTTAGTGGGTAAGAGGCTTGACAAGTTGAGAGTGGTGGGAAAGGAGTTCGGGTGGCGGCAGTGGTTGCTTGCGCTAGGGAGAGGGATGTGGCGGTCTCAGTGGGTTGCCATGTTGTTTGAGGCGGTTGAGCAAGGTGGAAGGCTGGCTACGGGATGTCAGGTGGGTTCATGGGATGTTGCCTTTTGTTCGAAAGCAGTTGAAGGCGAGGCTATGTGGAATGATTGTAGCGGGGGCCGTGGACAAGGATGGATGCTGTCAGATGATGGGGTGAAGGCGTTTAAGGTGGTGCTTGGTGGATAAGGAGTATAATTTTTTTGTTCGGCAAGAGGGAGAGGGATGTTTAGGTTGGCCTACAAGGTTGAGGATAGACAGGTGATGTGCGTGGTGGGCTGACGAGTGGGTGAGGTCGAGATGGCTGGCGAAAGACATGGCGGAGGTTGTTGATCGAGGCCGAAGGTTATGCAACTTGAACGAAAGAAAGCAGGTTCCAAAATAAAACTTTTGTCCCTTTTATATTATTCCTTTTTTTGTAAAAGGAGAAAACGAGTGAGTTCAGGAGGTCGAGCTTGCTTCAGGAAAACATGAAAGCAACATTTTACTTTATATTCTTTCATTATTTTTCAAAAGGTAAGAGCAGAATGAACAGAAGCAAAGAGCAGAAGAAGGGAAGAATACGTGAATGGACGAAACAAATTACATGATGAAATAGCAAATATAATTTGAACCAGTAGGAATAGTAAAAGTCAATATTAAATTCTGGAAATTATAAAGTTTTGTGGCCATTCATTTTCACGGTGGATTATGAAAGGACATAGAACACCAAAAGATTCCAAACGGGTACCGATATGGCTAACCGTTTCGTAGATTTCACCACGTACCGGACGCCGAAATGCATAAATGAATATACTACGAAGATCAGCACGACAAGACGTACAGAATGGTACATAGATATGAGTGATATGACCCACCTATCAAAACTCAATTTTCGCTACCAAACTACTGCTAAACCGCCGTAAATTATATAAACGGAGCTAAAGCAATCCAAATTTGGCGAAACCAAATACGACGTCTCACTGAGAAAATGATTTACATTTTCCTTGCATAAAAATAGTTAGATTTCAAAAATAATTTATCTCCATCAAATTTAACCCATTTAAATTCAAAATTGAAAATTACACAACAAAACTTACTTTTATATTTTCAAAAGAAAATCTGACACTGGCTAAGTTTAAATAGACGTATCACAAATATCAAATTTTCATTGTTAAATTTATTTGTTTTATTTTCAAGAAAAATATAATTAATTACGTGTTTAAATTGTTAAAATACCTGGACCATTACACTCTCCTCCACTTAAAACTTTTTGTCCCCGAAAAGGGACGAGGTAGAACAATAGAGATAACTGAAAGGAAAGATATATTTGAAATACATATTACCAGATACAAAAATTAATTCAAAACAATATAACTTCATTTTGGACATCATATTACTTACATTTTATATTGTATATTATTCGATTACATTTAAATCTTTCCAGGTAAGTTTTATTAATGTTTTCGAATGTAATTGAGCACTATACAAATTTACCCTTTTATTTACAACATTCAATTAAGCAAAATTACATTTAAACATCTTAATTACTTAAATTTCTCTTTCATAACTTTCAATGATCTATTCATGCTAACAGTTTAACTTTTTAACCATTTTAGGTAAGTTATATAAGTTTTAAAATGCAATTGAGTATTATACAAATAAATTTTATCCTAATTCAATCGTTTCAAGTCATTTCAATTGCATTTCTCATTTTAGACACTCCAACTATTCTAAAAATTTTGCTTAAATTTTGCTTCATTTCAATAATTGAAAACCATCACTTAACATAAAACTTAAGAATTAAATTTCCAATTTCATTTCAAACCAATTTGAAATAAATATATGCATATATATATCTATGAAATCATACTCAAGAAACTCAAATCAAATCCATTTTCCAAAAAAAAAAGCGTAGCAAAGCTACTACTAGTTTCTCCACTTTAAAACTCGAAAACGAATGTCGATGATGCTATGGTCATCACCGAAATTATTTTCCAGCGACGAATGAGGAAAGTACTGACATACTTCTTTTAAAATTCTTTGGAAATAATTTCTATTCAAAAATACTTTCAAATAATATATATTTTCAAAACTTTGAAAACCAAATTTGAAAAGATCCGAAAAATTAAATTCTCATATCCTTAATTTAAATTCATTTATTGCAAATTAGATTTATAAACCAAGTTTAAGATTTTCATCTCCTTATAGTATATAACAATAGTTAACAGTTCAGGAATGTTAATATGTTAATAAATGATAATCTAGTATTATCATTTCTAACAACAAATTCATTTGACTATCCAATTACAGAAAATCATACTTTTATATATAAATATAACCATACATAAAATTATTTCATTTACCAATTTCAAAAATAATATCGTGTTAGTTTGCCCTGTTGAAGTGTTTTGGAATTCCCAACGATAGCGTTGGCCAGATGAATCGATGAAACCCCAAATCAAACTTAACAATTCAAACAACACAATATAAAACATTTTTATATTAATTACAGATACACTCCCTCACATGATGATTCTAGAATGGATTTAAGAACAAGGATAAAGAATCAAATTTAGAGGGACCCTAATCAAAGAGAATTCTAACTAAGAAGATATGCTCGAAAGGAAGAAAATGTAATTAAATTACATAAGAGTAAAGATGGATAGACTCATATTAATCGCGGGTGACCTTATCTGGGTCAATCGAGACTTAGATAAGATGAGATTATCATCAAATAAAAACAAGATGAACATGTTGAGAATCTTACGGAAATGTGATTCATGAGGTTGACGAAGAAGGCAGGAGCATTGGTTAATCCAATGGGCATGACTAACCATCCATAGAAACCTATCATCCGGGAGGAAGGACAGTTCAAGCTTCAGGAATGAGATCGATGCGGAATTAAATTTCCCATTTGGGAGAAAGAGAAATGACTTCACCAAAACATCAGGATTATCCTGACTATTGGGATGGATTCAAGATCACAAGGTTGAGAATTCAAGTGAAACTTAAAATTGCCTACAAATCCTAAGGCTTTCGACATCCGATCATAAAAGAATTACCTTGGTCGTTAACTGGAGAGACGGGTCGAGCTTTACAAGAAGTAACAACATCCAAACCGAGGACATAAAAATTTTCGGTGAATCGACACCTATTGTAAAGAAGTTTCACCCCTTTAAAATCATACCAACATTGGCGGGGCCACTAATGGGATTAGTCACACAAAAAGATGAAGTTGCAAATTAAGATTGCAAGATGGGCTCAAATTTATTACAGAGATCACAAAAATGGAGCTATAGGATGCTCCAGTATCAAGAAAAACATGAATAAGAAAGGACAAGAATGGATTTTAGAACAAAAGGAAGGTTCTAAAATTCAAAAGAAATCCAAATCAAAGATGATCCTAACAAAGAATTTCAAGCTTGAACGAAAATGATTTTATAGTTATTTCTACTCATTCTAGGGTATTACTGCCCTATCTCTAATGAGTTTTTTACTCCATATGCTAAGTTTTGCCTAAACCAGAGCTTTGATACCACATGTGATGAATTGGCATTTCGAACCATTCAAATCGACAATCATCCACACATGATAGACTTGAATTGTTCAAAACAACAGATTGTTAATTTATATTTGGCAAAACTCAGCATATACAGTAAATAGTCAATCACAGAATCACAGACACAGAGTAATACGACGAACGTATTTTTCTGCATTTTAAACCATTTGTTTCATATATTTTTATTTTTTTAAGCGGTGTTATATAGGTATTTTATTGTGGTTTTGCAGATTATAGATTCTAAAGTGCAATGTTAAAACTAATGGGTTGTGCCATCCATTGGTTCAAATGACACGCAGAAAAAGAGTGCAACATTTTTAGTGCCGAATAATTCGAAGAGAAAGCACATATCGTTCATGAAGAAATGCATCTCACGTCACCAACATGTGTACTACTCGTGCAAGAAATCAAATGCAAATATTGAAAGTACACTTTCAAAGTTTAGCCTGAAAATCTCTCAAAGCAAGGCCATTTGTTAATCAAATTAAAAAACAAAGACCAATTCAAAGTGAGGTGGCGTTATTATTCTCCAAATCTCAAGCACATGGACCTGAATAGTAGGGTTATTTTTGGTGGCTGAAGTCTTTAAATAGTATAGAGCAATGCAGATGGAAAATCATCTCCTACCCCATCACTCTTCTTCTAGTTTAGTTTTAGTTTCAGCAATATTTTTATTTTCGGACAGAATACGTAGGATTGTTAATTAGATTTAGCAATTTATTTATTCATATTCTTAGTTATTTTCTGCACTCTTTCCAGTTAGTTAATAAATTCAGTTCATTTTATTTTAGCTGTTTGCTCTATTATTTTCTTTTACGCACTTTTATTTTCTGCTCTGATTTCTACAATTTTATATTTCGAATACAATTTTGATTAGATTCGAAATCGATTTCGAGTATATTTTTTTTATTTCCTATTCAAGATCCATCGAATTTGTTTAACATGCCTAAGATTTAAATATGGATTTCAAATAGTTTAAAACACAATTCCCTGCATTCGACCTGCATACTACACGCATGTGCACTTGCAGAATTAATTAAAATTTGTGCTTTTCTAATCAACAGAAAAGTAGCAATAAGTTTGGCACCGTAGCCGGGGAATTGCTATTTTGAAATTTTCGATTTTTCGATTTTTTAGTCTATTCGTGTTAATTTATTTTTTTGTTATTTAAAAAAGTTCCATTTTCTAATTCCTTTCATTCCCTATTTCAATTCCTTTCGTTCGTTGCATGTCAGTCAGTTGCATTTCATATATGCATCTTGCATTAGTCTTATTTTAGTTTCTTATGTTATATTCTACACTTACGCTTTTCAGTTCGTTTTGCATGTTCATTATGCTTTCACGTTGCTTCGCGTTTTCTATCACTTTCTACTTGCATTATTATCACGTATCCACTTAGTTTCTCACGTTCGTGTGTACACTGTCACATATATTTCACATATACACGAACCTCTCCTTTCATTTTTGTGTGTCTATTATTGCTACTAGTTTATTTTTATTTTTATTTATTTTTCTTTACTCTTCACATTCACGTTGCAAATAGTTACATTCATCTACACGTTAGTTACATTGCTATTTTGGTTTTCACATAACCAAAAACCTACTTAAATTGTTTTCACGCAATTGCTATTTTGGTTTCATTCACATGTCAGTTGCATATTCATTCACCCGTAATGTTAGCACTCACCATATTTACATAATTGCATTTTGTTTAGTCTAGTTTCACGTTTTCTCATATGCATATATTCATGTGCATATATTCATTTTCCTCTATTTTAGCTCTGCATTCATGCCACTTGCTGCATTCACGTAACCTCAAGTTTCAGTATCATATTTGCTATTCACAACACGTAACATATTCACAATTTTTCCTGGATTTAAGGCATAAGGAGTAGACCAAGTCAGTGAAATTAAAAGCTAAGAAAAGTTGTTCAAATAGCTCTAGCTCAGTAAATCTCAACCATTCACTAGCGCTACTCAGTTGCACTGGACGGACTGCCATACCCCTCTATAATTAATTTTCTACTCTACAGGTTCCCAACTAAAAACTATTAAAAAAATTCTTTTAGCTTTTACACCTTGATTTGTTTATGCGTGTTTGTACAAGAAATAATTTAAACCATTTAGAAAGCCAAAATATCTCATTAAACAAATCAATGGAAATTTCAAATCAAACAAATGTGAGCAATCACGGCTCACATCATAGTTTACATCATAGTTCACCAAAATCATCACCTAAATCACATGTTGGAAAGAATGAATTTCATAAGAACCGACCATTATCCCTTAGAGACCGATGCTATCCAACTAGGACTGTTCAACCTTTGGTTATTTCATTTCCGCCTATCGAAGGAAATAATTTTGAGCCAAAACATTCTTTTATTCAAGGGAAACCAAAATTCACTGGGATTGAAAATGCATATGAATTTATTAGTGAATTTGAGTTATATGCTTCTACAAATAAAATGCAACAACTTTCTAATGAATCCATCAAGCTAAGGCTTACATTTGCACTTCTAAAAAGTGCAAAAAGATGGCTCAATTCTCTTCCTAAAAATTCAATTAAAAGTTGGGACGATTTCGTTACTACATTCTGAAAAAGTTTTTCCCTTCTACAAAACTCTTAAAATTCGAACTGAAATCAACCAATTCTCTCAGAATGAAGGAGAAACCTTTTCAAAATATTTTGAAGGGTTCAATCAATTGTCATATAGTTGCCCACACCATGCAATCCCTAAACACGTTTTGTGCCAAATCATTTATGAAGGGCTTAACTGTCAAACAAGATCCCAGCTCGAATCAATGTGCGAAGGAGAACTCATGGCAAAAACAGCGAAGAATCTTGGGAATTTTTAGAAGAATATTCGAAAAAGGATATGCAATGGGAAATAATTCGTGTTCCAATTCGTACTCCAAACAGAGGAGTACATGCCATTGACCCATCACATCATCCTATAGATCCCCAAACTCCTCAAGAAGGAGAAGGACTACCCCATTACTACAAATTAGACCAAATTAATGCTATAGCTCAAAACAGTCCTTATTCATCCACATACAATCTTAACTGTAAGCACCGTCCCAATTTTTCATGGTCAAATCCTAACAATGTGGCTAATCCATCGCATATGTATCTGATGATACCAAATCCGAATTATCGAGCACCAACTTCTAATGCTCAAAATTCTCAACCCGCTCCTCAAACAAAACCTTCAAATCAACCATATAGGCATCCTAATTTCAATCCATTAACCCAACTTTCTCATCCTTCATAAGAAATTGCTCGATTAGAAAAATAACTCACCAAACGAAATGAACAAATCACTAACCAAGATGCGATAATTGATCAAATCACTAAATAAAATGAACAAATGTTGATAATGATGAAGGATCTCATGAAAATCAATGAGAAAGGTAAATGGCCTAGTCAAACCGAAGTGAATCCAAAGTATAACTCTCGAGAAGTAAATCTTTGTGAGGACGAAAATGTAAATCCAGTTAATGCTATCACCACATTAACGTTTGGAAAGAAGGCAGACAACCACGTCAGCAACCCCGACATCCTTCTTAAGTCTTCCCATAATCAATATTCTGAAACTCAGTTGACACCCACTATTATCAATCCAAACGAATCCAATTCTTCATCCAAGGTTAGCAATCCTGACCACTCTTCACCTTCTGATGTTGGCAACCCAACATTCCAGCTCTCTTATCTTTACCCTCTAATATCACACCTTCTTCTTCGAATGAAAAAACTACCGAACGAGTCTATAAACCCATAGCTCCATTTCCTCATAGACTCAACAAAAAAAAGAAGCCCGCTAATTTTGACCAAATTCTTGAAATCTTCAAAAAAGTTCGAATCAATATTCCACTTCTTGATACCATCGAGAAATTCCTCAATACGCCAAATGTCTGAAAGAGCTATGTACTCAAAAACGTGCCACTAACGCTCCTAAGACCGCATTTCTAACTGCAAACAATAGCTTTGTTCTTTCAACTCCCTCCCCAATCAAGTATAAGGACCCGTGTTGTCCTACAATCGGCTGTAAAATCGGTAACACTCACATTAGTCATGCCTTACTCATTGGAGCGAGTGTAAATCTTTTGCCTTATATTGTGTACTGTCAACTTAGACTAGGGGAATTGAAACCTACAAACATCACAGTTAAACTAGCTGATCGATCTATCAAAAAACCATTGGGAACAGTTGAAGATGTTTTGATATAAATAGAGCAATTATGTTTCCCAATCGATTTCATAGTCCTAGAAACTGCACCTGTCTCAAATCATAACGGTCAGATTCCTTTGATATTAGGTCGTCCATTTTTAGCAACATCGAATGCTATCATAAATTGTAGGAACGGTCAACTCCGACTTTCCTTTAGGCACCTAACCGTTGAACTAAACATATTCAATCTTAACAGATAACTAAGGGATCTTGAAACAGAAGAAGTTGACATGATACTAACAATTGTAGAAAATGATTTTAGTGATACTACAGAGTCTCTTAACATGTGCCTAGATCATTTTAATTCCAACTTAAATGAAGATGAATACATTTATGAATTAAAAGATATGCTTTGCTCTTCTCATAATTCGCTAGAATTCAATCTGTTGATGTCTACTGAAGCCTCAAAAGAAGAACATCCTAAATTAGACCTCAAACCTCTTCCAAAGATCTTAAGTACGCACACTTAGATTCTTTAAAAAATTCCCTGTAATCTTGGCCTCCGATCTCATTAAGGACCAAGAACAACTTTTGAAAATTTTAAGGGAAAATAAAGAGGCATTAGGATGGGTAATCACTGACATTAAGGGAATTAGTCCATCAATCATTGAACATCGAATACATTTGGTCGACGAGGCTAAACCCACTCGCGAAGCTCAAAGGCGATTAAACCCTAATATGAGAGAAGTGGTAAAGGAAGAAATTATCAAATGTTTAGACAATAACATTGTCTACCCTATCTTTGGTAGTACTTGGGTAAGTCTGGTACAAGTTGTGCCCAAGAAGTCTGGAATCACTGTGACCAAAAATGAGAAAAACGAACTTGTTTCGAAAAAAGTCAAAACGAAATGGCGCGTTTGCATCGACCATCGAAAACTCGATGCAGCAACAAGAAAAGATCATTTTCCCCTCCCTTTCACTGATCAAATGCTCGAACGCTTAGCTGGTCATGAATATTATTGTTTTCTTGATGGTTACTCCGGCTATAATTAGATTTCCATTGTGCTAGAGGACCAACACAAAATGACGTTCACATGTCCCTTAGGAACTTTCGCTTACCATCGCATTCCCTTCGGTCTTTGTAATGCTCCCGCTAACTTTCAGAGATGTATGATGAGTATATTTACAGATATGGTGGAGGATTTCTTAAAAATATTCATGGACGATTTTTCAATCTATGGGTCATCTTTTGATCAATGCCTCCTTCGTTTAGAACGTGTCTTAAAGTGATGTAAAGAGAAATCTCTTGTTCTTAATTGGGAAAAATGTCATTTTATGGTTAAGCGAGGAATAGTCTTAGGTCATGTTGTCTCTAAAAATGGCCTAGAAGTTGAAAAATCTAAAGTCGATCTTATTGTTGACCTACCTCCTCCAAGGTTAGTAAAGTACATTCGATCATTTCTCGGCCATGCAGGATTTTATAAGAGGTTCATTAAAGATTTTTCAAAAATTTCAAAACCTCTTTCGAATCTTCTAGCTAAAGACGTAAAACGTCTTTTGAAACCCTTAAATCGATCTTGACCACTGCACCTATCATCCAACCTTCAAATTGGACTTTGCCTTTCGAATTAATGTGTGACGCTTCTGATTATGCCATTGGAGCCATCTTAGGTTAACGAATCGATAAACTTCCTTGAGTCATCTATTATGCTAGCAAAAAATCTTAACGAAGCTCAATTGAATTACTCAACCACAGAAAAAGAGTTTTTAGCAATTATCTTTGCCCTTGATAAGTTTAAATCATATCTCGTAGGTTCTAAGGTCATAGTTTACACCAATCATACCGCATTGCAGTATTTACTCACGAAAAAGGATGCCAAATCCCGCTTAATCCATTGGATTCTCCTTTTTCTAGAGTTTGACCTAGAAATATGGGATAAGAAGGGTTTTGAAAATGTCATAGCTGATCATCTTTCTCGTATTGTTCACTTCGATAACTCTCAAGTCAACGATCATTTTCTCGATGAACAAATTCTTTCCCTCTCCAGTGCACCATGGTATGCGGACATCGTAAATTATCTTGTCACAAATGAAACACCTTCCCATTAGTCAAAACAAGATAAACAAAAATTTCTCTCCAATGTTCGAAACTTTTACTGGGACGATCCTTATCTCTTCAAATACTGCATCGATCAAATCATACGTAGATGTGTCCCCGAATATGAATTCCATAGCATCCTCTCTTTTCACATAATCATCATGTGGAGGACATTTTGGAGCAAAGAAAACTACTGCCAAGGTGTTACAGTGTGGTTTTTATTGGCCTTCTCTTTTTCGTGATGCCCACGAATTTTGCTCCAAATGCGCTAGATGTCAACAAACAGGTCGTATTTCCAAACGTAACATCATGCCCCTAAACCCAATCCTTTTCATCGAAATTTTTGATGTTTGGGGAATCGATTTCATGGGTCCTTTTCCTAATTCTTTTGGAAATCTCTACATCCTACTTGCAGCGGATTACGTGTATAAATGGGTTGAGGCCATTCCCACTAGAATGAATGATAATAAAATTGTTGTCAAATTTTTGAAAGAAAACATATTTTCCCGTTTTGGCACACCTCGAGCCATTATAAGTGATAACGGTTCTCATTTTTGTAAATCTCTTCTTAAGAAATACTTTGTCACTCATAAACTATCTAATCCATATCATCCACAGACTAACGGTCAAGTCGAGATTTCCAATAAACAAATTAAACAAATTCTTGAAAAGACGGTTAACTCCAACAGAAAAGATTGGTCATCTAAATTGATAGACGACCTTTGGGCATTTCGCACAGCTCATAAAACCAATCTAGGAATGTCACCATAGCGATTAACCTTTGGAAAAGCATGCCATCTACCCATTGCGCTTGAGCATCGCGCACTTTGGGCAATCAAATACCTTAATTTTGACATAGAAAACGCCAAACCGCATCGTAAATTACAATTGTCAGAATTAGAAGAACTAAGAAATGAAGCGTACGAAAATGCAAAGATTTATAAAGAGAAAATTTTATCATAATAAATCCATACTTCGTAAGACATTCGAAGTAGGTCAGAAAGTTCACTTATATAATTCCAGACTTCATTTATTTTCGAGAAAATTGAGATCTCGATGGACAGGTCCATATATTGTGAAAACAGTATACCCTTATGGTGGAGTTGAAATTGAAAATCCTAGGGACAGTTCCATTTCAAAGGTCAATGGACAACGCTTGAAGCCATTTCAAGAGTTTGAACAACACGAGGACGATGATTTCGTGGATCTCCACGAACCTAGCTATTCGGCATAAGCCACTCACTATCTTGTATGTATCAGGTTGTATTTTTTTTTTCTATTTTGCATTTGCATTCCAATAGACAGTTGGGACACTGTCTCATTCTAGGGTGAAGGGGACGCATATCTCATTCTGTTTGTTCATATTTCACAATGTGCATCACTTTTAAAAAAAATCATCTCATTATTTGTTTTCAAATTTGTTTTCAATTTTTTTCTCATTGTTTTCAGCAATTTGATTTATTTTTAATTAGTCAAGACAAAGTAAGTAAACATTTGAAGTCAATTGATGAAATTTTTTGTGAATCGCTAATTTCAAATGTAAAATATAATGAAAAGTTCAATTACAAGAGATAATAGTGAGATTAGTACATAGCGCGAATTGTATGTGATGGTTATGAAATCTTTTCTAAACTATAGTCTTTGTTTAAAAAAAAGTTACAGACTTAAAGTACATGCGTTGACATTTCAAATTATTGAAGTTAAGTGATGCTAAGTTGATTTGCATAATTCTTTTTAGTTAATTTTAAAAAATAATAATAATAATAATAATAAGAAACACCTAGAGTCAATAGGTGTAACGACCCTGGTTTTGAGTTAAATTTGAATTGGTAATTTATTTGATTTTTTGGGAATAAATTTGAATTAAATTAGTAATTAATATAATTTTTGGATTAAATTGCGAATTTATTCGATTTTTTTCCAAATAAAACAAGGTATTTGTTTGTTTAATTATATATATATATATATGAATTGATTTTTAAAATAGAATTTGGGTTTGAGATTCAAAATAAATATTGAAAATAAATTGAAATTTGAATTTGAAATTCAAATATAAATGTGTTGAAATATAAATTGGATTTAAAATTATATTTTAAAATTAATAAGATTTGTTTTCTAATTTTAATATACATATAATTTGAAAGTTATATTTTGAATTAAATACAAATGATTTTCAAAACAATTGTTTAAAGCTAAATTCTATAATACATATGTGTGTTGTTATATATGTATATTTAAGTTGACTTTAAATTGGATTTTTCAATTTAATTTGAATTTGAATTTGGATTTAAAATTGAAATTCAAAAGGTAAATATTTTTAAATGTTTTGGATTTAAAATATATGAATAAGATTTTATTTGTATATAATTGGTTTTATAATATTTTCTTCAAAGAAATTTATATATATATATATAAATTTAGATAAGTATCTATAAATAGTAAATTAAGTATAAAACTTTATATTAACATTTAAAATAAATAGAAATTACTTAAAATTACAAGTGTAAATATATAAGACTTTGTTTTAACAAGTGTTAAATAATAAGTAAAGGTAATGGGAAATGTTGAGATGTTAAACAAGTGTCATTTTATTTTGACTTTTCTTTTTAAATAAAACACATTTGCACCTATATAAAACATATATTTCCTTCTCTTCTATTTTCTTTTCTATCTTCACTTTAATACAAGAAACTTCAGCTTGTACAAAACTCAAAACAATTTCTTAGAAAAACAAACCGGTGATTAAGCACTTCTTCAAACCAGTAATCAAAATTAAAATCTGTTAATCATCTTCGAACCAATAATCTGCAAATTTATTCTTTAACCTGGAAACCAAAAGCCTACAAAGTATTTTCAAGTTTCAAATCAATAACCTGAACATTTTCAAGCAAACCTGAGTTGTAAACTAAAACAAGTTCAAGCAGTTCATCTCTATTCCAGATTTAAGTCATCTCTGCAAGTTTCAATAACAAGCAATCTTCAGCATTTTAGTTTCAAATCAGAAGCATTTTCAACATGTAAGTTTAAAAGTTCAAAAAGCTATTTCAAAATAAAGTGCTCTGTTCGTCATCTTGTACAGGGAGCACTATGCCATAGATGACCTTCTGCAACATTTTTGCAAGGTGTTGCTAGCTAAAATGTTGCGACAGCTATAAAATTTTGGTCCTGCTGCAACGTTGTATTTTTGGTGTTACCTTAACCTTAAAAATGTGTTGCTCTAGCTAAACAAGTGTAACACGATGCAACATTTTTATATAGTGTTGCCATAGATATATTCTAATTAAAAAAATTAAAAAAAAAATTACACCTCAGCGATCCACACCACCATTTAAAACGAAATCTCAACCGTCGATTCACACCATCGATCCACACCTTACCAATTTCCATTTCCCTCTTTACTTTTCTTTCTCATTCCTCTCTGTGTGAAAAATAGGGCACGCGATTTTTCTTTCTCGTTCCTCTCTGTGATAACTAGGGCACGCGATTCCAGTTGCTTTGATGCTCTGATTGATCGAATCTAGTGTAAGAAACGTTCCTGGTAGCTTGCTCCTTCGTTCTCCTTGATTGATTGCTCGAATTGCTTTGACTTTGTTGTCGGATGCGATGTGATATTATTTGGTATGTTTTCTGCCTTCTAGTTTACTTGATTATTCTCAATTTTGGTTACACTCGCACGCTTTTTCCGAAGATGAATTGGGAGTTATTTATAGGCTTTATTTCCTATAACCTCGAGTTTAATCTTTCTGTTGGACTTTGAGAAATCTGGTATGTTGGATTGCGATGATGTATTGGTATGTTGGATTTTGGTCCACTGGCTTGATTTTGCTTTGCCGATGATGAATTGCGATGTGATATTATTTGGTATATTGGATTTTGGTTCACTGGCTTGTTTTTGATTTCTGAACTGAGCTTGTTAGCTCCTTTCTGCTGCATTTGTTAAACCAGAACTTGAACCTTTGTTAAACTTGTTCACATACCTTTGTACCTTGCTGCATTTGTTAAACCAGAACTTGAAGTATTTGTATTCTGCTGTCCTCTTGAAAACTGCTTCACTTGAAAACTTCTGCATTTTTGAAAATAAGAACTTTGAAAGTGATCTTTGGTTTTATTAAACTGTTGACTAATCTGAACATTGAGTTTTGATTTCTACGATATATACAAACATATGTGTGTTGAGCTTTGTTGGTTTTGCTTGGTCTGGACTGAACTGGTACCATGCTAACCTTGTTCTTTAACATGAACTAATGCTCCAAGTCCTCTGTATATCATATTACTGCCTATGTTTCTCTTGTACATGCCTGATGCATTCACTGTTTTTGCTTGATGGGCTGCCTATGTGTACTGCTGTGTTTCTTGCACTAGCTTGTCTACATTTTGCTGAACCTGGTTCTTATTTGTTTTGTTGGTTGCTTGGCCTTGAGTTGAATCCAGTCGATGACTCGGGTTTGACCTTGTACCGTGTCCATTTTTTTTGGCTTGTCTACATATCTGGCTGCACTTGAGTATGAACTTGCACTTGAGTAGTTGCACTTGAGTAGTTTCTTGTACCAAGCCTTATGATGCATGTATGTTCATCCATGTACATGCATTTCTTGGTCATGTTATGTCGCTTGCTGTGTTGAGTACTACTTTGTGCACTTGGCTTCTCCTTTGTGCATTTTTGCCTGAACTGTTGCTTGTTGTCTTCCATACTGTCTTGTATCCATGTGTTGCATTCATGTTTGGCTTATGCACTTGTGAACAGCTGACTTGTGCATTCACAGGTTGTCCGTGCAAATATTTGGTCCCTGTCAGAAAAAAATATGAAAAGAAACAACCCAAATACCTGAGGCAAATAATATAACAAAAATATTTTCATTTTCTGTTCGAGTTAAATATTATTTTCCAGATTACTGCTTTTGAATTATATGTGACAGGTATTGAAGACTGGACAGCTGGATACAAGCTTGAAGACAGAGTCAAATCAAATGTGCATGAGCTTGAAGACTGGACTCGCTACTCGGCTCGCCTTCGGCTCGGCACTCGGCTCGTCATATATTTGTCAGTGTCGGTGTCTGTATAAATTGAAACTACATATGTAATGAGTGAACTGAGTGATGTAGTGAGGAATATCTGTATATGTGAATATCAGTGTTATATATCATTGAATTGTAAAATAGTGGAGTCAGGAATTTGTACTATTTCAAATGTTGAAATAAAATATTTATTTAAATAAATTACTGTTTGAATATCAAATTCTGTGCAATAGCATTTTATTAAATAAATATTTATTTCTATTAAAAAATCAAATATGCTCTACATTGTGGGCCCCACAAATTCAGAAAGTTAATATCTATAGCAACATTTTGGAATGTTGCTACAGACACCTATGGATGTTGCTATAGACCCAAATAGGGTTCTATTGCAACAATATTACTTATGTTGCCTTAGACAGTCAAAATGTTGCCTTTGAGGTCTAAGGCAACGGCAAAAATTGCATCACCCGAAAAGTGTTGCCATAGACCTATGGCAACATTTTTTGGGCCTGACCCAACATTTTTTTTATGTTGCAGAAGGCCATTTATGGCGTAGTGGAGTAACGTTTTTTTTAAAAATAACTTAAGCATGAATATGGTTGCATGTTAATCTCTGTGATAAGTATGTATTGTGTGTGTATATATATAAGTGCAATCTGCTGTGAATATATATGAATGTATAGGTGTGCATGCTGATGTGTGTGTGTGTGTACTCTGCTCTTTATTTTATTTTCCAGGCTCAAGAACTCATTTAAATTCATTATCACTTGATTTAGTCTTTGTTAGGATTTAAGTTACAAATAAAAGTTGTTTGTTTCATCATAGATTAAGGTTTTAAAATTTAATTAAGTTAAAATAAATTAGAAATCTCACTGGAAACTAAAAAACAACAGTGCATGCTTAAGATAAGTAAAAATTTAAGCATCTTAATTTATCAAGTCAGGTTTATAAACTAAAACCTTATCCAAAAACTTGATTTTTAAAAGTAAAATCACAAATTTTAGTAATGAAATGAGGCTACGGTTTGTATTTGATCAGATTTGGTGTTTGGGTGGTTTTCTGGCGATCTAAGCGATATGGGGGGTCGTGGTATTCTCTGATGGTAGAGGAAAGAACGGAGTGTTTGAGAAAAATGGAAGAAGTGATGGCAGGTCACTGTAGTAGCGGTGGTGGATCGAATCTGTCTGTAACCCTAGTTTTAGGCTCGGTCGGAAAAGTTATCTCCACAACGTCTCTGGTGGGCCGAGTCCACCATATTTTGAGAATTGGAAGATGGGGTGTTGGCGAAGGCAAGGCCAAAGTCTCAGACATGCCGGTGGTCGGAGGAGCTTGTGCGAGGTTGTTCCAGGTTTTGGGTTTGTTGCTCTAGCATGGTGCAGGTTTGCTCGATTTTGGTTTTGAGGGTGAATCGATGTTCTGGTGGTTGGATTATGGTGCGAGGATGATCGCCGATGTGAGGAGGTCAACGTGGATGATCGAAAGTGGAAGCACAGCTGGTGCATGTGCACAGCTGTGGGTTTTGGTGTCAGTGCTTGGGTTGTGTTTTGTCACGAAGTAGGTGTCGTGACAATGGGGTTTAGACTCGAGTGAACTCTCGGGTGATATGTGAGCGATATTAGTTTCAGATTTAAAATTTTAAAAACTGAATCGAAATTTTGAAAAGAGGAAAAGTAGGGGGTTTTCTCGGGTATGCACTCGAGTATCTATAGGGTTGAACCCGAAGCAACCTATTAAAAACAGATTTGTAAAAGTTTTCAAAAATAGACAAGATTTTGAATTTAATTTAATTTGGTTCAAAACTCTTATAATCTCTTTATATAAGATATGTGTTTCCTTTAAAATTTGTTTATAAGGTTTTAAATTGTTTTAAATTTTATTAAAGTTAAATTTGTAATTGTTTTAAAAATTAAATTTTGAAATGAAATTTGAAAGTAAATTTTAAAAGTGAAATGTTTTAAAGGCTTTGTAAATGATAAATTAAGTCATTAATAAGAATAATGTTTACCTTAAGTTAATTAAAATTTAATGATTTGACATTAATTTAAGTACTAAGGAAATTAAAGAGTAATTAATTACTTTAATTAAGTAATAATGGATTAATAAATAAGTAATTAAGGTTCGAAAGTCAATTAATTAAGTATAATTAATTCAAAATTAAAGATCATTAATTAGATAAGTGAGATTTATTAATTAATGATTAAAAATTAATTAATCAAGAATTAAGGATCAATTAAATTTCAATTAAGTACTTAATTAATTAAGTAATTAGAAAAAATTAATTGGTTATTAAAAAGTGATTAATTTGTAATTAATGATGGTTAATTAAAGTTTAATTACTTGAGGAAAGTAATTAAAGAATTATTAATAGTTAATGAAGATTATTAACTAGGGATTATTAAATAATTAATTAATGTGATTTTTTTAATAACTGATTAAAATTAATTAATTAAGGATAATCATTTGTGAAATTGGTTAAGTATAATTACTTAATGAAAGTAATTAAAGGGGTTAATTACTCAATGTAATTAATTAAGTTAACGTGATTAGTTTAAGTTAATTAATTAGTTTAGTTTATTTAAGATAATTACTTAATGATTTGTTAAGTATAATTACTTAATGAAATTTATAAAGTGTAATTACTTAGTGAAGTAATTAATGGGTAATTACTGGATGTAATTAATTAAAGAATTGATAATAATTTGGGTTTAATTACCTTGTGTAAATAAATAAAATGGATAATTACTTAGTGAAGTAATTAAGAATTAATTACTTAGTGTAACTAATTTAAGAATTAATTGATAAAATTTATTTAGAAGTTAATAAAGTAATGTAATTAATTAAGGGTAACTAATTACTGAATGAGATTAATCAAGGATTAATGAATGTGATTAATTGAAGATTAATTATTAAATGTGATTTATTAAAAGAATAATTAATTGAATAAATAACTAAGGGACAATTACTTAAATATAATTAAAGAATAATTAATCAAGGAAGATTTGTTAAGCAGATAATTAGAAATAACTAATTAATTAATTTATAATTAATTAAAGCATGATTATGGTAATCAAAGTGATAAAAAAAATTGAAATTAATTTAATTAGAGATTAATTAATTTAATTAAGAATTTATCTATCTTACTTATGGATGTTTGAATTCATTTGATTTTTGAATTGTTTGATATCCCTGATATGTTATACTTTATGCTATGAATTGTTTTGGTGTGATCCGCGATGAATGTAATTTATTTGTCTGTGATAAATTTACATTATTTATCTATGAATCTGTGAATGGAGATAAGCGTTATTGGATTATACCGCTTATTGATATTGATGTGTTTGAATCTTTAATAATTGATGATGTTGCACTATTGTGTAAAACCCCTGGACTACACCTTACACACACAAATATGGATTGCACGAGGAAATTGGTTAAGTCACATATTTTGAAATGTTCTTAAAATTTAATTTCGAATCCAAATGGTTTTGGGACATTGAATTGGGTTAAATATGAAAAGCTTGTGGAAAGGAGTTTTGAAGATCAAAAGTTATTTTGAATAACTTGATAAAGTTTTGAAATTCAAATAATTTGATTTGAATTTAAATTCAGGACTTAAAATTGAATTCTATGTTTGGAAATTATGGTTTAAAAATGTTATATAGGTTAAAAATGTGTTTATATGGGTTTCGACGATTTTAAAGGTATTGTTTTGGGAATTTGAATTTAACCCAAGGGCTTTAACTTGTACAAATGTAATCGAATTTTCCCGGAAACGAAAACTATTAGTTTTCAAATAATAATAGCTTTTATATAAAGAAAGGATTTCCAATTTGTGATTTAAAAGATTTCAAGTTTGAATTGTAAATTTTTTTGAAAGCTATCAATGAATCTGAGTTAAAGATTTATGAACTTTGTTTCCAAAATAAGAGGATCTTAAAGGTGTATCTTTTGTATAAAAGATTTTGGATTGAAATGGAATTGTTTTGAAGGGCTATAAATGAATCTTTGTGAAAGATTGGTGAACTTTGTGAAGTGAATCTTTTTGTTTAAAGGATTTAAAATGGTAATTTGTTTAAACCAGTTGTTTGGGTAATAAGTTGTGACCTAATTAAGATCCCATTATCCATATGGTTTTTAAGTATTACGCTCATTATTCGGTTTAGCTGGGAGAGGACCTTTGTGTCATAAAACCCATTCCGAATAATGATACGACGTTATGGATTGCAATTGAAGACCGGTGGTGAAGATCAGGTATTTTCGAAAGCGAAAGGATAACCCATCGAATGTCACTGCACCAACTAGTCCCGGTATAGAGATTTTATCACCCTTTGTGATGGGAAGTCCAGATGTGATTAGGGATTATCCAGATTTGTAAGGGCTTCTTTGTGAAGTGCCTTCGATTCTATTCGAACGCGAAACAAACTTGTGTAGATGTGCGTCTGACATTACACTTTGAGATGTAAAGCTAATTTCTATCAAATACATTTCTGTTTGGTGGCGGAGAATTATTCTCTTAGCTTAAAACCCTTCTCTGAGACGTACGAGCTCAGAGGCTATGTACTTGATGGTTACTAATGATATATACCCGATTCGGTAATGTGGCATGCTGAATGCTACTGAGTGTTGCTGATCGAAGTATGCTTTTTGTAAAAAGCATAGCTCTGTGGACAAGATTTCGTCGAACCGCACAACCCGGAATGGTCGAAACGGGAAGAATGCAGCAAGGTTATTTGGGGATTGCGCCCCCTGAGGGTATGTTCATTTCCTTCTGAATAGAGGTGGTACCATGGTATGGAGTCCAGATACTTAACCTATGTGGTTGCTGCAAATTTATTACTTTGTGGTTGTAGCAGAATCCTGGGATAAAGGTTGGTTATGATCGGGGAGTGGCATACTCGTGTAGTTGTTACCTAGTTACAAAGGTAACCCGACCTTGTGTTGGCAGAGAATCGGTTAGGTTCTCGGGGCGTCCCTCCAGAGGCGTACCCATGTGGCCGAGGAAGTTCCTTTACCTGACCATTTGTTAGAAACCCAATCACCACTACGTGCCCAGTGCGGTTTTAGTTGTAGAACCTGCCATCTAATATGGTAGCTATAGTAGGCAAACTATAATGGTACGTATGCTCGCTAAGATTAATATTATACTTTCGAAAGGTTTTCTGCACTATGCACTAATAATAATATCAATAGAATTTTGCATAGTAAGCATGTTTGACCATCATAAGGATAAATCTCCCCCAAGTGTGCAATTGCATTGTGTGTGTGCCGAGAGGCCTTATGGTAGTTTCATTTTCCAAAAAGCATTGCGGATTTCTTTAATAATCTTTTGTTTGCTTTTAAAGATAAAACTGTTTTTGTTTGCTCACACCAGTACCATGACTGACCTGAAGTTTATTGTTCCCTTCCTAAACTCTAGGTGTCCATAATTTTCCACACGGGTAGTCTGGAGTTAGGTTTTCAGATAATCAGATTGTAGATGTAGATTCGATAGTCTTTGAAGTCTTTAGTTTGGCAATCGATGTCGGGATCGCATTTGCTACAAGTTTAGCAATAATGGTGGTTCGAGTTTGGAGCATTGGAGCTTTGGCATTAATAACTCGGTTTGTTGGATTCTCGCTTTCTCAATTGAAAGGCTCCATCGAAGGTCATCTTTCCACTATCGATGGTCGCAATGTCTAGACCATCCTTGTTGTTATTATCCTATTTCGCTGTTGTATATTTATCTTTGATATTGTTGGAGTTCTTATTGTATCACATATTGTATTCATTGTTGTATCAATGATATATTTCATTTTCTTCCATTGTGTTGTTATACTTAATGTGTTATAAGCTCCAGCACGAATCGGATTTCAACGGTTGAATCTATGGCATTCGAGTACAAGTGAAGTACGGGTGTCGATTTTCGAACGCTAAAATTCGGCCCGTGACATCTTGGTATCAGAGCTGAAGGTTGAAACTTTAGCTCAAGAGTATAACATATTAGGTAACTCATTAGAGATAGGGTGAAGAATATCCTAGAATGAGTATATCCCTAAGATATATGTCCGTATGCCTTAGTAAATTCTCTTGCTATCCACTGATAGAGAGTATGAGTGCAAGAAGAGGACGAGATAGGGGACAGGGAAGTACCACTTTCAGTGCTCAATACCTACAACAACAAATAACAATCTTTCTCTATCAACCTCTTTTGTTCATCATCCAGTGTCAATTCTTTGATAGTTCCTAGTAGCTCCAGGAAGAAGCTTTGGAGAAAGATCATTATTTTGGTTGAGTCAAAGAATGAGTTGGCATGGGACATAAACTCCAGATAGGTCAGAATTGTTTGCTTTGGATACTATGGTTGATAGGTATACTTTGTCAAAACTAAAGTTTTGGGATTGTCCCCAACTTACAAATTTTGAGGACGAAATTTTCTTAAGGGAGGTTATCTGTAACGACCCCAGTTTTGAGTTAAATTTGAATTGGTAATTTATTTAAATTTTTGGGAACAAATTTGAATTAAATTAGTAATTAATATAATTTTTGGATTAAATTGTGAATTTATTTGATTTTTTTCCAAATAAAATAAGATATTTTTTTATTTAATTATATATATATTGATTTTAAAAATAGAATTTGGGTTTGAGATTCAAAATAAATATTGAAAATAAACTGAAATTTGAATTTGAAATTCAAACATAAATGTGTTGAAATATAAATTGGATTTAAAACTTCATTTTAAAATAAATAAGAATCTGTTTTCTAATTTTAATATACATATAATTTGAAAGTTATATTTTGAATTAAATACAAATGATTTTCAAAATAATTGTTTAAAGCTAAATTCTATAATACATATGTGTGTTGTTATATATGTATATTTAAGTTGACTTTAAATTGGATTTTTCAATTTAATTTGAATTTGAATTTGGATTAAAAATTGAAATTCAAAAGGTATATATTTTTAAATGTTTTGGATTTAAAGTATATGAATAAGATTTTATTTGTATATAATTGGTTTTATAATATTTTATTTAAAGAAATTTATATAGACATAAATTTAGATAAGTATTTATAAATGAATTAAGTATAAAACTTTATATTAACATTTAAAATAAATATAAATTACTTAAAATTACAAGTGTAAATATATAAGACTTTGTTTTAACAAGTGTTAAATAATAAGTAAAGGTAATGACAAATGTTGAGATGTTAAACAAGTGTCATTTTATTTTGATTTTTCTTTTTAAATAAAACACAACACCTATATAAAACATATATTTCCTTCTCTTCCATTTTCTTTTCTATCTTCACTCTAATACAAGAAACTTCAGCTTTTACAAAACTCAAAACAATTTCTTAGAAAAACAAATTAGAGCTCAAGCACTTCTTCAAACCAGTAATCAAAATTAAAATCTGTCAATCATCTTCAAACCAATAATCTGAAAATTTATTCTTCAACCTGGAAACCAAAGGCCTGCAAACCATTTTCAAGTTTCAAATCAATAACCTGAACATTTGCAAGCAAACCTGAGTTGTAAACTAAAACAAGTTCAAGCAGTTCATCTCTGTTCTAGAGTTATATCTATGCAAGTTTCAATAACAAGCAATCTTCAGCATTTCAGTTTCAAATCAGAACAATTTTCAACATGCAAGTTTAAAATTTAAAACGCTATTTCAAAATAAAGTGCTCTGTTCTTCATCTTGTACAGGTGAGTAACATTTTTTTTACATAACTTAAGTATGAATATGGTTGCATGTTAATCTCTGTGATAAGTATGTACTTGTGTATATATATAAGTGCAGTCTGCTGTGAATATATATGAATGTATAGGTGTGCATGTCAATGTGTCTGTGTACTTTGTTCTTTGTTTTTTTTCCAGGCCCAAGATTTCATTTAAATTCATTATCACTTGATTTAGTCTTTGTTAGGATTTAAGTTACAAACAAAAGTTGTTTATTTCATCATAGATTAAGTTTTAAAAATTTAACTAAGTTTATAAATTTGAAATCTCATTGGAAACTAAAATAACAATAGTGCATGCTTAAGATAAGTAAAAATTTAAGCATCTTAATTTATCAAGTCGGGTTTATAAACTGAAACCTTATCCAAAAACTTGATTTTTAAAAGTAAAATCACAAATTTTAGTAATGAATTGAGGGTGCAGTTCGAGTTTGATCAGATTTGGTGTTTGGGTGGTTTTTTGGCGATCTAAGCGATCTGGGGGGTCGTGGTCTTCTCCGATGGTAGAGGAAAGAACGGAATGTTTGAGAAAAATGGCAGAAGCGATGGCAGATCACTGTAGTGTTGGTGGTGGATCGAATCTGTCTGTAACCCTAGTTTCAGGCTCGGTCGGAAAAGTTATCTCCACGGCGTCTCCGGTGGACCGAGTGCCACCATATTTTAGGAATTGGAAGATGGGGTGTTGGCGAAGGTAAGGCCAGAGTTTCAGACATGCCGATGGTCGGAGGAGCATGTGCGGGGTTGCTCCAAGTTTTGGGTTTGTTGTCCAGCATGGTGCAGGGTTTCTCGATTTAGATTTTGAGGGAGAATCGATGTTCTGGTGGTTGGATTATGGTGTGAAGATGATCGCTCATGTAACGAGGTCAACATGGATGATCGGAAGTGGAAGTAACGCTGGTGCATGTGCACAACTGTGGGTTTTGGTGTCAGTGCTTGGGTTGTATTTTGTCTCGAAGTAGGTCTCAGGACAATGGGGTTTAGACTCGAGTGAACTCTCGGGTGATATGTGAGCAATATTAGTTTCAGATTTAAAATTTTAAAAACTTAATCGAAATTTTGAAAAGAGGAAAAGTAGGGGGTTTTCTCGGGTATGCACTCGAGTATCTATCGGGTTGAACCTGAAGCAACCTATTAAAAAATATTTGTAAAAGTTTTTAAAAATAAACAAGATTTTGAATTTAATTTAATTTGGTTTAAAACTATTATAATCTCTTTATATAACATATGTGTCTTCTTTAACATTTGTTTATAAGGTTTTAATTTTTTTTAAATTTTGTTGAAGTTAAAGTTGTAATTATTTTAAAACTTAAATTTTGAATGAAATTTAAAAGTAAAATTTTAAAAAGTAAAATGTTTTAAAGGCTTTGTAAATGATAAATTAAGTCATTAATAAGAATAATGTTTACCTTAAGTTAATTAAGATTTAATGATTTGGCATTAATTTAAGTAATAAGGAAACCCTTTTCAAAAAAAAGTAATAAGGAAATTAAAGAGTAATTAATCACTTTAATTAATTAATAATGGATTAATAAATAAGTAATTAAGTTTGAAAGTCAATTAATTAAGATTAATTAATTTGAAATTAAAGATCGTTAATTAGATAAGTGAGATTTATTAATTAATGATTATAAATTAATCATTTAAGAATTAAGGATTAATTAAGTTTCAGTTAAGCACTAAATTAATTAAGTAAGTTGAAAAAAAAAATTGGTTATTAAAAAGTGATTAATTTGTAATCCATGATGGTAAATTAGAGTTTAATTACTTGAGGAAAGTAATTAAAGAATTATTAATAGTTAACGAAGATCATTAACTAGGGATTATTAAATAATTAATTAATGTGATTTTTTTTTAATAATTGATTAAATTAATTAATTAAAGATAATCATTTGTGAAATTGGTTAAGTATAATTACTCAATGAAAGTAATTAAAGGGATTAATTACTCAATGCAATTAATTAAATTAATGTGATTAGTTTAAGTTAATTAATTAGTTTAATTAATTTAAGATAATTACTTAATGATTTGTTAAGTATAATTAATTAATGAAATTTATAAAGTGTAATTACTTAGTGAAGTAATTAATGGTTACTTAGTGGATGTAATTAGTTAAAGAATTGGAAATAATTTGGTTTAGTTACTTTGTGTAAATAAATAAAAAGGATAATTACTTAGTGAAGTAATTAAGAATTAATTACTTAGTGTAATTAGTTTAAGAATTAATTGATAAAATTTATTTAGAAGTTAATTAAGTAATGTAATTAATTAAGGGTAATTAATTACTGAATGAGGTTAATCAAGGATTAATGAATGTGATTAATTGATAATTAATTATTAAATGTGATTTATTAAAAAGAATAATTAATTGAATAAATAATTAAGGAATAATTACTTAAATGTAATTAAAGAATAATTAATCACAGAAGATTTGTTAAGATAGATAATTAGAAATAATTAATTTATTAATTTATAATTAATTAATGTTAAGTAAGAAGGATTAAGGTAATCTAAGTAATAAAAAAATTAGAAATTAATTTAATTAGAGATTAATTAAATTAATTAAGAATTTATCTATCTTACTTATGGATGTTTGAATTCTATTGATTGTTGAATTGTTTGATATCCCTGATATGTTATGCTTTGTGCTATGAATTGTTTTGGTGTGATCCATGATGAATGTAATTTTTATTTATCTGTGATAATTTACATTATTTGTCTATGAATCTGTGAATGGAGATAAGCGTTATTAGATTATACCGCTTATCGATATTGATGTGTTTGAATCTATAATAATTGATGATGTTGCACTATTGTGTAAAACCTTTGGACGACACCTTACACACACACAAATATGGATTGCACGAGGAAATTAGCTAAGTCACAGATTTTTGAAATAGTTTTAAAATTTAATTTTGAATCCAAATGGTTTTGGGAAATGGAATTGGGTTAAATATGAAAAGATTTTGGAAAGGAGTTTTGAAGATAAAAAGTTATTTTGAATAACTTGATAAAGTTTTGAAATTTAAATAATTTGATTTGAATTTAAATTCAAGACTTGAAATTGAATTCTATGTTTGGAAATTATGGTTTAAAAATGTTATACAGGTATAAATGTGTTTATATGGGTTTAAATGATTTTAACAGTATTGTTTTGGGAATTTGAATTTAACCCAAGGGCTTTAACTTATACAAATGTACTCGGATTTTCCCGGAAACGAAAACTATTTGTTTTCAAATAATAATAGCTTTCATATAAAGAAAGGATTTCCAATTTGTGATTGAAAAGATTTCAAGTTTGAAGTGTAAATTGTTTTGAAAGCTATAATTGAATCCGAGTTAAAGATTTATGAACTCTGTTTCCAAAATAAGAGGATCTTAAAGGTGTATCTTTTGTATAAAAGATTTAGGATTGAAATGGAATTGTTTTGAAGGGCTATAAATGAATCTTTGTGAAAGATTGGTGAACTTTGTGAAGTGAATCTTTTTGTTTAAAATGATTTAAAATGGTAATTTGTTTAAACAATTTGTTTGGGTAATAAGTTGTGATTTAATTGAGATCCCATTATCCATATGTTTTTTGAGTATTACGCTCTTTATTCGGTTTAGCCAGGAGAGGACCTTTGTGTCATAAAACCCATTCCGAATAATGATATCACGTTATGGATTGCTATTGAAGACCGGTGGTGAAGACCGGCTATTTTTGAAAGTGAAAGGATAACATGTCTAATGTCTCTGCACCAACTGGTCCCCAGTATAGAGATTTTATCACCCTTTGTAATGGGAAGTCCGTACGTGATTGGGGATTATCCAGATTTGCAAGGGCTTCTTTGTGAAGTGCACTCGGTTCTATTCGAACCCGGAGTAGACTTGTATGGATGTGTGTCTGACATTACACTTTGAGATGTAAAGCTAATTTCTATCAAATACATTTCTGTTTGGTGGCAGAGAATTTATTCTCTTAGCTTAACACCCTTCTCTGAGACGTACGAGCTCAGAGGTTATGTAGTTGATGGTTACTAGTGATACATTCCCAATTTGGTAATGTGGCATGCTGAGTGTTGCTGGTCGAAGCATGGCTTTTGTGAAAGCGTAGCTTTGTGGACGAGACTTCGTCGAACCTCACAACCCGGAATGATCGAAACAGGAAGAATGCAGCAAGGTTATATGAGGGTAGCTCCCCTTGAGGGTATGTTCATTTCCTTTTTGGATAGAGGTGGTATCATGGTATGGAGTCCAGATACTTAACCTATGTGGTTCCTGCAAATTTATTACTTTATGGTTGTTGGTGAATCTCGAGATAAAGGTTGGTTACGACCGGGGAGTGGCATACTCGTGTAGTAGTTACCTCGTTACAGAGGTAACCCAGCCTCGTGTTGGCAGAGATCCGGCTAGGTTCTCGGGACGTCCCTCTAGAGGCGTACCCATATGGCCCAGGAGTTCCTTTGCTTGACCATTTGATGGAAATCCAATCATCAATACGCGCCCAGTACGGTTTTAGTTGTAGAACCTGCCATCTAATATGGTAGCTATAGTAGGCATACTATAATGGTACGTATTCTGGCTAAGATTAATATTATACTTTCAAAAGGTTTCTGCATTATGCACTAATAGTAATATCAAAAGGATTTTGCATAGTAAGCAAGTTTGACTATCATAAGGAGAAATCTCCCCTAAGTGTGCGATTGCATTGTGTGTGTGCCGGGAGGGCTTATGGTAGTTTGATTTTCCAAAAATCATTGCGGATTTCTTTAATAATCTTTTGTTTGCTTTTAAAGATAAAACTATTTTTGTTTACCCATACCAGTCCCATGACTGACCTAGAGTTTATTGTTCCATTCCTAAACTCTGGGTTTCCATAATTTCCCACACGGGTAGTCTGGAGTTAGGTTTTTAGATAATCAAATTGTAGATGTAGATTCGGTAATCTTTGAAGTCTTTGGTTTGGCAATCGATGTCGGGATCTCATTTGCTACAAGTTCAGCAATGATGGTGGTTCGAGTTTGGAGCATTGGAGCTTTGGCATTGAAAACCTAGTTTGTAGGATTCCCGCTTTCTCACTGAAAGGCTCCATCGAAGGTCATCTTTCCATTATCGATGTTCGCAAAGTCTAGACCATCGTTGTTGTTGTTATCCTATTTCGTTGTTGTATATTTATCTCTGATATTGTTGGAGTCTTATTGTATCATATATTGTACTCATTGTTGTATCAATGATATATTTCATTTCTTCTGTTGTATTGTTATACTTAATGTGTTATAAGCTCCGGCACGAATCGAATTTCAATGATTGAATCTGCAGCATTCGAGTCTAAGTGAAGTACGGGTGTCGATTTTCAAACGCTGAAATTCGTCCCGTGACAATAGGTGTGCACACTTATGAAAGTGTGTGCGCTCGCCACACTCTGTACTCTTCTCACATAAGCCCGCAAGGCAGTGCATGGATGGTATATCTGGCCTCAGCATTCCGAGTTAGGTGTATAAAGAAATTAAATAAATAATCACCTAAGGATTACCGACCTTTTCTGACATAGTAAGCGTCGATTTTCATAATCCGCCATGCTCTGTCCCAACTCTCACGTAAGCCCGCGAGGCAGTGCATGAGTGGTATATATACCTTGGTCCAAAAGTTAGGTGTATACAAAACAATTAGTAAAGAGAGACTAAGCTTTGAAACCCAAACACTTCTTGACTTTATTGATATGGCTTGTTATACAAATGGAAATGAAAAATACCATTTTGATAAAAACTGTGATTAATAGTGAAGAATTTATTTCATGGCTGCACTATGTTATCGACCGAAACAACTGGCCAAACTAGAATCTAATGTATGAAAACTTGAGTTATACTGAAATTTGTGTTTAGTGAGGAACCAAAAATCTCTAGAAGTTGACTAAAACTGATATACATTATGTTGTTGCAATTATTCTAAAGCAAATCGATTCTCCATTTGTTTAAAAAAATTCAGTCATGTAGTACATTAGAATCATCACATACTGCATTTGGATTTTGTGGGTAGTATCCACTGAAAACCCTCATGAGACGCCACTCGTCCTACAAGGGACACCTAGAGGTTTAACAGCTTGTTGCATACACTCAATGCAATCGTGTTTCCTACGAAAAAGGATTTAGTTAGTTTTTATTTTCTTGCTTATTCAAGGACGAATAAAGTTCTAGTGTGGGGGTATTTGATGAACATATTTTTCTGCACTTTAAACCGTTTGTTTCATATATTTTTATTTTTTAAGCGGTATTATACGGGTATTTTATTATGATTTTGCAGATTATAGATTCCAAAGTGCAACGTTGAAACTAATCGGTTGTGCATCCATTGGTTCAAATGACACGTAGAAAAAGAGTGCAACACTTTGAGTACCGAATAATTCAAAAAGAAAGCACATATCGTTCATGAAGAAATGCATCTCACATCACCAACATGTGTACTATTCATGCAAGAAATCAAATGCAAATATTAAAAGTACACTTTCAAAGTTTAGCCTGAAAATCTCTCAAAGCAAGGCCACTTGTTAATCAAATAATAAAGCAAAGACCAATTCAAAGTGAGGTGGCCTTATTATTCTCCAAATATCAAGCACATGGACCTAAATAGTGGGGTTATTTTTGGAGGCTGAAGTCTTTAAATAGCATAGAGCAATGCAGATGGAAAATCATTTCCTACGCTTCACTCTTCTTATAGTTTAGTTTTAATTTCAGCAATGTTTTTATTTTCGGACAGAATACGTAGGATTGTTAATTAGATTTAGCAATTTATTTGTTCTTGTTCTTAGTTATTTTCTGCACTCTTTCCAGTTAGTAAATAAATTCAGTTCATTTTATTATAGTTGTTTGCTTTGTTATTTTCTTTTAAGCACTTTTATCTTTTGCTCTAATTTCAACAATTTTATATTTCGATTGCAATTTTGATTAGATTCGAAATCGATTTGGAGTATATTACTGTTTTTATTTCCTGTTCAAGATCCACCATCGAATTTGTTTAACACGCCTAAGATTTAAATATGGATTTCAAATATTGTAAAACACAATTCCCTATGTTCGACTTGCATAATACACGCCTGTGCGCTTGCAGAATTAATTAAAATTTGTGCTTTTCTAATCAATAGAAAAGTCGCAACAAATACAACAATAGTAGATAAATAATAGTTCATGAAGCTACTATATAAACATCAAAGTTTAAAGTAAAATAAAACATATATCTCGGATAAACAGAGGTTATTAATACAAATGCCAATGAAAAGTCCGTACAAAACAACTGGAATAAACTGAAGTAACTGGAAAGCTGAATAGACAAAGATCGATCTTCAAGCAAAGCTCCAAACTCCAAAGGTGAGTCTCAAATACTGTGTCACTTAGTCTAACCCGAGCATAAAGCAAAACACAAAACACTCGAGTCAGGATTAACAATCTTATAGTAGTAAATCAACTCAAGTGAAATACAATATAACTTAAAAGATGTTTGAGATTCACATCCTCTAAGGATCTGTTAAACTATCTACATACATAGTGGAATACGCTACATAGATAATGTCTATAGTAAAGTAAACTATTAAACAGCGTTAAGGCGTTACATATTTCTCCCTTAACACATTTTTATATATTCTCATATTCTATATAGATACTATATGCTCCACCCAACCGGTGGTTTACTCAGGGAGCACTCCATAGGTACGGTACAAACCAAAATCGTAGAGGGAGCGATAATGCATGTGACAAGGCATGCAAAGCTGGTGGTAATGCATAGCAGCCACTACCGCACACCTCGAGACACACTCCTAAAATCAATGGTGCACCCAATCAAATCAAAAAGTAATATAATGGTTTCAAAGAAGCATGGTAAATCGAAGGTGTGACCTCACTTGGTCCAAGTATAGCTCCTGTTTTAGCCACATCAAGCTGACTCACGGGAGTCAAGGCTGCATTAATACCTCACGCAGAATCGTTCTCCAAACCATCCTACTTCGTTTTGGAATCTCTACCACGTACACAGTTGTTAAAGTGGTTTTCGGTATTGGCAGAGAGTATGACAATATCCGATCCAGGTCTGTATAACAACCAATCATTTATTTCACACCATGGTCATTTTATAAAATCACTTTTATAATCATTTCAAACAATTCATACTTCATATCAAAATATCATATTCATTTCAAAAACATATCACTTTCGTAATCAATATTCACTTTCGAAATCATATCCACTTTCGAAATCATATCACTTTAAATCATATTTACTTCAAAAATCATAACCACAAATCATTATATCAAATTATTCACATTTAAATCCGTTAGACGGTTCCAACTTAAACAGTTTGAATATTGAAAGTAGTGTGTATATATACATATTAAAAATAGTTTATAGGTTAAAATATTTTGTATATTAAAATAGTTTATATATATTAAAAAGAGTTTATATCGAAATAGTTGCAAATTAGAATTGTTCTTCCAATTTCACAAATCAATTCAAATTCTCATTAAACTATTTTAAATTTATATTGATTTCAAATTCAGATTTGAACTTCACATTCAAACCACTTTCAAAATCAATAGGTTTCAAAGTTTAAATATTCATACAATTCACAATAACTCAATATACTAAATTTCATTTATATTTCAAAATTCAACTTTAATTTTATTTAAATTTGGAAATATTCACCCAGTCGGTTTTATAACATTTAAATAAAATCTCAAATTACAAATTTAAATAAAATCAATAATTAAATTTCTAACTTCAATTATATTTAATAATCACTTTTATAATCATATAAATAAAATTCAAGTAACAATTTAAATCAAAATTAAATATTCAATCTTATTTAAATTTGAAAACATTCATTTGATCACCTTTAATTAAATCAAGTTATAAAATCATACCTTTCAAAAACTCAAAATCAATAAGTTACCAATTTATTCTTATTTAAATTCAATCATTAAATTCCAAGGCCACATTAATTTATCTTTCCAACCTCAATTATTAAAGTTATAAAAATATTTTTTTTTAAATATTAATATAAATTTAAATAAATACTTATACATATTATGTACTAATTAAATTTTATTAAATTAAAACTTATTATTAAATTTATTTTATATTAAATATTATTTTATATATTTTTAAAATAATAAAATTATAAGTAAAATCTTAAAAATTATATTTTCAAAACTAACTTATAAATTTGAAATTTCCAAAACATATAATTTTTAAAAATTTAAATTTTACACATATACAAAAATAACTTTTATATATTATATTTTAAAAATCAATATTTATTAAGACCCGTATATTTCCTTCCAAAACTTTGGAAATCATTTTTCAAAAATAGAGCAATGGCGTCCGTATATAATTTCTATCCTATGTTCTAGTGATCTGGATATTTGTTATTTTAATCCGCAATTATTTAAATTTACGAGTATATCATTTCAACCTGCAACCCTAATATTCAAATTCAATCAAAATCACTTGGGTTTATCATTTCAACTCATAATGATTTTCCCCTAATCTACAAGATCGTTCGGGTATTTATCATTTCAACCCATAGGGATTTTCCATACTAACGGGGAACTTGCAGAGTGAGAACGATAATAAAATAACATATTATAAAATGACATACATATCAATAGCAGGCATATCTCATCATTAAAATTTATATATAATATATACGACAGGTTATGGTGTCATATAACATAGGTAAACAATTGCAGATTAGGCATATCATGTTAACAATTAAATAACTCAAATGTAATAACATATTTCAATAGTCATTTCATGAAAATTAAATTTACTAAATATAAGGATGTTAATCGTCAGTGATTGCTCACCTTTCGAGGCCAGAGAATAACAGGGACAAGATGCGACAATCAAAGAACAAATTCCAAAGCATGGCACGATGGACACTAATTCGACGAGCAAAGTTGATAACTTGGAAATGATGAAAAATGAATCAAAACTAGCTTTATTTAAATTGAAACAAGATATATATATATTTTCTAAAATAAATCAATATTCATTTTGAAAACACATTCTTTAAAATCAATATCAAAACACGTATTTAAAATTATATATATATATATATATATATATATATATATATATATATATATAATATTTTTAAAACAATACCTAAAAACAGCATTTATATATATATAAACCAAGAGAAGGCTGCTCGATCAAGCTCAAGTGCAAGGCTGTGGGCTGGGAAAGCTTCGGTTGTGAAGAGTACTCATGGTGCTAACAGGTTCCCTGGTGGTGCATACTCAGCTCAGTGGTGGATAACTACGGTGGTGAGGATAGGGCTGTGGGGTGTGGCTGCAGCAATGGGTAGGGGTTACGGTGTAAGGGGGAGGCGGATGGCGGGACGTGAGGGGCAAGGTGTGGTCACAGGCAGAACTAGGAAAGGGAAGTCGAAGGGTCAGCTGCCACGGTGGCATGGAGCAGCAGTGGGGTTCGGTGACTGGCTGTCAATGGGCGGACTTGGGTGATGGATGAAGTTATGATGCGGAGTTAGTGAGTAGGAGGCTTAGCTAGTCGAGAGCGGTGGGAAAGGAGTTCGGGTGGTAGAAGTAGCTGCTTGCGCTGGGGAGAGGGGTGGGGCGGTCTTGGCGGGTTGCTGTGTCGTTTGAGATAATCGAGCAAGGTGGAAGGCTAGCTACTGGATGTCAGGTGGGTTCGTGGGCTGTTTCCTTTTGTTCGGAAGCAGTTAAAGGCGAGGCTACGGGGAATGGTTGCAGAGGGGGCCGTGAACAAGGACGGATGCAGTCAGGGGATAGGGTGATGGCGTTTAAGGTGGTGCTTGGTGGATAAGGAGTAGTTTTTTCGTTTAGTATGAGGGAGAGGGACGTTTAGGTCGGCCTGCAAGGCTGAGGATAGACAGGTGCTATGCATGTTGGGCTGACAAGTGGGTGAGGCCGAGATGGCTGGCGGAAGATGTGGTAGATTTTGTTGATTAATGACGAAGGTTATGCAATTGGAACGGAAGTAGGTTCCAATATAAAACTTTTGTCCCTAATATATTATTCCTTTTTTGAAAGAGGAGAAAACGAGTGAGGTCAGGAGGTCGAGCTAGCTTCAGGAAAATTTGAGAGCAACTTTATACTTTATATTCTTTCGTTTTTTTTCAAAAGCTAAAAACAATATGAACAGAAGCAAAGGGCAAAAGAAGGGAAGAATATGTGAATGGACGAAACAAATTACAAGATGAAATAGCAAATATAATTTAAACCGGTAGGAATAGTAAAAGTTAAGATCAAATTCTGAAAATTATAAAGGTTAGTGGCCATTCATTTTTACGGTAAATTATAAAAGGGCACATAACACCAAAAGACTCTAAACAGGTATCGATATGGCTAACCATTTCGCAAATTTCGCAGTGTAACAGATGCTGAAATGAACAAATGAATATTCTATGAAAATCAGCATAATGAGATGAAAAAATATTACACGGATATGAGTGATAAGACCCACCTATCAGAACTCGATATTCGCAGCCAAACTGCCGCAAAACTGCCGCAAATAATATAAATGGAGCTAAAGCGGTCCAAATTTGACGAAACGAAATACGACGCCACACTCACAAAATGATTTACATTTTTCTTATACAAAAATAGTTAAATTTCAAAAATAATCTATTTCTATCAAATTTAACTGATCTAAATTCAAAATTGAAAATTACACAACAAAACTAACTTTCATATTTTCAAACGAAAATCTTACACTTGCTACGTTTAAATAGTCGTATATCAAATTTTCATTGTTAATTTTATTTTTTTATTTTCAAGAAAAATATATCTAATTACATTATTAAATAGTTAAAATATTCAACTCTTTACATACCAATCCCGGTCTTTTTAAGACTAGAATTTTGAATTTGGTCATATTCAACAATAATGAGAACGATGACAAATGGAAACAAATTATCGTATAATTATCACGTTTCAAACTTTTAATGCTAATTATATGACTAAATATTTTACATAAACAACTAAACATACAAAATATGATTAAGTCACACAAAGCATAATTAAGTTACATAAGCGATTTCTAATCCCTTTTTTATTTAATTAATACATTTTGTCAGTTAAAACCTTTTCATTGGCAAAACTTCTTTTGTCTTATAAAATTTCATTTATCAATTTCTACTATTCATTTATACTCTTTCAATACTTCAAAAAGTATTCATATACTATCTCAAAATGGTATAAGTATATTCATAAATTATTAACAAGATTTCGGACGTTAAACCTTTCTTTTTCTCTCTTTTCCAAAAGATTCCATACTTATAATTTCCTTCAAAATATCCATTTAAGGATCTAAGTACTTTCAGAAATCCATTCAGAATGGTTCAAGACTAATGTTACTTAAATATTATTACTACAAATCCAAAACCATTATACTTATGCTTATCTTTAAAACATTCTTTTAAAGATCTATTTATATTCATAAGTGTAATTAAAAGGGTTAAAGATAAATTTTATTAACACATTGTCACAACAAGCCCAAAACCATTTCCATACTTATATTATATGTAGAAACATTCTTTCAAAGATCTAAGTTAATATTTGGTTAAGTTCGATAGTCGACCAATCAACTATCTAGTTAAAAACAATCGCTTATAGAAATCATGATTCGTATACTTGACTCGTTTCTGACATTCCAACTATACTATCACTCATTCAAGAGTGAAGCCAAGTAAGTTAGTGCACTAGTTGCTTATCAAATCCTTGCGTAGACACTTCATTCTTGACTCTCACAAATAGATAAGTCTACCTCATCGGCTTTTAGTATTAAGTATAATATTATTGACTTTCATAAACCAATAAGAAATCAAAACAATTAACATGTTTTTGACGGTCCTGACATAACTATTCCATGGTCAAGAGGAAAGTCGGTAGGTTAAAGCACTATTGCTTCTACCCCTACTTGAACATCAATCTTAATACTCACAAACAAATAAGCCTACTTCATTGGTTTTTATTCATAAGCATAGTTAGTTTTCTTTTTCAAGACATATATTTATATATATACACTTTAAAAATATTTATAAATAGGTTTTAAATATCTATGCAAAATATTACTTGAAAATAACAAATTTATAATTTGGTGAAAATAATTAGAAACCATATAATTCTATAATTTACAAATCGCTTTACTTCCAAAATTCATAGATAAATATTACTATGATATTTAAACTTCAAAATAACTTAAAATACTATAAAATATGTTAGAAAACATTCCTAAAAATATCAGGGAAGAATATCAAATTTAAATATCATTCTAATTCCATGTTAAAGTACAATATTGAAAAACATGAACTTTGTGGCTAGTTTTAACCATTCAAACCAATGATTAAGACTTGAAATTTTATAGAAAGTACCACCCTTATAGTACATAAAAAAAGGGAAAAAAACCATTGAGGACATTCCCAATTTATTTAGTAAAATTTTCGAAAACAAGGTATTTACTAAATTGTGATGCCCTACCCCGAGACCCACATTAACAAAGATTATTATTAGATAACACCATCTACTAATGCAGAGAATAAGGATGGTTAGGAGCGACCATCTACAACCTTGTCTTAAATATCTATTGAATACATCGATAAATGCTCTATATTTTATTTTATTTTCTAATTCAAGTGGATCGACATATCCATAAATACTTAATACAAAGCCCTAGGTGGCTATAGGATCTATGGAACATAATACAACAACTCAAATGCAAAACACATCACAGAACAGCAGATAATCAGATACATACACATATACAGATACATCACAGAGTATACAAAATGATACATCACATATATGGTATGACGACCACAATATACACGAATCAAAACAATATGCATATCAGAGTGGCAATAAAATGGATTACAACAAAAAGGAAAGTAGAAAAGTCCATGCGGAAGCAGAATAGGCTAAGTCCATAAGGGTACCTAACCTGAAACACCCCGAGTATAAAATACACGGTTCGATCTAGCTAAACAAATCAGTTTAAGAGGATAATTGATAACATAAGCATAAGGCAAGGTGATAATCTTCTCAAGTGAGAAGGAATAATTCAAGGGTATATGTTTACTTCACATGGCATAATCAAGTAGGTATAGTGATTTCAAGTGATATAAGCTAAACACAAATGCAACTCAAAGGTGATAAAACTTCATAATATATCTCACAATAAAAGCACACATCATCTCATCGACGTATCACAAACATCAAATATGGTTTAGGAGAAAAATATTACTCCAAAGAAGAGAAATTCTAAACCTGCCATATTGGCAAACTCAAAAGCATTAACAAAAGAGAAAACATCATCTCAGAATACGCCACAAGGCAATCAAATATAAATCTCCAACATATGAGAATATAATCCCGAATAAACGCCAAAAGACATATAATAACACCAATAGGAAAATCTTATAATAATGCCAATGGAAAATCTCATATAACGCGAGTGTACACAACTCAAATTCCCATAAGGCAATGGCCACACACACACACACACACACACACACACACACACACACACACACACATATATATATATATATATATTACGGCTCGAATGGCTAACCATGAAAAAGGCGATACACTCGAGAAATCACAACAATCAATGAAATCATCTCAAAAGTTTTGCGCGTGCTTTCGGCCGAAGCCTGCCAAGTACGGACCTCTCAAAATAGGTTCCTCACTCGAAGGCAAGTGTGTCACAATGACAAATATGCCGCAATGGAAATGCTGCAATAGCAAACGTCTGGAAGAAAAATGCGCCGCATTGGCAAACGCCGCAATGGCAATGACTCGAAGGTCAGTACTAGCAATACGCCACAATGGCAAATGTGTCACAAAATCTCGGATAGGAACCCAAACAGTGTTAACGTGCGTCCCATACCATATGTTTACACTTAACGGTTTACTAACCATTAGTAAATTTCACACTCAAAGCAGTAAAAAGCTTACCTCATCTCATTGGTAAACTCAACCCGAAGGTCAAAACGATCAAATGGGCAAGTCAGGAATTAACAGATAAGATTAATGTACATGTCCCATACCACGTGTTTTACCAAACCATTTACTTCTCCTTCTCATTCGCTCGAATAATGCAAAAATGTGTATTTATATATAAAATAATTTATTTAAGAAAACAAGCTTTAAAACCATTTTCCTAAAATCATTTTGAAATCAATATTTGAAAATTCCCTTATTATAGATAATAGATAGATTTTTTCATAGCTTAAAATAATTTAAAAATATTGTATAATAATTATTTTAAATGCCAATTTGTTTTAAAAATATTTCAAAATCGTTTGGAAAAATCCATGCTCGAAATCAAAGAAATCACTCAAAACCGTCAATCAAATTTGATTCAAATTCAATTCAAATTTGAATTTCAAATTCATCAAAAGTTGGCTAGCCTATTGATAGGCATCATAGCCCTCAAAATATTTCAGGAATATCATAAAAACATGAAGTAAAAGTCAAAAGTTGGACCGAAAAAGAACATAAAAATGCATTGACAAACAATACCCAGGTCTGAAATCTTCTCCAGATTCAACTTTCGAATATAATTTGAAAGGCTTAATGACCTCGGAATGGTCTAAAATATTAATAAACATAAAGTAGAACAATTTGTCTATGAACTGGAAAACGATTCACTGAATTCTGATATGAAATGCTAAAGATATGAAATCTCAAACATGGACTTGGGCCATGTTGAATTCTGCCCAGGTCTAAAACCCTCTCAGGTTCAACTTACAAACATGGAACAGGTGACCAAATGCAACAATCCCATTTTTAAGTCAAATTTAATTTGGTAATTAAAATAATTTTTAGGATTAAATTGTGAATTTATTTGAATTTTTTCAAAAAAAGATATGTGTTTGTTTATTTATATATATGTGTATAAATTAATTGTAAATTGAATTTTGGATTTGAAATTCAAAAATAAATATCTTAGAAATAAATTGGATTTGAAAACACTATGTCTAAATAAATAAAAATTTATTTTCTGATATTGTAATGTATATATACCTGTGTATATATATGGAAGTTATATTTTGAACAATAAATTTTCAAATAAACTATTTAAGGATTAAAATTCTAATATATACATATATGTATGTATGTATATGTATGCCTATTTATTAAGGTATAATTAGTTTTAAAATCATTTTTGTGACGCCCCACCTCTATACCCACGCTAGACAAGAACACTACGGAGTAATGCTGTCGACTAGCACGGAGAATAAGGCTGTTGAGGAGCGACCATCCGTGTAATTTCTTTGCGCGAGCACCGATATGTCAGATAATATAACATGCATTCTATTTCAAGACGAAATCCGACATACCGACACAAACTCAAAGCTACTACACGGTGGCTATAATATCTTCGGAAAACAAATACAGAAATAAGCATAACACAAATCAGTCATAGACAATTCATATCACAAAGACGGAAGAAGATATGAATTTATATTTAACACATGAAAGTGTAAATCAGAGTAGTGGTCAAAAAGATCCACAATAATACAAAAGAATAGCAACACGTGCTATACAAAAGAATACAACTATGAGTCTATATCTTAAGTGTATACAACAAAATAAACTACTAATCTAAGTAGTTTGCCAAAAGTCAGAATAATGAATCCCAGGGGAGAAGTCAAGCAGAAGCACCTGTAACATCTCGGTCTGACCCGAGTATTATTTAATAAGAAAATAATAAACGGATCAGTCTAACTATAAATATCAGATGAAACGATAAAGAGTAAGAGATATGACTAAACACATAATAATCACAACGCCAAGCTGTGATATATATAAGCAATTGAAAATCAACAAGAGATTAATCAATATCACCAAATCTATACAAGAATCAAAGGAAATGTCATGCTCCTTATTTCGTTCATCAAACCAAAAATATTGACGATAATATCAATGTCACTCACAAAAGTCAATGACTCACAAATTCACCAATGCACAAATATTGATAAAACTTATCAATGGAAATCACGAAAATTGGTGAAACACAAATTCTAGAAATCATCTCAAGAAATCCAGAAATCACAAAGGAAAAGGGGGAGGCCTATCACAAACGGGAGCATAAAGCTCACCAACACGTGTATCACAAATGGAACGCTAATTCCATGGTTGCTAACCATCACAAATTGAGCCGAAGCTCCATATACGGCCCGAAGACCATGGGTTGCTACCCCACCAATTTGAGTCGAAACTCCACATAGCGGGGTTTAGTCTCCCTCGCAGATAAAGAGACATCGCACATTGCTAGTCTAAATCACAAAGATGATCGTCATGATCAACGAGAAGTGTCGATTACACTAAGCTAGTAAATATATGAGTTTAGCTTCATGTCCCATAACCACTAGCTTAACTTAAATATTTGCGAACAAATTGTAGGTCTCCACTAGAAAATTGTCACAAGTGTTTCAATCGAACAAGTCCAAGAATTAACCAACAAAGTGAACGCAAGCGTTTCATACCACTTGTTTTACTAAGTCGTTTAATTAGATTTCTCATACGAGTGAGGTAAAGGTTTATATATACTAATAGATTGGAAAACGGTTTTATAAACGAATTTGGTATTAAAATAGTATTGAAATCGTTTGAGGAAAGAGTTTTGATATTTACTACTAGTATAGAAAACCTTTATATTTTTAAAGTGACAAAGCACAAGGGGGATTGTAGAAACAATCAATCACAAAGATCACATTCGAAGATGTGAATAAAAATCCAATGAAATCGATAAAGGATCCACCGAAGTGGATATATCTAAAATTCCCAAAGAAAATAATCATCAAAGATGATAATAAATGATGACAATAAATAGGATCATCACGAATCGATTTAAATTGGAAATTCAATCCAAAAAGGCAAATTGGACTCAAACAGCAGGTTCAGTCGACTGAACAGAGTTTTCAGTCGACTGACCTGCGCCTGGAAATTTTCCAAGTTCAGGAAACTTTCTGTTTCCAGTTTCAGTCGACTGTGCAGAAGTTTTCAGTCGACTGAATCATGCCTGGAAACTCTCGGGTTTCAGGTTCAGTCGACTGAACAGAGATATTCAGTCGACTGAATCATGCCTGGGCTGTTTTTCAGCCTTATTCAAATGAAGAGCAAACTCTTCCAAAATGCAACCGGACGAACATTGGCTCTAAGGGTTTATGCCAATCGGCAACCCGGCCCTATATGCTCCTCGATGCATCACCAAAAGCATGATCAAACATCCACAAAAGGATTTCACACAAACTTGACTTAAAAACCCAAAAATTGGAGTATTCACAAAACCAATCCAAAACAAGAGCAAATGCACATGAGGAAGTGTTAGGAATTCATACCCAACAACCAAAGATAATTATAGTTATAGATGTGAGATAAAAATCTCACCTTTTCACAAAATCGAACAAGAAGAAGCTTGAGAGCAAATGGAGAATCAACCTCTCTTCAACCCAACCCAAATGAGCTTGAATCTAAGCTCAAAAACAAGAACATTCCCAAGATTAGGTTTAGGAATTTCTGAAATTGGTAAGAAAATAAGTTGGAGAAGAAGAAGAGAAGCTTACCAATGGGTTCTTCTTGAGTTTGGAGCAAAGAATTTGATTTGCAAGGGAAACTAGGGTTTTGGAATTTAATTTCCAATCTCTCCCACCATTAATACTCTAAAAACTGAAATGAGAGGAGAATGAGGGTGAGTGGGGAAGAGTGGCTCAGATTTGAGCATAAGTTAACATAGGGCTGAGCCCAAACCAAACCCAAAGTGAAAAGTAGCAAAAATCAACTTTCTCCAAACATATCGAAGCTTATACTCAAAAAGGTCGCAAACGGCATTTTAAACTCAATGGGAGTGGTCCCGAGTCCTAATTCGACCGTATGCAAAAAGTAGCTTTTCGGACTAAAATCCGACTAACGATAAAATATTTAAATAAAATATTTAAATATAAAATCGATAAATATGCGGGTTGTTACAGACTCCCCTCCTTAAAGAAATTGCGTCCTCGCAATATTACAAGAAGAAGATATATAGTAACAACCATAAAAGCATATTCAACACAAAAGAAGTTTGAAATAAGAAGTTCACCTCAAAGAGCACGAGAAAGTAAGTCCGGATGTGTACGCTCGATGTACTCTCTAGATTCCCAAGAACAATCCTTAGGATTTGAAGACCATTGAACTTTAACAAGCGGAACATCTTTATTTCGAAGTCGTTTGACTTCCGAAGCAATGATACGAATAGGATGTTGCTCATAAGTTAAATTAGGCGAAACTTCAATCTCTTCCACAACACCGGGCTCAAGAACAGAATCGGAATCTCGAAGACATTTCCGAAGTTGAGAAACGTGAAACACGTCATGGATAACAGAAAATTGAGCCGGTAATAAAAGGCTATAAGCCATGGAACCAATACGTTCAGTGATAGGAAATGGCCCGATATATCGAGGCGCTAACTTTCCCGAGCGACTGAAATGCACAACACCTTTCATTGGTGAAACACGAATGAACACAAGATCTCCCACAGAAAATTCTAACTTCCTTCTCCGGTTATCGGCATAGGATTTTTGTCTACTCTGGGCTTCTTTCATTTTATGACGAACAAGATCAATCTTTTCTGTGGTATCTCGAATAAAATCTGGACCTAAAACCAGCTTCTCACCGGCCTCAAGCCAACAAGAAGGCGATCGGCATGGCCTTCCATAGAGTGCCTCGAAAGGTGCCATACCAATACTAGATTGGAAGCTATTATTATAGGAAAATTCAACAAGTGAAATATGATCTTCCCAACCTCCACCAAAATCAAGCACACAAGAACGAAGAAGATCTTCAAGAGTTTGATTCACACGCTCAGTTTGTCCATCGGACTGGGGGTGATAAGCGGTGCTAAAATTAAGCTTCGTTCCTAAAGCTTTTTGAAGACTCTTCCAAAATCCACTAGTAAACAATGGATCACGATCACTAACAATAGAAGTAGGAACACCATGCAATTTAACAATTTCTTTGATAAATATTTTGGCCAAAAGAGGAACGGTTCGATTAGATCGAACGGGAATAAAATGGGCGGATTTAGTAAGTTTATCATCGATCACCCATAAGCTATCATGACCCGAACGAGAACGGGGAAGGCCATCTATAAAATCCATGGAAATTTGGTCCCACTTCCAAATTGAAATTTCTAAAGGTTGCAATAACCCACCGGGCCTTTGATGTTCGGCCTTAACGAGTTGGCAAGTCATGCAACGCTTAACGAAGTTAGCGATGTCAAGTTTCATTCCCTCCCAATAATAAAGTCGCTTCATATCCACGTACATTTTACTACTACCGGGATGAATGGTAAATTTAGAATGATGAGAATCTTCTAAAATGTCTTTACGAAGATCACTAATATTTGGTACGATAAGTCTTCCAAATCTCCGAATGTCGCCACGAGAATCGATATCAAAGTCCTTCAAACCTTCAATATCAACCTTATCCTTAATATTTTGGCCAAGAAGAGCCAATTCGGGATCTAACCTTTGAGCTACAAGAATGCGGTCTAAAAGAGAAGGATGAGCCTCAAGGCTACATAAAACAAGAGATGAACATAAATCGGAAACACGGTCTCGAATTTCGCAAGTGGATAAAATCCCGAGATCGTTCCATTCGGATATCACCATGGAAACAACAGCTTGTTGTTTACGGCTAAGAGCATCGGCGACCCGATTACCCTTACCGGGTGTATAAAGAATATCAAGATCGTAGGGAGCAAGGAACTCGAGCCAACATTGTTGACGCAAATTAAGTTCCTTTTGAGAAAATAAATATTTCAAAGACTTATGATCGGTATAAAGAACAAATTTCTCTCCTAAAAGATAATGACGCCAAATCCGAAGAGCAAAAACAATAGCCGCGAGTTCTAAATCATGTGTGGCATATCTAATCTCGATCGGCTTTTAATGATTAAGAAGCACAGGTGATAGCACGTTATCTTTTGCAAGAGAACGACATCCAAACCAATACGATTAGCATTGGTACAAAAGATAAAGCCTTGGTTCCCCTCGGGAATCACAAGAATAAGAGTATCGAAGAAAAAAAAAATTCTTTTAAATAATCCTCTTTCCTGAGAAGTTAAAACTTTCAAAATTACATTTATCTTTATGTAATAATCTTTCTAGAAAAAATTACCTTTTTTTTTTACAAGTCAATTTATTGTGTCTGACTGTCTCATCAAAGCGTTTAGGAAATTCTTTCGATAACGTTGATCAAGCGCATCGACTAGAATTCTTAAAACACTAAATGGGCAATACAATCACAAAATCGTATTCTATAGGATAAGTAAGTTTCTCAAAAAAACTTCTAAGAATATTCTTTGTTCGTTTTAAGAAAAAAAATCCAGTTATACTTCTAAATAAATCTTATGAAAAAGATTTTGCAAAATTTTAAATTGCTATTTTCATCCAAAAATCAATAAATACAAGAATGAAGTCATCGAGATATTCATAGAATACTCGATTTATAAAATGGATGAAACAAGATGGGCAAACTGAATGACATAATAAGTCATTCATAAGAATTATAACGAGCGCGGAGTGCGTAAGTGGAATGCTAACTCACGCAACTCGTAGCCAATTGAAAATCGGTGGCAAGGTCGAGCTGAAAGACCTTAACACCACACAAAAGATTTCTTAGGTGATAATCCTAAGACAAACTCAAAAAATACCGAAAAATTCTCAAACTACACGAATGAGAGAAACAACACTTTCCTCATCATGCGGGCTTAAAATAAAATGATGCCATCAAGTTGGAATCAAAATCATAAAGGAAAAATAGAAATCTGCTTAACAGATTGAAAATGTCGAAGAGGAATAGTCCACACGAGAAAATAGGACATAGGCTTCATTAATGATTAAGCCAATCCTATCGCACAAATCAATTCCGGAGCCTAAGTAAAAATATTGGCTCGGAAAGAAAAATCACATAAAATAATTTCGACATTAATAAAAAAGAAAATTGAGTGTTGGGGATCTACCATCCGGATTCGCAATTCTCAAGGACGACATCAATCCCAAAATTGTTTAAAGGAAAAGAATCAACAAGTTCTTTTTATATAAAATAGTGAGATGGAACCCATATCAAAAAGAACACGAACAAGAAAATCACAAAGCAAATGTCATCAAGGATTGAATGAGGAATACCTTGACCAAGAGAAGTATTGCTAGGGGCTTGCACAATATTTAGCTTTCTCATGCCCTTGTTCAAAAGTTTGGGACATGCAGATAAAAGATGACCCGAGTCTTTGCAATAGCGACGATAAAGGGGTTTCGGGCACTTAATTACATAATGGTCCGTGGAACCACAATTGTGGCATTGTTTACGACTTGGGGTAGGAGTCTTGTCTACAAAAGTTTCTTGCTCCACCTTTTTCTTGCTTTGAAGTATGGGGCAGGCAGATATAAGATGACCCGAACTTTTGCAATAACGGCAAAAGAGAGGTTTCGGGCACTCCCTTGCATAGTGGTTCTTAGAATTACAATTGTAGCATCCTCCACGATCAGGGATTGGAGTCTTTGCTACAGAAGTAGTTTGCTTCACTCTCTTATTGGGATTAGGGCTTTTGAACACAATATGCCTCTTCTTGGAAATGCCAATATCACTATCACTTCCTTTACCAACCTCTTCATATCGAAGAGTGATATCCATAAGCTGATTGAAAGGAACTTCAAGTTTCAAAGGTAAAATCATCTCGGGGTTCTTACTCAAAGCATAGATAAACTCTTGATTCTTTATAATATCCAAAAGTTGTTGGGAAGACATGAATGCGCCATCCAGAGAAGGACTACTGGATTGACCAGCGCTAGGATTGCTAGAACTAACCATCTCTTCTTTAAGAAAGAAAGAAAGAGAAAAGTTATTCCCAAAATAAATATCAAGCAATCTTGATAGATAAAACAAGGAATTATAAAAGAAAATAGGATAGGACGGTACAAAGATCCGAATAAAATCCTAAAGCACGACTCCTAAGATAGACTTAGGACGATGATCCTTGTTATATTATTCTACATTGTTCCGAAGTTTGGCTCTGATACCAAGCTGTGACGCCCCACCAATTTGAGTCGAAACTCCACATAGCGGGGTTTAGTCTCCCTCGCAGACAAAGAGACATCGCACATTGCTAGTCTAAATCACAAAGATGATCGTTATGATCAACGAGAAGTGTCGATTACACTAAGCTAGTAAATATATGAGTTTAGCTTCATGTCCCATAACCACTAGCTTAACTTAAATATTTGCGAACAAATTATAGGTCTCCACTAGAAAATTGTCACAAGTGTTTCAATCGAACAAGTCCAAGAATTAACCAACAAAGTGAACGCAAGCGTTTCATACCACTTGTTTTACTAAGTCGTTTAATTAGATTTCTCATACGAGTGAGGTAAAGGTTTATATATACTAATAGATTGGAAAACGGTTTTATAAACGAATTTGGTATTAAAATAGCATTGAAATCGTTTGAGGAAAGAGTTTTGATATTTACTACTAGTATAGAAAACCTTTATATTTTTAAAGTGACAAAGCACAAGGGGGATTGTAGAAACAATCAATCACAAAGATCACATTCGAAGATGTGAATAAAAATCCAATGAAATCGATAAAGGATCCACCGAAGTGGATATATCTAAAATTCCCAAAGAAAATAAGTCATCAAAGACGATAATAAATGATGACAATAAATAGGATCATCACGAATCGATTTAAATTGGAAATTCAATCCAAAAAGGCAAATTGGACTCAAACAGCAGGTTCAGTCGACTGAACAGAGTTTTCAGTCGACTGACCCTGCGCCTGGAAATTTTCCAGGTTCAGGAAACTTTCTGTTTCCAGTTTCAGTCGACTGTGCAGAAGTTTTCAGTCGACTGAATCATGCCTGGAAACTCTCGGGTTTCAGGTTCAGTCGACTGAACAGAGATATTCAGTCGACTGAATCATGCCTGGGCTGTTTTTCAGCCTTATTCAAATGAAGAGCAAACTCTTCCAAAATGCAACCGGACGAACATTGGCTCTAAGGGTTTATGCCAATCGGCAACCCGGCCCTATATGCTCCTCGATGCATCACCAAAAGCATGATCAAACATCCACAAAAGGATTTCACACAAACTTGACTTAAAAACCCAAAAATTGGAGTATTCACAAAACCAATCCAAAACAAGAGCAAATGCACATGAGGAAGTGTTAGGAATTCATACCCAACAACCAAAGATAATTATAGTCATAGATGTGAGATAAAAATCTCACCTTTTCACAAAATCGAACAAGAAGAAGCTTGAAAGCAAATGGAGAATCAACCTCTCTTCAACCCAACCCAAATGAGCTTGAATCTAAGCTCAAAAACAAGAACATTCCCAAGATTAGGTTTAGGAATTTCTGAAATTAGTAAGAGAATAAGTTGGAGAAGAAGAAGAGAAGCTTACCAATGGGTTCTTCTTGAGTTTGGAGCAAGGAATTTGATTTGCAAGGGAAACTAGGGTTTTGGAATTTATTTTCCAATCTCTCCCACCATTAATACTCTAAAAACTGAAATGAGAGGAGAATGAGGGTGAGTGGGGAAGAGTGGCTCAGATTTGAGCATAAGTTAACATAGGGCTGAGCCCAAACCAAACCCAAAGTGAAAAGTAGCAAAAATCAACTTTCTCCAAACATATCGAAGCTTATACTCAAAAAGGTCGCAAACGGCATTTTAAACTCAATGGGAGTGGTCCCGAGTCCTAATTCGACCGTATGCAAAAAGTAGCTTTTCGAACTAAAATCCAACTAACGATAAAATATTTAAATATAAAATCGATAAATATGCGGGTTGTTACAATTTTCTTTAAGGTTATATAAATATTTATAAAAGGAAATGTATATAGATAAATATTTATTTATTTAAAGGTACAATAGTTCTAATTAAAATAAGATTTGATAAAATGGTTTAGTATACTTTCTTTTAAAATCGTACATAAATAAAATATAGTTTGTATATTTCTGAATATAAAACCTATGATAATATAAAAAGAAATGTAATAAAACTAAATTGGAAAAAAAATATAAAATTTTTATAAACATAAATACATGAAAGATTACAAGTATAATCATCTTAACAAAAGATTAAACAAGTGTAGGCTTATAAAGATATAAACTAACAAGTGTAGATAAATTAGCATGCAAATATAACAAATGTCTTATTTTAAAAAAAAAAAAATTCAATTTTAAAATTAACGAATAAAATGAAAGACAAAGTTATATATACCACTCTATATCCTTCCTTTCTCATTTTCTTTCATAATTCAAAAAAACATTAACCCGGAAAACTTAAACCGGACAAGGAAATCTAAGAAACAAATCTGAGAAACAAACCGAAAACAAAAGAAAATCAAACATATTCAAATTTAAACGTCTCAAACAACAATTAAAACAAAATCAAACCTAGAGCAAGCAAATTCAAGAAAAGTTTCAGATCAGTTCAAAGATCAGAGCAATTCATATCAAACAGTAAGTTATAGATCACCTCAGATACAAAGCAAACACAATCAATTTTTGATCAAAAATTCAAGTTCCAGTTTAAAAGAACTTCTCTGTTCTTTAATTCCAAGTGAGAAAACATCACTTTTTAAACCTTGATATGGTTATATCTTGATGGATGTGATAAATGATTGAAGTAACGTTATAGATGTGTTTGCTTGAATGAAATTATGTTTGTATATATATATATGTGTGTGTGTGTGTGTGTGTGTGTGTGTGTGTGTGTCTGTGCATGTCAGAGAAACTGGCAAATATGCCTATGTCTTGTTTATAAGTTTCAAAACCTGTTTAAAAATTCAAATCATTCCACCTAACTGATTTTAGGCTTTAACCTTTGAATGAAAAATGTTTGTATATGTGTAACATCATTTTTAAAAATAATTTTAAGTGTTTAAGTTGAATATTCATTTCAAAAATGATAAATAACAGAGATGATCCTATGTAAGTCAAAAAATTAATGTTTACAATTTCAAATTTTGATCATATGATCAGATTCGTTTTACAAAATAATGATTTTTGGTGTTAAAATCACGATTTTTAAGCTTGGGAATGATGGGAACTTTCAGATGAACAGAAATTGGTTTTTCTTGAAAATTATGATGATCGGAGTGGAGGTGGGTCCCGGGATCATGGCCATAGCTAGCTCGAAGTTCAGGGGTTTCAGGAAAAATGGAGAATGGATTTATAATTCGCCGTAGTGTCGTATCGATGTCGAAGTAGGGTTGTATGCCCAATTTTGATCGAGGTGGTTCTTGGGGTAATTTTATCGTCAATGGAAGACTTGAGGTGATCGGACCAAGGGGGATAGGAGCATGGGATGGTGGCACGACTCTGGGTGGAACAGTGAGGTCTCTGGTGGTCGAGATTGTTGGAGCGAGGCGTTTTCGTTAAGGGAGTTTTGGGTTCCGGCTGTGTTGAGTAGCTTGATTTTGATTTCCTATATGTATCAATGATATGGGTGTTCATGAGGAATACGGGTGCCGTTTTCGACGTGTAGATTGGCATAGGTGATCGGAAGGGCGATGGTGAGGTGTACACGTGCACGCATACATCTGTGTATCTGGTGTGGTTGTTGATGGTTTTGAAGAAGAAGAACTCGGGTGGGATTTTGGGAAAACAACGTAATGGCTCGAAGTTGTTCGCGTATGTTTTAGCAATTTTAAGTTTTTAAATTAAACAAAAATAAAGTTGAAAAGGAAGGAGATATGATTGCTTGGGTTGTTGCTCGAGAAAATTGGTAAATAGCTCGGATGAGAACTCGAGTTGGTCTCGGGTTTAGGATATAACAGTTTAAAAATATTAAAATTAAACAAGTTTTAAAAGTTTAATCAAGTTTTAACAAATTTTGTTAAACAAATTCTTTTATACAATGTGTGTTTATTTTTGGATTAATTTAAGGTTTTAAGTATAAATTATTTTAATTAATCAAGTTTAAAGCGTTTTAATATATATATATATATATATATATATATATATATATATATATGCTTTTATTAATTAATTCTTAAGCCGGTTTTAAATAAAGAATTAAATAGCTTAATTAAGAGGTGAATCAAAAAGATAAAGATGTTTTCAGTTGTTAATTAACTTAAAGATCTGATTTAATTTATGGATTAACAATAAATTTGTTTCATAGATTAAAGGTTTAAAGTTAAATGTTTTAAGGATTAATTATTTTGGTTTTAAATAATTATATATATTAAGTGATTAATCAATGTGATTCCTAATTGTTTTCAAATGGAATTCGTTATTGTAATTAAAGGTTGATTAATTTATAGAAGTAATTAAAGGGTAGTTAATTACTTAATGTCATTAAATTAAGGTGATTAATTAATGGATAATCACTTAATGTAATTAAATTAAAGGATAATTACTTTATGTAAATAATTAAGTGATTAATTTAAGGATCATTAATAAATTAATTATGGAGTAATTGATTAATGTAATTAATCAAAGGGTAATTAATTAAATGAGGGTTAATTAATTAATGTGAGTAAAGGATACTTACTTAATTAAAAGATGATTTATTAATGTGAGTAATTAAAGGGATAATTACTTAGTGTGATTTATTAAAGGATAATTAATTACTTAATATAAGTAATTAAAGGATAATAAAATGATTAAGAGTTAATTAATTAATAATTAAGGGTTAATTAATTAATAATTAAGGGTTAATTAATTGATGTAATTAACTTAAGGTTAATTAATTTATGTGATAAATTAAGGGATAATTAATTAAATGAGGATGATTAATCAAGATGGATAATTAAAAATGATTAATTAATTTTTATTAATCAATTAAATTATATCAAAAGATTTGTAATTAATAAATGTTAATTAAGCAGGATTTGGTAATTAATTCATAAGTAATTAATTTAATTGGAAATTAAATTGAATTTCAATTAAATTGAATTAAGTAGGATTGAATAATTAATTAATCTTGCTTATGGATGATTGGATTATAGTGAATGCCTTGATTTGTTTGTTATCTCTGATATGTGATGTTCTGTGATATGATTGTTTTGGATTGAGCTACGAACTGTGATTTATTTATCTGTGTTGAATTTACATACTTATCCGTGAAAGAAAGATAAGCGTTATAGGATTTTACCGCTTATTGATATTGTTGTGCTTGAATTTATGATGGTTGATATTTTATCATTGCCTGTGAAACCCCTGGACTACACACAATGCACACATGGATATGGAATTCACAGGAAATTGGTTAAGTCATGGGTATTTTGAATTTAATATTATTTTATTCAAAATGGTGAAAATATAAAGGTTGAATTTTGAATCCAAAATGGTTTGGAACTGAAATTGGATTGAATATGAAAACTTTTGAAATGGAATTTTTGAAATTTTGGAAACCGTATTTGAAAAGGCTATAACTTGAGCAATTTAATCGGATTTTACCGGAATGGAAAACCTTTGTTTTTCAAATGATAATAACTTTCATATAAAGAAAGAATTTCCAGGTTTTTTGAAAGTATTTCAAGTTTTGGGTGAATCAAAATGGAAATAGTTTTGAGAGCTATGAATGAATCTTTGTTAAAAGATTTGGTGAAACTTGTTTTCAAATTGAAGAGGATCTTAAAGATGAATCTTTTTTTTTAAAAGATTTTAATATAGAAATTTGTTTAAACCGTTCAAAAGGAAAAGTTTTGGGCTAAAAGTTGTGACTTAACTAAAATCCGAATATATCCATATGCTTTTTAAAATTAGCACTCATTATTCCGTTAAGCCGGGAGAGGACTTTATGTCATAGAACCCATTCCGAATAATGATACGATGAAATGGATAGCAATTGAAGACGGTGGTTGAAGACCGAGTATTTTCGAGAACGAAAGAATTACCTATCGAATGTCTCTGCACTGAGTTTCCCCAGTATAGAGATCTCCATATGCGATGGGGAGTCCGATCGGGATTGTGAATATCCGGATCTTCAAGGACTTCTACCTTCGGTTCCATTCAGACCCAGGATGGACTTGTATGGATGTATGTCCAACGTTACACTTTGAGATGTAAAGCTGGTTTCTATCAAATACATTTCTATTTGGTGGTGGAGAATTAGTTCTCTTAGCTTAACACCCTTCTCTGAAACGTATGAGCTCAGAGGTTATGTAGTTGATGGTTACTAGTGATATATTCCCAATTTGGTAATGTGGCATGCTATGTGCTGATCATTGGTTAATCGAAGCATGGCTTTTGTGGAAAGCGTATAGCTTTGTGGGACGAGACTTCATCATACCTCACACCCCATAAATGGTCGAAATAGGAAGGATGCAGCAAGGTTACGGGAGTCGCTCCCCTTAGGGTACGTTTATTTCCTTCTGGATAAAAAGTGGTACATGGTATGGAGCCCAGATATTTAGCTTACGTGGTTATTGAAATTTGTTGGTGAATCCCGGAATAAAGGCCGGTTACGACTGTGGGATGGCATACTCGTGACAGTTAGTTACCTAGTTACAGAGGTAACCGGCTATGTTGGTAGAGATCCGGTTTGGTTCTCGGGGCGTCCCAGAGGCGTACCCATTCAGAAAGGAAGTTCCTTAGCTTTGACCATTTGTTGGAAATCCAATCACCCAATACGAGCCCTATACAGTTTTAGTTGTAGAACCTGCCATCTAACATGGTAGCTATAGTAGGCATACTATAATGGTACGTATCTTGGCTAAGATTAATATTATACTTTCGAAATGTTTTCTACACTATGCACTAATAATAATATCAAAAGGATTTTCGCGTATCAAGCATGTTTGACTATCATAAGGAGAAATCTCCCCCAAGTGTGCGATTGCATTTTGTGTGTGCTGGGAGGCCTTATATTAGTTTCATTTTCCAAAATGCATAGCGGATTTATTTTTATTTCTTTTGTTTCTTTTTGTTCAAATAAATTGTTTTTGTTTGCTCACACCAGTCCCATGACTGACCTGGAGTTTATTGTTCCTTTTCTAAACTCTGGGTGCCTACAATTTTCCACACGGGTAGCCTAGAGTCAGGTTATCTGATAGTCAGCTAGTAGGTGTAGCTTTTGGAAATCTTTGTAGTCTTTGGATTTGGTGATCGCATGAGATTCATTACATTATGATAAGGGGTTCGAGCTTTTTTGGTTTGGAGCTTTGGAGCTTTGGCAGTGAAGATGTTATCTTTCCGCTACCGTTGCTGTTGTTTTCCGCTGCTGTTTTTTTCTATTGTATTTATCTCCGATTGTGTTGATCACTTTATTTGTATTGGATTGTTGTATCAATTGTTGTGTATCAATAAAATTATTCTTCTTTGTTTCCATTGTGTTGTTATCACCTAATGTTGTTATAAGCTCTGGCGAATTGGATTTCAACGTTTGAATCTGCGACATTCGAATACGGATGATGTATGGATGTCAATTTTCGAGCACTGGGTTCCAGACCGTCGCATTTGGTATCAAAGCTAAAGGTTGAGTAAGAACTTTAGCATCGGAGTATAACACATTAGGTAACTCATTAGAGATAGGGATTGAAATGCCCTAGAATGAGTATATCCCTAAGATATCTTGTCTGTATGCCTCAATCAATTCTCTTACTATTCACCGATAGTGAGAACGAGTGCAAGAAGAGGATGAGATAGGGCACAGGGGAGTACCACTACAAATGGTCGATACCCTACAACAACAAGGAAACAATCTTTTATCATCAACCTTCTTTAATCATCATCCAATTTCAATTCTTTGATGGCTACCTGGCAGCTACAAGAAGAAGCTTTGGTATGGTGGGTGACTCGGCAAATCTTTGCTTACGTTGTAGAAAGGTTCCTATTTCGCATTCTAATCATCAGTTTCTTATCACTCTTTTCGTTTTTTACGTTAATGAATTTGAAATTTTAATTGAAATAAATTGGTTAACAAAATATGAAGCTAAATTAGATTGTATTAATAAAACAATTTCGATCAAAATCAAATTCGAGAATTTTTATGTGATTTCTTATGAGGATCCAAGTCCGAAGAGGGACAAGCTAGTGTATGCTTTAGGATATTCAGACCCGAGTTTAGTATCCGTTTGTCTATCTTTGGGGTCTAGATACATTCGACGAATGGTTAGTTATGCCTTTCTGACAAACTAATGCCCCTGCATATTTCATAGAGCTGGTGACCCGAGTATTCTGAAGTATTGAATAAGTTCGTTCTCGTATCTATTGATGATATTCTGATTTGATAAGCCAAATGTAGAATTAATATTCAATTTGATCTGTAATCCATTTCTTTATTTTTCTTTGTGTTCATGTGTTCTTTGTTATCTCCTTGTCTAGCAAATTTCAGGGATGAAATTTTCTTAAGGGGGTATCTGTAACGATCCCGTTTTTAAGTCAAATTTAAATTGGTAATTAATATAATTTTCAGGATTAAATTTTGAATTTATTTGAATTTTTCCAAACAAAAAAATATGTATTTGTTTATTTATATATATGTATATAAATTGATTGCAAATTGAATTTTGGATTTGAAATTCAAAAATAAATATCTTAGAAATAAATTGGATTTGAAAATACTATGTTTAAAATAAATAAATAAAAAAATTTTCTAATATTATAATCTATATATATATGTGTACATATATTTGGAAGTTATGTTTTGAATAATAAATTTTCAAATAAACTATTTAGGGATTAAAATTCTAATATATGTTTGTATGTATGTATGTATTTATGCATGCCTATTTATTAAGGTATAATTTGTTTTAAAATCATTTTCTTTAAGGTTATACAAATACTTATAAAAGGAAATGTACATAGATAAATATTTATTATGTAAAGGTATAATAGTTTTAATTAAAATAAGATTTGATAAAAAGGTTTAGTGTACTTTCTTTTAAAATTGTACATATATAAAATATAGTTTGTATATATATGAATACAAAACCTATGATAATATAAAAAGAAATGTAATAAAACTAAATTGAAAAATTATAATATAAATTTTTATAAACATAAATACATGAAAGATTGCAAGTGTAATCATCTTAACAAAAGATTAAACAAGTGTAGGCTTATAAAGATATAAACTAACAAGTGTAGATAAATTAGCATGCAAATATAACAAGTGTCTTATTTTTAAAAAATTTCTTTCAATTCTAAAATTAATGAATAAAATGAAAGACAAAGTTATATATACCACTCTATATCCTTCCTTTCTCATTTTTTTCATAATTCAAAAAAGAAGTAAACCTGGAAAAATTAAACCAGGAAAGAAAATCAAAGAAACAAATCTGAGAAACAAACAGAAAAAAATCACAAATCTAAACATCTCAAACAACAATTAGAATAAAATCAAATGTGGAGCAAGGAAATTCAAGACAAGTTTCAGATCAGTTCATCGATCAGAGCAATTCAAATCAAACAGTAAGCTATAGATCACCTCAGATACAAATCAAATACAATCAAGTTATGATCGAAAGTTCAAGTTCCAGTTGTGAGAAAATGCGGGTTATGGATCTTAAGGCTAGGATTAACAATAGGGGGTGAATAGTGTTAATAAAGAATTACTAAATCTTTTTCTGTTTATGTTAATTTAGACACCGATGTATGCAACATACAGACACATATATGATCACAGAAAAAAACACAGATGCAGAAATAAAATAAAAGCAATAAAGGAAAGAACACGCCGGATTTTATACTGGTTTGGAGTTACCCAACATCCAGTTCCGCAACACAAGTACGGATTTCCTTTCAAAAGAAATTGTACAATTACACCCTCGGTTTCAAGGCTACGAGGTACACCCTCCAGAATCTATCCTCTGGGTAGAGATACTTGATTTCCGAGCCACAAGTTTACCCTATTGATTTACCGAGGCTACAATCACACCTTTTCTCTCTTGGTTGATTTCCAAGGCCACCCCTTTTCTCGCTTAATAGATTACAAAGAAGTCTATAACTACGAATAGCACTGAAAACCTTGTAGAGATAGTGATATAGAATCAAACTAGAAGTAATCGAGTTTGATTCAATGTTTATTTCGGTAGAGTAATGGTAAGAATATGTATTAAGAAAAGTGGAAGAAGAAGAGGAGTGAAAAACCAGAAAATCTGATATAAAATTCGTTGAAATTAACACCTATTTATAGAAGAACAACATCCATGTCCATTCATGAAGAGTTATGGCGAATAGACACTTCTTTTGAAATTTAAATTTTGAACTCAACTAACACCGTGTCGACAGGGGTACTTGGGTATGTCGACATCCAAAAGGATTTTTTGGTGTTTTGATTTTCTTTGAAAATAATTTTATTTTATATTAAAACTATTTTAAACTTTATAAATATACTTGACTATAGTTAAAATTCATAAGTAAATATAGAGAATAATATATATATATATATATATATATATATATATATATATTTTAACTATAATTTTATATTTAAATCTAAGTATAAATATATAAAAGTTAAATATATAATTTAAAAAGATAGTTTAAAATCAGGAGTAATTTGAGTTTGAAATTAAAGATAATTTTGAGGCTAAAATTATTTAAAATCAGGATAGAGAGTTTTGAATCTTTTTAAAAGGAAAGTTTTGAAATCATTTTGAAAACAAGATATAATTTTGAAAAATCATTTTGAATAAAAAGTTAGCGGATATAAAATAATGTTCCACTAGGTTTTTCATAGGTTCCATCCTACTTAGGTTCCATCCCTTTAACAGGCTCGAAGTGGATTCCATTCCACGAATAAATTGGATTTTAAGATGCCATGCTTTTCTATGAGTTTTAACAAAATTCCTAATAAAAATACTTAACCTTGAAATCTTGAACTCTTGATAATCTTGATACCCATGAGTCTTCTATCTTGATATCTTGAATCTCTATATTGTACAGTCTTCATTCTTGGTACCTGCATGGTTAAATCCTGCATACACATATATATCTAAACTTATAATGTCAGTATTTATATTTTATAATGTATTCTAAGGTTGTTGTCATCAAAACCGTCATCTCACGGACTAACACCAGTTTCAAATAACTTCTCTGTTCTTCAATTCCAGGTGAGCAAACATCACTTTTTAAACCTTGATATGGTTATATCTTGATGGATGTGATGAATGATTGAAGTAATGTTATAGATGTGTTTGTGATGTGCACGTAAATGTGCATATTTTTACCACCATATTTATTCTATTTAAATTAAATAAATGATCATATTGGGTATTTTAACTTGTTTTAACCAAAATTCCTTTTAATTCCAAATTTTCACATATTCATCTTCATATAGGGGCAAAACGGTCATTTAAGTGCATATATTTCTTTGAGAAAAATTGATTGGAAATTTATATATATTTTTGTAGGAAAATGGTCTCAAATAGGAGTGGTTTCATGAAGAAATATGCATGCACAAAGAATATAAAGGAATGAAGATGGAAATAATTCAAAGTGAAGATCATGGAGGACCCCACCTACCCACCTACCTTAATGTACAAATTAAAGGCTAATGCACATGCTTTTGGACTTAATGGCTTCATGTACACTTAATGAGGGATTAAGACATGTTAATGATTACTTGGCCTCCACACTTCCTAAGGGGCATTTTGGGCATTCCCCCAAAAAGTGAATTAGGGTTTCATACATGTATAAATACCCATATGTTTCATGTAACATGATCTCTTCTCTTAGTCTCTCTTAGGTCTCCTTCTCTTTAGTTTAGTTTAGATCAAATAAAAGAAAGCTCTCTTTCTCTTTTAATGGCTACTTAGCCAATTTTTATTTCTTGTAATCTTTTTTATTTTATGCAATTTAATACATGCTCTTTCCTTTTCATGTTCATTTACTTTCATGTTGTAGTGTAGGTTTCTCTTATTTCATGCAAGTAGATTAGTTTTGTTTCTTTGCTTTGCCTCTTTTTCTTTCTTTTTTTTGCTTTCATGTTGCTTTCTACATTTGTTGAATTGATAACAAATATGAGAGCTTAATCCCTACAATTTAGGGGTAATGAAACTCTCTAGTATGTAGATGCAACATTTTGATGTTTATACTCCCTTTTTGTGCTTTAATGGAAACACTTGAAGTGGTTTAATGATGTTGTTTAGCTTTGAATTTGATAGTCTATGTTGTTCATAACAAATAGGCTATGCTTAAACAAACATAACACAAATTGCCTCTTCATCTAAATATGATTATGGCAAGGAAGTGAATGTTGAAATTGAAATTTGATAGCCTATATTTCTAAACAATAGTTAATAGGCTATGCTTAAAATAGATTTTTATTTCAACTTGTTGTCATATTTCATGAGAGTTAAATGTGTATTAGTGGTTGTGTTATAGTTTGATGGTTTATGTTGAGCTAATTAATAGCACAAATATACCATACTTATAATAAGCACATCAACTAATGCACTAATGACAAGAAAAGAGAGATCATAACTTCATTTTGTTGATTTATGTGATCTAGAGAGTGGAAATTGCCTCTAAATTGTCTTAACACTCTCATATTTTTATCTATTTTCTTTTCTCATTTTTTTTACATTTTTTTTTAGTTAATCACTCTTTCAACTTCGATTAATTTGATTGAATAGAATTTTAAAATCATCAATTCCCTGTGGATCGACCCGTATTCGCCGCGTGCTACATTCGTACGCCGTGCGCTTGCGGTTATTTTTATTTCTAAATTCGTTCGACGGTTTTCTAAACCGATAGAATTTCCGTCGACGAACAGTTTGCTTGAATGAAAATATGTTTGTATACATATACATATATATATATATATATGTCTATGCATGTCAAAGAAATAGGCAAATATGCCTCTGTCTTGTTTACAGGTTTTAAAACCTGTTTAAAAATTCAAATCATTCCACCAAAATGATTTTAGGCTTTAATCTCTGTATGAAAAATGTTTGTATATGTGCAACATCATTTTTAAAAATAATTTTAAGTGTTTAAGTTGAATATTCATTTCAAAAATGATAAATAACAGAGATGATCCTATATAAGTCAAAAAATCAATGTTTACAATTTCAAGTTTTGATCACATGATCATATTCGTTTTACAAAATAATGATTTTTGGTGTTAAAATCACGATTTTTAAGCTTGGCAATGATGGGAACTTTCGAGATGAACTAAAATTGGTTTTTGATTGGAGGTGAGTCTCGGGATCATGGCCATAGCTAGCTCGGAGGTCAGGGGTTTCAGGAAAAATGGCGAATGGATTTATAGTTCGACGTAGTGTCATATCGACATCGAAGTAGGGTTTTATGCCTAGTTTTGGTCGAGGTGGTTCTTGGGGTGATTTCGTCGTCGATGGTGGACTAGAGGTGATCAGACCATGGATGATAGAAGCGTGGGATGGTGGCGCGGCTCTGGGTGAAACGGTGAGGTCTTTGGTGGTCGAGATCGTCGGAGCGAGGCATTTTCGTTGAGGGAGTTTTGGGATCTAGGTTGTGTTGAGTAGCTCGATTTCGATTTCCTATATGTATCGATGATCTGGGTGTTTGTGAGGAATGTGGGTGTCGTCGTCGACGTGTAGATGATGGCGTAAGTGACCGGAAGGGCGATGGTGAGATGTACACATGCACGTGTACATCTGTGTGTCTGGTGTGGTTGTTGATGGTTTTGAAGAAGAAGAAGTCAGATGGGATCTCGGGAAAACAATGTGACGGCTCGAAGTTGTTCGCGTATGTTTTAGCAATTTTAACAGTTTTTAAATTAAACAAAAATAAAGTTGAAAAGGAAGGAGATAGGATTGCTCGGGTTATTGCTGGAGAAAATTGGTAAATAGCTCGGGTGACAACTCGAGTTGGTCTCGGGTTCAGGATATAACGGTTTTAAAATTTTAAATTAAACAAATTTTAAAGTTTAATCAAGTTTTAACAAATTTTGTTAAACTAACTCTTTTATATAATGTGTGTTTATTTTTGGATTAATTTAAGGTTTTAAATATAAATTATTTTAATTAATCAAGTTTAAAGTGTTCTAATATATATATATATATATATATATATATATATGCTTTTATTAATTAATTCTCAAGCCTAATTTAAATAAAGAATTAAATAGCTTAATTAAGAGGTGAATCAAAAAGATAAAGATGTTTTCAGTTGTTAATTAACTTAAAGATCTAATTTAATTTATGGATTAACAATTAATTTGTTTCATAGATTAAAGGTTTAAAGTTAAATGTTTTATTGGTTTTAAATAATTATATATATTAAGTGATTAATCAATGTGAATCCTAATTGTTTTCAAATGGAATTTGTTATTGTAATTAAAGGTTGATTAATTTATAGAAGTAATTAAAGGGTAGTTAATTACTTAATGTCATTAAATTAAGGTGTTTAATTAATGGATAATCACTTAATGTAATTAAATTAAAGGATAATTACTTTATGTAAATAATTAAGTGATTAATTTAAGGATCATTAATAAATTAATTATAGAGTAAATGATTAATGTAATTAATCAAAGGGTGATTAATTTATTGAGGGTTAATTAATTAATGTGAGTAAAGGATACTTACTTAATTAAAAGATGATTTATTGATATGAGTAATTAAAGGGATAATTACTTAGTGTGATTTATTAAAGGATAATTAATTACTTAATAGATAATTACTTGATATAAGTAACTAAAGGATAATTAAATGATTAAGGGTTAATTAATTAATAATTAAGGGTTAGTTAATTTATAATTAATGGTTAATTAATTAATGTAATTAACTTAAGGTTAACTAATTTATGTGATAAATTAGGGGATAATTAATTAATTGAGGATTATTAATCAAGATGGATAATTAAGAATGATTAACTAATTTTTATTAATCAATTAAATTAATACCAAATGATTTTTAATTAGTAAATGTTAGTTAAGCAGGATTGGGTAATTAATTCATAAGTGATTAATTTAATTGGAAATTAAATTGAATTAATTAGGGATTGAACAATCAATTAATCTTGCTTATGGATGTTTGGATTATATTGAACGCCTTGATTTTTCTGATATCTCTGATATGTGATGTTCTGTGATATGATTGTTTTGGATTGAGCTGTGAACTGTGATTTATTTATCTATGTTGAACATACTTATCTGTGAATGAAAGATAAGTGTTATAGGATTATACCGCTTATCGATATTGTTGTGCTTGAATTTAAGATGGTTGATATTTTATCGTTGCCTGTGAAACCCCTGGACTACATACAACACACACGGATATGGATTTCACAGGAAATTGATTAAGTCATGGGTATTTTGAATTTAATATTATTTTATTCAAAATGGTGAAAATTTAAAGGTTGAATTTTGAATCCAAAATGGTTTGGAAGTGAAATTGGGTTGAATATGAAAATTTTTGAAAAGGAAGTTTTGAAATTTTGGAAACTATGTTTTAAAAAGGCAATAACTTGAGCAATTTAATCGGATTTTACCGGAACGAAAAACCTTTGTTTTTTAAATGATAATGGCTTTCATATAAAGAAAGAATTTCTAGTTTTAGTTGAAAGGATTTCAAGTTATGGGTGAATCAAAATGGAAATAGTTTTGAAAGCTATGAATGAATCTTTATTAAAAGATTTGGTAAACCTTGTTTTCAAATTAAAGAGGATCTTAAAGATGAATCTTTTGTTTAAAAGATTTTAAAATAGAAATTTGTTTAAACCGTTCAAAAGGAAAGGTTTTGGGCTAAAAGTCGTGACTTAATTAAGATCCGAATATATCTGTATTCTTTTTAAAATTAGCGCTCATTATTCGGTTAAGCCGGGAGAGGACTTTATGTCATAAATTCCATTCCGAATAATGATATGACGAAATGGATAGTAATTGAAGACGGTGGTCGAAGACCAGGTATTTTCGAGAATGAAAGGATTACCTGTCGAATGTATCTGCACTGAGTTGCTCCGGTATAGAGATCTCCATACGCGATGGGGAGTCCGGTCGGGATTGTGAATATCCGGATTTGCAAGGATTTCTTTTGATGTGCCTTCGGTTCCATTCAGACCCAGGATTGACTTGTATGCATGTATGTAAGACATTACACTTTGAGATGTAAAGCTGGTTTCTATCAAATACATTTCTGTTTGGTGGCGGAGAATTTATTCTTTTAGCTTAACACCCTTCTTTTAACATATGAGCTCAGAGGTTATGTAGTTGATGGTTACTAGTGATATATTCCCAATTTGGTAATGTGGCATGCTAAGTTGCTGATCATTGGTTGACAGAAGCATGGCTTTTGTAAAAAGCGTAGCTTTGTGGGACGAGACTTCATCGTACCTCACACCTTGAAAATGGTCGAAACAAGAAGGATGCAGCAAGGTTACAGGGGCCACGCCCCTTAGGGTATGTGCATTTCCTTCTGGATAAAAAGCAGTATCATGGCATGGAGCCCAGATATTTAACTTACGTGGTTGTTGGAATTTGTTGGTGAATCCCGGGATATAGGTCGATTACAACCGGGGGATAGCATACTCGTGATAGCTAGTTACCTAATTACGGAGGTAACCCAGCCTTATGTTGGCAGAGACCCAGTTAGGTTCTCGGAGCATCCCTCCAGAGGCGAACCCCTTCGAAAAGGAAGTTCCTTAGCTTTGACCATTTGTTGGAAATCCAATCACCCAATACGAGCCATATACCATTTTAGTTGTCGAACCTTCCATCTAACATGGTAGCTATAGTAGGCATACTTAATGGGACGTATGCTGGCTAAGATTAATATTATACTTTCGAAATGTTTTCTATACTATGCACTAATAATAATATCAAAAGGATTTTCGCGTATCAAGCATTTTTGACTATCACAAGGAGAAATCTCCCCCAAGTGTGTGATTACATTGTATGTGTGACGGGAGGCCTTATGGTATTTTCATTTTCCAAAAAGCATAGCGGATTTCATTTTATTTGTAACGATCCCGGTTTTGAATCAAATTTAAATTGGTAATTAAAATAAATTTTTGAATAAAATTATGAATTAATTCTAATTTTTCAAATTTACTAAGATATTTGTTTATTTGGTTATTGATTTTAAATTTAATTGTGGCTTTTAAATTCAAAATTTAATATCTTATAAATAAAAATTTGGATTTTAAAACTATATAATTATATAGAAATTTGTTTTCTAATTTTAAGAGACATATGTAATATATTTATAAAGTTATATTTTGAAATAAATACAAATTGATTGTATATTAATTTTTGAATTTGAAATTTAAAAAATAAATTGTTTGAATTATATATTGGATTTGTTAACTCTGTATTTTGAAAAAAGTTAACGTATATATGTATATAAGTTTTTTTTTATTTGTGTATAATTGGTTTTCAAATCATTTTTTTAAGTACAAAATATAAAACAAAAATGGATAAATGTTTTAAAATATACATATGTAAATAAACATTTAAGCTTTAATATGAATATATCTTTTGAAATATAAGTATAAAAATTAAAGTACACATGAGATAAATTAATTCACAAATTAATAAAGGATTTAAAATAAAATCTATAGATTAAATAAAATAAAGGGGTAAACCTAAATTTATAAATAAAAATGAAGTAAGGGTTTAAGACACAAAAATCTTTGTTTGTGACATTTGTAAAATAAGGGAATGCATTCATATTACAAGTGTTAACATATTTTAACAAGTGGCAATATAACAATTATCTTTTAATTAAAATTTATAAACATGCATGAAAAAAGAAAGTAACCAGGCTGATCATTATCTTCATTTCTCAAACTTGAAAACTAAAACCACAAAACAAAAGAATAACACAGATCAAAAGTAAAACCTAAAACAAAGGGTTCAAGTTCAACTTGATCAAGCTAACAACTTCAAACCTGAAGCAAGCCGAGAAAAAAGAAAATATTTTCTTTAGCAAATCAAGTTTGCGAATCAAATCCAAGCCTGCATCTTCTTCAAATCTAGAATCAAGCAGTTTCACCCTTGTTTCAAAGAAGAGGTCATCTCTGCAAGTTTCTACATCAAGCAATTCCAGTTTTGATAAAGATCCAACATTTTTCTAATCTCAACAACTCAAAGTTTTCAGAATCAAAAGCAAGTTCAAAAGGCCTGAAGCAAACCAGAATCAAAAAAAAATTGAAGCAAGTTGTAAAAATCAACTCAGAATTGAGAGCAAGCACAAATTTAAAACCTGAGATCAATGGAGATTTAATTCAAATAACAAGCTCGGATCAAAATCCAGTCTTTAAAATCAAAGAGAAGTTCAAAACCTGGAAGCCTGAGAAGTGGATGCAAATTAAATTCCAGATCAATCAAAGTAAAACAAATTTCCAAAAGTTTAAAACCTGGTCCTCTGTCTTTAAATCTTTCTGGTGAGCAGACCCCCTTAACTTTGTTACATTTGTTAGTGTTTGAATTTGTGGTATGGTATGAATGAATTATGCTTGAATGATGCGTGCATGTCTATATAAAATCATAATTATCTGCATGCCTGCCTATATGTGAATAAAACACAACACTGTTTTGTTTTCCCAGGATAAATCCATATTCATAAATTTCAAAATTCTCTTCACACATTAAATTGTAGGCTAAGATATTTGAAGGAAAAATGTGTGTATGAAGGAACATTAATTTTAGGAATAATTTCAAATAAGAATAATTAGTAAATATTCAGAGAACAAGAAAATACAGAAACATTCTTTTTCAATCTGGAAATTCAATATTTTTGTTTTCAAGGTTTGTTTATAGTGGCAGATTCGTATTTGAAAATAAGGAATTTAGAAAGTAATTTCATAACTTTTAAAAGTATATATGTTGTAAATTTCTGAGTTGAACAGAAAATGGATTATCATCAATTTTCGGTGATCCACGTCAATTCATGGATCAAGCTTGATGTTGAAGGTTGCTTGAGAGTTTGTGATCATTTGAAAATTAGTGAGTAATATTTTAGACCACCGGTGAAGATAGTCGAAGTTAGTTTAGGGTTTTAAACTGGGTTTTTTTCGAGCCTGATCTCGGAGGAACTACGTCCAAATCATGGTGATTCAAGTGATCGGGCCCAAAGGAATTGTTACGGCATGTTATGACGTAGTTTTGGGTGGAGCGGTGTGATTTATGGCGACTTAGTTCGTCGATGGCAAGGTAAAATGCTAATGGAGGTCGGGTTCCAGGTTGAGGATGGGAAGCTCGATCTTGATTCCTGGTGGATTTTGGCGAACTGGGTGGTCAATGGGTGTTGGATGATCTTCGGTGACCTGAAGGTAGCAACAGGGTTGGTCGGAAGTGGCCTAGCCACCTGTTCACGTGCACGCGATATCATCAATGTCTGATGATATTGAGAGTTGAGGAAGAAGAGGTTGAACTCGAAGCTGCACTCGTGAAAACGTGGTGATAGCTCGAAGAAAATACCGGGTTGGTGTGTATGTTGTCACGGTTTTTAAATTTTAAAAATAAAATAAAGTCTAAAATAAGTTGCAGAAGTTTACTCTGGTTGGTCCCGAAGATTTTGGGTGTTTGGCTTGGGTTTCATTCGAGTCGTCTCGGGTTTGAAAATTTATAAATCAAAATTTAAAATAAAACAAGTTTTTTTATTCAAATTTTAATTAAATCAAGTTGTAAACCTTTTCTGATTCATTTTAATTTAGTTTTGTGATTAGCATTAAAGTAAATTATTTTTAAAAGTTAATTAAGTTTAAGCTTGATTAAGAAATTAATCTAAAAAAAGATGATGTTTAAATCTTGTTGTTTGATTTTTAAGTCTTAAGTTAATTTATGGATTAATATAAATTTTGGTTCAAAGATTTAAGATTTAAAGATTAAATGTTTTTTAAAAGTTAATTGATGAAAAATTACCTTATGTAATTAAAATTAAGTTAATTACTTTGTAAATTGATTTAAAAGCAAATTACTTTGTGTAATTAAATTAAAGCTATTTTCTTTGTGAAATTTATTTGAGGCTAGTTAATTATTGTAATTAAAGGGTAGTTAATCACTTAAAGATAATTACTTGATTTAAAGTAATTGATTAATGATTAAAGTGGATTAATCAAGTGATTAAAGAATAATTAATTTAAGGATGATTAATTTATGTGATTAATTAATTAAGCTAATTAACTTGAGGAAAAATAATTAATATGATAAATCGATTAAGATAATTAATTTGGGGATAGTTAATTAATGAAGATTAGTTAATGATAAGTAATTAAAGAGTAATTAATTACTTAAGGATAATCAGTTATTGTAATTAATAAAGGATAATTATTTAATTAAAAGTAATTAATTGATGATTAAGGTTGGTTAATTAAGTAATTAAAGGACAATTACTCGAAATAATTAATTTGTGATTAAGGATAATCACTTATTATAATCAATTAAGGATAATTAATCAATAGTAATTAATTAAGGGCTAATTAATTAATGTGATTAAGTAAATGATTAAAGGTTAATTAATTATTAAATAAAGATTAATTCTTTTATTAAAGGATAATTGATTAAATGGGTTGTAATTAATTAATGTTAATTAACATGGATTAGTGATTAATCTGGTTTCAATTAATCAGATGAATAATTAATCTTACCTATGGATGTTTGAATTGTATGAACTATTTTGAATAGTTTGTTATCTCTACTGTGTGATGTTGTGTGATATGAATTGTTTTAATTCAAGCTGTGATGAATGTAATTTATTTTATCTATGATTTATCTGTGGATCTATGAATAGAAGATAAGCGTTGTAGGATTATATCGCTTATCGATATTGATATGATTGAATCTGTGATGACTAATGATGCTGCACTACTGTGTGAAACCCCTGGACTACACCATACACACACAAATATAGATTTCACGAGGAAATTGGTTAAGTCACAGATTTTTGAAATAGTCTTAAAGTTGAATTTTTGAATCCAATTGTTTTTGGAAATGAAATTGGATTAAATATGAAAAGCTTTTGAAAAGGGAGTTTTAAAGATAAAAGTTATTTTGAATAACTTGATAAAGTTTTGAAATTTAAATAATTTGATTTAAATTTGAATTCAAATTTGAAATTGAATTCTATGTTTTGGAAATTATGGTTTAAAAATGTTATACAAGTTATAAATGTGTTTATATGGGTTTAAACCATTTTAAAAGTATTGTTTTGGGAATTTGAATTTAACTCAGGTTCTATATTTAAAGGACTTTAACTTGTGCAAATGTAATCGGATTTTTCCAAAAACAAAAACTATTTGTTTTCAAATAATAACAGCTTTCATATAAAGAAAGGATTTTCAATTTGTATTGAAAGATTTCAAGTTTGAAATAGAATTGAAATTGTTTTGAAAGCTATGAATAAAACTTTGTGAAAAATGGTTGAACTTTGTTTTGAAATTGAAGAGGATTTTGAATGGTGTATCTTTTGTATAAAAGATTTAGGATGGGAATTGTTTTGAAAGTTATGAATGGATCTTTGGAAAGGGTTTTGAAAGCTATAAATTGAGTCTTTGAGTTAATGATTGGATGAGTTAATCTAGTTTGAAAGAGAAATTGATGGTGAATGAATCTTTGTGAAAAATTGGTGAACTTTGTGAAATGAATCTTTTTGTTTTAAAAGATTTGGAAATGGTAATTGGTTTAAACCATTTGAAGAAAAGTTTTGGATTTTAAGTTGTGACTTAATTAAGATCCCATTATTCATATGGTTTTAAATATTGCGCTTATTATTCGGTTTAGAAGGAAGAGGACCTTTATGTCATATAACCCATTCCGAATAATGATACGACGTTATGGATAGCATTTGAAGACCGGTGGTGAAGACCGGATATTTTCGAAAGCGAATGGATTACTCGTCGAATGTCTCTACACCACTGGTCCCCGGTATAGAGATCTCCATATGTGATGGGAAGTCTGGACATGATTAGGGATTATCCGGATTTGCAAGGGCTTCTTTGTGAAGTGCCTTCGGTTCTCTTCGAACCCGGAATAGACTTGTATAGATGTGTGTCTGACGTTACACTTGAGATGTAAAGCTGGTTTCTACCAAATACATTTTTGTTTGGTGGCGGAGATTTATTCTCTTAGCTTAACAGCCTTCTCTGAGACGTACGAGCTCAGAGGTTATGTAGTTGATGGTTACTAGTGATACTTTCCCAATTTGGTAATGTGGCATACGAAGTGCTGCTGATCATTTGTTGATCTAAGCATGGCTTTGTGAAAAAGCGTAGCTTTGGGGACGAGACTGCATCAAGACCTCACAAACCGGAAATGGTCGAAACAGGAAAGATGCGGCAAAGTTGCAGGGGTCGCGCCCCCTAGGTTATGTCCATTCCTTCTGGAAAAGAGTGGTATCATGGTATGGGGCCCAGATACTTAACTCATGTAGACACTGTAAATTTTATTACTGTGTGATGTTGCATTGTGATTGAGGTACCTCGGATAAAGTCGCAAACGACCGGGGGTGGCATATCTTAGGTTTTACTTCCAGGAAGGGAGTAAACCGACTTTGTGTTGGCAGAGTGCAAGGTAAGTTCTCGGGACGTCCCTCCAGAGGTGTACCCATGTGGCAATGGGAAGTTCATTGGCCTGACCATTTGTTGGAAATCCAATCTCCAATATGCGTCCTGTAAGGTTTTAGTTGTAGAACCTTCCATTTAATATGGTAGCTATAGTAGGCATACTATAATGGTACATATGCTGGCTAAGATTAATATCATACTTGCAAATGTTTTCCACTATGCACTAATAATAATATCAAATGGTTTTCGCGTATCAAGCATTTTTGACTATCATAAGGAGAAATCTCCTCCAATTCTGCGTTTGTATGGTGTGTGTGGCGGGAGGCCTTATGGTAGTTTCATTTTCCAAAAAGCATTGCGGATTTCAATTTTAAAATATTTTGTTGTTTGTTTTAAAGATAAACTGTTTTTGTTTGCTCACACCAGTCTCTTGACTGACCCAGAGTTTATTGTTCCCTTCCTAAACTATGGGTGCTCATAATTTTCCACACAGGCAGTCTAGAGTTGGGTTTTTCAGATAACCAGCTTGTAGATGTAGATTCGATAGTCTTTGGAGTCTTTGGCAATCTTCTTCAGTCTTTGATGTCTGGCCTTGCTTAGTACAATTTGATTGGGAGTTCGAGCTATTTATGGATTGATGCTTTGGAGATGGAGATTGTTGATATTGGAATTCCTTCTTTGGAGTTCAAGTTTATGATATTGTTCTACTATTGTGTCTTGTATCTCTGATAGATATCGATATCATTTGTATCATTGTTGTATATCATTTGATATTGTATTCATTGGAATTACATGATATACTCTTTTCTTCCGATGTGTTGTTATACTTAATGTGTTATAAGCTCTGGCATGAGTCGGATTTCAAAAGTTGAATCTGCGGCATTCGAGTACAAGTAAAGTACGGGTGTCGATTTTCGAACGCCGAAATTCGGGTCGTGACATTATTTCTTTTGTTTCTTTTTGTTCAAATAAACTGCTTTTGTTTGCTCACACCAATCTCATGACTGACCTGAAGTTTATTTTTCCCTTTCTATACTCTAGGTGCCCACAATTTTCCACACAGGTAGCCTAGAGTCAGGTTATATGATAGTCAGCTTGTAGGTGTAGCTTTTGGCAATCTTTGAAGTCTTTAGATTTGGCGATCGCATTTGCTTCATTACAGAATGATAGGGGGTTTGAGCTTTTTTGGTTTGGAGCTTTGGAGCTTTGGCAATGAAGATGTTATCTTTCCACTACTGTTGTCGTTGTGTTCTGGTGCTGTGTTTTTCCGATGTTGTATTTATCTCTGATTGTGTTGATCACTTCATTTGCATCAGATTGTTTGTATCAATTGTTGTGTATCAATAAAATTATTCTTCTTTGTTTCCATTGTATTGTTATCACCTAATGTTGTTATAAGCTTCGGCGAATCGAATTCAACGTTTGAATCTGTGGCATACGAATACGGGTGATGTATGGATGTCGATTTTTGAGCGTTGGATTCCGGACCATCACACCAAACGACCTCTGATTGAACTGAAAATTGGCGTGCATATAATGGAAAACTTCTGCTTTCAAACAAAAAAGGATCAATGAATTCCGACCGAAATGAAAACGATAGTTGTCTCAAACATGGACTCAGGCCATGTTTGCAAGTGCAAAAACTAAAATGTGCACAGGCCTAAAAATCATCTTGGGTCAACTTACAAGCCTGAAAAAGAAGACCAAACGACCTCATATTGAGCTGAAAATTGGTGTGCACATACTAGGATACTTCATATTTCAAACAACAAAAGAATCGACGAATTCCGACTAATATGAAAAAGTTGCGCTGTCTCAAACATAACTCAGACCATGTTTGCAGCAACTCAAAAAACAAAATGTGTACATGCAAAAATCTGAGTTTGAATTGATTTTCTACCACTGTTTTGAACATCTAAATGACAACAATTTTTCAACCAAAATTTGCACAGACCAAGATCAACATGCAAACTACCAAAGGAAAGAAATCCAGCAGCATTTCGTTGTCGGAATCAAAAGTTACAGGCTTTCAAAGTAGCAATATGAACTGATTTCAAACAAAGAAAAACTATTACAGAAATTCATGAACAGAGGCTAAATATTCACCGTTTTAGAAATTTTGAGCTTAGCTCAGCTAGATTTTGTGAGTATTGCAACTCACCTTGTTGCGTAAGTGAAAAGAACCTAATTTGTGTTGCAAGTTGAGAGCTTTTTGCTAGATTGAAACCTCTAAGAACCTATAAGAAAAAAGTACAGTACATGCAAAAGCAAAACGTGCAGTAAATTAGAGAAACATCTACTATAATTAAAAACTTGGTGCAATAATATGGTTTGAAGTTGATTACGTTTGTATTATTATTCTAGATTGAAAAAGACTTCAATTTGCTTGGATTTTATGAAGAAATTGCCTTGAATTGCAATTTATTGAAAAGGGTTTCTATTTCTCTTTTACTGCTGAAGAAGGAAGAAGAAGTTGAGAAAAAAGAATGTACAGTATTCTTTTTCTCACTTTCTCAAGCTAGGCTAAGTGTTACGTGGGCTAGTGGACCCAAAAATAAAAAGAAATCAATATGGTCTAAGCTTATTAAATAACACTTTACCAAAATTGTGCATATATCACATAAACACAAACAAAAATGCATTTTCTCTCAAGTTTTACATAAGAAAAATATGAAAACTTGTATACATATAAAATAAAACATTTTATATCATATAAAAGGATAAATTAATATTTTTAAAACATTTTTATTATTATACCCTTTATTTAACAAAAATACACCATTTAATCAAATAAATGAATAAAACTATATATTTAACTTCTAAAATTCACCAAGAATACTTTTCTCACTGCGAAAAACATTTCAGATCATTTCCAAACTTTATTTATAGCCAAAACATATTTTAAAACTAATTTCTACCTTTTATTTCAATAAACAATCTTTAAAAATAAAATACTTCTCTTAAAAATTATTAAAAGAAGGAAAAGGGTAATAGTTAATATAATTATTGCATTTTCTCTAAAGTAAGGTCATTTTCCATTTATTATCACTCTAACCAAATAAAATAAAGTTTGGAATTTTATTTTTTCACTTTTAATTCCAAAATTCATTGTTTATTCCAAATAAACAATTTAAAATCTCCAATTTTAATTTAAATCATAATATTAAATTATAATTACCATTATAATTTAATATTGACAGGTAATCTCCAAACCAGGTTTGCTATAGACTCACCCCTTAAAAAAATTACGTTCTCGCAATCTCTAGAGAAGAGTCTATATTCAACCTATTAATTTCTTCAAACAAAAGGAAAAAGTCAAGCTTGAGATAAAGATAAATTCTCACCATCGCTATGCGAAAATTGAAAACCGGGATATGATCGCTCAATAAACTCTCTGGTTTTCCAAGTTCGATCATTAGGATTAGCTGACCATTGAACTTTAACGAGTGGCCCGTCCTTGTTTCCAAGGCGTCTCACCTCCAAAGCAAGCACGCGAACAGGGTGTTGCATGATAGATAGGTCTGGTGAAATCTCAAGCTCTTGCAAATCAAGAGAATCGATAATAGAATCCGACTCTCGAAGTCACTTTCGAAGCTGAGAGACGTGAAACACGTCATGAACGCTAGGAAATTCTATTAGACACAGGGCCAATACGTTTAGTAATAGGAAATGGTCTTATAAAGCTAGGAGCCAACTTCCCAGTCATACTTAAACGCATAACCCCTTCAGAGGAGAAACATGAATAGAGATGAGATCACCAATAGAGAACTCGAGAGGCTTCCTACCGTTGTCCGCATAGGATTTCTAGCGGCCCTGTGCCTCTTTCATTCTCTGCCGAATAAGAACAATCTTTTCTAATGAATCACGAACATAATCTGGGCCAAGAATAAGATTCTCCTCAGATTCCAACCAACATGAAGGAGATCGACATGGCCTTCCGTATAAGGCTTCGAAAGAAGTCATGCCGATACTAGATTGGAAACTATTATTGTAGGAGAATTCCATAAAAGGTAAGAAAATTTGACGAGAGGTGGTTTCTTCAAACGCCACCAAACTCAGATAACTGCATAACTTCACGTCGTTAGATAATTGCACAAAGGCAAGACAAACTCAAGAAATGGATATTTATATTTCAATTTTAATAAACAAATATTTTTGAGGTTATCAAAGTTCTTTCACTACATAATCAAATTCTCAAATTTCAACGTTTTGAAAAAAATTCATAACCTAATTCAAAAATCAAATTTAATCTCAAAACTCTTCATTTAAAGTGAATAAAATGCTTCAATCGTACATTCTACCAAAATATATATATATATATATATATATATATATATTAGTTTGAAACATATATTTATACTAAACATCAACTCAATTATATTCACAAAATAGGTAGAATACACATGACCACAAAGAAAATAAGTAAATTTCAATTTTAGACTTGCTGTAAAGAAAGCAATTTTTGACCTAACAAATAAAAAAATTAGATAACTCTTATAAATAAAAAAATTCTTCTTAATCTAAGGTTTCCAGCAATATAAAGATCATCAAAATCGGATTCACGGTTTGAAATTTGTGCAAAATTTACTTTCAGCTCAAATTTTAGAATCTTAAGAGATATAAATGTTTATTCACTTTCAAACCTATTTTAGATAGAATAAAATGCAAAATCTTCCAAAGTGGAAAAAGAAAATTTATAGCTTTCTAAAAGCTCTTTTATTTGCAAAAAGTTTGAACTCATTCGGGGTTATAAATTTCAACTTATTATTGTTTTACCAAAGCATTTTTTCAAACTAAATTTAATCTTTCAAATCAATTTTAATTTTGAAATTTTCCCAAGCCATTTAATTTCAAATTATATTTTCAAACAATCTTTTTCTAAATCATTTATTAAATGATCTTCTTTCTCGAAAAGCTAAGACATACTAAATTATGACCAATATTATGAAATCATCATGAAAGAAACAATTCATTAATTGGAAAAGTTTTCATTAATTTCCAAAATTTAGCATTAAAGCAATTAACTAAGAAAACATATTTTGAAAGAGATAACTAATCTCTTTCATTATCAAGAAATGATTATTGATTATTCATAAAATAAATTTTGGGATATATATAAAAAGTTTATAAATTGTTCTCATAATTAAAGTGATTATACTACATAGATGGTTCATTGATCAAGACAATTCAAACTCACATTTCCACTTTGTCACAAAATTAAATTTCCAACTAATTATTAACATAAAACTAATTAAAGTTGATAATCAATTCAAACTTGTTTCCGAAAGAATTTTACAGATTCACACCAACAAATTTTTAACACAATCAAAATTCAAAACAAAACTAGCTTACAAAATGCTAAAATTAAAAATTAGCATATTCAATTACAAAATTTTCAAATATACAAGGGTGTTTCCTCACCATTGATTTATAGCGAATGACCCCGTCAATTGGATGTAGAGTTGACCCAATGATCAAAACTGCTTCGCCACTCATCCATCACTAACTAGAGTTTAATGGTTGCATTACATATCCAGAATAAGATTTAATTTATCAAACCATATTAATTTGTTTCTAAATTTTACTTATAAAAACTCAATTTATCGTGTTTGGCTGTCTGATCACATCATCTAAGAAATTCCTATCGATAACGTTGATTAGGCGTATCAACCAGAATTCTTTAAGCACTTGATGGACAACCCAACAAAAAAACCATTTTCTATAAAAAGAAATACCTCACATATGCTCTACAAATATTTTTTGCTTATCACGATAAAAAAGTAATCTAATTTCACTTAAAAACATATGTTCTATTTGAAAGATTTAAAAATTCAAATTGTTGCTTACACTCAAAATCAAAGAACACCAGAAGAATTCATCGAGATATTCCCAGAATACTCGATTAACAAGATTAATGAATAAGCTGGGGTATTCACCAAACCGAACGGTATAATAAGCCACTCACCAAAACCATATGAGTGCGGTAAAAAGAATGCTACCTTCCGCAACTTGTAGCTAATGAAAATCAATGCAAGGTCAAGCTGAAAAAGATCCTAGCACCACTCAATAAAACAAATAAATCCTCAATCATAAGCAACAGATACTCTTTCTAATGGTTAACTTGTTAGGCTTGTGAAGATGGATGCAAAGCCTAAGAATACCATTGGACTTCTAAGAAAATATGACCGTGGAACCTAACGTTAAAGGCTGAACTGAATGAATTGCTTGGCTTCACACTTCAGCAATTACTTCTAGGGTTTCTCATTTCCCTGGTGGACACCCCCTTGGATGAATGGCTAACAGGCAAAGAACCAGGAACGAGGTCAACACAAAACTCAATTGCCTGATTAGGTACCGAACCCGAAACAGACTCACATATATCAATAAAGTCGCAAACAAGTGGAATTTGAGGTATATTATCATCATCATTGTAACGGCCCGATGTTTTCAACCATTCACATCCATTATAAGTGTATAGGTAGACACTCATGCCGGAATTGAATTGCTCAAAATACCGCGTTGTAAATAAAATTTGGCAAATCTCAGAATATACAGTAAATAAAAATCACAGATCACAGACACAGAGTATTTAATAATGCAGCGAAAGTAAAAGAGATAGTAGTTCATGAAGCTACTATATAAATATATCAGAGTTAAACAAGATACAATAGAAGAAATAAAGTACAACAGAAGTTTCAATATGATAACCAAGTACAAGCTGAATACAACAACAGAACCGAAATAGATAAGACTAGATAAGCAGATAATCTCCAGCGATTCCAATCTCCAGAAGGTGGAATCCAAATCTGTGAATACTCAGGCTGACCCGAACGTAAATAAAAATACAAACACTCGAGTCAGGACATACATACTTATACAATGTAAACCAACTCAAGCGAACTGTAGCAAAGATACAAGTAACTTAGAAGATGCTCGGGACCGCCCATCCTCTAAGGATCCGTTAAACTATTTATTATATTGTAATATACGCTATATACAGTAGTGTCTAATCAGTAAAGTATAATCATATAGAAAATAGCGTTAAGGGGATGGTGAACCTTCACGCGGTCGGATCTTTAAACCAAAATCGTAGTGGGCTCGATATAAGGAACATATGACAAGGCACGCGAGGCAATGCCAGGGTGGATACACCATTTGCACTCCCGGACCGGTGGTGACGGCAAGCCAGCAGCTTCCGCCCACCTCGAGCATTACCCCCAATCAAAGTGGCCCCACCATATCGAATCACAAAAGTAATAGAATGCTTTCCAAAGAAGCATGCTCGATGAAAGGGTGTGACCCTTTGTGTAGCCCGGTATAGCTCCTTTTTTAGTCATAATTAGGCCATCCATCAGCGTTCTCTTACTTCATTCCAATAGCGTTCGCCAGCTAACCTACTTCGTTCCGGAATCTCCACTGCGTACACGGTTGTCGAAGTGGTTTTCGGTATCGACAGAGAGTATGACAGATATCTGATCCCGCTCTCTTTGCCAACCAATCGTTATTATAACCCGTGGTTATAACTTTTAAAACAATATTTTATACTTCAAACTAAAATATCCTTTTCAATCCAAATCTTTATCAAAATAAAGATTAAATCATTTCCAAAACCATTTCAATATATCGACATACCATATCATTCAAATTCAAATATTTATCAAAATAAATATCAAGTCATTTCTAACCATTTCAATATATTAAATTATCATATCCTTTCAAAAACTCCTTTCAAATCCATTTAATATATTAAAATATCGTATCTTTTCAAAACTTCCTTTCAAATCATTTTACTATCAAAATATCATATCTTTCAAAACTTCATTTCAAAACATTTTTAATATCAAAATATCATATCTTTCAAAAATTCGTTTCAAAACATTTTTAATATCAAAATATCATATCTTTCAAAAATTCATTTCAAATCATTTTAATATATCAAAATATCAAAGTATTATTCAAAACATCATTCATTTTTAATTCATTTAAATACCATTTAAAACCATTCATTTTATTTAGAAATAAATCACCATTTCAAACTTACATTTCAAGGGAGTTTATATTCAAATATTAAATCTTTTCATAAAAATAAAGTCAATTCCTTATTATTTAATAGTTAAATATTTAATTTCCAAAAATTTAAATCTTATTCCAAAGATTAATCTCATTAAAATTTAATAAAATAATAAAATTCAGTTTTCGTGGCACTTAAAAATGCTACGTAAAGTTATAGTTTAAAACAGTTCATTTAACAAAATACAGCATTTAAGTGCTGTAATAGATTTTCTTTAAATTTCAAATAAACTTTAAATGTTAAGTTTAACCACCATAGGGCTTACAATGTGCTATAATATGCTTTATTTCAAATTAAGTTTTTAGTTCATTTAAAACAACTACAGCATTTATAAAATGTTGTAATATCCTTTATATTACACTTCAAAAATGCTGTTAAATCAAATTCAGGGTTTAAATACAAATTTCACCAACAGTTAATCTTTAATTTAAATCATTTAACTTATAAAAATCATATAACTTCACATTTTTAAAATCATCATTTCAATACTCTTATTTTTATGATTTTTATAAAGTTAAATCTCATCTAAAAATCAAATTTTAACATAATTTCTTGTTTAAATTCAAGTATTAAATTCCATTTCTTTAATTAAATTATTAACTTAAAAATTAGGTTTAAATTTACAAAATATAACTTATATCCATAAATTTTACTTAATTAAAATTTCACTTTTTAAAACAAAATTTAAAATTTCACATTTAAGTTATAGTTCAAAATTTACTTAAACATTCATTTGTTTAACATTTTAACTTATTCAAAAATCATTATTATTTTTATAAAATCATTTAAAATACATTTTTAAATCAAAATATTATATTTTTCTTACTTTACATAATTTCCTTTTTAAAACAAAACATAAAATTTACTTATAGTTCAAATTCTACTTTACCATTTACTTAATTCATTATTTAATTTATAGAAAATCACTAATATTTCTATAAAATCATTTTTAATTAAATTTAAATCAAAATATTATCAAAATATTATAAATTTTACATTTTAAAATATTTTAAAACATTTTCAAAAATATTACATAACCACGGGTCTATATATAGTTTTCTAGCCTAGGTCAAGTGATACGGATATATATCATTTCAATCCGCAGTTTACAAAGAAAAACCGGGTTCTATCATTTCAAACCCGCAGTTCCAAGTATAATGAATGATTTTGAAAACCGCTCAGGCCTATCATTTCAGCCCATAACGTTTTCCCTTATTCTAAATTCCGTTCGGGTATGTATCATTTCAACCCATAGTGATTCTAGTCTACAGGGAACTAGCAATGGTAATAACTGATATAAACGACAGAATAGCATGAAATAACAATAACATATGATATAACAAGTGTAATAACAGGTGTGAACATCATATGATAATAATATAGCAGATATAGCATGATGATAAACAGTTACAGATTCAAATGGTGTCAGTTTATCAGTTATATAAGTACATATTAGTGTGGTGAGATTTACTCACATTTATGGCTGGAGATTGCAATCCAAATGACACAACGGATTCCAGAAAGCACGATGACATAAAAATAGGCTCAAGTGGAAAGAGATCCAAGCTTAGAACTTGTGTTGCAACCCAAAACAAAACCAAAATAAACTAACATTTCAACACAACATTAAATTGAAACAACTTTGAATTGAAAAGCAATATGAATACACAACGTTTTGTCTTGCTTTCTACACTTGCTAGCACGGCTTAGGTAATGTTTTGGCTCAGATTTGGACATGCTTTGGTTCAGGTTTGGGTCCTATAAGGCATGGCTACAAGGTATTGAAATGGTGGAGGAGTTACTACGCATGAATATGAAGAGGCTTATGCAAAATAGTGGTTTTTAGTTCATTTTGGGCTCGGCTACATGGATCTATGGCTCGGCTATGACATGTTTCAGATCTGGACAGAGGTTGAAGGTGATGGTTAGGGGTGTGTCAAGGTGGTGGTGGAGCAATAGGTGGTAGCCAAGGTCATCTAAGGTGATGGTGATGAAGACTAGGTGGCTAGACATGCTTTTAAGGAGTTTTGTGCAACTTTTGAGGTGTTCGTCTTCATTTAAAGGCCATGTCCTGATTTGGTCAAAGGAGGAGAGAGGGATTTGAAGCCGTCGAAGGGGAGGAGGAAGGTGGAGGTGGTGGAGGAGGCTAGGCCGAGCAAATACAAGGAAGAGGCAAGGGAAAATTCAATGGAAAAATCAATAAAATGAAGAGAGAGAGTAAAAAAAGAAGAAGAAGACATTACCATAATTTGCTTTAGCCGTGCAAATGAATTGAGAAAGAAACTTTTAACGTGAAAAGAGAAGTGAATACATGGCTATAAAACTGAAAATGGGCAGCCAAAATGAATAAATGAGATGGTTATGGCATTTGAAATGTTTTTGGACAATGAAACGTCTAGAATTGAAAAGCCTTAAACTCTTCACGTTTCCGTTTTCTAAAGATCAAATAAAAAACAAAAATGAATCAGCAAATACTTTTAAAAACCGAGACCAAGTGAAAATATAAGGAAAGAAAATTAATTTTAAAGAAAATATAAAAAGAATGAAAAAAATTACTTAAAAATACAAACAGTGTCCAGAAATTACAAATAAATCACTACTAGTCTTGGAAAAATGTCCACTTCATTTTAAAAATATTATGAAGTGAATATTTGAAATAAAATAATTTATTTATCATTTCTAGAATAAAATAAATAATTAAATTGGAGAAAAATAGAAAAAGAACTAAAGAAAATGTTTAAAAATTGAAAATAGGGCATGGAAATTACAAGAAAAATACTACTAACTCTAGAAAAATTCCTACCTCACTTTAAAATATTAAAAGACAAAAATATACATAAAATAACATATTAATACATATTAAAGTAAAATATGACAAAGAAAATAAAATTTATGCAATTTAAAATAACAAAATTGCAGAATAAACAAATTGCACTCAGTATTGAAATATACATAACTTTTACTGTTTAACTCCGTTTTCAAGGAAACAAAAAGCAGTGTTCAAGTTATTTCATCTATTTTCATAATAAAAGATAAAATTTAAGATTTAAAAAAAATAAATTTGAATTTTAAAAGTCAAAGTTTGACCAGTTTGAACAGAAATTCACTTTTCGGTAAAATATCCAATTTATATTATTTTGAACTATAGATCACTTAATAATCAGCATTTATATTTAAAATAACATAACTTATTCATTTTGATAAATAAAATTCTTAAATCAAAATTTCAAATAAAATAATAAAAATAAACAATTAAAATAAATCACAAAATTCAGGGTTGTTACAATCATCATCTCGAAACTCAAGAACAAATAAAGATACTTCAGAATTATCATCAACCTTTTGAAGAACAAGGGACATCTAATCAGCTGATTTAGGATGCTTAAAATATAGGATCCTTTGAATCGTAGAATATGGCTTGATAGTATGCAAGCCAGTCCATCTCAAATCATTCTAAACTCTAGATAGAAGATAGCATGCAAATTCGCACGGAAATGCAAGCTACCAGGAACAATTCCCAAAATCCTCGTACATCATGCCAAATACTGCGGATCCCCTCAATAGGATTCACAATCCTCACTGAAGAATAAGACAAGAACATCTAAAAGCATCAACAAATTCCTCCGATACGGATGAGTGTCAAGCACCTGTATCGAAGAGGACTCGAATAGAAAAATCACAATTAAGATTACTCCTAAGATAAGATATTATAAATTCTATTATGGAATACTACAAAATAAAATCTATTCCCAGACGTATCCCAAACTTCTATCTCAAAGGACAAGATATGGTATATGATACGATGATTAAAGGATTGGTAACACTTGTATTATACTTAGATGTACTGTATTATGTGTTTTTGTTGTATGTTTATCATATTTTGTTCTGAAATCGGCTCTGATACCAAGCTGTGACGCACCACCCCAAGACCCACGTTAACAAAGAGTATTACTAGATAATACCGTCTGCTTATGCAGAGAATAGGGCTAGTTAGGAGCGACCATCTATAGCCTTGTCTTAAATATCTATTGAAAACGTTGATAAATGCTCTATATTTTTTTAATTCAAGTGGATCGACATATCCAAAAATTACTTAATACAAAGCCATAGGTAGCTATAGGATCTATCATAACAAAATATAATAAATCAAATACAAAACACATCATAGAACAACAGATAATCAAATATATACACATATACAGATACATCACAGAGTATGCAAAATGATACATCACATATATGGTATGATGACCACAATATACACATATCAAAACAAATACATATCAAAGTGGCAACAAAAAGGACTACAACAAAAAAGGAAGCAGAAAAGTCCATGCGGAAGCAGAATAGGCTAAGTCCATAAGGGTACCTAACCTGAAACACCTCGGTCTGACCCGAGTATAAAATATACGGGTCATTCTAGCTAAGCAAATCAGTTTAAGAGGATAATCGATAACATAAGCATAAGGCAAGGTGATAATTTTCTCAAGTGAGAAGGATTAATTCAAGGGTATATGGTTACTTCACATGGCGCAATCAAGTGGGTATAATAATTTCAAGTGATATAAGTATATCACTAAACATGAATGCAACACAAATGCGATAAAACTTAATAACAAACCTCACAATAAAAGCATTCCTCATCTCATCAGCGTATCACAAAACATCAAATATGATTTAGGAGAAAAACATAACTCCAAAGGGAAGAAATCCCGAACCCACCATATCGGCAAACTTAAAAGCATTCTCAAAAGAGAAAACATCATCTCAAAATACGCCAGAAGGCAATCAAATAAAATCTCCAACATAGGAGAATATAATCCGCCAAAATGCGAATATCATATAATAACGCCAATAGGAAAATCTCAAATAATAATTCCAAATGCAAATATCATATAATGACAGTGTAGGCAACTCAAATTCCCATAAGATAATCGCTATATGTGTGTGTGTGTGTGTATAACGGCTCGAATGGCTAACCATAAAAAAGGCAATACACTTGGGAAATCACAATAATCAATGAAATCATCTCTAAAGTTTTGCACTTTCTTTTGGCCGAAGCCTACCAAGTACCGATCTCTCGAAATAGGTATTTCGCCCGAAGGAAAATACGTCACGATGACAAATATGCCGCAATGGAAAATACGTCGCAATGGAAAATGCCGCAATGACAAAAGTCTCGAAGACAAATATGCCACCAATGGCAAACGCCGCAATGGCAATGACCCAAAGGTTAAGTACTGGCAATACGCCGCAATGGGAAATGTGTCACAAATTCTCGAGTAGGAATCCAAACAGTGTTAACTAGCATCCCATACCACACGTTTGCACTAAACGATTTATTAACCGCTTGTAAATTTCACACTGAAAACAGTAAAAAAATTACTCATCTCATCGGTAAACTCGACTTGAAGGTGAAAATGATCAAACAGACAAGTCATAAATTAATCGATAAGATAAACGCATGTGTCTCATACCACGTGTTTTACCAAACTATTTAATTCTCCTTCTCATTTTCTTGAATAGTTCAAAAACGTATATTTTATATATGAAATAATTTACTTGAGAAAACAAACTTTAAAAACCATTTTCTCGAAATCAATTTTGAAACCAATATTTGAAAATTCCCTTAATATAGAGAATAAATAGAATTTTTTATAGCTTAAAATAATATATAAATATTATATAATAATTATTTTAAATTCCAATTTATTTTAAAAATTATTTCAAAATCATTTGGAAAAATCCGTGCTCGAAATCAAAGAAATCGCTCAAAACCGTCATTCAAATTCAATTCGAATTCAATTCATATTCAATTCAAATTTGAATTTCAAATTCATCAAAACTTGGCTAGCCTATTGATAGGCATCATAGCACTCAAAGAATTTTAGAAATATCACAAAACATGAAGTAAAAGCCAAAAGTCGGACGGAAAAAGAACAAAAATGCACAGGCAAAACAATACCCATGTCTGAAATCTTCTCCGGGTTTAACTTCTGGACATAATTTGAAACGTTTAATGACCTTGAAAGGCCTCAAATTTGATACATATAACGTAGAATAATTTTTCTATGAACTGAAAATAGATTCACTGAATTCCGATATGAAATACTAAAATTTGAAATTTCAAACATGGCTCAGGCCATGTTGAATTCTGCCCAGGTCTAAAACCCTCTCGGGTTCAACTTACAGACATAGAACAGGTGGTCAAACAACCTCTGATTGAACTGAAAATTGGTTTGCATATAGTAGAAAACTTCTGCTTTCAAACAAAAAAAGAATCATTGAATTCCGACTGAAATGAAAAAGAAACGTTGTCTCAAACATGGACTCAGACCATTTTGCAACAGTTAAAAAACTAAAATGTGCCCAGGCCTAATAATCATCTTGTGTTCAACTTACAGGCCTAAAACAGAGGAACAAATGACCTTATATTGAGCTGAAAATTGGTATGCTCATACTAGAAAACTTTATCATTCAAAGAAAAAAGAGTCAATGAATTACGATTGGAAATGAAAAGGTTACCTTGTCTCAAATATGGACTCTGGCCATGTTTGCAACAACTCAGAAAACAAAGTGTATATGCAAAAATCTAGGTTGAATTGATTTTCTAACACTGTTTTGAACATCCAAATGACAATATTTTTCAACCAACATTTGCAGAGACCAAGATCAACATGCAAACTATCAAATGAAAGAAATAAAGCAGCATTTAGTTGTCGAAATCAAAAGCTATAGGCTTTCAAAGTAGCATTATGAACTAATTTCAACTAAAGAAAAACTACTACAGAAATTCATGAAAGAAGCTAAATATTCACTGTTTTAGCAATTTTGAGCTTAGCTCAGCTAGATTTTGTGAGTATTGCAACTCATCTTGCTTCTTAGACGAAAAAGTCTCGGATTTGTGATGCAAGTTGAAAGCTTTTTTCTAGATTGAACCCTCTAAGAACCTGTAGGCAACAAGTACAGTACATGCAAAAGCAAAACATACAGTAAATTAAAGAAACATCAATTGTAGTTAGAAACATGATGAAATAATATGGTTTGGAGTTAGATTACCTCTATATTATTATTCTAGATTGAAAACGATTTCAATTTGCTTGGATTTTATGAAGAAAATGGCTTGAATTGCAATTTGTTCAAAAGGGTTTCTATTTATCTTTTACTGGCTGAAGGAAGAAGAAAAAGTTGAGAAAAAGGAACGTATAGTATTCTTTTTCTCACTTTCTCACGGCAGGCTAAGTGTTAAGTGGGCTAACGAACCCAAAAATAAAAAGAAATTAATATGTCCTAGTTTATTAAACATCACTTAACCAAAAATATGCATATATCGCATACACAAAAAAAAATGCATTTTCTCTCAAGTTTTACATAATAAAAAGAATGAAAACTTGTATACATATAAAATAAAACATTTTCTATAATATAAAAAGATAAATTTACATTTTTTAAAAAAATTATGGTTAAAACCCTTTATTTAACAAAAATACACCATTTACTCAAATAAATGAATAAAACTCTATATTTAACTTCTAAAATTCACCGAGAACACTTTTTCTCACTTTGAAAACATTTCAAACCATTTTATTTCAATAAACAACCTTTAAAAATAAAATACTTCTCTTAAAAATTATTAAAAGTAGCAAAAGGGTAATAATTACTATAATTATTGCATTTTCTCTAAAGTAAGGTTATTTCCCATTTATTATCACTCTAACCAAATAAAATAAAGCTTGGAATTTTGTTTTTTCATTTTCAATTCCAAAATTCATTGTTTATTCCAAATAAACAATATAAAATCTCCAATTTTAATTTAAATCACAATTTTAAATTGTAATTACCATTTTAATTTAATATTGACAGGTAATCTCCAAACCATGATTGTTTCAAAAATGTACGTTCAGCAACATTTTTACTCCAACTTTAGCCTTTTTTTCTGACCACTTCTAAAACCTTTAAACTCCAATTTTTTTCCAATAATAAGTAAAAAAATAATTATTATTAAATATTCAAAGAAACCCTTAAGGATGTGTTTCAAATTAGTTACAAAAATTTCCAAAAATATGACATTTCAAAGTGCTCATATAAAACCCATCTTCTCGCTATAACATTTTGCAACTTTGTTTCACAAGTTAATAAATGACTTAAACTTCCATTTTTTCCTGTAATAAGTACAATTATAATATTTATTAAAAATGCAAAGAAGCCTCTATGACTTCCCATAAATTTAACTTTGAAAATCGCCGAAGATAAAACATTATTAAAATGCATCCATAATCACTTCTAACTTTCACAACTTTGGTTCAAAGTTTCTATAACTTTCCAAATTATTTTTTTACCGTCTAATACACAAAAATATGTGTATAGAACAACCAAATCAGATTATTCCAAGTTAAGATTTCCATTTATACAAGTTAAATTTAAAGGATATCGAAGTGCACTTATAGCGACTATTCTCGCTTCAAACACTTTCAAACATACTTCAATCCAACAAAGGCTACCCAAACATCTAAATACAAAGTTTAAGCCACATCATATGTTATAGAAGGTAATAGAAGTGATGTTATACCTTATAGATTTTTCATTTGCTTTAAAAAGCAAGAGGAGTCCATAGTTTACAACTTTAATTAGTTAATGTCGCTTTGACTTTATATTTCCACACACTTGAATATATGCACAATATATACATATAAGATAATGAGATAACTCATCAAATCCAAGCCAAGAACATGCTCAAACACTCACAAATCCAAGCACATTTCCTCATGTCTTCAAACACATAAAGATCCAACCTTTAGCACCAAAACCACAAAACCAAGTTTTCCCGTAACATGATGCTCACTACTTAAAGCAAGCTCCCATTTTCTTCCATATTTCTCCACTTTTGACTTTAGATCCATGCTTATGAAGGTGATCTATGGTGTTGGTGAAAGTTTGGTGGAGTTTAGAAGAGATTTGAACTAATTAGAGAAAGATTAGTGAAGAACAAAGTAGTTTAGTAATAAACCACTTCCACCATTTTTACTATTATGATTTTTTTCGAGCATTGCAAAATTTTGAACTGTTTAACAGATCAAAACCTCTCCTATACATTGTGACAAATGCGGATTACGGATCTTGAGGCTAGGATTAACACTAGAGGGGGTGTGAATAGTGTTAATAAAGAATTAATAAATCTTTTTCAGTTTATGTTAATTTAGACACGATGTATGCAATATACAGACACAGATATGATCACAGAAACAAACATAGATGCAGAAATAAAATAAAAGCGGTAAAGGAAAGAACACAACGGATTTTATACTGGTTCAGAGTTACCCTACATCCAGTCCCGCAACACAAGTACGGATTTCCTTTCAAAAGCAACTGTACGATTACACCCTCGGTTTCAAGGCTACGAGGTACACCCTCCAGTATTTCTATCCTTTGGGTAGAGATACTTGATTTCCAGGCCACAAGTTTACCCAATTGATTTACCAAGGCTACAATCACATCTTTTCTCGCTTAATAGATTACAATGAAGTCTATAACTCTGAACAGCACTGAGAACCTTGTAGAGATAGTGATAGAGAATCAAACTAGAAGTAATCGAGTTCGATTCAATGTTGATTTCAGCAGAGTAATGGTAAGAATATGTATTAAGAAATGTGGAAGAAGAAGAGGAATGAAAAACAAGAAAATCTGATGATAAATTCGTTGAAACTAACCCCTATTTATGGAAGAACAACAGCCATGTCCATTCATGAAGAGTTATGGCGAATAGACACTTCTTTTGAAATTTAAATTTTGAATTCAACTGACACCATGTCGACATGGTTACCCAATGCATGTCGACGTCCCAAAGCAATTTTTGGTGATTTGATTTTCTTTGAAAGTAACCTTTATCTTATATTTAAAACTATTTTAAACTTTACAAATATACTTGACTATAGTTAAAATTCATAAGTAAATATAGAGAATAATATATATAGAAATTAACAGTAATTTTATATTTAAATCCAAGTATAAATATTAAAAGTTAAATATATTATATTAAAAGATAGTATAAAATCAGAAGTAATTTGATTTTGAAACTAAGGATAATTTTGAGGTTAAAATTATTTAAAACTAAGTATAAATATTTAAAAGTTAAATATATTATATTAAAAGATTGTTTAAAATCAGGAGTAATTTGACTTTGAAATTAAGGATAATTTTGAGGCTCAAATTATTTAAAATCAGGATAGAGAGTTTTGATATTTTTAAAAGGAAAGTTTTGAAATCATTTTGAAAACAAGATAATTTTGTAAAATCATTTGAATTAAAATTAGTGGATACAAAACAATGTTCCACTAGATTTTCGTAGGTTCCATCCTACTTAGGGTTCCATCCTACTTTAACAGGCTCGAAGTGGATTCCATTCTACGAATAAATAGGATTTTAAGATGCCAGTGCTTTTCTACGAGTTTTAACAAAATTCCTAATAAAAATACTTAACCTTGAAATCTTGAACTCTTGAGAATCTTGATACTCATGAGTCTTCAATCTCGATATCTTGAATCTCTATACTGTACATTCTTCATTCTTGGTACCTGCATGGTTAAATCCTGCATATACATGTATATCTAAACTTATAATGTCGGTATTTATATTTTATAATCTATTCTAAGGTTGTTGTCATCAAACCATCATTTCACGAACTAGCAATCTCCCCCTTTTTGATGACGACAACCTTCGTTTGTAAAATATTACTTCTATCCTAATAACTCTCCTTAAAACTAATAAACTCCCCTTTAATTTATGCCTAACTATCCTATTTTATATTTCTCCCCCTTTGTCATCAACAAAAAAAACTCACTCCCCCTCATTCTTGGGCTTCAGTACCTGCATTGATAAACTATACAACGGAATATATAATATATAGATTAAGAAATAATTATACTTGTGAACATGATAACTAATCAAAGACTATATACATTTCAATGTATGTATATATGTTTTATACAACAAACTTCAAACCAATATCAAGAAATCAATCCACACAGAGTATCAATCCAGACCAAATCAATCAAAGCAAACAAATAAAAATCAAACGTTACGTGGAACTTCCACCCATCCTTCTTCTCCAAAGATTAGGTCTGCCTTAATAGCATCCCAATTATCATTGTCACTGGTGAGAGAGACAGGAGGATGTGCTTCGTTATCGTCCTTGTGCAAAGAGGAGATCATCCATCGTATCGCATCGAAGTGCCTTTCTTGTTCCTTGATCATCTGCATTTGACTCAATTCTAAGTGACGCTGGTTACATAGAATAAACGAGAGAATATTCTTGAACGAATTAAGGGTTTCTTCAAGATTTTCAGATAGATTGTGAATAGGATTAGCCATAGTTGAATTTGTGGAAGAAACAAAGGATATAGATGATAAGAAATAAATTTCAATGAAGAATTCTGGAAGAAACATGTATTTATAGGTGTAGAAATTCGTTTGAAATGAATAGACATTTGAAAGTTATTCAAATTTCAAATTCAAAATTAATTGTCATTTCTGACCAGTACATGTCGACATGGTCATATAGGGGATGTCGACATGGGTGAGTGTAAAATTATGACTAATTTGATTTTGTGAATAATTGTGTGTGTATATATATATATATTTATATAATATACTAACATTTATTCTGGAGATAAGATAAGGTAGATAACAGAAAGGAAATATCATTTCATTGCACACTACGATAATACAACGATTAAGCACATAATAAACTACATGAACATTCAAAATAAAGCAAACTAAAACAAATACAATAAGATACGAAAAGATAAAACTAGTTAGAGGATGATGATGATGATGAAGATAGTCTAAGTTTCTTACTGACTTTGGAAATGAACTTGTTCATCTTGGATGAAATTTTGTCCAACTTCTTACTAACGGATCTTTTGAGAATCCGTTGGGTCTCAACATTCGTCTTTTGGTTTTTGAGAAGGGTTTTGGTGGATGAATTAGGAGGATAGTCAATGCTTTCCAAAGAGGTTTCACCTTCTTCTTCTTATTCAATTTCCATTTCATCCCCTTCTTCTTCTTCCTCTTCCTCTTCTTCCATTTCCTCATGAGCCAATCGCTCTTCTTTTTCGGCAAGGGTCTCATAAGGTTGAAAAACAAAAGGAATTTTATAAGCGAAATGTTGGAATGATTGAAAACTTTTCTAGAAACAAATTCTTCGCCTTTGAAATCCACTCCAAAATAATTAAAAATCTGAGTGAGATGAATTCCATGGTATAAAGTATTCTCACCCATTTCAAGATTTTTAGGATGAAGTTCATCCAAAATAACTTATGCCCAATTTATGTCATAATTTCCAAAAATAGCAAAAAGAGGTTTGCAAACTTTTGAAGTAGGATTGTTAAAATTCCCCGATCTTGGGGTCAAAGTATGTTGCAAAAGAAGATTGACAATTCCTGCCTTTGGACGAAAATTTTGATTTTTGAATTCAAAATTATCAATTCCTTCGAAAATGTGATGAAATGTCTCACGATCATTTTCATCGATTTTAAAATTAGAAAGATCCATTCCCGTACACTTGCTATTGAGAATGGTATCCAAAAGATCACAATTCAAAAAAATCTATTGCCTTTGACACTACTCCAAATTTCATCCTCATTTCCATGATAAAATCCACGGTTTAAATTAGCATAGAAAATTTTGGCAAGATTTGGATAGCAAACAAAATCATTTTGAAAAGCATCAATAAGACTAAGAACTCCATTGTTTGCAAAAAGAGAATCAAGTTCATAAGAAGAAAAATCTTGAAAAATAACAAATTTTCCGGGATAGACTTTGGCATAGTTAGCATAATTGATGTATGCTTTTATTGCCTCCGGATCATTGAATAATTGCTCTTTGATTTTTTTAGAGATTCTCGTGGTGGAGGGGTTGCTTGAAGAAGCCATTAAAGCAGAGAGTAGAGAGCTTGAAGTTATGAAGAGAGAGTTTGAATTTGAAAATGAGAGTGAAAAGATATGATAAAAGATAGTGAATAAATAGATTCTTAAAGGACATATTCTCTGGTCAAAAGATAGCTTTTCAGAGAATTGAATGAAGTGAAAAGGTGGAGGGAAATTCAAACATTTGAATTCAAATTTTGAAATTCAAATTCAGGTACCCATGTCGACATCATGGTAGGGACCATGTCGACATGTGCCTTTGAATTTTCACGAATTGATTTTTCCTAAGTTCTCTAATATATATATATATATATATATATATATATATATATATATATTATTTTTAATGCCTATATATATATCTGAAATATTATTAAACTTCAAGTATATTTCAAAAAATATTATTATACTATTAAAAAATAATAAAAATAATAATAAAATAATAATAAAATATAGAAAATAAATTTTAAAATTCAAACAACACACCAATTCAAAATCAATCAAACAAACAATCAAGCAACTAATTCTAAGCACGCAATTTCAACCAATTGTATTGTAAACGTGTACATTTTTCTGAGTTTGTTTCTTTGAATTCGTCGGAGTCATGAACAGCCGTGAAACACAAATTCGAATTATCTATCTTCTGATCATCGTTACTTGAGGACGAGTCTGAGTCATCTAGAGTAGCAGTAAATGCACGCTTCCGTTTCTTTGCTGGATCATTGTTCATATGAGAATTTTGCCTATCTGGATACGGACAGTCTCTTTTGAAATGGCCTGGTTTATCACAGTTGTAACATTTGTCATTATTTGGCACTATATTCTGATTTCCGGAATTCTTATAGTTGTTTCTCTTGAGATTATTCATCTTTCTGTATTTCAGGAATTTCCTAAAATTTTTGGTCATAAAGGCTATCTATTCATCATTATCGCTGTTTGAGACTGATCCATCGGTCAATGCATTGAATGCCATTGATTTCTTTTCATATGCTTTACTTTCTCTTCTCCAGATCATTTGAACTTCATAAGACATTAGATTTCCGATTAATTCTTCTATCTTTAAAGTACTGATGTCATTTGCCTCTTTAATCGCAAGTGTCTTTTGATCCCATTCTGGAGTTAGAGTATTTAAAATCTTTCTGACTTGATCTTCTTCAGAAAATTCATTTGCCAAAGATATAAGAGAATGCACAATATCCTGAAATCTACTATACATATCCGAAATAGACTCATTAGGATTCATTTTAAATAATTGAAACTGATTTGTGAGCATGGAAATTTTGGTCTGTTTAACTTTGCTTGTTCCTTCGTGAGTAACTTGCAAAGTTTTCCAGATTTCATATGCAGACTTACAAACTGACACTCTATTGAATTAATTTCTATCTAGTGAACAAAACAAAATATTCATAGCCTTAGAATTATTTTGTGCAACGGTCTTTTGCTTAGCAGTCCACTGTGCAAAATTAGTTGTGGGTTCAGAATATTCATTTTGTGTGATATTCCAAGTGTCTAATCCTATAGATTGTAAATATATTTTCATCCTACATGCCCAATATGCATAGTTACTGCCATTAAAAAGTGGTGGTCTGACAGTAGACTGACCCTCTACAAATGAACTAGTGACAGGGATACTAGTGTTGGTAAGAGTACCAGTGTTGGTAGCCATTTTGAAAACTTTTCAAAAATCGGATTATGAAACTTTGAAAACCTTGCTCTGATACCAATTGTGAAAAATGCGAATTACGGATCTTAAGGCTAGGATTAACACTAGAAGGGGGTGAATAGTATTAATAAAGAATTACTAAATCTTTTTCAGTTTATGTTAATTTAGACACCGATGTATGCAATATACAGACACAGATATGATCACAGAAACAGACACAAATGTAGAAATAAAATAAAAGCAGTAAAGGAAAGAAACACCAAATTTTATACTGGTTCGGAGTTACCCTACATCCAGTCCCGCAACATAAGTAAGGATATCCTTTCAAAAGCAATTGTACAATTACACCCTCGGTTTCAAGCCTACGAGGTACACCCTCCAGAATTTCTATCCTTTGGGTAGAGATACTTGATTTCCGGGCCATAAGTTTACCCAATTGATTTACCAAGGCTACAATCACACATTTTCTCTCTTGATTGATTTCCAAGGCTACAATCACACATTTTCTCGCTTAATAGATTACAAAAAAGTCTATAACTCTAAATAGCACTGAGAACCTTGTAGAGATAGTGATAGAGAATCAAACTAGAAGTAATTGAGTTCGATTCAATGTTGATTTCGGCAGAGTAATGGTAAGAATATGTATTAAGAAATGTGGAAGAAGAAGAGGAGTGAAAAACCAAAAAATCTGATGATAACTTCGTTGAAACCAACCCCTATTTATAGAAGAACAACAGCCATGTCCATTCATGAAGAGTTATGGCGAATAGACACTTCTTGTGAAATTTAAATTTTGAATTCAACTGACACCATGTCGACATCCCAAAGCAATTTTTGGTGATTTGATTTTCTTTGAAAATAACCTTTATCTTATATTTTAAACTATTTTAAACTTTACAAATATACTTGACTATAGTTAAAATTCATAAGTAAATATAGAGAATAATATATATAGAAATTAACTATAATTTTATATTTAAAACTAAGTATAGATGTTAAAAGTTAAATATATTATATTAAAAGATAGTTTAAAATCAGAAGTAATTTGATTTTGAAATAAAGGATAATTTTGAGGCTAAAATTATTTAAAACTAAGTATAAATATTTAAAAGTTAAATATATTATATTAAAAGATAGTTTAAAATTAGGAGTAATTTGACTTTGAAATTAAGGGTAATTTTGAGGCTAAAATTATTTAAAATCAGGATAGATAGTTTTGATGTTTTTGAAAGGAAAGTTTTGAAATCATTTTAAAAACAATATAATTTTGTAAAATCATTTGAATTGAAATTAGTGGATACAAAACAATGTTCCACTAGATTTTCGTAGGTTCCATCCTACTTAGGGTTTCATCCCTTTAATAGGCTCGAAGTGGATTTCATTGCACGAATAAATTGGATTTTAAGATGTTAGTGCTTTTCTACGAGTTTTAACAAAATTCCTAATAAAAATACTTAACCTTGAAATCTTGAACTCTTGATAATCTTGATACTCATGAGTCTTCAATCTCGATATCTTGAATCTCTATATTGTACAGTCTTCATTCTTGGTACCTGCAAGGTTAAATCCTGCATATACATATATATCTAAACTTATAATGTCAGTATTTATATTTTATAATCTATTCTAAGGTTGTTGTCATCAAAACCATCATTTCATGGACTAACATACATGGCAAAGACCATCCCAAAAGACCCCTTGATGTTCCTTACATGATTTTCACTTTACAGGAAAATATCTCTTAGCAAACCCTTACATACAAAATATCTTTTATGACATTGCCCATGTCATAATCAAAAACTTTAATTTCCGCATGTAACGACCTGTATTTTTTTAATTGAAAATATTAAAATCAAATAAAATTTTTGGAATTTAATATTGTGGGAAATTAAAATTTATGATTATAAATGAAAAACATTACTAGAATATAATTTAATAATGTTGATTTAATGAAATTAACAACTGTTTAATGTAATTCCAATTATTGATAATAACAAGTGCGAACCCGTGCTTCGCATACGGACCGCACTCAACCTCTTATCATCATAACATGTTTAAATGATTTATATGCTTCATTGGTTAAAAAATAGTGATCTTTTTTTATCAATTTTCAAATAAGTTTGCATTTTGTCTAAAACTTGTGTATAAATCTTTGAAAACAGTAATGCAGATAGTACTGGTGCTTGATAAACAATTGCAAAATATCGAGCAAAAATGATCTCAAAGATAAAATTTCCACACAATACCCATATAAATTAAACACATATAAATTTATTGTGTGCATCAGCTGTTGCTCCATGCATCAGCTATATTGTATGTAACTTCATTTGGTGAGATACCTTTATCAATCATTTCCTTCAATACTGGTTGTCGTTGATTCCATTTTGTAACGACCCATAAATTTTCGATGTTAAATTTTTGTTATTTTAATAATATTTTATGAGTTAATATTGAAAGAAATAAAATATTGCAATTTTATAATGGAATGATAACTAAATTTAGACTAAAACAATGTTAATACAAGTCAATTGTCAACAATCTAAATGAAACTCCAATTTATTTTATTTAAGCATGATACGTTTGGTTATAAAACTAAATATAAGTAACAAATGTAAACATTTAGTTATTGTGCAAAATAGATAGTTAATGGTAATTAAATAAGACCAATATTGTGTAAGGAATGATAATATGGGTGGTATTATTGGTTACACTAATTTATAGCGGGATGTAAAAGGTATTAAATTTATGTATAATTTGGGTAATAAAATAAGTTTATTTATGGAGTTAGATTGGTTATATTATCTTAGGCTATAAACCAAATAGAAGAGAACAAGCGTAAATCTTAAGGGTATATTAACAATTATTATATATTACCTAATTTATTGGTCAATCAATTATTTGAAATAAAGTCCTCTTGAATGTTAAGTAATTTTAATATTGTTATGGAGGAAACGTTACTTAATAATTTTTAATTTTAGTAACAGAAGAGTGAATGAGAATTTACAGAGAACATAAATTATTTATAAGTAAAAAGGAGTATATATTGAACAAATTTATGATAATCGGATAATGCAGTGTTATTGGAAATTAATTAGTGTTATATATGGAATTTATACCTGGGTGGGCAAGTAGTAAACTTATAAGTGAAAGAAAGTGAGTAGGTGACCCTTTATTTAGGTTATTTATTCATTTAGTATGTTAAATAAAAATTTGGGAATCAGATCTCAATTAAGGGAAATTAAGTTGTACGTTAATTTGAAATAAAATCTATTAAATATTACATTTATTGGGAATGTAGTACGAATGGTCAGGGATTGTCAAATTTGGTAAAAAGGAATTGGACTTAGGAAAGTTTGTTAATTGAGTTTAAAACCTTAATTAATACGCGTAATTGACAAGATTCACATTTTAAAAAAAATAGCCGTTGATACAAATCTAAGATGTATATAGAAGTATTAATGTAGTGAAAGACAAACAAATATTAACTATGTTATTTGTGTAATTAATGGATAGGAATAACAAAGGCTAGTTGTAGTAAGGAATATAAGTGGTAGAATAATAAAAATTTATGATTTTATTTTTGTTAACATATGTTAAGAGATATGTTTACGATCTTAATTTGAACTTCTACTAATAACATGTATTACAGTAAGATTTAAAAAAATGATAACATACGTCAGGTGTATTTAATGACATTGTTTGAATGTAATTAATAACGGTGATTATAATAATAAATGTTAATAAAGAAAGAATGAATAAGTTTAGTAAAAGAGTAAACATTCATTTAGTAAAAATGTTTGGCAACTGAAAGATTGATTGTAGAGATGAGAAACTATTATTTAGTAAGAAATATATATAATTACTGTTTGTAGCGAATAGTGTATTAATATGTTTAAATTACTATTAGATAGGAAATAATTGTTATACTTCTCATTACATTCATTTAGTCCATTTTGAAACTTAATCAACTGAAATTAATGTAATTGAAAATTTCCAATTAATAAGAGAGAGAATACTAATTGTAAATTAATAGGTGTAAATAAAAGCATCATATGTTTTGTGAAAATAGAGGGAAAGTTTGATTTAATAAAAAGAAAATTTTACATCAAATAAAATGAATGTTTCATCTGTGAATGTACGTTTAATTTCATTAAAATAAGAACAGAAAGATTGATTTTAAAGAAAGAAATATATGTTTATTTGAACTGTGTCTTAGCTTACAGACTGATTACAAGAATAGAAAAATAATCTATTTATTACGCTTGTGTATAAACAATAAATTTATAAACGTGTTTAAATAAACAATTGTTCTATTTCTTTATCCATTTTAGTTGTCTGTTTTAAAATCTAACTTTGTAAGTAACTGCAATTAAAGTAATTCAAATGTTTCAATTAAAAAGAAAGGAAACGTTGATTGCAATTAATAGATTTAATAAAAGAAAGGCACTTTTTGTGTTAAACAAAAAGGGTGTTTTAAGCGAAATAAAAGATCATTTTGAGAAAAAAAAATTGAACGTTCTCATTTTTAAGGTAAGTATAAATATTTTATTTTGCGTAGATAAAAACCTAAATGCGTACAAAATTCTACTTTCGTTTGCAAACTTTTCCATTCCTACGTGCATTCCCTTATCTATTATTAATGCTTGAAGCTTTAATAATAAAATGTGACATTTATTTTTGTCCCTCCACATTCATTTCCTAATTATAAAAAAACCTACATCTTATTTCTTCTTCTACATTTTGTTTCTCCTAACACCTCTTATTCAAAAGCTCTTATTCTTGCAACTCCAAAAGCATTCTTTTATAAAAATGATTTTTTTTCATATTGGAGAAGAACGAGGTCCTGTAGCGTGCTAAAGCTTTTGCTGACGTGGCTTATATTTTTGTTAGGTATGTTTATTTGTTTGTTTAAATTAATTTTGTTTTCAAGCGATTTAACGCGTGTAACTTTCTCATACGAACTCCGTTTCACACGCGATTCTTTTTTTGTTAGGATCGTAATAAAATTCCAGATCTTTTGACGCTGGTTTGGACGAATTTGGAGACTATCCAATTTTTGGGCTTAAATTGAATTTTAATTCAATTTAAATTCAAAAGGTGAGTTTTTAACCCACTCACAACTTCTAAGTTTTCTTATGTTTGTTAAATTTATTTAAGATATGAGTAGAAATTTATTTATGACTGTTTTGCATTTTTTTTTTCATCATCTCAGTTAAATCCCATTTATTTAATTTAACTGTTATTTAATTTTATTATTGCATATAAATTTGACAGTTAAAAATTATTTATTTTGCATATAAACTGCTAGTTAATTAGTTATTTATTTATTTATTTATTTATTTTGAATATAAACTGTTCGTTGATACCTTTTATATTTTATATGCTCTATTGATGTTTGTTTAAATTGATGATGATTGAAATAAAATTGGTTGATGATTGATATTGGGTGAATGGATGGTGTGTTCTATATTATATAAACTGCAAGGTATTATGCATTCTCATTTTATTCGGGATTGCGGTTTGAAATGATATACAACCGCATTTTTTTTTTAAATTTGCGGATTGAAATGATAAATATCGTATCACTTGACCATAGGATAGAAAATTATATACAGGCACCGTGGTATATATATAAAATTATTTTTGAAATGATTTCTATGGTTTGGTTAGGATGCGGTTTAATAAATATTAATTTTGATCTTATGTAAAATCTTATTTTATATATACATATATAGTTAAATTATTGAATCTAAGCTATGTTGAATTTATTAAATGAAAATAAATAATTTGAAAAATGGAGTTTGATAATTTATATTTATGATTAAGTACAGGTTTAAGATATTGTATATATATAGAGTTTTAAATAGTTCAAATCAATTAAGATTGGAAACTAAATTGGAAATTTATTTGGAATTGGGCTTTTTTAAAAATTAAACTCCACAAGTAGGTGTAAACTTATTAATCTTGGAAATTTTAAAGGTATGATATTTATAACTGGATTTTTATTCAAGATAAATTAAATGAATAATTCTAGTATAAATAAATGGAAGGAAATATTTAGTGTTAATAAATTGGGTTTTATTTTAAATGGTTATGGATCTATTATGTAAACGTTTCAAAACTAAATAATAGGACAATGAATTGTTGAATAGAAATTCCCAACCTTAGTTTTGAAAGTTATTAAATACTCAAAGTTTGAAAATATTAAAATCGATGTGTTTTTATTCAAACTGAAAGTGAATCTAAAGGTTATGGGTTTAGACTAAATTTAAAGTAAATAAAATTGTAAAGGCGTGGAAATTATTTACTTTATAAAGAAATTTTAAATTCAACTATTTTATTTTATATACTGTTGAATATCCAAACCATTTAAGTTTTGAAAGTTATGGTTTTAAAGCTATGAATTTCGAAGTATTATGTTTTGAAAGTTATAATTCAAATGTTTGGGTTTCAGATATTATAAATTTTAAAGCAGTATGATTTTGGAAAGATATACGTGAAATAAAGATGATATTATGCTGATTTGGGTTTATAAATGATATCAAATTTATTTGGTTTGTAAAATGAAAAATGGTATCGTATTATATGGTTGTGAAACAGGTATATATTCTGGTTTTGAAAGTAAAACTATTTTGATAAGACCGTGGTGTTATAATAACATTTGGTTGTTGAAGAGACCGGGTTCGGAAGTTGTCATACTCTCTGCCAACTCGGAAAACCACTTTAACAACCATGTACGTGGTGGAGATTCCAGAATGAAGTAGGATGGTGGCGGCGTTTCCTTTGAGGTAAATACGTGGACCCGACTCCCGTGAGTTGGCATGAGGTGGCTAAAACAGGAGCGATTCTCGGGCCAAGGGGGTTAGCGCCATTTATCGGACACATCCCTTCGATACTATACTCTGACTTTGGATTGATTCGGTGGCCACCTTTATTTTTTTGGTTTTGGGGGTATTTGTTCGAGGTGGGCGGTAGCTGCGGCTATGTGTTACCACCAGTCCGGATAGTAATTGGTATATCTACCTGGCATTGCCTAGTTGTGCCGTGTCACCTACCATAGAGTGCCTTATACGATTTTGGTTTTGTACCATACCTATGGAGTGCCTTCTGACGACGCCCAGTACGGGGGAGATTACGGTACTGTATAGACTATGGGAATATATAACTGTGTTAAGGTGGAAAATGTAAAGCCTTAACGCTATTTAAAAGTAAGTTTATTTTACAATTAGACACTAGTATAATAGTGAAATATACTACATAGTAGATAGTTTAACGGATCCTTAGGAGATGTAAATCCCGAGCATCTCTTAAGTTACGGCACTCATATTTATCTCTGTTGATTTAACTTACATAAGATCGTTTAGTTCTGACTCGAGTGTTTTGTCTTTCCAATTCGCTCGGATCAGTCTGAGCATTTCAGGATTTGAAGATTTTATTCTGGAGGACGAAGACGAAGATTTGTAGTATTACTATCTATTATATTATTCCACTACACCATTTGATTCCGCTGCATTGATATTTATTGGTATGTGAACTCTGATATTTATTGCATAAAGAAAAATCAAATGTTTTGTAAACAGTTTTATGAACTGTATATTTATTATTATATTTTATCGTTCCGCTGCAAGATTCTATTCTATTTTTTCTTCTTTCTTCATCTTCTCTGTATTTATCTTATTTACCCCATAACAATCCGCCCTTCTGTATGGTTTGAATTGGCACGTGTGTCGATTTAAAGCGTGCGAAAAGGCGGGACGTTACATCTGGTATCAGAGCTTTGGTTTAGCGATAAACCTTAGCTTTGTGGGTTTGACTCTTTACTAATAAGGTAGTAATGCCCTATGGGAGTCGCTGAGTGTGTATATATGAGAGAGCGTATTTGTTAGTGTTTTAAAAATGTTTTAATATTGTGTTAATCTGTTTCGTTTTGTATTTATAAATTCTGGTTGGTGCATGGGACGCTATGACATCAATAGGGATTTCTAAACACTTAATAGGATAGATCGACATAATATTTGTTTTTAATATAGGTGAATGAAATAATTTTGCCTATTATATTTTCTATATAAAATAAAAAATTTCAAATGATATCTGTATTTGGCTATAATAGATTGGTTGTTAGGTAATAAAATGTATAAATAATAATAGAAATAAGATTGAAAAATAAAATAAATGAAATTTGGGAAATTTAGAACTTAAGATCCGGGGTTTTGAAATTTCTTTCGAATAAATTTTGGAATATAATAATATTGTTATAAGTACTTTCTGATATAAATATTTATTATAATTCGGAAGAATTATTTTAAAGAAGATTTTGGAGAAAATAGTTTTGTACTTTCCTCTCTGTCGCTGGAAAATAATTTCGGTGATGGCGGCCGCATCATCGACTTTCATTTTCGAGTTTCGAAAGGGGAAGGCCACTGTAGTAGTTCTACTGTAGATTCATTTTTGAAAATTATATAAATTTTGAATTGTTTTAAATATAATTAGAGATATATAAGTTGTAAGAATATATTTATCTATTGTTTTAAAATAAATTGAAAATTTAACTCGGTATTAAATTCTTAAATTTCCATTAATTAATTGTTTCAATTATTATAGTGAAATGAAAGGTAAGTAATTAATGATTGAAACCTCTAATTTAGGTAAGAGATTTAAGGCTAAGTTATAAAGGAAATAAAAAGGAAGTTGAAATTGTAACATATAAGGAAAAGGTAAAAATTTATTGAACAATGAATTAATTAAAAGAAATGAGAAAACTTGTATAACTTTCAATTACATTGTTTAAAAGCATATATATAACTTACCAAATATTAAAAGTTGAAATGTTAATAAGAAAATGTAATAGATATTGTACAAGTAATAAATTTGAGGTAATGAAAGTAAATAATGAAAATCCTTAATAAATAGGAATTTGATGTTGTAATATTATAATCTTAAGTGTAATTGAAAAGACTACTAATTGAAATAAAAAGGTAAATATATAAAATTAAGTAGTATAAATGGAAGATAATAAACTTAAGTAAAGGATTGAAGCTATTTATTAATAAAATAAGAAGAAAAGATGAATGCAGTAAATATATAAGTGTAGACTTAAATTAATGTATTAATGTGCTAAGAAATTGATTTGCACATGAATACTATAAACAAATGAAGTTATGCAAAATGAAATGAAAAGAGAAAAATGAATTTTATATATATAAGTATAAGTGCAAACAAGTGTAATAAACACTAAATTAATATGGAGATAAAAGTTGTAAGAAATAAACGTAAAGTAATAAATGAAATATATAAGAATGAGCTTGATTTATTATTTGGAATTGTTGCTTGTTTGGTTTATGGTTGTTTGGGGTAAGATACTTTAAATTTGGATTTGGATGAATGAATAATCTATTTAGTTTGTAATATCCCGAAATTTTGGACAATATAAATTTAATAATCTGTGTTTAAATTTAAATTGAATTGATAATTTTTTTTGTTAATAAATTTGATTTGATTTAATAATCTTCTTTATTTAAATATTTAATTTGTGAATTTATTTTTAGTAAACTAATAAATCTATTTTCTATTTAATAATGTATATATATTTATAATAGATAAGTTGTTTTTAATTAAATTAGTATAGCATAATTTTAATATTTTGAAATTAGGAATTGTGATTTATTTTTGATTTAAGTTTTTCAAAACTATTTAATAAAATAAATAAATGATTTTAAATATGAGATAAATATTTTATTGGTTTAAAATTCATTTTTAACTTAAGTTTGAATATTTAAAATAAGTTACAAAAATGTTTGTTTTATTTCTTTTTAAAAATATGGATTAATAATTATGATTTGTAAATTAAATATGAGAATTTAAATACAACTTATAAATGAATCATGTATTCATTTAAATAACAAATAAGTTACAATCTCTTTTATAAATTTATTTTAAGTATTATTTTTAAATAATTGATTTGTATATTGTTTTCATTTATAATAATACTTTGTTTTATTCTTTAAAAATTATTTATCCATATATAACTAAGTATTTATAAACTAATTAACTAAGCTTAATATTTTATTAACTCTAATTATAAATACTAATTAATTTGTAAAGACATGTGTAAGTAATTTAGGACATGAGTTAACATGTGTTAAGTGTTAATAGCTTAAGCCAAGTGTCATGTTGTAATAATATTTTTCTTTGATTTTTAATTAAATTATAAACAAGTTATATAAATTTGCAATTTTCTTTCTTTCCTTTCCTTTTCTCATTTTCATTTCTAAACTAAGAAATTTTCAACTGAAACCCTTCCACTCTAAAAACAATCCTCATATCAAATATCTCTGATCAAATCCCTGTAAACTACTTACCCATGACCATCTTCAAGAATGCAAACCCTTCCCTGTTCACATGAAAATCAGTAACCATTTTCTAAACCCATAAGTTTATTTTCAAAAAACAAAAAAAAATGCAACACCTGCAAATCATTACCCTGTAACTCCTCAAACTAGAAATACATCTCAAATCCCTTATCCATTTTCAAAATCTGCATACATTAATCAAGTATGAAGCCTGCATGTAATTTCTAATCTGCATCCTCTAAGACAAAGCCTGCTTTTTATTCTTCCAAAATCTGGAAATACATGCAAAACAAAACCTGCATGCAACAATTTCAAGCAAGCAAATAGGCATTCAATTCTTTAAAACTGGAAGCATCTTTTAAAACAAGTTTAAAAAGCATCAAATTGGATGCAAGTTTCAAAGGTATCACAGGGGATTTCAAACTGTGTTCTGCATGTTCAAAATCTGGGCTCTGCATTTTTATTTCAGGTGAGTATTAAAAATAAATTAAGTAGGATTGCATGCTAGTTTATCTGATAAAAGTTTAATTATGAATATGCCTTTGAAACTGTCTGTGTATATATGAAATGTAATGCATGTTTGATTTCCAAGGTTCTGACTGTTACAGTTTAAGTTCAAAATTGATAAATAATTCTTTTCCCTTGATCTGGTTGCCATTATGTTTTATCATTGAATGAAATTTGTTTATTTCATGATAAAATAAATTTTAAAAAAGGTTTTTTTTTAGCTGTATAGTTTGAGTGTTGTCTAGAACATAAACAACACAGCTTAATTTTGTAAAATGGAAAATTTAAAGTATTATAATTTAATGTCTCAGGTTTATTAATAGAAACATCAAGTGAATTCATGAATTTTAAATCAAAAATTACAATTACAATTTATAGTGCTTTAAACAAAGAACAGTTTTAAATTTACAGTATTATACATATTTGATAAGCACAGTGGATGTTGGCATTTGTTTTGGTTGAATTTGCTTCTGAAGATAATGTAACTATCAGAGATTATAGAAAAATTATGAAATTTGGTTACTTTTCATTGTTGATGCTGAGATTTGGATTTTGGTTTTAGAACCCTAGTTCTTATGGCCTTGAGGAAGATCTATCACTACGAGTTTGATATTGGATCGAGCTCTTCGATCCTTTGGGTATTGTTAAGTGGTGGTGTGAGGAAGATGTCGCTGGAGTTGTTGAGTGATCTATGGCGGTGGCGAGTGGAATTGATGTTGACAGGTTAGGCATTGGAAGAGGGAAAAGATGTTCCAGGTTTTGGATTTAAACATGAATTCAAATTCGAGTTGAATTTTTTGGGGATCTAAGGTTTGAAGGGTGATGTGGGGTTACTGGTCCATGGGGGATGGCCATTGATGATGGTCAGAGGTGGCCGGAGTTGGTTTATGGGTGTACAGGGGGGTGTTGTGCATGTTGGTGTTGATTTTTGGTCGCCGGGTTTTATACCTCGTGATGGTCTCGGGTATATTGGAGAGTGACTCGAAGCAGGGAAGTTATTTACTCGAAGTAAATATATGGTAGCTCGGGTTTGTGTAAGTGTCAGGTTTTATTAAACCAACTTAAACCTGTTTTCCAGATTTATAAAATTTAAAGTAAAAAAGTAAATTGCAGACAAAAATCTGAAATAAGCCTTGAACCTAAAATTGAATTTGAATTCATTACGTTTAAATTTTAGATCTTTGAAATAAATTTGAAATGCTTTCAAACTCAAGTTTGGTTTTAAACCAAAACAGAAACTGTCTTTCTGTTTTTAAAAATTTAAAAGTAAAATTTCAAATTGTAAGATGAAGTTCAAACCGGAATATTTTAACCTGAAACTTAATTTTGAATTCAATAATTTAAATCTGGGATTTTGAATCATTTTTGAATTCAAAATTGTAACATGATTAAACTAAAACAGGAAACTGTTTTCTGTTTTAAATTTAAAAGTAAATTTTAAGATGTAACTGAAAATTTAAACAAAATTTAAATCCGGGAAACTAAAATATGAAATTCAAGTAGATCTGAGTTTGAATTTAATTTAAATCTGGAATTTAAATTTATATTTTAAACTTTTTAAAGTATAAAGGAGCACTGGTTTTGAATCTAAAACTACGAGTTTTAATTTATGAATAAGGATTTAAAATGAGTTTAAATTCTGTTTTAAAACCTGAACTTTTATTTTAATGTCAGTTTTTAAAACAAGTTTTTAAATTTAATTTGTTTTAACTATTTTAGAAAAGGTTAAATAATCTAAAAATGAAGATGGAAGTGTAAGTAAAGTTTTCAATTTTTAAGTTTGAATCTGGAATGAAAATTTAATTTGCATTTTAGTTTGAAATTTAAAAAGAAAATTTTAAATTGAATTTGTTTGGAACAATTTGTTTAAAATACTTTATATAAGAAAAATGTTTCTTAATTTAGAACTTAAGAAATTGGTTTCATATTAATTATTAAATTAATTTAAATGAAATTATTTAATTAATGAATAATATGGATGTTTAATTAAGTAATTAATAATTTTTAAGTTAATTAATTAGATTTGAGATTAATTAATTAAGGTTAATTAATCTATAATTAAGGATGGTTAATTAAATTTTAATTAATGATTAAGATTTATTTAATCAAGTGATTAAAGAAATTCAGATTTTAATTAACACTTAATTAATTGATAATTAGAGATTAATTAAATTGTAATTAAATATTAATTAATTGGTAATTAATAATGATTTGTATAAGTTAACTCTTAATTAAGTAATTAAAAAATGTTAATGAAGGTCATTAACTTAAGATTATTTAACAATTAATTAATGTGATTAATTTTTGATAATTAATTTAATTAATAATCAATTGTTAATGTTTAATTACTTAATGAAAGTAATTAATGAACTAATTACTTGGTGTAATTAATTTGATTAATGTGATTAGTTTAGATTAATTAAGTCAAATTAATTTAAACATTTGTGGATTGATTGATAATTAATTATGTAATTAATGGGTTTGTAATTACTTAAGGAAGTAATTAATTAATAATTACTTAATGTAATTAAAGATATTTATTATAGAAGTAATTTGGATTTAAATTACTTTGAAAAATTAATCAAGTGATTAATGAAGATAATTAATTAAAAATAATTAATTTATGGGATGAGTAATTAAAGTAGTTAATTACTAAATGGTTATTAATCATGGGAAATTAATATATATGGTTTAAATTGAAGATTAATTACTTATGTAATTAATTTATATAGAGATTGATTAAATGTAATCAGAAATCATTAATTAATGATGTAATTTAGAATTGATTAATTAAGAAATAATCAATACATGAAGTAATTAATGAGTAAATGATTAATGTAATTAATTTTAGCTAATTAATTAATTAAGCAATTTCAAGTTAATTATTTGCAAAGGGTTTAATATAATTAGTTTGTGTAATTAATATTAAAGGCTAATTATTTATTGTAATTAGAGATGGTTAATCAGTAATGATTAATTGGAATGAATATTGAGATGGTGATTATTTAATTGATTTGTAATCAATTGATGGTTAAGTTAAGAAGGATTTTAATGATGAAGTAATTAATTTATTTTAAACTAATTAGAAATTAAGTAATTAATTTAATTCATTTTAAATTAATTATAGATGGTGTGATCATTAGGTCATTACTTATGTTTGATGATTGATATTAATTGCCTGGTATGGATTGTAATCTCAGCTATGAGATGGAAAATGTATGGATGTATTGGTTGCTTTTGGATGATAATATGGATTATCTGATTATGATATGAATTATCTGTTGATGATAATGTTGATTATCTATTGTGTTGTGAATTATCTATATGTGTATATAGATAATTAAATTGAATTGTTTTTAAACTCTAAAACAACTTGGCCTTAAAAGACGTTTTGGATTTCGATGAGACCGGGATCGGGTTTCCATATTTGGATATCCGAAAACCACATCGATCCAAATTAACATAGGTCGTTAATCCAAGTGGAGCGAGTGAAGACTCGAGGTGTAAGGGCTATACGTCAGTATAACTCTGTGGGTGATTCCGTAATGAGTTTGACGGAATAGTAATTATAGGTTCGAGATGGTGGTTTAGAGTGCAAGGGTTATCGTCGTTAACTCTGAGGGTGATTCCAAAATGAGTGTAACGAGATAATGCCTTCGGTTTCGTTCGAACCCGGAACAAACTTGTATGGATTGAATGCATTCAGAACATCGTCAGGTGGACGATGAGCATTCTAAGTGATATGTCCTATAAAGGTAAACGTTGCCGCAAACCTCATCAACTGGGAATGGCAAAAACAGGGGAGGTGCAGCAAGGCTTCGTGGGTAGCCCCCACTTGAGAGCAAGATTTACCCCTGTCTAGATGTCCCTTTATTTTCGGCTTAGTGGTGCGGTTGCTGATCACAACTGCGGGGTGGTCTTGTTCGGAACTGTTCAGTAAGGAATGGTTACGGCTTTTTGTTGCAGGGGAGCGGGCGTACTCCTCGGTACGGTGATCTAGGCCATGTACTGTGACGGGCGGTACCCCAGTAGCCCAGCCATTGATGGAATTCAAAATCCAATAAGTGCCAACGGTTTTGATTGTATTACCCACTTTTGTGGCTAGTAGCTGGAATTTAATCATGTAACAATTTCGGCTATTTCTTATTTACTTGAAACCCTACACACTATTATAACATCATCGGATTTCCTATCAAATGTTTTGGTTAGCGTAAGGTAAAATTTTTTCCATGTTTATGTGTGGGAAGTCTTACGTGATACCTTTTCTTTTCAATGGTTTTTCAAAGTTAAGCAACTTTAACCTATTACTCACACCAGACCCATGTCTGACTCGGAGTTATTTCTGTTTTTCTTTAACTCTTGGGTACTCAAATTTTTACGAGTAGCCAAGAGAATTCAGGTTAGGATTCGGGTTAGCTTTGACGAATTGTGGAGGAGCAAATGTAGCAGGAGGCTTCTGCATATAGTTATATAGTTTTCCACTGTGTTGGTATCTTTGAGTGTTTATCTGTAATGTATTGAGTTGTAATAAGTAGACAGGTGTTTATAACTGTATAGTATGTGATGTATTGTCTGTGTAACTCTGATATTTGAAGCATACTATGTAATACTTATGTTATTAATATAATTTATTCGTTCCGCTATTGAGATTCTTGTGTTGTTTCTTCTTTCTCTTCTTTCTTTTCTCTTTTCTATTCCTTTCTTTCTTAAGGATGATACGACTTTTGTGGAGAAAAAGTCGGTCGTCTCATTTGGTATCAGAGCATTAGGTTGAGTGAGTACCTAGGCTCTGTAGTGGTGTCTATCTTGAGAGAGCGTATTTGTATTTTTAATATATATCTATATATATTTATGTTTCTACCTTTCTGATTGGGTTACCCGTTCAGGTTTTTCCAATGTAAGTAATAAAGGTAGATGAGGTAGAAGTGTGTGTAACACAACTACCAATTGGTTAGAGTTTGAATGGATGAGGTTGGAAGTGTATTTGTCGAGACTGTAGATCTAATACCGTCTCGAGTGAGTTCTGTAGTGATGAAGGACTTCATCAATCTCTGAAGGAAACCTGTTAAGGTTCGGAGTTCATCTTTGAAGGGCAGAGTTGAAGTTGGATCTGTCGATAAGGCTGAAGCAAGCGAATGATGGTATCTTGATATCTCAGGAAGTAGTAGCTGCGTGATGAGATGCAGTGACTATGGATATTTTCGAAGATGTTTCTTTGGAACAAGAGTAAGAAGTGAATCTGCTCGGTGATGTGGCTGAGTTTAGCAAAGTGTTCTGAGTTGGTAAGGAGTCTTCTGGCTGAGTAGTTTTTTTGAAGTGCAGTTCAGAACCGGCAGAGTGGACTCATTTCTCTGGTAAGTTGGCCAGGCCAGCATAAGCTGTTCTGTTTGGTTAAGAAAGAGTAGTTTCTTGGATTTAGGCTGAGTTGATCGCGAAAGTGACTTGCGATAGTATGTTCTTTTGGATTGTTGGAGTTGTCCGGATGTCTTCAAGGAAGTCAGTGTTTGTCCGCATCTGGAGATCGAGTTTTCTTTCCAGGAATGGAACAGGTGGTTCAGTTAGTAGATGGATGGTTCCATGAGATAGAAGTTGGTGAAGCAACTCAGGTTTCAGAGAAACATCTGAGTTTTCTTTATGGATATGTGGAACCATATTTTTGTGCTGGGTTGTCTAGCCTGTGCTCATGTTCTTCAGCATTTTCTTCTACTTCGGATCAGAGTTGTGCAGCGGAAGCAGTTTGGGGGTATTTCTGTTTTGTCTTTTCCGGATAAAAAGAAGTTTGTTCTGTCTTCTGTTGTTGAGAAGCAGGGTTTTTGTTCTTGGTTTTTGAGTGATCTTGAGGAGATCATTGGATTTTTTTGATCTAGTCAGTTTCTAGAAGCATCAGCAAGAGTTAAGCTGATCAGGAAGGATGTTGGTAGCCCAGGATCGTCCGAAGGGTTTTTATGGATAAGAGACGAAGAAATTTGGATTTTGGAATCGAAAATTTGATTTGGGATAAGTTTTTCCCTGATCCAAGGAGCTATAAGTTTGGGAAGCTAGCTCCGAAATGTTTTGGTTTCTTCTGTGATGGGTTAGATAAGTGTTTGGTTTTCTAGAGTTGAATTGCCAGTTTGGATAACTGGGATTCAGGATGTTTCACATATCTCTGAGGGAGTACGTGTTTGATATTTCTGGTTGTAGAACCAGCAGTTTGGGATGGATTGATTGTTGAGTCAGACTCGTTTGTAGTCTGATATTCTGTATAGAATTGTTGATAGGAGTTCTATAGCTTAGTAGTTTTTGATTGTTTGTATTCTATAGAGCGAGTATCCCGATATATATATATATATATATATATATATATATATATATATATATATATATATATATATACATACCGGGGAAACTCGTGAAAGTTTTATCCAAAATTCTTTTTGGATAATTAGATTTGTTTTGATTGCGTGAATTGGTTGCATTGGTTGCTGGCATATGATTAACATGTGTTGTATTTTAAAATAAAATCTGTTAATAGATTGTTAAATTACCTATGTTTTAAGTTTCGGGGACGAAATTCTTTTAAGGGGGAAGGATTGTAATATCCCGGAATTTTGGACAATATAAATTTAATAATCTGTGTTTAAATTTAAATTGAATTGATAAATTTTTTTCTTAATAAATTTGATTTGATTTAATAATCTTCATTATTTAAATATTTAATTTGTGAATTTATTTTTAATAAACTAATAAATCTATTTTCTATTTAATAATGTATATATATTTATAATAGATAAGTTGTTTTTAATTAAATTAGTATAGCATAATTTTAATATTTTGAAATTAGGAATTGTGATTTATTTTTGATTTAAGTTTTTCAAAACTATTTAATAAAATAACTAAATGATTTTAAATATGAGATAAATGTTTTATTGGTTTAAAATTCATTTTTAACTTAAGTTTGAATATTTAAAATAAGTTACAAAAATGTTTGTTTTATTTCTTTTTAAAAATATGGATTAATAATTATGATTTGTAAATTAAATATGAGAATTTAAATACAACTTATAAATGAATCATGTATTCATTTAAATAACAAATAAGTTACAATCTCTTTTATAAATTTATTTTAAGTATTATTTTTAAATAATTGATTTGTATATTGTTTTCATTTATAATAATACTTTGTTTTATTCTTTAAAAATTATTTATCTATATATAACTAAGTATTTATAAACTAATTAACTAAGCTTAATATTTTATTAACTCTAATTATAAATACTAATTAATTTGTAAAGACATGTGTAAGTAATTTAGGACATGAGTTAACATGTGTTATGTGTTTAAGCAAGATATTTACAAGTGTTAATAGCTTAAGCCAAGTGTCATGTTGTAATTTTATTTTTCTTTGATTTTTAATTAAATTATAAACAAGTTATATAAATTTGCATTTTTCTTTCTTTCCTTTCCTTTTCTCATTTTCATTTCTAAACTAAGAAATTTTCAACTGAAGCCCTTCCACTCTAAAACAATCCTCATATCAAACATCTCTGATCAAATCCCTATAAACTACTTACCCATGACCATCTTCAAGAATGCAAACCATTCCCTGTTCACATGAAAATCAGTAACCATTTTCTAAACCCATAAGTTTATTTTCAAAAAAAACCAAAAAAAAGTGCAAAACCTGCAAATCATTACCCTGTAACTCCTCAAACCAGAAATATATCTCAAATCCCTTATCCTTTTTCAAAATCTGCATACATTAATCAAGTATGAAGCCTGCATGTAATTTCTAATATGCATCCTCCAAGACAAAGCCTGCTTTCAATTCTTCCAAAATCTGGAAATACATGCAAAACAAAACCTACATGCAACAATTTCAAGCAAGCAAATAGGCATTCAATTGTTTAAATCTGGAAGCATCTTTTAAAACAAGTTTAAAAAGCATCAAATTGGATGCAAGTTTCAAAGGTATCACAGGGGATTTCAAATTGTGTTCTGCATGTTCAAAATCTGGGCTCTGCATTTTTATTTCAGGTGAGTAACACCTAATTTAAATTTAAATTAAGTAGGATTGCATGCTAGTTTATCTGATAAAAGTTTAATTATGAATATGCCTTTGAAACTGCCTGTGTATATATGAAATGTAATGCATGTTTGATTTCCAAGGTTCTGACTGTTACAGTTTAAGTTCAAAATTGATAAATAATTCTTTTCCCTTGATCTGGTTGCCATTATGTTTTATCATTGAATGAAATTTGTTTATTTCATGATAAAATAAATTTTAAAAAATGTTTTTTTTTAGCTGTATAGTTTGAGTGTTGTCTAGAACATAAACAACACAGCTTAATTCTGTAAAATGGAAAATTTAAAGTATTATAATTTAATGTCTCAGGTTTATTAATAGAAACATCAAGTGAATTCATGAATTTTAAATCAAAAATTACAATTTATAGTGCTTTAAACAAAGAACAGTTTTAAATTTACAGTATTATACATATTTGATAAGCACAGGGGATGTTGGCATTTGTTTTGGTTGAATTTGCTTCTGAAGATAGTGTAACTATCAGAGATTATAGGAAAATTATGAAATTTGGTTACTTTTCATTGTTGATGCTGAGATTTGGATTTTGGTTTTAGAACCCTAGTTCTTATGGCCTTGAGGAAGATCTATCACTACGAGTTTGATATTGGATCGAGATCTTCGATCCTTTGGGTATTGTTAAGTGGTGGTGTGAGGAAGATGTCGCTGGAGTTGTTGAGTGATCTATGGCGGTGGCGAGTGGAATTGATGTTGACAGGTTAGGCATTGGAAGAGGGAAAAGATGTTCCAGGTTTTGGATTTAAACATGAATTCAAATTCGAGTTGAATTTTTTGGGGATCTAAGGTTTGAAGGGTGATGTGGGGTTACTGGTCCATGGGGGATGGCCATTGATGATGGTCAGAGGTGGCCGGAGTTGGTTTATGGGTGTACAGGGGGGTGTTGTGCATGTTGGTGTTGATTTTTGGTCGTCGGGTTTTATACCTCGTGATGGTCTCGGGTATATTGGAGAGTGACTCGAAGCAGGGAAGTTATTTACTCGAAGTAAATATATGGTAGCCCGGGTTTGTGTAAGTGTCAGGTTTTATTAAACCAACCTAAACCTGTTTTCCAGATTTATAAAATTTAAAGTAAAAAAGTAAATTGCAAACAAAAATCTGAAATAAGCCTTGAACCTAAAATTGAATTTGAATTCAATAAGTTTAAATTTTAGATCTTTGAAATAAATTTGAAATGCTTTCAAACTCAAGTTTGGTTTTAAACCAAAACAGAAACTGTCTTTCTGTTTTTAAAAATTTTAAAGTAAAATTTCAAATTGTAAGATGAAGTTCAAACCGGAATATTTTAACCTGAAACTTAATTTTGAATTCAATAATTTAAATCTGGGATTTTGAATCATTTTTGAATTCAAAAATGTAAGATGATTAAACTAAAACAGGAAACTATTTTCTGTTTTAAATTTAAAAGTAAATTTTAAGATGTAACTGAAAATTTAAACAAAATTTAAATCTGGGAAACTGAAATATGAAATTCAAGTAGATCTGAGTTTTAATTTAATTTAAATCTGGAATTTAAATTTAGATTTTAAACTTTTTAAAGTATAAAGGAACATTGGTTTTGAATTTAAAACTATGAATTTTAATTTATGAATAAGGATTTAAAATGAGTTTAAATTCTGTTTTAAAACTTGAACTTTTATTTTAATGTCAGTTTTTAAAACAAGTTTTTAAATTTAATTTGTTTTAACTATTTTAGAAAAGGTTAAATAATCTAAAAATGAAGATGGAAGTGTAAGTAAAGTTTTAAATTTTTAAGTTTGAATCTGGAATGAAAATTTAATTTGCATTTCAGTTTGAAATTTAAAAAGAAAATTTTAAATTGAATTTGATTGAAACAATTTGTTTAAAATACTTTATATAAGAAAAATGTTTCTTAATTTAGAACTTAAGAAATTAGTTTCATATAAATTATTAAATTAATTTAAATGAAATTATTTAATTAATGAATAATATGGATGTTTAATTAAGTAATTAATAATTTTTAAGTTAATTAATTAGATTTGAGATTAATTAATTAAGGTTAATTAATCTATAATTAAGGATGGTTAATTAAATTTTAATTAATGATTAAGATTTATTTAATCAAGTGATTAAAGAAATTCAGATTTTAATTAACACTTAATTAATTGATAATTAGAGATTAATTAAATTATAATTAAATATTAATTAATTGATAATTAATAATGATTTGTATAAGTTAACTCTTAATTAAGTAATTAAGAAATGTTAATGAAGGTCATTAACTTAAGATTATTTAACAATTAATTAATGTGATTAATTTTTGATAATTAATTTAATTAATTAATTAATAATAATCAATTGTTAATGTTTAATAACTTAATGAAAGTAATTAATGAATTAATTACTTGGTGTAATTAATTTGATTAATGTGATTAGTTTAGATTAATTAAGTTAAATTAATTTAAACATTTGTGGATTGATTGATAATTACTTATGTAATTAATGGGTTTGTAATTACTTAAGGAAATAATTAATTAATAATTACTTAATGTAATTTAAGATATTTATTATAGAAGTAATTTGGATTTAAATTACTTTGAAAAATTAATCAAGTGATTAATGAAGATAATTAATTAAAAATAATTAATTTCTGGGATGAGTAATTAAAGTAGTTAATTACTGAATGGTTATTAATCATGGGTGATTAATATATATGGTTTAAATTGAAGATTAATTACTTATGTAATCAATTTATATAGAGATTAATTAAATGTAATCAGAAATCATTAATTAATTAATGATGTAATTTAGAATTGATTAATTAAGAAATAATCAATACATGAAGTAATTAATGAGTAAATGATTAATGTAATTAATTTTAGCTAATTAATTAATTAAGCAATTTCAAGTTAATTATTTGCAAAGGGTTTAATATAATTAATTTGTGTAATTAATATTAAAGGCTAATTATTTATTGTAATTAGAGATGGTTAATCAGTAATGATTAATTGGAATGAATATTGAGATGGTGATTATTTAATTGATTTGTAATCAATTGATGGTTAAGTTAAGAAGGATTTTAATGATGAAGTAATTAATTTATTTTAAACTAATTAGAAATTAAGTAATTAATTTAATTCATTTTAAATTAATTATAGATGGTGTGATCATTAGGTCATTACTTATGTTTGATGATTGATATTAATTGCCTGGTATGGATTGTAATCTCAGCTATGAGATGGAAAATGTATGGATGTATTGGTTGCTTTTGGATGATAATATGGATTATCTGACTATGATATGAATTATCTGTTGATGATAATGTTGATTATCTATTGTGTTGTGAATTATCTATATGTGTATATAGATAATTAAATTGAATTGTTTTTAAACTCTAAAACAACTTGGCCTTAAAAGACGTTTTGGATTTCGATGAGACCGGGATCGGGTTTCCATATTTGGATATCCGAAAACCACATCGATCCAAATTAACATAGGTCGTTAATCCAAGTGGAGCGAGTGAAGACTCGAGGTGTAAGGGCTATACGTCAGTATAACTCTGTGGGTGATTCCGTAATGAGTTTGACGGAATAGTAATTATAGGTTCGAGATGGTGGTTTAGAGTGCAAGGGTTATCGTCGTTAACTCTGAGGGTGATTCCAAAATGAGTGTAACGAGATAATGCCTTCGGTTTCGTTCGAACCCGGAACAAACTTGTATGGATTGAATGCATTCAGAACATCGTCAGGTGGACGATGAGCATTCTAAGTGATATGTCCTATAAAGGTAAACGTAGCCTCAAGCCTCATCAACCGGGAATGGCTAAAACAGGGGAGGTGCAGCAAGGCTTCGTGGGTAGTCCCCACTTGAGAGCAAGATTTACCCCTGTCTAGATGTCCCTTTATTTTCGGCTTAGTGGTGCGGTTGCTGATCACAACTGCGGGGTGGTCTTGTTCGGAATTGTTCAGTAAGAAATGGTTCCGGCTTTGTGTTGCAGGGGAGAGGGCGTACTCCTCGGTACGGTGATCTAGGCCACGTACTGTGACGGGCGGTACCCCAGTAGCTCAGCGATTGATGGAATCCAAAATCTAATAAGTGCCAACGGTTTTGATTGTATTACCCACTTTTGTGGCTAGTAGCTGGAATTTAATCATGTAACAATTTCGGCTATTTCTTATTTACTTGAAACCCAAGACACTATTATAATATCATCGGATTTCCTATCAAATGTTTTGGTTAGCGTAAGGTAAAAACTTTTCCATGTTTATATGTGGGAAGTCTTACATGATACCTTTTCTTTTCAAAGGTTTTTCAAAGTTAAGCAACTTTAACCTGTTACTCACACCAGACCCATGTCTGACCCGGAGTTATTTCTGTTTTTCTTTAACTCTTGGGTACTCAAATTTTTACGTGTAGCCAAGGGAATTCAGGTTAGGATTCAGGTTAGCTTTGACGAATTGTGGAGGAGCAAATGGAGCAGAAGGCTTCTGCGTATAGTTATATAGTTTTTCATTGTGTTGGTATCTCTGAGTGTTTATCCGTAATGTATTGAGTTGTAATAACTAGACAGGTGTTTATAACTGTCTAGTATGTGATGTATTGTCTGTGTAACTCTGATATTTGAAGTATACTATGTAATACTTATGTTATTAATATAATTTATTCGTTCCGCTGTTGAGATTCTTGTGTTGTTTCTTCTTTCTCTTCTTTTTTTCTCTTTTCTATCCCTTTCTTTCTTAAAGATGATACGACTTTTTGTGGAGAAAAAGTCGGTCGTCTCATAGTTTTATCTAAGGCTGCTGAGTAAATGATGCGCTAGTAGTTTATTCTTCATTCCGTGCAATTTAAACATTTTGAACCCGAACAACTATTTGTTTGTTTGATTGAATGTTTGTTTTGTATTGTGTATGTTGTTTGTTGAAATTGATGGTTGTTGTATTGATTTGTTGTTAGTGATTGAAACCACCTAAATATTTCATTTTTTATAAATTGTTAACCCTTTGGATTATATAAGTAAAATGCAGGTTATGGAAGCAATTGCTACTGCTTCTGATTCCATAAAATAAGCTTTATTGCCGACAATTAGGTACGTTTTCGGATTACGAGTTTTAGCGTTAATATTTTGTTTTTTTCCCGTGTTGGGATATATATTATTTTGAAAATATATGATATATATTGTTATAATTAATATTTTATTTTTCTTCCGAGCCTCTCGGTACAAAGGAGACTGCCAAAAATTTCTGAAAATTTCGGCATAGAAATTTTTTTTCTTTCTAAACTTTAATAATTTAAATATAAAAGATTAAATAGTTATAAATTAGGATATCTTATTTAAAGTAATTAATTTTTTAAATTTAATTGTTTATAAAATTAATGTTTTGATAAGATGTATTGTTTTTATTTCTTCTTTTTCCCTTTTTTTCCTTTTCGGGGACGAAAAGTTTTGAGTGAAGGGGAGTGTAACGACCCATAAATTTTCGATGTTAAATGTTTGTTATTTTAATAATATTTTATGAATTAATATTGAAAGAAATAAAATATTGTAATTTTATAATGGAATGATAACTAAATTTAGAGTGAAACAATGTTAATACAAGTCAATTGTCAACAATCTAAATGAAACTCCAATTCATTTTATTTAAGCATGATACGTTTGATTGTAAAACTAAATATAAATAACAAATGTAAACATTTAGTTATTGTACAAAATAGATAGTTAATGGTAACTAAATAAGATCAGTATTGTGTAAGGAATGATAATATGGGTGGTATTAATGGTTACACTGATCTATAGTGGGATGTAAAAGGTAATAAATTTATGTATAATTTGGGTAATAAAATAAGTTTATTTATGGAGTTAGATTGGTTAAACTATCTTAGGCTATAAACCAAATAGAAGAGAACAAGCGTAAATCTTAAGGGTATAATAACAATTATTATATATTACCTAATTTATTGGTCAATCAATTTATTTGAAATAAAGTTCTCTTGAATGTTAAGTAATTTTAATACTATTATAGAGGAAACGTTACTTAATGATTTTTAATTTTAGTAACGGAAGAGTGAATGAGAATTTACAAAGAACATAAATTATTTATAAGTAAAAAAGGAGTATATATTGAACAAATTTATGATAATTGGATAATGCAGTGTTATTGGAAATTAGTTAGTGTTATATGGAATTTATACCTGGGTAGGCAAGTAGTAAACTTATAAATGAAAGAAAGTGAGTAGGCGACCCTTTATTTAGGTTGTTTATTCATTTAGTATGTTAAATAAAAATTTGGGAATCAGATCTCAATTAAGGGAAATTAAGTTGTACGTTAATTTGAAATAAAATCTATTAAATATTACATTTATAGTGAATGTAGTACGAATGGTTAGGGATTGTCAAATTTGGTAAAAAGGGATTGGACTTAGGAAACTTTGTTAATTGAGTTTAAAACCTTAATTAATACGCGTAATTGACAAGATTTACATTTTAAAAAAAAATAACCGTTGATACAAATCTAAGATGTATATAGAAGTATTAATGTAGTGAAAGAAAAACAAATATTAACTATGTTATTTGTGTAATTAATGGATAGGAATGCCAAAGGCTAATTGTAGTAAAGAATATAAGTGGTAGAATAATAAAAATTTATGATTTTATTTTTGTTAACATATGTTAAGAGATATGTTTATGATTTTAATTTGAACTTCTACTAATAACATGTATTACAGTAAGATAAAAAAATGATAACATACGTCAGGTGTACTTAATGACATTGTTTGAATGTAATTAATAATGGTGATTATAATAATAAATGTTCATAAAGAATAAGAATGAATAAGTTTAGTAAAAGAGTAAACATTCATTTAGTAAAAATGTTTGGCAACTGAAAGATTGATTGTAGAGATGAGAAACTATTATTTTGTAAGAAATATATATAATTACTCTTTGTAGCGAATAGTGTATTAATATGTTTAAATTACTATTAGATAGGAAATAGTTGTTATATTTCTCATTACATTCATTTAGTCCATTTTGAAACTTAATCAACTGAAATTAATGTAATTGAAAATTTCCAATTAATAGGAGAGAGAATACTAATTGTAAATTAATAGGTGTAAATAAAAGCAGCATATGTTTTGTGAAAATATAGGGAAAGTTTGATTTAACAAAAAGAAAATTTTACATCAAATAAAATGAATGTTTCATCTGTGAATGTACGTTTAATTTCATTAAAATAAGAACAGAAAGATTGTCTTTAAAGAAAGAAATATATGTTTATTTGAACTGTGTTTTAGCTTACAGACTGATTACAAGAATAGGAAAATAATCTATTTATTACGCTTGTGTATAAACAATAAATTTATAAATGTGTTTAAATAAACAATTGTTCTATTTCTTTATCCATTTTAGTTGTCTGTTTTAAAATCTAACTTTGTAAGTAACTTCAATTAATGTAATTCAAATGTTTCAATTAAAAAGAAAGGAAACATTGATTGCAATTAATAGATTTAATAAAAGAAACGCACGTTTTGTGTTAAACACAAAGGGTGCTGTAATGGAAATAAAAGATCATTTTGAGAAAACAAAATTGAACGTTCTCATTTTTAAGGTAAGCATAATATTTTATTTTTCGTAGATAAAAACCTGAATGCGTACAAAATTCTACTTTCGTTTGCAAATTTTCCATTCCTACGTACATTCCCTTATCTATTATTAATGCCTGAAGCTTTAATAATAAAACGTGACATTTATTTTTGTCCCTCCACATTCATTTCCTAATTATAAAAAAACCTACATCGTATTTCTTCTTCTACATTTTGTTTCTCCTAACACCTCATATTCAAAAGCTCTTATTCTTGCAACTCCAAAAGCATTCTTTTATAAAAATGATTTTTTTTCGTACTGGAGAAGAATGAGGTCCTGTAGCGTGCTAAAGCTTTTGCTGACGTGGCTTATATTTTTGTTAGGTATGTTTATTTGTTTGTTTAAACTAATTTTGTTTTCAAACGATTTAACACGTGTAACTTTCTCATACGAACTCCGTTTCACACGCGATTTTTTTTGTTAGGATCGTAATAAAATTCCGGATCTTTTGACGCTGGTTTGGACGAATTTGGAGACTGTCCAATTTTTGGGTTTAAATTGAATTTTAATTCAATTTAAATTCAAAAGGTGAGCGTTTAACCCACTCACAACTTCTAAGTTTTCTTATGTTTGTAAAATTGATTTAAGATATGAGTAGAAATTTATTTATGATTGTTTTGCATATTTATTTCATCAACTCAGTTAAGTCGCATTTATTTAATTTAACTGTTAATTAATTTTATTATTGCATATAAATTTGACAGTTAAAATTTATTTATTTTGCATATAAACTGCTAGTCAAACAGTTATTTATTTATTTATTTATTTATTTTGAATATAAACTGTTCGTTGATACCTGTTATATTTTATATGCTCTATTGATGTTTGTTTAAATTGATGATGATTGAAATAAAATTGGTTGATGATTGATATTGGGTGAATGGATGGTGTATTCTATATTATATAAACTACAAGGTATTATGCATTCTCATTTTATTCGAGATTGCGGTTTGAAATGATATACAACCGCATTTTTTTTATCTTTAAATTTGCGGATTGAAATGATAAATATCCGTATCACTTGACCATAGGATAGGAAATTATATACAGGCACCGCGGAATATATATATATATATATATATATATATATATATAAAATTATTTTTGAAATGATTTCTATGGTTTGGTTAGGATGTGGTTTAATAAATATTAATTTTGATCTTATATAAAATCTTATTTTATATATACATATATAGTTAAATTATTGAATTTAAACTATGTATGAATTTATTAAATGGAAATAAATAAGTTGAAAAATGGAGTTTGATAATTTATGTTTACGATTAAGTACAGGTTTAAGATATTGTATATATATAGAGTTTTAAATAGTTCAAATCAATTAAGATTGGAAATTAAATTGGAAATTTATTTGGAATTGGGCTTATTTAAATATTAAACTCCATAAGTAGGTGTAAACTTATTAATCTTAGAAATTTTAAAGGTATGATATTTATAACTGGATTTTTATTCAAGATAAATTAAATGAATAATTCTAGTATAAATAAATGGAAGGAAATATTTAGTGTTAAGAAATTGGGTTTTATTTTAAATGGTTATGGATCTATTATGTAAACGTTTCAAAACTAAATAATAGGACAATGAATTGTTGAATAGAAATTTCCAACCTTAGTTTTGAAAGTTATTAAATACTCAAAGTTTGAAAATATTGAAATCGAAGTGTTTATATTCAAACTGAAAGTGAATCTAAAGGTTATGGGTTTAGACTGAATTTAAAGTAAATAAAATTGTAAAGGCGTGGAAATTATTTACTTTATAGAGAAATTTTAAATTCAACTGTTTTATTTTATATACTGTTGAATATCCAAACCATTTAAGTTTTGAAAGTTATGGTTTTAAAGCTATGAATTTCGAAGTATTATGTTTTGAAAGTAATAATTCAAATGTTTGGGTTTCGGATATTATAAATTTTAAAGCAATATGATTTTGGAAAAGATATACGTGAAATAAAGATGATATTATACTGATTTGGGTTTATAAATGATATCAAATTTATTTGGTTTCTAAAACGAAAAATGGTATCGTATTATATGGTTTTGAAATGGGTATATATTCTGGTTTTGAAAGTAAAACTATTTTGATAAGACCGCGGTGTTATAATAACGTTTGGTTGTTGAAGAGACCGGGATCAGAAGTTGTCACACTCTTTGCCAACTTCGAAAACCACTTTAACAACCGTGTACACGGTGGATATTCCAGAATGAAGTAGGATGATGACGGCGTTTCCTTTGAGGTAAATACGTGGACCCGACTCCCGTGAGTTGGCATAAGGTGGCTAAAACAGGAGCGATTCTCGGGCCAAGGGGGTTAGCGCCCTTTATCGGACACATCCCTTCGATACTATACTCTGACTTTGGATTGATTCGGTGGCCACCTTTATTTTTTTGATTTTGGAGGTGTTTTTTCGAGGTGGGCGGTAGCTGCGGCTATGCGTTACCACCAGTCCGGATAGCAATTGGTATATCTACCCTAGCATTGCCTAGTTGTGCCGTGTTACCTACCCTAACGCGCCTTATACGATTTTGGTTTTGTACCATACCTATGGAGTGCCCTCTGACGATGCCCAGTACGGGGGAGATTACGGTACTGTATAGACTATGGGAATATATAACTGCGTTAAGGTGGAAAATGTAAAGCCTTAACGCTATTTAAAAGTAAGTTTATTTTACAATTAGACACTAATATAATAGCGAAATATACTACATAGTAGATAGTTTAACGGATCCTTAGGAGATGTAAATCCGAGCATCTCTTAAGTTACTGCACTCATATTTATCTCTGTTGATTTAACTTACATAAGATCTTTTAGTTTTGACTCGAGTGTTTTGTCTTTTCAATTCGCTCGGGTCAGTCCGAGCGTTTCAGGATTTGAAGATTTTATTCTGGAGGACGAAGACGAAGATTTGTAATATTACTATCTATTATATTATTCCACTACACCATTTGATTCCGCTGCATTGATATTTATTGGTATGTGAACTCTGATATTTATTGTATAAAGAAAAATCAAATGTTTTGTAAACAGTTTTATGAACTGTATATTTATTATTATATTTTATCGTTCCGCTGCAAGATTCTATTTTGTTTTTTTCCTTCTTTCTTCATCTCTGTGTTTATCTTATTTACCCCATAACAATCCGCCCTTCCGTATGGTTTGAATTGGCACGTGTGTCGATTTAAAGCGTGCGAAAAGGCGGGACGTTACACATTTACTGCTTCAGTAATAACTATCTATTAGAGCAGTGCAAGTAACAATATTTGGTTTACACTTGACCATTGATCCAAAAATGCCAAAAGCAACGTTGGCATGATTCATGAGAATGCAAGTGTTGATGATGATCCTATAACTGACTATGTCGAGGAACACATTATGCAGCATGATATTATTGTAGAATGATGAGATTAGAGGATAAAGAGATTTCTTGCTATTTTGAACGATTCTTGTGAAAAATATGCTAAATCTAAAGCATACATATTTTATGCCTGAAGTGTTGGAACTAACAACCATTATTCAACAATATTTATTTTAATGTGAAGAATATCATTGTATTTCTTTTATAGTCAAAGAAAATTCAATATAATAAGAAGCATATAATTGCCTTTAATGCTTTTTAGCTTTCTGGTTCCATTTCTAATTCCATCTAACATTGTTGCTGTATTTTGGTAATGTTGGATTTCACCAGACTTGACTGCAATTTGTGAAACTAGAATAAGAGGCTGGAAATTTTCAAAACAATCAACGACATAGATTAGTTAAAAGAAATAAAGTCAAACAGATTTAATAACTTTAACAATATGAATAATCCGAAAAACTATGATTTTAAAAAATTTATTTTTAGCTATCAACAAAGGATATCATTGGAAAGCATATTAAATTTGAGATTTAATAGTGAAATCGATTCTTGAATCCAATTAATGTAGAAAAAGTTATCACATTCAAAGTTTGAAATAGAAAGAAATTAAAAACATGACTGTTCGTTTTCCAAAATATGAAGGAGGCATGTGTGCTCTTGAAATCTAACTCAATAATAATATTATAGTATAGATAATAAAGGTTAATAAGGATTAAATTAAATGTTGTATTAATGGTGATTTGTAGAAATAAAGTGAAAGTTTAATAGTTGGAAATTTCTAAAATGAGAAATAAGAAATTAAAGACTAAGTGTTTAATGAAACTGTAAAGAAATTGAAGATTTGTAATTTGTAAATTAAAAAATAATGAAAAGTAAGAAGATGTAAACTATTGAACATTTTTGTTAACTAAAATGAATAAGAAAAAATTGTATAACACCTAGTTGCATTCTAAAAACATATATAAAACTTACTGGAAATGTTTAAAAGGTTATAATGTTAAATTATGAATATGTAATAGGATAATATACAATTAAAAGCTTAAGTAACAAAATGCTTCTATATGAACATATACTTATAAATGAAGAATTAAAAGTACAAGAAATGTTATAAACATAATTTAATTTTTTCAAATGCTTAATAATTAAACTGAATAGTAAGAAGGAGAATACTATTTAAATAAATGATTATAAACTTAAGAAATGTTGAAATGATTCATAAATATATTTAATACTAAATGATACTATATAAGAAAGGATAAATATGAATTAAAAAGTAGAAACATTTGAGTATCAAATGATTTGTTAATGGATATTAATATTAAATGGAAATCAAGCATATAAGTAAATCATAAATGTGAATTAAACTACAGTGAAGTGTATGTAATACTTTAATAATGGATTCATTGATGATATTAAATTTTGAATGGAATTATTTTTATGTAAGTAAATGAATGAAAATCGATGACGCTGTATGAATGAACGAAAATAAATAAAAAGTAAATGATGTGTTAAAAAACCAATAGAATAAACTTAAACAATATTCAAAACTAGTGCATACCCATGCTTCGCACACGGGTATTACTAATTTTGTAACAGAAATGAAAATAGTGTGTATATGTAAGTATCAACTATTATAGAAATTGTTCAAAACTGGCGATACATGTTATATATAAGAAAATTGATGGGTTACATAACCACCTAAATAAGATGGCATGGTTCAAAATTTGAAGTAATTGATTGAAGCATCAAAATTAGAATGTTTATCTGGTTAATAATTAAGCATTGTAATATAACAGTCAACCCTGAAAATGGACCACTACCTGGATAACAGCCATGTGAGTGACTGTAGATTTTTTACTAATGGGAAGTACATTATTATCTATATAATTTTTATGAAATAAAGTAAACAGTACTGAATAGTGAAATTAAGAAAACACCAAAGAAGTTTCAAAAAAGTAAACTTCTGTTAAATATAAAATATAGTGCTGGCATTGAAAATCAAGGAATATACAATGGATCAACACAATAACCAAAATATAGCATAAGCATTAATAAAATGGCTCATGGAAAAATTATTTCAATTACAGCCCATTAATTTTTGCACTAATCTTTATTGGTTGATATTACAGCCCATTAATTATGGATAATTTTAATCACTTGTCCATGTAAAACCAACTTCCTTCAGAGATCCTCGAAGTACCAGTTTCTTTCTTTTGGAAACCATTTCCCTGGAAAGCAGCCAACATCAGTAGCATATACCATGTTCTGTAAAATTGTTTCGTTTGCAAGGCCACAACGTTCCATTAGACTAAAATAGAATATAAAACGGGCTTAAAAATATATACTTGGTGTTTTCATCAGTTTGAGGTACTTAAACCTAGGATCATTGGTAAATCAAATTATATTATAAAATTCTTTGGAAGAGATTGTCCTACAATAATTGATAAGGTATGCAATGAAGTGAAAGAATATGAAAACTAATTGTTAATGTAGAAAAATAACGATTTATAATCAAATATGGGAAGTTGATAATACCTATTTCTAGCAATTAGGGACCACTTACATAGGTGAAGTTCTTATGCGGAGTTCTTTATTTACCATATTTACATATAGAGATAATGACAAATTAACATATGTATTGTTTTATTTACTTAATTTTGAGTTGATGATGTTCAACATGTGTAAACAAACAAACTTTACTTTTTTACATCGTTCATTTTTCATTTGTTCCAGCTTTCCCAAAATGTGATGGATATCAAATATATTATATATGATTGTATTTGAGACTGAAGAAATTATTATATAATTTACCCAAACCAAACTATTAAAGCCTAAACTATAAACATGGCAACTTAGTTTTGTACTATGCATTAAGCATCAATCTGAAATAATTCATCTTTTCATATGTATTTCTCTTTTCACGAATACAGTGTTGTAGTAAAATTATAACTCTTGAAGCATTAATGCAGTACGCATAAATCCATATCAATCTTACAGTTGCTAATGCTAACATCATATCTGTATTATTAGAAATGTCAAAGAGAACGTTTTTGATCATCACCCCATATTTTATTTAACAGAATGGATTAATTTAAACTCGAAACATAATTTTCAGTCTAAATGGAAAGATATCCATGGAGCGTCTCATCAAAGAAAACTCATTCAATAATCGAAGATTCACAGATATCCACCAAAAAATAAACTAAACAGAGCATAAATAAAAACAATAGTGTAACAACCTTTCTAGTCCTTATCCCTTATTTGTCTTGCTTCGAATGGAAGTATCAAGTATCTTGATCCAATTATTGAATAGGAATTATGGAGATAATTTTATCCACTCTTACCACTGCATTGAACCTCAAGCATCATGGTGTAGCTGTTGTACATTATAGTTACTATTAAATAAACACATCAGTTCCTAGTTTCAAAAAATTTCAGTTAATTGTATATTTCACTAAATAAACTACAAAGAAATTAATTTTTAATGAAGAAAAACAAACTGATTTTACGGTTAGATATGTCATATATACTGTTTAAAATAGATCGAACTATCAAAAATTTGATGTTGTTCCATGTCACTGATTAATCACACATTAAACCAAAAAAAAGTACACTGAGTAGGACAGGTATATGCATCACATACCGATGTTGTATAAACATGATCACTTGTACTAATTTGCCAAAATTTGAGTTATATACTACCTTGTCATAAACATTTGTGCATAGCTGTCAGTTATCATCGATTTAAATGATTAGAATAAATCATTTTAGGATATAAATAAGACATAGCTACATACTATCAACTAAATATTGTCAATTCCAACTTATATTCATTGAATGGTTCTCTCCAAAGTAGTACAATTAAATCACTTAATCTATTTAACAAAGGACTGAAATATTTATTTTTTTAACTCCATATGTAACAACAATAGAAGAAACACGAACTGATGCATTCCCTTAGTCATTACAAAAGCACATCGACTACCCCACATACATGATATACATGACATATAATTTTCATATATGATATAATAAAAGCAAATGAAGGAGAAAAAGAAATTCATAACTAACACTTCACCAACTGATTCTATATTTTTTTCCCTTCCATCTCTAGGTCAAGCTTTGTGCTTGAATGATTGTCGGCTACTGAAGTTAAAAAATTTAACAACTTACCTGCTAAAGATACCAAATTACCAAACAATAAGTATGCAATTTTAAAAATATATCATGAGTTGGACTCGGACCTGCAAATAAGCTATTAATGTGGAAACCCAATTATAACATCAAAGAACTAAAAAAGGAGACAACTTGTCATTTAACCACCGAATGTCAAGCCTCAAGGCATTGGCTTTTATTAATTAAAATTAATCCACCATTTTTTAAAAATAGTGGAATATTTGGACAAAACAAATACCTTGGTTTTGCATTTTGATAAATTTTGGGTATCCACAACTTCTTTTATTCTAGGATGAAATTGGTGTAATGCATGTTTCTTTCTTCATCATGTGAAATTCCTAAGGAAGAAGTAAATATTATCAGGTAAATAAATCAATCAAGCAAATAATTCTCAATTATAAAAATAATACACAAAAATGAAAGATCAAGAAAAATAGAAAATAGGGACTTTGTCCTACTTGTACCGATTTTTCTATGATATCGGAAATTCATATTTTAGTTGAATGTTGTAAATGATTGTACTTTGTATAAGTAACAACAGAAAGATCGTAAAAAAATTGAGTGTTGTTGAAAACTGAACAGCAAAGTATTATAAAAAATTATTAAAAAATTACTTAGAACTAAAACGACCCGCCTTTCTCTCCACAGAAAGACGCATCGTTATTAAGAAAGAAAGGGATAGAAAAGAGAAAAGATAGATAAGAAAGAACGAAACAACATCTGAATCTCACAGTGGAACGAATAAATTATATTAATCACATAAGTATTACATAATATACAACATCTATCATAGTTACACAGCTTATACATCACATACTAGATAGTTATAAACACCTGTCTAGTCATTACAACTCAAATACAACACAGAGATACCACCACAGCGGAAAAAACTATATATCTACAAACGCTGAAGCCTCCTGCTCCCGATCTCCTTCAGGATTCGTCAAAGCTAACCTGAATCCCTTGGCTACTCGTAAAAATTTTAGTACCTAAGAGGTTAAGAAAAACAGAAAATAAACTCCAGGTCAGACATGCGTCTAGTGTGAGTAACAAGTTAAAGTTGCTTAACTTTGAAAACCTTTGAAAACAAAAGGTATCTCGTAAGTCTTCCCACACATAAACACAGAAAAGTTTTTAACTTACGATAACCAAAATATTTGATAGGAAATCCAGTGATATTATAATAGGGTCTAGGGTTTTCAAATAAACTAGAAAATAGCACAAATCGTTACATTTATTAAATTCCAGCATACAAAGGTATACAATCAAAACAGAAAAGGGCACGTAGGAAGAATGTTTCCATCAATGGCAGGGCTACTTGGTACCGTCCGTCAGGACGTGGCTTAGATCACCGTACCAAGGATCCATCTTAAATCCCCTGCAACACAAGGCCGGAACCATCCCTTACTGGATAGTCCCGAACAAGACAACCCCGGCAGTTGTTGCAATCAACTGCCCACACAGCCGAATAAAAAAGGACCTCTAGACAGGGTAAATCTCATCCTATTTGAGCGCGACTCACTTAGCCTTGCTGCACCTCACCTGTTTTAGCCATTCCCGGTTGATGAGGCTTGAGGCTACGATTACCTTTATAGAACATATCTATCTTAGAATGCTCATCGTCCACCTGACAATGTTCTGAAAGCATTCAATCCATACAAGTTCATTCCGGGTTCAAACTAAACCGAAGGCACTATCTCGCTACACTCATTTTGAATCACCCTCAGAGTTAATGACAATAGCCCTTACACTCTTAATCTTCATCTCAATCGTAAGCACTATCCCTGTTAACTCATTTTGGAATCACCCTCAAAGTTAACGACCATAGCCTTTCCTTTGAATCTTCACTTGATCTTCACTTGAGATTTCACGACCTATCGTTTAATTTGGATCGATGTGGTTTCCGGATATCCAAATTTGGAAACCCGATCCCGGTCTCATCGAAATCCAAAACGCCGTCTTTTAAAGCAAAGTTGTTTTAAAGTTAAAACAATTCAATTCATTATCTATATTCACACATATAGATAATTCACAATCTCACAAATAGATAATCCATATCATCACAATTTAACCAAAGCATCCAATATCACAGATCAGCACATATCTCATATCAGAGATATCAAAACAATCCAAGGCATTCATCATCATTCAGCCAACCATAAGCAAGATTAATCAATCACACCATCTTTAGTTAATTTAAAATAAATTAAATTAATTACTTCCATCACTATAAATCTTTCTTACTTAATCATTAATTAATTACAAGCCAATTAATTAATCATCCTTTAATTATCCATCTTAATTAATCATCCTTGATTAATTATTCTTTAATTACATTAAGTAATTCGCCTTTAATTAAATACACAAATTAATTATTCTTAACCATTTACAGTGATTAATCTTTGATTACTCCCATTAATTAATTAACTATAATTAATTACATTAACCCTTAATTAATTACATTAATTAATTATCTATAATCACTTCATTGATTAATTATCCTTAATTAATCAACCCTTAATTACTTCATTAATTATATTAATTTATGATCCCTTAATTACTTGCTTAATTAATTATTCTTCTAATTAATCATATTTAATAATTAATCTTTAATTAATCACATGCGTTAATCAATCTTGATTAATCATATCAGTAATTAATTATCCTTATTTAATTACATTACTATAATTAACTTCTAAATAAATTTATTTATTAATTCTTAAATTAATTACACTAAGTAATAAATTCTTAATTACTTCCACTAAGTAATTATTCTTCATATTGTTGGGGATGCGGATTAAGGATCTTAAGGCAGAAATAACACTAGAGGGGGGGGTGAATAGTGTTTTAAAGAATATATGAACTATATGACTAAATTAAAACTTTCAACACAAATCTAAACAGAATTCTAACATAGAATGATCACAGAACATATAACAAATGCAAATAGTAAAGTAAAGCAAGTAAAAGGAAAGAACACACCGGATTTTATACTGGTTCGGAATCCTCCTACATCCAGTCCTCACCAAGGCAATATCCTTGTACAGATTTTTATAAGCCAATATCCAAATTACAACCCTCAATTTCTAAGACCTTGAGGAACCCTCCTATCTCCAAGTCTGGGGTAAATTCTCTTGATTTATGAGACACAAGATCACCCTAATACTTCTTAATAACAATCCTTTTGAATGGATAGACTCTATGGACTTTTTGAATACAAATTGATCCTATAACTCTGAATAGCACTTTGATCTTTAGTAGAATGATGGAGAATCAAATAGAGAGAGTATCTAAATGATTTCCTATTGAGAATTTGGCAGAATGATGGCACGACCTTGAAAATATGAAGTTTTATGGATATGGAATGGTGGAGAAGAAAGAGTGAAGAAAATAAAAAAGTTGTTCTTGAAAAATTCGTTTTGGAAGCCTTTATATAGATGCACAACAGTCATAACCGTTGGCGAAAGGTTTTTCGAACGAATGGACATTTCTTTTGAAAAGTTGAATTTTGAATCCAACGGCCACCATGTCGACATGGGGTATCCCCTTATGTCGACATCCCTCGGTTCAAAATTGTAGAGATGTTGTTTTGTAAAAGCATTTGAATTTAAAATAAGTTGAAACTTCTCTGAAGCAAAATAAAGTGTGTAAACAATATTTTGAGATAGAGAATGAATATAAAACATTATTTTAAATATATATATATAATTGATATAGACCGTCAATTATATAAGTAATATTTAAAATCAGAATAAGTTTTGATGTTTTAAAAATAGAAGTTTTTTAAAATCAGAATAGAGGAATATTTCAAGGCTAAAACAAAGTTTGAAAATATTTTTGAAAATATGATTTTTAAAAGCTAAAACATTTTGAAAACAGATTTAAAAACATTTTGAAAAATCTATTCAAACTAAAATTGCAAGAACCTTCCGACAGAGCTCCTCCATAGGACTCGAGAACTTGTACAAAGTAGTTTAAATGATTTTGATTTTCGTGGGTTTGCAAGCCACTTGTCGTAGGTTTGTAAGCTACTTATCGTGGGTTTGTAAGCCACTGGTTTCGATAGAAATTGGGTTCCATCCCAAAAGAAAATTGGAAGAAAGATGAGAGTGCTATTATGAAGTTTTAACAAAATACTAGACACTTATCTTGAGATCTTGAAATCTTGATTCTCTAGAGTCTTGAATCTTGAATCTCTAATCTTTATCTTGATGCTTGAGTCTTTATACTGATCAGTCTTCGATGATACCTGTATATACTTCCTATATACATACATATATACATACATATATATATATATATATCTAAATGGAAATGTTAGTATATATTTTATAAAGTAAAGTATAATAACTATATAAGGTTGTTGTCATCAAAACATCATCAACTCAGTTCCTAACAATCTCCCCCTTTTTGATTATGACAACCTTTATTTATAAAATATTCTTACCATACCATAACTCCCTTCTTACCACAACTCCCCCTTACTCCATGACTCCCCCTTACACCAAGCATATATATTTTTATAACTTTCTCCCCCTTTGACATCAGCAAAAAGGAATGAAAGTTTTACCTGTTCTAAGATAATCAAGTATATATAGAATAAAAGTGTAAAATGAACGTATAAGTGATCAAGTGTGTGTAAAGGATCAAGTGTGTGAGCATATATAAGTGTAAATTGGCAATCAAATCAATATCATACGTAGCAAACCAATCATGTATAGTATATGAAGTTATATACAAACCAAATCCAAATCAAACTTAAGTAAACAATTCAATCAAATCCTAATCAAATCTAAATCAAATTAACAAACAAACAAACATACATAATGATCAGACATTCCTTGGGACTTCCACCCATCCATCTTCTCCAAAGATAGGATCAGTTTTGATAACATCAAAATTATCTTTGTCGAGAGTGACCGGTGGATTTTCTTCGGGTTCGTCTTTGCTAAGGCTTGAGATCATCCAACGAAGTGTGTCGAAGTGTTTCTCTTGCTCTTTGATCATCTGTATTTGGCTTAATTCTAAGTGCCTTTGATTTCTAAGTATAAAAGAAAGAATATTCTTGAAAGAAGTAAGAGTTTCTTCAAGATTTTCACTTAAATTCTTAACTGGAGAAGCCATAATTTAAGAAATAAGTTGAAGTATGAAAGGAGATGAATAGAAATGGAGGTAGAGAAGTTTTTCTGGATGAAATAGGTATTTATAGGAGTTATTGGTCGTTCAAAATGAATTGACACTTGGTAGTTACAAGAATGTGAAGTTAGAAATTGTAACTACTTTCTGACTGTTATATGTCGACATGGGGGGGATGTGGCATGTCGACATGGTCTAGACAGAACGACCAAGTTCAGTTATTTTTTACTTTTAAGTTTATTTTATACTCGTGAACCTATATAAACTTAAAATAAATAACTAACAGAGATATATAAAGTTGGAAAACAGAGAATGAGATATCATTACTTATATTAGTTAACATTACATAATCTTAACTAAAAAAGTAAAAAATACAAAGATTGATAAACGATAGCTAGAGAAATAATGACTAGGATTAGTTTGATGAAGATGATGATGAGGACAAGCCAAGTTTCCTGCCTATCTTCCCAAAGGACTTGTCGATCTTGGTGGAGATTTTATCCATTTTCTTGCTAATAGATCTCTTAAGAACCTTTTGGTTTTGGGCAAGTATCTTTTGGTTCTTGAGTATGGTTTTATTGGACGGATTGGCGGGGGTATGTGGATATTCTATACTTTCCAAAGATGTTTCTTCATCTTCCTCTTCTTCTTCAATTTCCATTCCTTCCCCTTCTTCTTCCTCTTCTTCTCCCTCTTCTTCCATCCCTTCATGAGCAAGTCTTTCTTCCTTTTCGGTAAGTGTTTCATATGGTTGAAACATAAGTGGGATTTTCATAAGAGAAATGTTCCCATGATTGAATACTTTCCTACTTACAAACTCTTCCTTTTTAACATCCACACCAAAATAATTGAAAATTCGAGTAAGGTAAATTCCATGATAAAGAGTGTTTTCTCCCATATTAAAATTTTTGGGTCTTAACTCATCCAAAATAGTTTGTTCCCAATTAATATCATATTTTTCAAAAATAGCAAAAAGAGCTTTACACACTTTTGAGGTGGGATTATTGTAGTTTCCTGACCTAGGAATAATGGTGTGTTGAATAAGAAGGTTGACAATTCTTGATTTTGGGCGGAAAAATCGATTCTTATAATCCATATGGTCATCGCTTTCAAAAATGTGATGAAAAGTCTCTCGATCGGTTTCATTGATTTGAAATTCCGAGAGATTCATACCGGTAGATTTGCAGCCCAAAATAGTACCCAAAATATCGGAATCCAAAACAATAAGTGTTCCTTTAACACTACTCCAAATTTGATCTTCATTTCCATTATAAAATTCACGGTTTAGGTTTGCATAAAACATTTTGACAAGGTTTGGATAACAAACGAAATCATTTTGCTTGTTATCAATCAAGCTAAGAATGGAATTTTCTTCAAAAAGTTGATCGATTTCATAAGAAGGAAAATCATCAAAAATAGCAAATTTTCCCGTATTGACTTTACCATAGTTTACATAACTTATGTAAGCTTTGATAGCCTCCGGGTCATTGAAAAGATCATTTTTGATGGATTTGGGCAGCCTCATAGTTGATGGGTTACTTGAGGAAGCCATTGTTGAGTGTTTGAGAGGAGTAGAAGATAATGAAGAAAGTTTGAATTATGAGAATAAAGTGAAAAGAGATGATAAGAGAAGTATATTAAATAGATTCTCTAAAGTCATGTTCTCTGGTCAAGAGGTATCTTTTCAGAATTTTGAAGTAAGTGAAAAGGTGGAGGGAAATTCAAAAGTTTGAATTCAAATTTTGAAATCAAATTTCTAAGAGGCATGTCGACATGGGGTATCATGGCATGTCGACATGTGCCTGTTGAATTTGAAAGGAGGTGTCTATTTTTAAAATCTAATAAATTCCTAAAAATCCTAAGAAAACCAATCTATATTCTATATCTATATATAATTCCAGTAATAATATGAAATATAATAATATTAAATATAATAATATTAAAATATTTTAATATTTAAAATATTATTAAAATAATATTATTTTGAATTTAAAAATTCAAATTTCAAAGGGTGATTTTGAATTTAAAAATTCAAGGAATTGCAAACAAAATCAAAGCAAGCAAGCATCCAATAAAATCAAAATAAATGCGTACCTATTTTTAGATCCAAACTCTGATCGTCTTCCGATTCGAGAATAGCCGTGAAGCACAGATTTGAATTATTGGTTTTCTTCTCGTCATCACTGGATGAATCTGAATCATCAAGAGTTGCTGCATATGCCTTCTTTCTTTTCCTTAGTTGCTCGTTGTTTGGTTGAAATGTCTGTTTGTCTGGATATGGACAATCTATCTTGTAGTGACCTGTTTTGTTGCAGTTGTAGCATCTATCACCATTGTTGTTGTTGTTGTAATTGTTGTTGTTCTCCGAAGTATTTCTGGAATTCCTTTGATCATTTCTTTTAAAGTTATTCATCTTTCTATACTTCAGAAATTTCTGGTCATGAAAGCAATTTCTTCATCACTCTCTTGTTCTGAATCTCCAGTTGTTGCTTTGAATGCGATCGATTTCTTTTCCGTTGCCTTAGATTCTTTTCTCCCTTGTAGTTGAACTTCATAAGACATTAGATTACCGATTAACTCTTCGATCTTCATTTGACTAACATCATTTGCCTCTTCAATAGTAAGTGTCTTTTGATCCCATTCTGGAGTGAGTGAATTGAGTATTTTTCTGACATGATCTTCTTCTGAGAAACCCTTTCCTAAAGCAATCAATGAATGTACAATTTCTTGAAATCGAAAATACATGTCGGAAATGGACTCATTTTCATGCATTTTAAATAATTGAAACTGGTTAGTTAACATGGAAATTTTAGTCTGTTTAACTTTGCTTGTTCCTTCATGAGTTACTTGCAAAGTTTTCCAGATTTCAAATGCAGACTTACAAACAGAGACTCTATTAAACTCATTCCTATCTAGTGAACAAAATAGTATATTCATAGCCTTAGAATTGTTTTATGCAACTGACTTTTCCTCGGTAGTCCACTCGGCAAAATTAGTAGTTGGTTCAACATATTCAGTTTGTGTCATATTCCAAGTATCTAAACTTATGGATTGTAAATAAATTTTCATCCTACATGTCCAATATGCATAATTACTGCCATTAAAAAGTGGTGGTCTGACAGTAGACTGACCCTCTACAAATGAACTAGTGTTAGTGCTTGTGTTGACAGAAGTAGTGGTGACAGGAGTGACATTATTAGTGTGTTGTGCCATTAAAACTTTTCAAAATTTCAGATTATGAAAATAATGAAAACTAATTCTCTGATACCAATTGTTGGGGATGCGGATTAAGGATCTTAAGGCAGAAATAACACTAGAGGGGGGGTGAATAGTGTTTTAAAGAATATATGAACTATATGACTAAATTAAAACTTTCAACACAAATCTAAACAGAATTCTAACACAGAATGATCACAGAACATATAACAAATGCAAATAGTAAAGTAAAGCAAGTAAAAGGAAAGAACACACAGGATTTTATACTAGTTCAGAATCCTCCTACATCCAGTTCTGCACCAAGGCAATATCCTTGTACAGATTTTTATAAGCCAATATCCAAATTACAACCCTCTATTTCTAAGGCCTTGAGGAACCCTCCTATCTTCGAGTCTGGGGTAAACTCTCTTGATTTACGGGACACAAGATCACCCTAATACTTCTTAATAACAATCCTTTTGAATGGATAGACTCTATGGACTTTTTGAATACAAATTGATCCTATAACTCTGAATAGCACTTTGATCTTTAGTAGAATGATAGAGAATCAAATAGAGAGAGTATCTAAATGATTTCCTATTGAGAATTTGGCAGAATGATGGCACGACCTTGAAAATATGAAGTTTTATGGATATGGAATGGTGGAGAAGAAAGAGTGAAGAAAATAAAAAAGTTGTTCTTAAAAAATTCGTTTTGGAAGCCTTTATATAAATGCACAACAGTCATAACCGTTGGCGAAAGGTTTTTCGAACGAATGGACATTTCTTTTGAAAAGTTGAATTTTGAATCCAACGGCCACCATGTCGACATGGGGTATCCCCTTATGTCGACATCCCTCGGTTCAAAATTGTAGAGATGTTGTTTTGTAAAAGCATTTGAATTTAAAATAAGTTGAAACTTCTCCGAAGCAAAATAAAGTGTGTAAACAATATTTTGAGATAGAGAATGAATATAAAACATTATTTTAAATATATATATATAATTGATATAGACCGTCAATTATATAAGTAATATTTAAAATCACAATAAGTTTTGATGTTTTAAAAATAGAAGTTTTTTAAAATCAGAATAGAGGAATATTTCAAGGCTAAAACAAAGTTTGAAAATATTTTGAAAATATGATTTTGAAAGCTAAAACATTTTGAAAACAGATTTAAAAACATTTTGAAAAATCTATTCAAACTGAAATTGCAAGAACCTTCCTACAGAGCTCCTCCATAGGACTCGAGAACTTGTACAAAGTAGTTTAAATGATTTTGATTTTCGTGGGTTTGTAAGCCACTTGTCGTAGGTTTGTAAGCTACTTGTCGTGGGTTTGTAAGCCACTGGTTTCGATAGAAATTGGGTTCCATCCCAAAAGAAAATTGGAAGAAAGATGAGAGTGCTATTATGAAGTTTTAACAAAATACTAGACACTTATCTTGAGATCTTGAAATCTTGATTCTCTAGAGTCTTGAATCTTGAATCTCTAATCTTTATCTTGATGCTTGAGTCTTTATACTGATCAGTCTTCGATGATACCTGCATATACTTCCTATATACATATATATATATATATATATATATATATATATATATATATATCTAAATGGAAATGTTAGTATATATTTTATAAAGTAAAGTATAATAACTATATAAGGTTGTTGTCATCAAAACATCATCAACTCAGTTCCTAACACTTATTAATTATACAAAGTAATTAAACCCAAATTACTTCCATTCTTCAATTAATTACATCCAGTAATTATCCATTAATTACTTCACTAAGTAATTACACTTTATAAATTATACTTAACCAATTCCATAAATGATTATCCTTAATTAATTAATCTAATTAATTATCTCAAATTAATCACATTAATTAATCATTTCATAATCCCTAATTAATGATCTTTCACTTAATTACACTCATTAACCATCCTTTAATTACTTCCCTAAGTAATCATGCTATAATTAACCATTATTAATTACAAATTAATTAATTCTTAATTAACAATTTGTTAATCTCTAATTACTTAACTAATTAATGCTTAATTGTAACTTAATCAATCTCCAATTACTTGATTAATTAATTTCTAACCATTAATTAATAATCTTAACTTATCTAATTAATGATCCTTAATTATAAATTAATTAACCCTTAAATTAATTAACTTACAACCCTTAATTATTTATTTATTAATCCTTAATCATTAATTAAATTAATTAATTATTACTTGAATTTCCTTATTAATTTAATTAATCTCAAATCAATAAATCTCAATTAATTTAAGATAAAAACATTATCCTTATCAATGACTTAATTATCATTAACATATGCATTGAAACTTTATACTTTTAAATTTACTTTTAAATTTCATTTCAAATTTAAGATTTTAAAATGATTACAAATTTAAATTAACAAAATTCGAGTTAAGCAAATTACAAATCTCTAAATCAAATATTAAAGAAAACTTATTTTATACAAAAGAAATATATATAGGAAAAGTTTTAAATCAAATTTATTTAAATTCAAAAACTTGACCTTTTTAAAAACTTTTTTTTTAAAACTATTTTAAAATGCTGCTTCGGGTTCAACCCGAAGACTACTCGAGCGCTTACCCAAGAAAACGACATCTTTCTTCATTTCAAAAGTTTTGTTAAGTTTTAAAGTTTGAATCTGAAACTAATTACACTCTCGAATGACCCGAGGCCTCACTCGAGTTACCTACACGAATACACGAGCCTTCCTTCGAGACAAACACAACCCAAACTTCTGACACCAAAACCACTGCCGTGCACATGCACCGGCGATGCAGCCACCTCTAACCATCCATGATGCCTCTTGCATGTCGAGGAGCCTCCCTATACCAGATCTCGATCATCAGAACATCAAAACAAACCCGAGATCGAATTCGAGCAACTCTGCATAATTCCTGGAACAAACCACCTCACCAAAACTTCCGCGAACCCACGATGCCGATCACCGAAGTGTCCGAGCCTCCAACCACACCTTCGCCAACCTCCCCGCTACAAATTCCCACAATTTGATTGAACTCGATCCACCAGATGTGCCAGGGTGGATACATTTCTGACCAAGCCCAAAACTATGGTTCAAAAACCATCTCGACCACCGTCGCCGCCTCTGTGCCTTGAACACCCTTCTGAAATTTTTCCCACACTCTCCGATCATCCTTCTACCTCCAACAAAGACCACGACCTCCTCGAGCAACTAGACCGTCAGATACCACCCAAAACTCAGTTTCTGATCTAACTCGAACTGCTCGTTCGTCCCACTACTAAAAATTGTGATTCCATTTTTAAAAATCATGTGTTTTTGAATAAGAATTCAGTTTATATACCTGAATCAATGAATTAGGATATTTGAATTTTTAACATAACTCAAGCTTGCATGTTCTTCTTGATTTTCAAGTGAATTTCAAATTCATTTTAACTTAAATAAAAATTTTAAACTTACCCTATGATTAACCAAACAAATTTTGTTTAAAGCCTAAGTGCTAATAGAGATTAGATCAAGAGAGAATGAATTTTGTTTGAAATCTTGAGCTTGGAAACTAAGAACAGGAAAACACAGATACAATAGCATGCACACACCTATACATTCATATATACACAAAAAAAAGGCACTTATATATATATACATAATACATACTTATCCCAGAAATTAACATGCAACCGGATTCATACTTAAGTTTTTTTTAAAAGAGATGTTACTCGCTGGTTAAAGAAGATGAACGGAGCCTTCTTTTTGAAATAGCTTTTGAAATCCTAAGTGTTGAAAAAAATGCTTCTTGATTTAAAAAACTGGAACTTCTATAATCCCTTTTAAAACTGAAATGCTTTGTTACTGGATCTGTTGTTGAGATGCTTTAATTTGGAACGGAGGTGAACTGCTTTGATTTTGAGCTTGCTTCAGATAAATCTCAGGTTGAAGAAATATGCATAGGCTTTGTTGTTTTGATTTCTGAAAATGGTGTTACAGTTATTGAATTTTGTTTCTAGTTTGTGAAGTGTTTGATTACAGATTTTATTTTGAGAAATAGAATTACGTTTCTCTTAGTTTTTGAAAAGAGAAAATAGGAAAAGGAATGAAGGTAAGAAAGCATGTTTTTATAAAGGCTAAAATGACTTATTAAAAATAAAAGAAAAATTAAAATTAAAAATGACACATGTTCAAACACTTACCATTTGTCACTTACATTGTTAATTAGCCTACACATGTTACTAATGTGTCATGATTTAATTATACTTGTAATATGTATTTTATTTATTTATTTTAAATGTCAATAATAAAGCTTTATACTTAATTTATAAGTTCTTATCTAAATTTATATATATAAATTTCTTTAAAGAAAATATTATAAAACCAATTATATACAAATAACTTATATATATATTTTTTTTAAATCCAAAATATTTTAAAATATCTACCTTTTGAATTTAAAAATTAAATCCAAATGAAAATTCAATTTAAATTTAAAAATCCAATTTAAAAACGTCTTATATATATACATATATAACAACACATTAAATTTGAAAATAATAATTCTATTTTCTTTAAAATCTATTATATCTAAAACATTAATAATATTGTTTTAACAATAAGAATTTTGCAAATTTTAAGTAATTTAAAAAGGGAATATCACATTATTTATAATTTACTTATATTACTAAATGAATTAATATATCATATGTTTTATATTCTTGTGAATTGTATTTTAAACTTTTATATATATTTACAAATCATATTTATCAAGCAATATTTAAAAAGAAAATAAAACAAACCTTTTTGTTAATCTTATTTAAATTTAAACTTAAGCTAAAAATATTTTAAATAATTAACATTTACCTTAAGTATTTTAAAACTATATGGTTAACTATTTAAATAACTTTTGAAAAGTTTTATATTAAATTAATCATAACTTCCAAATTACCAAAATATAATTTAGAATTTGAAATCATAATTTTATTTGTTAAATTTAAACCAAAGTTTTTCTATTTATAATATATACAAATATGTATCCATTATAAATAGAAAACATTTTATTAGCTTTAAAAGATAAAATTTACCAATTAAATATTTATTTGCTTTTTAAAGAATAAACTTGCCAATTTAAATTAAAGTTATCAAATAAAATTATCAAATCAATTTAATTATTAATACAGATTATTAAATTGATATTGCTAAAATTCCAGGTCATCGCATTCCTCCCCCTTTAAAAGAATTTCGTCCCCGAAATTTTAAAGCAAAGATAATTTAATAACCCTTCAAAGATTTTAATTTTAAACCGCAAGCATATATTATCAACCATATGCTAACTACCATAGCAACCAATTCACTCAATCAAACAAATCTAATGATCCTGACACAAATCAGGATAGACCTCCCTAACACTATCTAGAGTTTCCTAGGTATAAACACTGGGATACTCGCTCTACTGAATCCAAACTAACTACACCACTAAGCTTCTGAGCCCCTACTCATCTAGATCTATAATATGAACAGGATATCTGACCATAGTCAAGTCTGACTCAACTACCAAATTCCCCTGAACTGTAGATTCCACAACTAGAGATGGATCATACACGTACTCCCTTGGAGATACGTGAAATACACTGAATCCCAGTCTTCCAAACTGGCAATTCAATCTCGAAGATCAAAACACTTATCCTCACAAGAACAGAAAGATCCAATACATCTTGGAGCTAGCTTTGCAGTTTACCAAATCTTATAGCTCCTATGTTCGAAGAAAACTTATCAAAAATTAAATCTCCAACTTCGAAGTCCAAATTCCTTAGTCTCTTATCCACAAAATTCTTCTGACAATCCTGGACTCCCTTCATCCTTCTTGATCAGCTCAACCTTCGCTGATGCTTCTCGAAACAAACTGAACCAAAAACAACCCAACAAAATAATCCTCTCAAGATCAACCAAAACCAAGAACACCAACTCTACTCCACAATCACCAGTAGACTTTAAACTTACCTCTCCTATCCGGAAAAGAAAACACAAATGCACTCGCCAACCTCACCTTTAGATCCTAAAAAAATTCCCGTAGAAACTCTCTAATCCAAGAATACTGCAAACTTCCAAAGAGTCTAAGGTTGCTTCCACTCTAGAACAACTGCTATCTTGCTTCCGCCGCGCAACTCTGATCTGGAATAGATGAGAATGCCGATGATGAACACGAGCACAAGCTTATCCAACACTTCCCGAAAGACACGATTCAATAGATCCATAAAGAGAAAACACAGAAGTTCCACCAAAACCTGAGCTGCTTCACCAAAATCCTCTTTCTAGGAACCATCCTGCTACTTAGCTGAACCATCGGTATCACTCCTGGAATCCTAGTCGATACGGAAACTCAAACTCCATATGCTAAGGCAAACCTTGGCTTCCTAGAAGACATCCGGAAAAATCATTGATAACTTCTATTCCCTAGAGATGCCTGGATCCCAAGCAAAATATTACCTAAGAGAACACTCAACTATCGCAAGCCACTTTTGTGATCAACCCGGCCTAATTTCCAAAGAAACTGTTCTCTGTTTACTAATCAGAACAGCTTATGCTTAACTAATCAATCCATCGAAGAAATGGATCCACTCTGCTACTTCTGAACTCCACCTCAAGAACACTGCTTAGCTAGATGACCTTCCTGTCGACACACAAAACACCTCCAAGCTGCAACGCTGCCACAGATGCCAATGACTTCCTATCCATAAGCTCCTCGAACCTCAAAGCCATATCATCCAATTCCACACAGAGCCTAGAGATGGGTAGACACCTCCTCAAGAAACTCGGCCTCAAACCAAACACATACACCCTGCTGAACCTAGTCTCATCACCGATGCAGACACACTTCCTTAAAATTGCTCCAAAAGAAACATCTTTGAAACATCCATAGTCACTACGTCTCACTACGCAGCTGCTTCTTCCTGAAGTTTCCAAGATACCATCAATTGCTTCAACTTAACCAACAGATCCAAACTCAAGAAAATCCGCTTACACAAGCACAACCAAACTTGCACTCCAATGATGGACTTCGAACCTCAAAAAGGCTTCCTTCAGAGATTGGTGAAATCCTTACACCACTGCAAAGCTTACTCGAGACGGTTTTGGGTCTACAGCCTCAGCATATACACTTCCAACCTCAACACTCAGACTACTTCCATTGGTAGTCATGCTATACACACCACTACCTTTCCTACCATTAGAACTCATATTGGGAAACCCGAACAGGTAACCCAACAAATAGGTAGATATATATATATATATATATATATATATATATATATATATATATGAAAATTATAAATACGCTCTCTCAAGAAAGAAACCACTTCAAAGCCTAGATATTTACTCAACCTAGCGCTCTGATACCAAATGAAACGACCCGCCTTTCTCTCCATAGAAAGACGCATCATTATTAAGAAAGAAAGGGATAGAAAGGAGAAAAGATAGAAAAGAAAGAACGAAACAACAACTGAATCTCACAGCGGAACGAATAAATTATATCAATCACATAAGTATTACATAATATACAACATCTATCAGAGTTACACAGCTTATATATCACATACTAGATAGTTATAAAAACCTGTCTAGTCATTACAACTCAAATACAACACAGAGATACCACCACAGCAGAAATAACTATATATCTACAAACGATGAAGCCTCCTACTCCTGATCTCCTCCAGGATTCGTCAAAGCTAACCTGAATCCCTTGGCTACTCGTATAAATTTGAGTACCCAAGAGTTTAAGAAAAACATAAAATAAACTCCGGGTCAGACATGGGTCTGGTGTGAGTAACAGGTTAAAGTTGCTTAACTTTGAAAACCTTTGAAAACAAAAGGTATCTCGTAAGACTTCCCGCACATAAACACGGAAAAGATTTTACCTTATGATAACCAAAATATTAGATAGGAAATCCAGTGATATTATAATAGGATCTAGGGTTTCAAATAAACTAGAAAATAGCCGAAATTGTTACACTTATTAAATTCCAACATACATAGGTATGCAATCAAAACCGAAAAGGGCACGTAGGAAGAACTGGTTTCCATCAATGGCAGGGCTACTGGGGTACCGCCCGTCACAATACGTGGCCTAGATCACCGTACCGAGGATCCACCCTAAATCCCCTGCAACACTAGGCCGGAACCATCCCTTACTGGATAGTCCCGAACAAGACAACACCGGCAGTTGTTGCAATTAACGGCCCACACAGCCGAATAAAAAGGGACCTCTAGACATAGGAAATCTTGTCCTACTTGAGCGCGACTCACTTAGCCTTGCTACACCTCCTCTGTTTTAACCATTCTCGGTTGATGAGGCATGAGGCTACGATTACCTTTATAGAACACATCTATCTTAGAATGCTCATCGTCCACCTGACGATGTTCTGAAAGCATTGAATTTATACAAGTTCATTCCGGATTCGAACGAAACCTAAGGCACTATCTCGCTACACTCATTTTGGAATCACCCTCAGAGTTAACGGCAATAGCCCTTGCACTCTTAATCTTCATCTCAATCGAAAGCACTATCCCCGTTAACTTGTTTTGGAATCACCCTCAGATTTAACGACCATAGCCTTTCCTCTGAATCATCACTTGATCTTCACTTGAGATTTCATGACCTATCGTTTAATTTGGATCGATGTGGTTTTCGGATATCCAAATTTGAAAACCCGATCCCGGTCTCACCGAAATCCAAAATGTCGTCTTTTAAAGCCAAGTTGTTTTAAAGTTAAAATACTTCAATTCATTATCTATATTCACACAGATAGATAATTCACAATCTTACAAATAGATAATCCATACCATCACAATTTAACCAAAGCATCCAATATCACAGATCAGCACATATCTCATATCAGAGATATCAAAACAATCCAAGGCATTCATCATCATTCAGCCAACCATAAGCAATATTAACCAATCACACCATCTTTAATTAATTTAAAATAAATTAAATTAATTATTTCCATCACTATAAATCCTGCTTACTTAATCATTAATTAATTACAATAATTAATTAATCATCCTTTAATTATCAATCTTAATAAATCATCCTTGATTAGTTATTCTTCAATTACATTAAGTAATTAGCCTTTAATTAATTACACAAATTGATTGTTCTTAACCATTTACAGTAATTAACCTTTAATTACTCCCATTAACTAATTAACTGTAATTAATTACATTAACCCTTAATTAATTACATTAATTAATTATCTATAATCACATCATTGATTAATTATCCTTAATTAATCAACCCTTAATTACTTCATTAATTATATTAATTAATGATCCCTTAATTACTTCCTTAATTAATTATTATTCTAATTAATCACATTTAATAATTAATCTTTGATTAATCACATTCATTAATCAACTTTGACTAATCATATCAGTAACTAATTATCCTTAATTAATTACATTACTTTAATTAACTTCTAAATAAATTAATTTACTAATTCTTAAATTAATTACACTAAGCAATTAATTCGTAATTACTTGCACTAAGTAATTATCCTTCTTATTAACTACACAAAGTAGTTAAATCCAAATTACTTCCATTCTTCAATTAATTACATCTAGTAATTATCCATTAATTACTTCACTAAGTAATTACACTTTATAAATTACATAAAGTAATTATACTTAACCAATTCCATAAATGATTATTCTTAATTAATTAATCTAATTAATTATCTTAAATTAATCACATTAATTAATCATTTCATAATCCCTAGTTAATGATCTTTCATTTAATTATACTCATTAACCATCCTTTAATTACTTCCCCAAGTAATTGTGCTTTAATTAACCATTATTAATTACAAATTAATTAATTCTTAAATAACAAATAGTTAATCTCTAATTACTTAACTAATTAATGCTTAATTGTAACTTAATCAATCTCTAATTACTTGATTAATTAATTTCTAACCATTAGTTAATAATCTTAACTTATCTAATTAATGATCCTTGATTAAAATTAATTAACCCTTAAATTAATTAATTTACAACCCTTACTTATTTATTTATTAATCCTTAATCATTGATTAATTAAATTAATTAATTATTACTTGAATTTCCTTATTAATTTAATTAATCTCAAATCACTAAATCTTAATTAACTTTAAGATAAAAACATTATCCTTATCAATGACTTAATTATCATTAACATATGCATTTGAAACTTTATACTTTTAAATTTACTTTTAAATTTCATTTCAAATTTAAGATTTTAAAATGATTACAAATTTAACTTAACAAAATTCATGTTAAGCAAATTACAAATCTCTAAATCAAATATTAAAGAAAACTTATTTTATACAAAAGAAATTTATATAGGAAATTTTTTAAATCAAATTTATTTAAATTCAAAAACATGCCCTTTTTAAAACTTTTTTAAAAAACTATTTTAAAATGCTGCTTCGGGTCCAACCCGAAGACTACTCGAGCACTTACCTGAGAAAACCACATATTTCTTCATTTCAATTTTTTTTTTTTAAGTTTTAAAGTTTAAATCTGAAACTAATTACACTCTCAAATGACCCGAGGCCTCACTCGAGTTACCTACACGAATACACAAGCCTTCCTTCGAGAAAAACACAACCTAAACTTCTGACACCAAAATCACTGCCGTGCACATGCACCGACGATGAATCCACCTCTGACCATCCTCCATGACTCTCGCATGTCGACGAACCTCCCTATGCCAGATTCCAATCATCAAAACATCAAAACAAACCCGAGATCGAATTCAAGCAACTCTGCACAATACCTGGAACAAACCACCTCACCAAAACCTCCTCGAACCCACGATGTCGATCATTGGAGTGTCCGAGCCTCTAGCGTACCTTCGCCAACCTCCCCGCTACAAATTCACATAATTTTATGGAACTCAATCCACCGGAGGCGTCGGGGAGGATACATTTCCAACCAAGCCTAAAACTAGGGTTTAAAAACAATCTCGACCATAGTCACCGCCACTGTGCCTTAAACACCCTTCTGACATTTTTCCCACACTCTCCGATCATCCTTTTACCTCCAACGAAGACCACAACCTCTCCGAGCAACTAGATCATCAGAAACCACCCAAAACTCAATTACTGGTCTAACTCGAATTGCTCATTCTTCCCGCAACTAAAAATTGTGATTCCATTTTTAAAAATCATGTTTTTGAATAAGAATTTAGTTTATATACCTGAATCAATGAATTAGGATATTTGAATTTTTAACATAACTCAAGCTTGCTTGTTCTTTTTTATTTTCCAGTGAATTTCAAATTCATTTTAACATAAATAAAATTTTAAAACTTACCTTATGATTAAACAAACAAATTTTGTTTAAAGCCTAAGTCCTAACAGAGATTAGATCAAGAGAGAATGAATTTTGTTTGAAATCTTAAGCGTGGAAACTAAGAACAGGAAAACACAGATGCAACAGCATGCACACACCTATACATTCATATATATACACAGAAAAATGCACTTATATATATACACACAGTACATACTTATCCTAGAAATTAACATGCAACTGGATTCATACTTAAGTTTTTTTTTTAAAAGAGATGTTACTCACTGGTTAAAGAAGATGTATAGAGCCTTCTTTTTGAATTAGCTTTTGAAATCCTGAGTGTTGAAAAAAAGTTCTTGATTTAAAAAGCTGGAATTGCTGTGATCACTTTTAAAACTGAAATGCTTTGTTACTAGATCTGTTGTTGAGATGCTTTAATTTGGAACAGAGGTGAACTGCTTTGATTTTGAGCTTGCTTTAGATAAATCTCAGGTTGAAGAAAATGTACAGGCATTGTTATTTTGATTTTTGAAAATGGTTTTATAGATTGTTGAATTTTGTTTCTTGTTTGTGAAGTGTTTGATTACAAATTTTGTTTTGGGAAATAGGATTGAGTTTCTCTTAGTTTTTGAAAAGAGAAATAGGAAAAGGAATGAAGGTAAGAAATCATGTTTTAATAAAGGGTAAAATGACTTATTAAAAATAAAAGAAAAATTAAAATTAGAAATGACACATGTTCAAACACTTACCATTTGTCACTTACATTGTTAATTAACCTACACATGTTACTACTATGTCATGATTTAATTACACTTGTAATATGTATTTTTTCTTATTTATTTTAAATGTTAATAATAAATATGTATACTTAATTTATAAATTCTTATCTAAATTTATATATATAAATTTTTTTAAAGAAAATATTATAAAACAAATTATATACAAATAAAATATTATATATATTTTTAAAATCTAAAATATTTTAAAATATCTATCTTTTGAATTTTAAAATTAAATCCAAATTCAAATTCAATTTAAATTTAAAAATCCAATTTAAAATCAACTTATATATATACATATATATAACAACACATTAAATTTGAAAATAACAATTCTATTTTCTTTAAAATCTATTATATCTAACACATTATTAATATTGTTTTAAAAATAACAATTTTGCAAATTTTAAATAATTTAAAAAGGGAATATCACATTATTTATAATTTACTTATATTATTAAATGAATTAATATATCATATGCTTTATATATTTGTGAATTATATTTTAAACTTTTATATATATATATTTACAAATCATATTTATCAAGCAATATTTAGAAAGAAAATAAAACAAACCTTTTTGTTAATCTTCTTTAAACTTAAGAAAAAAATATTTTAAACAATTAACATTTACCTTAAATATTTTAAAACTATATGGTTAACTATTTAAATAACCTTTGAAAAGTTTTATATTAAATTAATCATAACTTCCAAATTACCAAAATATAATTTAGAATTTGAAATCATGATTTTGTTTGTTAAATTTAAACCAAAGTTTTTCTATTTACAATATATACAAATATATATACATTATAAATAGAAAACATTTTATTAGCTTGAATAGATAAATTTACCAATTAAATATTTACTTGCTTTTTAAATATTAATATAGATTATTAAATCAACTTAAATTAAATTATAATTATAAAAGAAAATTATCAAATCAATTTAATTATTAATATAGATCATTAAAATTAATATTGCCCAAAATTCCAGGTCATCACAAGAACAATATGTTTTCTGATCATCAGACTAAAAATTAAAGAAAACGGAAATTAATTTCACTATCATGTTTAAGATGCATGGAAAATGAAGGAAGCATATATCAATGTAGCATGCGGTTTAATGTTTAAATGTTACACAAAACTAAGAGATAAGTATTAACTATTTATCTTTGTTTAGTTTTATCTTGGTTGGACATGCTCATTAAGCTATCATGGGTTAGACCTTAGAGATATAAGCATGAACATATCATATTTCATTTAATTTAATTGTTTGAAAATTGATGGGTTTGTTATTCATGCAAATTCAGGTGGAATGACATTCAAGAGGTGAATTTCGAGACTTAAATCCATTTAGGCTTTGAATTTAAGCAGCGTCGGTTGATGTGTTAATTCATAACATAAATAATATCATAGTATGAATAGTCATAACCTGAGGAATGTTTGGCGAAATCAACTGTCCATAAAGCTGACCACTTTATACGCTAAGAAATGAGAGTCGGAATATTTGATATTGGAATTAGATTAGATGTATAGGTTTGAAGTAAAAAGATCAACTTTGAAAATCTAATCAACTTTAGATACAAAATAAAGAATTCACTCAAGTTTAGATTTGAAAGTGGTACTAATTGAGGAGCAACATTTTGGAAAAAAAGAATCGTTGAACTTTTATGCCATATTTAATGTGAATTTGGTAAGTTTGGATTCATCTAACTGAGAAATTGCTTGTAGAAAAGCATTTTGTTTAAAACATCTACCTTGAGCCAATAGATGTTTTAAAAAAGATTATCATGAACAAAATGATGATGCAACTAAACAAATAGATTTTTTCTGCTTGACTGAAAACATTAAGAGAATATGGTAAGTATAAATTTGTTGCATATATTTTTAAACAAAAACAATCACCTTTATTTTATTTGTCAACTTACTGGTTTTATGCCAATTCATTGACTTTTCCTTAATGCAAGTGATTCTGTGATCAGGCCTGGCCTAGAGGCAAGGGACCTTCGCCAAGGGCAACACCACCGAAGATGGCCGAAGGGGCAACAAAATGTCCGATGTGCTTTTAAAATATTGATCAGATAAAATAGTGGGGCAATATTTTATTGAAATCACAAATGGTGTACTGGGTTAACGTTTTCCTATTACCCTTACAACCAGGGTTCGAATGATGGCTTGTATAAACTTTTTTCCCTTCCTCTTCTTAATCTTCCTTTTTCTACAGCTCTACCTAGGGCATCACTTGTGACAGGGCTGGCACTGTCTATGATATCCAATAAATACTACCTATCAACTCCTCTATGTGGATCAAATGTGCCATCTTTGAATAAAGAAGAAAAAGTCTTTTAAAAATAACTATAACCCTTAGCCATTGTTTTATGGCCTTACTGCAAAGTAAAGCGATTAACTTTTCGTCTGAATGGTTCTACTTATCTGCTATTGAATACCTAATAATTTTCTTGATTATTTTTACTATTACCTTAATAATAAAAGTATAAGCAAATCATCCATAGAAACAGTTGATCAATGCAGGAAGCAGAAAAGTGTCTATAACTTCATATTCACACCAAGCCAGTGCAATAAACGTTGAAACTCATAACTAAATTTTAACTAAGAAAAAACATAGTTTTTACTACCCAAGTTTTTTACGGTCATCAACATAACATATTTTGCCAAATAACAGATGAAAGTTATTGAACATCATTTTAACATGAATATGAAAGTTCATAGCAAATGAGTAATTAAAATTCATGAACTTTGAAATGTAAAATCCTATTTTATCAACGAAATCTGTATATATTATTGGTTAATCATAACATTATTTGCAAATCAACTTTTTTGTTAAAATAGTTGTTTGTTTTTTCATTTTGCTACAATTATCACAAATCTCTTAGTTCAAAAAAATAACAGAATTAACTTTTAATTGAGTGGCTCGAGTGTTTGTTTTTGTAGATATTAAGGACTTCATACATTCTATCTTAGAATTATATGCATTGAAATAAGCAAGTCATAATCATACTGATGAAACATATTTAACACCATACTACTGCTTGGGGTGATTACATGACATAACATGATCTATATACCCATATAGGAAACCCCCAAGAAAATTCAATACAACCAAATTAATTTAACTACTTTGGATTTTTTTTAAACTTCAAATGCACTAAAGTTTTCACTTTTAATCATTTGTTCACCATAACCAACAATAAAATCTAACATCGTCTGTTAACAAACACATTTATTCCAACATTATTTCAAACATTTAATGAAATGTAAAAGAAAACTTTGGGACAAAAATTGCTGCCTATACAGAGTAGCTACCAAAAAATAGTTTAAAAATGACACTAGTTAATTAGAGGTTTTTATTTAAATAAAAAAGAAATTATGAAAAATATTACCCTTGAATACCTTAGCAGCTATATTGAGTTTGGCTCTAATTTGTAACTTAATATCTTCCATTGAATCCAATAGCTTTTGTCTTTGATACCTAAACATCAAATATAAACATTCAGTCACTAGGGAGTTTAGGGAAACAATGATGAAGTATTTGGATTCTACTAAATCCAATTAAGATTACAACTCAAATTTGGGATAATCATACTAAGGAAATAACCTGAACCAAAGTAGGAGAATCCTTCCCTGTGATGGCGATGGGATGAGAAGAGGGAAATCACTACCACGTCGAAGTAAGCTATCAAAATATTTTACGACCTAAACTAAACTTGGAGACGACCAATTTTCGATGACATGGAAGGAGGAAGGTCAAAACTGCTAGCGCATTGGAGAAATACGTAAACTGATTCCTAGGAGGTAGACACTTCATCAGCGGCAAAGCAAATGGAAAAATTATTTGCTGTCGGTTGAGGCACGATAAAGAAAGATTGAAAATAAGAAAAACCTGACGGGTAGAATTGTAAGAAGAGTCTATGGCCTTTCGGTTCTAAATCTGAGGAGCCTTTGTGTGAGCTACAAACTGAAATCAGCTTTAATATAATACTAGTGTGAACCTGTACTACGGCCATGACGTATAGCAATAAGTTACCATTTAGTGATGAACAAATTTTACTTTAATATCTGTAGTTTCCAAATATGAATTATTTAAGTGAGAATTTGAATCTCTATAAGTATATGTATCTACTATTTACCACAAAATAACACGATAATTCAATTTTGTTCAAGCAAATTAGCACACCCAAGCATTATTCAATAGTGTATGTTCATCCAATGTTGAATAACATATTTGATACCATGAGGGTATCATAAAGGCTAGTAAGATGATATTTTAAACACGAAGGAACAAATTGCATAATAATAGTTTTTTTGGGTGAAACGGAACCCTTGGTAAGGTAAAGAACATACTTTAATAGTTGCGCACAAATAGTAAAATACTACCTTGTACTTGTTGAAATTACCATGCATCATAATCATTGATAGTGGAAAAGTACAATTTTCACAACTAAGATCAACCACCATGTATCTACATAATCAAATATTTGTAGCTTTATATATTAGAAAAAAAATACAAAAAGAGAAAATACTACATATTTTAAGTTTTTTCTTCTAATTTTGCAACGTGCATTAATGTTTAGTATATATAAAAAAATGAACAATAAGTAGAACATTTTTTGCATATCCCACAGAGAAAAATAACTTAAATCTTCATGTTCGTACAATGTAATCACTGTTGAACACATGGTACTATTCCTTAAAATAGTGTGCTCATGTGCCTTGTATGACTTTATGAAAACTCCCTTATAATAAAATACAACTTTAAGAGCATAAGACTACCTTATATGCACATGAGAAAACTCTATAAACAAAATATTCAAGAAAGCGGATCTTGAAAAGGGATATGTAAGAAAGACCCATCTATAATAGGAAAGTATCACCCAATATAAATAATCAACACCGAACTATCTTACTTTGGCAAAAGCAAATCAAATGAGCATAAATGTGCATGACTGGATGTAACACATATTCAGGGTCGGCCCAAGGGCAAGGCAACCAAGGTGGCCACCTAGGGCAACAGATCGGAGGGGGCAACAAATTTTTAAATTTCTTTTGAATGACTTATTTACTTTATCATAAAAGAGTAACTAACATCAAGTGATATGTTGTCTAGCGGTATGTTGGTCCCTTTCCTTGTTCAAAGTGCTGAGTTCGAGTTCTACTGCTGGAATTATTTTTGCCTACACTTTTTTCATTGCAATTTCATCTCATCTTTGCCTTGGGAAATCGAAGTTAATGAGCCGACCCTACACATACTTAATCCTTGAATCACTTTATTAGATAATGCTAAAAGACTATTAATATCAATGTGTGACTCATAATTATATGAGTTTAATTTATGAAGATTACTTCCCCTCCGCGTGCATAAATAAATGTGTACGTAACATACATAGAAGAAGAAAAACTAATTGCTAACCATTATAAATTGCCAATAAATAGTCATTAATATGATATCATTAATATGATAGCATTGTTTGACATGCATTTGCCTCATTGCATGATTTTTCCTGGCATCATAATACTACACACACAAAAGAAGCATTTAACATGCTTTAAAGGATGGAGTACTCATCTTATCTTATCTTATATTGAAGAAGAAAAATTCCCTCATGGCACATACACCAATACTAAACCATTGAAACACCTTTCCACCATCAATTTTCCTTCATTCATTGCAACTGCAGATGTAAAATGGATTGCTTAAATCAGTAGTTCATAGTTTGGCTAATGATTCATTAGTAAAAATATTCTTGCAACCAAAAAAGCACATCCCGTGACTTAAAAGAATAGCTTAACCAAAAAAGAATTGAAAAGTTAAGTTAATGACAGCAAACCGAAAAAGGTATACAATATGGTTTGAACGTAAACCTTGTATATCCATATTGGAGGGAATTTGTAAAAGAGGAGCATGGATCTAAAATATAATATAAAACAGGATTGCAAACATCTGTGCACATTGTGCTTCATTTTGTGTACGAAACATGCATACATTAAATTTTTAAGCCAGACTAAGAAGTAAATAAAAGGTAGATATTTACTATTTTCCATTGCATAAACTGAACAATCAACAATTGGAAATTAAAAAGAAAACACAGTAAATATGATATTGTAGGAATGCGAGTACATCAATGAATGATGCATGCATTTAAAACAAATTTCGAACGTAAAAGAGTTTTTGTATAGATTTCCTTAGCATTAGAGAACCATAAGATGGAATGTAAGAAGGTATGTCACCAAAAATGTAACGATACGAATTTTTCGCGCTCGAAAATTGACATCCATACTTTACATCGTACTCAAATGCCGTAGATTCGACCGTTCAAATCCGAGTCGCCGGAGCTTATAACAACATTAAGTAATCAACACAGCAGAAAAGAAGAATAATACATTGATATACGACACAGGTACAATATCTGATACAACAGAGTGATACAATGAATATCAATATACACTAGAGATATGATACAAGAAATAGCAGCGCAAAAGGAAAATAGATAACATCTAGCAGCGGAACAATATAACTCTAAGATAGTCTTCAAAAGAGAACTCCAGCAGCAGCAGCTCGTTCAACATCACGATACGCAAGGACAAGCAAGTCTCGTCCACATCCAAAGACTGAACTAGCTATCTGAAAAACCCAACTCTGAACTGCTCGTGTAGAAAATTTTGAGCACCCAGAGTTTAAGAAAGAAACAATAAACTCCGGATCAGTCATGGGACTGGTGTGAGCAACAAAAAAAAACAGTTGTCTTTTAAAACAATAAACAAAAGATTTTAAAGTCAATTCGCAATGCTTTTAGAAATGAAACTACCATAAGACCTCCCGCCACACACACAATGCAAACGCAGAATTGGAGGAGATTTCTTCTTATGATAGTCAAACATGCTTGATACGCGGTTTCCTTGATATTATTACTATAAGTGCAAAGTGCAGAAAACATTTCGAAAGTAGAATATAAATCTTAGCCAACATACGACCATTATTGTATGCCTACTATAGCTACCATCTAAACAGTGGGGCGCCACTATAAGTAAATGGTAGGTTCTACAACTAAAACCGTACAGGGTTTCGTATTTGGAATTGGATTTCCAACAAATGGTCAGGCCAAGGAACTTCCCATTGCCACATGAGAACGCCTCTGGAAGGACGTCCCCGAGAACCAAACCGGATCTCTGCCAACACAAGGCCGGGTTACCCCTAACTGGGTAACTACTGACACGAGTATGCCATCTCCCGGTTGTAAACAACCTTTAACCGGGGCCCCAGCAACAAATCACGAAGTAATATATATATATATATATATATATATATATATATATATATATATATATTTGCGATATCTACATAAGTTAAGTATCTGGGATCCATACCATGATACCACTTCTATCCAGAAGGAAATGCACATACCCTAAGGGGTGCTACCCCCAATAACCTTGCCGCATCTTTCCTGTTTCGACCATTTCGAGGTGTGAGGTCCGACGAAGTCTCGTCCACAAAGCCACGCTTTGGTACAAAGCCATGCTTTAGGTCAACAAATGATCAAAGTAATGATCACAAAGATAAATGATCAAACAAATGATCATATCACAAATGATCAAACAATGATCATTTCACAGCAACACTCAGCATGTGACATTACCAAATTGGGAATATATCGCTGATAACCATCAACTACATAACCTCTGAGTTCGTACGTCTCAGAGAAGGATGTTAAGCTAAAAGAATAAATTCTCTGCCACCAACAGAAATATATTTGAAAGAAATCAGCTTTATATCTCAATTGTAATGTCAGACATACTATCCATACAAGTCTGTTCCAGGATCGAACAGAACCGAAGGCACTTCCAAAGAAGTCCTTGCAATCCGGATATTCACTAATCGCGTTTGGACTTCCCATCACATATGGAGTCTCTATATCGGGGACCAGTCGATGCAAAGACATTCGACGAGTTGTCCTTCCGTTTTCGAAAATATCCGGTCTTCATCATCGGTCTTCAAATGCTATCCATAACGTCGTATATATATTCAGAATGGCCTATATGACACAAAGGTCCTTCCCCGGCTAAACCGAATAGTGAGCGCAATATTTACAAGAAATATATGGATATTGGGATTTCAATTAAGTCACAACTTAATAATTCAAAACTTTCTTTCAAATGGTTTAAACCAATTATCATTTTAAATCCTTTAAACAAAATATTTATTTCACAAAGATCAATTCATAGATTTCCAAAACAATTTCTATTTCAATTGGATTAATTCATTTAAATCTTTAAATCAAAGATTTAACTTATAGCTTTCAAATCGTTTTCATAACTTGGAAATTATCTTCATTTCAAATTAGAGATCATTTTAACTCAAATTGGAAGTTCATTTCTTATGTGAAAGCTTTAATTATTTGAAAACAAATAGTCTTTCATTTCAGAAAAATCGAATTATATTTGCTCGAGTTAAAGCCTTAATTTATATTCATATTCCCAAATTAATACATTTTAAAATAGTTTAACCCATATATAACTGGTATAACATCTTTAATCCCTAGTTTCAAATCATAGTATTCAGTTTCAAATTTTGAATTTAAATTTAAATCAAGTTATTTAAATTTCAAATTTTATCAAGTTATTCAAAATAAATTTCATCTTTGAAATTCCGTTTCTAAAGCTTTTCACTTTAAACCCAATCCATTTCAAACCATTTGAATTTAAAAATTCAAATTCAAAACTATTTTCAAAAATCTGTGACTTAATCGATTTCCTCGTGAAATCCATATTTGTGTGTGTATGGTGTGGCCCAGGGGTTTAACACAATAGTGCAACATCATTCAATCATCACAGATTAAAACACAGAAATATAGTTGATAAGCGATATAAACTATAATGCTTATCGTCCATTCATAGATTCACAGATAGTATAAAGATGTAAATAAATGAATAAAATACACCGCACAATCCACTGAACAAAATATCACAGATCCGATAGGACAATCAATTTAAGGCATTTCATATAATACAATCATCCATAAGTAAGGTTAAGCATTTAATAATCATTCATAAACAGGATTAATTATTTGTTTAATCTTAATCAACTCAATCTAGTTCCAATTAAATTTATTTACTTATGAATTAATCATCCAATTCTGATTTATTAATTCCAAATCATTTGTTACCAATTTATCTAATGATTTTCTTAAATTAATTAAACTAAATTAATTAACTTTAATTAATCAAAATATCCAAATTTAATTACAATAAGTGATTAATCCTTAATTAATTTCATTAAGTAATTAAATTTAACAATTTACAAATGATTATCTTAATTAATTAATCTAATTAATTCACAATGTTTATCACATTAATTAATTATGAAATAATCCTTAGTTAATTATCTTCATTTTCTAATAACATTTCTTAAATTACTTTCTTAAGAAATTATCTTAGATTAATTTATTATTAATCATTTCTAATTATAAATTAATCTAATTATTTATTTATAAAATTAAATAAATCATTCTTTAATTTCCTTATTGGTTAAATCATATATTTTTTTTCTTAATTACCTCTAAGATAATTAATTTCTGCATTAATGATTTCATTCACATTTAAGTGTATTTTAAACATTACACTTTAAATTTTGGTTTAAATTGCATTTGGGATTTAAAATTCAAAAATGATTATTCTTTTAAACATAAGTTTCATTTTAAAGTTCACTTTATAATTCTTAAAAATGAATGTAAATAACATTTATTACTTATATAAGAAAAGTTTTTAAGCCAATCTACTTAGTTTTATCATTTGAATCTATTAAATTTAAATACTTGGAATCATTTCCATACTAGAACATTGATTAATTAAAGTTTAATACTAAATTATTTCAAAACATTTGTTAGTCAATTAATTGAATACTAAAACAATTTATATTAAAAACATTTAACTTTAAATATCTAAAAGTTGAACTCGTTCGAGATCTTGTTTAATAATCTTTACTTTGGAAAATCTAGTTTACAAGCTTTGAAAAACTTATTTATTCAATTAAACTAAAAAAAATCTTGTCTAACAAAATTTATTTGAAATCTGTTAAGTCATAAATTCCAGAAAAACAGAACAGGTCCTGTTGAAAACCTGTTCAACATATACACTCGAAACCTTCCCACCTTGCTTCGAGTCAAACTGAAGATTGCTCGAGTAAATACATATCTTTCTCGAGTTTGGACCTCGGAGTTCTTCTTCCCCAAAACTTCGAATAGCAGCTGATACTCATATACATAAGTGCACGTGCACAGTGGCACCGAGCCACTCAGATCATCATCGACGATCTTCCCATATCAACCATCACTCCCAAACTCTAACTCGATCATCAAATCTCCCTCCAAACCTCGAAATTGAATTCGAGCCTTCCAACCAACCTGGAACACCAACAGGAAACGCACGCCAAACCTGGAAAAGTGTCTCGTCTTCGAGACGTCGACCATCTGCGAGCTTCCACCTCCGGCCTCGACTTCGACATCACCCAAACTTCTACCACCCGAAGTATCAAAACACTCGATCCATCATTGAGGCCGAGGTGATCAAATTTCCATCGTAGCTAAAAACTAGGTTTACAGATTTTATATCCAAATCCCAAAATCCACATAGCTTAAATCCTTGATCCAATATTTTTCCTAGCTTCAATGATCACTCCTCTAACCACCGAACCAATTCCGACCTCCCCAGGTTCAAAGAACTGCAGATATACCGAAAAATCCCATTTCTGTTCAACACAGAAATGCATTCCACTCTCCACTAAAAATTCCCATTTTAGTTTTAAAAATCAAATTTTGATTTATGCAATTGATTCATGATCCTGACATTATAAATTTTGACCATTAAATTTTGTTCATTTCACACTTTATTTACTGCTTGATGTAAACAGAGTCTATCCATATAGATTTTGATCTAATTATACTTTTAAATTTTGAATCCATAGAATAACAGATACCTTTTATCTATACTTAAGATTTCATACATACTTGTTAAAGAGAAATTTGATTTATTGTTCAGGGTTGGATCTATGAATTTTAAACAGACAGGGTAAATCTGTAACAAACAAGCATCTCAATATTCATATATACATACATACATCCTCACATTGATAACAGATCATAAGCAACATGTATACAAAGCAATCATCAAGTTATGGACCGTTATCTCTATTTTTAGAAGTTAAGTTACTCACAGATTCAAGAAGATGAACAAAACTTGCTTTGTTGTTTAGATTTGCTTGCAGTTTTGAAACAGGCTTGTAAAACAAAATAAGCTGAAACCCCTTCTTTGATTCTTCTAGTTTTAGTTGATTGTTTGTAATCTTTGTTTAAGTTTAAGTTGACATTATTTTCTTGAGGTATCCAGTTCAAATGAACAAACCGATGAAGATTGCTATATGTAGAGTGAGTTCACAGGGATATCACTTTGTACAGGGTATTTTATATTGTTTGTACAGGTGATAGATATGTTATGGTGGCTGATGTATAACATTCTAGTGGATAAGGACATGGCATTAATTGCATAGGTCCTTCATGTTTTCATTTGCAAGATATTTCATATACTTACATTTTTCCTTTGCCTACATACTACTTTACTCGGCTGATGTACAGGAAAGTGTACTTAGAGATGATGGCATTAAGGGCTGATGTACTTTATGTCTCTATAGTTGCCTTATTCTATTCTTTTGTTCATAGATTTACTTTAGTCTTATGGCTTTGTATTGCCTTATATTTCGGCTGCATACTTCTTCTACTTGCTTTGTTTATGTTCATGCAGTATTGTACTTTGCTTTAGTTTTGTTTTACTTTGCATATTTATTTACAATTTTGTTTCTTTGTTTTGTTACTTTGTATTGCAAATAAATTTCTATTTTAATTATGTTGTTTGAATTTAGCTATATGTTACTTTATATTTTATAATTTATCTTACTATATATCTATTTGATTTGTCAAATTTATTTTCTAGCTTAAATATTTATTTTAACTTTAATGCTAATTGTTTTAATTTACATTTCGTATTTCAATTTTAAGAATCCAAAGTCAAATTCCAAAGTCGAATTCAAATTTTATTCCAAAATTTGTTCAAAATTTACATTAACTATCAATTTAATATTAATTCAAAATTGGGGTCGTTACAAAAAAATAGAATATTTGAAAAAATATCTTGCATATGCACATACTGTAGTTAAATATTCATTCAATTAAACTTCAAACTAGTGGTTAATGCTCTATATTGAGTTTTAAGGAAAAAATTGTAAGCAGCTTGTAGTCCTAGAAAAAGGCCAGACTTTAGAAAGATGATGCTCGAATAAATTCCCAGGTATAAGTACATCCGACTGAAGAAATAATTATATTCCTCTTATTAGTTTATTACCATAAGTAGTATTGCACAGTCTATAACGCAAAATATTTCAAATTTACACAGTTAATTCAGGAGGTTAACATTGATAATGCCTATAAATATAGAGTTATTTCTATATTACTTAAACTAATGTAACTAATTTAGTTGATGAATTGGATACTGATATATTCTTCTCGGTATTAGTATAAATTAATATAGGAATATTTACATATTCCTATAGTAGTATAAAATTAATATACGAATATTGATATACTCTTATATTATACATACTGGTTGATTAATTTACTCACTTAGCATAGCATAGTTCCAGTTAAGCAATCAATTTATTGAGTTAGTTTGTATACAAACCATATTCTTAAAAAGCAATTATTGTATCCTTATAAACATTATAAATGGTCCAAACATATCAGATCAGTATTTACCAATGACATCATATAAAAAGTCAAAAACTATACGTTGTTTGAATGCAAGTAATAGAACAATTGAATATCAATAAGCATGTTTTGAAACTAGATTATAGATAATATACTGTTCTAATTCATTTATTCAAATAAAGTGAATAAAGGCTATAAAATGCATAAATATATATATATATATATATATATATATATATATATATATATATAATCTATTAAAATAGGCCTCAAAAGTGATAACAAAATTAAGATAATTAAGCGTACCATGCTTACCTATCAAATTGAGCTATCTTCTTTAGCATTTCACCATCACTTCCTCCTTCCACACAAACTACCATGGCTTCCAATCGACATTCGACAAAGCAAAACCATCTCAAAAGTAATGTCCTTTGTCTAAATTAAAAAGTCACAATATTATAGTCACAGTAGATCAAAGGTATAAACTAAGGGAAAATGAATTTAAACAATAAATAAACACAGTGAAATGGAAAATAAGAAGCAGCAAATGAGTTGTAGAACTAATTTAAAGTGCATCATTTTTCAGTTATGACTACTATATGTTGTAACACACATAGCTGCAAGAGTACATTTGAAATATGATCTGTATAAATCTCAAAACAAAACTAAATAATCAAAACTCACAATCATACATTTTTTATGGTGAATTTTTCTTCCCTTCAGGAATAAGATGGATTGGATGCTTCAGTGCAATGAATGTGAAACAATGTTTAGCTATGATACACACATACGCAGAATACTTTCCACCTTTATTGTCTTTTCATTATGATTTAAAAGCCTGTGGCTGAAACGATACAAAATCAAGTCAGAATTTTTTTTGTTAGCACTAAAGTATTAAAATAATGAACATACACTTGGTGTAAAAATAGTTTCCCAACCACGATGACAAAAATCAAATATTAATTTTTATGCATCTAATAACATATATAAGCTAAATGATGGTTATAATAAAGTTCAAACAGAACTTTCAAAATACATTGATAGCTTAAAGTGGGATAGTAGACAATGAAAGATTTTTTTAGAAAACTTGCTTTGTAGCTTATGTTCCAGAAGCCAGCTTGAGGAATAGGTAGGAGGTTGCTCAAGGAACTCGAAGACATGTATAAGAATTGGTTCTATACATAATATCTAAGAAGTAGAAACAGAATTACAGATATCAATTTATTTTGGTCATGGACAACAAATGTAACAATTATATAGTAACTTCTAAATTGGTGTTGGGCAAGGTTTTTAACTATATACCATTAAATTATGAATTATAACAGTTAGAAATCATACTTGCATCACCATCTTAATATGAATAATTCAAGCATGCCTTGCCCGAAAGTAAAAAATTAGTGTGAAAAAGAGGTGTGAATCATTATCTGTTGGAAAAAAGTAAACAAATAATTCAAGCATACATATTTGTGCAAAAAAGAGGTGAAAGTCCAAGAATTTCCTAAAAGTCGATGATAAACTTGGAAAAAGAATTGATGATGTGCATTGAAGACTAGTGTAGAACTTTTAGTTTGTGTAACCCCATCACCTTAGCACATTATCATCATATTCATGTCGAAGCAGCAACAATAATAAGGTACATGATCTCTGTTTGCCTGACCCATTTATAAAATTTCACCACTAAAAATAATTCCATACTAAGGAGATAGTGAAAATATATTTTTTGTTTATAGAAATAACTACACTTCGAAGGTAAAATATAACCTTAAAAGTTGGAACAATGTCAACCTAACTCCTTTACAAAAAAATTCTAAAGGAATAGGGCCTACTTATGCTTTTCATTGCATAAGGAAATATAAAAGGGTAAAATCAATTATCATTTCATCGCATTTTTGATTCATAGATCTTATGTTTTTTTATCGAAAGAATCAATTACAAAGACCGAAGATTTAGAGCAATTTCTTATTGTTTAACTTCATGCATGGTACGCCAGTCATCCAACATCTATAATCACCATTTCGCTCCATTTCTATTAAATTTCACCCACTCTTTCTAGCAAAAAAATTCATATATCTAATTTGGAAATGCAAATAAAGGAAATGTATTTGAACCATAAGTGCAAGACTCCACTTACATGAAAATTTATGGCATACAAAGAATAAAAGAATTTGTCAAAAATAAATAAATAAATAAAAATTCGATATCAACATTTTATGTATGGGAAGCATGATAGTTTAGTTTCAAATTAAAATCCAAACAAAGATAGAATACCTTATATAATCAAAGCATTAATAATATATAGTGCTGTAGTTGGCATTGATTCTAGGAATTCAATTATTTTAATCAACACATGCTTTGAGTTGTATAGAAGCAAATTCAATCAAGAGTTTTATTTTGATAAGTTTTATTTAAAATTATTTATGGATTAGTGATGAAGACTAGGAAAATTTTCTTTAGAATTTGTTGCTTTCTAAAATTATTTATGTTGTTTTCTTATACGATTCTTTCTAGCACAACAAAAACTTAAAATTTGGATATGTGATGTTATTTCTAAGTTAAATGTTCAACCAAAAATTGATTGTCCTTTTTCTCTAATATTTATTCCTTAACAAATTTTAATGCTATACATTTTTATTTATCAAAGAAAACTGTTCTCTAATTTACTGTTGTACAAACACAGTACCTACTAGAACCATTAAATGACACGCTTAATGTTTAAATCAAAATCAATATGCCTAATGTACCACAAAATCAATAAATAAACATGGTACCCCCTAGAATCAAGAACAGTCTCAACTGCAACCACGCATTGCCCTGACCCAATGAAGCAAGCATCAAAGACTTCCATATAGTATCTCATAGCGAGCCTGGTAGGAAACAACTCGAAATCGGCCCGACCAAATTTTGTCCGGCTGCAGCCATTCTCCACGCTTGTAGCCTGTACTTGTGGATCTCGAAGGTATTTTGTATACCACCACCTCCCTCGCTACTAAAAAGCTAAGTTCAAATGATTTTTATCTCAGTCAACATGACGAACCTTTGCAACAATAATTTAATATTGAATAAAATAGATTAGAATGAATGAATGGATAAAATCATTAGCAAGATTAGAATGAAAAAATTGGAAGTATGGTTCAAAGATTACAATCAAAAATAAGATACTGTATAACATGAAGTATAGAAGTTAATACTTAATAACACCAAGCTTACAACTAAAAGTCGAGGGGCAAATCGTAGGCCTGTTAGCAAGATTAGAATGAAAAAATTTGAAGTATGGTTCAAATATTACAATCAAAAATAAGATATTGTATAACATGAAGTATAGAAGTTAATACTTAATAACACCAAGCTTACAACTAAAAGTCAAAGGGCAAATCGTAGGCCTGTCAGACAATCCTGGACATTACATAATTCCCATGGTTTAAGAATATGTTGTAGAAGAAGAAGCAAAAACTAATAGAGGGAAAAATGATAGAGAGTACCTACGATTGATTACCTTTTGGCGCCTTGGGAAAATTAGATGGACGACCAATTTTGAGTGGTGGCCACCATCGATAGTATGAGGAAGAACGATAATGAAACAGTTGGACGTCGGCCACCATGCGGCCACACATAACCAATTCGAGCAAATGAACAGCCATCAGAAAGAGCAACAGGGAAAGAGGGGAAACCGTCGAGGCGTAAGCAAACAACAGTGGTTGGAGATACCTAACAGTGACGACGAGCTAGGGGACAACGTTTGCCTCTTTGAAGTTGAACACAGCTAATTTTACCATAAATTAAAATGAGGTTTATGCATTAAAGGGGATCGAAGGAAATAAAATTTGAGAGGTATACTATGCCGGTTCAATTTCAAAATATAGATGTCAAAATCTAGGTAAATTTCACTGAGAGATCGAGGATGAGAGATGAAGGGAGTCTGAGAGCTCACCATTCCCAACTCAGCTTTAATAATATAGTATAGATTCTTTGTTGTTTGGCTTATGGGATGTTTGAGAAATGATACATCGATTTGTTTAAGGTTGTATGAATAATCTATCGAGTAATTATCTAAGGATGTTGAGCATAAGGTACACTTAGTAGTTTATTTATCCCCTTTATATGATGGAAAGTTTCTGAACCTCAATAAACCATTATTTTTTATTGCTATAGATATATGATTGATTCCTTTGTTGCATATAATGGTTGTATCACTTTTGTTTGCATACGATTATTATATATTGAGTGTTGCTTGTGCTACTAATTGAAACAACTAAAACATTACTCTTTTACATAGCTCTAACTCTTTTGGATTATGTAAGTAAAATACGGGTTTATGGAAGCAATAGCAGTTGCTTTTGGTTTCATAAATAAAGTTTGTTTGCCCGACAAATAGGTATGTTTTCGGATTACAGTTTTTGTAAGATATTTTATTGTTTTCCCATGGTTTGGGACGTTTTATTATTGAAATATGATATATATATATATATATTGTAATTATTGATATTATTATTTTTTCGAATCTATCCACGCAAAGGAGACTCCACCTAAATTTTTCATAAATTTAGAACTTAGAATTTTTTTGTAAAAGCTGGGTTATTTTCAAATTTTTGTTAAACTGAAATATATAAGTTAAATTGTTATAAATTGACTATTTTGAATAAAATATACTAGATTTCTTGATTCCTTCTTGTTCCTTCTCGGGAACGAAAAGTTTTGAGTGGGGGAGACTGTACGACCCATATTTTTTATAATTAAAAATACTAAAATTAAATAAGATTTTTGGAATTTAATATTATGGGAAATTAAAATTTATGATTATAGATGAAAAATATTATTAGAATATAATAATTAATAATGTTGATTTAATGAAATTGACAACTGTTTAATGTAATTCCAATTATTGGTAATGATAAAGGTTAATAAAGAATAAATTAAATATTGTATTAATGGGGAAATTATATGTAATTTAATTGGAAGTGGTTTTAATATAGAATATGAAATCAGTTTTTGGTAAGTAATTTATAACCCTTGGTTGTACATAATAAATTAATAGATATGAAGTACCAAGCTGTAACAATTGATTTATTTCTCATCTCATTAATTAATCCGTTTTGTACATTTAATTTGGAATCAATGAAATTTAATGTAATTGAATTATTTTTGTTAATAGAACAAAAGACATTAATTGTATAATGAGTGTAATATATGAAAGCTTATGTTTAATGAACACATAAGGTATTTATTGATTTAATAATAAGAATGTAAATCAAAATAAAAGAATTTGTTTGAAATTGAAATATAAAATGAACGGGTTTTATTACTGTTGTAATTTAACGTTAAAATTAATTTAATATTTAAATATTAAATTTAACATGGAAAATTTAATTTTAAAAAGATCATTAAATTTTTGTGTAATCAAGAATGATAAAATGGTTAACTTTTAAATTTGAACTTAAAAGTGATTAAATTGATTTTTAAAATAGATTGTTTTAGTTAACTTGTAAAATTAGTACTTTTGGCTACTGTCTCAAATAGGGATGGCAATGGGGCGGGTCTAAGGTCCAAACCCGGTCGACCCGCCCCTGTTTTGGCACGTCCAGACCCGCCTCATTGGGGCGGGTAGACCCGTGACCCGTTCTTGAGTGCTTCGGGTCTAGGGTAGGGTTGGGGCTCGGTTGACTCGCCCCAACCCGACCCGCACTATTAACATCTCATGAAACTGCTTTATTACTATAATGATTTATTAATCTTCTTAGATATAAGTGATTCTAGCATGGATATTAAAATGTTCTAATAAATAATCTATATAAAAAATTAGAGTATTAGGTTGCGTCATTGATAATTATACAATAACATATGTATATATTTTCTGAATTGTTATTGTACATATCATTTTTACTAACTTTTTTTACACACGATGTTATTTGTATTTCATGTATTATTTGGTGATAACGAGTATAAACAAATAAATATATGTAAGTTGGCACACAATTTTGAATCAATACATGAGACTCATCGGGTCTTGGGGTGGGTCGGGTCTACCCTAACCTGTACGGGTCCCGAGTACGGGGCAAAATTCCAGACCCGTACCGGGTCTACGGGGCGGGTCTGGGGCGAGGTCTAAAAAATCCGGGACGGGTATGGGGCACTAAAAACCTGCCCCAACCCGCCCCATTGTCATTCCTAGTCTCAAATTTCGAAAAAACCAGTTTCGTTGGATCGGTAATAGTGAATTATCATAGGATTTCAAGTTTCGTAGCGGTCGGACATATCATGATCGTGCGAGCTCGAAACGCGTAGAAATCAATTAAAGGAATTTAAATGAATATAATTCGATTTTAAATGCTAACTTCTCTATACGATAGAATCAGGGTTTTAAATTAGTTCCATTAAGTTTAAAAATGTTGAAAACCTATATTTCGAGATATTGAATGACCTATTTTCGTTTGAGGAACGAAACGGGCTTTTCGGGTCTTTGTTATCGCTTCGATAAAATCGATCTGTTCCATCCATTCTTGCTTCAGCTTTGGCTATATATAGGCTGTTATGAATCCTAGCGCCTTCTATTTTCATTTTCTGTATGTACAATTTCTACCTCATATGTTCCTTCTCAACGGCAGGCGTCTCAAACCCTAATTACAATTTCAAATCAAACTCCAAATATTCAACTTCTCCAATCCCATCATATAATATATTGCTGCGAAGCTCTCAATGATACAGATCAACGACAATCGTTCATTTTGAAAAATGATCCTCAGGTCAACGGCAAACTGTAGTCAAAATCAATGATTGCGAAACCCTAATGCAAATTGGGAGATTTTGATTCGGGTAACGATTTCTCAAATTAGTTGAGGGGTTTTGTAGAGCTCGGTGCAGGAGGTTGATCGCTAGTAGTCACATCGCCTATTGCCGATGGATGTGGTGGGAATTTGGGATTTAGGGTTCAAAAACCCTAATTCTTGAGTGGTGGCCGGTGGCGTATGAGATGATAGGACCAGGTCGAGGAGTGGGGGCAGTCGAGGCAAAGCATGCCGGGGTGTTCGACGAGTGTGTAGGCGGCCAGAGGTGGTGTTAAAGCTTGGTCAAAGTTCGCGGTTGTTGGTTTCTGGGCATGGGTGAATGTGACGATGTTTGGGGGAGGTAGAGTTAATCATCATTTTGCCTTTTTGCTCATTTTTGTTTAAAATCCAAACGTCTAACGTGCATAACTTTTACGTACGAACTTCGATTGGCACGCGGTTTCTTCCGTTGGGTTCGTATTGAAGTTCCCAACTAAATGGGAATTGTTTGGTTGAATTTGGAGACTGTTAAAATTTCGGGCTTATATTAGATTTTTAATCAGCTATAAATCAAAGGTGGGTGATTAACCTACTCATGCAATACTAAATGTTCCTGTGTTAGTTGAATTGAATTTATGAAGTGATAAGAATTCTATTGGCTGCTATTTGGTAAGTAAATTGACATTTTAATTAAAATTTAATTTTATATTGAATTAAATTGACAATTAAATTAATATTGAATTTAATTACTAGTTAACACTGACAATTTATAATCAGTAAATGTTGTGATATACTAGTTGATTTGGATGTTAATGGTTAGTATATGCCTATTTATTAATGACGGATGTACGGATAATTTTTGTTATTTGACATATTCCTGTTATTACTTATTTATTTATTGACATCGTTTATATTATCATTTGAACCATTGGAAAAGAATTAAGAAATAGGTAGGAATGATATATACCTGTGACATTTTGATTTGGATTGAAATGATATATATTCATCCCTATAATTAAAATTGAAATAACTGATCACTTGGTCATAGGGTAGAAAATTATATACGGACACCGGATTGGTTAAATTAAATAGTTTTAAAATCTTGAATTTGGATTTTGATTAAATGATATTGTTTTAAAAGAAATAAATTGTGGATTTATAAGAATTGAATTATTACCGATTCAAGCTTTGAAATGGAGAAATTAAAATTGGTTAAAAGGAGTTGTTTTTTAAAGAATTGAATTGGAAATTTGAAGTTATAATCGAGGTATGACTAAAATTTTGAAAATTGAATTATTTTAAAGACTTGGATCTTAAAATTGAATAATGAGGTTTAATTTAATTTAAGCGATTAAATCAGTATTAAAATTGGACTTGAAATCGATATAAATTGAAATGGCTTAAATAAGAATTGAATTGAAATTTAAATCATTGAATTGGATTGTTGAATCAAATTTAAAGTTAAAAACAAAAATTTTGAAAATTGAAGTTAATTCAAATTGAAATTGAAATCAAGTTGATTTGAAACTAAATCGAAATTTAATCAATTGAATTGAAAGATTGAAAATTGAGCATTGTTGATTTGAACTTTGGGCATGGGCCCGGGTTTGTTGAAATGGAAAGAAACAGTTTGATTTGATACTAATCCAAAGTAAATTAATTTAATATAAACTGTTTAAAATCTATTTTCATTAATATTCAAATTATTTTGTTTTTCCAAAATATTTTACTATATAAAACATTTTCAGTACTCAAACCATTTATATTAAATTGTTTTAGGCCTTTAAATTATTTTAACTATTTTAAACTATTTAAACTTGTAACGACCTGATATTTTTAACCATTCGCATCCAAACATGCTGGAATTGAATTGCTCAAAATACCAGATTGTAAGTTTATATTTGGCAAAACTAAGCATATACAGTAAAATAAATAATCACAGACACAGAGTAATATAACAATAGTGTAGTGGAAACAAAATGAGTAGTAGTTCATGAAGCTACTATATATATAACAGAGTTAAATAAGTTACAACATAAGTCTCGAATACAATAGTCAAATACAATATCAGAATACATCACTAGAATCAATTGAATATCTGAAAGCTGGATAGATAGTCGAATCTCCAAGCGAAGCTCCAACTCCAAAGGTATGTCTCGAATACTGGTACACTCAGTCTGACCCGAGCAAAAAGCAAAACACAAAACACTCGAGCCAGGATTAACGTTCTTATATCAGTAAATCCAACTCAAGTAAAATAACAACTGAAATACAAGTAACTCAAAAGATTTTTTGGGATAACCATCCTCTAAGGATCCGTTAACTATTTATATGTACGCTAAGTAGATAATGCCTATCAGTGATATAAAGTATCAAAATAGCATTAAGGCATTACCATTATCCCCCTTAACACATTTTATATAAGCGTCATAGACTATACAGCACTGTAAACTCCACCGTAAACTGGTGGGCTATCAGGGAGTACTCCATAGGTATAACGCAAAACAATCGTAGTGGTCGTGCATAGGGATACGAGTATGACAAGGCACACGAGGCAATACCCAAGGTAGTGAAACTGCCATTTTCCTGATCCGGACTGGTGAGAACGCGTCGCCGCAAGGATCGCAACACCGCGAAACAACACTCCTGATTCAAGGGTGCGCACCAATCAAAAACAAGTAATGAGTAGTTTACGAAGAAGTGTGTCCGCTAGAGGCAGCTAACCTCATTGGTCCGGCACGGCTCCTGTTTTAGTCATTTTCAAATTTGACACAAGTGTCAAGGCTATCCATTATCATTCTCTTTCTTCAAATCCAGCAACGTCATCATTCCAATCACTTCATTCTGGATCACACTTCGCGTATAATAGTTATTAAAGTGGTTTACGGTTTAGACAGAGAGTATGTCCCTAACCGATCCCAGATTCTTCAACAACTACGTAATTATTAAACCGATTGGTCATTTAATAAACTTTCAAAACAGTTTATATTTTAAAACCAAAATATCATTGTCATTCCAAAACCATATCAATATGATATCATTTCCATTCCAAAACTAAATACAATATCATTTCCATTTATATATATATATATATATATATATCCATCTCAAATATATCCATTTACAAAATTTTAGTACTTCAAAGTTATAACACTTCTAAATTAAACACTTTGGAAATCACGATACTTTGTAAATCCAAATTTGAAAATCATAATGCTTTGGAATCATAACACTTCCCACTTAACTGTTTAAATATAAATAATTGTATATATAATAAAATAGTTTATAATTTGAAATAGTTTGTATTGAAAATAATTTATATTAAAAATAGTTTATATTAAAATACTTTATATGAGATAAGTTTATAAAGTAATATATATATATATAAATAGTTTTAAATATAATTTAAAAATACTTTACATAATAAACCAGTTTCCTCAAATCTCATAAATAAATTCTAAATTAACTCAATTTCCAAAATTCAAATTTAATCAAATCTCAAATCGTCAATTTCAATTCAATTCAGTTCTCAATAAACTATTATATCGATTTCAAATACAAATTTTGAACCACGAATAAACCATTTAAATTTCGATAAATTCCAAAGTTCTAAATATTTCACAATCTCAAAACTAAATATGATAATTTCATATATATCTTAATTTAACTTTATTATTATTTAGTTTTGAAATATTCACTTAATAAATCCAATATTATTTAAATAAAACCCCAAATTACAAATGAACTAAATATTTCCTTCAACTTATTTAAAACTTGAAATATTCATTTAAATTACCTTAACCAAAATCAAGTTACAAAATTATATCCTTTAAAAATCTCAAATTCAATAAGTTCGAAATCGATTTCTAATTAAATATATTTCTTAATTAAATACAATTTAAAATCAATTTCAAAAAATCATTATAAACTCTATATTAAAATATAATTTAAATAAATACTTAACCATTATATTTTAATAAAGTCAAACTTTATTATTAAGCTTATTTTTATAGTAAAACAAATTTTAAGCATAGCTTAAAATCAAGAATTTAACTATATATAAAATAACATTTGTATAATATCTAAAATCAATATTTTATAAAACCATATATTTCTTTCCAAAACCATAGTAATCATTTCAATTATTTATATATAGACCAACGGTGTCTGTATAAAATTTTCTATCCTATGGTCAAGTGATACGGATATTTATCATTTCAGTCCGCAATTTAAATATATACGGGTATATATATCATTTCAACCCATAATCCCAAATTCAATTCAAATGAAAATCGCTTGGGTTTATCATTTCAACCCATAACGATTTTCTCCTATTTTACAAATCGTTCGGGTATGTATCATTTCAACCCATAGTGATTCTATACTAACAGGGAACTTGCAGAGTGATAACAGATATGATAATAATATAACAGGCATATATCATCAATATAAATAACAGATAATGGTGTCAGATGTCACAGGTGAACTAATATAGGTAAAAGCATATATATATAACGGTGTAAATAACTAACAGCAGCATATTTCAATTGTCGTATCAATTGAAATCAAATTTAATAAATAAAAGAACATTAATCGTGAGTGTTGCTCACCTTTCGATGTTAGAGAGATTCGACGATAGAGTGAGTCACGAATCCAAGAACGAATTCCGAAACAAAACTAGATGGATAAGGATTTGACGTACATGTTGATAAATAAGGAATCGATGAAGCAAGTGGAATCAGTTTGATAGAGATAGAAATTTTACATATATAAATACTATCTTAAAATCAGTATTTTAGAACTTATATAACTTATCATTAGAACATCCCAAAACTTCTTATATAACTATATATAGATACATTCATTTATTTAAAATAAACTCTACAAATGTTCACAAATATAAACTCACGTAACAGATAATATAAAATATTAATATACATTTTGTATGTGTAGACTCACTAGTTAAGTAAATGTATATTATCGCAGACGTTAAATATGAATATACAAATTATACGCAGGTATAAACACACAAAATTTTGAAAACTATATACATATCATACACATATATGAATGCAGACCGATACTCATAACGTATGGAGGCCTATATATGTAAACTAGTATGATTACTACCATTATCAACTGCAAACTATTATACTCATATATATCTGACATCACTAAACACTTAACAATTATATATAGCATAATGAATATTGTATGAACTTAAACTTGCGAATGAAATACTTATAAAACTTATGTTGCCAAAAATGACAACTTATATTCATACTATACATATATGTAGACAATATTTTCGACGGTATATAAAAAAAATAAAAAAAATAAAAAAATTTGACACGAAGTTTTATGCAGCCTTCATATTATAGCATGTTCGATATATCTATTTAACTCATACATAAAACTAATATAATAAAGCCATATCTATACATATACAGTGCAAAATATACTATGTCATGCAATTATACAAGCCGCATAAACAAAGCACCATACTCTTGTAAACCAGACCCATTTTTAAACTTGTATATACTGATACTGTCATAACTATCTATTTAAAACATACATATATTTTCAAAAATCAATACTATAAACTACTCCAACTTACAACATATTACATATAACCAAAGCAACAAGTTAAAAAAGAAACCAAGTAATTAAATATAATACCAAACATACTTCTTTGGGTGCGGGTGGTATTTTTTGTCAGAAGTGGAAGGTGCGCGAAGATGAGCAGCGAATGGAGGACAGCTTGGGACACTAGGTGGCTGGAGGGTCAGAGGCCGCTGGAGATGGCCAAGGCTGCATGGGCCGGGAGGGCGGTCGGCGTAGAGTGGTGGATGACCATGGGAGACGGTTATAGGGAAACAACGCACGTATTTGTTTTTTTATATGTAGTAAGGAGTATAAGCGGAAGAGGTTATTCAAAATAAAAGGGAAGAGAAGTGCCAGAGTGGGAGAGAGGAAAATGAACGGCGCAGTGAAAAGTGGGATTGCATTAAAAAAAAGTGAAAGCATTAGTTCTGAACAATTATATATGCGAGCCTTTGAATGTTGGTTCACTTTCTTTTCTTTTTTTTAGAAGGAGGTGGCGATTGGAGAGCGGTGGAGGAGAGAAGGAAAAATGAGAAGATGATTTAGGCTACAGCTAATAGCTAATGTAGGCTAAAAGTATAATATAAACTATTATATTTTTCATTTCCTTTCTGAGAAAATGAAGTGACCAGACCAAAGAAAAAGAAAGCAAAGAGGCAAATGAACAAACTTGGGAACTGGCAAAATTAAAATAGTCATATGTTGAATTCATGAATCATAAATGCTAGAGGCTATTGGGTTAGTATACGGTGAAAGTGAATAGTCACTGAAATACCAAAAGCCAAATTGCGGAACCGATACGGAAAATGTTCCATATATTTGGCCGTTTCCCAGACTTCAGAATACAGAATTGAATATACCGTGGAGATCAGCATGACGATACGATCAAAACGGTATACAGATATCAGTGGTGCGATTGGATTATAAAAATTCAAAATTCCTACTAGCGGAAAATGCAGCAAAAATGCAGAAAAATAAGATCGATGGAGCTAAAGAAGTTCGAATTTGGAAAAACGAAAAATGACGTCTCAGTCAGAAGATGATTTAGAATTTTTCTATGTAAAAATATTCAGGTTTGGAAAATATTTTATTACCATCGATTTTTAACTGATTGGAATTAAAATAGAATTACACACAAAATAAACTTCTATATTTTCTTATGTAAATTTACCAGTTGCTATGTTAAAATAGACGCATTCCAAATATCAAATTTTTATTTCAAAATTTTATCATTTACAATTTCTCAAATTTTCAATTAATATATTTCAAATAAAAATTATCGAAAATTTACGAATCGTTACACTCTCCCCCACTCAAAACTTTTCGTCCTCGAAAAGGAACAAGGTAGGAGAATGGAAATAACCAAAAGAAAATAAATTGAGAAAAACAAAATAAAGTAATTAATTTAAACCATGTAACTTCCAATTTAAATTAATTAATATTCAATAATTGATTTTAAATTCAAGGTATTTCATTGAGTTGATTTAATTGCGACTTATTAATATTTGATATCATACTTTAAAAGCATAATTCTCATTAATTAGTCTTATTTACTATCTAATCAACTTATCATTTTATAACTAAAATCTAAGTATATAACAACCACTCAAATTTTATTTATAAAATCATTGATCATCATTTTGCGTTGTAAATTATTTAATTACATAGATAACTTCTGAATAGTTTAGGTAAGTTATATTAGAATGAAATTGGGTATTATACAAGTAAACCTTTTCCCCAAATAAATTATTTCAAATTTAAGTATTTATTCAAAATTTTGGCTTCATTTTAAAGTTAAAATCACCTTTAACCTAAATTTAAGAATAAATTTCCAATTGACTTCAAACAATTTAGAGATAAATACACACACACACATTTAATGTCACATCAAATCTAAAATCATACGAAATATAAATAAATCAAGTCAGATTTTAGAAATTCAAATCAAATTCATTTTCCAAAACAAAAGAGTAGCAAAGCTACAAGATGGTCTCTCCACTCCGAAACTCGAAAATGAATGTCGATTATGCGGCCATCATCACCGAAACTATTTTCCAGTGACAAAGAGAAGAGCACTGATTTTAAGCATTTTAAAATTCTTTGGAAACAATTTCTATTCGAAAATTCTTTAAACAGTATACACTTTAAAACCTAAAACCCAAAGTTTGAAATAACCGGAAATTAATTCTCAAATTCTCCATTACATTCGTTTAAATTTCCAAATCAAATTATAAACCATATTTTATAAATTATTTATTTATATTATGCAATAGTCAATGAGTTACAAAACAATAAATGAAAATCAAATATTATCATTTCTGATAACAAATTCATTAATAATTAAATTTCAGAAAAAATTATACTTATATATAATATAATCATACAAAATTATTTTATTTACCAAATTTGAAAACAATATTGTGTCAGTTTGTTCTGTTCAAGTGTTTTGGAAATCCTATCGATAGCGTTGATCAAATGCAATCCAAAACCCAAATCATCATCAACAACTCAAATAACACAATATACAAAACATTTTAAATATTAATTTACAAATACACTTCCTCGTTCGACGATAAAGCATGGATTTCAAAGAAAGAATATAGAGATTCAAATTTGATAGACTTAGGTCAAGAAGAATTCTGATTCGAAGATAAGTTCGAAACTGAAGATAAGATGATTAAATGTCAAAAGAGAAAGGAGGATAACTTATACAAGTCTCGGGCAACCTTAACCGGGTCGACCGTGACTTCAAGAATTAGATCGATGTGGAATTCTGAGGCAAATCTACATTCGATCTCAAGAGACATAATTCAGCATAACAAACGATATTAGCATCTAAACCGAGGACATAGAAATCTCCTGTGAATCGATGCCAATTACAAAGGAGTTTCTTCCATTACAAATCATATGAAGATTGGCGAGACCGCCTATTCATTATAAAGATCATTCGAAGTGGAGTTATGGATACTCCAAAATATGAATAGGGAGGGACAATGATGGATTTTGGAACCGAGGGACGTTCCAAAATTCAAAGGAAATTCAAATCCAAAAGGAAGAATTAAAGCTCGAATGAAAGTGATTTCGTAATTAAATTTACCATACATACTAAGTTTTGCCTAGAGCCAAAGCTCTGACACCAAATGTAACGACCTGATATTTTCAACCATTCGCATCCAAACATGCCGGAATTGAATTGCTCAAAATACCATATTGTAAGTTTATATTTGGCAAAACTGAGCATATACAGTAAAATAAATAATCAAAGAATCACAGACACAGAGTAATATAACAATAGTGCAGCAGAAACAAAATGAGTAGTAGTTCATGAAGCAACTATATATATAACTGAGTTAAATAAGTTACAACAGAAGTCCCGAATACAATAGTCAAATACAATATCAGAATACATCACTAGAATCAACTGAATATCTGAAAGCTGGATAGATAGCTGGATCTCCAAGCGAAGCTCCAACTCCAAAGGTGTGTCTCGAATACTGGTACACTCAGTTTGGCCCGAGCGTAAAGCAAAACACAAAACACTCGAGTCAGGATTAATATTCTTATATCAATAAATCCAACTCAAGTGAAATAACAACTGAAATACAAGTTACTCAAAAGATATTTTGAGATAGCCATCTTCTAAGGATCCGTTAAATATTTATATGTACGCTAAGTAGATAACGCATATTAGTAATATGAAGTATCAAAATAGCGTTAAAGCGTTACCGTTATCCCCCTTAACACATTTCATATAAGCGTCATAGTCTATACAGCACTGTAAACTCCACCGTAAACTGATGGGCTATCAGGGAGTACTCCATAGGTATAACACAAAACAAATCGTAGTGGTCGCGCATAGGGATACGAGTATGACAAGGCACACGAGGCAATACCCAAGGTAGTGAAACTGCCGTTTTCTTGATCCGGACTGGTGAGAACGCGTCGTCGCAACGATCGCAACACCGCGAAACAACACTCCCAATTCAAGGGTGCACACCAATCAAAAACAAGTAATGAGTAGTTTACGAAGAAGTGTGTCCGCTAGAGGCAAGTAACCACATTGGTCCGGCACGGGTCCTGTTTTAGTCGTTTCAAATTTGATACAAGTGTCAAGGCTATCCATTATCGTTCTCTTTCTTCAAATCCAGCAAAGTCATCATTCCAACCACTTCATTCTGGATCACATTCTGCGTATAATAGTAATTAAATTGGTTTCGGTTCAGACAGAGGGTATGTCCCTAACCGATCCCGGACTCTTCAATAACTACGTAATTATTACACCAATTGGTCATTTAATAAACTTTCAAAACAATTTATATTTCAAAACCAAAATATCATTGCCATTCCAAAACCATATCAATACGATATCATTTCCATTTCAAAACTAAATACGATATCATTTCCATTTTTAAATATATATATATATATATATATATATATATATATATATATCCATCTCAAATATATTCATTTACAAAATCTTAGTACTTCAAAGTTATAACACTTCTAAATTAAACACTTTGGAAATCATAATACTTTGTAAATCAAAATTTGGAAATCATAATGCTTTGGAATCATAACACTTTCCACTTAACTTTTTAAACATAAATAATAGTATATATAATAAAATAGTTTATAATTTAAAATAGTTTATATTAAAAATAATTTATATCAAAATAGTTTATATGAGATAAGTTTCTAAAGTAACATATATAAATAGTTTTAAACATAATTTAAAATACTTTATATAATAAACTAGTTTCCTCAAATCTCATAAATAAATTCCAAATTAAATCAAATTCCAAAATTCAAATTTCATCAAATCTCAAATTGTCAATTTCAATTCAATTCAGTTCTCAATAAACCATTATATCGATTTCAAATACAGATTTTGAACCACAAATAAACCATTTAAATTTCGATATTTCCAAAGTTCTAAATATTTCACAATCTCAAAACTAAATATGATAATTTCATATATATCTTAATTTAACTTTATTATTATTTAGTTTTGAAATATTCACTTAATAAATCCAATAGTATTTAAATAAAACCGTAAATTACAAATGAACTAAATATTTCCTTCAACTTATTTAAAACTTGAAATATTCATTTAAATTACCTTAACCAAAATCAAGTTATAAAATTATATCCTTAAAAATCTCAAATTTAATAAGTTCCAAATCGCTTTCTAATTAAATATATTTCTTAATTAAATACAATTTCAAATCAATTTCAAATTTATCTTCTCAACCTTAATTTATTAAATCATTATAAACTCTATATTAAAATATAATTTAAATAAATACTTAACCATATATATTTTCATAAAATCAAACTTTATTATTAAGCTTATTTTATATTAAAACAAATTTTATGCATAGCTTAAAATCAAGAATTTAACTACATATAAAATAACATTTATATAATATCTAAAATCAATATTTTATAAAACCATATATTTCTTTCCAAAACCATAGTAATCATTTCAAATTATTTATATATAGACCAACGGTGTTTGTATAAAATTTTCTATCCTATGGTCAAGTGATACAGATATTTATCATTTCAGTCCGCAATTTAAATATATATGGGTATATGTATCATTTCAACCCGTAATCCTAAATTCAATTCAAATGAAAATCGCTAGGGTTTATCATTTCAACCCATAACGATTTTCTCCTATTCTACAAATCGTTCGGGTATGTATCATTTCAACCCATAGTGATTCTATACAAATAGGGAACTTGCAGAGTGATAACAGATATGATAATAATATAACAGGCATATATCATCAATATAAATAAAAGATAATGGTGTCAGATGTCATAGATGAACTGATACAGGTAATAGCATATATATATATATAACAGTGTAAATAACTAACAGCAGCATATTTCAATTGTCGTATCAATTGAAATCAAATTTAATAAATAAAAGAACATTAATCATGAGTGATTGCTCACCTTTCGTGGTTAGAGAGATCCGACGATAGAGTGAGTCACAAATCCAAGCACGAATTCAGAAACAAAACTAGATGGATAAGGATTTGACGTACAAGCTGATAAATAAGGAATCGATGAAGCAAGTGGAATCAGTTTGATAGAGATAGAAACTTTATATATATAAATATTATCATAAAAATTATTATCTTAAAATCAATATTTTAAAACTTATATAACTTATTATTAAAACGTCCCAAAACTTCTTATATAACTATATATAGATACATTCATTTATTTAAAATAAACTCAACAAATGTTCACAGATATAAACTCACGTAACAGATAATATAAAATATTAATATACATTTTGTATGTGCAGATTCACTAGTTAAGTAAATGCATATTACTGCAGACGTTAAATATGAATATACAAATTATACGCAGGTATAAACGCATAAAACTTTGAAAACTGTATACATATCATACACATATATGAATGCAGACCGATACTCATAACGTATGGAGGCCTATATATGTAAACCAGTACGATTGCTACCATTATCAACTGCAAATTACTATACTCATATATATCTGACATCACTAAACACTTAACAATTATATACAGCATAATGAATATTGTATAAACTTAGACTTGCGAATGAAATACTTACAAAACTTATGTTGCCAAAAATGACAACTTATATTCATAATATACATATATGCAGACAATATTTTCGACGAGTATATAAAAAAAAATTTGACACGAAATTTTATGCAGCCTTCATATTATAGCATGTTAGATATATCTATTTAACTCATACATAAAACTAATATAATAAAGCCATATCTATACATATACAATGCAAAATATACTCTGTCATGCAATTATACAAGCCGCATAAACAAAGCACCATACTCTTGTAAACCAGACCATCTTTAAACTTGTATATACTATATACTGTCATAAATATCTATTTAAAACATACATATATTTTCAAAAATCAATACTATAAACTACTTCAACTTACAACATATTATATATAACCAAAGCAACAAGTTGAAAAGAAATCAAGTAATTAAATATAATACCGAACATACTTCTTTGGGTGCGGGTGGTGTTTGTTGTCAGAAGTGGTAGGTGCGCGATGATGAGCAACGAATGGAGGACAGCTTGGGACGCTAGGTGGTTGGAGGGTCAGAGGCCGTTGGAGATGGCCAAGGCTGCATGGGCCGGGAGGATGGTCGGCGCAGAGTGGTGGCTGACCATGGGAGGCGGTTATAGGGAAACAACACACTTATTTGTTTTTTATATGAAGTAAGGAGTATAAGCGGAATAGGTTGTTCAAAATGAAAGGGAAGAGAAGTGCTAGAGAAGGAGAGAGGAAAATGAACAGCACGGTGAAAAGTGGGACTGCATAAAAAAAGTGAAAGCATTAGTTCTGAACAATTATATATGTGGGCCTTTGAATGTTGGTTCACTTTCTTTTCTTTTTTTTTAGAAGGAGGTGGCGATTGGAGAGCGGTGGAGGAGAGAAGGAAAAATGAGAAAATAATTTAGGCTATAGCTAATAGCTAATGCAGGCTAAAAGTATAATATAAACTATTATATTTTTCATTTCCTTTTTGGGAAAATGAAGTGACCAGACCAAAGAAAAAGAAAGCGAGGAGGCAAATGAACAAACTTGGGAACAGGAAAAATTAAAATAGTCATATGCTGAATTCACGAATCATAAATGCGAGAGGCTATTGGGTTAGTATACGGTTAAAGTGAATAGTCACTGAAATACCAAAAGTCAAATTGCGGAACCGATACGGAAATCGTTCCATAGATTCGGCCGTTTCTCAGAGTTCAAAATACAGAATTGAATATACCGTGGAGATCAGCATGACGATATGATCAAAACGGTATACAGATATTAGTGGTACGATTGGATTATAAAAATTCGAATTTCCTACTAGCAGAAAGTGCAGTAAAAACGCAGAAAAATAAGACCGACGGAGCTAAAGAAGTCCAAATTTGGAAAAACGAAAAGTGACGTCTCAGTCAGAAGATGATTTAGAATTTTTCTATATAAAAATATTCAAGTATGAAAAATATTTTATTACCATCGATTTTTAACTGATTGGAATTAAAATAGCATTACACACAAAATAAACTTCCATATTTTCTGATGTAAATTTACCGGTTGCTATGTTAAAATAGACGCATTCAAAATATCAAATTTTTATTTCAAAATTTTATCGTTTACAATTTCTCAAAATTTCAATTAATATATTAATAAAACAAATAAAAATTATCGAAAATTTACGAGTCGTTACAAAACTATTTAAAACTATTTTTTTAGATTTCAAATTATGCAAAGTTGGAATGTTTATATTTAAGTGTTGATTTAAATGCGAGCGTAGTTAAATGAGATTATAACCTAAGTTGGAATTTGAAATGATATTTTCAAGTGAAAATGACATATTTTGAGTAAATATGGTATTTTGAAATAAAATGATATTTTTGGAATATGATATTTTGACATATGAATCATTTTCGAAATGTAAAAGAACCAACCAGTCTGAAAAATGACGTTTGGTTATTAAAGAGACCACGACCTCTTATTGGCATACTCTATGTCAATATTGGAACCACTTTAATAACTATGTACGTGGTGGATGATCCAGAATGAAGTGTTTGGATTTGTTGAATGTTTTCTGGATTTGAAGAAAGAGAACGATAATGGGTGACCCTGACACTTGTGTCAATTTCAAATGACTAAAACAGGAGCCATACCTGACCAATGAGGCTAGCTACCTCTAGCGACATCTGTTCTTTGTAGTACTATATTGATTTTGAGTTGATCGATGCACCTTGATTTGATTATGGGATGGTTGTTCATGGTGGGTCGTTATGGGTTACCACCCATCAGGAAACGCAAAATGGTAGTATCCGACCTTAGGTATCGCTTCGCATGCATTGTCATACTCATTATCCTTATTCGTGACCACTATGATTTTGTTTTAGTGCTCTCTTATCGCGGTGCCTCCCTGACTACCAACGTTACTGGTGGTGTCAAAGGCAAACAATAGGACAATGCTTAAAAATATGCTAAGGGGGATTAATGTAAAGCCTTAACGCTATCTTAATACTTTACATTATAGATAGACACTACATATATAGCGCATTTTACTACATATAGATATTTTAACGGATTCATAGAAGATGGAAACCCCATAACATCTCTTAAGCTATTGCACTCTTGTTATACACTGGATAGAAGATGTAAAATCCCGTAAACAACTCTGAAGCTATTACACCCATATTTACTTGTTATTGATTTAACTTGCATAAGAACTTTTAGTTCTGACTCGAGGGTTTTGTCATTTCATTTCGCTCGGGTCAACATGAGCATTTCAACTTTGGAGACATTATTTCTAGAGGATGAAGACGGAATTTGGTATATTATATTATTAGTATTATTTCATTACATCATTGTGGTATGTTGTTGATTGTACTCTAATTATGTTGTGAAATTTGTATAATCAAATGTATATTGCAAAACAGCTTCATCAATTGTTTGTTTGATTATTATATTTTATCATTCCGCTGTGAGATTCTATGTTTTTGCTTTCCTTCTTTTCTTTAATTTTCTTATTAAACCACATTGACAATCCTCCCTTTTAAATGGTTTGAGTTAGACATGTATGGTTTACTGTCGACTTAAATCGTCTAAAAAGGTGGGTCGTCATAGTTAGAGCTTAGGTTTAGAGATACCTTAGCCGATTGGGGATTAAACTCATTAAAGATAGGGTTAATAGTACCCTAGAATGAGTCCGAGTGTGTATATATACAACAGAGCATATTTGTTAGTGTTGTAAAATTGTTTTGTATTGTTTTAAATTTTTTTGTTGAGTATTTACAGATTTTGGTCGGAACATGGAACGCAATGGCATCGATAGGGATTTATAAACACTTAATAGGGAAACCGACACAATATTGTTTTTGAAATACAGGTAAATGAAATAATTTTACCTAGTATTATGTTTTGTATATAAAAGAATAATTTTTCATAAATTGATATATTTATTTTTGGTGTATTGGCTGTTAGAAAATGATAGTATTTGATTATTGTCATTTTTTGTTGGTTGTTCAAGGTTCTTAAAAACTGTTCACTATTGTATGTTATAAGAAAATGCAATCTTATAAATATGTTTTATAAAATAAGATTTACAAATAAATGAATTTAAAAGGAAATTTGAGAACTTAAATGTTGGTGTTTTGAAATTTATTTTCAAAGATTTTGAAAAAAATATTATCATTATTCGGAAGTATTTTCGAATAGAAATATTTCCAATAAGATTGAAAGAAATGTTTTTAAAAAGAATTTAAAAAAAAAGGAAGTAAGTTCTGTACTCATCTCTTCTGTCGCTGGAAAATAATTTCTGTAATACAATGCATTTTTAGATAATTAAATAATCAAATAGCGATGAACAATGAAAATAAGCATTTTTGGAATTATCAGAATATGATCTTGAAACTTATACCATTATTTTCATGGCGATTTCCTGATCATTATCCGAGTTAATATGAAGAAGTTACGAGAGAAACGAAAATAAAAAAAGGAAAAATAAAGGTGTAGGTCGACCTATAGGTCAACTTACAAAAATGTAAGGTCGACCCACAAAAGAAAATAGGTCGACCCTCATCCTTCCCAAGTCGACCTCCATAGCACTTAGGTCAACCCGCACTTTTGCGGAGCCGAACTTTGTTCTGGTGATGTCTTCGGTTGATTTTATTCGATCGGAGCCATACGTTGATTGATCCGATGGCTCCAAATGACCCTATGACGTGGTGGCTTCAGATTCAATCTGCTAAATCCAATGGTCTGAAATCATCAAACACCACTACAAATAGGACCCTAGACCTAGCTATTTTCTCATAATCAGATTTTCTCCTAATTGGGTTCATTGCCTGAGGCTGGACCCAAAATAGAAAATATTTCTAGGAAGAATATCTTTTCAATAAAAATATCATACGTCTTAAAAGGAGATCTAGAAAGGCCATGGAGCAAAGCTAAGGACGATAGGTGAGTGGATTTAAATTATATCCCTTTTATGTTTATGATATATATTATCGTTAGATTCCCGTTAAATAATTAGTTCAACATTTATTTCAGTAATTAGTCTACTAATTAGTTATGTTGAAACTATAAATTTTATAAGATAAGTGTACTTATATTTGAATGTTATTGATATAGAAAAGAAAGGAATTCAATTAAATATAAGTAATATTAGGCTTAAAAGTTATAGAGAAAGGCATAAGCCTAAAAGTGAGAAATTTACAGTAAATTATGAAATGAATTAAAAATGAGAAAATCTAATAACTTGATTTGGAAGGTGGTGATAGATTAATTGGTTGGTTTAGAAAAGGGAATACATTTCCATGGTTTAATATTAGAATTACAATAAACGCAACTGCAAGAATAAAAGCAAGGAAAGTGGAATTAGTGCAAAATAGAGACATTACTGTATTTTGCATTACTCAACAATTAAAGAAATAATAAAAGAAATATCTTGCAGTTACGAGTTATTATATATAGCATTATTTATTATTAAATATGAAAATGGTTTTTTAGCACAGTTTTTGTAACTAGCCAAATAGAATAGAACTACTTCCCAGAATAAAAGAGAATAACGTGAAGCATTAAAAAAATTAAAGAAGAGAAATAATCGAGTTAATTATTTGACAAAACGAGAAACAATAAACAGAATATGTGACTAGATCTGAATTTACTATGCAGATAATAGAATAAAAAGTAAAGTGGTAATTATGATAAGTACTTTGTGACATTTGGACGTAGTCCCAAGCTAAGGCTGTCATATAATATAAGAGAATTTAGAATCATAATAAAAGAAGACGGACTAGAATAGAAAAGAGATACTTCCAGTTACATCTCTAATAGGTAGGTTATAAAAGAAAGAAAAGAATATAAAAGTGACACTTGCAAGTATAATTGTAACAAGTAGGTTATGATTAAAAAGAAAGAAGTAGAAGAGGCTTATTTGATCAAACTTAGATCTTGGATTAAGAAGCAAAATAATAGAAGTGTCACACACGGACAGCATTCTCTTTCACATCTAGGACTGATGGTCTCACACATAGATGGAGGCTGGGCTTGCTGATTAGGGTAAATAAGTAGCCACATAATGAGAAAAGTAAACTAAATGCCTATTAAAAGATTATACGTAGGGTCTAATAAAATGATAATGTGCGTTTGGAGCAGCCCGAAAGAGAATCTAGATAAAGAGCCTAACGAAGCAGTCCATCGTAGATTTTAGTACAGAAAAAGCACGTCCAACTTATTTAGATTGGGCTAAAAGGAAGTACGAGACTTCAACGAGACGTAAGGATACTCTAGGATGGCCCTCTGGGATAGGCCTAACGAAGCTGCACCCCTAGAGGCAGGTCTGTATGTGTTCTGTCAAAAGAGTATGTCTTGACTGCTTTTGCATTACAGGCCTAACGAAGCGGATCATTGTAGGGAGCCAAAAGGTTGATGATGGAGTAGGATATTCATATGACACCATACTTTGGATTGCAAGTAGGTTATACTGGGAAGGACCCAAAAGGATAGTCACATGTGGAGATCAAGCCATCATCAGTCGGAGCGAGTTCGGGAAAGAATAGAGTTAAACAAACAGGCCAATGATTCTTTCACTATCAAGACATTGGATGAGGGGCACAACCAATTAGATGCTTATATTATTTGCAGTAGGGCACATCCGTTTAGCTGTTGAAGGGTCTTTCGAATAGTTGAAGGGTGGCTACGTGAGGCCATAGCCACGATGAGAAAAGAGACAGACCAAGTAGAATATATGTATTGCAGGTCTAACGAAGCGGACCTTTATAGATATTGAAAATCCCCGACTAAGTTCTGTACAAGGTAGTCCTTGTTGGAGGAATTGAGGGAATAGACAGAACGATTACGAGTAGTCCTCAAGGTACGCACTGGGTGGTGCATTGTGATGTCGGAGCACTAGTATAAGCTAGTGTGGATGCAGTTTCACGTTTTCCTAGTAGATGACGGAACATTTGTATTGTATGCCTCAAGAAGCTGTCATTTACAGATGTAGTTTTAGTATGCTCTAGCAGCGAGATGATGGAGTCCATTTCGAGGAGGATACAGAAGGTACTATGGTAGTACCTAAGACTGATGTTGCCTTTGGGCATGTAGCTACATATATATTGGTTATTAGGTCTTAATCTACTAGGGAGTAAAAGGGCACGATTCACGCACAAAGGCGAGAGCATTATAAACCCAATAAACCTAATATAACATAAAATGGAAATAGAAAGGTATATGTAGAATTATGCTTAGAAGTGTATAATTTGTCCATTCACCAAAACTCTACTGCTGACCCCCTCCTCATAACATCCCACAAGTTAGATAAATGGCAGAGATTTTCCAGCTTTGAGACACTTGCTTAGAAAGTGTTATTACCTTGGTGAGTATTTACTTACTATTATATTTTAATTAGTTCCATTATGAGATATTTGTTTGAGCTTTGATATATTTATCTTTTCCTATTTGCAGGATTCCAAATACCCAACTCGGGCTTCAATGGGCTTGGATTTTAGCGTTTTTGTGAAAAATCCGGACCCACTGGAATTTGGATTGTTACATTTGGTAGCAGAGCTTAGGTTAGTAGATCCTAAGTAAATTAGGAAATATGAGTGAACGTATTTGTATTTTTGAATAAAACATAAATATATTATGTACTAAAATCCAAACAGTCCCCGATCATAGATTTTAACATATGGAAAGTTTTTAGAAGTATATTTATGCATAGTTTGCTAGTTGGGTTTGGGATGACCCAAGGATGTTGAGCCCTATGTTATTGCTGATTTATAGCGTGCAATAAGCTATGTTTTGAGAGAAGATTGGTATCCATATGTTATAGGAAGTGGGAAAGTCCCTAGGGATAGTAGGGAGAGAATTTTTATTTTGGAAGGAATAAAAGATTTTAGTACAGAAATGAACTTTCTAAGGTTTAGAAAGGGTATTCCTAGTGTAGCAAGATGAAAATGCACTTTATATCTAACATAATAAAATGAAACTTTTGGAATTGAAAAGTTGAATAATATAATTGCTAATATGGTTGAGGAAGTAAATATTGGTTTTCTTGAAAAAAAAAAGTGGTATGAAATTTAAATTGGTGTTTATATGACGTAAATTTTGTTAAAAGTGAAATTTTTTTTGAAGAATTATAGAGCATGTATAGCTCGCTAGTTTCTTTGTAGGTAAACAAATATTTTAAATATAAAAACCTAGAATGTGTTAAGTATCGAAAATGTAGCTTACAACATTTATTGTTGTATAGATGTTTTCGTGAAAAATAAAGGAACCATAGACTATGACACTATTGTTATAGTAGTGACTCCTAAAGAAAACATTTTTACATAGCATATGAGATTTATTAATATTTATTTTAATTAAATCCATATGCTAGTATTTTTGGGTTGTAGTAACGATGTTTTATGCAACATCTGTTTTGACCTAAATATAAAATTGTGTTTTGAAAACAATTGCTAAGTATATAAGTAAAGTGGTCTATAAGTACACTTATTATTTAAATAAGTATATGAAAATATTAAAACAGTTTTGAAAATGAGTTCTTCTGGAAAAAAAAGAAGACGTAAGTTAAATATTAGGAAATTAATAAATTTCGTAGGAGATGGCTATTATAAGTGGATATATATTAAACATACTTTAATCTATTGGAATGAAATGAATAATGATATAACTTTCTATGGATCACAAATAAAGATGTCTTGCATATGTTATAATACGTGAAAGAGATGTACAAGGTATGAAAAACACCATATTTTGTATAGCCTATTTCAATAAAATATAAAATAAGTTTGTTGTAATTTCACATAAATGTGAAATTCTCTTTTAAAGGATTCATAGAAGGTTTTAGCGTGAATGGTTTCTCATAAGAGAAAGTAGTTCCAATATATTAAGGTATAAAACCATTAGGTATAATAAGAAGTGTAATAATTAGAGACGGTGTTAGTTAGGAGAGTTATTATATAGAGCCTTGGTAGGAAAGCTAAGCAATGGAAATTTCGTATTTTTCCATTGATTATGCGCATTAGTTGCTTGCCTTTGTAGAAAGTCCCCATTAGTAAGTTAGAAACCCCTCCAAGGTTAGGTAATTAGAAGAGTAGGAAAGTTAAAGGATTTTGATAAAATAATTGTTCTTATCTACTCCAGTTTTTGTAAATTTAAAAATCTATGAAAAGAAGATGTTTTGAAAACATGTGGGAACATTTTTGGAAGTCAAGAAAAAAATGTTTTAAGAACAAGCAAGGCATGTTTTAAAGAAGAATGGTTTGGTGAAAAAGTAAATAATTTTTTGGAAGAGATAAACTTAGTAAACAGTTAAATTTAAAAATCCAAAACCTTTTTTTGGTAAACCGTAAAGGTCTTTAAAAGGAAAAAAAGAATAAGTTTTGAACTTAGAATTTGTAAGTTTCCCCCTCTAGCTTTGGGAAATAACTTAAGTTCAAAGAGTTGTAAAGATGCAAGTCTAGAAAGATAAAATATTAAGTAACCAAGTACCTTTGAATTTAATAGAAGCTTCAAAGTAAAACTTTAAAAGGCAAGAATTTCGAAATTTGATGTTTCAAAAATTTAGAAGCTTTAATTTTTAAAATAAAATGATAAATATCAAACCAAACTTTTAAATATTGAGTAGATATGAATAATTTCTTAGGTGTGAATGGAAAAGTGTAAGGCTATGTAGGAGATAGTAGTAATTACTTTTAATAGTAGTAATAAAAGTTCCCGTATACTAGTGAGAACCTAGGAATGTTGCTTCATGTGTGTAGACTATAGAAGAATAGTGAAGTGGTATTAGTAAAATAGTAAGACACACGTGGTTGGGATAGGTAGACCATAGTTGGGGAAAAATGAAAGGTAAAGGTAAAGAGAAAATTTCCCCAAGCTTAGTTGCCTTTTTAGACACAGACTGCATAGATTGAAATCCTTATCCGTTGTAGTAAATGAGACTTGGTTATTCCTTTTTGAGTACGGAATGGAAGAGATGAATAGATCTTATTCATCGTGAGTAATATATAATAAGTTAGTAACGAGAATAGGCAGCAGGAGGAGCATACGAGTTATTTGGATTCCTAGAGTATGACCTTTTTATGTCAGAGTGGAGATGGTCCTAGGCCTCCTAGCCCTAGAGGATAGTTGTGTTTAGCTACAATATTAAAAGAAAAGTAAAAGCTGATAAAAGCAACTAAAAGAAAAAGGGTAAAAATCTAAAGAAAGCGATAGAAACATCAATAAAAAATAAAAGAGATTTGCAAAAGAAAATTACATTTTTTCCAAAAATTAAGCTTGGAATTTTTTTTTTGAAAATGAAGTTTTTCTTATGTAAACCGTGCTTGGGAAAGAAAATAGAGATTTTTATAGAATAGCGGCATACGTTACAAGTACGTAGAAAGAGGTGCGTAAAAGTAAAACGGTAAATGTGAGGTTTTCCGTTTTCTACACTTACCGTTTTCTACCTTCTTTCTAACATAAGAAATCGAATTTGAAAAAATAGATTTTTCTGAAATTCGGATACTAAAAGTTGTGTGGTAGGATGTGGATGTAAAATTCGTTGAACTACGCTAGTAGGAGTGTGGGAAAAATTGAATGAAAAATGTTTTGAGTTTTCAAAAGATTGCATTCATGTAAAAATTGCAAGTATATTTAAGATGTGTGCATCATATTATTATTATTTTTTAAAAAAAAAGAGTTTTTAAAGAAGAAAAGCGTTTATATAGGAGGTACCACTTAGAAATTCATGTACATGCATATATTTTATGTTGAACGACACTTTGCACAAGGACATGGATGGTCGCAAAAATAGATGTATACTAAGTGGATGTGATTGATGCGAGGAATTACATAGTTTTACCCTTATCGAATTTCGAGGACAAAAATTCCTAATGGGTGGGAGAATGTAACACCCCACATTTTTAGATAATTAAATAATCAAATAACGATGAACAGTGAAAATAAGCATTTTTGGAATTGTCAAAATGTGGCATCGAAACTTATACCATTGTGTTCATGGCGATTTTCTAATTAATTTTCATATATAACTTGTCGAAATCCGAGTTAACATGAAGAAGTTACGAGAGAAACTAAAATCAGAAGAAAAAAAACAAAGAGGTAGGTCGGCCTATAGGTCAACTCACAAAACTGTAAGGTCGGCCCGCAAAGAAAACATAGGTCGACTCCCATTCTTCCCAGGTCGACCTGTAGGTCGACTTGCATAGCACTTAGGTCGACCCACACTTTTGTTGAGCCGAAGTTTGTTCTGGTGACGTCTTTGGTTGATTTTACTTAATCGGAGCCTTACGTTGATAGATCTGATGGCTCTAAATGATCCTGTGACATGGTGTCTTTAGATTCAATATGCTAAATCCAACAGTAACACCACTATAAATAGGACCCTAGGCCTAGCTATTTACTCACAATCAAATTTTCTCCCAATTGGGTTCATTGCATGAGGCTGGACCCTAAATAGAAAATATTTCTAAGGAGAATATCTTTTCAATAAAAATATTAGATGCCTTAGAATGGGATCCTGGAAGGCTATGGAGCAAAGCTAAGGATGACAAGTGAATATTTAAATGTTATTTATATGGAAAAAGAAAGGAATCCAATTGAATATAAGTAATATTAGGCTTAAAAGTTGTAGAGAAAGGCATAAGCCTAAAAGTGAGAAATTTACAGTAAATTATGAAATGAATTACAAAGGGAAAATCTAATAATTTGATTTGGAAGTTAGTGATTGATTAGTTGGTTGGTTTAGAAAAGAGAATACATTTCCATGGTTTAATATTAGAACTACAATAAACATAATTGTAAGAATAAAAGCAAGAAAAGTGGAATTAGTGCAAAATAGAGACATTATTTTATTTTTCATTACCAACAATTAAAGAAACAATAAAAGAAATATCTTGCAGTTACGAGTTATTGTTTATAGCATTATTTAGTATTAAAATGTGGAAATGGACTTTTAGCATAATTTTTGTAACAACCAAATAGAATAGACTACATCCTAGAATAAAAGAGAATAGCATGAAGCATTAAAGAAATTAAAAAGAGAAATAATCGAGTTAATTATTTGACAAAAGTAGAAACAATAAACAAAATATGTGACTAGATCTGCATTTACTACACAGATAGTAGAATAAAAAGTAAAGCAGCTATTATGATAAGTAATTTGTGTCAGTTGGACATAGTCCCAAGTTAAGACTATTATATAATATAAGAGAACTAAAGAGAATTTAGTATCATAATAAAATAAGATAGACTAGAATAGAAAAGAGACACTTCCAATTACATCTATAACATGTAGGTTATAAAAGAAAGAAAGAATATAAAAGCGACAATTGCAAGTATAATTGTAATGAGTAAGTTATAATTAAAAAGAAAGAAATAGAAGATGCTTATTTGATCAAACTTAGATCTTAGATTAAGTTAATAAGCAAAATAATAGAAGTGGCCCATACCGCCAGCATTCTCTTTCAGGTCTAGGATTGATGGTCTCACACATAGGTGGGGCTGGGCATGCTGATTAGGGTAAATAAGTAGCCAACAGAATAAGAAAAGTAAACTAAACGCATAGTAAAGGATTAGACCTAGGGTCTAATAAAATGGTAAGGTGCATTTGGAGCAGCCCAAAAGAGAATCTAGATAAAGAGTCTAATGAAGTAGTTTGTCGTAGATTTTAGTACAGAAAGAGCACGTCCAACTAGCAGATCGGACTATAAGGAAGTACGACACTTCAATGGGACGTGAGGATACTCTAGGATGGCCCTCTGGGGTAGGCCTAATGAAGCTGCACCCCCGGAGGCAGTTCTGTAGGTGTTCCATCAAGAGAGTATGCCTTGACTGCTTTTTCATTGCAGGCCTAACGAAGTAGACCTTTGTAGGTATTCAAAAGGTTAATGATGGAGTAGGATATTCGTATGACACCGTACTCTAGATTACGAGTAGGTTATAGTGGGCAGGATCCAAAAGGGTAGTCGCATGCGGAGATCAAGCAATCATCAGTCAGAGCGAGTTCGGAAAAAGACTAGAGTTAAACCAACAGGCCAGCGATTCTTTCACTATCGAGACATTGATTGAGGGGCACAATCAATTGGGTGCTTAGATTATTCGCAGTAGGGCACATCCGTTTAGCTTTTGAAGGGTTTTTCGATTAGTTGAGGGGTGGTTGCATGGGGCCATAGCCATGATGAGAAATGAGACAGACCAAGTAGAATATCTGTGTTGCAAGCAGAACGAAGCAGACATTTATAGATATAGAAATTCCCCGACTGAGTTCCGTACAAGGTCGACCTTGTTGGCGGAATTAGGGGGTAGACAGAACAATTACGTGCAGTACTCAAGGTACGCAATGGGTGGTGCATTGTGGATGTCCACGCATTAGTATAAGCTAGTGCAGATGTAGTTTCACGTTTTCCTAGCAGACGACGGAACATCTGTATTGTTGTCAGGACCCGATTCTTCGTCTTCCGAAAATCCGACATCGACACTCACTTTATCGACTGCCGAGGAATCGAACGACGGAAAACCGAACACTGAGGGTTTTAAGAAAAAGAATTTAGGAAAAGAGAAGAGAAAAAGATAGAAATTAGGGAGGAGAGCAAACAGAAAAGAAGATAGAAAATTTTAAAATAGAAGAAAAAGAGAATAGAGGAAAAAGGAAACAACAGAAGAAAATAGGACGGAATAGAAAACAACAGAACAACAACAGAATCTCACAATTCGCAGCGGAACAACATATAATAATAAATGAATAATATTTAAACAAAGCACTATATCAGTTATTACATTATCATCATATCATTACATCAGAGTGTACAACAACAACATACAACATCAAACAGTGCAGCGGAAAAGAAGTACTATATAAACTAGTAATACGCCATGCCATCCAGCTTGCCTCCAGCAACTCCAGAATATCCAGAATATCCTGATAAACCTAACTCTTAACTGCCCGTGTGGAAATTGGTGGGCACCCAGAGTTTAGGAAGGAAAACAATAAACTCCAAGTCAGTCATGTGACTGGTGTGAGAACTCAAACAGTTTATTTATCTTTAAAATCAAAATAGAGGAATATTTTTAAATTTTATTCGCAATGCTTTTAAAAATGAGACTACCATAAGGCCTCCCGCACACACACACAATGCAAACGCAGAATCGGAGGAGATTTCTCCTTATGATAGTCAAAGATGCTTGATACGCATTTAAAAGAACATTTGATATTATTATTAGTGTATAGTGTAGAAAAAATTCATTTCGAAAGTAGAATATAAATCTTAGCCAACATAGACATTTCGAACTATGCCTACTATAGCTACCATCCAAACAGTGGTGACCACCATAAGTGAATGGCAGGTTCTACAACTAATACCGTACAAGTTTCGTATTGGGAATTGGATTTCCAACGAATGATCAGGCCAAGGAACTTCCCATTGCCACATGAGAATGCCTCTGGATGGACATCCCCGAGAACCAAACCGGATCTCTACCAACACAAGGCCGGGTTACTCCTAACTGAGTAACAACTGACCGAATATGCCATCCCCCGGTCCTTTGGGACCTTTATCAACCGAGCGCTCGTAATCAATTCACACAATCATAAAGTGTTTTCAACATGAGTAAGTATCTGGGCTCCATACCATGATACCACCCTTTTCCAGAAGGAAATGGACACATCCTAAAGGGTGCTACCCCTCATAACCTTGCTGCTTCTTTCCTGTTTTGACCATTCACGGTGTGTGAGGCTCGACGAAGTCACGTCCACAAAAACATACTTTATACAAAAGCCATGCTTTGGGTCAACAAATGATCAACACAATGATCACTAAGATAGACGATCAAATAAATGATCCTATCACAAATAATCAACACAATGATCATTTCAGCATCACTCAGCATGTCACATTACCAAATTGGGAATATATCGCTGATAACATTCAACTATATAACCTCTGAGCTCGTACGTCTCAGAGAAGGGTGTTAAGCAAAGAATAAATTCTCCGCCACCAACAGAAATATATTTGAAAGAAATCGGCTTTATATCTCAACTTGTAATGTCAGACATACAATCCATACAAGTCTGTTCCGGGCTCGAACAAAACCGAAGGCACTTCTTACGAAGCCCTTGCAATACGGGTATTCACAATCCCGATCGAATTTCCCATCACTTAGGAGATCTCTATACCAGGAGCTACCCAGTGCAGAGACAATCGATAGGTCATCCTATCGCTTTCACAAATACTCGGTCTTCAACACCGATCTTCAAATGCAATTCATAACGACGTATCACATATTCGGAATGGGTTATACGACCCCATGGTCCTTTCCCGGTTAACCCGAATAGTGAGCGCTTATTCAAAAATAAGTGTAGCATTCACATTCAAACAAATCACATCAATTACCCATTCAAAGGGAAATATTGATAGTCGGTTATTGAACTATCAATGGATATGCACACATCACCAGTTTCCAAATAATTTTCCCAAATTATTTATTTTACAAAATATCTTTACAAGATATATAATTTTCACACTTCAAAAATAAATCAATATTTATTTTCAAACAAATTCTACTTTTCATTTATAAATTCCATAATGAATTTATATCCCAAAATATTCATTCATATACGATTTCAATTATCCATTTTCAATTTATCTTCAAAAAGATAAATTCTAAATATTCATTTCATATTGGAAAACATTTCCATACTTATTTAATTATAAGTAATTCACTAATCTTTTTATTTTCAACCTTGGAAAATATTCAATATACTTAAATCGAAATTAAGTATATATTTCATTCTTTAAGGAAATCATTCACTTAAACATATTTATTTGGGTCAAAACGAATGTTACGTAAAACATCGTTACGACGACTCAAAAATCACTAGTATAGGGATTCGAAATTAAAATAGATATATAAATCCCAATACTATGCAAAACATTTCCTTTCGGAAATCATTTACTATAACAACAGTGTTATAGTCCACCATTTCCTTTTATTTCTCGGAAACGTCTATTTCAACAATAAATGTTGAAATCTATGGTTTCGAATCACAACACCTTTTAAAACATCGTTAGATCGTTTTGATTCTGTTTAAAATATCACATTCTAAAACATTTTCTTTAACATGTTATTCACTATTCAAAAACGTGAATATACTATGTTAACAAATTTCATCCTTTTTATACTTTTTAACTTAAAGGATTATTCACAGTCTAAAACGTGAATATAACTCCATTTATAAGTTATAACAATTAACTTATCAAAATAAGTCGTTTGCGAATTCATAAAACAACGTTTATAAATTCCATTTCTATTTATTTATAAAAACTTCTTTTTTATAAATTCCTTTATTAACATATTTCAGTTTATAACTCAATTATAAACTAAATGTTTATATTATAAGTTAAATACTTATAAAACGATTATTTTATAAAATCGTTCTTTAAACTTCATAATTATAAATCTTATAACTTATAAGATTCATTTATTTAACCAAATCTATTCTTCAATTAACTTCACAAATTTATAAATCTTACTATTTATAAATTTCATTTATAACTTCACAGTTTATAATTCTATAAATTTCATTCATTTATGAAATTCATTTTCACTACATTCAAACACTTATAAAAACTCGTTTTATAATGTCTATATTTCAATTTATAAATATCCATTTATAAATCTCTTAATATAAATCAGTTTATATTATTATTCTAAAACGTCTTTAAATTCCTTTATAATTTCATCATTTCGATTTATAAAATAATCAAATTTTATAAATCCTATATTTAAACTTTTATCATATATTCAAAAATCCAATCTAAATTATTTTATAAAATCATTAGTTCATATTTCTCAAAAATCGACTTTTAATCGTATTTCTAAAAATCAGCTTTTTAACTATATTTCACAAAAACCATAATTTTTATAACTTTAAAAATTATAACGTTTATTTATTTATAATGGATCAATTCCAAAAATATAGTATATTTTCAAAATCACTTTTAAAAATCATTTTAAAATCCCAAAATCCGGGTCCAATGATGCTACACACCAAATAGTCAATCACGACAACAACGATATCATATATCGATATGAAAATCAATCAAATATCAAAATATCTGAAATCAAATAAATACTGTTGAGGAATCCAGTTGGATCCCTCCAACCTGTTTTCCTGCATCACAAACATTAGCACAATACCAATTTCGTTCCAGTACGAAATTATCGCGGTATATGTTCTTATTTAATATTATCCGCTTAATAACGGCGTAATAGGGTCTCATCTGCTAAACAAATAAATGCGGGAAATCAATAACTCCAATATATACATATGCCAATATATATATATATTGCTATTGTATATATAATACCAATTTCACTGTTTATGAAATATTCGCGGTATATGTTTTTACTAAATAACATCCGCTTACTAACGGCGCATAATGTCTATTTTAACAATCAATAGATATCATTCATCATTCAAACATGCATTCAAATATTTTAAATCTAACTATTTAAAATAAAATCGAAACCGATTCGATTGAGTGAGAAATTCTCACCTTGATTTTAAATTCCGTTTTAGCTTTTATTTCGAATAAAATTAAACGCGCGTTTAATTTTACCCGAAATCACTACTAGAAAAATTAGCTTTGACAGCAAATTTATACAGCATTTTTCATAGTGGTGCTGTCCTTCAACTGGTTAAACCGATAAAAATAATATAAAAACGCTGTTTTTCAGATCGCCAAATTTTTTTGCGGGAAAGACCAAATATTATTTTTGGTGGCCGCTCTTTTGCCATATTTTCAGATCTCCTTCCTTTCTTTTCGTCAGTATTCATCCTCCGCCTTCACAGCAACGTTCCTTTTCTTCTCGATTTCTCTTTTACATCCTTCATCTAACCCTAAAATAAATTATATGTTAGTTGGCAGCACCATTTATTTTACTAAAATGATGGTGAGAGTAGCTACAATCATTAATTTGGTGACAGGATGATCGATTTTGGGTGGTGGTTGATTTGATGGTGGTTGCGATTGATTTGGGAGGCTTCTGTAGATTTTGGGGGTCCATTCATGATTGTATGTATCCCATGAATCTTATCCTTTCTTCTTTTCATTATGTGATTTTACTATGTATTTTCATTTTTTACACCTTTTATTTTCTTCATATTTGGTTTTGAACTGAACTGAAAGTCAATATGTCTTTGAATTTATCAATTATTTGATGAATCTTCCAATATTTATCTAATATAGGTAGAAGCTAGAAAAAGCGTATTAGTCTTGTAGTTATAATTAAAAAAACAATTCTAAAATGCTGTTTAATTTTCTTTCCATGACCAACCACAAGTCTTTAACAACTTCTGTTGTCTTTTTACCAGTTGGATATTTGATTAGACTATTAGAGTATTGCATTCATCAAATAGGATTATAGGAATTCAAGAAAAATAGAATATATTACCCCTGATTTGCCTGAAATTATATTTTACTGAACATTAACTATGTGATAATTAAAATTAAGAAAAGTACAGTTATCACAAGGATTTTAAACTACTACACACGCTAAACTGAAGTATTATATGAATATACAGAAATTATTGTCTATGAATCTTAGAGTTAGTTTCCTTACTCTCCCCTTTGCATAAGGTTCACATTCGATGCATTGCCATTAGCTGCAGTCGGTTGATTCTTTGTAGTGGATAATATTGAAGAACTGTAGAAAGATTTCTTCAACTTTAGTAGTACTTTTAAGTCGTTTTTGTGGCAAACAAATTTTGAGTTTAACGATGTTGATGATACTAAGGCTAAAGGCACAAAAAAGATGATGGGAATTAAGAGAAACGAGGAGGTAACCATATTTTCTGTTTTGATGATTATTATAGTTGAATAGGAGTAGAGATAGGAATGAAAAAGACTTAAAACAAGCAATGGTTTGATGAAGATATTGGAAAAGACTTAAAACAAGCAATTTAGGAAGCTCTTAGTCTGCCATTATCAATACGTTATAATGATACATCTCTTATTCATAGTTTCATATGAATATGAATACATTTTTGCAAAGTAGAAATTCGTTATTCTACATTCCAGTTTAAATGTACTATATAAGCATGGTATGATAAAATACATTCCAGTTTAAATGTACTATATACCAGCTTGTATAGCCGATGGATGAAAACGTTTGGATTTTTGTAGGGTAATCAAGTTGACTGTATTAGTGGTCTTAGTAAGTTGGGATTGAGGTGAAGTATGGAAACCATAAAATCGTTAAGAAAAAAGTATAAAATTTGTTTATGTAGCTGACTAATTTGCAAATTTCTTGTGGTTTTGGAATCTTGTTGCACCATTGATAACTTGATCTATAGATCCCAAGTTTTAAAAAATTCAAATCTCTGTGACTAATTTTGTTTCTGGTAGTTATTTTGCATGAATAATAGTATTCCTTGATGATTAGAGTTGTTCTTTTTGTAAACTTTAAATCAATAAACACTCAAGTAGAATTTGTTCTTCTGTTGCATGTCCATGCACCATTTCTTGGCTGCAATATTTGCTTGAGTATGTATATGCTCTCTGCTCTTTTATTTTGTACGTGTAAGAGTATTCATGTGCAAAAGATGAAGAAAAAAACTTTGTTTTGGTGGTCTGTTTATCTTACTATTTATATTTATGAAATTTCTTTCATGCAAGTTAATAATTATTGATGTTCAATTCTGTAGGCTTTTCGTTTCTTCTTTTTCTTCATCTTATATTTATGCTTTACATATGTAGCCCAAAGAAAACAAGAAGAGATGTGAAGCAAGGTACAGAGAGAGCATACTACAGAGCCTCATGATGTTGGAACTGAAGTAAGCCTAATTCGCATTCAGGTACTACCCATACGTCGTCAGATTACGGCGATGTATAGCTTTTAGCAGTTTTTCCTATTGATTGTAATTATTATAAGAGTAGACGAATGAAATCCACTTCACATTATATGATTTATTCGTTATTTTGACTTGATTCGGGTTAGATATGTTCATTGGCAAGTTTTTTTAGGTACGAGTCTGGCATTTTGATTGATTTGTGAATCTAAGGACAAAGGCCCAGATGGAAGAAAAGCTATTGAAATACCTCCACCTTGACCTAAAAGAGGCCTTTGTGACCATATCCTTGCAAACCGAAAAATATGGTAATTATGCATATACTATTCATTGAGATTATAGACTAATGAAGTGGCTGATTTTCAAGTACAAAGTATTCATTATACAAAATTTGCTTGCATTTTTAGGGCCTTTAAGTTTTTGGACAATTTTGGTTCACTGTAGCATCATCAGGTTGGTTTAAACAAATTCATATAACAAGGTACAGAGAGAGCATACTACAACAGTTCAAGGAAGCTGGAATGATTCAAAGCGAGATAAGGTCGAAGACAAGAAAGCATGGAGGCATGATGGTTACTATGGAGACAAGAAACCATTTTACGCTTTTTAATACTTATTTTCTCATCTCCTTTTTAATACTTAGATGTCACCATTTGGTTTGAACTCTGTCACAAATTTACATGAAGGTGTTAGAAGAGCATGAGCTGTCATGTCCTGACCTTTTGCTTGTAAAGACGGATGTTATTTTCTCAACGAAAGAAAGTAAGACATCTTACTCAGTCTCGTTGCTAATCAATATTACTTTCTTTAAAGTACTATTTACATTAATAGTAATATTAGCTGTATTCGAGCACACACCTCTGTTTCTTTTTTTATATTTTAATTTACTTACAAATAAGCATTAGTATGGCTCTTTTGTAAAAATAGCTATACGTTCTAAATTTGTAGTAATTGAAAACAAGTCACATTTATTACATAGGCAATGAACGCGAATAAGCTATACATATTAGATCACCACGATGGGTTAATGCCATACTTAAACAGAATTAACTGAACAAAGAACAAAGTTTATGCAACTAGAACACTTCTTTTCTTGAAAGAAGACATCACTTAGAAACAGTTTTAATTTTTTTTGTGTGTGTGTATATTGTACCATGTTAAATGAATGTATGGTTATTGACTTTATTCATATATCTCATGCTGTAAAATACATTTGGTTTGTTCTTTTATTTGTATTCTTAATGTCTATACAATAAACAATATGTTGTAGATGAATTCTATAATACATGCGCTAACTCTTTATCATTTTTATAATTAGCTATGATGATTAGTAGTGGAAGCCATTTAAATTATCATACATCCTTGTTGGTTGAATACTGTTGAACTTGTATGAATTTAGAACCTTTGAATAAGGTTATTTTCTCCTTACTGCTACTGCTTATGTATGAACTCCTAATGATTTTTTAGGAATTTCACTGATACAAACCAAATAGAACGGAAGTTAAATGGGATGGTTTTTATAGGTAAATGCATGGGCCAAAGATATCCATAAACTAATGGGATTATCATACTTTCATTCATATTTGCAGTTTCTTATTCACAAATAGTTATAAAATCTGTGTGTTCTTTGATCTAAGAATTTAGAGAAATTTGGTGACAATTCTTATTTAACCAAATTATGCATGGCACGTCACTGGTCAATTGTATTTGTACATGGTGTTTAGTCATAGCTGGTCAAATAATTAATATAATTTCTTGAGAATTAGCAGAGTCCAGATAAGTGATATGTAGTATTTAATGCACGTTTTAAACATCCATTGCGTATAACAATGATTTCAATGATAACATATGTATGATTTAATCAAGTAGTTGGTTAATCTGTATTGAAATTACACATGTTACTATGATCACCTTTAAAAATTAAATAAAGCATATTCAAGTATTAATATTTTATCTTGTGATCCTGTTTTTAGTATTAAACATTAACTTCGCAGAAAGAACAAATGTGTGGTTCCACATTCTGTAGTGACCTTAAATTCATCTCCATGTGTATGCTTTTAAGAGCCACCGACACCCAACTTGTAAAAAAAAATTCATCAATAATTCACTGGATTGCGCTAAAATGGGCCCTTACAGACTTACAGTATTGGATGACAGTTCATTTACTGTGATTGGTTCACATATCTACTATTTTAGAGACTTTGCAGTGGTATCTCATGCTTAACTATATTTGTTTACAAGTTCTGAACGCCAAATAAAGTTGAGCAAATAATTATTTTACCAAAATTTGGTGAGTTTAGTATTAATTTCAAATTGCAATGGTTATTGAGTACAGTTTATGTACTGTTATCTCAGAGTAGAATTGGATGCATTTTGTGAATATTAATTCAGATTTCTTGGAGCTGTATACAAATGAAACTAATAATTTGTGTGTGTAAAGAAAACCAAATATGGAATTAGTTATCTTTTGTATGCATATATCTGTTTCTCGTAGTTGTAGTACTACAGAAAATTTATTCTTATAGGCTTGTCAATTGAATTAGCTTGATTTCTTGAAATTTTTCATCAATTTCCTTAACTTATCAATCGAACAGGATAATGGATCTTAATGATTCAATGAGGATTTCCCCTTTCATGTTGATGTTTAATATTCTATTGCTAATAACTTCGAAAGTAAATGGATTTCCTGTGCCAATGACATTAGTATCAAATGCTGCAGCCAAAGGAGCAGGTCTTTAATTTGGTATGGAGAATGATTCATATTTATTTATGTGATATATTCTTTAACATATTATCCTGTTTTTTCACAGTTTGTTTAGATGGAAGTGCGCCGGCTTATCACTTTGCACCTGGTTTTGGTTCTGGTGTAAACAATTGGTTGGTTCACATGGAGGTAAATTTTTCCAACCTGTATTTGACTTTTTGCTTTTATTAATATTTTTCAAGCATATGGTTTATGTATCACTGCGAAAAAATAGTTATTAATCAGATGATTCTATGTTAGAATTTGTGTAATGTGAATTATTTGCTTACAATAGCATGCCTAAGTGACAATGATAACCTATCGAAAATTGATATGGCAGATGGTTTTTTCTGGAGAAATCCTCCCTACGCTTGTTTACTTTGTTATATGTACTTATTATCAGCTGTAAATAGAAATATGTATAATTATTTAGTTGTTGACATGAAAAACATATAATAAGGCTGTATTAACAGGGAGGAGGTTGGTGTAGTACTATTGAAGAATGCTTAGAGCGCAGAAACACATTTCGAGGCTCATCCACAAAGATGAAACCTATGTCCTTTTCTGGTATCATAGGCAATCGGCAAAAAAGCAATCCTGGTATGGAACACTACAGTAAAATGAATGCACTTTTAGTCTAGATTAAATTACAGTTTTTAAAATAGTTTCGTGTTTTACATTATTTTCCAAAAAAACAGATTTCTACAATTGGAATAAAGTTAAGGTTCGATATTGTGATGGTTCTTCATTCACCGGAGATGTTGAAAGTGTCGACCCAGTAAGAACTCAACATTTTTGAGATGGTAGAATCATAAAACTATGGTTACATCTGATTTATTTGCAGGCTATGCTTTCAGGCTGTTCAGCTGGTGGATTGGCATCGATACTACATTGTGATAAATTCCGCGATATGTTACCAACTGGAGCAAAAGTTAAGTGTTTTTCAGATGCTGGTTACTTCATTCATGCGTAAGTTAATTCAAGATGATTTGCATATCTCTGCTTATTTTTTCATAATTACATGTATAATTTAGCCTCAATTGTCATTTACAGGAAAGACGTTTCTGGAGCAGACCATATAAATAGCTTCTTTTCAGCGGTTGTAGCTACTCATGTATGTATTATATAAAAAATTCTACAAGAGAAATAATGTGCAATGAATAATTAGGAACTGACGCATATATTTTTCTATAGGGTTCAGCAAAAAATCTGCCTTCTTCGTGCACTTCTAAATTCACTCATAACCTGGTATGTTATACTTTGTGCTATTTAGAGGTTTATGTATAACTCTAATAAAGAAAATATAACTTCTCTTTATATTTCATTTTTGGATAGTGTTTCTTTCCACAATATGTTGCTCAAGTAATGCGTACACCGCTCTTTATACTGAATTCAGCATATGACGAATGGCAGGTATACGCCTTAGGAATTGGTAAATGTGATTTTTGGTGTTATGCATCGTGATACTATTAGTTGAGCTGAATAAGAAATCTTAAAATATTACACAAACGGTTTGTAAAAGTTTAAACTCTTACATAAGGTAAACAATTTGATTTAACTAAACTATTCATTTTTAGAAGAGTTATATTTGGAGTGATACATAAGATAGTAATTTTATTTTAGCATTGGATTTACATTTCAGATAAAGAACATTCTGGCACCAAGTTCAGCTAAAGCTAATGATTGAAAAACATGCAAGCTTGATTTAAAGAAGTGTTCTTCTACTCAAGTTTCTACTCTACAAGGTTCATTATCTATTTTCAAAGTCATATATACACTCATAACTTCTATATACAAACAATCAACATTCGGTTCATCCATTTCCAAATTGGATGTCTCCACATATGTTTAAGTACATGCTAACCATGCATCTTTAGCTCTATTAATATTAATTAACCAGATTAGTTTCAACAATCAACTTTTCCCATTCACCACCAAGCTGTTGAATTGACCTTAGGCTTTTGTTTTTAATGCCATTTGGGTTATAAATCTTTGTTCCTCATACCCTATCTCTACTACATATTTCAAGCTATTAGTTCTGTGTACTAAAACGCCTCCACTATTAATACGCGTACCTGCTAAGTTTGATATTATCAAATATAAATGTTCAACGTAGACATCTTTTCATTTAGTTGTCTTACCACACACTTCTTCATTCATACTTCTTATAACAAGTGCGCAATGTAAACCGTGACACGTTACCATATTCTAAGTACTGCATTAACATACGAAGCGGTTCATCTATAGCTGATTCTATTAAGCTATTGAATAACATGTTTATTTGTTTTCCCAGATCATATGGTGATTGATTTGCTACTATGGTCAGGAATAGAAGACCTGTTCAGCATGACAGAGCATGTACAGTTGCGGTAATAAATTTCCAGCTTATGATGGAATTGCAGAAGGTCATGGACACTGTTGAGTTGGAGCTTGTGATGGTATGGATGATTAGTGGGATGGTCAGTGAAATGTGTGTTGTTGAACTGAAAGGGATGTAACAAGGAAGTAGGTTGGTTTTGTGATCCAGCTGGTGGTTGAACTGGTTTGGAATTGTCAACTGTGAAGTGGATTGTTGAAGTTTGATGAAGTATTGTTTGATGAATGGTGAGGCACTGGAAATGTATGGTGAAGGCAGTGCAGAAGATAGGTGTGCTTTGTTGTAGATGATGGTATGAGAGGAGTAACATGGTGAACAGTAGTGTTGCAGTGGTGATGGTTAAACAGGGTGGTGGTGGTTGATGCAGGTGGTATGCAGTGAGAAATAGTGAAGGAGGTAGGCAATGGCAGGGTATGTACTGGTTGTACAGTGGCACAGTGGTGAAGTTGGATGCATAGGCATTGAAGTTTGATGGTTTTGTGGTGGTTGTCGAGTGTAAATAGTGGGATGGGGTTTGCAGTAGTGGCGAGTATGTTTTGTGATTTGATATGTAGGTAGTGGCAAGGGACTGTGTGGTATATGTGAAGGGAAGGCAAGTCAGGTGGAATTGGAGAGGTTTGTGTGTTGTTAAGGAAGTGGATAATGTTATGTTGTATGAAGTTGCACGGCAAAGGGAAGGCAAGTAAGTGGCAGAGGTTAGAGATTGTTGTATGCAAGTGGTTTAGTTACTGCAGTTAGATGCGCAGTTTGACAGTGAGGAGGTAGTGAGTGGGATTGATGGTTTAGAGATGAATGGTGGTGTAAATGTAATGACAATGCTTAGTGTCTGGTCGTGTAGTTGAGTGGATTTTGTTTATGGATATTATTGAAACTTGGTTTATGGATGTCTTTTGTTTATTAATATTCTCTTAACTAGTTTATGTAACCAATTAATAGTTATTAGAACCTGTTATATATACTAGTTGCTTGAATATGCTTAAAATATAGTTTTGGAATATTCAAAAATAGAGTGGAATATTAAAGCTGTTATATAAATAGAAGACAGCGTTTGATTAATGCTGTCAATGAAGAAACAACAGCGTTTATTTCGTGCTGTAATTATCTTGAAATTGTCAATAACAGCGTTTTTTACATGCTGTCGAAATAGTTGATGATTCAATCACAGCGTTTTTAACATGCTGTCGAAATTGTTGATGATTCAATAACAGCGTTTAGAAAAAGCTGTTGTAAACAGTTAAAGTAGAATTTGAACATCTTCGACAACTAAATTATAAACGTTGTTGAAACATAATACAGCACGTCTGAAATGCTGTAAAAACATTATTGACAGCTCGTAATAAACGCTGTCACAGAGATGTTTCAACAGCGTTTATAGAAACGCTGTTGTAAGTTATGTATATACGACAGCATGTCGTTATACAGCGTTTCTAATAACGCTGTTGTATCATATTACAGCGTTTATCAAACGCTGTTAAAAGCCTTTTGTGGTGTAGTGAATTCTCACTAACTCCAAACGACTCCAAACCAACTTCATCGCGTAGTGCTCGTCCATACGATTCCAACGCAACTGAGTTTGCATTTTTTCGACCTCGTATGAAAAAGTTATGATTTTATGAAGTTTCACGAATTTATACTTAATAAATTACAACATAAACTAATTTAATTTTATACCCCAAACCCTCCAGAACCATTAGATCCTTCAACATGCAAATCTGGCCGTCCCTTACTATCTTCTTCCCCCTCTCGTTCATCTCCAGGAACGAATATGAGGCCGAACCCATAATATGTAATTAGGGTTAAATATTGCAAACTCCACGCTCAACGAAACTCGATCACACCAACGCCAACGCGAAGCCCTCGACGCATGCTACCACCACCAGGAAAAGCTCCAGGCTCGGCCCCCCATAGGCACGCGCGCACGCAAGAGGAACGGCCACGAACGGCCCCCTATTGCTTCCCCTACGCAACTCCAAACTCCATCAAATCCGTATGGATTGAAAGCTCATCTCGTGTTCTTCATCTTTGTAGTTGATGGCTTCGTGAATCGATGAATGGATTGAGAGATTTTGAGGGAGGAAGGAAGAGCATTTTCGGCCATCCATTATGTAACTGGTGGCTGCGTTTTTAGGTTTAGGGTTTTTCTTTTTTTTTTTTTTTGGATTTAAGGTGATATTTATAAGAAAAGCAAGCGTAAACACTATTCATCCCGGGAATTCCGAACTCCGATTTAGACGCCGTAACCAGCGTACCTAGGGTTTATCCCGCGTTCCGGACACAATGGAACAGGTTTTGGAAGCTAATTCGGAAGTATGTGCGAGTTATGGCAACAAACGCTCAATTTAAATTAAACCGATTTAAATCGATTTCTAGGCGTTTTAATTTGTACCGGACAAACGGTAAATCCAATTGACTTGAAATTTGAAACCTTACAATAATATCACATTACGGATCCGATGAAACTGGTTTCGTCGAAATCCGAGACTTTTTGAAAAATGGCTATTTTGACTCGCCAAATTTAAATTAAAAATAATTCGATGCGTTTCGAGCTGCCACGATCAAACGATAGCTCCGATTGACACGAAAATTGAAATCCGATAATAACTAACTGTTACGGACCCAATGGAACTGGTTTCGTTCAATCCTGAGACTGTTCAAAAATTGACTATTTTACAGTCGATTATTAAATATTAAAATATTCAATTTTCACAGATTAACTTTTAATTTGATTTTAAAAGTTCTAAAATATCATTCTAACTTCAATATGATAAAATAAAATTTTACAAATCATTTTCAATCATATTTAACTCAATATTCAATTATTTTCATAATTTAACATATTAAATTATCGATTTAATTATCCAATTAAATCCAATAATTCAAAATAAAATTTATTCGACTTATAAATTCACTTATTAATATTTAAAATTAATTAAATATTCAAATTTTAATTAATAAAAATTCTGGGTCGTTACAATCTTTCCCCCTTAAAAGAATTTCGTCCTCGAAATTACAAGTAAGAAAAGTTACAGAATCTATTAATTTTCCAAAATTCATAATTAAACTTCTTTCAAATCTTTACTAAGTTTTCAAATCATACTTAGTTATCTTTTTCAAAAACAATTATATCATTTAACTTTCAACTTTAAAACAAAGTTTAAAGTTTTCAAAATTTTCCAATTTTTTCTCAAATTTTTCTAACGCCTTAAATTTTCGGAAAAATTCGCCATAGTCTCCTTTGCGCGGCTCGATCCGAAAAAAAAATGACAGTATATATATCACAAATATACATCTCATCAAGTAATGAGGCATCCCGAAGGGAAAAAAGTGTAAAAGTACGATATTTAATCCGAGATATGTACCTTATATTTTATTAGCAAGCATATACGGCTAATATAGCGCTAAAGCGAACTCCAAATGCGAAGCAAACGCGATCCGCACCTACTAAACACTCAACAAACAATATGAGAACATGCACATAGACAATAATCTCAATATACAACATATAGCAACATGATGACTATATATGTCACATAGCAATGCAACAATAGCAATATATATTCAACCATCAACCAACTACATCCCTAACCAATCAATATTCATTTATATTCTCATTAGTATTCAATGAAATGGTTTTCACTCTAAATCATATTTGATTCATTTACATTGGATGTTCTTACTAACATTCATTCTCAATTTTAATTAGTTTGCATTCACTAATTAAATCTAATTCACATTCAATTCTATTCAAATTTATTTACTTCTAATTTGAATTCAATTACATAGCTTTCAATTTCATTAACACTTAATGAACTTATATACAATCGATCAACATCCATATAACAACCAAAGTGTATTGATTACAACCAAATTTCTTTGCTTCACTTACATTCATTTTGGTTTAACATCTTTACTTTCCAATTGGTTTTATTAAATTGACTTTCATTCAAGTATTCAACTTCCAATAACATTAGAATTTAATGAATTAACACTTACATTCATTATTTCATATCAACTTTATTCACATTCAATTGATTATCATTCAATCCATTTATTCAATTCAATTACAAAGTTGAATTTCATTTATATAACTCAAGTTCATATCCATCACTTAACTTAATTAATTTACTTTGATACCCAAAATCAATTCCATTTACATTACTTAAGTTATATTTCATTAAATCTTGAAATTCACCTTTATTTACAACTCATATTCATATAATTTTACTTCTTATATATGTAAGTTTATTTCACAATTGTAAATACTTTAATTAAAATTTCAATTCTTATAATTCTTTTGCTTATACAATTATTCTTTTATTTGGATTATTCAAACAACCTAACAATCAACTTATAAATACTTTAACAATTCTGAAAATTATTTCTTTATATATAAAATATAATCAAGGTAAAATTATTTCATTCACCCAATTAAAAATCAATATTGTGCCGAATTGTTCTGTACAAGTGTTTATAGATCCCTATCAACAACGTTAATTACTCGTATTAACCAGAATCTATATACCACTCAACAAACCAATCATCACAATATAAAATAATTTTATATTCACTAACAAATACGCACTCGTATCTATTATTACACTCAAACTCAATCTAGAGTACTATTGACTCTATCTCTAATGAGTAATACCCAACAGAACCATGGTTGTCGCTTAACCATCAGCTCTGATACCACATTGTCAGGACCCGATTCTTCGTCTTCCGAAAATCCGACATCGACACTCACTTTATCGACTGCCGAGGAATCGAACGACGGAAAACCGAACACTGAGGGTTTTAAGAAAAAGAATTTAGGAAAAGAGAAGAGAAAAAGATAGAAATTAGGGAGGAGAGCAAACAGAAAAGAAGATAGAAAATTTTAAAATAGAAGAAAAAGAGAATAGAGGAAAAAGGAAACAACAGAAGAAAATAGGACGGAATAGAAAACAACAGAACAACAACAGAATCTCACAATTCGCAGCGGAACAACATATAATAATAAATGAATAATATTTAAACAAAGCACTATATCAGTTATTACATTATCATCATATCATTACATCAGAGTGTACAACAACAACATACAACATCAAACAGTGCAGCGGAAAAGAAGTACTATATAAACTAGTAATACGCCATGCCATCCAGCTTGCCTCCAGCAACTCCAGAATATCCAGAATATCCTGATAAACCTAACTCTTAACTGCCCGTGTGGAAATTGGTGGGCACCCAGAGTTTAGGAAGGAAAACAATAAACTCCAAGTCAGTCATGTGACTGGTGTGAGAACTCAAACAGTTTATTTATCTTTAAAATCAAAATAGAGGAATATTTTTAAATTTTATTCGCAATGCTTTTAAAAATGAGACTACCATAAGGCCTCCCGCACACACACACAATGCAAACGCAGAATCGGAGGAGATTTCTCCTTATGATAGTCAAAGATGCTTGATACGCATTTAAAAGAACATTTGATATTATTATTAGTGTATAGTGTAGAAAAAATTCATTTCGAAAGTAGAATATAAATCTTAGCCAACATAGACATTTCGAACTATGCCTACTATAGCTACCATCCAAACAGTGGTGACCACCATAAGTGAATGGCAGGTTCTACAACTAATACCGTACAAGTTTCGTATTGGGAATTGGATTTCCAATGAATGATCAGGCCAAGGAACTTCCCATTGCCACATGAGAATGCCTCTGGATGGACATCCCCGAGAACCAAACCGGATCTCTACCAACACAAGGCCGGGTTACTCCTAACTGAGTAACAACTGACCGAATATGCCATCCCCCGGTCCTTTGGGACCTTTATCAACCGAGCGCTCGTAATCAATTCACACAATCATAAAGTGTTTTCAACATGAGTAAGTATCTGGGCTCCATACCATGATACCACCCTTTTCCAGAAGGAAATGGACACATCCTAAAGGGTGCTACCCCTCATAACCTTGCTGCTTCTTTCCTGTTTTGACCATTCACGGTGTGTGAGGCTCGACGAAGTCACGTCCACAAAAACATACTTTATACAAAAGCCATGCTTTGGGTCAACAAATGATCAACACAATGATCACTAAGATAGACGATCAAATAAATGATCCTATCACAAATAATCAACACAATGATCATTTCAGCATCACTCAGCATGTCACATTACCAAATTGGGAATATATCGCTGATAACATTCAACTATATAACCTCTGAGCTCGTACGTCTCAGAGAAGGGTGTTAAGCAAAGAATAAATTCTCCGCCACCAACAGAAATATATTTGAAAGAAATCGGCTTTATATCTCAACTTGTAATGTCAGACATACAATCCATACAAGTCTGTTCCGGGCTCGAACAAAACCGAAGGCACTTCTTACGAAGCCCTTGCAATACGGGTATTCACAATCCCGATCGAATTTCCCATCACTTAGGAGATCTCTATACCAGGAGCTACCCAGTGCAGAGACAATCGATAGGTCATCCTATCGCTTTCACAAATACTCGGTCTTCAACACCGATCTTCAAATGCAATTCATAACGACGTATCACATATTCGGAATGGGTTATACGACCCCATGGTCCTTTCCCGGTTAACCCGAATAGTGAGCGCTTATTCAAAAATAAGTGTAGCATTCACATTCAAACAAATCACATCAATTACCCATTCAAAGGGAAATATTGATAGTCGGTTATTGAACTATCAATGGATATGCACACATCACCAGTTTCCAAATAATTTTCCCAAATTATTTATTTTACAAAATATCTTTACAAGATATATAATTTTCACACTTCAAAAATAAATCAATATTTATTTTCAAACAAATTCTACTTTTCATTTATAAATTCCATAATGAATTTATATCCCAAAATATTCATTCATATACGATTTCAATTATCCATTTTCAATTTATCTTCAAAAAGATAAATTCTAAATATTCATTTCATATTGGAAAACATTTCCATACTTATTTAATTATAAGTAATTCACTAATCTTTTTATTTTCAACCTTGGAAAATATTCAATATACTTAAATCGAAATTAAGTATATATTTCATTCTTTAAGGAAATCATTCACTTAAACATATTTATTTGGGTCAAAACGAATGTTACGTAAAACATCGTTACGACGACTCAAAAATCACTAGTATAGGGATTCGAAATTAAAATAGATATATAAATCCCAATACTATGCAAAACATTTCCTTTCGGAAATCATTTACTATAACAACAGTGTTATAGTCCACCATTTCCTTTTATTTCTCGGAAACGTCTATTTCAACAATAAATGTTGAAATCTATGGTTTCGAATCACAACACCTTTTAAAACATCGTTAGATCGTTTTGATTCTGTTTAAAATATCACATTCTAAAACATTTTCTTTAACATGTTATTCACTATTCAAAAACGTGAATATACTATGTTAACAAATTTCATCCTTTTTATACTTTTTAACTTAAAGGATTATTCACAGTCTAAAACGTGAATATAACTCCATTTATAAGTTATAACAATTAACTTATCAAAATAAGTCGTTTGCGAATTCATAAAACAACGTTTATAAATTCCATTTCTATTTATTTATAAAAACTTCTTTTTTATAAATTCCTTTATTAACATATTTCAGTTTATAACTCAATTATAAACTAAATGTTTATATTATAAGTTAAATACTTATAAAACGATTATTTTATAAAATCGTTCTTTAAACTTCATAATTATAAATCTTATAACTTATAAGATTCATTTATTTAACCAAATCTATTCTTCAATTAACTTCACAAATTTATAAATCTTACTATTTATAAATTTCATTTATAACTTCACAGTTTATAATTCTATAAATTTCATTCATTTATGAAATTCATTTTCACTACATTCAAACACTTATAAAAACTCGTTTTATAATGTCTATATTTCAATTTATAAATATCCATTTATAAATCTCTTAATATAAATCAGTTTATATTATTATTCTAAAACGTCTTTAAATTCCTTTATAATTTCATCATTTCGATTTATAAAATAATCAAATTTTATAAATCCTATATTTAAACTTTTATCATATATTCAAAAATCCAATCTAAATTATTTTATAAAATCATTAGTTCATATTTCTCAAAAATCGACTTTTAATCGTATTTCTAAAAATCAGCTTTTTAACTATATTTCACAAAAACCATAATTTTTATAACTTTAAAAATTATAACGTTTATTTATTTATAATGGATCAATTCCAAAAATATAGTATATTTTCAAAATCACTTTTAAAAATCATTTTAAAATCCCAAAATCTGGGTCCAATGATGCTACACACCAAATAGTCAATCACGACAACAACGATATCATATATCGATATGAAAATCAATCAAATATCAAAATATCTGAAATCAAATAAATACTGTTGAGGAATCCAGTTGGATCCCTCCAACCTGTTTTCCTGCATCACAAACATTAGCACAATACCAATTTCGTTCCAGTACGAAATTATCGCGGTATATGTTCTTATTTAATATTATCCGCTTAATAACGGCGTAATAGGGTCTCATCCGCTAAACAAATAAATGCGGGAAATCAATAACTCCAATATATACATATGCCAATATATATATATTGCTATTGTATATATAATACCAATTTCACTGTTTATGAAATATTCGCGGTATATGTTTTTACTAAATAACATCCGCTTACTAACGGCGCATAATGTCTATTTTAACAATCAATAGATATCATTCATCATTCAAACATGCATTCAAATATTTTAAATCTAACTATTTAAAATAAAATCGAAACCGATTCGATTGAGTGAGAAATTCTCACCTTGATTTTAAATTCCGTTTTAGCTTTTATTTCGAATAAAATTAAACGCGCGTTTAATTTTACCCGAAATTCTCACTAACTCCAAACGACTCCAAACTAACTTCATCGCGTAGTGCTCGTCCATACGATTCCAACGCAACTGAGTTTGCATTTTTTCGACCTCGTATGAAAAAGTTATGATTTTATGAAGTTTCACGAATTTATACTTAATAAATTACAACATAAACTAATTTAATTTTATACCCCAAACCCTCCAGAACCATTAGATCCTTCAACATGCAAATCTGGCCGTCCCTTACTATCTTCTTCCCCCTCTCGTTCATCTCCAGGAACGAATATGAGGCCGAACCCATAATATGTAATTAGGGTTAAATATTGCAAACTCCACGCTCAACGAAACTCGATCACACCAACGCCAACGCGAAGCCCTCGACGCATGCTACCACCACCAGGAAAAGCTCCAGGCTCGGCCCCCCATAGGCACGCGCGCACGCAAGAGGAACGGCCACGAACGGCCCCCTATTGCTTCCCCTACGCAACTCCAAACTCCATCAAATCCGTATGGATTGAAAGCTCATCTCGTGTTCTTCATCTTTGTAGTTGATGGCTTCGTGAATCGATGAATGGATTGAGAGATTTTGAGGGAGGAAGGAAGAGCATTTTCGGCCATCCATTATGTAACTGGCGGCTGCGTTTTTAGGTTTAGGGTTTTTCTTTTTTTTTTCTTTTTTTTTGGATTTAAGGTGATATTTATAAGAAAAGCAAGCGTAAACACTATTCATCCCGGGAATTCCGAACTCCGATTTAGACGCCGTAACCAGCGTACCTAGGGTTTATCCCGCGTTCCGGACACAATGGAACAGGTTTCGGAAGCTAATTCGGAAGTATGTGCGAGTTATGGCAACAAACGCTCAATTTAAATTAAACCGATTTAAATCGATTTCTAGGCGTTTTAATTTGTACCGGACAAACGGTAAATCCAATTGACTTGAAATTTGAAACCTTACAATAATATCACATTACGGATCCGATGAAACTGGTTTCGTCGAAATCCGAGACTTTTTGAAAAATGGCTATTTTGACTCGCCAAATTTAAATTAAAAATAATTCGATGCGTTTCGAGCTGCCACGATCAAACGATAGCTCCGATTGACACGAAAATTGAAATCCGATAATAACTAACTATTACGGACCCAATGGAACTGGTTTCGTTCAATCCTGAGACTGTTCAAAAATTGACTATTTTACAGTCGATTATTAAATATTAAAATATTCAATTTTCACAGATTAACTTTTAATTTGATTTTAAAAGTTCTAAAATATCATTCTAACTTCAATATGATAAAATAAAATTTTACAAATCATTTTCAATCATATTTAACTCAATATTCAATTATTTTCATAATTTAACATATTAAATTATCGATTTAATTATCCAATTAAATCCAATAATTCAAAATAAAATTTATTCGACTTATAAATTCACTTATTAATATTTAAAATTAATTAAATATTCAAATTTTAATTAATAAAAATTCTGGGTCGTTACAATTGTAGGCCTCATAAAGCTATCCTTTACAGATGTAGTTTCAGTATACTCTAGCAGCAAGATGATGGAGTCCTTTTCGAGGAGGATACGGAAGGTATTATGGGTAGTACCTAGGACCAATGCGGTCTTTGGGCATGTAGCTATATATATATTGTTATTAGGTCTTAATTTACCAGGGAGTAGATGGGTACGATTCACGCATAGAGGCGAGAGTATTATAAACCCAATAAACCTAATATAACAGAAAATGCAAATAGAACGGTATATGTAGAATTATGTTTAGAAGTGTATAATTTGTCCATTCACCAGAACTTTAGTTCTGACCGTCTCCTCATAACATCCCACATGTTAGATAATGGCAGAGATTTTTCAGCTTTGAGACACTTGCTTAGAAAGTGTTATTACCTTGGCGAGTATTTACTTACTATATTATTTTAGTCAGTTCCGTTGTGAGATATTTATTCGAGCTCTAATAAATTATCTTTGCCTATTTGCAGGATACCAGATATCCAACTCGGGCTTTAGTGTGCTTGGAATTTAGTATTTTTGCAAAAAAATCGCACCCACTGGAATTCGGGTGGTTACAATTTCGATGATGATGGCCGCATGATCGACATTCATTTTGGAATCTAATAGTGGAAGAGGCCACTTAGTAGCTTTGCTAAGCATTTGGTTCGATCAACGACAATTGTTCGTCTTTGAAAATGATGCTCAGTTCAACTACAAATCGCGGTCAAAATCAATGATTGCGAAATCCTAATGCAAATTGGGATATTTTGATTCAGGCAACGATTTCTGAAATTAATTAAGGGGTTTTGTAGAGCTCGCCACGTCGGATTGATCGCTAGTAGTCGCATTGCTTATTACCGATGGAGGTGGTGGGAGTTTGGGACTTAGGGTTCGAAAACCTTAGTTCTTGCGTGGCAGTCGATGGCGTATGAGATGACCGCACCAAGTTGAGGAGTGGGGTTAGTTGAGGCAAAGAATGATGGGGTGTTCGACCAGTGCGCAGGCAGCCGAAGGTGGTGTTGAACCTCGGCCAAAGGTCGCGGTTGTTGGTTTCTAGTTTGGGTGAACGTGACGATGTTGGAGGGAGGTAGAGTTAATTACCATTTTTCCCTTTTGCTGTTTTAATTTAAAATTTAAAATCCAAACTTCTAACGTGCATAACTTTTACATACGAGCTCCGATTGATGCGTGGTTTCTTCTATTGAGTTCGTATTGAAGTTCCTGACAACATGGACATGGTTTGGTTGAATTTGGAGACTGTTGAAATTTTAGGTTTTTATTGGATTTTTAATCGGCTATATATCAAAGGTTCGTATTGAAGTTCCTGACAACATGGACATGGTTTGGTTGAATTTGGAGACTGTTGAAATTTTAGGTTTTTATTGGATTTTTAATCAGCTATATATCAAAGGTTAGTGATTAACCCACTCACCAATATTAAAACTTCTTGTGTTAGTTGAATTGAATTTATAAAGTGATAAGAATTATATTGGTTGCTATTTGGTAAATAGATTGACATTTCAATTGAAATTGAATATTATGTTGAAATAAATCGACACTTAAATTAATATTGAATTTAATTACTATTTAACACTGACTATAATCAGTAAATGTTGTGATATACCGATTAATTTGGATGTTAATGGTTAGTGTATGCCTATTGATTGATGATGGATGTATGGTTATTTTTTATTTGACATATTCCTGCTATTACCTATTTATTTACTGACATCATTTATATTATCATTTGAACCATTGGAAATGAATTAAGAAATGGGTAGAAATGATATATACCTATGACACTTTGATTTGGATTGAAATGATATATATTCATCCCTATAATTAAAATTGAAATAACCGATCACTTGGCCATAGGGTAGAAAATTATATACCGACATCAGATTGGTTAAATTTAATGGTTTTAAAATCTTGAATTTGTATTTTGATTAAATGATATTGTTTTAAAGGAAATAAATTGCGGATTTATATGAATTGAATTATTTCTAATTCTGAAATGTTGAAATTGAAATTGAAATTGGTTAAAAGGAATTATTTTTTAAAGAATTGAATTGGAAATGTGAAGTTATAATTAAGGCATGACTTAAATTTTGAAAATTGAATTATTTTAAAGATTTGGATCTTAAATTAAACAATGAGGTTTAATTTAATTTAAGCGACTTAAATTAGTAAACTGAATTTGGACTTGAAATCTATAAAAATTAAAATGGTTTAAAATAAGAATTGAATTGAAATATAAATCATTGAATTGGATTGTTGAATCAAATTTAAAGTTAAAAATGAACGTTTCGAAAATCGAAGTTAATCCAAATTGAAATTGAAATCAAGTTGATTTGAAACTAAATCAAAATTTAGTTAATTGAATTGAAAGATTGAAAATTGAGCTTTGTTGGTTTGAAGTTTGGACATGGGCCCAGACTCGTTAAAATGGAAAGAAACAGTTTGATTTGATACTATTTCCAAAATAAATTATTTTAATATAAACTGTTTAAAATCTAATTTTATTAATATTCAAATTATTTTTTTCCAAACTATTTTACTGTATAAACCATTTTCAATACTCAAACCATTTATATTAAATTGTTTTATACCTTTAAACTATTTAAATTATTCAAACTATTTTCTAAAAAATTCAAACCGTGCAAAGTTGGAATGTTTATATTTAAACGTTGATTTAAATGTGAACATGGTTAAATGAGATTATAACCTAAGTTGGAATTTGAAATGATATTTTCAGGTGAAAATGACATATTTTGAGTAAATATGATAGTTTGAAATGAAGTGATATTTTTAAAGTGAATATGATATTTTGATATCCGATGTGAATCATTTTTGAAATGTAAAAGAACTAACCGGTGTGAAAAATGACGTTTGGTTGTTAAAGAGACCGGGGCCTCTTATTGGCACACTCTCTGTCAATATTGGAACCATTTTAACAACTGTGTATGTGGTTGATGATTCAGAATAAAGTAGTTGGATTTGGTGAACATTTGCTGGATTTGAAGAAAGAGAACGATGATGGATGACCCCGACACTTGTGTCAATTTGAAATGACTAATACAGGAGTCATGCTTGACTAATGAGGCTAGCTATCTCTAGCGACATTTGTTCTTTGTATTACTATATTGATTTTGACTTGTTCAGTGCACGTTGATTTTATTATGGGATGGATGTTCGCGGTGGGTCGTTAGGGGTTACCACCAGTCAGGAAACGCAAAACGGTAGTATCCTACCTTGGGCATCGCCTCACATGCCTTATCACACTTTTTATCCTTATTCGTGAGCATTACGATTTTTTTAGTGTTGTTTTATCACGGCGCCTCCCTGACTACCAACGTTAGTGGTGGTGTCAAAGTCAAACTATAGGACAATGCTTAAAAATGTGTTATTGGGGATCAATTAAAGCTTTAACGCGATCCTAAACTTTACGTTACTGACATACACTACGTATATAGCATATTTTACTACATATAAATAGTTTAACAGATCCTTAGAAGATGAAAAATCCCGTAACATCTCTTAAATTATTGCACCCACGTTATACACTAGATAGGAGATATAAAACCCCATAAATATCTCTGAAGCTATTACACTCATATTTACTTGTTATTGATTTAACTTACATAAGAACTTTTAGTTCTGACCTGAATGTTTTGTCTTTTCATTTCACTTGGGAGAGCATGAGCATTTCATTGTTGAAGACATTATTTTTGGAGGATGAAAACGGAGTTGGTATATTATATTATTAGTATTACTCCGTTGCACCATTGTGGTATATTGTTGATTGTACTCTGATTATTTTGTGCAATTTGTGTAATTAAATGTATATTGTAAAAAAAACTTCATGAACTGTTTATTAGACTATTATATTTCGTCATTCTGCTGTGAGATTCTGTGTTTTTGCTTTTCTTCTTTTCTCTTATTTTATTATTAAACCTCATTGACAATCCTCCTATTTGAACGGTTTGAGTTAGATATGTATGGTTTATTGTCGACTTAAATCGTTCAAAAAGGTGGATCGTCATCCCATAAATGACAAAACATCTTTATTTCATATTAATGTTTTGCTAAGCAGCAAGTGTATTTAAAAAAAATCTGAACAACTTCTGATAAGTAAAAAGCTGTTTATCAATAAAATGATTTTCGATCACATTGTTGATATTTCTTCAAAGTAACTATTACATTTTTTTCAAAACAAGTTTATCATCATTAATTACGATTTAAAAGGGAGTTAACAAGGTTATTAAATCACTTTAATAACAATTAATCCGATATTCAAATATTTAAATAATTCAGATACTTAAATATGAAGTGTCCAAAATTCCGGGTCATTACATTCTCATTCAGTTAGAATATTTCGTCCTTAAAATTCCAACACAAGCAACAAAAGATAACAACCACAAAGCATACTTAACGATTTTCAAAATAATTAGCAAACAAAGCCCACAGTTTTCTCGAGTTCAAAATCCTCTTACACACAAGGATGATAAACAATCTACTAAGCATACCTTATGCTCAACAGCCTCAGCTTATTACTTTGTCTATTATTCATGCTACCTAAGAATAAATTGAAGATTCATCACTAAAACTCTTTATAAGCCAGAAACATAGTATGCATGTATATTAAAGCCCATACGATGAATATGGATCATCAACATGGAATATCAAACCAATAACTTGCTCGATCACATAAACTTCACTTCCAAATTAATATAGATCACTTAAACTCTCTAATGCAAACTGTAATCAGGTTTCTTGATTAGAAATATCTGTTCTCCTTATATAGTCATATACCATGATAGAAATCTTTAGGATCATATCGAGAATTTGTATTAATTGTGCACCATCAAGAATCGAGTGAAAAATCTTGTTCGAACCAGTGTAAATCACCTCAAAATCATATATTTGAATCCTAAATCAAGAACTATCATGCAAATAAACCGATCTATACAACTTATGCATATATCTTATTAGTTTCTTAACTACATTTATTACTTTTTATCACATTCTTTTACACAAATAGTATATCTCATTCAATATTAGAATCATTTATGAAACATTTCATAAAACATAACTTCAAGTTTATAAAATTTTTATAACTTATGTTTATATTCGTATAATACTCTATTACCTCCTAAGAGTATATATAAAACATCACATTTGTTTTACTTAATAAATATGTTCAACAGATTCAAACTTGTTTAACTTACTACCTTCTCAGTTTAAGAGTTACAAAAACTCAACTTTTATATTTCACAAAAACAGTTATCTCCAAATTCTATAACAATTTAGAAGTTTCCGACTATTAAAATAGTCAAAAATTCTATTTCATTTCAACTAATGAAATATATCAAACAACATATCATAACATAATGCACATACAATACCATCCTAATGCATAGACTATATATGTCCATAAAAGAACTTGATAAAGTTTCACTTATTTATTAAACACTTTTTCTACAAAGAGAAAAGAGAAAAGGTTTTCTTGATTATTTAGGTTATGCCATTACCACTCGTGAATTATAACTCGAGCCCTAACATAGCATACGTATAAATCTTTTCCATATAGAAAACTTATTTCAAAATCTTTATCAACTACACTATATTTTATCCCAAATCTCTTTAAATAAAACTTTAGAACTAAACGCTGGTTTTATTTCAAGTCAACTGAAATAATAATATATACATATACCTTTATATATCAAATCATACTCTTGAGATTAAATCAAAATCTATTTTAGTCAAACAACCTTGTTCCCACTTAGAATCCCAAAATGAACATCAATGATGCTACAGTCATTACCAGAATTGTTTTTAAGCGACAAAAATGAGTTTGGTACATTCAAATCATGCCTTTCGGACTTAACCAAAATCATTGTCAAAGCCGTATCGAATACTTTTAAATATTATTAAGTATCGTGATCTCAACCTCAGAAACCAATTTCCTAAGTATTTATTTTCAAACAATACTATTATATTTTCTTTGAAATCTTGGAAAACATTATCAAAAATACTAGGATTAAGTTCTCAAAATATCAGTTTAAATCCTCTTCATATGTAAACCATATTTATAAACTACACTTATATAGATCACTTTCTTATATAAAATCTTTTCACAAATATTTTTTCCCAAAATACCTTATCTTTCCTTTAGATTAAAATAAACATTTTCTTTTTTACTAAATTCACCTTTTATATAAAAGTTAACTTCTAACTCAACATTATAACCAAACGCCTCATAGTAAAACTGTGAAACACAATTCACAAGGTGCTTGTTTCAATGCACCTACAATTACCATTTGCCCAACACATGTAATAGAAGGTAAAACACTTATAAATTGGTCGAGTACAATAAATAATCAACAACCAATAATCAATGCTCATAAACTGGCCAAGCAATGACAAATCAATCAACAAATTATACAATGCTCGTAAACTGGCTGAGCAATATTAAGCTAATAACTCTACAAATGATAATAACGCCCATAAACTGGTCGAGAATGTCAAATCATTCTATAAAGGATAGCAATACTCATAAATTGGCTGAGCATAGCTAAACTAATTAATGCGGGATAATGAATGAACATCATTAATCCCTACGTCAATTGAACTACGCTTTAATAATCCGTACTTATATAAGTTATCTTATATAAGATCTTTAATTTTTTTAGTTATAATTACCTTTAAGGCATACGTTTATAACAATTACAAATATGTTCTCATATGTATAATACACTCAAATCATGTTAGGGTAATCCATACCCTATTTCTTAATAAGTCATACCTTACCGAAGTCAAAGTTCTCACTTAACCTTCATCTCTGATACCAAGTGTAACAACCTGCCTTTTCAACCCCCAAATGTCGATACTAATATATCCACGAAGTTCATGTGTAGAGCATCCAAGTGTTGGAACGATAGATTATTGGGGTAAAAGAAAAAGAAAAAGAAAAAGAAATATAACAAGAAAGAAGGAACACAATATTAGAATCTCAAAGAGGAACGATAACATACAATATCAAAAGACAACACAAACTATCACTCCAAGATATATACTATTTCAGAGTTACAATTCTTAATACTATAATTAGTCTGGACAGTTATAACACCCATGCTGATATGCGTAATATAGTAATGCAATAGAAATTAGAATACTACGATAGGTGAAATATCCAGCTCGTCTCCTCGAGCTCTAAAGTACATCAATGAAAACCTACTTTTGTCAAACTACTCGAAACATGAGGAATTTAAGAAAAGCAAAACCATGCGTCAGACATAGATTTGATATAAGAAACTCAAGAAATATGTAGTTAGCATGTAACATGTACTTTTGAGACTGCACAGAATGTCGTACCGGTTATACCCTCAAAATAACCATTCATCTAATAATTACATAAAGTAATATAATAGATAATGTCTAGGGTGAAGTATATGAATCATAAAATAGCTGTGATGCTTACATTGATCACACCACAATATATTGAAGGGACAACCAAAACTGCTAAGGTATGCTCGAATAATGGACTTTCCACGGAGATATCTCTGGTGAAGCTGGATTCGAACTCCATGCACAAGGATCAGAAACCACCTTCTGAATGTCATATATCTCTAGATAAAAATATAGCATAAGTTAAACATAACTGGCCTACGCACGAACCTATAGAACCACGTGGAACCAAGGATCATCAACTCCTACACGCAACATATCAATATGAATACTGTAGATATGGAGTTGACATACCCCATCGTGGGTTAGCAAAACCCTAGGTTGTGTGGCTTACTCTTTCTTTAGCATTTCCGATATCGAGGTCGCGTTTGGCATCTCTCACATGAGTCTTCATCACTCAAACAGAACACGAATCCTCCAAAAGAATTTCCCTATCTCGAAATTACATATGGATTCCAACATCTCAAACAGATCCACTTCTAAGAGATAGAACTCGTGTCTCAGTCATGAAGTGGTATTCGATAAGTAAAACACTTATCAATCATAGTCTTTTAAAGATCAAAATGGCGATTTTGGTCATATTCAACAATAGTGAGAACGGTCGCATATGGAAACTAAGTCTCACATACTTATCATGTTTTCGAACTTTTAGTACTAAGTATACGACTAAATATTTTGCATAAATGAATAAACACACAAAGTATGATCAAATCGCACAAAGCACGATTAAGTCACATAAGAGACTTCTAATCCCTTTTTTATTTAATTAAAACTCTTTATTAGTTAAAACCTTTTTTCATTAGCAAAAAATCTTTGACCAAATAGAACTTCATTTATCAATTTCTACTATTCATTTGCACTCTTTCAATACTTTAAAAAGTATTCACATACTTATCTCAAATGGTATAAGTATATTCATAAATTATTAACAATATTTCTTACTTTAAAACTTTTATTTTTCAATCTTTTTTTAAAGGAATCCATACTTAGTTTTTCCTTTAAAATATCCATTTTAAGGATCTAAGAACTTCCATAAATCCATTCAAAAAGGTTCAGGACTAATGCTACTTAAACATTGTTACAACAAATCCAAAACCATTTAACTTATGCTTATCTTTAAAACATTCTTTAAAGATCTATTTACATCTATAAGCATAATCAAAAGGGTTAAAGATGAATTTTATTAACACATTATCACAAAAATACCAAAATAATTTCCATACTTATATTACCTTTGAAGACATTCTTTTAAAGATAATATTTGGTTAAGTTCGATAGTCGACTAACCGACTATCCAGTTAAAAACGATCTCTTATAGGAATCAAGATTCATATACTTAACTCATTTCCAACATTCCAATTAATACTATCACTCATTCAAGAGTGAAGCCAAGTAAGTTAAATAACTACTTGATATCAAAGCCTTGCCTAGAAACTTCATTTTTGACTCTCACAAATATATAAGTCTACCTCATCAGTTTTTAATGTTAAATATATTATTAATGACTTTCATAAACAAATAAGAAATCAAAACGATGATCATGTTTTTGACATTCCTGACTTATCTATTCCTTGGTCAATAGGGAAGCCGGTAGGTTAGAGCACTATTGCTTTTCTCCTTACTCGAACATCAATCGTAACACTCACAAATAAATAAGCCTACTTCATCGGGTTTTACTGTTAAGCATAATTAATTTCCTTTTTCAAATTTTATACACACACACACACACACTTTAAAATTATGTATGAATAGGTTTCAAATATCTATGTAAAATATTACCTTAAAATAACTATTTAATAATTTGACGAAAATAATTAAAAACCATTTTTAATAATTTAAAACCCTTTACTTCCAAAATTCTTAAATAAATATTAAAATATATTAAAATACAAACCAACTTTAAAATGTTGCAAAATATGTTAAAGAAAATCTCTGAAATGATTAGGGAGAAAAATACCAAATATAAATATCATTTTTAAAACTTAAGCCCATAAGCAACTTACTACAACATTTATAAATGCTATTAAAAGTCCTTGTTAAAGAACAACATTGAAAAGCATTAAATTTGTGGCCAGTTTTATTCACTCAAACAAATGATTTAAGACTTGAAATTTTTACGATAAGTACTACCATTAAGATAATTAAAAACTAAGAAAAGAAACCCTAAGAATATTCCCTAATTTATTTTTTAAAATTCCCAAAAATAAGGTATTTACTAAAATGTTCATT